>CM042690.1:393844470-396772650 GCA_023614405.1 Avena insularis | reverse complement strand
TGATTGCATGTGTTTTCTTTTAATGAACCATAGCTAGAGTCATTGCATGTATGTTCTTTTCATGAACCACACATGGATCTACCAGTGTCATTGCATGTCTGTTCATTTCATGAACCACAACTAGATTCATTGCATGTTAGTTCTTCTCACAAACCCCATAGGGATCCACTAGTGTGATTGCATGTGTGTTCCATTCATGAACCATAGCTAGAGTCATTGCATGTCAGTTTTTCTCACAAACCACATAGGGATCCACCAGTTTGATTGCATGTCTGTTCTTTTCATGAACCACACCTAGTGTCATTGCATGTCCGTTACTCTAAACAAACCACACATGGATCCACCCAGTGTCATTGCATGCCTGTTCCTTCCACAAACAAAACCTAGTGTCATTGCATGTCTGTTCCTCTAAACAAACCACACATGGATCGACCTAGTGTCATTGCATGTCTGTTCCTTCCACAAACCACACATTGATCCACTAGTGTCATTGCATGTGTTCTTTTCATGAACCATAGCTAGAGTCATTGCATGTCAGTTCTTGTCACAAACCACATAGGGATCCACCAGTGTGATTGCATGTGTGTTCTTTTCATGAACCATAGCTAGAGTCATTGCATGTCTGTTCTTTTCATGAACCACACATGGATCCACTAGTGTCATTGCATGTCTGTTCTTTTCATGAACCACGGCTAGATTCATTGCATGTCAGTTCTTCTCACAAACCACATAGGGATCCACCAGTGTGATTGCATGTGTGTTCTATTCATGAACCACAACTAGAGTCATTGCATGTCAGTTCTTCTCACAAACCACATAGGGATCCACCAGTTTGATTGCATGTCTGTTCTTTTCATTAACCACACCTAGTGTCTTTTCATGTTTGTTCCGCTAAACAAACCACACATGGATCCACCTAGTGTCATTGCATGTCCGTTCCTTCCACAAACTACACATTGATCCACCAGTGTCATTGTATGTGTTCTTTACATGAACCATAGCTAGAGTCATTGCATGTCATTTCTTCTCACAAACCACATAAGGATCCACTAGTGTTATTGCATGTCTGTTCTTTTCATGAACCTCAGCTAATGTGATTGCATGTGTGTTCTTTCCACAGACCACACATGGATCCACCAGTGTCATTGCATGTGTGTTCTTTTCGTGAACCACAGCTAGAGTCATTGCATGTGTGTTCTTCTAAACAAACCACAGATGGATCCACTAGTGTCATTTCATGTCTGTTCTTTTCATGAACCACACCCAGTGTCATTGCATGTCTGTTCTTTCCACAAACCACACATGGATCCACCAGTGCCATTGGATGTGTCTTCTTTTCATGAACCACACCCAGTTTCATTGGATGTGTGTTCTTCTAACAAACCACACATGGATCCACCAGTCTCATTGCATGTCTATTCTTTTCATGACCCACACCCAGTGTCATTGCATGTCTGTTCCTCTAAACAAACCACACATGGATCCACATTGCATGTATGTTCCTTCCACAAACCACATATGGATCCACCAGTGTCATTGCATGTGTGTTCTTTTCATGAACCATAGCTAGAGTCATAGAATGTCAGTTCTTCTCACAAACCACAAAAGAATCCACCCAGTGTCATTGGATGTGTGTTCTTTTCATGAACCACAGCTAGAGTCATTGCATGTGTGTTCTTCTAAACAAACCACACATGGATCCACCAGTGTCATTGCATGTCTGTTCTTTTCATGAACCACACCTAGTGTGATTGCATGTCTGTTCTTTTCACAAACCACACATGGATCCACTAGTGTCATTGCATGTCTGTTCTTTTCATGAACCACAGCTAGAAAAATTGCATGTCAGTTCTTCTCACAAACTACATAGGGATCCACCAGTGTGATTGCATGTGTGTTCTTTTAATGAACCATAGCTAGAGTCATTGCATGTATGTTCTTTTCATGAACCACACATGGATCTACCAGTGTCATTGCATGTCTGTTCATTTCATGAACCACAACTAGATTCATTGCATGTTAGTTCTTCTCACAAACCCCATAGGGATCCACTAGTGTGATTGCATGTGTGTTCCATTCATGAACCATAGCTAGAGTCATTGCATGTCAGTTTTTCTCACAAACCACATAGGGATCCACCAGTTTGATTGCATGTCTGTTCTTTTCATGAACCACACCTAGTGTCATTGCATGTCCGTTCCTCTAAACAAACCACACATGGATCCACCCAGTGTCATTGCATGCCTGTTCCTTCCACAAACCACACATTGATCCACCAGTGACATTGCATGTGTTCCTTTCATGAACCATAGCTAGAGTCATTGCATGTCAGTTCTTCTCACAAACCACATAAGGATCCACCAGTGTCATTGCATGTCTGTTCTTTTCATGAACCACACCTAGTGTGATTGCATGTGTGTTCTTTCCACAAACCACACATGGATCCACCAGTGTCATTGCATGTGTGTTCTTTTCATGAACCACACCAAGTGTCATTGGATGTGTGTTCTTCTGATGAACCACACATGGATACACCAGTGTCATTGGATGTGTGTTCTTTGCATGAACCACGGCTAGAGTCATTGCATGTGTGTTCTTCGAAACAAACCACACATGGATCCACCAGTGTCATTGCATGTCTGTTCTTTTCATGAACCACACCCAGTGTCATTGCATGTCTGTTCTTTCCACAAACCACACATGGATCCACCAGTGCCATTGGATGTGTGTTCTTTTCATGAACCACAGCTAGAGTCATTGCATGTCTGTTCTTCTCTCAAACCACATATGGATCCACTAGTGTGATTGCATGTCTGTTCTTTTCATGAACCACACCTAGTGTCATTGCATGTCTGTTCCTCTAAACAAACCACACATGGATCCACCCAATGTCATTGCATGTATGTTCCAACCACAAACCACATATGGATCCACCAGTGTCATTGCATGTGTGTTCTTTTCATGAACCATAGCTAGAGTCATTGCATGTCAGTTCTTCTCACAAACCACATAAGGATCCGCCCAGTGTCATTGGATGTGTGTTCTTTTCATGAACCACAGCTAGAGTCATTGCATCTGTGTTCTTCTAAACAAACCACACATGGATCCACCAGTGTCATTGCATGTCTGTTCTTTTCATGAACCACACCTAGTGTGATTATATGTCTGTTCTTCTCACAAACCACACATGGATCCACCTGTGTCATTGCATGTCTGTTCTTTTCATGAACCACACCTAGTGTGATTGCATGTCTGTTCTTTTCAAAAAGCACACATGGATCCACCAGTGTCATTCATGTCTGTTCTTTTCATGAACCACAGCTAGAGTCATTGCATGTCAGTTCTTCTCACAAACCACATAGGGATCCACCAGTGTGATTGCATGTGTGTTCTATTCATGAACCACAGCTAGAGTCATTGCATGTCAGTTCTTCTCACAAACCACATAGGGATCCACCAGTTTGATTAAATGTCTGTTCTTTTCATGAACCACACCTAGTGTCATTGCATGTCTGTTTCTCTAAACACACCACACATGGATCCACCTAGTGTAATTGCATGTCTGTTCCTTCCACAAACAACACCTAGTGTCATTGCATGTCTGTTCCTCTAAACAAACCACACATGGATCGACCTAGTGTCATTGCATGTCTGTTCCTTCCACAAACCACACATTGATCCACCAGTGTCATTGCATGTGTTCTTTTCATGAACCATAGCTAGAGTCATTGCATGTCAGTTCTTCTCACAAACCACATAAGGATCCACCAGTGTCATTGCATGTCTGTTCTATTCATGAACCACACCCAATGTGATTGCATGTGTGTTGTTTCCACAAACCACACATGGATCCACCAGTGTCATTGCATGTGTGTTATTTTCATGAACCACACCCGGTGTCATTGGATGTGTGTTCTTCTCATGAACCACACATGGATACACCAGTGTCATTGGATGTGTGTTGTTTTCATGAACCACGGCTAGAGTCATTGCATGTGTGTTCTTCTAAACAAACCACACACGGATCCACCAATGTCATTGAATGTTTGTTCTTTTCATGAACCACACCCAGTGTCATTGCATGTATATTCTTTCATCAAACCACACATGGATCCACCAGTGCCATTGGATGTGTGTTCTTTTCATGAACCACACCCAGTGTCATTGGATGTGTGTTCTTCTCACAAACCACACATGGATCCACCAGTCTCATTGCATGTCTGTTCTTTTCATGAACCACACCCAGTGTCATTGCATGCCTGTTCCTCTAAACAAACCACACATGGATCCACCCAGTGTCATTGCATGTATGTTCCTTCCACAAACCACATATGGATCCACCAGTGTCATTGCATGTGTGTTCTTTTCATGAACCATAGCTAGAGTCATTGCATGTCAGTTCTTCTCACAAACCACAAAAGAATCCACTAGTGTCATTGGATGTGTGTTCTTTTCATGAACCACAGCTAGAGTCATTGCATGTGTGTTGTTCTAAACAAACCACACATGGATCCACCAGTGTCATTGCATGTCTGTTCTTTTCATGAACCACACCTAGTATGATTGCATGTCTGTTCTTTTCACAAACCACACATGGATCCACCAGTGTCATTGCATGTCTGTTCTTTTCATGAACCACACCTAGTGTCATTGCATGTTTGTTCCTCTAAACAAACCACACATGGATCCACCCAATGTCATTGCATGTATGTTCCAACCACAAACCACATATGGATCCACCAGTGTCATTGCATGTGTGTTCTTTTCATGAACCATAGCTAGAGTCATTGCATGTCAGTTCTTCTCACAAACCACATAAGGATCCGCCCAGTGTCATTGGATGTGTGTTCTTTTCATGAACCACAGCTAGAGTCATTGCATCTGTGTTCTTCTAAACAAACCACACATGGATCCACCAGTGTCATTGCATGTTTGTTCTTTTCATGAACCACACCTAGTGTGATTGCATGTCTGTTCTTTTCACAAACCACACATGGATCCACCAGTGTCATTGCATGTCTATTCTTTTCATGAACCACAACTAGAGTCATTGCATGTCAGTTCTTGTCACAAACCAGATAGGGATCCACCAATGTGATTGCATGTGTGTTCTTTTCATGAACCATAGCTAGAGTCATTGCATGTCTGTTCTTTCATGAACCACACATGGATCCACCAGTGTCATTGCATGTCTGTTCTTTTCATAACCACAACTAGAGTCATTGCATGTCAGTTCATTCTCACAAACCACATAGGGATCCACCAGTGTGATTGCATGTGTGTTCTATTCATGAACCACAGCTAGAGTCATTGCATGTCAGTTCTTCTCACAAACCACATAGGGATCCACCAGTTTGATTGCATGTCTGTTCTTTTCATGAACCACACCTAGTGTCATTGCATGTCTGTTCCTCTAAATAAACCACACATGGATCCACCTAGTGTAATTGCATGTCTGTTCCTTCCACAAACAACACCTAGTGTCATTGCATGTCTGTTCCTCTAAACAAACCACACATGGATCGACCTAGTGTCATTGCATGTCTGTTCCTTCCACAAACCACACATTGATCCACCAGTGTCATTGCATGTGTTCTTTTCATGAACCATAGCTAGAGTCATTGCATGTCAGCTCACAAACCACATAAGGATCCACCAGTGTCATTGCATGTCTGTTCTTTTCATGAACCACACCCAATGTGATTGCATGTGTGTTGTTTCCACAAACCACACATGGATCCACCAGTGTCATTGCATGTGTGTTATTTTCATGAACCACACCCAGTGTCATTGGATGTGTGTTCTTCTCATGAACCACACATGGATACACCAGTGTCATTGGATGTGTGTTGTTTTCATGAACCACGGCTAGAGTCATTGCATGTGTGTTCTTCTAAACAAACCACACATGGATCCACCAGTGTCATTGAATGTTTGTTCTTTTCATGAACCACACCCAGTGTCATTGCATGTATATTCTTTCCACAAACCACACATGGATCCACCAGTGCCATTGGATGTGTGTTCTTTTCATGAACCACACCAAATGTCATTGGATGTGTGTTCTTCTCACAAACCACACATGGATCCACCAGTCTCATTGCATGTCTGTTCTTTTCATGAACCACACCCAGTGTCATTGCATGCCTGGTCCTCTAAACAAACAACACATGGATCCACCCAGTGTCATTGCATGCATGTTCCTTCCACAAACCACATATGGATCCACCAGTGTCATTGCATGTGTGTTCTTTTCATGAACCATAGCTAGAGTCATTGCATGTCAGTTCTTCTCACAAACCACAAAAGAATCCACTAGTGTCATTGGTGTGTGTTCTTTTCATGAACCACAGCTAGAGTCATTGCATGTGTGTTGTTCTAAACAAACCACATATGGATCCACCAGTGTCATTGCATGTGTGTTCTTTTCATGAACCATAGCTAGAGTCATTGCATGTCAGTTCTTCTCATAAACCACATAAGGATCCGCCCAGTGTCATTGGATGTGTGTTCTTTTCATGAACCACAGCTAGAGTCATTGCATCTGTGTTCTTCTAAACAAACCACACATGGATCCACCCAGTGTCATTGCATGTCTGTTCTTTTCATGAACCACACCCAATGTCATTGCATGTATGTTCCAACCACAAACCACACATGGATCCACCAGTGTCATTGCATGTGTGTTCCTTTCATGAACCATAGATAGAGTCATTGCATGTCAGTTCTTCTCACAAACCACATAAGGATCCGCCCAGTGTCATTGGATGTGTGTTCTTTTCATGAACCATAGCTAGAGTCATTGCATCTTTGTTCTTCTAAACAAACCACACATGGATCCACCCAGTGTCATTGCATGTCTGTTCTTTTCATGAACCACACCTAGTGTGATTGCATGTCTGTTCTTTTCACAAACCACACATGGATCCACCAGTGTCATTGCATGTGTGTTCTATTCATGAACCATAGATAGAGTCATTGCATGTCAGTTCTTCTCACAAACCACATAAGGATCCGCCCAGTATCATTGGATGTGTGTTCTTTTCATGAACCACAGCTAGAGTCATTGCATCTGTGTTCTTCTAAACAAACCACACATGGATCCACCCAGTGTCATTGCATGCATGTTCCTTCCACAAACCACATATGGATCCACCAGTGTCATTGCATGTGTGTTCTTTTCATGAACCATAGCTAGAGTCATTGCATGTCAGTTCTTCTCACAAACCACAAAAGAATCCACTAGTGTCATTGGATGTGTGTTCTTTTCATGAACCACAGCTAGAGTCATTGCATGTGTGTTGTTCTAAACAAACCACACATGGATCCACCAGTGTCATTGCATGTCTGTTCTTTTCATGAACCACACCTAGTGTGATTGCATGTCTGTTCTTTTCACAAACCACACATGGATCCACCAGTGTCATTGCATGTCTGTTGTTTTCATGAACCACACCCAGTGTCATTGCATGTCTGTTCCTCTAAACAAACCACACATGGATCCACCCAATGTCATTGCATGTATGTTCCAACCACAAACCACACATGGATCCACCAGTGTCATTGCATGTGTGTTCTTTTCATGAACCATAGATAGAGTCATTGCATGTCAGTTCTTCTCACAAACCACATAAGGATCCGCCCAGTATCATTGGATGTGTGTTCTTTTCATGAACCACAGCTAGAGTCATTGCATCTGTGTTCTTCTAAACAAACCACACATGGATCCACCAGTGTCATTGCATGTCTGTTCTTTTCATGAACCACACCTAGTGTGATTGCATGTCTGTTCTTTTCACAAACCACACATGGATCCACCAGTGTCATTGCATGTCTGTTCTTTTCATGAACCACAGCTAGAGTCATTGCATGTCAGTTCTTCTCACAAACCACATAAGGATCCACCAATCTGATTGCATGTGTGTTCTTTTCATAAACCATAACTAGAGTCATTGCATGTCTATTCTTTCATGAACCACACATGGATCCACCAGTGTCATTGCATGTCTGTTCTTTTCATGAACCACAACTAGAGTCATTGCATGTTAGTTCTTCTCGCAAACCACATAGGGATCCACCAGTGTGATTGCATGTATGTTCTATTCATGAACCACAGCTAGAGTCACTGCATGTCAGTTCTTCTCACAAACCACATAGGGATCCACCAGTTTGATTGCATGTCTGTTCCTTCCACAAACAACACCTAGTGTCATTGCATGTATGTTCCTCTAAACAAACCACACATGGATCGACCTAGTGTCATTGCATGTCTGTTCCTTCCACAAAACAGACATTGATCCACCAGTGTCATTGCATGTGTTCTTTTCATGAACCATAGCTAGAGTCATTGCATGTCAGTTCTTCTCACAAACCACATAAGGATCCACCAGTGTCATTGCATGTCTGTTCTTTTCATGAACCACACCCAATGTGATTGCATGTGTGTTGTTTCCACAAACCACACATGGATCCACCAGTGTCATTGCATGTGTGTTGTTTTCATGAACCACACCCAGTGTCATTGGATGTGTGTTCTTCTCATGAACCACACATGGATACACCAGTGTCATTGGATGTGTGTTGTTTTAATGAACCATGGCTAGAGTCATTGCATGTGTGTTCTTCTAAACAAACCACACATGGATCCACCAGTGTCATTGCATGTCTGTTCTTGTCATGAACAACACCCAGTGTGATTGCATGTCTGTTCTTTTCACAAAGCACACATGGATCCACCAGTGCCATTGGATGTGCGTTCTTTTCATGAACCACACCAAGTGTCATTGGATGTGTGTTCTTCTCATAAACCACACATGGATCCACCAGTCTCATTGCATGTCTGTTCTTTTCATGAACCACACCCAGTGTCATTGCATGCATGTTCCTCTAAACGAACCACACATGGATCCACCCAGTGTCATTGCATGTATGTTCCTTCCACAAACCACATATGGATCCACCAGTGTCATTACATGTGTGTGATTTTCATGAACCATAGCTAGAGAATTTGCATGTCAGTTCTTCTCACAAACCACAAAAGAACCCACTAGTGTCATTGGATGTGTGTTGTTTTCATGAACCACAGCTAGAGTCATTGCATGTGTGTTGTTCTAAACAAACCACACATGGATCCACCAGTGTCATTGCATGTCTGTTCTTTTCAAGAACCACACCTAGTATGATTGCATGTCTGTTCTTTTCACAAACCACACATGGATCCACCAGTGGCATTGCATGTCTGTTCTTTTCATGAACCACACCCAGTGTCATTGCATGTCTGTTCCTCTAAACAAACCACACATGGATCCACCCAATGTCATTGCATGTTTGTTCCAACCACAAACCACATATGGATCCACCAGTGTCATTGCATGTGTGTTCTTTTCATGAACCATAGCTAGAGTCATTGCATGTCAGTTCTTCTCACAAACCACATAAGGATCCGCCCAGTGTCATTGGATGTGTGTTCTTTTCATGAACCACAAATAGAGTCATTGCATCTGTGTTCTTCTAAACAAACCACACATGGATCCACCAATGTCATTGCATGTCTGTTCTTTTCATGAACCACACCTAGTGTGATTGCATGTCTGTTCTTTTCACAAAGCACACATGGATCCACCAGTGTCATTCATGTCTGTTCTTTTCATGAACCACAGCTAGAGTCATTGCATGTCAGTTCTTGTCACAAACTAGATAGGGATCCACCAATGTGATTGCATGTGTGTTCTTTTCATGAACCATAGCTAGAGTCATTGCATGTCTGTTCTTTCATGAACCACACATGGATCCACCAGTGTCATTGCATGTCTGTTCTTTTCATAACCACATCTAGAGTCATTCCATGTCAGTTCTTCTCACAAACCACATAGGGATCCACCAATGTGATTGCATGTGTGTTCTATTCATGAACCACAGCTAGAGTCACTGCATGTCAGTTCTTCTCACAAACCACATAGGAATCCACCAGTTTGATTGCATGTCTGTTCTTTTCATGAACCACACCTAGTGTCATTGCATGTCTGTTCCTCTAAACAAACGACACATGGATCCACTTAGTGTAATTGCATGTTTATTCCTTCCACAAACAACACCTAGTGTCATTGCATGTCTGTTCCTCTAAACAAACCACACATGGATCGACCTAGTGTCATTGCATGTCTGTTCCTTCCACAAAACACACATTGATCCACCAGTGTCATTGCATGTGTTCTTTTCATGAACCATAGCTAGAGTCATTGCATGTTAGTTCTTCTCACAAACCACATAAGGATCCACCAGTGTCATTGCATGTTTGTTCTTTTCATGAACAACACCCAATGTGATTGCATGTGTGTTGTTTCCACAAACCACACATGGATCCACCAGTGTCATTGCATGTGTGTTATTTTCATGAACCACACCCAGTGTCATTGGATGTGTGTTATTCTCATGAACCACAGATGGATACACCAGTGTCATTGGATGTGTGTTGTTTTCATGAACCATGGCTAGAGTCATTGCATGTGTGTTCTTCTAAACAAACCACACATGGATCCACCAGTGTCATTGCATGTCTGTTCTTTTCATGAACCACACCCGGTGTCATTGCATGTCTGTTCTTTCCACAAACCACACATGGATCCACCAGCGCCATTGGATGTGTGTTCTTTTCATGAACCACAGCTAGAGTCATTGCATGTCTGTTCTTCTCACAAACCACATATGGATCCACTAGTGTGATTGCATGCCTGTTGTTTTCATGAACCACACCTAGTGTCATTGCATGTCATTTCCTCTAAACAAACCACACATGGATCCAGCCAATGTCATTGCATGTATGTTCCAACCACAAACCACATATGGATCCACAAGTGTCATTGCATGTGTGTTCTTTTCATGAACCATAGCTAGAGTCATTGCATGTCAGTTCTTCTCACAAACCACATAAGGATCCGCCCAGTGTCATTGGATGTGTGTTCTTTTCATGAACCACAGCTAGAGTCATTGCATCTGTGTTCTTCTAAACAAACCACACATGGATCCACCAGTGTCATTGCATGTCTGTTCTTTTCATGAACCACACCTAGTGTGATTGCATGTCTGTTCTTTTCACAAACTACACATGGATCCACCAGTGTCATTGCATGTCTGTTCTTTTCATGAACCACAGCTAGAGTCATTGCATGTCTGTTCCTCTAAACAAACCACACATGGATCCACCTAATGTCATTGCATGTATGTTCCAACCAAAAACCACATATGGATCCACCAGTGTCATTGCATGTGTGTTCTTTTCATGAACCATAGCTAGAGTCATTGCATGTCAGTTCTTCTCACAAACCACATAAGGATCCGCCCAGTGTCATTGGATGTGTGTTCTTTTCATGAACCACAGCTAGAGTCATTGCATCTGTGTTCTTCTAAACAAACCACACATGGATCCACCAGTGTCATTGCATGTCTGTTCTTTTCATGAACCACACCTAGTGTGATTGCATGTCTGTTCTTTTCACAAACCACACATGGATCCACCAGTATCATTGCATGTCTGCTCTTTTCATGAACCACAGCTAGAGTCATTGCATGTCAGTTCTTGTCACAAACCAGATAGGGATCCACCAATGTGATTGCATGTGTGTTCTTTTCATGAACCATAGCTAGAGTCATTGCATGTCTATTCTTTCATGAACCACACATGGATCCACCAGTGTCATTGCATGTCTGTTCTTTTCATAACCACATATAGAGTCATTGCATGTCAGTTCTTCTCACAAACCACATAGGGATCCACCAGTGTGATTGCATGTGTGTTCTATTCATGAACCACAACTAGAGTCATTGCATGTCAGTTCTTCTCACAAACCACATAGGGATCCACCAGTTTGATTGCATGTCTGTTCTTTTCATGAACCACACCTAGTGTCATTGCATGTCTGTTCCTCTAAACAAACCACACATGGATCCACCTAGTGTAATTGCATGTCTGTTCCTTCCACAAACAACACCTAGTGTCATTGTATGTCTGTTCCTCTAAACAAACCACACATGGATCGACCTAGTGTCATTGCATGTCTGTTCTTTCCACAAACCACACATTGATCCACCAGTGTCATTGCATATGTTCTTTTCATGAACCATAGCTAGAGTCATTGCATGTCAGTTCTTCTCACAAACCACATAAGGATCCACCAGTGTCATTGCATGTCTGTTCTTTTCATGAACCACACCCAATGTGATTGGATGTGTGTTGTTTCCACAAACCACACATGGATCCACCAGTGTCATTGCATGTGTGATCTTTTCATGAACCACACCAGTGTCATTGGATGTGTGTTCTTCTCATGAACTACACATGGATACACCAGTGTCATTGGATGTGTGTTGTTTTGATAAACCACGACTAGAGTCATTGCATGTGTGTTCTTCTAAACAAACCACACATGGATCCACCAGTGTCATTGCATGTCTGTTCTTTTCATGAACCACACCCAGTGTCATTGCATGTATATTCTTTCCACAAACCACACATGGATCCACCAGTGCCATTGGATGTGTGTTCTTTTCATGAACCACACCAAGTGTCATTGGATGTGTGTTCTTCTCATAAACCACACATGGATCCACCAGTCTCATTGCATGTCTCTTCTTTTCATGAACCACACCCAGTGTCATTGCATGCATGTTCCTCTAAACGAACCACACATGGATCCACCCAGTGTCATTGCATGTATGTTCCTTCCACAAACCACATATGGATCCACCAGTGTCATTGCATGTGTGTTCTTTTCATGAACCATAGCTAGAGAATTTGCATGTCAGTTCTTCTCACAAACCACAAAAGAACCCACTAGTGTCATTGGATGTGTGTTCTTTTCATGAACCACATCTAGAGTCATTGCATGTGTGTTGTTCTAAACAAACCACACATGGATCCACCAGTGTCATTGCATGTCTGTTCTTTTCAAGAACCACACCTAGTATGATTGCATGTCTGTTCTTTTCACAAACCACACATGGATCCACCAGTGGCATTGCATGTCTGTTCTTTTCATGAACCACACCCAGTGTCATTGCATGTCTGTTCCTCTAAACAAACCACACATGGATCCACCCAACGTCATTGCATGTATGTTCCAACCACAAACCACATATGGATCCACCAGTGTCATTGCATGTGTGTTCTTTTCATGAACCATAGCTAGAGTCATTGCATGTCAGTTCTTCTCACAAACCACATAAGGATCCGCCCAGTGTCATTGGATGTGTGTTCTTTTCATGAACCACAGCTAGAGTCATTGCATCTGTGTTCTTCTAAACAAACCAGACATGGATCCACCAATGTCATTGCATGTCTGTTCTTTTCATGAACCACACCTAGTGTGATTGCATGTCTGTTCTTTTCACAAAGCACACATGGATCCACCAGTGTCATTCATGTCTGTTCTTTTCATGAACCACAGCTAGAGTCATTGCATGTCAGTTCTTGTCACAAACCAGATAGGGATCCACCAATGTGATTGCATGTGTGTTCTTTTCATGAACCATAGCTAGAGTCATTGCATGTCTGTTCTTTCATGAACCACACATGGATCCACCAGTGTCATTGCATGTCTGTTCTTTTCATAACCACATCTAGAGTCATTGCATGTCAGTTCTTCTCACAAACCACATAGGGATCCACCAGTGTGATTGCATGTGTGTTCTATTAATGAACCACAGCTAGAGTCACTGCATGTCAGTTCTTCTCACAAACCACATAGGGATCCACCAGTTTGATTGCATGTCTGTTAATTTCATGAACCACACCTAGTGTCATTGCATGTCTGTTCCTCTAAACAAACCACACATGGATCCACTTAGTGTAATTGCATGTCTATTCCTTCCACAAACAACACCTAGTGTCATTGCATGTCTGTTCCTCTAAACAAACCACACATGGATCGACCTAGTGTCATTGCATGTTTGTTCCTTCCAAAAAACACACATTGATCCACTAGTGTCATTGCATGTGTTCTTTTCATGAACCATAGCTAGAGTCATTGCATGTCAGTTCTTCTCACAAACCACATAAGGATCCACAAGTGTCATTGTATGTCTGTTCTTTTCATGAACCACACCCAATGTGATTGCATGTGTGTTGTTTCCACAAACCACACATGGATCCACCAGTGTCATTGCATGTGTGTTATTTTCATGAACCACACCCAGTGTCATTGAATGTGTGTTCTTCTCATGAACCACACATGGATACACCCTTGTCATTGGATGTGTGTTGTTTTCATGAACCACGGCTAGAGTCATTGCATGTGTGTTCTTCTAAACAAACCACACATGGATCCACCAGTGTCATTGCATGTCTGTTCTTTTCATGAACCACACCCAGTGTCATTGCATGTCTTTTCTTTCCACAAACCACACATGGATCCACCAGTGCCATTGGATGTGTGATCTTTTCATGAACCACATCTAGAGTCATTGCATGTATGTTCTTCTCACAAACCACATATGGATCCACTAGTGTGATTGCATGCCTGTTGTTTTCATGAACCACACCTAGTGTCATTGCATGTCTGTTCCTCTAAACAAACCACACATGGATCCACCCAATGCCATTGCATGTATGTTCCAACCAGAAACCACATATGGATCCATTCATTGCATGTGTGTTCTTTTCATGAACCATAGCTAGAGTCATTGCATGTCAGTTCTTCTCACAAACCACATAAGGATCCGCCCAGTGTCATTGGATGTGTGTTCTTTTCATGAACCACAACTAGAGTCATTGCATCTGTGTTCTTCTAAACAAACCACACATGGATCCACCAGTGTCATTGCATGTCTGTTCTTTTCATGAACCACACCTAGCGTGATTGCATGTCTGTTCTTTTCACAAACCACACATGGATCCACCAGTGTCATTGCATGTCTGTTCTTTTCATGAACCACAGCTAGAATCATTGCATGTCTGTTCCTCTAAACAAACCACACATGGATCCACCCAGTGTCATTGCATGTATGTTCCAACCACAAACCACATATGGATCCAGCAGTGTCATTGCATGTGTGTTGTTTTCATGAACCATAGCTAGAGTCATTGCATGTCAGTTCTTCTCACAAACCACATAAGGATCCGCCCAGTGTCATTGGATGTGTGTTCTTTTCATGAACCACAGCTAGAGTCATTGCATTTGTGTTCTTCTAAAGAAACCACACATGGATCCACCAGTGTCATTGCATGTCTGTTCTTTTCATGAACCACACCTAGTGTGATTGCATGTCTGTTCTTTTCACAAACCACACATGGATCCACCAGTGTCATTGCATGTCTGTTCTTTTCATGAACCACAGCTAGAGTCATTGCATGTCAGTTCTTGTCACAAACCAGATAGGGATCCACCAATGTGATTGCATGTGTGTTCTTTTCATGAACCATAGCTAGAGTCATTGCATGTCTATTCTTTCATGAACCACACATGGATCCACCAGTGTCATTGCATGTCTGTTCTTTTCATAACCACATCTAGAGTCATTGCATGTCAGTTCTTCTCACAAACCACATAGGGATCCACCAGTGTGATTGCATGTGTGTTCTATTCATGAACCACAGCTAGAGTCATTGCATGTCAGTTCTTCTCACAAACCACATAGGGATCCACCAGTTTGATTGCATGTCTGTTCTTTTCATGAACCACACCTACTGTCATTGCATGTCTGTTCCTCTAAACAAACCACACATGGATCCACCTAGTGTAATTGCATGTCTGTTCCTTCCACAAACAACACCTAGTGTCATTGCATGTTGTTCCTCTAAACAAACCACACATGGATCGACCTAGTGTCATTGCATGTCTGTTCCTTCCACAAACCACACATTGGTCCACCAGTGTCATTGCATATGTTCTTTTCATGAACCATAGCTAGAGTCATTGCATGTCAGTTCTTCTCACAAACCACATAAGGATCCACCAGTGTCATTGCATGTCTGTTCTTTTCATGAACCACACCCAATGTGATTGCATGTGTGTTGTTTCCACAAACCACACATGGATCCACCAGTGTCATTGCATGTGTGATCTTTTCATGAACCACACCAAGTGTCATTGGATGTGTGTTCTTCTCATGAACCACACATGGATACACCAGTGTCATTGGATGTGTGTTGTTTTGATGAACCACGGCTAGAGTCATTGCATGTATGTTCTTCTAAATAAACGACACATGGATCCACAAGTGTCATTGCATGTCTGTTCTTTTCATGAACCACACCCAGTGTCATTGCATGTATATTCTTTCCACAAACCACACATGGATCCACCAGTGCCATTGGATGTGTGTTCTTTTCATGAACCACACCAAGTGTCATTGGATGTGTGTTCTTCTCACAAACCACACATGGATCCACCAGTCTCATTGCATGTCTGTTCTTTTCATTAACCACACCCAGTGTCATTGCATGCATGTTCCTCTAAACGAACCACACATGGATCCACCCAGTGTCATTGCAAGTATGTTCCTTCCACAAACCACATATGGATCCACCAGTGTCATTGCATGTGTGTTCTTTTCATGAACCATAGCTAGAGTCATTGCATGTGAGTTCTTCTCACAAACCACAAAAGAATCCACTAGTGTCATTGGATGTGTGTTATTTTCATGAACGACAGCTAGAGTCATTGCATGTGTGTTGTTCTAAACAAACCACACATGGATCCACCAGTGTCATTGCATGTCTGTTCTTTTCAAGAACCACACCTAGTATGATTGCATCTCTGTTCTTTTCACAAACCACACATGGATCCACCAGTGTCATTGCATGTTTGTTCTTTTCATGAACCACACCCAGTGTCATTCCGTGTCTGTTCCTCTAAACAAACCACACATGGATCCACCCAATGTCATTGCATGTATGTTCCAACCACAAACCACATATGGATCCACCAGTGTCATTGCATGTGTGTTCTTTTCATGAACCATAGCTAGAGTCATTGCATGTCAGTTCTTCTCACAAACCACATAAGGATCCGCCCAGTGTCATTGGATGTGTGTTCTTTTCATGAACCACAGCTAGAGTCATTGCATCTGTGTTCTTCTAAACAAACCACACATGGATCCACCAGTGTCATTGCATGTCTGTTCTTTTCATGAACCACACCTAGTGTGATTGCATGTCTGTTCTTTTCACAAACCACACATGGATCCACCAGTGTCATTGCATGTCTGTTCTTTTCATGAACCACAGCTAGAGCCATTGCATGTCAGTTCTTTTCACAAACCAGATAGGGATCCACCAATGTGATTGCATGTGTGTTCTTTTCATGAACCATAGCTAGAGTCATTGCATGTCTATTCTTTCATGAACCACACATGGATCCACCAGTGTCATTGCATGTCTATTCTTTTCATGAACCACAGCAAGAGTCATTGCATGTTAGTTCTTCTCGCAAACCACATAGGGATCCACCAGTGTGATTGCATGTGTGTTCTATTCTTGAACCATAGCTAGAGTCATTGCATGTCAGTTCTTCTCACAAACCACATAGGGATCCACCAGTTTGATTGCATGTCTGTTCTTTTCATGGACCACACCTAGTGTCATTGCATGTTTGTTCCTCTAAACAAAACCACACATGGATCCACCTAGTGTAATGGCATGTCTGATCCTTCCACAAACAACACCTAGTGTCATTGCATGTCTGTTCCACTAAACAAACCACACATGGATCGACCTAGTGTCATTGCATGTGTGTTCCTTCCACAAACCACACATTGATCCACCAGTCTTATTGCATGTGTTCTTTTCATGAACCATAGCTAGAGTCATTGCATGTCAGTTCTTCTCACAAACCACAAAAGGATCCACCAGTGTCATTGCATGTCTGTTCTTTTCATGAACCACACCCAATGTGATTGCATGTGTGTTGTTTCCACAAACCACACATGGATCCACCAGTGTCATTGCATGTGTGTTATTTTCATGAACCACACCCAGTGTCATTGGATGTGTGTTCTTCTCATGAACCACACATGGATACACCAGTGTCATTGGATGTGTGTTGTTTTCATGAACCACGGCTAGAGTCATTGCATGTGTGTTCTTCTAAACAAACCACACATGGATCCACCAGTGTCATTGCATGTCTGTTCTTTTCATGAACCACACCCAGTGTCATTGCATGTCTGTTCTTTCCACAAACCACACATGGATCCACCAGTGCCATTGGATGTGTGTTCTTTTCATGAACCACAGCTAGAGTCATTGCATGTCTATTCTTCTCACAAACCACATATGGATCCACTAGTGTGGTTGCATGCCTGTTCTTTTCATGAACCACACCTAGTGTCATTGCATGTCTGTTCCTCTAAACAAACCCCACATGGATCCACCCAATGTCATTGCATGTATGTTCCAACCATAAACCACATATGGATCCACCAGTATCATTGCATGTGTGTTCTTTTCATGAACCATAGCTAGACTCATTGCATGTCAGTTCTTCTCACAAACCACATAAGGATCCGCCCAGTGTCATTGGATGTGTGTTATTTTCATGAACCACAGCTAGAGTCATTGCATCTGTGTTCTTCTAAACAAACCACACATGGATCCACCAGTGTCATTGCATGTCTGTTCTTTTCATGAACCACACCTAGTGTGATTACATGTCTGTTCTTTTCACAAACCACACATGGATCCACCAGTGTCATTGCATGTCTATTCTTTTCATGAACCACACCTAGAGTCATTGCATGTCAGTTCTTGTCACAAACCAGATAGGGATCCACCAATGTGATTGCATGTGTGTTCTTTTCATGAACCATAGCTAGAGTCATTGCATGTCTGTTCTTTCATGAACCACACATGGATCCACCAGTGTCATTGCATGTCTGTTCTTTTCATAACCATAGCTAGAGTCATTGCATGTCAGTTCTTCTCACAAACCACATAGGGATCCACAATTGTGATTGCATGTGTGTTCTATTCATGAACCACAGCTAGAGTCATTGCTTGTCTATTCCTCTAAACAAACCACACATGGATCCACCCAGTGTCATTGCATGTATGTTCCTTCCACAAACCACACATTGATCCACCAGTGTCATTTCATGTGTTCTTTTCATGAACAATAGCTAGAGTCATTGCATGTCAGTTCTTCTCACAAACGACATAAGGATCCACCAGTGTCATTGCATGTCTGTTATTTTCATGAACCACACCTAGTGTGATTGCATGTGTGTTCTTTCCACAAACCACACATGGATCCACCAGTGTCACTGCATGTGTGTTCTTTTCATGAACCACACCCAGTGTCATTGGATGTGTGTTCTTCTCATGAACCACACATGGATACACCAGTGTCATTGGATGTGTGTTCTTTTCATGAACCACAGCTAGAGTCATTGAATGTGTGTTCTTCTAAACAAACCACACATGGATCCACCAGTGTCATTTCATGTCTGTTCTTTTCATGAACCACACCCAGTGTCATTGCATGTCTGTTCTTTCCACAAACCACACATGGATCCACCAGTGCCATTGGATGTGTGTTCTTTTCATGAACCACACCCAGTGTCATTGGATGTGTGTTCTTCTCACAAACCACACATGGATCCACCAGTCTCATTGCATGTTTGTTCTTTTCATGAACCACACCTAGTGGCATTGCTTGTATGTTCCTCTAAACAAACCTCACATGGATCCACCCAGTGTCATTGCATGTATGTTTCTTCCACAAACGACATATGGATCCACCAGTGTCATTGGATGTGTGTTCTTTTCATGAACCACAGCTAGAGTCATTGCATGTCTGTTCTTCTCACAAACCACATAGGGATCCACCAGTGTGATTGCATGTCTATTCTTTTCATGAACCACACCAAGTGTCATTATATGTCTGTTCCTCTAAACAAACCACACATGGATCCACCCAGTGTCGTTGCATGTTTGTTCCTTCCACAAACCACATATGGATCCACTAGTGTCATTGCATGTGTGTTCTTTTCATGAACCCTAGCTAGAGTCATTGCATGTCAGTTCTTCTCACAAACCACATAAGGATCCACTAGTTTCATTGCATGTCTATTCTTTTCATGAACCACACCCAGTGTGATTGCATGTGTGTTCTTTCCACAAACCACACATGGATCCACAAGTGTCATTGCATGTGTGTTATTTTCATGATCCACACCCAGTGTCATTGGATGTGTGTTCTTCTCATGAACCACACATGGATCCACAAGTGTCATTGGATGTGTGTTCTTTTCATGAACCACATATAGAGTCATTTCATGTGTGTTCTTCTAAACAAACCACACATGGATCTACCAGTGTCATTGCATGTCTATTCTTTTCATGAACAACACCTAGTGTGATTGCATGTCTGTTCTTTTCACAAACCAAACATGGATCCACGAGTGTCATTGCATGTCTGTTCTTTTCATGAACCACAGCTAGAGTCATTGCATGTCAGTTCTTTCCACAAACCACATATGGATCCACCAGTGTCATTGCATGTCTATTATTTTCATGAACCACACCTAGTGTGATTAAATGCCTGTTCTTTTCACAAACCACACATGGATCCACCAGTGTCATTGCATGTCTGTTCTTTTCATGAACCACAGCTAGAGTTATTGCATGTCAGTTCTTCTCACCAACAAAATAGGGATCCACTAGTGTGATTACATGTGTGTTCTTTTCATGAACCATAGCTAGATTCATTGCATGTCAGTTCTTTCCACAAACCACATATGGATCCACCAGTGTCATTGCATGTTTTTTATTTTCATGAACCACAGCTAGAGTCATTCCATGTCCGTTCCTCTCATGAACCACATATGGATCCACCGGTGTCATTGCATGTGTGTTCTTTTCATGAACCACAACTAGGGTCAATGCATGTCAGTTCTTCTCACAAACCACATAGGGATCCACCAGTGTGATTGCATGTCTGTTCTTTTCATGAACCACACCCAGTGTCATTACATGTCTGTTCCTCTAAACAAACCTCACATGGATCCACCCAGTGTCATTGCATGTCTGTTCCTTCCACAAACCACACATTGATCCACTAGTGTCATTGCATGTGTTATTTTCATGAACCATAGCTAGAGTCATTGCATGTTAGTTCTTCTCACAAACCACATAAGGACCCACCAGTGTCATTGCATGTCTGTTCTTTTCATGAACCACACCCAGTGTGATTGCATGTGTGTTCTTTCCACAAACCACACATGGATCCACAAGTGTCATTGCATGTGTGTTCTTTTCATGAACCACACCCAGTGTCATTGGATGTGTATTCTTCTCATGAACCACAGATGGATACAGCAGTGTCATTGGATGTGTGTTCTTTTCATGAACCATAGCTAGAGTCATTGCATGTGTGTTCTTCTAAACAAACCACACATGGATCCACCAGTGTGATTGCATGTCTATTCTTTTCATGAACCACTCCCAGTGTGATTGCATGTCTGTTCTTTCCACAAACCACACATGGATCCACTAGTGCCATTGGATGTGTGTTCTTTTCATGAACGACACCCAGTGTCATTTGATGTGTGTACTTCTCACAAACCACACATGGATCCACCAATATCATTGCATTTCTGTTCTTTTCATGAACCACACCCAATGTCATTGCATGTTTGTTCCTCTAAACAAACCAAACATGGATCCACCCAGTGTCATTGCATGTATGTTCCTTCCACAAACCACATATGGATCCACCAGTGTCATTGCATGAGTGTTCTTTTCATGAACCATAGCTAGAGTCATTTCATGTCAGTTCTTCTCACAAACCACATAAGGATCCACCAAGTGTCATTGGATGTGTGTTCTTTTCATGAACCACAGCTAGAGTCATTGCATGTGTGTTCTTCTAAACAAACCACACATGGATCCACTAGTGTCATTGCATGTCTGTTCTTTTCATGAACCACACCTAGTGTGATTGCAAGTCTGTTCTTTTCACAAACCACACATGGATCCACCAGTGTCATTGCATATGTGTTCTTTTCATGAACCACAGCTAGAGTCATTGCATGTCAGTTCTTCTCACAAACCACACAGGGATCCACCAGTGTGATTGCATGTGTGTTGTTTTCATGAACCATAGCTAGAGTCATTGCATGTCTGTTCTTTTCATGAACCACACATGGATCCACCAGTGTCATTGCTTGTCTATTCTTCTCATGAACCACATCTAGAGTCGTTGCATGTTAGTTCTTCTCGAAAACCACATAGGGATCCACCAGTGTGATTGCATGTGTGTTCTATTCATGAACCACAGCTAGAGTCATTGCATGTCAGTTCTTCTCACAAACTACACAGGGATCCACCAGTTTGAATGCATGTCTGTTCTTTTCATGAACCACAGCTAGTGTCATTGCATGTCTGTTCCTCTAAACAAACCAAACATGGATCCACCCAGTGTCATTGCATGTCTGTTCCTTCCACAAACCACACATTGATCCACCAGTGTCATTGCATGTGTTCTTTTCATGAACCATAGCTAGAGTCATTGCCTGTCAGTTCTTCTCACAAACCACATAAGGATCCACCAGTGTCATTGCATGTCTGTTCTTTTCATGAACCACACCCAATGTGATTGCATGTGTGTTCTTTCCACAAACCACACATGGATCCACCAGTGTCATTGCATGTGTGTTCTTTTCATGAACCACAACCAGTGTCATTGTATGTGTGTTCTTCTCATGAACCACACATGGATCCATCGGTGTCATTGGATGTGCGTTCCATTCATGAACCATAGCTAGAGTCATTGCATGTGTGTTCTTCTAAACAAACCACACATAGATCCACCAGTTTGATTGCATGTCTGTTCTTTTCATGAACCACACCTAGTGTCATTGCATGTCTGTTCCTCTAAACAAACCACACATGGATCCACCTAGTGTAATTGCATGTTTGTTCCTTCCACAAACAACACCTAGTGTCATTGCATGTCTCTTCCTCTAAACAAACCACACATGGATCGACCTAGTGTCATTGCATGTCTGTTCCTTCCACAAACCACACATTGATCCACCAGTGTCATTGCATGTGTTCTTTTCATGAACCATTGCTAGAGTCATTGCATGTAAGTTCTTCTCACAAACCACATAAGGATCCACCAGTGTCATTGCATGTCTATTCTTTTCATGAACCACACCTAGTGTGATTGCATGTGTGTTCTTTCCACAAAACACACATGGATCCACCAGTTTCACTGCATGTGTGTTCTTTTCATGAACCACACCCAGTGTCATTGGATGTGTGTTCTTCTCATGAACCACACATGGATACACCCGTGTCATTGGATGTGTGTTCTTTTCATGAACCACAGCTAGAGTCATTGCATGTGTGTTCTTCTAAACAAACCACACATGGATCCACTAGTGTCATTTCATGTCAGTTCTTTTAATTAACCACACCCAGTGTCATTGCATGTCTGTTCTTTCCACAAACCACACATGGATCTACCAGTGCCATTGGATGTGTGTTCTTTTCGTGAACCACACCCAGTGTCATTGGATGTGTGTTCTTCTCACAAACCACACATGGATCCACCCGTCTCATTGCATGTCTGTTATTTTCATGAACCACACCAAGTGTCATTGCTTGTCTTTTCCTCTAAACAAACCACACATGGATCCACCCAGTGTCATTGCATGTATGTTCCTTCCACAAACCACATATGGATCCACCAGTGTCATTGCATGTGTGTTCTTTTCATGAACCATAGCTAGAGTCATTGCATGTCAGTTCTTCTCACAAAGCACATAAGGATCCACCAGTGTCATTACATGCATGTTCTTTTCATGAACCACACCTAGTGTGATTGCATGTGTGTTCTTTCCACAAACCACACATGGATCCACCAGTGTCATTGCATATGTGTTCTTTTCATGAACCACATCCAGTATAATTGGATGTGTGTTCTTCTCATTAACCACACATGGATACACCAGTGTCATTGGATGTGTGTTCTTTTCATGAACCACACCTAGAGTCATTGCATGTGTGTTCTTCTAAATAAACCACACATGGATCCACCAGTGTCATTGCATGTCTGTTCTTTTCATGAACCAAACCCAGTGTCATTGCATGTCAGTTCTTCTCACAAACCACATAGGGATCCACCAGTGTGATTGCATGTCTGTTCATTTCATGAACCACACCCAGTGTCATTGCATGTCTGTTCCTCTAAACAAACCACACGTGGATCCACCCAGTATCATTGCATGTATGTTCCTTCCACAAACCACATATGGATCCACCAGTGTCATCGGATGTGTGTTCTTTTCATGAACCATAGCTATAGTCATTGCATGTGTGTTCTTCTAAACAAACCACATATGGATCCAACAGTGTCATTGCATGTCTGTTCTTTTCATGAACCACACCTAGTGTGATTGCATGTCTGTTCTTTTCACAAACCACACATGGATCCACTAGTGTCATTGCATGTTTGTTCTTTTCATGAACCACACCCAGTGTCATTGCATGTCTGTTCTTTCCACAAACCACACATGGATCCACTAGTGCTATTGGATGTGTGTTCTTTTCATGAACCACACCCAGTGTCATTGGATGTGTGTACTTCTCACAAACCACACATGGATCAACCAATATCATTGCATGTCTGTTCTTTTCATGAACCACACCCAACGTCATTGCATGTTTGTTCCTCTAAACAAACCACACATGGATCCACCTAGTGTCATTGCATGTATGTTCCTCCCACAAACCACATATGGATCCACCAGTGTCATTGCATGAGTGTTCTTTTCATGAACCATAGCTAGAGTCATTTCATGTCAGTTCTTCTCACAAACCATATAAGGATCCACCCAGTGTCATTGGATGTGTGTTCTTTTCATGAACCACAGCTAGAGTCATTGCATGTGTGTTCTTCTAAACAAACCACACATGGATCCACCAGTGTCATTGCATGTCTGTTCTTTTCATGAACCACACCTAGTGTGATTGCATGTCTGTTCTTTTCACAAACCACACATGGATCCACCAGTGTCATTGCATGTCTGTTCTTTTCATGAACCACAGCTAGAGTCATTGCATGTCAGTTCTTCTCACAAACCACACAGGGATCCACCAGTGTGATTGCATGTGTGTTCTTTTCATGAACCATAGCTAGAGTCATTGCATGTCTGTTCTTTTCATGAACCACACATGGATCCACCAGTGTCATTACATGTCTATTATTTTCATGAACCACATCTAGAGTCATGGCATGTCAGTTCTTCTCACAAACTACATAGGGATCCACCAGTTTGATTGCATGTCTGTTCTTTTCAAGAACCACAGCTAGTGTCATTGCATGTCTGTTCCTCTAAACAAACCACACATGGATCCACGTAGTGTCATTGCATGTCTGTTCCTTCCTCAAACCACACATTGATCCACCAGTGTCATTGCATGTGTTCTTTTCATGAACCATAGCTAGAGTCATTGCCTATCAGTTCTTCTCACAAACCACATAAGGATCCACCAGTGTCATTGCATGTGTGTTCTTTTCATGAACCACACCCAGTGTGACTGCATGTGTGTTCTTTCCACAAACCACACATGGATCCACCAGTGTCATTGCATGTGTGTTCTTTTCATGAACCACACCCAGTGTCATTGGATGTGTGTTCTTCTCATGAACCACACATGGATCGACCCGTGCCATTGGATGTGTGTTCTTCTCATGAACCACAGCTAGAGTCATTGCATGTCAGTTCTTCTCACAAACCACATAGGGATCCACCAGTGTGATTGCATGTATGTTCTTTTCATGAACCACACCCAGTGTCATTGCATGTCTGTTCCTCTAAACAAACCACACATGGATCCACCTAGTATCATTGCATGTCTGTTCTTTTCACAAACCACACATGGATCCACCAGTGTCATTGCATGTCTGTTCTTTTCATGAACCACAGATAGAGGCATTGCATGTCAGTTCTTGTCACAACCCACATAGGGATCCACCAGTGTGATTGCATGTGTGTTCTTTTCATGAACCATAGCTAGAGTCATTGCATGTCTATTCTTTTCATGAACCACACATGGATCCACCAGTGTGATTGCATGTCTGTTGTTTTTATGAACCACAGCCAGAGTCATTGCATGTCAGTTCTTCTCACAAACCACATAGGGATCCACCAGTGTGATTGCATGTGTGTTCTTTTCATGAACCATAGCTAGAGTCATTGCATGTCTGTTCTTTTCATGAACCACACATGGATCCACCAGTGTCATTGCATGTCTATTCTTTTCATGAACCACATCTAGAGTCATTGCATGTCAGTTCTTCTCACAAACCACATAGGGATCCACTAGTGTGATTGCATGTGTGTTCTATTCAAGAACCACAGCTAGATTCATTGCATGTCAGTTCTTCTCACAAACCACATAGGGATCCACCAGTTTGATTGCATGTCTGTTCTTTTCATTAACCACACCTAGTGTCATTGCATGTCTCTTCCTCTAAAAAAACCACACATGGATCCACCTAGTGTCATTGCATGTTTGTTCCTTCCACAAACCACACATTGATCCACCAGTGTCATTGCATGTGTTCTTTTCATGAACCATAGCTAGAGTCATTGCATGTCAGTTCTTCTCACAAAGCACATAAGGATCCACTAGTGTTATTGCATGTCTGTTCTTTTCATGAACCACACCTAATGTGATTGCATCTGTGTTCTTTCCACAAACCACACATGGATCCACCAGTGTCATTGCATGTGTGTTCTTTTCGTGAACCACAGCTAGAGTCATTGCATGTGTGTTCTTCTAAACAAACCACACATCGATCCACCAGTGTCATTTCATGTCTGTTCTTTTCATGAACCACACCCAGTGTTACTGCATGTCTGTTCTTTCCACAAACCACACATGATCCACCAGTGCCATTGGATGTGTGTTCTTTTCATGAACCACACCTAGTGTCATTGGATGTGTGTTCTTCTCACAAACCACACATGGATCCACCAGTCTCATTGCATGTCTGTTCTTTTCATGACCCACACCCAGTGTCATTGCATGTCTGTTCCTCTAAATAAACCACACATGGATCCACATTGCATGTATGTTCCTTCCACAAACCACATATGGATCCACCAGTGTCATTGTATGTGTGTTCTTTTCATGAACCATAGCTAGAGTCATAGAATGTCACTTCTTCTCACAAACCACAAAAGAATCCACCCATTGTCATTGGATGTGTGTTCTTTTCATGAACCATAGCTAGAGTCATTGCATGTGTGTTCTTCTAAACAAACCACACATGGATCCACCAGTGTCATTGCATGTCTGTTCTTTTCATGAACCACACCTAGTGTGATTGGATGTCTGTTCTTTTCACAAACCACACATGGATCCACTAGTGTCATTGCATGTCTGTTCTTTTCATGAACCACAGCTAGAGTCATTGCATGTCAGTTCTTCTCACAAACCACATAGGGATCCACCAGTGTGATTGCATGTGTGTTCTTTTCATGAACCATAGCTAGAGTCATTGCATGTATGTTCTTTTCATGAACCACACATGGATCTACCAGTGTCATTGCATGCCTGTTCTTTTCATGGACCACAACTAGAGTCATTGCATGTTAGTTCTTCTCACAAACCACATAGGGATCCACCAGTGTGATTGCATGTGTGTTCCATTCATGAACCATAGCTAGAGTCATTGCATGTCAGTTCTTCTCACAAACCACATAGGGATCCACCAGTTTGATTGCATGTCTGTTATTTTCATGAACCACACCTAGTGTCATTGCATGTCCGTTCCTCTAAACAAACCACACATGGATCCACCCAGTGTCATTGCATGTCTGTTCCTTCCACAAACTACACATTGATCCACCAGTGACATTGCATGTGTTCTTTTCATGAACCATAGCTAGAGTCATTGCATGTCAGTTCTTCTCACAAACCACATAAGGTCCACCAGTGTCATTGCATGTCTGTTCTTTTCATGAACCACACCTAGTGTGATTGCATGTGAGTTCTTTCCACAAACCACACATGGATCCACCAGTGTCATTGCATGTGTGTTCTTTTCATGAACCACACCAAGTGTCATTGGATGTGTGTTCTTCTCATGAACCACACATGGATACACCAGTGTCATTGGTTGTGTGTTCTTTTCATGAACCACAGCTAGAGGCATTGCATGTGTGTTCTTCGAAACAAACCACACATGGATCCACCAGTGTCATTGCATGTCTGTTCTTTTCATGAATCACACCCAGTGTTATTGCATGTTTGTTCTTTCCACAAACCACACATGGATCCACTAGTACCATTGGATGTGTGTTCTTTTCATGAACCAAAGCTAGAGTCATTGCATGTCTGTTCTTCTCACAAACCACATATGGATCCACTAGTGTGATTGCATGTCTGTTGTTTTCATGAACCACACCCAGTGTCATTGCATGTTTGTTCCTCTAAAGAAACCACACATGGATCCACCCAATGTCATTGCATGTATGTTCCAACCACAAACCACATATGGATCAACGAGTGTCATTGCATGTGTGTTCTTTTCATGAACCATAGCTAGAGTAAGTGCATGTCAGTTCTTCTCACAAAGCACATAAGGATCAGCCCAGTGTCATTGGATGTGTGTTCTTTTCATGAACCACAACTAGAGTCATTGCATCTGTGTTCTTCTAAACAAACCACACATGGATCCACCAGTGTCATTGCATGTCTGTTCTTTCCATGAACCACACCTAGTGTGATTGCATGTCTGTTCTTTTCACGAACCTCACATGGATCCACCGGTGTTGTTGCATGTCTGTTATTTTCATGAACCACAGCTAGAGTCATTGCATGTCAGTTCCCATCACAAACCAGATAGGGATCCACCAATGTGATTGCATGTGTGTTCTTTTCATGAACCATAGCTAGAGTCATTGCATGTCTGTTCTTTCATGAACCACACATGGATCCACCAGTGTCATTGCATGTCTGTTCTTTTCATAACCATAGCTAGAGTCATTGCATGTCAGTTCTTCTCACAAACCACATAGGGATCCACCACTATGATTGCATGTGTGTTCTATTCATGAACCACAGCTAGAGCCATTGCATGTCAGTTCTTCTCACAAACCACATAGGGATCCACCAGTTTGATTGCATGTCTGTTCTTTTCATGAACCACACCTAGTGTCCTTGCATGTCTGTTCCTCTTAAACAAACTACACATGGATCCACCTAGTGTAATTGCATGTATGTTCCTTCCACAAACAACACCTAGTGTCATTGCATGTCTGTTCCTCTAAACAAACCACACATGGATCGACCTAGTGTCATTGCATGTCTGTTCCTTCCACAAACCACACATTGATCTACCAGTGCCATTGCATGTGTTATTTTCATGAACCCTAGCTAGAGTCATTGCATGTCAGTTCTTCTCACAAACCACATAAGGATCCACCAGTGTCATTGCATGTCTGTTATTTTCATGAACCACACCCAATGTGATTGCATGTGTGTTGTTTCCACAAACCACACATGGATCCACCAGTGTCATTGCATGTGTGTTATTTTCATGAACCACACCCAGTGTCATTGGATGTGTGTTCTTCTCATGAACCACACATGGATACACCAGTGTCATTGGATGTGTGTTGTTTTCATGAACCACGGCTAGTGTCATTGCATGTGTGTTCTTCTAAACAAACCACACATGGATCCACCAGTGTCATTGCATGTCCGTTCTTTTCATTAACCACACCCAGTGTCATTGCATATCTGTTCTTTCCACAAACTACACATGAATCCACCAGTGCCATTGGATGTGTGTTCTTTTCATGAACCACACCCAGTGTCATTGGATGTGTGTTCTTCTCACAAACCACACAGGGATCCACTAGTCTCATTGCATGTCTGTTATTTTCATGAACCACACCTAGTGTCATTGCTTGTCTGTTCCTCTAAACAAACCACACATGGATCCACCTAGTGTCATTGCATGTATGTTCCTTCCAAAAACCACATATGGATCCACCAGTGTCATTGCATGTGTGTTCTTTTAATGAACCATAGCTAGAGTCATTGCATGTCAGTTCTTCTCACAAACCACATAAGGATCCACCAGTGTCATTGCATGTCTGTTCTTTTCATGAACCATAGCTAGAGTCATTGCATGTGTTTTCTTCTAAACAAACCAAACATGGATCCAACAGTGTCATTGCATGTCTGTTCTTTTCATGAACCACACGTAGTGTGATTGCATGTATGTTCTTTTCACAAACTACACATGGATCTACTAGTGTCATTGCATGTTTGTTCTTTTCATGAACAATAGCTAGAGTCATTGCGTGTCAGATCTTCTCACAAACCACATAGGGATCCACCAGTGTGATTGCATGTGTGTTCTTTTCATGAACCATAGCTAGAGTCATTGCATGTCTGTTCTTTTCATGAACCACACATGGATCTACCAGTGTCATTGCATGTCTGTTCTTTTCATGAACCACAGCTAGAGTCATTGTACGTCGGTTCGTCTCACAAACCACATAGGGATCCACCAGTGTGATTGCATCGGTGTTCTATTCATGAACCACAGCTAGAGTCATTGCTTGTCAGTTCTTCTCACAAACCACATCGGGATCCACCAGTTTGATTGCATGTCTATACTTTTCATGAACCACACCTAGTGTCATTGCATGTCTGTTCCTCTAAACAAACCACACATGGATCCACCAAGTGTCATTGCATGTCTGTTCCTTCCATAAACCACACATTGATCCACTAGTGTCATTGCATGTGTTCTTTTCATGAACCATAGCTAGAGTCATTGCATGTCAGTTCTTCTCACAAACCACATAAGGATCCACCAGTGTCATTGCATGTCAGTTCTTTTCATGAACCACACCCAGTGTGATTGCATGTGTGTTCTTTCCACAAACCACACATGGATCCACCACTGTCATTGCATGTGTGTTCTTTTCATGAACCACACCCAGTGTCATTGGATGTGTGTTCTTTTCATGAACCACACATGGATCCACTAGTGTCATTTGATGTGTGTTATTTTCATGAACCATAGCTAGAGTCATTGCATGTGTGTTCTTCTAAACAAACCACACATGGATCCACAAGTGTCATTGCATGTCTGTTCTTTTCATGAACCACACCTAGTGTCATTGCATGTCTGTTCTTTCCACAAACCACACATGGATCCACCAGTGCCATTGGATGTGTGTTCTTTTCATGAACCACATCTAGATTCATTGCATGTCAGTTCTTCTCATAAACCACATAGCGATCCACTAGGGTGATTGCATGTCTGTTCTTTTCATGAACCACACCCAGTGTCATTGCATGTCTGTTCCTCTAAACAAGCCACACATGGATCCACCCAGTGTCATTGCATGTATGTTCCTTCCACAAACCACATATGGATCCACCAGGGTCATTGCATGTGTGTTCTTTTCATGAACCATAGCTAGAGTCATTGCATGTCAGTTCTTCTCGAAAACCACATAAGTATCCACCCAGTGTCATTGGATGTGTGTTCTTTTCATGAACCACAACTAGAGTCATTGCATGTGTGTTCTTCTAAACAAACCACACATGGATCCACCAGTGTCATTGCATGTCTGTTCTTTTCATGAACCACACCTAGTGTGATTGCATGTCTGTTCTTTTCACAAACCACACATGGATCCACAAGTGTCATTGCTTGTTTGTTCTTTTCATGAACCACAGCTAGAGTCGTTGCATGTCAGTTCTTGTCACAAACCACATAGGGATCCACCAGTGTGATTGCATGTGTGTTCTTTTCATGAACCATAGATAGAGTCATTGCATGTCTGTTCTTTTCATGAACTACACATGGAACCACCAGTGTCATTGCATGTCTGTTCTTTTCATGAACCACAGCTAGAGTCATTGTACGTCGGTTCGTCTCACAAACCACATAGGGATCCACCAGTGTGATTGCATGTGTGTTCTATTCATGAACCACAACTAGAGTCATTGCATGGCAGTTCTTCTCACAAACCACATAGGGAACCACCTGTTTGATTGTACGTCTGTTCTTTTCATGAACCACACCTAGTGTCATTGCATGTCTGTTCCTCTAAACAAACCACACATGGATCCACGTAATGTCATTGCATGTCTGTTCCTTCCATAAACCACACATTGATCCACTAGTGTCATTGCATGTGTTCTTTTCATGAACCATAGCTAGAGTCATTGCATGTCAGTTCTTCTCACAAACCACATAAGGATCCACCAGTGTCATTGCATGTCAGTTCTTTTCATGAACCACACCCACTCTGATTGCATGTGTGTTCTTTCCACAAACCACACATGGATCCACCAGTGTCATTGCATGTGTGATCTTTTCATGAACCACACCTAGTGTCATTGGATGTGTGTTCTTCTCACGAACCACACATGGATACACCAGTGTCATTGGATGTGTGTTATTTTCATGAACTACAACTACAGTCATTGCATGTGTGTTCTTCTAAACAAACCACACATGGATCCACCAGTGTCATTTCATGTCTGTTCTTTTCATGAACCACACCCAGTGTCATTGCATGTCTGTTTTTCCACAAATCACACATGGATCCACCAGTGCCATTGGATGTGTGTTCTTTTCATGAACCACACCCAGTGTTATTGGATGTGTGTTCTTCTCACAAACCACACATGGATCCACCAGTCTCATTGCATGTCTGTTCTTTTCATGAACCACACCCAGTGTCATTGATGGTCTGTTCCTCTAAACAAACCACACATGGATCCACCCAGTGTCATTGCATGTATGTTCCTTCCACAAACCACATATGGAACCAGCAGTGTCATTGCATGTGTGTTCTTTTCATGAACCATAGCTAGAGTCATTGCATGTCAGTTCTTCTCACAAACCACAAAAGAATCCACCCAGTGTCATTGGATGTGTGTTCTTTTCATGAACCATAGCTAGAGTCATTGCATGTGTGTTCTTCTAAACAAACCACACATGGATCCACCAGTGTCATTGCATGTCTGTTCTTTTCATGAACCACACCTAGTGTGATTACATGTTTGTTCTTTTCACAAACCACACATGGATCCACAAGTGTCATTGCTTGTTTGTTCTTTTCATGAACCACAGCTAGAGTCGTTGCATGTCAGTTCTTGTCACAAACCACATAGGGATCCACCAGTGTGATTGCATGTGTGTTCTTTTCATGAACCATAGATAGAGTCATTGCATGTCTGTTCTTTTCATGAACTACACATGGAACCACCAGTTTCATTGCATGTCTATTCTTTTCATGAACCACAGCTAGAGTCATTGTACGTCGGTTCGTCTCACAAACCACATAGGGATCCACCAGTGTGATTGCATGTGTGTTCTATTCATGAACCACAACTAGAGTCATTGCATGGCAGTTCTTCTCACAAACCACATAGGGAACCACCTGTTTGATTGTACGTCTGTTCTTTTCATGAACCACACCTAGTGTCATTGCATGTCTGTTCCTCTAAACAAACCACACATGGATCCACGTAATGTCATTGCATGTCTGTTCCTTCCACAAACCACACATTGATCCACTAGTGTCATTGCATGTGTTCTTTTCATGAACCATAGCTAGAGTCATTGCATGTCAGTTCTTCTCACAAACCACATAAGGATCCACCAGTGTCATTGCATGTCAGTTCTTTTCATGACCCACACCCACTGTGATTGCATGTGTGTTCTTTCCACAAACCACACATGGATCCACCAGTGTCATTGCATGTGTGATCTTTTCATGAACCACACCCAGTGTCATTGGATGTGTGTTCTTCTCACGAACCACACATGGATACACCAGTGTCATTGGATGTGTGTTATTTTCATGAACTACAACTACAGTCATTGCATGTGTGTTCTTCTAAACAAACCACACATGGATCCACCAGTGTCATTTCATGTCTGTTCTTTTCATGAACCACACCCAGTGTCATTGCATGTCTGTTTTTCCACAAATCACACATGGATCCACCAGTGCCATTGGATGTGTGTTCTTTTCATGAACCACACCCAGTGTTATTGGATGTGTGTTCTTCTCACAAACCACACATGGATCCACCAGTCTCATTGCATGTTTGTTCTTTTCATGAACCACACCCAGTGTCATTGATGGTCTGTTCCTCTAAACAAACCACACATGGATCCACCCAGTGTCATTGCATGTATGTTCCTTCCACAAACCACATATGGAACCAGCAGTGTCATTGCATGTGTGTTCTTTTCATGAACCATAGCTAGAGTCATTGCATGTCAGTTCTTCTCACAAACCACAAAAGAATCCACCCAGTGTCATTGGATGTGTGTTCTTTTCATGAACCATAGCTAGAGTCATTGCATGTGTGTTCTTCTAAACAAACCACACATGGATCCACCAGTGTCATTGCATGTCTGTTCTTTTCATGAACCACACCTAGTGTGATTACATGTTTGTTCTTTTCACAAACCACACATGGATCCACTAGTGTCATTGGATGTCTGTTCTTTTCATGAACCACAACTAGAGTCATTGCATGTCAGTTCTTCTCACAAACCACATAGGGATCCACCAGTGTGATTGCATGTCTGTTCTTTTCATGAACCACAGCTAGAGTCATTGCATGTTAGTTCTTCTCACAAACCACATAGGGATCCACCGGTGTGATTGCATGTGTGTTCCATTCATGATCCATAGCTAGAGTCATTGCATGTCAGTTCTTCTCACAAACCACATAGGGATCCACCAGTTTGATTGCATGTCTGTTCTTTTCATGAACCACACCTAGTGTCATTGCATGTCTGTTCCTCGAAACAAACCACACATGGATCCACCCAGTGTCATTGCATGTCTGTTCCTTCCACGAACCACACATTGATCCACCAGTGTCATTTCATGTGTTCTTTTCATGAACCATAGCTAGAGTCATTGCATGTCAGTTCTTCTCTCAAACCACATAAGGATCCACCAGTGTCATTGCATGTCAGTTCTTTTCATGAACCACACCCAATGTGATTGCATGTGTGTTCTTTCCACAAACCACACATGGATCCACCAGTGTCATTGCATGTCTGTTCCTTCCACAAACCACACATTGATCCACCAGTGTCATTACATGTGTTCTTTTCATGAACTGTAGCATCCCAATTGTCTAACAATTGCAATGCTACTAGCCTAGTCTATATAGATGCTACCTTCAAACATATAATTGTTGCATCATCATTATATCATGCTCATGTCATCATGCCACCTTGCATTTGAGCATCATATAAAACCCTTTTTGATTTGGTTCTTATCTCATATGCATTATTAATTGTATTTGCCTCTTGATAATGTATTTGGTTATTGATATATTGTTTAAATGCCCAAGTTGAGCTGGGGGCATATCTCTTATTAACTCCACCACCTTTCTTTCACCACCTTGTAATTCCACCATCCAACTAAATATGAGCTTGGCACTTATTGGTTTTACCTCTAGCTCATGTGGGTTGGGATGGATCCAATTCTATTCCACATGCTCTCATCTTAGCATCATGTTGTTTTCACAATATTGAAACATGAGAGCCACATGGCCACCTTTGCATGCCTTGTGAGTGGGACCTTTTCCTAGCTTCCACATGTGTGGTTTTGGGGTTATCATCATGTTGGGATATTTTTGTGGGCTTATTAAATACCTAGTGGCATATACACACTAGCAAGTCCCAAATATAATCCAATGTGATCATCCCCATATACTCCACTTGGAATTCTTTCTAAATTCCTTTGCTTGGGCCTTACTCCAATTTTTGGGGATGCATAATAATGCCATGTATTAATCTTGTTTTCACAAAATAAGCATGGCATTAATTGATTGCATGGGCCATGCAAGAACCATCTTTTGCTAGCTTTGGTTTGTATTTGCATTTTGAGTGGATCTTTTCAAAAACCCCAACATCATCTCCATCCACCCATCACCACCTTCCTTTTCTTCTCTCTTTTGGCCATTTCTTGCTTGAGCTTGTTTTGAGTCTTGCTTGATCTTGTCAAAGGTTGTCACCACCTCATCTTTCCCTCTCTAAACCTCCTACCTCATCTAAACCATCTACCCTCTCCTAAACCACCCCATCTAGCCTAACCTCATCTACCCTAGTTACCACCTAACCTCCCCTAGTCTCCATGCCGAGCCCCACCTTGTGTTCCACCTGGCCCCCCACCCCTGCCCTAGCTACCCTCCATCCCAACCAAAACCCTAGCTACACCCGAGCCACCCATTCCTCTACCACACCCTAAACCCGAGCCTCTCTCCCTCTAGCTCTCTCTGCCTTGTGGCCCTAGCCCGAGCCTGCCCCTGCCTCCCAGACCACCCTACCCCACCTGCCCCCTTCGCCTGGCCTGACCGAAAGCACGTGAGGAGAGGGAGATAAAAGGTGGCCGAGCCCCCGTTAGCTCCAACTCCTCCCTCCCCACGGCCTCCGCCTCCCGCCCGCTGCTTTACCACCACCCCACGGCTCTCCCTGACCTTCTCCAGATCCAGCCTCAAGACTGCCGCCTCTCTTCTCCACTCCGCTCACACCCGAGCCGAACACTGGCCTCTACTCCGTCCCGGCGATCCAGTCGCGCAGCGCGTCAGTGGAGGGCTCTGGAAGACCGATGAGGCTCCCCTACGTCGCCCTGTGCACGCCAGCAGCGAGGAGGAGAGCCGGAGCTACTAGATCGACGCCAAGGCTGACACCAAACCCTAGCCGCCCGGCCTTTGCCCCGACGACGATCCCCTGCTCGTCGACCCGATCCTTCGCCACCGACAGCCCCACGGTGAGCTGAAACACCTCCCTGACATGGTCCCCTTCACCACACAGCCCTAGTGTCGCCGCTCCGTCGAGCAGTTGGCCGCCAGGGCGCTTAACGTCTGCGCTCAAGGCCTGCGTAAAACCCTACCTAGGCCACGCCCACTCTCCCGGCACCAAGCCCAAGACGGTATGGTGGCTCCGCCACAGCACACTAGGTCCCTGGATCGAACCCCGCCCGCGCCGCGCACCGACCCGTCGCTCGGCGCAGAGAGAGAAGAAAACAGACTCGGGCGCTGCTTTGTTACCCTGCAATTTTGTTGCATCAACTCAGCGCCCGTGTGGCCCACCGTCGACCTCTCGTGGCATTTTGCAAAAGGATCCCAGGTTTTCAGAAGCTCAACCCGCTCTAGCACCGCCACGTGGTCCATCACTGGCTTCACATCACGTGCAGCCATTCTTGCCCGCTTGTCATCCGCTTAGGCTAGAGTAGGCCACGGTGCAAAAAGGTTTTCTGTGCGCTTGTTGCCCAGTCAGCAGCTGACCCCACCTGTCAGCGACAGTGGCTGAGTCTGTCTGGGTATAAAGAGTTTTTACCTGTTTCTGTTTTAAATTCAAATCTTTTTCTAATTATTTCAAATTCAAATATAATTCTGTTTTTAATATCTTTTCAAATATTAATCCAAATAATACATATAATATATGTTTTCAAATCAGAAAAATGTGAGGAATTCAAATATGCCATTCAAAATATATTCTGAATATTTAAAATTCCAAGTTTATCTAAATTACAATAAATTGCCCTTTTGACTTAAATAATTAATAACTTTTGTTTTATAACTCCAAATTTAACAAATGATATGTCTAAAATGATTAGCTTGACGAGACCTTTCTGTTTATGCATTCCATGGTTTGTTTTGAAGCATGCATCATATAAATATAATGAGTACAGCCACTAATATGAGTATAAAATGGGGCCAAAACTAAATAAAATGCTTTATTATTGTATTCCACACCCCACCCATGCCATGCTACTTCAATGCCATGCAAATTGTGCATCATTCATCATGGCATGATTGTTTGCTTGTCGCATTTATTCATATGCTTGTGCACTTTATTTATGTCCCTTGTTTGTTTGGTTCTTCTTGAATAGACGCTGAAAGGTGGGATATACCAAGAGAACCAGGAGCACTACCAGATCCATCACTTGCTTCAACTGAGCTGCTGTGCAAGCACTACCACATGCTTGCATACATATAGTACCTATTGCCTCTATCTTATTCTTGCATCATTGAGTCGCGATTGCATTAAATTGAATCCCAAGTATTGCATAGCCTTTATTTTTAAACCCCACCAAGCTTGTTTCCCATCCCATGAGCCATTACTACAGAGTTGTTTGAGCCAAAGTAGTCGAGAACACATGTGTAGGGTATGTGAGTGTCGATGGATAACGAGGTACCTAAACAACTTAACTCGAGTAGTAATGGGATAACTAATGAAAGTGGCATCAGTGAGCCATATTCGCTATTTGGTTTTTCAGGCTCACTTGTGTCCCGTAAGACCCCGAGTACTTGATTCCTGTTCCAAGAATATTCGCGCTATCCACATCCGGGAGGCTTATGGACCCCCCTGAGCCAGAGCTTGATTCATTCTTATTTCTTGGGGCCACAAACTAGTTTGAGGTTTTATTTACTATCCTGTACTTATGCCATGCTTTACTGCTTTATTTAAATTGTGCGAGGAGCACACTGTACTGTTTAGGATCGTGGCCCGATTTATTTGTCGACAAGCCCAGCCACACTTTCGGTTCCCATCGTTCATACCGCCCCACAACCTTAAGCCTGCTTTGAGCCGGGCCGCTTGCTATGGATCTACTTAAAGGGTGGCCCCCAGAAATAATTATTAAACCTGTAATTTCATTTTCGTGACAGTCTCATTGGGTTTTTATTTTGTTTTTTTCCGAGGCATATCGAGTGTGTGTTTCTATTTGTGCACCCCTGCAGGTAAAACTTTCAAAGCCGTGTCGCAAGTTATGGACGACTTGGAGCACAGTTTCTCGATCATAGACAAGCATAACTAAAGTACCGCTTTTAATCTGACTAGACTAGGTACCTGACTAGTAAATAGTGCAATACTCACGGAATGGATAATAAAACTGCCAACGGATGGGGGGGTTGTTCGTCCGCTTCCTCGTCGGTAAGCGAGGAGGAGGATGGATCTGTTAAGATTACCTTTATCACTGTTATAACTGTTGTTATTAATTCACGGACATCCGTCTATCTCTGGTTAGGCGGATGGTTCGTGAGTATCTGTAGAATTGTTAGGGTTTATCTTTTGCTGCAATTGCGTCACCCTGTGTTGTGTCCCTTTAGAGGCATAAAGACTTGCTGAGTACCCCTAGGGTCTCACACGATAAATTATTGGTTCGTATGAATGTACACTCGCAAGATGGATACCGGTGGAAGAGACGATGTGGGCAACGATCATTCGGTGTAGAGATTCCGGGAACGGGGATCCGTGAGATCTGTGGGCGGGATGTGCTTATTTATGGGGCATCTTATGCCGATTTGCTTCTTATCCGTACTCGGATTTTGTCTTCCGCTTCCGCTTGATACTCTGTTGATTGATGTATGAGGAGATATCCTAAACTATTACATCTATCTAGGATATTTGGATCTTGCCGTATGCTATATATTTCCTTTCTTTTTAGATGGAATGGCTCGATGTACTATTGTATGGTGGCTTGCATACATACTCATTTGTGTATGTAGTTTATCCTTCGCTGACATTCGCCGCCTGTTCTTGTCCCGATGTTTGGAAATGGTTGGGACGGCCGATAGGTTCACTGTGAGTGGCATTTGGGCCCCAATTGCACTATTTCAACCATTTCTGATCATCCAGGCTTGTACTAGGAGCGTAATTCACCGAGGTAGTTACAATTGGTATCAGAGCCATCCCGACCTTCAGGGTCTCAGCCAAATGGTCGTTGTCTGTCTAGCAAATATTTTGGGTAGTTATGTATACTAGGGAAAAACAAAAACGTGAGAGTAGGACTGCTTCCATTTTTCTTCTTACCCACCCACCACCCTTTTCTGGTAAGGAAGTGTAACGTTTTCAAATCCTCTTCTTAAAATTCAAATTAGGATTCACGTGTTCTGGGTTTCCGCAGTACCATAGAAAGTGTGTGTGTGTGTGTAATTCCTTGTCTATCTGTTGCATCCTTTTGTTATCTCTATCTGCCTTTTGGTTATCAACTGTTGTTACATTCCATATCGACAGGCTTTTGCAAACCGACGCGATCTATCTGACTCCTTGTTAACCGGTGCCATCTTCTTAAGGGCGTTCTTCCTTCTAACAACTCCTCTTTCTGTGTAAGCATCTGTTGCTAATCTCTATACGCTAAGTGGTTTTATGATTTATTGGTATTTTAATGCCGAAAAATGCGGAAATTTTTTCTTGTTATATTCGTGTTTCCACACTCCTTTTCCAATGTGTGAAACATTATCCAGCCGCCTTTTATCGCAGGTCCATGCTCACTCATTCTTTTGTCACCGGCGCTCAATCCAGAGTTTCCCAAATCACTACGGAGGTCTATCATCTGTTATCATGCTGCAAATCTTTTTGAACTCCATATCTGCACATCTTTTTCGTCCCTGATAGCTCATACCATAGGCAAAGCTATATCATCGTTTCTTACCCAAGATCTCTTTATCTTTGTAACCGGTGTTCCGATCGACAATGTGAACCGGGTGACATCTCTTTTTCTTCCAAGGGCAGATAATCTATTCTTCCAAAGGCATCTTCTTAAATTCTGGAATTAGCAAGTCCATTGTTAATTCCATCCGCCATCTTCAACCAATCCGGAGTTGTTCCTTGTTGGCAAGTTATCATCGTCGTTCTGCTAAAGTTTTTCCTCAAGACTGCTAAATCTATCTCAATCTTTTCAAGGACAACATGGAGTTCTTTTCACCTCTATCTCGTTAAGTGATCTCTTGAAACCATCTCGTTCTATCATCTATGCTCAATCCACCGGAGGCCATGAAGACTTTTCAGATCTTTCGTAATCCTTCTGTTCAAGTTGGTGTTATCTTTCTGTAGCTGTTGATCTTGCAGTTGTCTCCGTGATCTTCCTTCATATCTTTCCGGTGGCTTGTTACATCAGGTATGACGACAACATCATAACCCTTATCTATCTTGAATCCGGCAAATCATTTGCATCTACCCTTGTTTTCTAACGGAGTTCCATTGAGTTGTCCTTGTCAATACCTTCAGTCTGTTTCGGTAGTTGGGTTGCATGGTTTTCTTATTCATGTACGGAGTAATGCTTTGAGTGCGGGATGGAGTAGCTACCATACCACTACTCTTATCATTCGCTCTTGTACATTGAATTGGGGAATTTATGTGATTTCACTCATTCCACGGGAGTTAGAAGTGGCCTTTATCCCTTGATACTTTTACTTCCGTCCTTGTTTTTCCGGAGTGCTCTCTCGAAGAAAGTAATCCATAATCTCTTGTGGGTGATCTATCTTTCCTACATGGAGCAAAATCTTCAATTATATGGTGGAAACAAACGCAAACTCTTTCGGTCCTCGTCTTTCTACCGATGCTCGACATCCCCAACAAGATGGAAGGAAACTATCTCTCTTTGTTTCATCAATTCTTTTTCGGTGGTAAAGCCAGTTATGGTTAATGCCATCAGCCGCAAATCTATTGCGTTAGCCTCAAGGCTAAAGAAATCAATAAGTATCTCTACAATAAACCCCAGATCCTCCATATTCTTTGCTTCTCAGGATTCCACCATGATCCGCTTCACATCCGCTCTCGAAGTTTTATCCAAGCACCTCAATCAAGTGATCCTTTGGTTCTTACCGGCGCACCAAGAATCTAATCCGACGATGTCTAACTAAATCTTTCTGTCGATATCAAGGGACTCTATTGTTTGAAGGCAATATTGTTTCCGAACTTCATTTCTCTAATCTGAGAGAGGATACGATGCTATTGTCATAGTGGTTCAAAACCTCTCCAATCTAGCTCTTTTCTTCCGGCGACACAAAGATCCATCCTCTCTTGTATCGGTAAATCTTTAATCTTAATGGCGTGTTTGTCTTATTCATGATCCATCATCTTTTCCTTTTCTTTCGAAAGTGGTTCTAGTCTTTTATCTTGTTCTCGAAAACCAGAGCTATGTCCATCCTATCCTTCTTGTCTCACGACAATTCTTCAACTCTTCTAACCCGTTGTTCTCAAGCAAAACGCAAGACTCGCAACAAGTCTAGCAAGTTTTGTAAGGTGTAGGTCGCACCATTCCGTTCTCCTTCTTCTTGGGAACGTGAGGGTCACCTTCTCGAACAACCGCCTCCTTGTGTTGTTTTCTTTTTTCCTAGGAATCTCAAGCAGATTCTTGTTTAGTGGGAGTTGTAGCATCCCAATTGTCTAACAATTGCAATGCTACTAGCCTAGTCTATATAGATGCTACCTTCAAACATATAATTGTTGCATCATCATTATATCATGCTCATGTCATCATGCCACCTTGCATTTGAGCATCATATAAAACCCTTTTTGATTTGGTTCTTATCTCATATGCATTATTAATTGTATTTGCCTCTTGATAATGTATTTGGTTATTGATATATTGTTTAAATGCCCAAGTTGAGCTGGGGGCATATCTCTTATTAACTCCACCACCTTTCTTTCACCACCTTGTAATTCCACCATCCAACTAAATATGAGCTTGGCACTTATTGGTTTTACCTCTAGCTCATGTGGGTTGGGATGGATCCAATTCTATTCCACATGCTCTCATCTTAGCATCATGTTGTTTTCACAATATTGAAACATGAGAGCCACATGGCCACCTTTGCATGCCTTGTGAGTGGGACCTTTTCCTAGCTTCCACATGTGTGGTTTTGGGGTTATCATCATGTTGGGATATTTTTGTGGGCTTATTAAATACCTAGTGGCATATACACACTAGCAAGTCCCAAATATAATCCAATGTGATCATCCCCATATACTCCACTTGGAATTCTTTCTAAATTCCTTTGCTTGGGCCTTACTCCAATTTTTGGGGACGCATTATAATAATGCCATGTATTAATCTTGTTTTCACAAAATAAGCATGGCATTAATTGATTGCATGGGCCATGCAAGAACCATCTTTTGCTAGCTTTGGTTTGTATTTGCATTTTGAGTGGATCTTTTCAAAAACCCCAACATCATCTCCATCCACCCATCACCACCTTCCTTTTCTTCTCTCTTTTGGCCATTTCTTGCTTGAGCTTGTTTTGAGTCTTGCTTGATCTTGTCAAAGGGTTGTCACCACCTCATCTTTCCCCTCTCTCTAAACCTCCTACCTCATCTAAACCATCTACCCCTCTCCCTAAACCACCCCCATCTAGCCTAACCCTCATCTACCCTAGTTACCACCTAACCTCCCCTAGTCTCCATGCCGAGCCCCACCTTGCAGGTGTTCCACCTGCCACCCACCCCGCCCTAGCTACCCTCCATCCCAACCAAAACCCTAGCTACACCCGAGCCACCCATTCCTCTACCACACCCTAAACCCGAGCCTCTCTCTCCTCTAGCTCTCTCTCCCCTTGAGCCTGCCTCTTGCCTCCTGCACCACCCTACCCCCTCACCAGCCCCTGCGCCTCGCCTGCTAGCCACGCTGACCGAGCACGTGAGGAGAGGTAGAGAAAAGGTGGCCAAGCCACCTTTATCTCCAACTACTCCCTCCCCACGGCATCATCCTCCCTCCCTCCTTTTACCACCACCCCACGGCTCTCCCGACCTTCTCCAGATCCAGCCCCACCACTGCTCGCCTCTCTTCTCCACCTCCGCACACCCGGCACCGAACACTGCTGATCTGCCTGGCGATCCAGTCAAGGCTGCTGAGGGCTGAAGACCGAGGAGGCTCCCCACGTCGCCTGCAGGCACGCCGCAAGGAGAGGAGAGAGAGCTACTAGATCGACGCCAAGGCCGACACCAAACCCTAGCCAGCCTACCGCCTTCGACGATGATCCCCGTCGATTCGATCCTTCGCCACCGACAGCCCCACGGTGAGCTGAAACCTCCTCGACATGGTCCCTTCACCACAGCCCTAGTGTCGCCAAGACGCCTCCGAACAGCTGCGTAGCGCGGCGCGTCTGCCGCTCGGCTCACAGAAACCCTACCTAGGCCACGCCCACTCTCCCGGCACCAAGCCCAAGCCAGCAGTGGCTCCGCCTCACAGCGCACACTAGGTCCTGGATCGAACCCGCCACGCCATGCACCGAGCTGCCGGCCAAGCAGAGAGAGAAGAAAACGATCATGGCGCCTGCTTTTGTGTTACCCCTGCAATTTTTGTTGCATCAACCCGCGCTCCCGCGTGGCCCACCGTCAGCCTCTCGTGGCATTTTGCAAAAAGGATCCCAGGTTTCGTAAGCTCAACCCGCCTCTAGCACCGCCACGTGGTCCACAGGCCAGGCTTCAGCGATTCTTGCCGGGCGCTTGTCATCCGCTTAGGCTAGAGTAGGCCACGGTGCAAAAAGGTTTTCAGTGCGCTTGTTGCCCAGTCAGCAGCTGACCCCACCTGTCAGCGACAGTGGCTGAGTCTGTCTGGGTATACAGAGTTTTTACCTGTTTCTGTTTTAAATTCAAATCTTTTTCTAATTATTTCAAATTCAAATATAATTCTGTTTTTAATATCTTTTCAAATATTAATCCAAATAATACATATAATATATGTTTTCAAATCAGAAAAATGTGAGGAATTCAAATATGCCATTCAAAATATATTCTGAATATTTAAAATTCCAAGTTTATCTAAATTACAATAAATTGCCCTTTTGACTTAAATAATTAATAACTTTTGTTTTATAACTCCAAATTTAACAAATGATATGTCTAAAATGATTAGCTTGACGAGACCTTTCTGTTTATGCATTCCATGGTTTGTTTTGAAGCATGCATCATATAAATATAATGAGTACAGCCACTAATATGAGTATAAAATGGGGCCAAAACTAAATAAAATGCTTTATTATTGTATTCCACACCCCACCCATGCCATGCTACTTCAATGCCATGCAAATTGTGCATCATTCATCATGGCATGATTGTTTGCTTGTCACATTTATTCATATGCTTGTGCACTTTATTTATGTCGGCCCTTGTTTGTTTGGTTCTTCTTCGAATAGACGCTGAGCAGGGGATATACCAAGAGAACCAGGAGCACTACCCAGATCCATCACTTGCTTCAACCGAGCTGCCAGGCAAGCACTACCACATGCTTGCATACATATAGTACCTATTGCCTCTATCTTATTCTTGCATCATTGAGTCGCGATTGCATTAAATTGAATCCCAAGTATTGCATAGCCTTTATTTTTAAACCCACAAGCTTGTTTCCCCATCCCATGAGCCATTACTAGGAGTTGTTTGAGCCAAAGTAGTCGAGAACAGCATGTGTAGGGTATGTGAGTGTCTGATGGATAACGAGGTACCTAAACAACTTAACCTGAGTAGTAATGGGATAACTAATGAAAGTGGCATTGGTGAGCCATATTCGCTATTTGGTTTTTCAGGCTCACTTGTGTCCCGTAAGACCCCGAGTACTTGATTCCTGTTCCAAGAATATTCGCGCTATCCACATCCGGGAGGCTTATGGACCCCCATGAGCTAGAGCTTGATTCATTCTTATTTCTTGGGGCCACAAACTAGTTTGAGGTTTTATTTACTATCCTGTACTTATGCCATGCTTTACTGCTTTATTTAAATTGTGCGAGGAGCACACTGTACTGTTTAGGATCGTGGCCCGATTTCGCTGTATCGACAAGCCCAGCCACACTTTCGGGTTCCCGAATGCTTATACCGCCTCCACAACCTTAAGCCTGCTTTGAGCCGGCCGCTTGCTATGGATCTACTTAAAGGTGGCCCTCAAATATTTCTCAATCCTTAATTGCTTTGTCGGACTGTATCGTTGGGTTTTGATTTGGTTTTTCAGATTAATATCGAGTGTGTGTTTCTATTTGTGCACCCTCGCAGGGTAAAACTTTCAAAGCCGTGTCCATGTTATGGACGACTTGGAGCACGCTTTCGATCATAGACAAGCATAATTAAAGTACCGCTTTTAATCGACTAGACTAGGTACCTGACTAGTAAATAGTGCAATACTCACGGAATGGATAATAAAACTACCAACGGATGGGGTTGTCCGCTTCCTCGTCGGTAAGCGAGGAGGAGGATGGATCTGTTAAGATTACCTTTATCATCGTTATAATCTGTTATTAATTCACGGACATCCGTCTATCTCTGGTTAGGCGGATGGTTCATGGTATCTGAGAATTGTTAGGGTTTATCTTTTGCTGCGTTTGCGTCACCCCAGGTTGTGTTCCCTTTAGAGGCATAAAGACTTGCTGAGTACCCCTAGGGTCTCACACGATAAATTATTGGTTCAGATGAATAGGTACACTCGCAAGATGGATACTGGGTGGAAGAGACTTGACGATGTGGGCAACGATCATTCGTGTAGAGATTCCGGAACGGGATCCGTGAGATCTGTGGGCGGGATGTGCTTATTTATGGGGCATCTTATGCCGATTTGCTTCTTATCCGTACTCGATTTTGTCTTCCGCCCGCTTGATACTGTTGATTGATGTATGAGGAGATATCCTAAACTATTACATCTATCTAGGATATTTGGATCTGCCGTATGGCGTTGCTATATATTTTCTTTTTAGATGGAATGGCTCGATGTACTATTGTATGGTGGCTTGCATACATACTCATTTTGTATGTAGTTGATCCCTTCGCCGACGCCGCCTGTTCTTGTCCCGATGTTTGGAAATGGTTGGGACGGCCAAAGGTCTACCTGTGAGTGGCATTTGGGCCCCAATTGCATTATTTCAACCATTTCTGATCATCCAGGCTTGTACTAGGAGCGTAATTCACCGAGGTAGTTACAATTGGTATCAGAGCCATCCCGACCTTCAGGGTCTCAGCCAAATGGTCGTTGTCTGTCTAGCAAATATTTTGGGTAGTTATGTATACTAGGGAAAAACAAAAACGTGAGAGTAGGACTGCTTCCATTTTTCTTCTTACCCACCCACCACCCTTTTCTGGTAAGGAAGTGTAACGTTTTCAAATCCTCTTCTTAAAATTCAAATTAGGATTCACGTGTTCTGGGTTTCCGCAGTACCATAGAAAGTGTGTGTGTGTGTGTAATTCCTTGTCTATCTGTTGCATCCTTTTGTTATCTCTATCTGCCTTTTGGTTATCAACTGTTGTTACATTCCATATCGACAGGCTTTTGCAAACCGGCGCGATCTATCTGACTCCTTGTTAACCGGTGCCATCTTCTTAAGGGCGTTCTTCCTTCTAACAACTCCTCTTTCTGTGTAAGCATCTGTTGCTAATCTCTATCTGCTAAGTGGTTTTGCGCATTTATTGGTATTTTAATGCCGAAAAATGCGGAAATTTTTTCTTTGCTATATCTGTGTTTCCACACTCCTTTTCCAGTCGTGTGTGAAACATTATCCAGCCGTCTTTTATCAGCAGGTCCATGCTCACTCATTCTTTTGTCACCGGCGCTCAATCCAGAGTTTCCCAAATCACTACGGAGGTCTATCATCTGTTATCATGCTGCAAATCTTTTTGAACTCCATATCTGCACATCTTTTTCGTCCCTGATAGCTCATACCATAGGCAAAGCTATATCATCGTTTCTTACCCAAGATCTCTTTATCTTTGTAACCGGTGTTCCGATCGACAATGTGAACCGGGTGACATCTCTTTTTCTTCCGAAGGGCCAGATAATCTATTCTTCCAGTGCATCTTCTTCAATTCTGGAATTAGCAAGTCCATTGTTAATTCCATCCGCCATCTTCAACCAATCCGGAGTTGTTCCTTGTTGGCAAGTTATCATCGTCGTTCTGCTAAAGTTTTTCCTCAAGACTGCTAAATCTATCTCAATCTTTTCAAGGACAACATGGAGTTCTTTTCACCTCTATCTCGTTAAGTGATCTCTTGAAACCATCTCGTTCTATCATCTATGCTCAATCCACCGGAGGCCATGAAGACTTTTCAGATCTTTCGTAATCCTTCTGTTCAAGTTGGTGTTATCTTTTCGGTAGTTGTTGATCTTGCAGTTGTCTCCGTGATCTTCCTTCATATCTTTCCGGTGGCTTGTTACATCAGGTATGACGACAACATCATAACCCTTATCTATCTTGAATCCGGCAAATCATTTGCATCTACCCTTGTTTTCTAACGGAGTTCCATTGAGTTGTCCTTGTCAATACCTTCAGTCTGTTTCGGTAGTTGGGTTGCATGGTTTTCTTATTGATGTACGGAGTAATGCTTTGAGTGCGGGATGGAGTAGCTACCATACCACTACTCTTATCATTCGCTCTTGTACATTGAATTGGGGAATTTATGTGATTTCACTCATTCCACGGGAGTTAGAAGTGGCCTTTATCCCTTGATACTTTTACTTCCGTCCTTGTTTTTCCGGAGTGCTCTCTCGAAGAAAGTAATCCATAATCTCTTGTGGGTGATCTATCTTTCCTACATGGAGCAAAATCTTCAATTATCTGGTGGAAACAAACGCAAACTCTTTCGGTCCTCGTCTTTCTACCGGTGCTCGACATCCCCAACAAGATGGAAGGAAACTATCTCTCTTTGTTTCATCAATTCTTTTTCGGTGGTAAAGCCAGTTATGGTTAATGCCATCACCAAGAATCTATTACGTTAGCCTCAAGGCTAAAGAAATCAATAAGTATCTCTACAATAAACCCCAGATCCTCCATATTCTTTGCTTCTCGATTCCACCATGATCCGCTTCACATCCGTCTCTGGAAGTTTTATCCGCGCACCTCAACTGCGTGATCCTTTGGTTCTTACCGGCGCACCAAGAATCTAATCCGACGATGTCTAACTAAATCTTTCTGTCGATATCAAGGGACTCTATTGTTTGAAGGCAATATTGTTTCCGAACTTCATTTCTCTAATCTGAGAGAGGATACGATGCTATTGTCATAGTGGTTCAAAACCTCCCCAATCTAGCTCTTTTCTTCCGGCGACACAAAGATCCATCCTCTCTTGTATCGGTAAATCTTTAATCTTAACGGCGTGTTTGTCTTATTCATGATCCATCATCTTTTCCTTTTCTTTCGAAAGTGGTTCTAGTCTTTTATCTTGTTCTCGAAAACCGGAGCTATGTCCATCCTATCCTTCTTGTCTCACGACAATTCTTCAACTCTTCTAACCCATTGTTCTCAAGCAAAACGCAAGACTCGCAACAAGTCTAGCAAGTTTTGTAAGGTGTAGTGGTCGCACCATTCCGTTCTCCTTCTTCTTGGGAACGTGAGGGTCACCTTCGCTCAACAACCGCCTCCTTGTGTTGTTTTCTTTTTCCTAGGAATCTCGGGGCGAGATTCTTGTTTAGTGGGGGAGAGTTGTAGCATCCCAATTGTCTAACAATTGCAATGCTACTAGCCTAGTCTATATAGATGCTACCTTCAAACATATAATTGTTGCATCATCATTATATCATGCTCATGTCATCATGCCACCTTGCATTTGAGCATCATATAAAACCCTTTTTGATTTGGTTCTTATCTCATATGCATTATTAATTGTATTTGCCTCTTGATAATGTATTTGGTTATTGATATATTGTTTAAATGCCCAAGTTGAGCTGGGGGCATATCTCTTATTAACTCCACCACCTTTCTTTCACCACCTTGTAATTCCACCATCCAACTAAATATGAGCTTGGCACTTATTGGTTTTACCTCTAGCTCATGTGGGTTGGGATGGATCCATTCTATTCCACATGCTCTCATCTTAGCATCATGTTGTTTTCACAATATTGAAACATGAGAGCCACATGGCCACCTTTGCATGCCTTGTGAGTGGGACCTTTTCCTAGCTTCCACATGTGTGGTTTTGGGGTTATCATCATGTTGGGATATTTTGTGGGCTTATTAAATACCTAGTGGCATATACACACTAGCAAGTCCCAAATATAATCCAATGTGATCATCCCCATATACTCCACTTGGAATTCTTTCTAAATTCCTTTGCTTGGGCCTTACTCCAATTTTTGGGGATGCATAATAATAATGCCATGTATTAATCTTGTTTTCACAAAATAAGCATGGCATTAATTGATTGCATGGGCCATGCAAGAACCATCTTTGCTAGCTTTGGTTTGTATTTGCATTTTGAGTGGATCCTTTCAAAACCCCAACATCATCTCCATCCACCCATCACCACCTTCCTTTTCTTCTCTCTTTTGGCCATTTCTTGCTTGAGCTTGTTTTGAGTCTTGCTTGATCTTGTCAAAGGGTTGTCACCACCTCATCTTTCCCCTCTCTCTAAACCTCCTACCTCATCTAAACCATCTACCCTCTCCCTAAACCACCCCATCTAGCCTAACCTCATCTACCCTAGTTACCACCTAACCTCCCTAGTCTCCATGTCGAGCCCCACCTTGGTTCCACCGGCCACCCACCCTGCCCTAGCTACCCTCCATCCCAACCAAAACCCTAGCTACACCCGAGCCACCCATTCCTCTACCACACCCTAAACCCGAGCCTCTCTCCTCTAGCTCTTCTCTCTCGCCTTGTGGCCCTAGCCCAGCCCCCTGCCTCCTGCACCACCCTACCCCACCTGCGCCACACCGCTTCGCCTGGTCACCGAGGCACGTGAGGAGGAGAGAGAAAAGGTGGCCGAGCCACCTTTATCTCCAACTCCCTCCCCACGGCATCATCCTCTCCCTCCTCTGCTTACCACCACCCCACGGCTCTCTCGACCTTCTCCAGATCCAGCCCAAGACTGCCGCCCCTCTCTTCTCCACCTCCGTTTACACCGAGCCGAACACCGGCCTCTACTCCGTCTCCGGCGATCCAGCTGCCAAGGTGCTGGAGTGGAGGGCTCTGGAAGACCGAGGAGGCTCCCCTACGTCGCCCTGTGCACGCCGGCAGCGAGGAGGAGAGCCGGAGCTACTAGATCGACGCCAAGGCCGACACCAAACCCTAGCCGCCCGGCCTCTGCCCCGACGACGATCCCCTGCTCGTCGACCCGATCCTTCGCCACCGACAGCCCCACGGTGAGCTGAAACACCTCCCTGACATGGTCCCTTCACACAGCCCTAGTGTCGCCAGACGCTCGTCGAGCAGGCTCAGTGCGGCGGCCCTGCTTTCGCTGCTTCGCTCTGCGTAAAACCCTACCTAGGCCGCCCACTCTCCGGCACCAAGCCTGCCAGCCAGTGGCTCCGCTCCAGCTGCCACACTAGGTCCCTGGATCGAACCCCGCCCGCGCCGCGCACCGACCCGTCGCTCGGCGCAGAGAGAGAGAAGAAAAACAGTACCGCGGGCGCCGTTTTGCTGTTACCCCCCTGCAATTTTTGTTGCATCAACCCGCGCTCCCGCGTGGCCCACCGTCAGCCTCTCGTGGCATTTTGCAAAAAGGATCCCAGGTTTTAGAAGCTCAACCCGCCTCCCTAGCACCGCCACGTGGTCCACCACAGGCTTTGTCACACGTGGGGCGCGATTCATCGGGCAGCTTGTCATCCGCTTAGGCTAGAGTAGGCCACGGTGCAAAAAGGTTTTCTGTGCGCTTGTTGCCCAGTCAGCAGCTGACCCCACCTGTCAGCGACAGTGGCTGAGTCTGTCTGGGTATAAAGAGTTTTTACCTGTTTCTGTTTTAAATTCAAATCTTTTTCTAATTATTTCAAATTCAAATATAATTCTGTTTTTAATATCTTTTCAAATATTAATCCAAATAATACATATAATATATGTTTTCAAATCAGAAAAATGTGAGGAATTCAAATATGCCATTCAAAATATATTCTGAATATTTAAAATTCCAAGTTTATCTAAATTACAATAAATTGCCCTTTTGACTTAAATAATTAATAACTTTTGTTTTATAACTCCAAATTTAACAAATGATATGTCTAAAATGATTAGCTTGACGAGACCTTTCTGTTTATGCATTCCATGGTTTGTTTTGAAGCATGCATCATATAAATATAATGAGTACAGCCACTAATATGAGTATAAAATGGGGCCAAAACTAAATAAAATGCTTTATTATTGTATTCCACACCCCACCCATGCCATGCTACTTCAATGCCATGCAAATTGTGCATCATTCATCATTGCATGATTGTTTGCTTGTCGCATTTATTCATATGCTTGTGCACTTTATTTATGTCCCTTGTTTGTTTGGTTCTTCTTGAATAGACGATGGGGATATACCAAGAGAACCAGAGCACTACCTGATCCATCACTTGCTTCAACTGAGCTGCCAGCAAGCACTACCACATGCTTGCATACATATAGTACCTATTGCCTCTATCTTATTCTTGCATCATTGAGTCGCGATTGCATTAAATTGAATCCCAAGTATTGCATAGCCTTTATTTTTAAACCCCACCGAAGCTTGTTTCCCCATCCCATGAGCCATTACTACAGGAGTTGTTTGAGCCAGGCGAGTCGTAGAACAGCATGTGTAGGGTATGTGAGTGTCTGATGGATAACGAGGTACCTAAACAACTTAACCTGAGTAGTAATGGGATAACTAATGAAAGTGGCATCGGTGAGCCATATTCGCTATTTGGTTTTTCAGGCTCACTTGTGTCCCGTAAGACCCCGAGTACTTGATTCCTGTTCCAAGAATATTCGCGCTATCCACATCCGGGAGGCTTATGGACCCCCCTGAGCCAGAGCTTGATTCATTCTTATTTCTTGGGGCCACAAACTAGTTTGAGGTTTTATTTACTATCCTGTACTTATGCCATGCTTTACTGCTTTATTTAAATTGTGCGAGGAGCACACTGTACTGTTTAGGATCGTGGCCCGATTTTCATTTGATCGACAAGCCCAGCCACACTTTCGGTTCCATGCGTTTCTGACCACCTCCACAACCTTAAGCCCGTTTGAGCCTACGGCTATGGGATCTACTTAAAGGGTGGCCCCAAATATTTCTGAATCCTGTAATTGCTTTGTCGTGGACTGTCTCGTTGGTTTTGATTTGGTTTTTCCGAGGCATATCGAGTGTGTTGTTATTTGTGCACCCCTCAGGTAAAACTTTCAAAGCCGTGTCCATGTTATGGACGACTTGGAGCACGCTCGATCATAGACAAGCATAATTAAAGTACCGCTTTAATCTGACTAGACTAGGTACCGACTAGTAAATAGTGCAATACTCACGGAATGGATAATAAAACTACCAACGGATGGGGTTGTTCGTCCGCTTCCTCGCCGTTTAGGAGGAGGATGGATCTGTAAGATTACCTTTATCACCGTTATAACTGTTGTTATTAATTCACGGACATCCGTCTATCTCTGGTTAGGCGGATGGTTCGAAAGTATCTGTAGAATTGTTAGGGTTTATCTTTTGCTGCAATTCGTCACCTCAGTTGTGTCCCTTTAGAGGCATAAAGACTTCTTGAGTACCCCTAGGGTCTCACACGATAAATTATTGGTTCGATGAACAGGTACACTGCAAGATGGATACTGGGTGGAAGAGACGATGTGGGCAACGATCATTCGTGTAGAGATTCGGAACGGGATCCGTGAGATCTGTATGGATGTGCTTATTTATGGGGCATCTTATGCCGATTTGCTTCTTATCCGTACTCGGATTTTGTCTTCCGCTCGCTTGATACTGCTGATTGATGTATGAGGAGATATCCTAAACTATTACATCTATCTAGGATATTTGGATCTTGCCGTATGGCGTTGCTATATTTCCTTTCTTTTTAGATGGAATGGCTCTGATGTACTATTGTATGGTGGCTTGCATACATACTCATTTGTGTATGTAGTTGATCCCTTCGCCTGCCGCATTCGCCTGTTCTTGTCCCGATGTTTGGAAATGGTTGGGACGGACGAAAGGTCTACCTGTGAGTGGCATTTGGGCCCCACCGCATTATTTCAACCATTTCGATCATCCAGCTTGTACTAGGAGCGTAATTCACCGAGGTAGTTACAATTGGTATCGAGCCATCCCGACCTTCAGGGTCTCAGCCAAATGGTCGTTGTCTGTCTAGCAAATATTTTGGGTAGTTATGTATACTAGGGAAAAACAAAAACGTGAGAGTAGGACTGCTTCCATTTTTCTTCTTACCCACCCACCACCCTTTTCTGGTAAGGAAGTGTAATGTTTTCAAATCCTCTTCTTAAAATTCAAATTAGGATTCACGTGTTCTGGGTTTCCGCAGTACCATAGAAAGTGTGTGTGTGTGTAATTCCTTGTCTATCTGCATCCTTTTGTTATCTCTATCGCCTTTTGGTTATCAACTGTTGGTACATTCCATACCGATGTGCTTTTGCAAACCGGGCTTGATCTATCTCGACTTTGTTAACAGTGCCATCTTCTTAAGGGCGTTCTTCCTTCTAACAACTCCTCTTCGTAAGCATCTGCTAATCTCTATCGCTAAGTGGTTTTATGATTTATTGGTATTTTAATGCCGAAAAATGCGGAAAATTTTTCTTGTTATATCTGTTTCCACACCTTTCTAGTCGTGTGTGAAACATTATCCATCCGCCTTTTATCAGCAGGTCCATGCTCACTCATTCTTTTGTCACCGCGCCAATCCGAGTTTCCCAAATCACTACGGAGGTCTATCATACATTATCATCTGCAAATCTTTTGAACTCCATATCGCACATCTTTTTTCTCGATAGCTCATACCATAGGCAAAGCTATATCATCGTTTCTTACCCAAGATCTCTTTATCTTTGTAACCGGTGTTCCGATCGACAATGTGAACCGGGTGACATCTCTTTTTCTTCCGAAGGGCCAGATAATCTATTCTTCGGTGCATCTTCTTCAATTCTGGAATTAGCAAGTCCATTGTTAATTCCATCCGCCATCTTCAACCAATCCGGAGTTGTTCCTTATTGGCAAGTTATCATCGTCGTTCTGCTAAAGTTTTTCCTCAAGACTGCTAAATCTATCTCAATCTTTTCAAGGACAACATGGAGTTCTTTTCACCTCTATCTCGTTAAGTGATCTCTTGAAACCATCTCGTTCTATCATCTATGCTCAATCCACCGGAGGCCATGAAGACTTTTCAGATCTTTCGTAATCCTTCCGCTCAAGTTGGTGTTATCTTTTCGGTAGTTGTTGATCTTGCAGTTGTCTCCGTGATCTTCCTTCATATCTTTCCGGTGGCTTGTTACATCAGGTATGACGACAACATCATCACCCTTATCTATCTTGAATCCGGCAAATCATTTGCATCTACCCTTGTTTTCTAACGGAGTTCCATTGAGTTGTCCTTGTCAATACCTTCAGTCTGTTTCGGTAGTTGGGTTGCATGGTTTTCTTATTCATGTACGGAGTAATGCTTTGAGTGCGGGATGGAGTAGCTACCATACCACTACTCTTATCATTCGCTTCTGTACATTGAATTGGGAATTTATGTGATTTCACTCATTCCACGGAGTTAGAAGTGGCCTTTATCCCTTGATACTTTTACTTCCGTCCTTGTTTTTCGGAGTGCTCTCAAGAAAGTAATCCATAATCTCTGTGGGTGATCTATCTTTCCTACATGGAGCAAAATCTTCAATTATCCGGTGGAAACAAACGCAAACTCTTTGGTCCTCGTCTTTCTACGGTGCTCGACATCCCCAACAAGATGGAAGGAAACTATCTCTCTTTGTTTCATCAATTCTTTTTCGGTGGTAAAGCCAGTTATGGTTAATGCCATCAGCCGCAAATCTATTGCGTTAGCCTCAAGGCTAAAGAAAGCAATAAGTATCTCTACAATAAACCCCAGATCCTCCATATTCTTTGCTTCTCAGGATTCCACCATGATCTGGCTTCACATCCGTCTCTAGAAGTTTTATCCGCGCACCTCAAGCTGTGATCCTTTGGTTCTTACCGGCGCACCAAGAATCTAATCCGACGATGTCTAACTAAATCTTTCTGTCGATATCAAGGGACTCTATTGTTTGAAGGCAATATTGTTTCCGAACTTCATTTCTCTAATCTGAGAGAGGATACGATGCTATTGTCATAGTGGTTCAAACCTCTCCAATCTAGCTCTTTTTCTTCCGACACAAAGATCCATCCTCTCTTGTATCGGTAAATCTTTAATCTTAACGTGTTTCTATTATTCATGATCCATCATCTTTTCCTTTTCTTTCGAAAGTGGTTCTAGTCTTTTATCTTGTTCTCGAAAACCGGAGCTATGTCCATCCTATCCTTCTTGTCTCACGACAATTCTTCAACTCTTCTAACCCGTTGTTCTCAAGCAAAACGCAAGACTCGCAACAAGTCTAGCAAGTTTTGTAAGGTGTAGTGGTCGCACCATTCCGTTCTCCTTCTTCTTGGGAACGTGAGGGTCACCTTCGTTCGAACAACCGCCTCTCCTTGTGTTGTTTTCTTTTTCCTAGGAATCTCGGGGCGAGATTCTTGTTTAGTGGGGGAGAGTTGTAGCATCCCAATTGTCTAACAATTGCAATGCTACTAGCCTAGTCTATATAGATGCTACCTTCAAACATATAATTGTTGCATCATCATTATATCATGCTCATGTCATCATGCCACCTTGCATTTGAGCATCATATAAAACCCTTTTTGATTTGGTTCTTATCTCATATGCATTATTAATTGTATTTGCCTCTTGATAATGTATTTGGTTATTGATATATTGTTTAAATGCCCAAGTTGAGCTGGGGGCATATCTCTTATTAACTCCACCACCTTTCTTTCACCACCTTGTAATTCCACCATCCAACTAAATATGAGCTTGGCACTTATTGGTTTTACCTCTAGCTCATGTGGGTTGGGATGGATCCAATTCTATTCCACATGTTCTCATCTTAGCATCATGTTGTTTTCACAATATTGAAACATGAGAGCCACATGGCCACCTTTGCATGCCTTGTGAGTGGGACCTTTTCCTAGCTTCCACATGTGTGGTTTTGGGGTTATCATCATGTTGGGATATTTTTGTGGGCTTATTAAATACCTAGTGGCATATACACACTAGCAAGTCCCAAATATAATCCAATGTGATCATCCCCATATACTCCACTTGGAATTCTTTCTAAATTCCTTTGCTTGGGCCTTACTCCAATTTTTGGGGATGCATAATAATAATGCCATGTATTAATCTTGTTTTCACAAAATAAGCATGGCATTAATTGATTGCATGGGCCATGCAAGAACCATCTTTTGCTAGCTTTGGTTTGTATTTGCATTTTGAGTGGATCTTTTCAAAAACCCCAACATCATCTCCATCCACCCATCACCACCTTCCTTTTCTTCTCTCTTTTGGCCATTTCTTGCTTGAGCTTGTTTTGAGTCTTGCTTGATCTTGTCAAAGGGTTGTCACCACCTCATCTTTCCCCTCTCTCTAAACCTCCTACCTCATCTAAACCATCTACCCCTCTCCCTAAACCACCCCCATCTAGCCTAACCCTCATCTACCCTAGTTACCACCTAACCTCCCCTAGTCTCCATGCCGAGCCCACCTTGCAGGTTCCACCTGGCCACCCACCCCTGCCCTAGCTACACTCCATCCCAACCAAAACCCTAGCTACACCCGAGCCACCCATTCCTCTACCACACCCTAAACCCGAGCCTCTCTCCCTCTAGCTCTCTCTCTGCCTTGTGGCCCTAGCCCGAGCCCCCTCCCCAGACCACCCTACTCCCACTCGCCGCCCCCCTGCCACCCTGCCTGGCCGCCCGATCGAAAGCACGTGAGGAGAGGTAGAGAAAAGGTGGCCGAGCCACCTTTATCTCCAACTACTCCCTCCCCACGGCATCATACTCCCTCCTCTGCTTACCACCACCCCACGAAACCGCCACGCCTCGGCTCTCCCCCGACGGCTTCTTCTCTGCTTTACACCCGAGCGCCGAACACCCTCTGGCAGCACGGCGCCATCTAGCAGGCTGGCCTCTACTCCATCCCGTGGAGGGTTTCGCAGCCCCCGAGGCCCCCAGGCCTGGAGCAGGCAGGCCTCATAATAAGGAGGAGAGAGAGAGGCGAAGAGATGCTAGATCGACGCCGAGACACCAACCCTAAGCGCCCGGCCGCGCCCCGACGATGATCCCTGCTCGTCGACCGATCCTTCGCCACCGACAGCCCCACGGTGAGCTGAAACACCTCCCCGACATGGTCCCTTCGCCACACAGCCCTAGTGTCGCCGCTCGTCCGAACAGTGCGTGCAGCGGCGGCAGCGCTAACGCTGCTTCGCTGGGCTCACAGAAACCTACCTAGGCCACGCCCACTCTCCGGCACCAAGCCCAAGCCGCAGTGGTCCGCTCGCAAGCGCACACTAGGTCCCGGATCGAACCCGCCTGGCCACAAGACCGACCGTCGCTTCGCACAGAGAGAGAAGAAAACAGATCTGCGTGCCGTTTCTTTGTTACCCCTGCAATTTTGTTGCATCAACCCAGCCTCCAGTGGCCCACCGTCGCCTCTCGTGGCATTTTGCAAAAGGATCCCAGGTTTTAAGAAGCTCAACCGCGCCTAGCACCGCCACGTGGTCCACCACAGGCTTTGCCACGTGGGGCGCGATTCTTCGGCCCGCTTGTCATCCGCTTAGGCTAGAGTAGGCCACGGTGCAAAAGGTTTTCAGCGCTTGTTGCCCGGTCAGCAGCTGACCCCACCTGTCGCAGTGGCTGAGTCGAGTCTGTCTGGTATAAAGAGTTTTACTGCTTTGCTTTTAAATTCAAATCTTTTCTAATTATTTCAAATTCAAATATAATTGCTTTTTAATATCTTTTCAAATATTAATCCAAATAATACATATAATATATGTTTTCAAATCAGAAAAATGTGAGGAATTCAAATATGCCATTCAAAATATATTCTGAATATTTAAAATTCCAAGTTTATCTAAATTACAATAAATTGCCCTTTTGACTTAAATAATTAATAACTTTTGTTTTATAACTCCAAATTTAACAAATGATATGTCTAAAATGATTAGCTCGATGAGACCTTTCTGTTTATGCATTCCATGGTTTGTTTTGAAGCATGCATCATATAAATATAATGAGTACAGCCACTAATATGAGTATAAAATGGGGGCAAAACTAAATAAAATGCTTTATTATTGTATTCCACACCCCACCCATGCCATGCTACTTCAATGCCATGCAAATTGTGCATCATTCATCATGGCATGATTGTTTGCTTGTCGCATTTATTCATATGCTTGTGCACTTTATTTATGTTGGCCCTTGTTTGTTTGGTTCTTCTTCAAATAGGCCGAAAGGTGGATATACCAAGAGAACCGTGAGCACTACCAGATCCATCACTTGCTTCAACTGAGCTGTGCAAGCACTACCACATGCTTGCATACATATAGTACCTATTGCCTCTATCTTATTCTTGCATCATTGAGTCGATTGCATTAAATTGAATCCCAAGTATTGCATAGCCTTTATTTTTAAACCCCACGAAGCTTGTTTCCCCATCCCATGAGCCATTACTACAGGAGTTGTTTGAGCCAAAGTAGTCAGAACAGCATGTGTAGGGTATGTGAGTGTCTGATGGATAACGAGGTACCTAAACAACTTAACCTGAGTAGTAATGGGATAACTAATGAAAGTGGCATCGGTGAGCCATATTCGCTATTTGGTTTTTCAGGCTCACTTGTGTCCCGTAAGACCCCGAGTACTTGATTCCTGTTCCAAGAATATTCGCTATCCACATCCGGGAGGCTTATGGACCCCCTGAGCGAGCTTGATTCATTCTTATTTCTTGGGGCCACAAACTAGTTTGAGGTTTTATTTACTATCCTGTACTTATGCCATGCTTTATCGCTTTATTTAAATTGTGCGAGGAGCACCTTTCATTTAGGATCGTGGCCCGATTTACATTGTGTCGACAAGCCCAGCCACACTTTCGGTTCCCATCGTTTACATACGCCCACAACCTTAAGCCTGCTTTGAGCCGGCCTTGCTATGGATCTACTTAAAGGGGTGGCCCCCTGAAATATTTCTGAATCCTGTAATTGCTTTGTCGTGACTGTCTCGTTGGGTTTTGATTTGGTTTTTCCGAGGCATATCGAGTGTGTGTTGCTATTTGTGCACCCCTGCAGGGTAAAACTTTCTAAAAGCCGTGTCCGCGTTATGGACGACTTGGAGCATGATTTCCGATCATAGACAAGCATAATTAAAGTACCGCTTTTAATCGACTAGACTAGGTACCGACTAGTAAATAGTGCAATAATCACGTAATTAATAATAAAACTACAAACGGATGGGGGTTGTCCGCTTCCTCGCTGGTAAGCGAGGAGGAGGATGGATCTGTTAAGATTACCTTTATCAAGTATAACGTTGTTATTAATTCACGGACATCCGCTATGTCAGTTAGGCGGATGGTTCATAGTATCTAGAGAATTGTTAGGGTTTATCTTTTGCTGCAATTCGTCACCCTGTGTTGTGTCCCTTTAGAGGCATAAAGACTTGCTGAGTACCCTAGGGTCTCACACGATAAATTATTGGTTCAGATGAACAGGTACACTGCAAGATGGATACTGGGTGGAAGAGACGGGATGTGGGCAACGATCATTCGGTGTAGAGATTCGAACGGGATCCATGAGATCTGTATGGATGTGCTTATTTATGGGGCATCTTATTCCGATTTGCTTCTTATCCATACTCGGATTTTGTCTTCCGCTTCCGCTTGATACTCTGTTGATTGATGTATGAGGAGATATCCTAAACTATTACATCTATCTAGGATATTTGGATCTTGACGTATGGCGTTGCTATATTTCCTTTCTTTTTAGATGGAATGGCTCTGATGTACTATTGTATGGTGGCTTGCATACATACTCATTTGTGTATGTAGTTGATCCCTTCGCCTGCCGATTACGCCGCCCGTTCTTGTCCCGATGTTTGGAAATGGTTGGGACGGCCGAAAGGTCTAACTGTGAGTGGCATTTGGGCCCCACCGTACTATTTCAACCATTTCTGATCATCCAGGCTTGTACTAGGAGCATAATTCACCGAGGTAGTTACATGAACCATAGCTAGATTCATTGCATGTCAGTTCTTCTCACAAACCACATAGGGATCCACCAGTTTGATTGCATGTCTGTTATTTTCATGAACCACACCTAGTGTCATTGCATGTCCGTTCCTCTAAACAAACCACACATGGATCCACCCAGTGTCATTGCATGTCTGTTCCTTCCACAAACCACACAATGATCCACCAGTGACATTGCATGTGTTCTTTTCATGAACCATAGCTAGAGTCATTGCATGTCAGTTCTTCTCACAAACCACATAAGGATCCACCAGTGTCATTGCATGTCTATTCTTTTCATGAACCACACCTAGTGTGATTGCATGTGAGTTCTTTCCACAAACCACACATGGATCCACCAGTGTCATTGCATGTGTGTTCTTTTCATGAACCACACCAAGTGTCATTGGATGTGTGTTCTTCTCATGAACCACACATGGATACACCAGTGTCATTGGTTGTGTGTTCTTTTCATGAACCACAGCTAGAGTCATTGCATGTGTGCTCTTCGAAACAAACCACACATGGATCCACCAGTGTCATTGCATGTCTGTTCTTTTCATGAACCACACCCAGTGTTATTGCATGTCTGTTCTTTCCACAAACCACACATGGATCCACCAGTGCCATTGGATGTGTGTTCTTTTCATGAACCACAGCTAGAGTCATTGCATGTCTGTTCTTCTCACAAACCACATATGGATCCACTAGTGTGATTGCATGCCTGTTCTTTTCATGAACCACACCCAGTGTCATTGCATTTTTGTTCCTCTAAAGAAACCACACATGGATCCACCCAATGTCATTGCATGTATGTTCCAACCACAAACCACATATGGATCAACGAGTGTCATTGCATGTGTGTTCTTTTCATGAACCATAGCTAGAGTCAGTGCATGTCAGTTCTTCTCACAAACCACATAAGGATCCGCCCAGTGTCATTGGATGTGTGTTCTTTTCATGAACCACAGCTAGAGTCATTGCATCTGTGTTCTTCTAAACAAACCACACATGGATCCACCAGTTTCATTGCATGTCTGTTCTTTCCATGAACCACACCTAGTGTGATTGCATGTCTGTTCTTTTCACGAACCTCACATGGATCCACCGGTGTCATTGCATGTCTGTTCTTTTCATGAACCACAGCTAGAGTCATTGCATGTCAGTTCCCATCACAAACCAGATAGGGATCCACCAATGTGATTACATGTGTGTTCTTTTCATGAACCATAGCTAGAGTCATTGCATGTCTGTTCTTTCATGAACCACACATGGATCCACCAGTGTCATTGCATGTCTATTCTTTTCATAACCATAGCTAGAGTCATTGCATGTCAGTTCTTCTCACAAACCACATAGGGATCCACCACTATGATTGCATGTGTGTTCTATTCATGAACCACAGCTAGAGCCATTGCATTTCAGTTCTTCTCACAAACCACATAGGGATCCACCAGTTTGATTGCATGTATGTTCTTTTCATGAACCACACCTAGTGTCCTTGCATGTCTGTTCCTCTAAAAAAACTACACATGGATCCACCTAGTGTAATTGCATGTCTGTTCCTTCCACAAACAACACCTAGTGTCATTGCATGTTTGTTCCTCTAAACAAACCACACATGGATCGACCTAGTGTCATTGCATGTCTGTTCCTTTCACAAACCACACATTGATCCACCAGTGCCATTGCATGTGTTCTTTTCATGAACCATAGCTAGAGTCATTGCATGTCAGTTCTTCTGACAAACCACATAAGGATCCACCAGTGTCATTGCATGTCTGTTATTTTCATGAACCACACCCAATGTGATTGCATGTGTGTTGTTTCCACAAACCACACATGGATCCACCAGTGTCATTGCATGTGTGCTATTTTCATGAACCACACCTAGTGTCATTGGATGTGTGTTCTTCTCATGAACCACACATGGATACACCAGTGTCATTGGATGTGTGTTGTTTTCATGAACCACGGCTAGAGTCATTGCATGTGTGTTCTTCTAAACAAACCACACATGGATCCACCAGTGTCATTGCATGTCCGTTATTTTCATGAACCACACCCAGTGTCATTGCATATCTGTTCTTTCCACAAACCACACATGGATCCACCAGTGCCATTGGATGTGTGTTCTTTTCATGAACCACACCCAGTGTCATTGGATGTGTGTTCTTCTCACAAACCACACAGGGATCCACTAGTCTCATTGCATGTCTGTTATTTTCATGAACCACACCTAGTGTCATTGCTTGTATGTTCCTCTAAACAAACCACACATGGATCCACCTAGTGTCATTGCATGTATGTTCCTTCCACAAACCACATATGGATCCACCAGTGTCATTGCATGTGTGTTCTTTTAATGATGCATAGCTAGAGTCATTGCATGTCAGTTCTTCTCACAAACCACATAAGGATCCACCAGTGTCATTGCATGTCTGTTCTTTTCATGAACCATAGCTAGAGTCATTGCATGTGTGTTCTTCTAAAGAAACCAAACATGGATCCAACACTGTCATTGCATGTCTGTTCTTTTCATGAACCACACGTAGTGTGATTGCATGTATGTTCTTTTCACAAACCACACATGGATCCACTAGTGTCATTGCATGTTTGTTCTTTTCATGAACAACAGCTAGAGTCATTGCGTGTCAGATCTTCTCACAAACCACATAGGGATCCACCAGTGTGATTGCATGTGTGTTCTTTTCATGAACCATATCTAGAGTCATTGCATGTCTGTTCTTTTCATGAACCACACATGGATCTACCAGTGTCATTGCATGTCTGTTCTTTTCATGAACCACAGCTAGAGTCATTGCATGTTAGTTCTTCTCACAAACCACATAGCGATCCACCAGTGTGATTGAATCGGTGTTCTATTCATGAACCACAGCTAGAGTCATTGCTTGTCAGTTCTTCTCACAAACCACATAGGGATCCACCAGTTTGATTGCATGTCTGTACTTTTCATGAACCACACCTAGTGTCATTGCATGTCTGTTCCTCTAAACAAACCACACATGGATCCACCAAGTGTCATTGCATGTCTATTCCTTACACAAACCACACATTGATACACCAATGTCATTGCATGTGTTCTTTTCATGAACCATAGCTACAGTCATTGCATGTCAGTTCTTCTCACAAACCACATAAGGATCCACCAGTGTCATTGCATGTCTGTTCTTTTCATGAACCACACCCAGTGTGATTGCATGTGTGTTCTTTCCACAAACCACACATGGATCCACCACTGTCATTGCATGTGTGTTCTTTTCATGAACCACACCCAGTGTCATTGGATGTGTGTTCTGTTCATGAACCACACATGGATCCACCAGTATCATTGGATGTGTGTTATTTTCATGAACCATAGCTAGAGTCATTGCATGTGTGTTCTTCTAAACAAACCACACACGGATCCACAAGTGTCATTGCATGTCTGTTCTTTCCACAAACCACACATGGATCCACCAGTGCCATTGGATGTGTGTTCTTTTCATGAACCACATCTAGGGTCATTGCATGTCAGTTCTTCTCATAAACCACATAGGGATCCACCAGGGTGATTGCATGTCTGTTCTTTTCATGAACCACACCCAGTGTCATTGCATGTCTGTTCCTCTAAACAAGCCAGACATGGATCCACCCAGTGTCATTGCATGTATGTTCCTTCCATTAACCACATATGGATCCACTAGTGTCATTGCATGTGTGTTCTTTTCATGAACCATAGCTAGAGTCATTGCATGTCAGTTCTTCTCGAAAACCACATAAGTATCCACCAAGTGTCATTGGATGTGTGTTCTTTTCATGAACCACAACTAGAGTCATTGCATGTGTGTTCTTCTAAACAAACGACACATGGATCCACCAGTGTCATTGCATGTCTGTTCTTTTCATGAACCACACCTAGTGTGATTGCATGTCTGTTCTTTTCACAAACCACACATGGATCCACAAGTGTCATTGCTTGTTTGTTCTTTTCATGAACCACAGCTAGAGTCGTTGCATGTCAGTTCTTGTCACAAACCACATAGGGATCCACCAGTGTGATTGCATGTGTGTTCTTTTCATGAACCATAGATAGAGTCATTGCATGTCTGTTCTTTTCATGAACTACACATGGAACCACCAGTGTCATTGCATGTCTGTTCTTTTCATGAACCACAGCTAGAGTCATTGTACGTCGGTTCGTCTCACAAACCACATAGGGATCCACCAGTGTGATTGCATGTGTGTTCTATTCATGAACCACAACTAGAGTCATTGCATGGCAGTTCTTCTCACAAACCACATAGGGAACCACCTGTTTGATTGTACGTCTGTTCTTTTCATGAACCACACCTAGTGTCATTGCATGTCTGTTCCTCTAAACAAACCACACATGGATCCACGTAATGTCATTGCATGTCTGTTCCTTCCACAAACCACACATTGATCCACCAGTGTCATTGCATGTGTTCTTTTCATGAACCATAGCTAGAGTCATTGCATGTCAGTTCTTCTCACAAACCACATAAGGATCCACCAGTGTCATTGCATGTCAGTTCTTTTCATGAACCACACCCAATGTGATTGCATGTGTGTTCTTCTAAACAAACCACACATGGATCCACCAGTGTCATTGCATGTGTGATCTTTTCATGAACCACGCCCAGTGTCATTGGATGTGTGTTCTTTTCATGAACCACACATGGATCCACCAGTGTCATTGCATGTCTGTTCTTTTCATGAACCACACCTAGTGTGATTGCATGTCTGTTCTTTTCACAAACCACACATGGATCCACTAGTGTCATTACATGTCTGTTCTTTTCATGAACCACAGCTAGAGTCATTGCATGTCAGTTCTTCTCACAAACCACATAGGGATCCACCAGTGTGATTGCATGTGTGTTCTTTTCATGAACCATAGCTAGAGTCATTGCATGTTTTTTCTTTTCATGAAGCACACATGGATCTACCAGTGTCATTGCATGTCAGTTCTTTTCATGAACCACAAATAGAGTCATTGAATCTTAGTTCTTCTCACAAACCACATAGGGATCCACCAATGTGATTGCATGTGTGTTCCATTCATGAACCACAACTAGAGTCATTGCATGTCAGTTCTTCTCACAAACCACATAGGGATCCACCAGTTTGATTGCATGTCTGTTCTTTTCATGAACCACACCTAGTGTCATTGCATGTCCGTTCCTCTAAACAAACCACACATGGATCCACCCAGTGTCATTGCATGTCTGTTCCTTCCACAAACCACACATTGATCCACCAGTGACATTGCATGTGTTCTTTTCATGAACCATAGCTAGAGTCATTGCATGTCAGTTCTCCTCACAAACCACATAAGGATCCACCAGTGTCATTGCATGTCTGTTCTTTTCATGAACCACACCTAGTGTGATTGCATGTGTGTTCTTTCCAAAAACCACACATGGATCCACTAGTGTCATTGCATGTGTGTTCTTTTCATGAACCACAGCAAGTGTCATTGGATGTGTGTTCTTCTCAAAAACCACACATGGATACACCAGTGTCATTGGATGTGTGTTCTTTGCATGAACCACAGATAGAGTCATTGCATGTGTGTTCTTCTAAACAAACCACACATGGATCCACCAATGTCATTGCATGTCTGTTCTTTTCATGAACCACACCCAGTGTCATTCCATGTCTGTTCTTTCCACAAACCACACATGGATCCACCAGTGCCATTGGATGTGTGTTCTTTTCATGAACCACAGCTAGAGTCATTGCATGTCTGTTCTTCTAACAAACCACATACGGATCCACTAGTGTGATTCATGTCTGTTCTTTTCATGAACCACACCCAGTTTCATTGCATGTCTGTTCCTCTAAACAAACCACACATGGATCCACCCAATGTCATTGCATGTATGTTCCAACCACAAACCACATATGGATCCACCAGTGTCATTGCATGTGTGTTCTTTTCATGAACCATAGCTAGAGTCATTGCATGTCAGTTCTTCTCACAAACCACATAAAGATCCGCCTAGTGTCATTGGATGTGTGTTCTTATCATGAACCACAGCTAGAGTCATTGCATCTGTGTTCTTTCCAGAAACCACACATGGATCCACCAGTGTCATTGCATGTCTGTTCTTTTCATGAACCACACCTAGTGTGATTGCATGTCTGTTCTTTTCACAAACCACACATGGATCCACCAGTGTCATTGCATGTCTGTTCTTTTCATGAACCACAGCTAGAGTCATTGCATGTATGTTCCTTCCACAAACCACATATGGAACCAGCAGTGTCATTGCATGTGTGTTCTTTTCATGAACCATAGCTAGAGTCATTGCATGTCAGTTCTTCTCACAAACCACAAAAGAATCCAGCCAGTGTCATTGGATGTGTGTTCTTTTCATGAACCATAGCTAGAGTCATTGCATGTGTGTTCTTCTAAACAAATCAGACATGGATCCACCAGTGTCATTGCATGTCTGTTCTTTTCATGAACCACACCTAGTGTGAATGCATGTTTGTTCTTTTCACAAACCACACATGGATCCACTAGTGTCATTGCATGTCTGTTCTTTTCATGAACCATAACTAGAGTCATTGCATGTCAGTTCTTCTCACAAACCACATAGGGATCCACCAGTGTGATTGCATGTCTGTTCTTTTCATGAACCACAGCTAGAGTCATTGCATGTTAGTTCTTCTCACAAACCACATAGGGATCCACCGGTGTGATTGCATGTGTGTTCCATTCATGAGCCATAGCTAAAGTCATTGCATGTCAGTTCTTCTCACAAACCACATAGGGATCCACCAGTTTGATTGCATGTCTGTTCTTTTCATGAACTACACCTAGTGTCATTGCATGTCTGTTCCTCGAAACAAACCACACATGGATCCACCCAGTGTCATTGCATGTCTATTCCTTCCACGAATCACACATTGATCCACCAGTGTCATTTCATGTGTTCTTTTCATGAACAATAGCTAGAGTCATTGCATGTCAGTTCTTATCACAAACCACATAAGGATCCACCAGTGTCATTGCATGTCTGTTCTTTTCATGAACCACACCTAGTGTGATTGCATGTGTGTTCTTTCCACAAACCACACATGGATCCACCAGTGTCATTGCATGTGTGTTCTTTTCATGAACCACACCTAGTGTCATTGGACGTGTGTTCTTCTCATGAACCACACATGGATACACCGGTGTCATTGGATGTGTGTTCTTTTCATGAACCACAACTAGAGTCATTGCATGTGTGTTCTTCTAAACAAACCACACATGGATCCACCAGTGCCATTGGATGTGTGTTCTTTTCATGAACCACAGCTAGAGTCATTGCATGTCAGTTCTTCTCACAAACTAAATAGGGATCCACCAGTGTGATTGCATGTCTCTTCTTTTCATGAACCACACCCAGTGTCATTGCATGTCTGTTCCTCTAAACAAACCACACATGGATCCACCCAGTATCATTGCATGTATGTTCCTTCCACAAACCACATATGGATCCACCAGTGTCATTGCATGTGTGTTCTTCTAAACAAACCACACATGGATCCACCAGTGTCATTGCATGTCTATTCTTTTCATGAACCACAGCTAGTGTGATTGCATGTCTGTTCTTTTGACAAACCACACATGGATCCACCAGTGTCATTGCATGTCTGTTCTTTTGATGAACCACAGCTAGAGTCATTGCATGTCAGTTCTTGTCACAAACCACATAGGGATCCACCAGTGTGATTGCATGTGTGTTATTTTCATGAACCATAGCTAGAGTCATTGCATGTGTGTTCTTCTAAACAAACCACACATGGATCCACCAGTGTCATTGCATGTCTGTTCTTTTCAAGAACCACACCTAGTGTGATTGCATGTTTGTTCTTTTCACAAACCACATAGGGATCCAGCAGTGTGATTGGATGTGTGTTCTATTCATGAACCACAGCTAGAGTCATTGCATGTCAGTTCTTCTCACAAACCACATAGGGATCCACCAGTTTGATTGCATGTCTGTTCTTTTCATTAACCACGCCTAGTGTCATTGCATGTCTGTTCCTCTAAACAAACCACACATGGATCCACCTAGTGTCATTGCATGTCCGTTCCTTCCACAGCCACACATTGATCCACCAGTGCCATTGCATGTGTTCTTTCCATGAACCATAGCTAGAGTCATTGCATGTCAGTTCTTCTCAAAAACCACATAAGGATCCACTAGTGTTATTGCATGTCTGTTCTTTTCATGAACCACACCTAATGTGATGGCATGTGTGTTCTTTCCACACACCACACATGGATCCACCAGTGTCATTGCATGTGTGTTGTTTTCGTGAACCACAGCTAGAGTCATTGCATGTGTGTTCTTCTAAACAAACCACACATGGATCCACTAGTGTCATTTCATGTCTGTTCTTTTCATGAACCACATCCAGTGTTATTGCATGTCTGTTCTTTCCACAAACCACACATGGATCCACCAGTGCCATTCGATGTGTGTTCTTTTCATGAACCACACCCAATGTCATTGGATGTGTGTTCTTCTCACAAACCACACATTGATCCACTAGTCTTATTGCATGTCTGTTCTTTTCATGACCCACACCCAGTGTCATTGCATGTCTGTTCCTCTAAACAAACCACACATGGATCCACATTGCATGTATGTTCCTTCCATAAACCACATATGGATCCACCAGTGTCATTGCATGTGTGTTATTTTCATGAACCACAGCCAGAGTCATAGAATGTTAGTTCTTCTCACAAACCACAAAAGAATCCACCCAGTGTCATTGGATGTGCGTTCTTTTCATGAACCACAGCTAGAGTCATTGCATGTGTGTTCTTCTAAACAAACCACACATGGATCCACTAGTGTCATTGCATGTCTGTTATTTTCATGAACCACACCTAGTGTGATTGCATGTCTGTTCGTTTCACAAACCACACATGGATCCACTAGTGTCATTACATGTCTGTTCTTTTCATGAACCACAGCTAGAGTCATTGCATGTCAGTTCTTCTCACAAACCACATAGGGATCCACTAGTGTGATTGCATGTGTGTTCTTTTCATGAACCATAGCTAGAGTCATTGCATGTTTTTTCTTTTCATGAAGCACACATGGATCTACCAGTGTCATTGCATGTCTGTTCTTTTCATGAACCACAAATAGAGTCATTGAATGTTAGTTCTTCTCACAAACCACATAGGGATCCACCAATGTGATTGCATGTGTGTTCCATTCATGAACCACAACTAGAGTCATTGCATGTCAGTTCTTCTCACAAACCACATAGGGATCCACCAGTTTGATTGCATGTCTGTTCTTTTCATGAACCACACCTAGTGTCAATGCATGTCCGTTCCTCTAAACAAACCACACATGGATCCACCTAGTGTCATTGCATGTCTGTTCCTTCCACAAACCACACATTGATCTACCAGTGACATTGCATGTGTTCTTTTCATGAACCATAGCTAGAGTCATTGGATGTCAGTTCTCCTCACAAACCACATAAGGATCCACCAGTGTCATTGCATGTCGTTCTTTTCATGAACCACACCTAGTGTGATTGCATGTGTGTTCTTTCCAAAAACCACACATGGATCCACTAGTGTCATTGCATGTGTGTTCTTTTCATGAACCACAGCAAGTGTCATTGGATGTGTGTTCTTCTCAAAAACCACACATGGATACACCAGTGTCATTGGATGTGTGTTCTTTGCATGAACCACAGATAGAGTCATTGCATGTGTGTTCTTCTAAACAAACCACACATGGATCCACCAGTGTCATTGCATGTCTGTTCTTTTCATGAACCACACCCAGTGTCATTCCATGTCTGTTCTTTCCACAAACCACACATGGATCCACCAGTGCCATTGGATGTGTGTTCTTTTCATGAACCACAGCTAGAGTCATTGCATGTCTGTTCTTCTAACAAACCACATACGGATCCACTAGTGTGATTGCATGTCTGTTCTTTTCATGAACCACACCCAGTTTCATTGCATGTCTGTTCCTCTAAACAAACCACACATGGATCCACCCAATGTCATTGCATGTATGTTCCAACCACAAACCACATATGGATCCACCAATGTCATTGCATGTGTGTTCTTTTCATGAACCATAGCTAGAGTCATTGCATGTCAGTTCTTCTCACAAACCACATAAAGATCCGCCTAGTGTCATTGGATGTGTGTTCTTTTCGTGAACCACAGCTAGAGTCATTGCATCTGTGTTCTTTCCAGAAACCACACATGGATCCACCAGTGTCATTGCTTGTCTGTTCTTTTCATGAACCACACCTAGTGTGATTGCATGTCTGTTCTTTTCACAAACCACACATGGATCCACCAGTGTCATTGCATGTCTGTTCTTTTCATGAACCACAGCTAGAGTCATTGCATGTCAGTTCTTGTCACAAACCAGATAGGGATCCACCAATGTGATTGCATGTGTGTTCTTTTCATGAACCATACCTAGAGTCATTGCATGTCTGTTCTTTTCATGAACCACACATGGATCCACCAGTGTCATTGCATGTCTGTTCTTTTCATGAACCACAGCTAGAGTCATTGCATGTTAGTTCTTCTCACAAACCACATAGGGATCCACCAGTGTGATTGCATGTGTTCTATTCATGAACCACAGCTAGAGTCATTGCATGTCAGTTCTTCTCGAAAACCACATAGGGATCCACTAGTTTGATTGCATGTCTGTTATTTTCATGAACCACACATAGTGTCATTGCATGTCTGTTCCTCTAAACAAACCACACATGGATCCACCTAGTGTAATTGCATGTCTGTTCCTTCCACAAACAATACCTAGTGTCATTGCATGTCTGTTCCTGTAAACAAACCACACATGGATCGACCTAGTGTCATTGCATGTCTGTTCCTTCCACAAACCACACATTGATCCACTAGTGTCATTGCATGTGTTCTTTTCATGAACCATAGCTAAAGTCGTTGCATGTCAGTTCTTCTCACAAACTACATAAGGATCCACCAGTGTCATTGCATGTCTGTTCTTTTCATGAACCACACCCAATGTGATTGCATGTGTGTTGTTTCCACAAACCACACATGGATCCACCAGTGTCATTGCATGTGTGTTATTTTCATGAACCACACCCAGTGTCATTGGATGTGTGTTCTTCTCATGAACCACACATGGATACACCAGTGTCATTGGATGTGTGTTCTTTTCATGAACCACGGCTAAGAGTCATTGCATGTGTGTTCTTCTAAACAAACCACACATGGATCCACCAGTGTCATTGCATGTCTGTTCTTTTCATGAACCACACCCAGTGTCATTGCATGTTTATTCTTTCCACAAACCACACATGGATCCACCAGTGCCATTGGATGTGTGTTCTTTTCATGAACCACACCCAGTGTCATTGGATGTGTGTTCTTCTCACAAACCACACATGGATCCACCAGTCTCATTGCATGTCTGTTCTTTTCATGAACCACACCCAGTGTCATTGCATGTCTGTTCCTCTAAACAAACCACACATGGATCCACCCAGTGTCATTGCATGTATGTTCCTTCCACAAACCACATATGGATCCACCAGTGTCATTGCATGTGTGTTCTTTTCATGAACAATAGCTAGAGTCATTGCATGTCAGTTCTTCTCACAAACAACAAAAGAATCCACTAGTGTAATTGGATGTGTGTTCTTTTCATGAACCACAACTAGAGTCATTGCATGTGTGTTGTTCTAAACAAACCACACATGGATCCACCAGTGTCATTGCATGTCTAATCTTTTCATGAACCACACCTAGTATGATTGCATGTCTGTTCTTTTCACAAACCACACATGGATCCACCAGTGTCATTGCATGTCTGTTCTTTTCATGAACCACAGCTAGAGTCATTGCATGTCAGATCTTCTCAGAAACCACATAGGGATCCACTAGTGTAATTGCATGTGTGTTCTTCTAAACAAACCACACATGGATCCACCAGTGTCATTGCATGTATGTTCTTTGCATGAACCACACCTAGTGTGATTGCATGTCTGTTCTTTTCACAAACCACACATGGATCCACTAGTGTCATTGCATGTTTGTTCTTTTCATGAACCACAGCTAGAGTCATTGCATGTCAGTTCTTGTCACAAACCACATACGGATCCACCAGTGTGATTGCATGTGTGTTCTTTTCATGAACCATAGCTAGAGTCATTGCATGTATGTTCTTTTCATGAACCACACATGGATCCACCAGTGTCATTGTATGTCTGTTCTTTTCATGAACCACAGCTAGAGTCATTGCATGTCAGTTCTTCTCACAAACCACATAGGGATCCACCAGTGTGATTGCATGTGTGTTCTATTCAAGAACCATAGCTAGAGTCATTGCATGTCAGTTCTTCTCACAAACCACATAGGGATCCACTAGTTTGATTGCATGTCTATTCTTTTCATGAACCACACCTAGTGTCATTGCATGTCTGTTTCTCTAAACAAACCACACATGGATCCACCTAGTGTCATTGAATGTTTGTTCCTTCCACAAACCACACATTGATCCACCAGTGTCATTGGATGTGTGTTCTTTTCATGAACCACAGCTAGAGTCATTGCATGTCAGTTCTTTTCACAAACCACACATGGATCCACCAGTGTCATTTCATGTCTGTTGTTTTCATGAACCACACCCTGTGTCATTGCATGTCTATTCTTTCCACAAACCACACATCGATCCACCAGTGCCATTGGATGTGTGTTCTTTTCATGAACCACACCAAGTGTCATTGGATGTGTGTTCTTCTCACAAACCATACATGGATCCACCAGTCTCATTGCTTGTCTGTTCTTTTCATGAACCACACCCAGTGTCATTGCACGTCTGTTCCTCTAAACAAACCACACATGGATCCACCCAGTGTCATTGCATGTATGTTCCTTCCACAAACCACATATGGATCCACTAGTGTCATAGTATGTGTGTTCTTTTCATGAATCATAGCTAGAGTCATTGCATGTCAGTTCTTCTCACAAACCACAAAAGAATCCACCCAGTGTCATTGGATGTGTGTTCTTTTCATGAACCACAGCTAGAGTCATTGCATGTGTGTTCTTCTAAACAAACCACACATGGATCCACCAGTGTCATTGCATGTCTGTTCTTTTCATGAACCACACCTAGTGTGATTGCATGTGTGTTCTTTTCACAGACCACTCATGGATTCACTAGTGTCATTGCATGTCTGTTCATTTCATGAACCACAGCTAGAGTCAATGCATGTCAATTCTTCTCACAAACCACATAGGTATCCACTAGTGTGATTGCATGTGTGTTCTTTTCATGAACCACAGCTAGAGTCATTTCATGTCAGTTCTTCTCACGAACCACACAGGGATCCACCAGTGTCATTGCATGTCTACTCTTTTCATGAACCACACCTAATGTCATTCCATGTCTGTTCCTCTAAACAAACCACACATGGATCCACCCAGTGTCATTCCATGTCTGTTCCTTACAGAAACCACATATGGATCCACTAGTGTCATTGCATGTGTGTTCTTTTCATGAACCATAGCTAGAGTCATTGCATGTCAGTTCTTCTCACAAACCACAAAAGAATCCACCAGTGCCATTGGATGTGTCTTCTTTTCATGAACCACAGCTAGAGTCAGTGCATGTGTATTATTCTAAACAAACCACACATGGATCCACCAGTGTCATTGCATGTCTGTTCTTTTCATGAACCACACCTAGTGTGATTGCATGTTTGTTCTTTTTACAAACCACACATGGATCCACTAGTGTCATTGCATGTCTGTTCTTTTCATGAACCATAGCTAGAGTCATTGCATGTAAGTTCTTGTCACAAGCCACATAGGGATCCACCAGTGTGATTGCATGTTTGTTCTTTTCATGAACCATAGCTAGAGTCATTGCACGTCTGTTCTTTTCTTGAACCACACATGGATCTACCAGTGTCATTGCATGTCTGGTATTTTCATGAACTACAGCTAGAGTCATTGCATGTTAAATCTTCTCACAAACCACATAGGGATCCACCAGTGTGATTGCATGTGTGTTCCATTCATGAACCATAGCCAGAGTCATTGCATGTCAGTTCTTCTCACAAACCACATAGGGATCCACCAGTTTTATTGCATGTCTGTTCTTTTCATGAACCACACCTAGTGTCATTGCATGTCTAATCCTCTAAACAAACCAAACATGGATCCACCCAGTGTCATTGAATGTCCATTCCTTCCTAAAACCAAACATTGATCCACCAGTGTCATTGCATGTGTTCTTTTCATGAACCATAGCTAGATTCATTGCATGTCAGTTCTTCTCACAAACCACATAAGGATCCACCAGTGTCGTTGCATGTCTGTTCTTTTCATGAACCACACCCAGTGTGATTGCATGTGTGTTCTTTGCACAAACCACACATGGATCCACCAGTGTCATTGCATGTGTGTTCTTTTCATGAACCACACCTAGTGTCATTGGATGTGTGTTCTTCTCATGAACCACACATGGATACACCAGTGTCATTGGATGTGCGTTCTTTTCATGAACCACAGATAGAGTCATTGCATGTGTGTTCTTCTAAACAAACCACACATGGATCCACCAGTGTCATTGCATGTCTGTTCTTTTCTTGAACCACACCCAGTGTCATTGCATGTCTGTCCTTTCCACAAACCACACATGGATCCACCAGTGCCATTGGATGTGTGTTCTTTTCATGAACCACAACTAGAGTCATTGCATGTCAGTTCTTCTCACAAACTACATAGGGATCCACTAGTGTGATTGCATGTCTGTTCTTTTCATGAACCACACCCAATGTCATTACATGTCTCTTCCCCTAAACAAACCACACATGGATCCACCTAGTGTCATTGCATGTATGTTCCTTCCACAAACCACATATGGATCCACCAGTGTCATTGCATGTGTGTTCTTTTCATGAACCATAGCTAGAGTCATTGCATGTCAGTTCTTCTCACAAACCAGTAAGGATCCACCCGGTGTCATTGGATGTGTGTTATTTTCATGAAGCACAGTAGAGTCATTGCATGTGTGTTCTTCTAAACAAACCACACATGGATCCACCAGTGTCATTGCATGTCTGTTATTTTCATGAACCACACCTAGTGTGATTGCATGTCTATTCTTTTCACAAACCACACATGGATCCACTAGTGTCATTGCATGTCTGTTCTTTTCATGAACCACAGCTAGAGTCATTGAATGCCAGTTCTTGTCACAAACCACATAGGGATCCATCAGTGTGATTGCATGTGTGTTCTTTTCATGAACCATAGCTTGAGTCATTGGATGTGTGTTCTTCTCATGAACCACACATGGATCCACCAGTGCCATTGGATGTGTGTTCTTTTTATGAACCACAGCTAGAGTCATTGCATGTGTTTTCTTCTAAATAAACCACACATGGATCCACCAGTGTCATTGCATGTCTGTGCTTTTCATGAACCACGGCTAGTGTGATTGCATGTCTGTTCTTTTCACAAACCACACATGGATCCACCAATGTCATTGCATGTCTGTTATTTTCATGAACCACAGCTAAAGTCATTGCATGTCAGTTCTTCTCACAAACCACATAGGGATCTACCACTGTGATTGCATGTGTGTTCTTTTCATGAACCATAGCTAGAGTCATTGCATGTCAGTTCTTTCTACAAACCACATATGGATCCACTAGTGTCATTGCATATCTATTCTTTTCATGAACCACAGCTAAAGTCATTGCATGTCTGTTCCTCTCATGAACCACATATGGATCCACCAGTGTCATTGCATGTGTGTTCTTTTCATGAACCACAGCTAGAGTCATGGCATGTCAGTTCTTCTCACAAATGACATAGGGATCCATGAGTGTGATTGCATGTGTGTTCTTTTCATGAACCACACCCAGTGTCATTGCATGTCTGCCTCTAAACAAACCACACATGGATCCACCTAGTGTGATTACATGTCTGTTCTTTTCACAAACCACACATGCATCCAACAGTGTCATTGCATGTGTGTTCTTTTCACGATCCACACATGGATCCACCTAGTGTGATTTCATGTCTGTTCTTTTCACAAACCACACATGGATCCACCAGTGTCATTGCATGTATGTTCTTTTCATGAACCACAGCTATAGTCATTGCATGTCAGTTCTTCTCACAAACCACATAGGGATCCACCAGTGTAATTGCATGTGTGTTATATTCATGAACCACAACTAGAGTCATTGCATGTCAGTTCTTCTCACAAACCACATAGGGATCCACTAGTGTGATTGCATGTCTGTTCTTTTCATGAACCACACCCAGTGTCATTGCATGTCTGTTCTTTCCACAAACCACACATGGATCCACCAGTGCTATTGGATGTGTGTTCTTTTCATGAACCACACCCAGTGTCATTGGATGTGTGTTCTTCTCACAAACCACACATGGATCCACCAGTCTCATTGCATGTGTGTTCTTTTCATGAACCACAACAGTGTCATTGCATGCCTGTTCCTCTAAACAAACCACACATGGATCCACCCAGTGTCATTGCATGTATGTTCCTTCCACAAACCACATATGGATCCACCAATGTCATTGCATGTGTGTTCTTTTCATGAACCATAGCTAGAGTCATTGCATGTCAGTTCTTCTCACTAACCACAAAAGAATCCACCGAGTGTCATTGGATGTGTGTTATTTTCATGAACCATAGCTAGAGTCATTGCATGTGTGTTCTTCTAAACAAACCACACATGGATCCACTAGTGTCATTGCATGTCTTTTCTTTTCATGAACCACACCTAGTGTGATTGCATGTCTGTTATTTTCATAAACCACACATGGATCCACTAGTGTCATTGCATGTTTGTTCTTTTCATGAACCACAGCTAGAGTCATTGAATGCCAGTTCTTGTCACAAACCACATAGGGATCCATCAGTGTGATTGCATGTGTGTTCTTTTCATGAACCATAGCTTGAGTCATTGGATGTGTGTTCTTCTCATGAACCACACATGGATCCACCAGTGCCATTGGATGTGTGTTCTTTTTATGAACCACAGCTAGAGTCATTGCATGTGTTTTCTTCTAAATAAACCACACATGGATCCACCAGTGTCATTGCATGTCTGTGCTTTTCATGAACCACAGCTAGTGTGATTGCATGTCTGTTCTTTTCACAAACCACACATGGATCCACCAGTGTCATTGCATGTCTGTTATTTTCATGAACCACAGCTAAAGTCATTGCATGTCAGTTCTTCTCACAAACCACATAGGGATCTACCACTGTGATTGCATGTGTGTTCTTTTCATGAACCATAGCTAGAGTCATTGCATGTCAGTTCTTTCTACAAACCACATATGGATCCACTAGTGTCATTGCATATCTATTCTTTTCATGAACCACAGCTAAAGTCATTGCATGTCTGTTCCTCTCATGAACCACATATGGATCCACCAGTGTCATTGCATGTGTGTTCTTTTCATGAACCACAGCTAGAGTCATGGCATGTCAGTTCTTCTCACAAATGACATAGGGATCCATGAGTGTGATTGCATGTGTGTTCTTTTCATGAACCACACCCAGTGTCATTGCATGTCTGCCTCTAAACAAACCACACATGGATCCACCTAGTGTGATTACATGTCTGTTCTTTTCACAAACCACACATGCATCCAACAGTGTCATTGCATGTGTGTTCTTTTCACGATCCACACATGGATCCACCTAGTGTGATTGCATGTCTGTTCTTTTCACAAACCACACATGGATCCACCAGTGTCATTGCATGTATGTTCTTTTCATGAACCACAGCTATAGTCATTGCATGTCAGTTCTTCTCACAAACCACATAGGGATCCACCAGTGTAATTGCATGTGTGTTATATTCATGAACCACAACTAGAGTCATTGCATGTCAGTTCTTCTCACAAACCACATAGGGATCCACTAGTGTGATTGCATGTCTGTTCTTTTCATGAACCACACCCAGTGTCATTGCATGTCTGTTCTTTCCACAAACCACACATGGATCCACCAGTGCTATTGGATGTGTGTTCTTTTCATGAACCACACCTAGTGTCATTGGATGTGTGTTCTTCTCGCAAACCACACATGGATCCACCAGTCTCATTGCATGTGTGTTCTTTTCATGAACCACACCCAGTGTCATTGCATGCCCGTTCCTCTAAACAAACCACACATGGATCCACCCAGTGTCATTGCATGTATGTTCCTTCCACAAACCACATATGGATCCACCAATGTCATTGCATGTGTGTTCTTTTCATGAACCATAGCTAGAGTCATTGCATGTTAGTTCTTCTCACTAACCACAAAAGAATCCACCGAGTGTCATTGGATGTGTGTTCTTTTCATGAACCACAGCTAGAGTCATTGCATGTGTGTTCTTCTAAACAAACCACACATGGATCCACTAGTGTCATTGCATGTCTTTTCTTTTCATGAACCACACCTAGTGTGATTGCATGTCTGTTATTTTCATAAACCACACATGGATCCACTAGTGTCATTGCATGTTTGTTCTTTTCATGAACCACAGCTAGAGTCATTGCATGTCAGTTCTTCTCACAAACCACATAGGGATCCACCAGTGTGATTGCATGTGTGTTATCTTCATGAACCATAGTTAGAGTCATTGCATGTCTGTTCTTTTCATGAACCACACATGGATCCACCAGTGTCATTGCTGGTCTGTTCTTTTCATGAACCACAGCTAGAGTCATTGCATGTTAGTTCTTCTCACAAACCACATAGGGATCCACCAGTGTGATTACATGGGTGTTCCATTCATGAACCATAGCTAGAGTCATTGCATGTCAGTTCTTCTCACAAACCACATAGGGATCCACCAGTTTGATTGCATGTCTGTTCTTTTCATGAACTACACCTAGTGTCATTGCATGTATGTTCCTCTAAACAAACCACACATGGATCCACCCAGTGTCATTGCATGTTTGTTCCTTCCACAAACCACACATTGATCCACCAGTGTGATTGCATGTGTTCTTTTCATGAACCATAGCTAGAGTCATTGCATGTCAGTTCTTCTCACACACCACATAAGGATCCACAAGTTTCATTGCATGTCTGTTCTTTTCATGAACCACACCCAGTGTGATTGCATGTGTGTTGTTTCCACAAACCACACATGGATCCACCAGTGTCATTGCATCTGTGTTCTTTTCATGAACCACACCCAGTGTCATTGGATGTGTGTTCTTCTCATGAACCACACATGGATACACCAGTGTCATTGGATGTCTGTTCTTTCCACAAACCACACATGGATCCACCAGTGCCATTGGATGTATGTTCTTTTCATGAAGCACAGCTAGAGTCATTGCATGTCAGTTCTTCTCACAAACCACATAGGGATCCACCAGTGTGATTGCATGTCTGTTCTTTTCATGAACCACACCTAGTGTCATTGCATGTCTGTTCCTCTAAACAAACCACACATGGATCCACCCAGTGTCATTGCATGTATGTTCCTTCCACAAACCACATACGGATCCACCGGTGTCATTGCATGTGTGTTCTTTTCTTGAACCATAGCTAGAGTCATTTCATGTCAGTTCTTCTCACAAACCACAAAAGAATCCACCAGTGTCATTGGATGTGTGGTCTCTTCATGAACCACAGCTAGAGTCATTGCATGTGTGTTCTTCTAAACAAACCACACATGGATCCACCAGTGTCATTGCATTTCTGTTCTTTTCATGAACCACACCTAGTGTGATTGCATGTCTATTCTTTTCACAAACCACACATGGATCCACTAGTGTCACTGCATGTCTGTTCTTTCATGAACCACAGCTAGAGTCATTGCATGTCAGTTCTTCTCACAAACCACATAGGGATCCACCAATGTGATTGCATGTGTGTTCTTTTCATGAACCATAGCTAGAGTCATTTCATGCCAGTTCTTCTCACAAACCACATAGGGATCCACCAGTGTCATTGCATGTCTGCTCTCTATTCATGAACCACACCTAGTGTCATTGCATGTCTGTTACTCTAAACAAACCACACATGGATCCACCCAGTGTCATTCCATGTATGTTCCTTCCACAAACCACATATGGATCCACTAGTGTCATTGCATGTGTGTTCTTTTCATGAACCATAGCTAGCGTCATTGCATGTCAGTTCTTCTCACAAACCACAAAAGAATCCACCCAGTGTCATTGGATGTGTGTTCTTTTCATGAACCACAGCTAGAGTCATTGCATGTGAGTTCTTCTAAACAAACCACACATGGATCCAGCAGTGTCATTGCATGTCTGTTCTTTTCATGAACCACACCTAGTGTGATTGCATGTATGTTCTTTTCACAAACCACACATGGATCCACTAGTGTCATTGCATGTCTGTTCTTTTCATGAACCACAACTAGAGTCATTGCATGTCAGTTCTATTAACAAACCACATAGGGATCCACCAGTCTGATTGCATGTGTGTTCTTTTCATGAACCATAGCTAGAGTCATTGCATGTCTGTTCTTTTCATGAACCACACATGGATCTACTAGTGTCATTACACGTATGTTCTTTTCATGAACCACATCTAGAGTCATTGCATGTTAGTTCTTCTCACAAACCACATAGGGATCCACTAGTGTGATTGCATGTGTGTTCCATTCATGAACCACAGCTAGAGTCATTGCATGTCAGTTCTTCTCACAAACCACATAGGGATCCACCAGTTTGATTGCATGTCTGTTCTTTTCATGAACCACACCTAGTGTCATTGCATGTCTGTAACTCTAAACAAACCACACATGGATCCACCAAGTGTCATTGCCTTTCTATTCCTTCCACAAACCACACATTGATCCACCAGTGTCATTGCATGTGCTCTTTTCATGAACCATAGCTAGAGTCATTGCATGTCAGTTCTTCTCATAAACCACATAAGGATCCACCAGTGTCATTGCATGTCTGTTCTTTTCATGAACCACACCTAGTGTGATTGCATGTGTGTTCTTTCCACAAACCACACATGGATCCACCAGTGTCATTGCATGTCTATTATTTTCATGAACCACAGCTAGTTCCATTGGATGTGTGTTCTTCTCATGAACCACACATGGATACACCAGTGTCATTAGATGTGTGTTCTTTTCATGAACCACAGCTAGAGTCATCGCATGTGTGTTCTTCTAAACAAACCAGACATGGATCCACCAGTGTCATTGCATGTCTGTTCTTTTCATGAACCACACCCAGTGTCATTGCATGTGTGTTCTTTCCACAAAACACATGGATCCACCAGTGCCATTGGATGTGTGTTCTTTTCATGAACCACACCTAGAGTCATTGCATGTCAGTTCTTCTCACAAACCACATAGGGATCCACCAGTGTGATTGCATGTCTATTCTTTTCATGAACCACACCCAATGTCATTGCATGTCTGTTCCTCTAAACGAACCACACATGGATCCACCCAGTGTCATTGCATGTATGTTCCTTCCACAAACCACATATGGATCCACCAGTGTCATTGCATGTGTGTTCTTTTCATGAACCATAGCTAGAGTCATTGCATGTCAGTTCTTCTCACAAACCACATAAGGATCCACCCAGTGTCATTGGATGTGTGTTATTTTCATGAACCACAGCTAGAGTCATTGATGTGTGTTCTTCTAAACAAACCACACATGGATCCACCAGTGTCATTTTATGTATGTTCTTTTCATGAAGTACACCCAGTGCCATTGCATGTCTGTTCTTTCCACAAACCACACATGGATCCACCAGTGCCATTGGATGTATGTTCTTTTCATGAACCACAGCTAGAGTCATTGCATGTCAGTTCTTCTCACAAACCACATAGGGATCCACCAGTGTGATTGCATGTCTGTTCTTTTCATGAACCACACCTAGTGTCATTGCATGTCTGTTCCTCTAAACAAACCACACATGGATCCACCTAGTGTCATTGCATGTATGTTCCTTCCCCAAACCACATATGGATCCACCAGTGTCATTGCATGTGTGTTCTTTTCATGAACCATAGATAGAGTCATTTCATGGCAGTTCTTCTCACAAACCACGAAAGAATCCACCCAGTGTCATTGGATGTGCGGTCTTTTCATGAACCACAGTTATAGTCATTGCATATGTGTTCTTCTAAACAAACCACACATGGATCCACCAGTGTCATTGCATGTCTATTCTTTTCATGAACCACACCTAGTGTGATTGCATGTTTGTTCTTTTCACAAACCACACATGGATCCACTAGTGTCATTGCATGTCTGTTCTTTCATGAACCACAGCTAGAGTCATTGCATGTCAGTTCTTCTCACAAACCACATAGGGATCCACCAGTGTGATTGCATGTGTGTTCTTTTCATGAACCACAGCTAGAGTCATTTCATGTCAGTTCTTCTCACAAACCACATAGGGATCCACCAGTGTCATTGCATGTCTGCTCTTTTCATGAACCACACCTAGTGTCATTGCATGTCTGTTCCTCTAAACAAACCACACATGGATCCACCCAGTGTCATTCCATGTCTGTTCCTTCCACAAACCACATATGGATCCACCAGTGTCATTGCATGTGTGTTCTTTTCATGAACCATAGCTAGAGTCATTGCATGTCAGTTCTTCTCACAGACCACAAAAGAATCCACCCAGTGTCATTGGATGTGTGTTCTTTTCATGAACCACAGCTAGAGTCATTGCATGTGTGTTCTTCTAAACAAACCACACATGGATCCACCAGTGTCATTGCATGTCTGTTCTTTTCATGAACCACACCTAGTGTGATTGCATGTCTGTTCTTTTCACAAACCACACATGGATCCACTAGTGTTATTACATGTCTATTCTTTCATGAACCACAGCTAGAGTCATTGCATGTCAGTTCTTCTCACAAACCACATAGGGATCCACTAGTGTGATTGCATGTGTGTTCTTTTCATGAACCACAGCTAGAGTCATTTCATGTCAGTTCTTCTCACAAACCACATAGGGATCCACCAGTGTCATTACATGACTTCTCTTTTCATGAACCACACCTAGTGTCATTGCATGTCTGTTCCTCTAAACAAACCACACATGGATCCACCCAGTGTCATTCCATGTATGTTCCTTCCACAAACCACATATGGATCCACTAGTGTCATTGCATGTATGTTCTTTTCATGAACCATAGCTAGAGTCATTGCATGTCAGTTCTTCTCACAAACCACGAAAGAATCCACCCAGTGTCATTGGATGTGCGGTCTTTTCATGAACCACAGCTAGAGTCATTGCATGTGTGTTCTTCTAAACAAACCACACATGGATCCACCAGTGTCATTGCATGTCTGTTCTTTTCATGAACCACACCTAGTGTGATTGCATGTTTGTTCTTTTCACAAACCACACATGGATCCACTAGTGTCATTGCATGTCTGTTCTTTCATGAACCACAACTAGAGTCATTGCATGTCAGTTCTTCTCACAAACCACATAGGGATCCACCAGTGTGATTGCATGTGTGTTATTTTCATGAACCACAGCTAGAGTCATTTCATGTCAGTTGTTCTCACAAACCACATAGGGATCCACTAGTGTCATTGCATGTCTGCTCTTTTCATGAACCACACCTAGTGTCATTGCATGTCTGTTCCTCTAAACAAACCACACATGGATCCACCCAGTGTCATTCCATGTCTGTTCCTTCCACAAACCACATATGGATCCACCAGTGTCATTGCATGTGTGTTCTTTTCATGAACCATAGCTAGAGTCATTGCATGTCAGTTCTTCTCACAAACCACAAAAGAATCCACCCAGTGTCATTGGATGTGTGTTATTTTCATGAACCACAGCTAGAGTCATTGCATGTGTGTTCTTCTAAACAAACCACACATGGATCCACCAGTGTCATTGCATGTCTGTTCTTTTCATGAACCACACCTAGTGTGATTGCATGTCTGTTCTTTTCACAAACCACACATGGATCCACTAGTGTCATTGCATGTCTATTCTTTCATGAACCACAGCTAGAGTCATTGCATGTTAGTTCTTCTCACAAACCACATAGGGATCCACTAGTGTGATTGCATGTGTGTTCTTTTCATGAACCACAGCTAGAGTCATTTCATGTCAGTTCTTCTCACAAACCACATAGGGATCCACCAGTGTCATTACATGACTGCTCTTTTCATGAACCACACCTAGTGTCATTGCATGTCTGTTCCTCTAAACAAACCACACATGGATCCACCCAGTGTCATTCCATGTCTGTTCCTTCCACAAACCACATATGGATCCACTACTGTCATTGCATGTGTGTTCTTTTCATGAACCATAGCTAGAGTCATTGCATGTCAGTTCTTCTCACAAACCACGAAAAAATCCACCCAGTGTCATTGGATGTGTGTTCTTTTCATGAACCACAGCTAGAGTCATTACCTGTGTGTTCTTCTAAACAAACCACACATGGATCCACCAGTGTCATTGCATGTCTGTTCTTTTCATGAACCACACCTAGTGTGATTGCATGTCTGTTCTTTTCACAAACCACACATGGATCCACTAGTGTCATTGCATGTCTATTCTTTCATGAACCACAGCTAGAGTCATTGCATGTCAGTTCTTCTCACAAACCACATAGGGATCCACCAGTGTGATTGCATGTGTGTTCTTTTCATGAACCACAGCTAGAGTCATTTCATGTCAGTTCTTCTCACAAACCACATAGGGATCCACCAGTGTCATTACATGACTGCTCTTTTCATGAACCACACTTAGTGTCATTGCACGTCTGTTCCTCTAAACAAACCACACATGGATCCACCAAGTGTCATTCCATGTCTGTTCCTTCCACAAACCACATATGGATCCACTAGTGTCATTGCATGTGTGTTCTTTTCATGAACCATAGCTAGAGTCATTGCATGTCAGTTCTTCTCACAAACCACGAAAAAATCCACCCAGTGTCATTGGATGTGTGTTCTTTTCATGAACCACAGCTAGAGTCATTACATGTGTGTTCTTCTAAACAAACCACACATGGATCCACCAGTGTCATTGCATGTCTGTTCTTTTCATGAACCACACCTAGTGTGATTGCATGTCTATTCTTTTCACAAACCACACATGGATCCACTAGTGTCATTGCATGTCCGTTCTTTTCATGAACCACAACTAGAGTCATTACATGTCGGTTCTTCTCACAAACCACATAGGGATCCACCAGTGTGATTGCTTGTGTTTTCTTTTCATGAACCATAGCTAGAGTCATTGCATGTCTGTTCTTTTCATGAACCACACATGGATCTACCGGTGTCATTGCATGTCTGTTCTTTTCATGAACCACAGCTAGATTCATTGCATGTTAGTTCTTCTCACAAACCACATAGGGATACACTAGTGTGATTGCATGAGTGTTCCATTCATGAACCAAAGCTAGAGTCATTGCATGTCAGTTCTTCTCACAAACCACATAGGGATCCGCCAGTTTGATTGCATGTCTGTTCTTTTCATGAACCACACCTAGTGTCATTGCATGTCTGTTCCTCTAAACAAACCACACATGGATCCACCAAGTGTCATTGCATGTCTATTCCTTCCACAAACGAGACATTGATCCACCAATGTCATTGCATGTGCTCTTTTCATGAACCATAGCTAGAGTCATTGCATGTCAGTTCTTCTCACAAACCACATAGGATCCACTAGTGTCATTGCATGTCTGTTCTTTTCATGAACCACACCCAATGTCATAGCATGTCTGTTCCTCTAAACGAACCACACATGGATCCACCCAGTGGCATTGCATGTATGTTCCTTCCACAAACCACATATGGATCCACCAGTGTCATTGCATGTGTGTTCTTTTCATGAACCATAGCTAGAGTCATTTAATGTCAGTTCTTCTCACAAACCACATAAGGATCCACCCAGTGTCATTGGATGTGTGTTATTTTCATGAACCACAGCTAGAGTCATTGCATGTGTGTTCTTCTAAACAAACCATACATGGATCCACCAGTGTCATTGCATGTCTATTCTTTTCATGAACCACACCTAGTGTGATTGCATGTCTATTCTTTTCACAAACCACACATGGATCCACCAGTGTCATTTCATGTCTATTCTTTTCATGAACCACAGCTAGAGTCATTGCATGTCAGTTCTTGTCACAAACCACATAGGGATCCATCAGTGTGATTACATGTGTGTTCTTTTCATGAACCATAGCTAGAGTCATTGTATGTGTGTTCTTCTCATGAACCACACATGGATCCACCAGTGTCATTGGATGTGTGTTCTTTTCATGAACCACAACTAGAGTCATTGCATGTGTTTTCTTCTAAACAAACCACACATGGATCCACCAGTGTCATTGCATGTATATTCTTATCATGAACCACAGCTAGTGTGATTGCATGTCTGTTCTTTTCACAAACCACACATGGATCCACCAGTGTCATTACATGTCTGTTCTTTTCATGAACTACAGCTAGAGTCATTGCATGTCAGTTCTTCTCACAAACCACATAGGGATCCACCAGTGTGATTGCATGTGTGTTCTTTTCATGAACCATAGCTAGAGTCATTGCATGTTAGTTCTTTCTACAAACCACATATGGATCCACTAGTGTCATTGCATGTCTGTTCTTTTCATGAACCACAGCTAAAGTCATTGCATGTCTGTTCCTCTCATGAACCACATATGGATCCACCAGTGTCATTGCATGTGTGTTCTTTTCATGAACCACAACTAGAGTCATTGCATGTCAGTTCTTCTCACAAATGACCTAGGGATCCACAAGTGTGATTGTATGTTTGTTTTTTTCATGAACCACACCCAGTGTCATTGCATGTTTGTTCCTCTAAACAAACCACACATGGATCCACCTGGTGTGATTACATGTCTGTTCTTTTCACAAACCACACATGGATCCAACAGTGTCATTGCATGTGTGTTCTTTTCATGAACCACACATGGATCAACCTAGTGTGATTGCATGTCTGTTATTTGCACAAACCACACATGGATCCACCAGTGTCATTGCATGTCTGTTCTTTTCATGAACCACAGCTAGAGTCATTGCATGTCAGTTCTTCTCACAAACCACATAGGGATCCACCAGTGTGATTGCATGTGTGTTCTTCTCATGAACCACACATGGATACACCAGTGTCATTGGATGTGTGTTCTTTTCATGAACCACAGCTAGAGTCATTGCATGTGTGTTCTTCTAAACAAACCACACATGGATCCACCAGTGTCATTTCATGTCTGTTCTTTTCATGAACCACACCTAGTGTCATTGCATGTCTGTTCTTCTCACACACCACACATGGATCCACCAGTCTCATTGCATGTCTGTTATTTTCATGAACCACACCCAGTGTCATTGCATGTCTGTTGCTCTAAACAAACCACACATGGATCCACCCAGTGTCATTGCATGTATGTTCCTTCCACAAACCACATATGGATCCACCAGTGTCATTGCATGTGTGTTCTTTTCATGAACCATAGCTAGAGTCATTGCATGTCAGTTCTTCTCACAAACCACAAAAGAATCCACCCAGTGTTATTGGATGTGTGTTCTTTTCATGAACCATAGCTAGAGTCATTGCATGTGTGTTCTTCTAAACAAACCACACATGGATCCACCAGTGTCATTGCATGTCTATTCGTTTCATGAACCACACCTAGTGTGATTGCATGTCTGTTCATTTCACAAACCACACATGGATCCACTAGTGTCATTGCATGGTTGTTCTTTTCATGAACCACAGCTAGAGTCATTGCATGTCAGTTCTTCTCACAAATGACATAGGGATCCACAAGTGTGATTGCATGTTTGTTTTTTTCATGAACCACACCCAGTGTCATTGCATGTTTGTTCCTCTAAACAAACCACACATGGATCCACCTGGTGTGATTACATGTCTGTTCTTTTCACAAACCACACATGGATCCAACAGTGTCATTGCATGTGTGTTCTTTTCATGAACCACACATGGGTCCACCTAGTGTGATTGCATGTCTGTTCTTTGCACAAACCACACATGGATCCACCAGTGTCATTGCATGTCTGTTCTTTTCATGAACCACAGCTAGAGTCATTGCATGTCAGTTCTTCTCACAAACCACATAGGGATCCACCAGTGTGATTGCATGTGTGTTCTATTCATGAACCACAACTAGAGTCATTGCATGTCAGTTCTTCTCACAAACAACATAGGGATCCACCAGTGTGATTGCATGTCTATTCTTTTCATGAACCACACCTAGTGTCATTGCATGTCTGTTCCTCTAAAAAACCACACATGGATCCACCCAGTGTCATTGCATGTATGTTCCTTCCACAAACCACATATGGATCCACCAGTGTCATTGCATGTGTGTTCTTTTCATGAACCATAGCTAGAGTCATTGCATGCCAGTTCTTCTCACAAACCACAAAAGAATCCACTCGGTGTCATTGGATGTGTGTTCTTTTCATGAACCACAGCTAGAGTCATTGCATGTGTGTTCTTCTAAACAAACCACACATGGATCCACCAGTGTCATTGCATTTCTATTCTTTTCATGAACCACACCTAGTGTGATTGCATGTCTCTTCTTTTCACAAACCACACATGGATCCACCAGTGTCATTGCATGTCTGTTCTTTTCATGAACCACAGCTAGAGTCATTGCATGTGAAATCTTCTCACAAACCACATAGGTATCCACCAGTGTGATTGCATGTGTGTTCTATTCATGAACCACAACTAGCGTCATTGCATGTCAGTTCTTCTCATAAACCACATATGGATCCACTAGTGTGATTGGATGTCTGTTCTTTTCATGAAAAACACACAGTGTCATTGCATGTCGTATCCTGTAAACAAAACACACATGGATCCACCCAGTGTCATTGCATGTCTGTTCCTTCCACAAACCACATATGGATACACTAGTGTCATTGCATGTGTGTTCTTCTCATGAACCACACATGGATACACCAGTGTCATTGGATGTGTGTTCTTTTCATGAACCATAGCTAGAGTCATTGCATGTGTGTTCTTCTAAACAAACCACACATGGATCCACCAGTGTCATTTCATGTCTGTTCTTTTCATGAACCACACCTAGTGTCATTGCATGTCTGTTCTTTCCAGAAACCACACATGGATCCACCAGTGCCATTGGATGTGTGTTCTTTTCATGAACCACACCCAGTGTCATTGGATGTGTGTTCTTCTCACACACCACACATGGATCCACCAGTCTCATTGCATGTCTGTTATTTTCATGAACCACACCCAGTGTCATTGCATGTCTGTTGCTCTAAACAAACCACACATGGATCCACCCAGTGTCATTGCATGTATGTTCCTTCCACAAACCACATATGGATCCACCAGTGTCATTGCATGTGTGTTCTTTTCATGAACCATAGCTAGAGTCATTGCATGTCAGTTCTTCTCACAAACCACAAAACAATCCACCCAATGTTATTGGATGTGTGTTCTTTTCATGAACCATAGCTAGAGTCATTGCATGTGTGTTGTTCTAAACAAACCACACATGGATCCACCAGTGTCATTGCATGTCTATTCGTTTCATGAACCACACCTAGTGTGATTGCATGTCTGGTCATTTCACAAACCACACATGGATCCACTAGTGTCATTGCATGGTTGTTCTTTTCATGAACCACAGCTAGAGTCATTGCATGTCAGTTCTTCTCACAAACCACATAGGGATCCACCAGTGTGATTGCATGTGTGTTCTTTTCATGAACCATAACTAGAGTCATTGCATGTCTGTTCTTTTCATGAACCACACATGGATCCACCAGTGTCATTGCTTGTCTGTTCTTTTCAAGAACCACAACTAGAGTCATTGCATGTCAGTTCTTCTCACAAACTACACATGGATCCACCCAGTGTGATTGCATGTCTGTTCTTTTCATGAACCACACCTAGTGTCATTGCATGTTTCTTCCTCTAAACAAACCACACATGGATCCACCCAGTGTCATTGCGTGTCTGTTCCTTCCATAAACCACACATTGATCCACCAGTGTCATTGCATGTGTTCTTTTCATGAACCATAGCTAGAGTCATTGCATGCCAAATCTTCTCACAAACCACATAAGGATCCACCAGTGTCATTGCATGTCTGTTCTTTTCATGAACCACACCCAGTGTGATTGCATGTGTGTTCTTTCCACAAACCACACATGGATCCACCAGTGTCATTGCATGTGTGTTCTTTTCATGAACCACACCCAGTGTCATCGGATGTGTGTTCTTCTCATGAACCACACATGGATACTCAGTGTCATTGGATGTGTGTTCTTTTCCTGAACCACAGCTAGAGTCATTGCATGTGTGTTCTTCTAAACCAACCACACATGGATCCACTAGTGTTATTTCATGAACCACACCTAGTGTCATTGTATGTCTGTTCTTTCCACAAACCACACATGGATCCAGCAGTGCCATTGGATGTGTGTTCTTTTCATGAACCACACCCAGTGTCATTGGATGTGTGTTCTTCTCACAAACCACACATGGATCGACCAGTCTCATTGCATGTCTCTTCTTTTCATGAACCACACCCAGTGTCATTGCATGTCTGTTCCTCTAAACAGACAACACATGGATCCACACAGTGTCATTGCATGTATGTTCCTTCGACAAACCACATATGGATACACCAGTGTCATTGCATGTGTGTTCTTTTCATGAACCATAGCTAGAGTCATTGCATGTCAGTTCTTCTCACAAAGCACAAAAGAATCCACCCGGTGTCATTGGATGTGTGTTCTTTTCATGAACCACAGCTAGAGTCATTGCATGTGTGTTCTTCTAACAAAACCACACATGGATCCACCAGTGTCATTGGATTTCTGTTCTTTTCATGAACCACACCTAGTGTGATTGCATGTCTATTCTTTTCACAAACCACACATGGATCCACTAGTGTCATTGCATGTCTGTTCTTTTCATGAACCACAACTAGAGTCATTGCATGTCAGTTCTTCTTGCAAACCACATAGGGATCCACTAGTGTGATTGCATGTGTGTTCTTTTCATGAACCATAGCTAGATTCGTTGCATGTCTATTCTTTTCATGAACCACACATGGATATACTAGTGTCATTGCATATCTGTTCTTTTCATGAACCACAACTAGAGTCATTGCATGTTAGTTCTTCTCACAAACCACATAGGGATCCACCAGTGTTATTGCATGTGTGTTCCATTCATGAGCCACAACTAGAGTAATTGCATGTCTATTCTTTTCACAAACCACATAGGGATCCACCAGTTTGATTGCATGTCTGTTCCTTTCATGAACCACACCTAGTGTTATTGCATGTCTGTTCCTCTAAACAAACCACACATGGATCCAACCAGTGTCATTGCATGTCTATTCCTTCCACAAACCACACATTGATACACCAGTGTCATTGCATGTGTTCTTTTCATGAACCATAGCTAGAGTCATTGCATGTCAGTTCTTCTCACAAACCACATAAGGATCCACCAGTGTCATTCCATGTTTCTTCTTTTCATGAACCACACCGAGTGTGATTTCATGTGTGTTCTTTCCACAAACCACACATGGATCCACCAGTGTCATTGCATGTGTGTTCTTTTCATGGACCACACCTAGTGTCATTGGATGTGTGTTCTTCTCATGAACCACACATGGATACACCAGTGTCATTGGATGTGTGTTCTTTTCATGAACCACAGATAGAGTCATTGCATGTGTGTTCTTCTAAACAAACCACACATAGATCCACCCGTGTCATTGCATGTCTGTTCTTTTCATGAACCTTTGCCAGTGTCATTGCATGCCTGTTCTTTCCACAAACCACACATGGATCCACCAGTGCCATTGGATGTGCGTTCTATTCATGAACCACACCCAGTGTCATTGGATGTGTGTTCTTCTCACAAACCACACATGGATCGACCAGTCTCATTGCATGTCTGTTCTTTTCATCAACCACACCCAGTGTCATTGCATGTCTGTTCCTCTAAACAAACCACACATGGATCCACCTAGTGTCATTGCATTTATGTTCCTTCCACAAACCATATATGGATCCACCAGTGTCATTGCATGTGTGTTATTTTCATGAACCATAGCTAGAGTCATTGCATGTCAGTTCTTCTCACAAACCACAAAAGAATCCACCCAGTGTCATTGGATGTGTGTTCTTTTCATGAACCATAGCTAGAGTCATTGCATGTGTGTTCTTCTAAACAAACCACACATGGATCCACCAGTGTCATTGCATGTCTGTTCTTTTCATGAACCACATCTAGTGTGATTGCATGTGTGTTCTTTTCACAAACCACACATGGATCTACTAGTGTCATTGCATGTCTGTTCTTTTCATGAACCACAACTAGAGTCATTGCATGTCAGCTCTTCTCACAAACCACATAGGGATCCACCAGTGTGATTGCATGTGTGTTCTTTTCATGAACCATAGCTAGAGTCAGTGCATGTCTATTCTTTTCATGAACTACACATGGATCCACTAGTGTCATTGCATGTTTGTTCTTTTCATAAACCGCAGCTATAGTCATTGTATGTTAGTTCTTGTCACAAACCACATAGGGAGCCACCAGTGTGATTGCATGTGTGTTCTATTCATGAACCACAGCTAGAGTCATTGCATGTCAGTTCTTCTCACAAACCAGTGCCATTGGATGTGTGTTCCTCTAAACAGACAACACATGGATCCACCCAGTGTCATTGCATGTATGTTCCTTCCACAAACCACATTTGGATCCACCAGTGTCATTGCATGTGTGTTCTTTTCATGAACCATAGCTAGAGTCATTGCATGTCAGTTCTTCTCACAAACCAAAAAAGAATCCACCCGGTGTCATTGGATGTGTGTTCTTTTCATGAACCACAACTAGAGTCATTGCATGTGTGTTCTTCTAAACAAACCACACATGGATCCACCAGTGTCATTGCATTTCTGTTCTTTTCACGAACCACACCTAGTGTGATTGCATGTCTGTTCTTTTCACAAACCACACATGTATCCACTACTATCATTGCATGTCTTTTCTTTTCATGAACCACACATCTAGAGTCATTGCATGTCAGTTCTTCTCACAAACCACATAGGGATCCACTAGTGTGATTGCATGTGTGTTCTTTTCATGAACCATAGCTAGATTCATTGCATGTCTATTCTTTTCATGAACCACACATGGATCTACCAGTGTCATTGCATGTCTGTTCTTCTCATGAACCACAGCTAGAGTCATTGCATGTCTGATCCTCTAAACAAACCACACATGGATCCACCTAGTGTCATTGTATGTCTGTTCCTTCCACAAACCACACATTGATCAACCAGTGTTATTGCATGTGTTCTTTTCATGAACCATAGCTAGAGTCATTGCATGTCAGTTCTTCTCACAAACCACATAAGGATCCACCAGTGTCATTGCATATCGGTTCTTTTCATGAACCACACCCAATGTGATTGCATGTGTGTTCTTTCCACAAACCACACATGGATCCACCAGTGTCATTGCATGTGTGTTCTTTCCACAAACCACACATGGATCCACCAGTGTTATTGCATGTGTGTTATTTTCATGAACCACACCTAGTGTCATTGGATGTGTGTTCTTCTCATGAACCACATATGGATACACTAGTGTCGTTGCATGTGTGTTCTTTTCATGAACCACGGCTAGAGTCATTGCATGTGTGTTGTTCTAAACAAACCACACATGGATCCACCAGTGTCATTGCATGTCTGTTATTTTCATGAACCACACCCAGTGTCATTGCATGTCTGTTCTTTCCACAAACCACACATGGATCCACCAGTGCCTTTGGATGTGTGTTCTTTTCATGAACCACACCCAGTGTCATTGGATGCCTGTTCCTCTAAACAAACCACACATGGATCCACCCAGTGTCATTGCTTGTATGTTTCTTCCACAAACCACATATGGATCCACTAGTGTCATTGCATGTGTGTTCTTTTCATGAACCATAGCTAGAGTCATTGCATGTGTGTTCTTCAAAACAAACCACACATGGATCCACCAGTGTCATTGCATGTCTGTTCTTTTCAAGAACCACACCTAGTGTGATTGCATGTCTGTTCTTTTCACAAATCACACATCGATCCACTAGTGTCATTGCATGTCTGTTCTTTTCATGAACCACACAGCTAGAGTCATTGCATGTCAGTTCTTCTCACAAACCACATAGGGATCCACCAGTGTGATTGCATGTGTGTTCTTTTCATGAACCATAGCTAGAGTCATTGCATGTCTGTTCTTTTCATGAACCACACATGGATCTACCAGTGTCATTGCATGTCTGTTCTTTTCATGAACCACAACTAGAGTCATTGCATGTCAGTTCTTCTCACAAACCACATAAGGATCCACCAGTGTCATTGCATGTCTGTTCTTTTCATGAACCACACACAGTGTGATTGCATGTGTGTTCTTTCCACAAACCACACATGGATCCACCAGTGTCATTGCATGTGTGTTCTTTTCATGAACCACATCCAGTGTCATTGGATGTGTGTTCTTCACATGAAGAACACATGAATACACTAGTGTCATTGGATGTGTGTTCTTTTCATGAACCACGGCTCGAGTCATTGCATGTGTGTTCTTCTAAACAAACCACACATGGATCCACCAGTGTCATTGCATGTCTGTTATTTTCATGAACCACACCCATTGTCATTGCATGTCTGTTCTTTCCACAAACCACACATGGATCCACCAGTGCCATTGGATGTGTGTTCTTTTCATGAACCACACCTAGTGTCATTGGATGTGTGTTCTTCTCACAAACCACACATGGATCCACAAGTCTCATTGCATGTCTGTTCTTTTCATGAACCACACCCAATGTCATTGCATGTCTGTTCCTCTAAACAAACCACACATGGATCCACCCCTGTCATTGCATGTATGTTCCATCCACAAACCACATATGGATCCACCAGTGTCATTGCATGTGTTTTCTTTTCATGAACCATAGCTAGAGTCATTGCATGTCAGTTCTTCTCACAAACCACAAAAGAATCCACCGAGTGTCATTGGATGTGTGTTCTTTTCATGAACCACAGCTAGAGTCATTGCATGTGTGTTCTTCTAAACAAACCACATATGTATCCACCAGTGTCATTGAAAGTCTGTTCTTTTCAAGAACCACACCTAGTGTGATTGCATGTCCGTTCTTTTCACAAACCACACATCGATCCACTAGTGTCATTGCATGTCTGTTCTTTTCATGAACCACACATCTAGAGTCATTGCATGTCAGTTCTTCTCACAAACCACATAGGGATCCACCAGTGTGATTGCATGTGTGTTATTTTCATGAACCATAGCTAGAGTCATTGCATGTCTGTTCTTTTCATGAACCACACATGGATCTACCAGTGTCATTGCATGTCTGTTCTTTTCATGAACCACAACTAGAGTCATTGCATGTCAGTTCTTCTCACAAACCACATAAGGATCCACCAGTGTCATTGCATGTCTATTATTTTCATGAACCACACCCAATGTGATTGCATGTGTGTTCTTTCCATAAACCACACATGGATCCACCAGTGTCATTGCATGTGTGTTCTTTTCATGAACCACACCTAGTGTCATTGGATGTGTGTTCTTCTCATGAACCACACATGGATACACTAGTGTCATTGAATGTTTTTTTTCATGAGCCACGGCTAGAGTCATTGCATGTGTGTTCTTCTATACAAACCACACATGGATACACCAGTGTCATTGCATGTCTGTTATTTTCATGAACCACACCTAGTGTCATTGCATGTCTGTTCTTTCCACAAACCAAAGATGGATCCACCAGTGCCATTGGATGTGTGTTCTTTTCATGAACCACACCCAGTGTCATTGGATGTGTGTTCTTCTCGCAAACCACACATGGATCCACCAGTCTCATTGCATGTATGTTCTTTTCATGAACCACACCTAGTGTCATTGCATGTCTGTTCCTCTAAACAAACCAGACATGGATCCACCAAGTGTCATTCCATGTCTGTTCCTTCCACAAACCACATATCGATCCACTAGTGTCATTGCATGTGTGTTCTTTTCATGAACCATAGCTAGAGTCATTGCATGTCAGTTCTTCTCACAAACCACGAAAGAATCCACCCAGTGTCATTGGATGTGTGTTCTTTTCATGAACCACAGCTAGAGTCATTGCATGTGTGTTCTTCTAAACAAACCACACATGGATCCACCAGTGTCATTGCATGTCTGTTCTTTTCATGAACCACACCTAGTATGATTGCATGTCTGTTCTTTTCATGAACCACACCTAGTGTGATTGCATGTCTATTCTTTTCAGAAACCACACATGGATCCACTAGTGTCATTGCATGTCTCTTCTTTTCATGAACCACACAACTAGAGTCATTGCATGTCAGTTCTTCTCACAAACCACATAGGGATCCACCAGGTGTGATTGTATGTGTTCTTTTCATCAACCATAGCTAGAGTCATTGCATGTCTGTTCTTTTCATGAACCACACATAGATCTACCAGTGTCAGTGCATGTCTGTTCTTTTCATGAACCACAACTAGAGTCATAGCATGTCAGTTCTTCTCACAAACCACATAAGGATCCACCAGTGTCATTGCATGTCTATTCTTTTCATGAACAACACCCAATGTGATTGCATGTGTGTTCTTTCCACAAACCACACATGGATCCACCAGTGTCATTGCATGTGTGTTCTTTTCATGAACCACACCTAGTGTCATTGGATCTGTGTTCTTCTCATGAACCACACATGGATACACTAGTGTCATTGGATGTGTGTTCTTTTCATGAACCACGGCTAGAGTCATTGCATGTGTGTTCTTCTAAACAAACCACACATGGATCCACCAGTGTCATTGCATGTCTGTTATTTTCATGAACCACACCCAGTGTCATTGCATGTGTTCTTTCCACAAACCACACATGGATCCACCAGTCTCATTGCATGTCTGTTGTTTTCATGAACCACACCCAGTGTCATTGCATGCCTTCTCTAAACAAACCACACATGGATCCACCCTGTCATTGCTCAGATGTTCCTTCCACAAACCATATATGGATCCACTAGTGTCATTGATGTGTGTTCTTTTCATGAACCATAGCTAGAGTCATTGCATGCCAGTTCTTCTCACAAACCACAAAAGAATCCACCTAGTGTCATTGGATGTGTGTTCTTTTCATGAACCACAGCTAGAGTCATTGCATGTGTGTTCTTCTAAACAAACCACACATGGATCCACCAGTGTCATTGCATGTCTATTCTTTTCAAGAACCACACCTAGTGTGATTGCATGTCTGTTCATTTCACAAACCACATCGATCCACTAGTGTCATTGCATGTCTGTTCTTTTCATGAACCACACAGCTAGAGTCATTGCATGTCAGTTCTTCTCACAAACCACATAGGGATCCACCAGTGTGATTGCATGTGTGTTCTTTTCATGAACCATATCTAGAGTCATTGCATGTCTTTTCTTTTCATGAACCACCCATGGATCTACAAGTGTCATTGCATGTCTGTTCTTTTCATGAACCACAACTAGAGTCATTGCATGTCAGTTCTTCTCACAAACCACATAAGGATCCACTAGTGTCATTGCATGTCTGTTCTTTTCATGGACCACACCCAATGTGACTGCATGTGTGTTCTTTCCACAAACCACACATGGATCCCCTAGTGTCATTGCATGTGTGTTCTTTTCATGAACCACACCTAGTGTCATTAGATGTGTGTTCTTCTCATGAAGAACACATGGATACACTAGTGTCATTGGATGTGTGTTCTTTTCATGAACCACGACTAGAGTCATTGCATGTGTGTTCTTCTAAACAAACCACACATGGATCCACCAGTGTCATTGCATGTCTGTTATTTTCATGAACCACACCCAGTGTCATTGCATGTCTGTTCTTTACACAAACCACACATGGATCCACCAGTGCCATTGGATGTGTGTTCTTTTCATGAACCACACCCAGTGTCATTGGATGTGTGTTCTTCTCACAAACCACACATGGATCCACCAGTCTCATTGCATGTCTGTTCTTTTCATGAACCACACCCAGTGTCATTGCATGTCTGTTCCTCTAAACAAACCACACATGGATCCACCCAGTGTCATTGCATGTATGTTCGTTCCACAAACCACATATGGATCCACCAGTGTCATTGCATGTGTTTTCTTTTCAAGAACCATAGCTAGAGTCATTGCATGTCAGTTCTTCTCACAAACCACAAAAGAATCCACCGAGTGTCATTGGATGTGTGTTCTTTTCATGAACCATAGCTAGAGTCATTGCATGTGTGTTTTTCTAAACAAACCACACATGGATCCACCAGTTTCATTGCACGTCTGTTCTTTTCAAGAACCACACCTAGTGTGATTGCATGTCTGTTCTTTTCACAAACCACACATCGATCCACTAGTGTCATTGCATGTCTGTTCTTTTCATGAACCACACAGCTAGAGTCATTGAATGTCAGTTCTTCTCACAAACCACATAGGGATCCACCAGTGTGATTGCATGTGTGTTCTTTTCATGAACCATAGCTAGAGTCATTGCATGTCTATTCTTTTCATGAACCACACATAGATCTACCAGTGTCATTGCATGTCTGTTCTTTTCATGAACCACAACTAGAGTCATTGCATGTCAGTTATTCTCACAAACCACATAAGGATCCACCAGTGTCATTGCATGTCTGTTCTTTTCATGAACCACACCCAATGTGATTGCATGTGTGTTCTTTCCACAAACCACACATGGATCCACCAGTGTCATTGCATGTGTGTTCTTTTGATGAACCACACCCAGTGTCATTGGATGTGTGTTCTTCTCATGAAGAACACATGGATACACTAGTGTCATTGGATGTGTGTTCTTTTCATGAACCAAGGCTAGAGTCATTGCATGTTTGTTCTTCTAAACAAACCACACATGGATCCACCAGTGTCATTGCATGTGTGTTCTTTTCATGAACCATAGCTAGAGTCATTGCATGTCAGTTCTTCTCACAAACCAAAAAAGAATCCACCCGGTGTCATTGGATGTGTGTTCTTTTCATGAACCACAACTAGAGTCATTGCATGTGTGTTCTTCTAAACAAACCACACATGGATCCACCAGTGTCATTGCATTTCTGTTCTTTTCACGAACCACACCTAGTGTGATTGCATGTCTGTTCTTTTCACAAACCACACATGTATCCACTACTATCATTGCATGTCTTTTCTTTTCATGAACCACACATCTAGAGTCATTGCATGTCAGTTCTTCTCACAAACCACATAGGGATCCACTAGTGTGATTGCATGTGTGTTCTTTTCATGAACCATAGCTAGATTCATTGCATGTCTATTCTTTTCATGAACCACACATGGATCTACCAGTGTCATTGCATGTCTGTTCTTCTCATGAACCACAGCTAGAGTCATTGCATGTCTGATCCTCTAAACAAACCACACATGGATCCACCTAGTGTCATTGTATGTCTGTTCCTTCCACAAACCACACATTGATCAACCAGTGTTATTGCATGTGTTCTTTTCATGAACCATAGCTAGAGTCATTGCATGTCAGTTCTTCTCACAAACCACATAAGGATCCACCAGTGTCATTGCATATCGGTTCTTTTCATGAACCACACCCAATGTGATTGCATGTGTGTTCTTTCCACAAACCACATGGATCCACCAGTGTCATTGCATGTGTGTTCTTTCCACAAACCACATGGATCCACCAGTGTTATTGCATGTGTGTTATTTTCATGAACCACACCTAGTGTCATTGGATGTGTGTTCTTCTCATGAACCACATATGGATACACTAGTGTCGTTGCATGTGTGTTCTTTTCATGAACCACGGCTAGAGTCATTGCATGTGTGTTGTTCTAAACAAACCACACATGGATCCACCAGTGTCATTGCATGTCTGTTATTTTCATGAACCACACCCAGTGTCATTGCATGTCATTCTTTCCACAAACCACACATGGATCCACCAGTGCCTTTGGATGTGTGTTCTTTTCATGAACCACACCCAGTGTCATTGGATGCCTGTTCCTCTAAACAAACCACACATGGATCCACCCAGTGTCATTGCTTGTATGTTTCTTCCACAAACCACATATGGATCCACTAGTGTCATTGCATGTGTGTTCTTTTCATGAACCATAGCTAGAGTCATTGCATGTGTGTTCTTCAAAACAAACCACACATGGATCCACCAGTGTCATTGCATGTCTGTTCTTTTCAAGAACCACACCTAGTGTGATTGCATGTCTGTTCTTTTCACAAATCACACATCGATCCACTAGTGTCATTGCATGTCTGTTCTTTTCATGAACCACACAGCTAGAGTCATTGCATGTCAGTTCTTCTCACAAACCACATAGGGATCCACCAGTGTGATTGCATGTGTGTTCTTTTCATGAACCATAGCTAGAGTCATTGCATGTCTGTTCTTTTCATGAACCACACATGGATCTACCAGTGTCATTGCATGTCTGTTCTTTTCATGAACCACAACTAGAGTCATTGCATGTCAGTTCTTCTCACAAACCACATAAGGATCCACCAGTGTCATTGCATGTCTGTTCTTTTCATGAACCACACACAGTGTGATTGCATGTGTGTTCTTTCCACAAACCACACATGGATCCACCAGTGTCATTGCATGTGTGTTCTTTTCATGAACCACATCCAGTGTCATTGGATGTGTGTTCTTCACATGAAGAACACATGAATACACTAGTGTCATTGGATGTGTGTTCTTTTCATGAACCACGGCTAGAGTCATTGCATGTGTGTTCTTCTAAACAAACCACACATGGATCCACCAGTGTCATTGCATGTCTGTTATTTTCATGAACCACACCCATTGTCATTGCATGTCTGTTCTTTCCACAAACCACACATGGATCCACCAGTGCCATTGGATGTGTGTTCTTTTCATGAACCACACCTAGTGTCATTGGATGTGTGTTCTTCTCACAAACCACACATGGATCCACAAGTCTCATTGCATGTCTGTTCTTTTCATGAACCACACCCAATGTCATTGCATGTCTGTTCCTCTAAACAAACCACACATGGATCCACCCCTGTCATTGCATGTATGTTCCATCCACAAACCACATATGGATCCACCAGTGTCATTGCATGTGTTTTCTTTTCATGAACCATAGCTAGAGTCATTGCATGTCAGTTCTTCTCACAAACCACAAAAGAATCCACCGAGTGTCATTGGATGTGTGTTCTTTTCATGAACCACAGCTAGAGTCATTGCATGTGTGTTCTTCTAAACAAACCACATATGGATCCACCAGTGTCATTGAAAGTCTATTCTTTTCAAGAACCACACCTAGTGTGATTGCATGTCCGTTCTTTTCACAAACCACACATCGATCCACTAGTGTCATTGCATGTCTGTTCTTTTCATGAACCACACATCTAGAGTCATTGCATGTCAGTTCTTCTCACAAACCACATAGGGATCCACCAGTGTGATTGCATGTGTGTTCTTTTCATGAACCATAGCTAGAGTCATTGCATGTCTGTTCTTTTCATGAACCACACATGGATCTACCAGTGTCATTGCATGTCTGTTCTTTTCATGAACCACAACTAGAGTCATTGCATGTCAGTTCTTCTCACAAACCACATAAGGATCCACCAGTGTCATTGCATGTCTATTCTTTTCATGAACCACACCCAATGTGATTGCATGTGTGTTCTTTCCATAAACCACACATGGATCCACCAGTGTCATTGCATGTGTGTTCTTTTCATGAACCACACCTAGTGTCATTGGATGTGTGTTCTTCTCATGAACCACACATGGATACACTAGTGTCATTGAATGTTTTTTTTTCATTAAACACACCTATTGTCATTGCATTTTTGTTCCTCTAAACAAACCAGACATGGATCCACCAAGTGTCATTCCATGTCTGTTCCTTCCACAAACCACATATCGATCCACTAGTGTCATTGCATGTGTGTTCTTTTCATGAACCATAGCTAGAGTCATTGCATGTCAGTTCTTCTCACAAACCACGAAAGAATCCACCCAGTGTCATTGGATGTGTGTTCTTTTCATGAACCACAGCTAGAGTCATTGCATGTGTGTTCTTCTAAACAAACCACACATGGATCCACCAGTGTCATTGCATGTCTGTTCTTTTCATGAACCACACCTAGTATGATTGCATGTCTGTTCTTTTCATGAACCACACCTAGTGTGATTGCATGTCTATTCTTTTCAGAAACCACACATGGATCCACTAGTGTCATTGCATGTCTCTTCTTTTCATGAACCACACAACTAGAGTCATTGCATGTCAGTTCTTCTCACAAACCACATAGGGATCCACCAGTGTGATTGTATGTGTGTTCTTTTCATCAACCATAGCTAGAGTCATTGCATGTCTGTTCTTTTCATGAACCACACATAGATCTACCAGTGTCAGTGCATGTCTGTTCTTTTCATGAACCACAACTAGAGTCATAGCATGTCAGTTCTTCTCACAAACCACATAAGGATCCACCAGTGTCATTGCATGTCTATTCTTTTCATGAACAACACCCAATGTGATTGCATGTGTGTTCTTTCCACAAACCACACATGGATCCACCAGTGTCATTGCATGTGTGTTCTTTTCATGAACCACACCTAGTGTCATTGGATCTGTGTTCTTCTCATGAACCACACATGGATACACTAGTGTCATTGGATGTGTGTTCTTTTCATGAACCACGGCTAGAGTCATTGCATGTGTGTTCTTCTAAACAAACCACACATGGATCCACCAGTGTCATTGCATGTCTGTTATTTTCATGAACCACACCCAGTGTCATTGCATGTCTGTTCTTTCCACAAACCACACATGGATCCACCAGTCTCATTGCATGTCTGTTGTTTTCATGAACCACACCCAGTGTCATTGCATGCCTGTTCCTCTAAACAAACCACACATGGATCCACCCAGTGTCATTGCCTGTATGTTCCTTCCACAAACCATATATGGATCCACTAGTGTCATTGATGTGTGTTCTTTTCATGAACCATAGCTAGAGTCATTGCATGCCAGTTCTTCTCACAAACCACAAAAGAATCCACCTAGTGTCATTGGATGTGTGTTCTTTTCATGAACCACAGCTAGAGTCATTGCATGTGTGTTCTTCTAAACAAACCACACATGGATCCACCAGTGTCATTGCATGTCTATTCTTTTCAAGAACCACACCTAGTGTGATTGCATGTCTGTTCATTTCACAAACCACACATCGATCCACTAGTGTCATTGCATGTATGTTCTTTTCATGAACCACACAGCTAGAGTCATTGCATGTCAGTTCTTCTCACAAACCACATAGGGATCCACCAGTGTGATTGCATGTGTGTTCTTTTCATGAACCATATCTAGAGTCATTGCATGTCTTTTCTTTTCATGAACCACCCATGGATCTACAAGTGTCATTGCATGTCTGTTCTTTTCATGAACCACAACTAGAGTCATTGCATGTCAGTTCTTCTCACAAACCACATAAGGATCCACTAGTGTCATTGCATGTCTGTTCTTTTCATGGACCACACCCAATGTGACTGCATGTGTGTTCTTTCCACAAACCACACATGGATCCCCTAGTGTCATTGCATGTGTGTTCTTTTCATGAACCACACCTAGTGTCATTAGATGTGTGTTCTTCTCATGAAGAACACATGGATACACTAGTGTCATTGGATGTGTGTTCTTTTCATGAACCACGACTAGAGTCATTGCATGTGTGTTCTTCTAAACAAACCACACATGGATCCACCAGTGTCATTGCATGTCTGTTATTTTCATGAACCACACCCAGTGTCATTGCATGTCTGTTCTTTACACAAACCACACATGGATCCACCAGTGCCATTGGATGTGTGTTCTTTTCATGAACCACACCCAGTGTCATTGGATGTGTGTTCTTCTCACAAACCACACATGGATCCACCAGTCTCATTGCATGTCTGTTCTTTTCATGAACCACACCCAGTGTCATTGCATGTGTTCTCTAAACAAACCACACATGGATCCACCTAGTGTCATTGCATGTATGTTCGTTCCACAAACCACATATGGATCCACCAGTGTCATTGCATGTGTTTTCTTTTCAAGAACCATAGCTAGAGTCATTGCATGTCAGTTCTTCTCACAAACCACAAAAGAATCCACCGAGTGTCATTGGATGTGTGTTCTTTTCATGAACCATAGCTAGAGTCATTGCATGTGTGTTTTTCTAAACAAACCACACATGGATCCACCAGTTTCATTGCACGTCTGTTCTTTTCAAGAACCACACCTAGTGTGATTGCATGTCTGTTCTTTTCACAAACCACACATCGATCCACTAGTGTCATTGCATGTCTGTTCTTTTCATGAACCACACAGCTAGAGTCATTGAATGTCAGTTCTTCTCACAAACCACATAGGGATCCACCAGTGTGATTGCATGTGTGTTCTTTTCATGAACCATAGCTAGAGTCATTGCATGTCTATTCTTTTCATGAACCACACATAGATCTACCAGTGTCATTGCATGTCTGTTCTTTTCATGAACCACAACTAGAGTCATTGCATGTCAGTTATTCTCACAAACCACATAAGGATCCACCAGTGTCATTGCATGTCTGTTCTTTTCATGAACCACACCCAATGTGATTGCATGTGTGTTCTTTCCACAAACCACACATGGATCCACCAGTGTCATTGCATGTGTGTTCTTTTGATGAACCACACCCAGTGTCATTGGATGTGTGTTCTTCTCATGAAGAACACATGGATACACTAGTGTCATTGGATGTGTGTTCTTTTCATGAACCAAGGCTAGAGTCATTGCATGTGTGTTCTTCTAAACAAACCACACATGGATCCACCAGTGTCATTGCATGTCTGTTATTTTCATGAACCACACCCAGTGTCATTGCATGTCTGTTCTTTCCACAAACCAAAGATGGATCCACCAGTGCCATTGGATGTGTGTTCTTTTCATGAACCACACCCAGTGTCATTGGATGTGTGTTCTTCTCACAAACCACACACGGATCCACCAGTCTCATTGCATGTCTGTTCTTTTCATGAACCACACTCAGTGTCATTGCATGTCTGTTCCTCTAAACAAACCACACATGGAACCACCCAGTGTCATTGCATGTATGTTCCTTCCACAAACCACATATGGATCTACCAGTGTCATTGCATGTGTGTTCTTTTCATGAACCATAGCTGGAGTCATTGCATGTCAGTTCTTCTCACAAACCACAAAAGAATCCACCCAGTGTCATTGGATGTGTGTTCTTTTCATGAACCACAACTAGAGTCATTGCATGTGTGTTCTTCTAAACAAACAACACATGGATCCACCAGTGTCATTGCATGTCTATTCTTTTCAAGAACCACACATAGTGTGATTGCATGTCTGTTCTTTTCACAAACCACACATGGATCCACTAGTGTCATTGCATGTCTCTTCTTTTCATGAACCACACAGCTAGAGTCATTGCATTTCAGTTCTTCTCACAAACCACATAGGGATCCACTAGTGTGATTGCATGTGTGTTCTTTTCATGAACCATAGCTAGAGTCATTGCATGTCTGTTCTTTTCATGAACCACACATGGATCTACCAGTGTCATTGCATGTCTGTTCTTTTCAAGAACCACAACTAGAGTCATTGCATGTCAGTTCTTCTCACAAACCACATAAGGATCCACCAGTGTCATTGCATGTCTGTTCTTTTCATGAACCACACCCAATGTGATTGCATGTGTGTTCTTTCCACAAACCACACATGGATCCACCAGTGTCATTGCATGTGTGTTCTTTTCATGAACCACACCCAGTGTCATTGGATGTGTGTTCTTCTCATGAACCACACATGGATACACTAGTGTCATTGGATGTGTGTTCTTTTCATGAACCACGGCTAGAGTCATTGCATGTGTGTTCTTCTAAACAAACCACACATGGATCCACCAGTGTCATTGCATGTGTGTTATTTTCATGAACCACACCTAGTTTCATTGCATGTCTGTTCTTTGCACAAACCACACATGGATCCACCAGTGCCATTGGATGTGTGTTCTTTTCGAGAACCACACCCAGTGTCATTGGATGTGTGTTCTTCTCAGAAACCACACATGGATCCACCAGTCTCATTGCATGTCTGTTCTTTTCATGAGACACACCCAGTGTCATTGCATGTCTGTTCATCTAAATAAACCACACATGGATCCACCCAGTGTCATTGCATGTATGTTCCTTCCACAAACCACATATGGATCCACCAGTGTCATTGCATGTGTGTTCTTTTTATGAATCATAGCTAGAGTCATTGCATGTCAGTTCTTCTCACAAACCACAAAAGAACCCACCCAGTGTCATTGGATGTGTGTTCTTTTCATGAAACACAGCTAGAGTCATTGCATGTGTGTTCTTCTAAACAAACCACACATGGATCCACAAGTGTCTTTTCATGTCTATTCTTTTCATGAACCACACCCAGTGTCATTGCATGTCTGTTCTTTCCACAAACCACACATGGATCCACCAGTGCCATTGGATGTGTGTTCTTTTCATGAACCACACCCAATGTCATTGGATGTGTGTTCTTCTCACAAACCACACATGGATCCACCAGTCTCATTACATGTCTGTTCTTTTCATGAACCACACCCAGCGTCATTGCATGTCTGTTCCTCTAAACAAACCACACATGGATCCACCCAGTGTCATTGCATGTATGTTCCTTCCACAAACCACATATGGATCCACCACGGTCATTGCATGTGTGTTCTTTTCATGAACCATAGCTAGAGTCATTCCATGTCAGTTCTTCTCACAAACCACAAAAGAATCCACCCAGTGTCATTGGATGTGTGTTCTTTTCATGAACCACAGCTAGAGTCATTGCATGTGTGTTCTTCTAAACAAACCACACATGGATCCACCAGTGTCATTGCATGTCTGTTCTTTTCAAGAACCACACCTAGTGTGATTGCATGTCTGTTCTTTTTAGAAACCACACGTGGATCCACTAGTGTCATTGCATGTCTGTTCTTTTCATCAACCACAAAGCTAGAGTCATTGCATGTCAATTCTTCTCACAAACCACATAGGGATCCACCAGTGTGATTGCATGTGTGTTGTTTTCATGAACCATAGCTAGAGTCATTGCATGTCTGTTCTTTTCATGAACCACACATGGATCTACCAGTGTCATTGCATGTCTGTTCTTTTCATGAACCACAGCTAGAGTCATTGCATGTTAGTTCTTCTCACAAACCACATAGGGATTCACCAGTGTGATTGCATGTGTCTTCCATTCATGAACCATAGCTAGAGGCATTTCATGTCAGTTCTTCTCACAAACCACATAGGGATCCACCAGTGTGATTGCATGTCTGTTCTTTTCATGAACCACACCTAGTGTCATTGCATGTCTGTTCCTCTAAACAAACCACACATGGATCCACCCAGTGTCATTGCATGTATGTTCCTTCCACAAACCACATATGGATCCACCAGTGTCATTGCATGTGTGTTCTTTTCATGAATCATAGCTAGAGTCATTGCATGTCAGTTCTTCTCACAAACCACAAAAGAATCCACCCAGTGTCATTGGATGTGTGTTCTTTTCATGAAACACAGCTAGAGTCATTGCATGTGTGTTCTTCTAAACAAACCACACATGGATCCACAAGTGTCATTTCATGTCTATTCTTTTCATGAACCACACCCAGTGTCATTCCATGTTTGTTCTTTCCACAAACCACACATGGATCCACCAGTGCCATTGGATGTGTGTTCTTTTCATGAACCACACCCAATGTCATTGGATGTGTGTTCTTCTCACAAACCACACATGGATCCACCAGTCTCATTACATGTCTGTTCTTTTCATGAACCACACCCAGCGTCATTGCATGGCTGTTCCTCTAAACAAACCACACATGGATCCACCCAGTGTCATTGCATGTATGTTCCTTCCATAAACCACATATGGATCCACCACTGTCATTGCATGTGTGTTCTTTTCATGAACCATAGCTAGAGTCATTGCATGTCAGTTCTTCTCACAAACCACAAAAGAATCCACCCAGTGTCATTGGATGTGTGTTCTTTTCATGAACCACAGCTAGAGTCATTGCATGTGTGTTCTTCTAAACAAACCACACATGGATCCACCAGTGTCATTGCATGTCTGTTCTTTTCAAGAACCACACCTAGTGTGATTGCATGTCTGTTCTTTTCAGAAACCACACATGGATCCACTAGTGTCATTGCATGTTTGTTCTTTTCATGAACCACAAAGCTAGAGTCATTGCATGTCAATTCTTCTCACAAACCACATAGGGATCCACCAGTGTGATTGCATGTGTGTTGTTTTCATGAACCATAGCTAGAGTCATTGCATGTCTGTTCTTTTCATGAACCACACATGGATCTACCAGTGTCATTGCATGTCTGTTCTTTTCATGAACCACAGCTAGAGTCATTGCATGTTAGTTCTTCTCACAAACCACATAGGGATTCACCAGTGTGATTGCATGTGTCTTCCATTCATGAACCATAGCTAGAGTCATTTCATGTCAGTTCTTCTCACAAACCACATAGGGATCCACCAGTGTGATTGCATGTTTGTTCTTTTCATGAACCACACCTAGTGTCATTGCATGTCTGTTCCTCTAAACAAACCACACATGGATCCACCCAGTGTCATTGCATGCCTCCATCCACAAACCACACATTGATCCACCAATGTCATTGCGTGTGTTCTTTTCATGAACCATAGCTAGAGTCATTGCATGTCAGTTCTTCTCATAAACCATATAAGGATCCATCAGTGTCATTTCATGTCTGTTCTTTTCATGAACCACACCCAGTGTGATTGCATGTGTGTTCTTCCACAAACCACACATCGATCCACCAGTGTCATTGCATGTGTGTTCTTTTCGTGAACCACACCCAGTGTCATTGGATGTGTGTTCTTCTCATGAACCACACATGGATACACTAGTGTCATTGGATGTGTGTTCTTTTCATGAACCACAGCTAGAGTCATTGCATGTGTGTTCTTCTAAACAAACCACACATGGAGCCACCAGTGTCATTGCATGTTTGTTATTTTCATGAACCACACCCAGTGTCATTGCATGTCTGTTCCTTCCACAAACCACATATGGATCCACCAGTGTCATTACATGTTTGTTCTTTTCATGAACCATAGATAGAGTCATTACATGTAAGTTCTTCTCACAATCCACATTAGGATCCACCAGTGTCATTGCATGTCTGTTCTTTTCATGAACCACACCAAGTGTCATTGCATGTGTGTTCTCTCCACAAACCACACATGGATCATTGCATGTGTGTTGTTTTCATGAACCACACCCAGTGTCATTGGATGTGTGTTCTTCTCATGAACCACACATGGATCCACCAGTGTCATTGGATGTGTGTTCTTTTCATGAACCATAGCTAGAGTCATTGCATGTGTGTTCTTCTAAACAAACCACACATGGATCCACCAGTGTCATTGCATGTCTGTTCTTTTCATGAACCACACCCATAATCATTGCATGTTTGTTCTTTTCACAAACCACACATGGATACAGCCAGTGCCATTGGATGTGTGTTCTTTTCATGAACCACACCCAGTGTCATTGGATGTGTGTTCTTCTCACAAACCACACATGGATCCACCAGTGTCATTGCATGTCTATTCTTTTCATGAACCACAACTAGAGTCACTGCATGGCTGTTCTTTCCACAAACCACATATGGATTCACCAAGGTCATTACATGTGTGTTCTTTTCATGAACCACAGCTAGAGTCATTGCATGTCAGTTCTTCTCACAAACCACATAGGGATCTGATGTCTACACACTTTTATTCTTGTAGACAATTGTTGGGCCTCCAAGTGCAGAAGTTTGTAGAACAGCAGCAAGTTTTCCCTTAAGTGGATCACCCAAGGTTTATCGAACTCGGGGAGGAAGTGGTCAAAGGTATCCCCTCTCAAACAACCCTGCAATCAAGATACAAGAAGTCTCTTGTGTCCCCAACACACCCAATACACTTGTCAGGTGTATAGGTGCACTAGTTCGGCGAGGAGATAGTGAAATACAAGTGGTATAGATAATTATAAGTGGTAACGGTGCCAACAAATAGCTTGCTGGCGTGTGGTTGACGTTGGAAAAGACTAAAGGCAAACTGAAATAAAGAAGGAAGCAAGCAAACATGTAACAGATCTAATTGCAAATGGTGTATCAATGCTTAGAAACAAGGCCTAGGGATCATACTTTCACTAGTGAACACTCTCATATAAATATCTTCTCTTTATGATACTACTCTTAACTACTCTCTGGTTGGACACTCTAATCAATGGTAGGGCTATAACAGCACACCTCAAAGTAAGCCTTCCCCATCTAGAAAACCCCACACTGTCACCTTGAGCACTAGATGGTTCAAACAAACACCACAATTTCATAGAGACATCCAACTCCAAATATAACTCATAACAAGTATTTGAAATCTCTAGCCTAAGTGCCACCATGGTGTGCACGCTGTCACTTTCACACACATGGGGAGAGCAGAGATCTATTAACGCACTTGAGTAGCAAGGTAGATCTACTTGATTACAAAGCTCATGATCACAATATGATCATGCATAGAGAGATATATGAACACATAGCTACCGGTAGAACCCTTAGCCTCGAGAGAGAACTACTCCCTCCTCATCATTGGAATCAGCAATGGTAATGGAGATGGTGGTGGAGATCGATGGAGATGGCTCCGGCGGCACTTCCCCGTCCCGGCAGGGTGCTGGAACAGAGACTTTCTATCCCCCGAATCTCCCCTTCGGTGGCGGCGACGCTGCGGAACTTTTCGTGGATTTCTGATTGACGACTTAGGGTTTCTACCGCGGGAGGAATATATAGGTGAAGGAGGCAAGGTCGGTGGCCGGCCAGGGGCCCAGACCATGCCCTGGCGCGGCCTAGGGTTACTCGCGCCAAGGAGGGTGTGTCCAGGCCCTGACCCTCCTCTGTCTCGTATTTTGGCTCCGTGAGTCTTCCGGTAAAATAGGAACTTTGGCTTTTGTCGCGTCCAATTCCGAGAATATTCATTTTCTGACTTTCCTGGAACCAAAAACAGTAGAAAACAGGCAACTGGCACTATGGCATCTTGTTGATAGGTTAGTCCTAGAAATCATATGAAAAGTACTCCAAAGGGTGGACAAAACATAAGAAAGTAGATAAAACCAAGCATGGAACATAAAAAATTATAGATACATTTGCAATGTATCAACATCCCCAAGCTTAACTCCTGCTCGTCCTCGAGTAGGTAAGTGATAAAAAGAAAGAATAATTTTTGAGGTGACATGCACCATCATAAACTTGATCAAAGTATTTGTAAAACATTCAAAGCAGGGATCATAGTACTTCAATCATAACATGAAAGACAAAGTTCTAGCAATAAGACAAAGAAACTATGTTGCAACATGAAAAGGCACAAACAAAAGATTCATGAATAATAATGCTTTGCAAGACGTTTGTTTGTTTCACATAAGGAAAACATAGCATAATAGTATTCAGCTTGTCCCTCATAGAGTAGCAAACATAAATGCATAGGACACCTTCAAAGTTCATAAGAGTAACTAGATACAAATAGTTTAAAACAAGCAATATCAAAGCTATGCATCAATCAACAAGTCTTGGGACAATGCACATAGAACTAAGAATGGCCACTATGCTCTCAAAGTAGGTGCAAAAAGATAGAAGGTGGAGACTCAATATAATGGTGGAAGAAAGGCCTTCGTAGAAGGAAGCAGAGATTCAAGTTTCATAAAGAGCTTCCAAAAATTATGGTACTTATAGCTTTCAGCTCTCATTGCCCCTATCATAAGAATCTTGAAGTGATTAAGGTTAAAGTGAACAAACTATGGTGTACATGCTTGACGAAGTATAAGTCAGAAATCTCATGTCCCTTGAATACGAGGGCCGCTCCTCATGGTACTCAAGTTTAGTCACCGGTAAGTTCTTATCATCGTAAGTACATGTGTATCATAGAGAACCGCCAACGGGGTACCCCTTGCTCGATGATACGGAAGAATCCCCATATCAAAATGACAAGGCAAGCAGACAACGAGCATCTCAGCAATCTTCTTATTTACCATGGGAGTATGGTGCTTTTTTCTCTCTTTCCTCTTTTCATAATCTCCTTTTTTCCTTTTTCTCTTTTTTTCTCAATATAGGACTCTTTTTTTATAAGAAGAATGGTTCATAGACAGCTCATTATGGTTACGCTGCAGGTTTCCACCATGTCAGCATGGATTAGACCAGCGGCCCAAGTGTTTCTCTAACACATATACATAACTCCATCGACTTACAAGCTCCCCTTCCATTTCACACCGATGACATCCATAGACAAAAGAGCATGATATCAACTAGGTACAAAGTACAAGTGCAATGTTGAAAGCGTTCCCCATGACAACATGGTTCTGCTAATCCCCAACAAATAAGTGCAAGCATATACAACATAGACGACACAATGGTTCAAGTTTATTAAGGGTAAGAAAAGTAAAGTGTGCCATCAAGTTCGTGAGAGCTTTAATCACTAGTTTTCTCATAACAAGTTTAATTTGGAAGGTAAACAAAAGCATGAATATACTTGGAATAGCATGTGCTAATAGGTAGGTATGGTGGACTCTTTGGAATAACTTGGTTTAGGGAGTTGGATGCATGAGTGGAACTCATACTTGGTTGTGGAGGCTAGCAAAAGACTGGGAGCGAGAAACTAAGAGAGCAATAATGGCCATAATCATGCAGAGCGACAAATCATCATTAATCAAAGCATAAAGTGATACTACAAGTTGAAAACTAAAGGATCATAAAGGCTACGGTGACTTGGGATAGTCATAAATGGTGTGAGAATGTGCCAAGTCAACCCAAATAAAGCATCAAAGGAGAATACCATAATACTATGATTTAATATGCTAAAACAATGCATGATTCATCCAAGACACATTAAGAAATCTCAATTGTTTATAACAAGTCATGCTACAACAAAGAATACTAATCATAAAGCCAAAACAATATCAAGCATGGCATGACAAAGCATATGCCACATTCAAAAACAAGCTCTTTTTACCACATAAGCATGAACTTTCCTACTCTTTTCCAAACCAAACCAAACTATTTGAAAACGAATGTATGAAAGAGGGGGTCTAACGAATTTATTCAGAAAACTAAACAAACCAAGAAAACGAAAAACCAAAATGAAAACGAAAAAGAAGACGCTCCAAGAACAACACAACTGTGCATGAAACAATAAAAATGAAGTGTTTGGAAGGAACCTGGAATTTTTATTGATGGAGAAGGGGATGCCTTGGGCATCCCCAAGGTTTGACGCTTGTACTTCTTGGATATTTCTTGGGGTGAAACGCGTGGCATCCCCAAGCTTGAGATTTAGTCTATCCTTTATCTCATTACTCATTCCTTCGATACACCTGAATTTTTTTCCTTCATACAAAACTTCACACAATCTTTATTAGCAACATTAGTGCACTCAAGATAATAAGTCTTTAGGTTCAGTTCTAGCACCAATAAACTTCCATTAAAACACTATCTACTGTAGCACTTCCCTCAAAAAGCTCAATTCCCCAAAGAGAACTCAAAAAGGAACCAACAAGAAGCAAATGCAAATAATGGCAAAAATATGTCAAAACAGACCAACAGGTAAAGGATAATTTCTCGGAGACCTTCTGTTGCTCAAATCAAAAAGTGTTGAACTAATGAAAGTTAGATAACAACCTGGGGCAGAAGCACAAAAATTCACGCCTCAAAAGGACGTACAGAGATTTTACACGAATTTTTACGGTGAAGCACATAAATCTGTTTCGGGACAGCAACTTTCCCAATCATTACTTCTCTCTCATTAGAGGTTACTCTTGGCACAAAAAGCAAATAAAAAGGATAATGAGCGGTTATTACTGAATTAATAACTTCCAAGACTCATCTAAAACTTTTGGGTTATCTCCCAATAAGTACTTTTCTTTAACGCCTTTAAGTTAGGCATGATAGTTTGAGAAGATGCTCACATAAGAAATATGAATTGAAGTAAAAGAGAGCATCAAGAAGCAAATTCAAAACACATTTAAGTCTAACCCACTTCCTATGAAAAATAATCTTGTAAAGAAACAAGTCATGAAAGCACAAATCAACAAGCATAGTAAAGAAAAACAAGTGCAACTTCAAGACATTCAATATAAAGAGGGGAAACTTAATATTGTTGAGATACATAAAACCATGTTTCCCTCTCTCATAATAACTTTCAGTAGCATCATGAATAAAATTAACAATATAACTATCACATAAAACATTCTTATCATGAGCCACATGCATAAAAGAATTAATACTCTCCACATAAAAATAGTCATTCTTATTAATTATAGTGGGAGCAAATTCAACAAAATAGCTATCATTATTATTCTCGTCACCATAATCATCAAATATAGGAGGCATATTGTAATCATTAATTTTCTCCTCAATAGTAGATGGACTGAAAATATCATATTCATCATTGTAATCATCATATATTGGAGGCATAGTATCATCAAAGTAAATTTTCTCCTCCGTGCTTGGGTGACTAAAAATATCATGCTCATCAAAACAAGCTTCCCCAAGCTTAGACTTTTCCATAGCATTAGCAATAATGGTGTTCAAAGAATTCATACTAATAACATTGCTATTAGCACGCAAATAAAGTTCCATAGGTTTTTTAATTTTCTCTTCAAACACTTCATGTCCTAACTCAAGATAAATACTATAAAGCTCTCTAATTTTGTTGTTGTTTTCCATTAAGCCTAAGTAGTGAAAACAAGAAACAAAAAGACAAAATTGCAGAATCTAAAGGAAATAACTTCGAGCACTCACAACGGAGGATGTGAGTACCTTTTACCTTACCTCCCCGGCAACGGTGCTAGAAAATAGATTGATGTCTGCGCACTTATATTCTTGTAGACAGTTGTTGGGCCTCCAAGTGCAGAGGTTTGTACAACAGCAGCAAGTTTTCCCTTAAGTGGATCACCCAAGGTTTATCGAACTCAGAGAGGAAGTGGTCAAAGGTATCCCCTCTCAAACAACCCTGCAATCAAGATACAAGAAGTCTCTTGTGTCCCCAACACACCCAATACACTTGTTAGGTGTATAGGTGCACTAGTTTGGCGAAGAGATAGTGAAATACAAGTGGTATAGATAATTATAAGTGGTAACAGTGCTAGAAAATAGCTTGCTGGCGTGTGGTTGACATGGGAAAAGACTAAAGGCAAACTAAAATAAAGAAGGAAGCAAGCAAACATGTAACAGATCTAATTGCAAACGGTGTATCAATGCTTAGAAACAAGGCCTAGGGATCATACTTCACTAGTGAACACTCTCATATAAATATCTTCTCTTTATGATACTACTCTTAACTACTCTCTGGTTGGACACTCTAATCAATGGTAGGGCTATAACAGCACACCTCAAAGTAAGCCTTCCCCATCTAGAAAACCCCACACTGTCACCTTGAGCACTAGATGGTTCAAACAAACACCACAATTTCATAGAGACATCCAACTCCAAATAAAAATCATAACAAGTATTTGAAATCTCTAGCCTAAGTGCCACCATGGTGTGCACGCTGTCACTTTAACACACATAGGGAGAGCAGACATCTATTAAAGCACTTGAGTAGCAAGGTAGATCTACTTGATTACAAAGCTCATGATCACAATATGATCATGCATAGAGAGATATATGAACACATAGCTACCGGTAGAACCCTTAGCCTCGAGAGAGAACTACTCCCTCGTCATCATGGGAATCAGCAATGGTGATGGAGATCGATGGAGATGGATCCGAGGGCACTTCCCCATCCTAGCAGGGTGCCGGAACATAGACTTTCTGTCCCCCGAATCTCCCCTTCGGTGGCGGCGGCACTGCGGAACTTTTTGTGGATTTCTGATTGACGACTTAGGGTTTCTGCCTCATAAGGAATATATAGGCGAAGGAGGCAAGGTCGGTGGCTGGCCAGGGGCCCACACCATGCCCTGGCGTGGCCTAGGGTTGCTCGCTCCAAGGGGTGTGTGTGGCCAGGCCCTGGCCCTCCTCCGTCTCGTATTCTGGCTCCATGAGTCTTCTGGTAAAATAGGAACTTTGGCTTTTGTCCCGTCCAATTCTGAGAATATTCATTTTTTGACTTTCCTGGAACCAAAAACAGCAGAAAACATGCAACTGGCACTATGGCATCTTGTTAATAGGTTAGTCCAAGAAATCATATGAAAAGTACTCCAAAGGGTGGACAAAACATAAGAAAGTAGATAAAACCAAGCATAGAACATCAAAACTTATAGATACATTTGCAATGTATCAGGATCCACTAGTGTGATTGCATGTCTGTTCTTTTCATGAACCACAGCTAGAGTCATTGCATGTCAGTTCTTCTCACAAACCACATAGGGATCGACCAGTGTCATTGGATGTGTGTTCTTTTCATGAACCACAACTAGAGTCATTGCATGTGTGTTCTTCTAAACAAACCACACATGGATCCACCAGTGTCATTGCATGTCTGTTCTTTTCATGAACCACACCCAGTGTCATTGCATGTCTGTTCTTTCCACAAACCACACATGGATACAGCTAGTGCCGTTGGATGTGTGTTCTTTCCATGAACCACACCCAATGTCATTGGACGTGTGTTCTTCTCACAAACCACAATGGATCCACCAGTGTCATTGCATGTCTGTTCTTTTCATGAACCCCAGCTAGAGTCATTGCATGTCTATTCTTTCCATAAACCACATATGGATCCACCAGTGTCATTGCATGTGTGTTCTTTTCACGAACCACAACTAGAGTCATTGCATGTCAGTTCTTCACACAAACCACATAGGGATCCACCAGTGTGATTGCATGTGTGTTCTTTTCATGAACCACAGCTAGAGTCATTGCATGTCAGTTCTTCTCACAAACCACATAGGGATCCACCAGTGTCATTGCATGTCTGTTCTTTTCATGAACCACACCGAGTGTGATTGCATGTATATTCCTCTAAACAAACCACACATGGATCCACCTAGTGTGATTGCATGTCTGTTCTTTTCATAAACCACACATGGATCCACCCGTGTCATTGCATGTTTGTTCTTTTCATGAACCACACATAGATCCACCTAGTGTGATTGCATGTCTGTTGTTTTCACAAACCACACATGGATCCACCAGTGTCATTGCATGTCTGTTCTTTTCATGAACCACAGCTAGAGTCATTGCATGTCTGTTCTTTCCACAAACCACATATGGATCCACCAGTGTCATTGCATGTGTGTTCTTTTTAAGAACCACAGCTAGAGTCATCGCATGTCACTTCTTCTCACAAACCACATAGGGATCCACCAGTGTGATTTCATGTGTGTTGTTTTCATGAACCACAGCTAGAGTCATTTCATGTCAGTTCTTCTCACAAACCACATAGGGATCCACTAGTGTGATTGCATGTCTGCTCTTTTATTTCATGAACCACACCCAATGTCATTGCATGTCTGTTCCTCTAAACAAACCACACATGGATCCACCTAGTGTCATTCCATGTCTGTTCCTTCCACAAACCACATATGGATCACCAGTGTAATTGCATGTGTGTTCTTTTCATGAACCATAGCTTGAGTCATTGCATGTCAGTTCTTCTCACAAACCACATAAGGATCCACCAATGTCATTGCATGTCTGTTCTTTTCATGAACCACACCTAATGTGATTGCATGTGTGTTCTTTCCACAAACCACACATGGATCCACCAGTGTTATTGCATTTGTGTTCTTTTCATGAACCACACCCACTGTCATTGGATGTGTGTTCTTCTCATGAACCACACATGGATCCACCAGTGTCATTGGATGTGTTTTTTCATGAACCATAGCTAGATTCATTGCATGTGTGTTCTCCTAAACAAACCACACATGGATCCACCAGTTTCATTGCATGTCTGTTCTTTTCATGAACCACACCTAGTGTCATTGCATGTCTGTTCTTTTCATGAACCACACCTAGTGTCATTGCATGTCTGTTCTTTCCACAAACCACACATGGATATGCTAGTGCCATTGGATGTGTCTTCTTTTCATGAACCACACCCAATTTCATTGGACGTGTGTTCTTCTCACAAACCACACATGGATCCACCAGTGTCAGTGCATGTTTGGTCTTTTCATGAACCACATCTAGAGTCATTGCATGTCTGTTCTTTCCACAAACCACATATGGATCCACCAGTGTCATTGCATGTGTGTTCTTTTCATGAACCAAAGCTAGAGTCATTGCATGTCAGTTCTTCACACAAACCACATAGGGATCCACCAGTGTGATCGTATGTGTGTTCTTTTCATGAACCACAGCTAGAGTCATTGCATGTCAGTTCTTCTCACAAACCACATAGGGATCCACCAGTGTCATTGCATGTCTGTTCTTTTCATGAACCACACCCAGTGTGATTGCATGTCTATTCCTCTAAACAAACCACACATGGATCCACCTAGTGTGATTGCATGTCTGTTCTTTTCACAAACCACACTTGGATCCAGTAGTGTCATTGCATGTTGATACATTGCAAATGTATCTATAATTTTTGATGTCCCATGCTTAGTTTTATCCACTTTCTTGTGTTTTGTTCCAACTTTGGAGTACTTTTATTATGATTTCTTGGACTAACCTATTAACAAGAGCCACAGTGCCAGCTGCCTGTTTTCTGTTGTTTTTGGTTCCAGAACAGTCAGAAAATGAATATTCTCGGAATTGGACGAGACAAAAGCCAAAGTGCCTATTTTTCTGAAAGGGATCAAGTGCCAGAATACGAGACGGAGAAGGTATGGGGGCCGGCCACACCACCTGGCCGCGTGGCCGGGCCTGGCCCGCGCCAGGGGGTGGTCTGGCCACCCCAGCACCCCCTTGGCCTCTCCTTCCGCCTATAAGTTGCCCTCGGGACGAAAACCCTAAGTACCTGATCAAAAATCCACGAAAGAGTTCAGAGCCGTCATCTCCATCCCTAGATCGGGAGGGATCTGAAGCTCTTCTTGGCACCCTGCCGGAGAGGGGAATTCACCCTGGAGGCCTTCTTCATCACCATGAAAGCCTCCGGTGTGATGCGTGAGTAGTTCATCCTTGGACTACGGATCCATGTAGTAGCTAGATGGCTGGTTTCTCCTCCTTTGTGCTTTCATGTTTAGATCTTGTGAGCTCCGTTCATGATCAAGATCATCTATTTGTAATTCATACATGTTGTGTTTACGGGAATCCGATGGATATTGAGATGCTATTTCAGATTGATTATTGATTCTATCATGTATTTGTTATTTGAGATCTTGCATGCTTTCCGTTGTTAGTAGCTATCTTGGCCAAGTAGATGCTAGCAACTCCAAGAGTTAGTATTTATGCTCGATAGTGGGTTCATGCCTCTGGTAATCTGGGGAAGTGACAGAAATCTCTAAGGTACTAGATGTGTTGTTGCTACTAGGGAGAAAACAACGATCCTCTGTTCATAGAACAATTGTATTATTTACTTTACACGCAGTTCGTAAAGCAATAATCTGTTGCTTGCAACTTAATACTGGAGGGGGTTCGGATGATAACCTGAAGGTGGATTATTAGTCATAGATGCAGTTGGATGGCGGTCTATGTATTATGTTGTATTGCCCAATCAAGTCTGAAAGGAGTCAAGATGATTAGTATATGCATGTATTGCTTTCTCGATGTTTGTCAATTGCCCCGCTGTAATTTGTTCACCCAGAATGTTATCTATCTTAAGGAGAGCCACCTCTAGTGAACTATGGATCCCGGTCCTTGTCTTTTACATACAATCTATAAACTGTTTCTGCTTTGTGTTTACTTTCTACAAACTTTTACTTCTTTCCATTCGATACGTTTAATCCTTTGTTTTCCACAAAACACGGTGAGATTGACAACCTCATCGCAAGTTGGGGACAAAGTTCTGTGGTTGTGTTGTGTAGGTCTCCACGTTGCTACTAGCACCGGTAGTGCGCCTTGCCAAAGCTCAGCTAGTAACACCTTTGGGGTGTTTCCTTGCTCCTACTGGTTCGATTAAACCTTGGTTTCATAACTGAGGGAAACTTGCTACTGTGCTCATCATACCTTCCTCTTGGGGTTCCCAACAAGTTCTACATCAACACCACGCACCAAGCACTTTTCTGGGCTCCGTGTATTGAGCCATCAAGCATTTTTCTGGCGCCGTTGCTGGGGAGTCAAGGACATCTTCACAAGGGGAGTCCCTCATAACCAATCTCTTTACTTTGTTGTTTTTGTTTTGCTTAGTTTCTTTTTGCTTTGTTTGCTTGTTTTGTTCTTTAAAAAACACAAAAAAATTAGTTTTACTTGTTTGCTTTCTTATTTGAAAACCCAAAAAAATGACTACTCTTGAAAACACTAAGTTATGTGACTTCACTAGCACCAACAACAATGATTTTATGAGCACTCCTATTGCTCTACCTATGGCTGAAAATACTTTCTTTGAGATAAAACCTGCTTTGCTCAATCTTGTTATGAGAGAACAATTTTCTGGTATTGGTAATGAAGATGCCGCTTCCCATCTAAATAACTTTGTTGAACTTTGTGAGATGCAAAAGCATAAGGATATAGATGGTGATATTATTAAGCTGAGATTGTTTCCTTTCTCTTTGAGAGGAAAAGCTAAAGAGTGGTTGAATTCCTTAACTAGGAATAGTATTAATTCTTGGACTAAATGCAAAGATGCTTTTATTGGAAAGTACTATCCTCCTGCTAAGATTATATCCATGAGAAGTGAAATAATGAAGTTTAAACAACTTGATAATGAGCATGTTGCTCAAGCTTGGGAAAGAATGAAATCTTTGGTAAAGAATTGTCCCACTCATGGACTGACTGCTTGGATGATCATCCAAACTTTTTATGCAGGATTGAACTATTCTTCAAGGAACCTATTGGATTCAGCTGCTGGAGGTACCTTTATGACCATCACTTTGGGTGCTGCAACAAAACTATTGGACAATATGATGGTTAATTATTCTGAATGGCATACTGAGAGAGCTCCACAAGGTAAGAAGGTAAATTCTGTTGAGGAAACCTCCTCCTTGGGTGATAAGATTGATATGATTATGTCTATGCTAGTTAATGGGAAAACCCATATTGATCCAAATAATGTTCCTTTAGCCTCTTTGGTTGCTCAAGAAGAGCAAGTTGATGTGAACTTCATAAGAAATAACAACTTTGGCAACAATGCTTATGGTAATAATGCTTATAGGAACAATTTTGGTAACAACAATTATAAGCCATACCCTCCCAACAATGGTAATGCTTATGGAAATTCTTACAACAATAATAAGAGTGCTTCCTCTGAACTTGAAGTTATGCTTAAAGAGTTTATTAGTAAACAAACTGCTTTCAATAAAACTATTGAGGAAAAACTCTCTAATGCTGAAAGAAATATAACATCTTTGGCTGAAGCTCAATCTTCTTTGAATAAAATGGCTGCTAAACCTGAAACTAATGAGAATCCCTTTGCAGCTACTAATGCCATACAAGTAAGAATTGATGAAAATGTTAGACTATTAGCTGAATTACATGCTAAGTGGGAAAGAGAAGATGAAATTGCTAGAAACATTAGTGTTTCTACTATTACCACCACTAGTGTTGAGGCTAACAATAGTTCTACTACTTTAGATGATAAAGTTGATTTTGATCTTGATGGTTGCAACATATCTGAAGTTATTAAGTTCCTGCAAAAGCTTGCTAAAAGTCCTAATGCTAGTGCTATGAACATGACCTTTACAAAACACATTACTGATGCTCTCATAAAGATTAAAGAAGAAAAGATGAAACATAAAGCTTCTATTCCTATAAAGCAAGAAGATGGTTGGGAACCCATCATTAATATGAAAGTGAATGACTTTGATTTCAAAGCTTTGTGTGATCTTGATAGTAGTGTTTCTATTATGCCTAGAAGGATTTATGATATGCTTGATTTGCCTCCTCTTGAAGATTGTTATTTGAATGTCCCACTTGATGCTAATGCTAAAAATAAACTCATGGGGAGTCTTAATGATGTTCTTACTATGGTTAATGATTCCTATGTCCCTGTTGATTTCTATGTTTTGGATGTTGAATACAATGCTTTTTGTCCTATTACTTTGGGAAGACCTTTTCTTAGAACTGTTGGTGCCATCATTGATATGAAAGAAGGCACCATTAAATATCAACTCCCACTCAAGAAAGGTATAGAACACTTTCCTAAAAAGATATAAAAGATTTCTTTTGCTTCTCCTATGAAAACAAAATTTGGTCTTAATGCTTCTTCATTTGAGAACACTTGATTCTTTCTTTGCTTCTTATGCCTAACTTAAAGGCGTTAAAGAAAAGTACTTGTTGGGAGGTAACCCAAGAGTTTTAGATGAGTCTTGGAAGTTATTAACTCTGTAATAACCTCTCCTTATCCTTTTTATTTGCTTTTTATGCCAAGAGTAACCTCTAATGAGAGTGAAGTAATGATTGGAAAGTTGCTGTCCCGAAACAGATTTCTGTGCTTCACCGTAAAAATTCCTGAGAGAGTTATGTACGTCGGAGTGAGCTGTAGTTTTTTTTTGCTTATGACCCAGTTTGTTATCTAAATTTCGTTAGTTCAACACTTTTTGATTTGAGCAACAGAAGGTCTTCGAAAAAATTCGTCTTTACCTACTGGTCTGTTTTGACAGATTTCTGCCATTTTCTGCATTTGCTTCTTGTTGGTTCCTTCTTGAGTTCTTTTGGGTAATTGAGCTTTCTGAGGGAAGTGCTACAGTAGCTAGTGTTATAATGGAAGTTTATTTGGTGTTAGAACAAAACCTTGAGACTTATTTATCTTAAGTGCACTAATGTTGCTAATGAGATTGTGTGAAGTTTTGTATGAAGGAAAATTTTCAGGTGTATGGAAGAAATGAGTAATGAGATGAAGGATGGACTAAAGCTCAAGCTTGGGTATGCCACGTGTGTCACCCCAAGAAATATCCAAGAAGTACAAGCGTCAAAGCTTGGGGATGCCCAAGGCACCCCCTTCTTCATCAATAAAAATTCCAGGTTTCTTCCAAACGCTTCATTTTTATTGTTTCGTGCACAATTGTGTTTCTCTTGGAGCGTCTTCTTTTTTGTTTTCGTTTCGGTTTTTAGTTTGCTTGGTTTGCTTAGGTTTCTGAATAAATTGGTTGGACCCCCTCTTTCATACGTTGGTTTGCAAATAGTTTGGTTTGATTTAGAAAAGAGTAGGAAAGTTCATGCTTATGTGGTAAAAAGAGCTCGTTTTTGACTGTGACTATGCTTTGTCATGCCATGCTTGATATTGTTTTGGCTTTATGCTTAGTATTCTTTGCGGTAGCATGACTTGTTATAAATAATTGAGATTGCTTAATGTGCCTTGGATGAATCATGCGTTGTTTTAGCATATTAAAGCATAGTATAGCGGTATTCTCCTTTGATGCTTTATTTGGGTTGACTTGGCGCATGCTCACACCATGTTATGACTGTCACAAGTCACCATAGCCTTTATGATCCTTTAGTTTTCAACTTGTAGTATCACTTTATGCTTTTATCAATGATGTTTTGTCGCTCTGTATGATTATGGCCATTATTGCTCTCTTAGTTTGTTGCTCCCAGTCTTTTGCTAGCCTCCACCACAAAGTATGAGTTCCACTCATTCATCCAACTACCTAAACCAAGTTTTCCCCAAGAGTCCACCATACCTACCTACTAGCTTATGCTATTCCAAGTATATTCATGCTTTTGTTTACCTTCCACTTGTTATGAGAAAACTAGTGATTAAAGCTCTCACGAACTTGATGGCACAATTTACTTTACTGCCTCTAATAAACTTGAACCATTGGGTCCTTCTTTGTTGTGTATATGCTTGCGCTTTATAAGTTGAAATTAGTAGAACCATGTTTCATGGGGAACGCTTTCAACATTGCACTTGTACTTTGTACCCCGTTGATATTATGTTCTTTTGCTTACGGATCCTGACGGTGTGAAATAAATGTGGAACTTGTAAGATCATGGAGTTTGTATGTGTGTTAGAGAAATGCCTGGGCCGCTAGCCTAAGCCATGCCTAATCATGGTGGAAACTTGCAGCATCACCATAATGAGCACTCTATGAAGCATCCTCAATAAAAACCTATGCAAATAGCAAATAAAAAGATTGCTGAGATGCTCATTGTCTGCTTGCCTTGTCATTTTGATTATGGGAAAGCTCCTGTATCATGTGCAAGGGTTACCCCGTTGGCGGTTCTTAATGATACACATGTACTTACAATGACAAGACCTTACTCGTGACTGAAGTTGAGTAGCATGAGGATCGTTCTTCGTAAGTAAGGGGCATAAGATTTCGGTTTATAACTTGTCAAGCATATCCTCTTAGTTGTGTCACTTTAACCTTAATCACCTTCAAGATGCTTATGATAGGGGCAATGAGAGTTGAATGTTACAAGTACCATAATATTTGGAAGCTCTTTATGAGACTTGAATCCCTACTTCCTTTTTACAAAAGGCTTTTCTTCCACCATTACATTGAGTCTCCACCTTCTATCTTTATGCACTACTTTGAGAGCATAGTGGCCATTCTTAGTTCTATGTGCATTGTCCCAAGACTAGTTGATTGATGCATAACTTGTTATTGCTTGTTTGAAACTATTGTATCTAGTCACTCTTATGAACTTTGAAGGTATCCCATGCATTTATATTTGCTACTCTATTGAGGGACAAGCTGAATACTATTATGCTATGTTTTCTTTATGTGAAACAAACAAACGTCTTGCGAAGCATGTTATTCATGAATCTTTTGTTTGTGCCTTTTCATGTTGCATCATAGTTTCTTTGCTTATTGCTAGAACTTTGTCTTTCATGTTATGATTGAAGTACTATGATCCCAGCTTTGAATGTTTTGCAAATACTTTGATCAAGTTTTTGATGGTGCATGTCACCTCAAAAATTATTTCTTTTTATCACTTACCTACTCGAGGATGAGCAGGAGTTAAGCTTGGGGATGTTGATACATTGCAAATGTATCTATAATTTTTGATGTTCCATGCTTAGTTTTATCCACTTTCTTGTGTTTTGTTCCAACTTTGGAGTACTTTTATTATGATTTCTTGGACTAACCTATTAACAAGAGCCACAGTGCCAGATGCCTGTTTTCTGTTGTTTTTGGTTCCAAAAAAGTCAGAAAATGAATATTCTCGGAATTGGACGGGACAAAAGCCAAAGTGCCTATTTTTCGGAAGGGATCAAGTGCCAGAATACGAGATGGAGAAGGGCTGGGGGCCGACCACACCACCTGGCCGTGCGGCCAAGCCTGGCCCGTGCCAGGGGGTGGTCTGGCCGCCCCTAGCACCCCCTCGGCCTCTCCTTCCGCCTATAAGTTGCCCTCGGGACGAAAACCCTAAGTACCTGATTAAAAATCCACGAAAGAGTCTGTAGCCGCCGTCATCTCCATCCCTAGATCGGGAGGGATCTGAAGCTCTTCCCGGCACCCTGCCGGAGAGGGGAATTCACCCTGGAGGCCTTCTTCATCACCATGCAAGCCTCCGGTGTGATGCGTGAGTAGTTCATCCTTGGACTACGGATCCATGTAGTATCTAGATGGCTGGTTTCTCCTCCTTTGTGCTTTCATGTTTAGATCTTGTGAGCTTCGTTCATGATCAAGATCATATATTTGTAATTCATACATGTTGAGTTTGCGGGGATCCGATGGATATTGAGATGCTATTTCAGATTGATTATTGATTCTATCATGTCTTTGTTATTTGAGATCTTGCATGCTTTCCGTTGTTAGTAGCAATCTTGGCCAAGTAGATGCTAGCAACTCCAAGAGTTAGTATTTATGCTCGATAGTGGGTTCATGCCTCCGTAACTGGGAAGTGACAGAAATCTCTAAGGTACTAGATGTGTTGTTGCTACTAGGGAGAAAACAATGATCCTTTGTTCATAGAACAATTGTATTGTTTACTTTACACGCAGTTCGTAAAGCAATAATCTGTTGCTTGCAACTTAATACTGGAGGGGGTTCGGATGATAACCTGAAGGTGGATTATTAGTCATAGATGCAGTTGGATGGCGGTCTATGTATTATGTTGTATTTCCCAATCAAGTCTCAAAGGAGTCAAGATTATTAGTATATGCATGTATTGCTTTCTCGGTGTTTGTCAATTGCCCCGCTGTAATTTGTTCACCCAGCATGTTATCTATCTTAAGGAGAGCCACCTCTAGTGAACTATGGATCCCGGTCCTTATCTTTTACATACAATCTATAAACTGTTTCTGCTTTGTGTTTACTTTCTACAAACTTTTACTTCTTTCCATTTGATACGTTTAATCCTTTGTTTTCCGCAAAACACGGTGAGATTGACAACCTCATCGCAAGTTGGGGACAAAGTTCTGTAGTTGTGTCATGCAGGTCTCCACGTTGCTACTAGCACCGGTAGTGCGCCCTGCCAAAGCTCAGCTAGTAACACCTTTGGGGTGTTTCCTTGCTCCTACTAGTTCGATTAAACCTTGGTTTCATAACTGAGGGAAACTTGCTGCTGTGCTCATCATACCTTCCTCTTGGGGTTCCCAACGAGCTCTACATCAACACCACGCACCAAGCACTTTTCTAGGCGCCGTGTATTGAGCCATCACATGTATGTTCTTTTCATGAACCACACCCAGTGTCATTGCATGTCTGTTCTTTCCACAAACCACACATGGATACAGCTAGTGCCGTTGGATGTGTGTTCTTTTCATGAACCACACCCAGTGTCATTGGACGTGTGTTCTTCTCGCAAACCACACATGGATCCACCAGTGTCATTGCATGTCTATTCTTTTCATGAACCACAACTAGTGTCATTGCATGTCTGTTCTTTCCACAAACCACATATGGATGCACCAATGTAATTGCATGTGTGTTATTTTCATGAACCACAGCTAGATTTATTGCATGTCAGTTCTTCTCACAAACCTCATAGGGATCCACCAGTGTGATTGCATGTCTTCTCTTTTCATGAACCATAGCTAGAGTCATTGCATGTCATCTCTTCTCACAAAACACATAGGAATCCACCAGTGTGATTGCATGTGTGTTCTATTCATGAACCACAGCTAGAGTCATTGCATGTCAGTTCTTCTCACAAACCACATAGGGATCCACCAGTTTGATTGCATGTTTGTTCTTTTAATGAACCACACCTAGTGTCATTGCATGTTTGTTCCTCTAAACAAACCACACATGGATCCACCCAGTGTCATTGCATGTCGGTTCTTCCACAAACCACATATGGATCCACCAGTGTCATTGCATGTGTGTTCTTTTCATGAACCATAGCTATAGTCATTGCATGTCAGTTCTTCTCACAAACCACATATGGATCCACTAGTGTCATTGCATGTGTGTTCTTTTCATGAACCACAGCTAGAGTCATTGCATGTCAGTTCTTCATACAAACCACATAGGGATCCACCTGTGTGATTGCATGTGTTGTTCTTTTCATGAACCACAACTAGAGTCATTGCATGTCAGTTCTTCTCACAAACCACATAGGGACCCACCAGTGTGATTGCATGTCTGTTCTTTTCATGAACCACACCCAGTGTTATTGCATGTATGTTCCTCTAAACAAACCACACATGGATCCACCCAGTGTCATTGCATGTCTATTCCTTCCACAAACTACATATGGATCCACAAGTGTCATTGCATGTGTGTTCTTTTCATGAACCACAACTAGAGTCATTGCATGTCAGTTCTTCTCACAAACCACATAGGGATCCACCAGTGTGATTGCATGTGTGTTCTTTTCATGAACCACAGCTAGAGTCATTTCATGTCAGTTCTTCTCACAAACCACATAGGGATCCACCAATGTCATTGCATGTCTGCTCTTGTCATGAACCACACCTAGTGTCATTGCATGTCTGTGCCTCTAAACAAACTACACATGGATCCACCCAGTGTCATTGCATGTTGGTTCCTTCCACAAACCACATATGGATCCACCAGTGTCATTGCATGTGTGTTCTTCTCACAAACCACATAAGGATCCACCAGTGTCATTGCATGTCTGTTCTTTTCATGAACCACACCCAGTGTGATTGCATGTGTGTTCTTTCCACAAACCACACATGGATCCACCAGTGTCATTGCATGTGTGTTCTTTTCATGAACCACACCCAGTGTCATTGGATGTGTGTTCTTCTCATGAACCACACATGGATCCACCAGTGTCATTGGATGTGTGTTCTTTTCATGAACCACAACTAGAGTCATTGCATGTGTGTTCTTCTAAACAAACCACACATGGATCCACCAGTGTCATTGCATGTCTATTCTTTTTATGAACCACACCCAGTGTCATTGCATATCTGTTCTTTCCACAAACCACACATGGATACAGCTAGTGCCATTGGATGTCTATTCTTTTCATGAACCACACCCAATGTCATTGGACGTGTGTTCTTCTCGCAAACCACAATGGATCCACTAGTGTCATTGCATGTCTGTTACTTTCATGAACCCCAGCTAGAGTCATTGCATGTCTATTCTTTCCACAAACCACATATGGATCCACCAGTGTCATTGCATGTGTGTTCTTTTCACAAACCACAACTAGAGTCATTGCATGTCAGTTCTTCACACAAACCACATAGGGATCCACCAGTGTCATTGCATGTGTGTTCTTTTCATGAACCACACCCAGTGTGATTGCATGTCTGTTCCTCTAAACAAACCACACATGGATCCTCCTAGTGTCATTGCATGTTTGTTCTTTTCACAAACCACACATGGATCCACCAGTGTCATTGCATGTGTGTTCTTTTCATGAACCACACCCAGTGTGATTGCATGTCTGTTCCTCTAAACAAACCACAAATGGATCCACCAGTGTCATTGGATGTGTGTTCTTTTCATGAACCACAACTAGAGTCATTGCATGTGTGTTCTTATAAACAAACCACACATGGATCCACCAGTGTCATTGCATGTCTATTCTTTTCATGAACCACACCTAGTGTCATTGCATGTCTGTTGGTTCCACAAACCACACATGGATCCACTAGTGCCATTGGATGTGTGTTATTTTCATGAACCACACCTAGTGTCATTGGATGTTTGTTCTTCTCACAAACCACACATGGATCCACCAGTGCCATTGCATGTCTGTTCTTTTCATGAACCATAGCTAGAGTCATTGCATGTCTGTTCTTTCCACATACCACATATGGATCCACTAGTGTCATTGCATGTGTGTTCTTTTCATGAACCACAACTAGAGTCATTGCATGTCAGTTCTTCTCACAAACCACATAGGGATCCACCAGTGTGATTAAATCTGTGTTCTTTTCATGAACCACAGCTAGAGTCATTGCATGTCAGTTCTTCTCACAAACCACATAGGGATCCACCAGTGTCATTGCATGTCTGTTCTTTTCATGAACCACACCCAGTGTGATTGCATGTCTGTTCCTCTAAACAAACCACACATGGATCCACCTAGTGTGATTGCATGTCTATTCTTTTCACAAACCAAACATGGATCCACCAGTGTCATTACATGTGTGTTCTTTTCATGAACCACACATGGATCAACCTAGTGTGATTGCATGTCTGTTATTTTCACAAACCATAGATGGATCCACCAGTGTCATTGCATGTCTATTCTTTTCATGAACCATAGCTAGAGTCATTGCATGTTTGTTCTTTCCACAAACCACATATGGATCCAGTAGTTTCATTGCATGTGTGTTCTTTTCATGAACCACAGCTAGAGTCATTGCATGTCAGTTCTTCTCACAAACCACATAGGGATCCACTTGTGTGATTGCATGTGTTGTTCTTTTCATGAACCACAACTAGAGTCATTGCATGTCAGTTCTTCTCACAAACCACATAGGGACCCACCAGTGTGATTGCATGTCTGTTCTCTTCATGAACCACACCCAGTGTTATTGCATGTATGTTCCTCTAAACAAACCACACATGGATCCACCCAGTGTCATTGCATGTCTGTTCCTTCCACAAACTACATATGGATCCACACGTGTCATTGCATGTGTGTTCTTTTCATGAACCACAACTAGAGTCATTGCATGTCAGTTCTTCTCACAAACCACATAGGGATCCACCAGTGTGATTGCATGTGTGTTCTTTTCATGAACCACAGCTAGAGTCATTTCATGTCAGTTCTTCTCACAAACCACATAGGGATCCACCAGTGTCATTGCATGTCTGCTCTTTTCATGAACCACACCTAGTGTCATTGCATGTCTGTTCCTCTAAACAAACCACACATGGATCCACCCAGTGTCATTCGATGTCTATTCCTTCCACAAACCACATATGGATCCACAAGTGTCATTGCATGTGTGTTCTTTTCATGAACCATACCTAGAGTCATTGCATGTCAGTTCTTCTCACAAACCACATAAGGATCCACCAGTGTCATTGCATGTCTGTTTTTTCATGAACCACACCCAGTGCGATTCCATGTGTGTTCTTTCCACAAACCACACATGGATCCACCAGTGTCATTGCATGTGTTTTCTTTTCATGAACCACACCCAGTGTCATTGGATGTGTGTTCTTCTCATGAACCACACATGGATCCACTAGTGTCATTGGATGTGTGTTCTTTTCATGAACCACACATGGATCCACCAGTGTCATTGGATGTGTGTTCTTTTCATGAACCACAGCTAGAGTCATTGGATGTGTGTTCTTTTCATGAACCACAACTAGAGTCATTGCATGTGTGTTCTTCTAAACAAACCACACATGGATCCACCAGTGTCATTGCATGTCTGTTCTTTTCATGAACCACACCAGTGTCATTGCATGTCTGTTGTTTCCACAAACCACACATGGATCCACATGTGCCATTGGATGTGTGTTTGTTTCATGAACCACACTGTGGCGCCCCGCAAAAACTACTACTAGAAAATCACGGTGTTTTTGTGCATCGCATCATCATGACCGCATGCTCGTCATCATCATGCATATGTTTATCTAAAACTATTTTCTAAAAGCCTATATTTGTTTTCTATATATCCCCTGTCTTTATTTCAAATTAAAACCCCGGTCTCTTCCGGATATTTTATTTGTCTAAAAACAGATTACAAAAGCCTTTTAAATAAATAAATAAAATTTATATTATTTTTGGGAGGCAGCCAGCCAGGCCCAAAAGCCCAGCCGGCCACCTCCAACAAAACCCTAGCTAACCAACCGAAACCAAACACTAACCTAGACCTAACCCTAGTCCACCTACCTAGCCACCACCACCCACGCCCTGCCGCCAACCGACCCTCACCCCACCTGTCCCGCCGCCACGCTCACAGCGTTGCTCGCACGCAACCCCCGCAGCCGGCCCCACTCCCTTGCTATCGACAACGCACGCCCCATCCCGTCTCTACTATCAACGCAACTAGCCCACACCCGCTCTCCCACCTACCGTGATGCGGGCCCCACCCCACCGACGCGCCCCATCCTTCCCCGCTTATCCCGCATCTCTCTCCCGCTCGGTCCCACCACGAGCGACACGTCTCGTCCCCAACCTCCCGTTTCCGCACCAGCCCCCTCGCTCTCTTCTGCCTCGCGGTAGCACGCCGCCGCCGGCGAGCCCGCCTCCGGCCAGCGTTCCCAGCCCCCTCGCCGCCCTCTCCGCGTACGACCGCCTCGTCCTCGCGCCCCAAGCTTCCTCCCACAAGCCCCGCACCCGCAGGCGACCCCAACTCCGTCGTCGAGCCCGCGCTCACCCTGCCACCGGCGACCGCCGCACCACCTCCTTCCGTGGCCACCTCGTCATCATGCCCTCCCCCCGCCTACGTCCTTGACCTGGGTCGCTCTCGCACGTCTTTCTCTGGCTGCCGTGCCGCTGGCCGCGACCCTGTCCCCGTCCCCTGGAGCATCTCATCAAGCCACCGGCCGAGCTCTGCATCCCCTGGTGCTCTTCCACCTCGCCCGAGGCTCTGAGCCCTCTGCTCGAGCCAGACAGCCACTCCGCCCGCGGTCTCCCTCGAGCCGACCTCGCCGGAGCTCCTCCTGCCAAGCTCCGCCTAGCCGCGCCACCCCGCTACCTCACCTTCCCTCGTCAAGCGACCGCCGACAGGAACACGACCGCAGCATGCCGCCGGCCATGCCTCCTCTAGCTTCGACCAAGTCTGCACCGATGACCTAGTCGCTCGCATGTCCTCTTCCTCCTCTCGTCCGCGAGCCTGCGGGCGGCCACCCTGGCACCTCTATGCCCGTCTTGAGGGCCTCTTGTCCGTCGGTGTTTCCTGCGTCTAGCATGTGACGCTGCTTCCACAGGTTACTGCTGCTGCTTGAGCCCATTTCCTCTGTGCGGCTCCTCAATGATGTGTTTCTGTTCTCAGACGGTTGGTGGACAACAGTGAGATGTTGTAGTAGAACACCCGACGGACAAGAGCTACAAGTTGAACGAGTACATCGGTGAAGTGGCTCGACAAGATCTTCTTCATGGACCCCAATGCCCTTGATCTCGGAAATTCGAAGACCGTACCCCAAAGATCGCTTACATGGAACGCAAGATCTTCCTCCTGTACCCAAAGTGTCGAGACCCTGGATGCCAATACCTCCTCGGGTATCCTGGAGCCCCGTTCCCCGAGTCCAAAGACCAAACCCGAACCCCTCGGGACCCAAGTTCAGCGAACCTTAATGTGATCCCCTTTCCGAGCCCTATTTTATAAATGCTAAATATAATTGTTGCATATTAAATTGTTCATCCTTGCATACATCGCATCATGTGGGTTTGGGACATTATAGTCGATTTACCTCATAATTAAATATGGAGTCTATATATGGGATATCTTTGTCTTATTCTGGACTCCATTTAAATTTGTGTAGCAAACTGATGCCCTGTTTCGCCTTGTTAATCTAACATTTAATTTGCAGGGTAGATAAATAACTTGAACCATATAATTATTTGTCGGGACCCCGGTTCCACTTAACATTGTCTAGTTGCACCGCATCTTGCCATGTCATGCATCATACATGCATCATGCCCGGTCTTCTGCCGTAGTATTAAATATTGCATCCGGTGTTTCTTCTAGTGTTTGCTTCTTCGAGGATTAGGCCGATGAGTTGATGTGAGTATCGACAAGTTCTCCGGATATGAACCTTCGACAGTGTTTCCTAGGCGAGCATTCTCCCCTTTCTACCTATTTTTCATTTATAGTCTTTATTTCCTCCTGTTGATCTATTGCTATCTGTGTCGCGATGCTTTAGTGTTCCATACCAGATATATTCCGTGTAGCCTTTGTATTGCCTTGGACACCTCCTATTACCTGTTGTTTGGTAGATAGATGGTCTTGCGAGTCGTAGTCGCTTGCTCAGGTGCGATCCCGTGTCGTGAAGTACCACATAGTTGTTGGAATGTTGTCATATGTTTTACGGTGGAGAGGATCATGACTTTAAATAAAACTATTAAACTATTGGGATAACTAACAAAAGAGGCACCGGTGGGCAATATATGCTATTTGGTTTTTCATGTCCACTTGTGTCCCGTAGGCCCCGAGTACTTGATACCTGTTCCTTGATTATTTGCACTATCCACATCCGGGAGACCCTATGGATCCCCCTTAGCCAGAGCTTGATTCATTATTATTTCTTGGGGCCACAAAGTAGTTTGGGGCTTTATTACTATCATGTACGTATGCCATGCTTTACTGCTTTATTTACGATTGTGCGTGGAGCACCTGTACTATTTTGGAACGTGGAATGTTTTCGTGGTATCGACAAGCCCAGTCACACTTTCGGGTTCCCAGTCGTTTACAACCATTGACACAAACCCTGAGTCCGTCTCGGAGCCGGCCAACTTTGTTGTGGGTACCTTAGTGGGGTGGCCCCCTGAAATGATTTATGAATCCTGTGATTGCTTTGTCGTGAAAGCCTCGTTGGATTTTGATTTGGTTTTTCCGAGGTTGATCGTGTGTGTGTGTTGCTATTTGTGCACCCCTGCCAGGTAAATCTTTCTGAAAGCCGTGTCCGCGGTTATGGACGACTTGGAGCACAGTATCTCGATCATAGACAAGCATAACTAAAGTAGTGCTATAAATTTGTCTTAATATGTGACTAGTAATCAGCTTCACTACAATGGAATGGATAATAAAAGTGCCAACAACTGCTGGAACTGGGGTGTATCGTGTCATGTTATACCTGCCTAGTAAGTATTGCAACTCCAATGGAATGTGATAAAAGTGCCAACAACTGCTGGGTTTTGGGATTCCTCAGGACAATTGTATCTGACTAGTGAATGTTCCAACTACAACGGAATGGTTAACTAAAATTGCCCACTACTTATGCTGGCAGGATGACTCATGCTATCTATATCTGATTAGTAAGTGCTGCAACTATAACGGAATGAGTAAAACTGCCAACCGTGTGAGTTCCTTGGTTTGACTTCCTCGTTTGGTCTCGAGGGGGAATACCAGGATGGGTATGATTGGTGTTAGTATTAGGTTGGATCCGAATAGGTCTCTCTTATCTCTCTCTAATAGCCGACAGATGAATCGAGTCTCTATAGGTTGTTTAGTGCATGCTGCGCTGCCGCATCAGTCCACCATACCTATGTAGGCGAGAGCCGCCGAATTCTAGCCTCGTCGTGTACTGGCCTCAGTACTGACGCTCCTCTCTTTCCTTTTCCCTTTGTCGGCACCCATTTTGTTTTAGCAGGTTTGAGATCGACGTTGTTAGCAGGGTTACCCTTCCGGCTTGGCCTGGGAAGGGTTATGGACGCCATTGGTTATTCTCCACGGCTCTTAGCCCCATTTGCATCTTGTCCGTACTCGGACGCTATAGTGATTTCAAGGTGATTTGGATCTTTGTACTATATATCGGTATTCTTGACTCATGGAGTCGTGTTGTATATATATCTGTTCTGTGGGTCCCATCGAGGACTCTTGTGTAATGGTATTACTTCGTTTTCCACCCGCACGAAAGTGCCTGGTGGGCGTCCTTGAATCGTTTCTATGTGGGTTTGGCAGAAAAGGGCTAAAACTTGCATAGGGCCGATTCGAGGGTGTTACAGAGTGGTATCAGAGCTCAGCAGTTGCGATACCCCACTGGTCCAGCCTGTTGGATAACCTAGCTAACGGCCGAAGTAGAGTGTCAAAACTATTTTGCAAAATCGGTTGGATAGATCTGATTAGGTCTGCTTTTACTCCTTATCCCTCTGCTATTCTCCTCTTACCTCTGCGTGTTTTGAATCTGCTCTCTTATCTTTTCCTCGAGTCCAAGATTTCTTGTGGTTGGGTTTCGTCGTACCTTCAGGGTTTCGCTTCCTCCTTTGGCAACGATGTTTCTACCTGCGGACTTCATGCTATCTGAGTGATCCTTTATCTGTGGTATCATTCTTTGTTCCTTGTTTGTGCCTTCCGGTGTTTTTGACGTGACGACATCATCTACGCCAGATCCGATGTAGAGCCTGCATCACTCCTTTGTTCCGAACCTCGATTGTCAAGATCTTGACCGATTACGAGAATGGTTGACGCTTTTTCATCGAAAGCGGAGTAATAGTTTGGGTGCGTGATGGATTGGCCCCCATGCCGACTACTGACTCTATTTGCTCGTGTACATTGAAGTGGATGAGAATGCATTGGTTCTCTCTTTCTATCGAGGTTAGAGGTGTCTTTATTTGTGGATACCTTTACCTTCGTCCTTTGTTTCCCGGAGTGTTCTCTCGACGATCACGGACAACAACCTCTTGTTAGTGGTGTCGCGAGCATATACACGAAGCGAGAAGATTCAGACCGTCGGCGTCCTTCCGGTACCACGAGGCGGATCTCGAGGGCGAGATCCATTGTTAGTGGTGTCGAATTGTGGCGCCTCGCAAAAACCACTACTAGAAAATCACTGTGTTTTTGTGCATCGCATCATCATGACCGCATGCTCATGTCATCATGCCACATTGCATTTGAGCATCGTCATCATCATGCATATGTTTATCTAAAACTATTTTCTAAAAGCCTATATTTGTTTTCTATATATCCCCTGTCTTTATTTCAAATTAAAACCCCAGTCTCTTCCGGATATTTTATTTGTCTAAAAACAGATTACAAAAGCCTTTTAAATAAATAAATAAAATTTATATTATTTTTGGGAGGCAGCCAGCCAGGCCCAAAAGCCCAGCCGGCCACCTCCAACAAAACCCTAGCTAACCAACCGAAACCAAACACTAACCTAGACCTAACCCTAGTCCACCTACCCAGCCACCACCACCCACGCCCTGCCGCCGACCGACCCTCACCCCACCTGTCCCACTGCCACGCTCACAGCGTTGCTCGCACGCAACCCCCGCAGCCGGCCCCACTCCCTTGCTATCGACAACGCACGCCCCATCTCGTCTCCACTATCAACGCAGCCAGCCCACCCCCGCTCTCCCACCTACCGCGACGCAGGCCCCACCCCACCGACGCGCCCCGTCCTTCCCCGCTTATCCCGCCTCTCTCTCCCGCTCGGTCCCACCATGAGCGACACGTCTCCTCCCCAACCTCCCGTTTCCGCACCAGCCCCCTTGCTCTCTTCTGCCTCGCGGTAGCACGCTGCCACCAGCGAGCCCGCCTCCGACCAGCGTTCCCAGCCCCCTCGCTGCCCTCTCCGCGTACGACCACCTCATCCTCGCGCCCCAAGCTTCCTCCCGCAAGCCCCGCGCCCGCAGGCGACCCCAACTCCGTCGCCGAGCCCACGCTCACCCTGCCACCGGCGACCGCCGCGCCACCTCCTTCCGTGGCCACCTCGTCATTATGCCCTCGCCCCGCCTACGTCCTCGACCCGGGCCGCCCTCGCACGTCTTCCTCTGGCCGCCGTGCCGCTGGCCGCGACCCTGTCCCTGTCCCCTAGAGCATCTCATCACGCTGCCGGCCGAGCTCTGCATCCCCTGGTGCTCCTCCAACTCGCCCGAGCCTCTGAGCCCTCTGCTCGAGCCAGGCAGCCACTCCGCCCGTGGTCTCCCTCGAGCCGACCTCGCCGGAGCTCCTCCCGCCAAGCTCCGCCTAGCCGCGCCACCCCGCTACCTCACCTTCCTCGCTGTTTATCAGCGACAGAACACGACTGCAAGATGTCTGCCGGCCATGCCTCCTCTAGCTTCGACCAAGTCTGTGCCGACGACCTAGTCACTCACATGTCCTCTTCCTCCTCCCGTCCGTGAGCCTACGCGCGGCCACCCTGGCACCTCTCTGCCCGTCTTGAGGGCCTCTTGTCCGTTGGCGTTTCCCGCGTCTAGCATGCGATGCTGCTTCCGCAGGTTACTGCTGCTGCTTGAGCCCATTTCTTCTATGCGGCTCCTCAATGATGCGTTTCTGTTCTCAGACAGTTGGTGGACAATAGTGAGATGTTGTAGTAGAACACTCCACAGACAAGAGCTACAAGTTAAACGAGTACATCGGTGAACTGGCTCGACAAGATCTTCTTCATGGACCCCGACGCCCTTGATCTCGGAAATTCGAAGACCGTACCCCAAAGATCGCTTACATGGAACGCAAGATCTTCCTCCCGTACCCGAAGTGTCGAGACCCTGGACGCGAAGATCTCCTCGCGCATCCTAGAGCCCCATTCCCAGAGTCCGAAGAACGAACCCGAAGCCCTCGGGACCCAAGTTCATCGAACCTTAATGTGATCCCCTTTCCGAGCCCTATTTTATAAATGCTAAATATAATTGTTGCATATTAAATTGTTCATCCTTGCATACATCGCATCATGTGGGTTTGGGACATTATAGTCGATTCACCTCATAATTAAATACTGAGTCTATATGCGGGATATCTTTGTCTTATTCCGGACTCCATTTAAATTTGTGTAGCAAACTGATGCCCTGTTTCGCCTTGTTAATCCAACATTTAATTTGCGGGGTACATAAATAACTTGAACCATATAATTATTTGTCGGGACACCGGTTCCACTTAACATTGTCTAGTTGCACCGCATCTTGCCATGTCATGCATCATACATGCATCATGCCCGGTCTTCTGCCGTAGTATTAAATATTGCATCCGGTGTTTCTTCTAGTGTTTGCTTCTTTGCGGATTAGGCCGATGAGTTGATGCGAGTATCGACAAGTTCTCTGGATATGAACCTTCGATAGTGTTTCCTAGGCGAGCATTCTCCCCTTTCTACCTATTTTGCATTTATAGTCTTTATTTCCTCCTGTTGATCTATTGCTATCCGTGTCGCGATGCTTTAGTGTTCCGTACCAGATATATTCCGTGCAGCCTTCGTATTGCCTTGGACACCTCCTATTACCTGTTGTTTGGTAGATAGATGGTCTTGCGAGTCGTAGTCGCTTGCTCAGGTGCGATCCCATGTCGTGAAGTACCACACAGTTGTTGGAATGTTGTCATATGTTTTACGGTGGAGAGGATCATGACTTTAAATACAACTATTAAACTGTTGGGATAACTAACAAAAGAGGCACTGGTGGGCAATATATGCTATTTGGTTTTTCATGTCCACTTGTGTCCCGTAGGCCCCGAGTACTTGATACCTGTTCCTTGATTATTTGCACTATCCACATCCGGGAGACCCTATGGATCCCCCTTAGCCAGAGCTTGATTCATTCTTATTTCTTGGGGCCACAAAGTAGTTTGGGGCTTTATTACTATCCTGTACTTATGCCATGCTTTACTGCTTTATTTACGATCGTGCATGGAGCAGCTGTACTATTTTGGAACATGGAATGTTTTCGTGGTATCGACAAGCCCAGTCACACTTTCGGGTTCCCAGTCGTTTACAGCCATTGACACAAACCCTGGGTCCGTCTTAGAGCCGGCCAACTTCATTGCGGGTACCTTAGTGGGGTGGCCCCCTGAAATGATTTATGAATCCTGTGATTGCTTTGTCATGAAAGCCTCGTTGGGTTTTGATTTGGTTTTTCCGAGGTTGATCGTGTGTGTGTTGCTTTTTGTGCACCCCTGTAGGGTAAATCTTTCTGAAAGCCGTGTCCGCGGTTATGGACGACTTGGAGCACAGTACCTCGATCATAGACAAGCATAACTAAAGTAGTGCTATAAATTTGACTCAATATGTGACTAGTAGTCAGCTTCACTACAATGGAATGAATAATAAAAGTGCCAACAACTGGTGGAACTGGGGTGTATCGTGTCATGTTATACCTGCCTAGTAAGTATTGCAACTCCAATGGAATGTGATAAAAGTGCCAACAACTGCTGGGTTTTGGGATTCCTCAGGACAATTGTATCTGACTAGTAAATGTTCCAACTACAACGGAATGGTCAATTAAAATTGCCCACTACTTATGCTCGCAGGATGACTCATGCTATCTATATCTGATTAGTAAGTACTGCAACTATAACGGTATGAGTAAAACTGCCAACCGTGTGAGTTCCTTGGTTTGACTTCCTCGTTTGGTCTCGAGGGGGAATACCAGGATGGGTATGATTGGTGTTAGTATCAGGTTGGATTCGAATAGGTCTCTCTTATCTCTCTAATAGCCGACAGATGAATCGAGTCTCTATAGGTTGTTTAGTGCATGCTGCGCTGCCGCTTCAGTCCACCATACCTATGTAGGCGAGAGCCGCCGAATTCTAGCCTTGCCGTGTACTGGCCTCAGTACTGACGCTCCTCTTTTTCCTTTGCCCTTTGTCGGCACCCCTTTTGTTTTAGCAGGTTTGAGATCAACGTCGTTAGTAGGGTTACCCTTCCGGCTTGGCCTGGGCAGGGTTATGGACGCCATTGGTTATTCTTTAGGGCTCTTAGCCCCATTTGCATCTTGTCCATACTCGGACGCTATAGCGATTTCAAGGTTATTTGGATCTTTGTACTGTATATCGGTATTCTTGACTCATGGAGTCATGTTGTATATATATCTGTTCTGTGGGTCCCATCGAGGACTGTTGTGTAATGGTATTACTTTGTTTTCCACCCGCACGAAAGTGCCTGGTGGGCGTCCTTGAATCGTTTCTATGCGGGTTTGGCGGAAAAGGGCTAAAACTTCCATAGGGCCGATTCGAGGGTGTTACACACACCCAGTTTCATTGGATGTTTGTTCTTCTCACAAACCACACATGGATCCACCAGTGTCATTGCATGTCTATTATTTTCATGAACCATAGCTAGAGTCATTGCATGTCTGTTCCTCTCATGAATCACATATGGATCCACCAGTGTCATTGCATATGTGTTCTTTTCATGAACCACAACTAGAGTCATTGCATGTCAGTTCTTCTCACAAACCACATGGGGATCCACCAGTGTGATTAAATCTGTGTTCTTTTCATGAACCATAGCAAGAGTCATTGCATGTTAGTTCTTATCACAAACCACATAGGGATCCACCAGTGTCATTGCATGTCTTTTCTTTTCTTGAACCACACCTAGTGTGATTGCATGTTTGTTCCTCTAAACAAACCACACATGGATCCACCTAGTGTGATTGCATGTCTGTTCTTTTCACAAACCACGCAAGGATCCACCAGTGTCATTGCATGTGTGTTCTTTTCATGAACCACACATGGATCCACCTAGTGTGATTACATGTCTGTTCTTTTTACAAACCACAGATGGATCCTCCAGTTTCATTGCATGTCTGTTCTTTTCAGGAACCATAATTAGAGTCATTGCATGTCTGTTCTTTCCACGAACCACATATGGATCCACCAGTGTCATTGCATGTGTGTTCTTTTCCTGAAGCACATCTAGAGTTATTGCATGTCAGTTCTTCTCACAAACCACATAGGGATCCACTAGTGTGATTGCATGCGTGTTCTTTTCATGAACCATAACTAGAGTCATTGCATGTTAGTTCTTCTCACAAACCACATAGGGACCCACCAGTGTGATTGCTTGTCTGTTCCTATAAACAAACCACATATGGATCCACCCAGTGTCATTGCATGTCTGTTCCTTCCACAAACCACATATGGATCCACTAGTGTTATTGCATGTGTGTTCTTTCCATGAGCAATAGCTAGTGTCATTGCATGTCAGTTCTTCTCACAAACCACATAAGGATCCACCAGTGTCACTGCATGTCTGTTCTTTTCATGAACCACACCCAGTGTGATTGCATGTGTGTTCTTTCCACAATCCACACATGGATCCACCAGTGTCATTGCATGTGTGTTCTTTTCATGAACCACACCCAGTGTCATTGGATGTGTGTTCTTCTCATGAACCACACATGGACCCACCAGTGTCATTGGATGTGTGTTCTTTTCATGAACCACAGCTAGAGTCAATGCATGTGTGTTCTTCTAAACAAAGCACAGATGGATCCACCAGTGTAATTGCATGTCTGTTCTTTTCATGAACCACACCCAGTGTCATTGCATGTTTGTTGTTTCCACAAACCACACATGGATCCACCAGTGCCATTGGATGTGTGTTATTTTCATAAACCACACCTAGTGTCATTGGATATTTGTTCTTCTCACAAAGCACACATGGATCCACTAGTGTCATTGCATGTCTGTTCTTTTCACAAACCACAGCTAGATTCATTGCATGTCTGCTCTTTCCCAAAACCACATATGGATCCACCAGTGTCATTGCATGTGTGTTCTTTTCATGAACCACAGCTAGAGTCATTGCATGTCAGTTCTTCTCACAAACCACATAGGGATCCACTAGTGTGATAGCATGTGTAGCATCCCAATTGTCTAACAATTGCAATGCTACTAGCCTAGTCTATATAGATGCTACCTTCCTATATATAATTGTTGCATCATCATTGTATCATGCTCATGTCATCATGCCTCCTTGCATTTGAGCATCATATCAAACCCTTTCCCATTTGGTTCTTATCTCATATGCATTATTAATTGTATTTGCCTCTTGATATTGTATTTGGTTCTTGATATATTGTGTAATGCCCAAGTTGAGTTGGGGGCATATCTCTTATTAACTCCACCACCTTTTCTCTGTCACCACCTTATAATTCCACCATCCAACTAAATCTGAGCTTGGCTTTATTTGAGTTTATCTCTAGCTCATGTGGGTTGGGATGGATCCAATTCTTTTACCACATTCTCTCATCTTAGTGTCATGTTGTTTTCACATTATTGATACATGAGAGCCACATGGCCACCTTTGCATGCCTTGTGGGTGGAACCTTTTTCCTAGCTTCCATATGTGTGTTTTTGGGGTTATCATCATGTTGGGATATTTTGTGGGCTTATTAAATACCTAGTGGCATATTCACACTAGGAAGCCCCAAATATAATCCAATGTGATCATCTCCATATACTCCACTTGGAATTCTTTCTAAATTCCTTTGCGTGGGCCTTACTCCAACTTTGGGTTGCATAATAATAATGCCATGAAAGAATATTGTTTTCACAAGAATTATCATGGCATTAAATAATTTGCATGGGCCATGCAAGTACCACCTTTTTGCTTGTCATTTGGATTTTATTTGAATTTTGGGTGAATTTGAACCACATCTCTCTCTCTCTCCTCGTAGCTTGATCTTGTTTGATCTTGCTTAAGACCATCATCACCACACCCCCCCTCTTTTTTTGCTTGATCTAGTTGGAGCATGCAACCTTCTTCAAACCCTAAGCCACCCCATCTCTCCTCAAATCCCACCATGACCAAACCCTAGCTAACATGTCCCCCTCTCTCTCGGCCCTACCTCCCTCTCTCACCTAGCTGGCCCCACCGGCCACCCTCTCTTCCTGGCCACCTCTCCCTGCCCTAGCTACCAACCCCCAAACCCTAACCTAGCTCCAAACCTAGCTCTACCCGAGCCTAGCTCTAACCTACCCGAGGCTACCCCCTCAGTCTCTAGCTCCCTCCCTCCCTGCCTTGTGGCCCTAGCCCGAGCATGCCCCTGCCTCCCAGACCACCCTACCCCACCTGCCAGCTCCCCATGCGCCTGCCCTGCCCTGGCCGAGCCCAACCGAGCACGTGAAGGAGAAGAAAAGGTGGCCGACGCCACCTTTCCCCTCCACCATGCCAGCTACCCTCTTCCTCCGATCCTATCCACCCCCACCCCTCTGCCTCGCCCTGCGGCCTCGCCCAGATCTGGCCCAGACGCCCTCTCCCTTCTTTCCCACCAGTCACCCCATAGCCGCCCCCGTCGGCCTCTGCTCCGTCCTGACGATCCAGTCGATCCACGCGTCCGTGAAGAGGCCTGGAAGAGCGAGGAAGGTCCCCTGCACCGCCCTGCACTCGCCGTCGAGGAGGAGGAGGACCGAGCCGCCGATGCAGCGCCGCCGAGCCGAAACCCTAGGTCTCCTGGCCGTCTGCATCGCCGTTGTTCGCCTGCTCGCCGACCCGATCCAACGCCACCAGCAACCTCCCGGTGAGCCCCTGTGCCTCCCTGACACCTCCGTCTCCCCCGCCGTCGCCTGTGCTGTGTCGTTTCTTGGCGCCCTCGGTGCGTTGTTTGCTGCCATACGCTCGCTCACGCCGTAAAACCTACCTAGGCCTGCGCTTCCACGACACCTACCCCAACCTACCACAGCAGCGCCTCATTCGCGCCCGGCGTCACAAGGCTCGATCCTTGCAGCGCCCGCTCTGCTGAACACCGATCATCGGCTGGCAAGAGAAGAGGAACAGTGGATCGCGAGGTCGTTTTGCGTTAAACCCCCTGCTTCTTTTTACTCCTAACCCGCGGTCCAGCTTGGTCCCACCTGTCGGCCTCCCTGTCGTTTTGCAAAAAGGTACCTAGGCTTTAGAAATCCTCAACTCGCTCCTCACATGGCACAAGGTGGCACCCCTCGGGTCGCCATTGTCAGTGGGCTCAAGTCGGTTGCCCACCACATCCTCTAGGGCTAGCTCAACCAGCGGTGACAAAAGCTTTTCCGTGCGTGTGCTGAGTCAGCGTGAGTCTGTCTGCAGCTAGGTTAATCTGAGTATAAAAAATATTGCTGTTTCATTTTAAATTCAAATCTTTTCTAATTATTTCAAATTCAAATATATTTCGTTTTTAAATATCTTTCAAATATTAATCCAAATAACACATATAATATATGTTTTCAAATCAGAAAAATGTGAGGAATTCAAATATGGCCTTCAAAATATATTTTGAACACTTAAATTTCCAAGTTTATTTAAATTACAATAAATGCCCCTTTTCCTTACATAATTAATAACTTTTGAGTTATAAGTCCAAATTCAAGAAATGATATGTCTAAAATGATTAGCTCGACGAGACCCTTCTGTTTATGCATTCCATGGTTTGAATTGAAGCATGCATCATATAAATATAAAGTATGCAGCAACTTAATTGTGAATAAAATGGGCCCAAAACTCAATAAAATGCTTTGTTATTGTTTCCACACCTCACCCATGCCATGCTACCTTAATGCCATGAAAATTGTGCATCATTCATCATGGCATGATTGTTTGCTTGATGCATTTTATTCATATGCTTGCGCACTTTATTTATGTTGGCCCTTGTTTGTTTGGTTCTTCTTCGAATAGACGCTGAGCAGGGGATATATCAAGAGAACCAGGAGCACTACCCAGATCCATTCCTTGCTTCAACTGAGCTGCCAGGCAAGCACTACCACATGCTTGCATACATACAGTACCTATTGCCTCTATCTTATTCTTGCATCATTGAGTCGCGACTGCATTAAATTGAATCCCAAGTATTGCATAGCCTTTACTTTTAAACCCCACCGAAGCTTGTTCCTCCATCCCATGAGCCATTACTGCAGGAGTTGTTTGAGCCATGCGAGTCGTAGAACAGCATGTGTAGGGTATGTGAGTGTCTGTTGGATAACGAGGTACCTAAACAACTTAACCGGAGTAGTAATGGGATAACTAATGAAAGTGGCACCGGTGAGCAATATCTGTTATTTGGTTTTTATGCTCACTTGTGTCCCGTAAGACCCCGAGTACTTGATTCCTGTTCCAAGAATATTCGCGCTATCCACATCCGGGAGGCTTATGGACCCCCCTGAGCCAGAGATTGATTCATTCTTATTTCTTGGGGCCACAAACTAGTTTGAGGTTTTATTTACTATCCTGTACTTATGCCATGCTTTACTGCTTTATTTAAATTGTGCGAAATGCACTTGCTTTGTCTTGTTAGGATTGGAGTGTTTTGCGGTGTCGACAAGCCCAGTCACATTTTCGGGTTCCCGATCGTTCACAGCCATTGGCGCAAACCTTGAGTCCGTCTCGAGTCATAGTCTGCTAAGGGAAGCTTAATGGGGTGGCCCCCTGAAATATTTCTGAATCCTGTAATTGCTTTGTCGTGACTGCCTCGTTGGGTTTTGATTTGGTTTTTCCGAGGCATATCGAGTGTGTGTTGCTATTCGTGCACCCTGTAGGTAAAACTTTCCGAAAGCCACGCGCATGTTATGGGCGACTTGGAGCAGTTTCTCGATCATAGACAAGCATAACTAAAGTACCGCTTTTAATTTGACTAGACTAGGTACGACTAGTAAATAGTGCAACACCATGGAATGGATAATAAAACCAGCGGATGGGAGGTTTGTTCGTCCGCTTCCTCGTCGATGGCGAGGAGGAGGATGGATCTGTGGATATTACCGTTATAATCATTGTTATTAATTCACGGACATCCGTCTATCTCTGGTTAGGCGGATGGTTAGCGGTATCTATAGAATTGGTAGGGTTTATCTTTTGCTGCGATTCGTCACCCAGGTTGTGTCCCCTTTAGAGGCATAAAGACTTCTGAGTACCCTAGGGTCTCACGATAAATTATTGGTTCGGATGAACAGGTACACTCGCAAGATGGATCTGGGTGGAAGAGATGCGATGTGGGCAATGATCATTCGGTGTAGAAATTCCGGGAACGGGGATCCGTGAGATCTGTGGGCGGGATGTGCTTATTTATGGGGCATCTTATGCCGATTTGCTTCTTATCCGTACTCGGATTTTGTCTTCCGCTTCCGCTTGATACTCTGATGTTTGATGTATGAGGAGATATCCTAAACTATTATATCTATCTAGGGTATTTGGATCTTGCCGTATGGCGTTGCTATATTTCCTTTCTTTTTAGATGGAATGGCTCTGATGTACTATTGTATGGTGGCTTGCATACATACTCATTTGTGTATGTAGTTCATCCCTTCGCTTTCTTGCCGATTCGCCCGTTCTTGTCCCGATGTTTGGAAATGGTTGGGACGGCCGAAAGGTCTACCTGTGAGTGGCATTTGGGCCCCACCGTACTATTTCAACCATTTCTGATCATCCATGCTCGTGCTAGGAGCGTAATTCACCGAGGTAGTTACAATTGGTATCAGAGCCAGCCCGACCTTCAGGGTCTCAGCCAAATGGTCGTTGTCTGTCTAGCAAATATTTTGGTAGTTATGTATACTAGGAAAAAAACAAAAGCGAGAGTAGGACTGCTTCCACTTTTCTTCTTACCCACCCACCACCCTTTTCTGGTAAGGAAGTGTAACGTTTTCAATCCTCTTCTTGAAATTCAAACTAGGATTCACGTGTTCTGGGTTTCCGTAGTACCATAGAAAGAGTGTGTGTGTGTGTGAGTGTGTAATTCCTTGTCTATCTGTTGCATCCTTCATGTTATCTTTATCTGCCTTTGGTTATCAACTGTTGGTACATTCCATATTGACAGGCTTTTGAAAACCGACGCGATCTATCTGACTCCTTGTCAACCGGTGCCATCTTCTTAAGGGTGTTCTTCCTTCTAGCAACTCCTCTTTCTGTGTAACCATCTGTTGCTAATCTCTATCTGCTAAGAGATTTTGCGCATCTATCGGTATTTTAATGCCGAAAATTGCGGAAAATTTTTCTTTGATCCATCTGTGTTTCCACACTCCTCTCCAGTCGTGTGTGAAACATTATCTATCTCCTTTTATCAGCATGTCCATGCTAACTCATTCTTTTGTCACCGGCGCTTAATCTTGGAGTTTCTTTTCATCTCCTTTTCTCTTGGGCTAATTACATAACATGTGTCGATCTGATGCTGGTGATTGTAATTTGGTTCTCGGCATAGCTATATTCCACTCATGATAGTGACGATTGGAATATGGAAAATGCTATAAACCGTCACCATCTGGAGGATACGGTCAACTCCTGTGATTTTGGGTACACCGTGATCCTATCTATGCTTATTCAAGCATCCTTGGAAATCCGGAGTTTCTCAAGGCACTACGGCGGTCTATCATCTGTCCATCATGCTGCACATCTTTTTGGAACTCCATATCTGCACATCTTTTCGTCTCTGATAGCTCATACCATAAGCAAAGCTATATCATCGGTTCTTACCCAAGATCTCTTTATCTTTGTAACCGGCGATCCGATCGACAATGTGAACCAGGTGACATCTCTTGCCCTTCCGAAGGACCAGATAATCTATTCTTCCAGTACATCTTCTTCAATTCTGGAATTAGCAAGTTCATTGTTAATTCCATCTTCCATCTTAAATCAAACCCGGAGTTTTCTTTGTTGGCAAGTTATCATCATCGTTCCGCCGAAGATTTTCCTCAGGACTGCTAAATCTCTCTCAATCATTTCAAGAAGAACATGGAGTTCTTTCACCTCTACCTCGTTAAGTAATCTCTTGAAACTCTCTCGCTCTATCGTCTATGCTCAATCCACCGGAGGCCATGAAGACCTTCCAGATCTTGTGTTCCTTCTGTTCAAGTTGGTGCTATCTTTTATGTAGCTGTTGAATCTTGCAGTTGTTCTCCGTAATCTTCCTTCATATCTTTCCGGTGGCTTGGTACTTCCGACATGACGACAACATCATCACCCTTATCTATCTTGAATCCGGCAAATCATTTGCATCTATCCTTGTTTTCTAACGGAGTTCCAGGAGCTCTTCTTATCAATACCTTCAGTCTGTTTCGGTAGTTGGATTGCATGGTTTTCTTATTCATGTGCGGAGTAATGCTTTGAGTGCGGGATGGAGTAGCTACCATACCACTACTCTTATCATTCGCTCTTGTACAATGAATTGGGGAATTCATGTGATTTCGCTCATCCCACGGAAGTTAGAAGTGGCCTTTATCCCTCGATACTTTTACTTCCGTCCTTGTTTTTCCGGAGTGCTCTCTCGAAGAAAGTAATCAATAATATCTCGTTGGTGATCTCATCTTTTCCTACACGGAGCAAAATCTTCTGTTATCTGGTGGAAACAATGCAAACTCCTTTCTATCCTCGTCTTTTTACCGGGGCTCTACATCCCCAAACAAGATGAAAGGAAAATATCTCTCTTTGTTTTATCAATTCTTTTTCTGTGGTAAAGCCAATTATGGTTGATACCATCAGCCACAAAATCTATTGCGTTAGCCTCAAGGCTAAAGAAGCAATAAGTATCTCTACAATAAACTCCAGATCCTCCATATTCTTTGCTTCTCGGGATTCCACCATGATCTATCTTCACATCCGTCTCTGGAAGTTATATCCGCGTACCTCAATTGCGTGATCCTTTGGTTCTTACCGGCGCAACAAGAATCTAATCCGTCGATGTCTAACTAGATCTTTCTGATGATATCAAGGGACTCTATTGTTTGAAGGCAATATTGTTTCCGAACTTCATTTCTCTAATCCGAGAGAGGATACGATGCTATTGTCATAGTGGTTCAAAACCTCTCCAATCTAGCTCTTTTCTTCTGGTGACACAAAGATCCATCCTCTCTTGTATCGGTAAATCTTTAATCTTAATGGCGTGTTTCTCTTATTCATGATCCATCATCTTTTCCTTTTCTTTCGCAAGTGGTTCTAGTCTTTTATCTTGTTCTCGAAAACCGGAGCTATGTCCATCCTATCCTTCTTGTCTCACGACAATCCTTCAACTCTTCTACCCGTTGTATCTCCAGCAAAACGCAAGACTCGCAACAAGTCTAGCAAGTTTTGCAAGGTGTAGTGGTCGCACCATTCCGTTCTTCATCATCTTGGGAACGTCAGGGTCACCTTCGTTCGAACATCCGCCGCTCCTTGTGTTGTTTTCTTTTTCCTAGGAATCTCGGGGCGAGATTCTTGTTTAGTGGGGGAGAGTTGTAGCATCCCAATTGTCTAACAATTGCAATGCTACTAGCCTAGTCTATATAGATGCTACCTTCCTATATATAATTGTTGCATCATCATTGTATCATGCTCATGTCATCATGCCTCCTTGCATTTGAGCATCATATCAAACCCTTTCCCATTTGGTTCTTATCTCATATGCATTATTAATTGTATTTGCCTCTTGATATTGTATTTGGTTCTTGATATATTGTGTAATGCCCAAGTTGAGTTGGGGGCATATCTCTTATTAACTCCACCACCTTTTCTCTGTCACCACCTTATAATTCCACCATCCAACTAAATCTGAGCTTGGCTTTATTTGAGTTTATCTCTAGCTCATGTGGGTTGGGATGGATCCAATTCTTTTACCACATGCTCTCATCTTAGTGTCATGTTATTTTCACATTATTGATACATGAGAGCCACATGGCCACCTTTGCATGCCTTGTGGGTGGAACCTTTTTCCTAGCTTCCATATGTGTGTTTTTGGGGTTATCATCATGTTGGGATATTTTGTGGGCTTATTAAATACCTAGTGGCATATACACACTAGCAAGCCCCAAATATAATCCAATGTGATCATCTCCATATACTCCACTTGGAATTCTTTCTAAATTCCTTTGCGTGGGCCTTACTCCAACTTTGGGTTGCATAATAATAATGCCATGAAAGAATATTGTTTTCACAAGAATTATCATGGCATTAAATAATTTGCATGGGCCATGCAAGTACCACCTTTTTGCTTGTCATTTGGATTTTATTTGAATTTTGGGTGAATTTAAACCACATCTCTCTCTCTCCTCGTAGCTTGATCTTGTTTGATCTTGCTTAAGACCATCATCACCACACCCCCCCCCTCTTGTTTTGCTTGATCTAGTTGGAGCATGCAACCTTCTTCAAACCCTAAGCCACCCCCCTCTCTCCTCAAATCCCATCATGACCAAACCCTAGCTAACATGTCCCCCTCTCTCTCGGCCCTACCTCCCTCTCTCACCTAGCTGGCCCCACCGGCCACCCTCTCTTCCTGGCCACCTCTCCCTGCCCTAGCTACCAACCCCCAAACCCTAACCTAGCTCCAAACCTAGCTCTACCCGAGCCTAGCTCTAACCTACCCGAGGCTACCCCCTCTCTCTCTAGCTCCCTCCCTCCCTGCCTTGTGGCCCTAGCCCGAGCCTGCCCCTGCCTCCCAGACCACCCTACCCCACCTGCCAGCTCCCCATGCGCCTGCCCTGCCCTGGCCGATCCCGACCGAGCACGTGAAGGAGAAGAAAAGGTGGCCGACGCCACCTTTCCCCTCCACCACGCCAGCTACCCTCTTCCTCCGATCCTATCCACCCCCACCCCTCTGCCTCGCCCTGCGGCCTCGCCCAGATCTGGCCCAGGACGCTCCCCTCTCTCCCTTCTTCTCCACCGCCACCAGTCACCCCATAGCCGCCCCCGTCGGCCTCTGCTCCGTCCCGACGATCCAGTCGAGCCACGCGTCCGTGAAGAGGCCTGGAAGAGCGAGGAAGGTCCCCTGCACCGCCCTGCACTCGCCGTCGAGGAGGAGGAGGACCGCCGATACCAGCGCCACGAGCCGAAACCCTAGGTCTCTGGCCGTCAGCGCCGCGTCGTTGCTCGCTTTCGCCGACCCGATCCAACGCCACCAGCAACCTCCCGGTGAGCCCCTGTGCCTCCCTGACACCTCCGTCTCCCCCGCCGTCGCCTGTGCTCGCCGGTCGTTTCTCCGAGCGCCCTCGGTGCGTCGTCGTTTGCTGCCGTCTGCTCGCTCCGCGCCGCGTAAAAACCTACCTAGGCCTCGCCCGCTTCCCTGACACCTACCCCAACCTACCACAGCGGCAGCCTCGGCTCAGCAAGGCGTCAGCGCTCGATCCTGCGCCCGCTCTGCTGAACACCGATCTGTCAACCGCGGCAGAGAAGAGGAACAGTGGATCGCGAGGTCGTTTTGCGTTAAACCCCCTGCTTCTTTTTACTCCTAACCCGCGGTCCAGCTTGGTCCCACCTGTCGGCCTCCCTGTCGTTTTGCAAAAAGGTACCTAGGCTTTAGAAATCCTCAACCCGCGCTCCCTCGCTGCGCCGCGTGGCACCCCCTGGGTCGCCCGCTGTCGCGTGGGCCTGCGAAGTCGGTTGCCCCACCTGTCATCCTCTAGGGCTAGCTCAACCAGCGGTGACAAAAGCTTTTCCGTGCGCGTGTGTGCTGAGTCAGCGCGTGACCCCACCTGTCAGTGTCTGCAGCTAGGTTAATCTGAGTATAAAAAAATATTGCCTGTTTCTGTTTTAAATTCAAATCTTTTTCTAATTATTTCAAATTCAAATATATTTCTGTTTTTAAATATCTTTTCAAATATTAATCCAAATAACACATATAATATATGTTTTCAAATCAGAAAAATGTGAGGAATTCAAATATGGCCTTCAAAATATATTTTGAACACTTAAATTTCCAAGTTTATTTAAATTACAATAAATGCCCCTTTTTCTATAATAATTAATAACTTTTGATTTATAAGTCCAAATTCAAGAAATGATATGTCTAAAATGATTAGCTCGACGAGACCCTTCTGTTTATGCATTCCATGGTTTGAATTGAAGCATGCATCATATAAATATAAAGTATGCAGCAACTTAATTGTGAATAAAATGGGCCCAAAACTCAATAAAATGCTTTGTTATTGTTTCCACACCTCACCCATGCCATGCTACCTTAATGCCATGCAAATTGTGCATCATTCATCATGGCATGATTGTTTGCTTGATGCATTTTATTCATATGCTTGCGCACTTTATTTATGTTGGCCCTTGTTTGTTTGGTTCTTCTTCGAATAGATCTTTGGCGGGGATATATCAAGAGAACCAGGAGCACTACCCAGATCCATTCCTTGCTTCAACTGAGCTGCCAGGCAAGCACTACCACATGCTTGCATACATACAGTACCTATTGCCTCTATCTTATTCTTGCATCATTGAGTCGCGACTGCATTAAATTGAATCCCAAGTATTGCATAGCCTTTACTTTTAAACCCCACCGAAGCTTGTTCCTCCATCCCATGAGCCATTACTGCAGGAGTTGTTTGAGCCATGCGAGTCATAGAACAGCATGTGTAGGGTATGTGAGTGTCTGTTGGATAACGAGGTACCTAAACAACTTAACCGGAGTAGTAATGGGATAACTAATGAAAGTGGCACCGGTGAGCAATATCATTATATTTGGTTTTTATGCTCACTTGTGTCCGTAAGACCCAGTGCTTGATTCTGTTCCAAGAATATTCGCACTATCCACATCCGGAGGCTTATGGACCCCCACAGGCGAGCTTGATTCATTCTTATTTCTTGGGGCCACAAACTAGTTTGAGGTTTTATTTACTATCCTGTACTTATGCCATGCTTTCTTGCTTTATTTAAATTGTGCGAGGTAGCACCTTTTGCTTGTCTTGTTAGGATTGCGGAGTGTTTTCGCGGTGTCGACAAGCCCAGTCACATTTTCGGGTTCCCAGTCGTTCACAGCCATTGGCGCAAACCTTGAGTCCGTCTCGGAGTCAGCTAGCTCCGTTGCGGGTAGCTTAATGGGGTGGCCCCCTGAAATATTTCTGAATCCTGTAATTGCTTTGTCGTGACTGCCTCGTTGGGTTTTGATTTGGTTTTTCCGAGGCATATCGAGTGTGTGTTGCTATTCGTGCACCCCTGCAGGGTAAAACTTTCTGAAAGCCGTGTCCGCGGTTATGGACGACTTGGAGCACAGTTTCTCGATCATAGACAAGCATAACTAAAGTACCGCTTTTAATTTGACTAGACTAGGTACCTGACTAGTAAATAGTGCAACACCCATGGAATGGATAATAAAACTGCCAACGGATGGGAGGTTTGTTCGTCCGCTTCCTCGTCGGTAAGCGAGGAGGAGGATGGATCTGTGGATATTACCGTTATAACTGTTATAACTGTTGTTATTAATTCATGGACATCCGTCTATCTCTGGTTAGGCGGATGGTTAGCGAGTATCTATAGAATTGGTAGGGTTTATCTTTTGCTGCGATTCGTCACCCAGGTTGTGTCCCTTTAGAGGCATAAAGACTTGCTGAGTACCCTAGGGTCTCACACGATAAATTATTGGTTCGGATGAGCACACCATAAGATGGATCTTTGGGTGGAAGAGGCAGACGATGTGGGCAATGATCATTGTGTAGAGATTAGAGCGAGGATCCGTGAGATCGTGGCGGGATGTGCTTATTTATGGGGCATCTTATGCCGATTTGCTTCTTATCCGTACTCGGATTTTGTCTTCCGCTTGATACTCTGATGTTTGATGTATGAGGAGATATCCTAAACTATTATATCTATCTAGGGTATTTGGATCTTGCCGTATGGCGTTGCTATATTTCCTTTCTTTTTAGATGGAATGGCTCTGATGTACTATTGTATGGTGGCTTGCATACATACTCATTTGTGTATGTAGTTGATCCCTTTTGCCGATTCGCCCGTTCTTGTCCCGATGTTTGGAAATGGTTGGGACGGTAGAAAATCTACTGTGAGTGGCATTTGGGCCCCACCGTACTATTTCAACCATTTCTGATCATCCAGGCTCGTGCTAGGAGCGTAATTCACCGAGGTAGTTACAGCATGTGTGTTCTTTTCATGAACCACAGCTAGAGTCATTGCATGTCAGTTCTTCTCACAAACCACATAGGGATCCACCAGTGTCATTGCATGTCTGTTCTTTTCATGAACCACACCTAGTGTGACTACATGTCTGTTCCTCTAAACAAACCACACATGGATCCACCTAGTGTGATTGCATGTCTGTTCTTCTCACAAACCACACACAGATCCACAAGTGTCATTGCATGTGTTTTCTTTTCATGAACCACACATGGATCCAGCTAGTGTGATTGCATGTCTGTTATTTTCACAAACCACAGATGGATCCACCAGTGTCATTGCATGTCTGGTCTTTTAATGAACCACAACTAGAGTCATTGCATGTCTATTCTTTCCACAAACCACATATGGATCCACCAGTGTCATTGCATGTGTGTTCTTTTCATGAACCACAGCTAGAGTCATTGCATGTCAGTTCTTCGCACAAACCACATAGGGATCCACCAATGTGATTGCATATGTGTTCTTTTCATGGACCACAACTAGATTCATTGCATGTCAGTTCTTCTTACAAACCACATAGGGATCCACTAGTGTGATTGCATGTCTGTTCTTTTCATGAACCACACCAAGTGTCATTGCATGTGTGTTCCTCTAAACAAACCACTCATGGATCCACCCTGTGTCATTGCATGTCTGTTCCTTCCACAAACCACATATGGATCCACCAGTGTCATTGCATGTGTGTTCTTTTCATGAACCATAGCTAGAGTCATTACATGTCAGTTCTTCTCACAAACCACATAAGGATCCACTAGTGTCATTGCATGTCTGTTATTTTCATGAACCACACCCAGTGTGATTGCATGTGTGTTCTTTCCACAAACCACACATGGATCCACCAGTGTGATTACATGTGTATTCTTTTCATGAACCACACCGAGTGTCATTGGATGTGTGTTCTTCTCATGAACCACACATGGATCCACCAGTGTCATTGGATGTGTGTTCTTTTCATGAACCACAGCTAGAGTCATTGCATCTGTGTTCTTCTAAACAAAGCACACATGGATCCACCAGTGTAATTGCATGTCTGTTCTTTTCATGAACCACACCCAGTGTCATTGCATGTCTGTTGTTTCCACAAACCACACATGGATCCACCAGTGCCATTGGATGTGTGTTCTTTTCATAAACCACACCTAGTGTCATTGGATATTTGTTCTTCTCACAAAGCACAGATGGATCCACTAGTGTCATTGCATGTCTGTTCTTTTCATGAACCACAGCTAGATTCATTGCATGTCTGCTCTTTCCCCAAACCACATATGGATCCACCAGTGTCATTGTATGTGTGTTCTTTTCATGAACCACACCTAGAGTCATTGCATGTCAGTTCTTCTCTCAAACCACATAGGGATCCACCAGTGTGATTGCATGTGTGTTCTTTTCATGAACCACAGCTAGAGTCATTGCATGTCAGTTCTTCTCACAAACCACATAGGGATCCACCAGTGTCATTCCATGTCTGTTCTTTTCATGAACCACACCTAGTGTGACTGCATGTCTGTTCCTCTAAACAAACCACACATGGATCCAACTAGTGTGATTGCATGTCTGTTCTTCTCACAAACCACACACAGATCCACAAGTGTCATTGCATGTGTTTTCTTTTCATGAACCACACATGGATCCAGCTAGTGTGATTGCATGTCTGTTCTTTTCACAAACCACAGATGGATCCACCAGTGTCATTGCATGTCTGTTCTTTTCATGAACCACAACTAGAGTCATTGCATGTCTGTTCTTTCCAGAAACCACATATGGATCCACCAGTGTCATTGCATGTGTGTTCTTTTCATGAACCACAGCTAGAGTCATTGCATGTCAGTTCTTCGCACAAACCACATAGGGATCCACCAGTGTGATTGCATGTGTGTTCATTTCATGGACCACAACTAGATTCATTGCATGTCAGTTCTTCTCACAAACCACATAGGGATCCACTAGTGTGATTGCATGTCTGTTCTTTTCATGAACCACACCAAGTGTCATTGCATGTGTGTTCCTCTAAACAAACCACACATGGATCCATCCTGTGTCATTGCATGTCTGTTCCTTCCACAAACCACATATGGATCCATCCTGTGTCATTGCATGTGTGTTCTTTTCATGAACCATAGCTAGAGTCATTACATGTTAGTTCTTCTCACAAACCACATAAGGATCCACTAGTGTCATTGCATGTCTGTTATTTTCATGAACCACACCCAGTGTGATTGCATGTGTGTTCTTTCCACAAACCACACATGGATCCACCAGTGTGATTGCATGTGTGTTCTTTTCATGAACCACACCAAGTGTCATTGGATGTGTGTTCTTCTCATGAACCACACATGGATCCACCAGTGTCATTGGATGTGTGTTCTTTTCATGAAACACAGCTAGAGTCATTGCATGTGTGTTCTTCTAAACAAAGCACACATGGATCCACCAGTGTAATTGCATGTCTGTTCTTTTCATGAACCACACCCAGTGTCATTGCATGTCTGTTGTTTCCACAAACCACACATGGATCCACCAGTGCCATTGGATGTGTGTTCTTTTCATAAACCACACCTAGTGTCATTCGATATTTGTTCTTCTCACAAACCACACATGGATCCACTAGTGTCCTTGCATGTCTGTTCTTTTCATGAACCACAGCTAGATTCATTGCATGTCTGCTCTTTCCACAAACCACATATGGAGCCACCAGTGCCATTGCATGTGTGTTCTTTTCATGAACCACAGCTAGAGTCATTGCACATCAGTTCTTCTCACAAACCACATAGGGATCCACCAGTGTGATTGCATGTGTGTTCTTTTCATGATACACAGCTGGAGTCATTGCATGTCAGTTCTTCTCACAAACCACACAGGGATCCACCAGTGTCATTGCATGTCTGTTCTTTTCATGAACCACACCTAGTGTGACTACATGTATGTTCCTCTAAACAAACCACACATGGATCCACCTAGTGTGATTGCATGTCTGTTTTTCTCACAAACCACACACAGATCCACAAGTGTCATTGCATGTGTTTTCTTTTCATGAACCACACATGGATCTAGCTAGTGTGATTGCATGTCTGTTCTTTTCACAAACCACAGATGGATCCACCAGTGTCATTGCATGTCTGTTCTTTTCTTGAACCACAACTAGAGTCATTGCATGTCTGTTCTTTCCACAAACCACATATGGATCCACCAGTGTCATTGCATGTGTGTTCTTTTCATGAACCACAGCTAGAGTCATTGCATGTCAGTTCTTCGCACAAACCACATAGGGATCCACCAGTGTGATTGCATGTGTGTTCTTTTCATGGACCACAACTAGATTCATTGCATGTCAGTTCTTCTCACAAACCACATAGGGATCCACCAGTGTGATTGCATGTCTGTTCTTTTCATGAACCACACCAAGTGTCATTGCATGTGTGTTCCTCTAAACAAACCACACATGGATCCATCTTGTGTCATTGCATGTCTATTCCTTCCACAAACCACATATGGATCCACCAGTGTCATTGCATGTGTGTTATTTTCATGAACCATAGCTAGAGTCATTACATGTCAGTTCTTCTCACAAACCACATAAGGATCCACCAGTGTCATTGCATGTCTGTTATTTTCATGAACCACACCCAGTGTGATTGCATGTGTGTTATTTCCACAAACCACACATGGATCCACCAGTGTGATTACATGTGTATTCTTTTCATGAACCACACCCAGTGTCATTGGATGTGTGTTCTTCTCATGAACCACACTTGGATCCACCAGTGTCATTGGATGTGTGTTCTTTTCATGAACCAGAGGTAGAGTAATTGCATGTGTGTTCTTCTAAACAAACCGCACAAGGATCCACTAGTGTCATTGCATGTCTGTTATTTTCATGAACCACACCAGTGTCAATGCATGTCTGTTCTTTCCACAAACCACACATGGATCCACCAGTGCCATTGGATGTGTGTTCCTTTCATCAACCACACCTAGTGTCATTGGATGTGTGTTCTTCTCACAAACCACAGATGGATCCACCAGTCTCATTGCATGTCTGTTCTTTTCATGAACCACACATGGATCGACCTAGTGTGATTGCATGTCTGTTCTTTTCACAAACCACACATGGATCCACCAGTGTCATTGCATGTGTGGTCTTTTCATGAACCGTAGCTAGAGTCATTGCATGTCAGTTCTTCTCACAAACCACATAGGGATCCACCAGTGTCATTGCGTGTGTTCTTTTAATGAACCACACCCAGTGTCATTGCATGTCTGTTCCTCTAAACAAACCACACATGGATCCACCTAGTGTGATTGCATGCCTGTTCTTTTCACAAACCACACATGGATCCACCAGTGTCATTGGATGTGTGTTCTTTTCATGAACCACACCCAGTGCCATTGGATGTGTGTTCTTTTCATGAACCACACCCAGTGTCATTGGATGTGTGATCTTTTCAAAAAACCACACATGGATCCACCAGTGTCATTGCATGTCTGTTCTTTTCATGAACCACACCCGGTGTGATTGCATGTCTATTCCTCTAAACAAACCACACATGGATCCACCTAGTGTGATTGCATGTCTATTCTTTTCACAAACCACACATGGATCCACCAGTGTCATTGCATGTGTGTTCTTTTCATGAACCAAACATATATCCACCTAGTGTGATTGCATGTCTGTTCCTTTCACAAACCACACATGGATCCACCAGTGTCATTGCATGTGTGTTCTTTTCATGAACCACAACTAGAGTCATTGCATGTCTTTTCTTTCCACAAACCACATATGGATCCACAAGTGTCATTGCATGTGTGTTCTTTTCATGAACCACAACTAGAGTCATTGCATGTCAGTTCTTCTCACAAACCACATAGGGATCCACCAGTGTGATTGCATGCATGTTCTTTTCATGAACCACACCTAGAGTCATTGCATGTCAGTTCTTCTCACAAACCACATAGGGATCCACCTGTGTGATTGCATGTCTATTCCTCTAAACAAACCACACATGGATCCACCCAGTGTCATTGCATGTCTGTTCCTTCCACAAACCACAAATGGATCCACCAGTGTCATTGCATGTGTGTTCTTTTCATGAACAATAGCTAGAGTCATTGCATGTCGGTTCTTCTCACAAACCACATAAGGATCCACCAGTGTCATTGCATGTCTGTCCTTTTCATGAACCACACCCAGTGTGATTGCATGTGTGTTCTTTCCACAAACCACACATGGATCCACCAGTGTCATTGCATGTGTGTTCTTTTCATGAACCACACCCAGTGTCATTGGATGTGTGTTCTTCTCATGAACCACACATGGATTCACCTGTGTCATTGGATGTGTGTTCTTTTTCATGAACCATAGCTAGAGTCATTGCATGTGTGTTCTTCTAAACAAAGCACACATGGATCCACTAGTGTAATTGCATGTCTGTTCTTTTCATGAACTACACCTAGTGTGATGGCATGTCTGTTGGTTCCACAAACCACACATGGATCCACCAGTGGCATTGGATGTGTGTTCTTTTCATGAACCACACCTAGTGTCATTGGATATCTGTTCTTCTCACAAACCACAGATGGATCCACCAGTGTCATTGCATGTCTGTTCTTTTCATGATCCATAACTAGAGTCATCGCATGTCTGTTCTTTCCATAGACCACATATGGATCCACCAGTGTCATTGCATGTGTGTTCTTTTCATGAACCACAGCTAGAGTCATTGCATGTCAATTCTTCTCACAAACCACATAGGGATCCACCAGTGTGATTGCATGTGTGTTCTTTTCATGAACCACAACTAGAGTCATTGCATGTCAGTTCTTCTCACAAACCACATAGGGATCCACTAGTGTCATTGCATGTCTGTTATTTTCATGAACCACACCCAGTGTGGTTGCATGTCTGTTCCTCTAAACAAGCCACACAAGGATCCACCTAGTGTGATTACATGTCTGTTCTTTTCACAAACCACAGCTAGATTCATTGCATGTCTGCTCTTTCCCCAAACCACATATGGATCCACCAGTGTCATTGCATGTGTGTTTTTTTCATGAACCACAGCTAGAGTCATTGCATGTCAGTTCTTCTCACAAACCACATAGGGATCCACTAGTGTGATTGCATGTGTGTTATTTTCATGAACCACAGCTAGAGTCATTGCATGTCAGTTCTACTCACAAACCACATAGGGATCCACCAGTGTCATTGCATGTTTGTTCTTTTCATGAACCACACCTAGTGTGACTGCGTGTCTGTTCCTCTAAACAAACCACACATGGATCCACCTAGTGTGATTGCATGTCTGTTCTTTTCACAAACCACAGATGGATCCACTAGTGTCATTGCATGTTTGTTCTTTTCATGAACCACAGCTAGAGTCATTGCATGTCTGTTCTTTCCACAAACCACATAAGGATCCACTAGTGTCATTGCATGTGTGTTGTTTTAATGAACCACAGCTAGAGTCATTGCATGTCTGCTCTATCCACAAACCACATATGGATCCACTAGTGTCATTGCATGTATGTTCTTTTCATGAACCACAACTAGAGTCATTGCATGTCAGTTCTTCTCACAAACCACATAGGGATCCACCAGTGTGATTGCATGTGTGTTCTTTTCATAAACCACAGCTAGAGTCATTGCATGTCAGTTCTTCTCACAAACCACATAGGGATCCACCAGTGTCATTTCATGTTTGTTCTTTTCATGAACCACACCTAGTGTCATTGCATGTCTGTTCCTCTAAACAAACCACACATGGATCCACCTAGTGTCATTCCATGTCTGTTCCTTCCATAAACCACATATGGATCCACTAATGTCATTGCATGTGTGTTCTTTTCATGAACCACAGCTAGTGTCATTGGATGTGTGTTATTCTCACAAACCACAGATGGATCCACCAGTGTCATTGCATGTCTATTCTTTTCATGAACCACACATGGATCCACCTAGTGTGATTGCATGTCTGTTGTTTTCACAAACCACACATGGATCCACTAGTGTCATTGCATCTGTGTCCTTTTCATGAACCATAGCTAGAGTCATTGCATGTTAGTTCTTCTCACAAACCACATATGGATCCACTAGTGTCATTGCATGTCTGTTCTTTTAATAAACCACACCTAGTGTCATTGCATGTCTGTTCCTCTAAACAAACCACACATGGATCCACCTAGTGTCATTGCATGCCTGTTCTTTTCACAAACCACACATGGATCCACCAGTGTCATTGGATGTGTGTTCTTTTCATGAACCGCAGCTAGATCCACCAGTGTCATTGGATGTGTGTTCTTTTCATGAACCACACCCATTGCCATTGGATGTGTGTTCTTTTCATGAACCACACCCAGTGTCATTGGATGTGTGTTCTTTTCACAAACCACACATGGATCCACCAGTGCCATTGCATGTCTGTTCTTTTCATGTACCACACCCAGTGTGATTGCATGTCTATTCCTCTAAACAAACCACACATGGATCCACCTAGTGTGATTGCATGTCTGTTCTTTTCACAAACCTCACATGGATCCACCAATGTCATTGCATGTGTGTTGTTTTCATGAACCACACATAGATCCACCTAGTGTGATTGCATGTCTGTTCTTTTCAGAAACCACACATGGATCCACCGGTGTCATTGCATGTGGGTTCTTTTCATGAACCACAACTAGAGTCATTGCATGTCTGCTCTATCCACAAACCACATATGGATCCACTAGTGTCATTGCATGTGTGTTCTTTTCATGAACCACAACTAGAGTCATTGCATGTCAGTTCTTCTGACAAACCACATAGGGATCCACCAGTGTGATTGCATGTGTGTTCTTTTCATAAACCACAGCTAGAGTCATTGCATGTCAGTTCTTCTCACAAACCACATAGGGATCCCTTTAGCGATCCATTCTGGAATCTTCTTTGCCGAGATGTGCAATTGGATTAAGCTTATCTGTCTGGAGATACAGCTTCCTTTCCTTCACTCCACATAGGTCATCGATAATCAAAGAAAGGTGTGAGTGAACGAGCCCCACTTTCCGATTCAGAAAACTGACACCGTTCAAAAAAAAATACTCCATACCTAGTTTACCTATTATAAGGTCTTGTGGGAATATGGTCAAATTCCACTAAGCCATTTATTTTCATAAATGTGTAGAAGGAGAAACGTTTCTTTCCCTTCCTATTGCGTTTAGCCGTCCCAGGACAAGTGCCCCCGTCGACTATGGAGGAGCTTTCGACGTCCGTGCCGCGCGATCGGTCGGGATCGGTGGCCTTCAGTTCATGCCGGATTTCCCTTGTGACGTTAGTCCTCGCAGCAGCTTGCTTTTGGGAATGACTATTCCCTTGTTGATCCGGGCTTGGTCCAGGAAAAGCTTTCGAGAAAACCCGCTCGTTTGAAAGCAGCGATAGGCCGTACGTACCTCTGCGGGCGGGCCAGCTTGAAGGAAAACGCCTGCTTGTGACTAATTAACTGCTCGACCTGGGGTGAACCAACTAGTATCTTAGAAAGAAACTCGGCTAATGAATATGCCCAGCGCCGAATAAAAAGAATTGTCCGGCAGACCCTATCGAGTGAGCTATTATGATTCGGTGACTTTGTTCTATCTACTGGATCATTCCATAGATTCCTTGATCGAGATCTTGGTCCTTGCTAGGCTTACTCGCGTAAATAACCCCCATGTCTTAGGTGTTCTCGGGGGTAAGCGAGTCAGTAGAATCGGTTGCACAACCGTCCAGCAAAAAGAATTGATCAAGAAATTGGTAAACTTTCGCATGATCGATGGTAAAAGAACGAGAGTTCGTGCTATTGTTTATAAAACTTTTCACCGCCTAGCTCGAACTGAACGCGATGTAATAGAAAAAACTTTGTTGATTCCCCACGAAGGAATCGGAATATCGCTACTTCCCCTTACTGCCCTAAGCGGGGGAGATGGATTAAAAACCTTGTGTGAAGGAAAGGCTGTCAACATATGGATCTCCAGTTTTTTTCGCGAAGGATTCAATCCAGCCACAGGTTCCCCTACGGCTACCTTGTTACGACTTCACCCCAGTCGAAGACCCCACCGTGGTATCGCCAATAAGACCACCAAAGGCCTTTGTGGCACTAGTGGTACACAGAAGTCATGGGTGATCATTGGTCCGATGCTTCGGGCGAAACCAATTCCCAGGGTGTGACGGGCGGTGTGTACAGGGCCCGGGTACATAGTGTCATTTCATGTCTGTTCTTTTCATGAACCACACCTAGTGTGACTGCATGTCTGTTCCTCTAAACAAACCACACATGGATCCACCTAGTGTGATTGCATGTCTGTTCTTTTCACAAACCACACATGGATCCACCAGTGTCATTGGATGTGTTTTCTTTTCATGAACCACAGCTAGAGTCATTGCATGTGTGTTCTTCTAAACAAACCACACATGGATCCACCAGTTTCATTGCATGTTTGTTCTTTTCATGAACCACACCCATTATCATTGCATGTCTGTTGTTTCCACAAACCACACATGGATCCACCAGTGCCATTGGATGTGTGTTCTTTTCATGAACCACACCTAGTGTCATTGGATGTTTGTTCTTCTCACAAACCACACATGGATCCACCAGTGTCATTGCATGTCTGTTCTTTTCATGAACCACAGCTAGAGTCATTGCATGTCAGTTCTTCTCACAAACCACATAGGGATCCACCAGTGTGATTGCATGTGTGTTCTTTTCATGAACCACAACAAGAGTCATTTCATGTTAGGTCTTCTCACAAACCACATAGGGATCCACCAGTGTCATTGCATGTCTTCTCTTTTCATGAACCACAACTAGTGTCATTGTATGTCTGTTCCTCTAAACAAACCACACATGGATCCACCTAGTGTCATTCCATGTCTGTTCCTTCCATAAACCACATATGGATCCACCAGTGTCATTGCATGTGTGTTCTTTTCATGAACCACAGCTAGTGTCATTGGATGTATGTTCTTCTCACAAACCACAGATGGATCCACCAGTGTCATTGCATGTCTGTTATATTCATGAACCACACATGGATCCACCTAGTGTGATTGCATGTCTGTTCTTTTCACAATCCACACGTGGATCCACTAGTGTCATTGCATCTGTGTCCTTTTCATGAACCACAGCTAGAGTCATTGCATGTCAGTTCTTCTCACAAACCACATAGGGATCCACCAGTGTCATTGCATGTCTGTTACTTTAATGAACCACACCTAGTGTCATTGCATGTCTGTTCCTCTAAACAAACCACACATGGATCCACCTAGTGTAATTGCATGCCTGTTCTTTTCACAAACCACACATGGATCCACAAGTGTGATTGGATGTGTGTTCTTTTGATGAACCGCAGCTAGATCCACCAGTGTCATTGGATGTGTGTTCTTTTCATGAACCACACCCAATGCCATTGGATGTGTGTTCTTTTCATGAACCACACCTAGTGTCATTGGATGTGTGTTCTTTTCACAAACCACACATGGATCCACCAGTGTCATTGCATGTCTATTCTTTTCATGAACCACACCCAGTGTGATTGCATGTATATTCCTCTAAACAAACCACACATGGATCCACCTAGTGTGATTGCATGTCTGTTCTTTTCACAAACCACACATGGATACACCAGTGTCATTGCATCTGTGTCCTTTTCATGAACCACAACTAGAGTCATTGCATGTCAGTTCTTCTCACAAACCACATAGGGATCCACCAGTGTCATTGCATGTCTGTTATTTTAATGAACCACACCTAGTGACATTGCATGTCTGTTCCTCTAAACAAACCACACATGGATCCACCTAGTGTAATTGCAAGCCTGTTCTTTTCACAAACCACACATGGATCCACCAGTGTCATTGGATGTGTGTTCTTTTCATGAACCGCAGCTAGATCCACCAGTGGCATTGGATGTGTGTTCTTTTCATGAACCACACCCTGTGCCATTGGATGTGTGTTCTTTTCATGAACCACACCCAGTGTCATTGGATGTGTGTTCTTTTCACAAACCTCACATGGATCCACCAGTGTCATTGCATGTTTGTTCTTTTCATGAACCACACCCAGTGTGATTGCATGTCTATTCCTCTAAACAAACCACACATGGATCCACCTAGTGTGATTGCATGTCTGTTCTTTTCACAAACCACACATGGATCCACCAGTGTCATTGCATGTGTGTTCTTTTCATGAACCAAACATAGATCCACCTAATGTGATTGCATGTCTGTTCTTTTCACAAACCACACATGGATCCACAAGTGTCATTGCATGTGTGTTCTTTTCATGAACCAGAGCTAGAGTCATTGGATGTCTTTTCTTTCCACAAACCACATATGGATCCACACTTTGTCATTGCATGTGTGTTCTTTTCATGAACCATAGCTAGAGTCATTGCATGTCTTTTCTTTCCACAAACCACATATGGATCCACCAGTGTCATTGCATGTGTGTTCTTTTCATGAACCACAGATAGAGTCATTGTATGTACGTTCTTTTCACAAACCACAACTAGAGTCATTGCATGTCAGTTGTTCTCACAAACCACATAGGGATCCACCAGTGTGATTGCATGTCTGTTCCTCTAAACAAACCACACATGGATCCACCCAATGTCATTGCATGTCTATTCCTTCCACAAACCACAGATGGATCCACCAGTGTCATTGCATGTGTGTTCTTTTCCTGAACAATAGCTAGAGTCATTGTATGTCAGTTCTTCTCACAAACCACAAAAGGATCCACCAGTGTCATTGCATGTCTGTCCATTTAATGAACCACAACCAGTGTGATTGCATGTGTGTTCTTTCCACAAACCACACATGGATCCACTAGTGTCATTGCATGTGTGTTCTTTTCATGAACCACACCCAGTGTCATTGGATGTGTGTTCTTCTCATGAACCACACATGGATCCACCAGTGTCATTGGATGTGTGTTCTTTTCATGAACCACAGGTAGAGTCATTGCATGTGTGTTCTTCTAAACAAACCGCACAGGGATCCACTAGTGTCATTGCATGTCTATTCTTTTCATGAACCACACCAGTGTCATTGCATGTCTGTTCTTTCCACAAACCACACATGGATGCACCGGTGCCATTGGATGTGTGTTCTTTTCATGAACCACACCTAGTGTCATTGGATGTGTGTTCTTCTCACAAACCACAGATGGATCCACCAGTGTCATTGCATGTCTGTTCTTTTCATGAACCACACATGGATCCACCTAGTGTGATTGCATGTCTTTTCTTTTCACAGACCACACATGGATCCACCAGTGTCATTGCATGTGTGTTCTTTTCATGAACCATAGCTAGTCATTGCATGTCAGTTCTTCTCACAAACCACATAGGGATCCACCAGTGTCATTGCATGTCTGTTCTTTTAATGAACCACACCTAGTGTCATTGCATGTCTGTTCCTCTAAACAAACCACACATGGATCCACCTAGTGTGATTGCATGCCTATTCTTTTCACAAACCACACATGGATCCACCAGTGTGATTGGATGTGTGTTCTTTTCATGAACCGCAGCTAGATCCACCAGTGTCATTGGATGTGTGTTCTTTTCATGAACCACACCCAGTGCCATTGGATGTGTGTTTTTTCATGAACCACACCCAGTGTCATTGGATGTGTGTTCTTTTCACAAACCACACATGGATCCACCAGTGTCATTGCATGTCTGTTCTTTTCATGAACCACACCCAGTGTGATTGCATGTCTGTTCCTCTAAACAAACCACACATGGATCCACCAGTGTCATTGCATGTGTGTTCTTTTCATGAACCACACATAGATCCACCTAGTCTGATTGCATGTCTGTTCTTTTCACAAACCACACATGGATCCACCAGTGTCATTGCATGTGTGTTCTTTTCATGAACCACAACTAGAGTCATTGCATGTGTTTTCTTTCTACAAACCACATATGGATCCACAAGTGTCATTGCATGTGTGTTCTTTTCATGAACCACAGCTAGAGTCATTGCATGTCAGTTCTTCTCACAAACCACATAGGGATCCACCAGTGTGATTGCATGCGTGTTCTTTTCATGAACCACAACTAGAGTCATTGCATGTCTTTTCTTTCCAAAAACCACATATGGATCCACCAGTGTCATTGCATGTGTGTTCTTTTCATGAACCACAGCTAGAGTCATTGCATGTCTGTTCTTTTCACAATCCACAACTAGAGTCATTGCATGTCAGTTCTGCTCACAAACCACATAGGGATCCACCAGTGTGACTGCATGTCTGTTCCTCTAATTAAACCACACATGGATCCACCCAGTGTCATTGCATGTCTGTTCCTTCCACAAACCACAGATGGATCCACTAGTGTCATTGCATGTGTGTTCTTTTCATGAACAATAGTTAGAGTCATTGCATGTCTGTTCTTTTCACAAACCACACATGGATCAACCAGTGTCATTGCATGTGTGTTCTTTTCATGAACCACGGCTAGAGTCATTGCATGTCTTTTCTTTCCACAAACCACATATGGATCTACCAGTGTCATTGCATGTGTGTTCTTTTCATGAACCATAGCTAGAGTCATTGCATGTCTTTTCTTTCCACAAACCACATATGGATCCTCCAGTGTCATTGCATGTGTGTTCTTTTCATGAACCATAGCTAGAGTCATTGCATGTCTGTTCTTTTCACAAACCACAACTAGAGTCATTGCATGTCAGTTCTTCTCACAAACCACATAGGGATCCACCAGTGTGATTGCATGTCTGTTCCTCTAAACAAACCACACATGGATCCACCCAATGTCATTGCATGTCTATTCCTTCCACAAACCACAGATGGATCCACCAGTGTCATTGCATGTGTGTTCTTTTCCTGAACAATAGCTAGAGTCATTGTATGTCAGTTCTTCTCACAAACCACAAAAGGATCCACCAGTGTCATTGCATGTCTGTCCATTTAATGAACCACAACCAGTGTGATTGCATGTGTGTTCTTTCCACAAACCACACATGGATCCACTAGTGTCATTGCATGTGTGTTCTTTTCATGAACCACACCCAGTGTCATTGGATGTGTGTTCTTCTCATGAACCACACATGGATCCACCAGTGTCATTGCATGTGTGTTCTTCTAAACAAAGCACACATGGATCCACCAGTGTCATTGCATGTCTGTTCTTTTCATGAACCGCACCTAGTGTCATTGCATGTCTGTTGGTTCCACAAACCACACATGGATCCACCAGTGCCATTGGACGTGTGTTATTTTCATGAACCACACCCAGTGTCATTGGATGTTTGTTCTTGTCACAAACCACACATGGATCCACCAGTGTCATTACATGTCTGTTCTTTTCATGAACCACAAGTAGGGTCATTGCATGTCTGTTCTTTCCAGAGACCACATATGGATCCACCAGTGTGATTGCATGTGTGTTCTTGTCATGAACCACATCTAGAATCATTGCATGTCAGTTCTTCTCACAAACCACATAGGGATCCACCAGTGTCATTGCATGTCTGTTATTTTCATGAACCACACCTAGTTTGGCTGCATGTTTGTTCCTCTAAACAAACCACACATGGATCCACCTAGTGTGATTGCTTGTCTGTTCTTTTTACAAACCACACACAGATCCACCAGTGTGATTGCATGTGTTTTCTTTTCATGAACCACACATGGATCCAGCTAGTGTGATTGCATGTCTGTTCTTTTCACAAACCACACATGGATCCACCAGTGTCATTGCATGTGTGTTCTTTTCATGAACCATAGCTAGAGTCATTGCATGTCAGTTCTTCTCACAAACCACATAGGGATCCATCAGTGTCATTGCATGTCTGTTCTTTTAATGCACCACACCCAGTGTCATTGCATGTCTGTTCCTCTAAACAAACCACACATGGATCCACCTAGTGTCATTGCATGCCTGTTCTTTTCACAAACCACACATGGATCCACCAGTATGATTGGATGTGTGTTCTTTTCATGAACCGCAGCTAGATCCACCAGATTCATTGGATGTGTGTTCTTTTCATGAACCACACCTAGTGCCATTGGATGTGTGTTCTTTTCATGAACCACACCCAGTGTCATTGGATGTGTGGTCTTTTCACAAACCACACATGGATCTACCAGTGTCATTGCATGTCTGTTCTTTTCATGAACCACACCCAGTGTGATTGCATGTCTATTCCTCTAAACAAACCACACATGGATCCACCTAGTGTGATTGCATGTCTGTTCTTTTCACAAACCACACATGGATCCACCAGTGTCATTGCATGTGTGTTCTTTTCATGAACCACACATAGATCCACCTAGTGTGATTGCATGTCTGTTCTTTTCACAAACCACACATGGATCCACCAGTGTCATTGCATGTGTGTTCTTTTCATGAACCACACATAGGTCCACCTAATGTGATTGCATGTCTGCTATTTTCACAAACCACACATGGATCCACCAGTGTCATTGCATGTGTGTTATTTTCATGAACCATAGCTAGAGTCATTGCATGTCCGTTCTTCTCACAAACCACATAGGGATCCACCAGTGTGATTGCATGCGTGTTCTTTTCATGAACCACAACTAGAGTCATTGCATGTCAGTTCTTCTCACAAACCACATAGGGATCCACAAGTGTGATTACATGTCTGTTCTTCTAAACAAACCACACATGGATCCACCCAGTGTTATTGCATGTCTGTTCCTTCCACAAACCACAGATGGATCCACTAGTGTCATTGCATGTGTGTTCTTTTCATGAACAATAACTAGAGTCATTGCATGTCAGTTCTTCTCACAAACCACATAAGGATCCACCAGTGTCATTGCATGTCTGTTCTTTTCATGAACCACACCCAGTGTGACTACATGTGTGTTCTTTCCACAAACCACACATGGATCCACCAGTGTCATTGCATGTGTGTTCTTTTCATGAACCACACCCAGTGTCATTGGATGTGTATTCTTCTCATGAACCACACATGGATCCACCAGTGTCATTGGATGTGTGTTCTTTTCATGAACCACAGCTAGAGTCATTGCATGTGTGTTCTTCTAAACAAAGCACAAATTAATCCACCAGTGTCATTGCATGTCTGTTCTTTTCATGAACCGCACCTAGTGTCATTGCATGTCTGTTGGTTCCACAAACCACACATGGATCCACTAGTGCCATTGGATGTGTGTTCTTTTCATGAACCACACCCAGTGTCATTGGATGTTTGTTCTTCTCACAAACCACACATGGATCCACCAGTGTCATTGCATGTCTGTTCTTTTCATGAACCACAGCTAGAGTCATTGCATGTCTGTTCTTTCCACTGACCATATATGGATCCACCAGTGTGATTGCATATGTGTTCTTTTCATGAACCGCATCTAGAGTCATTGCATGTCATTTCTTCTCACCAACCACATAGGGATCCACCAGTGTCATTGCATGTCTGTTCTTTTCATGACCCACACCTAGTGTGACTGCATGTCTGTTCCTCTAAACAAACCACACATGGATCCACCTAGTGTGATTGCTTGTCTGTTCTTTTCACAAACCACACACAGATCCACAAGTGTCATTGCATGTGTTTTCTTTTCATGAACCACACATGTATCCATCTAGTGTGATTGCATGTCTGTTCTTTTCACAAAGCACAAATGGATCCACCAGTGTCATTGCATGTTTGTTCTTTTCATGAACCACAGCTAGAGTCATTGCATGTCTGATCTTTCCACAAACCACATATGGATCCACCAGTGTCATTGCATGTGTGTTCTTTTCATGAACCACAGCTAGAGTCATTGCATGTCAGTTCTTCTCACAAACCACACATGAATCTACCAGTGCCATTGGATGTGTGTTCTTTTCATGAACCACACCTAGTGTCATTGGATGTGTGTTCTTCTCACAAACCACAGATGGATCCACCAGTGTCATTGCATGTCTGTTCTTTTCATGAACCACACATGGATCCACCTAGTGTGAATGCATGTCTGTTCTTTTCACAAACCACACATGGATCCACCAGTGTCATTGCATGTGTTTTCTTTTCATGAACCATAGCTAGAGTCATTGCATGTCAGTTCTTCTCACAAACCACATAGGGATCCACCAGTGTCATTGCATGTCTGTTCTTTTAATGCACCACACCCAGTGTCATTGCATGTCTGTTCCTCTAAACAAACCACACATGGATCCACCTAGTGTGATTGCATGCCTGTTCTTTTCACAAACCACACATGGATCCACCAGTATGATTGGATGTGTGTTCTTTTCATGAACCGCAGCTAGATCCACCAGATTCATTGGATGTGTGTTCTTTTCATGAACCACACCCAGTGCCATTGGATGTGTGTTCTTTTCATGAACCACACCCAGTGTCATTGGATGTGTGTTCTTTTCACAAACCACACATGGATCTACCAGTGTCATTGCATGTCTATTCTTTTCATGAACCACACCCAGTGTGATTGCATGTTTATTCCTCTAAACAAACCACACATGGATCCACCTAGTGTGATTGCATGTCTGTTCTTTTCACAAACCACACATGGATCCACCAGTGTCATTGCATGTGTGTTCTTTTCATGAACCACAACTAGAGTCATTGCATGTCTGTTCTTTTCACAAACCACACATGGATCCACCAGTGTCATTGCATGTGTGTTCTTTTCATGAACCACACATAGGTCCACCTAATGTGATTGCATGTCTATTCTTTTCACAAACCACACATGGATCCACCAGTGTCATTGCATGTGTGTTCTTTTCATGAACCATAGCTAGAGTCATTGCATGTCAGTTCTTCTCACAAACCACATAGGGATCCACCAGTGTGATTGCATGCGTGTTGTTTTCATGAACCACAACTAGAGTCATTGCATGTCAGTTCTTCTCACAAACCACATAGGGATACACAAGTGTGATTACATGTCTGTTCTTCTAAACAAACCAAACATGGATCCACCCAGTGTTATTGCATGTCTGTTCCTTCCACAAACCACAGATGGATCCACTAGTGTCATTGCATGTGTGTTCTTTTCATCAACAATAGCTAGAGTCATTGCATGTCAGTTCTTCTCACAAACCACATAAGGATCCACCAGTGTCATTGCATGTCTGTTCTTTTCATGAACCACACCCAGTGTGATTGCATGTGTGTTCTTTCCACAAACCACACATGGATCCACCAGTGTCATTGCATGTGTGTTCTTTTCATGAACCACACCCAGTGTCATTGGATGTGTATTCTTCTCATGAACCACACATGGATCCACCAGTGTCATTGGATGTGTGTTCTTTTAATGAACCACAACTAGAGTCATTGCATGTGTGTTCTTCTAAACAAAGCACACATGGATCCACCAGTGTCATTGCATGTCTGTTCTTCTCATGAACCGCACCTAGTGTCATTGCATGTCTGTTGGTTCCACAAACCACACATGGATCCACTAGTGCCATTGGATGTGTGTTCTTTTCATGAACCACACCCAGTGTCATTGGATGTTTGTTCTTCTCACAAACCACACATGGATCCACCAGTGTCATTGCATGTCTGTTCTTTTCATGGACCACAGCTAGAGTCATTGCATGTCTGTTCTTTCCACTGACCATATATGGATCCACCAGTGTGATTGCATATGTGTTCTTTTCATGAACCAAATCTAGAGTCATTGCATGTCATTTCTTCTCACAAACCACATAGGGATCCACCAGTGTCATTGCATGTCTGTTCTTTTCATGAACCACACCTAGTGCGACTGCATGTCTGTTCCTCTAAACAAACCACACATGGATCCACCTAGTGTGATTGCTTGTCTATTCTTTTCACAAACCACACACAGATCCACAAGTGTCATTGCATGTGTTTTCTTTTCATGAACCACACATGGATCCAGCTAGTGTGATTGCATGTCTGTTCTTTTCACAAAGCACAAATGGATCCACTAGTGTCATTACATGTCTGTTCTTTTCATGAACCACAGCTAGAGTCATTGCATGTCTGTTCTTTCCACAAACCACATATGGATCCACCAGTGTCATTGCATGTGTGTTCTTTTCATGAACCACAGCTAGAGTCATTGCATGTCAGTTCTTCTCACAAACCACACATGAATCCACCAGTGCCATTGCATGTGTGTTCTTTTCATGAACCACACCTAGTGTCATTGGATGTGTGTTCTTCTCACAAACCACAGATGGATCCACCAGTGTCATTGCATGTCTGTTCTTTTCATGAACCACACATGGATCCACCCTGTGTCATTGCATGTCTATTCCTTCCACAAACCACACATGGATCCACCAGTGTCATTGCATGTGTGTTCTTTTCATGAACGATAGCTAGAGTCATTGCATGTCAGTTCTTCTCACAAACCACATAGGGATCCATCAGTGTCATTGCATGTCTGTTCTTTTAATGCACCACACCCAGTGTCATTGCATGTCTGTTCCTCTAAACAAACCACACATGGATCCACCTAGTGTGATTGCATGTCTGTTCTTTTCACAAACCACACATGGATCCACCAGTATGATTGGATGTGTGTTCTTTTCATGAACCACACATAGGTCCACCTAATGTGATTGCATGTCTGTTCTTTTCACAAACCACACATGGATCCACCAGTGTCATTGCATGTGTGTTCTTTTCATGAACCATATCTAGAGTCATTGCATGTCAGTTCTTCTCACAAACCACATAGGGATCCACCAATATGATTGCATGCGTGTTCTTTTCATGAACTACAACTAGAGTCATTGCATGTCAGTTCTTCTCACAAACCACATAGGGATCCACAAGTGTGATTACATGTCTATTCTTCTAAACAAACCACACATGGATCCACCCAGTGTTATTGCATGTCTGTTCCTTCCACAAACCACAGATGGATCCACTAGTGTCATTGCATGTGTGTTCTTTTCATGAACAATAGCTAGAGTCATTGCATGTCAGTTCTTCTCACAAACCACATAAGGATCCACCAGTGTCATTGCATGTCTGTTCTTTTCATGAACCACACCCAGTGTCATTGCATGTTTGTTCCTCTAAAGAAACCACACATGGATCCACCCAATGTCATTGCATGTATGTTCCAACCACAAACCACATATGGATCAACGAGTGTCATTGCATGTGTGTTCTTTTCATGAACCATAGCTAGAGTCAGTGCATGTCAGTTCTTCTCACAAACCACATAAGGATCCGCCCAGTGTCATTGCATGTGTGTTCTTTTCATGAACCACACCCAGTGTCATTGGATGTTTGTTCTTCTCACAAACCACACATGGATCCACCAGTGTCATTGCATGTCTGTTCTTTTCATGAACCACAGCTAGAGTCATTGCATGTGTGTTCTTCTAAACGAAGCGCACATGGATCCACCAGTGTCATTGCATGTCTGTTCTTTTCATGAACCGCACCTAGTGTCATTGCATGTATGTTGGTTCCACAAACCACACATGGATCCACCAGTGCCATTGGATGTGTGTTCTTTTCATGAACCACACCCAGTGTCATTGGATGTTTGTTCTTCTCACAAACCACACATGGATCCACCAATGTCATTGCATGTCTATTCTTTTCATGAACCACAGCTAGAGTCATTGCATGTCTGTTATTTCCACTGACCATATGTGGATCCACCAGTGTGATTGCATATGTGTTCTTTTCATGAACCACATCTAGTGTCATTGCATGTCAGTTCTTCTCACAAACCACATAGGGATCCACCAGTGTCATTGCATGTCTGTTCTTTTCATGAACCACACCTAGTGTGACTGCATGTCTGTTCCTCTAAACAAACCACACATATATCCGCAAGTGTCATTGCATGTGTTTTCTTTACATGAACCACACATGGATCCAGCTAGTGTGATTGCATGTCTGTTCTTTTCACAAACCACAGATGGATCCACCAGTGTCATTGCATTTCTGTTCTTTTCATGAACCACAGCTAGAGTCATTGCATGTCTGTCCTTTCCACAAACCACATATGGATCCACCAGTGTCATTGCATATGTGTTCTTTTCATGAACCACAGCTAGAGTCATTGCATGTCAGTTCTTCTCACAAACCACATAGGGATCCACCAGTGTGATTGCATGTGTGTTCTTTTCATGAACCACAGCTAGAGTCATTGCATGTCAGTTCTTTCCACAAACCACATAGGGATCCACCAGTGTGATTGCATGTGTGTTCTTTTCATGAACCACAGCTAGATTCATTGCATGTCAGTTCTTCTCACAAACCACACAAGGGTCCACCAGTGTCATTGCATGTCTGTTATTTTCATGAACCACACCCAGTGTGATTACATGTGTGTTCTTTCCACAAATCACACATGGATCCACCAGTGTGATTGCATGTGTGCTCTTTTCATGAACCACACCCAGTGTCATTGCATGTGTGTTCTTCTCATGAACCACACATGGATCCACCAGTGTCATTGGATGTGTGTTCTTTCATGAACCACAGGTAGAGTCATTGCATGTGTGTTGTTCTAAACAAACCGCACATGGATCCACCAGTCATTGCATGTCTGTTCTTTTCATGAACCACACCAGTGTCATTGCATGTCTGTTCTTTCCACAAACCACACATGGATCCACCAGTGCCATTGGATGTTTGTTCTTTTCAAGAACCACACCTAGTGTCATTGGATGTGTTTTCTTCTCACAAACCACAGATGGATCCAACAGTGTCATTGCATGTCTGTTCTTTCCATGAACCACACATGGATCCACCTAGTGTGATTGCATGTTTGTTCTTTTCACAAACCACACATGGATCCACCAGTGTCATTGCATGTGTGTTCTTTTCATGAACCATAGCTAGAGTCATCGCATGTCAGTTCTTCTGACGAACCACATAGGGATCCACCAGTGTGATTGCATGCGTGTTCTTTTCATGAACCACTAGAGTCATTGCATGTCAGTTCTTCGTACAAACCACATAGGGATCCACTAGTGTGATTGCATGTCTGTTCCTCTAAACAAACCACACATGGATCCAGCCAATGTTATTGCATGTTTGTTCCTTCCACAAACCACAGATGGATCCACCAGTGTCATTGCATGTGTGTTCTTTTAATGAACAATAGCTAGAGTCATTGTATGTTAGTTCTTCTCACAAACCACATAAGGATCCACCATTGTCATTGCATGTCTATTCTTCTCATGAACCACACCCAGTGTGATTGCATGTGTGTTCTTTCCACAAACCACACATGGATCCACTAGTGTCATTGCATGTGTGTTCTTTTCATGAACAATAGCTAGAGTCATTGCATGTCAGTTCTTCTCACAAACCACATAAGGATCCACCAGTGTCATTGCATGTCTGTTCTTTTCATGAACCACACCCAGTGTCATTGCATGTTTGTTCCTCTAAAGAAACCACACATGGATCCACCCAATGTCATTGCATGTATGTTCCAACCACAAACCACATATGGATCAACGAGTGTCATTGCATGTGTGTTCTTTTCATGAACCATAGCTAGAGTCAGTGCATGTCAGTTCTTCTCACAAACCACATAAGGATCCGCCCAGTGTCATTGCATGTGTGTTCTTTTCATGAACCACACCCAGTGTCATTGGATGTTTGTTCTTCTCACAAACCACACATGGATCCACCAGTGTCATTGCATGTCTGTTTTTTTCATGAACCACAGCTAGAGCCATTGCATGTGTGTTCTTCTAAACGAAGCACACATGGATCCACCAGTGTCATTGCATGTCTGTTCTTTTCATGAACCGCACCTAGTGTCATTGCATGTCTGTTGGTTCCACAAACCACACATGGATCCACCAGTGCCATTGGATGTGTGTTCTTTTCATGAACCACACCCAGTGTCATTGGATGTTTGTTCTTCTCACAAACCACACATGGATCCACCAATGTCATTGCATGTCTATTCTTTTCATGAACCACAGCTAGAGTCATTGCATATGTCATTATTTCCATGACCATATGTGGATCCACCAGTGTGATTGCATATGTGTTCTTTTCATGAACCACATCTAGTGTCATTGCATGTCAGTTCTTCTCACAAACCACATAGGGATCCACCAGTGTCATTGCATGTCTGTTCTTTTCATGAACCAGACCTAGTGTGACTGCATGTCTGTTCCTCTAAACAAACCACACATAGATCCGCAAGTGTCATTGCATGTGTTTTCTTTACATGAACCACACATGGATCCAGCTAGTGTGATTGCATGTCTGTTCTTTTCACAAACCACAGATGGATCCACCAGTGTCATTGCATTTCTGTTCTTTTCATGAACCACAGCTAGAGTCATTGCATGTCTGTCCTTTCCACAAACCACATATGGATCCACCAGTGTCATTGCATATGTGTTCATTTCATGAACCACAGCTAGAGTCATTGCATGTCAGTTCTTCTCACAAACCACATAGGGATCCACCAGTGTGATTGCATGTGTGTTCTTTTCATGAACCACAGCTAGAGTCATTGCATGTCAGTTCTTTCCACAAACCACATAGGGATCCACCAGTGTGATTGCATGTGTGTTCTTTTCATGAACCACAGCTAGATTCATTGCATGTCAGTTCTTCTCACAAACCACACAAGGGTCCACCAGTGTCATTGCATGTCTGTTATTTTCATGAACCACACCCAGTGTGATTACATGTGTGTTCTTTCCACAAATCACACATGGATCCACCAGTGTGATTGCATGTGTGCTCTTTTCATGAACCACACCCAGTGTCATTGCATGTGTGTTCTTCTCATGAACCACACATGGATCCACCAGTGTCATTGGATGTGTGTTCTTTCATGAACCACAGGTAGAGTCATTGCATGTGTGTTGTTCTAAACAAACCGCACATGGATCCACCAGTCATTGCATGTCTGTTCTTTTCATGAACCACACCAGTGTCATTGCATGTCTGTTCTTTCCACAAACCACACATGGATCCACCAGTGCCATTGGATGTTTGTTGTTTTCAAGAACCACACCTAGTGTCATTGGATGTGTTTTCTTCTCACAAACCACAGATGGATCCAACAGTGTCATTGCATGTCTGTTCTTTTCATGAACCACACATGGATCCACCTAGTGTGATTGCATGTTTGTTCTTTTCACAAACCACACATGGATCCACCAGTGTCATTGCATGTGTGTTCTTTTCATGAACCATAGCTAGAGTCATCGCATGTCAGTTCTTCTCACGAACCACATAGGGATCCACCAGTGTGATTGCATGCGTGTTCTTTTCATGAACCACTAGAGTCATTGCATGTCAGTTCTTCTCACAAACCACATAGGGATCCACCAGTGTGATTGCATGTCTGTTCCTCTAAACAAACCACACATGGATCCAGCCAATGTTATTGCATGTTTGTTCCTTCCACAAACCACAGATGGATCCACCAGTGTCATTGCATGTGTGTTCTTTTAATGAACAATAGCTAGAGTCATTGCATGTTAGTTCTTCTCACAAACCACATAAGGATCCACCATTGTCATTGCATGTCTATTCTTTTCATGAACCACACCCAGTGTGATTGCATGTGTGTTCTTTCCACAAACCACACATGGATCCACCAGTGTCATTGCATGTGTGTTCTTTTCATGAACCACACCCCGTGTCATTGAATGTGTGTTCTTCTCATGAACCACACTTGGATCCACCAGTGTCATTCGATGTGTGTTCTTTTCATGAACCACAACTAGAGTCATTGCATGTGTGTTCTTCTAAACAAAGCACACATGGATCCACCAGTGTCATTGCATGTCTGTTCTTTTCATGAACGACACCTAGTGTCATTGCATGTCTGTTGTTTCCACAAACCACACATGGATCCACCAGTGCCATTGTATGTGTGTTCTTTTCATGAACCACACCCAGTGTCATTGGATGTTTGTTCTTCTCACAAACCACACATGGATCCACCAGTGTCATTGCATGTCTGTTCTTTTCATGAACCACAGCTAGAGTCATTGCATGTATGTTCTTTCCACAGACCACATATGGATCCACCAGTGTCATTGCATGTGTGTTCTTTTCATGAACCACAGCTAGAGTCATTGCATGTCAGTTCTTCTCACAAACCACATAGGGATCCACCAGTGTGATTGCATGTGTGTTCTTTTCATGAACCACAGCTAGAGTCATTGCATGTCAATTCTTCTCACAAACCACATAGGGATCCACCAGTGTCATTGCATGTCTGTTCTTTTCATGAACCACACCCAGTGTGGTTGCATGTCTGTTCCTCTAAACAAACCACACATGGATCCACCTAGTGTGATTGCATGTCTGTTCTTTTCACAAACCACACATGGATCCACCAGTGTCATTGCATGTGTGTTCTATTCATGAACCACACATGGATCCACCTAGTGTGATTGCATGTCTGTTCTTTTCACAAACCACAGATGGATCCAGTAGTGTCATTGGATGTCTGTTCTTTTCATGAAACACAGCTAGAGTCATTGCATGTTTGTTCTTTCCACAAACCACATATGGATCCACTAGTGTCGTTGCATGTGTGTTCTTTTCATGAACCACAGCTAGAGTCATTGCATGTCAGTTCTTCTCACACACAACATAGGGATCCACCGGTGTGATTGCATGTGTGTTCTTTTCATGAACCAGAAATAGAGTCATTGCATGTCAGTTCTTCTCACAAACGACATAGGGACCCACCAGTGTGATTGAATGTCTGTTCCTCTAAACAAACGACACATGGATCCACCCAGTATCATTGCATGTTTGTTCCTTCCACAAACCACATATGGATCCACAAGTGTCATTGCATGTGTGTTCTTTTCATGAACAATAGCTAGTGTCATTGCATGTTAGTTCTTCTCACAAACCACATAAGGATCCACCAGTGTCACTGCATGTCTGTTCTTTTCATGAACCACACCCAGTGTGATTGCATGTGTGTTCTTTCCACAAACCACACATGGATCCACCAGTGTCATTGCATGTGTGTTCTTTTCATGAACCACACCTAGTGTCATTAGATGTGTGTTCTTTTCATGAACCACACATGGATCCACCAGTGTCATTGGATGTGTGTTCTTTTCATGAACCACAACTAGAGTCATTGCATCTGTGTTCTTCTAAACAAACCACACATGGATCCACCAGTCTAATTGCATGTCTGTTCTTTTCATGAACCACACCCAGTGTCATTGCATGTCTGTTGTTTCCACAAACCACACATGGATCCACCAGTGTCATTGCATGTGTGTTCTTTTCATGAACCACACATAGGTCCACCTAATGTGATTGCATGTCTATTCTTTTCACAAACCACACATGGATCCACCAGTGCCATTGGATGTTTGTTCTTTTCATTAACCACACCTAGTGTCATTGGAAGTTTGTTCTTCTCACAAACCACACATGGAACCACTAGTGTTATTGCATTTCTGTTCTTTTCATGAACCACAGCTAGAATCATTGCATGTCTGCTCTTTCCACAAACCACATATGGATCCACCAGTGTCATTGCATGTGTTTTCTTTTCATGAACCACAACTAGAGTCATTGCATGTCAGTTCTTCTCACAAACCACATAGGGATCCACCCGTGTGATTCCATGTGTGTTATTTCATGAACCACAGCTAGAGTCATTGCATGTCAGTTCTTCTCACAAACCACATAGGGATCCACCAGTGTCATTGCATGTCTGTTCTTTTCATGAACCAAACCTAGTCCGCATATGCATGTCCTCTCTAAACAAACCACACATGGATCCACCTAGTGTGATTGCATGTCTGTTCTTTTCACAAACCACGCATAGATCCACGAGTGTCATTGCATGTGTTTTCTTTTTCATGAACAACACATGGATCCAGCTAGTGTGATTGCATGTCTGTTCTTTTCAGAAACCACAGATGGATCCACCTGTGTCTTTGCATGTCTATTCTTTTCATGAACCACAGCTAGAGTCATTGGATGTTTGTTCTTTCTACAAACCACATATGGATCCACCAGTGTCATTGCATGTGTGTTCTTTTCATGAACCACAGCTAGAGTCATTGCATGTCAGTTGTTCTAAAAAACCACATAGGGATCCACCAGTGTGATTGCATGTGTCTTCTATTCATGAACCACAGCTAGATTCATTGCATGTCAGTTCTTCTCACAGACCACATAGGGATCCACCAGTGTGATTGCATGTCTGTTCTTTTCATGAACCACACCTAGTGTCATTGCATGTCTGCTCCTCTAAACAAACCACACATGGATCCACCCTGTGTCATTGCATGTCTATTCCTTCCACAAACCACATATGGATCCACCAGTGTCATTGCATGTGTGTTCTTTTCATGAACCATAGCTAGAGTCATTACATGTCAGTTCTTCTCAGAAACCACATAAGGATCCACCAGTGTCATTGCATGTCTGTTATTTTCATGAACCACACCCAGTGTGATTGCATGTGTGTTCTTTCCACAAAGCACACATGGATCCACCAGTATGATTCCAAGTGTGTTCTTTTCATGAACCACACCCAGTGTCATTGGATGTGTGTTCTTCTCATGAACCACACATGGATCCACGAGTGTCATTGGATGTGTGTTCTTTGCATGAACCATAGGTAGACTCATTGCATGTGTGTTCTTCTAAACAAACCGCACATGGATCCACCAGTGTCATTGCATGTCTGTTCTTTCCACAAACCACACATAGATCCACCAGTGCCATTGGATGTGTATTCTTTTCATGAACCACACCCAGTGTCATTGGATGTGTGTTCTTGTCACAAACCACACATGGATCCACCAGTATCATTGCATGTGTGTTGTTTTCATGAACCACACATGGATCCACCTAGTGTGATTGCATGTCTGTTCTTTTCACAAACCACACATGGATTCACCAGTGTCATTGCATGTGTGTTATTTTCATGAACCATAGCTAGAGTCATTGCATGTCAGTTCTTCTCACAAACCACATATTGATCCACCAATGTCAGTTCTTTTAATGAACCATACCTAGTGTCATTGCATGTCTGTTCCTCTAAACAAACCACACATGGATCCACCTAGTGTGATTGCATGTCTGTTCTTTTCAAAAACCACACATGGATCCAACAGTGTCATTGGATGTGTGTTCTTTTCATGAACCACAACTAGATCCACCAGTGTCATTGGATGTGTGTTATTTTCATGAACCACGCCCAGTGCCATTGTATGTGTGTTCTTTTCATGAACCACACCCAGTGTCATTGGATGTGTGTTCTTTTCACAAACCACAGATGGATCCACCAGTGTTATTGCATGTCTGTTCTTTTCATGAACCACACCCAGTGTGATTGCATGTCTGTTCCTCTAAACAAACCACACATGGATCCACCTAGTGTGATTGCATGTTTGTTCCACCAGTGTCATTGCATGTGTGTTCTTTTCATGAACCACACATAGATCCACCTAGTGTGATTGCATGTCTCTTCTTTTCACAAACCACACATGCATCCACCAGTGTCATTGCATGTGTGTTCTTTTCATGAACCACATCGAGAGTCATTGCATGTCTGTTCTTTCCACAAACCACATATGGATCCACCAGTGTCATTGCATGTGAGTTCTTTTCATGAACCACAGCTAGAGTCATTGCATGTCAGTTCTTCTCACAAACCACATAGGGATCCACCAGTGTGATTGCATGCATGTTCTTTTCATGAACCACAACTAGAGTCATTGCATGTCAGTTCTTCTCACAAACCACATAGGGATCCACCAGTGTGATTGCATGTATGTTCCTCTAAACAAACCACACATGGATCCACCCAGTGTCATTGCATGTCTGTTCCTTCCACAAACCACAGATGGATCCACCAGTGTCATTGCATGTGTGTTCTTTTCATGAACAATAGCTAGAGTCATTGCATGTCAGTTCTTGTCACAAACCGCATAAGGATCCACCAGTGTCATTGCATGTCTGTTCTTTTCATGAACCACACCCAGTGTGATTCCATGGGTGTTCTTTCCACAAACCACACATGGATCCACTAGTGTCATTGCATGTGTGTTCTTTTCATGAACCACACCCAGTGTCATTGGATGTGTGTTCTTATCATGAACCACACATGGATCCACTAGTGTCATTGGATGTGTGTTCTTTTCATGAACCACACCTAGAGTCATTGCATGTGTGTTGTTCTAAACAAAGCACACATGGATCCACCAGTGTCATTGCATGTATGTTCTTTTCATGAACCACACCTAGTGTCATTGCATGTCTGTTGGTTCCACAAACCACATATGGATCCACCAGTGCCATTGGATGTGTGTTCTTTTCATGAACCACACCCAGTGTCATAGGATGTTTGTTCTTCTCACAAACCACACATGGATCCACCAGTGTCATTGCATGTCTGTTCTTTTCATGAACCATAGCTAGAGTCATTGCATGTCTGTTCTTTCAACATGCCACAAATGGATCCACCAGTGTCATTGCATGTGTGTTCTTTTCATGAACCACAACTAGTCATTGCATGTCAGTTCTTCTCACAAACCACATAGGGATCCACTAGTGTCATTGCATGTATGTTCCTCTAAACAAACCACACATGGATCCACCCAGTGTCATTGCATGTCTGTTCCTTCCACAAACCACAGATGGATCCACCAGTGTCATTGCATGTGTGTTATTTTCATGAACAATAGCTAGAGTCATTGCATGTCAGTTCTTGTCACAAACCACATAAGGATCCACCAGTGTCATTGCATGTCAATTCTTTTCATGAACCACACCCAATGTGATTGCATGGGTGTTCTTTCCACAAACCACACATGGATCCACTAGTGTCATTGCATGTGTGTTCTTTTCATGAACCACACCTAGTGTCACTGGATGTGTGTTCTTTTCATGAACCACACCTAGTGTCATTGGATGTGTGTTCTTCTCATGAACCACACATGGATCCACCAGTGTCATTGGATGTGTGTTCTTTTCATGAACCACACCTAGAGTCATTGCATGTGTGTTGTTCTAAAAAAAGCACACATGGATCCACCAGTGTCATTGCATGTATGTTCTTCTCATGAACCACACCTAGTGTCATTGCATGTCTGTTGGTTCCACAAACCACATATGGATCCACCAGTGCCATTGGATGTGTGTTCTTTTCATGAACCACACCCAGTGTCATAGGATGTTTGTTCTTCTCACAAACCACACATGGATCCACCAGTGTCATTGCATGTCTGTTCTTTTCATGAACCATAGCTAGAGTCATTGCATGTCTGTTCTTTCAACATACCACAAATGGATCCACCAGTGTCATTGCATGTGTGTTCTTTTCATGAACCACAACTAGTCATTGCATGTCAGTTCTTCTCACAAACCACATAGGGATCCACCAGTGTCATTGCATGTCTGTTCTTTTCATGAACCACACCCAGTGTGGTTGCATGTCTGTTCCTCTAAACAAACCACACATGGATCCACCTAGTGTGATTGCATGTCTGTTCTTTTCACAAACCACACATGGATCCACCAGTGTCATTGCATGTGTGTTCTATTCATGAACCACACATGGATCCACCTAGTGTGATTGCATGTCTGTTCTTTTCACAAACCACAGATGGATCCAGTAGTGTCATTGGATGTCTGTTCTTTTCATGAAACACAACTAGAGTCATTGCATGTTTGTTCTTTCCACAAACCACATATGGATCCACTAGTGTCGTTGCATGTGTGTTCTTTTCATGAACCACAGCTAGAGTCATTGCATGTCAGTTCTTCTCACACACAACATAGGGATCCACCGGTGTGATTGCATGTGTGTTCTTTTCATGAACCACAAATAGAGTCATTGCATGTCAGTTCTTCTCACAAACGACATAGGGACCCACCAGTGTGATTGAATGTCTGTTCCTCTAAACAAACCACACATGGATCCACCCAGTATCATTGCATGTTTGTTCCTTCCACAAACCACATATGGATCCACAAGTGTCATTGCATGTGTGTTCTTTTCATGAACAATAGCTAGTGTCATTGCATGTTAGTTCTTCTCACAAACCACATAAGGATCCACCAGTGTCACTGCATGTCTGTTCTTTTCATGAACCACACCCAGTGTGATTGCATGTGTGTTCTTTTCATGAACCACACATGGATCCACTAGTGTCATTGGATGTGTGTTCTTTTCATGAACCACACCTAGAGTCATTGCATGTGTGTTGTCCTAAACAAAGCACACATGGATCCACCAGTGTCATTGCATGTATGTTCTTTTCATGAACCACACCTAGTGTCATTGCATGTCTGTTGGTTCCACAAACCACATATGGATCCACCAGTGCCATTGGATGTGTGTTCTTTTCATGAACCACACCCAGTGTCATAGGATGTTTGTTCTTCTCACAAACCACACATGGATCCACCAGTGTCATTGCATGTGTGTTCTTTTCATGAACCACACCTAGTGTCATTAGATGTGTGTTCTTTTCATGAACCACACATGGATCCACCAGTGTCATTGGATGTGTGTTCTTTTCATGAACCACAACTAGAGTCATTGCATCTGTGTTCTTCTAAACAAACCACACATGGATCCACCAGTCTAATTGCATGTCTGTTCTTTTCATGAACCACACCCAGTGTCATTGCATGTCTGTTGTTTCCACAAACCACACATGGATCCACCAGTGTCATTGCATGTGTGTTCTTTTCATGAACCACACATAGGTCCACCTAATGTGATTGCATGTCTATTCTTTTCACAAACCACACATGGATCCACCAGTGCCATTGGATGTTTGTTCTTTTCATTAACCACACCTAGTGTCATTGGAAGTTTGTTCTTCTCACAAACCACACATGGAACCACTAGTGTTATTGCATTTCTGTTCTTTTCATGAACCACAGCTAGAATCATTGCATGTCTGCTCTTTCCACAAACCACATATGGATCCACCAGTGTCATTGCATGTGTTTTCTTTTCATGAACCACAACTAGAGTCATTGCATGTCAGTTCTTCTCACAAACCACATAGGGATCCACCCGTGTGATTCCATGTGTGTTATTTCATGAACCATAGCTAGAGTCATTGCATGTCAGTTCTTCTCACAAACCACATAGGGATCCACCAGTGTCATTGCATGTCTGTTCTTTTCATGAACCAAACCTAGTCTGACTGCATGTCTGTTCCTCTAAACAAACCACACATGGATCCACCTAGTGTGATTGCATGTCTGTTCTTTTCACAAACCACGCATAGATCCACCAGTGTCATTGCATGTGTTTTCTTTTTCATGAACAACACATGGATCCAGCTAGTGTGATTGCATGTCTGTTCTTTTCAGAAACCACAGATGGATCCACCTGTGTCTTTGCATGTCTATTCTTTTCATGAACCACATCTAGAGTCATTGGATGTTTGTTCTTTCTACAAACCACATATGGATCCACCAGTGTCATTGCATGTGTGTTCTTTTCATGAACCACAGCTAGAGTCATTGCATGTCAGTTGTTCTAAAAAACCACATAGGGATCCACCAGTGTGATTTCATGTGTCTTCTATTCATGAACCACAGCTAGATTCATTGCATGTCAGTTCTTCTCACAGACCACATAGGGATCCACCAGTGTGATTGCATGTCTGTTCTTTTCATGAACCACACCTAGTGTCATTGCATGTCTGCTCCTCTAAAAAAACCACACATGGATCCACCCTGTGTCATTGCATGTCTATTCCTTCCACAAACCACATATGGATCCACCAGTGTCATTGCATGTGTGTTCTTTTCATGAACCATAGCTAGAGTCATTACATGTCAGTTCTTCTCAGAAACCACATAAGGATCCACCAGTGTCATTGCATGTCTGTTATTTTCATGAACCACACCCAGTGTGATTGCATGTGTGTTCTTTCCACAAAGCACACATGGATCCACCAGTATGATTCCAAGTGTGTTCTTTTCATGAACCACACCCAGTGTCATTGGATGTGTGTTCTTCTCATGAACCACACATGGATCCACCAGTGTCATTGGATGTGTGTTCTTTGCATGAACCATAGGTAGACTCATTGCATGTGTGTTCTTCTAAACAAACCGCACATGGATCCACCAGTGTCATTGCATGTCTGTTCTTTCCACAAACCACACATAGATCCACCAGTGCCATTGGATGTGTATTCTTTTCATGAACCACACCCAGTGTCATTGGATGTGTGTTCTTGTCACAAACCACACATGGATCCACCAGTATCATTGCATGTGTGTTGTTTTCATGAACCACACATGGATCCACCTAGTGTGATTGCATGTCTGTTCTTTTCACAAACCACACATGGATTCACCAGTGTCATTGCATGTGTGTTATTTTCATGAACCATAGCTAGAGTCATTGCATGTCAGTTCTTCTCACAAACCACATATTGATCCACCAATGTCAGTTCTTTTAATGAACCATACCTAGTGTCATTGCATGTCTGTTCCTCTAAACAAACCACACATGGATCCACCTAGTGTGATTGCATGTCTGTTCTTTTCAAAAACCACACATGGATCCACCAGTGTCATTGGATGTGTGTTCTTTTCATGAACCCCAACTAGATCCACCAGTGTCATTGGATGTGTGTTATTTTCATGAACCACGCCCAGTGCCATTGTATGTGTGTTCTTTTCATGATCCACACCCAGTGTCATTGGATGTGTGTTCTTTTCACAAACCACAGATGGATCCACCAGTGTTATTGCATGTCTGTTCTTTTCATGAACCACACCCAGTGTGATTGCATGTCTGTTCCTCTAAACAAACCACACATGGATCCACCTAGTGTGATTGCATGTTTGTTCTTTTCACAAACCACACATGGATCCACCAGTGTCATTGCATGTGTGTTCTTTTCATGAACCACACATAGATCCACCTAGTGTGATTGCATGTCTGTTCTTTTCACAAACCACACATGCATCCACCAGTGTCATTGCATGTGTGTTCTTTTCATGAACCACATCGAGAGTCATTGCATGTCTGTTCTTTCCACAAACCACATATGGATCCACCAGTGTCATTGCATGTGAGTTCTTTTCATGAACCACAGCTAGAGTCATTGCATGTCAGTTCTTCTCACAAACCACATAGGGATCCACCAGTGTGATTGCATATATGTTCTTTTCATGAACCACAACTAGAGTCATTGCATGTCAGTTCTTCTCACAAACCACATAGGGATCCACCAGTGTGATTGCATGTATGTTCCTCTAAACAAACCACACATGGATCCACCCAGTGTCATTGCATGTCTGTTCCTTCCACAAACCACAGATGGATCCACCAGTGTCATTGCATGTGTGTTCTTTTCATGAACAATAGCTAGAGTCATTGCATGTCAGTTCTTGTCACAAACCGCATAAGGATCCACCAGTGTCATTGCATGTCTGTTCTTTTCATGAACCACACCCAGTGTGATTCCATGGGTGTTCTTTCCACAAACCACACATGGATCCACTAGTGTTATTGCATGTGTGTTCTTTTCATGAACCACACCCAGTGTCATTGGATGTGTGTTCTTCTCATGAACCACACATGGATCCACTAGTGTCATTGGATGTGTGTTCTTTTCATGAACCACACCTAGAGTCATTGCATGTGTGTTGTCCTAAACAAAGCACACATGGATCCACCAGTGTCATTGCATGTATGTTCTTTTCATGAACCACACCTAGTGTCATTGCATGTCTGTTGGTTCCACAAACCACATATGGATCCACCAGTGCCATTGGATGTGTGTTCTTTTCATGAACCACACCCAGTGTCATAGGATGTTTGTTCTTCTCACAAACCACACATGGATCCACCAGTGTCATTGCATGTCTGTTCTTTTCATGAACCATAGCTAGAGTCATTGCATGTCTGTTCTTTCAACATGCCACAAATGGATCCACCAGTGTCAATACATGTGTGTTCTTTTCATGAACCACAACTAGTCATTGCATGTCAGTTCTTCTCACAAACCACATAGGGATCCACTAGTGTCATTGCATGTATGTTCCTCTAAACAAACCACACATGGATCCACCCAGTGTCATTGCATGTCTGTTCCTTCCACAAACCACAGATGGATCCACCAGTGTCATTGCATGTGTGTTCTTTTCATGAACAATAGCTAGAGTCATTGCATGTCAGTTCTTGTCACAAACCACATAAGGATCCACCAGTGTCATTGCATGTCTATTCTTTTCATGAACCACACCCAATGTGATTGCATGGGTGTTCTTTCCACAAACCACACATGGATCCACTAGTGTCATTGCATGTGTGTTCTTTTCATGAACCACACCTAGTGTCATTGGATGTGTGTTCTTTTCATGAACCACACCTAGTGTCATTGGATGTGTGTTCTTCTGATGAACCACACATGGATCCACCAGTGTCATTGGATGTGTGTTCTTTTCATGAACCACACCTAGAGTCATTGCATGTGTGTTGTTCTAAACAAAGCACACATGGATCCACCAGTGTCATTGCATGTATGTTCTTCTCATGAACCACACCTAGTGTCATTGCATGTCTGTTGGTTCCACAAACCACATATGGATCCACCAGTGCCATTGGATGTGTGTTCTTTTCATGAACCACACCCAGTGTCATAGGATGTTTGTTCTTCTCACAAACCACACATGGATCCACCAGTGCCATTGCATGTCTGTTCTTTTCATGAACCATAGCTAGAGTCATTGCATGTCTGTTCTTTCGACATACCACAAATGGATCCACCAGTGTCATTGCATGTGTGTTCTTTTCATGAACCACAACTAGTCATTGCATGTCAGTTCTTCTCACAAACCACATAGGGATCCACCAGTGTCATTGCATGTCTGTTCTTTTCATGAACCACACCCAGTGTGGTTGCATGTCTGTTCCTCTAAAAAAACCACACATGGATCCACCTAGTTTTATTGCATGTCTGTTCTTTTCACAAACCACACATGGATCCACCAGTGTCATTGCATGTGTGTTCTTTTCATGAACCACACATGGATCCACCTAGTGTGATTGCATGTCTATTCTTTTCACAAACCACAGATGGATCCACTAGTGTCATTGCATGTCTGTTCTTTTCATGAAACACAGCTAGAGTCATTGCATGTTTGTTCTTTCCACAAACCACATTTGGATCCACTAGTTTCATTGCATGTGTGTTCTTTTCATGAACCACAGCTAGAGTCATTGCATGTCAGTTCTTCTCACACACCACATAGGGGTCCACCAGTGTGATTGCATGTGTGTTCTTTTCATGAACCACAACTAGAGTCATTGCATGTCAGTTCTTCTAACAAACCATATAGGGACCCACTAGTGTGATTGCATGTCTGTTCTTTTCATGAACCACACCCAGTGTCACTGTATGTCTATTCCTCTAAACAAACCACACATGGATCCACCCAGTGTCATTGCATGTTTGTTCCTTCCACAAACCACATATGGTCCACCAGTGTCATTGCATGTGTGTTCTTTTCATGAACCACAGCTAGAGTCATTGCATGTCAGTTCTTCTCACAAACCACATAGGGATCCACCAGTGTGATTGCATGTGTGTTCTTTTCATGAACCACAGCTAGAGTCATTTCATGTCAGTTCTTCTCACAAACCACATAGGGATCCACCAGTGTCATTGCATGTCTGCACTTTTCATGAACCACCCCTATTGTCATTGCATGTCTGTTCCTCTAAACAAACAACACATGGATCCACCCAGTGTTATTCCATGTCTGTTCCTTCCACAAACCACATATGGATACACCAGTGTCATTGCATGTGTGTTCTTTTCATGAACCATAGCTTGAGTCATTGCATGTCAGTTCTTCTCACAAACCACATAAGGATCCACCAGTGTCATTGCATGTCTGTTTTTTCATGAAACACACCCAGTGTGATTCCATGTGTGTTCTTTCCACAAACCACACATGGATCCACCAGTGTCATTGCATGTGTGTTCTTTTCATGAACCACACCTAGTGTCATTGGATGTTTGTTCTTCTCACAAACCACACATGGATCCATCGGTGTCATTGGATGTGTGTTCTTTTCATGAACCACAGCTAGAGTCATTGCATGTGTGTTCTTATAAACAAACCACACGTAGATCCACCAGTGTCATTGCATGTCTGTTGTTTTCATGAACCACACCCAGTGTCATTGCATGTCTCTTGTTTCCACAAACCACACATGGATCCACCAGTGCCATTGGATGTGTGTTCTTTTCATGAACCACACCCAGTGTCATTGGATGTTTGTTTCTCTCACAAACCACACATGGATCCACCAGTGTCATTGCATGTCTGTTATTTTCATGAACCACAGCTAGAGTCATTGCATGTCCGTTCTTTCCACAAACCACATATGTATCCACCAATGTCATTGCATGTGTGTTCTTTTCATGAACCACAGCTAGTGTCATTGCATGTCAGTTCTTCTCACAAACCACATAGGGATCCACCAGTGTGATTGCATGTGTGTTATTTTCATGAACCACAACTAGAGTCATTGCATGTCAGTTCTTCAAACAAACCACATAGGGATCCACCAGTGTCATTGCATGTCTGTTCTTTTCATGAACCACACCTAGTGTGACTGCATGTCTGTTCCTCTAAACAAACCAAACATGGATCCACCTAGTGTGATTGCATGTCTGTTCTTTTCACAAACCACACACAAATCCACCAGTGTCATTGCATGTGTGTTTTTTCATGAACAACACATGGATCCACCTAGTGTGACTGCATGTCTGTTCTTTTCACAAACCATAGATGGATCCACCAGTGTCATTGCATGTTTGCTATTTTCATGAACCACAGCTAGAGTCATTGCATGTCTGTTCTTTTCACAAACCACATATGGATCCACCAGTGTCATTGCATGTGTGTTCTTTTCATGAACCATAGCTAGAGTCATTGCATGTCAGTTCTTCTCACAAACCACATAGGTATCCACCAGTGTGATTGCATGTGTGTTCTTTTCATGATCCACAGCTAGAGTCATTGCATGTCAGTTCTTCTCACAAACCACATAGGGATCCACCAGTGTGATTGCATGTCTGTTCTTTTTATGAACCACCCCCAGTGTCATTGCATGTCTGTTCCTCTAAATAAACCACACATGGAACCACCCAGTGTCATTGCATGTTTGTTCCTTCCACAAACCAAATATGGATCCACAAGTGTCATTGCATGTGTGTTCTTTTCATGAACCATAGCTAGAGTCATTACATGTTAATTCTTCTCACAAACCACATAAGGATCCACCAGTGTCATTGCATGTCTGTTATTTTCATGAACCACACCCAGTGTGATTGCATGTGTGTTCTTTCCACAAACCACACATGGATCCACCAATATGATTGCATGTGTGTTCTTTTCATGAACCACACCCAGTGTCATTGGATGTGTGTTCTTCTCATGAACCACACATGGATCCACCAGTGTCATTGGATGTGTGTTCTTTTCATGAACCACAGGTAGAATCATTGCGTGTGCGTTCTTCTAAACAAACCGCACATGGATCCACCAGTGTCATTGCATGTCTGTTCTCTTCATGAACCACACCTAGTGTAGCATCCCAATTGTCTAACAATTGCAATGCTACTAGCCTAGTCTATATAATGGCTACTTCAAACATATAATTGTTGCATCATCATTATATCATGCTCATGTCATCATGCCACCTTGCATTTGAGCATCATATAAAACCCTTTTTCATTTGGTTCTTCTCTCATATGCATTATTAATTGTATTTGCCTCTTGATATTGTATTTGGTTGTTGATATATTGTTTAAATGCCCAAGTTGAGTTGGGGGCATATCTTTTATTTAACTCCACCACCTTTCTTTCACCACCTTATAATTCCACCATCCAACTAAATGTGAGCTTTGCACTTTATTTGGGTTTTACCTCTAGCTCATGTGGGTTGGGATGGATCCAATTCTTTTCCACCTGCTCTCATCTTGGCATCATGATGTTTTCACATTAGTGATATATGAGAGCCACATGGCCACCTTGGCATGCCTTGTGAGTGGGACCTTTTCTCCTAGCTTCCATATGGATTATTATGGAATTATGCTCATGTTGGGATATTTTTGGGACTAGTAATTATCTAGTGGAACATACACACTAGCATGTCCCATTTTATTTCGAACATGGCCATCTCCAACTACTCCACATGGGGCATCCTTTCATTTCTTTTGCTTGGCTTTATTCCACCTTTGGAAATGCAAATGAACAATGCCATGTTTAATATTATTGTTTTCACAAGGATAATCATGGCATTAATCACTTATGCATGGGCCATGCAAGTACCACCTTTTTCTAGCCTTTTGGTTTTCATTTGGATTTTGAGTGGATCTTTTCCCCATATCTCTCTCTAACCTCTTATGCTTGATCTTGCTTGGTGCATGCAAGAATCTAACCCTAAAACCCACATCTATCTCCATCCATACCCTCACCACCCTATCACCACATCCCTCTCTTCTTCTTGTCTTGATCTTGTTGGAGCTTGTCTTGTTCTAGCTTGGTCTTGTCAAAAGAAAGCCACTCCATATATCCCTCTCTCTAAACCCTAAACCTAACCCTCCATCTACCCTAGTTACATCCTACCACAACCTTGGGCATCATCTAATCTACCATACCCCCTCTCTAAGCTAAACCCTAAACCTACTCCCCTCTCTCTCGGCCTCCCTCTCTCTCTCACCCACCTGGCCACCCTCTCTCCCTGGCCCACCTAGCTACCCAACCCTAGCCTCAAGCCCTAACCTGAGCCATACCCCCTCCCTCCAAACCTAGCATCCACCCGAGCTACCTCTCTCTCTCTAGCTCTCTCTCTCTGCCTAGAGGACCCCAGCCCGAGCACCACCTCTCTGGCCTCACCCTGAACCCACCTGGAAGCCACCACCTGCCCTGCCCTGGTCCTGCCCGGCCACAAGCACGTGAGGAGGAGGAGAGAAAGGTGGCACCGAGCCACCTTTAACCCTACCTGCTCCCACGACACCTCCCCCTCTCTCTGCTACCTACCGCTATCCCCTGGCTCTCCTCTGCCCCCCAGATCCGCCAGCACCTCGCCCTCTTCTCTCCTTCCTCTCCCCACCGTCTACCCCCCCATCGCCGGCAAAACCTCGGTCTCCACCGTTTCCCCCCTCCTGCAGCCGGTGGCGAGGTGCTCTGGTGTCGAGGAAGACGGAGGAACCTCCTCTGCATCGTCCTGTACGTACCAGCGAGGAGGAGAAGGGCTGGAGCCGGAGAACATCGTGAAGCCGACCCCGAAACCCTAATCCGCCCGGCGTCTGCCTCGCAGTCGATCCCCTGCTCGCCGACCCGATCCAACACCGCCGACCACCTCCCGGTGAGCTAACACACCTCCTAGACACCCTCGCCACCGTCGTGTCACGCGCCGATCGTTTGGCGATCAGTCTTGGCGGCTGAAGGCGCGGCGTCTGCTCGCCTCGCTCGCGACAAGACACCTCACCTAGGCCACGCCCACCTCGCTGACAACGCCTAGCCACCGCAGTGGTTCCGCCCTCCGCGCGCGAGCCCTAGGTCCCCGGATCGATCTCAGCGCCGCGCCCTACAGACTGTCGATCGCTCGTCGGTCAGCGAAGAAAAAAAAGCTGCCATTCTTGCGGATAGCCCCCTCGCTTTTTGATCTGCTCAACCCGCGGTCCGCCTGGCCCACTAGTCAGCCGCGCCAGAGTTTTTGCAGAGAACCCCCTGGCCTCTATTAATCTCAACCCGCACTCCCTCTCAGCGCCACGTGGTCAGTTCCCCACCTTTCTCTGTCAAGTGGGCCTGCGAGCTAGCGGGTCCCATCCGTCAGTGCCACGGGCTGGGCATGCTCGCGGTGACAGAAACATTTCGTCTGCGTGTGTCCCGATCGTGATGTGGCCCAGTCGTGTTGTGGCTAGCTTTAAGCTGGGTAACAAAAGTATTTTCTGATATCTGTTTTAATTCAAATCTATTTCAAATTAATTCAAATTCAAACTTAAATCTGTTTTTAAATATCTTTTGAAATATAAATCCAAATAATACAAATAATATATGTTTTCAAATCAGAAAAATGTGAGGAATTCAAATATAGCCTTCAAAATATATTTTGGACACTTTATTTTTCCAAGTTGATTTAAATTACATTAAAATGCCCTTTTGTCTTAATTATTTAATAACTTTTGTTAAATTTAACAAATAATATGTCTAAAATGATTAGCTAGACGAGACCTTTCTGTTTATGCATTCCATTATCTGTTTTGAAGCATGCATCATATAAATATAAAGTATACAGCAACTAATATGAGGATAAAATGTGGCCAAAACTCAATAAAAATGTTTATTCTTGTATTCCACACCTCACCCATGCCATGCTACTTTATTGCCATGCAAATTGTGCATCATTCATCATGGCATGATTGTTTGCTTGTCGCATTTAATTCATATGCTTGCGCACTTTATTTATGTTGGCCCTTGTTTGTTTGGTTCTTCTTCGAATAGACGCTGAGCAGGGAATATATCAAGCAACCCAGGAGCACTACCCAGATCCTTCTCTTGCTTCAACTGAGCTGCCAGGCAAGCACTACCACATGCTTGCATACATATAGTACCTATTGCCTCTTTCTTATTCTTGCATCATTGAGTCGCGATTGCATTAAAATGAATCCCAAGTATTGCATAGCCATTACTTTTAAACCCCACCGAAGCTTGTTCCTCCATCCCATGAGCCATTACTACAGGAGTTGTTTGAGCCATGCGAGTCGTAGAACAGCATGTGTAGGGTATGTGAGTGTCTGATGGATAACGAGGTACCTAAACAACTTAACCTGAGTAGTAATGGGATAACTAATGAAAGTGGAATCGGTGAGCCATATTTGCTATTTGGTTTTTCAGGCTCACTTGTGTCCCGTAGGACCCCGAGTACTTGATTCCTGTTCCTTGAATATTCGCGCTATCCACATCCGGGAGGCTTATGAACCCCCCTGAGCCAGAGCTTGATTCATTCTTATTTCTCGGGGCCACAACCTAGTTTGAGGTTTTATTTACTATCCTGTACTTATGGCATGCTTTACTGCTTTATTTAAGATTGTGCGAGGTACTGCACACTGTACTGTTTAGGTAAGCAGAGTGTTTTCGCGGTATTGACAAGCCCAGTCACATTTTCGGGTTCCCAGTCGTTTACAGCCATTGACGCAAACCTTGAGTCCGTCTCGAAGTCGGCCAACTTTGTCGCGGGTAGCTTAATGGGGTGGCCCCCTGAAATATTTCTGAATCCTGTGATCGCTTTGTCGTGACTGCCTCGTTGGCTTTTGATTTGGTTTTTCCGAGGTTGATCGAGTGTGTGTTGCTATTTGTGCACCCCTGCAGGGTAAAACTTTCTGAAAGCCGTGTCCGCGGTTATGGACGACTTGGAGCACAGTTTCTCGATCATAGACAAGAATAACTAAAGTACCGCTTTTAATTTGACTAAGTACCTGACTAGTAAATAGTGCAACACTCATGGAATGGACAATAAAACTGCCAACGGATAGGGGGGGTTGTTCGTCCGCTTCCTCATCGGTAAGTGAGGAGGAGGATGGATCTGTTAAGATTACCGTTATAGCTGTTGTTATTAATTCACGGACATCGGTTTATCTCTAGTTAGGCGGATGGTTAGCGAGTATCTATAGAATTGCTAGGGTTTATCTTTTGCTGCAATCGTGTCACCCCAGGTTGTGTCCCCTTTAGCGGCATAAAGACTTGCTGAGTACCCCTAGGGTCTCACACGATAAATTGTTTGATTCAGATGAACAGGTAAACCCGCAAGATGGATACTGGGCGGAGGAGACGGTCGATGTGGGCAACAATCATTCGGTGTAGAGATTCCGGGAACGGGGATCCGTGAGATCTGTGGGCGGGATGTGCTTATTTATGGGGCATCTTATGCCGATTTGCTTCTTATCCGTACTCGGATTTTGTCTTCCGCTTCCGCCTGATACTCTTATGTTTGATGTATGAGGAGATATCCTAAACTATTATATCTATCTAGGATATTTGGATCTTGCCGTATGTATGCTATATTCCTTTCTTTTAGATGGAATGGCTCGATGTACTATTGTATGGTGGCTTGCATACATACTCATTTGTGTATGTAGTTGATCCCTTCGCCGATTACGCGCCTGTTCTTGTCCCGATGTTTGGAAATGGTTGGGACGGCCGAAAGGTCTACCTGTGAGTGGCATTTGGGCCCCACCGTACTATTTCAACCATTTCTGCTCATCCAGGCTTGTAACTAGGAGCGTAATTCACCGAGGTAGTTACACCTAGTGTCATTGCATGTCTGTTCTTTCCACAAACCACACATGGATCCACTAGTGCCATTGGATGTGTGTTCTTTTCATGAACCACACCCAGTGTCATTGGATGTGTGTTCTTCTCACAAACCGCACATGGATCCACCGGCGTCATTGCATGTCTGTTCTTTTCATGAACCACACATGGATCCACCTAGTGTGATTGCATGTCTTTTCTTTTCACAAACCACACATGGATCCACCAGTGTCATTGCATGTGTGTTCTTTTCATGAACCATAACTAGAGTCATTGCATGTCAGTTCTTCTCACAAACCACATAGGGATCCACCAGTGTCATTGCATGTCTGTTCTTTTAATGAACCACACCCAGCGTCATTGCATGTCTATTCCTCTAAACAAACCACACATGGATCCACCTAGTGTGATTGCATGTCTGTTCTTTTCACAAACCACACATGGATCCACCAGTGTCATTGGATGTGTGTTCTTTTCATGAACCACAGCTAGATCCACCAGTGTCATTGGATGTGTGTTCTTTTCTTGAACCACACCCAGTGCCATTGGATGTGTGTTCTTTTCATGAACCACACCCAGTGTCATTGGATGTGTGTTCTTCTCACAAACCACACATGGATCCACTAGTGTCATTGCATGTCTGTTCTTTTCATGAACCACACATGGATCCACCAGTGTGATTGCATGTCTGTTCTTTTCACAAACCACATATGGATCCACCAGTGTCATTGGATGTGTGTTCTTTTCATGAACCACAACTAGATCCACCAGTGTCATTGGATGTGTGTTCTTTTCATGAACCACACCCAGTGCCATTGGATGTGTGTTCTTTTCATGAACCACACCCAGTGTCATTGGATGTGTGTTCTTCTCACAAACCACACATGGATCCACTAGTGTCATTGCATGTCTGTTCTTTTCATGAACCACACATGGATCCACCCAGTGTGATTGCATGTCTGTTCTTTTCACAAACCACATATGGATCCACCAGTGTCATTGCATGTATGTTCTTTTCATGAACCACACCCAGTGTCATTGCATGTCTGTTCCTCTCATAAACCACATATGGATCCTAACCTTAGGAGAGCCCTAACCTTATCCCCCCAATGGGTGGCCGTTAGACCGAGTCTTCTAGAAGGCACGCCCTAACACAGTTGTTCTGCTTGACGATTGTTACATACCGTTTGATCGGTGCGATTGGACGATTGGGATGGTCTTCGTGAGAGCGATCAGCGAGTAGGCTATTCTGTGGCATGATTGGCCATGCTTGCTCTGAACAAGCGGCAATAGGCGCTCCCACATTGCAGTGTCACGGCTCACGAGTTCAGTGGGCCATATCCCAGTGTCACGTCCCCATTACTTCTCTTCCTCCCCGTACTTCTCTTCCTTCCCCTCGAAACCACTTTCCCCACTTCACTCCCATCCTGCCGTAGCCACAAGCTGACGGCGCCTCCATCCCAATCCCCTCTACGACAACCACCCCCTCCCATGGGTTCAAGGGGAGATGGCAAGGAAACGCGTCGTCTCATCTCTATCTCTATCATCTGTGGCCAGTTATCTATTTTTTGAGCTAGATCTACTCTGTTTACTCATGCATGTATGATGTGTTAGGCCAACCAGACGATGTATGACTCCGACTATCACAGTTTAGTGGATGAAGACAGTCCTCTGCTATGTAAACATGGACATGTGCCCGCTAAATTTGTAGCGTTCGAAGGACAAAACGAAGACAGGAGGTTTCTACGGTGTCTAGGACATCGTACAATGATGCAAGGCGGAAGTTGCGGTGTTGTCAAATGGGTAGATCCAGAGTGGCCCAAATCGATGCAGAAAACGCTGGACAAACTATGGGATATGACTATTGAGTTGAAAGAATCCGTAGTCAGCTCACTTCTTGACAGTGTTGAGATGAAGCTATGGGACCCAGTTGACATGACCAAGCTTAACCGAGATCTCAGGAGGGTGCAAGACAAGGTTAGCAAAGTCGAGAAGGAGAGGGACATGGCGTTGGCCATGAAGGCTAAAGCAGAGCAAGAACTGACTCAAGCAAGGAATGATCTTCACCAGGCCAAAGTCCTGCAGTTCACAACTATGAGTATTGACAAGTGCATGAGGAAAAATACAGAGAAATAATTGAAGCTGTGCAAGGAAGATGCTAAAAGGAAGGAGCAGACAAATCGATCCTTGCTTTCACAGGAAGATGCGCATCAGGCTAAGATTAGGAAGATCAAGGAGATTTGTGATAACTAGTTCTATTTAGCTTGATCTACGTGCCTTTTAAAGTTGTAATAGTAGTACTTGTTGACCTAGCGGTCTGAACTAGTGGTGTCGGAGTCCTGGGAGGAAAAAAATTGCTCTCCCGTTAGTCTGTCTTAACCCTGCATCACTTCCTTTTGTCTGATCATGGTGGTATTCTGACATTGGTGGTTTGTTTAAACGTAATCTACGTGGATTGTGTCGCTTGCGAATGGCACAGCCATAATTTATAAAGTGGAAGAACGTACACCCGGTTAATGGAGATCTAGGAGCTTCGCCAGACGCAGGGGATGCAGGAGCAGGGAGGCGGTGAGAAAGACGGGTTCGAGCGTCTGGGCATTATCGGTTGCCATTGTTGTTTATGTTGCCATGTTGTTGTGCAGCATCTGAAATAAGTTGCTGCTTCGTGGAGTGTGGCAGCTTAAATAATTTATTTATGTGCCACTTACATTCTGTCGTATTTGGAGACTTCCTGCCCCTCAGCAATCGTGGAACCGGTGCTACGTGTTTTCAGATAGCAGTGGCACAATCACAATTTCGGATTCAGCTACTGACTCGGGCGTTTCCAAACCCTAAGTCGCGGTACATTTTACTCAGAGAACATGGATAGATTGTTTCGCCCAACAACGTGCCACACAGAGAGCTTCAGAATTTAACAGAATTACATATATAGGTTCAAGTTCAACACATTACTATGCATCTTCATTGCCAGCAGCCTTCTTCCACAGCCTGGGTGCCATGCCTTCATGTCCACTGGCTTCTTCATTTCCTGCCTTCTTCCTCTTCCTCGGTGCCAATTTTCTTAGCTTCACGTACTCTGCATCGCCGGGACAATGGGCACCAGAATCGTGTCCAGCATCATCTTTCCACTCGTTTTTAATTTCTTCGGCAACGAAATGACTGACCCGACAATCATGTTTCTAACCTTGCGGCGCTTCCTGTCAAAGAAATAGGACTGTTGCATAACTGCCCAATATCTACAGAGTAAATGAAACAAAAATTACAATTCAGCACAAACATGCGAACCCCAAGAGACTTTTGCTTACCAGGAGCTAATTGGGTTCGAGCGACCACCCTGTCCAAGAATAGAAGGGCGACTCCCAGTTGCAGCAGCTTCCACATCCAGTACATCACAATTCAGCTCAAACATGCAATCCGAAGCATACCTTTTCATCAACCCAATTAGCTGACTGTCACACGTTAGAGGAACCATGATGCCACATTCATCCATGAAGCTGAACTTTGCAGTCTGTTTCGGCCATAATTCATCATGATTATGCAGAGCAGCAACCATACCAGATATAGTACAGATCTGGGCATGCGCTTCTTCCATCGTGATACAATGGTGTCCATACCACTTTCCCTTAGAGTCGTACTTGAAGAGGACTACCGTAACTAGGTAAGGGTGGTCCGCGGAGATCCCACTTGACAAAAAAACTGTGGACAAAATATGTTTGTCAGCGTTGGGCTAACAAACAATTTTAGGTTCAGTAGCCAGCTAGCAGTTATAATTAGTGCAAATAGCAAAGAGAAGGGTAGCTCACCCGCTTGTAGCCTGAACTTCTTCTTCCTTGGTAGTAGGATCTGCCATCCTCCGAGATGCTCGGCTTGTTGGCGGCGGAGGCAGGATAGAGCCTTGCAACGGCGGCTACGACATGCGCCATTGGAGCTCGGGATCAGAGACTGGGTGCAGCAACTAGGCGCAAAAACTTGGCGCCGGATGTCAAATGTCTGAAGGGATAGTCCTGCCTGGAGGTTGGATTCCGACGACGCTGGTGCTAGGGGAAAGGTGGGAATGGATTTTTGAAATTGGTCAACGTATCCAATCCACTTAGCTACTCGATTAGCCTAAGAGGTTGCCGTGTTGGAGCTCGCATCACGGATAGATGACCGACATGAGGGTCACGACCGTCTACTTCACGGGGCAGTTTAACGGAATGTTTGAATTTGGCAGGGGTGAGATGAGTTTGCCTCGAAATGGCCCCTCTCAGTAGTTGGCGGCCCAACATTTCGAAACGCAACAATTTCAGGCAACTTAGGTACCGCCATACGCTGGCCTGCGAACTTTGGTACCGTAGACGAACAGGCCCACAAATGGGGTGATCAATTACTGCTCAAACAGTAGAAGTTAGGCCAGGGTTTTTTGTGTCTGCCAGGTGCTCGACCAAATGGCTGGATGAAATTAATATTTGAATTTTTGAATGAAATTTGGTGAGTGTGTTTGTCACATGCTTGATTGTCTATGGTTGCTTGGAAAAGTCAAGGTGAATTGATTTGAGTGATTTTTGAAAAATGGTGATCTTAGCATATGAACTTGATTCAATTTTGAATTGTCCTTTAAATAGATTTGGAATTTGTTTCTGTTAATTTGTAAAGTGGGCTTGGGTTCACTTTTACTTGGTCTAGCAAGGGGTGAAAAGAATTGAGAAAGTTTATGTTAGAAATCTTTTACTAGGAACAGCGAAAGTGGGCTAGTGGTTAATTTTGGTCAAAATGACCATTTGATCATATGATTCATATTTGAATTTCTCTTCTTTGGATTTTGGTTATAATTGGCCTAGATGATGTAGTATTCATCTTTAAACCATTATTTGTCATTTGTAGCAATCAAACATGGCAATTTCACTCATTCATTCACTATTGTATTTCACACATACACTCATACTAGATTTAATAATAAAAGTTTTTGTTAACCCTAAACTTGGGTGATTGGAACTTGCTAATCTTGATTAATAATTTTGGGGTGTTACAAACCTTCCCTCCTTAAACAAAATCTCATCCCGAGATTTAAGAAAAACTAGGAACTAAAGAGATTTGGAAACTCAATCCTAATGTAATCTTCTCGCTTCCAACTAGCTTCTTCTTTAGTATGGTTGCTCCATTGGATCTTGAGAAACTTGATACTCCGGGTCCTGGTGGTTCTGAAGGCTTCTTCCAAAATACGAATGGGTACTTCACGATAGGTTAGATCCTTGTTGATATCTATGGCTCGATGATCGATGTTCTTGAATACTTCGGTCTTCTCCAGAACTTCTAGGCATTTCCGAAGTAACGAGATGTGGAACACATCATGTATGGCTGACATCTCCTCTGATAGTTCCAGTTGATATGATACTTCTCCTCGGTGATTCAAAATCTTGAAGGGTTCAATATATCTGGGGGCTAACTTCCCTTTCAGTTGAAAACGTTGCATTCCTTTCAAGGGTGATACTTTGAGATACACAAAATCTCTGACATTGAAGGTCAGGTCTCGACGTCTTTTGTCAGCATAACTCTTATGTCTAGATTGGGTGGTCTTGAGGTGCTCACGGACTTTGTGAACCTTCTCTTCGGCTTCTCGTAGGATGTCGGGTCCGAAAATTTGACTCTCTCCTACTTGCGACCAATTCAAGGGGGTACGACACTTTCTTCCATACAGAAATTCAAATGGGGCCATTTGCAAACTAGCTTGATAACTGTTGTTGTATGAGAATTCTGCGAAAGGCAGACAATCTTCCCATTTTGATCCATATTCTAGCACACAATCTCTCAACATATCTTCTAAGATTTGGTTGACTCTTTTATCTTGTCCATCGGTTTGTGGGTGAAAGGCTGTGCTGGCGTTCAGCTTGGTTCCTAACCCTTCTTGGATTTTCTGCCAAAATCTTGAGGTAAAATGAGTTCCACGATCTGATACTATGGTCTTAGGGGTTCCATGCAAACTGACTATTCTAGCAATGTACAACTTTGCTAGCTTCGAACTCTGGTATGTGGTCTTGACAGGTATAAAATGGGCTACCTTAGACAGTGTAACATCCCAATTTCAGCAACCATGATTAGTTGTCATGAATGCAAAAATCAGGGGGAACAAAAACTTTTTATTGTTTAGTGATGAAGTGTTTGCTTGTTGTTTGAATATGTTTATGATTATGATTGTGTATTAGAAAATATACTCCTTACCTCAACACCAGTTGACAAAAGCTACTTCCCCAAACTGTCTTGGCTTAATTTCCATATTCTCAAATGTTCTGGCATTTCAAAGCCTGAGCCAAGAAGCCTTTGCAAACCAACTATTTTAGTAGCTTCTGTTTCCCTAAACTACGGAGCGCAACCTATTATAATCTCCTTATGTTTTATAGGCAGAACCTCAACTATTCTTATCTCTAGGTTTTCCAAAACCTCTTTTTAAAGCTTTTGAATTCTACTCTTGGTAGATATACCAAGGACTCTCATCTTATTCAAACTCCAACCTTTCAAAATTAGCCATCCTTACCTCAAGCTAAGCTTGATGGTAACCGTAGTAGAAGTTGATTAGTTTGTAAGATGAATTGCCTTGATCTACTCCTTGATTTGTCTGCTTAGGAGATAGTATGAGCTACCCTAGGAGCTCATCACTAGGATAAAGATGTTCCCAAATCACCACACCCTAAGCAAGAATACAATCTGGATCTGATCCCTAGCTACTGAGTAATCATCTAAAACCCTTAACTAGATAAGCTCTAAAGGGATCTAATTCCAAAAGCTTCCAAGTCAATGAAGACCAATATCAAGAATGGATCTTTTCTACTCCATCTACACTTCAACATCAGCCACTTGTTGATGCTTTCGTACCTTGCATCCCATCAAAATCATCACCATCCACATTCTAGTCAAAAACCCTAAATCCACCAAATTTGGCCAAGTCTAGAATCTGTTTCAACATCACCTTTTTGAATGCCTCCTTTTCTCAACCCTTGTGCATTTTTGAAAATGCATCTGGACCATCTTCTTAACCATCGTAAGGACTATGATGGCCTACTCTTTCCCTTGGTTAGATCCTCCTCCAACCCACTTGTTCTTGATGGTTTTGCAGGCAAGAAAATATCTATTCCTGCAAATCTAGTCAACATGCCTACTTTGATAGAAGCTCACACCACCATCCCACCTGCTATGGACCAACTATTTGCATGGTTTTGTTATACTCATATAGTTCTATCATTACCTACTTCACTTGTTCCAATTGGATCGTTTTGCTGCTTAAACCCACAAGGTTTTGAAGGCCAGTTGATAATCTGCTCTGGCAGGCTTATTTTATTCAAAGTTTGGAAACAATCCTTGGAGAGATCAAACATTATCAAGCCCAAAATTCTATACCATTATGATATACATAACTTGGTCTATCCATCCATATACCCCATGTACCAATGGGAGCTCTGAGCTCCAAGATACACCCATGTTTTGGTGGTATGAAAATAACATCACCCTAGATCCTCAATTCCTTGTGTCCCCATCTAATTCAAGTTGGACTTACCATTCCCAAGGTTGCAAATGCTTGCTACACCTTGTCTACATAATCTACCTTGATCATCAAGATTTATCAAATGTTATCCATAATTATTATGGCTCCAAATCTAATTAATCTCTTTAATAGACAAAATCTCCAAAACTTCTTCCATAAAGGAAAGTTTGGTTTTTGCCAAAACCCTTCCCCAAATTTTGGCGCAATTGAGTTCCACATATCATACCCCATCTTCCCACTTCAAAAATAAATATTTTTGAAGACCTTCATTATTTCTTTTTGACCATTTTCGTAAATGGCAGAAATGGAATAATAATAGTTATAAATACTTTTAAGCCACAATAAATCTTGGGAAAATTCCCCTAAGTGTGTATTCACATTTGGGACCATCTCACATCAAAAACCAAATATGTCCAATGTAAATTTATCAAATGAGCTTCTATAAAACACTTCTGCACTTTTTCATTAATTGATCAGTAATGCACCAAAAATAATCTGACAAATCCCAATCCCACTCTTGGAGATATATCTTAACCTTACCCATCTAGCAGCACCTTTATCTTTTTTTGGAAAGATCAAAATTCAAGAGTTCCTTCATAATCATCAATTATGGGAAATTTGACCATAACACCCAAACCACTATCTAATTGTCTCAAATCCTTATCAAATCCTGCCCAACACTTGTCCATAGCAACCACACCCACCCCTGGTCGTGGTCCACCCTACAGCACCCCAGCCCTTACCTCTTGCAGAGAGAGACTAGAGAGAGAGAAGCCATTATTGCAAATCTTGTAAAGTGATTGGGAAGCAGCCCCACCCCTCCCTCCTGGATCCTTTCCACGACACAGCACACCCCACACCCCCTCTCCACCGCCCTTAGCAACAAATGGGGAGGCCATGGACCTGCTCCTGCCTTCCCATGGACATATCCCACCATACACCCTCCCCCTCGAGTTAAATAGGCCAGGGGCTATCTAGCCTGCCTCTGCCCCCTCATTCTACTCCTCTCCCCTCCACTTACCTCCCAGAGCCTCCCCATCCTCTCCCCTGCTCTGCCTCGCACAGGAAAAGAAGGAGAAGCCCCCTCGGCCTTCTACAAGATCTGCCCGTGGTGCTCCCACCCCTGCTCCACTACCTCTGCAAGCTGCTATTTCGGAACCCGCTTTCTCCCCTGAAGCTAACCCTATCCTTGTCTTCGACATGCAGCAACCACAACAGTCTCTTCGGCGAGCTCCGACGAGGTTGCTCTCGGGCGTCCTCGTGCGAGCCATCCACCGGTGCGGAAATCCACCATCCCGCCCCTGCAGGACTCACCAGGAGCCGCCGCGTCGTCTTCGCCCATCCCGACACCTCGCACGCCCGCTCGTGAGCTCCCCCGCATCTCACTGCCCCTCTGCTAGGGTTTACTCCCGCTGCCGGTGTCGAGAGGAAGGGGATGAGCGGGGGTCGTGGATGCCCCTCTAATCGGATAGCCACGCGCGACCCGTACCCCTTCGCGGTACCCCTCTGGCTGACCGCCGGGCCCCGCCCCTGTGATTTCAAACGAGCCTCCCACTCGTGGCTCGGCCCTGGGTGGGCCAAAATGGTGCTATGCGTGCCGATCTCCTCAAATCCGGCCCGCCTCCTGCCTGACCCTTTTTCTTTTTCTTAAAATATTTTTCCAGATCTGAAAACTGCTAGTCAGTTTAATTCTCAAATAATATGTAAAACTGTTTGAAATGTCTAGATATAAATCCTACCATATTCCTGTGTGTTTTGTGCAACAGGTAGAACAGAAAGTAACTAAAAATATTGACTAGGATGTTATTATAAAAATAAACCCTCAGATGTATCCTTTTCACTAATAAATTCTTTATGTAAGTTTCACAACTCCATTGGGAGTAAAACCAACTGCCCCTAGTAGGTATTACCTGTACCTATCTCATGGATTTGGACTCATGCCAAATGGAGCATTATCTTTACTGTAGCCAAAATAACAAAAACAAGACCCATCTGACTTTAGGAAATTCCCTAGACCAAACCTTGAGTCCAATTGACCCAATTCCAACTCTCCTGGTTGAGCTACATCCATATATACCCAACCCCAGGAGATTACTAATTTTTGAGCTTCTGTAGATTTGTAGTGAATTAAACACTTCTGCATGTGACTTTATCACTACATAAATCACTGCAGTAGCTCTGCAACTACAAAATTTGTATTTCCAATTAGTACTGGAAGGTATTTTAAATACCTACCCATTACCCTTGCCTCATATCAAAAGACCCTGTATATTTAATCTAGTGAAAAAGACATGTTGTCTACAGAACTTCCTTTGGGTATTTCCTGAGGGCCTTCTGGTAATTCTTTTAAAGTGAAACCAACTCTCACTAAATCAGTACATAAAACCGTACTGAATCATCCAAGGAAATAGTTTTTGGAGCTCCAGAACTTTTCTGGTGAATTATTTCCTAAAAGTAGAGTTTTAATTAGTAGAAGATGCTTATTAAATCAAGGGAGATTGATAAATTAGTGAAACCACTTTTGCTTGCTTCATTCTATCAATACCTATCTGATGGTACCATTTTCATACAATGAGATCATACAGGATATGGTCTTGGTCCAAAATTCGTCTCTTAGGTAGTTTCTAGACTATAAATCCCAAGGGATTTCTTCCATATTTCCAAGACAAGGCCAATCTTATTAATCCATTCTTCCTAAGACCTACTGATTTGTAAACTTGTATTGTTCATTGCCTGCTGTATGTATTGATGTTTGTATGCCTTGTTTTGATTGTGGTCTTGCTTGTTTGCATGTATACTCGATGACGACGGTAGTTGCGCTTGTATTGACACCGAGAAGAAGAGATCTTATTATTATTGGTATTGGTATTCTTGGTTATCTAAATATGAAGTACAGGGACATATTGCCATATTGCTGATCATCAGGCAAGCCATCTTCTTGCTCATAAGCCTTGTCCTACTGTTTTACTTATGCATGTTTTATCTACTATTTATGAAACTGCATTGTTTTATTATATGATGATATATATGTGGGAGTGGCTTGGATTCTCCAAACCATTACGCTTTTGTACTATTAAGTACAACCCTCTTGATGACACCTAATTAACCCTAGTATGATAGATGGTGTATTACACCATACCCCTTTGGAGACCCTGTTTTAGCCAAAGAAAAACTAGAGGATGGGAAGACCCCCAAAAAAGTTTTACCAAAAGTTTTATGATAAACCTTAGTGAGGTGGGACCTCCCAAGAGTTGTTGAGAAATAAAAAGGTTTTGTTTTACAAAATGCTGAAGGAAAGCTGGAGGAAAAATGTGTATGAAAATGCACCCGGTTCTTTGTAGTTTAGCTATAACAACTTAACCCGTGCAACCAAATTACTCTGGAATGGGACATGGCTGGATTTGATGTTTGTCTATTCTGGTATAAGCTGCCTCGCAACTACTACAGGGGATCGCGATCCCTGGAGGCTGGACCTTCTCCCTAAAGGTCCATGTGGGACATCGACCTGGAGAAGGAACGAACTTTCTACGGGCAGCCAGGCGTTACTAGGAGCCCCTCATTGAAAGCGCCCACTGTGTAAAGTGTAAAATGCGCTCCGGTTGGTCCTCAGCACCCGTCGTCCCGGTTTTGAGGGGAGTAACACTCATAGGGTAGGCACTTATATTGGAGTGGGCATCTAGAGAGTCTTGATCGGTTACTCGACCCACGATCGGTGTAGATGAGGGTAGTGTACCCGGATTATAAGGGGAAAGTGTACAACCTCTGCAGAGTGTAAATCTATTCGAATAGCCGTGTCCGCGGTTATGGATGGGTTGGACAAAATTTTGTAGAGCGGTGCTGATTTTTTTTCAAAAGGGATTTTCAGAAAAGAAATGGCCTTGGAAATGTTTTGACCATGGGATGGTCGTAAAGGAGAAAGTTTTTGACCATGGGATGGTCGTAAAGGAGAAAGTTTTTGACCATGGGATGGTCGGAAGGAGGAGAAAGGAGTTTGGTCGTGGGACGACCTGAAGACGGAACATATGGGTACCACAATCCTAGTGTTTAAAAAACTTTTCAAAAGGTTTCCAAAATGGTTTACAGAAGTTTTCAATAAAGATATGTAGATGCTATATCTACAAGAGAAACTATTTGAGAAAAGAACCTCTCTTGAAGCCCTCCACTACCACAGCCATATTGCATATCCTCTTATTATTATTTTCTTGAGGTGGTTTGTGAGTACATTCAAAGTACTCACTGGCATTGTCCCTGGCTATTAACTTGGTCAGATATCAAGAAGAGGATGAAGTTGACGGCTATGCGAGCTAGGACGTCCTCCCAGCCAGTTGCCTGTAGGTTGAGGCATGATTGGGCTCTGCGCGTGATGATGTTCCGCTACTGAAGATGGTATAGCCATAACAACATTTATGTAAGTCTTGTAATTCGGTATATCTCGGATGTTGTAATGATACTTGTCGGTTATGTTCCACAGCTCACTGATCATGGGAACATGGATATATACATAACAGGGATTTCTCGGATGATTAATCCGGGGGCCCCACAGACTTGGTATCAGAGCCATCCTGACTGTAGGAGAACCTTAGTTAGCATGGTCGCTAGATAGGAACCTTATTTCGAAAACCCGTCTTTCAAAAAACTAGTTTCCCAATGAGTTTCAAAAAGTTCTACTTCTTCTCTTACTCTAAGTAAATGCTTTCGAAAATGGTTTCCTCTAACTCCCGTCCAAACTTCAAACCTATGGATTTTAAATAACTAGGATCTAGAACCAAGTGAAGACGTTGAGGACGAGATGAAGAGAAGCAACTACCAGCAAACACAAGGAGACTACAATATCGCTCTACCAGCGGAATCCTCACAATCATAAGACATCGGATGTTGCACTATAAAGAAGCGTCCAACATACGACGGAGGCTTCATCTACAAGATAGTGACTCCGACTTGAAGAAAGACGATATCTAGGGTCAATAGTCCTAAGAATGGGATTCCCCTACATTGCGAGTAGTTAACTCCTTGGTCCCTACCATTGACCGTGTTTGCTTGCCTAAGTGCATCATGTGTTTCTTGATGTGTGTTGTTTGCCGAGGACATTGCAATCCCTTCGCTCTGTTCGCCTTGTTCATATGTTCTGGGTTGCTTTGACCTCCTTAAAAATGTGACTCGAGGATCGATACCCCACCAAGTACCTCAGGCACCCCTATTAGCTGTCGCTAAGGAGAACCCAGACTAACCTCGGGAGTATATGAGAGGAAAAGCATCACAAGAACCAGGAGTTCGACATCGTCAAGTCAGAATCAACTCGAAGATTTCACCTCGGCAGGACAGCATACCTCGTCAAACTCACCCTGCAAGACTCGTCAATAGCATTGCACTCCCTTGTTCCTAAGTCTAATACATCAAGAATCCCGTTGAAGCCGGAAGTCAATCACCAAAGGATCCTCAATATCCCCAAGAAACCATCAGAAATGTCTACCAAGACAAGAAGTGAAGACCTAACTACGCTGACCTCCGGTATATTAGACATTCTAACCACCTCAGGAGACTAACTAATCTAGTCAACCCTACCCCACACTAACAGAATGATCCTCCCCAGAAGGTCAGAACTACCCCTGAAGCCGATAATAAGGAAGCGTGAAGACAACGAGTCTACCCTGCCCTCGAACAGAAACAACGCCACGTTTTCAAGAGACGACAACTCCTCTGAAGCTAGATACCTCTACCCTTACAGAACACTCTCAAGAGGAGTCGTAAACCACTAACTTGTGCTGAGCTAACCCCTTAAGTTGGAGACCACCCCCGCCAAGATTGATAAAATAAGGCTTCACTCGAAGACCCGAACTCAAGACTCCGAGAAAATACAGCCTTCCGCTAACATCAGGTTAGCACTCCCAGACAGAAGATCTGCACCAGTCCTCAAGCACCTTAATGAAGCTCTAAGGTGGAAAGACTACGTCTTTTCACTATTGGGGGGATACCCCGGGTAGGGTCATTCCGGGGTATAAGGGCCGAGTTAGCCGAGGTTCGGCAAGGTCAAAGCGGATGCTGGCCAAGTCACCTCAAGGCAGGCCGGATCACGGAGTAACCCGGACCAGGGGGTCGCCTAACGTTGTCTCATCCGACTTAAGGAGTAAGTCGGAAAATGCTTGTCTAACTTATATGCAGGAACAGGTGTAGCCGGATCTACTATGATCCGGATCCTCGCTTAGCTTCTAGGAGAAGGAAGGAATCTCTCTGGTCAAAAAAGAAGGTCCGGTACATACCGGATGAGCGGATAAAGCAATGGCAGGACCACCGGGTCATGGCCGACAAGGGTGACGACGCTCACGTCGGCTGACGCGGGCGCCGCAGAGGCTACGTCACTAAAGCATGAGTGACGCGGGTGAAAAGCACCCCGGTCGGGTTACCACTTTGGGAGGGGGCATATTCTTAGGAATATGCCTCCATGTATGCCCTAGGCCAGGACCGAACCACCTCTATATAAGGGGGGTTAGGGTTCTGGTAGAAGGGGTTGGCAGAATTCTAGTTGGTTGAGCACTAGTTGGTTTGGTGATTCCTTAGGGCAAGTAGATCTAGGCAAGAGTAAGAGAGCTCCTTCTTCCTCCTCTCGCCAATACAGCTCAAGGAGCACTTGTAATCTTGAAGATATAGCAATACAAACTTACGTGGAGAATCACTCTACTATCCCTCCTCGGATTCCCCTAAGCATATTAGTCCCCACCTTTAGCCTATCCATGGCATATGCCGTGACACCACCACGGTTACGCCCACTGGCTTAGCGGGCGCTAGCAGGGGTGAAGATCCGGACGGGAAACATCATCGGCACCAGCGAACGCATTGTCTCCGGGCTCGTTCAGCGCTTTGGAGCGCTGGATTTCGTCAGCGACAACACTGGCTGCTTCGGCACGCGCCCGCTTCCGCGCAACGGCCTCTTCGTCAAGCTCGGCGCGCACAAGGTCTACGTTGCTGTGGACGTCTCGTGCGTTCACCCGCGTCATGTCGTCGATGCGGGGGAACCACCCCTCACTGTGGCTCGCGGGGCGCGTATCGCTCGCTCCCCAGACCATGCGGAGGTGATGATGACTGCGCCAGGTGCAGGCGCGGGCAAGGATCCAGCGCCGGACCCGGAGGTAACACCAAAGGCACCGAGGAAAGGTAGAGGACCTCCACTAGAGAGACCTGAGAACGTACTGAGGGAAGCTATGGATAGCTTGGCTAACCCGGTAGCAACAGTGGTAGATCCGGCTCAGGCACAGGCTGAGCTAGAGGAAACTCGGCAAAAGATACTGGAGGGCGCAAAGAAAATAGCCGCGGCTCAGCAGTCGCTGAACATGATGCTGCATGAGTACGCAAAGGCAAACAAGGTTGAAGCAGTAAGGGTAAAAGGGAGAAACCTCATAAGTGAGATGAACAGAGAAGGTGATGATGGAGCAGAAGGGTCGGAAAACTATACATGCAGGGGTTGCGGTATAGTACCCCGGCGAAGAACCTCAGAGCAGCAGATGCGGCTGCGTCTGAGTTAGAGGGTCTGACGGGTGAGGCCTGTCAAAGACAGCAAGACAGGGTTAATGAGCTGGTTCGGATCGCGAACAGGCAGAACGAGGAGCTGTTGAGGGCTAACCCGGAGAGAGCTGGGGCTTCCAAGATCGTCCATTCGGTGATAGGTAACCCGGAGAAATCTGTTGGAGCCACATCATCGCCTCATGGCGGTCCAAGGAGAGAAGAGGTAGTAACCTCGGCCAGACGGAACAAACAGATCATCCCGTACGACCCAACGCGTGCGGGAAAAGAAAAAGAGATGCGGAAAGGTGATGATCGACGGAGTGTGAGCCGAGGTGAAGCTGGCCGAGGTAATCATGACCAAGGCAATGCCGGTCAAGGAAACACTACCAACGGCAATGCCGGACAGCGCAACTCCGCAGGAGCAGGACAACCGCAGTAGCGGAATATACCAAGGCAAGAGCAAAGCGCCGGCCGAGGTATGCAGCAGAAAGATGTGCAACGAGAGAAAAACAGATACAATGATGGTGATTCGGAGATGGTGAACGCAGGGTACCCCAGACCGGACTATCATGTGATAGGGTCTAGATTGGGAAGCAGGGACTTAATGCCGGATGACGCCAGGTTAAAACTGGATCGCCTGTATAGGTCGGAATAGATCGAATGTCAAGGTCCTCCGGGTCCAGCGTGCTTTGGACCCCGGATCATGAAAGAGCCACCGGTACCTAACTTCCAGTTACCCAGAGGCACGAAGACGTATGACGGCAGTACCAAGCCGGAGGATTGGATGATAAACTACGCTACAGCGGTGAAAATTGCAACTGGCAACTTGAGATGGGCTATACGTTACGTGCCCCAGATGTTGGAAGGCCCGGCCAGAGTATGGTTGAACAATTCACCACCTGGAAGCATCAACTGCTGGATAGACTTTGAAAAAATGTTTATCAGCAACTTCTCAAGTACGTATCAGAGGCCGAATAGACCGCAGACCCTGGCAATGTGCAAGCAAAGACCCAACGAGACAGATCGTGAATTCTTAACCCGATGGTGTACCGTGAGAAACTCGTGTGAAGGTGTCATAGAATCACAGGCCATAGCGTGGTTTGCGCAAGGGTGCAGATATGGCAGCAAGCTATGGATGAAGCTGCAAAGGAAAATGCCAGTTACACTGGCAGAGATGATCCGGATCGCTGATTCGTATGCTTTGGGCGATCCGACTCAACCTAGGCTCGCCTCAAACGAGTCGAACGAGGAATACTATCAGAGGGATGGAGCCGAGTCATCCCAGAGGAATGATTACAGAGTAAAAAGGAGAGATGACAAACCGGATCATCGTTACGGTTCGCAACAAGTTGCAGCTGTGAATCAAGATCAACCCGGAACAGGGAGCAACCAACGCCAGAGAACTGGAGGGCAATGGACTCCAAGAAATGATGGCAAGAAAACATGGACTCCGGAGCAGAAGAAACAGTGGCAGGAAAAATAAGATCGTCCGAGGTATACCTACGAGTCAATGTTGGACCAGCCGTGTAAGTTTCACACGCCAAATCCAAATAGCCCGGCGGGTCACACGACGAGGCAATGTGAGTGGATGCGAAAGATAGAGCAAGGTGGTTCGGGGAATGCTCAGGCACCCCAGAATGATCAACCTCGGCAGGAGTTGCCCCGGTAGTAATTACTCTCCGGGGCGAACACGCAGCAGCTAATATTGCCTCCTCCTCTGCCGAGGTATGACAACAATGAAAGAAGGGATGCAGTGCATCAGGTGGAAAATCAGCAACAACCGGACCAGAGGTACCCCGGAAACGAGGGAAGGAATGAGTACAGGGAACATCACCAGAGTTATTGTGTGTTCACGACTGAGGAAACAGATAGAAAGAGCTTGCAGCACCGACATATGGAGGTCAATGCGGTCATGCCAGCGGTGACGAGGTACATGCCTTGGTCAGACCAGGAAATCACCTGGAACATCAAAGATCATCCTAAACTCATGCCGAGCCTAGGTTCGTATGCGCTAGTGCTAGATCCGACATTCATTGGACCGAACATCAATGTGAGGTTCTCCAAGGTTCTGATTGATAATGGGAGTAGCATTAACATCATGTATGCGGATACGATGCGCAAGTTGGGCATCTCGGAGAACATGCTCCAAACTACGAGAACAACTTTCCATGGCATTGTACCAGGCATTTCTTGTGAGCCCATAGGCAAGGTCCGAGTCGACGTGTTATTCGGCACAAGGGATAACTGCCGAACTGAAAATCTGGAGTTTGAAGTGGTGAACTTGGAAAGTGCGTATCACGCGTTACTCGGAAGACCAGCATTGAACAAATTCATGACAAGCTGTCACATCAGTCATCTGAAGATGAAGTTGCCTGGGCCAAATGGAGTGATTACCATTGCTGGAGATTTCCGACGTTCCATGGAGTGTGCTTCAGCCGGGTCTAACCTAGACGAGTCACTCGTGATTGCGCAAGAGAAAAGAAAAATCCAAGAGGTGGCAGCATTAGCTCAGTCCGCGCAGCAATATATGCCGGCATTAAGTAACCCACATGGCAGCGTCTCATTTCAAGCCGCAAAGGACACCAAGAAGATTACAGTTGATAACATGTTTCCAGAGCGCACCGTGACAATTGGTGCCAGGTTAACTGACAAATAGGAAAGCGAGCTCGTCAACTTCCTCCGTGAGAATCGGGATATTTTTGCTTGGTCTACACAGGACTTGCAAGGTGTTCCGAGGGAGTTGGCCGAGCACTCTTTGAACGTAAGACCCGGAGCAAGGCTGGTGAAGCAACCTCTCCGCCGCTTCGCCGAGGATAGGAGAAAAGTCATTGGAGACGAGATAGCTCGGTTACTAGCAGCAGGATTTATCATGGAGGTACTATATCTGGATTGGCTCTCTAATCCGGTGCTGGTAGAAAAGAAGAAGGACGACCCGAACGTGGCAGTGGTTTGGCGCATGTGTATCGATTACACGAACCTGAACAAGGCGTGTCCAAAAGATCCATTTCCACTGCCGAGGATAGATCAGGTCATATACTCAACCGCGGGATGTGAACTGTTGTCATTCATTGATGCATATTCTGGCTTTCACCAGATACCTCTGAACCCGGATGATCAAATAAAAACGGTGTTTATTACCCCGTACGGGGCTTATTGCTACCGCACTATGCCGTTTGGTTTATGTAATGCAGGTGCAACGTACCAAAGATGTATGCAAAAATGTTTGCACGGCCAAATAGGTCAAAACGTACAAGTATACGTGGATGATGTGGTTATCAAGACCAAGGAAAGCGCAACGCTCCTTGACGACATAAGGCAAACATTCGCAAACTTGAGAAGGTTCCGGATGAAGCTTAACCCAGAAAAATGTACCTTCAGTGTCTCGGCTGGAAAGTTACTCGGATTTCTCGTCTCCAGCCGAGGTATCGAAGTTAATCCAACTAAGGTCCGAGCCATCGAACGAATGGAGCTGCCGAAGTGTCTTAACGATGTCCAGAAGTTCACTAGATGCCTGGTGTCGTTGAGTCGGTTTGTATGTCGGTTGGGAGAAAAGGCACTGCCTCTCTACCAACTCATGAAAAAGTCGGATAAATTCGTTTGGACGCCACAGGCCGATGAAGCTTTTGCCCACTTGAAAAAGATGTTGGCCACTGCGCCAGTGTTAGCCTCTCCACTATCAAAGGAGCCAATGTTGCTCTACGTAGCCGCGACCAACCGAGTTGTAAGTGCAGTAATCATGGTGGAACACAATGAAGAGGGTAAGTCGGTGCAGAGGCCAGTGTATTACCTGAGCGAGGTATTGTCTGCCTCAAAACAGAACTACCCGCACTTTCAAAAGGTGGCATACGGTGTCTATATGGCGGCGAAGAAGTTAAAGCATTACTTTGAGGAGCACCCCATCAAAGTAATATGTGAAGCTCCCATATCCGAGATAATGGGTAACAAGGATGCGAGTGGCAGAATCGCAAAATGGGCAATTGAGCTAGCCCCTTATGCGCCCCAATACGACAGAAGAGAAGCGATTAAATCTCAGGCTGTGGCGGACTTTTTTGTGGATTGGGCCGAGGTACAATACGAACCACCACCACCAGATCCAAATTACTGGAGGATGCACTTTGACGGGTCGAAAACCAAAACCGGATTAGGCGTCGGGGTTGTGCTTACCTCGCCAAAGAAGGATCAGCTAAAGTACGTATTGCAGATCCATTTCGCGGCATCGAACAATGTCGCTGAGTATGAGGCTCTTGTGCATGGGCTCAAAGTGGCAAAGGAGATTGGCATACGTCGGATAATATGCTTTGGCGACTCGGACCTGGTGGTGCAGCAGGTGTCCGGAGTGTGGGACGCCCTGGATCCAAACATGGCACTATACAGATTTCACGTGCAGAAGATATCTGGTTACTTCGAGGGGTGCGAATTTCACCATGTACCCCGGGCGGAAAACGAGGCTGCCAACATGTTGTCAAAGCTCGGATCGACCAGACAGGCAATTCCACCGGGTGTAGCATTGGAACACCTCAGAAAACCATCTACCAGGCCGTCCCCAGGAACCGACTCGATCTATGTCCCAGAAAATACGGAATCCAAAGCTGAGCCCATGTACATTGACATGGGAGGTGGTACGCGAGACCCGGGGACTGCGTCAGCAAACCCGGGGACTGCCTCGGTAAACTCGGGGACTACCTCACTAGACCCGGGGACTGTTCAGCGTGATCCGGCTGAAGTTATGCCGGTGGATCAGATGGAAATTGATGAGGAGATATTCCCTCCACGAGCCATACCAACTTGGGCACTGCCTATATTCCAATTCCTGAAAGATGGAACGTTACCCGCCGAGGAGGTGTTAGCCAGGCAAACTCAAAGGAGAGCAAAAGCATACACAATCATCAATTCCGAGTTGTACAAACGGAGTGTAACCAATGTCCCCCAAAGATGCGTTGACCCGGAAGAAGGGCTTGACATCCTCCGAGATATACACCAAGGAGAATGCGGGCATCATGCCTCATCCCGAGCCTTGGTGGCAAAGGCGTTCCGGCATGGATTATACTGGCCAAGTGCCTTGGAACAAGCAGAAGATCTGGTGAGAAAATGCAATGGTTGTCAGAGGTACGCCACCAAGACACATATGCCTATGTCGGAACTCAAGACCATACCAATTACATGGCCATTTGCTGTATGGTGCTTGGATATGGTTGGCCCGTTCAAACCAGCGAGAGGAAACATGACACACATTTTGGTCATGGTGGACAAGTTCACAAAATGGATTGAAGTGAAACCTAGAAGAAAATGTGATGGAGCTACGGCCGTGACATTTCTCAAAGACATCATCTTGAGATACGGTTATCCACACAGTATTATAACTGATAATGGAACAAATTTTGCGGAAGGAGCATTTGCGCGCTTCTGCCAAGATAAGAAGATCTGACTCGATGTCGCCTCGGTAGCCCACCTCGCATCAAACGGACAAGTGGAAAGATCCAACAAATTAGTATTATCCGGGATAAAACCCCGGCTCATTGAGCCGCTGCAAAGATCAGCGGGGTGCTGGATAGAAGAACTACCAGCGGTACTGTGGAGCTTAAGAACAACTCCGAATCGATCAACAGGCTATACGCCATTCTTTCTGGTATATGGGGCAGAAGCTGTATTACCAGCCGACATAGAGCATGATTCGCCTAGGGTCACCCAATACACAGAAGCCGAAGTGCAAGAAGCCCGGCAAAATGATGTTGATCTGCTGGAAGAAGCGAGAGAACTGGCACTGTCCAGATCCGCCATATATCAGCAAAATCTTCGACGCTATCATAGCCGGAAAGTGTGCCCCCGAGTCTTCCGGGAAGGCGATCTGGTGCTCCGGTTGGTACAACGTACTACTGGCATGCATAAACTATCCCCCCCATGGGAAGGGCCATTCATTGTGAGCAAAGCATTGCACAATGATTCTTACTATCTTATAGATGCAAAGCCACAGGAAAAGAACAAGGCGGACAGGTCCGGAGAGGAATCCAAGCGACCGTGGAATGTAGCACTACTTCGTCCCTTCTACACTTAGCTAAGAAGTGTATGTATCCGAGTCATCTCATATGTCGGTATGTATGTCGGCAATGAGCTTATCAATGAAATAGCGGCGCCTCGAGCAGTAACTCGGGGACTGTCTTAATAATGTTTGTCATAATTTCTTATGCGGTAGCTGGAATGAGTTGTTTTACTTAACCCGGATTAGTAATGTGTGAGCACCAAAAACCCAACCCTTCGACTTGCTGCTGTCCAACAAGAATTGGCTTCATGGCAAGCAAGGGAACAAGTTTGGAATTGCGTAGCACATGAAAAACGACTAAGGAAACGAATTTATTCGAGCTAACGTTTGTTTTTTCAGACTAACCCTGTATTTATTTTCAAGTTATTATGCTGAATTATTTTGAGCCAAGCCTCAAAGTTTCTAAGTATTGTTAAGACAATTTTTGAAGCTCGGATTCGTAAGTCGTAAAACCGAATCAAGGTAGACACGGACCGAGCCAAAGAATTGAACGAACAAGAAAATGAAACCCGGGGACTACGCCCAAGTTAATCCGGCATAAAAACATAGTAGCAAAATATCACATATCCAGCATACAATTGCACCCGGCATACCGGGGATCTGATAAATTTTCGAGTTTTTTAGAACTAAGGAGCAGCAGGAGGAGAAGGTTCGGCATCGTCGTTGATGTCTTCAATATCTGAAGCATCATCTTCCCCATCCTCATCCGACCCATCTTCAACATTCTCATCCTGCTCGTCCCCAGCGGATTCCAGGAAGCTCGGCCCTTCAATCCAGTCATGAATAGGAGAGTATTCAACGAGGCTGTAGGCGCAAGCCTGGCGCCGAGCTACCCACTCCGGATCATCGGTCCATCTGGATCCGGTGCGCCGACGTGTGAGGAGGCTGACGTCGATCTTCTCGTACCATGTGAGAATATGATGAAGGATGGTGTCAGCTGCAGCGCGACCAGCGGATTCTCTCCAGAGGTCAAGCTGGGTCTCAACTTCCATTAATTTATCGACGAGAGTTGCGATGGTCTCCAGGCTACTCTCTCCGGGCCAGAACGTATTGAAGATGCGCACTGCAACGTCGAGGATATCCTTGCCATAATTCTTGATGGTCTCCACGCGAGAGGACAAGCTGACCAATAGGTCCTCCATGTCCAAGGGAATGTTCTCACCATCAGGAGCAATGGGAGTACCCCTCTCTCGGCGAAATTTGGCAACAACAGCGCTTGCAATGGCAGTACCCTCTGGAAAGTGGTCTGGAAACAAGGCAAAGGCAGAAGGTAAAGAAAAGACATACGAGGTAACCCGGAGAGTTATGTCAGACAAGGAAAAGGAACTTACGAGAAATATGGCTATGGATCCGGGTCAACTCCTTGATGCAGGCATCACGTCTTTTGCGCAGTTGCTCAAGCTCAGCATTAGCCGACCCAAGCTGGACGTCGGATTCTCTGAGTAGGTCCTGGCCCTTAGAGATCTGGAGAGTAAGGCGCTCACGTTCTTCGGTGAAGTCCTGGCCAACCTTTTGGAGCTCAGTTCGGTGCTGGGCCTTCATCTTCTCCATCTCAGCTTTAAGTTTGGCAATCTCGTCGTTTTTAGTCCGGAGGAGAGCAAGTTCATCATTCTTCTTCTTTAGCTCAGCTTGATGCTGCGCTGCTTGTTCGAGAAAATGCAGCATCATATCAGGCACGGGCACACTATCCTCAAGCGATGCTGAAATAATATGTTGACCTGGCAAAGCCGAGGAGTGAATGTTTGCCGAGCCAAGGACAAGAAGAAATGGAGAACACAACAAGGTCGGACAAAAGAGGACATAGCCCGGATTTCCTCCAAGTTCTTCCGCATAATTTTGTTCTCAGCCTCCACCCAAGCTGCAAAAACCGAATGAGGAAATTAGTTCGGCGGAAGAAAGTGAAGGAAAACGGAGAGGTGCTGAGGAAGAAAATCACCCCTCTTTTCATGCTCTGCGCCAAGTGCAACATGTTTTGCACGCAGGATCTTGTGGGTATCAAGCAGGCATTGAAATTCGGCGCTCCGGCGATTGGTAGTTACCTGAAAGAAGTACAGAAGTGTAAAATTAGTTTAGTGCATATTCGAAGTGTGCAAGATCCGGGCCAAATGGAACTTAACCCGGCTCTAGGTGTGTGCATATTCGAAGTGTGCAAGATCCGGGCCAAGTGGTACTTAACCCGGCTCTAGGTGTGTGCATATTCGAAGTGTGCAAGATCCGGGCCAAGTGGAACTTAACCCGGCTCTAGGTGTGTGCATATTTGAAGTTTACATGCAGCTACGTTGATTTTCTAATGAGCATCCGGCCGAGTAACAAGCTACTCCACCGGAGGCTCGGGGACTAATGGTTATTATCTACAGCATGTAAAGGAGAAACGACATACCTCCATCATTTGCTCCGCGAGGTTAATTGCCTTGGCGGCAGTATTCATCTGGGCAGAAAATTCTGCGGGGCAGAACTTTTCTGGGAGATCGTCATTGTAGACGAACTCCGCCTTGTTCCAGTTCATGACGAACTCGAAAAGGCTCGGAGGGTACCGTTCGCCAGTGGGCATGTGGGGTGACACCAAGCCCTTCGCATGAGCTTCCTTCCTCTCAATCAGGGCAAGAGCTGGGCTGGTGTGAAGAACCATCTGCTGTGCATCGGTTGGCTCGGCAGGAAGATCCGTCGCTGCTGGTGATTTCTTCGGAAGCATCGACGACAGGGTTCGCTGCCCGGCCTCGACGGATGTAGACTTGGCAGTATCCGGAGCCTTCTTGCCCTCGGCTTGCTGGGAAGAAGTAACCATGGTGGATTTCCCTTTGGAAGCTGCTGGAATGGTTCCTCGCCGAGGCTGGGAGGACTCGGAAGAGGCAGAGGAACTTGGCACTGGAGCTATTGTTGGTTTCCTTGGTGCCGGGGCAGGTGCTGACTCGGTTGCTGGTACTGGAGCTGCTGCTGGTGCTAGTGTTGTGATAGGCTCGGTGGTTGCTGGTTGCGGCAATGACGAAGTGGTGGACACCGTCGCCTCGGCCGAACCGACCCCTCCCGTTCCGAGGTTGCGTTCCTCTCGATGAGGTACTGCGGAACCCGGAGCAGCCGCATAGCCCTCAGGAATAGGGCTCAGCGGGCGTGACTCGTCATCACGAGGAGGAGAAGGGCCAGACCAAAGGGGAGAAGAGCTGCTCGATCCGCTCTGAGGGACCTCCATAGGAGGCCTGGAAAAGAGAATGATGTCAGGAGTGAAATTACCCCGGTGCAAGGAAAATTGAGTTGCGCAATGAAAAATGACTTATGCATCCGAGGTCTCGGCCTCCTTGGGTTTCCGGGCCCTCCGTGCCGGGGCTTTGCCTGCCCGCTTGGATGCAGTCTTGTCTCCGGCCTTATTTTGCCTTTTTGTGGGCTGAGAAGGTTCGAAGGAAGAACTTGATGCGGATCCGCGCATCTTCTTCGATGCCACCGGAACCGGCTCGCCCGTGGCAAGTGGAGGATCCTCGTGGATATGCCCACCGGGGTTAGATGATGCCGGAAAGGCAAAAGAAAGAGGGAAAGCCTCAACGGGTTCAATCACGTCGATATCCGAGTCATCCTCATCATCGGGCCAATCTCTAAGAGAAGAGAATTTACCGCTGGGACGTTTGGTGGCGTCGGTCATAGGGAGGAACATGTCCTGGTCCGGCTCCTCCTCATCCGGGATCTCTTGGTCCGGCGCCCACTTAAGGGTTGGATCCGTGCCATCCTCGAGAGTTTGCTGAAGGAACAACTGAGAAAAAGCATGAAGAACAGAGTCAGAAATATAACAAAAACCGACACATACTTGATCCGAAGTAAGTTTGCCCCGCGAAGCTTACCACGGGAGGGAGCCTGTCACGGCAGTAGTGCTCGATTCCCCACGTCCATTCGGCGGAGAAATCCTTGTGGGTGGTGAAAAGAGCTTTAACCCGGCGAAAGATCTCGGTGTTGCTCAATTCAAAGGAGGAGGTTCGGTTGGGGTCGCGTCCGAAGCTCATGTGGCACAACTTGTGGGAGCGCTGCTGGAGGGGAGAGATTCGGTTGCGCAGGAACGTGATCATAGCATCCTCGTTGCGCAATCCGAGCTTCTTCAGCTTCGCGAACCTCTTGTTAACTTGGTTGGCCAGAGCGGTAGGCTTCTTGGGGACCTCCTCACAGAAATCCGTGTCAGGTAGGCCCGGAGTGTAGGGAAGCAACCGAATGAAATCTTCGGTACCCTCGTTCCAGACATAGAAGAAGGTCCGGGCCCATCCTTTACAGGAGTCAAGCCCGGTGACCCGGGGAAAGATTGAAAATCTCCGGGGCGAGATGGAGGCAGCTCCGAACTGGGTGAGCTGCTTGTCCTTCGACTCAACGTGGATATTGGGGACAACGTTGCGACGGAGGCCGAAGAACCGGATCCACAGCTCCTTCGTGGGCCATAGTCCGGTGTAGCCATCGATCATAGAGGCAAAGGCGGAAAGAGAGGTGATGGCATTTACTGGGAGATGGTGTGGCTGTAGGTGATACGTCCTGACCCAATCCCGGAAGAAGTCGCTCACCGGGAGACCAAATCCCCGTTGGAAATGGGATAGGAATACGACAAACTCATCCGGATTGGGTGAGGGGGCCAGTTCCGAGGAGGGGAGACGAGCGGCGACGCCGGCGGGAATACGCCTGGTCCGATAGAGCCAGTCGATGTCGTCTTGACAAACCCACGAACCGGCCCACGCGCCACGGTCCGCCGCGCCGGCTTCCTCCTCCATCTCCTGCTCGGCGACGACGAGCTCCTCCTCCATCATCTCGTATCCGCTGTCCTCGCTGGAGCTAGCGGCGGCGGGGATCTGAGGCCTAGATTGGCGTGGACCCGTGGCGGAGAAGCTGCGCAGCGGTGGCTGCGGTGCGGAGGCACGGGGAGGTGCGGCGGCGGCACTAATGCTAGAAAGCACCGGCGGTGGCGTGGTCGCAGGGAAGACGAAGGAGAAAACACAATGGGCGAAGGGGCGCAGAGGTGGAAAAACGCTAAGGGACGCGCCCCTCCCCTATTTAACCGCCCCCAGTGATCGATGAGTGGGATCGCACTGCGCCGGCGAGCCACACGGTGTGGATGTGTATCACCGGCATCAGCCAATCAGAGAAAAGCCACACAGGGAGCCACAAAGTAGATGTGATCCCATGACGCGACGTGCTGTTGCGGTAAACGAGGAGACAGGCATGACGTAACCCGCACACAGTGAAACTGACAATTCTTGCAAGCACATCGCGTGTGCCCTTAAAATAAGACAAGGTAATGATTAGCCTCAGTGTGGGTTGGCGTATGAGAGAAGGACATGGGGCCAGGATTAAACCATGATAACCATGGGATCCGAGCCAAAGTGGTGACCCGGCCGGCAAGTGAAAACTTGGAACGTGCAAAGGGAACGTAAATCCATATAATCCGAGATAAGGAGCCAACTCGGAATTAAACGTCCGAGGCTCGAACATAAATGAACCTGATGTGGCCTTAGCGGCCAAGGCAGCTAAGACCGCACCAGCTTCGGGGACTAAGGTTGGGGGGATACCCCCGGGTAGGGTCATTCCGGGGTATAAGGGCCGAGTTAGCCGAGGTTCGGCAAGGTCAAAGCGGATGCTGGCCAAGTCACCTCAAGGCAGGCCGGATCACGGAGTAACCCGGACCAGGGGGGTCGCCTAACGTTGTCTCATCCGACTTAAGGAGTAAGTCAGAAATGCTTGTCTAACTTATATGCAGGAACAGGTGTAGCCGGATCTACTATGATCCGGATCCTCGCTTAGATTCTAGGAGAAGGAAGGAATCTCTCTGGTTAAAAAAGAAGGTCCGGTACATACAGGATGAGCGGATAAAGCAAGGGCAGGACAACCGGGTCATGGCCGACAAGGGTGACGACGCTCACGTCGGCTGACGCGGGCGCCGCAGAGGCTACGTCGCTAAAGCATGAGTGACGCGGGTGAAAAGCACCCTGGTCAGGTTACCACTTTGGGAGGGGGCATATTCTTAGGAATATGCCTCCATGTATGCCCTAGTCCAGGACCGAACCACCTCTATATAAGGGGGGTTAGGGTTCTGGTAGAAGGGGTTGGTAGAATTCTAGTTGGTTGAGCACTAGTTGGTTTGGTGATTCCTTAGGGCAAGTAGATATAGGCAAGAGTAACAGAGCTCCTTCTTCCTCCTCTCACCAATACATCTCAAGGAGCACTTGTAATCTTGAAGATATAGCAATACAAACTTTTGTGTGGAGAATCACTCTACTATCCCTCCCTGGATTCCCCTAGCGCATATTAGTCCCCACCTTTAGCCTATCCATGGCATTTGCCGTGACACCACCATGACATTCACTCAATCTCTAGAAGACTGTCTACCGGAAGATACTTCAGAGACCTCTAGAATTGGACGCCTTCCCTCCAAACAACAACCCAGGAGTCATCAGAGGAGAAACTAACTGAAGATCCTACGAAGCCCCTCTGCCGTTAGCTGAAGACCCACCAGAAGGGCCATAGGATCGCTAACCGCTCAGTTACAATCGCTTAGAGGATTTGAGACTCCAACTGGCTAAGTATGAATAATCGTAGTACATAAGCCCCGTAGGACCTACCTTCGCAGATGTCATCAGAAGCTTCCAACTCCCGGAGGAAGATGTGCGACAGCCTTCAAAACATCCATCTATGACTCCAAGAAGGAAGGATTACCTCCACTCCTAGAATTCTATCCTAGTTTAATCCTAAGGGGTCTTTCCCACCGAAATAAAGTAATCCTTCACTAGAAGCAAACCCAGGAGTATCGACCGTAAAATCTTTAAATAGGATACGCTACGACCCTAAGGAAGACTATGGACCTTTAGAGCGAGGTACTCCCAACCGTAGATTCTATCCTCCGACGAGTACTCCGTGAAGTTCAGAATCGAGGTGGTCTGCCTAGCGTAAGCCCTCGAGGCATCGAGCCCCGAAGGAATATAAGATCATACCTCACAATCAGGGCTGGACTCTGCTCAACTCTCCGTGCATCCCAGAAGACTGAAGCTCAACTTCATCGGCAGAGTAGTCACTTTCAAAGATGGAGTCCGTAAGATAGTAAGCTTGCGACACCTAGCACTAACCCTGACTCAACATCCCCTAACCCTACTCTCCTGAATCTCGGGACGAGATTCTTTTAAGGGGGAAAGGTCTGTAACATCCCAATTTCTGCAACCTTGATTAGTTCTCCTGAATGCAAAAATCAGGGGGAACAAAAACTTTTTTTTGTTTAGTGATGAAGTGTTTGCCTGTTGTTTGACTATGTTTATGATTGTGTATTTGAAAATATACTCATTACCTCAACACCAGTTGACAAAAGCTACTTCCCAAAACTGTCTTGGCTTAATATCCATATTCTCAAATGTTCTGGCATTTAAAAGCCTGAGCCAAGAAGCCTTTGCAAAACAACTATTTTAGTAGCTTATGTTTCCCTAAACTACGGAGAGCAACCTATTATAATCTCCTTATGTTTTATAGGCATAACCTCAACTATTCTTATCTCTAGGTTTTCCAAAACCTCTTTTTAATGCTTTTGAATTCTACTCTTGGTAGAGATACCAAGGACTCTCATATTATTCAAACTCCAAACTTTCAAAATTACCCATCCTTACCTCAAGCTAAGCTTGATGGTAACCCTAGTAGAAGTTGATTTGTTTGTAAGATGAATTGCCTTGATCTGCTGCTTGATTTGTCTGCTTAGGAGATAGTATGAGCTACCCTAGGAGATCATCACTAGGATCAAGATGTTCCCAAATAACCACACCCTAAGCAAGAATACAATCTGGATCTGATCCCTAGCTACTGAGTAATCATCTAAAACCCTTAACTAGATAAGCTCTGAAGTGATCTAATTCCAGAAGCTTCCAAGTCAATGAAGAGCAATATCAAGCATGGATATTTTCTACTCCATATACACTTCAACATCAGCCACTTTTTGATGATTTTGTACCTTGCATCCGATCAAAATCATCACCATCCACATTCTAGTCAAAAACCCTAAATCTGCCAAATTTGGCTAAGTCTGGAATCTGTTTCAACATCACCTTTTTAAATGCCTCCTTTTCTCAACCCTTGTGAATTTTTGAAAATGAATCTGGACCATCTTGTTAAACATACCAAGGACTACCAAGACCCACTCTTGCCCTTGGTTAGATCCTCCTCCAACCCACTTGTTCTTGATGGTTTTGCAGGCAAGAAAATAACTATTCCTGCAAATCTAGTCAACATGCCTACTTTGATAGAAGCTCACACCACCACCCCACCTGCTATGGACCAACTCTTTGCATGGTTGTGTTCTACTCATATAGGTATATCATTAACTACTTAACTTGTTCCAATTGGATCCTTGTCCTGCTTAAACCCACAAGGTTTTGAAGGCCAGTTGATAATCTGCTCTGGCAGGCTTATTTTATTCAAAGTTTGGAAACAATCCTTGGAGAGCTCAAATAGGATCAAGCACAAACTTCTGTACCATGATGATCTACATAACTTGGTCTATCCATCCATATACCCCATATCCCAATGGGAGATCTGAGCTCCAAGATACACCCATGTTTTGTTGGTATGAAAATAACATCACCCTAGATCCTCAATTCCTTGTGTCCCCATCTAATTCAAGTTGGACTTACCATTCCCAAGGTTGAAAATGCTTGCTACACCTTGTTTACATCATATACCTTGATCATCAAGATTTATCAAATATTATCCATAATTATTATGGCTCCAAATCTAATTAATCTCTTTAATAGACAAAATATCCAAAACTTCTTCCATAAAGGAAAGTTTGGTTTTTGCCAAAACGCTTCCCCAAATTTTGGCTCAATTGAGGTCCACATATCATACCCCATCTTCCTACTTCAAAAATAAATATTTTTGAAGACCTTCATTACTTCCTTTTGACCATTTTCTTAAATGGCAGAAATGGAATAATAATAGTTATAAATAGTTTTAAGCCACAATAAATCTTGGGAAAATTCCTCTAAGTGTGTATTCACATTTGGGACCATCTCATATCAAAAACCAACTATGTACAATGTAAATTTATCAAATGAGATTCTATAAAACACTTCTGCACTTTTTGATTAATTGATCAGTAATGCACCAAAAATAATCTGAGAAATCCCAAATAAATCTTGGAGATATATCTTAACCTTACCCATCTAGCAGAACCCTTATCTATTTTTGGCAAGATCAAAATTCAAGAGTTCCTTCATAATCATCAATTATGGGAAATTTGACCATAACACCCAAACCACTATCTAATTGTCTCAAATCCTTATCAAATCCTGCCCAGCAGTTCTCCATAGCAACCACACCCACCCCTGGTCGTGGTCCACCCTGCAGCACCCCTGCCCTTACCTCTTGGAGAGAGAGACTAGGGAGAGAGAGAAGCCATTATTGCAATTATTGTAAAGTGATTGGGCAGCAGCCCCACCCTTCCTCTTGGATCCTTTCCACGACACAGCACACCCCACACCCTCTCTCCACCACCCTCAGCAACCAATGGGGAGGCCATGGACCTGCCCCTACCTTCCCATGGACATATCCCACCATACACCCTCCTCGAGTTAAATAGGCTAGGGGCTATCCAGCCTGCCTCTGCCCCTCCTTCTACTCCTCTCCCCTCCACTTACCTCCCCAGAGCCTCCCCATCCTCTCCCTTGCTCTGCCTCGCATAGGAAAAGAAGGAGAAGCCCCATCAGCCTTCTACAAGATCTGCTCATGGTGCTCCCACCCTGCACCACTCCCTTTGCAGGCTGTTATTTTGGAACCCCCTTGATCCCCTGAAGCTAACCCTGTCCTTGTCTTCGACATGCAGCAACCGCAACAGTCACTCCGATGAGCTCCGACGAGGTTGCTCTCGGGCGTCCTCGCGCGAGCCATCCATCGGCGCGAAAATCCACCATCCCGCCCCTCGCCAGACTAGTCAGGAGCCGCCGCGTCGTCTCTGCCCATCCCCGGCACCTCGCGTGCCTGCTGGTGAGCTCCCCCGCATCTCACTGCCCCTCTGCTAGGGTTTACTCACGCCACCGATGTCGAGAGGAAGGGGATGAGCGGGGGCCATCGATGCCCCTCTAATCGGACGACCACGCGCGGCCCGTACCCCTTCGTGGTACCCCTCTGGCTGACCACCGGGCCCCGCACCCGCGATTTCAAACGAGCCTCCCGCTCGTGGCTCGGCCCTGGGTGGGCCAAAATGGCGCTGTGCGGCCTGATCTCCTCAAATCCGGCCCGCCTCCTGCCTGAGCCCTTTTCTTTTTCTTCAAATATTTTTCCAGATTTGAAAACTGCCAGTCAGTTTAATTCTCAAATAATATGTAAAACTGTTTGAAATGCCTAGATACAAATCCTACCATATTCCTGTGTGTTTTGTGCAACATGCAGAACAGAAAGTAACTAAAAATATTGACTAGGATGTTATTAGAAAAATAAACCCTCAAATGTATCCTTTTCACTAATAAATTCTTTCTGTGAGTTTCACAACTCCATTGGGAGTAAAACCCACTGCCCCTAGTAGGTATTTACCTGTACCTATCTCATGGCTTTGGACTCATGCCAAATGGAGCATTATCTTTACTGTAGCCAAAATAACAAAAACAAGACCCATCTGACTTTAGAAAATTCCCTAGACCAAACCTTGAGTCCAATTGACCCAATTCCAACTCTCCTGGTTGAGCTACATCCATATATACCCAACCCCAGGAGATCACTAATTTTTGAGCTTATGTAGATTTGTAGTGAATTAAACACTTCTACATGTGACTTTATCACTACATAAATCACTGCAGTAGCTCTGCAACTAAAAAATTTGTATGTCCAATTGGTACTGGAAGGTATTTTCAATACCTACCCATTGCCCTTGCCTCATATCAAAAGACCTTGTATATTTAATTTAGTGGAAAAGACAAGTTTTCTATAGAACTGCCTTTGGGAATTTCCTGAGGGCATTATGGTAATTATTTTAAACTGAAACAAACTGAATCATCCAAGGAAATAATTTTTGAAGCTCCAGAACTTTTCTGGTGAATTATTTCCTAAAACTAGAGTTTTAATCACTAGAAGATGCTTATTAAATCAAGGAAGATTGATAAAATAGTGAAACCACTTTTGCTTGCTTCATTCTATCAATACCTATCTGATGGTACCATTTTCATACAATGAGATCATACAGGATATGGTCTTGGTCCAAAATCCATCTCTTAGGTAGTTTCTAGACTATAAATCCCAAGGGATTTCTTCCATATTTCCAAGACAAGGCCAATCTTATTAATCCATTCTTCCTAAGACCTACTGATTTGTAAACTTGTATTGTTCATTGCTTTCTGTATGTATTGATGTTTGTATTCCTTTTTTTGATTGTGGTCTTGCTTGTTTGCATGTATACTCGATGACGATGATAGTTACGCTTGTATTGACGCTGAGAAGAAGATATCTTATTATTATTGGTATTGGTATTCTTGGTTATCTAAAGATGAAGTCCAGGGACATATTGCCATATTGCTGATCATCAGGCAAGCCACCTTCTTGCTCATAAGCCTTGTCCTACTGTTTTACTTATGCATGTTTTATCTACTATTTATGAAACTGCATTGTTTTATTATATGATGATGTATATCTGGGAGTGGATTGGCTTCTCAAAACCATTACATTTTTGTACTATTAAGTACAACCCTCTTGATAACACCTAATTAATCTTAGTATGATAGATGGTGTATTACACCATACCCCTTTGGATACCCCGTTTTAGCCGAAGCAAAACTAGAGGATGGGAAGACCCCCGAAAAAGTTTTACCAAAAGTTTTATGATAAAACCTTGGTGAGGTGGGACCTCCCAAGAGTTGTTGAGAAAGAAAAAGGTTTTGTTTTACAAAATGCTGAAGGAAAGCTGGAGGAAAAAGGTTTACAAAAACGCACCCGGTTCTTTGCAGTTTAGCTATAACAACTTAACCCGTGCAACCACATTACTCTGGAATGGGACATGGCTGGATTTGATGTTTCTCTATTCTGGTATAAGCTTCCTTGCAACTACTATAGGGGATTGCGATCCCCGGAGGCTGAGCCTTCTCCCTTAAAGGTCCATGTGGGACATCGACCTGGAGAAGGAACGAACTGTCTGCGGGCAGCCAGGCGTTACTATGAGCCCCTCATTGAAAGCGCCCACTATGTAAAGTGTAAAATGCGCTCCGGTTGGTCCTCGGTACCCGACATCCCAGTTTTGAGGGGAGTAACACTCATAGGGTAGGCACTTATATTGGAGTGGGCATCCGGAGAGTCCTGATCGGTTACTCGACCCACGATCGGTGTAGATCAGGGTAGTGTACCCAGTGATGTGGGGAAGTGTACAAGCTCTGCAGAGTGTAAATCTATTCGACCAAACTTCTGTAGAGCGGTGGTGGTTTTGTTTTCAAAAGGGATTTTCAGAAAATAAATGGACTTGGAAATGTTTTGACCATGGGATGGTCGTAAAGGAGAAAGGTTTTGACCATGGGATGGTCGGAAGGAGGAGAAAGGAGTATGGTCGTGGGATGACCTGAAGACGGGAACAGATGGGTACCCCAATCCTAGTGTTTACAAAACTTTTCAAAAGCTTTCCAAAATGGTTTACAAAAGTTTTCAACAAAGATATGTAGATGCTATATCTACAAGATAAACTATTTGCGAAAAGAACCTCTCTTGAAGCCCTCCTACTACCACAACCATATTGCATATCCTCTTGTTATTATTATTTTCTTGAGGTTGCGAGTACATTCAAAGTACTCACTGACATTGTCCCTAGCTATTATCTTGGTCAGATATCAAGAAGAGGATGAAGTTGATGGCTATGCGAGCTAGGACGTCCTCCCAATCAGTTGCATGTAGGTTGAGGCATGAATGGGCTCTCCGCGTGATGATGTTCCGCTGGTGAAGATGGTATAGCCATAATGACATTTATGTAAGTCTTGTAATTCGGTATATCTCGGATGTTGTAATGATACTTGTCGGTTATGTTCCACGGCTCACTAATCATGGGAACATGGATATATACATAACAGGGATTTCTCGGATGATTAATCCGGGGTCCCCATAGACAGTCTATCCAGTATGACCCAAATAGAGTCATTTCCCCTACTAGATGTAGGCAAACCCATGATGAAATCCATTCCGAAAGAATCCCATTTCCATTTCGGAATCTGTAATGGTTGCAAAAGTCCTACGGGTCTCTGATGTTCTGCTTTGACTCTCTGACAGATATCACACTTGGCTATGTAGCTTCCGATTTCTCTCTTCATCTTGTGCCACCAAAATTGCTCCTTCAAATCCGATACATCTTCGTTCCTCCGGGATGGATAGAATAAAGAGTATCATGAGCTTCCTGCATAATGACTTGCTTCAACTCGGAATCTGCTTGCACACAGATACGTCCTTTGTACCACAAAACTCCTTCTTCATCTTCGGTGAATCTGGGTACCTTCCCTGTACCGATACGACGCTTGATTCCATCGATACTTGCATTTCCTTTCTAGGCCTCCTTGATCTGACTGATCAAAGTGGGTTGAAGCTCAATTCTAGCTGAAAATCCTTTGCTAACTAGCTCTGTTGTAAACTTCTCCAACTCTTCATGCAAACTTGGTTGGGCTTCTTTAAGCACGGTGTTTAATCTACACGGCAATCTGCTAAGAGCCTCCGCTACCACATTGGCTTTGCCAGGGTGATAGTGAATGTCAAGGTCATAATCCTTGATTAACTCTATCCATCTCCTTTGCCTCATATTCAGCTCCTTCTGGGTGAAGATATACTTCAGACTCTTGTGATCCGAATAAATCTCACAGCGGTTACCCATAAGGTAATGACACCATGTCTTCAAAGCTAAAACTATGGCTGCCAATTCTAAGTCATGGGTAGGGTAGTTTTCCTCATGCCGCTTAAGTTGTCAGGACATATAGGATATACCTTTGCCTTCTTGCATCAACACACACCCGAGACCAATCTTGGATGCATCACAATACACATCAAAAGGCTTCTTGATATTTGACATAATCAAAATTGGGTCTAAAATCAATCTCTTTCTTGTTTTCTTTTGTGTCAATATCATCAGGGGCATATCTAGCTAAAGATAAGAATTTGTCACGGTATTCCACCACTGTCATCCTTCCTTGCTTTAATGCTCTAAACTCATCCCTCATCTTCTTAATCAGACCCGAGGGTACATGAGTCCTGCTAAACTTGATTTTGAACTCATCCCAAGTCATCATCTGACCTCCATTCATGGTAAGGATGCTATTCCACCAGGCTCTTGCACCTACCAGATAATGGGTGGCAAATAGTACTTTTTCATTGGCCTCAAATCCTGCAACCTCTAAGTTGTTCTCCATGGTTTGCAGCTAGTCATCAACATCTAAGGGCTCTTCAGACTTACTAAAGATAGGTGGGTTGGTATTCTGAAAGTTCTTGAGCTTGGATCCATGGTTATCCTGGTTTCCGTGGCCTTGATTATTGTGGGCCATCTGAGCTATCTGTTGAAGAGTGGCTAAGTTGGTTTGACGTTCAGCTCTACTAGCTTCATGGTCAGAAACTAGCATTTGCAGAATCTGCAGCTTTGGGTCCTAAGATGAACTGCTTCCTCCGGGATTTCCACGAGTCATCTGAAGATTGAGATAGATAGTGAGATAAGAGGGAAATTTCTAAGGTTCAGGGTTTTGTTTTCAAAAACTTTAAACTTTGAGTTTGACTCCGGTTTTGTAAACTAACAACTTCCTCTCATTCATTCATTCATTCATAGCACACCATACAAACACACACCACAGCACAAATAAAAAACAGATGGTTTTAAGAACCATTCTGTGAAGCTACGATATAGTGGAACCGAATACAACTCATTCCTACGGTAGTGCTCAAGTGCATCTAATCATCATTAATGAAGTCGGAATCATCATCATCAGTGTGGAACTCCATGGCATCGTCTTCCAGGTAGTCATCATCATTAGTGAGGTAAGAGTAGAGATCTCCATGGATATCTTCACCTTCCCCCTCCTTCGCTTCAAGATGGACTTCTTGTTCACGGATGGTCTTCTTGAGAGTGGCCACCTTCTTGCGAAGATGATCGATGATGCGATCCTTCTTGTCACACTGACGACGAAGTGATTGGCGCTCCTTGGCAAGGATGGCAAGGTTCTGGTCCTTCTTGACAGCAATGGCATGGTTGTGGTTGATGTAGGCATGAGCGTTGTCCAACTCTTGTTGTCTATCATACAACATGAAGTCGAGATTATCCACTTGGTGCTTCAGCTCCTGGTGTCCTCGCATCTCCAAAGGCATTCCCATAGAATCATGCCTTGCGTAGTGAGCAAAGCGAGTTCCCTGGATCTAGTTGATGTTTTTCCCACACAGATGGGCAAGAGCTTCTTGCATAGCCCTGGCTAATCCATCTAGCCAGTTATTCTCCTGAACGCTAAATTGGATCTTCTCTAAAGTGGGTGCTTCTATCTTGCCTCTAAGATCTGCAATTATCAGCCACAATAGCTCTCCTCCTTGCTGATCATTGAGTTGGGCACCGAAGAATTCCGGGTGCGGGCGCTCAAGATAGTGTACGAGTGCATCGAGGTCCCTCTCAAAGATCAGGTGGCCTCTGTTGCCCAGCTGGTAGAACTTGCTATACTTTACTTCCATCTATAAGAATTTAGGGTGAGCAAGTCAGTGGGGTGATCAAGTGTGTCAAATTTTATGTCGGATTGCAAGAATTTTTGAGGAACATGATTTTTTTTGAAAGAGTATCAAGGATAAGAGTGGGAATAGGTTTTCATAAATACTCACTTTTTTTTGAAACTAAGTTTTTGTTTAGACGTCCATTCTAACTAGGGTCTCCTATGGTTAGGATGGCATTGATACCAACTTGTCAACACCCTGATTTTTAATCCCAGATGCCTGTTATGCCATACATCACAATCCCAGGATTACCATTTTTGCAAGACATAACAGAATTGGTACCACACTACATCATCCATTACAAACCATAATAAAGGTCTTACAAATAAAGGATATCATGATCCAGTCTTAATACAATCAAAGCAGCGGAAAGTAAACGTAGTAGGGGCTCCATCTTCAAGGTCACGGGCAATACTGACGATGGGAGATTTTCCTAGTTGTCATAGACCTCCTGCTTTCCATCTTCCTGGTAGTCCTCCTCATAGTCTGGCCACGGGAATAGCCAGGGACAAATCCATGAGAACTCTTTAAGTACTCATAAACTATCACTAACAAGTAAGGTAGTTCTAGTAGGAATCTTAAGCTCTAGGTTTATTTGCAAAAAGCCAGGTTTATTTCATACTGAGTTTAGAAGTAAAGAAAACTAATTTAATGTTCTACATCACCTATGTGGGAACCTAGTTTTCATATCCACAACCCTGTTGTGGTAAAGTCAAAGTCATAGTTCACTTCACAAGTCATTTTGAAAACCTCTGACAACGGAACAATATGGCCACTCCAACTATCCATAGCCACGGACGCGGCTATTAAAATAGTTTGACACTCTACAGAGGGGGTACACTTTGACCACAAAATTGGATACATCCATCAGGGATAACCCTGAATCATCATACTTAGTATGCGGATAATCAATCATATCCTTTCAATTACACACTCTAGTATAGGCACCTTCCCTATGAGCTTGGCCTCTCAGCCATGGCCATATGCCATCCTGGGCACTGGATAGGTGGACATTCACATTCACGAGGTAGCCTCAGCTCAACCTCTTTCTACGAGGGAACCCATACTAAGGCATATAAGCTTCCAGTTAAGCCCTACCTGATTCAGGTATTGTGGTTATACGGTAAAATTGGAATGGTATCGCATCCGAACCCAACCATTAGTTTTTATAAAGGGCTAAGGCTCATGCCTCAACATTTTCATCATCAAATCCTTTTGTGTCCATAGCACATGTAAAAACATTTCAATAGAATGAATCCTCATTCCAAGGTTTTCATAATCATTTTCACCAAGTATTCCCATCTAAAGTGATCAACTTTTATGCTTAGCACTAGCCACTAAATTTGAGGGTATTCACTAATCAGGGGTGCTAATCAACTGTAACTATCCAAATCTAGTTTTATGCCTTTTGATGACATCTAAGTATAACTACTTAGGCCTAGTTTTATACTCTTTATGGTATCTATACTATTTTTCCAATACGCACAAAGGACTAACTAAAAGTAAAGAACTTTGGTAAAAAGGTACGAGAATAAAGCTTGCAAGTAAAACTTGGGATTGGTATAATCAAAATTGCATAACCAAGCATGCCTAATGCATCTTGCATAGGTTATCAAATTTGCAAGTGTTAGCTTGCATAGTTCTAGATTGCAAGTAGTGATGGCTTGCATAGTTAACTTGTAGTGCTAGGCTTGCATAGTTAATGAAACTGGCAAGTGTTAGCTTGCCTTGAGTAGTACAGTGGTTGAAGTTCTCTTCTTCTTCTTGGTAGTACTCCTCCTCCTCATATCCCGGTTTGGTACTATCGTCTATAAATGAATACGAGGTACACAATCACCAAACAATACTAAACTACTTCTATTTAGAACACAAAGGCTCACACTAGATGATCTAGCATCATCATAATCATCACATGAAATAAAGACCTAGTTTTATTTATCTTATTTTAGAAAAGAAATTTCTACTCATTGAAAATACTTAAGATTTAATATTCTCCAATTAAAATATGGGATCATGTTGACACATGTCATCACCGCATATTCTAATACTTGGGAATGTGATTTAAAGTGGTGGTCATATTTTATAAAGTTTAATATTACTATTTAATACAAATTAAGTGACTAGAAATGCCTATATAGCATTCTTTTGGTACTAGTCCAATGTCACTGCATGTAAACCTAAATATTCTTAAAATTCAGATAGATCTTGTCAAATGATTTTTGAGAGTTGGAATCAACTCAAAAGCATTTATGGTTGATTTTTGAAAAATGTTTGAATGTGGAAAAGTCCCTGTCTTGTTATTTTTACTATAGGTGATATATAATTTCAAATAGTTTGAATCCAACGGGCTTGGATAGATATTTTGAATACCTTTCTAAAAAATTGGAATCATGCAATTTGGTGCAGTGAATCTCTTTGAATCGATTTTTGAATCTACTGACAGAATCTAGTTTTAATTAAAATGGAAAAGGCTTATTTGAATCTACAGGTTCTGCGCGGGAAACCAAATGGGCTATCCCAGCTGCACTGTGTGGGCGCAGCAGGCTGCTGATAAGGGGGTCCCACTAGTCAGTGGCTCATTTAACCCAAAACGGTACGTTTCAATCTAGGTCGTGCGATTAGAATAGGATGTAACGGCTGACATGCATCGTCTATGACGAACATCTCCAGTGAGACTGAACCCTAACGACGATGGTGGGGGTACGTGGGGGCTCACCTGGGCTCCAGCTAAGGTCAGAGATGGGGGCGAACGATGTTGTAGACGACGGCGGTTCGAATGGTGGTTGAAGCGGCTCCTAGGGTGGCTCCAGTCAACGACTCCTCTTCTCCTCTTCAGCGGCGGACTCCGGTCAAATTCCGGTGATTTGGTGCTTGCCTTGCTCTGGGGAGAGGTGTGCGAGGTTCTGTAAGGAGTGGGGAGTGGAATGGTGTGTCGAATTGGAGCTGGGGCAGCCTCTATTTATATACCGGCGAGAGGGACAGAGCGGGATGGCTCGGGCTCGTCGGTGATAGTGATATAGGGGGCTATTGGCATGGCTGAGGGTAGGGGGTGACGCGGTGCTTCCTGGTGGTCGTAATGCGAGTAATGGTGTGGCACGGGGCGGTCGAGAATGGTCAGGAATGGTCGGTGCTCTGGGCGGAACTGGCGGCGTTTGAGATGACGCACAGGGGCTACGGGTCGTGTGGCGGCAAACGGGCATGTCTGGGGGGTAGCTAGGGTCACGACGAGTGCGGGCACACGCGGTGAGGGAGAGGCGTGGAGTGTGTGCATGTGTCGGCTGTGGCGCTCCGGCGCACTCTCGGCATGGCAGACATGGAGGTGGGCGCGGCTAATGTGGCTGGTCCATGTCTTGCCTGCGATCGAGGGGTGGACAGAGGGTGGCGGTGGACGGTCGCCTATCTCCTGGGCATAGTGAGAGAGGGCGGCGCTGGCTACTACGAGCTGTCCATGGTCGACCGGCGCGGCGGCTTCGGGCGGCGCTGCACTGGCGGAAACGACAAAGGGGGAAGTGTGTCCTGCACTGCGGGGCACTGGGGTAGTGAGTGGGATGGAGAGGGGACAAATGGGGTGATCAATTACTGCTCAAATAGTAGAAGTTAGGCCAGGGTTTTCTGTTTCTGCTAGGTGCTCGACCAAATGGCCGCATGAAATTAATATTTGAATTTTTGAATGAAATTTGGTGAGTGTGTTTGTCACATTCTTGAGTGTATATGGTTGCTTGGAGAAGTCAAGGTGAATTTATTTGAGTGGTTTTTGAAAAATGGTGATCTTAGCATATGAACTTGATTCAATTTTGAATTGTCCTTTAAATAGATTTGGAATTTGTTTCTATTAATTTGTAAAGTGGGCTTGGGTTCATTTTTACTTTGACTAGCAAGGGGTGAAAAGAATTGAGAAAGTTTCTGTTAGAAATATTTTACTAGGAACACCCAAAGTGTGCTAGTGGTTAATTTTGGTCAAAATGACCATTTGATCATGTGATTCATATTTGAATTTCTCTTCTTTGGATTTTGGTTGTAATTGGCCTAGATGATGTAGTATTCATCTTTAAACCATTCTTTATCATTTGTAGCAATCAAACATGGCAATTGCACTCATTCATACACTAATGCATTTCACACATACACTCATACTAGATTTAATAATAAAAGTTTTTGTTCACCCTAAACTTGGGTGATTTGAACTTGCTAATCTTGATTAATAATTTTGGGGTGTTACACATAAAATTCGTGATAGTATCCATACACGATAAATCAAGTATCTGAACTTGGAAGACCCTCGAGAATGGCATGTGATAACCCACAAGTATAGGGGGTGTATCGAAGTATTTTCGATAAGTAAGAGTGTCGAACCCAACGAGGAGCAGAAGGTGCTGGCTAGTGGTATGGATCAGGAATTCTCTGCAAATACTTAGCAAACAACTTTTTAGGGGTTTTTGATAAAGCAAGTAAACAAAGTACGAGTAAATAAAAGACAATAGGAATAAATGCAGCAAGTGGCCCAATCTTTTATGCAGCAAAGGACAAGCCGGTTGTATTACTTAAGATGACCAAACATTCTCGAGGACACATGGGAAGACTGTCAAGTGCTTTCGCTTCATATAGTTGATTAATCTTCTCTAGCTTGCTAAGTGTTATGTGGGTGAACCTGTGCTAATGTACCGACCTTCTAGGAATAATACATACTTGTGATTATACCCCTTGCAAACATCCGTAAGTACAATAAAGTGATTAAGGTAGAAACCTAACCACATCTTTAAACTCTAAGACCCTTACGTCCCTTGTGCAATGGTTTCCTAACGGGGGTTCAGGTTTCTGTCACTCCGGCAACCCCTACGATTAGTAGCCAAATACACAATGCATTCCCCTAGGCCCATATAGGTGAAGTGTCATGTAGTCGATGTTCACATGACACCACTAGAAGAAGTACACAACTTAAATAACAATCTATTGAATCTTTCTCAACACAACTCCACTACTAACAACATGACTTCTCCCATGTCCTCAAGAACAAAACGAACTACTCACAAGACATCATATGGATCATGATCAGAGATGAAATAATGATGTATAACAATCTGAACATAAACAATAATTCAATGGTTCACTCAATAGCATCACCTCCAAAGGGTAATCAACAACGGGAAAGTTTCCCGTATGAACTATGCAAGATTCAACCCAATTGTTATAGCAATATGGAGATGGTGATGAGGGTGTTGATGGTGGTGATGATGATGATGATCCCGATGAAGTCCAGCTTGATGGTGGTGTTGATGGCGACGATCTCCCCTCTCCGGGAAGGAATTCCCCAGGCAGAAATCTGTCTGCCGGAGAGATCTTTCTCTCTCGGTGTTTTCCGCCCCGCAGAGGAGGCGGAATCTTTTTGTGGTCGCTCCCCGAGTCTTAGGGTTTTGGGAGGATCATATACGCCAGAGGGGAGTGCCCGAGGGGCTGTGGTGGCCACACCACCGCCGGGCGTGGCCTAGGGTCGCCGCCGAGGGGTGGTGTGGGCCCCCTGTGGCCCATCTCCAGCCCCCTTTTGGCTTCCTTCGTCTTCTGGAAAATAGGATTTCCGTATGTTTTCCCAGATTTTCGGAACTTCGCGAATTTTGCCTCCAAACAGCACCTTTTCCATCAGAATCCTGACTACAGCGGTCCATGCTCCAAAAGTCATCAACCATGCAAAAACAGATGAAATAACATAAGTATTACCTCTCAATACGAAATATATCAATGAATAATAGTGAATTATGACATAGAATAGTGATGCAAAATGGACATATCAACTCCCCCAAGCTTAGACTTCGCTTCTCCCCAAGCGAAACTGAGCTCAATAAACATGGCCTCAGGTTTATGGAGTGAAGAGTCGATAAAAGAGTATAGACAAGAAGCATCACATTCATCAATACATAGATCATAATAGAAGAAAACTCACTATTATATAACTCAACTTGTAATGAGTAAAGGAAACACAATAAAGATACATAAAGTGAATCATAATTGGTAACGACAAACTGAGCTCTTGGTCGAAGAATAGTTGATAATTTGCTGGAGTTCACAAATAGCTGGTTTTCAATGATAGCTTTCAAAGTAGTAAATATCAAGATAAGAGCAATGTGCCAAACAAGGAACATAAGACATGATTGAATAAATCATCATATGAATGAAGGAAACACATCAACTCAAAATACTTGCTGAGATAGAAGGGAATAGGTTTACTGACTCAACTAAAAAGTAAAAGAAAGGCCCTTGAAAGAGGGAAGCAGGGATTGCAAGTCTCATAAAGAGCTTCCAAAAATTATGATACTTACTAGCTTTCAGCTCTCATTGCCCCTATCATAGGCATCTTTAGGTGATTAAGGGTAAAGTGATCAAATATGAGGATATGCATTGACAAGTTGTAAATTGAGAATCTCATGTCCCATGATTACAAGGGCCGCTCCTCATGCTACTCAAGTTTAATCACCGGTAAGTTCTTTTCATCGTAAGCATATGTGTATCATAGAGAACCGCCAACGGGGTACCCCTAGCCCGATGATACAATAGAATCCCCATATCAAAATGACAAGGCAAGAAGACAACAAGCATCTTAGCAATCTTCTTATTAACCATGGGAATATGGTGCTTTTTCTCTCTTTCCTCTTTTCATAATATCTCTTTTTCTCTTTTCTCTTTTTCTCAATCTCTGTCTCTTTTTTTATAAGAAGAATGCTTCATAGATACTCGTTATGGTTACGCTGTAGGTTTCCACCATGTCAGCATGGATTAGACCAGCGGCCCAGGCGTTTCTCTAACACATATGCATAACTCCATGGACTTACAAGTTCCCCTTTCATTTCACACCGACGACATCCATAGACAAAAGAACATGATATCAACCCGGTACAAAGTACCAGTGCAATGTTGAAAGCGTTCCCCATGACAGCATGGTTCTTCTAATTCACAACTTACAAAGCGCAAGCATATACGCAACATAGGTGAGCACAATGGTTCAAGTTTATTAAATGGAAGAAAGTAAAGTGTGCCACCAAGTTCACTAATTTTCACATAACAAGTTTAATTTGGGAGGTAGATAAAACAAGAATTTACTTGGAATAGCAATAATGCTACTAGGTAGGTATGGTGGACACAAATGGCAAAGGTTTTGGTTTAAAGGAGTGGATGCATGAGAAGAATTCCCTCTCAGTACAGGTTTTTGTCTAGCAAGGTTGGGTAGCAATTATAAGAGTTGAAGGAAATAAACAAGCATACAAGTGATAAAAACAAACATGCAATCTTCCTTGGAAGCACAAAAGATCTTAACTAGAGAATACTAAACTTATGAGCAAATCAAGAAAGAAAGATGATGAAATTATATTTCTTTAGAGTACTTTTATCTTTTTCATTCAACTCTCAAAAATAGTGTTGCTACTAACCGAGCCAGGTTTGCCAAAACCAACTAAATTAACTCAATGATCCCAAAGTGATACCAATACTAACAACAAGATTGATCATATAACCACGAATTGAAAACTAATATAAGCTATGCAAAAGAGTGAATGATAGAACTTATCATTAATATTCCATAACGGCAAGTCACACCAAGGGATACATATCTAATGAGAGAGGGGACACTTCCATAATGCAAACCATACTACATAATAACTTCTGTATTCATGATATGACTCTACTAATAAGGTAAAAAGATAGAAGATAGTGATGTGATACCGCGGCACTCCCCCAAGCTTGGAACAAACCAAGGGGATGCCAAACCTGATGACGAATTACTCCTTCGGTGGTGGTGGTAATATCTTCTTAGTTGTCGTGAGGAAATCTTCCAGCATCTTGCGAAGCCTATCATTCTCCCATTGAAGCATGTCCACCTTCCTCCTCAAGTCTCGGTACTTGTTGCAAAACTCCTTAGTGACTCGCAGGGCTTCCGTTGATGCAGGGCTAGAGACTAAAGGTACCAACCCCTGCTTGGGGTCTTGGAGATCTTCCTCCATAGGCTCCTTCCCTTTATCTTTGGCGGACACCATTATGCTTCTAAGCTTCAAGAATAGTTCCTGGCAGAAACATATCGAAACAAAAAAACGACGAAAACACGATATACGAACCTCGGGGAATCCGGGGGGTTATATATTATGAAGTTTCATATCAATTGGAAGGTACTGGGAGAAAACGAGTCGGAGGAGGAGTCCGGGGTGGACTCACCACCTGGTAGCGCGGCCAGGGGTGGGCCCTCGCCAAAGGGTGGTGTGGTCCACACTGGCTCCGGTTCCATCCCTTTTTCGCTTCGTAACTTTCCTTATTGACAGAAAATTGCAAAAGTATAGTTGGATAGTATTTTCACGGAACTTTTCTTACCAGAACTGTTACCTATTTGAAAACAGACTCTGCAGGTCTCTGAATTTGGTATCTAGTAGATTCTTCCAGAGTCACCACTTGAATATCATCGATATATTCATCTTCATACACTTATTACTTGAGTCATAAAACCCTTCTATTTCTCATTACACCATTATCTCCACTACATGGAATTTTTTTTCACACAAAACTTCACACAGTTCTCATTAGCAACATCAGTATATATGAAGTGATAAAACCTTTTGAGTCCAACTTCAACTGAAAACCATCAAAACATAAGCTACTGTAGATACTCCTTCCGAAAACCCAAAAATAATTCAAAAAGGAAATCGAATAAAGAAGCAAATGCAAGATTGGCAAAATCTGTCAAAACAGACCAGAAGGTAAAGATCAATTTTTTCGAAAATCTTCTGTTGCTCAAATCAAAAAGTGCAAAACTAACTAAAGTTAAATAACAATGTGGGGCATAAGCACAAAAACTTATAGCTCAATCGGACATACAGATACCTCTCACGAATTTTTACGGTTAAGCACAAAAATCTGTTTCGGGACAGCAACTTCCCCAAATCTGACTTCTCTCTCATTAGAGGTTGATCTTGACACAAAAACCAAAAAAACGGATAAGGAGCGGTTATTACCAAAGTAATAACTTCCAAGACTCAAAGAAACAAAAACAAACTGAAAGCAAAAACAAATTGGGTTGTCTCCCAAAAAGCTCTTTCTTTATAGCCATTAAGATGGGCATGATAATTTTGAAGATGCTCACTCAGGAATATGAATTGAAGCGAAAGAGAACATTAAGAAGCAAAAATACACACATTTAAGTCTAACCCACTTCCTATGCAAGGGAATTTTGTAAACAAACAAGTTGTTGGAACCAAAGGCTACTTGCATAAGAAGGCAAAAGAAGTGGAACATAAAAACTTTCAGCATAAAACGAGGAAACTTGATATTATTGAGATGCAAAAGAACACTTTTTCCTCTCTCATAGTAACTTTCAGTATCATGCATAAACTTAACAGTATAGCTATCACAAGGACCATCATATCAATGATCACTTATTCTAACAACAAACACAGGAATACTAGCTCTCATAACACTACTATGTGAAACAATATTAGAGGTATCCTTACAGAGGATAGTGTGTCCCTCTTCTACATACTTAGTAACAAAGTCTTTCACATTTGGTATTATAGGTTCATCAACCTTTTGTTTATTAGGTTCAATAGCTTCATTCATACTTTCATCAACCATACTAGATATCATAGAGTGCTCCCTTATCTTAGCTGGGAAAGGCATTTTCTCAATATAAGGTTCTAGTAAGACATGATTAGCAGTATAAACTTCAGTATTTCTTGCAGGAACACTCTTAGCAATATCTTTATAAGGTTCATGATACTTATTACACTTCTTTTTACGCACTTCAATGTAGGAAGCAAAAGCCTTAAAATAAGAAGCAATAGCTTGAGAGTCTAGACCATAAGCATTTTTAATATTTTGAAAGTCATCAGTTCCCATAAAAGATTCAATGCATTCATAATCATAATTTATACCTGACTTTCTACCTTTGTCATTCTCCCAAGATTCATCATTGTCTTGAATACGGTCCAGAAGATACCATTTGAATGATCCAGCACAACAAGCATCCAATAAATCTTTATCATGTAGAGGGACTCTTGCATAAAAGTTATTGATAATAATATTGTTGGGGAGCTCATGAATGGGACATTTGAGCATTAGTAACTTCAATCTCCCCCAAGCTTGAGCTGTACTCTCTCCATCAAGAGGCCAAAAGTTGTATATTTGATTCCGATCTTTATGAATCTCACTAGGAGGATAAAACTTTGAATAAAAGAGAGGCACTATTTCCTCCCATTCTAGAGCTTGACCATTCTTCAGCAGCTTATACCATTCCGTAGCTCTTCCTTTCAGTGATAATGAGAATAACTTCTCCTTAACTTGATTTGTAGTAATACCTGCACACTTGAACAACCCGCATAATTCGTGTATAAAGAGTAAATGATCACCGGGATGGACAGTTCCATCCCCAACATAGTAGTTATCCATAACACGATCAATAATTCTTGTAGGTATTTTAAAAACATCATTCTCAACAGGTGGTGGCTTATCTACTACCTTAGCAGTGGTAGTAGCATTACCAAATAAGAAACTCAGTGAATTATCCATAACGGAAATAAAGAAACTAGTATAAGTAAACAATACTCACAGTAGAAGTTTCCTTTACTAGTTCCACTCTCCAATAGTGCTTCACTCCCCGGCAACGGCGCTAGAAAATAGTCTTGATGACCCACAAGTATAGGGGGTGTATCGCAGTATTTTCGATAAGTTAGAGTGTCGAACCCAACGAGGAGCAGAAGGTGCTGGCTAGTGGTATGGATCAGGAATTCTCTGCAAATACTTAGCAAACGGATTTTTAGGGGTTTTTGATAAAGCAAGTAAATGAAGTACGAGTAAATAAAAGACAGTAGGAATAAATACAGCAAGTGGCCCAATCCTTTATGCAGCAAAGGACAAGCCGGTTGTATTACTTAAGATGACCAAACATTCTCGAGGACACATGGGAAGACTGTCAAGTGCTTTCGCTTCATATAGTTGATTAATCTTCTTTAGCTTGCTAAGTGTTGTGTGGGTGAACTTGTGCGAATGTACCGACCTTCCTAGGACTAATACATACTTGTGGTTATACCCCTTGCAAACATCCATAAGTACAAGAAAGTAATTAAGGTAGAAACCTAACCACAACTTTAAACTCTAAGACCCTTACATCCCTTGTGCAATGGTTTCCTAACGGAGGTTATGGTTTCTGTCAATCCGGCAACCCCTATGATTAGTAGACAAATACACAATGCATTCCCCTAGGCTCATATAGGTGAAGTGTCATGTAGTCGACGTTCACATGACACCACTAGAAGAAGTACACCACAACTTAAATAACAATCTATTGAATCTTTCTCAACACAACTCCACTACTAACAACCTGACTTCTCCCATGTCCTCAAGAACAAAACGAACTACTCACAAGACATCATATGGATCATGATCAGAGATGAAATAATGATGTATAACAATCTGAACATAAACAATAATTCAATGGTTCACTCAATAGCATCAACTACAAAGAGTAATCAACACCAGGAAAGTTTCCCCTATGAACTATGCAAGATTCAACCTAATTGTTACAGCAATATGGAGATGGTGATGAGGGTGCTGATGGTGATGATGGTGGTGATGATGATGATGATCCCAATGAAGTGCAGCTTGATGGTGGTCTTGATGGCGACAATCTCCCCTCTCCAGGAAGAAATTCCCCCGGCAGAAATCTGTCTGCCGGAGAGATCTTTCTCTCTCGGGGTTTTCCGCCCTACAGAGGCGGAGGAATCTTTCTGTGGCCGCTCCCCAAGTCTTAGGGTTTCGAGAGGATAGTATACGCTAGAGGGGAGTGCTTAGAGTGGGCCAGGGTGGCCACACCACCTGCTGGCGTGGCCTAGGGCTGCCCGCGCCAGGGGGTGGTGTGGGCCCCCTGTGGCCCATCTCCAGCCCCCCTTCTGGCTTCCTTCGTCTTCTAGAAAAATATGATTTTCCGTATATTTTCCTAGATTTTCTGAACTTCACGAAATTTTCCTCCAAACAGCACCTTTTCCATCAGAATCCTGACTGCAGCGGTCCATGCTCCAAAAGTCATCAACCATGCAAAAACAGATGAAATAACATAAGTATCACCTCTCAATACGAAATATATCAATGAATAATTGTGAATTATGACATAGAATAGTGATGCAAAATGGACGTATCAGCGTGAAGCCTATCGGTTGTATTTGGATCTATAAAGAAATAGACATGGATGTTTGGCATCTATGAAATAGTCGACATGTTGGAAAGGAGTTTACGATAATGTTCAAGGACTTGACTATGACAAGATTTGATCTTTCATAGCGATATTTAGTCTTGATGGATTAATGTAGCAACCACTACATATAATTTGGTATATGGTAGTTGAACAAACAAAACAATGTTCTTCTAATAGAATGGTTACCTAGGACGTGTACATGACATGGTCCAAAGAGTTTTGTTAGTTCAAAGGATGCTAAAAGGGCGTGCAAACTTCAATGGTTGAAGTGAGCATAGCAGAGTTGGAATCTTCACCATGATGAAAAATGTTAAAAGAGTTTAATTTCATCGAAGACGATGAAGATACTTGCATTTGCAAGAAATTAAGTGGGAGTGCTGAGACATATTTCAAATACATTATGTAGAAGACATGGTGTTGATTGGAAATGATGTATCTTTTATTGACACAAGTTAAGTATTTCATTAATTCAATGAAAGACGGCAAAACCAGAATATTTGGCATCAATGTCTATATGGATAGATTGAGGCACTAATATGTCTATATATATGAGATATTGAAAGGGTTCAATATGGAAATGACAGGAAAGGTTCTTGCTACATGGAAAGGATTGAATCAAGATTCAAGTGTATCGACACTTGGTGAGTGAAATCACATGAATATTTTGATCAATAATACCGTGATATGTACATATCTAGATATGTCATGTGCCCTAAATGTTGTGAGCATATACTAGAATGATTCATAAGATGATCATTGGACGATAGTAAAGATCTTCTTAGTTCTGGAAGAACTAAGAATATATCATGTATAAGTGACAAATAGTAAAAAGTAGTTCATTGTAAAATGTTACATTGATACTAGTTTGTCACAAGATACAAAATAAATTTATCTCAATTTAAACTATGGGTGGCACAATGTAATGGAAAGGAGGTTCCATGATGGATTTGGATGAGCTCCAAAGTTGATACATTGTGACGGACACTACAACAAAAGGCTAATTATATGACTGTTATAGTAGCAGCAAAGGAGGGAATTTGGTTAAGTAGTTTGTTATCAAACTAGGTGTGATTCACAGTGGGCTAGTACTATGAAGATATATTGTGCGACAATCATATCAACATGTTTTAACCCAAAGGAACTAAAGGTCTCACCAAAGGACTAAATTTATACAATGCCATCTCATTAGAGAATGAGTGATGCACAAAGACATGCAAATACACACGGACCTGAAAATATCAGATCCGGAGATTATGTCAACCACTAGTAAACACGTATATACAACAACAGAAAGCCATAGGTGTTGAATATGTAAGTTTATAGACTAGATTATTGACTCTAGTGCAAGTGGGATACTAAAGGGAATATGCTCAAGAGGCAATAATAAAGTGGTTATTATCTTATTCTTTGTTTATGATAAATGTTTATTTTGCATGGTATAATTGTATTAATTGGAAACGTTAATACATGTGTGTTTAATAAACAAATAAAGGGCTCCTAGTTATGCCTCTCTTATAAACTAGCTCGTTGATTAACAAGATGATCAAGGTTTCCTGATCATGGACATTGCATGTTATTGATAACAAGGTCACAACATTGGTTGAATGGTGTGATGAACATTCATCCGAAGTATATCAATACGATCAAAGTCATTGTGTTTAAATTGCTTTAGCATCATACGAAGTAATTATAGTCCTTAGACCATGAGATCATGCCAATCACTAACACTAAAAGAGTAACTTGATAACATCAAACGTCACACCGTAACAGGGTGGCTATAAAGGTGGGTTCCGATACTCCAAAGGTGTTATGTAGAGGCTCATGGATCAAGAGTGGGATTTGTCCATCCCGATGATGGATAGATATACTCTAGGCCCTCTCGGTGATATCACATTGAGATAGCTTGCAAGCAAGTGATGTGATCACTAGAATGTTATATCATGGGAACGAGAAAAGAGTGCATGTCGGTAATAAGATCAAACTAGGTACGGAGATACCGATGATCGAATCTTCGACATGTAATATATCACGAGACAAAGGGATTTAGTTATAACGTTAAAGGTTCACACGATCACTAGTCATCGTTGAAGGTGTGGGAGTCAGTATGGATCTCAAGGTCTCGCTGCTGATTATTAATCGGAGAGGGGTCTCGATCATGTCTGCATTATTCACGAACCGTAGGGTGACACACTTAAGGGATACCGACACCATTTGGAGATATGTTTTAGATAATGATTTAAGAAAGCGCTAGAATCATTTCGATGGAAACCATAATTGTTTCGGGAGAAATTGCAGAAACTGGTTCTGCATGTGATATTGAAATGTTGCAGGGGGTTTTATGTGAATGTTTGTTAATTAAATTAATTAACAAAATTCTAAATAAAATAAATAAAAGAGTTTTATTAAATGAGAGTTGTATTAAATTTGGTGGAAATTTAATGCATTTTGAGTGGAGAAAATGGAGGGCCAAATTTATGTGAGTGGGAGCTCCACCGACATGAATGAGAGGAGGTGAGGGGGCTCCCCCATGGCCGCCGGTCGTGGGAGGGGATGCCCCCTCCCCTATCAAAGGCCCCCTTTCCCTCCTTCTCACTCACACCTCCTCGTGAAGAATCTCTCTCCCCCTCTAGAAATTATTCCCCATGGTCTCGGATTAGCAAGATACATGTTCCCAGTGGCTTTATCTGGAAAGGAGTTGCTGCTTCCGCTGCATCGCTGAAGCGAGGACGTGGAGATTGTTGGGGTAACAGACGTGTGTGATCACGGATGCAACGCTGCTTTGCGGTGCTAGACTTGTTAGTGTTGGACCTGCTAGACTCGCTGTACTTCATCATGATCTTGAGATCGGCAATTGTACGACTACATCAACCATGAAATCAGTTTCGTTAACAATGCTTTATCACTCTTCAAGGGTATGTTCTTCATGGATGTATATCCACCCGTTGATTGTATCTAGGTAGGTAGATCTTGGTCCTTAGATGTTCACATCGTAGGAAATTTTTGTTTCCTATGCTGCGAACCCAACAAACCCTGGTGCGTTGCTGCCTAGTTTGGCTTTCACTATCTTCGTGCCAAAGCTTGCATGGCTGTCCTCACCACAAGAATAGTTTTCATCATGTCGTAAATGGAGGGATCCATTCCTATCAAACAAAAAAAATATGACTTGATAAAACACGGGAATCAGAGAGATTTGATGTTCAGTTGCCTTTGGTATTGGAAGTAATACAAGCGGAAAAAAGAAAGTGGCATCAAATCTACGGAGTGCACACCCCCAGTGGGTGTAGCTTGAACCAGCGCTGGACAGTGCCGTCGCTGGGCTGAGGAAGACTATGTCGGACATGGTGATGTACCTTAGGGAGGTAGGGTTGGTCACATCATCGACATTGCACAGTTAGCGCGCTCCTCCTCGGGATCAGGATTGGCGAGAACACAACCATTTATCCGGTCAACGGAGATGGTGCATGTGCGCGTGGTGGTGCGGTTAGGTCATAGGAGATGCGGCGCATGCTGTGGAAAAGGACGAGAAGGGGCACGCTTCAGGTCGAGGTCGAGGGCCCCATGGCCTGAAGAGCGACGGGAGACTTCGGTAGAGGCGGCGTCCGATGCACCAACATGTGACAGAGAAATGATAGAGGAGGCGGTGGCACTAAGAACTGCAATCAGATTCATATCGTCCCTCGCTGCGTCGCGGGATAGGACAGTTTGTCTGCTCGGCCCTAGCCGCAACGCCTTCCCACCCGTCTATCGTATGCCTTTTTCCCCTACTGAAATGGGTCGCTCCCTCGAGTTGTTCGCTCATAGTACCTATATTGGATTTAGTTGATTTTTCATCCCGATTAACCAGGAAAGGCCTCAAGGACATTTGGCCCACTACGTGACTACTGGATATCTGACGGCCAAAAATTAGCCTGGGTGCCCGATCCGATGGCTGAAAGCTAAGGTCCTGAGAGGTCTCCTCTTTGGCTCAGTTATAATATCCCTAATAGAACAAATAACTTTATACATCTCTAGCATCGAACATTGTGTTAGCAATGTCATCACGTTTTGAGTTCATAGTTCTCGTGTGTTGGCCACCACCGGGCAACGTCATTGCTTGCCTTTGGACCTTAGAGATGTAATTCTCATCCGCATCACATCGATCAAATTTCTTATCATGTAAATGGATTTGCATAATAAAATCAAAATAATAAATGATCAAAGTATACCTCCAATACAATTTTTTAACCGAGCTTCTTATCGAGCCTTCATATCCCCTCATCTACAACTAGCAATATCTACTTATCTGAGGCAAGGAGTGGGAAACACTCAAATAGAGCGCACCAAAAATATACAGCAAGAGCAACATAACTTAAACCAATCACCATGGAGATATGTGATCATGTGAACAAAAGAACATGGAGGCGATAAGAACCATAACTCCAGAGCAGAGTTTGGTGGCATCTAGAGAACTTCTATGGCCATTACTCCAAGCATGTTGCGGCCACGATGACCTGCTGGTGTTGCTCGCCTACATGGGCTCCTCCCCTGCTGCTACCCGATACCCCCTTCGAATGCACCGTCGGCCTCCCCGATCTCCTACTCCTGGTAGCCTGACCAAGATGCTCCTTCCCTAGAGCTCATGCCACAACTATCTCCACGAGCTTCTGCCGACATATGACATAATGATCTGGGCATAACCAGCTTCTACAAACAAAAACATATATGCTCGGAGTAAACATGAATTTTTTTTTGAAAATAGAACCCTTGGTTTCCATAACATACTTCATACAAGGTTCTAACCGTGAGACCATAATTGGAGAATATAGTACAAATATGCAGAACAACGCAAACTTACTGGACACACTACAAGAAATGTTTCCTTCGACTTGGCCCGGGGGTCGTCGTACAAGGCGCGTCTTCCACGGTGAATTTCTCGGCTCGGCCATGGCTGATGGAAAACCTTTTTTTCCTGTTTTGCAGCCCTCTACTACGACGGAACCGCTAAAAACATGGAGGAAGCTTGGCCAGCACGTGGCAGAAGCTAGATTTTCATTTCCTCGCGCGATGTTGACTTACCGAAGTATTTTGAGGCGTGTGGGTCCCAAACATCACTGCCTCTAGTGGACCATACTTTTCGGTCGCGCCTCCCTGATTTGAACTCGATAATGTTGCTCGATGCGTCTGTCGTTTAGTTAGGCTGCTATGTCCCATATGTTAGCCTCTCATTAGAAGAATCTTGTGTATGATGAAATTTTTTTCCTTCGCTCGCGCTATCCTTTTCCGAAGTTGATAGCGTTACTTGATGCATCTACCGTTTAATCAGGCTACTAGGATACACATGTCATCCTCTCATTATAAGAAACATGTGTATGATGGAATTTTTGCCCTTGGTCACGCCTTCATGTTTCAAAGTTGATAGCGTTGCTCGATGCATCTACCGTTTAATCAACCTCTTGGGCCCCACATGTCATCCTCTCATTAGAAGAAATGTGTGTATGATGGAATTTTTTCCTTCGCTCGTGTTACCCTGTTCCGAACTTGATAGAGTTGCTCGATGCATCTACCATTTAATCAACCTCCTAGGCCCAACATGTCATCCTCTCATTAGAAGAAACGTGTGTACGATGGATTTTTTCCCTTCGGTCGTGCCTTCATGTTTCGAACTTGATAGCGTTGCTCACTGCATTAGCTATCTATTCAGGCTAGTGGGTCCCTTATGTTAGCTTCACATTAGAAGAATCTTGGGTATGATGAATTTTTTTCTCTAGCACTACCCTGTTCCGAACTAGATAGCGGTTTTCGACGACTCTGTCGTTTCATGATGCTGCTGGGTCCCCTATTTCAGCCTCTTATTACAAGAAACGTGTGCATGCTGAACATTTTTCTCGCTCGTGCCTCCCTGATTCGAACTGGCAACGTTGCTCGATGCAACATCTATATAAGGTAGCGCTGCTGGGTCCCAGACATTAGCCTCTCTATAAATTAAACATGTGTATGATGGACTTTTTTTGGTTTTGTCCACTATTTTGACCTTGGAAACTTGATGGGTCCTAGATGTTAATCTCCTTTGTGCAGGAAACATGTCTATGCTGGGTCCCAAATGACAACCTCTATTTGAAAGAAACATGTGTATGTTTGACTATTTTTTTGGGTCCCAGATGTCAGCCTCAAAGTACAAAAATTCTCATAAAGGTTGAATTAAAAAGATTCTAGGCTAACTCGGGGTGGATGCCCTATTTGTCATGGCTTATATTCCATGGGCTCACTCCTAAATTGAATGGGCTATGGTCGGTGGCAACAGGACCACAAAAAGGCCGAATTAGAAGGTTTTGGGCTATGCTTGGGGCTGATAGACTAATTTCATGGGCTATGCTTGGGCCTGCTGGGTCCGACATGTCAGCTTCTCTGTAAGTGCAATGTGTGTATGATGGACTTTTTTCGGCCACGTCCGCTGTTTTCACCATCATAGTCGTATATGGTCTTATTGCTGGGGCCCTTATGTCAGCCTCTCTGGTATGTTCTAGATTATGGGTCCCTGATGCAGCCTTGTATATTTTGTCTGGTGGGTCCCTGATGCCAGCCTCTCTGTACAAGTATTTAAACATTTTTTTAGAACTCACCCTCAAAAAAAACTCGAGGGACGCTGCATGTTGGTGGGTCCCTGATGTCAGCCTCTCCATAATGCAATATTACTAGAAGAAAATATTTAAACACAAGATACACACACACACAAACACATGCGATTCAAACAAAAGATCTTCAAATCAAAGAAACGTAAGCTGCGTGCGTTGCCACTACGACAAAGATATTTATAAAAAAAATATCATTAAACTTTTATTAGTACTACAACTTATGTATTAGTCTTCTTAAAAATATTTTGTGTGTTTATGTTTATCTCTTTTAAAATATAAAAGGGCAGCGCTCCTGGCATCTCAATTTATAAAATGCCACATAATGGAGTATGTTCTTAAAAACATGGGTAGATAGAGTTTTTTTTATTTTGAGAGGAGGAGGGCAATGCCCGAAAGGCCAAATTAAAAAGAGTTTGGCTATTCTACATAGGGTGCTCTACGTGGGTTATACTCTGTAGGCTATGCTCCATGGGCTTCATTCTCAAATTTCACTGGGTTATGCTCAGCAGTCCCCTGACCCCTAAAAGCCCGAATTAATATGTTCTCGGCTATGATCCATGGGCTCCTTCCTAAAATTTCACTAGGTTGTGGTCAGCAGTTCCCTGACCCCGCAAAGACCGAATAAAAATGTTCTAGGCTAAAGAGGGGCCGAATGAGCTACTAGATTTCTTCTCCTGGTTAATAAAAATTGCATTGTGATGTGCTCGGCCGGATTCGAAACAAAGACCTCAAAGAGGGAGGGGGAAAGCAATAATTCTTTTTGGTGGATATTCATGTCAAAATTCAGCAATACAGAGTAAGGTAGAAAATTATCAACAGATTAGAAATTCATATTCAGGAGCACTTGATCAATTCAGCAGCATTTCAAAAGTGACCAGTTCAGCAATACATACAATGAAATACAATAGCAGTACAGAGAGAACAAGTTCTTATTTTAGCTCTAAAAACCTTGTCGCGTGATCAGTTTGTCCTTTTCACCAAACACACTCGACCATTGGAGCAAGCAAAACTGACGAACAAGTATGCTTTGAGTAACTTCTTCTCACATCAATGCATATATGACCCCCATATGCAACCCAAAATGCCCAAGTCTCATCTATATTGTGACACGGCCATGTTTCAAAAGTAAAGCAAGTCTATCTACTGCCCTTGATTTAAACAAGTACCAGTACATCATTATTAGTTCCACAAAATTCTTTAGTAATAGCAACGATAGAACATTTGAGAGATTCAGTAGCTTTCCTGCTTGAAATTCAATAGCAATACAGAGAGAATTAGTTCTTGTTCCAGCTAAAAAAACCTTGGCGCACGATCAGTTTGGCCTATTCTCTGAAGACACTTGATCATCAGAGCAAGAAAAACTAACGATGAAGTCTGCTTCTGTGTCAATACCTCATCCTTATGCCAATGCCTGTGTGACCACCCATATGCAACCCAAACTGCCCAAGACTCATCTAGATAATTGTGACAATGCTATGTTTTAAAAGGAAAGCAAGACAATCTGATGAACTTCATCTAAACAAGTACCAATACATCATAGTTCATTCTACAAAATATTGTAATAATAGTAACAACAGAGCATTTGACAGATTCAGTAGCATTTGAAGGATCCAGCAGTACAAAATAAGACTGTGACAATATTAGACAGATTCTGGGTTCATATTCAGCAACACTTGAAAGATTTAGCACATCATTCAAAGTGACCGATTGTCAGTACACAGACATTGACCAAAAGAATTGACATATTTAGCAATGCGGACATTGAAATTCAATAGATGTAGCAAGGCCTGATTCAAAAGGAAAGCGGGACCATATTTTGTACTCGGCCGATCGATCCGAACAAGTACCGAACATAACTTTTGACAGGTTCAGTAGCATTTGAAAGATTCAGCAGTACATAATAAGAAAGAAAAATATGACAGATTCTAAGTTCACATTCAGCGGCACTTGGACATATTCATCGGCATTTCAAAGTGACAGATTTAGTTTTCCCTTTTCTCCAAACACTCGTCATTGGAAGAAACAAAACTGACAATCAAGTCTGCCTTTGTGTACATGCCTCCTTCTCCCATCAATGCTTGTGTGTGACCTCCATAGGCAACTCAAAATGCCCAAAGCCTCGTCTAGATTATGAGTTTATGACCAGGCCAAATTACAAAATAAAAGCAACACCATCTACTGCACTTGATCTAAACTGAGTTATCCTATTACATAGTATTACGGTTACTTACGGTAGTTTGGTTCCAATCGCGGGAATTGGTGAAGCTCGGGATGGACCATAATGGAGTCTCTGGAGATTTCCATGCAACGTTGGTTGAGAAACCAACAATTGCTTCTTCGGTATTTAGAATGAAGCAGGATATTTCTGTAAATGGCGTATATCCAAGTCCTATTGCATGGTGGGAGGTGTAGACACAGTTGCTTCTCATCAGATATCCTAGGGCAACATCTGCACCGCCTACTGCAATGTTAATCGGATAGTTCAATCCAAGGAAAAGGGAATATGCTCCTAGGTCAGCAATCACTATCCATGGCGTAGGTGGATACAAGTAAGCAGTGTCCTTTGCGTACACCTTGTAGCCAAACCCAATAGCATAGGTTCCATAAGTGCGACCGCAGCGCTCAACACTATGATCAGCAAAAGGAGTGCCATGACCATAATAAGTACCATCATAAAACTCCTCATCAGTAACGCCCTCGGTATGGATAAGAAGAAGGCTAGATTCATCTACATATATTGCTAAGAACCATAAGCCAGGTTCGTGCTCGTCATCATCTATGGCATCAAGGTTGCCCTCCTCGAGATGCACGCCAGGTGGTGACAGGAGCAGAATAGGACCTTCAAAAAGAAATGACGGCCAAATCAACCAACACTAGTTTACATCCATTAAAACTAAAGCTAGTGTTTAGAATAGGAATGGATCAAACTTACCAAAATACAGATGATTCCAGACATAAACACTGCCACTCTCAGTGGCTGCAAACACCAGACCCTTGTGGATAGGTGCATCGTTGTATCTGAAATAGCACTGGAAATGGTTATCAAGAACTGACCATGCATACTCATCACCACCAAGGGTAGCAATTGAATAGTCGAAGATAGTGACAAGAGAGAAAACTAAATAATCTGTCGCAGCTGTGGTAGCTCAGCCAATAGCAATCTTCCGAAGGAGAATAGGGCGATCATTATGCATGAATGTAAACAGATCGTTGGTGGGTACAAACTCATTGACTTGTGGGAGAGGAACGCGTTGATGAGTGTACACATTGACAAGATCCCACTTGCACTCGGACCGAACTATGGAGATCCAATCTCCATTGGCACCTACCCATTGCTTACCCATACAATTTGGGAACACATCGATAGAGGAGAACCTATCCAGTGACGTCATCTTGCATGTCGTGCCCTTGCCCTCGAAGTAATCGTTGCATTCCCATGGTTTCTTAGTCGGGTGATAATGAAGAACACAGAGCAGGCCAAACGGCTGAGAAGCATGTTAAGTTGCACTATATTTTGCCGAGTAAAGAAGATGTTTGGACGAATCAGTGAGGCTCGCGGTGGTGGTGATGTCGCATCTGTTTATGAGTTCTTCAAGCGGGCGTTCAGTAAAAACCTCCTGGAATAGCTCAGAATCATCACTGTCCTTGCTCGGTCCTGCCATTGCAAGGGAGCTGATGGAAGTTGGGATGGTGGCTTGATTTGGTTTTCTGGAAAAGAGGGAAGATCGATGGTGGCAGGAGGGAGCGGGACAGGGATAAGAACAGACACTCTCATACTGTGCGGTGAACAGGATCGGAAAGCGGCATTGTGGAGGAGAAGAACGGTAGTGCTTGGCATAGAGGTAGGGTAATGGGGAACTGGGGATATAGAGTATATGCAAGGTTGAATAAAATGAAAACGGACACATGTTCCTCTGCTCCAGTTCCCTTCATAATAGTACTACTCTACTCGAGTTCCCTCCATAATAAATCTATGGGCCCCCCAGATTAAGCCACCAAGAATCCCTGTTATGCATACACCACGATCCCATGATCAGTCTATCGTGGCACATAACCGACAAGTATCAAAGTAAACATCCATTACTTAAGCGGATACATGTCATACCTTACATGCCATTATGGCTACATCAATAATCATCAGCGGAACTTCATCAATCTTAGATCCCGAGCCATGCCTTAACCTACAGGCAACTGACTGGGAGAACGTCCTATCTCGCATAGTCATCAACATCACCTTCTTCTTCAAATCTGACCAACTTAATAGCCAGGGACAATGCCAGTGAGTACTTTGAATGTACTCGCAAACCACCTTAAGAGAATAATAATAAGAAGAAGATATGCAATATGGTTGTGGTAGTAAGACGGCTCCAAGAGAGGTTCTTTTCTCAAATAGTTTCTCTTGTAGATATAGCATCTACATATCTTTGTTGAAAACTTTTGTAAAGCATTTTGGAAACCTTTTTGAATTTTTTTGGAAAACACTAGGATTGGGTCACCCATTTGTTTCTTCCTTCTGGTCATCTCATGACCAAACTCCTTTCCTTCCTTTCCGACCATCCCATGGTCAAATCATTCCCAAAGCCTTTTCTTTTCCGAAGTATTTTTTTCTAAATCAAAACCAGCACCGCTCTACAGTAGTTTGTCCAACCGTCCATAACCATGGACGCAGCTATTCGAATAGATTTACACTCTGCAAAGGTTGTAAACTTTACCCACACCATCCGGGTGCCCTGCCCTGATCTTCACCGATCGTGGGTCGAGTAACCGATCAAGACTCTCCATATGCCACTCTAGTATGAGCCCTACCCTATGAGTTGTTCTTCTCAACACCAGGACGTCGAGGCCACAGACCAACCAGAGCGCATTCCGACTCCTCCAGAGTGGGCACTTTCAATTAGAGGCTCAATAGTATCCCCCGGTCACTCACATGGGTGATCCTACTTCCTCCAGGCGACTGTCTAACAGTGGACACTTTTTGTAAAGGAAGGTCGATATTAGAGGGAGATTATCCCCTTCAGGAGTTACGATTATTCCCACACCAGAGTAGCAAACTTCAAGTTCATCCCCATCCCAATCTAGAGTAGTCTGGTTGCACGGGTTAAGTCCATCCCCATCCCATTCTAAAGTTGCAAAGAACCGGGTGTGTTTTTGTAAATATTTTTCCTCCATTTTTCCTTCAGCATTTTGTAAAATGAAAACCTTTTTCTTTGTCAACTCCTCCTGGTTGGTCAAACCTCACCAAGTTTTTATCATAAAACTCTTTATAAAACTTTTCCGGGGTCTTCCCATCCTATAGTTTTGGTTCGGCTAAAACGGGGTCTCCAAAGGGTTATGGTGTTATACACCATCTACCATTCTAGGGACAAATAGGTGGCTTCAAGGGGGTTGTACTTAGTAGTACACATGTGTAATGGTTTGGAGGAGCCAAGCCACTTCCAGATACATATCATCATGGCATAAAACAATGCAGATTCATAAAAATTAGGTAAAACATGCATAAGTAAAACAGTAGGACAAGGCTTATGAGCAATAAGGTGGCCTGCTTGAGATCAGAAGACTGGCGATATATGTCCCTGGACTTCTTCTTAGAATTCCATAATATCCAAATAATAACAATCTTCTTAGGGTCTTCAATATAATCACAACTATCATCGTCAAAGAGGATACATGCAAACAAACAGAGCCACAACCAACACAAGGCATACAAGAATCATTTCAATACAGCAAGCAAACATTCAACACACTATTCACCTCATTAGGTTTTGATAGATTGAGCTAGTAGCAATTGGAAATACTTAAATTGTATTTGGGGATTTTTTTTATGAATTACTTGCCAAATACCACGTAAGAAGGGGTTTTTGAACTATAGCTTGGGTATGTATGAATAAATATACAGAAATGACATCATTAGATAGATATTGACAAAACAAGTCCACCAAAAGTGGTTTCACTATTTTTGCACTTTTCTTTAATTAGTTATGAATTTTCTAGTGGAAATAATACTAGTTTAGGTGAATAAATCAACAAAACATATCTATAGATCAAGTAAATTTGTTCTCAGAGTATGTTATATATATTTGAGTTTATGATTTTTGAGAGTTGGATTCATCTCAAAACAATTACCAGAATGCTCTTGGGAGATTCCCAAAGTCAGTTCTGTAGTCTATTTGTCTTTGTAACCATATTTATTTTACAAGTCCAAAAGGTCTGAGACTAAGGTCATTGGATAGGAATTGAAGATACCTCCAGTAGAAATTGGAGTCACTATATTTGTAGTTGCTAAGCTTCTGAAATGATTTATCTAGTGAATATACCACACACAGAAGTATTTAATTCATTAAAATTCAAAAGGGGATCAATAAATAGTTATCTCCTAGATTTTGGTAGGTACTAATGTACCACATCATTGAGAGTTGGAATCAACTGAAAACAGGTTATGGTTTGTCCTAGATAAATTTCTAAAGTTGAAACTGAATTCATTTTGCCATTTTTACTACAGATAAACCACAACTCCACTTGTCATGGGACAAAGTCCATAGTTTAGGCATTGCAATTACCAACCAGAGGAAGTTGAGTTCACCCCATTTGGGTTTACCAAACTCCCAGCAAACACTATTTAGTGAAAAGGACAGATCTTAGAAGAATAATCTCTAGAAAATATCCATTTGGTATTTTCTCTAAATTTTGGTTCTGCATGTTAGGGAACACATGTGAGGCTATGTAGAAAGTTAAACTAGTGACTTTCCTTGTCTTTTTCATTTTTGTTTATAATTAAAACAAATAGATAGATTAATAGATCTAGGGAAAAGAATAAAGGAAAACTGGTAGTGGGCTGGTTCCTAAGCAAGATGGGCCACTGGGGGAGGGGGCATCGAGCGCACCTGGAAGTCAAGCGCACCTGGCAGTCCAATTAAGACGGAATCAATGGCTGTGCGCCGTCTTCTTCCTCGCGATGGGGGAGACAGGGGATGAAACCCTAGGGCGCTTCAAGACATCGCGAGGGGGCTCACCTGGGGTGGAGGGCGACGGAGGGGTCGAGTAGCGGATGCAGAGCGCTGGTGCAAGCTCAGGGATGGTTGGTGGGGGTTGAATCAACGAGGGTCGTGGACCCGCGCATGCACATCGTCGAGGATGCTCGGGATCAGGACGGGGAGGTCCTGGGGCTGCTGCATGTCGTTGGTGTGACAACGAGTAGTACCAGGGAGGTTTTTGATGCCAGGGGATGACCCTTGGGGGGTTACAGAGGCGCAACAGTATCAAGTTCGTCGGAGGAGCTTCGTTCAGGTATGCACTTGGACGGTGAATCCGGCGTACCTGGGACAGAAAGGAGGGCAAAGGGGAGTAGATCTGAGTGAAAGGGGTAAATAATAGTAGAGAGAAGGGAGGGAGGTGGCCTGGTTCGATGGCATGCTTGCCTTCTTAGAGCAAAATCGAGAGGAGGGCTTCCTCTCTTTCCATGGCATAGGAGGGTAGAGGAGGTGAGTAGGAGCTGGTGAGGTGGTTTGTGGATGCCAGGGAGTGAAATCAGGGATTAGGAGAGGGGTTGGTGGCCTCTGTCCTATTTAACATGGAGATGGTTGGTGTATGGTGCACCTAGTGCAGTCATGGCTTGGGTTTGGTCCATGGCCCTGCCATTGGCTAATAGGGGCGGTGGAGAGGTGAGAGAGAGGTCTCTGGTTGTCCAGAGAGGCAGAGGGGTGGTAGGGTTGCTGCAACACACTTATGGAGCAAGTTTGGCAATATGTGTTTCTCTCTCTCACTCACTCCAGGTGCAAAGGAGAAGGTGAAAAGTGATGCTACAGTGTAGGGATACAGTGGTGGTCGACCAGGGAGGGTCCAGGTGCTGGGAGGAGTGTGTGGCAGGTTTGAAGTGATTTGTATGTGGTCTAGCTCATGATTTGGCCCATACGCTAATTATGCTGAAATTGATGCTTATGAAGCATCTATTGAATTTTCAACTTGCCAAGATAAGATAAAGGTGTTGGTAGGTATATATGGTTAGGGTACACCTCGATGATTTATTTGGAGTTTATTTGAGGATTTTTGATCCACTTGATATCAATTATTCAAAAAGCGCTGAAACAGTTTTTTATTGGATTCATTTGAAATATTTGAATTAGGAAGGATGGGATTTTGGTTTGAGGTGGTCCTGAAGATGAATTCACACCTTGCAGAATTTTCCTAGGATTTATTGAGGCATAAAAGTATTTAAAACATTTACTATTCCAAATCAGCCATTTAAGAAAATGGCGAAACAAAATAACAAAACCCTTCAAAAATATTTATTTTTGAAGTGGGAAGATAGGATATGATAGATAGGCCTCAAATGAGCTTAAATTTGGAGGTGTGCTATGGAGAAAAACAAACATGCCTTTATAGAGGGAGTTTTTAAGTTTTAGTAAAAGAAAGGAAATTAATTCTTTTTGGGTCAAAATAATTGTTGATATTATTTGATAAATATTTAGATCTAAGGTAGATGATGTACACATGTGATATCTACCATTTTCAAGATTGAGTTTTGGAAATCCAACTTGATTTGGAAGGAAAGCAAGAGATATAGGATCTTAGGAATTATTATTTTTATACCTACAAAACCTTGTTGGATCTTGGAGCTCGGAGCTCCTCTTGGGTCATGGGCTAGATGGATAGATAGACCAAGTTGTGTAGATCACCATGTTACAAATGTTAGAGGTTTATCATGATTGAGATCTCCAAGGATTGATTCCGAACTTTGAATAAAATAAGGGTGCCAAAACAGATTATCAAATAGCCTTCAAAACCAATGTGGGTTTTAGAGGCACAAGGATCCAATTGGAACAAGTGAAGTAGGTATTTGTAGACCTTTATGATTAGAGTTGAATCATGCAAGGAGTTGGTCAAAATAATATAGTATGGAGATGTGAGCTTCTTCCAAAGTAGGCTAGCTGATAAGATTCGCAGGAATTGTTATTTTCTTGCCTGCAAAACCATCAAGAACAAGTGGGTTAGAGGATGGTCTAGCCAAGGGGAATAGTGGGCCTTGGTAGTACTTAAGATGGACTACAATATGGTTCAAATGCATTACCAAAAATGCAGAAGGAGTGGAAATGGGGGAGACTCAAAGATGTGATATTGATATCCCATTTCCAGACTTAGTCATTTTTGGCAGAGTGGGAGATTTTGCCTAGAATGTAAGAGGGGATGATTTTGAGAGGATGCAAGGTTACAAATCATCATAAAATGGATTATGTTGAAGTGTAGATGGAGTAGGAAGGATCCATGCTTTATATTGGTCTTCATAGAGTTGGAAACTTCAAGAAAGGATTAGCCTCAAAGGGATCTGGTTAAGGGTTTTAAATGATCTCCTAGTGGCTATAGATCAGATCCATCCTAGGAATCTTGCTTAGGGTTTTGTAATCTTAATTTAGTTTGATCTAAAGGATGATCTCCTAGGGTATCTCGTACTACTTCCTAAGCAAACAAGTCAGACAGCAGATCAAGGCAAATTATTAGACAACAGATCAAGGCAAATAATTAGACAACAGATCAAGGCAATTCATCTTATCAAGCAACTCTACTACTACTAGGGTTACCATCAAGCTTAGATTGAGGTAAAGAGGGGTATTTTGAAAGGTTGGAGTTTGAGTAAGGGGAGAGTCCTTAGTATCTCTACCAAGAGTAGAATTCAAAAGCTTTATAAAAAAAGGCTTTGGAAAGACCTAGAGGTAAGAGTAATTGAAAGTTCTATCTTGAAAACATAAGGAGATTATATCTTATAGATCTTCATAATTTTGTCAATAGAAGCTACTAAAATATATTGGTTTACAAATGAATCTTGGCTCAGGTTTTTGAAATGCTAAAACATTTGAGAATATGAAAAAATAAGCAAAGGCAGTTTTGTTAAACAACTTTTGTCAACTGAGGGTGAGGTAAGGAGTATATCATCTAATACACAGTCAGAGGCATAAACACTAACCAGCAAGTAAGAAAACACTTCATCACTTAAGAAGGAAAAAGTTTTTGTTCCCCCTGATTTTTGCATTCTAGAGCACTAATCATGGTTGCTGAAATTGGGATGTTACAAAATCTTATTAATAAAATGAAAATGGAGTACTACAGACTAGAATGTAGGGGTAGCTGTAGGTAGTAGCGATCCACCTGTAATAATAATATCTCCCGTTATCAAGCTCTTTTGTGGTACTAGTTTCCAAGAAAAAAACTCTTGTGTGATTTCTGGTCAAATTAATGGCCATGCCAATTTGTAAGAAAGATTTCGATATACGGATCGAAACAAAATATGTGGTGCGATTCTGACGTGTTTTATTTGTACTAATACTTACTTCACAAAACAACACATTTTTTGCACCTGGGAATTTAATATGCTATTTTTTGGACATAAAGGATCCAACCATACACTAGAAACGTTGTTTACCATTCCACGATGAACCCATCTATAAAATCTGGGCACATTATCATAAACTATGAAATATATATATGGAATTTGGCCTCAGTCATCTTGCTTAAAACACAGGAATGTTAATACATATAGTAGGCCATATTGCAAAACATGGTTTTTGAAAGTCTGCCAAAAAAATTATCCTTGTTTTAAAAACCATCAAACAAAAAAATAATGAATACTAATAACAAAATAATTCAGACGATGTTCTCCTTCATGTAATACTTTCCGTGAAGATAAACATGACTTTTGTCAACTATTTAAAGATAAACGTGAGTATGAACATTCTTGGATTTCATGCTGAACAACCAAGGTCAAGGCCATATCTACATCATACTTTATGCCGATGATCCCGTATCAAATAATTTGCATGGCGACAAATTTGGCCATATTTTGAAAGTAATCGAAGAGGAAGTAGTATGAAGAGTAGGCCAGATCATCTGCTCTCTCAAGAAGGAGCCGAACCCGACTGTTTTCTTCGCTCAATTTTATGGCCCTTTATCCTAAATGTATGGACCTCGGTGTAATTTTACCTTTTTAGATCCTTGATGTAAAATGTATTCCCACCATCCGTGTAAAATTCCAACCAAAAAGTGTAAGTGGTGAAATTTAAACGAATTTAAGCTTAGTTGTCAACAAGTATGAACATTCTTAGATTTCAAGCTGAATGACCATGGTCAAGGCCATATCCACATCATACTTTATGGTCATGATCCAATGTCCAAGAATTTGCATGCCGATAGATTTGGACATATTTTGAGAACAATCGAAGAGGAAGTAGTATGAAGAATATGGCTGGAATAGCTGCTCTCCCGAGAAGGATCTATACACGACTATTTTCCTTGCTTAATTTTAGGGGGGTACTAAATATATAGACCTCGATGTAATTTTCCTTTTTTATGTCCTTGATGTAAAATGTACTTCCACCGCCCGTGTAAAATTCTAACCTAAAAGTGTAAGTGGTGAAATTTAGACGATGTTAAGCTTACTTGTCAGCAAGTATGAACATTCTTGGATTTCAGCTAAATGAAAAAAGGTCAAGGCCATATAAACGTCATACTTTATGCTGATGATCCCATATCAGAGAATCTGCATGGCAACATATTTGGCCATATTTTGAAAACAATCAAAGATGAAGTAGTATGAAGAGTTTAGCTCAGATCAGCTGATCTCTCGAGAAGGAGCCAAAACAGAAAGTTTTCCTTGTAGGGTCATTTGTGCTAAATGTATGGACGTCGATGTAATTTTCCCTTTTTTTAGGTCCTCGATGTAAAATGTACTCCCACCGACCGTGTAAAAAATTCTAACCTAAAAGTAAGTGGCGAAATTTAAACGAATTTAAGCTTAGTTGTCAACGAGTATGAACCATTCTTGGATTTCAAGACGAACGGCCAAGGTCAAGTCCATACCTACATCATACTTTATGCATATGATCCCATATTCAAGAATTTGCATTCCGACAAATTTGGCCATATTTTGAAAACAATCAAAGATGAAGTTGTATGAAGAGTATGGCTCGATAAGTTGCTCTCTAGAGAAGGAGCCGAACCCGACTGTTTTCCTTGCTTAATTTAAGGGTCATTTGTGCTAAATGTATGGACCTAGATGTAATTTTCCCTTTTTAGGTCCTTGATGTAAAATGTACTTCCACCGCCCGTGTAAAATTCTAACCTAAAAGTGTAAGTGGTGAAATTTGTACGATTTTAAGCTTACTTGTCAATGAGTATGACCATTATTGGATTTCAAGCCGAACGACCATGGTCAAGGCCATATCAACATCATACTTTATGTTGATGATCCCATATTAGAGAATTTGCATGGCAACAAATTTGGCAATATTTTGAAAACAATCAAAGAGGAAGTGGTTGATACGTCCATTTTGCATCACTATTCTATATCATAATTCACTGTTATTCATTGATATATTTTATATTAAGAGATGATACTTATGTTATTTCATCTGTTTTGCATGGTTGATGACTTTTGGAGCATGGACCGTCGCAGTTAGGATTCTGATGGAAAAGGTGCTGTTTGGAGGCAAAATTCACGAAGATCAGAAAATCTGGGAAAATATACGGAAAATCCTATTTTCCAGAAGACGAAGGAAGCCAGAAGGAGGAGTGGAGATGGGCCATAGGGGGCCTACAGCACCCCCTGGCGCGGGCCACCCTAGGCCGCGCCTCCAGGTGGTGTGGCCGCCCTGGCCCACCTCTGTCTCTCCCCTCTAGCGTATATATTCCTCCCGAAACCCTAAGACTTGGGGAGTGACCACAGAAAGATTCCACCGCCTATGCGGTGCAGAAAACACCGAGAGAGAAAGATCTCTCCGGCAGACAGATTTCTACCGGGGGAATTCCTTCCCCGAGAGGGGAGATCATCGCCATCAACACCACCATCAAGCTGGACTTCATCGGGATCATCATCATCATCATCACCATCATCACCATCAGCACCACCATCACCATCTCCATATTGCTGTAACAATTGGGTTGAATCTTGCATAGTTCTTAGGGGAAACTTTCCCGGTGTTGATTACTCTTTGTAGTTGATGCTATTGAGTGAACCATTGGATTATTGTTTATGTTCAGATTGTTATACATCATTATTCCATCTCTGATCATGATCCATATGATGTCTTGTGAGTAGTTTGTTTTGTTCTTGAGGACATGGGGGAAGTCATGTTGTTAGTAGTGGAGTTGTGTTCAGAAAGATTCAATAGTTTGATATTTAAGTTGTGGTGTACTTCTTCTAGTGGTGTCATGTGAACGTCGACTACATGACACTTCACCTATATGGGCCTAGGGGAATGCATTGTGTATTTGGATACTAATCGTAGGGGTTGACAGAGTGACAGAAACCTGAACCCCCGTTAGGAAACCATTGCACAAGGGACGTAAGGGTCTTAGAGTTTAAAGTTGTGGTTAGGTTTCTACCTTAATTACTTTCTTGTACTTACGGATGTTTGCAATGGGTATAATCACAAGTATGTATTAGTCCTAGGAAGGTCAGTACATTAGCACAGGTTCACCCACACAACACATAGCAAGCTAAAGAAGATTAATCAACTATATGAAGCGAAAGCACTTAATAGTCTTCCCATGTGTCCTCGAGAACGTTTGGTCATCTTAAGTAATACAACCAGCTTGTCCTTTGCTGCATAAAGGATTGGGCCACTTGCTGCATTTATTCCTATTGTCTTTTATTTAATCGTACTTTATTTACTTGCTTTATCAAAAACCCCTAAAAATCCATTTGCTAAGTATTTGTAGATAATTCCTGATCCATACCACTAGCCATCACCTTCTGCTCCTCGTTGGGTTCGACACTCTTACTTATCAAAAATACTGCGATACACCCCCTATACTTGTGGGTCATCAAGCCTATTTTCTAGCGCCGTTGCCAGGGAGTGAAGCGCTATTGGAGAGTGGATCTGGTAAAGGAAACTTCTACTATGAGTATTGTTTACTTCTGCTAGTTGCTTTATTTTTGTTATGGATAATTCGCTGAGTTTCTTATTTGGTAAAGCTACTACCACGGCTAAGGTAGTAGACGAACCACCACCTGCTGAGAATGATGCTTTTAAAATACCTACAAGAATTATTGATCGTGTTATGGATAACTACTATGTTGGGGATGGAACTGTCCATCCCGGTGATCATTTACTCTTTATACACGAATTATGCGGGTTGTTCAAGTGTGCAGGTATTACTACAAATCAAGTTAAGGAGAAGTTATTCTCATTATCACTGAAAGGAAGAGCTACGGAATGGTATAAGCTGCTGAAGAATGGTCAAGCTCTAGAATGGGAGGAAATAGTGCCTCTCTTTTATTCAAAGTTTTATCCTCCTAGTGAGATTCATAAAGATCGGAATCAAATATACAACTTTTGGCCTCTTGATGGAGAGAGTACAGCTCAAGCTTGGGGGAGATTGAAGTTACTAATGCTCAAATGTCCCATTCATGAGCTCCCCAACAATATTATTATCAATAACTTTTATGCAAGAGTCCCTCTAGATGATAAGGATTTATTGGATGCTTCTTGTGTTGGATCATTCACTCGCATGGAAGAAGAAGCTAAATGGGATCTTCTGGACCATATTCAAGATAATGCTGAAGCTTGGGAGAATGACAAAGGTAGAAAGTCAGGTATAAATTATGATTATGAATGCATTGAATCTTTTATGGGAACTCATGACTTTCAAAATATTAAAAATGCTTATGGTTTAGACTCTCAAGCTGCTTCTTATTTTAAGGCTTTTGCTTCCTATATTGAAGTGCCTAAAAATAAGTGGAATAAGTATCATGAACCTTATAAAGATATTGCTAAGAGTGTTCCTACAAGAAACACTGAAGTTTATACTGCTAATCATGTCTTACCTGAAGCTTACATTGAGAAAATGCCTTTCCCAGTTAAGATAAAGGAACATTCTATGATAGCTAGTATGTTTAATGAAAGTACAAATAAAGCTGTTGAACCTGATAAACAAATGGTTGATGAACCTGATATAGCAAATGTGAAAGACTTTGTTACTAAATATGAAGAAGAGGGACACACTATCCTTTGTAAGGATACCTCTAATATTGTTTCACAAAGTAGTGTTATGAGAGCTATTATTCCTGTGTTTTCTGTTAGAATAAGTGATCATTGTTACGATGGTCCTTGTGATAGATATATTGTTAAGTTTATGAATGATATTGAAAGTTACTATGAGAGAGGGAAAAGTGTTCTTATGCATCTCAATAATATCAAGTTTCCTCGGTTTATGCTGAAAGTTTTTATGTTGCACTTGTTTTGCCTTCCTATGATAGTAGCCTCTGGTTTCAACAACTTGTTTGTTTGCAAAATTCCCTTGCATAGGAAGTGGTTTATACTTAAACGTGTGTATTTTTGCTTCTTAATACTCCCTTTCACCTCAATTCATATTCCTATGTGAGCATCATCAAAATTATCATGCCCATCTTAAAGGCAATATAGAAAGAGCTTTTTGGGAGACAACCCAATTTATTTTTGCTTTCAGTTTGTTTTTGTTTGTTTGAGTCTTGGAAGTTATTACTTCCGTAATAACCTCTCCTTATACATTTTGTTTGGTTTTTGTGTCAAGATCAACTTCTAATGAGAAAGAAGTAATATTTGGGGAAGTTGCTGTCCCGAAACAGATTTTTGTGCTTCACCGTAAACATTCGTGAGAGATCTCTGTACGTCGGATTGAGATGTAATTTTTTGTGCTTCTGCCCCAGGTTGTTATTTAACTCTCTTTAGTTTTGCACTTTTTGTTTTGAGCAACAAAAGATTTTCGAAAAAATTGATCTTTACCTGTTGGTCTGTTTTGACAGATTTTGCCACTCTTGCATTTGCTTCTTTAATCGATTTCCTTTTTGAATTCTTTTTGGGTTTTCGGAATTAGTTGCTACAGTAGCTCATGTTTTGATGGTTTTCAGTTGAAATTGGACTTAAAAGTTTTATCACTTCACTTGCACTAATGTTGCTAATGAGAACTGTATGAAGTTTTGTGTGAAAGAATTTTCCAGGTAGGTGGAGAAAATGGTGTAATAAGAAAGTGAAAGGTTTCATGACTCACAATAAGTGTATGAAGATGAAGATATTGATGTTATTCAAGTGGTGACTCTGGAAGAATCTACTAGATACCAAATTCAGAGACCTGCAGAGTCTGCTTTCAAATAGGTAACAGTTCTGGTAAGAAAAGTTCCGCGAAAATACTATCCAACTATATTTTTGCAGTTTTTAGCCAATAAGAAAATTTATGAAGCGAAATAGGGACGGAAACGGAGCCAGGGTGGCTCACACCACCCTGTGGCGCGGGCCCACCCCTGGCTGCACCACCAGGTGGTGTGGCCACTCCGGACTTCGTCTCCGACCCGTTTTCTCCTAGTACCTTCCTTTTGATGTGAAACTTCATAATATATAACCCCCTGGATCTCCCGAGGTTCGTATATCTTGTTTTCGTCATGTTCTCGTTTCGATCTGTTTCTGCCAGGAACTATCTTTGAAGCTTAGAAGCACAATGGTGTCCGCCAAGGATAAGGGGAAGGAGCCTATGGAGGAAGATCTACAGGACCCCAAGCAGGGGCTGGTACCTTTAGTCACTTGCCCTACATCAACGGAAGCCCTACGAGTCACTAAGTAGTTCTGCGATAAGTAGCGAGACTTGAGGAGGAAGGTGGACATGCTTCAATGGGAGAATAATAGGCTTCACAAGATGCTGGAAGATTTCCTCACGTCAACTAAGAAAATATTACCACCACAACCAAAGGAGTAATTCGTCATCAGGTTTGGCATCCCCTTGGTTTGTTCCAAGCTTAGGGGAGTGCCGCGGTATCATATCACTATCTTCTATGTTTTTACCTTTTTATGTAGAGTCATATCATGAATATAGAAGTTATCATGTAGGATGGTTTGCATTATGGAAGTGTCCCCTCTCTCGTTAGATATGTATCCCTTGTTATGAGTTGCCGTTATGGAATATTAATGAGAAGTTCAATCGTTTACTCTTCTGCATAGCTTATATTAGTTTTCAATTCATGGTTATATGATTGATCTTGTCGTTAGTATTGGTATCACTTTGGGATCATTGAGTTCATTTAGTTGGTTTTGGCAAACCTAGCTTGGTCAGTAGCAACACTATTTTTGAGAGTTGAATGAAAAGATAAAAGTACTCTAAAGAAATATAATTTCATCATCTTTCTTTCTTGATTTGCTCATAAGTTTAGTATTCTCTAGTTTAAGATCTTTTGTGCTTCCAAGGAAGATTGCATGTTTGTCTTTATCACTTGTATGTTTGTTTGTTTCCTTCAACTCTTATACTTGCTACGCAACCTTGATAGCCAAAAACCTGTACTGAGAGGGAATAATTCTCGTGCATCCACTTCCTTAAACCAAACCTATGCCATTTGTGTCCACCATACCTACATATTAGTATAATTGCTCTTCCAAGTAAATTCATGTTTTTATCTACCTTCCAAATTAAACTTGTTATGTGAAAATTAGTGATTAAAGCTCTCACGAACTTTATGGCACACTTTACTTTCTTGCACTTAATAAACTTGAACCATTGTGCTCATCTATGTTGCGTATATGCTTGCGCTTTGTAAGTTGTGAATTAGCAGAACCATGCTGTCATGGGGAACTCTTTCAACATTGCACTGGTACTTTGTACCTAGTTGATATCATGTTCTTTTGTCTATGTATGTCGTCGGTGTGAAATGAAAGGGGAGCTTGTAAGTCCATGGAGTTAAGCATGTGTGTTAGAGAAACGGCTGGGCCGCTGGTCTAATCCATGCTGACATGGTGGAAACCTGCAGCGTAACCATAATGAGCATCTATGAAGCATTATTCTTATAAACAAAGAGTCCTATATTGAGAAAAAAGAGAAAGAAAAAAAGAGATTATGAAAAGAGGAAAGAGAGAAAAAATCACCATATTCCCATGGTAAATAAGAAGATTGCTGAGATGCTTGTTATCTGCTTGCCTTGTCATTTTGATATGGGGATTCTTCCGTATCATCGGGCAAGGGGTACCCATTGGCGGTTCTCCATGATACACATGTGCTTACGATGACAAGAACTTACCGGTGACTAAACTTGAGTAGCATGAGGAGCATCCCTCGTATTCAAGGGACATGAGATTCTCAATTTACAACTTGTCAAGCATATCCTCATATTTGATCACTTTAACCTTAATCACCTAAAGATGCCTACGATAGGGGTAATGAGAGCTGAAAGCTAGTAAGTATCATAATTTTTGGGAGCTCTTTATGAAACTTGAAATCCCTGCTTCCCTCTGCGAAGGGCCTTTATTTTACTTTTTAGTTGAGTCAGTAAACCTATTCCCTTCTATCTCAGCAAGTATTTTAAGTTGTTGTGTTTCATTCATTCATATGATGATTAATTCAATCATGTTTCTTATGTTCCTTGTTTTGCACATTGCTCTTATCTTGGTGATTACTACTTTGAAAGCTTTCATTGAAAACCAGTTATTTGTGAACTCTAGCCCATTATCAACTATTCTTCGGCCAAGAGCTAAGTTTGCCATTACCAATTATGATTCACTTTATGTATCTTTATTGCGTTTCCTTTACTTATTGCAAGTTAAGTTATATAATAGTTAGTTGTCTTCTATTATGATCTATGTATTGATGAATGTGATGCTTCCTGTCTGTATTCTTTTATCGACTCTTCACTCCATAAAACTAAGGTCATGTTTATTAAGCTCAGTTTCGCTTGGGAACAAGTGAAGTCTAAGCTTGGGGGGAGTTGATACGTCCATTTTGCATCACTATTCTATATCATAATTCACTGTTATTCATTGATATATTTTATATTAAGAGATGATACTTATGTTATTTCATCTGTTTTTGCATGGTTGATGACTTTTGGAGCATGGACCGTTGTAGTCAGGATTCTGATGGAAAATGTGCTGTTTGGAGGCAAAACTCGCGAAGATCAGAAAATCCGGGAAAATATATGGAAAATCCTAATTTTCCAGAAGACGAAGGAAGCCAGAAGGAGGAGTGGAGATGGGCCATAGGGGGCCCACACCACCCCCTGGCGTGGGCCACCCTAGGTCGCGCCACCGGGTGGTGTGGCCGCCCTGGCCCACCTCTGGCTCTCCCCTCTGGCGTATATATTCCTCCCCAAACCCTAAGACTCAGGGAGGGACCACAGAAAGATTCCGCCACCTCCACGGGGCAGAAAACACCGAGAGATAAAGATCTCTTCGGGAGACAGATTGCCGGGGGAAATCCTTCCCGGAGAGGGGAGATCGTCGCCATCAACACCACCATCAAACTGGACTTCATCGGGATCATCATCATCACCATCATCACCATCTCCATATTGCTGTAACAATTGAGTTGAATCTTGCATAGTTCTTAGGGGAAACTTTCCCGGTGTTGATTACTATTTGTAGTTGATGCTATTGAGTGAACCATTGAATTATTGTTTATGTTCAGATTGTTATACATCATTATTCCATCTCTGATCATGATCCATATGATGTCTTGTGAGTAGTTCGTTTTGTTCTTGAGGACATGGGGCAAGTCATGTTGTTAGTAGTTGAGTTGTGTTGAGAAAGATTCAATAGTTTGATATTTAAGTTGTGGTGTACTTCTTCTAGTGGTGTCATGTGAACGTCGACTACATGACACTTCACCTATATGGGCCTAGGGGAATGCATTGTGTATTTGGCTACTAATCATAGGGGTTTCCGGAGTGACAGAAACCTGAACCCCCGTTAGGAAACCATTGCCCAAGGGACGTAAGGGTCTTAGAGTTTAAAGCTGTGGCTAAGTTTCTACCTTAATTAGTTTCTTGTACTTACGGATGTTTGCAAGGGGTATAATCACAAGTATGTATTAGTCCTAGGAAGGTCGGTACATTAGCACAGGTTCACCCACACAACACTTAGCAAGCTAAAGAAGATTAATCAACTATATGAAGCGAAAGCACTTGAGAGTCTTCCCATGTGTCCTCGAGAACGTTAGGTCATCTTAAGTAATACAACCGGCTTGTCCTTTGCTGCATAAAGGATTGGGCCACTTGCTGCATTTGTTCCTACTGTCTTTTATATACTCGTACTTTATTTACTTGCTTTATCAAAAGCCCCTAAAAATCCGTTGATTAAGTATTTGCAGAGAATTCCTGATCCATACCACTAGCCAGCACCTTCTGCTCCTCGTTGGGTTCGACACTCTTACTTATTGAAAATACTGCGATACACCCCCTATACTTGTGGGTCATCAGTGGTATGTAGAGTTTGGCTCAGATCAGCTGATCCCTCGAGAAGGAGACGAACCAAAAAAAATCCTTTTAGGGAGTTTTATGATAAATGTATGGACCTCGATGTAATTTTTGCTTTTTTCAGGTCCGTAATGTAAAATGTACTCCGACCAACTGTGTAAAAATCTAACCTAAAAGTAAGTGGTGAAATTTAAACGAATTTAAGATTAGTTGTCAACGAGTATGAACCATTCTAGGATTTCAAGATGAACGACCAAGGTCATGATCCCATATCCAAGAATTTGCATGACGGAAAATTTGGCCATATTTTGAAAACAATGGAAGATGAAGTAGTATGAAGAGTATGGCTGATCAGCTGCTCTCTCGAGGAGTCAAACCTGACTATTTTCCTTGCTTAATTTTAGGGTCCTTTGTGCTAAATGTATGGACCTCGATGTAATTTCCCCCTTTTGATGTTCTTGATGTAAAATGTAGTCCGACCGACCATGTAGAATTCTAACCTAAAAGTAAGTGGCGAAGTTCAAAAATTCATAATGAAGAGTATGGCTCGATCGGCGGCTCTCTCGAGAAGGAGCCATACCCGACTGTATGGAACTCGATGTAATTTTCCCGTTTTTAGGTTCTTGATGTAAAATGTACTCCCATCATCCATGTAAAATTCTAACCACAAATTGTAGGTGGTGAAATTTAAATGAATTTAATCTTAATTGTCAATGAGTATGAACATTCTTGTATTTGAATCCAAACGACCAAGGTCAAGGCCATATCAACATCATACTTTATGCTGATGACCCTATATATCAAAGAATTTGCATGCCAACAGATTTGGCCATATTTTGAAACAATCAAAGAGGAAGTAGTATGAAGAGTCTGGCTCAAATCAGCTGATCTCTCGAGAAGGAGCCAAACCAGAAAGTTTTCCTTTTAGGGTCCTTTGTGATAAATGTATGGACCTCGATGTAATTTTCCCCTTTTTAGGTCCTTGATGTAAAATGTACTCCCATCGACCGTGTAAAATGTAAACCTAAAAGTAAGTGGTGAAATTTAAACGAATTTAAGCTTAGTTGTCAACGAGTATGAACATTCTTGGATTTCAAGCCGAACAACCACAAGGTCAATGCCATATCTCTACATCATACTTTATGTTGATGATCCCATATCCAAGAATTTGCATGGCGATAGATTTGGCCATATTTTGAAACCAATCAAAGAGGAAGTAGCGTGAAACGTATGGATCGATCAACTTCTCTCTTGAGAAGGAGCTGAACCTGATTTTTTTCTTTGCTCAATTCTAGGGTCCTTTGTGCTAAATGTATGGACCTGATGACTACAAGTGCACATACCAACTGTACCTAGTTTTGAAGTAAAGATATCGAACCCATAGAGAACTATTGGTAAAGGTCTTTATGCCCCTGGTTACTATCTACCAAAGAATACTTGTAAGTTGTCTTTGATCTCGAGTAAAGGGTGTTTGAATGGTTTATGGTTGTTTGCAGAAAAATTAATTAAAACAAGTAAAAGAAAACAAGTAACAAGATCGTGTGAAAGCATGGTTGAACTTAATAGGGCTAAAACATTCTTGGAGATGTAGGATACACCACTAGCATGGTACTATTGTTATATGTAATCAAGATAACATACTTCTTGTGTCATGATATGTGTGGAGAGATCCCCATAGTAAGATGTTCATGAAAAGGCTCGTAGGAAGCCACTTTGTTGAGCCAAGTGTGTGGTCACCTCTAAATAACCACTGCAATGCCTGAGAGCAATCACCCATGCAGACCACCGCAATTAAGGGTTTCCCATGGATATCGTTATTATCTTAGGGAGTCCCTCTTAATCCCCCTTTGACCGTGTGGGTTACGAGCCAGTGCCAATCTGTCACGGGGCACTCCGGGTATGCTTCCACAAAATGTCCAAAGGGTTTGTTCCTCTCTTTTGTCCTGAAGGCAAATGATATGTGGTTAACTTCACATATCATCTAAAGAAATAAATAAAACACAAGTCATAATTATAACATAGACAACCAAATCATATGGACACAAGAATAGATCATATTTATTACAAGTTCATAGTGGTGCTAGGGTTTCTCCATCTCCCCAAGAACAAAGGAACTATTCACTCATGGAAACAATCAACAACATCATCATAATCAAATGGAAGGATAAAAGTACGAAGGTAGATCTAATGCAAACCACAATTGAATCTGGAATTACAAAAGGATCTAATAGATGAGATATGGGGGTAATGGTAGTGATGAGATGAAGCGGTTGATGATGGGGATGATGCGTTGTCCTCTAATCATCCAAGTCCCTTCTCCTCTTGAGCAATGGTGATGGTGGAGATCTTGTGGAGGTGGCGGCTATGGAGTTTCCAAGGCGGCAGGGCTCCGCCGTGGAGGTATGTGGAGAGGTAGTCTTCTCCCTTGGCTCCTTGCCTCTTTATATAGGCCTAAGGGTGCCCCAATAGCCCCCAGTCTGTTCCTTATGACCTAAGGAAGGTCTATGAACAAACAGGGATGGATTCTGTGAAGAAACGCAGGCCCGTCCGACGCAAGTCTGGTTCGGGCCTTGTACCACTGGTCGTTATCGGTGCGGTAGCTTTCATATTTTGGCTGCCATTTCTTCATATGAACTCCGATTTGGGTGCTCTTTGGCTCGTTGGATTCGTATGGACGAGGTCATCATGGACTCATCAACTTTCCCAAGCTAGACTCTTGCTCGTCCCCGAGCAAGATGGTGGCTTATGGACAAGGTCATCATGTTCATGAGGCATGAGTCGATAATCATAAATGAGGCAAAAATTGAAACAAAAGTATAATAATGGATCAATGCCTTGTATCCTTGTTTTCCCTGCAAGCTCAAAGTAAGAAAGAACATATTCATACAAGGCAACATAAGCTTAGTTATGTCAATCCATAAAGATAAATTAAAACTTCAATGCTCCATGTCAAAAAGTGAATCTATCTTGAAAGCAAACTTGTGATCCTCTTATTGAGCCTTTTAATAAGTTTTGTATATCCTTTCTTTTGTAGAGTATGGGATTCAATGAGATTATGAATTTACTTACGGTTGGCATTCATATGCGTTCAACACTTCATCCATTTGTAGAGCTCATCAAAGTTAGAGAGATGTCAAGAATACTATACAAGCTTAGGTAAATCAGGACAATCAAAGTAGAGTTTAATATAAGTATAAATAACTAGAAATGCAACAATCAATCCAATTCTTCTAGTTCACTCTCAGCTTGCCAAGGAACACTGGGATGTTTTAATAGCAAAGTTGAGTAAGAGATTTAATGTCCTAAGTAGCATAACAGTGAAGTGTCTTATTGACACCCACATCAATAAATCAAGTCCATCTAAAACACTTCTAATCCAATCATTATCTTTCAAGAAATATTCGTAAGGTAGTAATAAGACCATGCCAAGGACTTGTTATGTGGATCCTCATAGATATCTTTTTCTTTATTTTATTTTTCAAGGATCTTTGATTGTTTCTTTTGAAAGTGTTTGCACAACCTTTGATAGTACCAATACTTTTTTCCCATACATTGCCACGGATGCCACTCATGTCATCAACTCATAGCCGAAATCCAGGGTTATACCATAGATCGTTCAAAAGCTAGCAGAGTTGTTGGCACCAAAGGTGTGCATTAGAGACATAGAACAAAGTTTTCTCACTTCTTTCTCTTTCTATTTTTTTGAGCTAGTATCGTGGTTTGATCCACAAGGTTAGCTTTGGCATGCATCACAATTACCACTAGACTTTATTTCAATCATACAACTCCTTTCATGACTGTCGTCGAGACTATCAAAATATCTATGGGGTTAAGTATAATCAAGGGTATACTCTCAAGACAATCATTCATCAAACAAGTTGTAAATTTCAGAAATTTTCTTATTGTACTTGTTTGGCAATATTATTTCCAAGGCAAGACTCGGTAAGCTAAAAGAACTAGAGCAAAAGCTTCCACAATTAATCATCATACAATAAAAAGATTTACTCTAACTATTTTGAATTACTCCCACTAGCATGGCATCTTCACAAATCAAGTAACTATGATAAACAATTCAAACTTCAAAAGTGTAGGAATCGTGGCAATGCATTTTTAGAGGATCACAATGTTCTTCTCAAGCCGGATATAGATATTAGCAACATGCATCAAGCTCTAACTCAAATCTTATGAATCCCAACAAAAGCAAGTGCATCCATTATATAAACTAAAGCATAACTTACCCAAGCAAGCATTCAAAAACATTGGGATACATGATTGCACACAAAAAATTCATCGAATAAGAACATTGCACAAGACACTACACATGTAGAAGTAACTTCCCCAAGCTAGAACTTTTGTAAGAACCAAAATTGAATAGATTACCAAAAATAAAATAGAAAATGCAGTTATCAAAAGAGAGTGTGAGAAGTGGTTACCTCCCCAAGCTTGAATAAAGCAAGGGTGACGCACTTTACTGTTGAGGTACGAATAACCTCGCTTTTGATGGACATGGACATTTGGTTCAACGAATACTTCCTTGTTGAAGTGTTGAGTTGAAACAACCAAGTGGCTTGTGCAAGTATTTAAACGGTTAACACAAACCATGCACGTCATCACATAAGGTTTAAGTCCCTGCGGAAATAACAAACGAAGTAAAAGCAAATGATTCGGTGTACGAACGAAGTTCGTTCACCCAACCGTTTGAAGAAAATAAAAGAAACACGAAACACTACATAGAATTGTAGGCTAGGGAGGTTTGGAGGTAGGTAAAATAAAATGAAGTATAAAGGAACATGTAGAAGGTAACTCACTAACCTGAGATTGTCAAAATAAAAAGATTCGAGGGGTTGTGACCTTTTTTTACTCGTCCGTGCCCTCACTGTGTGGTGATGCTGTTTGGTACGGGCACGAGGTACGGGCGGACTCCGCCCGTACTGCACCTTGTCTTCTTATATTTTTTTTGAAGGATCCCGACGAAGTCGGTACGACTGGGTGGTATGACCGGGGTGCGCCCATACGGGTGATGACATGGGTATACCCTGCAGGTACTCGAGTTTGGCATATACGGTCCAGATATGGCAGAAGCCCACGGTGTTGCCAAGGACCAATAAAGAATTCGAGTGGCCCACGGACTCTCGATTGCTTGCAAGACAAGAAGAAGCTTAAGATAGAAAGTTCAAAGGGAAAACCCTAATCTATAACCGACTCGACCTGCTACCCGAGACCTAACCTATCTATATAAAGGCTAGGAGGGGGCGGCGAGGAGGACAATCACAACCCTAGTTTCCACAAATCTCGCCAGATTGCATCTGCGCGCCCCTGTAATCTTCGATTCCTTCGTTATTTCCAAGAGCAGACAAGCAGGAGTAGGGACCTCTATGAGGCCTGAACCTGGGTAAAACTTGCGTCCCTGTGTGCTTGTTTGCTAGCCGATTCATGCCTCCAGTGCTCCCTCCTTCTCCAAAACCCAAGCCCATAACAATGGGCATTGACGAGGTAAACCCTCATCAATTGGCGCCGTCTCTGGGAACTGAGAGTGCTGATGTCGCGGCTTCTTCGGCCCCGTCAACCGCGATCTACAACTCTGCAACAATGGAGATCCGCCAGCTCTTCGGCGCGTTCGACTTCACCGTCCACTCGCCGGCCACTCGCCCGGCTTTCGAGTCCGTGGGCGATGGAATCAGTCTGGCGATTGGGATCTTACGCTTCCAGGTTGGTCAGCTGGGCACGCTTCGCATGCCTGACCAGCCGACGACACCCGCGATTGCTCCAGTATCGTGGTTCCCGCCACCAATCGGCACCCTCAGCAAGCTCAACACCTTAGCAACAGCTAGGAGTACGGATAACGACAGCAGTCGCGGATCCGATCTGGGTGACCTACCCACAGAAGATGGAGTCTACGGCTCCGGATCTAAAAGTTGCGGGAGCAACAACTTTCCCAACCACTTCATGTGCACCGTCATCAACACGGGCGACACCACCGCCAATCATGAAAACATCGCTACCGGATCTGGCACCGGACCGCCCAACGGCAGTACACCCAATGGTGGCATACCAGTCGCGAACGGAGGCCCCACCAACGGTGGAAACGGCGCGCCCGTCAACAACGGATCTGGAGGAGGACCGACGCTCACGGCAAATGATAACACTGGCGAGCGCATGCAGATCCACCTCAATGACAACGAGTGGGCCCATTGTCGCGAAGCTCTACGGGGCAATCCTCTACCCCCCAACACATCGCAGGACATGCTGATGGGCTACCATTGGCTGCTAAAGGAAGAATTCAAGCGCCAGCAACAGGTGATCGCACAACTCGAAGCGCGTAGAAAGGCGGCGGATGATTTGAGTCTTCGACGAGCTGGGCTTTCCTCCCACGGAGGATCCTCCTCCAAAGGCAACGAGTACGTTGCCAACAAGAGGCGATCTCGACTGGCCCACCTCACCGAGCAAGAACGCGTAGAGGCTGCGAAAGTCCTCGACTTCAGCTCTATGATGGTGGATACGTGAGGCAACATGCTCCCAAAAACGCCGCAAGCCGCGGTCATGGAGGCTACCATGTACCTCCTCAACAACCAGCCCCTGGCTAGAGATCCGCGAGCCGCCATGCACCGATCTACGATCACGGGCCTGGGGCTAATCGAGGCCGCCCTCGACAAAGAACGAACACCGGAGCCGAAGAAAAGCAAGGCTCTAGAAAAGTACTACTCATACTCCTCAAGTGACGAGAGTCACGATCTGTCATGGCGACGTCGCTCACGGCGGCATGACCATGACTACGACGCACGTGATGACCTCACACAGCGCAAAGTCGACAAGATGCGGGTAAGACGTGCTCGTTCGACTGACTCAGAAGAAGACGAGACCGAACTCTATGGCGCTAGATGCTTCAGCAAGGCCATTAGGCAGAAGCGAATACCTAAGGGGTTCAAACTCCCATCGTAGAACCCAAAATTCGACAGCCTGCAGGACCCGAAGATCTGGTTGGAGGACCACATCTCCTCTGTCAGGCTACATGGTGGGAGTCGAAGCACGCCCATGCAATGCCTACAGCTACAGTTGTAGGGCGCCACTCGCGCATGGCTCAACAACCTCCCGCACGGATCCATTCGTAGCTGGGAAGAGCCGGTCTACAGATTCGTGCGCAATTTCAAGGGCACTTACAAAAGGCCCGCATCAATCGAAGAACTGAGAAGCTGCCAGCAAAGATCGGGTGAATCGCTACGCTCGTACATCTATAGGTGGTCCATCATCAAGGACTCCATAGAAAACATCTCGGAGGACCGCGCAATCGACGCATTCATCAACGGCGGCGTTTGCCGTATATAGCTCAGGAAGGAGCTGGGCCGCTCGAAGCCCAAAACGATCGACCACCTGATGGAAATCGCGAATCGGTGGGCTGACGGAGAAGACTCGATGAAGAACCGTACCTACTCTAATGACGACGATGACCTCGGGCGCATACGTGACCACCGAGGCAAACGTCGGATGCGCGCCTACGATCACCGCGACGAGGTCAATATGGTCGCAGCCGGCTATGCCGACAAACGCAAGGACAACCACAACAGCGGATATCACAGTGGTGGATACTGTGACAGCAGAAAAAGAATGCAGGTGTGGCAGCGCCACACTCGCGAAGAGGCACCCACAACATCTATCAAGGACAAACTGTCCGGGCCATGCAACGTGCACTTCTACATCGACAAGCACGATGGCAAGAATAAATCCATCCACCTTCTCAAGGACTGCCGTGAGTTCCTCAAACTTCACGAGGGCCTAGCCCAGATGAATATCGACGCGGTCAACAGGGGCTATGGAGCCGCCCCAGGCGATGTGGCACATGGAGCTCCTCCACCACTGCCCGGACCACCACCACCTGTGGCCGCGCCGGTCCAGCATCACGGAGGCGAACCATACCCACGAGTCGTGGCTAACATGGGGATGATCCAAAAGGGGCATCCCTCAAATCCAGTGCAGAAGGCCATCACTCGCCAAGTAAACTTGGCGATAAACTCTCCACCTTCCACTACTGAGTACCTCAGTGGAAGCGACTCCTGCATCACCTTCGACAGGCGTGACCACCTGCGCCAAGTTCCTCGTCCAGGCCACTGTCCCCTCGTACTCGAGGCATAGATCGGGGGCTTTCCTGGAAGGCGGCAGTGACATTAACCTCATGTTCACGAGCACCTTGCGTGCGATGAGGACCCCATGAGGACCCCCCTGACTTTCCTGGAAGTGTCGGACACGACGTTCCATGGCATCGTCCTAGGGAAGGGCATATATCCCCTGGGAAAAATCAACCTTGACGTCATCTTCGGCACGCCGCAAAACTTTCGGCGAGAGGGCATCGACTTTGAAGTCGTCGACTAGCCTTCACAATACCACTGCATCCTCGGACGTGTCGCGTTCACAAGGTTCATGGAAGTGCCGAACTACGCCTACCTGGAAATGAAAATGCCAGGCCCAAACAGCATAATCACAATCAATGGAAACTTCGAGAGGTCCGACAACTGCGACAGGGAATTCAATAGAATCTCCCAGTCCTTAGGCATGCAGGAGGAACTCGCGAGATTGAAGGAGTCGACAGACAACAGTCTGCCTCCCCTGAGCAGGCAAAGTTCACCCGACCGGTCCTTCGACTCGTCGGTGCACACGAAGAAAGTCCAGGTTCACCCAACGGACCCGACCAAGACAGCCCTCATCGCCAACAACTTGAGTTCCGCATAGGAACTCGCGCTCGTTGAATTCCTCCGTGAGCACTGGGAGATCTTCGCCTGGTGTCCAGCGGACATGCCAGGGGTTCCCAGGGAATTCGCCGAGCACTCACTCAACGTGAATCCAGACACAAGTCTAGTTAAGCGGACAATCCGGCAACTGTCTGAACCAAGAGCAAAAGCAGTCGAAATGGAGATCAACAGACTCCTCGACGCAAAATTCATACGTGAGATCAAGGAAAGCACTTGGATCTCTAACACAGTGCTTGTGACCAAAAACACACGGATATCCTGCGGATGAGCATGGACTTCACCTCCTTGAATAAGCACTGCCCAAAGGATCACTTCCCGTTGCTGCGAATCGACCAAATCATCGACTCTACCGTGGGATGTGAGCGTCTTTGCTTCCTCAACGCCTACTCAGGCTATAATCAGATTCAAATGAAGGAGGTGGATCAGGAGAAAATGGCATTTACGACGCCCTTTGGTGTGTTATGCTACAACACGATGCCCTTCGGGCTAAAAAACGCTGGAGCCACCTATTAGTGGTGCATGCAGGCTTGCCTCAAGAATCAACTTGGTCGCAACATCCTAGTCTACGCTGATGACATTGTCATCAAAATCAAAGAGGAAGCCTCGCTAATCGACGATTTATGCGAGACCTTCGCCAACCTCGACCGCTACAGGATCAAGCTCAATCCGGACAAATGCGCCTTCGGCGTGCCATCTGGGTAGTTACTCAGGTATCTCATCTCTGCGAGAGGGATCGAAGCAAACCCGAAGAAAATAAAGGCCATACTGGCCATGGAGAAGGCGAAGAACGTAAGAGGCGTCCAGCAGCTGGCTGGGCGAATAACGGTGCTTAGTCGATTCATCAGTCGAATGGGCAAAAAGGCACTGCCCTTCTACCAACTTCTCTGCAAAGCTGACAAGTTCGAGTGGATAGACGAGGTGCAAGAAGCATTCGAAGACCTCAAGCGTCTACTATCCACCTCGCCAGTATTGGTGACTCCACGCGAAAAAGAGCCACTGTTTCTCTACATCTCTACCACCAACCAGGTGGTCAGCATAGTGCTTGTGGTGGAACGAGCCGAAGAAAACAAGGTCCATAGGGTCCAATGCCTAGTATATAACCTCAGCGAGGTGCTCACGCCAACAAAATAGCGGTACCCGCATTACCAGAAGCTGGCGTACGGTGTCTTTATGGCACCCAGGCGACTACGCCACTACTTCCAAGAGCACCCAATCATGGTGGTAAAGATGCCCCGCTCGGGCACATACTCAATAATCCTGATGCCACTAGACGAGTCGCGCTCTGGGAATCGAACCGTTTCCACGAGACATCACATACGAAAAGCGCGACGCGATCAAGTCTCAAGTCCTCCCTGATTTCCTCGTGCACTTGATGGAGAACCAGCTCCCCGACAAGCCAGATATGTCCTACCTCTGGAAAATGCACTTCGACGGATCCAAACGAAAGGACGGAGCTGGCACAGGTCTCATACTGACATTGCCTCATGGAGACAAGCTGAAATACATTCTGCGAATGCAGTTCACCGCCTCCAATAATGAAGCTGAGTATGAGGCTCCAATCCATGGGATGCGGATGGTGAAAGCCTGCGGCGCTAAAAGGCTCATCATCTACGGTGATTCCAAACTGGTGGTCAACCAAACAATGCATGACTGCGACGCACTGAGAAACAACATGATCGCCTATCGCAACCTCTACGACATACTCGAAGGAGACTTTGACGGCTGTGAGCTACGACATGTGGGCCATGAAAGCAATGAAGAGGCGGATCTACTCGCCAATATTGGCTCCACCTGCGCCCCCATACCACCTGGGGTATTTCTCGAGCGCATCTGCGAGCGCTCCATCAAGCCAAAGGCTCTAGAGAAGAAAGAAAGCACGTCAACAGACTCGGGGGCTATGCCACCCAACAAGCCAACGACACTCGATGACCTGGAGCTTGATACAGGACTCGAAGGACTAATGAGCGTAATGATGATCGATCCATCTTGGACACAACCTTACATTACATACTTACTCAGCAAGAGGCTGCTAGACGACCCGACTGACGCACGGCAGATCGTGCGGCGATCCAAGACATTCGCCCTCATCAACGGCGAACTGTACAAGCGTAGCATCACAGGAGTGCTCCAACGGTGAGTCTCCAACGGGGCCAGAAGGGCCATCCTCCTCGACATCCACGAAGGCACCTACGGGTACCATGCTGGCAGTCACACCCTCGTTGCCAAAGCTCCGCGAGCTGGATTCTACTGGCCCACGACCATGCGTGATGCCAAGGACATCGTCCAGTGTTGCAACGCTTGCCAGCAATTCGCGGACAAACCTCACGCACCTGGTGCGGAACTTCAGCCAATACCATTGGATTGGCCCTTCACGTAATAGGGACTCGACATGGTTGGCAAGATCCCAAAATCCGCGCCAGGAGGTTACATTTACCTCTTGGTCGCAGTCGACAAGTTCACCAAGTGGATCGAGGCCATGCCGGTGACAAATCAATCAGGGGCCAGCACTGTCAAGTTCTTTGACTCCATTGTCTACCGCTTTGGAGTGCCACACAGTATCATCACATACAATGGGACGAACTTCACCTCTAAGGTGTTCCAGGAATTCTGTGAAAACCTGGGAATCAACATAAGCTACGCCTCTGTGGCTCACCCACAGACCAACGGTCAAGTCGAAAAGGCCAACGGCCTCGTCTGCGGCGGAATCAAGAAACGACTCCTCTAGCCACTCGAACAAGCCACCGGGTGCTGGCCAGACGAGCTACAATCCGTACTCTGGAGCTTGCGCACAACTCCAAATAGTGCCACGGGATACACCCCGTTCTTCATGGTGCATGGTGCTGAAGTGGTGCTACTCGTAGACGTATGCTACAAAGCCCCACGGGTGGTCACTTATGGCGAGCAGGAGTCAACTCATGCACTCGAAGACTCCGTCGACCTCCTTGACGAGGCGCGGGAAATCGCAGCGGAGAGATCAACGATCTACCAGCAAACCCTCCACGACTACCACAACAGAAGGCTACACCCCAGATCCTTCGTCGAAGGAGACCTGGTCCTACGACTGAAGCAGCAAGAGAACTTCAAGCTCGAGTCCCCTTTGGAGAGACCTTACGTGATTACATAAGTAATCCTAGGTGGAGCCTATCGCCTTAAAGATTTCAAGACAGGAGTCGCATACTCCAACACCTGGAACGTTGTGCAGCTGCGTCGCTTCTACTCCTAGTCGTTTTTACATTTACAAATAAGGCTATTCAGCCAGGCTACTTAGCCACACATTGTACCTCGTACTATTCTGCGATAAATAAAGCTAAGTGTCCCAAAACTTTGTGTTTCCCTTATTTTCTTGCAATTTGATCACTCGGGGGCTGCACCACCCTTTACACTCTCGTTCTACGAACAAATCGCAGTATCCCGAGTAGCTGGCACAACATCAATCGAACCCTTGATAAACACCAAACCAGTTGCAATGCACCTGACAGGGTGGCAAGGTGCTGAGATAAACACAAGTCAGGCTAACGAAAAGGAACTGCAGAGTACAAATACACTCGCAAAATATAAAAGCTAGCAAGCTCTTCACATATCAATGAGTATTAATTACATCCAACATATTCATATGAACTTTACAACACTTGTACAATTATGTGCAGAATACAAGTCACACTATTGCTGCAACAGAAGAACGTTCGTTTGTTCCTCGAAGAACTCGACAATTTCTTCTGTTGGGCGATCAACCGCTTGGTAGTGCGGAACCATGTCCCAGGTCATACCTTCTAGCGGAGGCGGCGGCCCAGTGGCAACAACTACAACATCTACATCCGGCCTATGCAGTCGCAACAGCCACTAGCTGCTGCTGCACGCACTCGTGAACCACACTCAAATCTTGGAACTTCGCCAGAGGAGCCAATAGGCTTGAAGGGATGGCGTCCAGCGGAAACATCGTTTGGTAAATATGCCTAAGGCACGACTGCGCCTTCTTCAAAAAATGAAGTACTCGAGAAGCGCAATCCTACAGGGTTGCAAGCGCGATCGCACGATCGTGGTCCACCCAAATGTACCCACTCGCCTGCAGTTGCTCCTGAGTCAGTTCATTCATTTGAATGGCAATCCGGTCATTCTCATCCTGCGGATGACGAGCACTGACAACTACACCAAGCAAAAGGGCAAAGTATGAAGACAAGGCATCACCGCGACTGACTAAAAGAAAAGATGAGAGGGCAGAAAGCTAACATTTGAACTGCTCACTCAGCTACGCCACCTCCTCCAAGAGATACTTCTCACGGGCGGTGGCCTTCTCCGCCTTCGACTTCCATACATCTGCGCTACCGCAGAGAATGGGCAACTCACACTCTAGTTTCTTAATGCGATCGCGCAGTCGCGAAAGCAACGACAACTCCTCCACCTTTGAGCGCGGCTGCGCCAAGGTTTCATCGGTGGGCAGAGGATCATGAGGACCACTCGAAGGACCACTCGATGTACCCTATCATAAACCAAGCAAGAGAAAATAAGAGACCTAGAATACATTGATAAAAGGCATAAATGCATTCAAGCACAGCAAAGTCTCGACAAGGACACTCCCACAAAAGCATTGTTCCAACACAAAAGGCTAAACACTACAGCTATTACACATGCAGACTAAGGAGAATTTTGCTTCTTCGACTTGGACTTTGGCTTTGGGGGCTTCATCACATCCATGGCAGTCTCCGATGCCACGGACTTGCCAGTGGTATCCCAGATGCCGCAGCCTTCGCCGCCTTCGCTTGCCGTCGCTCCTCAGAATACTTGGCGAGTGTCTCGATAAGTTGAGGACCATATTTAGCGCAGCTACCAGCGAAGGGAGCAAACACTACCTGCTGGCCTTCGGCGTTGACAGGCATCGCTTTGTAAATAGCGGCGGGGTCCATCTCCATGCCATGGGCTTGCACCATCGCGAGTCCCATGGTGGCGCCGACGGAATACTGCAAGTTCCTGAAGTCCGCGGGAATACCTCTAGCGAGGGATTCCACTAGGTCCCCAAAGTTGTCGATCAACTCGGCCTTGGGAGTTAAATCCTCGCAGATGCGACTGAGCACATCCTTGGCCTTCCATAGCGCCTCCTGGAGGGAAACACTGTGGTCTTCGACTGTAGCAATGGTGCCTGCCAATGATTCCGCGCGACATAGAGACTAGGTGTCAAAGCTCAGGCCGCTAGCCTCTGCATACTCAAAAGTGTTAGTACAACAACAACACGTCAAAGCAAAAGAGCAATGCAAAATCCAGCCGAACGAATACATTGCCTCATCGCGATTCTTCGTTGCCACGGCAAGCGTCTTTCTCGAGTGCAGCAGCACGACAAAGTAGTTCATTGTGCTCAACTACAACGCACAAGGTGTATCATCAATCAAATTCGTAAAATTCACGAAGACAAAGACGAAGTTAAAACTCACCTTCGACAACGTGGTGCTGATTGTCCAGCAGAGCGTGCTACCGACCCATGACAAGGACTTGCTCCGCCAGATAAGTAGCTTCCTTCATGATAAGCTACATCAGAAGAAAACAAAAGTTTAGCAACAGCACCAAGTATAAATTCGACTGCCAAAACAGCAAAAGGACGCTTACATGGTCCTCCAAAGACTCCGAAGATGACTGTTTCATAGTCATCCGGGCAACCATCTGGTGTTCCCTGGCATGCGGGGAACTCGATGAATTGTGCCCGGAGTGGGCCGCCAATGGAGGAGAAGAAGACCGTTCGGCCACTTCCTTGTCCTTGGAGTCCACGACTCCGGACTCCTTAACAAGTTGGACATCATCAGAAGACGACGATGCCGCTTGGCTACAAAACACATCAAACAAAAACTTCAGGGAAAAAGCAACTCCAAAAAGAAACCAAAACAAGGTCGTGAATGCAGATCTTACCAGCTAAATTTATCAAGGTCGAAGGATTGCTCCTCCGACTCCGACGAATCCTTCGGCAGTCGCAGCTTCTTCCGGGCAGGAGGAGCCATGGAGCGCACATGAACGGCAGGGATTGGCTCCTCTTCAACAACAGAAGGGCCTTCTGGCATCGTCGGCGACGAGGCATCTGAGTCCTCGCTGCAGGAACGCTTGCGAGTGTCCTGGTCGCTGGACTCGGGAGCTCCCTCCTCCTCTTCAATTGGGATAGTCAATTCTGACTCGTCCTCTTCATCCACCTCGCGTGGGATAACCCCTTCAGGACGAGGGGGGGAATTGGGAGATACCTTCGAGTCCTGGATTCAGAAGATACAACCTTATATTTCAAAGCATCATAAAGGCAATCGAAAATGGAAAATACTTCACATTACAGTTCTACCTCAGGAGGAGGGTTAGAGGCGTCGAAAGGATGCACGACTGGTTCGCCTAGGAGAACCTCCTTGGTGGTGTATTTGGTCACCAGTCGCACCCTCTTATCCACCTCACCCGTAGAAATGCCCTCAGCATACACGCGAGTGACATCATGAGCACCGGTCCAGTGGAACATAGGGTGCACTCTGGCTTGCAGAGGCTAGACGCGCTGGCGCAACCAGGTGCTAATGAGGGCGGCACCACCTTCATCCTTGCCTATGCAGTTTTGAGGTCGCAAACGCGCTTATACAACACTTCTGTTTCCTCGGACTCGCCGGGCATAATGACATTCTTCCAGGAGTGCCTCCTCTTGCAAGTCGCCACGGGATCAAAGGGCGCGAGTCCGTAGTGCTCTCCATCGGCCTTCGGGTCGCGGGTGTTGAACCACTTGTCCCTCCACCCTTGGACGGACGCGGTGAGCTTGATGGAAAAATAGGTAATAGAGGAGTCGACGTGGATCCCGCAGCCTCCTACGTCGTAGACTACTGAACTAGACGCCGATTGGTATTTCAGCTTAAAAAGCCTCTTGAAGAGGCCAAAGTGCAGCTCAATTCTGAGCCAGCACTCGCAAAGAGTAATGAAGCAGGAGATGTGGAGAATGGAATTTGGGGACAGCTGGTGAAGCTGGAGCCCATAGAAACAAAGGAGACTGCGAAAGAAAGGGTGCAGAGGGAGAGAAAGACCTCAGATGATGAACGCAAGGAACATCACTCGGAAACCCGGAGGAGGACAAGGGATTACCTCCTCACCGGGCACTCGCGAGTCGTCTTCCACGGAAGGAAGAACTCCATCTTGACGATGGAGATGCAGTTCGGCGGGCTTGATGATAGACGCCCGCCAGGCGCCATTGGTGATGCGGGTACCTGCACCCTTCTTCTTCCCAGCACCGGCAGCGCTGGTGCCCACAGTAGTGGTACCGCCCTTCTTCTTGGCGGCAACAATGGTGGCCACGGATCCAGCAGCGGCGCCTCCCTTCTTCTTGCCCATATTTCGATGGTGGTGAGAACGGAGGAAGTAACTGGGGAAGACACGGAGCTGGTCCAGTGTCGCAAAGAGGAAGTGCACAAAGAAGCAGAGAGAAGCAACAATGGAGATGGAGGCACGAGCAAAGAAGAGAGATGGGAAAATTACCACAGCTGCGCTGCTACTTAACCTCCTCGCAGATACCATCCGATAGCCAGCAGAAACCCTACTACACGCGTGGCGCACATCGCCATCGACACGTGGCAAATATGAAGCACGAACCGTCCCCCCACGATTCCCATTACGTGCGAAAATCGCGAAGACGCAGTTAAAACAGAAGATTACGCACGCCCGGTCAAATCAAAGTCAGAAAGTGGGACCCACCACTCGTCACGTCCCGTCAAAACCACTCATGCGGGCAACCTAGGTCATCACATCATTAGCACTGACGTCATTTGGTTCAGCAGCACATGATTTCGACTACTTTAGTCCTTGCTCGAGTCTTCGACTCCACCAAGCACTCGGGGGCTACTCCTAACAGGAGCGTTGGCTGCGTACCCGAAAATATGTTTATGCAGGTATACGAAAATTCAAGACAAACCATTTACTCAAATCATCGATTCGACTATGAACTACGGGTTACTCCCATAGGAAGCGCTGAAAGCATATTCGACTGAAACAAGGAACAAAAAACGACAGCAGTCGCAAATGTTTTTAGTCCTCACTCGAGTCTACGACTCGAGTAGGCACTCGGGGGCTACTCCCATAGGGAGCGCTGGTCGCGCACCCTATGATTATTTTGCTGGTACATCATACTGTGTGTTGATAAGATCCACACTCGAATCCTATGGCGACTCCACCTCATATTTTCCCTACAAAGAGATTACGTCTCCTAGGCCTCCGTGATGACAAAAATTCGGATGCCGCGCTTACAGCATGAAGATAAGACCTGAATAAGGCCTGGCAACGCATCTGCTATGCACTACCAGAAACATATCCATACCTGCAGGTACGATGAACATGCCTTGACGGACGCGTCGAGTGCTGACACTTATACACTGGAATTCGACTCATGTAAGACCTCCGCGGCCTGAGTCGAATTACGCCAGCACTTTTCTGAATTCGAGTCCAGGGACTCGAGTTTGAGTAGATCACTACTAGGAAAACAGCTATACGTAATCCGCCAGGTCGTGGCGCACATGCTGGATAGTGCGCCATGGGCAAATACCATGGCGCACCGTCCTGGAGTGGGCCACAAGTAGGCAACATAGCCGTGGCGTACAGTCCTGGAGTGCGCCACCACTATGTGTGGGACAGGGTGTGTGCGACCGCATTCCACTTGCCCGTGGCGCATGGTGCACATGTGCGCTACGCCAATCATGGTAGCCATGGCGCACATGCTATCCATGCGCCACAGGAAAGTGGAGTGTGGTCAACCCGTAAGTCTCGGCTAACTTGCCCGTGCCGGATAGAGAGGATGTGTGCCACGGCTACGAAGATCATATGTGGCGCATGGGGTCATGTGCGCCACGGCTATGTCGCCCTGTAGATCAGCACATGGCCAACCCCCCCAACCACCTCACTTTCCCCTCTCTTCTTCTTCTTCTTCACTTTCCCCTCTTCCTTCTTTGATCTGGTCGAGCTCCTCCTCCTTGCCACCTTATTTCTTCATCTTTTTCACCGGTTAATAGTTTGTTAAACTTCACTTGGATGCTACATAAGAGAAATTAAGCTCTACTACTCACCTCTCCTTCGATCTTCGGCCTCTCATATCGATCGGTAAGTTATCCATGTGTATGGAGGACGCTCTCATGTGTTTGTATGATGCTCTCTTGTGTGTAGTGTAAGAGGATTATTTATGCGTATGGAGGATGTGCATGTGTGTGTATATGGAGATGATGAATGCTCATTTATGTGTGTATGATGCTCTCATATGTGTGTAAGAGGATTAATTAAGTGCATGTGTATATGGAGGATGTGCATGTGTGTATATATGGAGGATCCTCATGTGTTTGTATATCTCATGGGTATGTGTGTGTGAACGAGTTGCCAACGTGTTTGCTGAAATGTTGATTCATTTCCATTTTGGTACATTTCTGGCATTTCTCGCAATAAAGGCGCTACTTTTAGGATAGGTCATGCCGAAATTTTTGGGTGACCTTTTTGCATTGCATGCATATGCATATGCATTGCATGCGTGGTTCTAAACTTCTATTGCGCTGGTCACTGCTGTTGTGTAATAACGTGTAGGGCAACCACGGTCCACATAATGAGCGAAGGCATTGTGGCTAGATATTTGCAATGCACGATGGCCGACATGATACGGAATAACATGACAGAGATAAGATGTACGCGTAGAAGATGCAAACTCAAGTGGTTGCTCGATCCTGATTCCGGACAACTGCGGGCGCACCTGCTCCGTCATGGTTTTATGGATGGCTACACTCGGTGGATAAGTGATGAAGACGATGATGATGACGTAATTGATGGGGCGGAAGGAAACGAGGAAGTACAATAGGATAATAACGGACATGATGAAGGATATCCCCGCCAAGATCAAGATGCCGAAGCAGATTAGGATGATCATGAAGATCTAGACGTCGTCGGAGCAGAGGGACCAACATCGCCAGGCTAGGTACATGACCCTTATGTTCAAGAACTTCTACTCAAGAAGACGAGTAATGCAAGAGCTGCCGCTAGAGAGAAAGCCAAGCTTACGCAACTTGAGAAAGACACGGTTACTCCATTGTATGAAGGATGCAAGCCCAATAGTACCCGCTTGAATGTAACACTCAAGGCTATGGAGATGAAGGAAAAACACAAATGGGCCGATGGAAGATTCAACGATATGATGGCATTCTGGCATGATTGTCTTCCAGAGGGGAACACGTGTCCAACAAGTATCGAGGAGGCCAAAAAAATCATGTGTCCTCTCGATCTACCGCATGTTAGATACCACGTATGCATCAATGATTGTATCATTTATCGGGGCGAGGATGTGGAGAGAACCACATGTTCGGTGTGCGGCGTCAGTCGATACAAGAAAGGGAAGAAAGCTCCTCGAAAAGTGGTATGGTACTTTCCCATCACTCCTCGTCTGCAGCGGTATTTCGTAGAGACTAAGGAAGAAAAGCTCATTCGCTGGCACGCGAAAAGAAAGAAGACAGATGATGATACAGAAAAGGACAAGATGCTGACATACTCTTCAGATGCTAGCCAGTGGAAAGCACTGGACCTCGAATTTCTAGAATTGGGGGGGGGGGGGGGGGTTCAAGGAACATCAGGCTAGGTGCAAGCACCGATGGACTCAATCCGTTCGGCAGTCAGAGCAGCATGCATAGCACGTGGCCCGTGTTTGTATGGATGTACAACCTCCCTCCATGGTTGTGAATGAAGAAGAAGTACATACAAATGAGTATGCTAATTCAAGGGCCAAAACAACCTGGTACCGACATCAATCTGTATCTCGGCCTGTTGAAAGAGGAGCTAGCCATGTTATGGGAAGCCGGAGCCAATACGTGCGATGCTGTCACACAAGATTATTTCACTATGAGATCCGCGTTGCTCACTACGATGCAAGACTATCCCAGTTGCGGATATATCTCAGGGCAAGTGATCCAAGGATTCTTCGCATGCGTTAGGTGCATGGATAACACAACCTATATCCAACTAGAGAGAGATCCCGGGTCTTCAAAAACCGTGTTCATGGGGCATCAGAGGTGGCTTCGCAAGAACGATCCATGGAGAAAATGTGGAGATCTGTTCGATTGGAAATTAGAGATCCAAGGAATTCTAGATCGGAGGAGTGGCAAAGAAATCGATGATTTACTGAGAAACTGGAAAGAGTGTCCTAAGCCGGGAAAGAAGCGAAAGAGGCAACAATCAGATAAGCCATTGCTGAAGGTATGGAAAATGAGGTCTGTTTTCTAGGAGTTGTCATACTGGAATATCCTCCGCACGCCTCATAGCCTTGACATCATGCATATCACGAAGAACGTGTGCGAGAGTCTGGTTGCCACCCTTGATCAACTTGTTGGATAGGATCAAAGATGGTCTGAAAGCAAGACACGACTTGATACTCATGGAAATCAGACATGATCTTCACGGATGACGCACTACTCCTGATGATCAGGATGATGACAATGATCAGTCGGAGGCGACACAAGGTCGCCGAAAGGGTAAAAAGGTCAAGAAGAACGAATATTACTGTCCCCCTTCATGCTTCACTCTAAGCCAGGATGAGATCAAACAGTTCTTCAAGTGCCTCCTAGGAGTCAAATTTCCTTACGGCTACGCGGGAAAGATAAGCAGATACCTAGACGAGGCGAAGCAGAGGTTCAGTGGAATGAAGTCTCATGAATGTGCCATGCTAATGACGCAGATACTTCCAGTGCACTATGAGGGATAATGGACGAGCACGTCCATGAAACGTTGTTTGGGTTCTGTAAATTCTTCGACGTCATCTCTCAAAAGTCGATTGGCGTAAATCAGCTCAAGAGTCTACATGAGGAGATCGTGGTGATACTATGCGAGCTTGAGATCTACTTCCTCCTGCATTCTCTGACATTATGGTGCATCTACTGGTTCATATCATGGAGGATATCATCCAACTCGGGTCGATGTTTCTCCGCAGCATGATGCCATTCGAAAGGATGAATGGACACATCAAAGGATACGTCCGCAACAGGTCCCATCCAGATGGAAGCATAGCCAAGGGATTTCTAGCCGAAGAGTGCATCTCTTTCTGCACAAATTATCTAGACATCGAGAACCCTGTCGGTCTTTCCGTCAACAGGCACATTGGAAGACTCGATGGATGGGGTCACCGAGAGGGTCACTGTGTAATGCATGTGGACTTCGATGGTCGACTCGTAGACTTTAATAGAGCAAACCTAGTCGCGCTACAACATATAGAAGTGGTCGATCCTTGGTTACAAAAGCACAAATAGTTTAATGAGAAGAAGTTACAGTGACCGGGGCCAGCAGAGGATGCAGGGAGAAATAATCAAAGAGCACAACTCCGATTTCACGTGTTGGTTCAGCGATACACTCCTAGATAGTCCCCCACAAACGGATTCTTCTTCTGTGGAGGAAAACATCATATTCGCCTTGTCACAGGGATCGATGCGCAGCCTGATAACCTACCAGGCGTATGACATCAATGGCTACACATTCTACACGAAGGAAAAGGATAGGAAGTGTGACTATCAGAACTCTGGGGTAACGTCGGAATTCTATACCGATGACGACATAAAGGAAAGATTCTACGGAAGGATCGAGGAGATATGGGAGCTCAACTACTATGGAGAAAAGGTGCCGATATTCCGTGTTAGATGGGCCAAGAATGTCGAAAGAGAAGATCAGTATTTCACAACCATGGTTATACCAGAAGCCGACAAATCCAAGGCTGCCGGTGCGAAAGTAGCCGCGAAAAATGAGCCATGGGTATTGGCTAGCAAAGTGTACCAATGTTTTTTTATTACCGACCCGGCAAAGCCTAGTCGGGTTATCATGAGGAGAGGAAAAAAAACATCATCGGAATGGATGGAGTCGCCAACGAGCAAGACTTTGACTAGTACGGCGATCCAAAGATTGAAGATGATGACAACTATGATCAAGCAACATATATCCCAAGAAGACAAAGGACAACCCTACCCAAAAAAGGTAGCCCGTTCGAGAGAAGAAACATGAAAGTTCCAGGGCTAAACTATTCAACCGCGACAAAGAAGGGAAAGAAGATTATAAAACACTAGCTCTTATTATAATCACATGCGTGTCGTCATTTTATGTACCACTTTTGACATTTAAATATATAACATATATAGAATCAATTTTGTACCACCCCTGAATCAATTTTGTACCACTATTGTGCCACATTTAAATAGATTATAACTGAAAAGTAATTTATAATTTCATTCTACCTTAAATAAATTTTTTAACATTTCAAATTATGTTTCAAATAAAAAACAGAAAAAAAATTGGCACCCACAGCACCAGGGTTCGAACCTGGGTGCTTGCAGGAGTGGCTGGGAACTGCAACCACTAGGGTAAGTCGAGACAGCTTTTAGAAACTGGGCATTGGCTTTATTTAATTATAGTACGAGGTTAGGCATGGCAAACTTGGACCTAGTGCGCCACAGCTAACGTTCTTGGGGTGGCGCACTTGGCCCTAGTGCGCCACGGCAAACGCACTTGGCCCACTTGTCTGTCGACCAACCCTTTGCTCTAGTTCCCTTTCTCTCCCCAATCATCGTCAACACGCGCGCGTGAGAGAAGAGGTGCCCCCTCCGCGATGATTCCCAATCCTAAACCGTGCCTCCCCAATCCGATCCCAAGCGCCGCCGCCGTGTTGTCACCTTCGCCACTAAGGAGGAGGAGGAGGGCAGCCGTCGAGGAGGAGGGCAGCCGCCTGCGCCTACCGCCTGCACCACCACCTGCTCCCACAGGTCCGTCCCTGACCTCCACCACCGCCTGATCCCAGGTCCGTCCCCGTCCTTCTCCTTTTACCACCACCGCCCCACCTACCCTCACCTCCACCCGCGAGCGCTCACATTTTAGCCTCCCGAGCGAATCCTTGTGCTTGTAATCCTCCTACAGCAAGCGGTTGTCGATGAACAAACTTATACCAAGGAAAGCAGAGTGTGATATGACATTATTTATAAGTCCACGATCTTGAAAGTTGCTTGTAGATTCGTTGCATAATTAAATTTGGGTAGTTGCACATTTTAGAATTTTGGTGCTACTTTAGGTTTGGAAATGAACAAGTAGTGACCCTTTTGTAGAGAAGTTGCACAAATTATTTTGGTTATTTCTAAGATGACTGAGAAATAAATATACATTTTTCTTAGTGTTTAATATGTTAGCTGTATAAAAGAGCCATATGGAGAATTAGAACTATTGGATTCCTTTTTCAACGTATGTATAAAAGAGCCATATGGAGATGTTAGCTGTATAATATGTTAGTGTTTAATTTCAGCATAGATGATGTGTATCGAAAATTTCTAATGAAGATAATTAGAACTATTGGAGAATTGCAAGCAACATGCTACAGGTTGCTGTTCATACAGGGAATATAATTCCTTTTTCATCCTTTGACTGTTGGAAAAACAAGTTTGCGTTAGTTATATGGATTATCGGCTGAAGCCAACATGTTGTTCTCTTATGATACTTTGTGAATCTTTTAGCAGATCTTATATATAAGATATGTACTTGTGTCACAATTGTTGGTTCTGCCAGCGTTGAACCATGCTGTACACTCATATATTACTGATTGAACACTCATATATTACTAGCTGTACCATGATGTTGTGGGGGGGGATTAGGGTATGTGCAGGTGCATTTGAAACGAGTTTCGATATTTGCTGAAATGTTGATTAACTTACGTTTCGGTAAAAATCTGAAACTCCTAGGTTAAGAAAAATAGGGGAGGTCATGCCGGATTTTCCCGTGAATTTCTAATATTTATTTGACTTTTTTTACTTAGTGCAAACATGGCTGACAACAACCAGGCCGGCGGCTCTTCTTGGTGCATAAACATTGAAGAAGAAGTCAGAGCTCCAACAAAATTGTCATTCTAGGAGGCTGCCCAGCAGATGGAAAGAAATGAACAGGGTGATGAAGAATATCTGCATGAAGAGAGCGACGATGATGAGATGAAGGACGAGGAGGAAGAGACCAATGCCGGCGAGGAGGTAGAGGACACCGGGGATGAAACCACTAATGGCGCCGGCAGTAGCAATCCGAAGAAGAAGAAGGAACGACGCCCGAACACGGTCGGCACCGTCAGATAGGAAATTACCGAAGTAACCCTGAAAGGGGTTCCTCTGGCGCCCGGACACGTCATCAAAGGGTACGGTGGGCAAGTGGCGGCTATCACCCGGGCCACTATCTCGATCAACACAGAGAATCTCCGGCATAAAGCAAATGGCCATTTGCGTACACTTCCCTTCGAGAAGCTGCACGCATGATACAAGTTCCCACTTGAGTACCAGAACACAAATTACCATAGGAATGAAGTAAACAAATCCTCCCTCACAAAGATGAGCACCGTCCTGGCCAGCTGGAGAACCCGGGTGAAGACGATGATTTTTAAAAAAGGTCAAAGTCCCACGAAGATCCAGGAGAACTATCCTCAGATCACTGAAGCTCAGTACCTGGAGTTCAAGGCCAGGTGTGAATCTGAAGCAGCCAAGGCCTCGAGTAAGCGAGGGAAGGAGATGTGGGAGATGAATATAGGTAACCACCATCTCGGATCTGGCGGTTACAGAGCTGCAAAGTCCAAATGGTAGAAGGAGGACGACGATTTTATAACTAAGGGGCAACCTAACCCCTTCGCAAAATTCGAAAACAAGCAGTGTCGAAACTTTGTCAGGGCCCGGTACCATGTGGACCCAAAAACAAGACAACTCACCACGGAAAATATCGTGAAGGATTTCGAGGGTCTTGCGGTAAGGAATTTAATTACCATGGATCAAGTATATTGCATTCTAATCGATGAAGTCGAATTTCTAAACGGTTCATGTTCCTTCTTCTGCAGGATGAGGAAATCGCTAGTGAGGCTACCCGAACCTCCTCATCACAGGGGTCGACGGTGGCCACCCGGTGGGACACCCCTTTTAACAGGGTGATGAACCGGGCTAAGAAAGTCACACCGGTTACGAAGAAGCCGTCGGCTGGCCGTGTCGTCGGCTTCGGGGCTAAGACATGGATGGATCATTATGGTCCACCGGAGCCGAAGAGGCGCGTGTCTGGGAGGAGCGAGGCGGAAAGACACGGGGTTGAAGAACTCAAGGCACAAGTGGCGCGGATTCCGCAAATTGTCCAAGACAGCCTGGCAATTAGCCTCACCACCATCATACCTACCTTGGTGGAGTCGATAGCGAAATGGAATGCGGAGGGTCTTCAAGGGCCGTGCCCAATTCCTAGCATGGTTGGCAGCAACTCTAACAACGGTGATCGCGTGTTTGTGACTCCGCCCGCCAGCACAGTGGCGCCGGACGCGTTGGTGACTCCACCCGTCGTCACCGGATGTGTTAGTGACTCCACCCTCCATCACTGCAGCGCCGAAGCTTAATGCTTCCAGCATCAGGGAGAATACACCGGCGACCGACACTGTGCCATCAAGAAGCCCCTCCGTCAGTTGCACGCCCTCCGTCGTCGGTGCCTCGACATTAGCCGATCTCGATGCTATCAAGGTAACTACTAAGTGTCCTTGCCTTTAATTACTCTGAAGCCGATGACTTCACTTCCTTGACTTTAATTACGCTGAAGGCATCGCTGATGTCGTACATGTTTTTCCGCAGGCTGATGTTCAATGCACTCTCCTAAACTATGTGAACAGCGAGTTAAGGGATGTTGCCAAGGGCACTATCATTCAACCGTTAAACCGCGTGTTCCACTCAAACCCGATGCCAGATACCGTGCATAGGGTTCAAATTGTTCGGGTGCTACAGGGCTGCGATGGCGTGGAACCTCCCATTCAACACCCGGGAGCCGATGAAGACGAGTCGTCTGTCCTCAGAGATTGCTTCGGCATTTTCATGCTCTAGCCGAAGAGGATGATTCGTTTGGGGACAAGGGCCACCACCCCATAGACAACACCGCCAGCTGTTCCGCCGCCCGAGGCGTCACCTCCACGCGATGTGTTCCCTTATGTTGATGACATGCCTATGGCACAGGATCCGTACAACGACAACATCGATGACGATATCGATCTGTACATCAACACTTGGCAAGGCGTTGACGGCATGGACATGCATGGTCCTAGTAATAATGAAGAACCCTGCCACGATGCATCCGAAGAGAAACCCGCTTGCAACAAGCATCTGTTCGGTTCTCAGGAGACGCCTCCAGCTGATGGCACCTTCTTCGCCGAGCCTAAAACATCCAAAAGGCCAATTGTTATAAGCCCCAACACACTACATAGGGTGGTCGGTGAGGAGAATGCGTTCCATGCTCCCACTGTAAAGAAGCAATGGAATAGAAAACCTAACAAGTCTGCGAGCCAACCGGTGGTGCTGTCGGCTCCGAATCCGATCTGGGCACAAGACGGGCCACCAAGACCCAAGGCTATTATGTGGAGGATGCATGTGGTGGGTAAGCCGATGCCAACTAAGAAATTGTACAAGCTCGCATGTTCGGATATGAACAGTGTGCATGACGGTGTGCTGACAATCGAGGAACGCCTTATTTGAGATAAAGATCCATCGTACCCGGTTTTCGTGGCTAAGGTGCCACATGGTTTGGGCTTCGCTGATAATAACCCCAGGGATATTTTCTTCGTGAGGTTTTCCAACATCTTCGGTATGTTGCACATGCAACCTCTACACTATACCATGGTCCGTCTATTTTTTCTTAGTATGGCGATGTAAATCATTAGAGAGAACACACTAGGCATCGCGGTAGTGGACCCCTTCTACATGCATGACGGATTCCTGGGAAGCTCCGTCGAACGGATATTCATGGCGAATTACCTCCGAGATGTCATGGTGGCGAACAAGACGAAGGAATACATTCTCATGCCTTACTTCCCTGAGTAAGTCAAAGCCTCGGCGCCAGAACATGATTTTTTAGATTTCCATCGTTCCTTTTCCAACATAACAGTCCGTTTGAATTGTTTTGGACAGAGACGAAGACTGCACACTCATCGTCCTTTCTCCAAAATATTCGCACGCCACATATTTCGACTCGGGGAGTGTGAGAAAGAAGAAAAACTATGACAGAATCAAGGATGTTCTAGATCATGCTCTGAGTGGCTATGCCGCGGTGGAAGGCACCACATTCGTGACCAAAAAGGACAAGTTCGGCAAGCACATGTTCAACCACGTAACAAACTTCCCTTGCGTGAAGCAGAGTGATGACAGTCGGAAGGAAGCCTACTATGCTCTCCATCACATGCGGGCTTTCCTACAGGACCAACATCTTAGACAAGAGTTTTATCACATCCAACAATAGTTTGCCACAATCATCTATCATGATGTCATGACCTCGGGGGGGATCTTCCACTGCGGAGGTTACGCACCGCCTAACCGTGACATAGAACATCGCCTACAGATGCAGGGTGACCTCAGGTTGTTCATGACAAAAGAAGGCATCCTCCCGTTCCCTAGCCGAGTCAGGAGTCTTGATGTTTGCCTCAATAGTTGTAGTTGTAAACTTGTGTATAGCTCTATATAGTTTTGATGGATGTGTTGAACTTAATAATTGTGGTCGATGCTACTTATTATGGTTATGAATCCATGCTTAGTTCTTTTGCTTACATTTTGGTTCTTTTCTTTGCTTACTTTGGTCCTTTTTCGACAATGCCGATGATTAAAATGTTGTGGCACACTATGTATGTGAATGTGCTGCGACGGTATTGTGACCCTTGTGCTATGCACAAGTCCAAGTCTTGTGCATCCTACTTGGCTCACAGTACCGTCGTAGCATATTCCTGTGTCCAAACAAACCTAAGTATTTATATATGAGACATGCTTTTTGAGTTGGCCCTTTTTGATAAGTGTATCTTTAATTGAGACTTTACATGTTTTTCCTTACTTTGGACCTTTATTGAGATTGCGCATGATTAAAATATCGTGGCACAATATATATGTGAACTCTAACTTTCCCTTGTCTAATATTATTTGTCTTGTCTATAGATATGGCGAAGAAGTGGTATGTGGTGTACAGAGGCCATGTTCCAGGCGTCTACAACGAGTGGAAAAACTATCACAAACAAGTGAACGAGTTCCCGGGCAATAGCTACAAAGGCTACAAGAGTAAGGAGGTGGCGGATGCTATGTGGATGGACCACCTCCGTGAGGAAGAGATGGAGGAGGGGCACTAGATCTGCAATACCATGAGGAAGAGAGAGAGAGGAACCTTTTAGAGGGGAACCTTCGTCATAGTAATATCTATCTTGATCACCGTGTTTATGGTTCTATTGTATTTGATAGTACTTTAGGTGACTACTTAGAGAGATTGTGAACTTAGCTCCCTCGCCGATCACGACACCGGCGATAACTTGTGTAATGATTGCAGTTGTAATATACTATGTATATTTGTACTATTTTGCAAACTTTGTATGCATGTATGTATTTGTACTATTTTGCAAACTGTGAATATATGCTGCATGTAAGTATGGACTAGCAATTAAAAAAATGACAGCAAATATAGCAGTGGTGCACATGGCTAGTATTTGTGGCGCACCAGCTAGTGTGCCATGAACAAACTTAGCCATGGCGCAATAGCTGGTGCGCCACGAACAAACTTAGCCGTGGCGCATTGGCTGAAAGAATAGTGGCGCACTATCCGGTGTGCCACGGATCTGGCGATATAGGCGTGGCGCACTAGGTAGTGCGCCACAGCTAACTTTTAGCCGTGGCACGAGTTTAGTGGCGCACTCCATGTGCGCCATGGATGACGAAAAACAGTGCGCCACGAACATGCTGTTTTCCAGTAGTGGATTGTGTTGTTTTGCCCTAAGGCAGTTAACTAATACCGATACGTCGGGTAAATCAGGCACATATATCAACAGTCCCTATGACACAAGCAGAACACTCGAAAATATGCTCAGTCATGCACTCGAAAGGCTTCATAAAGTCTTTAGTCGAATCTGCGATTCCACTAGAAACTCGGGGGCTTCTGACATGGGTATACCCTGCAGGTACTCGAGTTTGGCATATACGGTCTAGATACGGCAGAATCCCACAGTGTTGCCAAGGCCCAATAAATAATTTGAGTGGCCCACGGGCTCTCGATTGCTTGCAAGACAAGAAGAAGCTTACGATAGAAAGTTCAAAGGGAAAATCCTAATCTGTAACCGACTCGACCTGCTACCCGAGACCTAGCCTATCTATATAAAGGCTAGGAGGGGCGGCGAGGAGGACAATCACAACCCTAGTTTCCACACATCTCGCCAGATTGGATCTGCGTACCCCTGTAATCTTCGATTCCTTTGTTAATCCCATGAGCAGACAAGCAGGAGTAGGGACCTCTACAAGGCCTGAACCTGGGTAAAACTTGCGTCCTTGTGTGCTTGTTTGCTAGCCGATTGATGCCTCTCGCGCTCCCTCCTTCTCCAAAACCCAAGCCCATAACAATGGGCATTGACGAGCTAAACCCTCGTCAGGTGGTCAATAAAACTTCAGTGTCCTGTTCTTGTTTTCTTTGCCTGATAACGACGTCTGTATGGGCGGACGGTACGGACGCATACGACCGTACCGGTGCTTGTTAAGGGTGTAGTAGATTTTCCGGAAAATTTTCAGCTCCTTCCGGTTTATCACATGAGCGGTATAGGTGCGGTACAGACGGGTGTGTCTGTACTGCTGCTCGTTAAGCTCACTGTGAACTCCAGAACAAGTTATTTTCTCCGGAAATTTTACTAAGGACTTGAAACATTAGTCCAACATCCAAACAAAGCAAACCTATATTTTTGTTGAGAAAATTTAACCAAGATATGTAACACATGACTACAACAACAAATAATTCTACTTGTCAAAAATAGTCACATGCCAACTCTAATAGGAAATCATGCATATATATACAAGTGCCAATGCAACATGAATGCAACTAGACTCAAGACACAAAATTAAGAAAGACACCTAAAAATTTCCGGCTTGCCTCCTGGGAAGCGCTTTCTTTAAAGGCATAGCTAGGCTTCGAAGCTCCATTATTATTTCAATAGATATCAACTAGATAATTTTTTATTCTTACCTCATGTAGAAGTTTGGAGCACTTACTATCATAGTTATATCTTAGTTACACCCGCTTACGGTGCATAGGAGTTTGGTAAATACATAAATTGTTGCTTCCAAGTGACGATGGATATGTCATATATGATGGGCATGCCTCCATAGATAGCTTTATCAAAAGTATTAGGGACTTACATATGAATTCAAATATTTTACCTTGATTGGTATCATAAGGATATAATTCATAATACTCCTCCTTGATTGCACTATCATGGGGCAACACTTCGTAGCACCTTTCTTTTGTAATAGGGAAAAATTCAAAGGTGTCTTTCTCCTCTAGTTCATCACACTTGCTAGAAAGTTCGTCAGTTCTAGAGATATCAAGACACTCACAAAAGGAAACATCATCACCAAATATTTCATTCGCAATGTGTCCTTGTCCCTGCACATTAGTACTATAAGATTCTTTCTCCAATTCATCATTATTTATGTCCTCCAAATGAGTATCTAGGCACAAGTTCTCCGTAGATAAATTATCTCCAGTTTCAACATAATAAGAATCATTACAAGAGATATAGGCATCATAAATAGTTTTGTCATTTTTAATATTCGATATTGGTTCATGCTCATGAGTATCAAATATGTATATAGGATTTGGAGTAGAGGGTATAGGTGAGTGATCACTTAGCTTATCCTCCTCTTCTTGTTCCTCGCCTTTAGGTGGGGCGTCGAGGAAATTATCTGGATCTTCCTTTGCAAAATCATTTGGGATTCGTTAGGCATCTACCCAATTTAGTTTGTGGGGTGCCAAAATAATTTGCTACCAATTCTTCAATGGTTTTTTCATTATTGACCGTAATCTTCTTTTCATATGGAACTTATTAAATTGGTTGCAATTTACCTTGAGATCTTGTTCTTCAAACTATAAAGACATAACTTGTTTCTTGGGATCAACCTTAGGGGGTTTAACATTATAGGGCTACGTGTACTGTTCCCACTCCTTTGGAATCTGCAAATGCTCAATATAGGTTTTGACAATTCTAATAATTATACAAGGGTCAAGATTAAAATCTCCGAGTAGTTTCTCTACTTTACCAAATGCTAGAAATTTTCTTAAACAATCATATTCTATAGGATCCTTTTTATTAAGTTTAATTCCAAAATGGTCTTTTCCCATTATTTCATCTCGTAACTTCATCATCATATCATCAGTAATATATTCTTCATTCTCCTCTATTGAGGATTCATGTTGCAAAGCTGCATCGCAATATTCATAGAAAGATCCCTTCTCTAATTCCTCACCGAACTCAGGCCAATCATCATCGAAATCATTACTAGATAACGAGATATCATTTGCATCCATTCTATTTGTGTGTGGAAAGTTATTTTCATAAGTAGAAGATTCAATTGGTTGATCAAGTTGCTCCTCTTCATTCTTACTAAGATAACTCGCAAGTAGCTCAGCGATGGTCTTACCTTTGGGCTTATCTTCCACCAGTTGAGACGGTGCAACATCAAGTGTTGCCTCTTTATTAACAATATGTTCCCGTGGTTTAGGTGGAGGTTCTTTGGGTAGAGTTTCCTCCACATTATCCTTTGGAGCACCCTGCAAAAGGTTAGATTCTTCCATGGCGGCTTTAATCCGCTCATCAATAAATGCATTATTATGGAGGTTGTCTTGGTAATAGCATAATATAGGGTGAACTTCTTTATTAAAATCAGCCTCGCAATAAGCTTTCTCTATCCTATTCACAGTGTCTAGCAAAAACCATGCTCTTTCAACACTAAATTCAGTGAAAGACCCATTGGTAAGGGAGTCTAGTTCATTTCTGTTATCATTGTTCAAACCTGCGTAAAAGATGTGTATCACCTACCAAGGCGGGAAATTATGTTGGGGACAACAATCAAGCAATCCTCGAAACCTTGTATATCCTTCATGTTAGCTTTCTTTTGGTTTTCCTTTAATTTTTTGATCATGCGTCTCGTGCCGAGAGTTTTTGTCATGGGAAAGAAATCAACTAAAACTAGAGAGGCTAGGCTCTCCCAAGAATTAGTAATCTTTGCAGAACTTTGAATATACCAAGAACAATCCTCATAAATTAGGGTTTGAGCAAAGAGAGAAAATTTAACCTCATCCTTAGTTTGTAAATTAAGATGGAAAGTCCGACAAATATCTTCGAAGAACCCTACATGCTCATACAGATTCTCCATACCATCTCCTGCAAATTTGTTTGCATCCAAAAGATCTAAAAGCATGGGGTTAATATCATACCTTATTGGGTTATTGGATTTTAATAGGCTTCCATGGGCGGACCGAAATTCCTCACGGCCTCAAGCTGAATTATATGTTGGTACTCGCCCATAATGTATCACCTGAAACTAATAAACAACTTTAGTAAAGCAATAATAAATTAGCAACTAATAACAAAGACCAAAAGCGCTTACCACCCCGGCAACAGCCAGAAAATAGCTTGATGACTTCAAGTGCACAGACCAATTGTAGCTAGTTTCGGAGTAAAGATATCAAACCTAAGAACTATTGGTAAAGGTCTTTATGCCCCTCGTTACTATCTACCAAAGAATACTTGTAAGTTGTCTTTGATCTCAAGTAAAGGGTGTTTGAATGGTTTATGGTTGTTTGGAGAAAAGTAATTAAAACAAGTAAAAGAAAACAAGTAACAAGATCGTGTGAAAGCGTGGTTGAACTCAATAGGGCTAAAACATTCTTGGGATGTAGGATACACCACTAGCATAGTACTATTGTTATATGTAATCAAGATAACATACTTCTTGTGTCATGATATGTGTGGAGAGAGCCCCATAATAAGATGTTCATGAGAAGGCTCGAAGGAAGCCACTTTGTTGAGCCAAGTGTGAGGTCACCTCTAAATAACCACTACAATGTCTGAGAGCAATCACCCATACACACCACCACAATTAAGGGTTTCCCCATGGATACCCTAATTAGCTTAGGGAGTCCCACTTAATCCCCCTTTGACCGTGTGGGTTATGAGCCGGCACCAATCTATCACGGGGCACTTCGGGTATGCTTCCACAACACGTCCAAAAGGTTTCTTCCTACCTTTAGTCCTGAAGGAAAATGATATGTGGTCGACTTCACATATCATATAAATAGACAAATCAAACACAAGTCATAATTATATCATAGACAAGCAAGTCATATGGACACAAGAATAGATCATCTTTATTACAAGTTCATAGTGTTGCTAGGGTTTCTCCATCTCCCCAAGAACAAAGGAACTATTCACTCATGGAAATAATCAACAACATCATCATAATCAAATGGATGGATAAAAGTAAGAAGGTAGATCTAATGCAAACCACAATTGAATCTGGAATTATAAAGAGATCTAATAGATGAGAGATAAGGATAATGGTGGTAATGAGATTAAGCAGTTAATGATGAAGGGGATGATGCGTTGTCCTCCAATGATCTAAGTACCTTCTCCTCTTGAGCAATGGTGATGGTGGAGATCTTGTGGAGGCGGTGGCTATGGAGTTTCCAAGGTGACAGGGCTCCACCGTGGAGGTATGTGGAGAGGTAGTCTTCTCCCTTAGCTCCTTGCCTCTTTATATAGGCCTATGGGTGCCCCCAATAGCCCCCAATCCGTTCCTTATGACCTAAGGAAGGTCTAGGAACAAATGGGGATGGATTCTATGAAGAAACGCGTCCAAAACAGCTGTTTTCGTGCGTCCAAGCCCGTGGTACGGGCAGACGGTACGGGCGGGCTCCGCCCGTACCACTGGTCGTTATCGGTGCGGTAGCTTTCGTATTTTGGCCGCCATTTCTTCATACGAACGTCGATTTGTGTGTTCTTTGGCTCGTTGGATTCATATGGATGAGGGCTACAACACCATGGCCTTAGATCATCATTTGGTGTTGATGGAAAAATCAACATTTTCCTCCTCTCAAATTGCTAAGTCTGGTGCCTGCAACTCCTCCATATTGAATCCTAATGGCTCCATTTATCCATGATTCCCCATAGAATCTACACACAAGTAAAAGACAACAAAAAGGTAATAAAATCCTAATAAAACTACTAGTTGTGCAAATCCCATGTGAAAATGAATGAGAGCTAGTAATCATACATAATAGGCATAGTTATAGATAGATGTAGCGTGTAATGAGTGACAATATAAATAATTTATATACTTAAATATGCATCAATTTTGGACTCATAAGGACCTTAATGTAATTTACCTCTTTTTAGGTACTTGATGTAAAATGTACTCCCACCGACCATATAAATGCTAACCTAAAAGTAAGTGGTGAAATTTAAATTAATTTAAGCTTAGTTTTCCACGAGTATGAACATTCTTGGATTTCAAGCCGAACGACCACTAGGTCAAGGCCATATCTCTACATCATACTTTCTGCTGATGATCTCATATCCAAGAATTTGCATGGCGACATATTTGATAATATTTTGAAAACAATCGAAGAGGAAGTAGTATGAAATGTATGGCTCGATTAGTTGCTCTGTCAAGAAGGAGACGAACCTGACTATTTTATTTGCTCAATTTTAGGGTCCTTTGTGCTAAATGTATGGACCTCAAAGTAATTCTCCCTTTTTAGGTCCTTCATGTAAAATGTACTCCCACAATCCGTGTAAAATTCTAACCAAAAAGTGTACGTGGTGAAATTTAAACAAATTTAAGCTTACTTGTCAATTAGTATGAACATTCTTGGATTTCAAGCCAAATGACCAAGGTCAAGGCCATACCAAAATCATACTTTATGCTGATGATCCCATGTCAGAGAATTTGCATGCCAACAGATTTAACCATATTTTGAAAACAATCTAAAAGGAAGTAGTATGAAGAGTTTGGCTAAGATCAGCTGATCTCTCGAGAAAGAGCCAAACCAGAAAGTTTTCCTTTTAGGATCCTTTGTGCTAAATGTATGGACATCAATGTAATTTTCCCTTTTTACGTCCTTGATGCAAAATGTACTCCCATCGACCATGTAAAATGCTAACCTAAAAGTAACTGGTGAAATTTAAACGAATTTAAGCTTAGTTATCAACGAGTATGAACATTCTTGGATTTCAAGACGAACGACCACAAGGTCAAGGCCATATCTCTACATCATACTTTATGCTGATGATCCCATATCCAAAAATTTGCATGGCTACATTTTTGGCCATATTTTGAAAACAATCGAAGAGGAAGTAGTATGAAACGTATGGATCGATTAGTTACTCTCTTAAGAAGGAGGGAACCTGACTGGTTTCCTTGCTTAATTTTAGGGAGGGTTGTGCTAAATGTATGGACCTCGACGTAATTTTCCCATTTTCTAGGTCCTTGATGTAAAATGTACTTCCATCGCTCGTGTAAAATTCTAACCTAAAAGTGTAAGTGGTGAAATTTAGATGATTTTAAGCTTACTTGTCAACGAGTATGAATATTCTTGGATTTCAAGCCGAACGACCAAGGTGAAGGCCATATCAACATCATACTTTATTCTGATGATCCCATATGAGAGATTTTGCATGGCGACAGATTTGGCCATATTTTGAAAAGAATCAAATAGGAAGTAGTATGAAGAGTTTGGTTCAGATCAGCTGGTCTGTCGAGGAGCCGAACCAGGCTATTTTCCATTTAGGGTCCTTTATGCTAAATGTATGGACCTCGATGTATTTCTTTTTTGAGGTCCCTGATATAAAATGTACTCTGATCGACCATGTAAAATTCTAACCTAAAAGTAAGTGGTGAAATTTAAACGAATTTAAGCTTACTTGTCAACGAGTATGAACCATTCTTGTATTTCAAGATGAATGACCAAGGTCATGAACCATTCTTGTATTTCAAGAAACAAATTTGGCCATCTTTTGAAAATAATCGAAGATATTAAAAAAAATCAATTTCAATTTTCCAAGTGACATGAATTTATTTTCTGAAAAGCAAGTAAGAATAATTTATTTCTTTTTCTGTAAAAAAAAAGAGCAAGAAGAGACTATGAGCATAGAGGAGGCAGCGAGAGAGCTGTGAAGAGGAGGATTTGAAGGTGGCGCGATGTCAGAGCAAAGCTGGGATGGGTTCCTGACACGAGGTATAGGGTACACTGAGTAGAGTAAATTTTAGGACCTTTACAATATATATGCATGCAAAACAAATTGTGTTTTCTCTCTCCTTCACTCTTTCATCGCCACCCACACCCTGGTCGGCTAATCTCTCCCTCGTCCAGAACGTGGCGCTGCACACGTGCATCGACCGACGACCTGCCTTGTGTCGGTGGCTCCGTGTCTGTGTCTGGCGTGTTCGTCAACTGCGTTGGTGGGAACCATTTAGGTACTTGGCGGCAAAAAGTATTACTCCTACAAAAGAGTAGCAATTCAAACTTTCCTGGCTTCAAAATATTAACTTCCTTCACAAACATTCGGGTGGAAGGATATTCAAAATATCGCCATTCGCGGTACTACTAGTACAAGTACGAGTATAACTTAAGTGCTGGACAAGCGATTGGTTGATCTGGCCATCCAAAAAAGGAAAATGTCCCGTCGCATTGGATGCCCACCATTATGATCTAGCCAACCTTCCTACTCCGCACTACTCCACCTCCATACCCTAGGAAGAGGAAGCACCAAGCACACCCGTAGCAAGCTGGTTCGAAAGTGAGGAGTGCTTCTTTTTTCTTTTTCTCGTGAAGCAAGTAGTACTCCCTCCTTCCCAAATTAGGACGCGTATTACTTCTGGTCAAAGTCAAATTTAATAAACTTTGACTAAGTATACAACATCAACTTAATGTTATTAGAATCATCATGAAATATATTTTCATATTATATGCATTTGCCATTAGAAAATTTAGTATGTTTTTACATATAGTTGGTCAAACTTTATAAATATTGACTTTGACCAAACCTAATATGCGTCCTAATTTGAGAAAGAGGAAGTAGTATGAAGAGTATGCCTCGATCAACTGCTCTCTCGAGAAGGAGCCATACCCGATAGTTTTCCTTGCTTGGTTTTAGGATCCTTTGTGCTAAATGTATGGACCTTGATGTAATTTTCCCTTTTTTGGTTCCTTGATGTAAAATGTACTCCCACCCCCATTCGTGTAAAATTCTAACCAAAAATTGTAAGTGGTAAAATTTAAACGAATTTAAGCTTACTTGTCAACGAGTATGAATATTCATGTATTTCAAGCAGAACGACCAAGGTCAAGACCATATCAACATCATACTTTATGTTGTTGACCCCATATCAGAGAATTTGCATGGCAATAGATTTTGCCATATTATGAAACAATCAAAGAGGAAGTAGTATAAAGAGTTTGGCTTAGATCAGCTGATCTCTCAAGGAGGAGACAAACCAGAAAGTTTTCCTTTTAGGGTCCTTTGTGCTAAATGTATGGACCTTGATGTAATTTCCCCTTTTTAGGTCCTTGATGTAAAATGTACTCCCACCGACCATGTAAAATGTTAACCTAAAAGTAAGTGGTGAAATTTCAACAAATTTAAGCTTAGTTGTCAAAGAGTATGAAAATTCTTTTATTTCAAGCTGAATGACCACAAGGTCAAGGCCATATCTCTACATCATACTTTATGTTGATGATCCCATATTCAAGAATTTACATGGAGATAGATTTGGCCATATTTGGAAACAATCAAAGAGGAAGTAGTATGAAACATATCGCTCGATCATCTGCTCTCTTGAGAAGGAGCCGAACCCGACTATTTTTTGCATAATTTTAGGGTCCTTTGTGCTAAATGTATGGACCTCAATATAATTTTCCCTTTTGGGGTCCTTGATGTAAAATGTACTCTCACTGTCCATGTAAAATTCTAGCCTAAAAGTGTAAGTGGTGAAATATTAATGAATTTATGCTTACTTGTTAATGATTCTTGGATTTCAAGCTGAATAACCAAGGTCAATGCCATAACAACATCATACTTTATGCTCATGATCCCATGTCAGAGAATTTGCATGGCAATCAATTTGACAATATTTTGAAAACAATCGAAGAGGAAGTAGTATGAAGAGTTTGGCTCAGATCAGCTAATCTCTCGAGAAGGAGCCGAACCAGAAAGTTTTCCTTTTAGGGTCCTTTGTGCTAAATGTATGGACCTCGATGTAATTTTTCCTCTTTTTAGGTCCTTGATGTAAAATGTACTCTGATCGACCCTGTAAAATTCTAACCTAAAAGTAAGTGGTGAAATTTAAGCGAATTTAAGATTAGTTGTCAAGGAGTATGAACTTTCTTGGATTTCAAGCCGAATGACCACAAGGTCAAGGCCATATCTCTACATCATACTCTATTCTGATGATCCCATATCCAAGAATTTGCATGGCGATAGATTGGGCCATATTTAGAAAACAATCAAAGAGGGAAGTACTATGACACGTATGTCTCGATCAGTTGTTCTCTAGAGAAGGAGCCAAACCTGACTATTTTCTTTGCTCAATTTTAGGGTCCTTTGTGCTAAATGTATGGACCTTCTTGGGGGATACCCGCTGGTAGGGTCACTCCGGGGTATAAGGGCCGAGTTAGCCGAGGTTCGGCAGGGTCAAAGCGGATGCTGGCCGGGTCACCTCAAGGCAGGCCGGATCACGGAGTAACCCGGGCCAGGGGGGTCGCCTAATATTGTCTCGTCCGACTTAAGGAGTAAGTCAGAAGTGCTTGTTTAACTTATATGAAGGAACAGGTGTGGCCGGATCTACTATGATCCGGATCCCCGCTTAGCTTCTGGGAGAAGGAAGGAATCTCTCTGGTCAAAAAGAAGGTCTGGTACGCACTGCATGAGCGAAGAAAGCAAGGGCAGGACCACCGGGTCGTGGCCGACAAGGGTGACGACGCCCATGTCGGCTGACGCAGGCGCCGCAGAGGCTTACGTAGCTAAAGCATGTATGACGCGGGCGAAAAGCATCCCGGTCGGGTTACCACTTTGGGAGGAGGCATATTCTTAGGAATATGCCTCCACGTATGCCCTAGGCACGGACCGAGCCTCCTCTATATAAGGGGGGCTAGGGTTCGAGTAGAAGGGGGTTGAGTTCTTTGAGGCCGTAGAGTTTTGGTTAAGGTTCAAGGGGTGAACTGTGGGCAAGAGTAAGAGAGCTCCTTCTTCCTCCTCTCGCTAATACAGCTCTAGGAGCACTTGTAATCTTGAAGGAAATCAATACTAACTTCTGTGTGGAGAATCACTCCACTATCCCTCCCTGGATTCCCCTAGCGTGTATTAGTCCCCACCTTTAGCCTATCCATGGCATCTGCCGTGACACCACCACGACAGTTGGCGCCCACCGTGGGGCTAGCGGCGCTAGCAGGGGTGAAGATCCGGACGGGAAACCTCATCAGCACCGGCGAACGCATCGTCTCCGGGCTCGTTCAGCGCTTTGGAGCGCTGGACTTCGTCAGCGACAACGCTGGTTGCTTCGGCACACGCCCACTTCCGCGCAATGGCCTCTTCGTGAAGCTCGGTGCGCACAAGGTCTACGTTGCTGTGGACGTATCATGCGTTCATCTGCGCCGCATCGTCGATGCGGGGGAACCACCCCTCACTCTGGCTCGCGAGGCGCGTACCGCCCGCTCCCCGGACCATGCGGAGGTGATGATGACTGCGCCAGGTGTGGGCACGAGCAAGGACCCAGCACCCGACCCGGAGGTAACACCTAAGGCACCGAGGAAAGGTAGAGGACCTCCACTAGAGAGGCCTGAGAATGTACTGAGAGAAGCTATGGATAGCTTGGCTAACCCGGTAGCAGCAGTGGTAGATCTGGCTCAGGCACAGGCCGAGCTAGAGGAAACTAGGAAAAAGATACTAGAGGGCACAAAGAAAATAGCCGCAGCTAAGCAGTCGCTGAACATGATGCTACGTGAGTATGCAAAGGAAAACAAAGTTGATACGGTAAAAGTAAAAGGGAGAAATTTCATAAGCGAGATGAACAGAGAAGGTGATGATGGAGCAGAGGGGTCGGAAAACTATCTGTCTGTGGGGTTGCCGAAGTATAGTACCCCGGCAAAGAACCTCAGAGCAGCAGATGCGGCTGCATCCGAGTTAGAGGGTCTGACGGGTGAGGCCCGTCAAAGACAGCAAGATAGGGTTAACGAGCTGGTTCGGATCGCGAACAGACAGAATGAAGAGCTACTGAGAGCTAACCCGGAGAGAGCTGGAGCTTTCAAAATCGTCCATTCGGTGATGGGTAACCTGGAGAAATCCGCTGGAGCCGCATCATAACCTCATGGTGGTCCAAGGAGAGAAGAGGTAGTAACCTCGGCTAGACAGAACAAACAGATCGTCCCGTACGACCCGACGCGTGCGGGAAAAGAAAAAGAAACGCAGAAAAATGATGATCGTGAAGTGTGAGCCGAGGTGGAGCTGGCCGAGGTAACCACGACCAAGGCAATGCCGGTCAAGGGAACGCTGCCAACGGCAATGCCGGACAGCGAAACTCCTCAGGAGCAGGACAAGCGCAGCCGCGGAATATACCAAGGCAAGAGCAAAGCGCCGACCGAGGTATGCAACAGAAAGGTACGCACCAAGTGCAAAACCGATACAATGACGGTGATTCGGAAATGGTGAACGCAGGGTACCCCGGACCGGACTATCATGTGGTAGGGTCAAGATTGGGAAGCAGGGATTTAATGTCGGATGATCCCAGGTTGAAATTGGATCGCCTGTATAGGTCGAAACAGATCGAATGTCAAGGTCCCCCGGGTCCAGCGTGCTTTGGACCCCGGATCATGAAGGAGCCACCGGTACCCAACTTCCAGTTGCCCAGAGGCAAGAAGACGTATGATGGTAGTACCAAGCCGGAGGATTGGCTGATAAACTATGCTACGGCTGTGAAAATTGCCACTAGCAACTTGAGATGGGCTGTACGATACATACCCCAGATGTTGGAAGGACCGGCCAGAGTATGGCTAAATAATTTACCACCCGGAAGCATCAACTGCTGGATAGATTTTGAAGAAATGTTTATCAGCAACTTCTCAAGTACATATCAGAGGCCGAATAGGCCGCAGAACCTAGCAATGTGCAAGCAAAGACCTAATGAGACGGATCGTGAATTCTTGACCCGGTGGTGTACCATGTGAAACTCGTTTGAGGGTGTCATAGAGTCACAAGCCATAGCATGGTTTGCACAAGGCTGCAGGTATGGCAGCGAGTTGTGGATGAAGTTGCAAAGGAAAGTGCCAATTACATTGGCAGAGATGATCCGGATTGCTGATTCGTATGCTCTGGGTGATCCGACTGAACATAGGATCGCGTCAAACGAGTCAAACGAGGAATACTATCAGAGGGATGGAGCCGGGTCATCTCGGAGGAACGATTACAGAGGAAAAAGAAGAGATGATAGACCAGATCATCGCTACGGTTTGCAACAAGTTGCAGCTGTGAATCAAGATCAACCCGGAGGATGGAGCAACCAACGCCAGAGAACGGGAGGGCAATGGACTCCAAGAAACGATGGCAAGGAAACATGGACTCCGGAGCAAAAGAAACCGTTGCAAGAAAAGAAAGACCGTCCGAGGTATACCTATGAGTCAATGTTGGACCAGCCGTGTAAGTTTCACACGCCAAATCCGAATAGCACGGCGTGTCACACAACGAGGCAATGTGAGTGGATGCGTAAGATAGAACAAGGTGGTTCGGGGAATGCTCAGGCACCCCGGAATGATCAACCTCGGCAGGAGTTACCTAGGCAGCAATTTCTCTCCAGAGCAAACATGCAACAGCTAATGTTGCCTCCCCCTCCGCCGAGGTATGACAACACCGAGAGAAGGGATGCAGTGCATCAGGTGGAAAATCAGCAACAGCCGGATCAGAGGTATCCCGGAAACGAGGGAAGGAATGAGTACAGGGAGCATCATCAGAGTTACTGTGTGTTCACAACTGAGGAAATAGATAGGAAAAGCTTGCAGCGCCGACATATGGAGGTCAATGCGGTAATGCTAGCAGTGACGAGGTACATGCCTTGGTCGGACCAGGAAATCACCTGGAACATCAAAGATCATCCTAAGCTTATGCCGAGTCCAGACTCGTATGCGCTAGTGCTAGATCCGACATTCATTGGACCGAACATCAACGTGATGTTCTCCAAGGTACTGATTGACAATGGCAGTAGCATTAACATCATGTATGCGGATATGATGCGCAAGTTGGGCATCTCGGAGAACATGCTCCACGCTACGAGAACAACTTTCCATGGCATTATACCAGGCATTTCTTGTGAGCCCATAGGCAAAGTCCGGGTCGACGTGCTATTCGGCACAAGGGATAACTGCCGAACTGAGAATCTGGAATTTGAAGTGGTAAACTTGGAAAGTGTGTATCACGCGTTACTCGGAAGACCAGCATTGAACAAGTTCATGGTAAGCTGCCACATCAGTTATTTGAATACGAAGTTCCCCAGACCAAATGGAGTGATTACCATTGCTGGGGATTTCCGACGTTCCATTGAGTGTGCTTCAGCCGGGTCTAACCTAGCCGAGTCACTTGTGATTGCGCAAGAGAAAAGAAAGATCCAGGAGGTGGCGGCATTAGCTCAGTCCGCACAGTAGTATATGCCGGCATTGAGTAACCCGCGTGGCAGCGTTTCATTCCAAGCCGCAAAGGACACCAAGAAAGTTTCAGTTGATGACATGTTCCCGGAGCACACCGTAACAATTGGTGCCGGGTTAACTGATAAATAGGAAAGCAAGCTCGTCAACTTCCTCCGTGAGAATCGGGATATTTTTTCTTGGTCTACACAGGACTTGCAAGGTGTTCCGAGGAAGTTGTCCGAGCACTCTTTGAACGTAAGGCCCGGAGCAAGGCCGGTGAAGCAACCTCTCCGCCGCTTCGCCGAGGATAGGAGAAAAGTCATTGGAGATGAGATAGCTCGGTTACTAGCAGCAGGATTTATCATGGAGGTGCTGTATCCGGATTGGCTCTCTAATCCGGGGCTGGTAGAAAAGAAGAAGGACGATCCAAACATGGCAGTGGTTTGGCGTATGTGCATCGATTACACGAACCTGAATAAGGCGTGTCCAAAAGATCCATTTCCACTTCCGAGGATAGATCAGGTCATAGACTCAACCGCGGGATGTGAACTGTTGTCATTCATTGACGCATATTCTGGTTTCCACCAGATACCTCTGAACCCGGATGATCAAATAAAGACTGCGTTTATTACCCCGTATGAGGCTTATTGCTATCGCACTATGCCGTTTGGTTTACGTAATGCAGGTGCAACGTACCAAAGATGTATGCAAAAATGTTTGCACGACCAAATAGCTCAGAACGTACAAGTATACGTGGATGATGTGGTAATCAAGACCAAGGAAAGCAAAACGCTCCTTGACGACATCAGGCAGACTTTCGCGAACTTGAGGAGGTTCCGGATGAAGCTTAACCCGGAAAAATGTACCTTCGGTGTCCCGGCTGGAAAATTACTCGGATTTCTCATCTCCAGCCGAGGTATCGAAGTTAACCCAACTAAGATCCGAGCCATCGAGCGAATGGAGCTGCCGAAGTGCCTTAACGATGTCCAGAAGTTCACTGGGTGCCTGGCATCGTTGAGTCGGTTTGTATGTCGGTTGGGAGAAAAGGCACTGCCTCTCTACCAACTCATGAAAAAGTCGGATAAATTCGTTTGGACGCCACAGGCCGATGAAGCCTTTGCCCACTTAAAAAGGATGTTGGCCACTGCACCAGTGTTAGCCTCTCCACTATCAAAGGAGCCAATGTTGCTCTACATAGCCGCAACCAACTGAGTTGTGAGTGCAGTGATTGTAGTGGAGCGCAATGAAGAGGGTAAGTCGATGCAGAGGACAGTATATTACTTGAGCGAGGTATTGTCTGCCTCAAAGCAGAACTACCCGCACTTTCAAAAGGTAGCATATCGTGTTTATATGGCGGCAAAGAAGTTAAAGCATTACTTTGAGGAGCACCCCATCAAAGTGATATGTGAAGCTCCCATCTGAGATAATGGGTAACAAGGATGCGAGTGGCAGAATTGCAAAATGGGCAATCGAGCTAGCCCCTTATGCGCCCCAATATGACAGAAGAGAAGCACCGGGGTACAATACGAACCACCGCCACCAGATCCGAACTACTGGAGGATGCACTTTGACGGGTCGAAAACCAAAACCGGATTAGGCGTCGGGGTTGTGCTTACCTCGCCAAAGAAGGACCAGCTAAAATACGACAGAGATCCATTTCATGCATCGAATAATGTCGCTGAGTACGAGGCTCTTGTGCATGGGCTCAAAGTGGCCAAGGAGATTGGCATACGTCGAATAATATGCTTTGGCGACTCGGATCTGGTGGTGCAGCAAGTGTCCGGAGTGTGGGACGCCCTGGATCCAAACATGGCACTATACAAATTTCACGTGCAGAAGATATCTTGGATCAGATCAAGAAACCCGGGATGCATCGCCAACCCGGGACTGCCTCAAGAACCCGGGACTACCTCGCTAGACCCTGGGACTGCTCAACGTGAGCCGGCTGAAGTTATGCCGGTAGATCAGATGGAAATTAACGAGGAGATGTTCCCTCCACGAGCGATACTAGCTTGGGCACTGCCTATATTCCAATTCCTGAAAGATGGAACGTTACCCACTGAGGAGGTATTAGCCAGGCAAAATCAGAGGAGAGCAAAAGCATACACAATCATCAATTCTGAGTTGTACAAATGGAGTGTAACCAACGTCCTCCAGCGATGCGTTGACCCGGAAGAAGGACTTGACATCCTCCGAGATATACACCAAGGAGAATGCGGGCATCATGCCTTATCCCGAGCTTTAGTGGCAAAAGCATTCCGGCATGGGTTCTACTGGCCAAGTGCCTTAGAACAAGCGGAAGATCTGGTGAGAAAATGCAATGGTTGTCAAAGGTACGCCACCAAGACACATATGCCTATGTCACAACTCAAGACCATACCAATTACGTGGCCATTTGTTGTATGGTGCTTGGATATGGTTGGCTCGTTCAAACCAGCAAGAGGAAACATGACACACATTTTGGTCATGGTGGCCAAGTTTACAAAATGGATTGAAGTGAAACCTATAAGAAAATGTGATGGAGCTACGACCGTGACATTTCTCAAAGACATCATCTTGAGATACGGTTATCCACACAGTATTATAACTGATAATGGAACAAATTTTGGTGAAGGAGCATTTGCACGATTCTGCCGAGATAAGAAGATCCGGCTGGACGTACCCTCGGTAGCCCACCCCGCATCGAACGGACAAGTGGAAAGATCCAACGGATTAGTATTATCCGGGATAAAACCCCGGCTCATTGAGCCGCTACAAAGATCAGCGGGGTGCTGGATAGAAGAACTACCAGTAGTACTGTGGAGTTTAAGAACAACTCCGAATCAATCAACAGGCTATACGCCATTCTTTCTGGTATATGGGGCAGAAGTTGTATTACCAGCCGACATAGAGCATGATTCGCCTAGGGTGACCCAATACACAGAAGCCGAAGTGCAAGAAGCCCGGCCAAATGATGTTGATCTGCTAGAAAAAGCGAGAGAACTGGCACTGTCCAGATCCTCCATATATCAGCAAAATCTCCGACGCTATCATAGTCGGAAAGTGTGCCCCCGAGTCTTCCGGGAAGGCGATCTGGTGCTCCGGTTGGTACAACGTACTACTGCATGCATAAATTATCCCCCCCATGGGAAGGGCCGTTCATTGTGAGCAAAGCATTGCACAATGATTCTTACTATCTTATAGATGCAAAGCCACAGGAAAAGAACAAGGCGGACAGGTCCGGAGAGGAATCTAAGCGACCGTGGAATGTAGCACTACTTCGTCCCTTCTACACTTAGCTAAGACGTGTTTGTATCCGAGTCGTCTCATATGTCGGTATGTATGTCGGCAATGAGCTTATCAATGAAATAGCGCCGAGCAAGAACTCGGGACTGCCTTAATAATGTTTGTTGTTACTTCTTATGCGGTAGCTGGAATAAGTCGTTTCACTTAACCCGGATTAGTAATGTGTGAGCACCAAAAACCCAACTCTTCGACTTGCTGCTGTCCAACAAGAATTGGCTTCATGGCAAGCAAGAGAACAAGTTTGGAATTGCGTAGCACATGAAAAACGACTAAGGAAACGAGTTTATTCGAGCTAACGTTTGTTTTTCAGACTAACCCTGTATTTATTTTCAAGTTATTATGCTGAATTATTTCGAGCTAAGCCTAAAAGTTTCTAAGTACTGTTAAACCAATTTTTGAAGCTCGGATTCATAAGTCGTAAAACCGAATCAAGATAGACACGGACCGAGCCAGAGAATTGGATGAACAAGAAAATGAAACTCGGGGACTACGCCCAAGTTAATACGGCATAGACACGTAGTAGCAAAATATCACATATAACAATATACAATTGCACCCGGCATACCGGGGATCTGATAAATTTTCAAGTTTTTGAACTAAGGAGCAGCAGGAGGAGGAAGTTCGGCGTCGTCGTCGCTATCTTCAATATCTGAGGCATCTTCTTCTCTGCCCTCATCCGACCCATCTTCAATGTTCTCCATGTGCTCGTCCCCAGCGGATTCCAGGAAGCTCGGTCCTTCAACCCAGTCATGGATAGGAGAATATTCGACAAGGCTGTAGGCGCAAGCCTGGCGCCGAGCTACCCACTCCGGATCATCGGTCCATCTGGATCTGGTGCGCCGGCGTGTAAGGAGGCTGAGGTCGATCTTCTCGTACCATGTGAGAATATGGTGAAGGATAGTATCAGCTGCGGCACGCCCAGCGGACTCCCTCCAGAGGTCGAGCTGGGTCTCGATATCTGACAGCTTTTCAGCAAGAACTGTGATCCTCTTCGAAGCACTCTCACTAGGCCAGAACGTGTTGAAAATCCGGACGGCAACGTTGAGATCTTTGCTGTAGTTCTTGATGATTTCCATGCGAGATGACAGGCTGACCAATAGGTCCTCCATGTCTAAGGGAATGCCCTCACCGTCAAGAGCGACGGGAGTACCCCTCTCTCGGCGAAATTTGGCAACAGCAGCGCTTGCAATAGAAGTACCCTCTGGAAAGTGGTCTGGAAACAAGGCAAAGGAAGAAGCTGAAGCAAAGACATATGAACTAACCCGGAGAATTATGTCGGATAAGGGAAGAGAATTTACGTGAAATGTGGCTATGAATCCGGGTCAACTCCTTGATGCAGTCATCGCGTCTCTTGTGAAGTTGCTCAAGCTCAGCGTTTGCCGACTCAAGCTGGACATACCTGCTTGTTCGAGAAAATATAGCATCATATCAGGCACGAGCACACTATCCTCAAGCGATGCTGAAATAGTATGTTGACCCGACAGAGCCGAGCCAAGGAGAAGAGGAAATGGAAAACACTACGAGGTCGGATAAGAGAGCACATACCCCGGATTTCCTCCAAATTCTTCCACATGATCTTGTTCTCAGCCTCCACCCCAGCTGTAGAAACCGAATGAGGAGATTAGTTCGGCAGAAGAAGGTGAAGAAAAACGGAGAACTGCCGAGGGAGAAAATTACCCCTCTTTTCATGTTCTGCAATAAGTGCAACATGTTTTGCGCGTAGCATCTTGTGGGTATCCAGCAGGCATTGGAATTCAGCGCTCCGGCGATTGGTGGTTACCTGAAAAAAGTACAAAAGTGTAAAATTAGCTTGGTACATATTCGAAGTGTACAAGATCTGGGCCAAGTGGAACTTAACCCGGCTCTAGGTGTGTGCGTATTCGAAGTGTACAAGATCCGGGCCAAGTGGAACTTAACCCGGCTCTAGGTGTATGCATATTCGAAGTGTACAAGATCCGGGCCAAGTGGAACTTAACCCGCTCTAGGTGTGTGCGACTATACAAGATCCGGGCCAAGTGGAACTTAACCCGCTCTAGGTGTGTGCCTATTCGAGTGTACAAGATCCGGGCCAAGTGGAACTTAACCCGCTCTAGGTGTGCATATTCGAAGTGTACAAGATCCGGCCAAGTGGAACTTAACCCGCTCTAGGTGTGTGCATATTCGAGTGTACAAGATCCGCCAAGTGGAACTTAACCCGCTCTAGGTGTGTGTATATTCGAAGTGTACAAGATCCGGCCAAGTGGAACTTAACCCGGATCTAGGTGTGCGTATTCGAGTGTACAAGATCCGCCAAGTGGAACTTAACCCGCTCTAGGTGTGTGCCTATTCGAAGTGTACATGATCCGGGCCAAGTGGAACTTAACCCGGCTCTAGGTGTGTGCATATTCGAAGTGTACAAGATCCGGGCCAAGTGGAACTTAACCCAGCTCTAGGTGTGTGCATATTCGAAGTGTACAAGATCCGGGCCAAGTGGAACTTAACCCGGCTCTAGGTGTGTGCATATTCGAAGTTTACATGGAGCTACGTTAGTTTTCTAATGAGCATCCAGCCGAGTAACAAGCTACTCCACCGGAGGCTCGGGGACTAATGGTTATTATCTACAGCATGTAAAGAAGAAACGACATACCTCCATCATTCGCCCCACAAGGTTAATTGCCTTAGCGGCGGTATTCATCTGGGCGGAAAATTCTGCGGGGCCGAACTTTTCTGGGAGATCGTCGTTGTAGACGAACTCCGCCTTATTCCAGTTCATGACGAACTCAATAAGACTCGGAGGGTACCGCTCACCGGTAGGCATATGGGGTGCCACCATTTCCTTTGCGTGCGCTTCTTTCCTCTCAACCAAGGCAAGGGCCGGGCTGGTATGCAGAACCATCTTTTGTGCATCAGTTGGCTCGGCAGGAACAGCTTTCGTTGCCGGAGTTTTCTTGGGAAGTATTGATGCTAGGGTTCGCTGCCCAGCCTCGACGGATGCTGACTTGGTAGTATCCGGAGCCTTTTGGCCCTTAGCTTGCTGGGAAGAAGTAACTGCAGTGGTTTTCCCCTTGGAAGCTGCTGAAGTGGTTCCTCGCCGAGGTTGATATGACTCGGACGAGGCGGAAGAACTTGGCACAGAGCTCTCATAGCTGAACTTGGAGCTGTTGTTGGTTTCTTTGGTGCCAGAATAGGTGCTGGTGCTGGCTCGGTCGCTGGTATTGGAACTGCTGCTGGTGCTGGTGTTGAGATAGACTCGGTGGCTGCTGGTTGCGGCGATGCCGAAGTGGTGGACGTCGTCGCCTCGGCTGGACCGACCCCTCCTGCTCCGAGGTTGCGTTCCTCTCGACGAGGTAGTGCGGAACCCGGAGCAGCCGCAGAACCCTCCGGAATAGGGCTCAGCGGGAGTGACTCATCGTCACGAGGAGGAGAAGGGCCGGATCGAAGCGGTGAAGAGATGCTTGATCCGCTCTGAGGGACCTCCACCGGAGGCCTGAAGAAGAGAATAATGTCAGAAGAGAAATTTCCACGATGCAAGGAAAAGTGAGTTACGCAACGAAAAATGACTTACGCATCCGAGGTTTCGGCCTCCTTGGGTTTCCGAGCCCTTCGTGCCGAGGCTTTTCCTGCCCGCTTGGAGGCAGTCTTGTCTCCGGCCTTCTTTTGCCTTTTGGTGGGCTGAGAAGGTTCGGAGGAAGAACTTGATGCGGCTCCGCGCTTCTTCTTCGACGCCACCGGAACCGGCTCGCCCGTAGCAAGTGGAGGATCCTCATGGATATGCCCACCGGGGTTAGATGATGCCGGAAAGGCAAAAGAAAGAGGGACAGCCTCAACAGGTTCAATCACGTCGACATCCGAGTCATCCTCATCATCGGGCCAATCTCTAAGAGAAGAGAATTTACCGCTGGGTCGTTTGGTAGCGTCGGTCATAGGGAGAAACATCTCCTGGTCCGGCTCCTCCTCATCCGGGATTTCTCGGTCCGACGCCCACTTAAGGGTCGGATCCGTACCATCCTCGAGAGTTTGCTGAAGGAACAGCTGAGAAAAAGCATGAAGAACGGAGTCAAAGATACAACAAAAACCGACACATATGTGATCCGAAATAAGTTTGCCCCGCAAAGCTTACCGCGGGAGGGAGCCTGTCACGACAGTAGTGCTCAATTCCCCACGTCCATTCAGTGGAGAAGTCCCGGTGGGTGGTGAAGAGAGCCTTAACCCGGCGAAAAATCTCCGTGTTGCTCAACTCGAAGGAGGAGGTTCGGTTGGGGTCGCGGCTGAAACTCATGTGGCACAACTTGTGGGTGCGCTTCTGGAGGGGAGAGATTCAGTTGCGCACGAACGTGATCATAGCATCCTCGTTGCGCAGTCCAAGTCTCTTCATCTCCGCGAACCTCTTGTTAACTTGGTTGGCCAGAGTTGTAGGCTTCTTGGGGACCTCCTCCCAGAATTCCGTGTCAGGTGGACCCGGAGCGCAGGGAAGCAACCGAATCAAATCTTCAGTGCCCTCATTCCGGACATAGAAGAAGGTCCGGGCCCATCCTTTGCAGGAGTCAAGCCCGGTAACCCGGGGAAAAATGGAAAGTCTCCGGGGCGAGATGGAGGCAGCTCCGAATTGGGTGAGCTGCTTATCCTCCAACTCTACTTGGATGTTGGGGATGACGTTGCGACGAAGGCTGAAAAACCGGATCCACATCTCCTTCATGGGCCATAGTCCGGTGTAACCTTCGATCGTAGAGGCAAAGGCAGAGAGAGAGGTGATAGCGTTAGCTGGGGGATGGTGCGGCTGCAAGTGGTAGGTGCTAACCCAATCCCGGAAGAAATCGCTCACCGGCAGACCGAATCCCCATTGGAAGTGGGACAGGAACACGACGAACTCACCCGGAATCTGGGTGAGAGGGCTAGTTCGGCAGAGGGAAGACGAGCGGCGACGCCAGCAGGAATGCGTCTGGAACGGTAGAGCCAGTCAAGATCATCTTGACAGACTCATGATCCGGCCCACGCGCCGCAGTCCGCCGCGTCGGCGTCCTCCTCCATCTCCTGCTCGGCGACGACGAGCTCCTCCTCCGTCATCTCGTATTCACTATCCTCGCTGGAGCTAGCGGCGGCGGAGATCTGAGGCCTGGATTGGCGTGGACCCGTGGCAAAGAAGTTGCGCAGCGGTGGCTGCGATGCAGAAGCACGGGGAAAGTGCGGTGGCGGCTCTGCTGCTAGAAGCACTGGTGGCGGCGCGGTCGCAAGGAAGACGAAGGAGAAGAGCAATGGGCAGAGGGGCGCAGAAGTGGAAAAATGCTAAGGGGTGCGCCCCCCCCCACCCCCGCTACTTAACCACTCCCTGAGAGGGTGAGTGGGATCGTGCTGCGCCAACGAGCCACATGGTGTGGCTGTGTATCGCACGCCTCAGCCAATCGTAGAGGAGCCACACAGAGGGCCACAGAGCAGAAGCAATCCCATGACGTGACGCGTTGATGCGGTAAACGAGGAGGCAGGCATGACGTGACCCATGCACAGTGATAACTGACAATTACTGCGGCGGTTACTGTGCAGGCCCTTAAAATAAGACGAGGTAATGATTAGCCTCCACGTGGGTTGGCGTATGAGAGAAGGAAGCGGGGCCCGGATCAAACCATGGTAACCATGGGATCCGAGCCAAACTGGTAACCCGGCCGGCAAGTGAAAACTTGGAACGTGCGAAGGGAACGTAAATCCATATAATCCAAGATAAAGAACAAACCCGGAAACAAACGTCCAAGGCTCAAACATAGATGAACCTGATGTGGACTTAGCGGCCAAGGCAGCTAAGACCGCACCAGCTTCGGGGACTAATGTTGGGGGGATACCCCCGGGTAGGGTCACTCCGGGGTATAAGGGCCGAGTTAACCGAGGTTAGGCAGGGTCAAAGCGGATGCTGGCCGGGTCACCTCAAGGCAGGCCGGATCACGGAGTAACCCGGGCCAGGGGGATCACCTAACATTGTCTCGTCCGACTTAAGGAGTAAGTTGGAAGTGCTTGTTTAACTTATATCAGGAACAGGTGTGGCCGGATCTACTATGATCCGGATCCCCGCTTAGCTTCTGGGAGAAGGAAGGAATCTCTCTGGTCAAAAAGAAGGTCCGGTACGCACTGCATGAGCGAAGAAAGCAAGGGCAGGACCACCGGGTCGTGGCCGACAAGGGTGACGACGCCCATGTCGGCTGACGCAGGCGCCGCAGAGGCTTACGTAGCTAAAGCATGTATGACGCGGGGGAAAAGCACCCTGGTCGGGTTACCACTTTGGGAGGAGGCATATTCTTAGGAATATGCCTCCACGTATGCCCTAGGCAGGGAGCGAGCCTCCTCTATATAAGGGGGGCTAGTGTACCAGTAGAAGGGGGTTGAGTTCTTTGAGGCCGTAGAGTTTTGGTTAAGGTTCAAGGGGTGAACTGTGGGCAAGAGTAAGAGAGCTCCTTCTTCCTCCTCTCGCCAATACATCTCTAGGAGCACTTTTAATCTTGAAGGAAATCAATACTAACTTCTGTGTGGAGAATCACTCCACTATCCCTCCCTGGATTCCCCTAGCGTGTATTAGTCCCCACCTTTAGGCTATCCATGGCATCTGCTGTGACACCACCACGACAGACCTCGATGTAATTTCCCCTTTTTTAGGTCCTTGATGTAAAATGTGCTCCCACCAACTGTGTAAAATACTAACCTAAAAGTAAGTGGTGAAATGTAAATGAATTTAATCTTAGTTTTCAACGAGTATGGACATTATTGGATTTCAAGTTTAACGACCACAAGGTCACAGCCATATCTCTACATCATACTTTATGCTGATGATCCCATATCCAAGAATTTGCATGGCGATAGGTTTGGCCATATTTTCAAAACAATCAAAGAGGAAGTATTATGAAACATATGGCTCCATTAGCTACTCTCTCGAGAAGGAGCCAAACCCGACTATTTTCTTTGCTCAATTTTAGGGTCCTTTGTGCTACATGTATGGACCTGAATGTACTTTTGCATTTTTAGATCCTTGATGTAAAATCCACTCCCACCATCTGTGTAAAATTCTAACCAAAATGTGTAAGTGGTGAAATTTAAATGAATTTAAGCTTATTTGTCAACGAGTATGAACATTCTTGGATTTCAAGCCGAACGGCCAAGGTCAAGGCCATATCAACATCATACTTTATGCTGATGATCCATTGTTAGAGAATTTGCATGCTGATAGATTTGGCCAGATTTTGAAAACAATCGAAGTGGAAGTAGTATGAAGAGCTTGGCTCAGATCAACTGAAATCTCGAGAAGGAGCTGTACCACAAAGTTTTCCTTCTAGGGTCCTTTGTGCTAAATGTATGGACCTTGATGTAATTTTCCCTTTTTAGGTCCTTGATGTAAAATGTACTCCCACTGACCGTGTAAAATGCTAACCTAAAAGTAAGTGGTGAATTTAAATGAATTTAAGCTTAGTTGTCAACGAGTATGAACATTCTTGGATTTCAAGCCGAACAACCACAAGGACAAGGCTATATATCTACATCATACTTTATGCCGATGATCCCATATCCAAGAATTTGCATGGCTACATATTTGGCCATATTTTGAAAACAATCGAAGAGGAAGTAGTATGAAACGTATGGCTCGATTAGCTGCTCTCTCGAGAAGGAGCAGGACCTGAATTGTTTTCCTTGCTTAATTTTAGGGGGGTTTGTGCTAATTGTATGGACCTTGATGTAATTTTCCCTTTTTAGGTCCTTGATGTAAAATGTACTTCTACCGCCCGTGTAAAATACTAACCTAAAATTGTAAGTGATGAAATTTAGATGATTTTAGCTTACTTGTCAATGAGTATGAACATTCTTGGATTTCAAGCCGAACGACCAAGGTGAAGGCCATATCAACATCATACTTTATTCTGATGATCCCATATGAGAGATTTTGCATGGCGACAGATTTGGACATATTTTGAAAAGAATCAAATAGGAAGTAGTATGAAGAGTTTGGTACAGATCAGCTGATCTCTCGAGAAGGAGCCAAACCAGACTATTTTCCATTTAGGGTCCTTTATGCTAAATGTATGGACCTCGATGTATTGCTTTTTTGAGGTCACTGATATAAAGTGTACTCTGATCAACCATGTAAAATTCTAACCTAAAAGTAAGTGGTGAAATTCAAACGAATTTAAGCTTACTTGTCAACGAGTATGAACCATTCTTGTATTTCAAGACGAACGACGAAGGTCAAAGCCATATCTACATCATACTTTATGCTAATGATCCCATATCCAAGAATTTGCATGCCGACAAATTTGGCCATATTTTGAAAACTATCGAAGATGAAGTAGTATGAAGAGTATGGAACAATCAGCTACTCTCTTGAGAAGGAGACGAATCCGACTATTTTTCTTGCTTAATTTTAGGGTCCTTTGTGCTGAATGTATGTACCTCGATGTAATTTCCCCCTTTTTGGTCCTTGTTTTAAAACGTTTTATGATGATAGTACCAAAAGAAACTTCATTCAACCATTAACATAATAACACGAGTTGAGTTAAAAAAACATAACAACACAAGTTTACATATATAGGACTCACTGCTGAACTAGTGTAGGTTTAGCGCCTCCTAGCACCTAGTCCGTGCCGCTAGCGGTAGCTCGTTAGACATTGGAATCAACGCCAGCTCCTGTGACACAGCCGGCTCTTGACTCACCGGCACCTCCAGATAACGCGGCGACACCCCCGGATAAGGCGGCGGCACCTCCTGAGCCATCGGCAGCTCCGGGAGGACACTATGGATGAAGTTGCCGTTGTTGGAGAACCGGTCCCAGTAGTTGGTGAAAATGTTGGCACCGGTGAACACCACCATCTCGCAGCCGTAGTGGAAGGCCTGGTCATAGAGGAGACAGTCGTCCCTGAAGTTGACAAACTTGACCTTCAACGTCCCGTACGGATTATCGTGGAGGCCATACATAGGTACTTGCGGTGACCGTACCCAGCGACGAGGAATGCACATGTCAGCTGCCACGGTGTTCTCCAAGGGGAGAAGGCCCGAATGCATAGGGCATTATCCTCCTATGCAGCGATGTCGGGGTCTTTGTGGTCCAGTACGGTGGGCGGCAGCCGGAAGGTGGCCATGGATGACAGACGAGGACGTAAATGGTTGCTGGAAGCGGGGGATTAGAGATGGTTTGGTACAGGGAAGGGGGGAGAATAAATAGGAAGGAGGTGATCCGAGATTAATGTGGCAGATTACCGAAGCGAGGGGACAATCAATGTCGTTGATGAAGCCTATGCGTGTGGAAAATATCGATGACGATGACTAGGGTAAGCGACTGGATGGAACATTGACTTTGTTACCCACACTCGATGGCCTAGTCATAATTTTGTTGTGCGTCCAAGGTGACCGCGACATCCCCAATCTGTGGGCCCTATGTGGATGACTGAGTTGATGGGTGAAAACAAATTGATAAAGTGAGCTCTTTTCTATTAAAATATTGTGGTTATGATAGAGGGGAGATAATTTAGGGTTGCTCCTAGAGATAAGAAAAATTTAGGAGAAGATTTTTTAGGCCCCTACGTACACACATAGGTGAGGAAATGTATGGGTGTTGATGGACTTGCTCTAAAGACTATCAACATAATCTTCTAGATGCTGCTCTAAAAAAGAATCTTCTAGATTCTATGATGGAAAATAAGATCCAACCGTTTGTAATGTTTGGGTCCGCGAATCTTGATGCAATAGTCAAAGTTCAAAGTTATTCATACAATATATAGTGGTAAGATAATATAATAGGTAAAGCTCAAAAAATTATAATGTTATCAACATCTATAAAGTATGGGTATATTAGGTTCTTGTATTTGTATCATATAGAACTCAACATTGATTAGCTATACATAATATACTTGAAAATTTTGGTAACATGGTCTAGAGAAACAGGGGAGAAGATTCTAGAATGATGGAGAAGTGTGTTTTGAGGTTTGTGCATAGTGTGTGTTGTGCTAAAGACTATCAATAGTACCTTTTAGATGCTAGAATGGAAAAGAAGATCCAACGGCTAGCAATGTTGGGATTCACAAGTCTTGATCCAATGCTCAATATTCGAAGTTATTCATTGAGTGTTGGATCAAGACTCGTGAATCCCAACATTGCCAGCCGTTGGATCTTCTTCTCCATTCCAGCATCTAGAAGATCGATAGTATTAATTGATAGTCTTTCTTATCTTATCTTACCACTATATAGTCTACAAATAACTTTAAATATTGACCATTATTGGATCAAGACTCGTGAATCCCAATATTGCCAGCCATTGGATCTTATTTCCATTTTATAGCACCGAGAAGATGCTATTGATAGTCTTTCTTTTTTCTTATCTTACCACTATTATATATAGTGTATAGATAATTTTGAATATTGACTATTGAATCATGTCTCGTGAATCCCAAGATTGCTGCTAGCTATTGGATCCTCTTTTCCATTCCATCACCAAGAAGATACTATTGATAGTCTTTCTTTTGTTATCTTACCACTAATATATATATAGTATAGGCAGGGATAACTTTGAATATTGGCCATTGAATCATGACCCACGAATCCCAAAATTAATGCTAGCTATTGGATCCTATTTTCCATTCCATCATCTAGAAGATACTATTGATAGTCTTTCCTATATTATCTTAGCACTAGATAGTGTACGAATAACTTTGAATATTCACCATTGGATCAAGACTCACGAATCCAAACATTGCCAGCCATTGGATCTTATTTTCCATTTTAGCATCGAGAAGATATACACTATATATAACTAGTAAGTTGCACGTGCCCTGCACGTGAGACTCAAATAATAGACGACTGACTTATCATCACTATATAAAATTATAATAGGTAAAGCAGAAAAAATATAAATTTGATCAACATCTATAAAGTATGGGTGTATATTTGGTTCTTGTACTTTGTATATCATATAGAAGTCAATGATTATTAGCTATCTAAAACTTGAAATTTTGGTAACATGTTCTAGAGAAATGAGGGAGAAGATTCTAGAATGATGGAGAAGTGTGTTTTGAGTTTTGTGCATAGCATTCATTGTGATAAAGACTATCAATAGAATCTTCTAGATGCTAGAATGGAAAAGAAGATCCAACGACTGGAAATGTTGGGATTCATGAGTCTTGATCCAATGGTCAATATTCAAAGTTATTTTATACTATATAGTGGTAAGAAATGGAGAAGTTTTGAATAGGATCTAGAGCACCAATCCTGACCGTTGGGCAGTTAGATCCAATGGTTCAAAGCAGCTGGATTCATGTTGAATAGTACCTAGAGCAAAGTCCACCATGTTCTAGAACCATCATGTCACCACCCCCAAAATTTCATAGCACAATAGGTTGTATTCTCAATATGTGTAGATAGTTATTATTGATAGACTTAATGTATGCATTTTTTATCTAACAAGACCATTGAATTAATGTTGGTTAAATCACATTTCATACAATATATACGTGTGTGGCATGTGCCTTTTACTAGTCCATTCTAGCATCTTGAGGATACTATTGATAGTATTTCTTATCTTATCTTCCCACTATATATAATGTACAAATAACTTTAAATATTGACCATTGGATCAAGACTAGTGAATCCCAACATTTCTAGCTGTTGGATCTTATTTTCCATTCTAGCATCTATAAGATTCTATTGATAGTCTTCAACACAATGAATGCTATGCACAAACCTCAAAACACACTTCTCCATCATTCTATAATCGTCTCCCTCGTTTCTCTAGACCATGTTACCAAAATTTTCAAGTGTCAAATAGGTAAAAACCATTGACTTCTACATGATAAAAAGTACAAGAACCAAATATACACCCATACTTTATGGATGTCAGTCAAATTTATATATTTTTTGAGATTTACCTATTATATAATCTTACTTGTATATACTATATAGTGTACACATAACTTTAAACTTTGACCTATGTATCAAGACTGGCAAATCCAAACATTGCAAATCAAGGATCTTGTATCCACTCTAGCATGCATATAGAAGACTTTAGTGATTGTCTTTAGCGTTATGAATGTTATGCAAAAACTTCAAAACACACTTCTCAATAAATTCTAGAATATTCTTTGCCAATTCTCTAGAGGATGTCGAGTATAAGGAGGCTAATAGATTAATTTCTACATGATACAAAGTACAAGAACCAAATATACACCCGATATTTTATGGATGTGGCTCAAAATTATAATTAGTTTATGAGACTCAGCTAGTATAATTTTATAAAAAGATATGTCATACTTTTATTATCCGATTCTCACGTGTGCAAGGCATGTGCAACTTAGATATATAGTGTATGGGTAAATTTGAATATTCACCGTTGGACCAAGTCTAGCAAATCCCACATTGGTAAGCGTTGGTTCTTCTTCTCCATTCTTGCATCTAGAAAATTAGAGCACATACACCGTTTGGCTTGAGTCTAAAAAATATTGTCAAAAAGTGTCAGAAAAAGGTTGTCGGGTAGTAGAACTATTTTTTTCGTAGGACCCACTACTTAGTAAACGTACCAGTCAATCTTGCTTTTCTATTTGCATGAGATGCCATAATAGAAAGGATCTAGAGACCGACTGTGGGCCCTTTTACAAATTTATTATCTTAGACTTGAGCTTGTACTAGACTCAGCAGCGGTAAGACTCGTGTCTAACCTGAAAACACACTTCTCCATCATTCTATAATATTCTATGCTTAAAATATTCCAACTTACTCCCTCTATCCCAAAATAGGATGCATATAGTTTTTGGTCAAAGTCAAACTTTTCAAAATGTGACGAACTATATATAAAAATGTATTGATACTTATAATCTCTAATTAGTATTGTTAGAACCGTTATGACATATATCTTCATATAGTCTGCATTAGATATTGTAGATGTTGAAAATTTCCTCTACATAGTCAAACTTTAAGTTTGTTATGTTTGACCAAAAACTATATGCGTCCTAATTTGGGATAGAGGAAGTACTCCCTCTGTCCAAAAATAACTGACTTGGTTTTGCCTAGACTCGAATGTATCTAGACGTATTTTAGTGTATAGATACATTTGAATTTAGAACTGCCGTACATCTTATCTTACCACTATATAGTGTACAGATAACTTTGAATATTGACCATAGGATCAAGACTCGCAAATCCCAACATTTTCAGCCATTGGATCTTCTTTTCCATTCTAGCATCTAGAAGATTCTATTGATAGTCTTCATCACAATGAATGCTATGCAGTAAACTCAAAACTCACATTTCCATCATTCTAGAATCTTCTCCCTCGTTTCTCTAGACCATGTTACCAGAATTGTCAAGTTTTAGATAGCTAATAATCGTTGACTTCTACATGATATACAAAGTAAAAGAACGATATATACACCCAAACTTTATAGATGTTGATCAAATTTATATTGGCGGCAGCAGCAGCAACACCTGGGAAAACCGTCATCAATACTGGCGGCAGCGGCAGCAACACTTGGGAAAACACCAGTACTGGCAGTGGTATCCCAATCGCGAACAGTGGCCCCTCCAACAACACTCCCACCGACAACGGGCTAGCAGACCGCCCCCTGGTGACGAACCCATCCCAGAAGATCAGCCGCACCTCTTCGCTAATGAACATACCCAAGAGCGGCAACTGATCAAGCTCAAGGATGCTCAGTGGGCCCACTGTAGGGAGGCACTACGGGGCAACCCCTACCACCAAACTCATCACAACAGATGCTGATGGGTTATCACTGACTGCTCAAGGAGGAGTTCAAGCGCCAGCAACAAGTAATTGCCCAGCTCGACGAGCGTAGGAGGGTGGCAGATGAGTCGAGCCTCCGACGAGCTATGTTGTCTTCCATCGGAGGATCCTCCTCTAGAGGCAATGATCATGCAGCCACCAGAAGACGCTCTCGACTGGCTCATGTCACTTATAGGGAGCGGGAAGAGGCCATTCGAGCCCTTGACTTCTCGTTCATGACGGTGCACACACGGGGCAACATGCTCCCGAAAACGCCATAGGCAGTAGTGACGGAAGCCACCATGTACTTGCTCAACAACCAGCCGCCAGCTGCGGACCCATGATCCGCCATTTACCGATATACAGTCGCTGGCCTGGGACTAGTCGAAGCTATGCTCACTAAGGATCTAGCGCCGGAGCCGAGGAAAAGAAAGGCTCTAGCCAAGTACTACTCTACCTCCTCCTCAAGCGACGATGGCCATGACTTGTCGCTGGGACGCTGCTCACAACGACACGACTAAGCTAACAATGCACGTGATGATATCACACAGCGCAAGGTCGATAACATGCACGCGAGGCACGCTCACTCGACGGACTTGGAAGATGATGGGACGGAGCTCTGCGGCACCAGCTGCTTCAGCAGAGCTATACGACAAAACTGAATGCCGAAAGGGTTGAAATTCCCATCAAAGAATCCAGAATTTGACAGCCCCCAAGACCCGAAGATTTGGCTCGAGGATCATATCTCTTCTGTCAGGTTGCACGGCGGAACCACGAGCACGGCTATGAAATGCCTCCAGCTATAGCTGCAGGGCGTCGCCCGTGCATGGCTAAACAACCTCCCACGCGGGCCGATCTGTAGCTGGGATAAGCTGGTCTACAGCTTCGTGCGAAACTTCAAGGGAACTTACAAAAGGCGTGCATCAATCAAAGAATTAAGGGGACGCTACCAAAACACCGACGAGTCATTGCACTCACACATTCAGAGGTGGTCCATCAACAAAAACTCTGTAGAGGACATCTCCAAGGATCACGCAATCGACACATTCAACGGTGGCGTTTGCCGCAGGGGCTCAGGGAGGAGCTGGGTGATGACCCACAAGTATAGGGGGTGTATCGCAGTATTTTCGAGGGAAGTGAAACCCAATTTATTGATTCGACACAAGGGGAGCCAAAGAATATTTATCAGCCTTAACAACTGAGTTGTCAATTCAGCTGCACTTGGAAGCAATATTGCTCATAGCAGTTTATCAGTAGCAACAGTTTTGCAGTAGGAATAGTAAAGTAACAGCAGTAGCAAAGCAAAGATAGTAGTAACAAAAGCAGTAAACAGTGGGATTCGAGTGCGGTAGGCATAGGGATGGATGGACGGGTGTTGCATGGACAAGACAATTCACATAGCAATCAGAACATAGGGCAATTGCAGATAAATAAGATAAAGCATCCATGTACTAGACAATCCTAGGCATGTGTTCCATATATAGTCATACGTGCTCGCAATGAGAAGTTGCACAACATCTTTTGTCCTGCCAGCCCGTTTGCAGCGGGGCCTCTAGGGAACTACTGGCAATTAAGGTGCTCCTTTTAATAAAGCACCGGAGCAAAGCATTAACACTCCGCGAACACACGTGATCCTCACATCAAAGCATTACCCTTCCGGTTATCCCGATTTCTGTCACTTCGGGGCCATAGGTTCCGGACAAAGACTTGTGTATACAACTTGCAGATAAGACCCAAAACAATACTATCATAATGAATCAATAATAAGTTCAGATCTAAAATCATGGCACTCGGGCCCTGGTGACAAGCATTAAGCACAACAAGTCGCAACAAAGTCATAAAGCACTAATAGAAGATACTAGGCACCATGCCCTAACAATCTGATGCCATTACATGAACGATCTCATCCAATCCCTACCATCCCCATAGCCTATAGCGGGGGATTACTCACTCACAGGTGGGGAACATGGATGGTCGATGGAGAAGCGATGGTGATGATGATGGCGATGATCTCCTCCAATACCCTGTCCCGGCAGGGTGCCAGAACGGAGTTTCTCGTGCTGTTTCCTGGAATCTGGTGGTGGCGGCAGAGCGGAACTCCTTCTGGAAAAACGTCGAACCCCCCGAAATTTTTAGGTCAGAAGGCTCCTTATAGGCGAAGAGAGAGGCCGAGGGTGCTGGGGCCCACCACCCCTGGCGCGGCCAGCAGCGCCACCAGGTGGTGTGGCCACCCCAGGACTCTTCTCCGTCTCATATTCTAGCTCCTGGAGTCTTCGGGTGAAAGAGGATTTTTGGTATATTTTCCGGGATTTTTCCTGATAGTTGATTTTCTGCACTAAAACTAGACGCCAAGGCAATTCTGCTGAAAATAGCATCAGTCCGCGTTAGTTGCATCCAAATCACACAAGTTTAGAGGAGAAACAATAGCAAAAGTGTTTGGGAAAGTAGATATGTTTTGGACGTATCAACTCCCCCAAGCTTAGCTTATTGCTTGTCCTCAAGCAATTCAGTTAAAAACTGAGAGCGATAAAAGAAACATTCACGAACACATTTGCTTCATATGATGTATATATTCTCAGCATGTGATCAACTACTTAGACAATTCATAATAAAGAGTATGCAACTAAGTTTACTTAATAGGCATTGCAAGCTATGAAGAGATTCCAACTTAAAAATAATAAGTAGCATGAAGTATAAATATAAGCAACATTACAATGATCATAACAAGGTATGATAGAGTGGTATCTCGCTTTCCTTTTTATTGTGAATGCCAAGGCACCTCTGAAGTTCAGGTGAAGACTAGAAGTAAAGATGTCAAAGATACAAGCATCAAAGTCATAACACAAATAATCAAGTAATGGGATTGGCACAAAGAATGACAACTATGCTCTCAAGGAAGTGCTCATAGAATAAGTGGAGACTCAACAAGGAAATGAAAAGGTTTTGAATAGTTTGAAAGGCTTCCAAATGCTAAAAGTTTGGCACTCATTAGATTTGAGCTCTCATTGCCCCTATCATAAGCATATTTAATATGGTTAAGGTGAAAGTGAGGTCCAATCTGAGTTATATGCTTGACAGACTATAAACTGGAAATCCCATGTCCCTTGAGTACGAGGGCCGCTCCTCATGCTACTCAAGTTTAGTTACCTGTAAGTTCTTGTCATTGTAAATACGTGCGTATCATAGAGAACCGCCAGCAAGGTACCCCTTGCCCGATGATACGGAAGAATCCCCATATCACCATGACAAGGCAAGCATACAATGAGTATCTCAGCAATCTTTTTATTTACCAAGGCAATTCTGCTGAAAACATCGTCGGTTTGCATTAGTTGCATCCAAATCACACAAGTATATAGGAGAAACAATAGCAAAAGTGTTCAGGAAAGTAAATACGTTTTGGACGTATCAACTCCTCCCAAGCTTAGCTTATTGCTTGTCCTCAAGCAATTCAGTTGAAAACTGAGTGCGGTAAAAGAACTTTCACGAACACATTTGCTTCATATGATGTAAAGATTCTCAGCAATGTGATCAACTTACTTGGACAATTCATAATAAAGAGTATGCAACTGAGTCTACTTAATAGTCATTGCAAGCTATGAAGAGATTCCAACTCAAGAATAATAAGTAGCATAAAGCACAAACATAAGCAACATTACAATGCTCATAAAAAGGTATGATAGAGTGGTATCTCGCTTGCCTTTGATTATGAATGCCAAGGCACCTCTGAAGTTCAAGTGATGACTAGAAGTAAAGATATCAAGGATACAAGCATCAAAGTCATAACACAAATAATCAAGTAGTGGGGCAAACACAAAGAATGACAACTATGGTCTCAAGAAGGTGCTCAAAGAATATGTGGAGACTCAACAAGTAGAAGAAAAAGTTTTGAATAATTTGAAAGGCTTCCAAATGCCGAAAGTGTGGTACTCGTTAGCTTTGAGCTCTCATTGCCCCTATCATAAGCATCTTTAATGTGGTTAAAGTGAAAGTGAGGTCCAATCTGAGTTATATGCTTGACAGACTATAAACTGAAAATCCCAGGTCCCTTGAGTACGAGGGTCGCTCCTCATGCTACTCAACTTTAGTTACCAGTAAGTTCTTGTCATCGTAAGTATGTGCGTATCATTGAGAACCGCCAACGGGGTACCCCTTGCCCGATGATACGGAAGAATCCCCATATCAAAATGACAAGGCAAGCAGACAATGAGTATCTCAACAATCTTCTTATTTACCATGGGAAAATGGTGCTTTTTTCTCTCTTTCCTCTTTTCATAGAACTCTTTTTTTTCTTTTTCTCAATAGCTATCTCTCTCTTTTTATATAAGAAGAATGCTTCATAGATATCATTATGGTTACGCTGCAGGTTTCCACCATGTCAGCATGGATTGAACCAATGACCAGAGCGTTTCTCTAACACACATACATAACTCCATGGACTTACAAGCTCCCCTTTTATTTCACACCGACGACATCCGCAAATTAAAGAGCAAGGTATCAACTGGGTATATATTTACAAGTGTTGAAAGTGTTCCCCGTGACAGCACGGTTCTGCTAATCCCCAGTCTATAATTTGCAAGCATATAAATTTCATGGAGAGTTCACAATGGTTCAGGTTTATTAAGTGCAGGAAATAAACTGTGCCATCAAGTTCGTGAAAGCTTTACTAACTAATTTTCCCATAACAAGCAAACATTTTATTCGGAAGAAAACAAGGCATAATGAATATGCACGGGAGTAGCAAGTGATGCTAATAGGTAGGTATGGTGGACACTTTGGAAATATTTGGTTTAGGGAGTTGGAAAACATGAGTAAAACACTCAGTGGAAGTGAAGGCGAGCAACAGTAAAGGAGCGACAAACGAGAGAGCAATAGCTGTTATTATCATGCTTGCAACAAAACAGGACTACTAATGGCATGAAAGTGATTCAAGATCCTCAAGGCAAAATAATCTATCAAGGCTTAACTGATTATTACAGTCATGTGCATGCGTGAGCATGTGCCAAGTCAATCAAATGAAACATTCAGAGGAGGGTACCATGGTGTCATACCAATTTATGAATAGAGTAATGCAAGCAAACATCCATGAAACATGCTACAAACTATTAGCGAGCTGGAGCTAATCACAAGAAAGCAAGAACTACTAATCATCCAAAGAAAACATACACTCTACATGAACAGACTAAGCACGCCCACAGTGATGAGTATATGTACAAAAATGAAAACAAATAGAGTTCGTTACCAGCCTCTTACCATGCCTCAAGTTGTCATTGATCCTCATTATTTCTCTTCACTTGTGTGGCTTGAATAATAATATGAAACCAATAATCCACTGAGAATTGCTGAACCCTGTAGCAAACATGCAAAAACCAAAGAAGAACGACCAATATTTTTGGTGTTTTCGATTTTTAAATAAGAACCAAAAGAGGAAAACAAGCAAAGCAAAATCTTTTTGGGTTTTTCGAATAGTTCAAACAAAGCGAAAAGGGAAAACAAACCAAGGCAAAAAGAAGAAGAAAACCAAAGAGAAACAACAAAAATATTTTTGGTCTTTTTGTGTTTTTAGAAAGCAAAATCAAAGAAGAACGAAAACTGAAAAGAGAACGAAAACATGAATATACAAAGTACCGACGCAACATGATATAGAGATGAGTGCGGTGTCGGCGTACCTCCCCCCAAGCTTAGGCTTTTGGCCTAAGTGGGTATCAATCCATGTACGAATAGGGGTTCCAAGCGGGCGGATCTTGGTAAGAATGGTCGTAGCTGGGCCCATGAGAAGAAGAGGACGCTCACCAATCATAAGCGGACTGCTGATATGAAGACTCTCCCTCATTCGAGGGATGGACCGAATCATCCGTGACCTCCCTTATAGTGTCTTGCCCCTGTTGGGAGAGCTCTCCCAAGTACGTGTCGAGCTCCTCCTCAGTGAGGGACCATCCTTCCCTGTTATCAAGGTTAAACAAAATAGGTGCAGGCAAAAGAACAACATGCTGAAACTTTCTCTTTCTCCAACCAGCTTTGAGAAAGGTTATTTCATAAGACAACTCACTCAAACTGGCCCACGAGGAAATAAATTTATGCTGTATCATGGAATTAAAATCAAGCCTCTCTATGGGAAATTGTAGGTCTGGATGATGAGGCACTAAACCATGCAATGCTAGTAAACGAGAAGCAATGGGGCCTCCACAAATTCCACCTTTCTCACGGTTAGCAGCAAGACGGAAAGCTAAGTGATAGCTGGAGATATTACTAGTGTTCTCCCTACCCAATACGCTAGTGGCAAGATAATATGCAAAGTATCTAAGAGCAGGGAGTTGGATATTTATTATCTATCCGCATTGTGCCACGCGGTCATCATCATTGGTCACCCCTCGGTAAAGCTCCAACAAATCAGCGGGTCTCCCTTGAATTTTCTTCACGGTCCCTGTCATACGCACACCTACAATACTGCAAAATCTCTCCAAAGGCATGGTGAAGGGCATATCATAGATTTTAAAAGAGACAGTAGATTGATAGGATGTGTTAGTAAATGAGAAGCTCTCAACAAAAGTTTTGGTGAGCATAGCGTATTGTGCACTCTCATCTTGCATATAAGAGGTCAAGCCAACCCTCTCAATCAGTAGCAAGAAATCATCAAGAATACCTGCAGCTTGCAAGAAAGTAAAACAGGGAAAAGAGGATGGGTGAGCATCTCCATCATCCCTTTCACTGCCATACGTGTTGCAATGAGGTCTTCATTGTATGAAGGCCTATCTTGAGAGGCTGTTCTTGAGGGCCTCGACCTCCTAGGTGCATCACTCTCAAATATCTCTCCAAAAGTGTGGTTGTTCATGCTTGGTATTCTGAAATTTAAACACCTATCAAACAAGTGATTGCAAAGTAAATATAATAAAGGATTCTACTCATAGGGACTTGCAAGGGGCCTAAACATGCATCAAAACTATATCTCTAAGCATCAAACAAGCTTACAAGCTCTCATAACCAGCCACCTACAGCAGCAAAATACTCAATATATAATCCACTAAACACAAATCTACTTGGACAAGGGGAGGAGTCACATACCAAGGAACAAATGCTCCAAATTTCAGCAAGAAAGATGGGCTGAGAAAGGAGATCGAAGAAATAGAGAGCAAGCACAGAAAGAACGCGATTTTGAGCTATGAACTGGAGCTTACTCCGGAGAGAGAAGAAAGTGGCAGGTGAGAGAGTAAGTGGGAGGCCAGGGGTGGCCCACACCAGGGCATGGCGCCACCCAGGGCTGGCCGCGCCACCACATGGTGTGCCTTCCTGGTGGGCCCCCCTGGTACCTACCAGGTACTCCTCTGCCCCTTTTTCACGTAACAATTTAATATGAATTTTCTGGAATTTTTCGAGACACTTAATTTTTGGGCATTTTTCAGAGGAAGAAAGATTTTCTGACAGACAGATTTTTTTTGGAAACATGATGCAAGGACAAAACAAGGCTAGAACTACAAAAGTTCTATCATGCAAGCAACTAACAACACAAAGAAAACTAAACGAAAACAAAAACTAAAATGCAAAGGATAGAAATAATCGGAGATAATCATAATGAAAACATTGTTTTGTTCAATGGAATCCTTTTGTTAGAAAGGTTGATCAAGTCTTGCTACCAAAACAATTGCATATGAGACAAAACTTTGTATTCCACTAATGATTATGTTACCTCAACCTTGATAGCAATGGTCCCAATCATAATAGTTTCAAATTTTTCTATTCGTATGAGACAATATATTTCTCCAACTTGAATGCCTTCAACATGTTCAATTGAATTCAAACCATAAGTCCTTTCAATCTTCTTGGGGAAATAGACAGTATGTTCCTTGTCATTAACATTGAAGGTCAACTTTCCTTGATTACAATTAATAACAGCTCCTGTAGTATTAAAAAAAGGTCTCCCAAGAATAATAGACATATTATCATCTTCAGGCATTTCAAGAACAACAAAATCAGTTAATATCAAGCAATTGTGAGCCACCTAAACAGGTACATCCTCACATATACCCACAGGAATAGTGGTAGATTTATTAGCCATTTGCAAAGATATATCAGTTGGTATTAATTTTTCAAGTTGAAGCCTCTTATAGAGAGAGAAAGGCATAACACTAACTCCAGCTCCCAAATCACACAAAGCAGTTCTTACATAATTGTTCTTAATAGAGCAAGGGATAGTTGGAATCCCTGGGTCTCCAAGTTTCTTAGGAACCTTACCATTGAAAGAATAATTAGCAAGCAAAGTAGAAATTTCTTCATTAGGGATCTTCCTTTTATTACAATGTCCTTCATATACTTTGAGTAAGGAGGCAACTTAATAGCATCAGTCAAAGGGACTTGCAAGAATAAAGGCTTCATCCACTCACAAAACTTATTATAGTGTTCATCTTCCTTTGACTTGTATTTCTTATCGGGGAAAGGCATACGTTTTTGGACCCAAGGTTCTATTTCACTACCATGTTTCTTAGCAATAAAATCTTCTTTGGTGTATTTAGTAGTCTTAGTGTGGTTTTCAAGTTCTTCCTCAACTTTTTCTTCATTAGGAACTTCATTTTCTTCATTACCACTTTCAGTTTCAGCATCAGAGATAGATATACTATTAGGATCTATAGCAGGTTCAGAGGGTTCTATAACAGTTTTATGTTTCTTTTTCCTTTTTTTACGAGTATAACCACTATTTTTAGCTTGTTGAGAATCCTGCTCAATTCTTTTGGGATGCCCCTCAGGATATAGAGGATCCTGGGTAGCAGCACCACTTCTAGTTCTAATTTCATAAGCATGTTTTTCTTTAGCAGCATTAACTAGCAATTCGTTTTGCACTTTAATGAGTTGATCTATTTGAGTTTGAACCATTTGAAAGTGTTTAACAATCATTTTAACATCATTAGAGGTTCTTTCCATAATATCTTTCAACTCAACAATAGCTCTAGTGTTTTCCATTAGATGATTTTGCACCCCTTTATTAAAGTTATCTTGCTTAACAATAAAGATATCAAATTCTTCTAAGCATTGATCAGGAGATTTCAAGTAAGGGATATCACCTTCATCAAAGTGTTGGAGAGAGTGTACCTCAATAGTGGTTGAGTAGGGAACAGGCTTACATAATTCTTCTATAGGAGGTAAATTCTTGACATCTGCAGCTTTAATTCCCTTCTCCTTAAGACATTTCTTAGCTTCCTTCATCATTTAATTCAATAACTCCCCTCTTCTTTGATGTTGAAATAGGCACAGGAATAGATGGTTCAGGTACAATTACTTCAGTTATAGCTTGTTTAGGAGGAGTCCAATCTTAATAATTCTTGCTTATTTTAGCCATTAATTCCTCAGCTTCCTTCGGAGTCCTATTCCTGAAAACACAATCAACACAACTATCTAGGTATGTCCTAGATTCCTCGGTTAGTCCATTATAAAATATATCAAGAAGCTCATTCTTAGGTAATGGACTTCCAGCCTGTGCATGAATCAAAGCACAAAACCTTGCCCAAGATTCAGGCAATACCTCTTTTTCTCCCTGTTTGAAATCAAAAAGTTCCTGCAAAATAGCATGTCTACCACCGGGAGGAAAATATTTCTGTAGGAAAGTACTAATCAAGCATTCAGGGCTATCAATAGATCCAGGAGGTAAATTACTAAACCAAGTTTTAGCTTCTCCTTTCAGTGAAAAGGGAAAAATCTTAGCAACAAAGTAAGTACGCATCTTAATATCATCAGAAATTAAGCCACTCATGGTAGAAAGTTCATTCATATGTGCTACCACACTTTCATTCTTAGTCCCACAAAAGGTTCTTTCTCGACAATAGCTATATAAGATAGATCGAGAGAGAAATCATAATCTTCATCTGTAATGTTCATGGGAGAAGCAGCAAAGTTAGCAGCAGGAGATAATTTGGGTCTAATAGTACGCCTCTCAAGGAGACTCTTAGCAGCGCTCCTATCATAGGTGTTCTTACATTATTTAATAAACTCATCGGTCATCTCGACATAATCTTCTTCAATATCATAACTCTCACAAGACTCAGGTGAGCTAACAGGTGTGGTAGTGTCTTCATTAGGAGTTTCGGTATTTCCAGCTATAGTTCTAGCAATCGTAGCATCTAGGAAAGGACCTAATGAACCACTCTTATCAAGCACAGTAGAAGCAGCATCATAAGCATCAGAAGTTTCAGATTCAACAGTAGTAGCAGTGTGTGTAGCATGTGTATGTGGTGGTGTAATGAGCTTACTTATAACAGACGGTGAATCAAGAGCCGCAGAGGTGTTCAGAACCGTACCTCTTCTTGTAGTGGATGGTAAAATAGGAAACTTGCCATCACGTGACTTACCCATGATGGATGAATATTAGCGAACAATAGAGAATCCAAGTGAACTTGATAAATAAAGCTATGCTCCCCGGCAACAGCGCCAGAAAATAGTCTTGATGACCCACAAGTATAGGGGGTGTATCGCAGTATTTTCGAGGGAAGTGAAACCCAATTTATTGATTCGACACAAGTGGATCCAAAGAATATTTATCATCCTTAACAACTGAGTTGTCAATTCAGCTGCACCTGGAAACAATCTTGCTCACAGCAGTTTATCAGTAGCAACAGTTTTGCAGTAGGAATAGTAAAGTAACAGCAGTAGCAAAGCAAAGACAGTAGTAACAAAAGCAGTAAACAGTGGGATTCGAGTGCGGTAGGCATAGGGATGGATGGACGGGCGTTGCATGGACAAGATAATTCACATAGCAATCAGAACATAGGGCAATTGCAGATAAATAAGATAAAGCATCCAAGTACTAGACAATCCTAGGCATGTGTTCCATATATAGTCATACGTGCTATCTATTAGAACTTGCACAACATCTTTTGTCCTGCCAGCCCGTTTGCAGCGGGGCCTCTAGGGAACTACTGGCAATTAAGGTGCTCCTTTTAATAAAGCACCGGAGCAAAGCATTAACACTACGTGAACACACGTGATCCTCACATTAAAGCCTTACCCTTCCGGTTATCCCGATTTCTGTCACTTCGGGGCCATAGGTTCCGGACAACGACGTGTGTATACAACTTGCAGATAAGACCCAAAACAATACTATCATAATGAATCAATAATACTTTCAGATCTGAAATCATGGCACTGGGGCCCTAGTGACAAGCATTAAGCACAACAAGTCGCAACAAAGTCATAAAGCACTAATAGAAGATACTAGGCACCATGCCCTAACAATCTGATGCCATTACATGAACGATCTCATCCACTCCCTACCATCCCCATAGCCTACAGCGGGGGATTACTCACTCATAGGTGGCGGAAACATGGATGGTCGATGGAGAAGCGATGGTGATGATGATGGCGATGATCTCCTCCAATTGCCCGTCCCGGCAGGGTGCTAGAACGGAGTTTCTGGTGCTGTTTCGTGGAATCTGGTGGTGGCGGCAGAGCGGAACTCCTTCTGGAAAAACGTCGACCCTCCCGAAGTTTTTAGGTCAAAAGGCTCCTTATAGGCGAAGAGAGAGGGCAAGGGGGTGCCTGGGGGGCCCACACCACCCCCTGGCATGGCCTGGCCTGGCCCGTGCCACCAGGTGGTGTGTCCACCCCAGGGCTCTTCTCCGTCTCGTATTCTGGCTCCTGGAGTCTTCGGGTGAAATAGGATTTTTTGTATATTTTCCGGGATTTTTCCTGATAGTTGATTTTCTGCACAAAAAGTAGACACCAAGGCAATTCTGCTGAAAACAGCGTCAGTTCGCATTAGTTGCATCCAAATCACACAAGTATAGAGGAGAAACAATATCAAAAGTGTTCAGGAAAGTAGATACGTTTTGGACGTATCACTGGGCCGATCGAAGCCCAAAACAATTGACCACCTAATGGAGATCACGAACAGGTGGGATGATGGAGAGGAATCAGTGAAAAACAACCATGCCCACTCAGACGATGATGATAACCTTGGTCGCAGACGCGATCGCTGAGGAAAATGCTAGATGTGCGATTACGAGGACCGCGAGGAAATCGACATGGTCACGGCTGGCTACGCCGAAGAACGCGACGATGGCAACCGCAATAGCAGATACCAAAGTGGTGGATACCGCGACAACAGGAAAACCATGCAAGTAGAAGCAACACCGTACCCGCGATGAAGCACTTGGAACATCTATCTAGGACAAACTGTCCGGACCTTGCAACGTACATTTCTACATCGACAAACATGACAACAAGAGAAAATATAATCACCTCCTAAAGGACTGTCGTGAGTTCCTCAAGCTCCACGAAGGCCTGGCCCAGTGAATCGCGATGTGATAAACCATGGCTACGGAGCTGCCCCGGGTACCGTGGCTCGTGGAGCGCCACCACCACCACCCGAGACACCCCCACCTGCGGTTGTGCTAGTCTAGAACAATGGAGGCGAGCAGTACCCGCGACCGTTGGGGAATATTGGCATGATCCAAAAAGGACGGCCCTCCAATAGAGTGCAAAAGTCAATCACTCGCCAAATAAATTTTGTGGTCAATTCTCCACCCCCAACAACTGAGTACCTCATGCGGATCCCTGTCATGCCTGGAAACCTCCAACACAATGTTCCATGGCATCGTCCCAGGGAAGGGCGTATACCCACTGGGGAAAATCATCTTGGACATCATCTTCGGTACACCAACAAACTTCCGGCGAGAGCGCATCAAATTCGAAGTGGTGGATTGGCCCTCGCAGTACCATTGCATCCTCGGACGTGCCGCGTTCGCGAGGTTCATGGCGGTGCCACACTACGCCTACCTGCAGATGAAGATGTCGGGCCCTAACGACACTATCACTGTCAACGGAAGCTTCGAGAGGTCAGACAGCTGCGACATGGAATTCAACAGAATCACCCAAACCTTTGGAATGCAGGAGGAGCTGGGAAGGTTGAAGGAGTCAACAGACAATAGTCTTCCTACCCTAGTAAGACAAACACACCTAATCAATCTTTTGACTCATCGGTGCACACCAAGGCGGTCCAGGTCCATCCAACAGACCTGACCAAGACGGCCCTCATCGCCCATAACTTGAGTCTCGCACAGGAACTTGTGCTTGTCGAATTCCTCCGTGAGCGCTGGGAATTCTTTGCATGGTGTCCAGCGGACATGCCAGGGGTTCCCAGGGAATTCACCGAGCACTCACTCAACATGAATCCTGAAGCACGACCAGTGAAGCAGACGATATGTCAACTGTTAGAGCCAAGGGCAAAAGCAGTCAGTATGGAAGTCAATAGACTCCTGGACGCTAACTTCATACGAGAGATCAAGGAAAGTACCTGGGTAGCAAACCCCGTACTTGTTCCTAAAAAGGACACGGATATCCTGCGGATATGTGTGGACTTCACTTCCTTGAATAAACATTGCCCAAACGATCACTTCCCATTGCCGCGGATCGACCAGATAATCAATTCCACCGCGGGATGCGAGCGCCTCTGCTTCCTCAGAGCCTACTCAGGATACCATCAAATTCGAATGAAGGAGGAAGACCAGCAGAAAACGGCCCGCGTCAAGAGCCAGCTTGGCCACAATATTCAGGTCTACATCAACGACAGCATCGTTGATGACCCACAAGTATAGGGGGTGTATCGCAGTATTTTTGATAAGTAAGATTGTTGAACCCAGCGAGGAGCAGAAGGTGCTGGCTAGTGGTATGGATCAGGAATTCTCTGCAATTACTTAGCAAACGGATTTTTAGGGGTTTTCAATAAAGCAAGTAAACAAAGTACGAGTAAATAAAAGACAATAGGAATAAATGCAGCAAGTGGCCTAATCCTTTATGTAGCAAAGGACAAGCCAGTTGTATTACTTAAGATGAACAAACGTTCTCGAGGACACATGGGAAGACTGTCAAGTGCTTGCGCTTCATATAGTTGATTAATCTTCTTTAGCTTGCTAAGTGTTGTGTGGGTGAACCTGTACTAATGTACCGCCCCATCCAAGACTAATACGTACTTGTGATTATACCCCTTGCAAACATCTATAAGTACAAGAAATTAATTAAGCTATAAACCTAACCACAACTTTAAACTCTAAGACCCTTACGTCCCTTGTGCAATGGTTTCCTAACGGGGGTTCAGGTTTCTGTCACTCCGGCAACCCCTACGATTAGTAGCCAAATACACAATGCATTCCCCTAGGCCCATATAGGTGAAGTGTCATGTAGTCGATGTTCACATGACACCACCAGAAGAAGTACACCACAACTTAAATAACAATCTATTGAATCTCTCTCAACACAACTCCACTACTAACAACATGACTTCTCCCATGTCCTCAAGAAAAAACGAACTACTCACAAGACATCATATGGATCATGATCAGAGATGGAATAATGATGTATAACAATCTGAACATAAACAATAATTCAATGGTTCACTCAATAGCATCAACTACAAAGAGTAATCAACACCGGGAAAGTTTCCCCTATGAACTATAGCAAGATTCAACGCAATTGTTACAGCAATATGGAGATGGTGATGAGGGTGCTGATGGTGATGATAGTGGTGATGATGATGATGATGATCCCGATGAAGTCTAGCTTGATGGTGGTGTTGATGGAGACGATCTCGCCTCTCCGAGAAGGAATTCCCCTGGCAGAAATCTGTCTACCGGAGAGATCTTTCTCTCTCGGTGTTTTCCGCCCCGCAGAGGCGGCGGAATCTTTCTGTGGTTGCTCCCCGAGTCTTAGGGTTTCGGGAGGATGATATACGCTAGAGGGAAGAGGCTGGAGTGGGCCAGCGTGGCCACACCACCTCCTGGCGCGGTTTAGGGCTGCCCGTGCCAGGGGGTGGTGTGGGCCCCCTATGGCCCATCTCCACTCCGTCTTCTGGCATCCTTAGTCTTCTGGAAAAATAGGATTTTCCGTATATTTTCCCGGATTTTCTGATCTTCGAGAATTTTGCCTCCAAACAACACCTTTTCCATCGAATCCACATTGCGGTCCATGCTCCAAAAGTCATCAACCATGCAAAAACAGATGAAATAACATAAGTATCACCTCTCAATACGGAATATATCAATGAATAATAGTGAATTAAGACATAGAATAGTGATGCAAAATGGACGTATCAACTCCCCCAAGCTTAGACTTCGCTTGTCCCCAAGCGCAACTGAGCTCAATAAACATGACCTCATGTTTATGGAGTGAAGAGTCGATAAAAGAATACAGACAAGAAGGATCACATTCATCAAATACATAGATCATAATAGAAGACAACTCACTATTATATAACTCAACTTGCAATGAGTAAAGGAAACACAATAGAGATACATGCAGTAAATCATAATTGGTAATGGCAAACTTAGCTGTTGGTCGAAGAATAGTTGATAATTTGCTGGAGTTCACAAATAGCTAGTTTTCAATGATAGCTCTCAAAGTACTCCCTCCGTTTCATTCTATAGTGCCTATAGTTTCTGGCACGGAAATTAAGAAACACATGTGGATAGAAAATTAAAATAGTTTTGGATGGGATTTCTCATGGCTAATTGACGTGATAAAATAGAGAAGTTTAAATGAGGCATGAAACACTATATACTTTAGGTAAACTCCGTAAAAAGGTTGTCCAAACGAGTTGTGTAACACACTATATCTTATATTTTGGAATTTTTATTAAAAATCTATAGGCACTATAGAAAGGAACGGAGGGAGTAGTAAACATCAAGATAAGAGCAAAGTGCAAAACAAGGAACATAAGAAACATGATTGAATAAATCATCATATGAATGAATGAAACACAACAACTCAAAATACTTGCTGAGATAGAAGGGAATAGGTTTACTGACTCAACTACAAAGTAAAAGAAAGGCCCTTCGCAGAGGGAAGCAGGGATTGCAAGTCTCATAAAGAGCTCCCAAAAATTATGATACTTACTAGCTTTCAGCTCTCATTGCCCCTATCATAGGCATCCTTTTGGTGGTTAAGGTAAAAGTGACACAACTAAGAGGATATGCTTGACAAGTTTCAAATTGAAGTCCCATGCCCCTTACTTATGAGTACCGAACCTCATGCTACTCAACTTCAGTCACGAGCAAGCTCTTGTCATTGTAAATACATGTGTATCATTAAGAACCGCCAACGGGGTACCCTTTGCACATGACACAGGAGCTATCCCATAATCAAAATGACAAGGCAAGCAGACAGTGAGCATCTCAGTGATCTTTTTATTTGCTATTTGCTAGGTTTTTATTGAGGATGCTTCATAGAATGCTCACTATATTTATGCTACAAGTTTCCACCATGATTAGGCATGGCTTAGGCTAGCGGCCCAGGCGTTTCTCTAACACACATATAAACTCCATGATCTTACAAGTTCCACTTTTATTTCACACCGCTGGGATCCATAAGAAAAAGAACATGATATCAACTAGGTACAAATACCAACGAAGTGTTGAAAGCGTTCCCCATGATACATGGTTCTGCTAACTTCAACTCATAAAGCGCAAGCATATACGCAACAAAGAAGGACCCAATGGTTCAAGTTTATTAAATGCAAGAAAGTAAAGTGTTCCATCAAGTTCGTGAGAGCTTTAATCACTAATTTTCACATAACAAGTTTAATTTGGGAGGTAGAAACAAGAATTTACTTGGAATAGCAATAATGCTAATAGGTAGGTATGGTGGACACAAATGGCAAAGGTTTTGGTTTTAAGGAGGTGGATGCACGAGAAGAATTCCCTCTCAGTACAGGTTTTTGGCTAGCAAGGCTGGGTAGCAAGTATAAGAGTTGAAGGAAACAAATAAACATACAAGTGATAAAAACAAACATGCAATCTTCCTTGGAAGCACAAAAGATCTTAACTAAAGAATACTAGACTTATGAGCAAATCATGAAAGAAAGATGATGAAATTATTTTCTCTAGAGTACTTCTATCTTTTTCATTCAACTCTCGAAAATAGTGTGCTACTGACCGAGCCAAGTTTGCCAAAACCAACTAAATTAACTCAATGATCCCAAAGTGCTACCAATACTAACAACAAGATCAATCATATAACCACGAATTCAAAGCTAATATAAGCTATGCAAAAGAGTGAATGATAGAACTTCTCATTAATAATCCATAACGGCAACTCACACCAAGGGATACATATCTAACGAGAGAGGGGACACTTCCATAATGCAAACCATCCTACAAAATAACTCCGCTATTCATGATATGACTCTACTAAAAAGGTAAAAAGATAGAAGATAGTGATGTGATACGGCGGCACTCCCCCAAGCTTGGAACAAACCAAGGGGATGCCAAACCTGATGACGAATTACTTCTTTGGTGGTGGTGGTATCTTCTCATCTTCGTTCGTCTTCCAGGGTAAAGGCTTCCCATCAACAAAGGACATTGTGGTTTCCAACATCTTGAAACTTGCAGCAACACTTATGCGTTTAAATCTAGCCTCATACTCACAGTTTTGATTTTGAACGTCATAGAATTGTGCTTGCAGTTTGTTGGTTGTTTGGCAGAGTGAGAGGACTTCGTCTTTGAGTTCAGCAGACTCCTTTTGGTGCTCGGTGATGAGTTCAGAACAAACCTTATGGATGATATCCACTTCGCGCTCTTCCATCTTCTTGTACCTAAAGACTTCTTGCTCCAGTGCTTCCATCCTGTCCTCCAGACTTCCTTCACTTTTAGGTCCTTGAACCTCTTTAATCCGGACCTCCCCACCTTCGAGCAACAACTCCTTGGGATGAATCTTCAACTCTCTCATGTATGGGTTGATGATGTCTTCTAAGTAATCTCCCTCGGCTGATCCGGTGGAAGACATTGTGGCTACAAATCTGGGATCCTACCTGGCAGAAACAGATCGAAACAAAACACGACGAAAACACGATATACGAATCACAGAAGATCCGGGGGTTATATATTACGAAGTTTCATAACAAGAGGAAGGTACTAGGTGAAAATGGGTCGGAGATGGAGTCTGGGGTGGCCTCACCACCTGGTGGCACGGCCAGGGGTGGGCCCGCGCCATAGGGTGGTGTGGGCCACCCTGGCTCTGTTTCCATCCCTTTTTCGCTTCGTAGCTTTCCTTATTGAATGAAAACTGCAAAAATATAGTTGGATTGTATTTTCGTGGAACTTTTCTTACCAGAACTGTTACCTATTTGAAAACAGCCTCTGCAGGTCTCTGAATTTGGTCCTCGATGAATTTCTCCGGAGTTATAACTTGAAAGGCATCAACATCTTCATTGTAAGAATCTCCAGCAATATAGTGTTTGAGTCGCTGTCCATTCACTACATGTGTAGTATTATCTTTTAAAGAAGAAATTTTTATTGCTCCTGAACGGTATACTTCTTCTATAATAAAAGGTCCTTCCCATTTTGATAGTAGCTTTCCTACAAAAAATCTAAGACGAGACCTATACAATAGAACTTTCTCACCAACATGAAATTATCTCTTAAGTATTCGCTTGTCATGCCATCTTTTAACTTTTTCCTTAAAGAGCCTAGCATTTTCATAGGCTTCACTCCTCCATTCATCTAAAGAACTTAAGTCAAATAATCTTTTCTCACCAGCGAGCTTACAATCTCTATTTAGTTCTTTAAGCGCTTGAAGCTTTGAGTTCTAATTCTAAGGGTAGGTGACAAGCTTTCCCATAGACCATTTTATAAGGAGACATCCCCATAGGATTTTTGTAAGCAGTTTTATAAGCCCATAAAGCATCATTCAACTTCTTAGCCCTGTTTTTTCTAGACCTATTAACAGTCTTTTGCAAGATAGATTTAATTTCTCTATTTGATAACTCTACTTGACCGCTAGTTTGGGGGTGATAAGCTAAAGCAATTCTATGATTAACATAATATTTAGCAAGGGTCTTCCTAAAACCACCATGAATGAAATGAGAACCCCCATCAGTCATGAGATACTTAGGCACCCCAAACCTAGGAAAGATAACATCCTTAAGAATTTTTAGAGAAGTCTCCATGTCAGCACTCTTTGTAGGAATGGCTTCTACCCACTTAGTAACATAATCAACGGAAACAAGAATATGAGTGTAACCTTTCGAAGGAGGGAAAGGACCCATAAAGTCGAATCCCCAACAATCAAAAGGTTCAATAACTAGAGAGTAGTTCATAGGCATTTCATTGTGTCTAGAAATATTACCAACACGCTGACATTCATCACAAGATAAAACAAACTTTCTTGCATCTTTAAAAATGGTAGGCCAGTAGAATCCTGATTGTAGCACCTTTTGTGCAGTTCTATCTCCTGCATGATGTCCTCCATAAGCACTACCATGACATTTACACAATATCTCCTTTTGTTCATATTCTGGACCACATCTTCACATAATACCATCCACTCCTTTGTATAAGTGTGGGCCATCCCAAAAATAATGCCTCAAATCATAGAAGAACTTTCTTCTTTGCTGAGCTGTAAAAGTTGGAGGCAAATACTTCGAGACAATATAGTTAGCATAATCAGCATACCAAGGGATCCCTCGTCGGCTCACCCCTACTGCAGCTAACTGTTCATTTGGGAAACTATCATTAACAGGCATAGGGTCAAAAGATATGTTTTCCAAACGAGATAAATTATCAGCTACAGGGTTTTTAGCACCCTTCCTATCTACTATATGTAGATCAAACTCTTGTAAAAGCAGCACCCATCTAATAAGCCTAGGCTTAGCATCCTTCTTCGTCATAAGGTATTTAATAGCAGCATGATCAGTATGAATGATGACTTTTGAGTCTACAATATAGGGCCTAAACTTATCACAAGCAAAAACAACAGCTAGAAATTCCTTTTCAGTAGTAGCATAATTCCTTTGAGCAGCATCTAGAGTCTTACTAGCATAATGGATAACGTTTCACTTCTTATCAATTCGTTACCCAAGGAAAGCACCTATAGCAAAATAACTAGCATCACACATTATTTCAAAGGGTAAACTCCAATCAGGTGGTTGAACAATAGGAGATGTAGTTAAAGCCTTCTTAAGAGTTTCAAAAGCTTCCTTACAATCATCATCAAAAACGAAGGGTACATCTTTTTGAAGAAGATTAGTAAGGGGTTTTGATATCCTAGAAAAGTCTTTAATAAACCTTCTATAGAAACCAGCATGACCAAGGATACTACAAATACCTTTGATGTCTCTTGGACATGGCATCTTCTCAATTGCCTCAACCTTAGCTCTAACAAGTTCTATGCCTCTTTCAGAAACTTTATGCCCAAGGACAATCCCTTCATTAACCATGAAGTGGCATTTCTCCCAATTAAGAACAAGATTAGTTTCTTCACATCTCTGCAAAACTTTATCAAGGTTGTGCAGACAATTATCAAAAGAAGTTCCATAGACAGAAAAGTCATCCATGAACACTTCTACAATTTCCTCACAAAAACCATGAAAGATAGCAGACATGCACCTTTGAAAAGTAGCAGGAGCATTACATAAACCAAAATGCATACGTCTATAAGCATAAGTTCCATAAGGGCAAGTAAAAGTAGTTTTTTCTTGATCTTGTTATTTAACAGCAATTTGAGAGAAACCAGAATAACCATCAAGAAAACAAAAATGGGTCTTTTTAGACAACCTTTCCAACATTTGATCAATAAAAGGAAGCGGGTAATGATCTTTCTTAGTAACTTTATTGACTTTTCTAAAATCAATGCACATCCTATAGCCTACTACTATTCGTTGAGGAATAAGCTCATCATTATCATTAGGAACAACGGTAATACCTCCTTTTTTAGGAACACAATGAACAGGACTAACCCATTCACTATCAGCAATAGGGTAAATAATACCAACATCAAGGAGTTTCAATACCTCATTCCTTACCACTTCCTTCATCCTGGGGTTTAAACGTCGTTGGTGCTCTATTACTGGCTTTGCATCTGGTTCGATGTTGATAGAATGCTGACATATAGTAGGTGAAATCCCTTTTAAATCATCCAGAGTATAGCCCATAGCTCCTCGGTGTTTCTTCAAAACCTCCAACAACCTTTGTTCTTCCTTTCCTGAAAGTTTAGAGCTAATAATAACAGGATATATCTTTTTATCATCAATATAAGCATATTTAAGATCATCAGGGAGAGGTTTTAGATCGAAAACCAGATCCTTTAGGTGGCAACGTGGTACCCAAGTCTTCTACAGGCAAGTCATGCTTAAGCATCTTAGGCTGATCACGGAGAATCCTGTCAATCTTGTTCCTTTCTTCCATGAATATTTCACTTTCATGATCTTCCATAAATTGCTACAAAGCATTGTTAGGAGCAAGAGAAATAGAAGCAAGTTGTTCAACCCTAAAATCCTCATTATGGGTTTCCTCTTCACAAGGTTCTTTAGCAAATTTTGAGAAATTAAACTCATAAGATTCCCCATCAAACTTAGTCAAGATTTTCTCCCTCTTGCAATCAATAATAGCTCCACAAGTACTAAAGAAGGGTATACCAAAAATGATAGGATAAATTTTACTAGCAGCTGAACCAAGTACTACAATATCAGCAGGATACTTAATCTTACCACAAAGAACTTCCACGTCTCGTACAATACCAATTGGAGAGATGGTCTCTCTATTAACAAGGTGAATAACCACATCAATATCTTCCAATTCGCAGGGACTGATTTCATGCATAATTTCTCTGTAAAGCTCATAAGGAATAACACTGGAACTTGCACCAATATCACATAAACCATAATAGAAATGATCACCAATTCTAACAGAAAGCACAGGAACACTAGCCTTTTTAGTTCTATTAGGATGTGAAACAATATTAGAAGTATCCTCACAAAAGATTATGTGCCCATCTTCTATGCTTTTAGTGACAAGGTCTTTCACAATTGCTACCACAGGTTCAATGTTTATTTGTTCATCAGGTTTTACAGTTCTATTTTCACTTTTGGTGATTACATTAGTTATCATAGGATGGTCCTTTACCTTTTATGGGAAGGGAATCTTCTCGATATAAGGTTCAGGTAAGATGGGATCAATAATGCAATACTCAGCACTCCCGACAGGAACATAGTCAACAATATCTTTGTAAGGTGCATGGTATTTATTCCATCCCCCTTTTGGAATTTCGATATAAGAAGCAAAAGCTCTAAAGCAATTCATAATAACTTGAAAATCAAGACCATAAGCATTACTAATATTTTGAAAGTCATCAGTTCCCATAAAAGATTCAATGCATTCATAATCATAATTTATACCTGACTTTCTACCTCTGTCATTCTCCCAAGCTTCAGTATTGTCTTGAATACGGTCCAGAAGATCCCATTTAGCTTCTTCTTCCATACGAGTGAACGATCCAGCACAAGAAGCATCCAATAAATCCTTGTCATGTAGAGGGAGCCTTGCATAAAAGTTATTGATAATAATATTGTTGGGGAGCTCATGAATGGGACATTTGAGCATTAGTAACTTCAATCTCCCCCAAGCTTGAGCTGTACTCTCTCCATCAAGAGGCCAAAAGTTGTATATTTGATTCCGATCTTTATGAATATCACTAGGAGGATAAAACTTTGAATAAAAGAGAGGCACTATTTCCTCCCATTCCAAAGCTTGACCATTCTTCAGCAGCTTATACCATTCCTCAGCTCTTCCTTTCAGTGATAATGATAATAACTTCTTCTTAACTTCATCTATAGTAATACCTGAACACTTGAACAACCCGCATAATTCGTGTATAAAGAGTAAATGATCACCAGGATGGACAGTTCCATCCCCAACATAGTAGTTATCCATAACACGATAAATAATTCTTGTAGGTATTTTGTAAACATCATTCTCAGCAGGTGGTGGCTTATCTACTACCTTAGCAGTGGTAGTAGCATTACCAAATAAGAAACTCAGCGAATTATCCATAACGAAAATAAAGCAACTAAAAGAAGTAAACAATACTCACAGTAGAAGTTTCCTTTACTAGTTCCACTCTCCAATAGCGCTTCACTCCCCGGCAACGGCGCCAGAAAATAGTCTTGATGACCGACAAGTATAGGGGGTGTATCGCAGTATTTTCGATAAGTAAGAGTGTCGAACCCAACGAGGAGCGGAAGGTGCTGGCTAGTGGTATGGATTAGGAATTCTCTGCAAATACTTAGCAAACGGATTTTTAGGGGTTTTCGATAAAGCAAGTAAACAAAGTACGAGTAAATAAAAGACAGTAGGAATAAATGCAGCAAGTGGCCCAATCCTTTATGCAGCAAAGGACAAGCCGGTTGTATTACTTAAGATGACCAAACGTTCTCGAGGACACATGGGAAGACTGTCAAGTGCTTTCGCTTCATATAGTTGATTAATCTTCTTTAGCTTGCTAAGTGTTGTGTGGGTGAACCTGTGATAATGTACCGCCCCATCCAAGACTAATACATATTTGTGATTATACCCCTTGCAAACATCCATAAGTACAAGAAAGTAATTAAGGTAGAAACCTAACCACATCTTTAAACTCTAAGACCCTTACGTCCATTGTGCAATGGTTTCCTAACGGGGGTTCAGGTTTCTGTCACTCCGGCAACCCCTACGATTAGTAGCGAAATACACAATGCATTCCCCTAGGCCCATATAGGTGAAGTGTCATGTAGTCGACGTTCACATGACACCACTAGAAGAAGTACACCACAACTTAAATAACAATCTATTGAATCTCTCTCAACACAACTCCACTACTAAAAACATGACTTCTCCCATGTCCTCAAGAACAAAACAAACTACTCACAAGACATCATATGGATCATGATCAGAGATGGAATAATGATGTATAAAAATCTGAACATAAACAATAATTCAATGGTTCACTCAATAGAATCAACTACAAAGAGTAATCAACACCGGGAAAGTTTCCCCTATGAACTATAGCAAGATTCAACGCAATTGTTACAGCAATATGGAGATGGTGATGAGGGTGCTGATGGTGATGATGGTGGTGGTGATGATGATGATGATCCCGATGAAGTCCAGCTTGATGGTGGTGTTGATGGTGACGATCTCCCCTCTCTGGGAAGGAATTCCCCTGGCAGAAATCTGTCTGCCGGAGAGATATTTCTCTGTCGGTGTTTTCTGCCCTGCAAAGGCGGCGGAATCTTTCTGTGGTCGCTCCCCGAGTCTTAGGGTTTCGGGAGGATGATATACGCTAGAGGGGAGAGGCTGGAGTGGGCCAGGGTGGCCACACCACCTCCTGGCACGGCCTAGGGCTGCCCGCGCCAGGGGGTGGTGTGGGCCCCATGTGGCCCATCTCCACTCCGTATTCTGGTATCCTTAGTCTTCTGGAAAAATAGGATTTTTTGTATATTTTCCCGGATTTTCTGATCTTCACGAATTTTTCCTCCAAACATTACCTTTTCCATCAGAATCCTGACTGCAGCGGTCCATGCTCCAAAAGTCATCAACCATGCAAAAACAGATGTAATAACATAAGTATCACCTCTCAATACGGAATATAGCAATAAATAATAGTGAATTAAGACATATAATAGTGATGCAAAATGGACGTATCAATCGTCCAAACTAAGGAGGAAGCCTTGTTACTCGACGATCTCCATGAGACCTTCGATAACCTCGAATGCTACCAGATCAAGCTAAACTTGAATAAATGCGCCTTTGACGTAACATCTAGGAAATTTCTCCGGTACGTCATCTCCAAGAGGGGAATTGAGGCTAACCCGAAGAAAATAAAGGCCATACTGGCCATGGAGAAACCAAAGAACGTCAAAGGCATCCAGTAGCTGGCTGGGTGAATCGCGGCACTAAGCCGATTCATCAGTCGAATGGTCAAGAAGGCACTACCATTCTACCAGCTCCTTTCCAAAGCTGAAAAGTTCGAGTGGACGGAAGAAGTACAAGAAGCATTTGAAGAACTCAAGCATCTACTATCCACTTCGCCGGTGTTGGTAACACCTAGAGAGAAGGAGCCCCTATTGCTATACATCTCTGCCACCAACCAGGTGGTTAGTACCGTGCTCGTAGTGGAACGAGCTGAAGAAAACAAAGTCCACGGGGTGCAACGTCCACTCTACAACCACAACAAGGTGCTCACACGAGTAAAACAGCAGTACCCGCACCATCAGAAGCTGGCATACGACATCTTCATGACAGCTCGGCGACTGCGCCACTACTTCCAGGAGCACCCCATCATTGTCGCGAACGACGCTCCACTAGGTCACATCCTCAACAACCCCGATGCCACCAGACGAATCGCGCTTTGGGGGATAGAATTGTCCCCACGAGACATCACATACGAGAAGCAAGACGCGATCAAATCGCAAGTACTCCTGGACTTCCTTGTTCACTGGATGGAGAACCAGCTCCCCGACACGCTAGACATGTCCTGCCTATGGACAATGCACTTTGACGGATGAAAACGTCGAGAAGGAGCCAGTGTCGGCATAATCCTGACATCGCCACAAGGTCACAAGATGAGGTATGTTTTGCGAATGCAGTTCCGTGCCTCCAACAATGAAGCTGAATACGAGGCCCTGCTCCATGGGATGCAGATTGCCAAAGCTTGTGGTGCAACACGACTCGTCATCTACGACGACTCTAAGATGGTAGTGGATCAAACCATGAACCGGTGTGATGCCATGAACGACAACATGATCGCCTACTGCAACCTCTATGATGCACTCGAATGAGACTTTGATGGCTGTGAAATACGGCATGTTGGCCATGAGAGCAACGAAGAGGCGGATGCACTCGCCAATATTGGCTCCACCTGTGCCCTGGTGCCACCTAGAGTATTCCTAGAGCAAATATGTGAATGCTCCATCAAGCCAAAGGTTCCAGAACATCCAACTAGCACGTCAAAGGACTCGGGGGCTACGCCACCCGACGAAATCAAAACACTTGAAGATAAGGAACAAGATAGAGGACTCGAAGTCCCCATGGAAGTCATGATGATCGAGCCATCCTGGACACAACCATACATCACATACCTGCTCATCAAAAGGCTGCCAGATGACCCGACAGATGTGCGACATATAGCGCGACGATCCAACACTTTCGCCATCATTAATGGCGAACTATATAAGCGCAGCATCTTAGGAGTCCTTCAACGATGCGTCTCCAATGGAGACGGGAGAGCCATCCTCCTCGAGATACACGAAGGCACTTGCGGCCATCATGCCGGAAGCCGCGCCCTTGTCGCCAAGGCTCTACGAGCTAGTTTCTACTAGACAACGGTAATGCACGACGCTAAGTACATCGTCCAGAAGTGCAATTCTTGCCAAAGATTTGCGGACAAACAACACGCACCTGGTGTAGAGCTTAGGGCAATACCTGTGGCTTGGCCCATTGCGCAATGGGGACTCGACATGGTTGGCAAGCTGCAAAAATCTTCACCTGGAGGATACGTCTACCTCCTCGTCACAGTCGACAAGTTCACCAAGTGGATTTAGGCCATGCCGGTAACAAACCAGTCAGAGGCCACCGCCGTCAAATTCTTCGAGTTCATCGTCTTCCGATTCGGGGTGCCACATAGCATCATCACCGACAACGGAATGAACTTCACCTCGAACGAATTCCAAGATTTCTGCGAAAACCTGGGAATCAACATCAGCTATGCCTCGGTGGCGCATCCTCAGACCAATGGTCAAGTCGAAAAGGCCAATGACCTCATCTGCAGCGGCATCAAAAAAAGGCTCCCCAGACCACTCGAAAGAGCTGTTGAGTGCTGGCCCTACGAGGTATCATCGGTACTATGGAGCATGCGTACAACTCCAAATAGCGCCACAGGCTACACCAATTTCTTCATGGTACACGGTGTCGAGGTAGTACTACCTATAGAAATACGCTAAAAGCCCCAATGGTCGTAGCATACAGTGAGGCGGAATCAACTGTCACACTCGAATACTTTGTCGACCTCCTCGATGAAGCATGTGAAATAGTAGCGGAATGACCCACGATCTACCAGCAGAACCTCCGCAACTACCATAGCCGAAGGCTAAGCCCAAGGTCCTTCGTCAATGGAGACCTCGTCCTGCGACTGAAGCAGCATGGACACCTAAAGCTCGAATCCCCTTGGGAGGGACCTTATGTGATTACTGAAGTAATCCCAGGTGGCGCCTACCGCCTTAAAGACGTAGAAAGTGGAGTTGCATACTCTAATGCCTGGAACGTCGTGCATCTACGTCGTTTCTACCCTTAGATGTTTTTACTTTACAAATAAGGCTATTCAGCCAGGCTACTTAGCCACACATTGTACCTCCTGATATTCTACGAATAAATAAAGCTAAGTGCCTCCAACCTTGTATCTCTGTTTTAATTGCAATTATGTCACTCGGGGGCTGCGCCACCCTGTTTACCTTGTCACACGAGTAACGCAGTAACCTGAGTAGATGACATACTACTAATCGAACCCTTGATAAACCCAACCCAGCTGCAACGCACCGGAAAGATTGGCAAGGTGTTAAGATAAGTATGCATCATGCTAACGAAATGACACTGCATAGTACAAGCTACTCAAAAAATTCACAAGCGACCAAGATTTACACACACTATGGGTAACGAAAACACCCAATATACGAACTTTACAACACCTTTTACATCTCCGCGTAGGCCCAAAACTACTCTACTAGCGTAAAAGGAGAATGTTGGTGTGTTGATCGAACAACTCGATGATGTCTTCGGCTGGCTGATCAACCGCCCGATAATGGGGCACCATATTCCACGCCATTCCCTCCGGTGGGGGTGGCGGTCCGGCAGTAAGAGCTACCAAATCCAGATCGGGTCGATGCATGCGCACAAGTGCAAGTGCATCCTTGGCACCCACGACTAACTGCTGACGCACGCACTTGCGAACTGCATAAGCATCTTGGAACTTCTTCAATAAAGCTAACAAGCTTGAAGGCATAACATCCAAGGAGAACATTTCCTGAAAGATGTGCTTCAGGCATGACTGCGCCTTCTTCAAGTAAAGCAGCACCTTCGATGCATGATCCTGCAACATCGCCAACACGACTACGCGATCCCGATCAACCCAAAAGTACCCGCTAGCTTCTAGATGCTCCTGGGTCAATTAATTTAGCTGAATGCCTAGAGAAGGAGAAGAAGCTAGGGAAACTAACTACTAACAACTGCAAAGAGTAGTAAAAAGCATAAGGGCAAATCGCCGCCACAAGTGGCTAGAGAAGGAGAAGAAGCTAGGGAAACTAACACTTCAATTGCTCATTCAATTGAGCCACCTCGCCCAGAAGATATTTCTCACGTTCACTGGATTTTTCGGCCTTCGACTTCCACATGTCAGCGCTACCACGGATCATGGGCATCTCTTGCTCCAAGTGTTTTATGCGATCACGCAATTGAGATAGTAGCGACAATTCCTCCACCTTTGAACGTGGTTTCGTCACGGGTTCATTGGTAGGAGGTGTATCAGATGGATCACTCGAAGGACACTATCCAAGCACAGGAACAGACGAATAAGACCAACCATTCAAAATAACACCAAAAACAAAAGCATCAAGCTTAGAAAGTTTTAACGGGGCACCCCCACAAGCACAACGCAGGTCAAAGAAGTCTGGAGAAACTAGAATATTACAAAAGGATGACAAAGGGATAACCTATAGCTATGCATTGGCACTTGGGGGCTTCATCGAGTCATTGGAAGCCTCCAACGCTACAGCCTTCTCGGTTACAACCTCTGATGCCGTGGCTTTCACCATCTTCGACCACTTCAGCTCCGCCGAGTATTTTGCGAGTGTCTCAATGAGCTGAGGTCCATATTTGTGACAACGAGAAGCAAAGGGAGAAAAAACTACCTGCTAGCCATCTGAAGTAACCGGAATCACCGTGGAGACCTTGGTAGGGTTCAGATTAACACCATGGGCTTGCACCATCGCAAGTCCCATGGTAGCTCCGACCCCCCTCTGCGCATTCTTGAACTCCATGGGAACGCCTCCGGCGAAGGACTCCACCAATCCATCAAGATCTTCGATAAGCTCGGCCTTGGGAACCATCTCATCTCAAAGATGCCCAAGCACACCCTTGGACTTTTGAAGGGAATCCTTGATAGAGACGCTGCGGTCTTCGACCGCATCTATAGCACCGGCCAAAGCATCCTAGTGAGTCAGAGCTTGAGCGTCGAAGATCACACCAGCAGCATTTGCAGAAGACACAAATGAGGACAACCAAACACAGGCAAATGTAGCAAAAAAAATGATGGAGCATCATACCTGAGACTGCCTTAACAATAGAGAGAAGCTGATTCATGAACATTTCTCCCTGTCAGCTGCAGCGGCAAGCAGGTCCTCCTCGTGCTTCTTCGACTCCTGGATGGAGCGTTCAAAGGCTTTGAGTGCCTCGTCACGTTTCTTCTCTGCTGCGGCAAGAACCTTCTGGAGGGAATTGACGCGACGGAGGAGCTCATTGTTCTCACCTACAAAGGATGATAGAAAAAATTAAGCTCGACGATTTTCTATACCAAAAGTATAGAGATAAAGAGTGCAAGTTCACCTTCGAATGCGAGGTGATGGGTCTCCAGCAAGGCTTGCTGACGGCCCAAGGATGTAATCTGTTTGGCGAGGTGAACTGATTCCTTCAGGACAGGCTGCAAAACCAAACGCATCAGCACCAACCTAATTTCGACTTACATAGTCAAGAAAACTTACATGATCCTCCAGGGACTCCGAAGTATCCTTTTGTGAGGACGCCTGGGCAACCATCTGGTGCTCCTCCGCGTGGGGGGAACTTGAAGAGTTGGCATCGGAGGTGGCCGCCACCTGGGGGGAGTGAGAACGCTCCTCAACATCCTTACCCTTGGAGTCTATGACTCCACTCTCCTTCAAGAAGAAGCAATCATCGGACGATGATGATTTAGTTTTGCTACAGCAAATGGCACAAAAACAGTCCACCAGTATATTGCTGAACTCGGGGGCTTCCTTCTCTTCATCGACGTGGATGGTGAATCCTGACTAGTCCCCCTCCACCGCTTCACGAGGGATCACTCCCTCTAGCCGAGGAGGCAGAACAGTAGCCACTTTCCAGTCCTAGCACAAGAGGCAGCATCAGTATAAGGAAAGACTAGTAGGCAGCCGAAAACAAGAAGAGGTAAAGAAAGAAAGCTACCTCAGGCGGAGGGTGACTTGCGTAGAACAGAGACACGGCTAAGACATCGGGGAGTCTCTCCTTGGATGTGAACTTGGTCAGCATCCGGAACCTCCTATCTACTTCACCCGAAGAAATATCTTCCCGGGAGATGCGGGTGACATCATCCACACCAGTCCACCAGTATATTGGATGCGCCCTAGGTTGCAACAGCTGCACTCAACGATGCATCCAGGTGCGAATGAGGTATGCGTCAGCGACCTCTTTCCCTAGGATGAGTTCAAGGTCACAAACCCGCTTGTAGAAAACCTCGGTTTCTTCGGCTTTGCCGGGCATCACCGTGTTCTTCCACGACCTGCTCCTTCTACACTCCACATTTGGATCAAAAGGTGCGAGTCCATAGAGTTCACCGTTGGCCTTCTGGTCGCCGATTGATGTCCCACAAGTATAGGGGGTGTATCGCAGTATTTTCGAGGGAAGTGAAACCCAATTTATTGATTCGACACAAGGGGAGCCAAAGAATATTTATAAGCCTTAACAACTGAGTTGTGAATTCAGCTGCACCTGGAAACAATCTTACTCACAGTAGTTTATCAGTAGCAACAGTTTTGTAGTAGGAATAGTAAAGTAACAGCAGTAATAAAGTAATGGCAGTAGTAACAATAACAGTAAACAATAGGATTCGAGTGCGGTAGGCATAGGGATGGATGGACGGGCATTGCATGGACAAGACAATTCACATGGCAATCAGAACATAAGGCAATTGCAGAAAATAAGATAAAGCATCCAAGTACTAGATAATCCTAGGCATGTGTTCCATATATAGTTATACGTGCTCGCAATGAGAACTTGCACAACATCTTTTGTCCTGCCAGCCTGTTTGCAGCAGGGCCTCAAGGGAACTACTGGCAATTAAGGTGCTCCTTTTAATAGAGCACCGGAGGAAAGAATTAACACTCCGTGAACACATGTGATCCTCACATGAAAGCCATTCCCTCCGGTTATCCCGATTTCTGTCACTTCGGGGCCATTGGTTCCGGACAACAACATGTGTATACAACTTGCAGGTAAGACCATAAACAATACTATCATAATGAATCAATAACATGTTCAGATCTAAAATCATGGCACTCGGGCCGTAGTGAGAAGCAATAAGCATAACAAGTCGCAACAAAGTCATAAAGCACTAATAGTAAATACTAGGCACCATGCCCTAACAATCCGATGCCATTACATGAACGATCTCATCCAATCCCTACCATCCCCATAGCCTACATCGGGGAATTACCCACTCATAGATGGGGGAAACATGGATGGTCGATGGAGAAGTGATGGTGATGAAGATGGCGATGATCTCCTCCAATTCCCCGTCCCGGCGGGGTGCCAGAATGGAGTTTCTGGTGCTGTTTCGTCGAATCTGGTGGTGGCGGCGGAGCGGAAATCCTTATGGAAAAACGTCGACCCCCCTGAGTTTTTAGGTCAAAAGGCATCTTATAGGCGAAGAGAGAGACCGAGGGGGTGCCTAGGGCGGCCAGACCACCCCCTAGCGCGGTAAGGCCCAACCCGCGCGGCCAGGTGGTGTGGCTAGGCCCCAGCCCAACTCCGTCTGATATTCTAGCTCCGAGAGTCTTCTGGTGAAATAGGATTTTTGGCTTTTGTCCCGTCCAATTCCGAGAATATTCATTTTCTGACTTTCCTGGAACCAAAAACAGCAGAAAACAGGCAGCTGGCACTGTGGCTCTTGTTAATAGGTTAGGCAAATAAATCATATGAAAAGTACTCCAAAGTGTGGACAAAACATAAGAAAGTAGATAAAACCAAGCATGGAACATCAAAAATTATAGATACATTTGCAATGTATCAACATCCCCAAGCTTAGCTCCTGCTCGTCCTCGAGTAGGTAAGTGATAAAAAGAAAGAATAATTTTTGAGGTGACATGCACCATCATAAACTTGATCAAAGTATTTGTAAAACATTAAAAGCTGGGATCATAGTACTTCAATCATAACATGAAAGACAAAGTTCTAGCAATAAGACAAAGAAACTATGATGCAACATGAAAAGGCATAAACAAAAGATTCATGAATAACAATGCTTTGCAAGACGTTTGTTTGTTTCACATAAAGAAAACATAGCATAGTACTATTCAGATTGTCCCTCATAGAGTAGCAAATATAAATGCACGTGACACCTTCAAAGTCCATAAGAGTGACTAGATACAAATAGTTTAAAACAAGCAATATCAATGTATACATCAATTAACAAGTCTTGGGACAATGCACATAGAACTAAGAATGGCCACTATGCTCTCAAAGTAAGTGCATAAAGGTAGAAGGTGGAGACTCAATATATATAGTGGAAGAAAGGCCTTCATAGAAGGAAGTAGGGATTCAAGTCTCATAATGATCTTCCAAAAATTATGGTACTTATAGGTTTCATCTCTCATTGCCCCTATCATAAGCATCTTGAAGTGATTAAGGTTAAAGTGAATAAACTATGGTGTACATGCTTGATGAAGTATAAGTTAGAAATCTCTTGTCCCTTGAATATGAGGGTCGCTCCTCATGCTACTCAAGTTTAGTCACTGGTAAGTTCTTGTCATCGTAAGTACATGTGTATCACAGAGAACCGCCAACGGGGTACCCCTTGCCCGATGATACGGAAGAATCCCCATATCAAAATGACAAGGCAAGTAGACAACGAGCATCTCAGTAATCTTCTTATTTACCATGGGAATATGGTGCTTTTTTCTCTCTTTCCTCTTTTCATAATCTCTTTTTTTCTTTTTCTCTTTTTCTCAATATAGGACTCTCTTTTTTATATAAGAAGAATGCTTCACAGACAGCTTATTATGGTTACGATGCATGTTTCCACCATGTCAGCATGGATTAGACTAGCGGCCCAGGCGTTTCTCTAACACATATACATAACTCCATGGACTTACAAGCTCCCCTTTCATTTCACACCGATGACATCCATAGACAAAAGAGCATGATATCAACTAGGTACAAAGTACCAGTGCAATGTTGAAAGCATTCCCCATGACATCATGGTTCTGCTAATCCCCAACAAATAAGTGCAAGCATATACAACATAGACGACACAATGGTTCAAGTTTATTAAGGGCAAGAAAATTAAAGTGTGCCATCAAGTTCGTGAGAGCTTTAATCACTAGTTTTCTCATAACAAGTTTAATTTGGAAGGTAAACAAAAACATGAATATACTTGGAATAGCATATGCTAATAGGTAGGTATGGTGGACTCTTTGGAATAACTTGGTTTAGGGAGTTGGATGCATGAGTGGAACTCATACTTGGTTACGGAGGCTAGGAAAAGACTAGGAGCGACAAACTAAGAGAACAAAAATGGCCATAATCATGCAGAGCGACAAAACATCATTGATCAAAGCATAAAGTGATACTACAAGTTGAAAACTAAAGGATCATAAATGCTATGGTGACTTTGGATAGTCATAACATGGTGTGATCATGTGCCAAGTCAACCCAAATAAAGCATCAAAGGAGAATACCACAATACTATGCTTTAATATGCTAAAACAACGCATGATTGTTCAAAGGCACATTAAGCAATCTCAATTGTTTATAACATGTCATGCTACAGAAAAGAATACTAAGCATAAAGCCAAAATAATATCGAGCATGGCATGACAAAGCATATGCCACAGTCAAAAACAAGCTCTCTTTACCACTTAAGCATGAACTTTCCTACTCTTTTTCAATCCAAACCAACTATTTGAAAACAAATGTATGAAAGAGGGGGTCCAACCAATTTATTCAGAAAACTAAGAAAACCAAGAAAATGAAAAACCAAAAACAAAGACGCTCCAAGAACAACACAACTGTACATGAAACAATAAAAATGAAGTGTTTGGAAGAAACCTGAGATTTTTATTGATGAAGAAGGGGATGCCTTGGGCATCCCCAAGCTTTGACGCTTGTACTTCTTGGATATTTCTTGGGGTGACATGGGGTGGCATCCCCAAGCTTGAGCTTTAGTCCATTCTTCATCTCATTACATCATTCTCTCCATACACCTATAATTTTTCCTTCATACAAAACTTCACACAATCTTTATTAGCAACATTAGTGCGCTCAAGATAATAAGTCTTTGGGTTCAGCTTCAACACCAATAAAACTTCCATTAAAACACAAGCTACTGTAGCACTTCCCTTGAAAAGCTCAATTCCCCAAAGAGAACTCAAAAAGGAACCAACAAGAAGCAAATGCAAATTATGGCAGGAATCTGTCAAAACAGACCAGCAGGTAAAAACCAATTTTTTCGAAGACCTTATGTTGCTCAAATCAAAAAGTATTGAACTAAAGAAAGTTATATAACAACCTGGGGCAGACGCACAAAAATTCACGCCTCAAAACAACGTACAGATATTTTACACGAATTTTTACAGTGAAGCACAGAAATCTGTTTTGGGACAGCAATTTCCCAAGCATTACTTCTCTCTCATTAGAGGTTACTCTTGGCACAAAAAGCAAATAAAAAGGATAAAGAGCGGTTATTACTGAAGTAATAACTTCCAATACTCATCTAAAACTTTTGGGTTATCTCCCAATAAGTACTTTTCTTTAACGCCTTTAAGTTAGGCATGATAGTTTGAGAGGATGCTCACATAAGAAATATGAATTGAAGTAAAAGAGGGCATCAAGAAGAAAATTCAAAACACATTTAAGTCTAACCCACTTCCTATGCATAGGAATCGTGTATGCAAATAAATTCGCAAAGAACAAATTGATAGGCATAGGAAAATAAAACAAGAGTAACTTCAAAACTTTCAGCACATAGAGAGGTGTTTCAATACCATGAAAACTTCTATAACCATATTTTCCTCTCACATAATAATTTTCAGTAGACTCATGAATAAACTCAAGAATATAACTATCACATAAAGCATGCTTTTCATGATCTACAAACACATATTTTTTATCAACCTCAAAAATAGTGGGATTAAAACCTTCAATCCCACTTTTAATAATTCTATAACAAGATGGCTGATCATTCAACATAGGACCATCGTCTAGAGCTTTATCATAAACATTTTCTAAGCAAAACTCTTTAATACCATGCAAATCGAAGTAAGCACAAATAAAGGATTATCATAGATAACATGAGCATAACATTCATCCTCCTTTGTTAAGTGTGGGGGACAATCAAATAATGTAAGGGATAAAGAGTTACACTCATTAGAAGGTAGGCATGGGTAGCTAATACATTCTTCCTCCTTTTGTTCATTGCTATCCTCCTCTTTTTCATCTAATGAGCTTTAAGGTTCATCAATTTCTTCTTCCATAAGATCCTGCAAGGCATTAGTCTCTTCCATTTGTGGAAAGCATCTATTAATATATTCAAGAATATTATCAAAGAAAAATTTAAGTATATCATAAACCTCATATTTATAAGGTGAATCATCAATATTTTCAAGCAAACTAGCAAGTTCAAATGCACCCTTCCAAGCAATAAATTCCTCAATTTGTTCCACATCATAAAAGTCATAATTCCCCTTAACATAAGAAGATATGGTAACATTATTATTATACTCACATTGAAAAGGAAGGTGTTTATACCTCTTACAGCAACAAGATTTATCAAAGCAATAACTAACATTATAAGTAGAGCACACGTTTCTAGCAATGGTATACAATTTATCAATTTGTTCCCATAAGTGTTTCCCTTTTTGTGACAAGTGGTGTTCCTTATAATAATATTTTTGATCTTCCGTGAACCCACCTTGCCAATAAGATTCAGTTTCAAAGAAAACAACCATTGATAGAAAGCATGATAAAGCAAGATAATAACAGACGAACGAAAATAACAACTAGTGTAGGAACTAATTTTTTTTTTGTATTTTTGATAAAGAAACAAGCAAGCAAAGCAGAAATAAACTAAGCTTGAACAATAGTGGTTCCAAGTGGACTTGATAAATAAAGCTATGCTCCCCGGCAACGGCGCCAGAAAATAGGCTTGATGACCCACAAGTATAGGGGTGTATCGCAGTATTTTCGAGGGAAGTGAAACCCAATTTATTGATTCGACACAAGGGGATCCAAAGAATATTTATAAGCCTTAACAACTGAGTTGTAGATTTAGCTGCACCTGGAAACAATCTTGCTCACAGTAGTTTATCAGTAGCAACAGTTTTGTAGTAGGAATAGTAAAGTAACAGCAGTAATAAAGTAAAGACAGTAGTAACAATAGCAGTAAATAGTAGGATTCGATTGCGGTAGGCATAGGGATGGACGGACGGGCGTTGCATGGACAAGACAATTCACATGGCAATCAGAACATAGGGCAATTGCAGATAAATAAGATAAATCATCCAAGTACTAGATAATCATAGGCATGTGTTCCATATATAGTCATACGTGCTCGCAATGAGAACTTGCACAACATATTTTGTCCTGCCAGCCCGTTTGCAGCGGGGCCTCAAGGGAACTACTGGAAATTAAGGTGCTCCTTTTAATAAAGCACTGGAGCAAAGCATTAACACTCAGTGAACACATGTGATCCTCACATGAAAGCCATTCCCTCCGGTTATCCTGATTTCTGTCACTTCGGGGCCATTGGTTCCGGACAACAACGTGTGTATACAACTTGTAGGTAAGACCATAAACAATACTATCATAATGAATCAATAACATGTTCAGATCTGAAATCATGGCACTCAGGCCCTAGTGACAAGCATTAAGCATAACAAGTCGCAACAAAGTCATAAAGCACTAATAGTAGATACTAGGCACCATGCCCTAACAATCCGATGCCATTACATGAACGATCTCATCCAATCCCTACCATCCCCATAGCCTACAATGGGGGATTACTCACTCATAGATGGGGGAAACATGGATGGTCGATGGAGAAGCGATGGTGATGATGATGGCGATGATCTTCTCTAATTCGTCGTCCCGGCAGGGTGATAGAATGGAGTTTCTGGTGCTGTTTTGTGGAATCTGGTGGTGGCGGCGGAGTGAAACTCCTTCTACAAAAACATCGAACCCCTCTGAGTTTTTAGGTCAGAAGGCATCTTATAGGCGAAGAGGGAGACCGAGGGGGTGCCTGGGGCAACCAGACCACCCCCTGGCGCGACCAGGCCTAGCCCGCACGGCCAGGTGGTGTGGCTGGGCCCCAGCCCCATTCCGCCACATATTCTAGCTCCGGGAGTCTTCTAGTGAAATAGGATTTTTGGCTTTTGTCCCGTCCAATTCCGAGAATATTCATCTTCTGACTTTCCTGGAACCAAAAACAGCAGAAAACATGCAGCTGGCACTATGACTCTTGTTAATAGGTTAGTCCAAGAAATCATATGAAAAGTACTCCAAAGTGTGGACAAAACATAAGAAAGTAGATAAAACCAAGCATGGAACATCAAAAATTATAGATACATTTGCAATGTATCACGGATATAGAACCATTTCTCCCTCCATCCTTGGATATATTCAGCAATTTTGAGAGAAAAATATTGGACATTGGGGTCCATATAAATTTTGCAGCCTGCTATGTCATAGACTACCGATCGGGATCCTGACTGCCGCTTCAATTTGAAGAGCTTTTTGAAAATACCAAAGTGTGGCTAGATTCTGAGCTAGCACTCACACAACATGATGTAGCAGGCAATGCGGAGAATGGAATTGGGGGTCAGCTGATGGAGCTAGAGCCCGTAGAAGCAGAGTAGCCCTCGCACAAACTTGTGGAGAGGGAGAGAGAGGCCCTGAATGACAAAAGCGAGAAACATCACCTGAAATCTGGAAGGAGGATCAGGGATTAACTCATCGTTGGGCATTTGGCAATCAACTTCATTGGCCGGAAGGCTGCCATCCTGGCACTAGTTGAAGAGCTCCATCTCCTTTGTGGCGGACCGCCGCCATGATCCATTGGTGACGCGCATGCCCGCTCCTTTCTTCTTGCTAGTTGCAGAAGCAGTGCCAAAGCCCGTAGCTGCGGTGAACTTCTTCTTGGCTGCAACAATGGCGGCTGCAGATCCATCAGCGGACGCGCCCTTCTTCGTCCCCATCTTTCGCTTGCGGTAGGAGCACAAAAAGTAGCTCGGGAAGGTCTTGAGACCGTCCAGCGCAACAATGGAGGCGAGAAATGGAATAGCAGCAGGAAGCAATGGAGGTAGCGCGTAAGGGAGAAGATGAGTTGTGGGGAAAATTTACCGCATAGAGACCCCTACTTAACCCTAGAGCAGATGCAATCCAATGGCCAGAGGCACATCAACTAGACACGTGGTGCAAATCAAGGGGGACACGTGGCGATGAAAGCGGTGAACCATCGTCACACTTTTCCCTTTACGCACGAGAATCAAGGAGACATAGTTAACACCGAAGATTACGCACGCCTGGTAAAATCCAAGTCATAAGTGGGGTCCCACCTTCGCCACGTCTTGTCAAAACCGCTCACGCAGGAAAATGAGGTCATCTCATCGTCAGCACTGACGTCATCTGCTCTAGTGGAAACATCTTTTGACTAATCTAGTCCTCACTTGAGTCTACGACTCGCCTAAGCACTAGGGGGCTACTCCTAACAGGACCGCTGGCCGCGCACCCGAAAAATTTTATGGACATAGAAACATTTCTACAAGGTAATGACACTTAAACCCCTCCTTCGAATCAACAATTCAATTGTGGACTCGAGGGCTACTCTCGTAGGGAGCACTAAAAGCATATTTGGATGAAACAAGCAAAAGATGATAGCAGTCGAAAAAGTTCAAAGTCCACACTCGAGTCTACGACTCGAATAGGCACTCGGGGGCTACTCCCATAGGGAGCGCTAGCTGCGCACCCTATGATTTTTCTTTTTCTAAATATGTGTTGACTATGTCCACACTCGAAAACATTGGTGAATCTGCCTCATATTTTCCCTGCAAGAAGACTGTGTCTCTTCGGCAACCTGAATCATCTCTGCGATGACAACAATTCGGATGCCATGCTCGCATCGTGAAGATACGACCTGAAAAAGTCCTGGAAACACACCTGCTGCGCTCTACCAGAAATAATCTGTGCCTATAGGCACGATAAGATAAGCTTTGATGGACGCGTCGAGTGCTCACACTTATATACTAGAATTCGAGTCTGTACGACCTCCGCGGCATGAGTCGAATTACGCCAGCACTTTTCCAAATTCGAGTCCGGGAACTCGAGTTTGAGTAGATTGCGTTGTTTTTCCCTAAGGCAGTTAACTAATCCTGATTCATCAGATGAATCAGGCACATATATCGACAATCCCTATGACATAAACTAAAGCACCCGAAAACATGTTCGGCTATGCACTCGAAGGATTCATAGTCTCCACTTGAATCTGCGATTCGACCGGACACTCGGGGGCTACTGACGTGGGTGATACGTCCAAAATGTATCCACTTTCCCGAACACTTTTTCTATTGTTTTTCCTCTAAACTTGTGTGATTTGGATGCAACTAACACGGACTGACGCTGTTTTTAGCAGAATTATCTTGGTGTCTAGTTTTTGTGCAGAAAATCAACTATCAGGAAAAATCCCGGAAAATATGCCAAAAATCCTATTTCACCAGAAGACTCACGGAGCCAGAAGACGAGAAGGAGTAGGGCCACGAGGGGCCCACACCACCTAGCCTCGCAGGCTAGGCCAGGTCGCGCCTGGGGGTGGTGTGGCCGCCTCGGCTGCCCCCTCGGCCTCCCTCTTTGCCTATAAGTTGCCTCTTGACCTAAAAACCAGGGGGAGTTCGAAATTTTTCCAGAAAGAGTTCCGCTGCGCCGCCACCACCAGATTCCGCAATTCGGAACCAGAAACTCCATTCTAGCACCCTACCGGGACGGGGAATTGGAGTAGATCATCACCACCACCATCGCTTCTCCATCGACCATCCATGTTTCCCCCATCTATTAGTGAGTAATCCCCCGCTTTAGGCCATGGGGATGGTAGGGATTGGATGAGATTGTTCATGCAATGGCATCAGATTGTTAGGGCATGGTGCCTAGTATCTATTATTAGTGCTTTTTGACTTTGTTGCAACTTGTTATGCTTAATGCTTGTCACTAGGGCCCGAGTGCCATGATTTCAGATATGAACGTGTTATTGATTCATTATGATAGTATTGTTTATGGTCTTACCTGCAAGTTGTATACACATATTGTTGTCCGGAACCAAAGGCCCTAAAGTGACAGCAATCGGGATAACCAGAGGGGATGGCTTTGATGTGAGGATCACATGTGTTCACGAAGTGTTAATGCTTTGCTCCGGTGCTCTATTAAAAGGAGCACCTTAATTGCCAGTAGTTCCCTTGAGGCACCGCTGCAAACGGGCTGGCAAGACAAAAGATGTTGTGCAAGTTCTCATTGCGAGCACGTATGACTATATATGGAACACATGCCTATGATTATTTAGTACTTGGATGCTTTATCTTATTTATCTGCAAATGCCCTATGTCTTGATTGCCATATGAATTGTCTTGTCCATGCAACACCCGGTCATCCATCCCTATGCCTACCGCGCTTTAATCCTACTGTTTACTGCAATTGTTACTACTGCCTTTACTTTTACTACTGCTATTACTTTGCTATTGCTAATACAAAACGGTTGTTACTGATAAACTGTTGTGAGCAAGATTGTTTCTAGGTGCAGATGAATTGACAACTCAGTTTTTAAGGCATATAAATATTCTTTGGCTCCCCTTGTGTCGAATCAATAAATTGGGTTTCTCTTCCCTCGAAAATACTACGATACACCCCCTATACTTGTGGGTCATCAAGACTATTTTCTGGCGCCGTTGCCGGGGAGCATAGCTTTATTTATCAAATTCACTTGGAATCACTATTGTTCCCTGCCATCCATCCATCATGGGTAAGTATCGTGATGGCAAGGTTCCTATTTTACCATCCACTAAAAGGAGAGGTATGGTTCTGAACACCTCTGTTGCTCTTGATTCACCATCTGTTATGAGTAAGCTCCTTACACCACCACATACACATGCTACACACACTGCTACTACTGTGGAATCTGAACTTCTAATACTTATGATGCTGCTTCTACTGTGCTTGATAAGAGTGGTTCATTAGGTCCTTTCCTAGATGCTACGGTTGCTAGAACTATAGCTGGAAATACTGAAACTCCTAATGAAGAAACTACTACACCTGTCAGTTTACCTGGGTCTAGAGAGAGTTATGATATTGAAGACGGTTATATTGAGATGCCCAATGAATTTATTAAAGAATGTCAAAACACCCATGATAGGAGTGCTATTAAGAGTCTCTTTGAGAGGCGTACTATAAAACCCAAATTGTCTCTTAATGCTAAGTTTGTTGCATCTCCCATAAACATTAAAGATAAGGATTATGATTTCTCTCTTGATCTATCTTACATAACTATTGTTGAGAAAAACCTTTTTGTGGGACTAAGAATGAAAGTGCGGTATCACATATGACTGAGCTTTCTACCATGAGTGGCCTATTTTCTGATGATATTAAGATGCGCACCTACTTTGTTGCTAAATTTTTCCCTTTTTCACTAAAAGGAGAAGCTAAAACTTGGTTTAATAATTTACCTCCTGGATCTATTGATATCCCTGATTGCTTGATTAGTACTTTCCTATAGAAATATTTTCCTCCTAGTGCTAGACATGCTATTTTGCAGGAACTTTTTGATTTTAAACAGGGAGAAAAAGAGATATTGCCTGAATCATGGGCAAGGTTTTGTGCTTTGATTCATGCACAGGCTGGATGTCCATTACCTAAGAATGAGCTTCTTGACATATTTTATAATGGACTAACTGAAGAATCTAGGACATACCTGGATAGTTGTGCTGATTGTGTTTTCAGGAATAGGACTCCCAATGAAGCTGAGGAATTAATGGCTAAAATAAGCAAGAATTATGAAGACTGGACTCCTCCTGAACCAGCTATACCTGAGACAACTATACCTGAACCAACTATTCATGTGCCTACACCAACATCTAAAAAGAGGGGAGTTATTGAACTAAATGATGAAGTGATGAAGGTAGCTAAGAAATGTCTTAAGGAGAAGGGAATTAAAGTTGCAGATGTCAAGAATTTACCTCCTATAGAAGAATTATGTAAGCCAATTCCCCACTCATCTACTATTGAGGTACACTCTCTCCAATATTTTGATGAAGGTGATATTCCTTACTCTAAACCTCCTGATCAATTCTTAGAAGAATTTGATGTTTTTATTGTTAAGCAAGATAATTTTAATAAAAGGGTGCAAAATCATCTAATGGAAAACACTAGAGCTATTGTTGAGTTGAAGGATATTGTGGAAAGAACCTCTAATGATGTTAAAATGCTTGTTAAACATTTTCAAATGGTTCAAACTCAAATTGATCAGCTTATTAAAGTACAAAAAGACTTCCTAGTTAATGCTGCTAAAGAAAAACATGCTTATGAACTTAGAACTAGAAGTGGTGCTGCCACCCAGGATCCTCTATATCCTGAGGGGCATCCTAAAAGAATTGAGCAGGATTCTCAACAAGCTGAAAATAGCGGTACTACTCCTAAGAAAAGAAAAAAGAAACATAAAACTGTTGTAGAACCTTCTGAACCTGCTAAACATCCTAATAGTATATCTGTCTCTGATGCTGAAACTGAAAGTGGTAATGAATAAAATGATGCTCCTGATAAAGAAAAAGTTGAAGAAGAACCTGAAAGGCATACTAAGAATACTAAATACACTAAAAAAATTGTTGCTAAGAAACATGGTAGTGAAAGAGAGCCCTGGGTCTAAAAATCTATGCCTTTCCCTGATAAGAAACACAAGTCAAAGGAAGATGAACATTATAATAAGTTTTGTGAGTGGATGAAACCTTTATTCTTGCAAATTCCTTTGACTGATGCTATTAAATTGCCTCCTTATTCAAAATATATGAAGGATATTGTCTTGAATAAAAGGAAGATACCTAATGAAGAAATTTCTACTTTGCTTGCTAATTATTCCTTTAATGGTAAGGTTCCAAAGAAACTTGGAGACCCAGGGATTCCAACTATTCCTTGCTCTATTAAAAATAGTTATGTTAGAACTGCTTTGTGTGATTTGGGAGCAGGAGTTAGTGTTATGCCTTTTTCTCTCTATAAGAGACTTCAATTGGAAAAACTAATACCAACTGATATATCTTTGCAAATGGATGATAAATCTACTACTATTCCTATTGGTATATGTGAGGATGTACCTGTTCAAGTAGCTCATAATTGCTTGATATTAACTGATTTTGTTGTGCTTGAAATGCCTGAAGATGATAATATGTCTATTATTCTTGGGAGGCCTTTTCTTAATACTGCAGGAGCTGTTATTAATTGCAATCAAGGAAAGGTGACTTTCAATGTTAAGGACAAGGAACATACTGTCTATTCCCCAAGAGGATTGATAGGACTTACGGTTTGAATTCAATTGAACATGTTGAGGGCATTCAAGTTGGAGAAATATATTGTCCCATACCAAGAGAAAAATATGAACCTATTATGGTTGGGACCATTACTATCAAGGTTGAGGTAAGATAATCATTAGCGGAATACAAAGTTTTGTTTCATATAAATTTTTTTTGGTAACAAGACCTGATCAACCTTGTTAGCAAAAGGATTTTAATGAACAAAACAATGTTTTCACCATGATTATCTCTGCTTACTTTTATTTTATGCATTCTAGTTTTTGTTTTCGTTTAGTTTACTTTTCCATTGTTTGTTGCTTGCTTTTTAGAGTGTCTTAGAACTTCTGAAGTTTTAGCTTTATTTTGTCATTGCATCATTCAAAAAAATCTTTCTGTCAGAAAATCATTCGTCTATACCTGAAAATTGCTCAAAAATAAAGTGTCTCGAAAAATTCCAGAAAATTCATATTAAATTTTTATGTGAAAAAAGGGGCAGAGAAGTGCCTAGAGAGTACCAGGGGGGCCCACCAGGTAGGCACACCACCTGGTGGCGTGTCCAGCCTAGGGGCGCGCCTGGCCATGGTGTGGGCCACCCCTGGCCCTCCACTCACTCTCTCACTTCCCACTTCTTTCTCTCTCCCGAGAAAACATTAGTTCTTTGCTCGAAATCGCATTCTTGTTGTTCTTGCCCATGATTTTTCGATCTCCTTGCTTAGCCCATCTTTGCTGCTGAATTTTGGAGCATTTGTTATCCGGTATGTGGCTCCTCTGCTTGTCCAAGTAGATTTGTGTTTAGTGGTTTATATCTTGAGTATTTTTCTGCTGTAGGTGACAGGTTATGAGTGCTTGTAAGCTTGTTCAATGCTTAGAGATATTGTTTTGATGCATGTTTAGGCCTCTTGCAAGTCCCTATGAGTAGTGCCCTTCATTATGTATTCACTTTGCAATCACTTGTTTAATGGATGTTTAAATTTCAGAATATCAAAGATGAACAACCACACCTTTGGAGAAATATTTGAGAGGGACACGCCTAGGAGGTCAAGGCCCTCAAGATCAGCCTCTCAGTTTAGACCTTCATACAATGAAGATCTCATTGCACCACGCTTTGGCAATGAAGGAGATGAGGGGGATGCTCACCCATCTACTTTTCCTTGTTTTACCTTTTTGCAAGTTGTAGGGATCCTCAATGATTTCTTACTACTGGTCCAAAGGTCGGTTTAACCTCATACATGGAAGATGAGAGTGAGAAATATGTCGTTCTCACCAAAACATTCGTTGAGAGTTTTGTTTTCACTAACACCCCTATCAATCAACTATTTCTTTCAGAATTTATAATTAGCTTATTACCATGTCATTGGAAAGATTTTGCAACATTATAGGTATAGTCATGTCGGGGACCGTGAAGAAGATCCAAGGTCGACCCGCTGATTTGCTGGAGCTTTATCGAAGTGTGACAAATTACGATGACTACGTAGCTCAGCGCGGGAAGATAATAAACATCCAACTCCCAGCTCTTAGATACTTTGCTTATTATCTTGACACTAGCATTCTTGGTAGGGAGAACACAATTAATATCTCCAATTATCATTATCCTTCCTCGCTGCTGCACTTAATAATGATACCCAGTACAATCTTGGCTCTCTCATTGCTCGCCGCCTAGCTACTAGGGGACCTATTTATGGGGGCATTATTGCTTCACGCATGGTTACTGCGTTAGAACTTTCTGTGGATCCTAATGATACTGTATTGGAACCACACAGGCTTGATCTTGCTGCCATGAAAACACATCACTTCGTCACTGTTGACTCTAATACAGACAGTTTAGTATACAGGATGATGTTTACTGACGGGGATGAGATGGAGATTCATTTGCCGCAATCTACTTTGTTTAGTCTTCACAAGAGGCCGTGGTCGTGTTCCAAGGAGGAGGTGGACGAGCAGCTCTACTTCCTTGGTTTCCACAGGAAGCACTAGCAGGATGTGCCCTCTTATGACTACTCTGCGCACTACGGTGGGGCGTCCTCGAGCTCACACCAGGACGAGGGTACCTCCTCGCCGTACTACGGAGGCGCTCCATCTTGGCCAGCTTGGGATTGATACCCACTTAGGCCAAAAGCCTAAGGTTGGGGGGAGGTACACCGACATCACGCTCATCTATATATCATATTTAGTCGGTACTTTGTATATCCATGCTTCGTTCTCTTTTTAGTTTTTGTTCTTTCTTTACTTTTGCTTCTAAAACACAGAAAGACCAAAAAATATTTCTCTTGTTTCCCTTTGTTTGCTTCTTCTTCTTTTTGCCTTGGCTTGCTTTTTCCTTTTTGCTTTGTCTGAACTATTCGAAAAACCCAAAAAGATTTTGCTTTGCTTGTTTTTCCTTTTTGTTCTTGCCTTTGAAAATCAAAAACACCAAAAATATTTGTTGTTCTTTTTTGGTTTAGTGAAAATTGTTGCAGGGTTTAGCAGTCCTCAGTGGAATTTGGTTTCATGTTATTATTCAAGCCACACAAGTGAAGGGCAATAATGAGGATTAATGACAACTTGAGGTGTGGTAAGAGGCTGGTAACAAACTCTATTTGTTTTCATTTTTGTACATATACTCATCATTGTGGGCATGCTTAGTCTGTTCATGAAGGGCGTATGTTATTTATGGATGCTTAGTAGATCTTGCTTTCTTATGATTAGCACTAGCTTGGTAATAGTTTGTAGCATGTCATATGAATGTTTGCTTGCATTGCTCTATTCATAACTTGGTATGACACTGTGGTATACTCCTCTCAATGTTTCACTTGAATTGACTTGGCACATGTTCATGCATGCATATGACTGAAACAATAATCAGTTAAGCCTCGATGAATTATTTTGCCTCAGGGGTCTTGAATCACTTTCATGCCATGATTAGTCCTGTTTTGTTGCAAGCATGATTATGACAGTTATTGCTCTCTCGTTTGTTGCTCCCTTACTATTGCTAGCCTTCACTTACACTGAGTATGAGCTCTACTCGTGTTTTCAATTCCCCAAAACCATTATTGCCAAAAGAGTCCACCATACCTACCTATTAGCATTATTTGCTTTTCCGTGCATATTCAGTATGCCTAGTTTTCTTCTGAATAAAATGTTTGTTTGTTATGAGAAAGTTAGTTAGTAAAGCTCTCACAAACTTGATGGCACACTTTATTTCTTACACTTAATCAACCTGAACCATTGTGACTGACCATGAAAGTTATATGCTTGCAAATTATAGGGTGGGAATTAGCAGAACTGTGCTGTCACGGGGAACGCTTTCATCACCTGTAAAAATATACCCAGTTGATATCATGCTCTTTTGTTTGCGGATGTCGTCGGTGTGAAATAAAAGGGGAGCTTGTAAGTCCATGGAGTTATGTATGTGTGTTAGAAAGCGCTGGGCCGGTCTAATCCATGCCTAATCATGGGGGAAACCTGCAGTGTAACCATAATGAGTATCTATGAAGCATTCTTGTTATAAAAAAAGAGAGATAGCTATTGAGAAAAAAGGGGAGATTTGAGAAAAGAGGAAAGAGAGAAAAAATCACCATTTTCCCATGGTAAATAAGAAGATTGCTGAGATGCTCGTTGTTTTCTTGCCTTGTCATTTTGATATGGGGATTCTTCCGTATCATCGGGCAAGGGGTACCCCGTTGGTGGTTCTCTATGATACGCATGTATTTACTATGACAAGAACTTACCGGTAACAAAAGTTGAGTAGCATGAGGAGCGGCCCTCGTACACAAGGGACATGAGATTTCCAGTTTATAGTCTCCCAAGCATATAACTCAGATTGGGCCTTACTTTCACCTTAACCATTTAAAGATGCTTATGATAGGGGCAATGAGAGCTCAAAGCTAACGAGTACCTTACTTTCAGCATTTGGAATCCTTTCAAATTTTTCAAAACCTTTTCATTCCCTTGTTGAGTCACCACCTATTCTATGAGCACTTTCTTGAGAGCATAATTGTCATTCTTAGTGTAATGTGCTTGTCTCAAAATAAAATTAATTGTGTTATGACTTTGATGCTTGTATCTTTGACATCTTTACTTCTAGTCTTCACTTGAACTTCAGAGGTGCCTTGGCACTTATGCTCTACAATCAAAGGCAAGCGAGATACCACTCTATCATACCTTGTTATGAGCATTGTAATGTTGCTTATGTTTATGTTTCATGCTACTTATTATTTTTGAGTTGGAATCTATTCATAGCTTACAATGACTATTAAGTAAACTTAGTTGCATACCCTTTATTATGAATTGCCTGAGTAGTTGACCATATGCTAACAATATATACATCTTATGAAGCAAATGTGTTCGTGAAAGTTTCTTTTATCGCACTCAGTTTTCAACTGAATTGCTTGAGGACAAGCAATAAGCTAAGCTTGGGTGGAGTTGATACGTCCAAAACGTATCCACTTTCCCGAACACTTTTGCTATTGTTTTTCCTCTAAACTTGTGTGATTTGGATGCAACTAACTGACGACTTTGTTTTCAGCAGAATTACCTTGGTGTCTAGTTTTTGTGCAGAAAATCAACTATCAGGAAAAATCCCGGAAAATATGCAAAAAATCCTATTTCACTAGAAGACTCACGGAGCCATAAGACGAGACAGAGTAGGGACACGAGGGGCCCACACCACCTGGCCGCGCGGGCTAGGCTTGGCCGCGCCTGGGGGTGGTGTGGCCGCCTCGACTACCCCCTCGGCCTCCCTCTTCGCCTATAAGTTGCCTCTTGACCTAAAAACCAGGGGGGGTCGGTGTTTTTCCAGAAAGAGTTCCGCTGCGCTGCCACCACCAGATTCCGCGATTCGGAACCAGAAACTCTGTTCTGGCACCCTACCGGGACGGAGAATTCGACGAGATCATCGCCATCATCATCACCATCGCTTCTCCATCGACCATCCATGTTTCCCCCATCTATGAGTGAGTAATCCCCCGCTTTAGGCCATGGGGATGGTAGGGATTGGATGAGATCGTTCATGTAATGGCATCAGATTGTTACGGAATGGTGCCTAGTATCTATTATTAGTACTTTTTGACTTTGTTGCAACTTGTTATGCTTAATAATTATCACTAGGGCCCGAGTGCCATGATTTCAGATCTGAACGTGTTATTGATTCATTATGATAATATTGTTTATGGTCTTACCTACAAGTTGTATACACATATTGTTGTCCAGAACCAAAGGCTCCAAAGTGACAGCAATCAGGATAACCGGAGGGGATGGCTTTGATGTGAGGATCACATGTGTTCATGGAGTGTTAATACATTGCTCCGGTGCTCTATTAAAAGGAGCACCTTAATTGCAGTAGTTCTCTTGAGGCCCTGCTACAAACGGGTTGTCAGGACAAAAGATGTTGTGCAAGTTCTCATTGCGAGCATGTATGACTATATATGGAACACATGCCTATGATTATTTAGTACTTAGATGCTTTATCTTATTTATCTGCAAATGTCCTATGTCTTGATTGCCATATGAATTATCTTGTCAATGCAACGCCCGTCCATCCATCCCTATGCCTACCGCGCTTTAATCCTACTGTTTACTGCAATTGTTACTACTGTCTTTACTTTTACTACTACTATTACTTTGCTATTGCTAATACAAAACAGTTGCTACTGATAAACTGCTATGAGCAAGATTGTTTCGAGGTGCAGCTGAATTGACAACTCAATTGTTAAGGCTTATAAATATTCTTTGGCACCCCTTGTGTCGAATCAATAAATTGGGTTTCACTTCCCTCGAAAATACTACGATACACCCCCTATACTTGTGGGTCATCAGTGGGCATACCCTACAGGTACTCATGATCAGCATATACAGTCCAGCCCAGAAGAAGCCCACGACGTTGCTAGGGCCCAGTCAAGATTTGGGTGGCCTGGGAGACTTTGACTCCTTGTAGAACACGACAAAGTACAAGATAGAAGTTTAAAGGGAAAACCCTAATATGTAACTGACTCAACCTACTATCCCGAGACCTACCCTATCTATATAAAGGTTGGGAGGGGGTAGCGAGGAGGATATTGGCAACCCTAGTTTCCAGACCATCGCCAGATTGCATCTGCACACCCGTGTAACTTTCGACTCCTTGATATTTCCAAGAGAAGACAAGCAGGAGTAGGGTTCTCTATGAGGCCTGAACCTGGGTCAACTTCGTGTCACCTATGTGCTTGTTTGCTAGACAATCAATGCCTCCAGTGCACCCTACTTCCTCAAACCTAAGTCCATCAATGGTGGGCATTGATGAGTTAACCCCTCGTCAACGAGGCAATAGCCTAGTTGTTGGATCGCAGTTGGCGCATACCAACGACCAGAGTTTGATCCCTGTTAGGGCGAATTTCCAGAATTCTCACGCCAACCTGCTTCTACTATATCAAAAAAGTGTCTAGTTCCTCCTAGCACTATTTCATCTTTTTTATAAGTGTCATGTCATTCTATTCCTCCACTTCTCATATTCCTATGTTTTACAAATCCTTTGAATCAAACGAACCCTAAATACACGATGTATAAGTCCTACTATTTTACTTATAGCATGATGAGTAGTCCTTAGAGAAATTCCAACAGTATAGCCAACAACTTGCTTCTACAATACACTAGTTACCACTAAAGGTTTACTATACTTACACATGACTACTTTATGTGTAAATGGCCCACCTCACATAGTCACAAAGTGACTAGGAGCAATATGGCCAACCATGTAGTAGGAACATACTACCTTGGTTGCCACGAGGAATGATAAACACGAGTTTTGGTAACTTCCATAAAAAAATCCTTTGCAATATGGCCTAATGGCCTACCATGTAGGAACATACCTTGGTTTGAAGCCAAACAACCAAGGTATGGCCATATTTAAATCGTAATTTACGATAAGGTCCCCTTATTTGATATACTGGCACATCTTGGCATGGTAAATAATGTTTATTAGAATTGTAATTTTCCAACTTTTATGACTAGAAAAATCAGTTACAATTTTCCAAGTAACTGTTTTTGTAAGCAAGCACACGTGGAATAAGGCCCATATGACAACCCCTTTTTTTCACACATAGTGCACACAATTTTATGGGCATTTCTCAAGTTACATGAATTTACGAGCTAGCTAATTTTGCCACTTAACTCCCTCTATCAATTTACCAAAATTATGTCAAACTTGAGCTGGATCCACAAAATCATTTTAAGGGACCCAAGTTAGTCAATACAATATCGACAAACACTAGGAGGTTTGAAATATTCAACTTGCAAAGAATTTACATGTTGGCCGACAAATTCTGGTGAGTTTTAAAAAATAAGAAAAAAAAACTATAGTACTTGCGCACGACATCCTCTTGCACGAATCCCCACCTGCCATGCAAACTAATGGCAAGATTTAGTTTGGATAACACTTGAGAGTATTTATTCGCAATATGGCATACCATGTACGAACATGCTTGGGTTTCAAAACAAATGGCCATACTTATGTGATAATAATGCCCGTATTCGGTAAATGCGCATCTAGGCATGATATGGTAATCAATATTTACATTTGTAGATTATTTAACAAAGTACACGGCGAATAATTAAGGCTCATAAAGCTAGCTACTAGCCTTCCATTTTTACACAAAATTGGACCATGTTTTATGGGAAATTCTCCAATTACATGAACTTTTGACTTTTCTAGGTAATTTCAACCACTTAAAGTACTTGTTGTCGATTTATAAAAATCAGATCAAATTTTAACTATGAATGCATGATAGGTTGCTAGCTCTCTAATTTCACGTAAAATCGCTTTAAGTTATTAGAGTAGTCAATCTATAAAAAAACAACTAGAGGTTTGAAATAATCAAGTTCTTTTGAAGAATTACACAACGGCTAACAAGCTTGAACTAGTTATGATTTGTTCAACAAAAATAAAGTATAATAAAAATAATGTATAACGTGTGCTTCGTGTTCTCTTAAGCGTACTAGTTGTGATAAGTATGAGTTTTGATTACTTTTGAAAACCTTGCTTGGTAGTATAGCCTACCATGTTGTGAAGATGCTTAGCTTCCAAACTGAATGACTAGGGTCATGCTTATATCTACATTGTAGTAGACGAAAATTGTGCCCATATTTAGTAGATTAGCGCATGTTGGTATGGGAGAATGTGTTTACAATCATAGTTTCCAACATTCACGAACAAAAAATAGTTTTCAATTTTGCAAGTGAGAGATAGTGTTTATTTGTTAAGTTAGTATACGAAGAATAAGGCCCAGAATGGTAATACCCCATTATTTGCACAAAGCAGACAATGTTTATGGGTTATTTTCAAGTAATAACATGAATTTCCAATCTGTCTAGTAGCTATTTTCTCCAATTGGAACTACTTCATGTCGACCTACCAAACTTACATATATCAAATTTGCACAATGAGTGTGCTATAGATTCCAGAATCGTTTAAGGTACCCAAGATTTCAATATATAAAAACCACCATCAGGTTTGAAAAAATCAACTTCTTGCAATGTCTATGCACACAAAATTCATCACTATTCGTCCTTACAATCACTATAATTATGTCCTTGTTGCTGAACTTGAAGGAAAATCATCATAGATCCTTGCTCTTCTCTCTCTTTTCTACCTGTCCCCTCTTAGAAAGCTTCACAGCACCCATCGGGTACGCGTAGTGCTTTCGCGTATGATTATAGTTCAAAGAGTAGTAGTCTGGCGGTTCTACTACATAGGAAGCCTAGCGGTAGAGAGAAAGTAGACCCCCATCGTGTGAACCATGTTTATTCTACGAGATAAAATCTAGCATGATCTGAAAATTTATCTCCCAATCCTCATATTTGATTTTTATTCTCGAATAAGATCACATAGAACATCACATGAACATTTAGTTTTTAGCTGTGGAGCTGCATCAAATCTTACCGTAATAAAATGTACGCATAACGTTGAATATTCAACGTTGAATCAAGACTCGCAAATCCCAACATTGCCAACCATTGGATCCTCTTTTCCAGTCTAGGATCTAGAAGATTCTATTGATAGTGTTTAGCAGAATGACTATGCGCAAACCTGAAAACACACTTCTCGATCATTCTAGAATCTCCTCCGTCATTTCTCTAGACCATGTTCCCAAAATTTTGAAGTATTAGGTAGGTAATAAACGTTTATTTCTACATGATATAAAGTACAAGAACAAAACATACACCATTACTTTATAGATGTGGCTCTTTCATATTTTTTGAGCTTTACCTATTATAGAGCATAATTTTATATAGTGATAATATATCATACTTTATTATTATGTGAGTCGCATGTGCAAGGAACATGCAACTTACTAATAAAAGGATGGTGCACAAATACAAAGAGGCCACTAATCTTGTCCAACTAAACCAGGAATTTGTAGATAATGCCTCAAAATACACAAAAAGTGCCTCAAAATACACAAAAAGGACCCTAGTACAGAAAGGAAAGGCGCAATCAGGCAAAGCTTCATTGATTATCACCGGTGGTATATAAAAGAAGGGCACGGCTCGAGGCCGGATTAGAGAGTCCTCATTTCCTCCCACCTAATTCTCAATGCTTCGAACGGTCACTCTGAAGATGGAAGCCACCGTTCTCAACTATTCCTCCTACTCCCAGCCCCTCAAGCCCCGGCGGGTCTACAAGGTATCTCCATTTCTCCCTCACAATCCATTGATTTTTCATTTGTCAGTTCATCCGTGCAACTATTTTATTTTTTGAACTTCCATTTATATAGTGCATGGATATTCATCTCGTCTTCCACTGCTGTGTCCCCAAGATCACCTCCTGCCAGAAGTGTGACGACCCTAGCGGCGGATTCACCCACGAGCTTGCCATGGACACCATCCTATTAGCGGCTAGGGTCGAGTGCGCCCACAAAGGCTGCAGTAGTTTGCTGCCCTACTACGAACTCCACGAGCAAGAAATTATGTGCTGGTACACTCGTTGCACTTGCATGGAGTCCGGATGCGACTTCGCCTCCCCGCCACCAGCGCTCATCGCCCACGTCGAAGCGGTCCACTCGATCCAAGTGCACAAGATCTAGTATGCCACCACGAAAGCATTCCAGGAGCTGGTGCCGCTGTCGGCAAGGTGAACCGCCAGCTCATACTCGTTGGGGAGCAGGACGACACCTTATTCGTCCTGACGACCGGGACAGTAGGTACGTTCCCCCTTGTGTCTACGGTCTGTGTTAGGGCCGTGATGTGCGACTTGCCGGTGTACAGGGTGAGAATGTGGGTCGAATGCCCGCCGCTGCTCTCCTGGACAGATGACAGGAAGAGGACCGACACCGTGACGGTGGAGCTCGATGCATCGAGCTCCTCTAAGCCAGGCGACGTCACGTTTGAGGACCTTACATCTTACTGGCAGTGCTGCCCTATTACCTAGTCGGTCCTGCTACATTAATGCAGCTGCATTTATTCTTTCGCGTTGAGTTTAAGTGGTGATGTAAGATGTTGTTAATTGGTTTAATTGCATAAGGATCGTTTCATACCAGGAATGGTGGATTTTGTAGTAGTACTCTATCTCCATCCCAAGAAATAAGGCTCCCTTGTTTTTCTTGTTTTTGTTTGACCAAGATTTACTCTAAATATATATAAAGAATGTTGATACTATACAAAATTAGCATCATTGGAAAGTGTGTTTTAGTACGAATTCAATGATACAAATTTTACAAAATATAAGTAAATTTTAGTTTCTCTATTTATTCGGTCAAACTTTACTTTAGAGTGAGCGTGCGCCTTTTTGCTTGAAACAGAGGTAGATGAGTTCGGTGGATGTACTCTCCTGCGTATTTTCCATGAAGTCTTAACTTCTGATGGGTTGGGTGGATGTACTCTGCTGAGTTGTAAGCTGAATAGAATTATAAGGCTCTCTCTTTAGGATTATAAGGCCAGAGGGCCAATTCACTAATACTACCAAGTAGATGAATTATTCACTCTAATTAATTTATGCATGCACCACTAATTTTACATGCATGAGATGCTAGATAAAAGATAGTGGACATGATGAGAGATGAAAAAACATTTGTTGGGAGATTGAGAGAAAAGAGAGATATCTAAATTAATGAGTCATGGGAATTAATACAATAAAGAAGATAGGTCTTATAATTCCTAACAATTTTAAAAAGCTCTCTGGCCTAATAATCCCAAACATAGGTAGGAGTACTTCTCAACATACATTTGGGAGTACTAGTACGTAGTAGTAGTACAATGGAGTACGGTGGTGGTGGTAGTAGTACTCCTCTCTGATTCAGATTAATTGTCACTGGATTGGATGTACTCGTATCTAGCACTAAAACATGTCTAGATACATCCATTTTTGTTACAAGTAAATATAGACATTTTTGAGTAGTACTAGTTTTATTGGAAGAAATCATGTTCTTTCCACAGTAGGGACGGTGGTTTTTTGCTAGTAGTAGTACTAGTACATAGCAGATAGTAGTACTATATATGTTTATACTATACTACTCAACATACATTCAGGAAATCGACAAAAGTTCATCTTGCGGTTCTACTGCTACAGTGCTACTAGCAGTTTTTTAGGTGCACATTCACCCTATGTCTTTCAGTAGTACTCCACCCTTCAGCAGTATAAATGGAATTACTCAAAGAAAGTCTCTACCACTATAAAATTATAATCTGTCATGGTTGTTGATTGACAAGACAATTCATTGAGGTGGGGTGGGGGTGGGGTTGGGTGGGGTGGGATGTTGGCATGCTATGATGCCTACTCCTACTATCACTCAGCAGTGAAAATAAAATAAACAGCTGCGGTTCCTTGCATTAATTCTTGCCTCTGCCCCTTGCATGCCTATAATATATACATGCATTTACTTCTGCGAGTAGTAGTACAAGTAGGAGTAGTATCAAACAAGGATGTACCGAAACACAAAGATATACTCGTAGGTCACATGGTGTACCATTTTGAGTCTTCATATTATTCTTCATCTTTGGTCTGCTTGCGCTCGCCCTTTCCCTTCTTCCTTAGTTCTTTTTTTGTTAAACATTTTGAGAGTTTGTTGACCTCTCTTGAAGTTTACTATTCGCCTATATACCTCGTAGGTCGCGTAGACGTTGAGGCTTGCATACTGGGTCTACTCTATGGTCAGGGGCATGTTCCCCCACTGCTTGTGGTCCACATCCTTCTTAGTCTTCATGGCTTTGTAACGGATGTCTATGAGGGACACCGCATAGTCAGCCAAAGAATCCTTCTCATTCATGGAGCCGACAGGCTTCCACCTCTTCTGGATATCCACGAAGTTCGTCACTGGCACCAGAGAACGCCTAAGCCTAATACCGTCATTGCCGATGTCGACGCCTGCAAAGGAATTGTTAGGGTTGGCGATGAACTCTGCTAGCTTGGAGCATGGCTGGTCGGCCTGGTAGATCTGGTAGAACAAGCAATCCATGCCCACACATAGCTGGACGACAATAGCCTTCTACATCTATGATTGCTCGTTGGTGTACTCGACATCGAGACCAACAATCTTGTCATCCGTTTCCTCCAGGAGCTTTTGGATTTTCTCGATGTAATCGTTCACCACCGATGCTCTGGTGGTATACGCCGCCTGTAGTGCGGTGTTGCTAGGGTCCAGGAAATAGTACATATTGTTGAACAACGGCGCCATGGATGGTGATTGGTGCGTTCTTTTGTTTTGCAGAGGTCCGGTCGGGTGACAGAAAAGGAATGGGATTGAGAACAAAGGAACTGCTGGGAAGATCGGGAGATGCATGCAGTTTCCCCCGGCCCCACCCACGTACTCCTATAGTATAGAATTTATTTACAGATCAGTTTTATGGATGTAGATTATTTAGGTAGCTATAGGTTGATTTCTAGATTATATAGAAAGTATAAGAAGCAAACACACGTGATAGTTTATGAACATGGCTCAAAATTATAAATATTTTTTGAGTTTCACCTACCTTAATTTTATATAAAAAATGATATGTCATACTTCTATTATCTGATTCTCACGTGCAAGACACTTGCAAATCACTAGTTATTTCTTATCTTATCTTATCTTACCACTATACAGTATACGAATAACTTTGAATATTGACCGCTGGATCAAGACTCACGAATCCCAATATTTTCAGTCATTGGATCTTATTTTTCCATTCTAGCATATAGAAGATTTACTGATAGTTTTCATCACAATGAATGCTATGCACACAACTCAAAACACACTTGTCCATCATTCTAGACTTCTCCCTCGTTTTTCTGGACCATGTTACCAAAATTTTCAAGTTTTAGATAGCTAATAATCGTTGAGTTCTACATGATATACAAAAGTACATGAACCAAATATACACCCATACTTTATAGATGTTGATCAAATTTATATTTTTTCTTCTTTAGCTATTATAATTTTATATAGTGATGATATGTTAGACGTCTATTATCTGGGTCTCACATGCAGCGTACGTGTAATTTACTAGTTATATACAATGTACGAATAACTTCGAATATTGAGCATTGGATCAAGACTCTCGAATCGCAATATTGCAACCAGTTGGATCTTCTTTTCCATTTTAGCATCTAAAAGATACTGCTCCCTCTATCCATAAATAACTGACTTGGGTTTGTCTAGATTTGAATGCATTTATACACTAAAATGCATCTAAATACATTCGAATCTAGACAAAACCAACTCAGTTATTTTTGGACGGAGGGAGTACTTTTGATAGTCTTTAGCACAATGTATGCATATTACTACTCCAAGTTACTTAACCCTCAGACAGCCTGAGAGAATCTCTAGCATGGAAAAAAATAGCGCACTATTTCACGCTATTTAGCTTGATATAACGTATTTGGAGAGTCCACGATATTTTTTCAAGATTTTGCTCGCTATGGCGCTATTTTTTGAATAGCTTGCTATATCGCACTAAAACATCATAGCGGTAGTGCTATTTCAAGTATAGGACGCTATTTTTTGTTGGCAGGTGTGGAGTAATATAGCATATGATGAATGTGTCGAGTAAGCAAACATAAGATAAAAATTTTGATTGTTAAACTTAAGTGATCCCGTCAAGCCACCGCCTCCTCCTATAGCACCCGGTGTTGTACCTAGCTTCCGCCCTGCCGGTTCTCCTCCTACTTGGATAGCGCCTGGAATAATTATGCATGTACAAGTATTACTCTGGTCAATTCATTAGATGCTAAAAGCCTTTATATTCATGATATACCTGTTATATTTTTAAACTTTTACAAAACGATGTGTGTTATTAGCAAACTATAACTTTCATATCGTCTCGATAAAAGCCATGCTAAATTTAAAAACACGCTAGTATTTTTTCCCTTGATCTCTAGTGGCTTGTCTAAATTTAGTAGTCTCTTAGAGCATCTCTAGTGGCTTGTTTCAATTTTGTAGCTACATCTTCACATAGATAATGGTGTAAAAAGATTCCTTTTTACACGAACTTAGTTTTCTAGTGGATAGTCTAAAATTGATAGTTTGTATGTCCATCTGCATACAAATAGTCAATATACACAGCAAATCAGTACAACAAATGCTCTGATTTGGCACGGGATCAAGCTCGGGAGTGACCAACTTTGCTTTAGACATGAACAGCGAGTAGCTAGTTTGGAGGATGTCTAAATTTAGACCACCGGATACACAAGCCACTGGAGGAATTTTTTGGTCCATGGTGGTCTATATTTGGCTTAGACTACCAGATACACTAGCCACTAGATATGATCTTAGGCTGGTCATAGTGGAAAACATACTAGTTCATGTTACTACCTTCATGTGTGTACGTAATTGAGCCGAAGGCAGAGATCCTATTTTTGTAGAACTGGCTCCGGAAATACTCCGTACCTAGAAAGGCTAGGACATTACAGTAAACTATTTTTTCTAGTCATTGGACTATAGCTACTCCTAGGATAGGATATTATTATGCTATATATTTTGAATTGTATAGCCAAATTCAAAATCCCATAGCGGCAAATTCTCCCGCCTCACCTCCACCGACATATTTTGAGTGGTCACATGCCCCAAGTTTTAGCTATACGAAAATCATTTTATACCCCTGACAATGGCCTATCTACTAATGTCGAGGCATGGGTATGGTTCGTAATCCCATGGGGGTCCCCACAGCTCTGGAGCTAGGTAGTCCACCTTCCACTGACGCCATTTCCCCCACAGCACTCCGAAAAACCCTAACCCCTATCTCACCTCCGGCTCCTGCACCACCGCGCCGGAGCATCCCCACAGCGCTTCGCCGGCCTACATGCCACCCAACCCCTCTCTCCTCTAGCACGTACACCACCACACCATAATCATCTCCGCCACACTTCGCTAGCCTACAGGCCACCCAACCCTATCTCATCTCCAGCTCCTGCACCACGTCACCAGAACATCACCGCCGCACTTCGCCCGCCCACATGCCACCCCAAACCCCCAATCCCACCTCCGGCTCGTGCACCACCGCACTTCACCGGCCTACATGCCATACCTCAATACCATATACTCCTGACAAGTCTACCGGATCAGCCGATGTCCACCTAACCGAACCTAGTTCGCTGACACCCTCTCCATACAACCGTGTTATTTTTGCCGACTCCCTCGTCCACAACATTAGATCTGCTTCACGGACTCAACAGTCCACTACACCAGATCTGCTTCACCGATGCTCTTATGAAGCGTCTCGAATCCCTAATCGGTCGTAACATATCTGCTTCACCGACAACATCGTGCACTACACAGGATCTCCTTCACTAGACATCTTGTCAAGCAAGCCAGACCCATCAGCAACCTCCACATATCTGCTTCACACACACTATCGAGATCTATCTGCTTCAGCGTGACTCACCACTACCGGGCGCCCTCGGCGTCCTTGACGTGACCTGCAAAGATGCCGTGTATGCATAGACGACGCCATGACCTAGGTAAACCAGATATGCTTGTTCATTTCAATATAGCAGGTGTAAGATTGAGACAGTGATATGCATTTCTCTATTGGTGGTAAATTCCTACCTTAATACTGGCTTAATTGATATCCCACTCTCCCTTGATAAATTCAGTGTAGTCTATATAAAATCCAAGTGTTAAACTACTCCTTCTGTTTCGAGGTATAAGGCCTCCTTGTTCTGCGTGTTTTTTCTTTGACCAATAATTACTCTTAATATATATATATATAAACTATTTTGTTAGTACAAAACTGACATCATTAGAGTTCATTGGTATTATGTAGTTCATGGAAAATGTAAATTCATTGAACATCTGAAGCTGCCTACCTGTTCTAGAACTTCGCAAGTTATGTCATCATAATGTGCATTTTCTTTGTCCGTTTCTACAATACCGACTGCATGTAATTTTGGAGTTCATTGGCAGTTTTAAGCCACTGAACATGTAGGTTAACATTCCCTGCTCTATTATGCTATTTTAATTTCAATCTAGTTGTACTAAGCAACCACAGTGACTTCCTTCTCTTATGTAATTCATCGCAAATTTTATGTGATTGAACTTGTTGGTTTTGCATTCGCTCTACAAGTTATGCCATTATTATCTGTTTCAATTAAGCTCTGACAGTAGCTTCCGCCGATTGTGTACTACTCCCTCCATTTCAAAATATAAGATGTTTTAGTTTTGTGAAAGGAGTGTATCTAGACACCATTTAGTGTGTAGGTTTACTCCAAACCTACATGAACCTACACACTAAAAGTGGTCTAGATACACTTCTTTCACAAAGCTAAAACATCTTACATTTTGAAACGGAGGTAGTACATCCGTTCCGTAAAAGAAGGCATATACTTTTTTAAAGTCAAACAATGATGACTTTGACCAAGCTCATAGAAAAATAAATTAAGGGTTAATTTGTGGCATTTGCGTCTATGAAAATATATGACCCGATGTATCGAATGGCGTTTTTTGTCATGGTAGATGTTCCTGGTATGTTCTACACACTTGATCCAATTTTGCGTCGATTGAGTTGCAAAAAAATATACGCCTTAGTTACTTTGGATTGGATGTAGTATTACATGGCATTTTTTAAGGCACTTAACATGGTTATCTGCATGCCTTGCTCTATAAATTCAAGTTTCTCAATAATAATTTCTATAGCAGCAGTATCTACCTTCTATTATGTAGTTCATGGAATTTTAAGTCACTTCACATATGGGTTAGCATTCCCTGCTCTATAAGTTCATGAGATATACCATTGTAATTCTATCTTGTTCGTCCAAATGTTAGTATAGTAACTGCCTGCTCTGTAGATGGTGAAATTTTTTATGGCACTTTTCATATTTGTTTGCAATCCTATTTCACAAGTTAAATCATTGTAATTTCTCTCTTGTTCGTGCTAAGGAGTGACTGTAACTGCATTCTATTTTGTCGCCATGATAAACTTTATGTCATTTAAATGTTTGTATATATTTCACCATTTCCTGCTCTACGTGTTCACAAGTGATTATACTATAATGCCTATCTAGTTCTTTGTAAACAGCAACAACCACTACCTAATATTATTTCCTCTCACAGGGAACACGAAGAATCATAGAGTGAATCACCCCTACAATCTTGTAAGTACCTGTTCCTTTCTATTGCTGAATGAAAACCTGTTTCATATGAATGAGTGGCCTGAACCTATATGTAGAGGAGCAACAATAAAGTAGATGGATCGTCTATCCAAGTACTGGATGTGGTGGATGTCTTCAAAGAACAAACTGACAACAGGATGTCCTCCAACGGGATTGCACAAAGAGAAATAGTAAGTCTCTTATTTTTACTGAGATGTCCTTAGTGTCCGATGCTTCTTAATACGAGGCACCATATGATTCGGCTAATGATTAGAACAAGGTTCACCTTAAACAAGACTGGACAAAAACCAAACGTAAATCCCTCGATTTATAATTCAATGTGCTCACTTGATTTTGGTGATGATCTATTCTTTCTATATTTGACTTGTGTTCATCTATCTATCTATCTATCAATACGTTAACTAGACCATGATTAGGTGGTGGTGATTTAAGTATATCCACTTTTATGCTATATTTTTCTGCTATGTAACAAAGACCAATTGTAAATCTCTCGATTTATAATTCATTTTTCTCACTCAATCATCGTGATGATTTATTCTTTGCTATATTTGACTTATCATCATATCTATCTATCTATCTATATATGCGTCACTAGACTATGATTAGGTGGTGGTAATTTAAATATATCCACTTTTATGCTAATTTATAGTCTATTATAGTATTTTTCTGCTATATTTAAGAGTTTGTATGCACTATGGAGGTAGTCACATTGTCTAGTGGCAGCATCACATAAGTTGGCCAATGATTAGAACAAGATGACCTTTAATGGTACTGCACAAAGACCAAACGTAAATCCCTTGATTTATAATTCAATTTGCTCACTCAATCATGGTGGAGATCTCTTTTTTCTATATTTGACTGATAATCTTCTATCTTTCTATATATATATATATATATATATATATGTTAACTAGACCATGATTAGGTGGTGGTGATTGAAGTATATCCACTTTTATGCTAATCTATATTCTATTATAATATTAGAGATCGCCACCATGATTGAGCTTATATGCACTCTAGAGGTAGGAACATAGTCTAGTGTTATATGTATGAGAATAGTATAAATTACTTGGTGTTGGTGGGGAGTAACTTGGACTAGTAAAAATGCATACAATACTAGTCCAAGTTACTCTACCAACACTAAAGGGGGTCTAGATACATTCGTTTCACAAAAGCCATAACATCTTATATTATGAAACGGGGAGAGTTCTATCTACACTACTCATAGTGAGATTGTCATAGCTAGTATCATCTAATATGATCCCCAATTACTCTATATATATACTATAACCATCTTAATATGATCTGGAAGTCTATCGTGCACCTGATGTTTGATTGCTTAATTCATTACCTCAATAGCTACTCTACATGATGCACATATAGATTCTATTGCCAAATTGATTCTTTAGTTTGGTCATGATTAAAGCAATGTAATGATTTTCTTAACTTAAACGGTCTGAGCACCAACCTTTCAAGGCAGAAGTTGTGGTTCGAGCCCCGTTAGTCCCAAACTAGGGATGCCAATTTTTTGAGAAATACAATGTTTGACTAATAATAAACTAGAGATTTTCATCTATACATGATCATATGATCTTGCGAGTTTAATATTAGCCACTAGATGGTTCAATTGGTTATGGTTCCTTTGAATTTTTAGTTGACTTGTGATTGCATCAATGCTATATTCTAACGTGGTTCCCAGACATACATTGTTTAAATACTTCATTGACCTTGCAAGGTGCACAATGTATCATTTGCTTATCTGTCTACTGAATTTTCTTGCTTGGTTATATGTACAATGATACTGTCAGCAGTTGGAAATAAAATAGCTGTAGGCATTACAAAGAAGGTTTGTGCTACTTTTTGGATGCATCCAACTATTGTTTTGGTAGCAAATGAGCCATCTCTTTGTTTCTCTTCTTTTTTTATTTACTGGCCCGACAATCAAAATATTTGAATGATCTGGCTACTGAAAAAGCAATGGTTGATATCTTGTTTGTCTAAAATGATCCTACTAGTCTATTTAAGACACACTTGATATATTGTTTAGTTAGTCTGCATGAGACACACACGTTGATGGATTGCTTTGTTATATTAGGACAATGCCATTTTTTCACCTGCTTTGCTACTCTAACTTAATATGTCTTAGTTTCAGCATGCAAATAATCTATAGTGTTTGTTCTAGAGTGGCTATGATACTGACACATGTACGCATCGGTCCAGGACATCGACTGTTCCTGTTATTCCAAAAAGAGATGTACGAGGCACATCATTGATTGTTCCTGGCCAGTGATAAAGTAGAATTATTTTACATATAAGTTGGCCGCCAGTTAGCTGGTACGCTGTGCTGACTTGTTTTTTTCTTTCAGGCTGCACATGAAGCTATGGGGTAGAAGGGAGGAATCCTATTTTAAGTATTGAGGTCATTTCACAAAGTAGCAGTGACAGTGATTATTGCTTACATCGGCCTACTATTCCAGTTTTTCTAGTAGAAAGAGGTGTTACAACTGCACTCCAAACAATTGATTTAATTGAACAAGAAACAAAGGAAATAGATGGAATAATCACGATTACACATGAACAGATAGAGGAACTAAAAGATCAACAAGATTGGATGGACCGTCTACTTGATAATCTCTTCTGCAGCTGTCATGGTATGCTAGTTGTTACTTGTATGGGGATGTAAGCTCCATAAAAGAAACCCTGTTCCAACCCATGTCTGGCGATGTCTCTATAATGCTTCATCTTGTTTTTGTTGAATTTTTTGTCTGTAATAAATTTCAAAAAAATACTGTTGATATAATAGGATGATCCTAGCATGGCCATTAGCAGGCCGAAATATTAACAGACTATTAAAAACCAGAATCACGCAATAGTTATAGAATACGCAAATATGCTGGCCAGCAGATGGGCCCAAGAAACAGTAAAAGGCCGTAAGTGGCAGGTCAAAATATTGGTGGGACTCATAAGCGGCCAAGGATCTAAAAACATACAGGGTTGAACAACAACAAGCCAGAACAGTAAAAGGCCGGAACAGTAATAGGCCCGAAGAGTAATAGGCCTAAACAGTAAAAGGCCTGAATAGTAAAAGTCCCGCACAGTAGAGGGCCAGAAGAGAAAAACAAACATAAGAGTAAAAAGTCCTGAGCAGTAAATGGCCGAAACAGGAAGCCCAGAACATTAAACCTAGAATAGTAAAAGGCTAGAAGAGTAAAAGACCTAAACAGTGAATGACCGGAATAGTAAAAGGCTAGAACAGTGATAGGCCAGAACTTAAGAAGGCTAGAACAATAAAAGATCCTAACACTAGCAACCCAAAAATGTAAAAGGGCATAACAATAAATGGGTAGAATAGGAGTAGACCCTACGGGCTGTAGGAAGAATAACACGCTAGCGGCAGGCCTTAGTAGTGCCTGACCTACTAGCGTAGACCCTAATGGGCCGCATATTATTCTACCAAAGTGGGACTTATTTAGTACGAAACAGTAACGGTCCTGAAATCGTATGGGCCGTGGATGGCGGCATTAATGGGCCCATATCAAACAGTACACGGTGAAACAGTAAAGGGCCGTAATCTTATTGGGCTCTCCCATGGGCCGGCCCATTTAACAATTAGCAGGCCATGGCTGGGCCAGGCTTCTACCACGGTTTCTATGACCGTTAACGGCGGTAATTAGGCGTTAACGGTGTTTTCCACATGGCATTTTGCATGACGTCAGCAGTCAACCCGGCTGGCAAACAAATCTACGACAGAACAAGTTTTCGTGGCTAAAGGGTGCGATCTGCCACGGTCAGAAAAAACCGTGGTAGATTCTTTTGTGATAGGGCTTTTACCATGAAGGGCATCCATCGTAGAAAACTTTTTAACCACGAAAAATGGTCCTTCAACCACGAAAATTGTCCGTTGTAAAATCCAACTTTTCTTGTAGTGCCAGGTTTCTTCAACATAACTCTTCAGCTTGATGATGTGATTCCTTCCTGGTACTACCAATGCTTACCTATTTTTTCCTCCAACTATCAAGAACCTGAGAGGCAGGACACATAGGACATAAATATGGCAAGCTTAAGGACACTACAAGGAGACAATAATGCAATTTATTTAGTAAAGTTTTATTCATATAGTGGATGAGAAGGGCATACAGTAACAAATTCTAGTGGTTGGTCACAATAATATTTTCTCTCGAGAGAATATCATTATGCCAAGGCGGTTGCAATCCTATTACAGATTTCATCCAAACTTCACATCACTTTACAAAATATCAATGGACTCAGAGAGACAAACTTTCTTTATTGATCAAATAAATAAAGTGTGAAAAATAGATTCTTAATATGTAGAAACCTACCATAACCATAATGCAAATATATCTCAATGGGAAACTTTAGTTGTGTAGTATCATATATTGTTGACATGTGCTCCACCTAAGAAGTACAAAAACTATTAAGAATAGTCTACCAGTACAAGTATTTGGAACTACTAATATTGACAGCTCAAAATTACCCTTGATCTAGACTTTAGTGTGATCTCTCCGCCGCAAACCCGTAGCACAACCTGTTGGGTTCGCAGCATATAAAATAAAAAATTCCTACGATGGGAACTATTATACACCAAGATCTATCTACTAGATACAAGCAACGGGTGGATATACATCCATAGAGAACATACACTTGAAGATCGACAAAACATTGTTAATGAAACTGATTTTTTCATTGATGTAGTCATACACTTGCCGATCTCAAGATCGTGATGAAGTCCAGCGAGTCTAGCAGGTCTAGGACCAGCACGTCCAGCAGGTCCAGCACCAGCAAGTCCAGCACCGCAAAGCAGTGGTGCCTCCGTGATCACATATACGTCCAGTACCCCGACAACCTCCATCCCTCGCTCTAGCAAAGCAGTGAAAGCAACAACTCCTTTCTAGATAAAGCCACCGAGAACATGTATCTCACTAATCCGAGACCTTGGGGAGTAATTTCTAGAGGGGGAGAGAGATCCTTCACGAGGAGGTGTGAGAAGAGAGGAGGGAGTGGGGGCCTTTTATAGGGAGAGGAGGGCAACCCCTCAGCATGGCCGGCAGCCAAGAGAGGTTCCCCCACCTCTTTCACATTCATGTGGGTGGAGCTCCCACTCACATAATTAGCCTCCCACTAAAAATTCCACTCACCTCCATTAAATTTCCAACAAATTTAATGCAAGCTCTCATTTAATAAAACTCTTTTATTTATTTTATTCAGAATTTTGTTAATTACTTTAAGTAAGAAACATTCACATAAAACCCCCCTGCAACATTTCAATATCACATGCAGAACCAGTTTCTACAATTTCACCTGAAAAAATCCGGTTTCCATCGAAATGATTCCAGCGCTTTCTTAAATCTTTATCTGAAAAATATTTGCTCCAGATGGTGTTGGTATCCCTTAAGTGTGTCACCCTATGGTTCGCGAATAATGCAAACATGATCGAGACCTTTCTCAGATCAATAATCAACCGCGGGACCTGGAGATCCGTACTAACTTCCACACATTCAACTATGACTCTTGTGATCGTGTGAACCATTAACGTCGTAACTAAATCCCTTTGGCTCACGATATATAACATGTCTGAGATTCGATCATCGGTATATCCATACCTAGTTTGATCTTGTTACCGACATGCACTCTTTTCTCGTTCCCGTGATATAACATTCTAGTGATCACGTCACTTGCTTGCAAACTATCTCAATGTGGTATCACCGAGAGGGCCTAGAGTATATCTATCCGTCATCAGGATGGACAAATCCCACTCTGGATCCACGAGCCTCAACGTAACACTTTTAGAGTACCCAAACCCACCTTTATAGACACCCTGTTATGGTGTGACGTTTGATGTTATCAAAGTACTCTTCCAGTGTTAACAATTAACATGATCTCATGGTCTAAGGACTAAGATTACTTCGTATGACGTTATAGCAATATATGACTTTGATCGTAATGCTATACTTCGGATGAATGTTCTTCACATCATTCACCAATGTTGTGACCTCGTTATTAACAACATCCAATGTCCATGATCAGGAAACCTTGATCATCTTGTAAATAAACGAGCTAGTTTATAAGAGAGGCATAATTAGGAACCCTTTATTTGTTTATTAAACACACATGTATTAACATTTCCAATTAATACAATTATAGCATGCAAAATAAACATTTATCATAAACAAGGAATAAGATAATAACCACTTTATTATTGACTCTCGGGCATATTCCCTTCAGTCTCCCACTTGCACTAGAGTCACTAATATAGTCTGTAAACTTGTGCATTCAACACCTATGGCTTTCTGGTGTTGTATATACGCGTTTGCTAGTGGTTATCATAATCTCCGGATATAAGATTTTCAGGTCTGCGTGTATTTGCATGTCTTTGCATCTCTACGCATCACTCATTCTCAAATGAGATGGAATTGTATAAATTTAGTCCTTTGGTAAGACCTTTAGTTCCTTTGGGTTAAAACATGTTTATAGTATTGTCGTACAATATATCTTCATAGTACTAGCCCACTATGAACCACACCTAGTTTGATAACAAACTACTTAACCAAATTCCCTCCTTTGCTGCTACTATAGCAGTCATATACTTAGCCTTTTGTTGTAGTATCCGTCACAGTGTATCAACTTTGGAAGTCATCCAAATCCATCATGGAAGATAAATTTAATTTGTATCTTGTGACGAACTAGTAGCAATGTAACACTTTACAATGAACTACTTTTATCTGTCACTTATACATTACATATTCTTAGTTCTTCCAAAGCTCATAAGAATACTTTACTATCGTCCAATGATCATCTTATGAATCATTTCTGTATATGCTCACAACATTTAGAGCATAGGACTTATCTGGATATGTATATATCACGGTATTATTGATCAAAATATTCATGTGATTTCACTCACCAGGTCTCAATACACTTGAATCTTGATTCAATACTTTCCATGCGGCAAGAACCTTTCTTGTTGTTTCCATATTAAACCCTTTCAATATATCATATATGTATGTTTGGGACAACCATATTAGCGCCTCAATCTATCCATATAGACATTGATACCAAATATTCCGGTTTTGCCCAAGTATTTCATTGAAATACAATTTTAATGAAATTCTTAACCTATGTCAATAAAAAATACAACATTTCCAATCAACACCATGTCCTCTACATAATGTATTAGAAATAAGTCTCAGCGCTCCCACTTATCTTCTTTCAAATTGCAAGCATCTTCATCATCTCCAATGAAATTAAACTCTTTTAACATTTTCATCACGGTGAAGATTCCAACTCCGCTATGCTCATTTCAACCATTGAAGTTTGCACGTCTTTTTAGCATCCTTTGAATTAACAAAACCCTTTGGACCGTGTCATATACACGTCCTAGGTAACCATTCTATTAGAAGAACATTGTTTTGTTTGTTCAACTACCATATACCAAATTATATGTAGTGGTTGCTACATTAATCCATCAAGACTAATTATCGCTATGAAAGATCAAATCTTGTCATAGTCAACTCCTAGAACATAGTTGTAAACTCCTTTCCGACATGTCGAATATTTCATAGATGTCAAACATCCATGTCTATTTCTTTATAGATCCAAATACGAACGATAGGCTTCACGCCTTTCCGGTGGGTCTTCCAAGTTCAAAAACTTGATTTCTCGTGTATGGAAACTATCACGGATTTTATGACTTATAGTCACTTGATGGAGTCAGGGCTAATCATCTCTTCTTTCCATGCAGTAGGTTCATCATTTTCAAAACAATAATGACTTCTGTTTCAAATCTTACTATTTGATTCTTATCGACCCACACAGTTCAAATAGGAACTCTAATCTCCGAATCACAACTTTGTAATCACGGGAGCCATGAGAATTTTAGCCGCCTTCGAGACACTTTCCAGCGCTGTGCTACTTAGCACATGTTGCTTAGGTTCATCAACCTAATCAAAGTGCTATTGTCCTCCCACTTAACTTTTGTGAAAAAATCCTTCTTTAAGAAACTTCACGTTCCAAGTGACAAACTCTTTTGTCTTTGGTGTTATGGAGGAATACCCAACAAATTCTTTGGGATAAACTACAAAGATGTGCTTATCTGACATTGGTTGTAAACATTTTACTTATTCATAGCATACCAAAATTTAAGAAAAGACAACTCGGGCTTTATCCCAAACCATAACCTTTATGGTGTCATTTCAACAGATCACGATGGTGCTCTTTTCAGTCTAAAAGCGGCAGTCTCTAAAGCTTTAATCCTTAAAATATAATGGCAGTTCTATAAATGACACACTTGATCTTACCATGTAAAACAAGGTTCAATTTGATCTCTCGAACATACCATACTCCTATGGTTTATCGGGAAATGCAAATCCATGGAACAATTCCTCAAATCTTAGGTGTTTTACTAAACATGTAACTCAAATATCATCCTTTATGATCAAATCATAAATTCTTCATTTTGTCGTTACAATGATTTTCCACTTCATCTTGAAAGTCTTTGAACAATTTTCAAATGTTTCATACTTCTTCCTTATTAAGTAAATATACAGATATATTCCCTCAAATTTTCAGAGAAAGCATATGAAGTCGAAAGATCCACCGCACATTGCTACATATAATGGACTATATACATCAATATGCATAATGTCCAATAAGTTAGTCATCCGTTCCTCTGTGGCCTTTGAACGGAGTTTCAATTATCTCTATGAAAGTCTCACAAGCGTCATTTCATCAAAAACAAAGACTCCAAAAATCCACCAACATGGAGTTTCTTCATGTTTTCTTTCCAATATAATTTAAACAGCGATGTCACTTCATAAGTGATATTTCAATCATTTGTCTTGCGACATTTTAGCATTAGTTTTTATGGATGTGATTTCTCCAACTAGACTTGTAGAAGTTCATCCATCATCCATGGAATATGGTAATTATTTGAACAACCATTGTTCTCATAATACTGAAATAGAATAACAATTATTTAAACAAATCTTTAAGACAACCTTTGATGTTAACGAGAAACACAATAACACTTTATTTGTTTTCGATGAACATCATCACATATTCTCTTGATATTTACTTAGGCCATTGTAGTTCATGAATTGCATTGTTCTGTATGACATTTCACACCAACCAATTCGGTATCCAATACCCAAGAACCATATTGTTTAACAAGCAAAGAATACAACCATAACATGTATATCATCTATATACCTTAGCTGGACATTTCCAGTCTTTTCTTTTCTACCAAATATTTTATAGATTCTCTTTCAACATTTCCTTTTATTTTAAAAGAATCTATCAACATCAACAGTGGCACCATACATAAGACACATAGTCCAAAGCGTATATAGTCAAATACTAATACCTTTGGACTTGCACTTTGAATTAGATCACCATCACCAAATGTTTGGTGTTCTTTCCAAAATCCATTCTTTAGTAATCTATTAGTGTAGTAAACATTGTATCTACATCTTCTATTCATCCTTATCATGACAACTTTCATGATCAAGCTACAATAGCCTATAAGGGCGAATTGCGAGTATAATGCCAGTTCCCAAAACCTTTTTGGGAGATTATGACGTCTAGCGTGTCCAACCTTCGCAAATTCTCATACAATATGAGAACGTGTATTTTTCCAAATTATACTCTATCATATTGCAACTAGAAACATTGTTTCAGATATCACAATATCTTCCACACATGATAGTTTCTAAAACAATTCTTTCAGCTCATAGATAACCTCGATATTAAAACAATATTTGAATATCAAGAATCATGGAGGCAAACATGATACTTCAGATACTAACACTGGAACTGTTACTCTTGGTTTAATACTACTTATTAAACTTCATGGATTAAATAGAGTTTGCTGAAAGTTTGCAATAGGACTTCTAAACATTAAATTGACATTCGAAACAATACGATACCAGTTCGTAAAGTAAATATCTAGAATTCTATAGTTCTATTATCTCAATTAAAACTAAGTGCAAGGTAGTAAACAGATGCCAATGACTATAACAAAGTATGCAAATTCACTTTGATTTTAGTTTATGATAAATTGAGTTCAACTAATCCAAATTACAAATGAACTCCCACTCAAAACCAACATCCCTGGAGGTGTTTTGGTGATTACATGAACCAAATCCACTACACCAAGTCCGATACCAGTAGCTTCAAAGGCGATCATCTATATGGACATCATATCAACTATATGACTCATGCTTAACCTTTCGGTCCATGTTCTGAGGCCATGTCTTTTCATGCTAGGCTCACCAAGTAAGAAACCTTAGTACTCGCGTGTGTAAACCTGTATTACACCCGTTGTATGAAAGCGTGGAGTCGAGTACACCCAATCATCACGTGATGTCTCGAAACACGATCCATAGAATGGTGCATACTTAAGGAAGAACACATTTTATTTATCTTGATATTTAAATGAGGGATCATCTTATAATGCTACTAAAACGCCAAAAAAGCAATATAAGATGCAAACATCATATGTGTAAAGTGAAATGACATGGTTCTTGCACTCGATCACTATCATGTGCATCGTGGTATGATCTTTATCATTCCTTTGTGTGTAAGGCCAAGGTCTATGGAACTTACATGTTAGGTGTGTTGTAAGAGTATCAACTATACATCAACTTACAACATTACCATATCATTACACTAGCCCAACAACGATCTAAACTAGACGCTTCTAATTTATCAATTGCAAGTTTTACATGGCTTAGGGCTTTCGAAGATAGAACCGGTCTTACCTAAGAACATGGAACCACAACAATGATAACCAAATTATTAGCAACTCGTTGTAAATCAGATATTGACTATAGTAGGAGAGACAGACACCCGCTAGCCACTTATGCAAAACTAGTTTCATGTCAAGAGTGGAACATGTCTCATGTGCGAGGACATGTAAAGTTAGTCCGGGCCGCTTCATCCCACTATGCCACCAATATCAAAAATACATGGAATATGCAATAAAATGATCATCATCACCCACATACTCTTATGTGTACTACCCATGCAAAGCATCTACGCATAGATCAGGCTTTGATACCACTGTGGGGTTCGCAACATAGAAAACAAAAAAATTCCTATGATGGGAACTATTATATGCCAAGATCTATCTACTAGATACAAGCAACGGGTGGATATACATCCATAGAGAATATATCCTTGAAGATCTACAAAGAATTGTTAATGAAACTGATTTTGTGGTTGATGTAGTCATACACCTGCTGATCTCAAGATCGTGATGAAGTCCAGCGAGTCCAGCAGGCCTAGCACCAGCACGTCCAGCAGGTCCAATGCTAGTGTAACATCCCAAAACTTTAATCAAGATTATCAAGTTCAAATCACCCAATTTAGGGTTAACACAAACTTTTATTAAGAAAATGAATTTGAATGCATGTGTGTTTGCATTAGTATAGAATTGAGTGTATATTCCATGCTTGATTGTTCTAAATGTTGTGAAATGGTTTAAAGGTGAATGCCACATCATCTAGACCATTTACAAACAAAATCCAAAGAGAAAGAAATCAAATAAGAATAAATAAAGCAAATTGTCATTTGGACCAAAATCAACCACTAGGCCACTTTGAGTGTTCCTAGAAGAAGATTTCTAACAGAATCATTTCTATTTCTTTTCACCCCTTGCTAGACCAAGTAAAAGTGTATCAAGCCCCACTTTACCAACTTACAAAAACATCTTTCAAATTAATCTAGTTCATATGTTAAGATCACATTTTAAAAAAAACCTACCAAATCGATTCCCCTTGACCTCTCCAAGCAAACATAGACTCTCAAGCTTAATCTAAGATCACTCAAAAAAATTGGCTCAAAAATTACAAAGTAAAACTCATGCGGCCATTAACACAAACACCTAAGCTGCACAAATAAACCTCTAGCCTAACTTCACTGTTTTCCACAGTAATTCTCGACCAAATGGTCCCCTCTTTACTCCTCTGTCTCCACTAAGTCTAACCCAGCCCAGACCAGCTCCCCCCTTTGCCGTGGAGCACAGTGGAGCACCGCCCGAATGTGTTCACCGCCGGCCGACCACATCCAGCTCGCAGCAGACCGCCTCACGCCCATCTAGGATGTCCAGGAGGTGCGCCGCACTCTACCGCCACCCCCTGTCTAGGCCATAGCCCCAGCCGAGCCATGGACCACCCTAGCTACGCTGCACCCCGCCTCTCTGCACCGTGTCTAGAGCGTGCCAGTGCGCCGTGCCTGTGCCTTGCCCTCACCGTGCACGTGCAGCCTCGCCATGATCATGCCACCCTGGCAAACACCCCCATTCGCCGCCGTGTGACCCGCAGCTGCCGCACGCTGCCGCAAACACCTCCGCTCCCGCTCAGAACACCACATGCTCCCGACCGAACCACGTCGCCCCATGCCGCGCCTTTAAGTCCGAGAGAACCGCCGGGAGACACCGCACTGTCCTACGCCATCACTCATGCCATTAGCCGCCTGTAGCGACGCAACCGTCAAGCTCACTGCCGCACCGCTCGGTCCCCATGTCGCGCTATAAAAGGAGGCCACCCCCACCTCCATTCTCCACACCACTGCACTCCCCACTCCTCCCAGCCACTTCCCCACCTCTCCTCGGAGCAAGGCGAGCAACACCGCGCCGGAATTTCACCAGAGTCTGCCGCTGCCGGAGGAGAAGGGCGCCAGCAATTTCGACAACCCCAAGCCCTACCATGACCGCGCCTCGCCCCGTCGTCGTATACCACGTCGATCGACCCCGTCGCCGACCCTAGCTGAAGCCCAGGTGAGCCCCGCGAGACCCCCACCACCGCACTAGGTCACATTCGTCGCCAGAGTTGTTCGTCATCGACGATGACGCTCGGCCGTTGGATTAGAATAGGATTGCATGGTCTAGATGCTTAGATACCATTTCGGTTAAACGGAGTCGCTGACTGGTGGCCCCCATCTGTCAGTAGCCCGCTGTGCTGAGCAGTGCAGCTGGGCCGGCCCATTTAGTTTTCCCTCCTAGGCCTAAAATTCAAATATTGATTTTCCTTTTTAGTTGAAATCCTATTCTATCTACTTCTTCAAAAATCAATTCAGAGCGTTTTACTTAACCAAATTGCATGACTCAAATTTCGCTAGAAAGGAAATTAAAATATCTATCTAAGCCCATTGGATTTAAATCATTTGGAGTTAGAGATAGTCTTTAGCAAAAATAGTAAGACAGAGACTTTTGCAACATGAAACATTTTTCAAAAATCAACCATAATAGCTTTTGAGTTGATTCCAACTCTCAAAAATCACATTTTATAATGTCTATCTGGATATGTAAAAATATCTAGGATTGCATGCAGTGAGAATGGACTAGTACCAAAAGAATGCTATTAGGGCATTTCTAGTCACTTTAAATCTATTAAATAATAATATTAAATTTTATAAAATGTGACCAACCCTTTAAATCACATTCCCATGTATTAGAATATGCGGTGATGACATGGATCCACATGATCCCATATTTTAATTGGAGAATATTAAACCTTAATTAATTTCAATGAGTAGAAATTACTTTTCTCAAATAAACTAAATAAAACTAGTTCTTTAATTCATGTAATGATTGTGATGATGCTAGATCATCAAGTGTGAGCCTTAGTGTGCTAAATAGAATTAGTTAAGTATTGTTTGGTGATTGTGTATCCCGTATTTATTTATAGACAATAGTACCGACCCAAGCTACGAGGAGGAGGAGTTCTACCCCGAAGAAGAGGAGGAAAACTTCAATCACAGCACCAATCAAGGCAAGCTAGATCTATGCAAACTATTATTGGCAAGCTAAAATTATACAAGTTAACAATGCAAGCTTTAACCTAAGCAAGATGCATTAGGCACGCTTGATTATACACTTTGATTTGTACCCATCCCAAGTTTTACTTGCAAGCTTTACTCTTTTACTTTACCCAAGCTATTACTTTTAGCTAGGCCTATACTAGATGTCATTCTATGGCATGAGAGTGAAGACTAGCACCCTCATTAGTGAACACTCTTAACTTAGTGGCTAGTGCTAAGCAAACTTGATCACTTTAGATGGGAATACTTGGTGATAAAATAATGAAAACCTTGGAATGATGAGTCATTCTATTGAAATGTTTTCACATGTGTTGAGAAACACAAATGGATTTAATGATGAAAATGTTGAGGCATGAGCCTTAACCCCTTTATAAAAACTGATGGTTGGGTTCGAATGCGATATCATTCCAATTTTACCATACAACCACAATACCTGAATTGGTAAGGCTTAGCCAGAAGTTTATATGCATTAGTATGGATTCCCTCGCGGAAGAGGTTTGAGCTGAGGCTACCTCTTGATGATGACCACCTATGCAGTGCCTAGGATGGCAGATGGCCATGGCTGGGAGGCCAAGCTCATAGGGGAGGTGCCTATACTAGAGTGTGTAATTAAAAGGTTATGCTTGATTATCCGCATACTAAGTATGATGATTCAGGGTTATCCCTAACGGATGTATCGAATTTTGTGGTGAAAGTGTACCACCTCTGCAGAGTGTCAAACTATTCGAATAGCCGCATCTGTGGTCATGGACAGTTGGAGTGGCTATACTGTTCCATCGTCAGATGTTTTCAAAATGACTTGTGAAGTGAACTATGATTTTGACTTGACCACAACAGGTTGTGACTATGAAAACTAGGTTCCCACTTAAGTGATTTAGAACTTTTACTTAGTTTTCTTTAGTTCTGAACTCAGTTTAGATAAATCTTGCTTTTTGCAAATAAACTTAGAGCTTAGGATTCCTACTAGAACTACCTTACTTGTTAGTGATAGTTTGCGAGTACTTAAGGAGTACTCATGGCTTTGTCCCTGGCTATTCCCGTGGCCAGACTATGAGGAGGACTATCAGGAAGATGGATAGCAGGACGGCTACGACAACTAGGATTATCTCCCATCGTCAGCATTGCATGTCACACTGAAGATGGATCCCACTACTACGCTTATTATTCTGCTGCTTGTTTGTATTAAGACTGGATCATGAGATCCTTTATTTGTGTAAGACCTTATTATAGTTTGTAATGGATGATGTACTGTGATATCCAATCTGTTATGTCTCGCAAAAATGGTAATCCTGGGATTGCGATGTATGGCATAACAGGCATCTGGGATTAAAATCCGGGTGTTGACAAGTTGGTATCAGAGCCATCCTGACCATAGGAGACCCTAGTTAGAATGGACGTCCGAACAAAAACTTAGTTTCAAAACCAAAGATGTAAGTATTTATGAAAACATATTCCCACTCTTATCCTTGATTCTTTCAAAAAAAATCATGTTCCTCAAAAATTCTTACATTCCTAAATAAAATTTGACACACTTGATCACATCACTAACTTACTCATCCTAAATTCGTATAGATGGAAGTTCAGTATTGCATGTTCTACCAGTTGGGCAATGGAGGCTAGCTGATCTTTGAAAGGGATCTTGATGCACTGTCAGAGTACCTTGAGAGCCCGCATCCGGAATTCTTCAGATCTTAACTCAAGGATCACCAAGGAGGAGATCTATAATGGATGATAGTAGCAGATCTCAGAGGCAAGATGGAAGCACCCCTTTATGAGAAGATTCAATTCACCGTGCGAGAGAACAACTAGCTAGATGGATTAGCCAGGGCTATGCATGAAGCTCTTGCCCGTCTGTGTTTGAAAAACATTAACTTGATCTAGGGAACTCGCTTTGCGCACATCGCAAGGCGTGATTCTATGGGAATGCCATTGGAGATGCCAAGTCACCCAAAGATGAAGCGCCAGGTGGAGAATCTTGACTTCCTGCTATATGATAGGCAGAAAGAATTGGACAATGCTCGAGCCTACGCCAACCACAACCTTGCCATTGCGATCAAGAAGGAACATACTATCGCCATGCTAGTCAAGGATCGCCAATCACTTCGTCGTCAATGCGAGAAGAAGGATTGCACCATCGATCGTCTTCACAAGAGGTGGCTGCTCTCGAGAAGACCATCCGTGAGCAAGAAGTACAACTTGAAGCAAAGGAAGAGGAGGAAGGTGAAGATATCCAGGGAGATCTTCACTCTTACCTCAGTGATGATAGTGACTACCTAAAGGATGATGCCATGGATTTCTACACCGATGATGATGATTCCGACTTCATTGATGATGATTAGATGCACTTGATCACTACCATAGGAATGATTTGTATCGGTCCCACTGTATCGTAGTTTCATAGAATGGTTCTTAAAACCATCTATTTTCCATTTATGTTGTGGTGTGTGTTGTATTGTGTGCTTGAATGAATGAGAAGAAGAAATTAGTTTGCAAAACTGGGGTCAAGCTCAAAGTTTAAAGCTTTTGAAAACAAAATCATGAACCCTAGAGATTTCCCTCTTATCTCATTATCTATCTCAATCTTCAGATGACTCGTGGAAACCCCGGAGGAACTAGTTCATCTCAGGACCCAATACTGTAGATTCTGCAAATGCTAGTTTCTGACCGTGAAGCTAGTAGAGTCGAACGCCAAGACAACCTAGCCACTCTTCAACAGATAGCTCAGATGGCCCACAACAACCAAGGTCACAGAAACCAGGATCACGATGGAACCAAGCTTAAGAACTTTCAGAATACCAATCCCCCGATCTTCAACAAATCTGAGGATCCCTTAGATGCTGATGACTGGCTGCAAACCATGGAGAGCAATCTGGAGGTCGCAGGAGTTGAAGCCAATGAGAAGGTACTGTTTGCCACCCATTATATGGCAGGAGATGCAAGAGCCTGGTGGAATAGCACCCGTACTATGAATGACGGTCAGATGATGACTTGGGAAGCCTTCAAGATCAAGTTCAGCCGCACCCATGTGCCACAAGGTTTGGTCACCAGAATGAGAGATGAATTCAGGGAACTGAACCAAGGAAGGATGACGGTAGTTGAGTACCGTGACAAATTTTTGTCTCTAGCTAGATATGCCCCTGATGAGATCAACACTGAAGCCAAGAAGAAGGAAAGATTCCTGAATGGATTGCATGATGAGATGCAGGCTGTGTTAGTTAACATCCGTTTTGAAGACCTAGAATAGCTAGTAGACTCTGCCATCCAGATGGAAGAGAAGATTAACCAATCCAATGACAACTGCAAGCGCAGAATGATGCATCAGAATGGGTCCCACAATACCCAGAAGTATCGCCACAACCCGTCTGCAAGATATGCCCCAAGAAACAATAGACCCCGATGTCTCGTCCAAGCTACCCCAATCGTAGTGGAGGAAACTTGAAGTCTGAAGGAAACCACAATAACAACCCCGGCAACTCCAACAACTTCAACCGCGCACCGCCCAAGTCCAACAACAACAACAATACTGCCCGAAGGACTGGAAGCAATGTCGTGCCTGTTGCATCCAAAGACAAGTCCCAGATTACTTGCTTTGAATGTGGAGTCAAGGGTCACTACTCCAACGAGTGCCCCAAGAAGCTCGCAGCCACGACCAATGTGAATGCCCCAGCTCAGCAGCAACACCGTGTTCAGCCTAGAAGAAGATTTGCCCCAGGGAATTCGCTCAACCGCAACGGCCGTCTGTTCCACATGAATGCTGAAGAAGCCTAGGAAGCGCCAGATGTCGAGCTAGGTATGTTTTCTGTTAACTCAGTACAAGAGTGTTGTTTGATTCTAGAGCATCGCACTCATTTGTTACAGAAGAATTTGCATGCACTAGTAAGATTCAACCAACAAAATTGAAGCATGTTATGATAGTTCAAATTCCTGGTTCAACCACCAAAGCTAGAAAAATTTGCAAGGTTGTACCTATCAAAATCCATGGGATAGATTTTTATGCCAATCTAATAGTACTTGGAACCAAAGGTTTGGAAGTAGTACTAGGAATGGATTGGATGTCGAAACATAAAGGATTGATCGACTGTGCCAAGAAAGCCATAACCATGACCAGTAGCTCTGGAGTATCAGTAGAGCATATATCTAAAACCTTGCCCCGTCAATTCAAATGCAACAAGAGTCTAGCCCAACCAACCATAGACCAAGTCAGAGTAGTCTGTGAATACCTCGACGTATTCCCAGATGAATTGCCTGGTATGCCCCTAGATCGGGATATCGAGTTCATTGTTGAACTAATTCCTGGAACTAGATCCATAGCTCAGACACCTTATAGTATGAACCCATCGGAATTAGTGGAGCTAAAGAAGCAACTTGATGCTATGCTGGAGAAAGGTTTGATTCAACCAAGCGCATCGCCATGGAGATCGCCTGTTTTGTTTGTCGATAAGAAGGATGGAGGTAACCATTTGTCTACGGATTACCGAAAGCTGAATGATGTCATCATCAAGAACAAGTACACACTGCCCAAGATTGAGGATCTGTTTGATCAGTTGACTAGTGCTAGAGTGTTTTCTAAGATTGATCTTAGAACTGGTTATCATCAACTCAAGATTCATGCAACGGATATTCCAAAGACCGCCTTTACCACCAGATATGGATTGTATGAGTATACAGTCATGTCTTTTGGATTAACCAATGCCCCAGCTTATTTCATGAATCTCATGAATAAGATTTTTATGAACTTTTTGGATAAGTTTGTCGTTGTTTTTATCGACGATATTCTAATCTATTCCAAGTCAGAAGAAGATCATGAGCAACATCTGAGAACCATCCTTGAAACCCTTAGAGAGCATCAGTTGTATGCCAAGTTTAGAAAATGTGAGTTCTGGCTGAAAGAAGTAGGATTCCTCGGACATATCGTGTCAATAAGAGGAGTCGTTGTTGATCCCGCCAAGTTCAAAGATGTTGATGAATGGGAAGCCCCAACCACTCAAACCCAAGTCCGTGCATTTCTCGGATTAGCGGGATATTACCGCAAGTTCGTTGAAGGATTTTCGAGCATCGCAAGACCGATGACCCGATTGTTGAAGAAAGACAAGAAGTTTTTATGGACCGACAAATGTGAAGTAAGTTTTCAAGAGCTCAAGAAGAGATTGATTTCAGCCCCAATCTTGATTATGCCAGATATCAAGAAGCCTTTTGATGTGTATTGTGATGCATCCAAGATTGGTCTCGGATGTGTGTTAATGCAAGAAGGCAAAGTCATAGCATATCTGTCCCGACAACTGAAGCAGCATGAGCAAAACTACCCTACCCATGATATTGAACTAGCAGCTGTAGTTTTAGCTTGGAAGACATGGCGTCATTACCTTATGGGTAACCCCTGTGAAATTTATTCAGATCACAAGAGCCTGCAGTATATTTTCAACCAGAAGGAGCTAAATATGAGGCAAAGGAGATTGATAGAGTTAATCAAGGATTATGACCTTGACATTCACTATCACCCTGGGAAAGCCAATGTGGTAGCGGATGCTCTTAGCAGATTGCCGTGTAGATTAAACACCATGATCAAAGAAGCACATCCAAGTTTGTATGAGGAGTTGGAGCACTTTAGAACAGAGCTAGTTAGCAACAGATTTTTAGCTAGCATTGAACTTCAACTCACTTTGATCAGTTAGATCAAGGAAGCGCAGAAGGGAAATGCAAGTATCGATGGAATCAAACATCGTATTGGTACAGGAAAGGTACCTAGATTCAACGAAGATGAAGAAGGAGTTTTGTGGTACAAAGGACGTATCTGTGTGCCAGCTGATTTGGAGCTGAAGCAAGTTATCATGCAGGAAGCTCATGATACTCTTTATTCTATCCACCCTAGAGGAACAAAGATGTATCAGGATTTGAAGGAGCAATTTTGGTGGCACAAGATGAGAGAGAAATCGGAAGCTACATAGCCAAGTGTGATATCTGTCAAAGAGTCAAGGCGGAACATCAGAGACCCGCAGGACTGTTGCAACCATTGCAGATTCCGGAATGGAAATGGGATTCAGTCGGAATGGACTTTATCACCGGTTTGCCTACTTCTAGTAGGGGAAATGACTCTATCTGGGTCATAGTTGATAGACTGTCCAAGGTAGCCCATTTTATACTTGTCAAGACTACCTACTAGAGTTCGAAGCTAGCAGAGCTGTACATTGCTAGAATTGTCAGTTTGCATGGAACCCCCAAGACCATAGTGTCGGATCGAGAACCCAATTTACCTCAAGATTTTGGCAGAAAGTCCAAGAAGGATTAGGAACCAAGTTGAATTTCAGCACAGCTTATCACCCGCAGACCGATGGACAAACTAAAAGAGTAAACCAAATCCTATAAGATATGTTGAGAGCTTGTGTGTTAGAGTATGGATCAAAATGGGAAGATTGTCTGCCTTTCGCAGAACTCTCATACAACAATAGTTATCAAGCCAGTTTGCAGATGGCTGCATTTTAATTTCTGTATGGGAGAAAGTGCCGTACCCCCTTGAATTGGTCGCAAGTAGGAGAGAGTTAGATTTTTGGACCTGACATCCCACGAGAAGCCTAAGAGAAGGTTCACAAAGTCCGTGAGCACCTCAAGACCGCCCAATCCAGACAAAAGAGTTATGCCGACAAGAGACGTAGAGACCTGACTTTCAATGTCGAAGATTTTATGTATCTCAAAGTGTCGCCTTTGAAAGGAATGCAGCGTTTTCAGCTGAAAGGAAAGTTAGCCCCCAGATATATTGGACCCTTCAAGATTCTGAATCGCCGCGGGGAAGTATCTTATCAATTGGAGCTGCCAGAGGAAATGCCAGCCATCCATAATGTGTTCCATATCTCGTTACTTCGCAAATGCCTAGAAGTTCTGGAGAAGACCGAAGTATTTAGGAACATCGATCACCGAGCCATAGATATCAACAAGGATTTGATGTATCGTGAAGTGCCCATTTGTATCTTGGAAAAAGCCTTCAGAACTACCAGGACCCGGAGTCTCAAATTCCTCAAGATCCAATGGAGCAACCATACCAAAGAAGAAGCTACCTAGGAGCGAGAAGATTACATTAGGACTAAGTTTCCGGATCTCTTTAGTTCCTAGTTTTTCTTAAATCTCGGGATGAGATTTTGTTTAAGGAGGGAAGGTTTGTAACATCCCAAAACTTTAATCAAGATTATCAAGTTCAAATCACCCAATTTAGGGTTACCAAAATCTTTTATTAAGAAAATGAATTTGAATGCATGTGTGTTTGCATTAGTATAGAATTGATTGTATATGCCATGCTTGATTGTTCTAAATGTTGTGAAATGGTTTAAAGGTGAATGCCACATCATCTAGACCATTTACAAACAAAATCCAAAGAGAAAGAAATCAAATAAGAATAAATAAAGCAAATGGTCATTTGGACCAAAATCAACCACTAGGCCACTTTGAGTGTTCCTAGAAGAAGATTTCTAACAGAAACATTTATATTTCTTTTCACCCCTTGCTAGACCAAGTAAAAGTGTATCAAGGCCCACTTTATCAACTTACAAAAACATCTTTCAAATTAATTTAATGGACAGTTGAAAATTGAATCTAGTTCATATGTTAAGATCACATTTTTTCAAAAACCTACCAAATCAATTCCCCTTGACCTCTCCAAGCAAACATAGACTCTCAAGCTTAACCTAAGATCACTCAAAAAAATTGGCTCAAAAATTCAAAAGTAGAACTCATGCGGCCATTAACACAAACACCTGAGCTGCACAAATAAACCTCTAGCCTAACTTCACTATTCGCCACAGTAATTCTCGACCAAATGGTCCCCTCTTTACTCCTATGTCTCCCCTAAGTCTAACCCAGCCTAGACCAGCTCCCCCCTTCGTCGTGGAGCACAGTGGAGCGCTGCCTGAATGTGGTCACCGCCGGCCGACCATGGCCAGCTCGTAGCAGACCGCCCCGCGCCCATCCAGGATGTCCAGGAGGCGCGTTGCACTCTACCGCCACCCCCTGTCCAGGCCACAGCCCCAACCAAGCCATGGACCACCCTAGCTACGCAGCGCCCTGCCTCTCTGCACCATGTCCAGAGCACGCCAGTGCATCGTGCCGGACCAGCTTGCCCAACTCGTGCCTTGCCCTCACCGCTCACGCGCAGCCTCGCCATGATCACGCCACCCCGGCAGACACCCCGTTCGCCACCGCGCGACCCGCAGCTGCCGCACGCCACCGCAAACACCTTGGCTCCCGCTTAGAACACCACACGCTCCTGACTGAACCACGCTGCACCATGCCGCACCTTTAAGTCCGAGAGAACCGCCAGGAGACACCGCACTGTCCTACACCCTCGCCCATGCTGTTAGCCTCCTGTAGCGACGCCACCGTCGAGCTCACCGCTGCACCGCTCGGTCCCCTCGTCGCGCTATAAAAGGAGGCCACCCCCACCTCCATTCTCCATACCACTGCACTCCCCACTCCTCACAGCCAGTCCCCCTCCTCTCCCCAGAGCAAGGTGAGCACCACTGCGCCGGAATTTCATCGGAGTTTCCCGCTGCTGGAGGAGAAGGGCGCCAGCAATTCCGACCACCCCAAGCCCTGCCATGACTGCGCCTAGCCTCGCCATCGTCTACCACATCGATCGCCCCCATCGCCGACCCTAGCTGGAGCCCAGGTGAGCCCCGCGAGACCCCCACTGCTGTGCTAGGTCAAATTCCTCACCGGAATTATTCGTCATTGACGATGACGCTCGGCCATTGGATTAGAATAGGATCACATGGTGAAGATGCTTAGATACTGTTTCAGTTAAACGGATTGTCGGACCTATTTATCTTTGACAGCTTTAGCCAGGCATTGGGCCGCCCGTTTAGTTTTCCCACCCAGGCCTGGAAATTCAAATATTGATTTTCCTTTTTAGTTGAAATCCTATTATGTCCACTTATTCAAAAATCAATTTAGAGAGTTTTACTTAACCAAATTGCATGACTCAGATTTTTCTAGAAAGGAAATTAAAATATCTATCCAAGTCTGTTGGATTTAAATCATTTGGAGTTAGAGATAATCTTTAGCAAAAATAATAAGACAGAGACTTTTGCAACTACAAACATTTTTCAAAAATCAACCATAATAGCTTTTGAGTTGATTCCAATTCTCTAAAATCACATTTGATAATGTCTATCTGAATATGTAAAAATATCTAGGATTGCATGCAGTGACATTGGACTAGTATCAAAAGAATGCTATTAGGGCATTTTTAGTCAGTTTAAATCTATTAAATAATAATCTTAAACTTTATAAAATGTGACCAACCCTTTAAATCACATTCCCCTATATTAGAATATGTGGTGATGACATGTGTCCACATGATCCCATATTTTAATTGGAGGATATTAAATCTTAATTAATTTCAATGAGTAGAAATTACTTTGCTCAAATAAACTAAATAAAACTAGTTCTTTAATTCATGTGATGATTGTGATGATGCTAGATCATCAAGTGTGAGCCTTAGTGTGCTAAATAGAATTAATTAAGTATTCTTTGGTGATTGTGTATCCTGTATTTATTTATAGACGATAGTACCAACCCAAGCTACGAGGAGGAGGAGTTCTACCCCGAAGAAGAGGAGGAAAACTTCAATCACTGCACCAATCAAGGCAAGCTAGATCTATGCAAGCTATTATTGGCAAGCTAAACTTATACAAGTTAACAATGCAATATTTAACCTAAGAAAGATGCATTAGGCATGCTTGGTTATACACTTTGATTTACACCCATCCCAAGTTTTACTTGCAAGCTTTACTCTTTTACTTTACCCAAGTTCTTACTTTTAGCTAGTGCTATGTGAGGATTTGGAATGTAGTATTGATAGCATAAAGAGTGTAAAACTAGGCCTGTAGTAGATGTCATTCTATGGCTTGAGACTGAAGACTAGCACCCTCATTAGTGAACACTCTTAACTTAGTGGCTAGTGCTAAGCATAAAACTTGATCACTTTAGATGGGAAAGCTTGGTGAAAAAGATTATGAAAACCTTGGAATGATGAGTCATTCTACTGAAATGTTTTGACATGTGTTGAGAAACACAAATGGATTTGATGATGAAAATGTTGAGGCATGAGCCTTAACCCTTTATAAAAACTGATGGTTGGGTTCGGATGCGATACCATTCCAATTTTACTGTACAACCACAATACCTGAATTGGGTAAGGCTTAGCCAGAAGTTTATATGCATTAGTATGGGTTCCCTCGCGGAAGAGGTTTGAGCTGAGGCTACCTCTTGATAATGTCCACCTATGAAGTGCCTAGGATGGCATATGGCCATGGCTGGGAGGCCAAGCTCATAGGGGAGGTGCCTATACTAGAGTGTGTAATTGAAAGGTTATGATTGATTATCCGCATACTAAGTATGATGATTCAGGGTTATCCCTGACGGATGTATCGAATTTTGTGGTGAAAGTGTACCACCTCTGCAGAGTGTCAAACTATTCAAATAGCCGCGTCCACGGTCATGGACAGTTGGAGTGGCCATACTGTTTGGTCGTCAGATGTTTTCAAAATGACTAGTGAAGTGAACTATGATTTTGACTTGACCACAGAAGGGTTGTGACTATGAAAACTAGGTTACCACTTAAGTGATTTAGAACTTTTACTTAGTTTTCTTTACTTCTGAACTCAGTTTAGATAAATCTGGATTTTTGCAAATAAACTTAGAGCTTAGGATTCCTACTAGAACTACCTTACTTGTTAGTGATAGTTTACGAGTACTTAAAGAGTACTTGTGGCTTTGTCCCTGGCTATTCCCGTGGTCAGACTATAAGGAGGACTATCAAGAAGATGGACAGCAGGACGGCTACGACAACTAGGATCATCTCCCATCGTCAGCATTGCCTGTGACACTGAAGATGGAGCCCACTACTACGCTTATTCTTCCGCTTCTTGTTTGTATTAAGACTGGATCATGAGATCCTTTATTTGTGTAAGACTTTATTATGGTTTGTAATGGATGATGTACTGTGATATCCAATCTGTTATGTCTCGCAAAAATGGTAATCCTGGGATTGCAATGTATGGCATAAGAGGCATTTGGGATTAAAAATCCGGGTGTTGATACCTAGCAAGTCCAGCACCGTAAAGCAGGGGTGCATCCGTCATCGCACACACGTCCAGTACCCCGACAACCTCCACCCCTCGCTCTAGCAAAGCAGCGGAAGCAGCAACTCCTTTTGAGATAAAGCCACCGGGAACATGTATCTCGCTAATCTGAGACCATGGGGAATACTTTCTAGAGGGGGAGAGAGATCCTTCACGAGGAGGTGTGAGAAGAGAGGAGGGAGTGGGGGGCTTTTATATGGAGAGGGGGTAGCCCCTCATCATGTCGGTGGCGAAGAGTGGTTCCCCCACCTCACATAATTAGCCTCCCACTCAAAATTCCACTCACCTCCCCCAAATTTAATGCAATATATCATTTAATAAAACTCTTTTATTTATTTTATTTAGAATTTTGTTGATCCAGCTCCAGCACCACCCAGTCCAGCACCTCAAAGCAGCGGTGCATCCGTGATCGCACACACGTCCGGTACCCCGACAACCTCCGTCCCTCGCTCTAGCAAAGCAGCAGAAGCAGCACCTCCTTTTCAGATAAAGCCACCGGGAACATGTATCTCGCTAATCCGGGACCATGGGGGAATAATACTAGAGGGGAAGAGAGATCCTTCACAAGGAGGTGTGTGTGTGAGAAGTGAGGAGGGGGTGGCCTTTTATAGGAGGAGGGGGGTGCCCCTCCTTCATGGCCGGCGCATGGAGGAGGTGACTCTTCACCTCCTCCATTCATGTGGTGGTAACTCCATCCACATAAATTTGCCCCTTCACATTCTCTTTTAAAGTCTCCACTTTAAATGCATTAAATTTCTCCAAATTTAATGCTCTCTCATTTAATAAAACTCTTTTATTATTTTTATTCAGAATTTTGTTAATTACTTTAATTAACTAACATTCACATAAAACCCCCTACAACATTTCAATATCACATGCAGAACCAATTTCTGCAATTTCACCCAAAACAATTCCGGTTTCCATCGAAATGATTCTAGCGCTTTCTTAAATCTTTATCTAGAAAATATTTGCTCCAAATGGTATCGGTATCCCTTAAGTGTGTCACCCTACAGTTCACGAATAATGCATAAATGATCGATACCTTTCTCCAATCAATAATTAGAAGCGGGACCTAGAGATCCGTACTGACTCCCACACATTCAACAATGACTCTAGTGATCGTGTGAACCTTTAAAATCGTAACTAAATCCATTTGTCTCGCGATATATAACATGTTCGATATTCGATCATCGGTATCTCCATACCTAGTTTGATCTTGTTATCGACATGCACTCTTTTCTCGTTCCCGTGATATAACATTCTAGTGATCACATCACTTGCTTGCAAGCTATCTCAATATGATATCACCGAGAGGGCCCAGAGTATATCTATCCGTCATCGGGATGGAAAAATCCCACTCTTGATCCATGAGCCTCAACATAAGACTTTCAGAGTATCCAAACCCACCTTTATAGTCACCCTGTTACGGTGTGCCGTTTGATGTTATCAAAGTACTCTTTCGGTGTTAGAAATTAACATGATCTCATGGTCTAAGGACTAAGATTACTTCGTATGATGTTATAGCAATATAAACACAATGACTTTGATAGTAATGCTATACTTCGGATGAATGTTCATCACATCATTCACCAATCCTGTGACCTTGTTATTAACAACATCCAATGTCCATGATCAGGAAACCTTGATCATCTTGTTAATCAATGAGCTAGTTTATAAGAGAGGCATAACTAGGAACCATTTATTTGTTTATTAAACACACATGTATTAACATTTCCAATTACATGCAAAATAGACATTTATCATAAACAAGGAATAAGATAATAACCACTTTATTATTGCCTCTCGGGCATATTCCCTTCACAACCATTAGAACCCCACACAAGTCATTAGAAAACATCTTGTGAACTCTTCATTAGAGCAGATTTACCAATCTGAATCCAGAAGGCTCATCATCTTTAGCCTAAAGAACTCAACCTAGGATCAGAAGACGCCAGGGTTGTATCGAACGGGCATGGTGTTGTCCTGCTAGGCCTGCTTCAGGTGCATCTGCAGTGCATAGTTGTTGATCTCCAGCATCCTCAGCTGCTCCTGGTACTATAGGACTAGCTGCTTCAAACCTTGCACCTCATGTCTCTGCTCCTCGAACTACTTATGTCGCTCGTGTTGGATCGCCACCGCGTGCTTCAGCACCACGTTCTATGATAAGATCACCGTCATTTGCTCCTTTAACACCCTATTCTCTTGTTTTTGTTTTTTGACAAGGAAAATACATGCATGTTATACATTACAATTTCATCCTTGATCCTATGACATATGTTTATGCCCATTAGAGTCTACAATGACTTATCAATGGGTACCTGATGCAAGCTCTGCGCTGCTTCAGCTCCAGCGCCCTCCACAATGGACTTTGTCGGGGCTTTCAAAGCCCTCGATGCACAGGCCCACGCATCATTAATGTCAAACGCGTTTTACATCCCATTCACGAAAAGACCGACCCATTCGAGGCCACTATTGCATGGCTGGTGAGTTTCAGCGGCAAGTTGGTGTTCAGTAGCTGTGTCCACACCACCGTTCTTGATAGTACCTGCCAAGAAACATAGAATTGTTTCTCTTGTCAATACGCCGCTTATGTGGTTCTAAGTGTATGAATTAATATAATATGGGAGAAAATAAGTGACCATGACTACTCATATGTTGTTTGTAGTTAATATAATGCAGCCCTATAGTATGTCAATGCTGACCATGAAACAAAGTGCAAGCAATTGAAAGCTTGGTGCTACTAGGTAGATAGATGAATAGCCACACTAGTAAATGCAGAACACGTAAGAATGACAAGAGTTTATGCAGTGATCTTAATCTATGTTTACTGGATCAAATATATTGCCACATGCTCCACATGACATAAATAGATTGCCAGTAGATCTTTCCTGTTCTCGATTGTCAGCACATGACCTTGTGGAAATATAATAACAATATAAAGGTAAGTAAATGTAACCTGCAAGATTTCTAGGTATATTATTCGAAGATAATACAGCTGCACCTGTTTGGAGCGTATCACAACATGAACTTGGACAAATGCGTAAGTACGTACATTAACCGTGTCTATTGTTATATACCCTAATAATGCAACAACTTTTGATGGAAAACATACCTAGGACTGTAGCAAGGGGGAGCTCCATGTTCCTCATGGATTCTAGGGAAGTAGCCCTCCACCTCCTAGTTATCCCCTCCTATGCCATGTTGTGCCATTGAAGACCAGGAGGAGAATAGAGGGAGCCCTAGATCTTGGTCGGCATGGGAGAAGAGAGGGAGCCCTAGATCTTGGGAAACCTTGGAGAGGAGACGAGGAGGCGAGGGTGTCCTCGCCATCTTACTCAGTGTAGACCATGTTGGGCAGATGCGTGTGCATCAGCCATGGATGCGAGAAGACAGCGGAGCATCGAGGCACGCAGATGTGTGTGCCTCAGCCATGGAAGCGCGCACGGGAGATGGGAGAGGGGATTGACTCACGATAAAGTGGAAGGGGATTGGTTGATGGTTTTCACTGGGAAAGAGATGAGACGTGAAAGACCAGCCTCTGCCGTCTCTACCCCCAGCCCCCACGCGCATGGACCCTGGTCGGCTTGCAACGGACTGAAAACAACCACACAGGCCGGTCACACTATGCGCAATGGATCGGATGGTGGACTATCGCGTGCGCGGGGATGCACTAGGAACGCGAGTAGGCTCGTGCCTTTTATAGAAGTAATTTTCCATAGTTGGACATTCTTCACAATTTTTCTCAAATAGGACCAAATAAAAGGTCACGTCTCACATATTTATTTATATACTTCAACATATAAATAGTTTAACACATAAATACTTTAAATAAGAAGTCTAGTGGTTCTCTAGGTGTATTCACAAATGGCTAACCAAATCTTTCTAAAGTACGTTGTGGGGTCCTCGATCACGAATTTTGTGAGGCGTATGGAGAAATTATTGGGACATTGTCGGTACGGCCTGGGACTCAACCAACACGCTCCCATATTCCCAATCATGACCAAAGATCATATCATTATGTTCATCCTCAAACATTATATTCTGCATGATTACATATGTAGTCATCCTCTTCCTGCTCCATGTTTTTGAACGGTGTCGAGCAAAGACCCAACGAGCTTGGGGCACTCCAAACTCACGCTCCACGTCCTTCCTACATGCCTCTTCTCTAGCAAACCTACGCTCTTTCTCATCTTGAGTTAGGCATATTGTCTTCATAGCTGTGGACCACTCAGGATATATACCATCAGCTAGATAGTATCCCTTGTTGTATAGATGGTCGTTGAGCATAAAGTTGACCCCTAGAGTATTGCCTTCTGTAGTACTAGAAAATACCAGAGAACATTGAAGCATGTTGATGTCACCGTGGGAACATGTCATGCCAAAAAAGATTGGCAAATCCAAATATTAAGTGATGCAACTGCCTCGAGTATGACCGTGCACCCATGGACATGACCTTTGAATTTCCCTTGCAAGCTAAATGGATATTACTCCCCTCCCAGTGCATGCAATCTATGCTTCCAATCATCCCAGAAAACTTTCTTTTCTCATTGATTGACAATAGTCGAGAAGTGTCCTCCATTGTTTGTTCTCTCAAGTAAACTTGGTCTAACACCTGACATACTACGTGGAAAAACCTATACATGCTCTCCAGGAATGTGGCATCAATCATGCGCATGTACTCATCAACGATATCACCGGTACATAAGCAAGCATCATAACAGATGTAGTGCATCTTTTATATGAAATGAAGCCAAGCTTGCTGGTGGCATATATCTTCATCCAGAAGTAATCGTCATAAGCCCTCATGCCTTGCGGAATTTTCATGAACAAGGGACTTATTATCCGAAACTATCGCTGGAACTAAGCTGAAGCGTACAACGCATTAGTGTTATGGAATTAGTCATTGTACAGTTGCATCTGGCCCTGGCCTATCCCTTTCCAACACCAGTGCATGTCCCTTCACCGAGCCCTTGTACCTTGGTCGCTCCTCCCGTCTTGCTCATTAATGAGCATAGTTGCGGCCACGATCACCTCGGTATCATCGGAGGAGGAGTCATCATAGGTGTCAATGAAGTGCTCATAGAAGAACTCGTCCAAGCTATCCATATGATCTGTACGAACAATAAAAAGGCCATGGTGACATATTTACCTAGTAGATTGTCAATTTACCCAAAAAGAGATCCCATGTGTACTAGGGCTCAATTGGACAATTGGTCGAACGGGTGGTGGGCGTGACAATCGTGCTGCGTGCGAGCAAAAACAGCCAGATCCCAAAGCACGGTGGCTCACATGGGGCCAACCAAGTCGATGGTGTGGCCTGCGGTGGTGATGGCAAGAACGAACAATACCAGAACCTTCCTCAAGTGTTGATGCGCGACAACAACGTTGGCTCCAAGACCCGACCAAGCTTGGTGTCTAGATCCAACGGTGGTAGGAGGGATCTGGTTGAAGTAGATATCCGGCTATAGTTGGACGAAATGGGTGGCCGAAAAGGCTCCAATGGCGTAGTCATGCGTCAGTCCCGGGCCTCTAGTCCGTCAGGGTGATGATTACAAGAGCACAAATTGTATATAGCAGTTTTGAAGTAAGAGTATCGAACCATAGAGAGCTTTCTATATAGGTATTTATGCCCCTCATTCCTACTCACCAAAGAGTACTTGTAAGTTGTCTTTGATTCCAAATGAGTGTGTTTTGTGGGTGTTTGTCTTTGTGAACAAATAAATATTTAAATACTAAGAGTGCAAACAAAATAGAGTCACGTTGTAAGTAATATTAAACTGCAATAGGGCTAAGACATTCTCACGAAGTGTTGGATGAACCACTAGTACTTGGATTAATCATGATTAGAATATATCTATGTATTTATTTATGTGTGTATGGGAGGAGATCCAAATAAGATGATCACAAATAGCCATCTAATATTTCATCACTCACAACTACAAAAGCGATCATAGGCCAATCACAATGATCCAATAGCAACTAAAGGTTAACCCCATGGTCATGGACATGAGCTCTCTGAGACCCTCTTGTCCCTATTGACTACATGAATGATGATCCAATGTGACATGTCACTTAACGCCTTCATACCTATACATGTCTAATGGTAATTCCCTCTCAAGTCCGAAAGATAAATGTTATGTGGTCCAAATTCACATAACATCAAGAGAGATAATTAATACATACTCATAAACTAAAGTTATAAATCATCATATTAAATAATATCGCATGAAAGTTTCAGTTGATTCTGCTATCCATGTTGCCCCGATTCTTTCTGGTCGTGGGATGGACACTAGGGAGGACACGCTTCGCCATCCCAGTGGAGCCCAAATCTCTTAGGGAGGCGGGGCCCTTCGCACTTGATTCCCTAGAGCGATAAGCTCGCACGCCCTTTCCTACCCCCTGTCGCCAGATGACAGGCCGCGCATGCAGGTGATGCCAAAACCTCTATGTGTACCAACTCGTTGGGGTTGCAAGTTCAGAGTGTTGTAGCAAGAGTCTCTTCCCCACAAGGGCTACTCGAGGGTTTATATCGAACCCCGGGGAATTGTAGGAACTTATATTTTGTCCTTCTAGCAACCTGCAAAACAAAGATTTTTCCTTATGTCCCCAACTCCACCATGTGATTTTCAAGCACAAGGTTTCGTATTAATAAAACTTAAATAAAACAGTAAAGTAAACTATAACTATTACAAGAAAGTAAAAACAATAGAGCAAAGTTCTTTTATGTTTTTTTAGTCTTGCAGAAAGTAATACTTTTTTGTATTTTCAGATTTGATGGTTGTAAAATACAACCATGTATCTCTGCGTTGAAACCGTATATTTGTCATGGATTTTATGAAATATCTCTCTAGCATTAACACTAATGACTAATTATTGTATAGATGTGCAAATCTTATCCTTCATCTTTCTTCTTGCATAATTGGGCACTTTCATAATGAAATCTAGAGCAGTTAATGGACAATTACGAGTTTCCATTGCTCACAAGTCAATGGTGCTTCAGAGGAGGTGTCTAGACACTTTAACGAGCACCTATACGGGCAGGTCCTGCCTGTACAGCCCGCCCATACGATGCGTTAGAGGCTCCGTCAAGTAAAACCTTCCCAGATGATAGGCCGCGTGCGCAGGTGATGTGTAACACTACGGCCTTAAAAGACCATAGCTTCTATGCAACATGCCACTCCCCGGATCGGTTCATTGGCTTACACAGAACATAGATGAATAACAAAGTAAATATCCGTGCATCATAAAGTAACGAAATGATCCAGAGTATTCAATTATTACAATATGCATAGCTCAAAGCTAGCTCGAACAGTTTAATAGGAAACGGAAGCATAAATATATAATAGGCTCCATCTTCAATTGCGCCATAGGCGAACAAATGTCAAGTGGAGTACCGCATCCTAGTCAACCACTCAGAATCGGAATATCCTGCAACATAGAACATAGCAGCCCTAAAAGGTCAATACTTGGAATGTATGGCAAGTAGAACCAAGGAGACGTAGTACCTAGCAAATACATGCTTATTTGGTTAAGTCGAAGCTTGGATGTTTTGCGAGCAACACACAAACTCTTTTTTCCTACTTTCATAAGTTGTTTTCGATTTTCTTTATCCCAATTGAGTTAACCCATCAATAAGTAATTTAAGATGTTGGGATGAGCGAGCATGTATGACATTACCTCAATATTCAGGAACTCAATTTGTCCATAACCGGGGACACGGCTAAGTACTTAGATTAAACAAACCCTGCAGGGTTTTTTACACTTTACCCATGTGACCTGGACAATCCAGCTCGTACCATGACACTCATATTGTGTCATGATAGGGAGAAGTCTAAGACGAGACAATTCGGGAAGTAGCTCCCCAAACCCGACACGCGTCGTACCAACCTACCAAAATTCTACATCTATGGGTACATGGGTTTGAGTCACTACAACCTACTAAGTCCATCCTGAAGGGAATATGCCCGAGAGGCAATAATAAAGTGGTTATTATCTTATTCCATGTTTATGATAAATGTTTATTTTACATGCTAGAATTGTATTGATCGGAAACATCAATATATGTGTGTTTAATAAACAAAAAGGGTTCCTAGTTATGCCTCTCTTATAGACTAGCTTGTTGATTAACAAGATGATCAAGGTTTCCTCATCATGGACATTGGATGTTGTTAATAACAAGGTCACACCATTGGTGGAATGATGTGATGAACATTTATCCGAAGTATAGCACTACGATCAAAGTCATTATGTTTATATTGCTATAACATCATACGAAGTAATCTCTATCCTTAGACCATGAGATCATGTTAATTGCTAACACCGGAAGAGTATCTTGATAACATCAAACGTCACACCGTAACAGGGTGACTATAAAGGTGGGTCGATTACTCGAAGGTGTTATGTTGAGGCTCATGGATCAAGAGTGGGATTTGTCCATCCCGATGACGGATAGATATACTCTGGGCCCTCTCGGTGATATCACATTGAAATAGCTTGCAAGCAAGTGATGTGATCACTAGAATGTTATATCACGGGAACGAGAAAAGAGTGCATGTCGGTAACGAGATCAAACTAGGTATGGAGATACCGATGATTGAATCTCGGACATGTAATATATCGCGGGACAAAGGGATTTAGTTACTAGCGTTAAAGGTTCTCACGATCACAGAAGTCATCGTTGAATATGTAAGAGTTAGTATGGATCTCCAGGTCCCGCTGCTAATTATTGATCAGAGAGGGGTCTCGATCATGTCTGCATTATTCGCGAACCGTAGGGTGACACACTTAAGGGATACCGACCCCATTTGGAGAAAATATGTTGCAGATAAAGATTTAAGAAAGCGCTGGAATTATTTCAATAGACACCGAAACTGTTTCGGGTGAAAATGCTGAAATTGGTTCTGCATGTAATATTGAAATATTGCAGGGGGTTTATGTGAATGTTTGTTAATTAAAGTAATTAACAAAATTCTTAATAAAAATAATAAAATAGTTTTATTAAATGAGAGAGCATTAAATTTGGAGAAATTTAATGCATTTAAAGTGGAGACTTTAAAAGAGAATGTGAAGGGGCAAATTTATGTGGAGGGAGTTACCACCACATGAATGGAGGAGGTGAAGAGTCACCTCCTCCATGCGCCGGCCATGAAGGAGGGGCACCCCCTCCTCCTATAAAAGGCCACCCCCTCCTCACTTCTCACACACACCTCCTTGTGAAGGATCTCTCTTCCCCTCTAGTATTATTCCCCCATGGTCTCGGATTAGCGAGATACATGTTCCCGGTGGCTTTATCTGGAAAGGAGGTGCTGCTTCTGCTGCTTTGCTAGAGCGAGGGACGGAGGTTGTCGGGGTACCGGACGTGTGTGCGATCACGGATGCACCGCTGCTTTGAGGTGCTGGACTTGGTGGTGCTAGAGCTGGATCTGATGGACGTGCTGGAGCCGGACCTACTGGACTTCATCACGATCTTGAGATCGGCAAGCGTACGACTACATCAACCACGAGTTCCTACTCGTTAACAAAGCTCGTTGTCTACGAGGGTAAGTTCTCGTTTCCACCCGTTGCTTTGTACCTAGTAGATAGATCTTGGCGTGTAGTTCACACCGTAGGAATTTTTTGTTTTCTATGTTGCGGACCCAACAGTGGTATCAGAGCCTGATCTATGCGTAGGTGCTTTGCACGGGTAGTACACATATGTTTATATGTGGGCGATGATGATTATGTTATTGCATCTTCTATGTATTTTGGATATTGGTGACATAGTGGGATGAAGCGGCCCGGACCAACCTTACATGTCATCGTACATGAGACCGGTTCCACGACTGACATGCAACTTGTTTTGCATAAGTGGCTGACGGGTGTCTGTCTCTCCTACTATAGTCAATATCTGATTTACAACGAGTTGCTAATAACTTAGTTATCCTTGTTGTGGTTCATGTTCGTAGGTAAGAACGGTTCTATCTCCGAAAGCCCTAAGCCACGTAAAACTTGCATTTAATAAATTAGAGGCGTCTAGTTTAGATCGTTGTTGGGCTAGTGTATTGATATGGTATTGTTGTAAGTAGATGTATGATAGATACTCTTACAACTCACTTAATGTGTAAGTTCCATAGACCTTGGCCTTACACACAAAGGAATGATAGAGATCATACCACGATGCAAATGATAGAGATCAAATGCATGGACCATATCACCTCACTTCACACATTAGATGTTAGCATCTTATATTGCTAGTTTGGCATTTTCTGTAGCATTGTAAGATGATCCCTCATTTAAATATCAAGATAAAATGTGTTCTTCCTTAAGTATGCACCGTTCTATGGATCGTGTTTCGAGACATCACGTGATGATCGGGTGTTCTCAACTCTCGCTTTCATGCAACGGGTGTAAGACAGTTTTACACACGCGAATACTAAGGTTCTTACTTGGCGAGCCTAGCATGTACAGACATGGCCTGGGAACACAGACCGAAAGGTTAAGCATGAGTCATATAGTTGATGTGATGACCATATTGATGCTCGCCTTTGAAGCTACACCGACTCACATGATGATCGGACTTGGTGTAGTGGATTTGGTTCATGTAATCACCAAAAAGGCACGAGGGATGTCGTTTTTGAGTGGGAGTTCATTTCTAATTTGGATTAGTCGAACTTAATTTGTCATAAACTAAATCGAAGTGAATTTGCATAATTTATTGTAGTCATTGGCATCTGTTCACTACCTTATGCTTAGTTTTAATTGAGATAATAGAAGTATAGAATTCTGGATATTTACTTTACGAACTGGTATCGTATTGTTTTGAATGTCAATATAAAGTTTATAAGTCCTATTGCAAACTTTCAGCAAAATCTATTTACTCCATGAAGTTTAATAAGTAGTATTAAATAGAGAGTAAGAATTCCAATGTTAGTATCTAAAGTATCATGTTTGCCTCCATGATTATTGATATTCAAAAAGTTGTTTTAATATCAAGATTATATTGGAGCTAGAAATTGTTTCAGAAACCATCATGTGTGAAAGATATTGTGATATCTGAAACAATGTTTTTGGTTGCATTATGATAGAGTATAATTTAGCAAAATACATGTTCTCATATTGTATGAGAATTTGTGAAGGATGGAGATGCTAGGCATCCGAATCTACCAAAAATGTTTTGGGAACTGATATTATACTCGCGATTCTTCCTTATAGGCTATAGTAGCTTGATCATGAAAGTTTTCATGATAAGGACGAATAGAATATGTAAGTAAAATGTTTACTACACTAATAGATTACTAAAGAATGGATTTTTGAAAGAACACCAAACATTTGATGATGGTGATCCACTTCAAAGTGCAAGTCCAAAGGTATTAGTATTTGACTATATACTCTTTGTACCATGTGTCATGTTGATGACACCACTATTGATGTTGATAGATTTTTTAAAAGAAAAGGAATTGCTGAAAGAGAATCTATAAAATATTTGGCAGAAAATAAAAGGTTGGAGATGTCCAACTTAGGTATATAGAAGATATATATGTTATGGCTATATTCCTTGCTTGTTAAACAATGTGGTTCTTAGGTATTGGATACCAGTATTGGATACCGAATTGGTTGGTATGAAGTGTCATACAGGACAACGCAATTCATGAACTACAATGGCCTAAGTGACCAACAAGAGAATGAGTGATGATGTTCATCGAAAACAAATAAAGCGTTATTGTGTTTTTCATTGTCATCAAACCAAGTCTTCAAGATTTGTTTAAATAATTGTTATTTTGTTCCGGTATTACGAGAACAATGGTTGTTCAAATAAATTACTGTATTCCATAAAGGATGGATGAACTTTTTACAAGTCTAGTGGGATAAATCACATCCATAAACATTATTGCTAAAATGTCGCAAGACAAATGATTAAAAGATCACTTATGAAGTGACATCGCTTTTTTAAATTATATTGGAAATAAAACATGACGAAACTCCATGTTGATGGATTTTTGGAGTCTTTTGATTTTTATCAATTGACGCATGTGAGACTTTCCTCGAGATAATTGAAACTCCGTCCATAGGCCAGAGAGGAACTGATGACTAGCTTATTGGAAATGGTGCATGCTGATGTGCATAGTCCATTATGTGTAGCCATATGCGATGGATCTTTTTGCTTCATATGCTTTCTTCAAATATTTGAGTGAATATATCTGTATATTTACTTAATAAGGAAGAAGTATGAAACATTTGAAAGTTGTTCAAAGACGTTCAAGATGAAGTGGAAAATCATTGTAACAAGAAAATAAACGAGTTTATGATTTTATCATAAAGGAAGATATTTGAGTTACAGGTTTAGCAAAACACCTAAGATTTGAGGAATTGTTCCATGATTTGTGTTTTCCCGATAAACCATAGGAGTATGGCATATTCGAGAGATGAAATCAAACCATGTTTGACATTGTAAGATCAAAGGTGACATTTATAAAACTGCCATTATATTTTAAAGATTGAAGCTTTAGAGACTACCGCTTTTACACTGAAAAGAGCACCATCGTGATCCATTGAAATGACACCATATGAGTTATGGTTTGGGATAAAACCTGAATTGTCTTTTCTTAAATTTTGGTATGCTATGCATAATTAAAACGTTTACAACCAAAGTCGAATAAGCACGTATTTGTAGGTTATCCCAAAGAATTTGTTGGGAATTTCTCCATAACACCGAGGACAAAAGAGTTTGTTACTTGGAACGTCAAGTTTCTTGAGAAGGAATTTTTCGTGAAAAGTTAAGTGGGAGGACAATAGAACTTTGATAGGGTTGTTGAACCTTAGCTATATGTGCTAAGTAGCGCAGAGCCGGAAAGTGTCCCGGTGGCGGCCACAATGCTCATGGCTCTCGTGATTACAAAAGGTGTGATCTCGGAGATTAGAGTTCCTATAGAACCGTGTGGGTCAGTAAGAATCAAATAGTAAGATTTGATAAGCAAGTCGTTATTGTTTTGACAATGATGAACCGACTACATGCAAAGAAGCGATGATGGGCCCTGACTCCATAAAATGACTAGAAGTCATAGAATCCGTGATAGTATCCATACATGAGAAAACAAGTTTCTGAACTTGGAAGACCCTCCGGAAAGGCGTGAAGCCTATCTGTCGTGGTTGGATCTATAAAGAAATAAGACATGGATGTTTAACATCTATGAAATAGTCGACATGTCGGAAAGAAGTTTATGACAATGTTCAAGGAGTTGACTATGACAAGATTTGATCTTTCATAGCGATATATAGTCTTGACGGATTAATGTAGCAACCACTACATATAATTTGGTATATGGTAGTTGAATAAACAAAACAAGGTTCTTCTAATAGAACGGTAGCCTAGGACATGTACATGACATGGTCCAAAGGGTTTTGTTAATTCAAAGGGTGTTAAAAGGGCATGTAAACTTCAATAGTTGAAGTAAGCATAGCGGAGTTGGAATCTTCACCATGATGAAACTGTTAAAAGAGTTTAAATTCATCGGAGATGATGAAGATGCTTGAATTTGCAAGAAATTAAGTGGGAGCGCTGAGGCATATTTCTAATACATTATGTAGAGGACATATTGTTGATTGGAAATGATGTATCTTGTATTGACACAAGTTAAGAATTTCATTCAAATAAGATTTCGATGAAAGACTTGGGCAAACCCAGAATATTAGGCATCAATATCTATATGGATAGATTAAGGCGCTAATATGGTTGTGCCAGACATACATATATGAGATATTGAAAGGGTTCAATATTGGAACAACAAGAAAGGTTCTTGCTGCATGGAAAGGATTGTATCAAAATTCAAGTGTTTCAACACTTGGTGAGTAAAATCACATGAAGATTTTGATCGATTATACCATGATATGTATATATCCAGAATGTCCTATGCTCTAAATGTTATGAGCATATACCAGAATGATTCATAAGATGATCATTGGACAATAGTAAATATATTCTTATGAGCTTTGGAAGAACTAAGAATATATCATGTATAAGTGACAAATAGTAAAGGTAGTTCATTGTAAAGTGTTACATTGATACTAGTTTTGTCACAAGATACAAATTAAATTTATCTCAATTTAAACTATGGGTGGCACAATATAATGGAAAGGATGTTCCATGATGGATTTGGATGAGTTCCAAAGTTGAGATTTTGTGACGGATACTACAACAAAAGGCTAAGTATATGACTGCTATAGTAGCAGCATAGGAGGGCATTTGTGTTAAGTAGTTTGTTATCAAACTAGGTGTGGTTCAAAGTGGGCTAATACTATGAAGATATATTGTGTGACAATAATATCAACATATTTTGAGCCGAACAAACTAAAGGTCTCACCAAAGGACCAAATCTATACAATGCCATCTCATTTGAGAATGAGTGATGCGTAGAGACGCATAGACATGCAAATACACACGGACCTGAAACTGTCAGATCCATAGATTATGTTAACCAATAGCGTATATGCAACACCAGAAAGCCATAGGTGTTCAATACGCAAAGTTTTTCAAACTAGATTATTGACTCTAGTGCAAGTGGGAGACTGAAGGGAATATGCCCGAGAGGCAATAATAAAGTGGTTATTATCTTATTCCATGTTTATGATAAATGTTTATTTTACATGCTAGAATTGTATTGATCGTAAACATCAATACATGTGTGTTTAATAAACAAAAAGGGTTCCTAGTTATGCCTCTCTTATAGACTAGCTTGTTGATTAACAAGATGATCAAGGTTTCCTGATCATGGACATTGGATGTTGTTAATAACAAGGTCACGCCATTGGTGGAATGATGTGATGAACATTCATCCGAAGTATAGCATTACGATCAAAGTCATTATGTTTATATTTCTATAACATCATACGAAGTAATCTTTATCCTTAGACCATGAGATCATGTTAATTGCTAACACCGGAAGAGTATCTTGATAACATCAAACGTCACACCGTAACAGGGTGACTATAAAGGTGGGTTCGATTACTCTGAAGGTGTTATGTTGAGGCTCATGGATCAAGAGTGGGATTTGTCCATCCCGATGACGGATAGATATACTCTGGGCCCTCTCGGTGATATCACATTGAAATAGCTTGCAAGCAAGTGATGTGATCACTGGAATGTTATATCACGGGAACGAGGAAAGAGTGCATGTCGGTAACGAGATCAAACTAGGTATGAGATACCGATGATCAAATCTCGGACATGTAATATATCGCGGGACAAAGGGATTTAGTTACTAGCGTTAAAGGTTCTCACGATCACAGAAGTCATCGTTGAATGTGTAGGAGTCAGTATGGATCTCTAGGTCCCGCTGCTGATTATTGATCGGAGAGGGGTCTCAATCATGTCTGCATTATTCGCAAACCATAGGGTGACACACTTAAGAGATACCGACACCATTTGGAGCAAATATGTTTTAGATAAAGATTTAAGAAAGCGCTGGAATTATTTCAATAGACACCGAAACTGTTTCGGGTGAAAATTCTGAAATTCGTTCTGCATATAATATTGAAATGTTGCAGGGGGTTTTATGTGAATGTTTGTTAATTAAAGTAATTAACAAAATTCTGAATAAAAATAATAAAAGAGTTTTATTAAATGAGAGAGCATTAAATTTGGAGAAATTTAATGCATTTAAAGTGGAGACTTTAAAAGAGAATGTGAAGGGGCAAATTTATGTGGAGGGAGTTACCACCACATGAATGGAGGAGGTGAAGAGTCACCTCCTCCATGCGCCGGCCATGAAGGAGGGGCACCCCCCTCCTCCTATAAAAGGCCACCCCCTCCTCACTTCTCACACACATGTCCTTGTGAAGGATCTCTCTCCCCCTCTAGTATTATTCCCCCATGGTCTCGGATTAGCGAGATACATGTTCCCGGTGGCTTTATCTAGAAAGGAGTTGCTGCTTCCGCTGCTTTGCTGGAGCGAGGGACGGAGGTTGTCGGGGCACCGGACGTGTGTGCGATCACGGATGCACCGCTGCTTTGCGGTGATGGACTTGGTGGTGCTAGAGCTAGATCTGATGGACGTGCTGGAGCCGGACCTGCTGGACTTCATCATGATCTTGAGATCGGAAAGCGTACGACTACATCGACCACGAGTTCCTACTCGTTAACAAAGCTCGTTGTCTACGAGGGTAAGTTCTCGTTTCTACCCGTTGCTTTGTACCTAGTAGATAGATCTTGGCGTGTAGTTCACACCGTAGGAAAAATTTTGTTTTCTATGCTGCGGACCCAACACAGCCAACCACTCATTGCATTATTGGCACATGGTTATACATGTAAGCTAACAAATAAAGAAGTCAATCATATTCTCTAGATACCTGGGTGCCTTTCCACATTGATACACCAAAAAATGTCAATCCCATTAAACCTATGACATTCATTAATGAAGCTGTTTTAGTTTTCTCAAAACAACACTTGCAACAACAGCTATCATATGATGTAGCCCAACCCTCATCTAACACGGCATAGCTAAGAACATCTAGACATACTATGGTTCAACTATAAGGAATTCCTAACAAGGTATATAGGACATAGCATAGCGATGGTACTTTGTGTAATACCTCAGACCCTACGCTCTAAGCAACAAGCCAGGAATGAAACCAAAAGTGGATAAGGGATTCTACCATGGAGGCCCAAGGCCACCCACGTGTAGGCCCAGAGAAGCGGAGCAGGGCACGGTACCGGCCAACCACCCTACCCAATTTCAAGAACATCGTAACAATAGCGAGTGGCGTAGTCGACATGTATGCGAACAAAACATACATAAGTTTGTATGCCAGCGACATACAACAGTATATCAGAGTCAGACCATCTAAAACAATAGATAGAGATAATAGTTTAGGATACATCCTCATACATCACACATCAGAGTATCAAGTGCAAGTGGAAAACAAGATCCGAGTATGGATTAAGAAGCAAATCGGCATAAGATGTCATAGAAATAAGCACATCCCGCTCATGGATCTCCATCCCCGGAATCTCTACACCTGATGGTCGTCGCCACCATCATCGGTCTCTTCGACCCAGTAACCTTTCTGACAGTAAACCTGTCCATCTGAACCAAAACATATATCGTGTGAGACCCTAGGGTGCTCAACATGTCTTAATGCATCTAAAGGGAACAACCTACAATTAGATCCGAGATAATGTAGCAAATTTGATGTTTTTCCCTCCTAGAGGTGGCTTATGTCTTTTCTCCTTTTTTAGATCCCTAGACATCTCTGTAAATATCACAATATATATAATAGAAAAAAATTGTAGTGGGGTTTTCCCTACTATTCTACCTCCAAAAAGGGAACAACCTGGGGTGACGCAATTGCAGTGAAAGATAATATCTAAACAGTTCTATAGAGACACGCTACATCATCCTCCCAACCAGAGATGGACGGACGCTCGTTAATTAGTAACAATAGTGATATATGTAAAATAAATAAACATCGCTCGCCCTCCTTCTCACTTACCGACGAGAAGACGGAAGAACATCCCATCCGTTGGCAATTTTTATTACCCATTCCATGAGTGTTACACTATTTACTAGTCATATCTTAGTAAGATTAAAGGTGGTACTTTAGGTATGCTTGTCTATGATCGAGAAACTATGATCCAAGTCATCCATAACCACAGAAACGGCTTTCATAAAGAATTACCCTGCAGGGGTGCACAGATAGCAACACACGCACGATTAGCCTCGGGAAGAACCAAATAAAATGCAACGAGGCCTCACGGCAATGCATTCACAAGGTTCATAAATTATTTCAGGGGGCCAACCCCAATAAGCTACCCGCTACAAAGTCAGCCGGCTTCGCGATGGACCCATGGCGTGTGGTGACGGCTGGAAATAACTGGGAACCCGAAAATGTGACTAGACTTGTCGATACAGCAGAAACATGGCACGGGGTTCATTAACAGTACAAGCGCTCCACGTGCAATAGTATATAAAGTAGTAAATCATGGCATAAGTAAAAGATAGTAATAAAGGCCCAAACTACTTTGGGGACCCAAGAAATAAAGTGTGAATCAAGCTCAAGCGAAGGGAACTCATGGTCCCACATGCGGACAATGCGATAGTGAAGGAACAGGAATCAAGGACTCGGGGTCCTACGGGACACAAGTGAGCATGGAAGAACCAAATAATAGCTATTGCCCACCGGTGCCTCTTTCTTTAGTTATCCATTACTACACAGTTTAATTTGTTTAGGTACCTCATTATCCAAAGACTCGCACAAACCCTACACATGCAATTCTACGACTCGCATGGCTCAAACAACTCCTATAGTAATGTCTCATAGGATTGAGGATACAAGCTTTGGTGGGATTTAAAAGTAAAGGCTACGCAATACATGGGATTTTATTTAATGGAATCATGACTCAATGATGCAAGAGTAATATAGAGGCAAAGGTGCTATATGTATGGAAGCATGGGAATTTCTTGCATGTCAGATCATCAGTAGGATAACCGGGATCCGGGTAGTATTCTTGGTTCTCTTGATAGTTTGCTTGCACGACGTCTGTCGGAATAAAAGCCAAACACACAAAGGGCCATAATAAATAAATTGCGCAATCATATTGATATATGCAACAAGCAAACAGGGTATGCCATGACGGAATGATGCACAATTGCATGGTATAACATAGCATGGCACGGGTGATGTGTGGAAACAAGAAATCATCATTCTATTTAATGATTTAGGCATGTTTTGCTCCTACAAATAGTTATGAATATTTAATATATATATATGATGCATGCTTCAGTTTATATCATGGAATGCATCATTAGAATGTGCTCGTCACACTAGTAAATTTAGACATATTATTTATAAAATTCGGAATTACAGAATTAAAGTTATGAATTTATTAAGAAAAGGCATTTATTGGCATTTAAATAATTTTACAATTTGAAATTGCTCAAAATATATTTTGTATGGCATATTTGAATTCCTGGAATTTTTTATCAGAAAACATATATCATTTGTATTATTTGAATTTATGAATTTAAAACAATATTTAAATGCAAAACAATTAAATTAGGATCAAAAGTCAAAGGTTTGACTAGATAGAGTCAAATCTGGTCAGATTTGAAAACAGGTCTGAATTCGTATTTAAATTTGAATCATATTTAATTTTATAAGTTTTGTCAAATTCAGATTATTTAAAAATATATGAATTTATTTAGATTTAATCATTTCTGGATTTTTTATTAATTAGAAAATGTCCTGGAAACTTTTTGTACTCGGAACAAGGTGGGGATAGGGCTTCACGAGACAACCTCGCGTGCGGCCAGAGGGGCGGCGACACATGGCTGGGACAGGGACTACAGGGTGCGGTTTTTAGAAAACGCAAGGGTCTACGAGCAAAAGGTTCGGCGCCTGCTGTTTGACTCTAACGAAACTTAATTCTTGACAATAGAAAAACAACAAACTTTCGAGGAATCTCGGGAGGGCTACGGTGGACCAAAACAATCAGGGTTTGGTGCAATGGAGAGTTGGGACAACCCTCTACGCAATCGGGTGCTTAGTGGCTCCACACCTGGACGGAAGATCCCCGGGTGTCGCTGGGAACATAGGGTATGCGTGGGTGTTGCGGTGTTGGCGTGCGCGTGCGTGCTGTTTCTACTGCCACTGTGCATGTGCGCCAGGGAAATCCGCAACGAGGGTGACGATATGGGAAGCACGGGGAACTCGGGGAGAGCGGGGACAGGTAGAGGGTTCTTACAGTAGAAGGTTCCCAACGAAATCGGAGGTGAGGGAGGTCGGAGGTGAGGGCGACGAAGGTGGTCGTGGTGTTGGCGTGCGGCTACGAGCGAGGAAGCAGCATCCAAGCGGATACAACTCCTCCTAGTGTCCTGGCTCGACGCAGACGAGGGAGTGGATGCTTTCCCACGACTCCACAGCTTTGGTGGCTATGGGAACAAGGTCGGAGAACGGTGCGTGGTGGCGGCAATGGTGCAGTTTAGAGGAAGAGGGAAGGAACACAGAGGAGAAGCTAGGGAATCCGGGTTGAGTGGTGTAGGGGAGAGTGGGGCTAGGTTTTTCTTGGCACGACGTGTGCGGGATATAAGGAGGGGGTTGGTAACACGACAAATGGCGCGAGACGGGGTCCTACTCCGTCAAGGGCTTGCAGAGAGGGGATGCAACGATGGAAGGTGATGATGAAAAGGATGATATGAAGCGGTATTCTTTAGGTGGTTGTTGGGCCCGCTAGGAGGAGGAAAGGTAGATGGGCCCAGGAGAGGAGTAGGGAAAAACTGGGTGGGCCAGAGGAGGAAGTTGTTGCTGCCAGGAGAGCCCATGTGAGTTTTTCTTCTATGTTTTATCAATTTCAAACAGAAAAACTAATTCAAAACACTATGAAACTTTGCAGGTTATTCTAGACGAGGGTAGGTTAAGCAGAAAGGGACTAGGGGAAAAAATAGCAAAGAGGGAAAGGAATGCCCAATGTATACATGTCCATTTGGGCACATACAAGAATAGATCACAAATATAGCTTGAAAAGAAAAAGCCACTTATATATACCAAAGAATCCAAAAGAAGGGAGGATGGTCAAAATGAAGGGTTAAGCTTGGGCCATGCATCGGTATCAAATGCCTCATTTATAAGTGTGAAAACAACCATAATTCATGTGGCATAAATACATCCATCATACATTCAAATTTGAATAAACCATGCAAAAGGATGGAAGCTTGCCAAGCATAGGGATGCAGTCATTTATGAATATAGTTTGGACATGCTAGTGTGGGTGTTCCACTAGATAATCATAAAGCCAAAATATATTCATACATGATCACATGCTCGAATACAAGCCATGTGGACAATGTAGAAGCATCCCCACTCACATACCATGCAAAGGTGGCCATGTGGATCCACATAATTCATATTGTGAAAACAATAAGAAACCAATTAGGGGAGCATGTGGAAATAGAAGTGGAACCCATCTTACTACACATGAGCTAGACATAATAACCGAAGAAATGCAATGGCTCACATATAACTTGGATGGTGGAATTATAAGGTGGTGACAAAGAAATATGGTGGAGTTGTAAAAGATATACCCCCAACTCAACTTGGGCACCAAACAATATATCAAGAACCAACTACATTATATCAATAAGCAATTACAATTAATAATACAAATGCATATGAGGAAAGAACCAAATGAAAAAGAGGTTTTATATGATGCTCAAATGCAATGTGGCATGGTGACATGAGCATGATATAATGCAATGCAATTAATGATATGTAGGAAGTAGAATTATATAGAGTAGGCAACTAGCATTACAATTGTTAGACAATTGGGATGCTATACTTTGCTACACATGCACCTACAAAATACACTACATATGCATAGAAAATAGTAGGACAAGATCATGAACAAAATAGCATCTACTTGCCTTGAGATTTCTTGGAGTCATTCAAACACTTGTTGCAATCAAAGACATTGCACTCCTTGCAATCCATCGATCAAACAATTGCATACATCATAAACAATCATAAACAAATGCACAAATGCATGCATGACAATTTTAAATATGGAATAGAAGTTTAGTTCAGTCCATACGACAGTATTATATCACATGATGCATCCAGACATGTTTTAATGAAATAGGATATTTATTATTAATCCTTGATTGCCAATAACGGGGTTTTAACAGATCTGTTGTAACTTCTGTCCTCATTATCGAATTAAATTTGGATCCAAAGTGTAATGGATAGGGGGCACTAATACAAACAGTAGAAATTGGATTCACCCTAATCGGAGTTGTAGATCTTTTTCTAGGATTTAATTAGTGTTTAATGGAGTTTAAACCATTTAAATAATGCTAAACGTCTAAAATAAAAACTAAAAACAGAACTATAATCTACACGAGATTGTGATTGCAGGGACATATTATTTATTCTTTTGTGATCTATAAATAATTTACTATGGATTTTAAGATCTATAATGCCATTACAACTAATTAAATTATTACCAGTTAACAATACTGCAAAAGTTAGATCTAATATCATATTAGTGTTCTCCACAATTTTATGAATCCATAGGTATATTATTTGCTATTTTTGGATATATATAGATCTTTTATTATGAATTTTCTAAGATCTATCTATTTTCTGCAATTTAATTGAATTTCAAGTCAAAAGGGAATATTCCCTAGGAATATTCTATGCTGACTGGATGCTGACTGGTACCCGGGTGCCGATCTGGTGTTGACGTGGCGCTGTCAGGGTAGGGTGACAAGGAGGGTGACATGGCGTGCTCGGTTGGATGGTATCGAATCACATGATCTTCTAATCGTGGCCGTTCAAACGCGATTCAACGGTGGGGAACGGTTGCTTCCGCGTTGGGTGGGTCAATGGCGGTCGACGACGGTGGTGGCGCTCAGGTGGCGGTGGCTCTGGCGGTCACTATAGCACCCCGGTAAAACCACTACTAGAAATTCGCTCGATTGTTTACTATGTTGTGCATCATCATGATAGCATGCTCATGTCATCCACTACTAGGAAACCCCTTATCAGTGGAGCATCTTTTTTTACTATTAGTGGCGCATATCTGATGCACCACTGATAACTATCTTTTGTGGCGCATATTGAAATGCGCCACAGAAATCTCAAACTTCTGTGGCGCATATGGCCAATATGCGCCACAAAAGTTTTTTTCCAAAATTCAAAAAAAAGGTGGGCCAGATCTCAAACTTCTGTGGCGCATATGGCCAATATGCGCCACGGAAGTTTATTTCAAATTTCAAAAAAAAGGGCCAGATCTAGATCTAGCCAGAGGTGGTGGTGGTGGTGGCGGCTGGTGGCTGGAGGAGGGCTAGGAGGAGTGGGTCATCGGAGATGGTGGCCGGAGGAGAAGGGGGAGGCCACCACCGGAGGTGGTCGGAGTAGGAGGAGGAGTCCACCGGAGGTGGAGGAAGGTGTCGCCAGAGTTGGAGGAGGAGGTCGCCGGAGTTGGTGGTGGAGGAGGAGTGGGAGGAGGAGGTCACCGGAGGAGGAGGGGGTGGTGGAGGAGGAGGAGTAGGTCGCCGGAGGTCGCCGAAGGAGGATAAGGAAGAGGAGGTTTGTAACATCCCAAAACTTCAATCCAAGCTTATCAAGATCAAATCATCCAAAAATAGGGTTAACAAAAACTTTTCCAAATTTAAAATGAAAGCATTCATATATGTATGCATTTAAAATAGGAGTTGTTTGAATTGCCATGATTGATTGATCCAATGCTTGTAAAATGTTTCTTAGGTGATTTAAACATCATCTACATCATTCCCAAGCTTTTCCTAGAGAAAATCAAATCAAAAAGAATTAAAAAGGAAGAATGGTCATTTTGGCAAATTTAACTCTCATGCCTACTTTGGCTATTTCTAGTACTCAAAACATAATAGAAACAATTCTGGATCTTTGCACCCCTTGCTAGTACACATAATGAGGTACCAAGGCCCACCTTTTGATCTACTAAAAACATTATGTTAACTATTTTAAATGACAGCTTAAAATTGAATCTAATGCATATGCATAGATCACCCTTATTTCAAAAACCATCTATTTGAGCTCCATTTTCAAAATCCTTGCAACCAGAGACTACCTATCACTAGTGGAGATCACTCAAAAAATTTGAAACCAAAATTCAAAACTTTCTTTGATGCGGCCATTTCATCAAACACTTGGCATGCATAATATCACTTCTAATCCTAGCTCACTGTTTACTACAGGGTTTTGCCCCCAATTGATCCCCATTTAATCCACTTGTCCCCTCTTGCTCTAACCAAACACCTAACACCCCTCTCCCTTGTCCCTATTCCCCAGGCCATGCCATGCCGAGCCATGCCTCGCCGGCCAACCCTTGCCCCGCTGCAGCAGACCATTCCCTCTTCCCTCGCCATGTCTAGGAGGTAGCGAGGAGCTCACCGCCACCCCCTGTACCTTGCCCGAGCCTAGAGCAGTAGGGCACCACCGAGCACAAACCGCGCCCAGTGCCACCAGACCATGCCAGTGCCGCCCCCAGAGCATGCTCTGTCCCCGCTCGCACATACCATCACTTGGCACCAGCCCGTGCCCGCCGCTCCACCTCGACCTGGAGAACACCCCAGACATCCCCGTTCGCCGCCCAAAGCCTCACAGCAACCGCTCGCCGTGGACACCGCCGCTTCGGCCGCGCAGAGCGCCACCTCGCCTAGACAGCGTGCCACTGCCCCTACGATCGCATTTAAGTTCTAGAGCACCGCCAGGGAACTGCCCATCGATCACCACCCCCAGCCATGCCTCTACCCCGCCGTAGCCTTGTCGCCGGAGTCGCCTGCCCATCCCGCTCAGTCTCACCATCGGGTCTATAAAAGGAGCCCTCCCCAGCCTCTTCTCTCCACACCATTCCACTCCCCTCACCTCTCTAAACCTCACCCACCTCTAGCCGGAGCAAGTGGAGAAGCAGCTCGCCGGAATTTGAGTCGAAGCAGCCGCGGCAGGAGGAGAAGGGCGCCGTTGATTGCGACCACCCCAAGCTCCGCCGCAACCGCGCCTCGCCTCGCCATCGTCTACCACGTCGTTTGCCCGCCTCACAAACCCCGCTGGAGCCCTGGTACGCCCCTAGTACACCCCCACCGAGATGCTAGGGTTCGAGCTCGCCGGCGACCTGTTCGTCGTCGACGACGACCCTCAGTCGTTGATCTCGCTTCTAATCTTACGGCCCACAGCACGCGTACCGTTTCACGTTTTAAGTGCCGCTGACACGCGGGACCCCCTGTCAGCTGAGCCTCGCACCGCGGAGCGCCACTGGTCCGGCCCATTCCTTTTCCCGCGCTAGCCCATCGATTCAAATCTGGATTTTTATTTTTTAGTTAAACCTAGTTTTTGTCCCCTAGTTTGAAAATCATTTCAGAGAGTTTTAGAAATCCAAATTGCATGAAACCAATTTTGTCTGAAAGGTATTAAAATGATCTATCCAAGCCCGTTGGATGTAATTCAATTAGAGTTATAGATCTCTCCTAATAAAAATAAGAAGACAGAAGCTTTTGCAACTTGCATCCATTTTATAAAATCAACCAAGTTAGCTTTTGAGTTGATTCCAACTCTAGAAAATCACATTTCATCATATCTATCTAACCATGTAATAATATTAAGGTTGACATGAAGTGACTTTAGACTAGTACCAAAATAATTCTATATAGGCATTTCTAGTCACTTTAAATCATTAAATAATAAACTTAAACTAAAGTAATATTGATCCAACCTTTAAATCGCATTCCCACATGTTAGAATATGTGGTGAGGACATGTGTCCACATGATACCATATTTTGGTGGTGAATATTAAATTTTAATTAATATTTCAATGAGTAGAAATTACTTTTCTAAAATAAAAAGGATGGAACTATTGAAATTAAACTTGTGATGCTTGTGATGATAAGAGATCATCAATTCTGTGTTTTAGAATGCTACTTAGCCTAGTTAAGTATTGTTTGGTGATTGTGCACTCCCTATGTATTTATAGAAGATAGTACCGACCAAGCTTACGAGGAGGAGGAGTTCTACCAAGAAGAAGAAGAAGAAGAAAACTTCAACCACTGCACCAACCAAGCCAAGCTATTGTTAGCAAGCTAGAATTAAGCTAGATGAATGAGCAAGGATGCTTTAGGCATGCTTTGATCACACCCCTTTTTAACTATTAGTACCCCAAGCCTTACTTACAAGTTTTACTCCCCTTAGTATGCAAAGTTCCTTACTAATTTTGAAGGTAGCATAAAAAGTATAAAACTTGACCTACTTAGAAACCTTTAGATGTCATTCTATGGCATGAGATTGATCCCATCCTTCCACCTTAGTGAACACTCTTAACTTAGTCTTTTAGAGTAGATCAAAAACTTGAGTCACTTTAGATGGGAACACTTGGTGAAAATGAATTGTGAAAACCTTGGAATGATGAGTCATTCTATTGAGATGTTTTGACATGTGTTGAGAAACACAACTAGTTTATGATGATGAAAATGATGAGGCATGATCCTTAACCCTTTTATAAAACTGATGGTTGGATTCGGATGCGATACCATTCCAAATTTACCGTACAATCATATTACCTGAATTGGGTAAGGCTTAGCTGGAAATTTATATGCATTAGTATTAGTTCCCTCATGGGAGAGGTTTGAGCCGAGGCTACCTCTCAATGTTGTCCACCTATGTAGTGCCCAAGATGATTGATGGTCATGGTTGGGAGGCCATGCTCATAGGAGAGGTGCTTGTACTAGGGTGTGTAAAGGGAAGGTTATGTTTGATTATCTGCATACTAAGTATGATGATTCAGGGTTATCCCTGATAGATGTATCGAATCTTGTGGTGAATGTGTACCACATCTGCAGAGTGTCAAACTATTCGAATAGCCGCGTCCGCGGTTATGGACAGTTGGAATGGCCATACTGTTTCGTTGTCAGATGTTTTCTAAATAACTTGAAATGAATGATGAACTTTGACTTGACCACAATAGGGTTGTGTTGATGATAATAGCTTCCCACTTAAGTGATTCTAGAACTTTACTTATCTTTCTTTGCTTCAGAACTCCGCTTAGGTTTCAAACTTATCTTTATAGTTAAACTTAGCTCTAGTTCTTTAACTTAGAATTATACTCCTTGTTAGTAGTAGTTTGCGAGTACTTAAAGAGTACTCATGGCTTTTGTCCCTAGCTATTATCATGGCCAGACTATGAAGGAGATTATCAAGATGATGGTCAGCAGGACAGCTATGATAACTAGGACTATATGCCTTCGTTAGCATTGCATGTGCCCCTGAAGATGGACCCCACCGCTACGCTTATCTTTTAATTCTGATGCTTGTTGTATTAAAGACTGGATCATGAGATCCTTATTTGTCTAAAACCTTATGTATGGTTTGTAATGGATGATGTACTGTGATATCCAATCTGTTATGTCTCGCAAAAATGGTAATCCTGGGATTGCGAGGTATGGCATAACGGGCATCTGGGATTAAAAATCCGGGTGTTGACAAGGTTGCTGGATATGGTGGAGGAAGAGGTTTCCGGAGGTGGTGGAGGAGGAGAAGAAGGAGGTCACCGTGGTGGAGGAGGTCAACGGCGTGGAGGTGGAGGTCGCCGAAGAGTGGTGAAGGAGGATGGAGGACAAGGGGAGAAGTGTGGAGTGGAGGTCGCTGGAGAGTGGAGAAGGAGGAGGGAGGAGAAAGGGGGAAGTGTGGAGGGGAGGCGAAGTAGGGAGGGGAGAAAAAGCGGGAGGGAGAAAAGGAAAAAGGGAGGGAGAAGGGCGTCGGATGGGATTCAAATTTCGAATCCCGCCCAAGACTTCTGTGGCGCATATGGGAGAAATCCGCCACATAAGTTTCTCCCCCTTTTTTATTTTTTGCAGTAAAAAATCTTCTTTCGGCCATAACTTTTTACTCTTTTTGAATTTGGGGAATCTGTAAAATCCAGAACAACCGTAGGTCATTAAAATCAAGTAGGAAATTTCGAGACGATCATTTTGATATATTAAACTTTTTCCCGACATCGTATGCAAAAGTTATGGCCGTTTTACCGTGCCATGACCTAGTTTTGCAAAATACATCGAAATTCATGTATTCCAATTTTCACTACAACTACACCCTAAAATATAACTACATCTCAAAGGAATTTTTTTTGAAGTTTTTATCATTTTCGTTTATGTTTTGAAAATTAAAAAGGCGATCGGGGGGTGGGATCTTTTTTCCATATTCTTTGGCGCATACACCTATATGCGCCACAAAAACATCACTTTCTATGGCGCATATGGACATATGCGCCACATAATTGTCTCTCCTTTTTTTGATGATGGGTCCCATCAATTTTCTGTGGCGCATACATCTATATGCGTGTCAATACCCGGATTTTTAATCCCAGATGCCCATTATGCCATACCTCGCAATCCCAGGATTACCATTTTTGCGAGACATAACGGATTGGATATCACAGTACATCATCCATTACAAACCATACATAAGGTTTTACCCAAATAAGGATCTCACGATCCAGTCTTTAATACAACAAGCAGCAGAAATAAACGATAGCGTAGCGGTGGGGTCCATCTTCATGGGCACAGTAATGCCGACAAGGCGAGATAGTCCTAGTTATCATAGCCGTCCTGCTGACCATCATCTTGATAATCTCCTTCATAGTCTGGCCATGATAATAGCCAGGGACAAAAGCCATGAGTACTCTCTAAGTACTCGCAAATACTACTAGCAAGGGTTATGATTCTAAGTTAAAGTACTGAACTGAAAGAATAACTATCAAGTTAAGTTTGAAACCTAAGCTAAGTTCTGAAGCAAGAAAAGATAAAATAAAAGTCTAGAATCACTTAAGTTGGGCAGCTATTTTCATCTACATAACCCTGTTGTGGTCAAGTCAAGGTTCATCATTCATCTCAAGTTATTTAGAAAACATCTGACAACGAAACAGTATGGCCATTCCAACTGTCCATAATCATGACGCGCTATTGAATAGTTTGACACTCTGCAGAGGTGGTACACTTTCACCACAAGATTCGATACATCATCGGGGATAACCCAGAATCATCATACTTGGTATGCAGATAATCAAACATAACCTTCCCTTTACACACCCTAGTACGAGCACCTCTCCTATGAGCATGGCCTCCCAACCATGACCATCAGTCATCTTGGGCACTGCATAGGTGGACATCATGAGAGGTAGCCTCAGCTCAAACCTCTCCCGTGAGGGAACTAATACTAATGCATATAAATTTCCAGCTAAGCCTTACCCAATTCAGGTAATGTGGTTGTACGGTAAATTTGGAATGGTATCGCATCCGAATCCAACCATCAGTTTTATAAAAGGGTTAAGGCTCATGCCTCATCATTTTCATCATCATAAACCAGTTGTGTTTCTCAACACAGGTCAAAACATCTCAATAGAATGACTCATCATTCCAAGGTTTTCACAACTCATTTTCACCAAGTGTTCCCATCTAAAGTGACTCAAGTTTGATCTATTCTATAAGGTGGAAAGGTGGAAAGGTGGGATCAATCTCATGCCAAAGAATGACATCTAACGATTTCTAATTAGGTCAAGTTTTATACTCTTTATGCTACCTTCAAAATTAATTAAAGAACTTTGTGTAAACTAAGGGGGTGTGATCAAAGTATGCCTAAGGCATCTTTACTAAACTATCTAGTTTTATTCTAGCTTGCTACAATAGCTTACTAAAGCATGTTTGCAAGGGTTAGCTTGCCACTAATAGCTTGCCTTGGTTGGTGCAGTGGTTGAAGTTTTCTTCTTCTTCTTCTTGGTAGAACTCCTCCTCCTCGAAGGCTTGGTCGGTACTAGCGTCTAGAAATACATAGGGAGTGCACAGTCACCAAACAATACTTAACTTAGTCTAAGTAGTATTCTAAACCACACAATTGATGATCTATTGTCATCCCAAACATCACAAGTTTTAATTCAATAGTTTCAACCTTTTTATTTTGGAAAAGTAATTTCTACTCATTGAAATATTAACTACACTTTAATATTCACCACCAAAATATGGGATCATGTGAACACATGTCCTCACCACATATTCTAACATGTGGGAATGAGATTTAAAGGATGGATCAATATTACTTTGGTTTAAGTTTATTATTTAATGATTTAAAGTGACTAGAAATGCCTATATAGCATTATTTTGGTACTAGTCCAAAGTCATTGCCTATAAACCTTAATATTATTACATATTTGGATAGATATGATGAAATGGGATTTTTGAGAGTTGGAATCAACTCAAAAGCTAACTTGGTTGATTTTACAAAAATGTTTCAAGTTGCAAAAGCTTCTGTCTTCTTATTTTTATTAGGAGAAATCTATAACTCTAAATGAATTAAATCCAACGGGCTTGGATAGAGCATTTCAATACCTTTCAGACAAAATTAGTTTCATGTAATTTCGATTTGTCAAACTCACAGAATTGAATTTTGAAACACTGGACAGAAACTATATTCTAACTAAAAAGAAAAACCTAGATTTGAATCTACGGGCTTGCGCGGGAAAGGAAATGGGCCTGCCCAGTGGCGCTACGCGGCACGGGGCTCAGCTGACAGGAGGGGTCCACTTGTCAGCGGCACTTAAAACGCGAAACAGTACGCGCGCTGTGGGCCGTGCGATTAGAGGCTAGATCTACGGCTAAGGGTCGTCGTCAACGACGGACAGAAGCTGAACCGAACCCAGCGGCTCGGTGGGGGTCTCTGGGGCATACCAGGGCTCCAGCGGGGTCGGCGATGCGGGTGAACAAAGTAGAAGACGACGGCGAGGCGAGGCGTGGTCGCGGCGGAGCTTGGGGTGGCCGAAATCAACGGCACCCTTCTTCTCTAGAGGCGGCGGCTCCGGCTCCAATTCCGGCGAGCTGCTGCTCCACTTGCTCCGGCGAGGGGTGGTTGAGGTTCAGAGAGGTGAGGGGAGTGGAATGGTGTGAGTCTTTGGTGCTGGGGAGGGCTCCTTTTATAGGCTCGATGGTGAGACCGAGCGGGATGGGCGGTCGATGGTGGCGACATGGCTACGGTGAGCTAGCGGCATGGCTGGGGATGGCGATCGATGGGCGGTCCCCTGGCGGTGCTCTAGCGCTTCAATGCGGCCGTAGGGGCGGTGGCATGCGGTCGGGGTGAGGTGGCGCTCTGCGCGGCCGAAGTGGCTGTGTCCACGGCGAGCGGTGGCTATGGGGCTTTGGGCGGCGAACGGAGGTGTCTGGGGTGTTCTCTAGGTCAAGGCGGAGCGGTGGGCGCGGGCTGGTGTCGAGCGGTGGCTTGTGCACACGGGGACAGTGCGCGCTCTGCGGGCGGCGTCGGCATGGTCGACAGGCTCGGGGCGCGGCGGTTCCTGGTCGTTCGGGTCGCTGTCCTTGGGCTGGAACTGGTTGGGCGGTGGAGGTGGACCACTGGCTATCTCCAGGACACGGTGGATGGCGCTGGCTTGGCAACTTGCCGATGGGGTTCCCAAGTGGGGGTTCGGCCTTAATGGCCATGACCATTTGGTCGTGGCATAGTGTGGGGCTGGGCTAGAGAGGGTTAGGGGGAGTAGTGGAGAGGTTTTTGGTGGCAATTTGGGGAACATGTTTGGCCAGAACACTATTTAAAATAGTGAAATTTGTTTAGTTTGTAATTTGCCTGCCAAGTGTTTGATGAAATGGCCGCAAGAGAAAAAGTTTTGAATTTTGAGTTCAAAATTTTTGGGTGATCTCCACTTGTGCTAGGTAGTCTCTGGTTGCAAGGGTTTTGAAAATGGAGCTCAAATACATGGTTTTTGAAATAGGGGAGATCTATGCATATGCATTAGATTCAATTTTAAACTGTCATTTAAAATAGTTTACAGAAGGTTTTTAGTAGATCAAAAGGTGGCCCTTGGTACCTCATTATGTGTACTAGCAAGGGGTGCAAAGATCAAGAATTGTTTCTGTTAAGAATTGAGTACTAGGAATAGCCAAAGTAGGCATGAGAGTTAAATTTGTCCAAATGACCATTCCTTCATTTTAATTCTTTTTTATTTGATTTCTTTTAGGAAAAGTTTGGGAATGGTGTAGATGATGTTTAAATAACCTAAGAAACATTTTAGAAGCAAAGGATCACCCAATCATGGCCATTCAAAACAACTCCTATTTTAAATACACACATAGATGAATGCTTTCATTTTAAATATGGAAAAGTTTTTGTTAATCCTAAATTTGGATGATTTGATCTTTGATAAACTTGGACTGAAGTTTTGGGATGTTACAAACCTTCCCTCCTTAAATAAAATCTCGTCCCGAGATTTACAAGAAAACTAGGAATTAAAGAGATCTGGGAACTCTGTCCTAATGTAATCCTCGCGCTCCCAAGTGGCTTCCTCCTCAGTATGGTTGCTCCACTGAATCTTGAGAAAATTGATACTCCTGGTCCTGGTGGTTCTGTAGGCTTCTTCTAAGATACGAATGGGCACTTCCCGATAGGTCAGGTCATTGTTGATTTCCACTGCTCTGTGATCGATATTCTTGAAAACTTCAGTCTTCTCAGGCACTTCCAAGCATTTGCGAAGTAACGAGATATGGAACATATTGTGGATGGCTGACATCTCTTCAGGCAGCTCCATTTGATACGATACTTCTCCTCGGCGGTTCAGAATCTTGAAAGGTCCGATATATCTAGAAGCTAACTTTCCCTTCAGACTAAAGCGTTGGGTTCCCTTCAATGGTGAAACCTTGAGATATACGAAATCTCCGACATTGAAAGTCAGGTCTCTTCTTCTCTTGTCGATAACTCTTACATCTAGATTGGGCGGTCTTGAGGTGCTCACGAACTTTGTGAACTTTCTCTTCTGCTTCTCGGAGAATGTCGGGTCCAAAGATCTGACTCTCTCCTACTTGAGACCAATTCAAAGGGGTACGACACTTTCTTCCGTATAGGAATTCAAAGGGTGCCATCTGCAAACTAGCTTGATAATTGTTGTTATATGAGAATTCTGCGAAGGGCAGGCAGTCTTCCCATTTTGATCCGTATTCCAACACACAAGCTCTAAGCATATCCTCCAAGATCTGGTTGACTCTCTCAGTCTGTCCATCTGTTTGCGGGTGATAAGCGGTACTGAAATTCAACTTGGTTCCTAAACCTTCCTGAACTTTCTGCCAAAATCTTGAAGTAAACTGAGTCCCTCGATCGTCGATGGTCTTGGGGTTCCATGCGGACTAACAATCCTAGCAATGTACAGCTCTGCTTGTTTTGCACTCCGGTAGGTTGTCTTGGGGTATGAAGTGGGCTACCTTGGATAGTCTATCAACTATGACCCAGTTGAGTCATTTCCCCTACTAGAAGTAGGTAAACCGGTGATAAAGTCCATTCGACGGAATCCCATTTCCATTCGGAATCGCAATGGTTGCAACAATCCTGCGGTCTCGATGCTCTGCTTTGACTCTTTGACAAATGTCACATTTGGCGATGTAACTTCGATCTCTCTCTTCATCTTGTGCCACCAAAATTGCTCTTTCAAATCTGATACATCTTTGTTCCTCAGGTGGATAGAATAAAGAGTATCATGAGCTTCCTTCATGATAATTTCCTTCAGCTCGAATCTTCCGGTACATGATCGTCCCTTGTACCACAATACACCTTCTTCGTCTTTGGTGAATCCAGTACTTTGCACTGTACCAATGTCGATGTTTGATTCCGCGATACTTTCATTCCCCTTAGGCTTCCTTGATTTGGCTAATCAAAGTGGGTTGAAGTTCAATGCTAGCTAGAATCCTTTGCTAACTAACTCAGTCTGAACTGCTCCAACTCCTCATACAAACTTGGTTGCTTCTCTTTGATCATGGTGTTAAGCCTACGGCAATCTGCTAAGAGCATCTGCTACCACATTGGCTTTCGGGGTGATAGTGAATGTCAAGGTCATAATCCTTGATTAACTCTATCCATCTTCTTTGCCTCATATTCAACTCCTTCTGGGTGAAGATATACTTCGAGCTCTTATGATCTGAGTAAATCTCACAGCGATTACCCATCAAATAATGACGCCATGTCTTCAACGCTAGAACCACCGCTGCTAGCTCAAGATCATGGGTCGGATAGTTCTGCTCATGCTGCTTCAGTTGTCGAGACAGATACGCGATGACTTTGCCTTCTTGCATCAATACACATCCTAGACCAATCTTCGATGCGTCACAATATACATCAAATGGCTTCTTGATGTCTGGCATGATCAAAGTTGGGGCTGATATCAATCTATTCTTCAGCGCCTGGAAACTGGCTTCACACTTGTCTGTCCATTCAAACTTCTTGTCCTTCTTCAATAATTGGGTCATTGGTCGGGCCATGCTCGAGAATCCTTCTACGAATTTGCGGTAATATCCCGCTAATCCGAGAAATGAACGAACTTGGGTTTGATTGGTTGGGGCTTCCCATTCTTCAACATCTTTGATCTTGCTGGGATCAACAGAGACTCCTCCGGCAGACACAATATGTCCTAGGAATCCTACTTCTTTCAGCCAAAACTCACACTTGCTTAACTTGGCATATAACTGATGCCCTCTCAGGGTTTCTAAGATGATTCTCAGATGTTGCTCATGCTCATCTTCTGACTTGGAGTAGATAAGGATGTCGTCGATAAACACAACTACAAACTTATCTAAGAAATTCATAAAGATCTTATTCATGAGATTCATGAAATAAGCAGGGGCATTGGTTAATCCAAAATACATAACCGTATACTTGTATAAACCATAGCGAGTAGTAAAGGCGGTCTTCGGAATATCCATTGCACGAATCTTAAGTTGGTGATAACCAGTCCTAAGGTCAATCTTTGAGAATACCTGAGCTCCAGTCAACTGATCAAATAGATCCTCTATCTTTGGCAAGGGGTACTTGTTCTTTATGGTGACATCATTCAATTTTCAGTAATCTGTGTACAGACGGTTGCCTCCATCTTTCTTGTCGACGAATAACACTGGTGATCTCCATGGCGATGCGCTTGGCTGAATCAAGCCTGTTGCTAACATGGCATCCAACTGCTTCTTCAGTTCTACTAACTCTGAGGGGTTCATGGTATAGGGTCTGGGCTATAGGTCCGGTTGGGATTAGTTCGATAATGAACTCTATATCCCTATCCGGGGGCATACCTGGCAATTCATCTGGGAATACATCGGGGTATTCACAGACTACTCTGACTTGGTCAATGGTAGGCAGGGCTACACTTTTGTTGCATTTGAATTGACGGGGTAAGGTTTCAGAGATATGTTCTACTGTTACTCCAGAACTACTGGTCATGGTGATGGCTTTCTTAGCACAGTCTATCAGTCTTTTATGCTTTGACATCCAGTCCATACCTAGTACTACTTCCAAACCTTTGGTTCCAAGTACAATTAGGTTGGCATAAAAATCTATCCCATGTATTCTGATAGGTACAGCTTTGCAAATTTTTCTAGCTTTTGTAGTTGAACCGGGGATTTGAACTATCATGACATGCTTCAGGTTGGTTGGGCGAATCTTGCTAGTGCATACAAATTCTTCGGTGACAAATGAATGCGATGCTCCAGAATCAAACAATACTCTTGCTAAAACTGAGTTGACAGAAAACATACCCAGCACTACATCTAGTGCTTCCTGGGCTTCTTCCGCATTCATGTGGAAGAGACGACCATTGCGGTTGTGCGGGTTCCCTGGCGCAAATCTCCTGCCTGGTTGAACACGACGCTGCTGCTGAGATGGGGCATTCACAGGGGCATTGGCGGAAGTCTTCTTGGGACACTCATTGGAGTAGTGACCCTTCACTCCACACTCGAAGCAAGTGATCTGGGACTTGTCCTTGACTGCAACAGGTACAGCATTGCTGCCAATTCTAGGGGCAGTGTTGTTGTTGTTGCTCTTGGGAGGGGCACGATTGAAGTTGTTGGCATTGCCGGAGTTGTGATTGTTTCCTCCGGGCTTCACATTTCCTCCGCTACGGTTGGGGTAGCTTGGGCGAGAATTTGGGGGTCGGTTGTTCCTTGGTGCATATCCTGGTGAGGGGTTGGGACGGTACTTACGGTGACTCTTGGATCCATTTGCTGCATCATACGACGCTTGCGGTTGTCGTTTGCCTGGTTAATCTTCCCTTCCATCTGAATGGCAGAGTCGACTAGCTCTTCAAGATCCTGGAAATGGATGTTGACGAGGACAGTCTTCATCTCATCATGTAGTCCGTTTAAGAATCTCTCTTTATTCTTGGCCTCCGTGTTGATTTCATCCGGTGCATATCTGGCAAGTGACAAGAATTTGTCACGATACTCTACTACAGTCAATCTTCCTTGCTTCAGTTCACAGAATTCATCTCTCATCCTGTTGACAAGACCTTGCGGCACGTGGGTGCGGCTGAACTTGACCTTGAATGCTTCCCAGGTCATCACCTGGCCATGGTTCATGTTGCGGACGCTATTCCACCAAGCTCTTGCATCTCCCGCCAGATAGTGAGTGGCGAAGAGAACTTTCTCATTCTCATCAACTCCTGCAACTTCTAGGTAGTTTTCCATGGTCTATAACCAGTCATCAGCATCTAATGGGTTTTCAGATTGGTTGAAGATTGGGGGATTGGTGTTCTAAAATTTTTTGAGTTTAGATCCATGGTGATCCTGATTTCCATGTCCTTGGTTGTTGAGAGCCATTTGGGCGATCTGCTGCAATGTTGCTAAGTTGGCTTGGCCTACCGCTTGCTTCATGGTCCGCGATGAGATTCTGCAAGATCTGCAGCATTGGGTCATGCGATGAGCTGCTCCCTCCTTGGTTTCCACGAGTCATCTGAAGATTGAGATAGATATAGGGGTAACAGGGAAATTCTAAGGTTCATGGTTTTGGGTTTTCAAAGCTACAACTTTGAGTTAGACTCAGGTTTTTCAACTAACTTCATTCTCATTCATGCAAGCAAGCACAAGATACAACACACCACAACAATCAAAGGGGAAAACAGATGGTTTGAAGAACCATTCTGCAAACTATGATACAATGAGATGATACATCTCATGCTACGATAGTGCTCTAGTGCATCTAATCATCGTCGATGAAGTCGGAATCTTCATCATCAGTGTAGAAGTCCACAGCATCCTCTGCTAGAAAATCGTCATCATTGCTGAGGTAGGAATCCATATCTCCCTGGATGTCTTCTCCCTCATCATCTTCTTCTTTGGCGGCAAGCTGAGCTTCCTGCTCCTTGACGGTCTTCTCGAGGTCGGCCACCTTCTTGCGAAGACGGGCGATGGTGCGATCCTTCTTGGCACGCTGGCGACAAAGAGACTGGCGATCTTGGACGAGCAGTGTGAATGTCTGGGCCTTCTGGTCGGTGATGGCACGGTTCTGGTTGTCTAACTCTCTGGCATTGTCCAGTTCCTACTGTCGGTCATGAAGCAAGAAGTCGAGGTTCTCCACTTGACGCCTCAACTCTGGGTGACTTGGCATCTCCATCGGCATTCCCATGAAGTCACGTCTGGCATAGTGGGCAAAACGGGTTCCTTGAATCTTGTTGACACTGAGGGCACATAGACGTGCGAGAGCTTCATGCATTGCCCTGGCTAATCCATCTAGCCAGTTGTTCTCTCTCACAGAGAACTGAATTCTCCCGGAAGTTGGTGCTTCAATGCTTCCTCGAAGATCTGCGGTGACTAGCCATTGTAGGTCTCCTCCTGGGGGTACTGGAAGTTGAGCTCCAAGAAACTCCGGATGTGGGCGTCCCAATAATTCTGACAGTGAATCCAGATCCCTCTCGAAGATCAGCTGACCTCCGTTTCCCAATTGGTAAAACTTGCTGAACTGAGTCTCCATCTACAAGAATTTAGGATGAGGAAATTAGTGAATTGATCAAGTGTGTCAAATTTTAAGTAATAATGTAAGAATTTTGAGGAACATGTATTTTTGAGAAAGAATGAGTTCACAAGGGTAAGAGGGGAAATAGGTTTTTATAAATACTTACTTTGGTTTTGAAGCTAAGTTTTTGGTTTGGACGTCCATTCTAACTAGGGTCTCCTATGGTCAGGATGGCTCTGATACCAACTTGTCAACACCCGGATTTTTAATCCCAGATGCTCGTTATGCCATACCTCGCAATCCCAGGATTACCATTTTTGCGAGACATAACGGATTGGATATCATAGTACATCATCCATTACAAACCATACATAAGGTTTTACATAAATAAGGATCTCATGATCCAGTCTTTAATACAACAAGCAGCGGAAATAAACGATAGCGTAGCGGTGGGGTCCATCTTCGAGCACAGTAATGCAATCTTGTGGGCAGATAGTCCTAGTTATCATAGCCGTCCTGCTGACCATCATCTTGATAATCTCCTTCATAGTCTGGCCATGATAATATCCAGGGACAAAAGCCATGAGTACTCTTTAAGTACTCGCAAACTACTACTAGCAAGGGTTATGATTCTAAGTTAAAGTACTGAACTGAAAGAATAACTATCAAGTTAAGTTTGAAACCTAAGCTGAGTTCTGAAGCAAGAAAAGATAAAATAAAAGTCTAGAATCACTTAAGTTGGGAAGCTATTTTCATCTACACAACCCTGTTGTGGTCAAGTCAAGGTTCATCATTCATTTCAAGTTATTTAGAAAACATCCGACAACGAAACAGTATGGCCATTCCAACTGTCCATAACCGCGGATGTGGCTATTCGAATAGTTTGACACTCTGCAGAGGTGGTACACTTTCACCACAAGATTCGATACATCTGTCAGGGATAACCCTGAATCATCATACTTGGTATTCAGATAATCAAACACAACCTTCCCTTTACACACCCTAGTACGAGCACCTCTCCTATGAGCATGGCCTCCCAACCATGACCATCAGTCATCTTGGGCACTGCATAGGTGGACATCATGAGAGGTAGCCTCAGCTCAAACCGCTCCCGTGAGGGAACTAATACTAATGCATATAAATTTCCAGCTAAGTCTTACCCAATTCAGGTAATGTGGTTTTACGGTAAATTTGGAATGGTATCGCATCCGAATCCAACCATCAGTTTTATAAAAGGGTTAAGGCTCATGCCTCATCATTTTTATCATCATAAACCAGTTGTGTTTCTCAACATAGGTCAAAACATCTCAATAGAATGACTCATCATTCCAAGGTTTTCACAACTCATTTTCACCAAGTGTTCCCATCTAAAGTGACTCAAGTTTGATCTAATCTAAAACACTAGGTTAAGAGTGTTCACTAAGGTGGAAAGGTGGGATCAATCTCATGCCATAGAATGACAACTAAGGGTTTCTAATTAGGTCAAGTTTTATACTCTTTATGCTACCTTCAAAATTAATTAAAGAACTTTGTGTAAACTAAGGGGGTGTGATCAAACTATGCTTAAGGCATCTTTACTAAACTATCTAGTTTTATTCTAGCTTGCTACAATAGCTTACTAAAGCATGTTTGCAAGGGTTAGCTTGCCACTAATAGCTTGCCTTGGTTGGTGCAGTGGTTGAAGTTTTCTTCTTCTTCTTCTTGGTAGAACTCCTCCTCCTCGAAGGCTTGGTCGGTACTAGCGTCTAGAAATACATAGGGAGTGCACAATCACCAAACAATACTTAACTTAGTCTAAGTAGTATTCTAAACCACACAATTGATGATCTATTATCATCCCAAACATCACAAGTTTTAATTCAATAGTTTCAACCTTTTTATTTTGGAAAAGTAATTTCTACTGATTGAAATATTAACTACACTTTAATATTCATCACCAAAATATGGGATCATGTGGACACATGTCCTCACCACATATTCTAACATGTGGGAATGGATTTAAAGGTTGGATCAATATTACTTTGGTTTAAGTTTATTATTTAATGATTTAAAGTGACTAGAAATGCCTATATAGCATTATTTTGGTACTAGTCCAAAGTTACTGCCTGTAAACCTTAATATTATTACATATTTGGTTAGATATGATGAAATGTGATTTTTGAGAGTTGGAATCAACTCAAAATCTAACTTGGTTGATTTTACAAAAATGTTTCAAGTTGCAAAAGCTTCTGTCTTCTTATTTTTATTAGGAGAAATCTATAACTCTAAATGAATTAAATCCAACGGGCTTGGATAGAGCATTTCAATACCTTTCAGACAAAATTAGTTTCATGTAATTTGGATGTGTCAAACTCACAGAATTGAATTTTGAAACACTGGGGAGAAACTATATTCTAACTAAAAAGAAAAACCTAGATTTGAATCTACGGGCTTGCGTGGGAAAGGAAATGGGCCGGCCCAGTGGCGCTACGCGGCATAGGGCTCAGCTGACAGGAGGGGTCCACTTGTCAGCGGCACTTAAACAAGCAATCTGCCTTGTGGACCGTGCGATTAGAGGCTAGATCTGGTGAGGGTCGTCGTCGACGACGGACGGTCGCCGTGAGCTCGAACCCTAGCGGCTCGGTGGGGTCTCTTGAGGCGTACAGGGCTCCGGCAGGGTCGGCGATCGGGCAAGCAAGTAGAAGGCAGCGGCGAGGCGTGGTCGTGAGCTTGGGGTGGCGGAATCAATGGCACCTTCTTCTCTAGAGGCGGCTCGGCTCCAATTCCGTGGCTTGCTCCACTTGCTCCGGCGAGGGGTGGTTGAGGTTCAGAGAGGTGAGGGGAGTGGAATGGTGTGAGTCTTTGGTGCTGGGGAGGGCTCCTTTTATAGGCTCGACGGTGAGACCGAGCGGGATGGGCGGTCGACGGTGGCGACATGGCTATGGCGAGCTAGCGGCATGGCTGGGGATGGCGATCGATGGGCGGTCCCCTGGCGGTGCTCTAGCGCTTCAATGCGGCCGTAGGCGGTGGCATCTTGATCGGGTGAGGTGGCGCTGCTTGTACGGCGGTGTGTCCACAATGGCTGTGGGGCTTTGGGCGGCGAACGGAGGTGTCTGGGGTGTTCTCTAGGTCGAGGCGGAGCGGTGGGCGCGGGCTGGTGTCGAGCGGCGGCTTGTGCATGCAGGGACAGTGCGCGCTTTCTGCCCGGCGTCGGCATGGTTAACGAGCCTCGAAGCGGCGGTTCTGGTCGTTCGGTCCTTGTCTTGTGCTGAACTGGTTAGGCGGTGGAGGTGGACCAGCTATCTCAGACACGGTGGATGGCGGCATGGCTATGGCTTCTTTGTCGCCGGTGGGGTGCCCAAGTGGGGGTTGACCTTAATGGCCATGACGATTTGGTCGTGGCACTAGAGGGTTAGGGGAGTAGTGGAGGTTTTTGGTGGCAATTTGGGGAACAAGTTTGGCCAGAACACTATTTAAAATAGTGAAATTTGTTTAGTTTGTAATCTGCCTACCAAGTGTTTGATGAAATGGCTGCAAGAGAAAAAGTTTTGAATTTTGAGTTCAAAATTTTTGGGTGATCTCCACTAGTGCTAGGTAGTCTCTGGTTGCAAGGGTTTTGAAAATGGAGCTCAAATACATGGTTTTTGAAATAGGGGTGATCTATGCATATGCATTAGATTCAATTTTAAACTGTCATTTAAAATAGTTTACAGAAGGTTTTTAGTCGATCAAAAGGTGGGCCTTGGTACCTCATTATGTGTACTAGCAAGGGGTGCAAAGATCAAGAATTGTTTCTGTTAAGAATTGAGTACTAGGAATAGCCAAAGTAGGCATGAGAGTTAAATTTGTCCAAATGACCATTCCTTCATTTTAATTCTTTTTGATTTGATTTCTTTTAGAAAAAGTTTGGGAATGGTGTAGATGATGTTTAAATCACCTAAGAAACATTTTAGAAGCAAAGATCACACAATCATGGCCATTCAAAAAAACTCCTATTTTAAATACACACATAGATGAATGCTTTCATTTTAAATATGGAAAAGTTTTTGTTAATCCTAAATTTGGATGATTTGATCTTTGATAAACTTGGATTGAAGTTTTGGGATGTTACAATGCGCCACAGAATCATCACTTTCTACGGCGCACACAAAAATATGCGCTACATAAATGTGGACTTTTGTGGCGCATATTGATTCCGTGCGCCATTGAACTGCCAAACTTCAGTGCCGTACTTTTCCATATGATCCACTGATATTTATCTGTAACGCATGGTTTTGCGTATGTGCCATAGAGTAGCTTGTCTACCTATAGCTGTTTTCTTAGTAGTGATCATGTCACATTACATTTGAGCACCATCATGTTTGCATGCATATGTTACCGACAATCTATTTTCCAAAAAACCAACCTTCGTTTCTAAATACCCCTGTCTTTATTTAAAATCAAACCTTGGTCCTGCCGGATCTTTATTTTTGTCTAAAACATATTTGCAATTATTTTGTTTTAAATAAAATAAAATAAATTTATAATAATACAAAACCTATTCCGTTAAACCCACCGGAAGAGGTAGCTCAGTTTGTAGGCTAGGCTACCTACAACTCCGGCAGGCCCGACCCAGACCACCTGACAATCTGGATCAAATCCTAGTCAATCCCTAACCCTAATTCTACCCCAAAACGCTAACCTAACCATACCCCGACCTCCACCACACGCACACACCCCTCCACTACTCAGCCACGCACGTACCACACGCTGCTGCATCGCCCTGCTCTTACCCCGTGGTCAAACCGTGTCCACTAACCCACCTGGCCCCACCCCACGGCTGGCCCCACCACGACTGCTCCATCCTGGACCCACCCCCACCAACGTGACCCGGCGCCCTACCCCAATCCCGCTTTTCATCCATGATCCACCCTACTCCCAGACAAAAACTTGGCCCCATCCCGTGGGTCCCACTCCCTCACCTCTCCCGATGCGGTCGCCACCTCCCATCCCCGCGTCGTCTCCCTCATTCCTCTCGCTTCAACCGCTGCTGCCAGCTCCAGATGCGCGCCGCCACCTCCTCCTGTCGACGTGCCCCACCGCTAGCCGCGAGCAGCGCCGCCCACGCCCCTGTCAAGCTCCTCTTCCCGCTGCCTCCTATGGCCTTGCGCCACCGCCTCGGACCCCGCCTCCGGCGAGCATGGTCGTCACCGCGCGCTCCCTCCGCGCGTGGGCCCGCCTTGTCCTCGACACGCCACCGCCGCTTTCCCCCTCTATAGGCTCGCCTCCCCGGCGCCTACGAGCACGAGGGCTCTGCCTAGCCTCCGCACCTCACCCAACGCCATGTCTTCGTCCCTCGTGGCGCCCCGGCTTCTCGTGCGCCGTCGCGCCCTCCCGCGCTTGCTGGCCCTTCCTTGACCCCTCTTCTGGCATCCCTTCTCCGCGGCCCCTCTTCTCCGGCGCTGCCCCGAGCTCCTCCACCGGCCGCAGCGACCTCGTAGAAGGCCCGCTTCCCCGGCTCTACACAGCGTCATGTCGCCCGTCCAGAATTCCTCTGCTCTGCCGGCCTCGGTCCTTTCGGAAGTACCACCGCTGGTGCGCCTGCTACGAGCCACGGTCGCCGCTGCCCTCTCGCTCATCTCTGGAGCTCCGCCTCCTAGTCGACCTCCGCCTCTGGCATCTCGAGCTCCGCCACACCTCGCTTCCGCGCCATGGCCATAGCCTGACCATGGACTTCCTCCAGCACATCGCGTAGCCAAGAACCAGGTCGACCCTAGCGACCATGTTCCATTCGAGTGCCTCTAGCATGTTCCAGTTGTTGAAAATATAAGCAATAATTCATATGATTTAATCTGAATATTAAACTGATAAAACATGATCATACAGACAGTACCAAAGCTAATCATGCAGATCAACAAAGTAGATGAATATATTATATTTAAATAAGATAAACCTATCACATCTACACTGAACACTAGAATAAGGAACTCTAGCAGAATCTGACATAAGAAATTTAGTGTTACGTATGGTAGAGCAGCGGCAGCAGCGGTAGCAGCAACAGTAGCTGCAACGGTGGTAGCATCGTCGCTCATGTTGAGGTTGTCGAAGAGGTCAGTGACGTCCGGGACGAAGTTGCCGTCTGGAAACTTGTCATCAGAAGACGTTGTGGAAGCCAGTAGTCGTGCAGAAGCGTTCCCCAAAAACCAGATCGCTCCTCACCCGTACAGGTTCACAAGAGGCTGGGTTCCGGAGGCCTACTGCCCCGATCTACGGTGCACGCCGCAAGCCAGGATGGGGAAGATGAAGACGGCGGTGCAATAGACTGGAAGGAGACGCGTGTGGTAAGCGATGCCGTGTAGGCGTTTATATAGAGAAAGTCAGGGACACCGTGGGACTCAGTCTACGTCCGAGTCAGTAACATCCCACGTCCCATAAAGATTGGAAACGGCTGACTCATTAACGCGTCCGTTAATCACTCGTAATTAATCTATGATTAAATTTTCCTGACTAGCAAAAATAAAGTTCGGCTCGGCGAGATTCCCACAACCCGCGACGTGCGCGCGCGTCGTGACGAGGCAAGGCGAGGCGAGGCGAGGCGAGGCGTGGCGAGTCGAGGCGGGCGGCTTCGGAGGAGGAGTGCACGAGAGCTACTCTTCTTCTCACACCTTAGTGAGTGGAGGAACAGCCTAGTATATAAGGAGGTGTAACTCTCACTCAGCTAGCAATGTGGAACTAAACTTTGGCACCACTAGCACAGCCATATGCTGCCATGCACAAATGGGCCAAAGAGAATTTCAGAATTTGTCTAATGGGCCAACAACCCAAAACTCACCAAATTCCAACAATCCCCCACAAGTCTCATTGGCACATCACCTCATTTCCATTCCAGAATATTGTTTTATATACCGGTGTGTAGTGGAGACTGTTAAGTCGAACTTCCACATTAAACTCCATGCTACAATAGCGAGCAACTCGAATAGTGGAGTATGCCTTGAACTACAAGTTTTCTACACACTAGTTTCACACAAAATCTAGACCGGTACAGGACTGCCGCAGGGCTTCCCTGCGGTTTGGAGCTTATGCGTCATACTCCATGGCCTTTCATGAGTTTATTAGAGAGCACCCAACTCTCACAGACTGCGACGTTTAACAGTTAGACTCATATAGGTGTGTTCCTCAATAGATGTTCTGCAGGACAACATCTCTGCTTAGAAAAGCCACTTGGAAAACATTAAGATAAATATCAACCTGGCATGCAGAATAAGAGAGTATTGCATCTTTATTGAGATGTAAATATAATATGGGCATACTCTCCTCTCAGCTGATCAATGACTTGTCTCCCAGCTCTAATTCACGGGATCTCCGATCACATGGAGTGGGTTGCCACTGCGAACAACTCATTGTGTGGGTCTCAAACCCATCTCCCTCGATGCATTATCTATCACATTACGTGATAAACCCTTTGTAAAAGGATCTGCCAAGTTCTTAGATGTTTGGATATAATCCAACACAATTACTCCGGAGTTCCTCAGTTTTCTGATAGATTTCAATCTCCTTTTCACATGCCTTGATGACTTCATATTATCCTTAGAACTGTTTACTTTGACGATCATAGTTTGATTATCACAATTCATAGGGATGGCGGGTATTGGTTTTTCAACCACAGGTAAGTCCATCAAAAACTCACGAAGCCACTCTGCTTCAATAGTGGTTGTGTCTAATGCTATGAGTTCTGCTTCCATAGTTGACCTCGTTAAGATGGTCTGCTTGCAAGACTTCCAGGAAACAACACCACCACCAAGTGTAAACAAATAACCACTTGTGGCCTTAATCTCATCAGCATCAGATATCCAGTTTGAATCACTATACCCCTCAAGTACTCGTGGATAACCAGTATAGTGAATACCATAACTCGTAGTGCCTTTCAAATAGCGCAAAACTCTCTCAAGAGCATTCCAATGATCATCTCCAGGATTTGACACAAATCGACTCAGTTTTCTTACAGCAAAGGAGATGTCAGGCCTTGTAGCGCTGGCTAAATACATGAGCGAGCCAATAATTTGAGAATATCTCAATTGATCTTTAGCATTCCTTCGATTCTTTCGAAGTAGCACACTCGGATCATAAGGCGTTGGAGAAGACTTGTAGTCGCTATACCCAAAGTGACTCAATATCTTTTCCACATAGTGGGACTGAAGCAGTGTAATCCCACCATTGTCATCCTTCAGTAGCTTGATGTTTAAGATTACATCAGCCACTCCCAAGTCCTTCATCTCAAAGCAGCGAGATAGGAACTCTTTGACCTCCTCAATAATAGCGAGGTTGGTCCCGAATATCAGTATGTCATTGACATAGAGACATATAATAACTCCCTCGTCCCCACCATGGTGATAGTACACACACTTATCGGCTTTGTTTACAACAAAGCCTTCAGCGGTTAAAGTTCTTTCAAACTTCCCGTGCCACTGCTTAGGATCTTTCTTAAGACCATATAAAGACTTCACTAACTTACACACCTTTCCTTCTTGACCATCTACTACAAATCCATTAGGCTGCTCCATATAAATTTCCTCATCTAGCTCTCCATTTAGAAAAGTTGTCTTAACGTCCATTTGATGAACGAGAAGACCATGTGAGGCAGCCAAGGATAGTAGTACTCGAATAGTGGTCAATCTGGCAACAGGTGAGTAAGTATCGAAGAAGTCTTCACCTTCTTTCTGGGTATAACCCTTGGCCACAAGACGTGCCTTGTACTTTTCAATCTTACCATCAGGTCTAAGTTTTTTCTTGAACACCCATTTACATCCTACGGGTTTGCACCCATAAGGACGATCAGTGACTTCCCAAGTTCCATTAACTAAGATGGAATCCATCTCACTACGGATAGCTTCTTTCCAGTAGTCAGCATCTTGAGATGCGTAAGCTTCTGAAATAGAGGTGGGAGTATCATCCACAAGGTACATAATGAAATCATCACCAAAAAGACTTTGCAATCCTTTGTGTCTTGCTCCTTTTAGGAGCTTCATTGTCGTCCTCCACAGGATCATCATAGTGTTCTATCGGCATAGTGGGTTCAAGAATTATAACAAATTCCTGACTAGATGAACTAGTCATCTCCTGATTTGATGAGCTAGACACACCTTTCATGAGAAAGATGTCCTCAAATAAAGTCGCATCATTCGACTCCATAATCGTACCAACATGCATGTCGGATACCTCAGATATTACTATCAAAAATCTATAGCCAATGCTATGAAAAGCATATCCCAGAAAAACACAATCCAAGGTTTTTGGTCCAAGCTTTTGCTTCTTGGGTATTGGAATATTAACTTTCGCCAAGCATCCCCAAGTTCGTAAGTAAGAGAGTTTAAGCCTTTTCTTCTCCCATTCCTCAAATGGAGTCATGGTTTTATTCTTTACGGGAACACGGTTTAGTACATGACACGTAGTCATTAGCGCCTCCCCCCACCATTCCTTGGAAAGACCCGATGTATCTAACATGGCATTAACCAAATCAGTTAGAGTGCGGTTCTTTCTTTCGGCCACCCCATTTGACTGAGGTGAGTAGGGAGGTGTCCTCTCATGAATAATACCATGTTCCGTATAGAATGTATCAAATTCATTTGAAAAGTACTCTCCACCATGATCCGACCTTAACCGCTTGATTTTAAGATCAAGTTGGTTTTCTTCTTCAGCTTTATAGTTTTTGAAGTAACTCAAAGCCTCATCTTTAGATTTCAGAAGATAAACATAGAATTATCTAGTGGAGTCATCAATCAACGTCATAAAGTATCTTTTTCCACCCCGTGTCCACACACCATTCATCTCACAAAGATCTGAATGTATAAGTTCTAGAGGTGCTAAGTTTCTCGGTTCCGCTGCCATATGAGACTTGCGGGGTTGCTTTGCTTGCACACAAACTTGGCACTTAGAACCTTTAACAGTGGTAAATTTTGGAACTAAACTCATATTGGCTAGTCGTGTCATGCAAACAAAGTTAATATGACAAAGTCGTGAATGCCAAATATTGGACTCATTATCATTGCAAACATGATTAATAACTTTAGTCCATGAGTCTGACAAAGATAAGCGGAACAGACCTCCGCACTCATAACCCTTTCCAACAAATTGTACATACTTAGAAATTAGAACTTTATTGGACTCAAAAAACAACTTAAAGCCATCTCGACATAAAAGCGATCCGCTGACGAAATTCTTATTGATGGAGGGAACGTGCTGCACATTCTTCAGCTCTATGGTCTTCCCCGAAGTAAACTTCAGATTTACCGTACCAACACCATGAACAGAAGCACGTGAGCCGTTTCCCATCAGCACGAAGGAAGTCCTTGCGACCTGATAAGAAGAGAACATGGATATATCAGAACATACATGTGTATTAGCACCCGTATCAATCCACCAATCTGGAGAATGACATACTGAAAGGATAGTCGGTAAAATACCGTACCCAACGTCCTTCATCTTAGTATCGCTAATAACAACATTAGCGGTCTTGCCGTTGTTCCCATGTTGCCGCTTGTCAAAGCGAATACGGCAGCTAGGAGCCCAATGATCAGGATCACCACAGACGTGGCAAGAGCCTTTCTTCTTATCATTCTTCCTCTTAAAGTTGGTGGAGTGAGTGTCCTTGTTCTTGCCATCAAACTTCCCTTTGCCATCAGATTTGTTCTTATTGTTGAACTTGTGGGATTGGAAGTTTTTCTTCTATACCAAATTGGCACTAGAAGCTCCCTCAAGTACTCGAGCACGCGTGTCCTTTGCTCTCGCCTTCTCTTCCACATGAAGAGACCCAATGAGATCCATAACGGAAAACTCTTATCTCTTATGTTTCAGAGAAGTAGCAAAACTCCTCCACATGGGAGGAGGCTTGGCAATAATGCCTCCGTCAACAAACTTGTCCGGTAAGGTACACTTGAACTGCTCGAGTTCTTTGGAAAGTGATTATATCTCATGAGCTTGCTCAACAACGGAGCGCTCATCAACCATCTTGTAGTCATAGAATTACTCCATGACATACAACTCAGTGCCAGTGTCCGAGACCCTAAACATGGCCTTGAGTGCATCCCACGGGTCTTTGCCATTATCAAATGACATATATGGGTCAACAATGTTGTCCCCAAGAATACTGAACAGAGCCGCCATAAACATATTATCGGCTTTCTTAAATGCCGCTTCCTGCTCAGCAGAAAGATCTCCTTCAGGTTTGCCAAGAGTGGCGCTATAGCAGTTTAGGTTTTTAAACGATAGAATTGCTCTCGTGCGCCATCTCTTATAGTGCATACTATCAAATGAAGGAGGCCTAGTAGCCGCGGCTACACTAGTGGAATTCAGTTGCCTATAATCATGTTTTTTGGATTGTTGAAAATATAAGCAATAATCCATATGATTTAATTCGAATAATAAACTGATAAAACATGATCATACAGACAGTACCAAAACTAATCATGCACATCAACAAAGTAGATGAACAGATTATATCTAAATAAGATAAACCTATCACATCTACACCAAACACTAGAATAAGGAACTCTAGCAGAACCTGACATAAGAAATTTAGTGTTACGTATGGTAGAGCAGCGGCAGCAGCGGCCGTGGCGGTAGCAGCAGCAGTAGCTGCAGCGGTGGCAGCGTCGTCGCTCATGTTGAGGTTGTCGAAGAGGTCGGTGACGTCCGGGAAGAAGTTGCCGTCCGGAAACTCGTCATTGAAAGACGTTGTGGAAGCTAGTAGTTACGCAGAAGTGCTCCCCAAAAACCTGATCGCCCCTCACCCGTGCAGGTTCACAAGAGGCGGGGTTCCGGAGGCCTACTGTCCTGATCTGCTGTGCACGCCGCATGCCGGGATGGGGAAGACAAAGACGGTGGCGCAATAGACTGGAAGGAGATGCGTATGGTAAGCGATGCCGATTAGGTTTAGCGCAGGCGTTTATATAGAGCAAGTCAGGGAGACCGTGGGACTCAACCCACGTTCGAGTCGGTAACAACCCACGTCCCATAAAGATTGGAAACGGCTGACTCATTAACGCGTCCGTTAATGACTCGTAATTAATCTATGATTATTTTTTCCCGACTAGCAAAAATAAAGCTCGGCTCGGCGAGATTCCCGCAACCCGCGACATGCGCGCGTGTTGTTATGAGGCGAGGCGGGCGGCATCGGAGGAGGAGTGCACGAGAGCTACTATTCTTCTCACACCTTAGTGAGTGGAGGAATAACCTAGTATATAAGGAGGTGTAACTCTCACTCAGCTAGCAATGTGGGACTAAACTTTGGCACCACTAGCACAGCCATATGCTGCCATGCACAAATGGGCCAAAGAGAATTTCAGAATTTGTCTAATGGGCCAACAGCCCAAAACTCACCAAATTCCAACACCAGTTCTGTACCTTGTTCTGTTCAGAGACATTGGTTGTACCATTGTTTCTCTTTGTTTGTTAATTCATTGTGTTGCTCCTACACATATGACAAGAAGAAAGAAGTAGGTATGTGGAGATTACCGTATGTCCTGCCGATTCGTGTGCTCCGATCTCCTCGCCGGTATGATAAGAGGTCAAAGATATGATGATGGACCGAAAGCCCGAGAAGAACTCTGAAATGGAATTCGAAGGTGAAGGATACCGAATGATAAGACCTCCATCACCGATCCTCAAGAACTCCTTATGGACCCACAGATGCCGAGACCCCAAGTGCGTCGACATGGATCCGAAGATCCGAAGACCGAACCCAGACCCCGGAGTCGAAGGGTGGACCCGGAGACCCCGAGGACTCCGAACGGCATGATCTCCTTCCTAGAGTTCGAAGCTGACTGAACCCTCTGATCCCCCAAGATCTTCGACACGATAAGTGTGACCCCTACCTATCTCGTCCCTATTTTTGTAAATGACATATATACCTTGTTGCATATAAATTGTACATGATCCACATACATATTTTGTGCGTTTGGGGTATTATGTTTATTCACTTAATAGTTAAATATGGAGACTATATGTGGGCTATTCTAGCCTTGTATTAGCTCTATTTAAATTTGTGTAGCGAACCGATGTCATGTTTTGCCTTGTTTAACCAACATCTAAATTGCAGGGTATGTAGACAACATGAACTATCTAATTAAATGTCAGGACCCCGGTTCTGCTTAATATTTCCAAGTTCATTGCACCTTTGCCATGTCATGCATCATACATGCATCGTGCCCGATCTTCTGCCCTAGTATTAAATAGTGCATCTGGTGTTTCTTTTAGTGCTTTGGTTCTTCACGGATTAGGCTGTTGAGTTGATGCGAGTATCGACAAGTTCTCCGGTGTATCTCTGACAGTATTTCCCAGGCGAGCATTCTGCCCCTTTCTACCTATTTTGCAATTATAGTCTTTACTTCCTCCTGTTGATCTATTTCTATCCGTGTTGCGATGCTTTAGTTTCCGTGCACCATTTATATTCCTTGCAGCCTCTATATTGCCTTGGACACATCCTATTGCATGTTGTTTGATAGACAGTCGGTCTTGCGAGTCGTAGATGCTTGCTCAGGTGTTGCTGCGCATCGTCGATGTTCCATCATTGATGGAAGGTTGGCACATTCTTAATGGTGGAGATGATCACGGCTTTCATTATAACTTGTTAACTAAAGTGCTAGAAATAGATACAATGTAGAGGCACCGGTGGGTAATAGTCAATATTTCGGTTTTACCCGCCCACTTGTGTCCACCTAGGACCCAAGTTCTTGACACCTATTCCGAGATCGAGCGCGCTAAACATGGGTGGGTGCATGGGCACCCCATCGGCTTACTACCTGAATTCAAAGTACTGTGCTGGGGGCCATGATACATTGCAAATGTATCTATAATTTTTCATGTTCCATGCTTGGTTTTATCTACTTTCTTGTGTTTTGTACACACTTTGGAGTACTTTTCATATGATTTCTTGGACTAACCTATTAACAAGAGCCATAGTGCCATTTGCCTGTTTTCTGCTGTTTTTGGCTCCAGGAAAGTCAGAAAATGAATATTCTCGGAATTGACCTGGACAAAAGCCAAAGTCGTTATTTTCCCGGAAGACTCATGGAGCCAGAATACGAGACGGAGAGGGGCCACAGGGTGGCCACCCCCTGGCCGCGGGTACCCCCAGGCCGCACTAGGGCATGGTGTGGGCCCCATGGCTAGCCACTAACCTTGCCTCCTTCGCCTATATATTCCTCCCGAGGCAGAAACCCTAAATAGTCAAGCCTCCGGCCACAAAAAGTTCCGGAGCGCCGCCGCCACTGAAGGGGAGATTCGGGGGACAGAAAGTCTCTGTTTCGGCACCCTGCCGGGACGGGGAAGTGCCCCCGGAGCCATCTCCATCGATCTCCACCACCATCTCCATCACCATTGCTGATTCTCATGATGAGGAGGGAGTAGTTCTCTCTCAAGGCTAAGGGTTCTACCGGTAGCTATGTGTTTATCTCTCTCTCTCTATGCATGATCTTATTGAGATCATGAGCTTGTAATCTATAGATCTACCTTACTACTCAAGTGCTTTAATAGATCTCTGCTCTCCCCATGTGTGTGAAGTTGACAATGTGCATACCATGGTGGAACTTAGGCCAGAGATTACAAATACTTGTTATGAGTTATATTTGGAGTTGGATCTTTCTATGAAATTGTGGTGTTTGTTGGAACCATCTAGTGCTCAAGGTGACAGTTTGGGGTTATCAAGATGGGGAAAGCGGACTTTGAGGTGTGCTGTTATAGCCCTATCATCGATTAGAGCGTTCAACCGGAGAGTAGTTAAGAGTAGTATCATGAAGATAATATATCTATATGAGAGTGTTCACTAGTGAAAGTATCATCCCTAGGCCTTGTTTCTAAGCACTGAAACACCGTTTGCTATTAGATCTATTACATGTTTGCTTGCTTCCTTCTTTATTTCAGTTTGCCTTTAGTATCTTCCACGCCAGCAAGCTATTTTCTATCACCGTTACCACTTATAATTATCCATACCACTTGTATTTCACTACCTCTTTGCCGAACTAGTGCACCTATACACCTGACAAGTGTATTGGGTGTGTTGGGGACACAAGAGACTTCTTGTATCTTGATTACAGGGTTGCTTGAGAGGGGATACCTTTGACCACATCCTCCCTGAGTTCGATAAACCTTGGGTGATCCACTTAAGGGAAAACTTGCTGCTGTTCTACAAACCTCTGCACTTGGAGGCCCAACAACTGTCTACAAGAATAGAAGTGCGTAGACATCAACTATTTTCTGGCATCGTTGCCGGGGAGGTAAGGTAAAAGGTATCCACACCGGATGATTAAAGAAGAAGAACCTCCCATGGCAAACGCCTATTTTCTGGCGCTGTTGCCGGGGAGGTAAGGTAAAAGGTACTCACATCCTCCGGTGTGAGTGCTCGAAGTTATTTCCTTTAGATCCTGCAATTTTGTCTTTTTGTTTCTTGTTTTCACTAGTTAGGCTTAATGGAAAACAACAACAAAAATAGAGAGATTTTTAGTATTTTTCCTAAGATAGAACTTGAATTGTCTGAGAAAATTAAAAAACCCATGGAACTTTCTTTGCATGCTAATAGCAATGTTATTAGTATGAATCTTTTGAACACCTTTGTTACTAATGATATGGAAACACCTAAGCTTGGGGAAGTTGGTTTTTATGAAAATGATCTTTTTAATTCCCAAGCTTTAAAGAAGAAAATTTGCTCTGATGATACTTTATCTCCCATATGTGGTAATTCTAATGATACTTGTGATATGTTAAATCCACATACTGAAAGCATCCCTTTTAAAATACCTATAAAAATTGCTGAACGTGTTATGAATAACTGCTATTTTGGAGATGGAACTGTCCATCCTGGTGATCATTTACTCTTTATACATGAATTATGCGAGTTGTTCAAGTGTGCAGGTATTTCAATGAACCAAGTTAAGAGGAAGCTATTCCATATTTCACTTAAGGGTAAAGCAAGGGAGTGGTATGAGCTACTAGATGATCCTCATCATTTGGAGTGGAAGGAACTTGAATCTCTCTTTTACTCTAAATTTTATCCTCCTCATGAAATTCATAAAGATAGGAATTACATTTATAATTTTCATCCTCATGATGGAGAAAGTATTTCCCAAGCATGGGGCAGACTTGAAGTCACTAATTCTCAAATGTCCCATTCATGAGCTCCCCAGCAATATTGTTATTAATAATTTCTATGCAAGGCTTTCAGGACATTACAAGGACTATCTAGATACTTGTTTAGAGGGATCCTTCACAAGTAAGGAGGTCAAAGCTAAGTGGGAACTTCTTGAAACAATTCAAAGCAATACCAAAGATTGGGATAACAACAAAGGTAAATAACCAGGTATAAACTATGAGTATGATTGCATTAAGTCTTTTGCTGAAACTATTGATTTTCAAGAGCTTAGTGCTAAATATGGTCTTGATCCTCAAATTCTTGTTGATTGTTATAGAACCTTTGCTTCTCATATTAATGCTCCTAAAGAAAAATGGGACATGTATCATGAGCCTTATGGAGACACTTGCATGGAAAATGAAATTGTTATTAATGATAGCAATAAACATGCTCAAACCTCTGAAAGTACTACTTCTTATAAGCATGTTAATTTTTGTGGAATACATAGACCTTGTGAGAATAATCAAATTGAAGAAGAATATTGTATCACCCACAGGAATGAAAAAACTAGAACATGGTATAGGGCTCTAAATGATCTTGGTAAAAAAGTTTGTGCCCTCTATCCTTTTATTTGTGAACTTTGCTTTGAAGTGGGTCATTTCAATTTTCAATGCTCAAGCCATAATAATAGCCCTTCTAATCTAATGAGTACTGCAAGTTTGTATTGTGATGACATGATCACTCCTAATTAGCATGATGAACTTACATTATTTTTGGGGTGTGAAGAGTTATCAAGAAAAACCTCTTTGGATGATATGGGTGCTTTTGATATGAATAGTGTCATGCATGGTTGTCATCTTTATTGTGTTGATAATTGCCACACAAATACTTACATACAAAATATTATAAAAGATGAGATCTTACCAAATTATGACATGACTAATATGTGTTTTGGTCTTATTAATGAAAAGGAGGAATCCTCCAAAGTTTCTTCTATTGTCTCTAAAAATGAACCAGGGTATATGGAGAAGCTTCCTTTCAAGCCTCTCCCTCCTAAAGAGAAGAAGAAAAAGAAGAAAAGGATGAGTAAAAGGAGAGAGGAAACGGTATTTTCCCCTAAGCATGTTGCTCCTATTATTGTTTTTGATTAGTCTGAACTCGATGATGTTCCTATGCCTATTACCTATAGTAGTGATCATGATTGGGAAACGCACACTACTTTTGATATTGAAAATCTCTTCGGTACCAATTCTAAAAATGATGATATTAATTATTGCTATACTATTAGTGCTATCCATGATCCTTCCAATGATGATATGTTTACAAATGAACACACTTGGGAAGATAACTATTCTATTGCTTATGGTGATTCTATACCTCCAATATATGATGATTGCAATGATGATTATGATATTTTCAGTCCACCAACTATTGAGGAGACAATTAATGATTACAATATGCCTCCTATATTTGATAATTATGGTGATGAGAATAATAATGATAGCTATTTTGATGAATCTTCTCCCACCACAATTAATAAGAATGACTATGCTTATGTGGAGAGTAATAATTATTATATGCATGTGGCTCATGATAAGAATGTTTCATGTGATAGTTATATTGTTAATTTTATTCATGATGCTACTGAAAGTTATTATGAGAGAGGGAAACATGGTTTTATGTGTCTCAACAATATTAAGTTTCCCCTCTTTATGTTGAAAGTCTTGAAGTTGCACTTGTTTTGCTTTCCTATGCTTGTTGCTTTGTGCTTTCATGACTTGTTTCTTTACAAGATTCCTATGCATATGAAGTGGGTTAGACTTAAATGTCCTTTGAATTTGCTTCTTGATGGTCTCTTTTACTTCAATTCATATTTCTTATGTGAGCATCCTCCCAAACTATCATGCATAACTTAAAGGCGTTAAAGAAAAGTACTTATTGGGAGATAACCCAAAATTTTTAGATGAGTCTTGGAAGTTATTACTTCAGTAATAACCGCTCCTTATTCTTTTTATTTGCTTTTTGTGCCAAGAGTAACCTCTAATGAGAGAGAAGTAATGATTGGGAAAGTTGCTGTCCCGAAATAGATTTCTGTGCTTCACCGTAAAAATTTGTGTAAAATCGCTATACGTCCTTTTGAGGCGTGAATTTTTGTGCTGCTGCCCTAGGTTGTTATCTAACTTTCGTTATATCAACCCTTCTTGATTTGATCAACAAAAGGTCTTCAAAAAAATTCGTCTTTACCTACTGGTCTGTTTTGACAGATTTCTGCCATTATTTGCATTTGCTTCTTGTTGGTTCCTTTTTGAGTTCTTTTGGGGAATTGAGCTTTTTGAGGGAAGTGCTATAGTAGCTAGTGTTTTAATGGTAGTTTTATTGGTGTTGGAACTGAACCTAAATACTTATTATCTTTAGTGCACTAATGTTGCTAATAAAGATTGTGTGAAGTTTTGTATGAAGGAAAATTTTAGGTGTATCGAAGGAATGAGATGAAGAATGGACTAAAGCTCAAGCTTGGGGATGCCACGCGTGTCACCCCAAGAAATATCCAAGAAGTACAAGCGTCAAAGCTTGGGATGCCCAAGGCATCCCCCTCTTCATCAATAAAAATCCCAGGTTTCTTCCAAACGCTTCATTTTTATTGTTTCATGCATAGTTGTGTTGTTCTTGGAGCGTCTTCTTTTTTGTTTTTGTTTTTGGTTTTTCGTTTGCTTGGTTTTCTTAGTTGCTTGAATAAATTGGTTGGACCCCCTCTTTCTTACATTGGTTTTCAAATAGTTTGGTTTGGATTGGAAAAGAGTAGGAAAGTTCATGCTTAAGTGGTAAAGAGAGCTTGTTTTTGACTGTGGCCCATGCTTTGTCATGCCATGCTCAATATTGTTTTGGCTTTATGCTTAGTATTCTTTGCTGTAGCATGACTTGTTATAAACAATTGAGATTTCTTAATGTGCCTTTGAAGAATCATGCGTTGTTTTAGCATATTAAAGCATATTATTGTGGTATTCTCCTTTGATGCTTTATTTGGGTTGACTTAGCACATGCTCACACCATGTTATGACTATCTCAAGTCACCATAGCCTTTATGATCCTTTAATTTTCAACTTGTAGTATCAATTTATGCTTTCATCAATGATGTTTTGTCGCTCTACATGATTATGGCCATTACTGCTCTCTTAGTTTGTCGCTCCCAGTCTTTTGCTAGCCTTCGTAACTACGTATGAGTTCCACTCATGCATCCAACTACTTAAACCAAGTTATTCCAAAGAGTCCACCATACCTACCTATTAGCATATTCTATTCCAAGTATATTCATGTTTTTTTTTACCTTCCAAATTAAACTTGTTATGAGAAAACTAGTGATTAAAGCTCTCACGAACTTGATGGCACACTTTAATTTTCTTGCCCTTAATAAACTTGAACCATTTGTCGTCTATGTTGTATATGCTTGCACTTATTGTTGGGAATAGCAGAACCATGCTGTCATGGGGAACGCTTTCAACATTGCACTTGGTACTTGTACCTAGTTGATATCATGCTCTTTTGTATATGGATGTCGTCAGTGTGAAATGAAAGGGGAGCTTGTAAGTCCATGGAGTTATGTTTATGTGTTAGAGAAACGCCTGGGCCGCTAGTCTAATCCATGCTGACATGGTGGAAACCTGCAGCGTAACTATAATGAGTTGTCTATGAAGCATTCTTCTTATAAAAAAGAGTCCTATATTGAGAAAAAAGAGAAAACAAGATTATGAAAAGAGGAAAGAGAGAAAAAGCACCATATTCCCATGGTAAATAAGAATATTGCTGAGATGCTCGTTGTCTGCTTGCCTTGTCATTTTGATATGGGGATTCTTCCGTATTATCGGGAAAGGGTTACCCCATTGGCGGTTCTCTATGATACGCATGTACTTACGATGACAAGAACTTACCGATGACTAAACTTGAGTAGCATGAGGAGCGGCCCTCGTATTCAAAGGACATGAGATTTCTAACTTATACTTCATTAAGCATGTACACCATTGTTTGTTCACTTTAACCTTAATCACTTCAAGATGATTATGATAGGGGCAATGAGAGCTGAAAGCTAATAAGTACCATAATTTTTGGAAGATCTTTATGAGACTTGAATCCCTACTTCCTTCTATGAAGGCCTTTCTTTTACTTTTATGTTGAGTCTCCACCTTCTATCTTTATGCACCTACTTTGAGAGCATAGTGGCCATTCTTAGTTCTATGTGCATTGTCCCAAGACTAGTTGATTGATGCATAACTTGATATTGCTTGTTTTAAACTATTTGTATCTAGTCACTCTTATGAACTTTGAAGGTGTCCTATGCATTTATGTTTGCTACTCTATGAGGGACAAGCTGAATACTACTATGCTATGTTTTCTTTATGTGAAACAAACAAACGTCTTGCAAAGCATTGTTATTCATGAATCTTTTGTGTATGCCTTTTCATGTTGCAACACAGTTGCTTTGCCTTATTGTTAGAACTTTGTCTTTCATGTTATGATTGAAGTACTATGATCCCAGCTATCAATGTTTTACAAATACTTTGATCAAGTTTATGATGGTGCATGTCACCTCAAAAATTATTCTTTCTTTTTATCACTTACCTACTCGAGGACGAGCAGGAGTTAAGCTTGGGGATGTTGATACATTGCAAATGTATCTAAAATTTTTGATGTTCCATGCTTGGTTTTATCTACTTTCTTGTGTTTTGTCCACACTTTGGAGTACTTTTCATATGATTTCTTGGACTAACCTATTAACAAGAGCCACGGTGCCAGTTGCCTGTTTTCTGCTGTTTTTGGTTCCAGGAAATTTTGAAAATGAATATTCTCCGAATTGGACCAGACAAAAGCCAAAGTCGTTATTTTCCCGGAAGACTCACGGAGCCAGAATACAAGACGGAGAGGGGCCACAGGGTGGCCACACCCTCCTAGGCGAGGGTACCCCTAGGCCACGCCAGGGCATGGTGTGGGCCCCCTGGCTGGCCACCGATCTTTCCTCCTTCGCCTATATATTCCTCCCGAGGAAGAAACCCTAAATAGTCAAGCCTCCAGCCACGAAAAGTTCCGCAGCACCGCCACCACCAAAGGGGAGATTCGGGGGACAGAAAGTCTCATTCGGCACCACTAGGACGGGAAGTGCCAGAGCCATCTCCATCGATCTCCACCACCATCTCCATCACCATTGTTGATTCCCATGATGAGGAGGGAGTAGTTCTCTCTCGAGACTAAGGGTTCTACCGGTAGCTATGTGTTCATCTCTCTCTCTCTATGCATGATCTTATTGAGATCATGAGCTTGTAATCTATAGATCTACCTTGCTACTCAAGTTCTTTAATAGATCTATGATCTCCCCATGTGTGTGAAGTTGACAGTGTGCATACCATGGTGGAACTTAGGCTAGAGATTACAAATACTTGTTATGAGTTATATTTGGAGTTGGATCTTTCTATGAAATTGTGGTGTTTGTTGGAACCATCTAGTGCTCAAGGTGACAGTGTGGAGTTATCTAGATGGGGAAAGCGGACTTTGAGGTGCGCTGTTATAGCCCTACCATCGATTAGAGTGTTCAACTAGAGAGTAGTTAAGAGTAGTATCATGAAGATAATATATCTATATGTGAGTGTTCACTAGTGAAAATATGACCCCAAGGCCTTGTTTCTAAGCACTGAAACACCATTTGCTATTAGATTTATTACATGTTTGCTTGCTTCCTTCTTTATTTCAGTTTGCCTTTATTATCTTCCACGCTAGCAAGCTATTTTCTATCGTCGTTACCACTTATAATTATCCATACCACTTGTATTTCACTATCTCTTCGCCGAACTAGTGCACCTATACACCTGACAAGTGTATTGGGTGTGTTGGGGACACAAGAGACTTCTTGTATCTTGATTGCAGGGTTGCTTGAGAGGGGATACCTTTGACCACTTCCTCCCTGAGTTCGATAAAGCTTGGGTGATCCACTTAAGGGAAAACTTGATGTTGTTCTACAAACCTCTGCACTTGGAGGCCCAACAACTGTCTACAAGAATAGAAGTGCATAGACATTAGGCCACAAAGGTGTTTGGGGTTTTATTACTATCCTGTACTTAGGCCATGCTTTACTACTTTATTTACAATTGCGCATGGAGCGCATGTACTATTTTGGACTTGTGACACATTTTTGTTGTATCGACGGCCTAGTCACACTTTTGGGTTCCTAGTCATTTACAACCGTCGATGTAAACCCTGGGTCCATCTCGGAGACTGGCTGACTTTGTTACGGGTAGCTTAGTGGGGTGGCCCCCATGTACTTGCTTTGGGTCTGGGAAACATCGTGTCCGAGGCCCCGTCGCATACTTTTGGGTGTATGTTCTGGATCTTGCTCATATTTAGATTTGACAACAAGGGTTGAAGTGTGTGTGGATACTTTGGTGCACCCCTGCAGGGTTAAATCTTTTCAAAAATCCATTTCCACGGTTATGGACGACTTGGAGCACAATTTCTCAATCATAGACAACTATAACTAAAGTTTACTGTTATAATTTGACTTGGATCTGATATGACTATTAAAGATGGATAACCACCATGGAATGAATGAATAAAACTGTCAACTGTGTGAGTTTCCTCAGAATGACTTTCTTGTTTGGTCTCGAGGGGGAAATACCAGGATGGGTATGTTTGGTGTTAATATCAGGTTGGTTTCGTATAGGTCTTTCTTATCTCTCTAATAGCCGATAGTTGTATCGAGTCTCTATAGGTTCTATAGTGCATGCTTCGCTGCCACTTTAGTCCACCATACCTATGTAGGGGAGAGCTGCCGAATTCTAGACTCACCGTGTACTGGACTTAGTACTGACCGCTCTTTTTTTCTTTGCCCTTTGTTGGCACCCCTTTTGTTTTAGTAGGTTTGAGATCGACGTTGTTAGCAGGGTTACCCTTCCGGCTTGGCCTAGGTTGGGTTATGGATGCCATTGGTTATTCTTCAGGGCTCTTAGCCCCATTTGCCTCTTATCCGTACTCGGATGTGTATCATTTTCAAGGTGATTTGGATCTTTGTATTGTATATCTGTATTCTTGACTCGTGGAGTCGTTGTTGTATATATATGTTCTATGGGTTCCATCATGGACTATTGTGTAATGATATTACTTCGTTTCCACCCGCATGCAAGTGCCTGGTGGGCATATTTGAATTGTTTCTATGCAGGTTTGGCAGGAATCGCTGAAACTTGCATAGGGCCTATTCGTGGGTGTTACAAAGTGGTATCAGAGCCCATCAGTTACGATACCCCACAGGTCTAGCCTGTTGGTTAACCTAGCTAACGGTCGATGTAGAGTGTCAAAACTATTTTGCAAAATCGGTTGGATAGATCTGATTAGGTCTGCTTGTACTCCTTACCTCTATGCTATTCTCTTCTTACCTCTACGTGTTTTGAATTTGTTCTCTTACCTTTCTTCGAGTCCAGGATTTCTTGTGGTTGGGTTTTCATCGTACCTTCAGGGTTTCGCTTCCTCCCTTTTATAACGTTGGCACCACAATCATCGAATCTGCATTTTGTTTGTTGTAGCCTTCCTCCAATCTTTTTGTCCGTGATCTCTTTATCTATATGTTCCCCTTGATGGATATCTGTATCGTTCAAAAACATATGAGAAGAATGAGCATTGGTGAAGTTGGAGTATACCTTGAGCATGTATTGTTCATGCCAATGGAACCATCGTGGAACCTAATCATTGTGTCTTTTCATACGATTTCTCTTTTGTATCTTCTAGTGGTTTCCAATGCAACAAACTCATCTACATCATATCCGATGAAGAGCCTACATCACTCCTTTGTATTCCGAACATCGCTTTTTCAAGATCTTCAGTCTGAATTCCGAGAGTTGGTTGCACGATTCTTCTGTTCATGTACAAAGTAATGCTTCGAGTGTGGGATGGACTGATCACCTTGCCTGACTCTTACTATTCACTCTTGTACATCGAACTGGTGGATCAATGTGACTTTTACTCCTTTCATGGAAATTAGAGGTGGCCTTACCTTTTGTGACCTTTACCTTCGTCCTTTGTTTATCCGGAGCGTTCCCTCAGCGAACGTGAGCAACGATCTCTTGTTGGTGGTGTCGACAATTTTAAGATGGAGAAAGAATCCTTGCAAATGGTGTCGCGAGGATCTATACGAAGCGATAATAATCCAGTCATCGCCCTCCCCTGTACAATGAGGCGGATCTCGAGGGCGAGATCCATTGTTAGTGGTGTCGAATTGTAGCACCCCGGTAAAACCACTACTAGAAAATCACTCGATTGTGTACTATGTTCTGCATCATCATGATAGCATGCTCATGTCATCATGCCACATTGCATTTGAGCATCTTCACGTTTGCATGGATATGTTACCTAAAATCTATTTTCCAAAAATCCAACCTTTGTTTTCTAAATACCCATGTCTTCATTTCAAATCAAACCCTAGTCCTGTAGGATCTTTATTTTTTCAAACATATATGCAAATATTTTGTTATAAACAAAATAAAATAAATATATAATAATACAAAACCTATTTTGTTAAACCCACTGGGAGAGGCAGCCCAATCCGTAGGCTAGGCCACCTACCACCCCGGCAGGCCCGGCCTAGACCACCTGACAATCTGGACCAAATCCTAGTCAAACCCTACTAATTCTACCCCAAAACCCTTACCTAACCACACCCCAACCTCCACCACACACACCCATCCACCGCTCAGCCACGCACATACGACATGGTCCCGCATCACCCCGCTCTCACCTCACGATCAAACCGTGTCCAACAACCCGCATGGCCCCACCCCACGGCTGGCCCTACCATGACCGCTCCATCCCAGACCCACCGACACCAACGCGACCCAGCGTCATACCCCAATCCCGTTTTTCGTCCATGATCCACCCCACTCCTAGACAAAAACCCGGACCTATCCCGTGGGTCCCACTCCCTCACCTCTCCCAATGCGGTCGCCACCTCCCATCCCCGTGTCATCTCCCTTGTTCCTCTTCCTTCGATCGCAGCTGCCAGCTCCAGATGCGCGCCGCCACCTCCTCCCGTCGACGTGCCCCACTGCTGGCCGTGAGCAGTGCCGCCCACACCCCTATCAAGCTCCTCTGGTCTACCGCCTCCTGTGGCCTTGCACCACCGCCTAGGACCCTGCCTCTGGCGAGCGTGACCGTCACCGTGTCCTCCCTCCGCGCACGGACCTGTCTCGTCCTTCACGCACCACCGCCGCCTTTCCCCCTCTACAGGCTCGCCTCCCTAGCACCCCTGCGAGCACGAGGGCTCCGCCTCGCCTCTACACCTCGCCCAGTGCCGTCCCATCATCCCCCGTGGCGCCCCGGCTTCTCGCGCTCCGTCGCGTCTTCCTGCGCCTACCGACCCTGCCTCGGCCCCGCTTCCGGTATCCCCACACGGCCCTTCTTCTCCGGCGCTGCCCCGAGCTCCTCCGCCGGCCATAGTGACCTCACAGAAGGCCCACTGCCCCAACTCTACATAGCATCGCATCGCCCACCCAGAATTCCTTTGCTCCGCCAGCCTCAGTCCTTTCGGGAACACCGCCACTGGCACGCCTACTGCATGTCGCGGTCGCTGCTGCCCTCTTGCTCGTCTCCGGCTCTCCGGCTCCTCATCGACCTCCGCCGCTGGCATCTCGAGCTCCACCACACCTCTCTTCCGCGCCATGGCCACAGCCTGGCCATGGACTTCCTCCACCACATCGCGTCACCAAGAACCAGGTCGACCCTAGCGATCATGTTCCATTCGAGTGCCTCTATCATGTTCTAGTTCTGTACCTTGTTTTGTTCAGAGACGTTGGTTGTACCATTGTTTCTCTTTGTTTGTTAATTCATTCTGTTGCTCCTACACATGTGACAAGAAGAAAGAAGTGGGTATGTGGAGATTACTGTACATCCCACCGATTTGTGTTCTCTGATCTCCTCGCCAGTATGATAAGATATCGAAGATATGATGACGGACCGAGAACCCGACAAGAACTCGGAAATGGAATCCGAAGGTGAAGGATGCCGAATCACAAGACCTCCATCACTGATCCTCAAGAACTCCTTCACAGACCCGAAGATGCCGAGACCAGGAGTGCGCTGACATGGATCTGAAGATCCGAAGACCCAACCGCGACCCCGGAGTAGAAGGGTGGACACGGAGACCCCAAGGATTCCGAATGGCAAGATCTCCTTCCCAGAATTCGAAGCCGACCGAACCCTCTGAGCCCCCAAGATCTTCGATCCGAGAAGTGTGACCCCTACCTATCTTGTCCCTATTTTTGTAAATGACATATATACCTTGTTGCATATAGATTTTACATGATCCGCATACATATTTTGTGGGTTTGGGGTATTATGTTGATTCACTTAATAATTAAATATGAAGACTATATGTGGGCTATTCTAGGCTTATATTGGCTCTATTTAAATTTGTGTAGCGAACCGATGCCATGTTTTGCCTTGTTTAACCAACATCTAAATTGCGGGGTATGTAAACAACATGAACTATCTAATTAAATGCCGGGACCCTGGTTCTGCTTAGTATTGCCTAGTTGCATCACAGCTTTGCCATGTCATGCATGATACATGCATGATGCCCGATCTTCTACCGTAGTATTAAATAGTCCATCCGGTGTTTCTTTTAGTGCTTTGGTTCTTCACGGAATAGGCCGTTGAGTTGATGCGAGTATCGACAAGTTCTCCGGCGTATCTCCGACAGTATTTCCTAGGCAAGCATTCTCCCCCTTTCTACCTATTTTGCATTTAAAGTATTTACTTCCTCCTGTTGATCTATTGCTATCCGTGTTGTGATGCTTTAGTTTCCGTGCACCATTTATATTCCTTGCAGCCTCTATATTGCCTTGGACACATCCTATTGCCTATTGTTGATAGACAATCGGTCTTGCGAGTCGTTGATGCTTGCTCAGGTGTTGCTGCGCGTCATCGATGCTCCACCGTTGACGGACGGTTGGCACATGATTAATGGTGGAGATGATCATGACTTCCATTATAACTTGTTAACTGAAGTGCTGGAAATAGATATAATGCAGAGGCACCGGTGGGTAAAAGTCAATATTTGGTTTTTAACCGCCCATTTGTGTCCACCTATGACCCGGGTTCTTGACACCTGTTCTGAGATCGAGCGCGCTAACCACGGGTGGGTGTGTGGGCACCCCATCGGCTTACTACCTGATTTCAAAGCACTGTGCTGGGGCCACAAATTAGTTTTTGGTTTTATTACTATCCTGTACTTATGCCATGCTTTACTGCTTTATTTACGATTATGTGTGGAGAGCCTGTACTATTTAGGACATGTGACATGTTTTCGCTATATCGACAAGCCTAGTCACACTTTCAGGTTCCTAGTCGTTTACAGCCATCGACATAAACCCTAGGCCCATCACAGAGACCGACCGACTTTGTTACGGGTAGCTTAGTGGGGTGGCCCCCATGTACTTGCTTTGGGTCTGGGAAACATCGTGTCCGAGGCCCCGTCGCATACTGTTGGGTGTATGTTCAGGATCTTGCTCATATTCAGATCTGACAACAAGGGCGGATACTTTGGTGTACCCCTACAGGGTTAAATCTTTTCAAAAAGCCGTGTCTGTAGTTATGGTTGACTTGGAGCATAGTTTCTCGATCATAGACAATTATAACTAAAGTTTACTGTTATAATTTGACTTGGATCTGATATGACTATTAAAGATGGATAACCACCATGGAATGAATGAATAAAACTGCCAACTGTGTGAGTTTCCTCGGAATGACTTTCTCGTTTGGTCTCGAGGGGGAAATACCAGGATGGGTATGTTTGGTGTTAGTATTAGGTTGGTTCCGTATAGGTCCTTCTTATATCTCTCTAATAGCCGACAGTTGTATCGAGTCTCTATAGGTTGTGTAGTGCATGATTCGATGTCGCTTTAGTCCACCATACCTATGTAGGCGAGAGCCACCGAATTCTTGACTTGTCGTGTACTAGCCTCACTACTGACCGCTCTCTTTTTCCTTTGCCCTTTGTTGGCACCCCTTCTGTTTTAGCAGGTTTGAGATTGACGTCATTAGCAGGGTTACCCTTCTGTCTTGGCCTGGGTAGGGTTATGGACACCATTGGTTATTCTTCAGGGCTCTTAGCCCCATTTTCCTCTTATCCGTACTTGGATGTGTATCATTTTCAAGGTGATTTGGATTTTTGTATTGTATATCTGTATTCTTGACTCGTGGAGTCATTGTTGTATATATATGTTTTGTGGGTTCCATCATGGACTATTGTGTAATGATATTACTTTGTTTTCCACCGTACGCAAGTGTCTGGTGGGCATCTTTGAATCGTTTCTATGCGGGTTTGGCGGGAATCGCTAAAACTTTCATAGGGCCGATTCGAGGGTGTTATAGTCACCGGCGACGGCACGGTAGCGGACGAGGTGTGGCACATCTTGGAAAACCCGATGGCGTTCTCTATGTCGACGTGAGGCTCCTGGAACGGCGGCCAATGGAAAATGGAGGAGTTGGTCGACGACACAGCTCCGACGAGCTCGCACGACTGCTGTGGTGCGTCTGTGCGAGGAAAAATAGGATGAGGGGAAACCAGTGAGGACGGGGAGAAGGACTAGAGGGAGTACAGTTCAAAGGAGGCTCGGAACCGTGTTGGTGAGGTCAATTTGAAGAGGCGGCGGCGGAATCGAAGGTGCTCTGGGTGGAGGCTAGGGTTGAGGAAAAAAGAAACATGAGAGGGCTCGGGTGCAGAAGATATTTATAAGCGTTGATTCTTGGATGAGGGGCAAGAAATCCAACCGAATCGTCCAAATCGGAGCTGAAAAGGAGCGGTTGTTCATCGTGTTCGTTAGGGTCTCCGCGTTGGTAGGTAGGAGGAGACCGGGGCGGGTCCACCTGACAGAGAGAGAGGGTAGCGGGGTCGCGGGCTGCGGGCGCTACCTGCGGCGGTCGTGATGGGCCGGCCCAGCGGCGGTTGTGCACTACTACGCGGGGTGGGGGCACACGGTAGGTAGCGGCTGGGGTGGCTGGTGGGCTAGACCGCGCGGCTGGGTGCCAGGTATGTTAGATTTAGTTATTTTTTTGTTCCTTTTCTTTTTCCATTTTCTATTTGTTTCTTTTTATAACTGTCCTATTTGAACTCCAAATGAGGTGAGACTTGTATCCAAAGTTTTCTAAAATCAAGTAGATCATTTTAGGCTAGTATTTAGGAAAGTTTGTTCTCTTAGCAATAGGGGTTTTAATAAATCCTATTTAATTCCCTTTAGGAACAAAGTGGCACATGGAATTTAGGGTTTTAGTGTGTTTATTTCCATTTGAGAATTTGTCATGATGCCAAAATGCAATGCAATGATCATTTATGACATGCAAATACAATTCTTTTCTAGTCCCAATTTCTAAAATCTGAGGATGTGACATGATGTCAAAACCTCTATGTGTACCAACTCATTGGGGTTCCAAGTGTAGAGTGTTGTAGAAAGTGTCTTTTCCCCACAAGGGTTACACATAGGTTTATATCAAACTCAGAGGGAATTGCAAGAACTCATATTTTATCCTCTTATAGAAACCGGCAAAACATTTTTTTCCTTGTGTCCCCAACTTTACCATGTGATTGTCAAGCACAAGGTTTCGTATTAGTAAAACTTAAATAAAATAGTAAAGTAAATAAACATTAAAGTAAACTATAACTAGAACAAGAAAGTAAGAACAATAAAGTGAAGTTCTTTTGGGGTTTTTGTTTAGTCTTGCAGAAAGTAAAAGTATTTTTGTATTTGATGCTTGTAAAATATAGCCATGTATATCCTTGTCGAAACTGTATTTTTATCATGAATTTGATGAAATATCTCTCTAGCATTGCCACTAATGACTACTTATTGCATAGATGTGCATATCTTCTCCTTGATATTTCTTCTTGCACAACTGGACACTATTATAACAAAATATGGAGAAATTAATGGACAATTGGGAGTTTCCAATACTTCCAAGTCAATGGTGCTTCGAAGGAGATGTCCAGATGCTTTAACAAGCACACGTATGGGCATGTCCTGCCCGTACGACCTGCCCGTATGATGCGTTGAAGGATCTTCCAAGTCAAACCTAACAACTTTCATGAAGGAGGCTATATAAGAACCAGCTCGTTGATGCTAGAAACAAGAATGTCAATCTGTAGAACACATCTGACGCCATTCGCATACGAGGAGAGGATATCCCATCTCCATCACCATAGCCACATCTCATCTTCCTCCATCTCCACGCCATATCCATAGTAATCTACTTGTAATCTTGGTGTCATGACGATTGGCGGCATTGCAAGACTATTTGTTATCTTTTTCTTAAGAATTTTCAATAAAATGTTTATGATTATTGATATAATCATGTGTGAGTAGTACTTGTGGGCTGGGGGCTGAGGCATAGGCTCCCAACAATTATGTGCAAAGTCTAAAACCATTGGATATTATGTTTTGATTGAATGTTAGATCTATCCTTTTGTATTCTTGTCTTTTGCCTTGATTCAAGGACTTATCAGGTACCCCAAGACCCCAAGGATTGGTCTAGGTATTAAGGAGATGAGTAGTGATCGGCTTCTACACGTGAAACCTAGTGATAGCAAGGGGGTATAGTAGTTATTTAAGATCTATTTGGGAGTAATGGTAATGTCACTGAACATAATGCTTTGGTATGTTTTACTTAATAACTGCATAACCCCGTATGGCTGTGGTGTAGTGGTTGGAAAAAATTCTATATTAAGCGTTGCTGACAACTACTATAGTAGTTACAGACGTACCACCCACAATCTTCATCAGTATTAGATCACATCCCATGAACGAGGTGATTAAGATTATCTTTATCCTAACATATGTGCATAATCACAGGTGAATCCTTAGCTCTGGCCTATCTCCATCTATTGATACAAAACCACAAAACTTAAACATGTTTGGTCTGGTAAACAAAAATACTATGAGGTTTTAGGGTCTTATTTAAAGTGATCTTACACCAAGCAAAGGCTTCCCAAGGATCCTATTAACCATGGTGAAAGATCATGTGGGCCCCCATGTGTGGTTTTGGTAATTAATGAAAATCTCTATGGACTAATGTTTGCATTGAGTTGCACTTGTAGGAATCATGTATTGGCATCACTTGGATCATGCTTTAGCTTCAAGGAAGAATAATTGAAGAAGAATAAGCAATGCACGTGGGCTTTGGGCCTTTTGGAATATTATAGAAGACGAATAATAGAGAAAAGAAGATCAAGAATGTCTTGAAGAAGAAGATGGAGTTCCTCATGTGTATCTTCAAGACATCATCCAAATGAAGTTAGAAGAAATGATGTGCAAGCTCAAGATACATCATATCTAGAAGATCTCATGCTTGAAGCTTGCCATCCCCGGTGATCATGGATTGATGAAGACAAGTTCTAAGAAAGAGTTCCCCATGTGTATGGGAGATAAATTCGCAAGACTTCATCATGCAAGCACGTGCAAGAGCAATCAAGAAAGATGTTCCATTTTGGGGAGGACAAGATTGTATACATCAAGATCAAGTGGAATGCTTAAGGCAAAGGTATGATCTTGATAGGTTTTCCCTTTTACTGGTCTCATGTTGGGAGACCAGGTTTAGGATAGATACTATCAATAGGGGCTCTCGAATGAGTAACTCGATTGTATCTTTCGAAGAGAGATCAAATCTTTGCATACATAGCAGCATCGTTCTTGGTTGTTATTTGGATTATATACGAGTGAGGTTCTAGATATTGTGGTAATCTTCATAACAAGCTCTAGTTCATCAAAAATGGATTTCCCTTTTATATCTTATTGTGTTTTTGATCTTAGAGGTTTTCCGGCTCCACACCAAGGGAGGTATCTCACATAATAATACTTGATATTTTATCCCTTCGTGGTATCCAGTATTACCAGTTTTTGTTTGATTCTACACGTCATTATCTTTCCAACAAAATTGGTTTCATCCGATTCAGAGTTCGGTTGCTCGAGTTATTACATTTGCTGCTGCTGCCAGAACTATTTGTCATGTCTGGTAGTACTAGAATTTTTGTCTGGTAGTACCGCTCGACAGTGGTAGTACCGTCGGGTGGAATCGGTCACATCTGAACCTAGCAACAAGCTAGGTTCCTTTTCATGAGCTCCTAGTACCTCCTCCCATGACTACCGGGGTTAGTGGTAGTACCGCTCCATGGCCCAGAACCACTGGTAAGTGGTAGTACCACCATTGGATCTGCTACTACCATTGGCTACTGAGCTGGTTCAGCTCCGTGGATTTTCTTGCTGGCTCTCCTAGCTACTCGCATCGGTAGTACTGGGATTCCCTGGTACTACCGCTGCCAAGTATGGTACTAGCGGTTTTTGCTGCAATCCAACAGGCAGATTTCGGGCTCCCTATAAAAGGGGCCCTTCTTCTCCATTGGTCTTTATCCCTTTGAGCTCTTTGCCCCTCCATCGTTGATTCTATTGAGGTTGCTTCCTCCCTCTCCCTCCCATGATTCTTGCATCTCTTTGAGGGAAAATATAGAGGAGATCTAGATCTTCAATCCCACTAATCCATCTCTCCTCTAAGTGAGGGGAACATCTTGGGATCTAGATATGGGAGACTTGTGTGATTTTCCTCTTGTGTTCTTCCTCTCTTATTACCCCAATAGTTTTTGGAGCTTTGGTGGAATTTGAGAGCGAAGGACTTTTGATTGCATTAGGTGCATCGGTTTGAGTTCTCCTTAGAGGATTTGGTTGGTGAAATCAAGAAGCTTGTTACTCTTGTGTTCTTGCAACCCTAGACGGTTGAGTGCCCTTTGTGGTGACTTCTTGGGGCCTCCAATTAAGTTGTGGATCTCACCCCAAGTTAGTGGCCTTTGTGGTGTTTATAGGGAGCCTCCAATTAAGTTATGGAGATTGCCCTGATCTTGTAGGGGTTTGGTGACCGCCCTCAAGTGTCCCATAGTGGATCGGGTGCTTTCCGTGCAGCGAGTTCTCGAAGGAATTGGGTGATGCCTCGTGAGGCCTTGGTGGTCTTAGTACCACCCACCCCTCCAACAAGACGTACTACCTTGTAAAGAGGAACTTGGTAAAACATCACTGTCTCTGCGTGCCTTGTTTATTGTAACACCCTAGTTTTAGCTAATCCTAATTAGGGTTGACTGTCCATCAATGAGCATCATTATTTTGCTAAGAAATAAAAATGCATGCAAAAATAAAATGCAAACCCTAAACCATAATCCTCCCTCTCTTTGAAAACCTCTCGAGCGGTTTTAAATATTTTTGAATAAGAGGTCAAAAAGTGTGGAGCCCAAATGGATTACAAGGTCCTGATAATGTTTTAATATTTTTACAAAGTCTGGTGCCATTTTTGAAATACCCAAAACCATTTTCAAATGGTTTTATAAAATGGAAATAGAAAAACAGAAAAAGGAAATGTTTTCAGAGAAAAAAAGCAGCAGAGGCAACTAGGCCGCTGCCCAGCTCTCTCCTATATCTATCTGCCGCTCATGCGCAGCCCACAACCCCCCATCCGGCACAGCAATAGCCCACCCCAGCCAAACTCGGCCCAAGCCCACGTACACCTTCGTCTGTCTTCTTCCTTGCGATAGGGAAGCTCCTCTCTGTTGTCGGCGCCACCTCGATCTTCGTCGCGCCAAGATCCCCACCCCGCCGTAGATGGATAAGAACCAGCCTCTCACGTCTCTCCCTCTTTCCTGGACATTCCCTCTCCCTCTCGAGCTCCCTCTCGTGTGGATTCCATCTAAGCCCGAATCCTAGCAGTGCTCGCCGACGAATCACCGCCGCTCCGCCGCTCCCCGAGACCGCCCGAGCATGCAAGAAGCTCCGCCTCGTAGCTCTCGTCCTCTCTGCCGAAGCACGCAAGTCAGGAAGTCCCCACCTTGCTAGAATTGAGCATGGTGCACCACGGGCCATCACAGCTCTAGTCGTTGATGCCTAGCCGTCCGACCTCCTCCATCCTCGCCGAGGCTATACACACGACAAGGGTGAGCCCACGGTCCTCCTGGCCCTTCCCTCTGCCCTCCTCGTGTGTCGTAGCCTCCGCTCACCGCCGTGCTATAAGCATCGCCGCCGTGCACCATCGACCCCGCTGCTCCGACAACCATTTTAGGGTGGTGTCGCCACCTTTAGGCTCAGCATGCATGCCCTCTTTGGACACGCCCACTCCCGTAGCCCCGCGCACCCTGCTCCTCCGCCCCTGCTGCGCACCTGGGAGACCACCGCTAGCACGCACGGTCACCTGGTCAAACCCGTTGCGGGTCCCGTTTTGCCCGCATGGCGGCTAATGTGGCCTTGGGACCAGCAGTCACACACTATGGCTAGGACTATTCCCTGTGTAAAATGTTTTAACCACATGTGTTGACATAATTCTGATGTAATAAAGGTTTATAATTGTTTTAGATAATTCCAGAAATTGTTTTAATCTTATAAATTCTATAACTAATTGTTTATAAGTTAGAAAAATGTGTATAATATATCAAAATGTTTAGAAAAATGAGATCTATCTTATAGCATTAAAATCATGTGTTGTACAACAACTTAAATGCCAAGTTTAATTAGAAGAAAAAAAGACCCCTTTCATATACATCCGGGGTTTCTCCGAATTAGGGTTTGGTCCCATCAGAACCCCGTTTAAATTGTCAAGCATGCTATAGGGTTTTATTTCAATACAAATTAACTTGCCATATCATCATCCTTGCTTGAGAATTGCATCGATGCCATGTGTTGATTGTTTCTCTTTCTTTCCGGTGTTTTCTTCTTCCCGGTAGAATACAATAACGAGATCAAGATTGAAGACCAAGATCAACGCCATCGAAGATCGACGAACAATATCTGACCAACTATAAGGATGAGCCCACGTACCTCCTGGACCTCCCCTCTACCTTCCTTGTGTGCCGTAGACCCTGCTCGCCAACGTGCTATAAGCATCACCACCGCACACTATCGATCCCATTGCTCTGACGACCATTTTAGGGTGGCACCGGCACCTTTAGGCTCAGCATGCACGCCCGCTTCAAATGCACCCAGTCCTGTAGCCCCACGCGCCCCGCTCCACCGTCCCTGCCTCTCAACTGGGAGACCACCGTGGCATTACATTCTGGCGACGTCATCATGATGCCACCGTGCACAGTCAGCTGGTTAAACCTGCTGCGGGTCCCGTTTTGCCCGCGTGGCGGCTGATGTGGCCTCAGGCCCAGTAGTCAGACATTGTGGCTAGGTTTAGTCCCTATCTAAAATGTTATAACCACATGTGCTGACGTAATCCTGATGTAATAAAGGTTTTTAATTGTTTTAAATAATTCCAGAAATTGTTTTAATCTTATAAATTCAATAACTAATTGTTTATAAGTCAGAAAAATGTGTATAATACATCAAAATGTTCAGAAAATGAGATATATCTTATAGCATAAAAAATCATGAATTGTACAACACCTTCAATGCCAAGTTTAATTATAAGAACAAAATTACCCCTTTCATATACATCTGGGTTTTTATGAATTAGGGTTTGGCCCCCTTAGAACCCCATTTAAATTGTCAAGCATGCTATAGGGTTTCATTTCAATACAAATTAACTTGTCATATTATCATCCTTGCTTGAGAATTACATCGATGCCATGTGTTGATTGCTTCTCTTTATTTCCGGTGTTTGCTTCTTCCCGGTAGAATATGATATTGAGAGCAAGATTGAAGACCGAGATCAACACCATCGAAGATCAATGAGCAATACTTGACCAACTATAACTAAGTCAAGTACCAGGAGTCTGAAGCTCTGCTTATTGGTTATCAACAGGCAAAGGCAAGCATAACCCCACCATTATACAATCCTATGATTTCGAAAATATTTCATTCTTGCCATGATGCATACGATTATACTGTTATACTATGGTATTTTATCGATAGATAGAGTATCCTATCTATTGCATTACTCCCTTGAGCTTATATTTCCTGATTCACTGCTCCTAGCATAACTAGGTTTGGATTTTTTGCACTGCTAGAGATTATATCTGTGTCTTTCTTAGCCATGCATAGCTGGCTGTTCTGGTTCATCCAGATGATGTATCAGATGCAAAGAATCTAGTATGATAGGAGAACGAGGTATACTAATGAGATGAGATAAGAGGTAAAGGTTAAATATGCTAAGGATTGTATGGGAGGCCATGGTGGGATGTGGTTTTTGTAGTCTCATGCTCGCCACCACTAGGAACCGAGTTCTTGCCATTGGACCAAGACGAGCGTACAGCCACACGAGGCTTGGGAACCCCTCTGTTGATTAACTTGCCTAGTAGATTCCATGAGTCACATAGTTCGGGTGTTCCATTCGACGTATGCATTGAAAATGTTTTGAAAGATTTGGCGGGTGAAGGTGTATCATAACAGGTAGGTAAGCGTGGCCAGGTTGCTTGGGGTCGACGGAGCCCCTATTAAACCAACCTATAGTCACATCTCTAGGGACTGGCTTCGGGATTTGACCTGTTATGGTGGAACCCTCCTTAGGGCGTTACTCATGGCCTCGATGAAAGAAAGGTAAAGGTCGTGGACAACCACCCTCTATCGGCCTTCCAAGGAAGAGGGATAATGTACTCGCATTAAGAGTCGGTTGGTACGTGTGGGTAAAGTTGTACACCCCTATAGGGTTAAATCATTTTGAAAAGCCGTGTTCACGGATATGAACGCTTGGTGGCCGAATTCTAAGATCATAGAGAACATTAACCTAATTGTAAAACTTGTAGGTTTCAACGTGTGCTTAAGGTTGCTTTCTCATGGGTATGAGGGGTGATCCTAGTTGTGAGATGAGGATTACTTTGGTGGATGTCAAAAGATGATGATCAATTCTTTGGAGATGTCGCTCTCTTATCCCCTTTTAAAATATTTTGATTACTCTTGTTTTATAAACAAAGATGGCTTTACGCAAAATAACCCCACCATCCATAAGTCTTGCGGAGTACACCCTATACTCACCCTTGCTTTGTTGATTCTTTTGAAGCAGAATAAGTGTTCCTTGAAGACAAGTTTGGTGTGACATCGACACCGACGAGTAGCTTGGGGTTCCCGACCAGCAACCTGGAATCTATGGGCTGGGACATCATCGTTATGCTTTAGGCCTCTTAGGCCATTAGTTAAGTTTGTTATACTTAATAGCATAATTTTCCTTCCGTTCTTTGATGTTTGTGGTCAGTGACCTCTGATTGTAATATTTTGGTTCTTTGCTTAGATATGAGCTTGCTGTAATAATTTTTGTGTTACGGGGCTACTATTGTGTTACCGATTCTTCACTGGATATCCTCGAGCTCTAGGTTAAGATTATTTTAGGAGAAGGTCTGGGATTTGTTTAACCCTGATCCCAGGGGTGTCACAGTTTTTGGTATCACAGCAGTACCGACTGCAGGAAAACCGTGCTATTGGTCGATGTTGATTCTAGTATTTCTGAAAACTCTTTCAAAGATGAAAAGTATTTTTGAAAATTCTAGTATGCTTCTTTTACTCCTTATCTGGTATCACTCTAACTTATGGTCATCTTACCTTGTGTTGATTTGGAAAAGTTTTGATATCTCTCCTAGTCTTTCAAAACTTAGGTGCCTTCTCGGCATGTCGTTCTCAGCCAGTTGACCTCGTGTAGAGTTCTCTAGAGTGGTTTGTGTTGTGAATTCCTTGTTTCCCCTTGCTATGTTTCAATTGAGAGATTCCTTTCCATCATGAACTCTCTACCTTATGGACCCACAATACTATGTTGTAGGATCCACAGTGTTCTGTTCCAGGCTCCGAGGTTCCCTTTCGCCTCTTGTGCCTCCCTTTTGTTTGTTTGGGTACTTCAGGAGTTCTTCCTTCTCTTGGAAGTTACCTCGTGATTACTATCTTGTAGTGTACGCTATGTCACTCAAGTAGTAGTTACTTCTTTTCTCGGGTTTTAACCCTCGGACTTGAACCGAAGATCCCAGATTGTGCTGGATTCTGGTGTTATGAAACATGTACATGAAGTTGATCTTTAACCCAAGGTCCATTTTATTGACCCCCGTCGTTAATGTTCAAACATTACCTCAGGATGGCTAGTATCTTCTAATGTAGGCTTCAAGCTTATGGTATCTGTTGCGATTGAATTGTGACAAGTAAGGACTTCCCCAACCACTAGCTATGGCAGATGTTCTTTAATTGAACCAAATATATCACGACAAGGGTGCTCCTCATGAGTGTCACCTCTATATTCGTGACTCTGCCACACCCTCCCTTCTATGCATTGGTTTTTGGAAGATTGTTAATCTATGCATCCACATCTCGGGATTCTATCCTGAGCATGTTCCTTTTCTATTGTTGTTTTCCAACCTTTGTCTACCAGTTGGTAGCCAAGTAGTAATGCATATTGGTGTGTTCCGATGCAAGATACTCTTTTTGTCCATCATGAGAAACCATTTCGGGATGTTAGGAGAAACAAACTCCAGTACCTTGTCATATCAAGGACTAGGTCAAAGTGTGGTAAACCGCAGATCAAGAGGCATGATTAGCTTCTATCTGTTCCACCTTCGAGTATTACACCCTTTTGTACTAATAGGTTGTGTTCAGTATCAAGGCCCCTTATTAAAGTGATGCTCCTACACATATTTACCCACCCATCCTCCGAACCTTCGTGCTCAAAAGTGATGCGTGTGCATAAAACTGTGGCCATCTGAGATTCTTAGCAATTCTCATTGCTTTGAATTCTAAGGACTTTTGTGTCATCCTTAGCGTGATGGTTAACCCTACCACTAAGTGAAGGATGATTTTGTTACCAAGTCCGTTACTCCAGTACACCCTCCTCGGTCAAAGAGTTAGGCTCATGCCAAAGCTCTGAGACTATGTATTCTTGCCTCACATAGCAAGTTTCCTCTTGAACTAAGTGACATATCGGTGGTTCGTGATATTCTAGATATCTACTGGGAGTATCACCATGTTTCCACATGGCGATGTTTGTCAAGTTCTTGAGCAAGAAAGTTCTTTGAACTGCTCCTTTCTCTAAGGATCCATACTAGATACCCCTGAACTAGTTGGTTGAGCTTAAACAACAACTTGGCAAGTTGTAAGACAAAAGTTATATCCAGCTTAGTTCCTTCTTAAAAGGGATGTCTAGTTTTGTTCGTGTTGAAGAAAGATAGTATTTCCTTCATGGATAAGTTATCTTCCCCCGCCTTTGATTTGATTTGGGTTATCGTCAAATCAAACTCAGTTCCAAGGACTATCTTGATGATGTTGCCACTCGTGATGTTTCACTTGAGTACATCTTCATGTCGTTTGGTCTGACCAATACCATGCCTCGTTCATACAACATATGGGTCCATATTCCTAGAGTATCTTGACAAGTTTGGTGTTGAGCCCATCGCCAATATCCTTATTTTCTCCATGCTGGAATAGATTCATATGGAACATCTGGCATTAATGTTGGAAAACTTTTGAGAACCGTCTTCGAGTCATTCTAGAGAATGCATTCTAGATGTTACAAGTGACCTCCTCCGATTCACGGGCAATTGAAGAAAGATGTCGCCGTGGATTCGAGTAGAGTTAACTCTGTATCTTAAGGACATAGTTGTATTTCATTGCAAGTAATCGATGTACAAGCAGTTTTCCTCCTACAAGCTGTAATACATGGGTCTAACAATAGCCCAGTCTTCTGGAGCTTAACACCGAAGTCCATGTATTGAAAATCTAGTAACTTTACCTCTGCGGTAAGTGTTGTATGTTTTCTATTCGGAAAAGGTGAGTCTAAAGTATCATTCCACCTAACCAAATCCGAATCTCAAGAAGATATGATGGTTGGTGTTCTTCAAGGTTTATACATAGGTTTCTTTGAAACTCCAACAAGATTGTTGTAATGGTTAGCACAACTAGTCGAAAGGCCTATTGTCAAATTCTCTTGATTCAGCAATAACAACTATCCCTCATGAGGCATCTTCTATGATTTATTATACGAGTTGTTCTCGTGGTTTCCTTTGTATCCGAATTCCGATCTTTACTTGATGTTTGGTAATTTGAACAACAAGGAGAACATTTAAAGTAGTGTTGCTAAATGTCTCTCAGTCCTATCTATTGCATTACTCCCTTGAGCTTATATTATCTGATCCATTGCTCCTAGCATACCTAGGTTTGGCTTGTGTGCACTGCTAGATCTTATATATGTGTCTTGCTTAACCATGCATAGCTGTCAGTTCTGGTTCATCTAGATGATTTATCAGATCCAAAGAATCTAGTATGACAGGAGAACACGGTATACTAATGAGATGAGATCAGTGGTAAAGGTTAAATAAGCTAAGGCTTGTATGGGAGGCCACGATGGCATGTGGTTTTTGTAGTCCCATGCTCGGCACCACTAGGAACCCAGTTCTTTCCTTTGGACCAAGACGAGCGTACAGCCACACCGGGCTTGGGAACCCCTCCGCTAATTAACTTGCCTAGTAGATTCCATGAGTCACATAGTTTAGGTGTTCCATTCGACATATGTATAGAATACGTTTTGAAAGATTTGGCGGGTGAAGGTGCATCATAATAGGTAGGTAAGCGTGGCTAGGGTTTCTTGGGGTTGACGGAGCCCCTGATAAACCAACCTCGACTCACATCTCTAGGGACCAGCTTCGAGATTTGACCCGCTACGGTGGAACCCTCCTTAGGGCATGACTCATGGTCTTGGTGAAATCAAGGTAAAGGTCGTGGGAAACCACCGTCTGCCAGCCTTCCAAGGAAGAGGGCTAGTGTACTCGCATTAAGAGTCGGTTGGTACATGTGAGTAAAGTTGTACACCCCTGTAGGGTTAAATATTTTCGAAAAGCCGTGTTCACGGTTATGAACGTTTGGTGAACAAATTCTAAGATCATAGAGAACATTAACCTAATCATAAAACTTGGAGGTTTCAACGTGTGCTTAAGGAGGCTTCCTCATGGGTATGAGGGGGTGATGCTAGTTGTGAGATGAGGATTACTTTGGTGGACATCAAAAGATGATGATCAATTCTTCGGAGATGTCGCTCTCTTATCCCCTTTTATAATATTCTGATTAGATGAGCGTATTCTCTCCCTCTTGTTTTATAAACAAAGATGGCTTTACGCAAAATAACCCCACCAGTCATAAGTCTCGCGGAGTACACCATGTACTCATCCCTGCTTTGTTGGTACTTTTGAAGCAGAATAAGTGTTCACTGAAGACAAATTTGGTACGACATCGACACTGACAAGTAGCTTGGGGTTCCTGGACGGCAGCCTAGAATCTATGGGCTAGGACGTCATCGTTATGCTTCAGGCCTCTTAGGCCATTTGTTCAGTTTGCTATACTTAATAGCATAATTTGCCTTCCTATGTTTTATGTTTGTGGTCAGTGACCTCTACTTGTAATAATTTGGTTCTTTGCTCAGTTATGAGCTTGCTGTAATAATTTTTGTGTTGCGGGGTTACTGTTTTGTTACCGATTCTTCACTGGATATCCCCGAGCTCTAGGTTAAGCTTATGATAGGCTAAGGTCTGAGATTTGTTTAACCCTAATCTTGGGGGTGTCACAATTATCTCTATACTCGAGCCTTTACTTATGCACTTTACTTTGTGATAGCCTTCATGCTTGAAGTCTTATATCTTGGTATCACACAGTTGCTTGTATTTCTTAGCATAAGATGTTGGTGCACATAGGTGAACCTTAGTATATATAGGTTTTGTGCTTGACAAAGTAAATGCTAGTTTTATTCCGCATTTTTTAAGCCCCTCCCAAAAAAGTTTTAAATCGCCTATTCACCCCCCTCTAGGTGACATCGGTGTCCTTTCACAAGGTCTACTAGGAAAAATAAGTTATACTATAATCTGTAATTCGAATTAAAGGTATCAACCCTTTTTCTAGTGTTGTTATTGGGGAAGCAATTCTCGCTACCCTGGTGAGGTTATTAGAGACCTTGCTAGTTAGTTCTAGTTCTGTTTTAGTTTATGTATTGTTCTTAGTTTACTTTGTGTTACCTACTGAAAACACAAAAATATTCAATCTTATTATTGCCATTACTATTGTTTCCCTTAAACGAAAAACTCCAAAACACATTATACATGGCTGAAAAGAAGCTTGGGGAGTATGATACTCCCAATGATGATTGTTTGTGTGCACCTATTAATCAACCCGGCGTAGTAGCGAAAAATTATGATATTAAGACTAACTATCTAAGTTTGATTCAACAAAACCAATTTGGAGGCTCAGATGATGAGGACGCGGGTATGCACTTGAACACTTTTACTGAAATATGCGGAATGATCCACAAAAAATATGTTAACTCTAATGCGGTCAAGCTATATTTATTTCCTTTATCATCAAGGGGAAAGCCAAAACATTGGTTGCTAGCATTTCCTAAGGGCATGATTACTTCATGGGTATAATACACTTCATATTTTATGACTAAGTTTTTCCCTCCTGCTGAAACTATGCAACTCCGATCTAACATCACAAGTTTTAGATAAAAAGACCACGAGCCACTAGTGCTTGTGTGGGAAAAGACGAAGGAGTCTGTAAGAAACTATCCCAACCATGGTATGGAAGAGTGGTTAATTCTCCACTTATTTTATAATGCCTTAAATCCTATGTCTGAATCTATGCTTACACTACAAATGGAGGCACATTCATGGGCAAGCAAGTTGAAGTTTCCACACAACTTCTTAATGATATGCAAAATAACCATGCTCAATGGCATGTGGAAAGATCTACTACCAAGAAGGTAAATTCTATTAATGAAGAGAGAAATGGAGATCTCACTCCAGAGGTAAATGATCTTATAGAAATAATTAAGGGTAAACAAGAAATCCAACTTAATGCTATTACCGAAAATAAAATTTAAGAAGTAGACTTCATTGCTCGTAATCCCTATAATCCTACATGGAGGAACCAAAACTACGATTCCAACTTTCAAAAACCTTATACTGATCCTGCATGTGCTCCAATGAATAATAATACTAGAAACAATGGAGCAAACCATGGTAATCTCTCAGCTCTTGAGAATTGTTGCAAAACTTTATGGAAACTCAAATGGAACAAAACAATCTCCTTAAAAAGTTAATGGATAACCATGATAATATTATTGGTGAATTATATAATCAAGAAGTTTCTATTAAGAATGATGTGCAGGCTCTATAGGAAAGGACCAAAACCATTGAGGCATAGTTGGGTATAGTCGAGAGTCAAACTCTCATACTTGCAAGATTCACTGGCAATCTCGAGCCCAATCAGGTTGAAAACCTCAAGATTAGTAGGGTTTGATAACAAATAACATGAAGAGTTAGACTATAGTAATGCTCCATCCCAGATTACACCATGGAAGATTTTTCAATATGATAACCTTGAAGAACCACCAGTATTGAGGGAGGTAAAGAAGCTATGTACCAACAATTTATCAATCAAGATGCTGAAAAGGTACGTGAGCTAGAGAATGAATATAAAAAGTTGTCTAGGAAACTTATTTCTAAGTTGGATGCTATATTCGAACCAACAATTAATATACATATAGGAGTAAATGAGATTTATGCACTTTGTGATCTTGGTGCAAGTGTTTCTGCCATTCGTAAAAGATTATTTGATATACTAAACCTTGGTTCATTTCAATGACTAAACTTAAGCTACATCTAGCAGAATCAACTTATAAACAAGATGTAGGCATCAAAGAAAATATTGTTGTACAAATTAAAGGATGCCCAACACTTATTGATTTTGTCATAGTTGATATGCCTAAAGATATGGTAGCTCCTATAATACTTGGTAGGACCTTTTTAAGAATTGTTAAGGCCTTGACTAATCTTCATGAAGGGAGTGGGAGGTTTGAATTACCCTCACGAGAACCTTTTGTTATTCATTTCCCTAGGAAAAAGAAGACCAAGAAACTTGAGGATGGGGGCATCACATTGAAAGAAAATTATTTTGGAGTGGGAGTTCCACTTCCTAACTTTAAATGGTCACCATCACGATCGATCTAACGATCTAAAAAAGTGCTTCACGGGAGGCAACCCATGTTGAAAGGACAACGGATGTCGCCTATAGGGGGGAATAGGCTTTTAAAATAATATAGGTTTTGGATCTAATAAATGCGGAATAAAAATAACGTCTGAGTTATCAAAGCACAAAACCTTAAACCACTAGGTTCAACTAAGTGCACCAACAACCTACGCTAAGCAAGTAAAGCAACAAGGCGATAGCAAGACAGAATACTTCAAGCTCGAAGGCTATCGCAATGTAAAGTGCATAATTAAAGGGCTCGATTGACTGATAATCGATGGACACGGACACGATGATTTTTATCCCGAAGTTCACTTCCAAAGAAGCTACATCTCCATTGGAGAGGTGTGATGGCACAATGCTCTCTAAATGCCGAAAATGGCTTGACTCGAGGTGTGGTGGCTCGATGCTCACCCAATGCCACACAAGGTCTCACCCCAAGATGAGAAGGCACGCAACTCACCGACGCCACAACAGGCTCAACCTATTCTCCTGTGAGATCACTAGCATGGCCTACTCACTATCCATTATGGGGCACTTGAGGGCGGCCAGCGATGGTTGTGAAAATAGCCATCATTCTCCGTATTTAAATCGCATATTTAGTCAAACAATTGACCAAGAATCTCTAGCCTTTATAAATGATTAATTATTGCAAAGATGTGCAATCCTTTGACTAGAATTGTGTTGTGCAGGAAATCACACTTTTAGGGCAAAATCATGAGCATTTACTAAATATTATGACCTTACCTACTCATCCAAGTCAACTAGGGTCGAAAAGGAACCTCTAGAAGGGTTACCGACCTGTAGTATGAGCAAGGCCCACCTGTACTATCTGACCGTACCATGTGGCAGTAACTCCGTTAGGTCAAACACAACAACTTTCGTGAAGACGCCTATTTATTTTGAGACTCCAAGCGCCGCATAGAGGTACGCCATTATGAGATTAGATCACAACACCACCAAAGGAGATCCACCACCATAGTTCATCCTCTCCGTCCTCCATCCACTCTATGGCCATAGTCATCATCTTGTATTCAAGATCTCCTTGTGAATTGGTGACCATTGTAATAATATCTGATTTCAATCTAGTATTTTTCACAATGTTTTCTATTCCTGATCTTATTGTTATGAGTGAGTAGTCCTCACGGGCTGCGGGTTGGGGTGAAACCTCACAATGATTATGTGCATCTAATTCATGGGAGTATTGTGTGGTGATTGAATAGAGATTTGTATCTTTGCCTCTTGTCTCGATCCATAGACTTGTTGGTACCCAAGATCCAAGGGATTGATAAAAACTTGTGGTGAGATGAGTGGTGAACGACAACTTTAGGTGAAACCCAGTGATAGCAAGGGGAGTAAGGTCTTAGTTTAGGAATCCATTTGGGAGTAACAGCAACATCACTTCTTAAGGTTTTGATCTGTATTTTACTTAATAATCGTTATAGCTCGGTGCTTCATGGTGTAACGGTTGGATCAAAAGACTATTGCTATGCTTGTGGCTCATAGGGGCTTTAGTATATTTGGATGTGCTTCCCACAATCTTTATATTTGTTAAATCATCTCACACGAATGTGTGTATTATTATTTGTATCCCATATGATGTGCAGTTGTAGGTGAATCTTCAACCATGGCCTATTTCCATCCATTGCACCAACCAACGATTCTAAGTAAACTAGATAGGTTCGGTAAACATGAGGTAAAACGAACAAACAAGTCTTGTAGACATGCCTCATTTATTTTCCACTTAGCAGTGTTTCCCAAGATTAGATTAAACCTAGGTCTATTATGGAAAAAGCTACTATACGGCATCCGAAAAACCGGATTGAAGGTATCAGTCACCAAACCAATACAAGCTTGGTGCAATCTCCACAACTCAATTGGAGGCTCCAAAGAATGACCATAAAGGACTATAGCTTGAGGAATCTCCACAAATCCATTGGAGTCCCCAAGGGTATCACACCATAACCACACAACCGTCTAGGTTTCCAAGAACCGAAGAGTAACAAGCCCACAAGCTTGAACTCGTCGAATCTCCGTAGAGAACTAAAACCTATGCACCAAATGCAAGGGCAAGTCCTTCACTCCAAATTTTCACCAAAGCTAATCTATCGGAGAATAAGAGAGGAAGAACACAAGAGGAGAACACAAAACCCTCCAAGATCTAGATCCCAATGATTCCTTCACAAAGAAGGGATTTGGTTAGGTGGGGTTGTAGATCTAGATCTTCTCTCTCAAATAATATAAAAGAATCATTGGGGGGGAAGAGGAGAGGACAAGAACTTGGAAGTCAATAATGGAGGAGAGAGAGGGCAAGAGCTAGCAAAAATGATCTCAAAAGTTGGGGAAACATTGAGGAAGAGGAGGGCCTTAAATAGAGCAAGAGAAATTTGCCCATTTGGGATAGTTTCGTGCATTCACTGGAACTTCTGGTCAAGTGGAAATGAAAGTTACTACAAGGAAACCACCCTTCACCGGAAATAGGTCGAAAGTTGGACGGTACTACCATCCAAGGTAAAAACAGAGGACAACATGATATGAAAACTTCAATAACTTTTGATTCCAGACTTCGTTTTTGATGAGTTTAGGCTCGTTTTGAAGAGAACATCAAGCTATACAAGATTATTCGAATAAACATCATAGTACAAATGTGAGGATAAAACAAATTGGAGAAAGTTATGGCCTCTCTAGAAGTGATGAACCAGTAAAACCTCCAAAACCCAAAACATAAGAAGTTGAACTTGGAAACTCCGATTGGGATGAAGCCCATTTTGTTGTAAAGGTAAAACCAAGTAGAATCCAACAAAATGGTGTAAATATTGAGTGTAACAAAGGGATAAAATACCAAGGAAAAATATGTGAGATACCTCCCAAGGTGTGGAGCCAGAAAAACCGCAAGTTTAAAAATGCAATAAGATATTCAACGGAAATCCGTTTTTGATAAACTAGATCTTGTTATTATATGACCACAATATCTACATACTCGCATGGATAAGATACAAACAACAATCAAGAAAGATGATGCATGGGTGCAAAGGTTTGATCTCTCTCTCTGAATGATGTAATCGAGTTACTCACTCGAGAGCCCCTCTTGATAGTACGGCTATCTATCCTAAATATGGTATCCCAACTAACAACATGAGACCAGAAAAATATATAACCTATCAAAATCATACCTTTGCCTTGAGCATTCCACTTGAGCTTGATGTAGACCGTCTTGTCCTCCTCAAGACGCAACACCTTTTCTTGATTGCTCTTGTTCGCTCTTTCTTGATGAAGACTTGCGAATTGCTCCCGCATACACCATAGTGAGACCTCTTCCTTGAACTTGTCTTCATAAATCCATGATCACCGAGGATGGCAAGCTTCAAGCATGTGATCTTATAGAGATGGCGCATCTTGAGCTTGCACTTCATTTCTTCTAACTCCATTAGGATGATGTCTTGAAGATACACATGAGGAACTCCATCTTCTTCTTCAAGACACCTTTGATCTTATTTTATTTATTCCTTTTCTTTTATTCATCTTTCAACCTTGAAGCTAACACATGGCCCAAGCGATGCCAATGGACAATTACTACAAGTGAATCACAATTCAAAAATTAGTCCATAGAGATTGTCATTGATTACAAAAACCACACATGGGGGTATACATGCCCTTTCAATCACCCCTATTTTGGTAATTTGATGATAATCGCTTTCAGAGGGTTTATATATGGAATTCAACAAACTAAGAGGTTGAGCCACACAAGTATGTGATGTTTGTACAGCCACAATATATAGAGAAAACTCCCTCACAATATATGCACGTGATGAACTTGAATTTCATTGCATAGATTGCCAACCATTACTGTTCGTGTAGTTTCCTCTATATATTCAACATGTAAAGCAACAACAAAGATGCAAGAGCATGTGAGGAAAATGCTTAAGAACAAACTCAAAGTATAAAGTCAACTTACCTTAAACCCTCCAAAACTTCTCCCCCATTGGCATCGATTGCCAAAATGGGTGAAAAGTTCTAGACATCCAAGGAGGAAGTCACACTATATTGGGGACCCAAAGATTGCAAAAGAAATAAACGAGAAACAAGCATCAAGAAATGAAGCAAGCAATCAAATGATCTTAAATAACCAATTGTATACACCAAGATATTATGATAAGAGCACATGAGTGTTTAAATTAAATAGAGAAGCTCCCCAAGCTTTGTGCACAAAATAGAATCATTGCATTTGAATACAAAATGCACAAATATGGAATCCTCACTCCCCCATAAACATTTACAACACAAGTGCAAGAAGGCAAGTGAGCATTCTTAACTGAATTACAAGAGCTCCCCAAATATTGTGCACCAATCCGGAGTAAATACTAGCACTAGATTGTTTTGGCTCAAACTGCTATCCACATCATCCCGATTATTTTTGACAGTGGGATGGACGCCAAGGAGGACATGCGGCGACCTCACAACGGAGCCCTGCCATTCTATGAGGCTAGTCCTGCTATGGCCCATGGAGAGAGATTCCATATGGCAGATGGGTGTACCGCATGCTGCCGGGACCCGTGTTGCCAGAAGGTGGGTCGTGCACGCCACACGGGCCTGCCATCAGTGTTTACAAGTTGGAATGCGATCTGTGTGAGGCATCCTCTGCGCGACAACGCTCCGCACCCGCCGGGTGGCGGGGCCTGCCTACAACCAACGTGGCACCATGAGCCCATGCCAGCCAAGCCTTCTCGTGATCCTAGGGCCCGCATGTAGACAACATGGTGCCGTAAGCCCATGCCGGCCATGGATTCCCGTGGCTGTGGGGCTGTTCAGGGCCCATAGGGTGCATGGTTGTCGGAGAAAGTGTCCCGTCAGGGAACAAGGGGTCCGACTAGCCTTGCGCGATAGGGATAACCACGCGCTCATAGCTTCCCAATGACAGTGACGGCGGCATAACGCGAGAATGATAGAGAGGGTGACACAGGGTTTTTTACCCAAGTTCGGGACCCTCGTGAGGAGGTAAATCTCCTACTCCTGCTTTGTTGTATTGCTCATGGTGTGTCACGAGGGTACAATGGTGGATCTATATCTAAGGTTTGAGATTGCCAAGATCAACCTCTTCCAAGGTAGAATAAGGCCTCCTTATATAGCGGCGCTGGGCCTCTTTACCTTGCTAATGGGCGGGAAGGGTCACCACAAAGCCGCCCTAAAAGCCCTGGTCTACAAGACTAGTTTCCATGGACTCGGTCCTCCTTCCCGGATGCCCTCTGCCTTCTCCTAAAGCTGGTTCCTTTGGTGTCGCTTGTCATCATGCGTAGGTGCCTATCTTCTTCATTGCACGACAAAAGTTGAAGCGCTGCCACTACTGAGGTCGTTTGCCCTGCTTTGACACCAAATGGGACATACCGATTCCTCTTTACCGAGGCGGTCCGGTGGGTCCATAGCCCAGCTGGGGCGGAGTATGCTTGTCGGGATGCATCGTCCTTGCTGCCTTTGCGGCGTGATTACAGTCGTACCCTTGAGGCATGTTCTAGAGCATCCAAGGCCCAAAGACAAGATGAAAGGCCTCACGAGGCCTCCCTTCATAGGACGGCCTCACGATGCCAGGTCATGTGGAGCTAAGGACGAAGGCTCCGAAGGATCAATCCCTAGGCATTCCCTCCTAAGGCTATACTCCTCGGGCATTACCCCTAGGAGATTCCCCTGCCCTAGTGGCAGGTCTGTCGGCCAACAGGGATTGGCACCCCGGTTGCCAGGGCCCCGACAGTAGCCCCCGGGAGCTTGTCGCGCACACGGGTCCCTTGGGTTACGTGGAGGAGGCAAGGGCCCAAAACGACCGTCGGGCCTCAGGGCTATTCTGGCCACACAGGTCTATCTTGAGCTCATCTCGGCCGTGCACACAGAGCGTACGACCATCCTCCACCATTGGTTACTGTAGTGATTGCCCCGCCTTGGGAGTTGTTCCCAAGATGTGATGGTACGTGGGGGAAGCCTGCGGTTGATGCCACACATTTGGCGCAGCAACATGACCTCATGTCTTGTTAAATCGGGGCACGAGCTAGCTACATTACCCTTGACACCACTCTTCTACTTCTCCAACCCCTCTTTCTTGTTCCTCGACACCGAAACCCAATTTACCCCATGGAGCCTAAGCACTCCTTAGGTAGCGAGGAGTGCAAGTCTATGGTGGTGGATGCGGAGGGGACTCCACCAGTGAAGTGCGGTCAGGGGCAGACGCACGGTGTCCGTGGCCACACTCCGAGCGCCGTCTCCTCTTCAGGAGCGGTCATGACGGCTAAAAGGAGGTGTCGTCTAGGCGCGGCCGAGGTCACCCTCACGACGGTGGTCAGGGGTGACGCGGGTGGCGTAGTGGAGGGACCGACGGTGTCCTAGAGCCTGCACTCCTTCCTCCTCCACCTCCCCTGCCAGCTGCAACCGAGGCCGGGGATGAACCCGGGTCTGTCCGGGTCACCGACTTTGTCCTCATCCTCCGAGGCGACGATTGGTCTACGAGGGTGAAGCTTCCTACGTGCATTGTGCTCGCCTCTTGGGGCGACGTCCAGGAGGACATGTGGCTGAAGCACTCTAAAGGCAATGATGGCTAGAGCATGACCGTCGAGTCCCCTGCGTTGGGCAAAATGTAATTCACCTCGGGCTGGGAGAGTTTCATCCGTGACCATGAGATCATGCGCGGCTCGGTGCTACGGCTTTGGTATATCAGTGACACGGACTTTGTCATGTCGGTGTATGACCTGCTGACGTGCCATGTTGATTACCCCCACCACCTCTAGAGTATCTAGGTGGGTGTAGGGTTGCCGTAGGGACCACTGTAGTGTCGCCAGGGCCATGGGTCCTTCGCCGGTGTAGGTGAGGTGTCGCCATGTTTGTCTAGCCTTTTGCTTTGCAAGCATGACTGCAATGGACATAATTTTAAGGGATCCTTATGTTGACTGCTTTCCCTTCTATGTATCTCGTACATGCATCACCCTAGCTTGAGGCTGTGCCCATCGATAGCTGGGGAGCGTGGGGTGGGATGTTTGGTTGCGTTACTCTGCTGATGCTCCCGTGAGGGCCTAGCCGTCTTAGCCAGGTCATGCCCTTGGTAGTTTCAGGGAAATCCTTGCTGCTATGGGAAGTGAGATAGCGTTACACATGGAGGAGTGGTGGTAGCTCTGGGTCTCATCATAATGGGGTTACAGCAGCCATGGGGACTTCCGAGTAGTGACCTTCCAGGCCCGTACTTGGGAGTTCTCAGTGTGGGAGGCCACGGGGCTCGCTCACTATCAAACGGGTGGCTCGCCAGCCTAGGCAAGCTTTGAAACCGGTGCTAGGTCGCCAGCGCATCGGGGTTGAGCGCGTGCTGCCCTCCGCGAGCTCACCTGAAGGGACATCCCCTAGCCCCCATGACAAAGGTGTCGGAAACGTGAGCCGCCTTGTTTCCTCTTGAGCCTAGAGGAGCGTTGTCGTTTGTGCTCGAGCCTTGGTCGTTGAGGGGCGCTGCCCTCCTGAGTCCTTTTCTTGAGCGGTTTTCTCGAAGTGTGTACTCGCGGGCCTTGTGCGGATCCTCGCTTGCTTGGCAGGCAGTAATTTTACATGGTGTCTCTGGAAGGGGAGAACGTGTGGTTGGCACCGGCCACACAAGCTCCACGGGGAAAAAGGGGTGTGCACTTGTAGTTAGAGTTTAGGCCACTAGAGGGGTTCCCTCACAATCCACCTCGTAAGCCTCTCGAGGACAGAACCATAGGGAAAATGTCTGCCCTATTGGACCCGTGGGTATAACATGATGTGGTGGCCGCTTTAGGGGGGAACCCTCATGAGCCGCCCCGTAAGCCTCTCGAGGAGAGAGCCGTAGGGCAAATGTTATACTGTTGTGGTTCCATATATGTGTCGCGCGGGGTATCAAGCACCAGGAATCGTGGGTCAGGTGACTTATCGCTGGAGCTAGTCCGTAAGTTTAGAGATCGACACTTTAGGCCCTGGCATTGATTGGGAGTCACCGCTGGAGGGGTTACCCTCGTGAGCCGCCCGTAAGCCTCTCGAGGAGAAGACCGTAGGGAACTTTTTATCCTATTGGTCCCTCGAGGAGGAGACCAAAGGTCTAGCATGAGGTTTTGCCCACTGGAGGGGAATACCCTCACGAGCCACATTGTAATCCTCTCGAGGAGAAGACCGTAGGGCAAATGCTTATCCTGTTGGCCCCTCGAGGAGGAGACCGTATGTCTAGCATGAAATTTTAGCCGCTGGAGGGGGATACCCTCATGAGACGCCTAAACATCTCGAGGAGAAGACTGTAGGGGAAAATGTGTACTGCTAGATTCCAAACATGTGTCGTGTGAGGGTATCTAGCACCAGGAACTGTGGGTGAGGTGACTTATCGCTGGAGCTAATCCGTAACTTTAGAGCTCGACACTTTAGGCCCTGGGGTTGACAGGGAATGGCCTGGTGATGGACATCGTGCCTAGCCCCCCACTCGTGTGTCACATGTAGGGAAACTTCCGTCATGCACAACTTTTGAAAACATTTTACCGAAAGAGAAGCAAATGGCAGAAATTGCGCCTAGGCGCAAAATCTGAAAAAACCGCTAGAGAGGTCGAAGCTTATTACAATGCCATAGTGGTCTGCACAGGGCCTTACGAGAAATAAAGCTGCAGAGGATGAGAGTTTCTGGAGTCACCTTCAAAAAGTCGGGTAGCCGGACGCGTTGTTTGAAGGGTCTTGTCATCCTTCCTGTCGGCTAGCCCCGTACCTAGGCCCACGGCCCTCAAGCATTGTCGGGGAGGAGGTTTGTCGGAGATTTGTCCCGCGAAGGAACTAGGATCCAACGATCTCTTGGTTCATGATGGGGCTGAACGTGTGATTCCGAAAGAGTCCGGCGATGGCTACGGCGGCAAAGCAGATGCATGACAGAGAGTTGACACCGTTTTTTTTACCCAGGTTCGGGACCCTCCTGAGGAGGTAAAGCCCCTACTCCTACTTGGTTGTATTGCTCGCTTTCCTCGAGAAGTTACAATGGTGGATGAAAGTCTAGGCTTTTAGATCTTTGGGATCCGTCCCCTTACAAGGTACGAGAGGGACTCCTTATATGGGGCGGTGTCAGGCCTCTTCCCCCTGCTCTTGGGCAGGAAGGGTCACCACATTCCCGCCAAGGAACTTGGTCCTTGTTTGACTTCTTGTGACTGCTGGGTGGTTCCCTTGTTAGGGGTGGTTGGCCACTCCTCCACTTTACATCGCCATCCTGGTCTCCTTGCACCAAAACGGCTATGTTAGGGGATGCCTTTGTCTTGCGTCATCCCACACCCCTGCGCCTCGCTTTCCCCGGGTAGACCGGTCATTGCTTGGACCGACTGTTGGGGCGTCGCACTACTAGGCACGCCTTGGCCTTGCGAGGTTTCCCTCAAGAGGTCTTGCCAGGGGGCCTCGTCGCCCTGCTATTACAGTATCGAGTGACCATGGACAGTCTAGGCAGCTCCCCTCCTCTAGAGGCTTTCTCTCTTTAGGAGCTCTCGGGAGGGTGCTCCTACTTGGCCCGGTGACCCGGTGGGACGGGGTACTCCCGGTGCCAATAGTTCGACAAGGCTGATGATGCATGTCCCCTTCGTGTAGTCCAGAGGGAAATCTGGAGTCCCCGTGGCAGTGTCACCCTCACGAGGATTTCCAGTGCTAGCGAGGGTGAGCTAGGGCTGCCCTGGTGACTTCTCGTGGCCGCGGATGTTGGCCACGACAAGGCCCTCGCGGGGAGGGTACAAGATGGTGACCTCCCTCTTTGCCATGGCGCTCTCCTAGGCCATCATCTGCTTCTTCCTGGTGGTGCCCCTGATGTAGTCAAGGGCGTCCATGCCCTCCAGGTAGGCGATGGCTACAATTTTGTAGGCATGATCGAGGGAGCACATGGCTTCCCTTTCGTCGCAATGGATAGTGATGACCTCTCCATTGCCTTCTGGCATCTTGACAATGTTGTAGGCATTGTCAGTAGCCTCCATTAACTTGGCCAGAGCGGGGTAGCCCAGGATGACATTGTAGGGAGGCCAATGTGCGCCACGTCGAAGTCGATGAGCTCGGTGCGGTACTTGTCGCGGGACCCGAACGTGACGGAGAGGCGCACCTGACCGATGGATATGGTAGTTGTTGGACCAAGGGCACTAGGGGTACCCTGGGTCCCTAGTCGGCTATGCCCTCAGGCGGTTCGTCCGGATGCCTTGCGAGGATCTCATGAGGATGTACCCTCGCGAGGGCCGAAGGAGAATGAGTTCGGGTGCAAGATGCGACAAATAGGGTGAGGGCGGAGCGTAGGATGCTCCGCCCCGCTACACTCCAAATTGTCCCGGGCGGTCAAAAGTGCCCCTGGTAAAGGGCCTGATAGCAGGGACGGTGTCTTCCCATTTCTGTGCAAGGCGAGCCAGAGGCGACGTGTCTTGCAGGAGCAGACATCATCCATGACAGAAGGCATGAGGAGGACAGGAGCCTCTGAAGCTATATAGGTCAGGTCTAGGGAAAGTAGTTGGGTAGACCGAGTCTTTGGTGAGCGGTAGTTTGGTGACCCTTCCCGCCCTTCATTTGGGGGAAAGAGGCCTAACCTCCCTATAAAAGGAGTCCTCCTTCTACCTGAGAGGGGGTTCATTCCTAGGACTTGTAACCCTAGACATTAGTTCTCCATTGTACCATTGTGAAGCACTGCGAGCAATACAACCAAGCAGGAGTAGGGGCTTTACCTCCTCACGAGGGTCCCGAACCTAGGTAAAACAACTGTGTCAACCTCTTTGTCGTGTGCATGCGTCGTCGTCTTTGCCGTCGCTGAGAAGCTCAGAACGCGTGATTCATCCCCTCTCAAACTCAGAGATCATTGGACCCTTGTTCCTTTGTGGGACACATCTCCAACATTTGGCACGCTAGGTAGGGGGATGAGGCGCGGTTGGAGGGTTTTCCTCGACTTCGGCAGCATGGTGCTGAGCCCCGACACATGGTCCCACCAGCGAGCCTCTACGAACTCCTATGCTCTAGAGCACATGCTGAGCGAGGTTCGGAGTTTGCTCCACCGTCTCCCAGCTGCTCCGGAGCGTGCGGCAAGGCACGCCCGCCTTTTCGGACTCCTGGGCAACCCAAGGTGCGGCCTGGGCCTGGCCGGCCATCAGACCTAGGGACAGGCGCTGGGGCCGATGGGATGTCGCACCACACCACATCAAGGGACCCTCGACGCTGTCCCATGCATCTTGGGGGGCTCCCAGGCTCCCTGTTGGGGAGGCACTTCAAGCAGCTCTCACACAAGCTGGCAGCGGCAAGGCCTGGATCTACCACTGCCCGACTCGAGTGGTCACAACAACCAGTCTCCTTCGGCATAGACGACCACCCCGAGTCCATGTGCTTGGCGGGAGTTGTACCCATGGTGTGCTCCCCCACCATCAGTAGTGTCGCCATGGCCTAGACCATCAGTAGCATCGGAGGAGGCATTCTGCTAGATGCTGGTGCCCATGGCCCGCCTAGCGCTGGCGGTGTCGTTCATGGGCGCGACGGAAGGAGAGACCGTGCCCCTCTAGTAGGTGCATCTTCCCGTCACGTTCGGCATGAGCGACAACTATCGCACTGGGCTCATCACCTTCCACGTTGCCCGCATCGGGCTGCCGTACAACGCCATCCTAGGCTACCCAGCCCTGACAAAGTTCATGGCTATCACCCATAGCCTCTACAACATGATCAAGATGTCGGGAAGCACGGTGCGTACCCTCACATTTTGTTGCAACGAGGGGGAGGCTTGGCGTTCCCTCGAACAATTATACAAGGGGGCAGGGGCCGCGTGCCATGAGGAGGGAGCAGAACCAGGGGACGTGGAACCTCCCGCGCCCAAGAGGCAAACCCTGCCTCGGGATGCGGGCGCGGGAGCCCGGGGCGAGCAGGCGGTTCCCCTGGAGGGGCAAGTTACCTCCTCCATCAGTGTGGCCAGGAAGGAAAAGTTGCTGTTCTCCTAGGAGTGCGCGGCAACCAAGAAGGTCCCGCTCGACCCCGCTGTCCCGAGCGCCACCATCACCATAGGGGCGCACCTCGTGGCGGAAGAGGAGCAGGCGCTCGTCGCCTTTCTGCGCATCGACGCGGACATGTTCGCCTAGCCCCCCTCGGACATGACCGGGGGTGCCTCGGGAGGTGATAGAGAACCACCTAGCAGTGTGTCGGTGAAGAAAAAGCCAAGGTAGCAATCAGTAGCAGTTCATCGGCGCGTCTTGTCCGCGAGGTCCTCCATGCCGATTGGTCGGCCAACCCGGTCGTGGTTCCAAAGATCATAGGAGGGGGGCACCTCTGCATCGACATCACTGACCTCAACAAGGCATGCCCCAAGGACCCATTCCCGCTCCCTCGACGTGTTCTCGGGTTACCACTAGATGAATATGGCTCAGGAGGACGAGGAGAAGACAACTTTCATCACCCCCTGTGGGGTTTACTACTACACCTGCATGTTGTTCGGCCTCAAGAACACCAGCACCACCTTCTAGATGTTGATGCGCATCGCCCTGGGCACACAGATGGGAAAGAAAGCGGAGGCCTACGTTGACGACATCATGGTCAAGACCTATGAGAAGGTCACGCTGGTAACGAACCTAATGGAAATCTTTGATAAATTACGCCGGGTGAAAATCAAGTTCAACCCTGCTATGTGTGTATTCGGGGTTCCATCGAGGAAGCTCCTCGGTTTCCTGGTATCACACCGGGGCATCGAGGCAAACCCGGAAAAGGTACGAGCCATCAAAGAGATGCGGCCTACCCCCCGAGAGGTGCCCCCCGGATTGCGGGCTGCCCTTAGGAGACCACCTCATCCTAGCGTTGGTCGCTGAGGAGACATACTGGATCTCCGAGCCCAAGGCTTACATAAGGGACATCACCCTAACAGATAACAAAGACATGGCGGAGTGCCTCGTCCACTAGGCTAAGAAGTACTGCCTTGTGGATGGGGAGCTCTATTGTCACATACCAAATGGTGTCGCCTTGACGTGCATCCCGGCCAAGGAGGGTCGCAAACTGTTGGTCGACATCCACACCAAGAAATGCGGCCACCACTCTTCGGCGTGCACCCTCATAGGGAAGGCTTTCCGCAGCAGTTTTTACTGGCTCCACAGAGCCGGTCATCTCATGCGAGGCCTGCCAATTCCACGTGAAGCACATTCAGCAACCTGCTCAGCAGTTGCAAACCATCCCTCTCTGGGTGATGGACATCCTGGGGCTTTCCCTAGGGCACCCGGGGGCTACCGGTATCTCTACATCGCCATTGACAAATTCACCAAGTGGGCTGAGGTAGAGCTAGTCAGAACCATCCCCGTAGGATCAGTGGTCAAATCCGTCTGCATATTGGTGTGCCGTTTTGGTGTGCCAAATCGCATCATCATCGTCAACGGCAGTCATTTCACAAGTAGTAAGTTCAAATCTTATTGCGAACATCATCAGTACCAAGATCTGCTACGCCTCTTTCACCCATCCACGTAGTAATGGGCAGGTGGAGCAGGCCAACGCAGAGGTGCTGAGGGGCCTTAATATAAGGAGCTTTCGCCGCAAGCCTAAGGAGTGCGGCCGAGGCTGGGTCGACGGGTTCTAGGTGTGCTATTTTCTATCCATACCACTACAACCAAGCAAACTGGCGAAACCGCGTTCTTCCTCGTCTACATAGCTGAATCCATTATCCTAGCTGAGTTAAAGCACGTGTCCACATGGATCCTGGCCTTCAATGAGGCAGCACAGGAGGAGCTCTGCCAAGAAGACCTTGTCCTCCTAGAGGAGGCCCATCACAAGGTTAACGTCCGGGCAGCCAGGTACCAACAGGCGTTACGACTGTACCACTGCTGCAATGTGCGAGCCCGTACCTTCGAGGTGGGGAACCTCAGCCTTGAATGGGTTCTCTCTTGCGGGTGCCTCCACAATCTCTCCTCGATGTGGATGGACCCTTTTGGGTCGCCCACGTCTCAAGACCAGGAGAGTTCCAACTGGAGACGGAAGAAGGGGTGCCAATCCAAAATGCATGGAACATCCAACACCTCCGCAAGTTCTACCCCTGAGCCCCACCGGAGAGAGCCCCACCGGAGCCAACATCCATCCTTACTTTTGTTCCCCTTTTCCTTCACATTGTTTCGGTTTCCCCTATTCCCCTTTTCTGCCATCTGAAAGACTTGAGAGCAGTTGACGCTTTTCTGGTGTTCCATGCTATGGTTTTCATTGCTTCTTCATGTTTCTGTGGTGTTATTCCCTTGTGCGAGTCGTGTGAGCGGGGGATAGGCATGGTGCATGTCGCTGGCGCCACCCTCGGTCAACACTGAGACCTAAAGTGTCGAGCTCTTACTTATGGACTAGCTCCGATGGCAAGTCACCTGACCCATGGTTCTCAGTGTTCAATAATATTCACAAGGCACACATGGAGAAAGCATTCACCGTTCGGATCCTACGGTTCCTCCCCGAGGAACTATGCAGGGGAAGTACGTGTCCTACAACTCCCTCCCCGAGGGGCTTACAGGATGCCTCCGAACATACAGAGCCTAAAGGTTGCCCCCAAGGAGCCTACAGGACCGGTACAAGCGAGGCAGCCCACGAGGAACTCCACCTCAAGTGGCTCAAATGTTGTTAGAGCCCAAGACCGCCTCCTCAGGGGGTCAACGGGCCAGTACAAGGTCACCTCCCTGAGGGACCAAGGAGCAAGAAGGCACGAACAAGAGCAGGCAGACAGGTGAAGCGCTCATATAATCCCGACTGGGAAGGAAAGTTCTAGGGTGTCTTACAGGCATTACACGGATGAATGACACACTTCATGGACTATGGCGTCGGTGTCTAGAGCATCAGGACCGATGCACGGGATAGCAGAGCCTTCAGCATCGTCTGACTCACCGTCCGCAACCTATTCCACCCGGCGGGGGAATGCCTGGATTAGCAAACCTGTGAGCTCAGAAACATGGGGCTCCATGGCAGCCACGGCGGAAGCCAGTCGCACGACCGAGGTGTAATCCACATCAGGAGCAAGCTGCGGGAGGTTGGTGAAGCGCACTCTTGTCAACACCCGGATTTTTAATACCAGATGCCCGTTATGCCATACCTCGCAATCCCAAGATTACCATTTTTGCGAGACATAACGGATTGGATATCACAGTACATCATCCATTACAAACCATACATAAGGTCTTACACAAATAAGGATCTCATGATCCAGTCTTTAATACAACAAGCAGCGGAAATAAAAGATAAGCATAGCGGTGGGGTCCATCTTCAGGGGCACATGCAATGCTGACGAAGGCAGATAGTCCTAGTTATCATAGCCATCCTGCTGACCATCCTCTTGATAGTCTCCTTCATAGTCTGGCCATGAGAATAGCCAGGGACAAAAGCCATGAGTACTCTTTAAGTACTCGCAAACTACTATTAACAGGTACTATAGTTCTAAGTTAAAGTGCTAAATCTAAGTTTAACTCTAAAGTTAAGTTTGAAACCTAAGCTGAGTTCAGAAGCAAAGAAAGATAAAGTACAGTTCTAGAATCACTTAAGTTGGGAAGCTATTATCATCAACACAACCCTGTTGTGGTCAAGTCAAGATTCATCATTCATTTCAAGTTATTTGGAAAACATCTGACAACGAAACAGTATGGCCATTCCAACTGTCCATAACCGCGGATGCAGCTATTCGAATAGTTTGACACTCTGTAGAGGTGGTACACTTTCACCACAAGATTCGATACATCTGTCAGGGATAACCCTGAATCATCATACTTAGTATGCAGATAATCAAACATAACCTTCCCTTTACACACCCTAGTATAAGCACCTCTCCTATGAGCATGGCCTCCCAACCATGACCATCAGTCATCTTGGGCACTGCATAGGTGGACATCATGAGAGGTAGCCTCAGCTCAAACCTCTCCCGTGAGGGAACTAATACTAATGCATATAAATTTCTAGCTAATCCTTACCCAATTCAGGTAATGTGGTTGTACGGTAAATTTGGAATGGTATCGCATCCGAATCCAACCATCAGTTTTATAAAAGGGTTAAGGCTCATGCCTCATCATTTTCATCATCATAAACCAGTTGTGTTTCTCAACACATGTCAAAACATCTCAATAGAATGACTCATCATTCCAAGGTTTTCACAATTCATTTTCACCAATTGTTCCCATCTAAAGTGACTCAAGTTTTTGATCTACTCTAAATTACTAAGTTAAGAGTGTTCACTAAGGTGGAAGGATGGGATCAATCCCATGCCATAGAATGACATCTAAAGGTTTCTAAGTAGGTCAAGTTTTATACTTTTTATGCTACCTTCAAAACAAGTAAAGAACTTTGTGTAAACTAAGGAAGGTAAAACTTGTCAATAATACTTGAGGTACTAATAGTTAAAGGGGGTGTGATCAAAGCATGCTTAAGGCATCTTGGCTAAACCATCTAGTTTGTTTCTAGTTTGCTAAGCACTAAACCGGCAAGGGTTAATCTTCGGTATTGCTAGCTTGGTAAGGGTAGATTGCACTTTTAATGGTGGCTTGCCTTGGTTGGTGCAGTGGTTGAAGTTTTCTTCGTCTTCATCTTGATAGCACTCCTCCTCCTCGTAATCTTGGTCGGTACTATCTTCTATAAAAATACATACGGAGTAGATAATCACCAAACAATACTTAACTAGGCTAGATAGCATTCTGAGACACACAATTGATGATCTATTATCATCACAAGCATCACAAGTTTAATTCAATAGTTTCAACCTTTTTATTTTAGAAAAGTAATTTCTACTCATTGAAAATTTAACTAAGATTTAATATTCACCACTTAAAATATGGGATCATGTTGACACATGTCATCACCACATATTCTAACATGTGGGAATGAGATTTAAGGGTTGGATCAATATTACTTTGGTTTAAGTTCATTATTTAATGATTTAAAGTGACTAGAAATGACTATATAGCATTATTTTGGTACTAGTCCAAAGTCACTGCATGTAAACCTTAATATTATTACATATTTGGATAGATATGATGAAATGTGATTTTTGAGAGTTGGAATCAACTCAAAAGCTAACTTGGTTGATTTTATAAAAATGTTACAAGTTGCAAATGCTTGTGTTTTGTTATTTTCATTAGGAGAGATCTATAACTCTAATTGAATTAAATCCAATGGTCTTGGATAGATCATTTCCATACCTTTCATAAAAAATTAGTTTCATGCAATTTGGATTTCCAAAACTCTCTGAATTGAATTTTAAACTAGTGGACACAAACTAGATTCAATATAAAAAGAAAAATACAGATTTGAACGTGTGGGCTAGCGCGGGAAAGAAGTTGGGCCAGCCCAGTGGCACTCCGCGGCGTGGGGCTCAGCTGACAGGGGGGTCCCGCTTGTTAGCGGCACTTAACACGTGGAAAGGTACGCGCGCTGTGGGCCGTAGGATTAGAAGGGGAATCCACGGCTGAGGGTCGTCGTCGAGGACGAACATGTCGCAGGCGAGCTCGAACCCTAGCGGCTCGGTGGGGGTCTGCTGGGGACATACCAGGGCTCCAGCACGGTCGGTGAGGCGGGCAAATGAATTGGACGACAACGGCGAGGCGAGGCACGGTTGCGGCGGAGCTTGGGTTGGTCGCAATCAGCGGTGCCATTCTCCTCCAGAGGCGGTTGCTCCGGCTCCAATTCCGGCGAGCTGCTGCTCCCCTTGCTCTGGCTAGAGGTGGGTGAGGTTCAGAGAGGTGAGGGGAGTGGAGTGGTGTGGAGAGAAGAGGTTGGGGAGGGCTCCTTTTATAGGCCCTACGGTGAGACCGAGCGGGATGGGCAGGCGACGTTGGCGACATGGCTACAGCGGGGTAGAGGCATGGCTGAGGGTGGCGATCAATGGGTGGTCCCCTGGTGGTGCTCTAGGGATTGAATGCGGCCGTAGGGGCGGTGGCATGCGGGCTGGGCGAGGTGGCACTCTGAGCGGCAGAGGCGTCGGTGTCCACGGCGAGCGGTGGCTGTGGTGCTTTGGGCGGCCAGCGGGGGTGTTTGGGGTGTTCTCCAGGTCGTGGCGGAGCAGCGGGCGCGGGCTACGTCCAAGGGGCGGTTTGGGCGAGCGGGGACAGAGCGTGCTCTGGGGGCGGCACCGACATGGTGCGGTGGCACTGGGCGCATGGTATCCTCGGTGGTCCACTGCAGGGCTGGGCTCGGGCGGGGGACAGGGGGTGTCGGTGAGGTGTGAGCTACCTCCTAGACATGGAGAGAGAGGCGGGAGAGGGCTGCTGCGAGGGTCTGATGGGGCTCGGCAAGGCAGTGCAGTGCAGCCAGGAGGTAGGGGAGATGCTGGTGTAGGTCTGGTCAGGCTTGACGGGGGACAAGATGATCAAAGCACCTCCAAATTACTAGACAAAATCATCAAAAAACAGTATTAGTTAGGCCAATATGATCTTGCCAGCAAGGTGTTTGATGAAATGGCCGAACGAGAAAAAGTTTTGAATTTTGGTTTCAAAATTTTTTAGTGATCTCCACTAGTGCTGGGTAGTCTCTGGTTGCAAGGGTTTTGAAAGTGGAGCTCAACTAGATGGGTTTTGAAATAGGGGTGATCTATGCATATGCATTAGATTCAATTTTCAAATGCCAATTAACATAAGTAAAAGAATGTTTTTAGCAGATCAAAAGGTGGGCCTTGGTACCTCATTATGTGTACTAGCAAGGGGTACAAAGATCAAGAATTGTTTCTGTTAAGAATTGAGTACTAGGAATAGCCAAAGTTGTGTAGTGGATTAAAATGGCCAAAATGACCATTCCTCCTTTTTAATTCTTTTTGATTTGATTTTCTTTAGGAAAAGTTTGGGAATGATGTGTAAATCACCTAAGAAACATTTTACAAGCATTGGATCACTTAATCATGGCAATTCAAAACAACTCCTATTTTAAATGCACACACATATGAATGCTTTTATTTTTAAATTGAAAAAGTTTTTGTTAACCCCAAATTTGATGATTTAGATCTTGATAAGCTTGGATTTAAGTTTTGGGATGTTACAAACCTTCCCCCCTTAAACAAAATCTCGTCCTGAGATTTACAAGGAAAACTAGGAACTAAAGAAATGTGGAAACTCTGTCCTAATGTAATCTTCTCGCTCCCAAGTAGCTTCCTCCTTAGTATGGTTGCTCCACTGAATCTTGAGAAACTTGATGCTCCTGGTCCTGGTGGTTCTGTAGGCTTCTTCTAAGATACGGATGGGTACTTCCCGATAGGTCAGGTCATTGTTGATTTCCAGAGCTCTGTGATCGATGTTCTTCAAAACTTTTGTCTTCTCAGGCACTTCTAAGCATTTGCGAAGTAACGAGATATGGAACACATTGTGGATGGCTGACATCTCTTCAGGTAGTTCCAGTTGATACGATACTTCTCCGCAGCGGTTCAGAATCTTGAAGGGTCCGATATATCTGGGGGCTAACTTTCCCTTCAGACTAAAGCGTTGAGTTCCCTTCAATGGTGAAACTTTGAGGTAAACAAAATCTCCGACATTGAAAGTCAGGTCTCTCCTTCTCTTGTCAGCATAACTCTTCTGTCTGGATTGGGTGGTCTTGAGGTGCTCATGGACTTTGTGAACTTTCTCTTCTGCTTCTCGGAGAATGTCGGGTCCAAAGATCTGACTCTCTCCTACTTGCGACCAATTCAAAGGGGTACGACACTTTCTTCCGTATAGGAATTCAAATGGTGCCATCTGCAAACTAGCTTGATAACTGTTGTTATATGAGAATTCTGCGAAACGCAGGCAGTCTTCCCATTTTGATCCGTACTCCAACACACAAGCTCTAAGCATATCCTCCAAGATCTGGTTGACTCTCTCGGTTTGTCCATCTGTTTGTGGGTGATAAGCAGTTCTGAAGTTCAACTTGGTTCCTAATCCTTCCTGAACTTTCTGCCAAAATCTTGAAGTAAACTGGGTTCCTCGATCTGACACGATGGTCTTGGGGGTTCCATGCAGACTAACAATCCTAGGAATATACAGCTCTGCTAGCTTTGCACTCTGGTAGGTTGTCTTGACAGGTATGAAGTGGGATACCTTCGACAATCTATCAACTATGACCTATATGGAGTCATTTCCCCTACTAGAAGTAGGTAAACCGGTGATAAAGTCCATTCTGATGGAATACCATTTCCATTCCGGAATCTGCAATGGTTGCAATAGTCCTGCGGGTCTCTGATGCTCTACTTTGACTTTTTGACAGATGTCACATTTGGCGATGTAGCTTCTGATCTCTCTCTTCATCTTGTGCCACCAAAATTGATCTTTCAAATCTTGATACATCTTTGTTCCTCCGGGGTGGATAGAATAAAGAGTATCATGAGCTTCCTTCATGATAATTTCCTTTAGCTCCGAATATGCTAGCACACAGATACGTCCTTTGTACCACAGTACTCCTTCTTCGTCTTCGGTGAATCCAGGTACCTTTCCTGTACCAATACGATGCTTGATTCCGTCGATACTTTCATTCCCCTTATGGGCTTCCTTGATTTGGCTAATCAACATGGGTTGAAGGTCACTGCTAGCTAAGAATCCTTTGCTAACTAATTCAGTCCTGAACTACTCCAACTCTTCATACAAACTTGGTTGCTTCTCCTTGATCATGGTGTTAAGCCTACACGGCAATCTGCTAAGAGCATCTGCTACCACATTGGCTTTGCCGGGGTGATAGTGAATGTCAAGGTCATAATCCTTGATTAACTCTATCCATCTTCTTTTCCTCATATTTAGCTCTTTCTGAGTGAAGATATACTTAAAGCTCTTGTGATCTGAGTAAATCTCACAGCAATTACCCATCAAATAATGACGCCATGTCTTCAATGCTAGAACCACAGCTGCTAGCTCAAGATCATGGGTCGGATAGTTCTGCTCATGCTGCTTTAGTTGTCGAGACAAATAAGTGATGACTTTGCCTTCTTGCATCAATACACATCCTAGACCAATCTTGGATGCGTTGCAATATACATCAAACGCCTTCTTGATGTCTGGCATGACCAAAATTGGGGTGGATATCAATCTCTTCTTCAGCTCCTGGAAACTGGCCTCACATTTGTCTGTCCATTCAAACTTCTTGTCCTTCTTCAACAATTCGGTCATTGGTCGGGCTATGCTCGAGAATCCTTCTACGAACTTGCGGTAATATCCCGCTAATCCGAGAAATGAACGGACTTGGGTTTGAGTGGTTGGGGCTTCCCATTCTTCGACATCTTTGATCTTGGTGGGATCAACAGAGACTCCTCCGGCAGACACAATATCTCCTAGGAATCCTACTTCTTTCAGCCAAAACTCACACTTGCTGAACTTGGCATATAACTGATGCTCTCTCAGGGTTTCTAGCATAACTCTCAGATGTTGCTCATGCTCTTCTTCTGACTTGGAGTAGATAAGGATGTCGTCGATAAACACAACTACAAACTTATGTAGGAAATTCATCAAGATCTTATTCATGAGATTCATGAAATAAGCAGGGGCATTGGTTAATCCAAAAGACATAACCGTATACTCGCATAAACCATAGCGAGTAGTAAAGGCGGTCTTCGGAATATCCGTTGCACGAATCTTAAGTTGGTGATAACCAGTCCTAAGATCAATCTTTGAGAATACGAGCTCGATCAATGATCAAATAGATCCTCTATCTTTGGCAAAGGGTACTTGTTCTTGATGGTGACGTAATTCAACTTTCTATAATATATACACAGACGATTGCCTCCATCTTTCTTGTCGACGAATAACACTGGTGATCTCCATGGCGATGCGCTTGGCTAAATCAAGCCTGTTGCTAACATGGCCTCCAACTGCTTCTTCAGTTCCACTAACTCTGAGGGGTTCATGCTATAGGGTCTCTGGGCTATAGGTCCGGTTCCAGGGATTAGTTCGATAATGAACTCAATATCCCTATCCGGGGGCATACCTGGCAATTCATCTGGGAATACGTCAGGGTATTCACAGACTACTCTGACTTGGTCAATGGTGGTCAGGGTTACACTCTTGTTGCACTTGAATTGACGGGGTAAGGTTTCAGAGATATGCTCCATTGTTACTCCAGAACTACTGGTCATGGTGATGGCTTTCTTAGCACAGTCTATCAATCATTTATGCCTTGACATCCAGTCCATACCTAGTACTACTTCCAATCCTTTGGTTCCAAGTACAATTAGGTTGGCATAAAAATCTATCCCATGTATTCTGATAGGTACAACTTTGCAAATTTTTCTAGCTTTTGTAGTTGAATCCGGGATTTGAACTATCATGACATGCTTCAGGTTGGTTGGGTGAATCTTACTAGTGCATACAAATTCTTCGGTGACAAATGAATGCGATGCTCCATAATCAAACAATACTCTTGCTAAAACTGAGTTGACAGAAAACATACCCAGCACTACATCTGGCGCTTCCTGGGCTTCTTCTGCGTTCATCTAGAAGAGACGACCGTTGCGGTTGTGAGGGTTGCCTGGGGCAAATCTCCTTCCTGGTTGAACATGACGCTGCTGTTGAGTTGGGGCATTCACAGGGGCATTGGCGGCAGTCTTCTTGGGACACTCATTGGAGTAGTGACCCTTCACTCCACACTCGAAACAAGTGATCTGAGATTTGTCCTTGACTGCGACAGGCACAGCATTGCTGCCAGTTCTGGGCGCAGTGTTGTTGTTGTTGCTCTTGGGAGGGGCACAGTTGAAATTGTTGGCATTGCCGGAGTTGTGATTGTTTCCTCCGGACTTCACATTACCTCTTCTACGGTTGGGGTAGCTTGGGCGAGGATTTGGGGGTCGGTTGTTCCTTGGTGCATATCCTGGTGAGGGGTTGGGATGGTACTTCTGGTGACTATCGATCTGCATCTGCATCATATGACGCTTGCAGTTGTCGTTTGCCTGGTTAATCTTCCCTTCCATCTGAATGGCAGAGTCGACTAGCTCTTCGAGATCCTGAAAACGGATGTTAACGAGGACAGTCTGCATCTCATCATGCAGTCCGTTCAAGAATCTCTCCTTCTTCTTAGCCTCCGTGTTGATCTCATCAGGTGCATATCTGGCAAGTGACAAGAATCTATCACGGTACTCCACCACAGTCATTCTTCCTTGCTTCAATTCGCGAAACTCATCTCTCATCCTGTTGACGAGACCTTGTGGCACGTGGGTGCGACTGAACTTGACTTTGAATGCTTCCCAGGTCATCACCTGGCCATGGTTCATATTGCGGATGCTATTCCACCAAGCTCTGGCATCTCCCGCCAGATAGTGGGTGGCAAAGAGAACTTTCTCATTTTCATCAACTCCTGCAACTTCAAGGTTGTTTTCCATGGTCTGTAACCAGTCATCAGCATCTAATGGGTTCTCAGATTGGTTGAAGATTGGGGGATTGGTGTTCTGAATTTTTTTAGTTTGGATCCATGGTGATCCTGATTTCCATGTCCTTGGTTGTTGAGAGCCATTTGGGCGATCTGCTGCAATGTTGCTAAGTTGACTTGACGCTCGGCCATGCTTGCTTCACGGTCCGCGATGAGATTCTGCAAGATCTGCAGCATTGGGTCCTGTGACGAGCTCCTCCCCCCTTGGTTTCCACGAGTCATCTGAAGATTGAGATAGATATAGGGGTCAGAGGGAAATTCTAAGGTTCATGGTTTTGGGTTTTCAAAGCTAAAACTTTGAGTTAGACTCAGGTTTTTCAACTAACTTCATTTTCATTCATGCAAGCAAGCACCCGATACAACACACACCACAACAATCAAAGGGAAAACAGATGGTTTGATGAACCATTCTGTAAGCTACGATACAATGAGATGATACATCTCATGCTACGACTGTGCTTCACCCACATCTTCTTCTTCCTTGGCGGCAAGCTGAGCTTCCTGCTTCTTGACGGTCCTCTCGAGGTCGGCCACCTTCTTGCGAAGACGGGCGATGGTGCGATCCTTCTTGGCACGCTGGCGGCGAAGAGACTGGCGATCTTGGACAAGCAGTGCGAAAGTCTGGGCCTTCTGGTCGGCGATGGCATGGTTCTGGTTGGCTAACTCCCTGGCATTGTCCAGTTCCTGCTGCCTATCATGAAGCAAGAAGTCAAGGTTCTCTACTTGACGCCTCAATTCTGGGTGACTTGGCATCTCCATCAGCATTCCCATGAAGTCACGTCTTGCATAGTGGGCAAAACAGGTTCCTTGGATCTTGTTGACGCTGAGGGCACATAGACGTGCGAGAGCTTCATGCATTGCCCTAGCTAATCCATCTAGCCAGTTGTTCTCTCTCACGGAGAACTGAATTCTTCCAGAAGTTGGTGCTTCGATGCTTCCTCTAAGATATGCGGTGACTAGCCACTGTAGGTCTCCTCCTGGGGGTCCTAGAAGTTGAGCTCCAAGAAACTCTGGATGTGGGCGTCCCAGTAACTCCGACAGTGAATCCAGATCCCTCTCGAAGATCAGCTAACCTCCGTTTCCCAACTGGTAAAACTTGCTGAACTGAGTCTCCATCTACAAGAATTTAGGATGAGGAAGTTAGTGAAGTGATCAAGTGAGTCAAGTTTTAAGTCATAATGTAAGAAATTTTGAGGAACATGAATTTTTGAGAAAGAATGAGTTCACAAGGGTAAGAGAGGAAATAGTTTTTCAGAAATACTCACTTTGGTTTTGAAACTAAGTTTTTGTTTGAACGTCCATTCTAACTAGGGTCTCCTATGGTCAGGATGGCTCTGATACCAACTTGTCAACACCCGGATTTTGAATCCCAGATGCTCGTTATGCCATACCTCGCAATCCTAGGATTACCATTTTTGCGAGACATAACAGATTGGATATCACAGTACATCATCCATTACAAACCATACATATGGTCTTACACAAATAAGGATCTCATGATCCAGTCTTTAATACAACAAGCAGCGGAAATAAAATATAAGCGTAGCGATGGGGTCCATCTTCAGGGGAACAGGCAATGCTGACGAAGGCAGATAGTCCTAGTTATCATTGTCGTCCTGCTGACCATCCTCTTGATAGTCTCCTTCATAGTCTGGCCATGAGAATAGCCAGGGACAAAAGCCATGAGTACTCTTTAAGTACTCGCAAACTACTATTAACAGGTACTATAGTTCTAAGTTAAAGTGCTAAATCTAAGTTTAACTCTAAAGTTAAGTTTGAAACCTAAGCTGAGTTCAGAAGCAAAGAAAGATAAAGTACAGTTCTAGAATCACTTAAGTTGGGAAGCTATTATCATCAACACAACCCTGTTGTGGTCAAGTCAAGATTCATGATTCATTTCAAGTTATTTGGAAAACATCTGACAACGAAACAGTATGGCCATTCCAACTGTCCATAACCACGGACGCAGCTATTCGAATAGTATGACACTCTGCAGAGGTGGTACACTTTCACCACAAGATTCGATACATCTGTCAGGGATAACCCTGAATCATCATACTTAGTATGCAGATAATCAAACATAACCTTCCCTTTACACACCCTAGTATAAGCACCTCTCCTATGAGCATGGCCTCCCAACCATGACCATCGGTCATCTTGGGCCTTTGCATAGGTGGACATCATGAGAGGTAGCCTCAGCTCAAACCTCTCCCGTGAGGGAACTAATACTAATGCATATAAATTTCCAGCTAAGCCTTACCCAATTCAGGTAATGTGGTTGTACGGTAAATTTGAAATGGTATCGCATCCGAATCCAACCATCAGTTTTATAAAAGGGTTAAGGCTCATGCCTCATCATTTTCATCATCATAAACCAGTTGTGTTTCTCAACACATGTCAAAACATCTCAATATAATGACTCATCATTCCAAGGTTTTCACAATTCATTTTCACCAATTGTTCCCATCTAAAGTGACTCAAGTTTTTGATCTACTCTAAATTACTAAGTTAAGAGTGTTCACTAAGGTGGAAGGATGGGATCAATCTCATGCCATAGAATGACACCTAAAGGTTTCTAAGTAGGTCAAGTTTTATACTTTTTATGCTACCTTCAAAACAAGTAAAGAACTTTGTGTAAACTAAGGGAGGTAAAACTTGTCAATAATACTTGAGGTACTAATATTTAAAGGGGGTGTGATCAAAGCATGCTTAAGGCATCTTGGCTAAACCATCTAGTTTGTTTCTAGTTTGCTAAGCACTAAACTGGCAAGGGTTAATCTTGGGTATTTCTAGCTTGCTAAGGGTAGCTTGCACTGTTAATGGTGGATTGCCTTGGTTGGTGCAGTGGTTGAAGTTTTCTTCGCCTTCGTCTTGATAGCACTCCTCCTCCTCGTAAGTTTGGTCGGTACTATCTTCTATAAAAATACATACGGAGTAGACAATCACCTAGGCTAGATAGCATTCTCAGACACACAATTGATGATCTATTATCATCACAAGCATCACAAGTTTAATTCAATAGTTTCAACCTTTTTATTTTAGAAAAGTAATTTCTACTCATTGAAAATTTAACTAAGATTTAGTATTCACCACTTAAAATATGGGATCATGTTGACACATGTCATCACCACATATTCTAACATGTGGGAATGAGATTTAAGGGTTGGATCAATATTACTTTGGTTTAAGTTCATTATTTAATGATTTAAAGTGACTAGAAATGACTATATAGCATTATTTTGGTACTAGTCCAAAGTCACTGCATGTAAACCTTAATATTATTACATATTTGGATAGATATGATGAAATGTGATTTTTGAGAGTTGGAATCAACTCAAAAGCTAACTTGGTTGATTTTATAAAAATGTTGCAAGTTGCAAATGCTTCTGTTTGTTATTTTTATTAGGAGAGATCTATAACTCTAATTGAATTAAATCCAACGGGCTTGGATAGATCATTTACATACCATTTAGACAAAATTAGTTTCATGCAATTTGGATTTCTAAAACTCTCTTAATTGAATTTTAAACTAGTGGACAGAAACTAGATTCAATCTAAAAAGAAAAATCCACATTTGAACGGGTGGGCTAGCGCGGGAAAGAAGTTGGGCCGGCCCAGTGGCGCTTCGTGGCGCGGGGCTCAGCTGACAGGGGGGTCCCGCTTGTCAGCGGCACTTAACACGCGAAACGGTACGCACGCTGTGGGATGTAGGATTAGAAGGGGAATCTACGGCTGAGGGTCGTCGTCGACGACGAACAGGTCGCCAGCGAGCTCGAACCCTAGCGGCTTGGTGGGGGTCTGCTGGGGACGTACCAGGGCTCCAGCAGGGTCGGAGAGGCGGGCAAACGAACTGGACGATGACAGTGAGGCGAGGCGCGGTTGTGGCGGAGCTTGGGGTGATCGCAATCAGCGGCACCCTTCTCCTCCAGAGGCGGTTGCTCCGGCTCCAATTCTGGCGAGCTGCTGCTCCCCTTGCTCCGTCTAGAGGTGGGTGAGGTTCAGAGAGGTGAGGGGAGTGGAGTGGTGTGGAGAGAAGAGGCTGGGGAGGGCTCCTTTCATAGGCCCAACGGTGAGACCGAGCGGGATGGGCAGGCGACGATGGAGACATGGTACGGCAGGGTAGAGGCATGGCTGAGGGTGGCGATCGATGGGTGGTCCCCTAGCGGTGCTCTAGGGAATGAATGCGGCCGTAGGGGCGGTGGCATGCAGTCTGGGCGAGGTGGCGCTCTGAGCGGTAGAGGCGTCGGTGTCCACGGCGAGCGGTGGTTGTGGTGCTTTGGGCGGCCAACGGGGGTGTCTGGGGTGTTCTCCAGGTCGTGGCGGAGCGGCGGGCGCGGGCTACGGCCAAGGTGCGGTCTGGGTGAGCGGGGACAGAGCACACTCTGGGGGAAGCACCGGCATGGTGTGGTGGCATTGGGCGCGTGGTATTCTCGGTGGTCCACTGCAGGGCTGGGCTCGGGCAGGGGACAGGGGGTATCGATGAGGTGTGAGCTACCTCCTAGACATGGAGAGAGAGGCGAGAGAGGGCTGTTGCAGCGAGTGCACGGTCGGTCGGCGAGAGGGGGCTCGGCATGGCAGTGCAGTGCATCTAGGAGGTAGGGGAGATGCTGGTGTGGGTCTGGTCAGGCTTGAGGGGGGACAAGATGATCAAAGCACCTCCAAATTGCTAGACAAAATCATCTCAAAACAGTATTAGTTAGGCCAATATGATCTTGCCAGCAAGGTGTTTGATGAAATGGCTGAAAGAGAAAAAGTTTTGAATTTTGGTTTCAAAATTTTTGAGTGATCTCCACTAGTGCTAGGTAGTCTCTGGTTGCAAGGATTTTGAAAGTGGAGCTCAACTAGATGGGTTTTGAAATAGGGGTTATCTATGCATATGCATTAGATTCAATTTTCAAATGCCAATTAAAATAAGTAAAAGAATGTTTTTAGAAGATCAAAAGGTGGGCCTTGGTACCTCATTATGTGTACTAGCAAGGGGTACAAAGATCAAGAATTGTTTCTGTTAAGAATTGAGTACTAGGAATAGCCAAAGTAGTGTAGTGGATTAAAATGGCCAAAATGACCATTCCTCCTTTTTCATTCTTTTTTATTTGATTTTCTTTAGGAAAAGTTTGGGAATGATGTAGATGATGTGTAAATCACCTAAGAAACATTTTACAAGCATTGGATCACTTAATCATGGCAATTCAAAACAACTCCTATTTTAAATGCACACACATATGAATGCTTTTATTTTTAAATTGAAAAAGTTTTTGTTAACCCCAAATTTGATGATTTAGATCTTGATAAGCTTGGATTGAAGTTTTGGGATGTTACAACTCTCCCCATAATGTCGAGCATCGCCCGGCATTCCTAGGTGATGAAACCATTTAGGCCATGTGCTGCCCCTCTAGAGGAGTGAGGATCTTGCGGGTAAGCTCAAGGAACACCTCTGCCTTGTGCCCGGCGGACAAGTCAGGAACACGGAAGCCCTCTACACCAAGGGAAAGGAGAATGGCTGAGCCCTACTCAGCGAGGGTGGAGAACAACTTCCTCCAGGCCTCCAACGCCTGGTGAGCTGACCGGTGGCTCTCATCGTGGACCCTAGCGATGGTGGCAACATCTTTCTTCAAGGCTGCTACCTCGCTCTTGAGGTCCTCGACATCGCGGAGCGAGGCGTCGCAATATTTCCCATCAGCCTCCAGGGCCTGACACAGCTAAGAACTTTCCTCCTACTCCTTGATCAGGGAGCATCGGTCCTCCTCCAACTTGGCGTTAGCATCACGGAGCTAGCCGTCGAGCTTGAGCTTGTTCTTGGCCATGGCCGCCTCCTGCAAAGAAATGGATCATTCGCGCACGCCCAAGGCTTGCTCCTAAGAAGAAGCACATGCATCTGCATTGGTGATAACCTGTGTTGCTCGCGCCGAGGCATCCTAAAGCATTGTCTCCATGGAGAGGTGGGCCTTCTCTTGCTCCATCATTGTCCACTGGGCCTAGCGGAGCCTATCCTGGTCCCACATCAGCTAGATATCCTCCCTCATGGCATCCACCAGGAACCAGTCCAGTTCCACTCAAATGCTAGAGATGAACCTCCCTAGGCGTTCAACTCGGCTGAAGCCCGGGAGATCTAGCATGGCCAAGACCAACGCCCGGGACTCAGCGGGACCAGCCTCGGAGGACGTCTAGGCCTCGGAAGAGCACCGAGGACTGGAGTCAGAAGGAGCAGGAGGCGCTGATACCGTCCCACAGGCTCCACCCTTCCTAGAGCCCTTAGTTGAAGGGGTCACCGGGACATCCTGACGCGAGTACGCGGCCTCAATCGTGGTGGTGGGACTCGCCGCCTCCTGGGATGCTAGAGGGACGGCAGCATCAACCATGGGGGTGACACTCCGTGCGTCTCCCTATGTGAGGGCAGTGGTAGCCAAGGGGCTGCTCGGCTTTGCGGATCGACCCGCCTCACCACCCGCTGGCACGATGGCTTCCCTCGCCTTAGGGGCCTTCGATGGGGCAGACTCGTTCGTGGAGCGGGCCAGGAGATTGCTGCCGCAAGTAGCCGGGCGGGCCTTCCTCGAGCAGGTCTGTTTCACCTGCCTCTTCCATGGGGGGGGATCGGCAGTGCAAGCCATGCAATAGTGTGGTCATGAAAGCACTCAATCAGGAGAGCCAAGATTTCACCCCAAGGTCAGTTGAGCTTTACCTGGGAACACCGATAGACAGGAGCTGGGAGCCCCAACTCCCTTGCCTCGCACTGGGCGACACGAAGGCCTTGGTTGGCCCCGAGGCACTCTTCCCGCTCGCATCGGTCTCGCAAGGCGAAGTCGCCTCCCCTTCGGCACCCTCGGGAGTGGGCGACCGGGTGCGCTTCCAACAGGACGCCTCCCAAGGACCGGACTCGCTGGCCCCGCTCTTAGACTCTAGAGGCGACACGATGGCCTTCTTTGTCCGGATCGAGAGACACCGAGCCCAAGGGATTCTCCTACTTCCCTTTGTGCCAAGCAGGGAGGATCCCCATTTATCAGCCTTACGAGGGTCGAGGCAGAGAGGGAGAACCGCCGTAGGAAGTTTCGACACAGTGGAGGTGTGGAGGAGCTCATGAAGGAACCTCCCCATGATGGAGTCGTCGGTGATGCCGTCCCCAAAGGACAGGTGGTCCTCCTCGTCCAGGTCCCATAGGTCTTTGCGGTGCTTCTATAGCGGGGCGATGTGGCAGCAGAGGAACTCCATGGAAACCAGGGGCCCGGTTAAGCCCGAGGCATTGAGCTACTCAACACACGCGTCAATGACCTCGACATTGTCCCCCTCCAGTTCAGTCATGGACCACTGACTATTGACCTTTTTAGCTAGGGAGGTGGGAAGATGGAGCCGCGGGTAGTCTTCCAGGATGCCCATGAAGAACCAACACTTCTGGAAGTCCTCAACCCGTTTCGACCAGCCCATAGGGAATCTGAAGGCCTCTTCCTTTACATAGGAAATGCAGCCGACACTGTGAGAGGTGGAGGTGAGGCGAAGGGCATACATATGCCATAGCAGCGCCACGGAGGGCTTCACCCTGACAAACATCTCGCACCAACAGGCGAAGATGGATAAGGTAGTGATGGAATTGGGATTGAGGTGCAAGGCAGAGATCTGGTAGTGATCCAGGACCACCATAAAGAAGGGAGAAAACAGGGGAACCAGGCCTGCAAGGACAGTGTGGTAAAAGAAGGGCCACATGGAACCGACAAGACTCGCCAGATCTGCGGAGCTAGGCCACGCCTTCGTCACCCCCACTCGTTCCAGTCCGACGCAAGCTGTGAACGGAATCTATCGATCCCCAAATCCAAGCGGATGGTGGAGGGTATCAACACCTCACCAGTCTCCTCATCTTCATCCTCTACCTGGGAGGACTCAGCAGGGGAAGGCCTCGTCTTGGTAGAAGAGGCCGCTCGGCGGGACATTTCGTGTTGGCAAGATCGGAGACGGGGTGGTGGAGGAAGCAGAAACGAATGTGGCTCGGTGCATGGAAGTGGGGATACCCTGTGAGCAAGGGTACAACCCTTTAAGGGAGGTCCTCACCATGGTGGGCCCGAGTGCTAGATCCATCCCGCGTGGCCCTGCAAGCGCAGTACCCGAGGAGCGGGCGCCCCACGCGTCCTGATGGCTCCAGCCGACCGTTAGGCCACCCGACCCTGTGCTCAAGTGGGAAGCGTGCAGCCACGCACCCAGGAGATACTGTCGGACCAAGGGCACTGGGGGTACCCTGAGTCCCTAGTAGGCTAGGCTCTCAGGAGGTTCATGCGGATGCCTTGCGAGGGTCTCGGGAGGAGCCCCCTCGCGAGGGACAAAGGCGAATGAGTTCGGGTGCAAGAGGTGACAAACAGGGCGAGGGCATAACATAGGATGTTCTACCCCGCTACATTCAAAAGGGTCCCAAGTGGTCAAAGGTGCCCCTAATAAAGGGCCTGATAGCTAGGACAGTGTCTCCCCCTTTCGGCGCAAGGGGAGCCAGAGGTGACGCGTCCTATAGGAGCAAACGTCATCCAAGACCGAAGGCATGAGGAGGGCGGGAGCCTCTGAAGCTATATAGGCCAGTTCCAGGGAAAGTAGTCGGGTAGACCGAGTGTTCGGTGAGCGGCAATGTGGTGATCCTTCCCGCCCTTCATTTGGTGGGAAGAGGCCCAACTGCCCTATAAAAGGAGGCCTCCTTCTACCCGAGAGGGGGTCGATTCCTAGGACTTGTAACCCTAGACATTGGTTCTCGATTGCACACTCACAAGGCACTGTGAGCAATACAACCAAATAGTAGTAGGGGCTTTACCTCCTCACAAGGGTCCCGAACCAAGGTAAAAAACCCGTGTTAACCTCTGTATCGATTTCATGCACCATCGTCTTTGCCGGTGCTAAGAAGCTCGGAACATGTGATGCAGCCCCCTCTCGAACTCAGGGCTCGTTCGGCCCCTGTTCCTTCACAGGACACATCTACGATAGTTGTGTCATTAGTGCACCTAGAGAAAGGCATGGTCGGCATTAGCCGGTCATACAACACTTGTAGCTTAGCGAATGTCTCAGTGGATATCACGTTCAGGCTAGTGCCACCACCAATGAGCGTCTTGGCGACTACAATGTTGTTGATGGTGGGGCGCAAATCATGGGTAGAGTTCCCACAGCCTTGGTGGATACAGGATGGTCTTCGGCGTCTAAAGTGATGGCGTTCTACGACCACTTGAGCGTTGGGGATGGGGCCCCGAGCCGAGCGGCGGCGACCTCACGGGTGAGTTGCTTGAAGTGACTATTGAACGATGGGGCCAGGGAGCCGCCGAGGATGTAGGCTACGGCGACCCTTGGCTCCTGGTAGCCCCCGGTGTTCTCCTCGACCTTCTCTGGAGCATGGGGAAGCTGCTGCATGGCGTTGGCTTGATGACCCGTGGGGTGGGACCTTGGCCACTGTGGTTGTTGTTCCAGCATCCCCCTCCTTGGTTGCCATTATGGTCACGACCGTGCTCGCCTTCTAGTCTCCCATTCGTCTGGCTGTTGCGCTGGTCGTGAAGCTTCTTGAGCTCGTAATAGTCACCGGTGGGATGCCCATGCTTCTTGTGGAAGATGCAGTATGAGCGGTCCTCGTTCTCCCCTTCTCTGTTACCCTCACGAGGACTCTTTCGTTTGGGTTTGACAGAAAGTAAGGTCACGGGCTTCCGCTTGGGATCCTTTCTCTTGGTCTTTGAGGCACTCGAGGATCCTGGCGTGGTCTCCTCCTCGGCAAGGCCGAACATCTGACCTGCTTCGGCCTTGGTGCACTTCTCCGCCATGCGAAAAGCTCGGCGGCCATGATGAGGTTGTCACTGTGGATGCCGATCTTTTCCCTCATTCGGACGTCCTTGACTCCCAGGAAGAAGGTGGTGGTGATGTTGGAGTCTGAGATCTTGGGAATCTTGTTATGGACCTGATTGAACCTTTGGAGGAACTTGAAGAGGGTCTCGCTGGGCTGTTCGTACGTCCCAATGAAGTTTGCGATGAAGAGCGAGCAGAGGGCCGACCAGGAGCCGGTGGATTTCTTTGGGAGGTTCATCGGCCACATTCACGCCGCGTCCTTCAGACATAGGGGGAACAAGTTCGCCATGACTCGGTCGTTGCTGCCAGCCGCCTCGATGCCTATGGTGTAGAGCTGTAGGAACTCGCACAGATTGGAAGTTCCATCGTAGCGTGAAGGTATCTCCGGGCAAAGCTTGTGTGGCCACATGACTCGTCAGAGCTCCCTGGTTAAGGCGAGACATCTGTTTCCTTGCACCTCCATTCCGCTGGTGAGGACCACGCAATTTTGCTGCCCTTCGCCTCTCGGGCGCGGTCCTCCCTCTCCTGTCATGGTGGGAGGTGCATTGGCACAAGTGGCCGCGGGAGGCGCGACGATCTAGGAGTTGTTGCCTGGCCAAGGAGGGACGTCGCCATGCTTGGGAGCGTTGTCGGAGCCTAGGGTATGATGCTAGCCCGCAGCCCCTGGTGCTTGTCCTCCACTTGAGCCCCTGGTCCCAGGGTTGAGGGTTGCGATGTCCAGGAGTTCGGTGAGGCACTCACACCACCTCTCCTAGCCGGGCTCTACTGGCGGGTGGTGCAGCAGCTCCTACATGATGTGCTTGGCAGCCTCCAGCGTGGCCGGTCGTTCTGGCCACAAGAGGACGCAATACGGGAGACAGATGAGCTGCGGCGTGAGGAGAGCTAGAGCTCCCACGACGGGCAGAAGGATGAGCCCTGCTCGTCCTCCGTCCATGGAGTCTTCTCCATGGTGGTTCTTCGGGGGCCAGGCTCCATATGATCCTTGCTCGTTGCGCGGCAGCCAATGCACTCGGCTCGTGTTTTGGTGCAATCTAACATACCACCGAAGTTGGTGAAGGTCTTGGAAATGCGCCCCAGCCCCCTACCTGGTGCGCCAAATGTCGGACAAAGTGTCCCATGAAGGAATAGGGGGTCCGACTAGCCCTGAGTTTGCGAGGGGGCTGAACACGCGCTCGGAGCTTCCCAATGACAGCGGTGGTGGCGGAACACGAGAACAATAGAGAGGGTGACATAGGTTTTTTTACCCAAATTCAGGACCCTCGTGAGAAGGTAAACCCCGTACTCCTGCTTTGTTGTATTGCTCACGGTGTCTCACAATGGTACAATGATGGATCTGTATATAAGGTTTGAGATTCCCGAGATCGACCTCTTCCAAGGTAGAAGAAGGCCTCCTTATATAGCGGCGCTAGGCCTCCTCCCCTGCTCATGGGCTGGAAGGGTCACCATCCCGCGCAGGTTCCTGTCTCCTCCCTTGCACCAAAACAGAAAAAGGTGAAGCATTGCCACTACTGAGGTCCTCTGGCCTGCTTTGATACCAAAGTGGCCAGACCGACTCCTCTTTACCGAGGCGATCCGCGGGGTCCGTGACACAGCTATGGCATAGTATGCGTGTCGGGTTGCATCGTCCTAGCTACCTTTGCGGCATGATTACACTCGTACCCCTGAGGCATGTTCTAGAGCATCCGAGCCCCAAAGACAAGCTGAAGGGCCTCATGAGGCGCCCCTTCATAGGACGACCTCATGATGCTACACACGGAGATAAGGCCGGAGACTCTGGAGGGATGATCCCTGGGCATTACCTCCTGAGGCCCTACTCCTCAGGCATTCCCCCTAGGAGATGCCCCTACACTAGCGGCTGGCCCGTCGGCCTACAGGGCCTGGCACCCCGGTTGCTAGGACCTCGACAATAGCCTCTAGCCGGGAGCATTTCCTCACGCCTCTGGGGCCTGCCCATAGCTGACGTGATATGATAGGTCCATGGCGCCAGCATGTTTTCACGCAGGTGGGGATGTCCAAAGCCGACATGGTGATGTAAAATCACGTGGTCTATCATCTTATACTGTAGCCTACGCGGGTTCTCGTGGTCATAGAGGCGAGCTGTCAGCGTTATCGCGAGTACGAGCACATATGTGGCAGCATGATCCTTCTCGCCAGCATTATAATAGCTAGCATCATAGATTGTAGCCGTACGCGGTGATGAGGGATTAACTCGTTAATGTCTATGGATGATGGACTTGGGTGTGAGGAAGTTGTGAGTGTTAGAGGCATCGATCGGCTAGCAAACAAACACATCAGGGACACGAGGTTTACCCAGGTTCAGGTCCTCGGAAGGAACCCTTTTCCTTCTTGTCGGCTCTTGATTATAGATGGAATTGATGATTACAACGGTGCACAGATGCAATATGGTGGTGTATGAACTAGGGTTGTGGATTCTCCTCCTCGCTGCCCCTTCTAGCATTTATATAGGGAGGCTAGGTATCGGGATAGTAGGCCGAGTCGGTTACAGATTAGGGTATTCCCCTTTAAGTTTTCTATCTACACTTTGTCGTGTTCCCCAAGGAGTCACATCTTCCTGGGCTTGGGACACCCGATCCTTCTTGGGCTCCATTTTCACCGTGGGATTCTTCTAGGTTGTACCATATAGGATAAACCTAGGTTCCCATGGGACATACCCATGCCTGTAGTCCCCGAGTGTCCATACGAATCGTAGATTCGGAAGGAGACTATAAAGTCTTCGGATTCTCATCATCTGAATGTTTTATCGGATGTCATTACTTAATTCATAGGGATAGTTCATACGCGTTCCTATTCATCTGATGGATCAGGATCAGTTAACTGCCTTTGGAAAAAACAATGCTATCTACTCAAACTCAAGTCCCCGGTCTCGAATTCAGAAAATTGCTAGTGTAATACAACTCGTTCCTTGCAGGGCTAACAGAGTCGAATTCCAATGTTCTATATGTGCACTCGACGCATCCAGCGAGGCTTTTTCTTCATGCCTGCATGCATGACATATTTATGGTAGAGCATAGGAGGTGCGTTTCTAGGTAATTGGATTGCATCCACATGTCTTATGTTCATGTTGTAAACGCGGCATCCGGATATGTTGTCACCGTGGAGGTGATTCGGGTGGCCCAAGAGATGTTGTCTCTATGTAGGGCAATTTGTGGTTGTTTAGAGGCGAGGTTGTTGAAAGCTTTGATTGCTTGTGATGATGCGATGCAGACGTGGTCACCGCATTTTTCCATGGGAATTATATTTCAATTTTTGTCATTTCGTAGGGTGTGTGACCAGCGCTCCCTATGGGAGTAGCCCTCGAGTGCTTATTCGAGTCATAGACTCAAGTGTGGACTTTGAAATTTTTCTACTTCTATCAATGGCCGTATTTTGTCAATTATGCTTCAGCGCTCCCTATGGGAGAAACCCTCGAGTCCGTAATCAAATCGTGCATTCGAAGAAGGAATCGAGGCGTGGTAAGCTTATATATGCATTCTAATGGCGTAACACTAGGCCAAGAAAATCTTCGGGTGCATGACCAGCGCTCCTGTTAGGAGTAGCCCCGAGTATTTGATCGAGTCGTAGACTCGAGCAAAAACTGAGTGACTCAAAGAAAAGTTACCGTTGTATAATTCCATCTCGAACTGTTGATAGTGTGAATGTTGATGATGTCACTGCTGACGATTTGATGATCTCAGCCACTAGCGTCAGTGGTGTTGATGGGACTAGACGGACATGGGCCCCAATGTGTAACCAAGATTTGACCAGTCACACATAAATTGGGGGTTTTTAACTGTGTCTCCTTGATTTCCACGTTGAGTGGGGATCATGCAATGACAGTTCAGTTTATCCTATCACGCCTATGCACTGATACACGCCACGAGGCCAAATTGAAGATTTTTGACCGTAGGATAATATCTCCTTGGTGCTTAAGTATTAATTTGCAACAATAACTTTGATACTTTTCCTCTTCTTCCTTCTTGCATTGCTGCCATTGTTGCTCTGCTCCTCCCTATTTTTCATTGCATGTTCATTACATTGGACGTTCTTAGGGCATTTCCGAGCTACTTCTTGTGATCTTTGCGTTGGAGGGAGATGGGAAGAGGAAGTCCATCGGTGCTGCTGGATCCGCCGCCGCTGCTCCTAAGAATAAAGGGTCTGGGACTCGTGTTACCATTGGGTCCTAGCGGCGCTCTACCCTGAGGCCTCATGAACTCCATCCTCTTTGCCAGGACGGCATTATTCCAGCCAATGAGGATGATTGCCGAATCCTCGGACCAGAGGTAAATCTAGATCCTCCCGACAGATTCCGTGTTATGTTCCTTGCTTTCCTCCTTCGAGGTCTTTCTCTACCCCTCCACAATTTCATCTGTGGATTGCTCTGCTTCTACGGGATTTAGCTTCACCAGCTGACTCCCAATTCTGTTCTTCACGTTGCTTGTTTTATCACCCTATGGGAGTGCTGGCTCGATATTGAGCCACACTTTGGCCTCTTCAAAAAGCTGTTCAATGTGAAGAGGCAATCAAGGTCGAAATCGGTAGTGTACGACATTGGCGGATGCGGTATATCTGTAAGTCCCCATGTCTAGTACTTTAGCCTCAACTTCGTCGACTCTGCTCAAGGATGGAGGGACAAATGGTTCTACATCCGAGACCCGGAGGTGGGGGAACAAAGGTTCAGCCTTGACCCTTTTGACTCAAATGCTGAACTGAAGAGGAAGAGGTCTTGGAAGAACATCATGATGCCAGGTGAAGCTGGCGATGTGGAGGTCTTGTACAAGCAGGTGCAGGATCTTCAGCTCATCTGAGGCAAGGAGGTCATTAGTGTAGACCTCAGTCGAACTTGGCTGCGACGTTGGGTGCAACCACTACAAGCCAAGGCTTACCCGATGTGCCTCTGGACTAGCGTCTTGGATCCGACACGCATTTGTGTGAAAGACATGTCGTCGGTGGAGCTTGGGAAGAAAATTAGGCCATTGACCAAGATCACCGTGAAGGAGGCTCTTCCCACGGAGTTAAACACCAAACTGTTCCTCGCCACCAATCCAACGCTAGCGGTAATTTTCTGTTTCCTATTTCCTTTGTCTGTAGGGCAGTTTTAGTGGAGACTAAATGACGTTATCTTTTTTCCTGCAGGAGTCGAAAGTTGAAGGCTAAATGTCTCCTCATCCTGAGGGCATAATTTCTCCTAGGGCTAGAGAGGAAGATGAGTCAGACTCGACTGTGCCCATTACAAAGGTACAGGGAGCCCCGGACTCCAGTGAGGTTGCGACTCGTAAGCGGGAGCGGAGCAAGGATTCGGACGCCTCCACACCAGAGGCTCTGAAGGATCTTGTTCCTGAAGAGGGTACCACAGATCCGATTCCTACGGTACCCATCCGCAACATGCCTCCCCCACCTTAGAAGAAGCAGAAGCGGGATGAATTTTTTGACCTCGATAGGTTTGATGGGTGAGCGTATGCCCCTTGTGTGATGTTTAGATTTCTCCTCTCCTTGCTTTTCTTGTACTGAGTGTCTTTAGTATGTTCTAAAGTGTTACGGATTCATCCTCGTCCGACACCAGCCAGGACCTGGAGGATGAAGGAGTCGTGGACTCCACTGGCAAGGGCGTGGAGAAACCCGAGCCCTCCCTAAAGACAGCGGCCTCCTCCGTCTCGAGCTCCTCAAGTTCCTCCAAGCTAGAGGGACACAAGGTTCTCACTCGGATGACTAGAAAAGAATTTTCAGAGTCTTCAGATGGTCATGTAAGTGTGTGTTTAGTCATTCGAGGGAGCCACGGAGTTCATTGCTTCATCTGATGTGAATTCTGCTGCAGACCTTTCTTGAGAACATGGTTCTTCTTGGACAAGAGCTTGTGCGGCTGGATGCTGACCACGGAAGCTTCAAAGTATGTTTTTGTACTTTTATGCGACCCATTCGAATAAGTGGTCTGCCTCTGATTGATACGCTGTTTCTTGCGCTAGAGGAGAACAATGAAGTTCTTCGTCAGCTAAGCTATCTTGAAAAGAGTCTTAGTGCGGCGGATACCAAGAGAACAGACGCGGTCCAAGTCCTCGAGTGCTATAACGTGGAGGCAAAATAGCGTGAGGAAGACCGGGCGGCGGCTGCCGCTGAAAGACAGAAGGGGTTCATGGAACAACTCCTGGAAGCTGCCCAGGAGTTCTCTGGTAGGTTTTCTGCTTTGATTTATTGTTATTGCCGTACCTTATTGGACTCCTATTCTCCTAGGCAATTAACTACTATGGTTTATCAGATGCGGCCGGTATTGATTTTGACTGTTAGGCGTAGACCCGCGAGGACCTCTTAGCTGGCTGTGTGGCTGCGATCAAAGACCATAGCGTTTTCGCGAAGGATGCCATTCAGAAGGCGGTCGTGTTTGGATGTCCCCGAGAGGAGATTATGCCGAAGGCCAAGGCCATTTAAGTCGTTAACAGTCTTATTGAAGCTTTCAACGAGGGCGCGCCTGCGGAATACAAGCAGATGAAGAAAGGAGCGAGTGCTTCCCTTGCGCTGGCGATGCCATAGGCTTGAGATGTCGGGCTAAACATCAGCAGGATCACTTCCAAGATGCCGGTGACCATAGAAAGCGAAGAGGTAGCATTTGCACCTTTTGCTATTCCCTGTCAGAAGTATGGACTATTGGGGATATACTTTTCAAGTATACTCACTATGTCTCGCTGACCAGGGTGGCTCACTTTGGGTTAGAGCTTTGCTTCACAGGAGGCCCAGTCAAGGATAGAAGATGGAAGCCCATCCAGCTACGGGAACGCCCACAAGACTTACCGACTTAGGCCCGTGTAGTTACATGTAGTCCAAGATGTACTCTGTAACATAGCCGGATAGGTCTCTCCTGTAACCCTAGGCCGGATATCTATATAACCGTCCTAGGGACCAGCCTTTAGGGCACCCACAACTTACAAGCTTAACTCGCACAGGCGAAACCTCTCTTGTAATTTGTACTTCCGGCTCTGTCGTATTACTGGATTGCTAGCAGGAGTAGGATCCGTCCACTACTGGCGGATTCAAACCTGGATAAAGCTTGTGTGCTCATCATCCCGGAATACCGTCGTCTCACACCGCATCTTTATCCAAGCCTCGAGGACCCCCTCTTGGCGTACATGTATTCAATCCGACGATAGTTGTCTCCCACCGTTGTGCAGGTGACATTTGGATATGCGTTCCGAGCAGAATCAGCGTGAATCGTAATCGGTGGGATAATCGCCGTCGGCTGGGTCCTCTAGGCCAGTGACATCCCTCTTGTCCTGCTCGACGAGACTTGGATTCCTGCTAAGGAACCCATGACCACCTACACAATGATGTCCTTTGGCGAGATCAATGTTTATCTTGGTTTCGGTGAACCTGCCCAACCCACCCTAGCGGTGATGATAGAGGCAGAAGAAATTTTGGGATCCACATTGTCTACGGAGGCGACAAAGTTCTGGGTCTCAGAAAATCCTAATCCCACCTAGCCCGCACATGAAGCAGAGATAATCGAGAAGATCGGTTCTGAAGTAGATCTCCCCAAGGAGGTCGAATCTCAGGAAGATCAAAGCGGCAATAGCTCTGGATCCGGCTCTGCCTATGCTGGAGCAGGAAAATCACTCCTGAGGCACACCATGAAGATGATGATGAACAATGTCATAGTCAACACATATGCAATTATCGATACCATAAGATGTTTAGAGGAAGCCAACAAAGAAAGTCATAACTACCTCAGGGCGCACACGTCGCACTTCATCGGATAAATTGGATCCAGATCCGGCTCTGCCGAAGCTAGAGACGACAACGACTCGGTGCTAGAGGCAATTGGAACAAAGACTGACATACTGGCATCCTCGGATGATTCCATGATGTCGGCAGAATTCCAAAAGTTCTCCATGGAAATTGATGAGATAAACTCTAAGGCCGCAAAAGAAGGAGAAGCTATGGATCAAAGATCCTACAATAGTATGGATGAAGGATCCAGAGAAAACTCACCCAAATAGCATGATGATATGGACCTCGAAGATAATCCCGACGTCCAGATGTCTGAGAATACTGATAGAAGCTTGACTCCAGGAATCAGACGCAAAGCCGTCTTTGCTACAGGTTCTACCAATAAGGCAAAGAAGAAGACTTCGTTTAAGGATCCTAGGGCTAAGGGGGTAATAGCCGAGGAGTACGAAGAGGATTTAGATGGATCTTTGATCCCCGACGAACCAAAAAGCACTCCGTTGAATGGATACGTGGTTACCCCTGGTGCCCGTAAGATTCTTGGAGATGAACTCACAACACCGATCCCGACAGCCGTAGATCTTACACGTGCGAATTTCGAGGATAAGGGCCAAGCCCTAGAAGTGCACCGCCAGGTACTCCTTGATGAAGACACTCATATCCTCAAGGAGAAGAAGTGCACTGCAATGGCAGGGCAACCTTGCTCTCTACAACATCAGAAGACCCGGAATGGCCCTGAGCTGGCTAATAAAAATCCGGAAGTTCACAAGATCCTTTTGAAACGGTACAACCCACAAGGATTGCACCTCTATGTATCACGCCAATCCCTGGATCGGTTCATTGGCATACATAGTATCGATAGACATCAAAGAATTAATAGTGCATCATTATTACAGCGGTATGATCCAGAATATTGCATTTATTACAAGGTTTGCAAAGCATAACGCTCACACAAATAAGCAAGTAGCAAATAGATAGCATAAATAAAGTAGCTTCAGTCTCCATTAGACGCCACAGGCGAACAAAATATTGAGTGGAGGGTCGCAACTAACACTACTACTCAGAGTAACCGGAAGAGTAACCTGCAACATGAAACGTAACAGTCCCGAAGGGTCAGCACTTGGAATGCACTGACAAGTGGAACAATGAGAGAAACAACAAGGCTAATAACTATATGCATATCTGGCTTGTGGGGTTCAGGCTTAGTTGCAGCAGCAAAATACTTTATCCTAACCTTTGTAAATCATATGTAAAACATTTAATCTTCAACAAATAACCCAATTAAGTTTCAACCACAAGTTTTAGCAATTACAAGTTAGAATGAAGGAGAACATGTCATAGCACCCACAATTCAGCAACTCAATCGTCCATTACCGGGGACACGGCTAAGCACTTAGTTTTACACCCTGCAGGGGTTGCACACTTTACCCATATGACTTGGTCGACCCGCTCGTACCACGACACGCATTTTGAGTCGTGATAGGGAGAAGTCCAAGAAGAGACAATTCGGGAAGTAGCTCCCCAAGCCCATCCATGCATCGTACCAACCTATCACATTCACTACATCTCTGGATACGAAGAGCTTGGGTCGCCACAACCTACTAAGTCCATCCAGCCACCCATAACTCACTGGCATATGGTTGCACACGGAATCTACCAAATCAAGACACTAATCATTTCTTAGAAACCTAGGTGGCCATCCACAAGTGAGCTACTCGGGTAAACCATAGACATGGGCCCGGCATTCACGAACCAAGCAATTATCAATCCACCCAGATAGTTCATTAATTAAGTTGTTTTCACGTTCCAAACACGTTCTTTCAAAACAAGCTTTGCCATGGTGTATCCCACCCTCGTCTACATAAGCACAGCTAAGCACAACTACTTACGACGGCTCGCCTAACAAGACAGACTACGGCATAATAGGATATAGCATAGCAATAGACAAAACTTGTAAAACAAAACAAGCTACAATGCATATAGAAAGTAAATAGGACATTTATGAAACTCCACTTGCCTTGGTAGTTGCCGGAGTCAAAAGCACAGTCCGGACAGTCACACGGGTTACAATCCTCACAGTCTACACGAAATCAATTCAAACAATAAACAAACCACACATAGAGATCAACAGATACAACACAATGCATGCATGCTACTTTAACAAAGCTTCAGTAGCTTGCTCAAGTTCTCTGATCAATTCTACTACTGGATGATGCATGAGAAAACATTTAATGCAAAAAAACAATTTATGCATAAAAGAGCTCTAGTTAATAGGTCTTTAGCCAAAACATTGCACCAAAGATGTAAACAGTGCAGTACAAGTTTGACAAAAATACTACTGGATAGATAACTCCAATTAGAGCCTAGATCAAAAGGAATTACGCCAAAAAGGTTTACAGAACTTTTTATATGAATTAAATACTACTTTAAGCCTTTCTATAATCTCAGGAAAATAAATACAGTAAACCTGGGATATTATTGCAGAATACAAATTCTACACAATTTTGTGAATCCAACGATACCTTATTTGCAATTTTTGGCTAAGTAGATCTTTTCCTATGAATTTTTGAAGTTAGACAAATTTTCTAGAAAATAAAATAAACTCTGAAAATCGACAGGGAATATTCCGGGAATATTCATTTCCTCACGACAAGAACGGTCGACGCGGGCGGTGACCGGACTTTGATGGTGTCGATCTGAGCCTTTTGCCTGGATCCGCCGCTGGAGGGGTGTTGCTCACTGTCTGACGGCGACGCTTTCGGCGGCGACGGGAGGCGGCGCTCCGGCGGGTTCCGACAGCAGCGGAGTGGTGCACGGGGTGCGGCAAGATGCGGCGGGTGCAGGGGCAGGGTCGGGGCGGTCGACGGCGACCTCGGGCGGCGGCAAATCCCGGCTAGAGCGGCGGCGGCGGGCGGCGGGCTCCGGCGAGCAATCGGTGTGAGGTGGCAGCGCGATAGATAGGTCTAGGAGCGGGAAAAAGACAGCGATAGCGAGCTCTATATGGAAGGGCTGAGAGGCGTGAGGATCGAGCCGAATTCCCAGAAAAATCGGACGAGGATGGTGGCGGCAGTTCGTCTCTGGAACGAATCAAGGCCGGTGGCGCCCGATCGAGCATGAGCGGCTGCGGTGGCAGGTGTGGCCCGCCTGGCCGGGCGTAAAAAAAAGAAAAGAAGAAAAGCTAAAGGAGAAAGAAAGAAAGAAGGGAAGAAGGGAAAAGGGCCGGCGGCGGGGAGGCTGTTTGGCGGGTGGGCCTCTCGGCTGGGCCGGTTCGGTGCGCATCAAACGTTTTTTTTATTGATCGTTAATCGAATCGCTAACTGCTCGATCGCAAATCTGAATTTTTCTGAACTAAAAATTCAGTCCACACAAGATCTAACATAACTTTTGATCTACACCTCCGAATTGAGTGAAGCAAAATCCTACGGGTTCGTATTGACGAACTCTACGTATCTATGCAACTGGAATGCCCAAAAGGGGTCTCTCTTGCAGATGCAAGGCAAAAATCCTAGTAGGCTTGCAATAGGATGAACTAGCAAAAGGGGAGGTGTTTTGGCAAAAAATTTAAAACTGAAACTTTTTGCAAAGATGCTCAAGATGCGATGACATGTATGTATGCAGTGCCAAATCTAAAATTTGGGATGTGACAAGACTAACCCCCTTAAGCTGAATCTCGTCCTCGAGATTCGACGTGGCTAGCAAATAGGTGCGGGTGGTCCTCTCGGAGGTCATCCTCTCGCTCCCAGGTGGCTTCCTCCTTAGTGTGGTGGCTCCATTGCACCTTGCAGAACCTGATCGTCTTGCTGCGTGTAAACCTCTCCGCTGTTTCGAAGATCTTTACCGGTTTTGTCCTCATAGGTCAGGTCACTCTCTAGCTGAACCTCATCTAATGGCACGGTATCCCTCAACGGTGTATCTACCATCTCCGGGTGACATTTCTTCAGCTGAGACACATAGAACATGTCGTGAACAGCGGATAGAACCTCTGGCATCTCCAGCTAGTACGCAACCTCTTCTTTGCGTGCCAGGATCTTGTAGGGCCCTATAAACCGAGGTGCCAGCTTGCCCTTAATTCCAAACCTCTTAATTCCACGTAGTGGTGAAACTCTGAGATATGCTTGATCTCCAATCTCATACGTCACTTCCTTGCACTTAGAATCAGCATAGCTCTTCTGTCTCGATTGTGCTACCTTCAACCTGTCCCGAACCAAACTAACCTTCTCTTCAGCATCCTTGATCAAATCCGGACCAAACAGCTGGCGTTCACCTACTCCATCCCATAACAATGGTGTTCTGCACCTTTTACCATATAGTACATCAAATGGTGACGTCTTGATGCTGGATTGGTAGTTGTTGTTGTAGGAGAACTCAGCATAAGGTAAATTTTCATCCCAACTAGCGCCATGAGCCAAAGCACAGGCTCTCAACATATCCTCCAAAATCTGATTAACCCTCTCGGTCTGACCATCCATCTGGGGGTGGAAAGTTGTGCTAAACTCCAACCTTGTTCCCAACGACTCATGGAGCTGGCGCCAAAAGTGAGAAGTAAATTGGGTGCCTCTATCTAACACAATGCTCTTAGGAACTCCATGCAGGCACACAATTCTATTCATGTAGATCTTGGCTAACTTAGCACTGGTATAAGTGGTCTTCACGGGTATAAAGTGAGCTACCTTGGTCAAATGATCTACCACTACCCATATAGAATCATATCCTGACTTGGTCCTGGGTAATCCTGTGATGAAGTCCATTCCAACTCTATCCCACTTCCATTCAGGTATCGGAAATGGCTGTAGTAACCCTGCTGGCTTCTAGTGCTCGGCCTTCACTCTACTATAGACGTCACATAGAGCAATATATTCCACAATCTCCCGCTTCATGTTAACCCACCAAAACCTTTCCTTCAAATCCATGTACATTTTCGTGTTACCTGGATGTATAGAGTATGGCGAATTATGAGCTTCCTGAAATATCAGCCTCCTAATCTCCGGATCATTGGTCACACACAAGCGGTCCTTGTACCATAGCGTCCCTTGATCATTCTCGCGAAAACCTTCAGCCTTGCCTTTGGGTATGTTTCCTCTTATCTCCTCCAGGTCACTATCCTTCTTTTGTGCTTCTCTAATCTCGTCCAGAAGTGTTGGCTTAACTTCCATTGTTGCCAAGTATCCCTCGGATACTACCTCCAGCCTGAGGTCCTTGAGTTGTGCACACAAATCCTCGGGTAACTCCCCCCACTGTTAGGCCATTAGCATAAACCTTGCGACTCAGCGCATCCGCGACAACATTGGCCTTCCCTGGGTGATATTGCAAACTCATGTCGTAGCCCTTTATGAGCTCCAGCCATCTCCTCTGTCTCATATTCAGCTCCTTCTGAGTGAATATGTATTTCAGACTCTTGTGATCTGTAAACACATCACAATGCTTACCCATCAGGTAGTGCCTCCATACCTTGAGCGCGTGCACAACCGACGCTAATGCCAAATCATGCGTGGGGTAATTCCTCTCGTGATGTTTGAGTTGGCGCGAGGCATAGGATACTACCCTTCCATCCTGCATCAGTACACTACCTAGTCCTTGACGAGAGGCATCACAATACACTTGGAAATCCTTCTGAATATCTGGCAAACACAGGATAGGTGCGGTCACTAGGCGTTGCTTCAGTTCCTGGAAACTAGCCTCGCACTCCTTGGTCCAATCAAACTTCTTCTCCTTCTTCAGTAGTTCAGTCATTGGCTTTGCAATCTTGGAGAAGTTCTCTATAAACCTCCTGTAATATCCAGCAAGTCCTAAGAAGCTCCTAATATCTCCCACATTCTTGGGTGACTCCCATTCTGTAACTGACACCACCTTGCTTGGATCAACTGCGACTCCTTCACCTGACACCACGTGTCCAAGAAATCCAACAGTGTTCAACAAGAACTCACACTTGCTAAGCTTGGCATACAATTTATGCTCCCTCAGCTTTTCCATAATTAGTCGCAGGTGTTTCTCATGTTCAGCATCATCCTTGGAGTATATCAATATGTCATCAATAAATACCACCACGAACTTATCCAAGTACTCCATGAATACCTTGTTCATCATGGTCATAAAATATGCCGGGGCATTTGTTAGTCCAAAAGACATAACTGTATACTCATATAACCCATACCTAGTGGTGAAGGCGGTCTTGGGTATGTCTTCCTGTCGGATCTTCAATTGGAAATATCCCGACCTTAAGTCAATCTTGGAAAACACCTTTGCTCCTTCCAACTGATCGAACAGGTCATTTATATTGGGCAATGTGTATTTATTCTTGATAGTCACTTCATTAAGTGAGCGGTAGTCAACCACCAATCTCTTACTACTGTCCTTCTTCTCCACGAATAGAACAGGCGCGCCCCAAGATGATGAATTGGGCTGAATAAATCCCTTGTCCAATTGCTCCCTAAGTTGCTTCTTTAACTCCTCCAGTTCCTCAACATCCATCTTATACGGCCTCTTGGCTATCGGTCCTGTTACCGGCATCAAGTTAATAAGAAACTCCACGTCCCTGTCAGGTGGCATCCCTGGCAGCTCATCCGGAAACACATCAGGGTACTCCTTTACTACAGCCACATCCTCTAGGCTAACCCCCTTAAGGGAATTCAACTTGGCCACTCCAGTCTTGAAAGGCGACTTATATCTGATCCTTACTCCCTTTGGTGTGGTGATTGAAATTGCTCGTTGAGCATAATCTATCTGACCCTGATGCTCCGACATCTAATCCATGCCCAATATGACATCTAGACCCTGGGATTCTAGTATAACCGGGTGTGCAGGAAATGCATAAGCACCAATTTCTAGTGTCAGTCCTCGACATGCTGCACTAGCTATCATCTCTCCCCCAGGGGAACTTACTCTAATAGATCCTCTAAGAGCCTCGGTAGGTAGCTTATACTTATCCACAAATGCCCTTGATATGAATGTATGCGATGCACCAGTATCGAAAAGAACAAATGCGATGTGGGTATTGATTGGAAACTTACCAACCACTAGCTCTGGTTCATTATGAATCTCCTCGACGTTCACATGGTTGACCGTCGCCTTCTGGTTTGCATTGGGCTTGCTTCCTGCTTCAATACTCTTCTCTGGGCAGTTATCAGCATAGTGTCCCATCTTCTTGAACTTGAAGCATTCCACTTCACTGAGATCGCTCCTGCCAGAGCGGTTGTGTCCATTGTTCGTTCCAGAGTTGCTGTTGTAGTTCTTGTGGCCATTATGGTGGTGACCATTTCCTCCACGGTGGCGATTGTCACTCCTGTGACCCTCGTGGCGATGTCCACTACTTCCATGGTGGTTACGGTCATCTCCGCCATGCTTAGAGTATCCAGAGTGTCCATCATAGGAGGTGCGAGCACGGTGGTGTGATCCTGAGGAGTGATGGCTGCTCTTCCCCTTACGCCTTTCCACCTGCTGCTGTTTCCCTTCCAGAATTCTAGCCTTGTCCATCAGTTCCTGAAATGTCGGACAGTAAACCACAGATAGCTGAAGCGAGAGCTCGTCACTGAGACCATCCAGGAACCTCTCCCTCATCTTGGCATCAGTGTCCACATCCTCAGGGGCATAGCGAGAGAGATTGTTGAATTCCTCTATGTAATCCGCCACAGTGCGGTTGGTCTGGCGCAGGTTGCGGAACTCCTTCCTCTCCAGGCTCATGGTCCCGGCAGATACGTGGTTTGTCCTGAATCCTTCCTCAAACATAGCCCAGGTAACTGTCTCCATTGGGTGAGTAATCTGGAAAGCATCCCACCATGAGGCAGCTGATCCCTCCAGCAAGTGAGCAGCAAACCTCACCTTCTTAGCATCAGTGCAGCCAACGGTCACCAGGTCCTTGTTCACAGAACGAAGCCAATCGAGAGCAATCATGGGCTCGGGTGCAGAGAAGAATTTAGCTGGCCTCGGCCTCAAGAACCTAGTGAGAGCATCCCCATGCGGCAGATTGTTCCCGTTGTTGTTGTTGTTGTTGTTGTTGTTGTTGTTGTGAGTTCCCATGAATTGCGTCATCACTTGGGTCAGCTGTGCTTGAGCAGCCATGAGCTGAGCCATCTCATCCGGTCGGCGGCGTGACATCTGCGGTTCAGCACAGGTAAGATTAGAGAGAAACAACTACAGATAAGCGATAGCCCTCTATCCATGCAACAAGCTCAAGCCACAACAATCATAAGCAATCACCACATGATCAAACACACACACAAACCTTGTTCCAGGTTTTCACTAACAGTATATAGCCGCAAAAATAGTTTAGAAACGCTGACAACAGCGTTTGGTAAAGCAAAACAGCAAAATAAGCAAAACCAGAATATCTGGCAGAACAGTTCTGTCATGTTCACTAATTTTTCTGGGCACCTTAAACTCATCAGAAATTTTAGCCAATTTTTGTCCAGATGCTACAGATAATTACGCTCCAGATCCTAAAATATGAGCGCGATCCGAGTTACCAGTAAGGAAGTAAAATCGCGCGGTAAAACTGGTCAGGCAGAAAACTGCAGCAGTAAACTCACGAAAATTACCCAAACTTGTTCGAAAATCATTTAATAAATCTCACGAAAAAACCTGGAACTTCAAGGTACTTAACTGAGAAATCTAAACACAATAAGCTAATAGTGCAGAAGTTTACATTGATCGATGCCTAAGACTAACGAATATCCCTAACGAAGACTAGTTTTGGAGGACCATCTCTAGCTATTTGATGAATAGGTTGCAGTAGGTTCTGGAGTCCATGCGCCGATGCTTCGCTCCTGGTGCATGCCACGGTGGTGGTGTGTACACCTCTCCTGAGTCCTCTTCACTTGAGTCCTCGAATTCCACCTCTTCGGGGTCCTCCTCATCACTTCCTTCAGCAAAAGCGCCCGCTGCATCTCCGCCATCATCGTCATCGCTTCCTCCACCATCACTGCCTCCACCATCATCATTGTTACCTCCTCCACCATTGTCCGCATCATCATCATCATTATCGTTGTCATCATCGTTCCCATCATCACCGTTACCATTGTTTGGTGGAGGATTCTGCTGTGCTTGAAGGGCAGCAATCTGGGCAGCCATGTCCACAATGGTTTGATCACGTTCAGCCACAACTTGATTCCTCTGCTCAGTGGTTTGGTTTAGCGCTGCAATCGTGGCATCCCTTCCAATGAGGGCTTGCTCCATTGTATTCACAGCAGTGTGCAAGGTTTCCATCTCATACCCTTGCAAGTGCACCGTGCCCTGAAAATAATCCAGCTGCTCCTTTTGCTGCATCAACTTCTCTTCCCTCTCCCAAGCTTTGATCTCCATGTCTTCTAACTGCTTCACTTGGAGCGGCATGTTGTTCCAATCACCTGTGGTAATCATCACAAGCCCTTGCTCATTCTGACCTCCAAATGCAAGGAACGGTGAACCTGCTGGTAGTCGGTGTCGGTGGAGATAGCACAGGCGTGACAGGGTCTCGTTCATGGACGACTCCACTCCTTGCTCCCAGGTAAGGTACTTCTTGGTGAGGTTCTGGTTCTCAATACCAGGCACGGTGGGGTCTGCAAGAACAATCGCGGTGATCTCCCACACGTGATCTCCAGGCACATAGGTGTTCATCCTTCTCCCTTTGAACATCGGCATTAGCATGCCCAGTGTCTTGCAAAGCTCCGCCAGCTATCTTGCGAAGGGTCTTGGTGATTGGAGCTCAACATACTCAACTCTGGTAGCATCTCCCATCTATCAATTGTAAAGAGGAAAGAGTGAGAATAGCAAAAGAAAAGAATCTACTAGAATGAAAGGCATAAGAGTAAAAACAGAATTTAAAATAGGCTTAAGTAAACATAAGGCTTCCTATTCCAATCCTAGGTCACGATCCTACAGTCAACACACTGCTCTGATACCATCTGAAACGGTACAACCCACAAGGATTGCACCTCTATGTATCACGCCAATCCCTGGATCGGTTCATTGGCATACATAGTATCGATAGACATCAAAGAATTAACAGTGCATCATTATTACAGCGGTATGATCCAGAATATTGCATTTATTACAAGGTTTGCAAAGCATAACGCTCGCACAAATAAGCAAGTAGCAAATAGATAGCATAAATAAAGTAGCTCCAGTCTCCATTAGACGCCACAGGCGAACAAAATATTGAGTGGAGGGTCGCAACCAACACTACTACTCAGAGTAACCGGAAGAGTAACCTGCAACATGAAACATAACAGCTCCGAAGGGTCGGCACTTGGAATGCACTGGCAAGTGGAACAATGAGAGAAACAACAAGGTTAATAACTATATGCATATCTGGCTTGTGGGGTTCAGGCTTAGTTGCAGCAGCAAAATACTTTATCCTAACCTTTGTAAATCATTTGTAAAACATTTAATCTTCAACAAACAATCCAATTAAGTTTCAACCACAAGTTTTAACAATTACAAGTTAGAATGAAGGAGAACATGTCATAGCACCCACAATTCAGCAACTCAATCGTCCATTACCGGGGACACGGCTAAGCACTTAGTTTTACACCCTGCAGGGGTTGCACACTTTACCCATATGACTTGGTCGACCCGCTCGTACCACGACACGCATTTTGAGTCGTGATAGGGAGAAGTCCAAGAAGAGACAATTCCGGAAGTAGCTCCCCAAGCCCATCCATGCACCGTACCAACCTATCACATTCACTACATCTCTGGATACGAAGAGCTCGGGTCGCCACAACCTACTGAGTCCATCCAGCCACCCATAACTCACTGGCATATGGTTGCACACTGAAGCTACCAAATCAAGACACTAATCATTTCTCATAAACCTGGATGGCCATCCACAAGTGAGATACTCGGGTAAACCATAGACATGGGCCCGGCATTCATGAACCAAGCAATTACCAATCCACCCAGATAGTTCATTAATTAAGTTGTTTTCACTTTCCAAACACGTTCTTTCAAAACAAGCTTTGCCATGGTGTATCCCACCCTCGTCTACATAAGCAAAGCTAAGCATAGCTACTTACGACGGCTCGCCTAACAAGACAGACTACGGCATAATAGGATATAGCATAGCAATAGATAAAACGTGTAAAACAAAACAAGCTACAATGCATATAGAAAGTAAATAGGACATTTATGAAGCTCCACTTGCCTTGGTAGTTGCCGGAGTCAAAAGCACAGTCCGGACAGTCACACGGGTTACAATCCTCACAATCTACACGAAATCAATTCAAACAATAAACAAACCACACATAGAGATCAACAGATGCAACACAATGCATGCATGGTACTTTAACAAAGCTTCAGTAGCTTGCTCAAGTTCTATGATCAATTCTACTACTGGATGATGCATGAGAAAATATTTAATGCAAAGAAAACAATTTATGCATAAAAGAGGTCTAGTTAATAGGTCTTTAGCCAAAACATTGCACCAAAGATGTAAATAGTGCAGTACAAGTTTGACAAAAATACTACTGGATAGATAACTCCAATTAGAGCCTAGACCAAAAGGAATTACGCCAAAAAGGTTTACAGAACTTTTTCTGTGAATGAAATACTACTTTAAGCCTTTCTATAATCTCAGGAAAATACAGACAGTAAACCTGGGATATTATTCCAGAATAAAATTCTACACAATTTTTCGAATCCAACGGTACCTTATTTGCAATTTTTGGCTAAGTAGATCTTTTCCTATGAATTTTTGAAGTTAGACAAATTTTCTGGAAATAAAATAAACTCTGAAAATCGACGGGGAATATTCCGGGAATATTCCCGCTGACGAGCGGGCCCGGCTGACGTGGCGGTGACCGGACCTTTGACCTGTCAGCGGTTGACCGGCCAGTCAACGGCCGATCTGAGCCTTTGGCTCGGGATCTGGCGGTCGGGAGGGGGTGCCGGCGTTGCTCACATGTCCGACGGCGGCGGGGGTCAGGGGCGACGGGAGGCGGCGCTCCGGCGGGGTCCAGCGGTGGCAGAGTGGTGCACGGGGTGCGGCAAGATGCGGAGGGTGCAGCGGCGGGGTCAGGGCGGTCGACGGCAACCTCGGGCGGCGGCGATTCCCGGCTGGAGCAGCGGCGGCGGGCGGCGGACTCTGGCGAGCAATCGGCGTGAGGTGGCGGTGCGATAGATAGGTCTAGGAGGGGGAAAAAGACGGCGGTAGCAAGCTCTATATGGAAGGGCTGAGAGGCGTGAGGATCGAGCTGAATTCTCGGAAAAATCGGACGAGGATGGTGGCGGCAGTTCGTCTCTGGAACGAACTGGCGTCGGTGGCGTCCCGGTCGAGCACGAGCGGCTGGCTGGCGGGGCCCGCCTGTCGGGCGAAAAAAAGAAAAGAAGAAAAGCTAAAGGAGAAAGAAAGAAAGAGGGGAAGAGGGGAAAGGGCCGGCGGTGGGGAGGCTGTTTGGCGGCCGGCTTGGGCCCCGGGTGGGCCTCTCGGCTGGGCCAGTTCGGCTGCCGTCAAGCGTTTTTTTTTTGCCGTTAATGAATCGCTAATCGCTCGATGAAAATCTGAATTTTTCTGAACTAAAAATTCAGTCCACACAAGATCTAACATAACTTTTGATCTACACCTCCGAATTGAGTGAAACAAAATCCTACGGGTTCGTATTGACGAACTCTATGCATCTATGCAACTAGAATGCCCAAAAGGGGTCTGTATTCTAGATGCAAGGCAAAAATCCTAGTAGGCTTGCAAATAGGATGAACTAGCAAAAGGGGAGGTGTTTTGGCAAAAAATTTAAAACTGAAACTTTTTGCAAAGATGCTCAAGATGCGATGACATGTATGTATGCAGTGCCAAATCTAAAATTTGGGATGTAACACCTTTTCAAAGGAGACATAGCCATGGGAACGCCTCGGATCGACAGCGAAGGAAACTTGGTGTATATCACATCGGTAGAAAGCACTGTTGTGGCCCGAGAGATCCTGGCAAATAATCCAAGTCTAGACCAGGTCCGACTAAGTGTGAAGCTACTCACCAAGGTTCTGGACCAACAAAAGGTTGCCACCTCCAACAGCGGGAAACTGGTCTCCAAATCCGACCAATGCCACATGGACATTGGTTGACATCAATATGTAAAGCCTTGGAGGGAACCGGAACGATGCTACCGTCCCGACCCTCGGGAAGACAACTATTCATGAACCGGCTCTTCAGGACAGTGACACAGACCCGCACAAAGCTAGATCAACGTTTCCCCGGCCGCAGAGCGAGACATCATAGCAGCAATGGTTCAACAGGAAGCTCCCTGGCAGCAGTCGGATATCTACAGGGAAGACGAAGAAGCACAATGTCGGGAGCAGGACTAGCAAAGAATGCCCCCTCCTAGACACACAAGCCGTCCGGCTAAGCCACGTCACCATGACGACAATGACGGATGGAGGAACAACGAACACCATGCTAGATCAGGTCGGCATGGTGGTCGTCACCACGAAGCTCTAGCTGGAGGAAATAAACCACCAGCACCACCCTCTCCACCAAGCAGCTCCCATAATGGCTCCCATGGAGGCCAAGGAGGGAATAGAGGCGGAGGCGGTTGTGGAGGAAACAGAAATTCGGCTCCACGGCATCGTAGCCGCAGCAAACATCTCAGACGGTGCTCTCTGTCACCAAGTGATGCCATGAACTGGATCAACTAAAACATAGAGGCATGACGCTATGAGTCGGATAATACATACATGGGCCCAAAATGCTTTGGGCCACACATTTGACAAATAGATTTCCTAGAGGGATTTGCTATCCCAAGGCATATTCAACCCTACGAAGGTGTGGCTCGGCCAGATACCTGGCTCCAGGACTTCTTCCAGGCCTCTTACATCGCCAAAGGAGGAAACAGTTTGGTTGTGACCCGGTATCTCCCGCTTATGTTGAGGAAGACGGCTCAATCAGGGCTCAATGAACTCCTGGAATACACCATACACAACTGGTATGACATGCAAAGTGCTTTCTTTTGGAACTTCTAGGGAACATACAGGAGGCCGTGCACGGTCGGAGATCTACAGCGGTGCACCCAGAAACCCAGAGAAACTTGCCGAGACTACCTCGGATGATGGATCGACACGAAGAACTCCTCTGAGGAAGTAAACAACCAGACTGTGATTGAAGCTTTCATTGCGGGACTCCAAATCAGATTATTGCGTCATCGCCTGAAGTGCGACAAAGTTACCAACTTGGGGGAGCTGATAGAGATGGAGAGCAAGTATGCTGACGCCGATGATGACTCAGAGGGATTGCTAAACATATTGGATGTGCCATAGTTAGCCAAGCAGCCGAAGTAGTAGCAGACCGAGAAATACAAGAACACCTCAGAAGATAAACCCAATCCGGAAACCGCAATAGTGAATGCAACTTCCGGGTCTGGAGGATGAGGAGGCCGTGAAGGCGGCCAGGGACGAGGTCGTGGAACTTCCAGAGTCCAAGGTAGAGTAAACCAGCAACCTGGCAAAACCTATTCTTGGGATGGCATTACCAATAATCGTTGTTTCCATCACCCGGACGGCAACGAGGCTTGTCCCACACCAATGCTGAGTGTCGTTTCAATGATGACATCAAGAAAGAAGAATCCACTGGCTACAGGGCCAAGTGACGAAAAGGAAAGAAATTTTTGACAAAGAGAAGGAGTCCAAGGAATATTTCGATAAGGAGGAGGTAGATACCTCAAACCCCAAGTCAGATGGAAAGAAGACCTTCCCAACCAAGAATGACACCTTGTATTCTTCCTTGGATCCTAACAAGCTAAGGTCAAAAAGGCAGTGATGCATGAGTTCAACGCAACTGTTCTGGCTATCCCTCAGTTTCTGGACTGGTTGGAAGTGACAATTACCTTTGACCGAAGAGATCATCCGCCTAAACCATACAGGCGAGGAAAATACGCTCTGGTCGTCAATCCATTAATCGATAGCTATGGGTTCTCCAAGAACCTCATGGACGGTGGTAGTAGCATCAACATCATCCACATCAAAACACTGCGCCATATGAGGATATCGGAAACACAGCTGAACCACAGCTCCGTCGTTTTCCATGGAGTTGTCCCCGGATGACAAGTGAACTCTCTGGGGGAAATCACCTTGGATTTTACCTTTGGAGCTCCAAAGAACTATCGGACGGAAGCACTATCCTTTGAAGTGGTCCCGTTCAAGAGCACATAACTCGCTATCTTTGGGTGTCTAGCTTACTGGGATTTTATGGCTCGCATGTAACACCCTCGAATCGGCCCTATGCAAGTTTTAGCGATTCTCGCCGAACCCGCATAGGAACTATTCAAAGATGCCCACTAGGCACTTGCGTGCGGGTGGAAAATGAAGTAATGTCATTACACAATAGTTCACGATGGAACCCACAGAACATACATATACAACAATGACTCATCGAGTCAAGAATACAAATATACAACACAAAGATCCAAATCACCTTGAAAACGATAAAACATCCGAGTACGGACAAGATGCAAATGGGGCTAAGATCCCTGAAGAATAACCAATGGCATCCATAACCCTGATAAGGCCAAGCCGGAAGGGTAACCTTGCTAACGATGTCGAACTTATACCTGTTAAACAAAAGGGGTGCTGACAAAGGGCAAAGGAAAAAGGAAGAAGTCAGTACTGAGGCCAGTACACGACGATTCTAGAATTCAGCGGCTCTCGCCTACATAGGTATGGTGGACTGAAGCAGCAGTGAAGCATGCACTAAACAACCTATAGAGACTTGATACAACTATCAGCTATTAGAGATGGGTAAGAAAGACCTATTCGGAACCAACCTGATACTAACACCAATCATACCCATCTTGGCATTTCCCCCTCGAGACCAAACGAGGAAGTTAAACCAAGGAACTCACACAGTGGACAGTTTTATTCATTCAATTATAGTTGCAGCAATTACTAGTCAGATATAGATAGCATGAATCATCAAGATATCATAATTAGTGGGCAGTTTTAGTTAACCATTATGTTGTAGTTGCAATACTTACTAGTCAGATACAATTAGCCAGAGATGTCCCCAATCTGATAGTGGTTGGCACTTTTATTTACTCATTCTGTTGTAATGAAACTGATTACTAGACATGTCAAAGTCAAATTTATAGCACTACTTTATTTATAGTTGTCTATGATTGAGATACTATGCTCCAAGTCGTCCATAACCGCGGACATGGCTTTCAGAAAGTTTTACCCTACAGGGGTGCACAAATAGCAACACACACACGATCAACCTCGGGAAGAACCAAATAAAAAGCAATGAGGCCTCACGACAAAGCATTCAAAGGATTCATAAATCATTTTAAGGGGCCACCCCACTAAGCTACCCGCAACAAAGTTGGCCGGCTCCGAGACAGACCCAGGGTTTGCATCAATGGCTGTAAACGACTCGGAACCCAAACGTGTGACTAGGCTTGTCGATACCGCGAAAACACTCCGCATTCCAAAATAGTACAGGTGATCCATGCACAATCATAAATAAAGTAGTAAAGCATGGCATAAGTATAGTGTCGTCGGATTGATGACAAGTATGCCACGAGGGGTCCTCGAGGCGTGTGGAAGAGAGGGGTGTGAGACGTACGATATTCCGGGACGGTGAGCACACAAGTTTACCCAGGTTCAAATCCACCGGCATTGGACGGATCCTAATCCTGCTAGCAATCCAGTAGTACGATAGAGCCGGAATATGGGTTACAAGGGTTTCTCCTGTGCGAGTTGAGATTGTAGACTATTGTGAGGGTGCCCTAAAGGCTTACCCTAGGACAACTTATATACATATCCGGCCTAGGGTTTATAGGAGAGACCTATCTGGCTACGACTAAGAGTCAATTACATAGTATATCTTGAACTACAAGTAACATAATAGGCCTATGTCAGTTAGTCTTCTGGGCCTTCCATAGCCGGACTAGACTCCGACTATTCTCCCTGACTGGGTCGCCCGTGAAGCAAAGCTCTAACCCTAAGTTGGGCCACCCTGGTCAGTGAGGCATAGTGAGGATACCCGAAAAGTATATCCCCAACATACAGGATAGTAATAAAGCCCCAAACTAGTTTGTGGCCCCAAGAAATAAAGTGTGAGTCAAGATCAGGCAAAGGAGGGTCCATAGGGTCTCCAGTATGTGGATAGTGCGAATAGTCAAGGAACAAGTATCAAGTACTCGGGGCCTACGGGACACAGGTGAGCGTGGAAGAACTAAATATTAGCTATTACCCACCGACGCCTATGCATTAGTTATATCTATTCCTAGCATTTTAATAACAAACTGTAATTAAATACATGATCATCTCCACCATTAAATATGTGCCAACCTTCCAACAACGATGGAACGACAACGACGCGAAGAAATACCTGAGCAAGCAACTACGACTCGTAAGACTGACTATCTATCAAACAACAGGAAATATGATGTGTCCAAGGCAATATAGAGGCTGAAAGGAATATAAATGGTGCACGGAAACTAAAGCATCGCAACATGGATAGCAATAGATCAACAGGAAGAAATAAAGACTATAAATACAAAATAGGTAGAAAGGGGGAGAATGCTCGCTTGGGAAACACTGCCGAAGGTTAATATCCGAAGAACTTGTCGATACTCGCATCAACTCAATGGCCTAATCCGTGAAGAAGAAAAACACTAAAAGAAACACCAGATGCACTATTTAATACTACGGCAGAAGATCGGGCATGATGCATGTATGATGTATGACATGACAATGGTGCGATGCAACTAGGCAATATTAAGCGGAATCGGGGTCCTGAGAATTAATTAGATGGTTCATGTTATTTAGATACTCCGCAATTTAAATTTTGACTTAACAAGGCAAAACATGACATCGATTCGCTGCACAAATTTAAATGTAGGCGAGACAAGATAAAACTAGCCCGCATATAGTCTCCATATTTAATATAGGTGAATCGGCATAATGACCCCCAAACAACACAATATGTATGCGACATGAACAAATATATGCAAAAAATATATATGTCATTTACAAAAATAGGGACGGGATAGGTAGGGGTCGCACTTCTCGGATCGAAGATCTTAGGGTTCCGGGGTTCGACGGGGTTCGGTCTTGGCTTCGGGTCAGGGATTCAGACCCATGGAGAAGGTCTTGGCGTTCTGTGTCAAAGATGTCCAGTGTTGGCTATCGATGTTAGCTTGGGTCAGCATCGGTGGTCTCTGGGGTCGATCTTGTTTGTTCGCGGGACTTCGTGTCCAAAGGCATCAGAAGACTTTTGGCAACAACTCCACCTGGGAACGGATCGCACTACACCCTCAAAGGGGAACAAGCAGAGCGTCTAGGCAAAAACATCAACACTTGGTACAGGCAACAGGACACAAGCCCAACGAGCACACAACATCGCTACAAGGCCATGTCCCATACGGATGTACCCTCGAACACCTTCTATTCATGCTACAACCAAAGAACTTGGTGTGCCACGACGACACGGGGCGTGGGCGCGAGGAGGAGCAGATAGGCTTGCAGACGACATGGTGGAGAGGAGGCCGCACTCAAGGCAGAGGGCGTCGCAGCGGAGGTTAGGTCGGATACGGGAGCGTGGACGAGCAGGGCGCTGGCCCGGCCAAATGACGAGCTTGACGTGGAGCGGTGACTCGTAGAGAGGGAGCAGAGGGCGGCCACGCCGCAGCCCAGGGAGGCGAGGCCGATGGCCGAGGTTGGTCGTGCAAGAGCGGTGTGGCCGGTCATGGCATGCTCGCGGACGGGGTCGAGGAAGGGTGGCCAGGGCAGAGAGGAGGCCGCGTCCCTGGCGGTTGTGCAGCATCAGGGCGAGCTCGAGGGGAGAGAAGCCATGGCTGTGAAGGTAGCCGGCGATGGTGGCTCTGCAGGGCGAACTCAGGGAAGGGACGCACGCAGGCGGTAGGGTCGAGGATGGCGGCCGGGGGAAGCGGAGCGAGGTCGTCTGGCGGTGGCGCTCGAGGCTTCGGGAGATGGTGGCTCCGCTCGAGGGAGGAGGCGCAGCGAGTGGGGAGGCTGCGGCGCGGCCGACCAACGTGGGGGAGTACGCCTGTGTGGCGTACGCGCGTGGGGCAGCCGAGCAGGGTGGTTCGAGACGTGGGCATCGGTGGGGTTGGTCACTGGGGTGTGGCCACTGCATGTGTACGGGAGCACGCCAGGTTGGTGCAACACGGGCGCATGATGGGTGTTAAGCGACCGGGCTAGGGTGGTTCGGTGTAGCAGGGTAGGTCTAGGTGGTTGGTTGGAACGCAGAGTGTGGCGGCTGGTGGCGACGATGTGTGGTGGGATTGGGGTGCTGCCAAGGGTGGGGCTAGGGTTTGGTCTTGGGAATTTTAGGGTTAGGGTTAACATAGGTTAGGTTTAGTTTAGGTTAAACCGGGTAGTAGGCGGTCTAGCCGGTTGGGTCTCTGGTCTGTCCGGTTGGACTGCTTCCCATTTACAAACATTATTTTTTTAAACAAAACATTTAGAAAATAGTTTAGACAAATAGAGATGTCCAGAACACCGGGTTTTTTGTTTGAAATAAAGGCGGGGAATCTCTACAAAACAAAGATAGGCTTTTAGAAAATAGTTTTAGGCAAAAATATGTATGATGGCATGACGATGCTCAATGCAATGTGGCATGATGACATGAGCATGCGATCATGATGATGCACAAAACAAAAACAACATGCGATTTTCTAGTAGTGATTTTACCAGGGTGCTACATCACCCTTGTTATATTTACAACATGATGAAAATTCCCGGTCCCAATGGCGCCATCACAATCCACAGAGACCTGAAGAAGGAACAATAATGCAAGGAAAGAAATTTCGCCTTTGCTCAAGCTGTACTGCATGCCGAGGAGTACCAGGAGTTCAAGAAGAACATTGACTAGTCTGAGATGCCAGCGACAAGGAAGGAGGTGACAAACCTGACTCCAGAGTTCAAGGCATTGGAAGAGATGAAGACGATGCCGTTGAAGGATGATGACCCCTCCAAGGTGACTCAGATAGGCATAGGTTTAGACCGCGCATAGGAAAGCGCGCTCGTCGAGTTCCTAAAAGCTAATAAATATATCTTCGCATGACAACCTTTTGACATTACGGGAGTACCTAGGGAACTTGCCGGGCACTCTTTAAACGTGTATCCGAACACTAAACCCATCAAATAGTCCGTATGATGTTTCAACAATGAAAAGCGCATAGTCTGTATGAGTGGTCGGCCAATCCTGTATTGGTCCCTAAAAAGGACACCACTGATTTAAGGATGTGTGTTGATTATACTGCCTTGAACAAGGCTTGTCCCAAAGATCTGTTCGCACTTCCTAGATTCGATCAATTTATCGACTCGACAGCAGGCTTGGAACTCCTATGTTTTCGCGACGCATATTCCGGATATCACCAAATTCGGATGGAGTCAAACAAACTAAATACTTCATTCATCACCCTCTTTGGAACCTTCTACTATGTAACAATGCCTTTTGGGCTAAAAACGCAGGAGCTACGTACCAGTGCACTATGCAGCGTTGCCTCCACGATCAAATCAGACGCAACATGCATGCATACGTGGAAGACATAGCTGTGATGTCCATAAAGAAGGAAATACTCATTTCCGACTTGGAGGAAATATTCAACATTCTACGAAAATACAATATAGTGCTTAACCCGAAGAATTGTTTCTATGGAATACCAGCCAGAAAATTGTTAGGTTTCGTCGTGTCCCAAAGGGACATAGAGGTGAACAGAGACAAAATAAAGGCTATACTCAACATTACCATGCCGACTTGCCTGAAGGACGTACAATGGCTAACTAGCTGCATTGCTGCGGTCAGTCGGTTCATAAGCCGGCTCGGTAAAAGAGCCGCACCATTATACAATCTCTTGAAAAAGACCAAGAAGTTCATATGGACCGACGAAGCTGAAGCTGCACTATATGACCTGAAAGCCGTACTTTCGTCCACCCCTATTTTTGTAGCACTGGAACCACAGGAACCGATGTTGCTCTACCTTGCTATGACAAACACAGTTGTTAGCATCGTCATGGTGGTGGAACGGCCAGAATAAAAACAAGAACACCTAGTGCAGCGTCCGAGTTATTATCTCAGTGAGGTCCAGACTAAATCAAAACAAAGGTACCCTCATTAGCAGAAGCTAGCCTATGGTGTATTCTTTGCATATAGAAAGCTACGACATTATTTTTAAGAGAACAATATTACTGTGGTGAGCACATCCCCCATGAGAGACATAATCAACAACAACGATGCCACAAGACGCGTCGTTAAGTGGGGAATTAAGATAACAGCTTTTGACATTGAGTATAAACCTTGTACAACAATCAAATCCTAGATACTTGTTGACTTTGTCACTGATTGGACTGAGATGGCAGAAAACACAAATTTCCCGAAGTTGGAAGTTTGGACCTTGCACTTTGTTGGGTCGAAAGCGCTCGGGGCTTGCGTGGTGCTCAAATCATCCCAACAAGATAAATTATTCTATGTGCTGCAGATTCACTTCACAACGATAAATAACATTGCCAAATATGAAGCCCTACTGCATGGAATTCGAATTGCAAAAGATACCGGCATACGCCGACTCATGTTCTACAAAGATTCAGATTTAGTTGCTTAGCAAGTATCCGACATCTGCAATGCAATCAAGCACATGGCAGCATATAGAGCTGTCGTGGATGAACTAGCAAAATCGTTTGAAGGGTTTGAAGTTCAACACATTCCCTGAACAGAAAACAAGGAAGCAGATGCTCTATCAAGAATAGGCTCTGCGCGGAAAAAGGTCCCGGATGGTGCTTTCTTGGAGCACTTGATAGTTCCCTCTGTCACATGACTTGATGAGGAGTATTTGACCAAATCCGGCTCACCTCTCATAGAAGTTATGGCTATAATTCCCAGCTGGACAAAACCCTACCTAGAATTCCTGGTTGATAAAAATTACCTGAAGATGAAGTTTTGAGCCGATAGATCGTCCTACGAGCAAAATCCTACACTATAGTGAGTGGTGAGCTCTATAAGCGGAGTGTGTCTGGGGGTCTTTCAGTGATATGTTTCTCCGGAAGAAGGAGTGGAAATCCTAAGGGAAGTTCAAGAAGGCGAATGTGGACATCATGGTGCAGCCAAATCTCTAGTGGCAAAGCATTTTCGACATAGATTTTTCTGGATTATAGCTAAGGAAGATGCCGAGAGGCTGGTCAAGACGTGCAAAGGTTGCCAAAAGTACGCCCAACAAGCCCATGTTCTGGATGATCAGCTGCGAACAATTCCGATTACCTGGCCCTTTGTGGTCTAGGGGCTCGACATGGTAGGACCATTTAAATGGGCTCCATGTGGATTTACTCACCTCTTAGTGATGGCAGATATATTTACAAAATGGATTGATGCTAAAACCGTCACAATTTGTGATGGACCAACAATCAAAAGCTTCATGGAGGGCATCATAATATGATTTGGATATCCACACAGTATTATTACAGACAATGGGAGTAATTTTCCAATGGGAAAACTTGCCGAATTTTGCAATGATCAAGGGATCTGGCTCGATATTGCATTGGTTGCACATCCACAAGCTAATGGACAAGTCGAAAGGGCAAATGGTTTAATTCTTCAAGGCCTTTGTCCTAGACTCGAAGCACCACTTCACCGTGCTGCGAGGGCTAGGAGGACGAAGTGCCGTCTATTTTATGGAGCTTAAGAACTAATCCTAACAGTTCAACCAGATATACACCCTTCTTCATGGTCTACGGTGCATAGGCAGTCATTCCGAGTGATCTTATCCATACTTCTCCGCAAGTTGATGCGTATATAAAAGAGGATGCCGAAGTTTCTCGACAATATGACCTTGATATACTCGAGGAAGTTAATGTTGTTGCTGAACAGAGATCTACAGCCTATCAGCAGAAGTTACGTAGGTATCATAGTTAGAGAGTCAAATATTGGTCTTTCAAGAAGGGCGATCTTGTTCTCCGACTAGTGCAAAAAAGAAAGAACAAACTATCCCCAATTTGGGAAGGACCCTTTATGGTTAGTCGAGTATTACACAATGGTTCCTACTACCTAACTGACATGAGGCCAAAAAAATAAAGAGCCACTACTAAGAAGAGAAAGAGAGCTGGAGGTAGTACATACCCGGATGAATTAGACCATCCATGGAATATTGCTCAGGTATGTCCCTTTTATTATTAAAATTTCTTTCTTTGTAATCATATCAATGTACATGTTCAAAGTGAAATAAAGTATTGGTCTCCTCAATGTATTTTCTGAGATGGTTTTTAAGTACCATCTTATTTCTGAATAATCATGTTATAGTTGAAAATGCCAGGATACTTGAATGTACTTTATGATCATGTTTGTTCTGTTTAGATTTACGATTCTAAAAATGCTACTTTCGGGTATAAGTCTAAAATTTTAGTTTGTACCTGGGTTTTTGTCTGATTGCTAGATGCGGGTATTTTCCGAGTAGTGAATTATTGGTACTGGAAGCCAGCTTTGATTCCAGGTTTAAACTAGTTTAGCAATTGAGCTCCGTTGCTCGGCAAAATTTCTATGCTAAAGGTTTGTCAGGTCACAAAAGGAACGAGGTGAAAAGCCAGATAAAAATTTAAGTATAAACAAATAGTGCTTAAGTATTTTTCAAGCACACAAATAAAACCAAAGTGCTAAGAAGTAAAGCATAAGTTATTACAAGCTAGCACAACAAAATAATATTCTAGCTATTACGTCAAATAGTTTTTCAGAATAACAAATTGTTTTTCCAGCGAACTCTATGATGTAGGTGAAGACGGAGGATCTGCTGGCTCGTTGGAGGCGTCACCTGCATCACCCGATATCTTTCCGAGACAAGTACATCAGACTCAGTCCGCTCATCATGTTTGGAAGCTTCGACAACTTCTTCTATGGGGGGAGGTGGCACTTCAACGGGGTTGAAGAACATATTCTCGTAGATGGTCATATCAGCCACATGACAAGTGTATCCAGTGCAAGAATCCAAAATTTCTTTAATATTGTGCTCCTTGCCATCTTCATTGACAATCAAATAACCCTTGGTAACTTGCCATATCTCCATGCTTCCATGGTGGCTCATTACAATTTGTCAGGGCATTCTGTGTCGTCGTGCGTGCATATGACATGTTCCAATCTTTAACAAGCTTAGGCATATCCTTCACTTTGTCTCGTACTTCAAAGGCGAACATTTTGTCTAGGCCGGAGAGCTGGACGGTTTCACTGATTTCCTCCAATGATTGGTGGAAGTGATGGATCAGATCTCTGACATCGACAAGCCGGCTGGTACGAGACTCGGACGAAGAGGCATCAAGAATGTTGAGAGGACCTGAATATAAGAAAACACAGTCAACAATATATCCGAGTAAACAAAGTCGGAAAACAATAATTTAGAGACAGCAAACTTACCAAAGATAGTATCATCTACTTTGGTCTTCTCCACCCGAAGACTTCGGAGTTCATTACAAAGAGCTTCGGTGGTATCTTTTTTCTGTCCAACTCAACCTTCAAGTCAGAGATAACTTTTTCTTGTTTAGCTATTGTGCGATCACGCTCTTAAGTAGCATGATTACTGGATTCAAAAAAAATGTTGATGTTGCGCTCATGCTCTTCTTTGAGTTTGTCCAACTCAGCGTGTAAATCAGCATTTTCAACTTCCAAGACTTTGAAATCTTCGGCTCGTTCAATAAGCTTGTAGGACTGCTTCACAAGATCTGGAGCAGCAAGAAAGGAAGATAAGCATTCGGCCACAATTCAAACTGACAATGAAAATGAATTCGGAAATGCTTACCTTATGTTTCATCTTTCGCAACCTTAAGCTACGCATTTTCAAGTCAGAGAGCTCTGATCTCTCTTTCGCTTGTTGTAGATAATATTCAATAATTCCTAGTTATAATCATTAACTTTCTATAAGTCGGAATGGTAACCAGAGTTAGAAGTCTACTAAGACTTAGGCTGCTATTTTAACTAAGTTAAATATCATCGCGAGCCTTGGGGGGCTATACCAGTTCATTCTTTGCATCCTATAAAGCACCAATTCGGATTCCTATCCAACTTCATGCTTGGGGGCTAGAGGATATGATATAAAATATAATAAAAAGAGTTGGAATATGACTTACATAATGTTCATGAGTTAGTTTGTTGAGGCTCATGTTGACTTCACAAGAAACCTTCTTGGCGAGGGTTAAAGGAATTACTAGTGGAGGCGGAACCGCACCAGCCTTTAGCTTCTCGTGACGAAGAAGAACTTGAGCAAGACGCTCCACAAATTTAACTTCTTCGACTTCTTGAGCCTCCTCCTCGGCTTGTGATATTCTGGGTCTCCAAACAGTGGAGAGCTAGCTTCCGGATTTCTTCTGCGCTTTTTCGAGTGAGGCCAAGTTTGGCACCACCCAGATTTTTAGAAGGTTCTCTGCAAAGGTTTTAGCTGAGGGATCATTACCCTTTGTGGGTTTACCCTTATCAACTACTGAGTCACTCATAGTGACGTCGGTTTGCGAACCAAGGTTTGCTGGCTCTACAAACTGAGCTGGAACATCTTCAACACATGGAGATGAAGTATCCTCCGGTACTAATGATGGCTTCGGGGTAGGAGTCAGAGGTGGGGCAGCAGGTGAAACTAAGTCAACTTTTGTTGGAGCAAAGTCTTCCCCAGATTTACTTTTCCCTTGCCCTTGATGATTGTTTTAGCTCTGGACGATAACATATTAAGATCTTTACAATTTGGAAAGAATACGAGATAAGACACAAAACCTTGTGAAGAAATTTACCTCTTTACAACTGGCACTTTCTGTGTACCAACAGATACAGTCGGAGTTTTGCGCTTCCGGGTAAGCGCCTCCAGCAATAACTCAAGATCTTCATCCTTCTGAGGAGCCAAATCCTCAGGTGGATATCCCTTGAGATGAGCAAGCTCTGACTCAGGGAGGTTAGCAAGCTAAAAGACGAATTATCTCAGCATCGTAAATAATAAAAATATAGATGAGGAAATCAATGAGTATGAAAGAATCAGTCGGAAATCTTAATGATGTCAAGGACTTATCAGTCGTGAACATGTCTAGATAAATCTCTGGAATCTTCTTCTCCACCCGCTCTTTGATCAACCACATAAACCATGTCTCGTAATCATTGTCATGGATTGGGAGCTGGCTGATCCTCAGGCTGTCTTTCTTACTCTTGGTGATTGTGTGCATAAGACGATCACCATGGTACTGTAGGGGTTGAATCCGGCGTGCTAGCTAGCGGTGGACTAAGTCGGATTCCTTTAGGCCTTTGTGCTTCATCAAGTATTCAATCCGCATCTTGGCGCGGATCACATCTTTAGTGAGAGCTGGTGCGCCTACATCCCAAAACTCTTGGGGAGTGGTGGCACCATCGACGAAAGCTGGCAAAGCTTCTTGATTGTCGGGAGCAGGCTTATCATTATGATAGAAAAATGTGGAGGGACACCTTTTCACCGACTCGCTGGTTGTAACTTTAGGGTAGACTCAATATCTCCTACGTCTTAGGCTTAGTGTTCCGATAATGTAGGGATTACCGGAGGTGATGGACTTTTCCCGGGTACCGAAGTAGTACAGGAATAATGTAAGACTCGGCTCGATTCTGAGATAACCCTCACAAAGGGATACACGGGCGATAAGCTCTAGGATAGTATTGGGGGAAGATTATGGAGTTGAACTCCATAATAATCAATCACCTCGGAAAAGAATTTCAAGGTAGAAAACTCAAACCTTGGTCCAGATGGGTGCCGAAGTGAACCCTCATGTCGGCACGAGGGGCGGGAACGGTTTAGCCAAAGTCGCTAAGCCATTCGCTGGCACATATAAGACCTTCCTTCTCGACGCTTCGTAAATTTTCGTTGTCCAGCACGCGGGGAATCCAGACCTCACTGTAGTTCTCCGCCATCGCTGGCGCCGCTGCCACCGCCATCGTCGCCGCTGAGCCAGAGCTAGAGGCATCATCCATATGGTTAGAGGATATGACCTTTGGTGGGAGGCACTACGAGGATTGGGGAAGAAAGGAGGTGAGGGTGATGTGTTGTTTGGAGGAGGAAGAGGGCAAGGGCGCTGGTGAGAGGAGAATGAGAGCATCTCAACCCCTTATGTATCACTCCTGCGCTAAGATTCCTGTGAATGTAATGAAGTTTGTGCAACGCATTCCGAAAGGAACATGGCAACTTCCCCCAAAAGATTGTGCCTCCTCGATCTCCATGCATGCATTAAATGGCACCTTTGTTCTACATGAAGTGGACCCACCAACGGTCCCACTAACAGGAATGTTTGTCAGTGACAAGACTAGACCTTGACTGATGTCAGGTTGCATCAGAAACCAATTTCTGGCTCAGTTTGAAATCAAGCAGGGAAACCCTTAATGGAGTATTCATAGGTCTGACTCATTTTTGAGACCCGGATCCTACTTTTTGTTTTGGATTTTAGGAACCCTTCAAGACTCTACAGCCGAAGAAGAATCAAGTTAGACGATGAAATCCGACTTTGGATCTTGGAGGCTTCCAGGGGCTACTGTTGGGGATATACTTTCCGGGTATACCCACTGTGACACGCTGACTAGGGTGTCCCACTTCAGGTTAGAGATTTGCTTTATGGGCGGCCCAGTCAGGGAGAGAATATGGAAGCCCATCCATCTATGGGAAGGCCCAGAAGACTTACTAACTTAGGCTTGTGCAGTTACTTGTAGTCGAATATGTACTCTAGAGCCAACTGTGTAACATAGCTGGATAGGACTCTCCTGTAACCCTAGGACGGATATCTATATAAGCTGTCCTAGGGACCAGCCTTTGGGGCACCCACAACTTACAACCTCAACTCGCACAAGCGAAACCTCTCTTGTAATATGTACTTCCGGCTCTACCGTATTACTGGATTGCTAGCAGGAGTAGGATTTGTCCATCGCTGGAAGATTCGAACATGGGTAAATCTTGTGTGCTCACCGTCCTAGAATACCGTCGTATCACACCCCATCTTTCTCCATGCCTCGGGGACCCCCTCTCGAGGACCCCCTGCATCATAGAGGTCGGCTAATTGAAACACTCGCAAAGTATTCTGTAGAGCAGAGGCGGCTAAACGCTGCAAAGGCCACGGTGTCAGGGACTGCTACCACAAAGGCCATAGTGTCGAGGGCCACCATGGAGTTTGTGAAGCCCGCAGATGCTTCTGTATAGGCCTTGCTGTGCTCTTGCTTGTGTTTTTGTTGTATAGTCATGTTAGGATCTCAAGGTATCTTCGAGTACTTTTGTGGGCGTGACCCGTCAAGAACTTATTTAAGTCCTATGTATTTATATTGGTTGCTTGCTGCTTCTTGTGCGTCATTCGAATGGTTGCATCTTGACCAGAAGTGCTTATCCTTTGATTCCTGACTTGATTAGGGTCTTGCGAGTGCCGCGAAGGATGTGTCCTCTTCCTCTTCATCCTTAGGTCCTCCGCATTCAAGGGTGGACAAACTGTCTCAGCTCCCACTCATGTGCGACCGTGTTAAGCAGTTGGAGAGGAATGTGTTGATCATCCGCAGAAATGCTGATGTGTGGAAGTCAAAGGCGGAGAAAGCAGTTGAATGAGAGAATTATCTACTTGGCAAGGTCGCTCAGATCAATGAGCAACTGTAATGTGAGATTTTCCTCAACTACTTTGTATTCTTCTTGGCTTGTTATAATGTCAACTGACATGTCCTTGTCTTGTGTGTGTAGTTTTTAATCTCATTCCACAAGAAGAGAAAGAGTGCATCAACATTCGATTGAATTGCTTGACTCAGGCACAACTAGAAGTTGGGGGGTTCTTCTAGACTGATCGGAACCGAGCGACCATGCTAGCGACGTTGCAGGATCGCTTTGTGCAGGTGCTACACTTCTTCAAAAAAGCACAGATGTCCTTTAAGCATATTTTCAGGGCGATGTTTCCCCTGGACGCAGTCCCTGCAAGACTATTGGCGTTGCTACGAAAGTTCCATGATGCTGGTGTTGTACACGAGTGCGTGCACCAACAACTTGTCGTGGCTGCAAAGGCCGCGTTGGCATTTGTGCACATGCAACGCCCAGATGTGGACCTGTATGCTATTGCCAAAGGACCACCAGCACCTCCGGATGGTATGGCGTGGAACATGGTTCCACACTACCGGGGAGTCGCCCAGCCAGGGGAAACATTATCCGGCGGTTCGATGAGCGTACCAATGTCTTACTTCAGCGACAGTAGTGTTATCCTGCATAGGATATATAAGTGATGTAAAGCGTGTATAGTTTCGATTGGGCATTTTTGGACCTTGTAATTTTGCAAACTTGTTAACTTGCGTATGTTCGAGTGTGACTATGCGATGAATTTTTGTTAGCCCGACGCTTCTAGATCTCAGCACCTTGCCAACCTGTCAGCTGGGCTGCAACTGGGATGGAGTTTTTCAAGGGTTCGATTGTAAGTAGAATTAGCTACTCAGGAAATTGCTATGGTGAGTTGTATGTATGACGTGGTTCTTAGGGCGGGGCAGCCCCGAGTGCTAAATGCATAGAAATAAAAACATAATAAGACTCATAGTTAAGGCACTTAGCTTTATTTAATGGAGAATAGAAGGAGGTACATTGTTTGGCTAAGTAACCTGGCTGAGTAGCCTTATTGTAAAGATAAAAAATCTAAGGGTAGAAATGTCGCAACTACGTGATGTTCCATGGTTAGAGTATGCAACTCTAGTCTCTAAGTCCTTGAGGCGATAGGAGCCACCTGGGGTCACTTCAGTGACCATGTAGGATCCTTCCAATGGATATTCGATCTTGAGGTGCCCTTCCTGCTTCAGTCGCAAGACGAGGTCACCTTCGGCGAAGGACCTTGGGCGTAGCCGTCGGCTGTGGTAGTTGTAGAGACTTTGGTGGTACATAGTTGACCGTTCTGTGGCAATTTCGCGTGCTTTGTTGAGCTAGTCGACGGAGTCCTCGAGTACGGCCATAGATTCGGCCTCGCTATAAGTGATGACCCGTGGGGCTTTGTAGCGCACTTCAGCTGGTAGTACCGCCTCAGCACCATGTACCATGAAGAAGGGTGCGTAGTCTATGGCATTGTTTGGCGTTGTGTGTAGCCTCCATAGCAAGGAGGGCATTTCGTCGGCCCAACATCCAGCTGCTCGTTCGAGAGGCCTAAGGAGTATCTTCTTGAAGCCATTGTAGACTAGGTCATTGGCCTTTTCAACTTGACCATTGGTCTGAGGGTGTGCCATAGAAGCATATCTAATGTTGATGCCTAGGTTTTCATAGAAGTCCTGGAACTCATTTGAGGTTAAGTTTGTCCCATTATTAGTGATGATGTTGTGTGGCACCCCGATTATGAAGATGATGAACTCGAAGAACTTGATGGCGGAGGCGCCATTTTTGCTGGACATGGGCATGGATTCGATCCACTTTGTGAACTTGTCAACTGTGACGAGGAGGAAAATGTATCCTCTGGGCGATGACTTCTGTAGCTTGCCAACCATGTCGAGTCCCCACTGCACGAATGGACAAGCCATAGGTATTGGCCTAAGATCCACGCCTAGTGAGTCAGGATTATCTATAAATCACTAGCAGGCGTTGCATCTGTCGATGATCTCTTTGGCGTCAGGCATCGCCGTTGGCCAGTAGAAGCCAGCTCCTAGAGCTTTTGCGATGAGAGCGCGATTGCCGGCGTGATGTCCACGAGTGCCTTTGTGTATTTGGAGCGGGATGCCTTTGCAGTCACTGTTGGTGACGCATATTTGGAGGACGCCTGTGATGCTTTACTTGTACAACTCGCCATTGATGATGGTGAAGGCCGTCGAATGCCGAGCGATGTGTCGTGCGTCCGTCGCGTCATCCGACAGCTTCTTGGTGAGTAGGTACATGATATATGGCTGAGTCCAAGATGGTTCGATGAGCATGACCTGCATGGTACCTTCGGGTGCATGTCCCTGTGCTGCTTCAGTGGATTCTTCAGTTTCTTCAGGTGGCTTACACCCCGAGTGCATTGCCGCATCTGGTGGTCCTGTAATAGGCTTTAGCTTGATGATCGCTCGCGGATTTTCTCCAAGAATACACCAAGTGGCACCGGGGTGCATGTGGAGCCTATGTTGGCCAGTGTGACGGCCTACTCGTAGCTTTCACGGCCAATTTGATGTAGTTCCCAGCCGTCGAAGTCTCCTTTGAGTGTGTTGTAGAGGTCGCGATATGTGATCATGTTGTCACTTAAGGCATCACACCTGTTCATGGTCTGTTGTACCACGAGGTTGGAGTCTCCATCGATGACGAATCGTGTTGCGCCGCGGGCTTTAGCCATCCGCATCTCGTGGAGCAGGGCTTCGTACGCCTCTTTGTTGTTGGATGTATAGAACTTTATCCGAAGCACATACCGCATCTTGTCGCCCTGTGGAGATGTTAGGATGATGCCTACTCTGGCTTCTTCTCAACGCTTGGATCCGTCAAATTTCATAGTCCATAGATTGGACATATCCGTTGTATCTGGGAGCTGGTTCTCCATCCAGTGGACTAGGAAGTCCGGTAGTACTTGTGATTGATCACTGCCCGCCGCTCATAGGTGATGTCCCATGGGGACAGTTTGATGCCCCAGAGTGTGACCCACCCTGTTGCGTTGAGGTTGTTGAGGATGTGGTTCAGCGGAGCATCGTTAACCATGATTATCGAGTGCTCCTGGAAGTAGTGGCATAGCCGCTGTGCAGTCATGAATACACCTAGGCCATCTTCTTGTAGTGCGGGTACCACTTTTTCTGTGGGTGTAACCACCTCGCTGAGGTAGTACACCGAACGTTGCACCCCATGGACCTTGTTTTCTTCGGCTTGTTCGACCACGAGCATGTTCCTGACCACCTGGTTGGTGGTGACTATGTATAGCAGCATTGTCTCCTTTTCCCTGGGAGTCACCGGGATAGGTGAGGTGGAGAGCAGGCGCTTGAGATCTTAGAATGCTTCTTATGCCACATTCGTCCACTCGAACAGGTCTGCCTTGCGAAGGAGTTGGTAGAACTAAAGCGCCTTCTCGCCCATTGATGACTGCAAGTGCACATATCATTTGTAGCTAGTTTCAAAATAAAGATATCGATCCCACAAGGAGCAGGAGTCTGAAGTCTAATAATTCTTGAAATAAGTATTGCGATAGAAATTCTAGATAAAGTTCTAAGTGACAAGGTAAAATGCGAGTATTGTGTAAAGAGGTGTTTTTGGGTTTTGGGTATAAGAGCAATAATAAATTAAAGAAAAATAACTTAATACAGAAATTAAGTATCGTGTATGTAAGAAAGATTGGAACTGCAGTAGGGAAAAGGCGTTCTCAGGGAGTAGCGGATACACCACTAGTATTGTAAAGATTTAAGATAAAGCATATCATCATGAACATTCTCGATTATGTATGTGTGGGAGGAACTCCGTATGTGGATGAATAGGCAACAACCGCTGCTCACATCATCCTCATAACCACAACAGTCAGCAATCGACATTAATCAAATTACTGAGCTATTAAGGGACATAATCCCGTAGGACGTATCCCATGGCATGGATAGTGTTCCATGAGTTTCCTCGATTTCCCAAGCTGATACGTAAGGAGTGCCAACAGCTTTATAGTCACTATAAGTGCTAGCACGCCTCCGTCTACCAACAAGTAGTTCCGTCCATCAAGTCCCTGCAAGAGGCAAATATTAAGAGGTCGACTTCTCTCAACAACAAGATGTAGAGAATCTAACACATGGTCATAGCGATGAATATCATAATAGACTTTATCTTATTTCAATCTCATACTAGGATTTCTCCATCTCCCCAAGAACTAATGATCTACTCAGGCATGGAGGCAATCAACATCATGGCAATGATAATAGAAACAATCATAGATGAATAGTACTTGTATAAATCCACAACGAGTATAGGAATTACAACAAGATCTAGACAATATGTAGATGGGATGGATGGAGATGGTGGTGATGCAACGGTGGATGATGAAGATCAATGCCTTAGCCTCCCGGATCTGTGCAGAGCGAAGATGGATCCCTTGTGGATGAGTTCCCCCTCCAGATGCCTTCCGAAGGTGAGGTTTCTACGATTTCTGGGTGTTCTATATGTCATCTCCTCGAACCAATTGCACGGGGTGAAACTATTTGACGAGGCGGAGGTGGCGCCAACTATATGGCCGGAGCTATACGGGTGGAAGAGTTGCTCCCGCCGTATAGTTGGTCGTTGGGCTCTCTGCCTCCCTTGTTTGCTTCTTTTTTTTCTAGTATTATTAATGTTTACCAAATAAGCGATTTACATTGTTTTTGACTCCTTTTCTCCATAGTACAACTGCTTCAATAATTATATACATTGGATCCATCGTCTGTCCTGATCCTGGTGAAAACAGACATAAAATATGCTCGTAAGCATCTTAAAATACCAAAATCCTACATCTACAATGCAAAATAATAATGTAAAACATGATGCAAATATGCACTCATCAACTTCCCCAAGCTTAGACTCTTCTCGTCCTGAGTAAGTTTTTAGCTTAACGGATGTGATCCTCATATTCATGAAGCTGAGTCGATAAAATAAATGAGGCAATTGCAGCATGTGTTTATCATGTACGATACAGGGGAATAAGTTCATGAATAGTACCTTACTCGAACCATCTGAATAGTATTGGAAGGTTTCCACACCTTAGTTATCAATAGTTCATAAAAGATGAATTCAACACAATATAAAAGAATCCGGTTCAACTGAATGAGTTAACGAGGTAGTCCCAAGTGTATTAGGATCAACGTATTCACTTGGGATTCAAAATCTCAAAAGTTTCTCTTTGTCATACTACAATACAGTGGTATATGCCTATTTGCTCTTTGCGACATTCGCTCTTTTTCTTCCCCTTTTTTTTATTTTCTTTTGCATAGATGCTCACACTTTTGTTTTAAGTGATGTGCAAAGGAGCTAGCCATATATTCCACCTTATGTAGGAATTCAAAGTTCAACGATCTCAATTATCAAATTCCAACTATATATGACGCATTCATATGACTTGAGATTCTACCACGACTTGTTCTCACTCTATTTGAATAGCACTTTCATTTTCCTTTATTCAAGGTTTCGTTTTCAACTTAATTGTATAGATAATTTTCCTTTGTGAATCAAACCGTAGACTTACAGCATATTGACCGAATTATCTTTATGTGTTCCATTAATACCAATGGTGTGGAAGACTCCTATTGCTATCATCAAGTGCAAGTAAAATCATACCAAAGCCATTCATATATCAATAAAGCAAACACAAACTCAATATTGCTCCATATATAATAATAAACTCATAATTTCATAAAAGGGATCGACTATTCCTGAAGGGAATTCTAATGATGCAAACTTTATTTCTAGTTTGAACTAATGCAAGAATAATAATAAAAACTTATAAGATAGATTACAAGGTCTTAAAGATCTCCCCAACCTTGGAATCAAGATAGGGGATCCAATAATCCCTTGCGATTATTTGATACCGTGATTGTTGTAGACCACTGTGGCGCCATGGCATGTAACACCATGGTGCGTTGCTTCTTGTTGGTCTCCTCCAGAGTAGTTATGCGGCTGTAGCACCTACACATATCAGATTGCAGAGTGTCCACTCTAACCGCGAGCTTGGTCACCAATGGAAGGAGGTCTTCCTTCTTCTCCATCTCATTGAGACGGTGACGGACTTCGACGCGATAGAGTAGCTCCTGCTTCTGATATATCTCTAGTGCACGCATGCGATCCTTGGTCCTAGGGACAACTTCTTCTTCCTCATCCATAATTGATGGATCAGGCAAGTGGAAACCATACCTCCACTCTTCTTGAGATTTAACCTTCATACGAGCGCCAATGGTTGGCTTTGAGAGTGGAACCTCCCCTTCCTTGCTAGCACCTGCACCAATATTAGATAATTCCTTATGCTTGTGTGGCCTTGGATCTGTGGTGCTGAACTTGACCGTCTCCACACGCCCTTTTCCATGTGGCTTGCGATCTTCTCTCTCTTGTTGAGCTTTCTTCATCGCTGCCCAATTGATCTCCGGTGGATTATTGATGTCACGGCGGATGTAGATGTCAACCACGTCATCATCGGAATCATTGTTGAAGTAGCTTGGCTCGACATACTCCTTGTATCTCAGGCTAAACCTCTCCACCTCCTCGTCATCGTCCTCCATGGATGGGCTGCTAGAGCGGTCCCTGGAAGAAGCAATGAGCCCCATGGGTTTCCCACGGCCTGGGGCAGGATAGCGCATTGCTAGATTGGTTTCTGTAGATTGCGATTAGAGAGAGAGAAAATGGCAGTATATAAGAGGGGTCAGAGGTCGGTAAAACTCGCAATAAACACCAAATTGTCGTCCAAGAATAGAATCCAAACGAAACAGGGAAAGAAATCACGGATTTGGAAGTGTCCTGTCGCGTAACGACCAACTATATAGGCGCGGCCCGTATAGGTCCGGCCGTATAGTTGGTTTTGGGCAGATATTTCCAAATATCTCGAGTCCAGGTTGATTAAATCACATCTCGGAACCGACAATAACGTTTTTTTAGATGCATATATAAAATAAAGATCGAACAAAAAAGTGTCTGAGAGTTTAACGACCAATTATACGGCCGAAATTTTTGCTCCGGTCGTATATTTGCGACCGTATAGATTCAAACATCGAAAATCAAAAGTGCCTGAGAGTTTAACGACCAACTATATGGCCGGAATTTTTGCTCCGGTCATATAGTTACGACCGTATAGGCTCAGATATCAAAAACAATTTCACAAAGATGATACAGAGAGTTTAACGACCAACTATAAAGCGGGAGCCCCCTCTCCGGTCATATAGCTCCGCCTGTATAGTTGGTAAAACCCCTCTAAAACTTTAGAAAAACACAAGGAATTCGAAAATAGAATTTTCAAGAGTAAAAATTGTGAAAATGAATCACTTATTTGGGTAAGAACACTTACCTTGTACTTACCATTTGCTTAATCGGGGATGAAAAGTTCCTCCCACAACAAGGACTCCTTCTCTTTTGGAGGAATTGACTTTAGTTCATCAAATAATTCCCGTAAACAAAAATCACCAGGACTAAAGTTCCTCTCAATAAGATTGGTGTCTTCCTAGGCAAACATGGACACTACATCTAATATCTTTATATCCTGCCTTTGCATAATCTGCAATTCAAATTCTTGTAGTGAAAGAATCCAACGGATCAGTCTTGGATTATGTTCTTCCCTCTCAAGGAGGTCTTTTAAACCATCACGATCCATATGAACTCTCACCTTTGCATCAACTATGTAAGAACGAAATTTATCGCAAGAGAAAAATACAACAAACAATTCCTTTTCTTCCTTAGGGTAATTCTTTTGACCACCATTGAGAGTTCTACTAGCTTGATGTATAATATTAAATCTACGACCAATATGTTGTCCAAGAGTTACTCCTACAACATCATCACTAGCTTCACATATTAAGTCAAAGGTTGTATCCCGGATAGGTGGTTTAATGGTGGGAGCATGAGTTAAAGCATTTTTTATTTTATGAAAGGCTTCAAGACACTTATCATCAAAATTAAATCTCATTCCCTTTTGCAAGAGGTTAGTCAAAGGTTTAGATATCCTAGAGAAATTTCTAATGAACCTTCTGTAAAAACCCACATGACCAAGAAAACTCATTATACCTTTAATATCCCTAGGTGGTGGCATTCTCTCTATTGCTTCAACCTTAGCTCTATCAACTTGAATTCCCTTACCTAATACCTTGTGTCCGAGGACTATACCTTCTTTGACCATAAAGTGGCACTTCTCCCAGTTTAGAACAAGATTAGTTTCTTCACAATGCTACAAAACTCTCTTGAGATTATCCAAGCAACTAGTAAATGAAGTTCCATTGATAGAAAAGTCATCCATAAATACTTCCATTATAAGTTCTATAAAATCAGCAAAAATAGCAGTCATACATCATTGAAAAGTAGCTGGAGCATTACATAGACCAAAAGGCATACGTCGGTAAGCATCTAAACCGTAAGGACTTATGAAAGTTTTTTTAAGTTGTCATCCAGATGAGCAGCTATTTGAGAGAAACCAGAGTATCTGTCCAAGTAACAAAAATGAGTATGGTTTGCTAACCTTTCTAAAGTTTGATCTATGAACGGTAATGGATAGTGATCATTCCTAGTTTCTTTATTTAATTTCCTAAAATCTATGCACATCCTGTTCCCAACAATAGTTCTAGTAGGTATTAGTTCATTGTTTTCATTACGAACAACAGTAAAACTGCCCTTCTTATGGACACAATGAACAGGACTTACCCAATCACTCTCTTTGACAGGATAAATTATACCTGCGTCCAGTAGGCGTACAATTTCTTTTCTTACCACTTGTTTCATTTCAGGATTCAATCTTCTAATAAATTCCACAACTGGTTTTGCACCTTCTTCCATGAATATTCGATGTACAGCTATCATGGGACTAATGCCCTTCAAGTCATCCATTGAGTACCCCAAAGGCTTAGCAATTCTCCTTAAGTATCCTATGAGTTCTTCTTCTTCTCCTGAAAGTTTAGCACTAATAATAGGGAATTTATTGGTACCATCTAAAAACCTGTATTTGAGATTATCTAGTAGAGTCTACAACTCTGGGGGTGGTAATTCCTTGTCCCCTCTCTTTTCTGGCTCTTTCAAAAGCCTCATCAGTTGGAGGTCCCAAAATAGGAAGTGAATCGAATTCATCTTCTAGTTCTTCTAGGGACTTGTCCTCCATAACTATTTCTTCATAATTTGGATCTTCATTTATTTCTTCTTCTTGATTACCAAAGAAAAGAGCCGCCATTTCCTCAATAATTCTCTCTTCCTCTTCTTCTTGCTTTTGTGGAGGTTTGTCTTTAAATTTGGAAAAATGGAATTTATTTTCTGTTCCCCCAAGCTTAAGAGACATAATCTCCTTCTTGAAATTAACATAGGCACCTACATCACCCAAAAAGGTTCTTCCAAATATAATAGAACAAAAAGTGTCAGATGGCATATCAATAACTACAAAATCAATAGGAAAGTTTTTGTTGCCAATTGTGATAGTTGCATTGTCAACTACTCCCATTGGAATTCTAAGGTTTTTATTGGCTAGCATAATTGTTATATCAGTATTTTCAATTGTAGCCTCTTCTATTTCTTCTTTTATTTCTAGGTAGAAGTTAAAAGATATAACATTAACTTTGGTGCCAAGATCACATAAACCGTAATGAGAGGTTTCTTTAAAGATGCAGGGAAGAATAGGCTTACCCACATCTTTACCTTTGTTTTACCTTCAACCAATACGAAAGTTTCTACATCAAGTTCAACTATGTTATGGCGTGAGTACATATCCATAATTGCTTCCTTGGTTACCTCTTCATCTTTAGTTTCCTTCATATGTTCCACAACTTCTGGCATGCTTTCCTCTTCCCTCTTTTCCTGTACTGCTTTGACCTATTCATATTCAAAAATATGCTTTTGTGCAGTGTTAGGGAAAGGCACTTCATATATTGGTTCTATGGAGGCAAGTGTTGCTTTATCTTCTCTTTTCTTTTCTGGTTTGAGTGGTGGATCATACTTGACTGGACCCTCCTTTGGAGCTTTAATATGTTCTGTAAATGCTTTAACAACTTGCAACACAAGATCTGAATCCAGATAACGTTCTTTAGATAATTCTTTAACATGGCCTTTTTATTATAATATCATGCTCTATTTCTATGCCTCCTTCACTTCCTAGACCAAAATTCCATGAAACTCTATGATCACGAATTCTATTAAGTAAAGCCCAAGCTTTAGGTATAGGAAGATTCATAAAGGATCCTTCCGCGAAAGAGTCTAGTTCAATTTTATTAGGTTCAATTAAACCACCATAAAAGATATGTAGTAAATACCTTTCAGGCAAATCATGATGAGGACATAGTCGTAGTAAATCTTTAAATCTAAAATAAGCTCTTACTAGTCCTTCATTAGAACGATTCTTCCAAGTAATTATAAGATGCCTAATGCCAAAAGATTTTGATAATGGATAATATTTTGATAGAAATTCACATGCTAAATTATCCCAAGTAGTAGTGGCTTCAGAGGTACAGATCTATACCATGAGAGAGTTGTACTTGTGAAAGTTTGACTAAAAAGTTTAACCCTTACCTCATCGGTGGTATATCCCGTCAATAGAAAATTGCCACATATATCTTTAAAACATGCAATATGCTCATATGGATGAGGATCTTCTTCATCTCCAGTAAATTGCTTCTTATGTAGAATACTAAGTAGTAGAGGATTTATTTCAAACCCCCTTGTCTTCTTATTGGAGTTGTCTCTTTTATAAATATCATAGGGCTTCCCAAAGTGGTTGAGTGGGTTAACACTAGTCATATTCTCAAACTCCATCATGTTGGTGGAAACCTGTAACTCAAAACAAATTTTAGCAAGACAAAAAAAATGAACAAAAACTAAAAGACCTACATCGCTTAGCTCCCCGGCAACACTGCTAGAAAATAGCTTGATGACTACAAGTGCACAGATCGTTTGTAGCTAGTTTCGAAATAAAGATATCGATCCCATAGGGTGCAGGAGTCTGAAGTCTAATAATTCTTCAAATAAGTATTGTGATAGAAATGCTAGATAAAGTTCTAAGTGACAAGGTAAAATGCGAGTATTGTGTAAAGAGGTGTTTTTGGGTTTTGGGTATAAGAGCAATAATAAAGTAAAGGAAGGTAACTTAATACAGAAAGTAAGTATCGCGTATGTAAGAAAGATTGGAACTGTAGTAGGGAAAAGGTGTTCTCACGGAGTAGCGGATACACCACTAGTATTGTGAAGATTTAAGATAAAGATTATAATCATGGACATTCTCAACTATGTATGTGTGGGAGGAACTCCGTATATGGAAGAATAGGCAACAACCGCTGCTCACATCATCCTCATAACCATAGCAGTCAGCAATCGACATCAATCGAATTACTGCGCTATTAAGGGACGTAATCCCGTAGGATGTATCCCATGGCATGGATAGTGTTCCGTGAGTTTCCTCGATTTCCCAAGTTGATACGTAAGGAGTGCCAACAGCTTTATAGTCACTGTAAGTGCTAGCACACCTCCATCTACCAACAAGTAGTTCCCTCCATCAAGTCCCTGCAAGAGGCAAATATTGAGAGTTCGACTTCTCTCAACATCAAGATGTAGAGAATCTAACACATGGTCATAGCGATGAATATCAGACATAAGCGATTTATTAATATTTCCCTGCAAGAGGCAAATATTGAGAGGTCGACTTCTCTCAACATCTTGTTCGCTTCTGGTTTTCTTCTGGTATTATTAATATTTCCCAAATAAGCGATTTACGTTATTTTTGACTCCTTTTCTCCATAGTACAACTGCTTCAATAATTGTATCCATAGGATCCATCGTCTGTCCTGGTCCTGGTGAAAACAGACATAAAGTGTGCGCGCAAACACTGTAAAATACCAAAATCCTACATCTACAATGCAAAATAATAATGTAAAACATGATGCAAATATGCACTCATCACCCATCCGACTGATGAATCAACTGAGCGTTACAATTCGGCCGGCTAGCTGCTGGAGGCCCTTGACGTTCTTAGGCTTCTCCATGGCCAGTATGGCCTTTATCTTTTTCAGGTTTGCCTCGATTCTCCTTGCGAAGATAAGGTACCTGAGTAGTTGCCCGGATGGGACCACGAAGGCACACTTTTCTAGGGTCAGCTTGATCCTATAGCGGTCGAGGTTGTCAAAGGTCTCACATAGATCGTCGATGAGTGTAGCTTCCTCCTTGGTCTTCACCACTATATCGTCGATGTAGACCTGGATGTTGCGGCCAAGCTGGTTCTTCAGGCAGGCCTACATACACCGTTGGTAGGTGACGCCTACGTTCTTCATCCCAAAGGGCATCGTGGTGTAGCAGTAGACACCAAAACGTGTGATGAACGTTGTGTTTTCTTGGTCCTCCACTTTCATCTGGATCTGATGGTAGCCCGAGTAGGCGTCAAGGAAGCAGAGGCGCTTGCATCCCACGATGGAATCGATGATTTGGTTGATCCATGGTAACGAGAAGTGGTCCTTCAGGCAGTGCTTGTTGAGGCAGGTGAAATCCGGATACATCTGCAGGATGTTCGTGTCCTTCTTCAAAAGCAGCACGGGGTTAGCCACCCAGGTGCTTTCCTTGATTTCACGGATGAAGTTGGCATCGAGGAGTCTGTTGACTTCCATACTGACAGCTTTTTCCCTTTTTTCTGACAGTCGACACATCGACTTCTTGACGGGTCTTGCGTCTGGAGACACATTGAGTGCATGCTCGGTGAATTCCCTGGGAACTCATGGCATGTTCAGAGGACACTAGGCGAATATTTCCCAGAGCTCATGGAGGATTTCGACGAGTGCGAGTTCCTATGTGGAACTCAGGTTGTTAGCAATGAGGGTCGTCTTGGTCGGGTCTGTTGGGTGGACCTGGACTGCCTTGGTGTTCACCATGGATTCGATGGACAGGTCTGGTGCGTTCTTCTTGCTCATAGGAGGAAGTCTATTGTCCCTCGACTCCTTGAGCGTTGCGAGCTCCTCTTGCATGCCGAAAGATTGGGAGATTCTGTTGAATTCCCTATCGCAGTTGTCTGATCGGGTGAAGCTCCCGTGGACGGTGATGACACTGTTTGTCCCCGGCATCTTCATCACGAGATATGCATAGTGGGGGACCACCAAGAACCTTGTGAATGCCACGCGATCGAGGATAGCATGGTACTAAGAGGGCCTGTCAACCACCTCCAACTCCAAGCGCTAACATCGGAAGTTCTCGGGTGTACCGAAGATCACGTCCAGCTAGATTTTGCCTAGGGGGTAGATTCCCTTTCCTGGTATAATGTCATGGAAGGTCGTTTTGCCTAGGGGTAGATACCCTTTCCCTAGAGATGGGGATTCGCATAGCCCGTAAGGTACTGGCGAACATGAGGTTGATGCCGCTGCCGCCATCCATGAAGACTTTGCTCATCTCGAAACTGATGATCTATGCCTCGAGTACCAGGGAGGAATGGCATGGGCAAGGGACCTGGCATGGATGATCGGTGCTGTCGAAAGTGATGCAGGATTTGGACCCGCTGAGGTACTCAGGGGTTGAAGGTGGAGCGGTCACCACCAGGTTGATTTGGCAAGTGATTGCCTTCTGAGCCCTGTTTGATGGGCATCCTTTCTGGATCATACCCATGTTGCCCAGCGGTGCAATGCCCGAAAAAAATTTCCACATTAGAATTGCTTGTTGTTTTTATTTTATACATCATCATGACATCATGCATACTTTTTCCTAAAACTATTTTCGCTAAAAGTCTATTTTGTTTTCTAACTAGTACCCTCATTTAATTTCAAGTTTAAACCCGGATCTTTCCAGATATTTTATTTGTCAACAAACTATTTTTTAAAGGCTTGTTAAAACAAAACTAAATAATAAATAATAAAAATAATTTTTTTTAGACAAGGGGAGTAGCCGAACTAGGCCAGCCCATCCCAGCCAGCCTACGACCCTAGTCCCAGACTCCCAGGAACTGCACGCACGCCTCACACCACGTCCCGGTGGACACACACACCCAGACCCAACGGGACACCACATCCTTCTTCCAAGAAACACAACACCGACCCATGCACGCTACACCACACCAAGACCCGCACACACACGATCTCTACCGCACACAGGACACGCACGTGACCAGTTCCCCATTGCCATCGACCCCGCCATTGCGAACGCTGCCACCGGTCATGCGCCTCCTCTGTCCGGTCGCCGTCCCCGAGCGCCCCCTGCTCCGTCTGCGCCGCCCTGAGCTCGTCGCCGCGCCGCCCATATTCTCCATCGCCCTCTCTACTACGGTCGCATTCTTGACCCGCGACAAGCTCCGCCCGCCTCCCTCGCCCCCTCTCTGGCCGCCAGCCGTCAAGGCCGTCCCGTTGCTATATGCGACGCCGCAGATTCCCCCTTGTCAACCGACGACAATGGTCACCCCTGTGTCGTCCTCCCGTGAGCCATCATTGACCGCCCTGCCCAAGCAGCACGGGTCCACGCCCCTTCTGCTACCTCGCTGGCTCAGCGACCTCCTCCCTTGGCTCTGGCCGCCGCGAGGGGTGCGCCCTCGCCTCCCTGCCACCTTCGGCCAGCGCTTGGCCACCTGAACCTCGCCTCTGCACTACGCTAGTGTCCCATGCCTCCATCTGCATGTCACCAACCCCGTCTGCAAGGTGTTTGAGTTAACGTCCGAGCAGGACACAGCCTCCTCGCAGTGTTCCTGTGATCCTGTTTTGTTTTGTGTCCGCTGTCGTGCGCTTGTGCTATGTCTCCGATAGAAGACTACTATAGGTTCTCTCGAAGTCAACAAGATCATCACCAAGTTGTCCCAAAGATCCAAGTGTCGCCGAGATGACACCGAGAAACAAAAAGTGAACCCGATGAACCACCAACGAATGACCAAATTCAACACCGACAAGGCCTTCGACATGGAATTCCGAGTTCTACATCTCGGACGAAAAGCACGCCGATATGGATCCGAAGACCGAACCCGAATCAGAACCCAAGATCTCCGAAACCAACGTGTGACCTCTATTCGAACCACTAATTTATAAATTGAAATATTAAACTTGTTGCATATTAAATTATTCATGCCCACTTACATATTTGTTTAGGAACTTTGTCGAATCACCTAATAATTAAATATGGAGGCTATATGCGGTCTGTCTTATATTGACTCCATTTAAGTTGTGTAGCTCACTGATGCCATATTTTTGCTATGTTGTTTCGTGCTAATTAACATTTAATTTACGGGGTAGGTAAACAACTTGAGTCATAATATTTACTTGTCGGAACTTCGATTCCGCTTAATATAGCTATGTGGTCACACATCATGCCATGTCATGCATCATATCATGAGCATGTCGGATCTTCCGCCGTAGTATTAAATATTGCATCTAGTGTTTCTTTCTACTGCTTTGCCTCTTCATTGGATAGGCCGATGAGTCGATGTGAAATACGACAAGCCTTCGGTTGATCGTCTCAGGCGAGCATTCTCCACCTTTCTACATATTTTACATTTATAGTCTTTACTTCCTTCCTTTGATCTATTGATATCCTTATTATCGATGCTCTAGTACCATTTCTTTTATTTACCAGCTCTACTATATAGCCTTGGTTATCCTACTGTCTTATTTGATTAGCTAGCTTTGCCCTTGCCAGTCGTAGGCATGCTTAGTACTGCTCTCATACAGGTGAACCGTGATATCTAGATATGGTTGACTAAGATAATCAAATTGGTGATGTTGGTTATGATTATGGTGATAGCTTCACCTAATGATAAGGCCCCTACAACGACCACCTTTGGGGACTGCTTGAGTCGACCTAGGAACCGTTCGTTCTACGATACCAGTTCTGAGTTGATCGCGCTAACCAAATGTGGGGCCTCTAGGATCTCCCCTCAACTACCGGAGCTATTCGTATATCCAGAGAGTCACAAAGTTGGTTTTCCATTTGGTGCATACGCATAATATGTCTTCAAGCATGGGTGAGTTGATATGTCTTTGGACTTGATATTTTGATGGAATGCCATGGCTTGCATACATAAATTATGGTACACGGTGGCGGCACCCACGGTGTGTACAAGTTACCCCGCAGGGCCCGATCCATCAGTAGGCGCAAACGTTGTGCCTTCCTTGAGAATCGTCGTAGCTCTTGGTTGGTTCCACACAGTAGGCGATACCTCTGGATGTGTGTAGCATCCCAATTGTCTAACAATTGTAATGCTACTTGGTCTAGTAATATAATGGCTACTTCAACTATATAATTGTTGCATCATCATTATATCATGCTCATGTCATCATGCCACCTTGCATTTGAGCATCATATAAAACCCTTTTCCATTTGGTTCTTATCTCATCTGCATTATTAATTGTATTTGCCTCTTGATATTGTATTTGGTTCTTGATATATTGTTTAATGCCCAAGTTGAGTTGGGGGCATATCTTTTATTAACTCCACCACCTTTTCTTTCACCACCTTATAATTCCACCATCCAACTAAATATGAGCTTGGCACTTATTGGTTTTACCTCTAGCTCATGTGGGTTGGGATGGATCCAATTCTTGTCCACATGCTCTCATCTTAGCATCATGTTGTTTTCACATCATTGATATATGAGAGCCACATGGCCACCTTTGCATGCCTTGTGAGTGGAACCTTTCTCCTAGCTTCCATATGGTTCATCATGGAATTATGCTAATGTTGGAATATTTTGGGACTATTGATCATCTAGTGGAACATACACACTAGCATGTCCCATTCTATTTCAAACATGGCTATCTCCATCTATTCCACTTGGAATTCTTTCTAGATTCTTTTGCTTGGGCCTTACTCTAATTTTGGGAATGCATAATAATAATGCCATGTAATAACATTGTTTTCACAAGAATCAACATGGCATTAAATATTTGCATGGGCCATGCAAGTACCACCTTTTGCTTGTCATTTGGTTTTTACTTGTTTTTAGTTGGATCATGCCATCTCTCATCTATCTCTCACTCCTTTTAGCTTGATCTTAATTTGATCTAGCTTAAACCCTATCATCACATCCCTCTCTCTTTTCTTGTCTTGTTTTTGTTTGAGCTTGGTTAGTCTTGGCTTGTCCTTGTCCATAGCAAACCCTAGCTACAAATCTCTCCATCTCCTCTAATCTACCATACCCCTCCATCTAAACCTAAACCCTAATCTACACCTAATCTACACCAAACCCTAAGTACCCTCTCTTTCTCTCCTCCCTAGCCGAGCCACCCCTCCAAACCAGACCCAGCTGGCCCCACCGGCCACCCTCTCCCTGCCACCCACCCCGCCCTAGCTAACCCAAGTCCCCACCGAGCCTAGCTCCAAACCCTACCCTAGCCCGAGCCTCTCCTCTCCTTTCTCTCGCCACAAGGCACCCGAGCCTGCCCCGCCTCTTGGCCTCGCCTCTGGTCCCACCTGTAGCCACCCCCGCTGCTCGCTCGCCTGAGCACGTGAGGAGAGGCGTAGAGAAAGGTGGCACCGAGCCACCTTTTCCATCTACCTCTACCCCACGGCACCTCCGTCCTCCCCCTCGCTTTATCCTCCGCCCACCACCTCTCTGTCTGCCTAGATCCAGCCCAGCTGCTCTCCTCCCTCCCCATCTACCCTACCATCCCTACCCCGACGCCGCCGGCTTCAGCATCCACCAAAGCTCGAGGAGGCGCGTGGTCAGGCTGTCGAGGAAGGCCGGAGCTCCCATGACGACCCAGACACGGAGAGCCGAGCAAGAGGAGCCCTAGGACCCCTGCACACCAACGTGCCTCATGAAACCCTAGATCCACCTTCGCCTCGCCGCCACGATCGACCGCTGCCGCCTGCCGATCCGAGCCCACCAAGAAGCCCTTGGTGAGCTCCTGACCCCCTGGACAAGGTCCGCCATTGCTGCCGCCTAGCTCGCCGCCATTTCTCCGGCGCCCTCGGTGCGCCGTCGTCTTCTTGTCCGCTAGTTTTCCCTCCGCGTAGCAACCTATCTAGGCGCCACCGACCTCCCGACACCAAGCCCGGCCACAGACTGCTCGCGCTTGGAATAGCAGACCAAGACGTCCTGTGTTCGAGTCCTCGTCACGCGTCCAGCGCGAGCACCGATCGGTCCGCGGCTCAGAGAGAAGAGGAACAGTACGGCCGATCTCGTTTTGCAGATAACCCCCTGTGGCTTTTTACTCCTAAACCCGCGGTACCTCGAGGCCCACTAGTCAGCCGCGCTAGCGTTTTTACGGGAAACCCCCTGGCTTTTCTCGTTCGCAACCCGCGCTCTCACCCCAGCCCCACCTGTCAGCGCCTGTCCCTTTCGCTGCTGTCACGTGGACCCCGTGGCCGCTAGCCCCACCTGTCGGTCTCTGTGTCTGGCAGCAGCCACGGTGTAAAAAGTTTTCCACACGTGTGTTTCGCCAGGTCAGCTCGGCCCCATCATCTGCTGATCGTGTGGCTAGACCTGGCCGAGTAACAAAAGTATTTTCTGTAATCCGTTTTTAATTCAAATCTTTTAAATTTAATTCAAATTCAAATTCAAATCTGTTTTATTATATCTTTTAAAATATAAACCCAAATAATACAAATAATATATGTTTTCAAACCAGAAAAATGTGAGGAATTCAAATATGGCCTTCAAAATATATTTTGAACATTTAAAATTCCAAGTTTAATTAAAATTACATAAAATGCCCTTTGACTTAATAAATTAATAACTTTTGTTTTATAAATCCAAATTTAACAAATAATATGTCTAAAATGATTAGCTCGACGAGACCTTTCTGTTTATGCATTCCATGGTTTGATTTGGAGCATGCATCATATAAATATAAAGAGTACAGCAACTAAATTGTGAATAAAATGGGGCCAAAACTAAATAAAATGCTGTATTATTGTACTCCACACCTCACCCATGCCATGCTACTTTATTGCCATGCAAATTGTGCATCATTCATCATGGCATGATTGTTTGCTTGTCGCATTTAATTCATATGCTGGTGCACTTTATTTATGTTGGCCCTTGTTTGTTTGGTTCTTCTTCGAATAGACGCTGAGCAGGGGATATACCAAGATACCTGTGAGCACTACCTGATCCAACACTTGCTTCACCTGAGCTGCCCGGCAAGCACGACCACATGCTTGCATACATATAGTACCTATTGCCTCTATCCTATTCTTGCATCATTGAGTCGCGTTTGCATTAAATTGAATCCCAAGTATTGCATAACCTTTACTTTTAAACCCCACCGAAGCTTGTTCCTCCATCCCATGAGCCATTATTACAGGAGTTGTTTGAGCCATGTGAGTCGTAGAACAGCATGTGTAGGGTATGTGAGTGTCTGATGGATAACGAGGTACCTATACAACTTAACCTGAGTAGTAATGGGATAACTAATGAAAGTGGCATCGGTGAGCCATATCTCATATTTGGTTTTTCAGCTCACTTGTGTCCCGTGAGGACCCCGAGTACTTGATTCCTGCTCCTTGAATATTCGTTATCCACATCCGGAGGCTTATGAACCCCGAGCCGAGCTTGATTCATTCTTATTTCTTGGGGCCACAAACTAGTTTGAGGTTTTATTTACTATCCTGTACTTATGCCATGCTTTATGCTTTATTTAAAATTGTGCGAGGAGCACATCGCTTAGGAAAGCGGAGTGTTTTCGGTGTCGACAAGCCTAGTCACATTTTCGGGTTCCCAAATGCCATTGACGCAAACCTTGAGGCCGTCTCGAGTCATAACTTCGCTATGGTAGCTCAATGGGTGGCCTCAAATATTTCTGAACTGTAATTGCTTTGTCGTGATCGCCTCGTTGGGTTTTGATTTGGTTTTTCCGAGGCATATCGAGTGTGTGTTGCTATTTGTGCACCCTGCAGGTAAACTTTCAAAGCCGTGTCCGCGGTTATGGACGACTTGGAGCACGTTTCCGATCATAGACAAGCATAACTAAAGTACCGCTTTTAATGACTAGACTAGGTACCGACTAGTAAATAGCACAACACTCATGGAATGTTTAATAAACCGCCAGTGGATGGGGTTGTTCGTCCGCTTCCTCGTCGAAGTAGGAGGAGGATGGATCTGTGGATATTACCGCTTTAACTGTTATAATCTGTTATTGATTCACGGACATCCGCTCATCTCCGTTAGGCGGATGGTTAGCGAGTATCTATAGAACTGTTAGGGTTTATCTTCTGCAATTGCGTCACCCTGTGTTGTGTCCCTTTAGAGGCATAAAGACTTGCTGAGTACCCTAGGGTCTCACACGATAAATTATTGGTTCAGATGAACAGTACACTCGCAAGATGGATACCGGGTGGAAGAGACGACGATGTGGGCAACGATCATTCGGTGTAGAGATTCCGAACGGGATCCGTGAGATCTGTGGGGATGTGCTTATTTATGGGGCATCTTATGCCGATTTGCTTCTTATCCGCATCGATTTTGTCTTTCGCTTCCGCTTGATACTCTGTTGATTGATGTATGAGGAGATATCCTAAACTATTATATCTATCTAGGATATTTGGATCTTGCCGTATGGCGTTGCTATATTTCCTTTCTTTTTAGATGGAATGGCTCTGATGTACTATTGTATGGTGGCTTGCATACATACTCATTTGTGTATGTAGTTGATCCCTTCGCCTGCCGATTACGCCGCCCGTTCTTGTCCCGATGTTTGGAAATGGTTGGGACGGCCGGAAGGTCTACCTGTGAGTGGCATTTGGGCCCCACCGTACTATTTCAACCATTTCTGATCATCCAGGCTTGTACTAGGAGCGTAATTCACCGAGGTAGTTACAATGTGCGCATAGTTATGGCATAGTTCTTATTGTGAGATTTGGATGGCATGTATAATATGTTGCCTGCAGGGTTGAACATGCGTTTGGGTACAGTAGTGCACCCCTGCAGGGTAAATATTTTTGACAAGCCACGTGTCCACGGTTATGGATGCCTTAGGAGTACAGTGTCAGGATCATAGATAACTCCACTAATGTTTTGCCTATAATAATATGATTAGTAATTAGCCTTATCAACTAAACACCTTCTTAACTAAAAATTCCACCGGGTGTGTTCTGCAAGAGGACTTCCTCGACTAGTCTTCAAGAGGAAAATCTTCAGATGGGTTATGTTTAGTGTTATACTATTGTTATCGTATAGAGCTCTCTTACCTCTCTATAATAACCAAAGTGGTAGCGTGTCTCTATAAGTTAGACGGTGCAAGCTTTGCTGCCACTGATTCCACCATACCTATGTAGGCGAGGACCACCGAATTATAGACTCGCCGTGTACTAGCCTCAGTACTAATCGCTCTCTTTCTGTTTTCCTTTGCCCTCTACTAACACCCTTTGGCTTGATAGGTATGAGTTTGATGATGTTAGCAAGATTACCCTTCCGGCTTGGCCTGGTCAGGCTTTATGGACATCTCTTGGTTATTCTTCAGGACTCTTAGTCAAATTTGGATCTTATCCGTACTCATATACTATATTGGTATCTTCATGATTTGTATGTTTTTGTTGTATCTGTGTACTCTTGGATCATTGGAGTCATTGTTGTATATATAAGTTCTTGTGGACTCTGTTGTAAACTACTATGCTATAACTACTTGTAATCAAATCCCACCCACACGAAAGTGTCTGGTGGGTGTCTTTGAATCGCTTCTATGCGTGTTTTGGCAGAAAATGTTTTGATCTGCATAGACCTAATTCGAGGGCATTACAAGTGGTATTAGAGCAAAGGTTAACGATAACCCACTGGTCCATCCTATAGGTTAACCTTGCCAATGGACGATGTAGAGTGTCATAACTATTCTTTCTATTCTTACCTCTACATGTTTTCAATATGTTTTCTTACCTTTCTTCAAGTCTAAGGTTTCTCGTGGTTAGTTTTTGTCGTACCTTCAGGGTTCCACTTCCTTTTGTAACTGTGGTGCTACATCTGGTTTTCGCTCTATGTGATCTTTCGTCATTTGTTTCCGGTGTTGTGACCTCTAAGACGATAACCTACTTATATCTAGATCCTTTTACCAAAGCTTCTGAATATCTCTTGTCAAGATCTTCAGTCTAAATTTCGAGAGTTGGTTTGCACAATTCTCCTATTCATGTGCGGAGTAATGCTTTGAGTGCGGGATGGAGTCATGACCATACCACTACTCTTATCATTCTTTCTTGTACATTGATTGGTGGATCTACGCAATTTTACTCCTTCCACAAAAGATAGGGGTGGACTTTCACTACAAGAATCTGGGCGCATGACAATCTGATATCATCGTGGATGAGGTTCAAATTGTTGTAGATGGCCATCCGACGAAAAAATAGTTCATGAACCTCATGTCATAATTGAATCCGTGACATTATTTCTGTCTGAAAACGTCATGCTCGATCACGACGTTCCTGTAATTTTGTAACGGCCAACTAGACTAGCCTAGCCTAGGCCCGATCATTCATGACATTTTTTTGTCACGATCGAGGCCACGTGGCAGACGGTGCCGCGGGCAGCCGTCAGCGATGTTTGCTGACGTCATGTTCGCCATCTATGACATCATCGACATCATGATGTTTTTTCTGTCACGTCCTGATTTTGTTGTCTCCATATCCGTGACATCATCCAACCCGTTCATAATGCTATCCATCTCGTTTATGACATCACATGAGCCATGACGAATTTTTTTGTCGCCACCTTTCAACGACGTGCTAACACACGGATGGTTGGCAGGGCCAAGCTTGCGCCAATCGGACAGGTCCACGTGGGCAAGCCGCAAAACGCCATGTTGACAAATCAAAATGGGACACGTATCACCTACCGACGACGAATTATGTGTGATGACATGATCGTTGGCCGTGTCGTTTCTGTTTTATCTAGATAGTTGGCCAATGAAAGGCGTCCACTTCCGTGTTTACCTGTGACGGAAATGTTTCATCAAGAACAACTGAGACGATTTCGTTTTTGTCACGGATGCATGTTGGCGTCACTGTGAGACCAGGGGGCATTTGTGCATGTAAGTTTCTACTATCCCTAATCGTTTGTGACACATTTCACACCACATGTATCAAATAACAGAATTTGTCAATTAATTTCAGGACAAGTTTCCACATATATTTCCACATTAGTTTTTGAGCCAAAAGCCTCACAAGCTTCCACAGCCAAAAACTTTCCACAGCAGTTTATGAGCCAAAAGCCTCACAAGTTTCCCTGCCCAAAAGACTCACAAGTTTCTACACCAGTTAACTTTCCTATCCCAAGAACTCACAAGTGTCAACCACAAGTTCACTTACCTTGTGATAGCTAAAGTTGTTGTTGTTGTTGTTGTTGTTGCTTCTGCTGAGTCATCTGAGACAACAATTGCTAAAGTAAGTCGTTTGTATGGTTTTGTTTATCCTGCACTCTTCTTGCTTCTTCCACATTTCTCTCATGTCTTTAGCATACTGCAGCCTCTCTGTCCTGGCAGCTTCTTTTGCTCTCTGCAATTCCTCTATGGTACAACGCAGTATGTCACTCCCTGCTCTCTCAGCCAATTCCGCTTCAAGGCCAAACCTGTTTCATCTTGATGTACATGGATGGAGGCCGATGTTCTTCAGAAACGTTGGCCTTTTGCTGTCCAACGAGAGTGCAAAGTGCATAGCCTCAGTGGACGAACATGGTTCTTCCCCCGGGACATCTGGAGCCATCTTCTTTTCAATGATTTCCTACAGTATTAGGAATAGAAGCGGACATTAGAAAAATAGCAAGCAAACTACAATCGCATCGTATACAATAGAGAGATGAAGATAGCAATGAATTTTACGAAGATGAAAAGTATTAAAGCTTACAATAGCTTCCTTCACATTCTGAGTGTAGCCATTTTTCAGGCTGCAATGCGTTGTTTTGAAGAGTTCGAAGGCATCGTTCTCACCGTTGCACACAACCTGATAGCTACAAGAACCTGTGGCAGTAGGGTACAAAACTTTGCTCCTGTTCTCCTTGCTTTTTTACAAGTAATCTACATAAGTAGAAACCATACAGTATAAGAGGCAGTTCTAGTCAAACAATGCAAACATAGGGAGTAACAATATAGGTGTAAACAAAAAGTAACCTATTTCCTGGGGTCAGACCAATTATCCACAAGCTTGCACTACAGCTCATCGACCATGTGGTTCAACTCATCAGGACATTTCCTTGTAACTTGCTACAGTGGGTAGGGACCAAATACTTCTTCTTCATAATATGCCGTTGATTCCTTGCATGCCACATAAACTGATTTGCGCAAGCATTCCACATGTCAGGTTGATTTTTGTCCATGGCAAACTTTTGCTGAAATAAAACATGGAGAATCTGCATTTGCATGAACAATGAAACGGAAAGGTAAAGGATAGCTAAGTCACAGAATATACAGAAACTTTGCCTATGAAGTCTGCTTGGACATCAGCCCTCTCCTTGTACTCTTTCTAGTGGGGTAAGATTGGCATGCTTGTCGGGCCCTTGGATTAATCCTCCGAGAATCCCTGTTATGCACACCACCACAATCCCAAGATCAGACAGTCGTTGCACATAACCGACAAGTATCAAAGTAAACATCAAATACTTAAGCGGATACAAGTCATACCTTAATGCCCTTATGGCTACATCAATCAACATCAGCAGAACTTCATCATGCGTAGAGCCCGAGGCATGCCTTAACCTACATGCAACTGACTAGGAGAACGTCCTAGCTCGCATAGTTATCAACTTCACCTTCTTCTCGATATCCGACCAAGTTAATAGCCAAGGACAAAGCCAGTGCGTACTTTGAATGTACTCGCAAACCACCTTAGGAGAATAATACTAACAAGAGGATATGCAATATGGCTGTGGTAGTAGGAGGGCTCTATGAGAGGTTCTTTTCTCAAATAGTTTCTCGTGTAGATATAACATCTACATATCTTTGTTGAGACCTTTTGTAAAATGTTTTGAAAGTCTTTTTGAAAAGTTTTGGAAAACACTAGGAATGGGTCACCCATTCATTTCTTCCTTCCGGTCATTCCATGACCAAACTCCTTTCCTTCCTTTCCGACCATCCCATGGTCAAAGTATTTAAAAAGCCTTTGCTTTTCTAGAAATCCTTTTTGAAATCAAAACCAGCACCGCTCTACAACAACCTTCCCAACCATCCATGACCATGAACACGGCTATTCGAATAGATTTATACTCTGCAGAGGTTGTACACTTTACCCACACCATCCAGGTACCCTACCCTGATCACCTATGGATCGTGGGTCGAGTAACCGATCAAGACTCTCCATAGGCCACTCTAGTATAGGCCATACCCTATGAGTTGTTCCCCTTAACACAGTGAAGTCCGGGCCAAGGACCAACCGAAGCGCAATCCGACTCCTCGAGAGTGGGCACTTTCAATGGGAGGCTCATAGTATCGCTCGACTGCTCCCTAGGGCAGTTCACAATTCCTCCAGGTGATTGTCTAACAGTTGACCCTCTCTGTAAAGGAACCTCGATATTATAGGGAGATGATCCCTTATAAGTAGTTGTGAGAATTCCCACACCAGAGTAGCAAACTTCAAGTCCAGCCCTGTCCCATTCCAGAGTAATGTGGTTGCACGGGTTAATTCTTCTGCCAAAACTTCAAAGAAACGGGTGCGTTTTTGTAAACCTTTTTCCTCCATATTTCCTTCAGCATTTTGTAAAACAAAACCTTTTTACTTTCTCAAACGTCTCTTGGTAGGTCAGACCTCACCAAGGTTTTATCATAAAACATTTTGTAAACTTTTTCCGAGGTCTTCCCATCCTATAGTTTGCTTCGGCTAAAACGGGGTCTCCAATAGGGTATGGTGTTATACAACATCTACCATACTAGGGACAAGTAGGTGTCGTCAAGGGGTTATACTTGGTAGTACAAATGTGTAATGGTTTGGAGGAACCAAGCCACTACCAGATATAGATCATCATATAATAAAACAATGCAGTTTTAATTAAATGGTAGGTAAAACATGCATAACTAAAACAATAGGACAAGGCTTATGAGCAAGAAGGTGGCTTGCCTAAGATCATCAATCTAGCAATATATATCCCTGGACTTCTTTTTAGAGAACAATAATAATAATAAAACCATCTTCTTTGGGTCATCGATTTAATCGCAACTATCATCGTTAGATAGAATGCATGCAAGCAAACAATGGGCACAATCAACACAAGGCATACAAGCACCAATATAATATAGCAAACAAACATTCAACACATTACTAACTTTAGTAGGTTTTGATAACTTGAGTTTAGAGCAGTTGGAGATATCGGAAATGTACTTGGAGACTTCTTTAATGATTTATTTGTCGAATACCACTTAATGAAGGGATTTTCACTAAGGCTTGGGTTTGGGTGATATCAATGTATAAGGATAATATCATAAGATAGGTTTTGATAAAACAAGGCTACCAAAAGTGGTTTCACTAATTTTGCACATTCCTATATTTATTTATGGCCTTTCTAGTGGAATAAACCCTAGTTTTAGGGAGTAAATCATCATAAAAGATCTGAAGTTCAAATAAATATTTCCTCAGAGGGGTCTGTATATATTTGAGTTTGTGATTTTTGAGAGTTGGAATCACCTCAAAATAATTAGCAGAATGCCCTTGGGAAAATCCCAAAAACCAATTCTGCAAACAATTTGTCTTTTTGACCAGATTTGTTTTATAGGTCTAAAAGACATGATACTAAGGATAGTGGATAGGATTACAAATACCTTCCAGTAGCACTATTTTTGGAGTTGATAAGCTTCTAAAATGATTTATCTAGTGATAAAACCACATATAGAAGTATTTTATTCATTAAAATTCAGCAGAGGCTCAAGAAATAGTGATCTCCAATGTTTTGATAGGTACTGATATACCACATCACTGAGAGTTGAAATCAACTAAAAACGGGCTACGATCTGGCTTATGGAATTTTATAAAGTCATGAATGAATTGTTTTTGTTATTTTTACTATAGGAAGAAAATAACTCCACTTGGCATGGGACCAATGCCACAAGGCAGGTACTTCTCTTAGCTACCATAAAAAGTTGGATTCACCCAATTTGGATCTACAGAACTCACTGAGTGATTTAATGGTTGAAAATGACACATGTTAAGAGATAAATTCCCAAGAACAATACTATTAGTATTTGGGTGGGATTTTGTCATTGCATGTTTGAGAAAACATGTATGTGCAGGCACAAATTTTTATCTTAGCATTTGCATGTATTTTCCAATTTCAAAAGGATTTAAATCTAGTTGCTATATTAAAGATCTAGTAATACTAAAAGAATTTACATAAAAAGAAAGGGGCCGCGGGCCAGAACTAGGGCGGAAATGGGCCGTTGAGGGGCATTCGACCCACCCAGGCTGCGCCGCGCGCGGTAAGCGGCTACTTCGAACCCGACAGGTGGGACCCTGGGGTTAGTAAGAGAGGAGGGCAAATGGGTATCTGGGACTCCTGGCCGTTGGATTAGAGGGAGATTGACGGACGTGGTGCTTCGTCCTCGCCGAGATAGCTGCGATGGCGGAGAAACCCTAACTAGGTCGGGGCGGCGGTGGTGAGGCTTACCAGAGGCTTCCTGATGACGTAGAGGTGGCGGAGGTGAAACGGTGTAGCACCCCGGTAAAATCAGTACTAGAAAATTGCATGTTGTTTTTACTTTGTGCATCATCATGACTGCATGCTCATGTCATCATGCCACATTGCATTTGAGCATCATTATGTCTACATGCATTTGTTCACCTAAAACTATTTTCTAAAAACCTATTTTTGTTTTCTAGATATTCCTCTCTTTGTTCAAATCGAAAACCCTAGATCGGTCTGTATCTTTTATTTGACTAAAACCTAATTACAACTGTTTTGTTTGAAATAAAATAAATAAAAACATATTTTATAAATCGGGGAAGGCCGCCACTGGCTAGGCCCAAAAGCTTAGCTGGCAGCAGCCTACTACCCCAAATAAATAAATATCCTAACCCTAGACCCACCTACCCATCTACACCCCACACTCACCGAACCACACCGACACATTACATCACACTGCTGCTGTCATGTGATAAGACGCTGAAAGCAAGCAACGTTGCAGCGCGCCGCACCGACACGCCCGCGCACGACGCAGCGCCCACCAACCCCACGCTCCTGAAACCGTCGCCCGCATTTGGCCCCATCCCGCACGTAGATGCGACCCCAATGCCACCGTCCCTCGTCTCATGATCCCCTCGCCCTCTCTGCTCGCGAGAAACCGCCAACACCACCTCCCTCCTAGGCTCGCTCGCACCGCTGCCTAGACCCCGCGTGGCCCGTGTCGCTGACCTGCCCTCTCCTCCAGTCGTCCGAGCCCCTCGTTGGCGCCGTCCCACACGACCTCGTCTGCCAGGAGCCCGCCGCTCGACCAGAACAATAGCATCGCCACACGCGCACCGAGCCAGTCGATCTCGCCACGCTGCCTTGGGCTCCTCCTCGATGGCGAGCCCTACCGCCCCTCTACCTCTCCTGCTCAAGTCCCAATGTCGTCAGGGGCCCGACGACCTCGAACGGGTCTTCCTCGCCTCCGGATGCTTGAGCATGTCCCCGTCCATCGTCGGCTCCGTGCATGCTGGCCCTCTCTGCCTCGGCATAAGATCCTCCTCACCGCTAGGGACGCGCGCCCCTTCGCCTGCGACCCTACCTTCTGCAGGTCGATGGCCTCGCCTCCTATAGTGCCGTGCTGCTGCACCCACGGCTCTCTGTCCTCTGCCTGCCTAAGGTTGTCGTCAACGCGAACCTTTCTGCCTTGACGTACCCTTGTTTTCGGTCTGCGTGAATCCTCCCCTTGAATTCTATGTTTGTCATCGCCCATGTAGACAACGCCCTGGTGTCCGCAAGTGTTCTATCCCAATGATCTACGGGTGGGGTGTGGCGTGGACAACGACCGCGTGAAGATGCGTTATGCCACCTAAGGAGTACCGAAGTCCCGCGAAGTTCTCCATTCGGGTTTTTGCTAAGATTTTCTGAAGACCAACGGTGCAACCCAAGTTCTCCATCGATGACAAGATGCTCGATGTCGAACCCGATGATCCGAGGACGGAACCCAAACCCTCGGAACTACCAAGATCACCCACACAGATCCGAAGACTGATCTCGCCGGATGTAAACCCCTAGAAACCAAGATCTTCGACCCCTAATGTGATCCCCTCTCTGAGACCCTATTTTTATAATATGACATTATCACTTGTTGCATATAATTATTCATGCTTGCATACATGTTTGGTGGTTTGGGGGCATTATGCCAATTCACTCATAATTAACTATGGAGCGCATATGCGGGTTATTCTACTCTATTAATGCCTCCATTTAAATTGTGTAGCGAACCGATGCCATGGTTTACCTTATTAATACAACATTTAAATTGTTGAGTATCTAAATAACTTGAACCATTTAATTAACTGTCGGGACCCTGGTTCCGCTTAATATTTCCTAGTTGCATCGCACCTTTGCCATGTCATACATCATATATGCATCATGTCGATCTTCTGCCGTAGTATTAAATAGTGCATCCGGTGTTTCTTCTAGTGCTTTGCTTCTTTACGGGATAGGCCGTTGAGTTGATGCGAGTATCGACAAGTCCTTCGGATAATGAATCTCTAGCAATGTTTTCCAGGCGAGCATCTCCCCCTTTCTACCTATTTTGCATTTATAGTGTTTACTTCCTCCTGTTGATCTATTGCTATCCGTATTGCGATGCTTTAGTTTCCATATACCATTTATATTCCTTTCAGCCTCTATATTGCCTGAGACACATCCTATTGCCTGTTGTTTGATAGATAGTCAGCCTTGCGAGTCGTAGTTGCTTGCTTAGGTGCTGCTTCGCGTCGTTGTTGTTCCACCGTTGTTGGAAGGTTGGCACATGCTTAATGGTGGAGATGATCATGACTTCAATTACAACTTTATATTAAAATGCTGGGAATAGATATAACTAATGCAGAGGCACCGGTGGGCAATAGCTAATATTTGGTTCTTACATGCTCACTTGTGTCCTGTAGGCCCTGAGTACTTGATACCTGTTCCTTGACTATTCACACTATCCACATACGGGAGACTATTCACTTTATTTCTTGGGGCCACAAAGTAGTTTGGGGCTTTATTACTATCCTGTACTTATGCCATGCTTTATAGATTTATTTATGATTGTGCGTGGAGCACCTGTACTGTTTTGGAACATGGAATGTTTTCGCGGTATCGACAAGCCCAGTCACACTTTCGGGTTCCCCATTGTTTACAACCATTGTCACAAATCCTGGGTCTATCTCGGAGCCGGCCAACTTTGTTGCGGGTAGCTTAATGGGTGGTCCCCTGACATAATTTATGAATCCTGTGAATGCTTTGTCGTGAGGCCTCGTTGCTTTTTATTTGGTTCTTCCTGAGGTTGATCGTGTGTGTGTTGCTATTTGTGCACCCCTGCAGGGTAAATCTTTCTGAAAGCCGTGTCTCCGGTTATGGACGACTTGGAGCACAGTATCTCGATCATAGACAACCATAACTAAAGTAGTGCTATAAATTTGACTATGACATGTCTAGTAATCAGTATCACTACATGGTATGAGCAAATAAAAAGTGCCAACAACTGCTGGTTTTGGGATGTCTCATGCTAATTGTATCTGACTAGTAAGTATTGCAACTATAACAGAATGGTTAACTAAAGCTACCCACTTCTTATGATATCAGGATGACTCATGCTATCTATATCTGTCTAGTAAGTGCTGCAACTATAATGGAATGAATAAAACTGCCAACTCTGTGAGTTCCTTGGTTTGACTTCCTTGTTTGGTCTTGAGGGGGAAATACCAGGATGGATATGTTTTGGTGTTACTATCAGGTTGGATCCAAATAGATATTTCTTATCCTTCTCTAATAGCCGACAGTTGTATCGAGTATCTATAGGTTGTTTAGTGCATGATGCGCTGCCGCTTCAGTCCACCATACCTATGTAGGCGAGAGCCGCCAAATTCTAGACTCGCTGTGTACTGGCCTCAATACTGACCGCTCCCTTTTTCCTTTGCCCTTTGTCGGCACCCCTTTTGTTTTAGCAGGTATGATATCGACGTCGTTAGCAGGGTTACCCTTCTGGCTTGGCCTGGCAGGGTTATGGACGCCGTTGGTTATTCTTCAGGGATCATATCCCAATTTGCGTCTTGTCCGTAGTTGGATATTGTCTCATTTTCAAGGTGATTTGGATCTTTACATTGTATATCCGTATTCTTGACTCATGGAGTCGTGTTGTATATATATTTGTTCTGTGGGTTCCATCGTGAACTATTGTGTAATGGTATTACTTCGTTTTCCACCCGCATGCAAGTGCCTGATGGGCGTCCTTGAATCGTTTCTATGCGGGTTTGGCGGGAAGCGCTGAAATCTACATAGGGCCGATTCGAGGGTGTTACAAACGGTACTTGACAGTGACCTCGCATATGGGTGGCAAGATGGGGTTCGATGATGGGGGACATCGCGTGCAACTGCACCGGTAAGGATTGCTTCGGTGCTCACCGGGGCTTTCCCTGGTGTGCGTGCATGTAGACAACGGGGCTCCGGGAGGGATTTTAGGGTTTGCCAGGGTCCAGAAAATGGCTCGGTCCTAACGAGAAGGGGGTGAAGGGGCAGCGTTGTTGAGGGAGTCGCTCCCCTACAACCTCGCACACCGACGGTGGGTCAGCTGCTCCTGAAACCAGAGAAGAGCATGGGAAAATATCTCAAAGGGAGGGGATCCTAACAGGGTGGAAGAGAGGATTTGGGGTGGTCTAGTTTAAGGGCTACCTTTAACACTTGCTCCTAGCACCGAGGGCATTTTTTGCTTGTCTCAGGCAGCAGAGAGGGAGAGAGCATTGGGGGTCTAGAGGGGCGAGAGAGGGGAGGTAAGTGAGTAGGAAATGAACTAGAGAGAAGGATTTGCCTGGCCTCTGGCCTTCTTAAAGAGGAGGAGGGATCATGGTGGACATGGTTAAACCTAGGGTAGGTGTTTGTGCATGGCTTCCTCATTGGGCAAGCTGGGCGGTGGAGTTGGTCATGTGGGTCAGTCAGAGAGTTAGTAAGGACAGAGAGGTGGCTACTTCAGCAAGTTTTGAAGAGTTCTTGGCGTGTTGTGGTTGTCCCTCTTTCTCTCCTCTCAAACAAACACCAAGGAAAAGTGGGAGGGTGGTTTGCTATAGTGTTTTGGTAAAGTGCATGCCGACTAGAAGATATTGGGGTGGCTGTGGTGTTCAACTAGCCATGTTTGGTGGAGTTTGGATCATGATTTTGAATAATATCAAAAATTGGCCATAGCAATGATCATGAAGCATCTCTTGATTTTTGATCTTGGAAAGATGAGGCAACGATACTGATAGCTAGGTATGGTCAAGAGAGACCTCCAAGAATTATTTGGGATTTTTCAGAATATTCTATACCCTCATTATATCAATTATTCAAAAAGTGCATAAATGAGTTAAATGAATTCATTTTATATTTTTGAATTGGACAGGATGTTTTTTTGGTTTTAAATGGTCCCAAATATTATTTCACACTTTGGGGAATTTCCCAAGTTTTATTGGGGAATAAAAGTATTTAAAAACCATTATTTTTCATTTATGCCATTTAAGAAAATAGGCAAAAAGAATTATTATGACTCTCCAAAAATATTTATTTTTGAAGTGGTAAGATAGGGTATGATTTATAGGCCTCCAATGTGCCTAAAGTTGGAGAGGTGATTTGGGTAAAAACCAACTTGCCTTTGTAGAAAGAGATTGGGGTTTTTGTCAAATAAAAGAATTAATTAGTTTTAGGGTTAAGTAATTATGGAAATCCTTTGAAAAATTTATATCTCCATGGTAGATGATGTATACAAGGTGTATCTATCATTTGGAAATTTGGGTTATGGCAATCCAACTTGATTTTTGATGAGAGCATGGAATAGATGATCTTGGGAAAGTTAATATCATACCATCAAAACCTTGTTGGATCTTGGTACTTAGGGTTCACCTTGGGTCAGAGGCTATATGTATGGATATACCAAGTGATGTAGATCATCATGCTATAGAGGTTTGAGGAGTATCATGGTTGAGCTCTCCAAGGATTGATGACAAACTTTGAATAAAATAAGGGTGCCAAAACCATATTATCAACTAGCCTTCAAAACCATGTGGGTTTTGGAAGCACAAGGATCCAATTGGAACAATTAACCAGGCCAAGAGTTAGTCAAAAGAAGATAGTATGGATATGTGAGCTTCTTCCAAATTAGGCATGTTGATAAGTTTTGCAGGAAAGATTAGTTTCTTGCCTACAAAACCATCAAGAACAAGTGGATTAAAGGATGACCTAGGCAAGGGAAAGAGTGGTCCTTTGTAGTCCTTAATATGTTCTACAATATGGATCAAGTGCATTACCAAAAATGTAGAAGGATTGGAGATGAGGGAGACTCAAAGATGGCATATTGATATCATTTCCAGACATAGTTATATTTTGGCAGATTTAGGGTTTTTTACTAGAATATAAGAGGGGATGCTTTTGATTGGTTGCAAGGTACCAAAGCATCATCAAGTGGATGATGTTAAAGTGTAGATGGAGTATAAGGGATCCATGCTTGCATTTGGTCTTTATTGACTTGGAAACTTCTATAAAGGATTAGTGTTGAAATGGTCTGATCAAGGGTTTTAGATGATCACGTAGTAGCTAGAGGTCAGATACAACTTTGCAATCTTTCTTAGGGTTTGTGATCTTAATTTAGATTGATCCTAGGGTATGATCTCCTAGAGTAGTTCACTTTAGTTCCAAAGCAAACAAGTCAGACAGCAGATCAAGGCAACTCCTTTTACAATCAAAACAAACCTACTAATATCGATACCTCCAAGCCTAGCTTGGGGTAAGGACGGGTATTTTTAAATGAGTTGTATTTTGAAGTACATGAGAGTACCTTGGTATTTCTACACAGAGTAGAGTTCAAGGATTTATAAAAGGTGTTGGAAAGCCTAGGTGTTGAAAACATAAGGAGATTATAGTTTATAACTCTCCATAATGTGGTCAATAGAGGCTACTAAAATAGTTAGGGTTGCAAAGACATGTTGGCTTAGATTTTTGAAATGATAGAACATTGGAGAATATGTAAAATAAGCCAAGATAGTTTTGGTGAAATAGGTTTTGTCAACTAAGGGTAAGGTAAGGAGTCTATCATCTAATGAATTGCTAGATGCATAGACACAGGCAAACAAACAATCAAACATTGCATCACTTAATAAGAAAAAGGTTTTGTTCCCCCTAATTTTTGCATTTTGGACAACTAATTAAGGTTGCTGAAATTGGGATGTTACAATTCTAGTCCTTACTATGACTTCACACTCACTAGCAAACCTAGCAGCAACACCCAGCTTGTTTGGTCTAGTTCCTGGAAGAAGTTTAAGTGAAAGCCTCCCTCCTTTGGACAACTTCTCAAGCCTCTTCCCCATGTTTTCCCCCTCAACACCAGTGCTTGTCCATTATGCAAAACTATATCTTCATAATTCTGTGTTTCGGTGTCTTCAAAACAAGGTACATCAAAGTCTTGAGACATCTGGTAGCCATCATCATCTACAGGAATACAATGTGTTGATTTAGTGTTCCACAGTAATATGATGGGATTAAATGGATTACTGTAGAGCAAGCAATCGGTTTAACGCATTACCACGTTGAAACCAGTCACTCCAGTCTTGACACGGTACTTCATGACTAGGATCACATTCCCCATATTCGGTAGGTGACTCATCGTATTGGGTAGCTGACCCTTGACCCTCAAATTGGGTACCAGAGTCCTCACCGTCAGCAGCTGAACACAAATGTTGGGTAGCTGACGCAGCACCTTGGGTACCTAACCCATCGGTTTGGGATGGTGCACGGTCGCTTCGGGGAGGTGCCCCAAACAGCTGGGAGGTGGCTTCTGGATTTGGAGAGGTGGCAAGTCACCTTTGGGGGATGGCCGTGGGTAGAAGGATGCATACTTCATCACTTGGGAAGGTGGCTTCTCGATTTGTAGAGGTGGCAGGTTGGCTTTGGGAGGTGCTAGAGGACGACATGGTGTGGGTTGGGGTTCCACACCTTGGGTATGTCGCTGATGGCTTTGGGGGGTGCATGCTAGCTTTGGGGAGGTGGCTAATGGCTTTGGGGAGGTGACGGCCGGCATACCAGTGGGTCAGAGGGAGTGGGCAGCTTGCCTTGGGAAGAGTGCTGCTCAAGTTGGACAACTGCCACCTAGCCCTGGCCAGCTAGTTTCTTGCCTTGGGCTATTGCCTTCTTGGCTTGGGTAGGTGGTAGATTGATGGCTGCTAGCTTCTCGCCTTGGTGGGTATCAGGAACTGCAGCTTTAGCCACTTGGCCGACATCAGGAACTGTAGCTTTGGCCACTTGGCCGGCATCAGGAACTGCAACTTTAGCCACTTGGCCATCATTAGGAACTGCAGCTTTGGCCACTTGGTGGGTATCAAGAACTAAAGGTTTACCTACTTGCCCGACATCGGGAACTACATATTTGGCCACTAGGTTGCCATCAGGAACTGCATCATTGGTCACTAGCATGGGAAAATGAAGTGCGGCTCTAGCCACCACGAGGGCATTAGGAAGTGCAACTTTGGTAGTTTTCTTGGCATCCGAAAGGGAGGCTTTGTTCGTTTGTCGGGCATCAGGAAGTTCACCTTTGGCAACATTCTGGGATACACTCTGAGTTTCTTGTGAATGGGTCATAGGACTTGCTGCTTTTTTTGTTCGCAATGTGGAACCTGGAGGTGGAAGTCCTGCTTTTAGCAGATTCCCCTTGGACTTTGTGTGTCTCTCATTTTCTATGTCTGGAGATAGTATTGATGCCACTACGTGCTTGCGAGATGATCCACCACTAGGATCCATCCTTCTCCTGGGAGTTGTCTTCTTGAATTTTCTCTGCTTAAGATACACATTTTACATGTAATAGTCAATTAGGGAAAATAAAGAGGAACAAAACATATGGCAAAAAGAGTAAGCGAATAATTCCACACAAGATGATTTTGCAGCACCTTAATTGTGGAGAAATCATGACAAGATGGTGAGCTAGCAGGTAAGGGGACTACCTGCAGCCCAGTCTCCTCGCTGACTAGTGTTTCATCACCTGATAGGTCACCTTCACTGATACCCCCCTCGGCATCATACCGAGGTCTAGAGGGATCATTGTTGCTCTTTTTAGGGGAGAATACAGTTGGGGATGCAACAACACTGGCTACGAACCTAATACCAAGTCGTTTCATCCATGGATTCTTTCGCATGATGGTTTTCATCCAACTTTCTTCCACCGGTATTATTTGTGGTTCTAACATGAATAAATAATCCCAATTAATCTAGAAATATAAAACTAGGTGCGATACCAACCTATGTTATATAGTATTAGTACTCATCATTTAACAGGCCACCATGAGCAATTTAAACAAAAAGATCGTAGGCTGCCAAACTAATGCAACACACGGGATAACGTAACATGGTCAAAAGCCTTCCTTTTTGCTACTTCTAGGAGGGTGAATACACTTGGCGATGCAACAACATATGCTAAGAACCTAAGAGCATGTACAATACAAGAAGCTTAGAGAAGTGCTTAGCGAAATAAAGCAGTTTTTGGTTAAGCAATGTTGCTTATTCATAACAAGATGATTTCTAAATTGGCACCTCTCGAATACAAATAAGCACTGGTTCTTACAAAGAAGCTTAGCTTATTTTCCTAAGAAACACCCCAAGCACAATCCACTGTACATCTGTGTTTCTAAATTGTATAGGAACTCCAAATACGGCTAAATATATAACATATGGGGTAGAACAGTTCGCTATGACCAATTAATACTCTGATCATAAGACATATTACAAAACAGCAAAACAAATTCTACATGGATTACATGATACTCCTACTATGGGTAGCCTAGCTGGTATTATACACTAGTATCATACACACAATACTAGTGTGTACAAACTTCCCACTATGACCAATCTAAATGATGGTGTCTATGTTAAAACACCTATGACACTGCTCACTATGGAGATAATATTAAGACCAATCATAGTGGGGAGTAATATAGCCTAGTAACAAGCTATGTTACTCCCCACTATGACCAGACTTAGTATTATACACTACAATAATAAGCAGGGAAGGCCGATTAAACATAAGCAGTACAAGCATCTACCTTGCAATTAAATAGGCAATTAAGCAATATATAACCTATGGTGCTCATTGTCCTATAGTAACCATCATGTAAAAAAATAAACTATGAACTACTTATATGATGAACATAAGACATATCAGGAAGCAGCCAAAATATTGCAACAAATAGGATAATGCAACCTTTATCACACGCAAACTGATCATAAGTCTAATAGTTTACAAGCCGGACAATTCACCAATTGGTTGAAATAATGAGGGACAGACAATTAAACATGAGAAGTATATGCATCTATATCTTGCCACTAAATAGGCAAGTAGGCAGAATATAATATATGTTGTTGATTGCCCAATAGTAATCATAAGTGTAAAACAGTCCACTGAACAATTTGTATTTATACTCTGATCATAAGACATATGACGAAGCATCCAAAATGTGGCAACAAACAAGATAAATCAACCTTTATCATACGCAAACTGATCATAAGCCTAATAGTTTACAAGATGGACAATTCACCAATTGGTTACAATAATAAGGAGGGAGGGACAATTAAACATGAGCAGTATATTCATCTATATCTTGCCACTAAATAGGCAAGTAGGCAGAATATAACATATTTTGTTGATTGTCCAATAGTAATCATAAGTGTAAAATAGTCCACTGTGAACAATTTGTATTTATACTCTGATCATAAGACATATTATGAAACATCCAAGATATTGCAACAAACAAGATAATGCAACCTTTATCTGAAACAAACAAAATAACCAAACATCAGAAAAGCAAGGTGAGTGTTTCCTTGCCTTCAGGTTGTGGGGCCTTTTTCTTAATGCTATTCCTGGCGGAACGCTTAAATCGTGGCATCAAGGCTTGTCAATGGACCTTGGTAGCAAACCATGTGGACGAGGTGCACGGCGAGTAGGCAGACCTTGTCGACGGTGAGGTGGCAGACCTTATCGACTAGGTGGATGGCGAGGTGCACGATGAGTAGGCGTAGCTTGTAGTTGAGGGGCACGTCAAGTGAGCAGATCTTGACCATGAGTGGGTAGACCTTGATGGGGACATGCATGGATAGTGGGAAGACCTTGATGGCGAGGTGGAAAACCTTGTCGAGGAGGTGCACGGCGAGGTGGCATACCTTGTCAGCGAGGTGCAAGTCAAGTGAGCAGACCTTGACTGCGGGTGGGCAGACCTTGGCATCGATGGAGCAGACCTTGACGGAGAGGTGTACGGCGAGTGGGGAGACCTTGATGGAGAGGTGCACGTAGAGGTGGAAGATCTTGTGGGTGAGGTTGACGGCGAGGTTGCAGACCTACGAGTTTGATAGTTGGCACGGTGTGGTAGAAAACCACGAAGGTGGCGACGGGCTAGGGTTTGGGATACGATGACGGCTAGCTATCTACTGGAGGGTAGGATGGCAGCGTGGTGAGGAGGGGCATAGGGTGGCGAGGGGCAGAGGGAAGGATGGCGGCGAGTCGAGGAGGGACGGACGGCGACAAGCGAGGGTGAGGGCAAGGGAGGAGGCAGAGGACAACGAGGTGAGGAAAATTGTATCTTGTCCACTTTCAGCAAGGGAGGGGATAAGGAGTGTCTCTTTTAGATTACCTTAATGCCCTCTACACGAATGATGCATGGCGCTGTGCTGAAGGGCTGATCGGTCTATCCGAGGCACGAAATTTCTTGGCGTGAAATTTAACTCCTACGCGCAAAAGTTTAGCGATCTGTGTCGGTCAAAATTGCATGATGAGTAGCTCAAATAAATTAATCATATAGGATACATGTTAAAAAGGATATCTTTCGAAGAAATTAGCAATTACTAACCCAAAAAATCAGAAGAAATCCAGTATGCTGATTTTTGCCAAAATACTAGTATAGGTGAGATCCAAAGTGTGGTATGAAAATGATCTAGAGACCTTGTCTAGCATTATTTGAGCAGGTAACACAAACAAGCCATGATCTCTTTATAGATGAACCAGATGGGGAAACATGTGGAATCAACATTGGCCAATGCATGTTGCTACCTAAACTAGCAAGAATAAGGGCAAAAGTATGGTCAGCCATCATTGTGGTAGGTTGAAAGGGGGTAGGACCCCATGTTTTAGGAGTTTCGTTGGTGGAAACCAAGAGCGCCAGAATCCTTTGCAAATCTTGCATATGGCACTACCATATTTATTAGTGTGGTGGGATGTTGATATAGGCAGAATGCACCCCAGGGTGAGCCTGTTCTCACAGGCAACTTCTCTGTCATGGATGTAGATATCAATGTGGTTTTGGAAAAGAACATGCAATGTGGTCATGTGGATAAATGACTCTAGTGGAGATATAAATGTGTGGTTTATGAAAATAACACATGCAATGACTCTAGGGGATCCATGTGTCAAACCATCATGGTCAGAGAGACCAAAACCACATAGAAAAGCAGCTTCCACATTGCATGTTGCACTAGTGTGACAGAAGTTGCATCACAAAATCAACTGGAGTGTGTGTGGTCATGTAGATATATCAATGTGGTTTTGGAAAAGAACACATGCAATGTGGTCATGTGGATCAATGACTCTAATCGAGATATCAATGTGTGGTTTAGGAAAAGAACACATGCAATGACTCTATGGGATCCATGTATCAAACCATCATGGTCATAGAGACCAAAAACACATAGAAAAGCAGCTTCCACATTGCATGTTGCACCAGTGTGATAGAAGTTGCATCACATAATCCATGAGAGTGTGTGTGGTCATGTAGATATCAATGTGGTTTTGGAAAAGAACACATGCAATGTGGTCATGTGGATCAATGTCGACTCTAGTATGGATATCAATGTGGGTTAGGAAAAGAACACATGCAATGACTACTCTAGGGATAGATCTATGTGTAAAACCATGGTGTGTCGAGAGACCAAAAACACATAGGAAAGCAACTTCCACATTAATTGCATGTTGCACCAGTGCGACAGAAGTTCCATCACAGAATCCACTAAGTGTGTGTGGTCATGTAGATATCAATGTGGTTTTGGAAAAGAACACTTGCAATGTGGTCATGTGGATAAATGCTAACTCTAGTGGATATCAATGTGGGTTTGCAAAAGAACACATGCAATGACTACTCTAGGGGTTAGATCTATGTGGAAAACCATGGTGTGGACAGGGACCAAAAACACATAGGAAAGCAGCTTCCACATTAATTGCATGTTGCACCAGTGTGACAGAAGTTGCATCACAGAATCCACTGGAGTGTGTATGGTCAAGTAGATATATCATTGTGGTTTTGGAAAAGAACACATGCAATGTGATCATGTGGATCAATGCGGACTCTAGTGGATATCCGTGTGGTTTAGGAAAAGAACACATGCAATGACTACTCTAGGGGATAGATACATGTGTCAAACCATGGTGTGTACAGATACCAATAAACACATAGGAAAATAGCTTCCACATTGCATGTTGCACCAGTGTGACATAAGTTGCATCACAAAATCCATTAGTGTGTGTGGTCATTTAGATATCAATGTGGTTTTGGAAAACAACACATGCAATGTGGTCATGTGGACCAATGACTTGTGACACCCCTTGGATTAGGCCTAGATAAATCACAGACCTCTGTCTGATATAAGCCTAAGCAAAATCTCAGAGGCATAATGAGAAAGAATCGATAACATTACAGTGACCCTACGACTCAAAAGTTATTACAGCGAGCTCATAACTAAGCGAAGAACTAAATTATTACAAGCAGAGGTCACTGACCACAAACATCAAACAACAGAAGGCAAATTATGCTATTAACTATAGCAAACATAATAAATGGCCTAAGAGGCCTGAAGCATAACGATGATGTCCCAATCCATAGATTCTAGGCTGCCGATCGGGAACCCCAAGATACTCGTCAATGTCCATGCTATAACAAACTCATCTTCTATGATGACACTTACCTGCTGCAAAAGTATCAACAAAGCAAGGCTGAGTATAGGGTGTACTCCACAAGACTTATGGCTGGTGGGGTTCATTTGCATAAAGCTATCTTTCTTTGTAAAATAGGTAGGAGAAGCTCGTCTAAGTAGAACATTTAAAAGGGGATAAGAAAACGATATCACTAGATTTGATCATATTTTGATATCCACTGAATCTTTATCAGCTGAACCTACTAACTGGGATCACCCCCTCGATCCCTGAGGAAGCATCCTTCGAACACACCTCACTTCTCTTGTCAAGTTTTATGATTAGGATATAGTTATCTATGATCTTTGAATCCATTCCCAAGTTCTCCATAACCGTGGACACTACTTTTCAGAAAGATTAATACCCTGCAGGGTGTACAACTTTACCCACACATACCAACCGACTCTTAATGCCAACGTGTTAGCCCACTTCCTTGGAAGGCCGACAGAGGGTGGTTAACCACGACCTTTACCTTGCTTTCACCGAGACCATGAGTCACGCCCTAAGGAGATGCCGCCATAATGGGCCAAGTCCCGAAGTCGGTCCCTAGAGATGTGCGCGGGTTTCAAGATTACGGAGGCCGAGTCTCTCTTGTTCCTGGCCACGCTTACCTACCTGTATGAATGCACCTCCTTCAAGAACAACCAGAATGCATATGTCGAATGGAACGATCAAACTATATGACTCATGGAATCTACTAGGCAAGTTAGTTGGCCGAGGGGGTTTCTAGGCCCCTGTGTGGCTGTATGCTCATGTTGGTTCAAGAGGCAAGAACTCGGATCCGAGTGGTGGCAAGTATGGGACAACAAAAACCATAACCCAACGTGGCCTCCCATAGAAGTCTTAGCATGTTTAACTTTCATCTCTGATCATACCACGTCATCCTGTCATACTAGGTTTATTCGCAGCTATGATTCATCAATCGGATGGACCAGCGGTAAAAGCACAACAGATATAAATAGCTCAAGCGAAGCTCATATGCCAAACCCTAGTTATGCTAGGAGCAGTGGATCATGGAGTATAGGCTACAAAGGTAACATGCATCAGATAGGATTACTCTATCTATCAATAAAATATTTTGGAATCATATGCACATGGCAAGAAATAAAGTACTTTGAAAACATAGGATTTTATCATGTGTGGGGTTTCGCTTGCCTTTTCCTGTTGATATCCAATACAGAACTTTAGGTTCATCTTCTTGACATTGTTCACCATTGATCAAGTACTTCACTTTGATGGTGTTAATCTCGGTCTTCAATCTTGGAATTGATCTCGTTGCTCACATCGGCGCTGAGGTCTACCGAAAAGAAGCAGAAACACTGGAAAGGAAAGAAACAATCAACACATGGCATCGATGTAATGCTCAACCAAGAATGATGATATGACAAGTTCAATTGTATTGAAATGAACCCTAGTTCATGATTGGTCATTTTAGACAGGGTCTGAGGGATCCAAACCCTAATTCGGAGAAACCCCGGATGCATATGAGAGTGGTTATGATGGGGATATGCTAAATGGGTATCCTCATAGCATGTCACCAATCCGGCTTACCCGGTTGGCCCATAGTTGGTAGAAAGGCCCATGGCCTGCTGGGCGGCCCAGTTAGACGGATCCAAAAAGGAGGCCCATGCCGGATAAAGGAAGGGTACGCAGGAGTCACCGACATACTCGGAGCCTTGGAGTGCAAGACACGAAAGACTAGTTCGTATTAGTGTAGGACTCTTTACCTTGTCCGACAAGGACCTTTCCCTATAAACCCTAGGTTCTGGTACCTTTATAAGCCAGACCTGTGGGAGCCTTTAGGGAATAACCTCTTAGATTGCTACGTACAACGTGCAACACCTTGCATGGCGAACCTATCTCTGTAACTCGGCGTATTGCCATTATAGTGATTTATAGCAGGAGTAGAGTTTTGCCACCGTTGTGGGACTTGAACCTAGGTAAGCTGTGTTACCTCATACCCGCCAACTCTCCGCCTTACCCTACGTCTCTAAACATGCATTGTGAGGACCCCTCCATGGCGTACTCATCGGAAATACCACGACAATTGGCACCCACCATGGGGCAAGAGGCGCTTCGAGCTCTACACCAGGCAAGGTCCAATCTCTTCGCGGGAATCGGCGACACCGTAGCCATCAGACACGCTCTCTTCTCCGGCAACGTCCCAATCATCCCTCCAGATGAGTTCTGGGTGCCGGCAAAGATGAACCCTACGCACTACTCCGTCATCCCCTTCGGAGAAATCCACACCTTCATCGGCGAAACCGACTCGGGTCCTAGCTCCCAGGAAGTCGGAAACTCGTCAAGCCCCGCACAGACTGCCTATGAGCAGGACACGTTCACGGAAGGATCTGGGCCATATCTCTCCTTGGAGTATGGTGTCTCCGATCAGGAAAATTCAAGGCCCACCCAAACCGCCCATGTGCAGGATATAAAGGTCGAAGGACCCCGCAAATCCGCTTGGCTTCCCCGAGCGTTAGAGATGCGCATACTTTGTCGGTGTAGTCACCATCTTCGATCTGGCTAGATGCGTCCAAAGGGATGGAGAGCCTCCCCGCGAATACCTCGCCAGATGGATGAGGGTAAGGGAAACCCTAGAGGGCGACCGTGCCGATGAGCTCATGTACCACTTTGTGGAAGGGCTCACACCCGGAACACTCCTTCAGCATACCCTCCGAAGGCAGCAGGCCGCGTTTCCTCTCACACTTGGTGAGATGGTCGTAATCGTCAATGAATACGTGGACCCTGAGGAAAACACCCAAGCTATGCCTAGGCCGGAAGCCGGAGGAAACAACAACAACAACGGCCTGCCTCCATCACCCTCTACATCCGCCAACGTGAACACCGAAGCCAACTCCGACTCTGTCCTTGACGCGCTGTACATCGATATCAATATGGATGGCGGCAGCTCGGATGCTAACTCAGAGGAATATGATGCTGTTATGAGGGAGATCGAGCAGGGCATCGAGAAGGAGGAACACGCCGAGAAGACCAACGCTTCCCACCAGGTGCTGGTCGCCATTGGGGGCGTGATGGAAGAAGACGGACAGGAACCGGAACGTGAGAGAGCTCCGCCCACGCCAACGGTTACTAGAGCAGCAGCAGCCAAGAAAGCTGTCGAGCCTCCGGCTCCGGCCAAGGCCTTGCCTCCTCTGGTTATCCGCCTAGAACCAGCGCAGGAACTCACCACAGCCCCCAGTAAGCCAGGCAGTCAAATCAGACGCCAATGCCACCATCAACGTCTGTAGCTGGCAACCCATTGGTTACTCCCGCCGACAAGGAAATCTACGGCGCACTCCTTGTTGAGCCTATCACCATCCCCCATATCTGGAGCATTATGGAGCTTGATGAGAAGAGTGCGGCAATCCTAGCGGAGGCCAAGTGCATTGCGGAGCAGGGCGCTAAGTTGGACGAAGACATGGCCAAGTGAAAGGGAAATGGACATCGCCTAGAGGGGGGGTGAATAGGTGTTTTAAAAATATTACGGTCTAGGCTCTAATAAATGCGGAATAAAACTTAACGTTTAATTTATCAAGCCAAAACCTATATCCTCTAGTTTCACTAAGTGCACCAACAACCTATGCTAAGCAAGACAAGCAACAAGGTGATAGCATGATAAAGTACTTCAAGCACGAAGGCTATCACAATGTAAATTGCATAAGTAAAGGGCTCGGTTGAGAGATAACCGATGGACGCGGAGACAATGATTTATTTCCCGAAGTTCACTTCCAAAGAAGCTACATCTCCGTTGGAGAGGTGCGGGGGCGCAATGTACTTCGAATGCCACAAATGGCTCACCTCGAGGTGTGGTGGCTCGATTCTCACCCAACGCCACACAAGGACTCACCCCAAGATGCGAAGGCACGCAACCTACCGACGCCACAACAGGCTCACCCTATTCTCCCGTGAGCTCGCCACAAAGGCCTACTCACGTTCCACTATGGGACACTTGAGGGCAGTCACCGAACCCGTACAAGGCCTTGGGCAATCTCCACAACTCAATTGGAGGGCTCCCAAGAAACGCCACAAAGGCTCCACAATGCCACAAAAGGCCAACAAGCTTGGGGAACCTCCACAACTCAATTGGAGCCCCAAGAACAATGCCACAAAGGCTACAAAGCCACAAAAGGCAACAAGGCCATAAAAGGCTACAAGACCACAAAAGGTCAACAATCCAACGACACAACCGTCTAGGGTTCCAAGAAACCCAAGAGAATGAAGCCCAAGGGCTTAAACTCGCCGAATCTCCAAGGAGAACTCAAACCTATGCACCAAATGCAAGAGGCAAGTCCTTCACTCTCAAATTCCACCAAAGCTACAAAAGCTATTGGGGGAATAAGGGAGGAAGAACACAAGAGGAGAACACAAAACTCTCCAAGATCTAGATCCCAAGGATTCCTTCACAAAGAAGGGATTTGGCTTGGTGGGGCTTGTAGATCTAGATCTCCTCTCTCAAATCCCTCAAAAAGATGCAAGAATCATAGGAGGGGAAAGGGGAGAGGGCAAGCTCTTCAAGGTCAACAATGGAGGAGAGAGAGAAGGGCAAAACCAAGAAAAAGCAAGTTGGGGCCGAAGGGGAAAGGGGAGCTCCTTTTAAAGGGCTCCCGACCGCCTGCATCTACAGAGATCTGCGGCGCCAGTAGTACCGGTGGGTGGCCAGTACTACCGGTGGCACCCAGCCAACGGTCAGAAAACAGCAAGAGAAAGAACAAAAACACGAGCCTGGCCGGTACTACCGCCGCTTCGTCGGAACTACCGGTGGCAAGAATGTCCTAGCGGTACTACCGCCTGAAAATCCGATCCAAGTTCCAACAAATAGCGCTAACCAGGCAAAGAGAGTACTGAACCAAAAATGGGTTTATCGAAAGTTGGGCCGGAATTAACACCGGTACTACCGGCGGTAAACTGCCCTGGCGGTACTACCGGTGGCCCGCCAGAACTACCGGTCAGGCAAAAACTTCAGAACCAGAACTGCCACAACTTTTGCATCCGAACTCCAAACAAGATGAAACCAATTTTGTTGGAAAGATAACGACGTGTAGAATCCAACAAAAATATCATGAATATATATGTGAGATACCTCCCAAGGTGTGGAGCTGGAAAACCCGCAAGATCAAAAACGCAATAAGATATGCAAGGGAAATCCGTTTTTGATGAACTAGAGCTTGTTATGAAGATAATCACAAGCTCTAGATCCTCACATGGACAAGAACCAAACAACAACCAAGAAAGATGATGCTATGTATGCAAAGGTTTGAGCTCTCTCCGAAAGATACGAACGAGTCACCCACTTGAGACCCCCTCTTGATAGTACGGCTATCTATCCTAAACCCGGTCTCCCAACACTACAAGAGACCGGTAAAGTAGAAACCCTATCAAGATCATACCTTTGCCTTGAGCATCCCACTTGAGCTTGATGTAGACGATCTTGTCACCTTCAAGATGGAACACCTTTCTTGATTGCTCTAGCTTGCTCTTGCTTAATGAAGACTTGCGAATGGCTCCCCCATACTCCATGGGGAAACCACTTCTTTGACCTTGTCTTCATCACTCCATGAACACCGAGGATGGCAAGCTCCAAGCATGAGATCTTCTAGAGATGGTGCATCTTGAGATTGCACTTCATTTCTTGATGATATCTTGAAGATAGCCATGAGGAACTCCATCTTCTGCTTCTTCTTCTTCTTCAAGACATACTTGATCTTCTTCTTCTTCTACTTGATTCCAAAAGGCACAAAGCCCTTGCACAATGCTTCTTATTTTTCATCCTTGAAACCAACACATGGTCCAAGAGATGCCAATGGACAAACCTACAAGTGAGACTCAATTTGCACATTAGTCCATAGGGATTGTCATTAATTACCAAAACCACACATGGGGCATACATGCCCTTTCAATCTCCCCCATTTTGGTAATTGATGACAATCCCCTAGAGAGGGTTTAAATATGGAATTTAACGAACAAAATGGTTGCCCCAACATCAAATACTACACAAGTATGTGATGTTGGTACAACCACAATATATAGAGCAAACTCCCCCACAATCTATGCATGTGTGATGAACTTGAATTTCATTGCATAGATTGCCATTCATTATCGGTGGTTGAGTTTCCTCTATATATTCAACATGCAAAGCAACAACAAAGATGCAAGAGCATGCAAGGTTAATGCTTAAGAACCAACTCAAAGCATAAACCAACTTCCCTTAAACCCTCTAAAACTTCTCCCCCATTGGCATCGATTGCCAAAATGGGTGAAAAAGTTCTAGACGGCCAATATAGTGAGAATTCCTCCAAAGGTGTGCACATGCATATATCCAATGATGAATCCTTAGGAGGAAGTAAAACTATATTGAGGACCCAAAGATTGCAAAAAGAAAAGAAAGAGAAACTAGCTTCAACAAATGAAGCGAGCAACCCAAAATACCCAAAAAAAATTTACCAATTGACAACAACAATTGATACCAAAAGAAAGACACAAGATATTATGATACTAGCAAATGAGTGTTTAAATGAAATAGGGAAGCTCCCCAATCTTTGATCAACTATTTGAATACATCTTGCACAAATATGGAATCCTCACTCCCCATAAACATCTAAGACACAAAAGATGAGAACGAAGGCAAATGAGCATCATTAATTGAATCGAAGAAGCTCCCCAAGTATTATGCACCAATTATAATAATTATATTTGGAAAAAAAGTGCACATTCATGGAATCCTCACTCCTAAAAACTCATTTAACAATACACGACAAGAGAGAGAAAGTTATGAGTGCCCATAGATGCAAACAAAAGGGACAAGCACTCATAGGAAAAATAAAATTTGGAAGCCACCAAAGGATCAACAAGAGATAAAGGTTGGTTTCCAAAGAAAACAAAAACAACCAAAGATTTATCTTCTCTTGTGTGTATAAGTTTCTAGGTGGAGAATATCACAAAGACATATGCCCACAAAGAAACATGCACACACAAAATAGATACACAAAAAGCACATGAACAACAAAATGAAGTCATATAATGTATCAATAGAATTTTTTGCTTGAAAGCATGGCCAAAGGCCCAAATATATCTTATTGTACATAAAAGAGCTTCAAACACGGACACTATACATACATTACAACAATTACCAAGGGAAGAAGGGAATAGTTGGAATATATGGAGAAAAGCAACAAGTATCACAAATACAAATCAACGATGCAAAATACTCACTATTGCACATGAGAGAAAATTGAGGAAAGGATAGGCTATATAATTGCTAGATTGACATATTTGGGATAAGTGAATCACGGTCGTGATTTTGTATAGTCCCCATTATATGCACTCATCTCAACATACTCACATTTGCAATAGAGAGCACTCCTAAAAACCAACAAAAGAGACACAACATATGCAAAAACACAAACTCATGCCAACAAGCAACCTACAAAAGGTTGGAAGCAAGATATGTATGCATGAGAGACAATGCTTCTTCTTTTTCTTCTTCTTCTTCTTCAAGACATACTTAATCTTCTTCTTCTACTTGATTCCAAAAGGAACAAAGCCCTTGGGCAATGCTTCTTCTTTTTCATCTTTGAAACCAACACATGGTCCAAGCGATGCCAATGGACAAACCTACAAGTGAGACTCAATTTGCACATTAGTCCATAGGGATTGTCATTAATTACCAAAACCACACATGGGGCATACATGCCCTTTCACCAAGGAACAACAATCCATCAAGGTAGCAAGAGCTATGGAAGCTGAGTACAAGCAATTGCTATTAAAGCAGAAGGCAAAGAAAGTGCCAGCTCACGTCATCGAAGACCCCGACGTTTGGCGTAGGTTGGGATATGACGGGTCCAAGCCGGCGAAAGCCACCCCATACATAGATTCAGAGGGGAGACAAGTCATGCCAACCCCCGCCCTCAACATCGCCATCGCCAAGACCCTCCTAGAATAGGACAACTCACAAGAAGTAGTTGCTCAGGTGTACGACCTCATCGCTAAGGCATGCAAGCAACAGGAAAAGGCTACCTCACAGAGGCTTGAGTCCAACCCGGAGCTTTGCCAGTCAACCTTGACCAGCCGCAGAAGGCCAAAATCTCCCCATGACGAGGGATCACATATGGAGGGAGGCACGCAACAGGACTGACGCTATCCCCATATCCTTCGATCACGGAGAAAAGGCTCGTCCCCATCGGTCGCCACCTCCACCAGCATCTCGACGTCATGAGGAACCACAACCGTGCCACAGTACAAGCATGCCACCGCCAAGGCGTCCCTAGGCCGACATCGTTATACGCGACTAGGGTGAGAAGCCCTGGCATGCCGGAGAGCGCAGAGGCATTGAAGGTCATAGGAGCAGGTCCCATAAGGAGCCTCCACGTCCGACAAGCAACCACGATAGGCGTGAGGAGTCGCAGGAGGGACACAACAAGCAGGCTAACCCAACGCCTCCACCGCCACCGTCGCCACCTAGCAGCCATCATGGAGGAGGGCATGTGGATCTCATAGATTGCGCCATAACTCCTTTCCCCATGACGGAAAACGGAAATAACCATAGCCGTATGACGCACGTACACGGCTGGACAAGATCCAAGAAACTCAGGAGCTCCCATACCTTGGGACATGTTGTTTTGGACTAGTAATACGGGCCACATCCTACCCCAAGGGTCTCCGAATAGACAAGACCATCAAGCCCTATGACGGCACTGCCAGGCCAGCAACATGGTTGCAGGACTACAACAAAGCGATTCACATCAAAGGGGGAAACCCCAATGTTGCTGTCAAGTACCTCCCACTCATGCTGACTGGCACTGCCCAGCAATGGATCGATGACTTGCTGGAGAAATCAATATGCAATTGATTGGACATGCATGAAGCGTTCACCAAGAATTTCGAGGGTACGTACAAACGTCCCTGCACTATCGGAGACCTATAGTGGTGTGTGCAAGAAAAGGATGAAACAGACCGCTATGGCCACCTTCATCGACGATCTGGAAAAGGGAAATTTGCTCCGGCATACGTTGAAGCGCAAGCAAGACAACAATGAGCTCAACCTCAACACAATGATCGCCATGGCTAGCAAGTTCACCGCTGCTGATGACAACACACGTGGATCGTTTTCGGCAATAGCAATCCCTACCCAAGCCAGAAAAAACAACAATAACAAGTAGAAGAATCCGCCCGACGAGAAGCAAGCAGCTGACATGGTCGCCGTAACGTTCACTAGCAGAGGTGGACAACGTGGATGTGGACAGGGGGCTAACAGTGGCCAGCAGAGGAGTGATTTTAAACCCTCAGCGCCCCGCGTTCGCCAAACGTACGAGGAGTACCATGATATGCCATGTTTCGTCCACCTTTACGCAAACGACAAAGACACCCACACCAACCGCCAATGCAATTTTGTTAACGACGTCAAGGAAGACCCTGAGTCCAGCTACAAGCAAAGTCGAAAGAACAGACCCCGCGGAAAGGGAAAAGGGAAGAAGAAGGAGGAGGAGTCCAACGAGTCAAGTGATATGGATGAAGACGTGGAACCCAAATCTTCCAACAAGGGAGAGGGTAAAGGGAAAAATCCCTTTGAAAAGAAGGCTCCAGTCTACCACACCTTCCTTGGCACTCCCACCATCCGGGCTCAGAAAACCTCTGTAAAGATACTGATGGCGACCCTCCCTCCAGTTCCTTAGTACATTAGGTGGTCAGAAATTCCAATTACTTGGGTTAGGAAGGATCACCCAGACCTTATCCCAATAAAGAACTAGTATGCCATGGTCATCAACCCTTTGATTGACGACACAGAGTTCACCAAGTGCCTCGTGGACAGACGAAGCAGCATCAACATCATGTACCTGGATACATTGCACAAGATGAACTTGACGGAGACCCATCTAAGGAAGAGCAACACCGTGTTCCATGGGGTTGTCCCCGGCTGACAAGCAAATTCCTTGGGCTGCATCACCCTTCCGGTCGCTTTTGGCGATGTTAACAATTACCGCCAAGAACGCATGACCTTTGAAGTAGTGACTTTCAAGAGCATGTACCACATCATTTTTGGATGCGACATCTTCCACTCCTTCCTCGGATTGCCATGCTTTGTCTACAACAAGATCAATATTCTTGGACCAAACGACATCATCACTGTTGACAGAAGCTTCACCAAGGCATGGGAGTGCAAGCTCAGTGAGGCTGCCTTCACCGACGCAGTTCTCTACGGTGAGGAAACAAATCCCTGCTGCCGAACCTGCATTCAAGGCCACCAGCAAGACCAAGTCGGTGGAGCTTGTTGAAGGAGATTCCTCCAAGACCACCGCCATTGGCACGGACCTAGATCCCAAATAGGAAAGCGTGCTCGTCAAGTTCCTTTGTGAGAATAGGGACATCTTCGCCTAGCAACCTACCGACATGAAAGGTGTACCTAGGGAACTTGCTGAGCACAGCTTGAGTATTGATCCCAATGCCAAACCGGTGAAGCAACCTCTATGACGCTTTGGTGATGAAAGACGAAGGGCTATAGGCAAAGAAATAACTAGGTTACTTAAGGCTGGCTTTATCCGAGAAATTTTTCACACCCGATGGGTGGCAAATCCTGTACTTGTCCCCAAAAAAGGAACCAATGAATTAAGAAATGTGCGTTGATTACATTGGCTTGAACAAAGCGTGTCCGAAGGATCCGCTTGCTTTGCCTCGCATTGACCAAGTCATTGACTCGAAGGCTGGCTCAGTACTTTTGTGTTTTCTCGATGCTTACTCAGGTTACCACCAAATCCGGATGCGAAATTCGGACCAACTAGCCACTTCATTCACCACACCCTACGACATGTATTGCTACATCACGATGCCCTTTGGGTTGAAAACGCTGGTGCTACATACTAGAGGACAATCCAATGTTGCCTACACGACCAAATAGGTCGCAACATACACGCTTACATGGATGACATCACGGTAATGTCAAAGAAATCAAATGATCTTATCGCTGACTTGTAGGAAAACTTTGACAATCTCCGGAAATACAAGATGATGCTGAACCCCAAGAAGTGTGTCTTCGGGGTACCTTTCGGCAAACTGTTGGGTTTCATTGTTTCGCATCACAGAATTGAGGTGAACCCGGGGAAAATCAAGGCCATCCTCGACATCGAATGTCTGACATGCCTGAAGGACATACAAAGGATCACATGTTGTGTAGTAGCAGTAAGCCGGTTCATCATCCGACATGGTGAGAAGGCTATGCCGCTCTACAAGTTGCTCAAGAAGGCGGACAAATTCACATGGACGGACGAGGCTGACGCAGCACTTTAGGAGTTGAAGAGAATACTCTCCTCCCCACCAATACTTGCAGCACCGGTGTCAAGGGAGTCTGTGTTAGTATACATGGCGACAAACAACCGAGTAATCAACATCGTCATCATGGTGGAGTGCAAGGAACCAACACACGAATACAGAGTTCAGTGACCCATTTACTATGTAAGCGAGGTCTTGACAGAATCCAAACAGCGTTATCCGCACTACCAAAATATAGCTTATGGAATTTTTCTTGCTTCGCGCAAGCTAAGGCATTATTTCCAGGAGCACCCTATCACAATGGTAAGCAAAGCTCCACTGTCCAACAACATCAACACTACAAGAAGAGTGGCAAAGTGGGGCATTGAACTTGCCACCTTTGAAATCACCTACAAGAGACACGACGCTATCAAATCATGAGCATTGGTAGATTTTATTGCAGATTGGACAGAACTGCCAGAAGCCACTCCTGTGATAGAGCCAGAATATTGGGTCATGCACTTTGACGGATCAAAGCTACTCAATGGCTCTGGGGCTGGTGTATTATTTCAATCACCAACAAGATAAAAGTTGCAATACGTCCTACAAATTCACTTCAATGCTACCAACAACATGGCGGAGTATGAGGCCCTCATTCATGGACTACGCGTGGCTAAAGATATTGGCATCAAGCGCATAGTTTGTTGTGGACATTCCGACTTGGTTGCCCAGCAAGTAGCTGGCACCTGGAACGTGCGGAACCCTATGCTGGCGGCATATCGAGACGAATTAGACGAAATAGCCAAGTTCTTCGATGGCTACGAAGTCAAGTACATCAAAAGGGAGGAAAATGAGGCGGCAGATCTGCTGTCAAAGCTTGGATTGGCTCGTTTTCTAATTCCGCCAGGCGTTTTCCTGGAGCATTTACGGACCCCGACAAGTGACCTCTCCGGCTTGGATGAAACTGTTCATGGACTATCTACTGTCAAAAGGGAGCGGAGCCCGACAACCCGGATAGAGTGGATTCATTTGTTAATACAGTAACAGTGACCTCTCCGGCTTGGACAAAACCGTTCATGGACTATCTACAAGACGGAACTTTGCGTGCCGACAAAGTCGAAAGCCGGCAAATAATACGCAGAGAAAAAGGCTACGTCATCATTGATGGCCAGCTATACAAAATAAGTACCACATGATTTTTCCTTCGATGCGTCTCCCAGCAGCAAGGTATTGAAATCCTTAGACAAATACATCTCGGAGATTGCGGGCATCATGCCGCTCCCAATCGTTGGTGACCAAGGCCTTCTGGCAAGGATTCTACTGACTAACTGCCAAGGCGGACACCGACAAGTTGGTACAAACATGCCTTGGGTGTCAGTTCTATGCAAGACAACCAAGTGTCCCAGCTGAAGAATTGCGAACAATACCAATAACTTGGTTGTTTGCAGTATGGGGGCTAGACATGGTGGGACCTTTGCAGACAGCACCCTGTGGATTTACACACTTGCTAGTAGCAGTGGATAAATTCACAAAATGGATTGAAGCTAAACCCATTAGAAAGCTCGATGGGGCAATAGCTCTAAAATTTGTCCGGGATCTAGTGGTGAGATTTGGTTTCCCACACAGAATCATCACCAACAATGGCCGAAATTTCTCTCTCGGAGAAGTTGGGGAGTACTGTCATGAAAAAGGCATCCGCCTTGACCCAGCATCTGTGGCACACCCACGGTCCAATGGGCAAGTTGAAAGGGCCAATGGACTAATTCTACAAGTAATCAAGCCACGCTTAGAGGCACCGCTACATAGATCACCTAGAGCCTGGGCGGAGGAATTACCATCTGTCTTGTGGAGTTTACGAACAACACCCAACAGATCCATCGGCTTGACTCCTTTCTTCATGGTTTATGGAGCAGAAGCCTTCCTTCCATCTGACATCCTCCACGATGCACCAAGAGTCGCCGCCTATAAGGAGGATGACGCTGAAGAATCCAGACACCTATCCATGGACCTACTTGAAGAAGAGCACGTGCTGGCATGCCAAAGATCCACCATCTACCAGCATAAGCCGCGTGGCTACCATAGTCGCCGTGTAAAGCATCGCTTGTTTAAAGAAGGGGATATGGTGCTTAGGCTCAAGCAGGAGATCTCACACAAACTATCCTCGCCTTGGGAAGGACCGTTCGTGAAAAGCAAAGCATTGCTAAATGGTTCCTATTACCTCGTCGATATTTGCGGGTTGAAAGATAGGACAAAAAATCGCAAGCGCAAGCAACATGACTCCGATGATGATTACCCGTAGACAGATCGGCCATGGAACATAGCACAGCTATGTACCTTTTGCACTTAGCACATTTACATTATGAAATAAGTTTCTTATATGATCAATGAAATAAAGCATTTGGTTCACTCATATTATCTGAGTCTTTTACCTCCTTTAGTTGTTCATCTTTGGATCATATAAACCCTTTATGCGCAAGGTTGCATTTGCACTTTTGAAAATTCCGCATACGGGCATTAGCTTAAATTTTCTGGTCTACACGTTTTCTGAAGTTTTTATGTGGATTCCGGAGTAGTGACTTCGCGGCACTCAAAGCCGGCGATTTTGCTCTAAGGTTCTTGACGGTGCTACTAAGCATCATCATCTAAGGGCATAGTTCTGTGCTGCGAGTCTTTCGTATCACGAAAGGTCAAGCATGCGAATGTCCAACACTTGCTTAAAAAATATATACACATGCAGGAAACACATAAGTAGCAGGAAACTTGAGTACAAGTTTTTCCACCTTAGCAACACATAAGTTTTTCCGCATACACTTCACAGAGATACATTGAATACAAACATTATTTTTCATGGCTCTGCTGCAGGGGTATTCGTGGTGGCATCATCAGGAGAGCCAGGCCGGGAGAGATCATCAAACTCAGAGGGAGATGGGCTAGACTCAGACGAGGCCATGACTTTGTCAAGGATCTCGGCAGGCACGAAGACATCTGCATTGACCATTCTAGCAATCCTGGTGTTGAAGCCAGAGAGGGAATTCCAAATAGCATCGCTATCGATTTCCTTCCCTTCCTCATCTAGCTTGGGAAAGACAGAGGTCACCAGGTCGATGTCGGTGTTGCCGTAATGTGCCTTGACCAAGGACAAGGTCATCCTAGCACCAGCCCGGATGCAAGAGGCCTTCTAGTCCTTGACTTTCTCGGTGGCTCGGCGCAAGATTTCCGTGTACTTTGCCGTTGACTCTGCCGCCTTGATGTTAATCCCTAGAGGCTGGGTTATCTCCTTGGCCTGGGCAATGGCGGTGCTGACGAAGTTGCTAGCAAGAATCATGTGTTCCTTGGGGTCTGTAGCACCTTCACCCAAGTTGGCCAAGCCAATGGGAGCTGTGGTTTGCATAAGATACAAGGACCATGGGTACAAACAAATCAAATGATTATCCAAAGTACAGAATTCACCAAGACGGAGAAAACTTACCGAAGATGCTCATCTCCGCTTGCTTGCATGTCTTCGCCAAGGCATCCCGCTCCTTCTGGACTGTCTTGTACACCTCAAGGTTCCTCGCATTCTGCTCTTTGGTAGCTTGGTTCTGCTCCCTGAGTTGTAGAATTTTGTCCTTTAGGCGCTGCATCTCGGTGTCAGCAGATTTTTGCAGCACTTTCATCGCCTCCTCATAGCCCATGACGACATTGGCCAGGTCTTTCTTCAAGATTTTGTTCTCATCATCGAGCTCCTAGATATGCTTGGATTTCTCGACGATGCTCTTCGCCTTGGTAATGGATTCTATAAGACAGAAATCAGAAAGTACTATGAGAAGACGGCAGAAATGAATCCATGAGGAAAAGCAAGGAGCTATTACAAGAAACAGACTCTGGCTATTTTTGATATGTTGCTTCAGGAAGGCTGTTTTACACTGTTCAAGGTCCAACTCCTTCCACAAAGCAGCAAACCTCTCATTGGTCGTGATCCACCGTCTATTCTCATTCTGCAAACAAATAAGCAGGCTTAGTTTCTGTAACACCCTCGAATCGACCCTATGAAGATTTCAACGATTCACGCCAAACCCGCATAGAAACGATTCAAAGATGTCCACCAGACACTTGCGTGTGGGTGGAAAACAAAGTAATACCATTACATAATAGTCCATGATGGAACCCATAGAAACATATATATACAACAATGACTCAATGAGTCAAGAATACAGATATACAATACAAAGATCCAAATCACCTAGAAAGCGATACAACATCCGAGTACGAATAAGATGCAAATGGGGCTAAGAGCCCTGAAGAATAACCAATGGAGTCCATAACCCTGACCAGGCCAAGCCACAAGGGTAACCCTGCTAACGACGTCAATCTCAAACCTGCTAAAACAAAAGGTGTGCCGACAAAGAGCAAAGGAAAAAAGAGAGCGGTCAGTACTGAGGCTAGTACACTACGAGTCTAGAATTCGGCGGCTCTCGCCTACATAGGTATGGTGGACTATTGCCGCAGCTCAGCATGCACTAAACAACCTATAGAGACTCAATATAACTGTCGGCTATTAGAGAGGGATAAGAAAAGACCTATTCGGAACCTCCTGATACTAACACCAAACATACCCATCCTGGTATTTCCCCCTCGTATCAAACAAGGAAGTCCTTCCAAGGAAACTCACACGGTTGGTACTTTTATTCATTCTTTACATGGTGGTTATTCCAACTTACTAGTCATATCAGATACAAGTCATGTTATAACAGCAATCATTTAGTTATAGTAGTCTATGATCGAGAAACTGTGCTCCAAGTCGTCCATAACCGCGGAAACAACTTTTTGAAAAGATTTAACCCTGCAGGGGTGCACCAAAGTATCCACACGCACTTCAACACTTATTGTCAGATCCGAATATGAGCAAGATCCTGAACATACACCCAATAGTATGCGATGGGGCCTCGGACACGACATTTCCCAGACCCAAAGCAAGTACATGGGGGCCACCCCACTAAGCTACCCGCAACGAAGTCGGCCGGCTCCGAGACGGACCCAGGGTTTGCGTGAATGGCTATAAACGACTAGGAACCCGAAAGTGTGACTGGGCTTGTCGATACCGTGAAAACACTCCACAATCCTAAACAGTACAGGCGCTCCACACGCAATCGCAATTAAGCAGTAAATCATGGCATAAGTACATGATAGTAATAAAGACCCAAAATACTTTGTGGCCCCATCACAGTACTATGAAATCAGGTAGTAAGCCGATGGGGTGCCCACACCCACCTATGGTTAGCACGCTCAATATCAGAACAAGTGTCAAGAACTCGGGTCCTAGGTGGACACTAGTGGGCGGTTAAAAACCAAATATTGACTATTACCCACCGGTGCCTGTACATTATATCTGTTTCTAGCATTTTAGTTAACAAGTTATAATAAAATCCATGATCATCTCCATTATTAGGCATCTCCACCATTAAGCATGTGCCAACCTTCCATCAACGGTGGAACGACAACAACACGAAGCAAAACCTGAGCAAGCAACTACGACTCGCATGGCCGACTGTCTATCAAACAATAGGCAATAGGATGTGTCCAAGGCAATATAGGGGCCGCAAGAAATATAAATGGTGCACGGAAACTAAAGTGTCGCACATGGATAGCAATAGATCAATAGGAAGAAGTAAGGACTATAAATGCAAAATAGGTAGAAAGGGGGAGAATGCTCGCCTAGAAAACATAGCCGAAGATACATTATCCAAAGAACTTGTCGATACTCGCATCAACTCAATGGCCTAATCCGCAAAGAAGCAAAGCACTATAGAAAACACCGGATGCACTATTTAATACTACGACAAAAGATCTAACATGATGTATGTATGATGTATGACATGGCAAAGGTGCGATGCAGCTAGGCAATATTAAGCGGAACCGGGGCCCCGACAATTAATTAGAAGGTTCATGTTGTATGGATACCCTTCAAATTAAATGTTGTATTAACAAGGAAAAACATGGCATCGGTTTGCTACACAAATTTAAATGGAGGTGGTATAAGACAATAATAGCCCGCATATGGTCTCCATATTTAATTAACAGATGAATCGGCTAAATACCCCCCAAACAACAACAATATGTATGCGAGCCTGCAAAGTTTAATATGCATCAAGATATATGTTATAAAAAATAGGGGTCTCAGAAAAGGGGATCACACATGGTGTTCAACGATCTTGGTTCGATGTGGTTCTGGTTCGGTAGGATCGATCTTCGGAATCTGTGAGGAGAACTTGGTGTTTCGGCATCACCAGATCCGTGAAGGAGGACTCGGGGTCTTCGGGTACGGGGTCTCAGTGCCCTGCCGATGGTCTTGACGTCCAGGGTCTCGGTCATCGGATCCAGGAAGGAGAACTTGTCACTCCGGGTCAATGATCCTCAGCTTCGGGGTTCATGTCGACGAACTTGGGGTTCTGACTTTCATTGTATTTGAGTGTCACCATGTTGTACGTCTTCAGGTTGTGTGGTTCTCGATGTCGAGTCTTGGTCATCTGCGAAGATCTTGTCGATAGGGACAATGTGCGGTGACGAACTTGGTGGTGAGGACGAGAAAACAAAGATGGCGACAACCACATGGTCTTCACATCCGCACCAAACCAAACATACACTATATCGTCACCACCACATCGTCGGGTCCAATCCTCTTCAACAACGCTCCAAAATTGCATCTCCAAAATATTATATCCACATGGGGAGCATAGACACTTCAGACTACAGAGACCTGGTCGGGTCATGCACACGCCTAGGGTCGGGCAAGGAGGAGAGGTCGCGGGCTCGCACGAAGACCCGGTGGGAGGAGGACGAATGGAAGCATCCTGGGCCGTAGCACGGTGGAGGAGGGACGGGTGCTGGCAGTGGCTCGGGGAGACGGCGACAAAAAACAGCCAGGCGAGCAGGCGGATGCTGGCGAGCTTGCAGGAGGCAACAATGACAGCTCCGGTGGTGCCTGCGGGAGGCGAGCAGCGGCGGCTCATGCGATGCAGAGAGGAGAGCGCCGACGGGATCCAGAGAGGAGGGGGTCGCGAGCGAGAGCAACATGGGCGGGTTGGTGGTTGACCACGTCAGGCGGATTGATGCAGGGATTAGCGGGTGGGACCAGGGGTTTGGTCAGGGTGGTGGTTTGGTGGGGAAACGAAGCGAGCAGAGGGTCGGGGTGGGCACGCACTGTGGTGCACCGCGGGGTGGCATGCATCACGAGAGGCGGGGTGGCATACGTCAGGGACAGGTGAGGCTAGAGGCGGGGTGTGGTGCGGTTGTAGGTGGGGTTAGGTAGGTTTGACAAGATTAGGGTTTGGGGTAAGATGTGCCTGGGTTTGTAGGATGGCTGGCTGGGCCTTTTGGCCTGGCCGGCTGCCTCCCCTAGTTTTTAAAATTTTATTTTATTACTAGAACAAACCATTTTATACAAATATTTTTAGACAAACAAAATATCCGGTTTTATACTTTGAAATAAGAAGGGGGATAATATAGAAAACAAAATAGGGCTTCTAGAAAATAGTTTTTGGCAAAAGATGCATGGTGACATGATGATGCTCAAATGTAATGTGGCATGATGACATGAGCATGTGGTCATGATGATGCACGAAATAGAAACACCAAGCGATTTTCTAGCAGTGATTTTACCGGGGTGCTACAATTCGACACCACTAACAAGGGATCTCGCCCTCGAGATCCGCCTCATGGTACGGGGAAGAAGGCGGACGATCTGAATCTTCTTGGTTCATGTAGATCTTCACGACACCACTAACAAGGGTTCTTTCTACATCTAGAATTCGGAGACACCACCAACAAGGGGTCATTGCTCATGTTCGTTGAGAGAACACTCCAGAGAAACAAGGACGAAGGTAGAGGTCTTGACAAATAAGTCCACCTCTAACTTTCGGGAAAAGAGTAAAATTGCTTGATCCATCGATTCAATGTACAAGAGCGAATGATAAGAGTAGTGGTATGGTAGCTACTCCATCCCGCACTCGAAGCATTACTCTGTACATGAACAATAGAATCGTGCAACCAACTCTCGGAATTCAGACTAAAGATCTTTATAAGCGATGTTTGGAAACAAAGGATTGATGTAGGCTCTTCTGATGTAAATGATGTCGTCACTTTCAAAACCACCGGAAGATACAAAGACCACTAAAATGGTACGCAACGGAAGATTCCTCAGATAGCATGAAGACCGGCTGCGGAACACTGTTAACATAGGGAGGAAGCTAAACCCTGAATGTACGATGGAAAACCCGACCACGAGAAATCCTGGACTCAAAGAAAGTTACGAGAACAGATTCAAAACACGCAAAGGTAAGAGGAGAATAGCACAAAGATGAGGAATAAAAGCGGACCTAATGAGGTCTATCCAACCGATTTTGCAAGATAGTTTTGGCACTCTACATCGTCCATTAGCTTGGTTATCCTACATGCTGGACCAGTGGGGTATCGCAACTGCTGAGCTTTGATACCACTTTGTAACACCCTCAAATCGGCCCTATGCATATTTCAACGATTTACGCCAAACCCGCATAGAAACGATTCAAACATGTCCACCAGACACTTGCGTGTGGGTGGAAAACGAAGTAATACCATTACACAATAGTCCAAGATGGAACCCATAGAAACATATATATACAACAACGACTCAATGAGTCAAGAATACAGATATACAATACAAAGATCCAAATCACCTTGAAAGCGATACAACATCCGAGTACGGATAAGATGCAAATGGGGCTAAGAGCCCTGAAGAATAACCAATGGTGTCCATAACCCTGCCCAGGCCAAGCCGAAAGGGTAACCCTACTAACAACGTCGATCTCAAACCTGCTGAAACAAAAGGGGTGCCGACAAAGAGCAAAGGAAAAACAGAGCGGTCAGTACTGAGGCCAGTACACGACGAGTCTAGAATTCGGCGGCTCTTGTCTACATAGGTATGGTAGACTGTAGCGGTAGCGCGGCATGCACTAAACAACGTATAGAGACTCAATACAACTATCGGCTATTAGAGAGGGATAATAAAAGACCTATTCGGAACCTCCTGATACTATCACCAAATGTACCCATCTTGGTATTTCCCCCTCGTACCAAACGAGGAAGTCCTGCTGAGGAAACTCATATGGTTGGTACTTTTATTCATTCTTTACATGGTGGTTATTCCAACTTACTAGTCATATTAGATACAAGTCATATTATAACAACAACCATTTATATATAGTTGTCTATGATCGAGAAACTGTGCTCCAAGTAGTCCATAACCGCGGACACGACTTTTCGAAAAGATTTAACCCTGCAGGGGTGCACCAAAGTATCCACACGCACTTCAACCCTTGTTGTTAGATCCCAATATGAGCAAGATCCTGAACATCCACCCAACGGTATGTGATGGGGCCTCGGACACGATGTTTCCCAGACCCAAAGCAAGTACATGGGGGCCACCCTACTATGCTACCTGCAATGAAGTCGGCCGGCTCCGAGACGGACCGAGGGTTTGCGCCAATGGCTGTAAACGACTGGGAACCCGAAAGTGTGACTGGGCTTGTCGATACCGCGAAAACACTCTTCAATCCTAAATAGTACAAGCGCTCCACACGCAATCGTAATTAAGCAGTAAATCATGGAATAAGTACATGATAATAATAAAGCCCCAAACTACTTTGTGGCCCCATCACAGTACTATGAAATCAGGTAGTAAGCCGATGGGGTGCCAACACACCCACCTGTGGTTAGCGCGCTCGATCTCGAAACAGGTGTCAAGAACTCGGGTCCTAGGTGGACATAAGTGGGTGGTTAAAAACCAAATATTGACTATTACCCACCGGTGCCTCTACATTATATCTATTTCTAGCATTTTAGTTAACAAGTTAAATAAAATCCATGATCATCTCCATTATTAGGCATCTCCACCATTAAGCATGTGCCAACCTTCCATCAATGGTGGAATGACAACAACGCGAAGCAACACCTGAGCAAGCAACTACGACTCGCATGGCAGACCATCTATCAAACAATAGGCAATAGGATGTGTCCAAGGCAATATTGGGGCTGCAATGAATATAAATGGTGCACGGAAACTAAAGCATCGCACATGGATAGCAATAGATCAATAGGAAGAAGTAAAGACTATAAATGCAAAATAGGTAGAAAGGGGGAGAATGCTGGCCTAGAAAACATAGCTGGAGATACATTATCCAAAGGACTTGTCGATAATTGCATCAACTCAACGGCCTAATCCGCAAAGAAGCAAAGCACTATAGAAAACACCGGATGCACTATTTAATACTACAGCAAAAGATCCGACATGATGTATGGCATGGCAAAGGTGCGATGCAACTAGGCAATATTAAGTGTAACCAGGGTCCCGACAATTAATTAGAAGGTTCATGTTGTATAGATACCCCGCAATTTAAATGTTGTATTAATAAGGCAAAACATGGCATCGGTTCACTACATAAATTTAAATGGAGGCGGTATAAGACAAGAATATCCCGCATATGGTCTTCATATTTAATTAATAGATGAATCGGCTAAATACCCCCAAACAACAACAATATGTATGCGAGCCTGCAAATTTTAATATGCAGCAAGATATATGTTATAAAAAATCGGGGTCTCGGAAAAGGGGATCAGATATGGTGTTCGGCGATCTTGGTTCGATGTTGTTCGGGTTCGGCGGGATCGGTCTTCAGAATCCGTGAGGAGAACTTGGTGTTTCGGCATCACCAGATCCGTGAAGGAGGACTCGAGGTCTCGGTGCCCTACCGATGGTTTTGACATCTGGGGTCTCGGTCATCGAATCCAGGAAGGAGAACTTGTCGCTCTAGGTCAATGATCCTCAGCTTTGGTGTTCATGTCGACGAACTTGGGATTCTGACTTCCATTCTATTTGAGTGGCACAGTGTCGTAGGTCTTCGGGTTGTGTGGTTCTTGATGTCGAGTCTTGGTCATCTGCGAAGATCTTGTGGACAGGGACAATGTGCGGTGACGAACTTGGTTGTAAGGACGAGAAAACAAAGATGGCAACAACCACATGGTCTTCACATCCGCACCAAACCAAACATACACTATATCATCACCACCACATCATCGGGCCCAATCCTCTTCAACAGCGCTGCAAAATTGCATCACCAAAATATCATATCCACCCGGGGAGCATAGACACTTCCGACTGTAGAGACCTGGTCCGGTCATGCACATGCCTAGGGCCAGGCGAGGAGGAGAGGTCGCGGGCTTGCAGGGAGATTCGGTGGAGGAGGACGTATGGACGCGTCCTGGGCCGCCGCATAGTGGAGGACGTACGCGTGATGGCGGCGGCTCAGGGAGATGGCGAAAGAAAACGGCTAGGCGAGAAGGCGGATGCCGGCGAGCTTGTAGGAGCCGACAAGGACGGCTCTGGCGGTGCCTGCGAGAGGCGAGCGATGGTGGCTCGCGAGATGCAGAGAGGAGAGCGACAACGGGATGCAGAGAGGATCATGAGGGAGAGAGGAGGGGGTCGCGAGCGAGAGCGTCGTGGGAGGGTTGGTGGTTGACCGCGTAAGGCGGATCGGTGCGGGGATTAGCGGGTGGGACTAGGGGTTCGGTCGGGGTGGTGGTTTGGCAGGGAAACAAAGCAAGCAGAGGGTCGGGGTGGGCGCGCACTGTAGTGCACCGTGGGGTGGCATGCAGCACGAGAGGCGGGGTGGCATACAATAGGGACATGTGAGGCTGGAGGCAGGGTGTGGTGCGGCACTAGGTGGGGTTAGGTAGGTGTGGATGGTTTGGCAAGATTAGGGTTTGGGGTAAGATGGGCCTAGGGTTGTAGGCTGGCTGGCTGGGCCTTTTGGCCTGGCTGGCTGCCTCCCTTAGTTTTTAAAACTTTTATTTTATTACTAGAACAAACCATTTTATGAAAATATTTTTAGACAAACAAAATATCCGGGAAGACCAGATTTTATACTTTGAAATAAGAAGGGGGATAATGTAGAAAACAAAATAGGGCTTTTGGAAAATAGTTTTTGGCAAAAGATGCATGATGACATGATGATGCTCAAATGCAATGTGGCATGATGACATGATCATGTGGTCATGATGATGCACGAAACAGAAAGACCAAGCGATTTTCTAGTTGTGATTTTACCGGGGTGCTACAGTTTCTCTAGAGCATCTAGTTAGAACTATATGGTTTCAACTACACGCTCGGGGGCTATAGCACAAGATTTTAATTAGCAAGTGTGCTGCTATTAGAGCATCTAGCCGGATTTCTTCTAAGTTTCCACCTAGACGCTCGGGGGCTACACTATCAAGTTCTACTCTTAAAGATCTTTGGAGCACTCAGGCCAATAACCTTTGTTTATCTGCCTAAGAGCTCGGGGGCTACAAAGGGATATACAATGCAAAATAAATGAAGTGAAGTTCAAAAGACATACAATGGCAATAAGTTTGAGATTGTTGGCCAGATTGGCATATGCGATGTGGAAGATGCCGACATTGTTATACACAACATCCGCCTGCGTAATGAGGTCATCTAGGAACAATGTCAGAGGAGTTGCAGCCAAAGGAGATGTTGAAGCCGGAGGCATGGATGATGCCCTAGCTACCTCTTGTGTCTCCAGAAAAGATGATGCCTCAGAGGCTCTCGCCTTGACCGTTGCTTCCGCCTCCGCCTCTTCCACCACTTGCTTCCCTTTCTTAGTGGCATCCTTAGCCGGAGCTTCGGCCACTTTGGAGAAAGTGCTCTCCTGCATCGCTTGGCCGCTGGGAGCAACGTCTACCTCGACAGAGCCTGAGATATCAAGGATTGGATTGACATCTGTCTCCATGGCAGAGATCTCGGGGATGACAGGGTACGAAGGCACAACGGGGCTAGCAGAAGGCTTGGCGGTAGGAGTTAGGGGAGCAGTAGCGGGAGAGGGCTTGGCGGCCACATCTCTGTTCAGCATGTCATGAATATTTTTTGACCCTCCAGCATCTCTAGAGGATCACTTCAAACTAATATCGGTTTTCCTCCTGAAATGTACGAAGTATAAGTACAAGAGTCGAAAAAAGGTATGAGCTGAAATGTACAAGCCGGAGAATGAAAACACTTACTCCACAGCAAGAGCCTTGATGAGGGGAATGCCGGTGGACTTCTTCTTCTCCGCCTCTAAGGTGGCGGTGGATCATCTAGAGACTCCACACTTCGATCTCTTCTTCTTCTTGGCCTCGACAACATCGTTAGAGGTGGAGCTCTTTAGCTTTCGTGCTGGCGGAGCTGGCTGATCCTTGGGGGTGTCATCGTCGGACACCACTTGGATATCCTTTATCTTGGGATCATAGACCTGGTCTAGATGGCCATCTGATCTGCCGCCAAGGTCGCCAACTAGGATACAGAGAAGTGTTAGACTGACAACTTCAAGTCGGAAAAACCTTAGAGTATATAACAAGCAACAAAGGAAACAAAAGCTACCTCTGGGCATGTGTCGCAATCAAACATGTCATAGGTGATCTTGAAGCCGTGCTTCCTATCCTTCACCTTGAAGATGTCCTTAAGCCAGAGTTTGACAGAGTCAGAGGAGAAGTTATCCCGCGAAATTCGCATGGGATCCCTCCTGTCTTGAGTGTACTTGCACATCAACTCGGCGCGATGCTGTAGAGGCTGGATCCACCTAACAAACCAGCACATGGCCAGGTCCAAGTTCGTCAGACCTCCGTCCATGAGCCATTCAATCCTCCTTCCAGCGCGGTTGGCCTCTTCGTCAGAGGGAAGGGAGGCTAGGGTCCTCCATGTGGGCACCTCGGCGGCGGCTCCGTCGATAAAGACGGAATAAATCTCAAGGCGGTCAGGCAGGGGAATATCTAGGCCATAGAAGTATGTGCGCTGCTAGTTCTTGCATGACTCATGCCCTACGATGTCGGGGAAGCGTCGGCTAGGCTGGATCTTGAAGCTAATGGTTCCACAAATCTGCAATTCGTCCTTGGACTCTACGAACTCTCTCTTGATGGTAAAAAAGTACACGAACATATCTAACCTAGGTTTTATGCCTAGGAATCCTTCGCACAGAGCTACGAAGTTGCTAAGGACCAAGATGCTGTTGGGAGAGAGATTGTGGGGAAGTACCCGAAAGTTCCGAAGAATTTCCAAGAAGAAGTCGGAGGCGGGCTGGCTTACGCCTCATACCAGCTGGGCCTTGAGGTACACCATCTCTCTGTTTTGGGGAGAAGGAACCACCTCACCGGCTGGCGCCGCCTGCCAGACCAACTCCTTCGCCCCGGGGAGATACCCCTTGGTGACCAGTTCTTGCAGATCTTCAGGTGAGGTTAGAGCCCCTCCACACCCCCTTGTGGGAGTCGTTTTCTTCTTCAGCAGCTTCTGGCGCCGCTCGTTCTTGGTCGTTGCCGGTGGTTTCCACCACGGTGATGACAGGGACAACCACCCCCTCCAGCGGGACAGTTACTCCTTGGAATGGCTCTAGAATAGCCTTGGGGGTCGCCGCCATCGAAGGAATGGAGATGCTGGAGGCCATTGTTATGAGGGAGTAGGAGGATAAGAAGTGGGCTCTAGCTAGGGTTTTCTAAGAGGAGCTCAAACGGGCGTGTGGATGGAGGAAGACAAAGATGAGGAAGCGAATGCGGGTAAAAAGAAAATAAACTGACAGCGGTGAAAATATATAGACCCCGCGTCAAGATTTGTGCTAAGGGATCTAATGGATGGAGCGTTGCCGATGTGGAGGCGAACGTGCATGGTAATTTTGCCACGTCCTCCGTCTTTGCCACTTCGCTGTTTCGGATTTCACGCGCATGAAAATAGCTGATGATAGGTAGCGTAGGCTGCACCCTACATCATCCTCCTGATAGTTGCAGTGAAGTGTCACATCTAAATATTCCATCGAAGGCGGAGAATGTCCGGGTCTGGAAACAAAGACTGAAGGAATCTCCGGCTACATTGCGAAGTCGGAGAGGATTGCAAGGTTCTTTGGGAGACCTTTGAGATATTGCTGGATGAATTGCGGGCATCACCTAGACGGAGTATTCAAAGATCAATGGGCAAGACGGCGCAAGATTTCAAAGTCCTCCGGGGGCTACTGTTGGGGATATGGTAATGGGTATCCTCATAGCATGTCACCAATCCGGCTAACCCGGGTGGCCCATAGTTGTTAGCAAGGCCTATGGCCTGCTGGGCGGCCCAGTTAGATAGATCCAGAAGGGTGGCCCATGCCGGATAAAGGAAGGCTACGCAGGAGTCATCGACATACTCGGAGCCTTGGAGTGCAAGACACGAAAGACTAGTTCGTATTAGTGTAGGACTCTTTACCTTGTCCGGTAAGGACCTTTCCGTGTAAACCCTAGGTTCTGGTGCCTTTATAAGCCGGACTTGTGGGAACCTTTAGGGCACAACCTCTTAGATTGCTACATACAACATGCAACACCTCGCACAGCGAACCTATCTCTGTAACTCGGCATATTGCCATTATAGTGATTTATAGCAGGAGTAGAGTTCCGCCACCGTTGTGGGACTTGAACCTAGGTAAGCTGTGTTACCTCATACCCGCCAACTCTCTGACTTACCCTACGTCTCTAAACACGCATTGTGAGGACCCCTCCAAGGCGTACTCGTCGGCAATACCACGACAGGTTATTTTGTTCTTCTAATTAAACTTGTCATGTAAGTTGCTTAACTATGCATGATTATGAGTCTATTGTGTAGATCTCATTTTCTGAACATTTTGATATATTATACTTTTTTTGACTTAAAATGAATTAGTTATGATTTTCCCAATTTTAAATCATTTTTAAAACAATTAAACATTTTAGGAATATTATAAATTATTTTCTATCTGGACACACATGTCGAACTTTTATTAATTTAAGAAAACATTTCCAAATAGATTAAAACCCTGATAGATGGGGCCCATAGGGTTATTTATATATTCAAAAAAGTATTATAAAGCATTTAATAAAAACAAAAGCTTTATGACCTCATGCTGACGTGACCCTGACGTCAGCAATGGGGATCTCCTCGGGTTGGTGCTGGAACCAGCGACTGAGCGCGCGCGGGGCAACGGGATGGGGTACTTTCGACGCAGCGCTTCGCGTTGTTCCGTATACTAGCGATGCCACTCCTAATTGGTCACCGGAGCAGCGAGTACAACGGCGGCCAACGGCAGAGGCTACAGGTGGTCGGTGGGAAGGTGAACTAGAGGAAGAGGAAGGAATCTGAGGGGTGCCTGAGCCCCGGAGTCTCACCCTAATGCTGATAGTTGTGTCGGAGAGGCCAGGGGAGGTCGGGCGGCGTCAGAATTTGAAGATGACCACGGTGGCCTGTGGCAGGGAAGAGAGCTCGATTGGCTCATCTAGGTCTCTCATAGCTTGCGTGCTTTGATGAAGAGAACAAGTCTGACATCATGGTTCCAATGGTTCCCTCGACGTGGCTTTGGGTGGCCGAAGATGGCAGGGTGGCGTAGCATCTGCGAGCCCTATGGTTAGGGTTTACGCACGGGGAAGAAGAGGAGGGGGATAAGAGCTACAGTTTCTCTAGTGGCGGTGCACGGGGGTCTTGAAGGTGGCTGGAAGCATTGGGGGGGGGAATCTTGTCGCACACCGACGACGACAGCCGGTGGCGGTGGTGATAGGCAGCTCCTTCGTCGGGGACGAAGACGACGACGGACAGTCGAACGAACAGGTATTTGGGCCAATGGTGGGCTGTGCTTGGGCCAGGCTGCGCTGCGGCTAAGCTTGCCAGACGGGCTACGGTTGGCTACTAGCTGCTGCGCATGGGCAGCGAATAAGAAAAGAGCGGAGGGGATGCTCGACCGTTCTCTTTCTCTGCTATATTTAGGAAAACATTTTGTACAATTTTGATTTCTATTATCTTTGTCTGTATTACAATTTCAAATCTACTATTGAACATTTCCAAATTACTAGAAGGTTTTCAAAAATACCTGAAAACACTAAGCGGCCCTTAGAACAATTTGGGCTCCATAACATTTTATATTTTCAAAATATGAAAACCATTTGAATTGATTTTCAAAGAGGGAAGGAAGTTAGGGTTTTGCATATTTTCTTTTCTTGCATGCATTTCCAAAATATGATGATCATGGATGCACAAATCAAACCCTAATTAATATGAATATAACTAGGGTGTTACATGACTCTAGCGGATATCAATGTTGTTTAGGAAAAGAACACATGCAATGACCCTAGGGGATCCATGTGTCAAACCATCATGGTCACAGAGACCAAAAACACATAGGAAAACAGCTTTCACATTGCATGTTGCACCAGTGTGACAGAAGTTGCATCATAGAATCCACTAGAGTGTGTGTGGTCATGTAGACATCAATGTGGTTTTGGAAAAGAACACATGCAATGTGCTCATGTGGATCAATAATGACTCTAGTGGATATCAATGTGGGTTAGGAAAATGACACATGTAATGACTACTCTAGGGGTTAAATCTATGAGTCAAAACATGGTGTATACAGAGACCAAAAACACATTGGAAAGCAGCTTCCACAATACATGTTGCACTAGTGTGGCAGAACTTGCATCACAGAATACACTGGAGTGTGTGTGTGGTCATGTAGATATCAATGTGGTTTTGGAAAAGAACACACGCAATGTGGTCATGCGGATCAATCAATGACTCTAGTGGATATCAATGTGGTTTAGGAAAACAACACATGCAATGACTATAGGGGATCCATGTGTCAAACCATCATGGTCATAGAGACCAAAAACACATAGGAAAGCAGCTTCCATGTTGCATATTGCACCAGTGTGACAAAAGTTGCATCACGGAATCCACTGGAGTGTGTGTGGTAATATAGATGTCAATGTGGTTTTGGAAAAGAACACATGTAATATGGTAATGTGGATCTCAATGACTCTATTGGATATCAATGTGGTATAGGAAATTAAAAGAACACACACAATGACTACTCTAGGGGATAGATCCATGTGTCAAACCATGGTGTACAGAGACCAACACATAGGAAAGCAACTTCCTCATTGCATGTTGCACCGGTGTGACAGAAGTTGATTCACATAATTCAATGGAGTGTGTGGTCATGTAGATATCAATGTGGTTTTGGAAAATATCACATGCAATGTGGTCATGTGGATCAAGAAATGACTCTAGTGGATATCAATGTGGTTTAGGAAATTAAAAGAACACATGCAATGGCTACTCTTGGGGATAGATCCATGTGTCATACCATGGTGTACAGACACCAACACATAGGAAAGCAGCTTCCACATTGCATGTTCCACCAGTGTGACAGAAGTTGCATCACAGAATCCACTGTAGTGTGTGTGGTCATGTAGATATCAATGTGGTTTTGGAAAAGATCACATGCAATGTTGTCATGTGGATCAAGCAATGACTCTAGTGGATATAAATGTTGTTTAGCAAAAGAACACATGCAATGACTACTCTAGGGGATAGATCCATGTGTCAAACCATGGTGTGTACAGATACCAAAAACACATAGGAACGCAGCTTCCACATTGCATGTTGCACCAGTGTGACAGAAGTTGCATCACAAAATCCATTGGAGTGTGTGTGGTCATGTAGATATCAATGTAGTTTTAAAAAAGAACACATGCAATGTGGTCGATCATGTGTATCAATGTTTACTCTAGTGGATATCAATGTGGGTTAGGAAAAGAACACATGCAATGACTACTCTAGGGGATAGATCCATGTGTCAAACCATGGTGTATACACAGACCAAAAACACATTGGAAAGCAGCTTCCACATTGCATGTTGCACCAGTGTGACAAAAGTTGCATCACAGAATCCACTGAGTGTGTGTGGTCATGTAGATATCAATGTGATTTTGGAAAAGAACACATGCATTGTGGTCATCATGTGGATCAATGCTGACTCTAGTGGATATCAATGTGGTTTAGGAACAGAACACATGCAATGATTACTCTAGGGGATAGATCCATGTGTCAAACCATGGTGTGTACAGAGACCAAAAACACATAGAAAAGCATCTTCCACATTGCATATTGCACCAGTGTGACAGAAGTTTCATCAGAGAATCCATTGGAGTGTGTGTGGTCATGTAGATATCAATGTGGTTTTAGAAAAGAACATATGCAATCTGGTCATGTGGATCAATGACTCTAGTGGATATATATCAATGTGGTTTAGGAAAAGAACACATGCAATGAGTCTATTGGATAATCCATGTGTCAAATCATCATGGTAATAGAGACCAAAAACACATAGGAAAGCAGCTTCCACATTGCATGTTGCACTAGTGTGACATAAGTTGCATCACAGTATCCACTGGAGTATGTGTGGTCATGTAGATATCAATGTGAGTTTGGAAAAGAACACATGCAATGTGGTCATGTGGATCAATGCTGACTCTAGTGGATATCAATGTGGGTTAGGAGAAGAACACATGCAATGACTATTCTAGGGGATATATCTATGTGTCAAACCAACATGGTGTGTACAGAGACCAAAAACACATTGGAAAGCAGCTTCCACATTGCATGTTGCACCACTATGAAAGAAGTTGCATCACAGAATCCACTGGAGTGTGTGTGGCCATGTAGATATCAATGTGGTTTTGGAAAAGAACACATGCAATGTGGTCATAATGTGGATCAATGCTGACTCTAGCGGATATCAATGTGGTTTAGGAAAAGAACACATGCAATGACTACTCTAGGGGATAGATCCATGTGTCAAACCATGGTGTACAGAGACCAAAAACACATAGGCAAGCAGCTTCCACATTGCATGTTGCACCAGTGTGACAGAAGTTGCATCACAAAATCCACTGGAGTGTGTGCGGTCATGTAGATATATCAATAATGTGGTTTAGGAAAAGAACACATGGAATGTGGTGATGTGGATCAATGACTCTAGTGGAGATATCAATGTGTGGTTTAGGAAAAGAACACATGGAATGTGGTGATGTGGATCAATGACTCTAGTGGAGATATCAATGTGTGGTTTAGGAAAAGAACACATGCAATGACTCTACTGGAATCCATGTGTCAAACCATCATCGTCATAGAGACCGAAAACACATAGGAAAGCATTATTCCAGGGGCATTTTGGTCTGCATGCATGCATGCATGGAGTTATCTAGAGTTGCATGTGGTCTTTTCGAAACCACATTGATCCACATGAGCACAAACACTCCAATATGGATGTTCTATCACATTGGTGCATCGATCATGCACGTTGGCACTTGCATTCTAGGGGCTTTTTGGGCTTTCTGACCACATGCATGCATGCATGGAGTATCTAGAGTCATTATATGTATATATATGAAACGTCTTACTAACCTCATATATATATGTGAAGAGTTTGACCTAGAGAGGTAGACATTCCTAAAAAATGATTTACTGAAAAATTAGAAGAAATCAAATGGGTTTTGCATTTTCCATTGACATGCCTAAAAATGATTAACTGCAAAAGAAATCGAGCTTTACACCATTTCCCACTTGTGCGTTTTACATTAACACATGTGTTGTAGATGTTTCTCACCCCGCGTGTGCTCCCACCGCCCAACTGCCCTATCGTCACCCAGTCATTTAAAAGACATTAGCCCCATGGTTTCCCCCATTTCTCCACTCCATCCCACTGTTCCCTCTGCACTCCAAAGAACAGAAGGAAACCCTAGAAACTAGTACAAGATCGTTTTCGCGAAGATGAAGAGATCAAGACCAGTGGTTACTGAGGACGCCAAGGCCTTCATCGACGAGGAGGCAGCCAATGCCATCATCGAGAAGGAAGCAGAGAACAAGGTCGAAGAGGAAGCGGTTGCAGATCTGGTGGTGCAGCTGGAGTACGATAACTGCGGCGACATCGAGGATGAAGAACCTACGGATCCATTCGTGTTCGAGCAAGAATCCAGCGATGGAGAACAGGAGGTAATTAGATCTGAAGTGTGAATGGGGTTTTCTTATTTTACTGTTCATATTTTAATTTATAGGGTTTTCTTATCTTATAGGGTTTGATTAATTAATTTGTTCTGCACCTAGTAGTTCTATGCTCATCTTTTATTGGTCATTTTGATCTGCCCCTAGTCATTCCAGTCGCACATTTTCTAGTTTTCTAGTAGTTCTAGGCGGACATTTTGTAGTTTGATTGATCTGCCGTACGCTCTAGTGATATAATTTCATATGGAGTTCAGATCTTATCTAGGTTGTGTTCATGTTGTCCAATGTATAGTTTTATTTGTATGATAAAAGTCACATACATAGTAATCATACGAGCTCCTGATTACATTAACATAAATTTAATATTCCATAACTGAAAGCCAATGTGTAATTTATTGAAACTTTGTTAAAACTAACTTAACAAACTATTTAGTAAGTTCATATCTTTTATAATAAGTTATGTATGTATATGTACAGATGCATTAAAATGCAGATAAATGTCCATCTCTATTATATTTAGGGAAACAAATTGTTAAATTTCTAATTAACTGACTATATTTAGAAGAAGCAAATTACTATTTATACCATGTTCAAACTGAATAAAACTAGCTAGTCATAACTTCTTTCTGTTTCACTAATTTACTGATTAGATGAGTGGAAAGAATTACTCCATCTGTCCTAAAAAAAGATGTCTCAGTTTTGTTAAAATTTGGATGTATATCTATATATATAGTGAAACTTGTATAGATATTCATTCAAATTATTTGAAAAAACAGTACATATACATTATGTTAAATACTGGATCATGAATGTTATCCAATATCTATTATAGTAAGTTCTATATGTGTTGGGGATATGCCAAATGGGTACCCTCATAGCATGTCACCAATCCGCCTACCCTGGGTGGCCCATAGTTGGTAGCAGGGCCTATGGCCTGCTAGGCGGCCCAGTTAGACGGATCCAGAAGTAAGGCCCATGCCGGATAAAGGAAGGCTAAGGAGGAGTCACCGACATACCCAGAGCCTTGGAGTACAAGACACGGAATACTAGTTCGTATTAATGTAGGACTCTTTACCTTGTACGGCAAGGACCTTTCCCTGTAAACCCTAGGTCTTGGTGCCTTTATAAGCCGGACTATAGGAGCCTTTAGGGCACAACTTCTTAGATTGCTATGTACAACGTGCAACACCTCGCACAGTGAACCTATCTCTATAACTCGGCGTATTTCCATTATAGTGATTTATAGCAGGAGTAGAGTTGCACCACCGTTCTGGGACTTGAACCTGGGTAAGCTGTGTTACCTCATACCCGCCAACTCTCCGACTTACCCCATGTCTCTAAACACGCACTGTGAGGACACCTCCATGGCGTACTCATCGGCAATACCACAACAGTTGGCGCCCACCGTGGGGCAAGAGGCACTTCGAGCTCTACACCAGGCGAGGTCCAATCACTTCACAGGAATCAGCGACACCGTAGCCATCGGACGTGTTCTCTTCTCCGGCAATGTCCTGATCATCCCTCTAGATGAGTTCTGGGTGCCGGCGAAGAAGAACCCTACGCGATGCTCCGTCATCCCCTTTGGAGACATCCACATCTTCATCGGTGAAACCGACTTAGGTCCTAGTTCCCAGGAAGTCGGAAACTCGTTAAGCCCCGCACGGACCGCCTATGAGCAGGACACGTTCGCAGAAGGATCTGGGCCATACCTCTCCTTGGAGTATGGTGGCTCGGATCAGGAAAATTCAAGGCCCACCCAAACCTCCCTTGTGCAGGACATAATGGTGGAAGAACCCTGCAAATCTGCTAGGCTTCCCCGAGTGTTAGAAATGCGTAGGTCACACTTTGTCGGTGTAGTCACCATCTCCGATCTGGCCAGATGCGTTCAAAGGGATGGAGAACCTCCCGGCTAATACCTCGATAGATGGACGAGGGTGAGGGAAACCCTAGAGGGCGACCATGCCGACAAGCTCGTATACCACTTCGTGGAAGGTCTCACACCAGGAACACTCCTCCGACATACCCTTCGAAGGCGGCAGGCCATAGGTCCTCTCACCCTTGGTGAGATGGTTTCCATCGTCAACAAATACGCGGAGGTCAGCGAAGAGGCAGAAACGACAATCGCCATCATAGTCGGAAGAGGAAATAAGAACAACAGCTCGCCTCCATCACCCTCCACATCTGCCATCGTCAACACCGAAGCCAACTCCGACTCCATCCTTGACGCACTTTACTACGACATCAATATGGATGGCGATGGCTCAGACGCTAACTCGGAGGAATACGATGCTGTTATGAGGGAGATTGAGCAGGAGATCGAGAAGGAGGAGCGTGCCGAGAAGGCCAACACTTCCCACCAGGTGCTAGTCGCCATCGGGAGCGTGATGGAAGAAGATGGATAGGAACCATAACGGGAGAGAGCTCCACCCACGACAGTGGATACCAGAGTAGCAGCAGCCAAGAAGGACACCGAGCCTCCCGCTCCGGCCAAGGCCATGCCTCCTCCGGTTATCTGCCCGCAACCGGTGTAGGAACTCACCACAGCCCCCAGTACTGCCCGGCAATCAAATTAGCCGCCAATGCCACCATCAACGTCTGTAGCTGGCAACCCTTTGGCCACTCCCGCCGACAAGGCAATCTAAAGTGCACTCCTCGTCGAGCCTATCACCATCGCCCATATCTGGAGCGGTACGGAGCTTGATGAGAAGCGCGCGGAAATCTTGGTGGAGGCCAAGTGCATTGCGGAGCAGGGCGCAAAGCTGGATGAAGACATGGCTAAGCCACAAAAATCCATCAAGGAAGCAAGAGCTATGGAGGCCGAGTACAAGAAATTGCTGTTAAAGCAAAAAGCAAAGAAAGTGCTAGCTCAAGTCGTCGAGGACCCCGACGTTCGGCGGAGGTTAGGATATGACAGATCTAAGCCGACAAAATCCACCTTGTACATTGATTCAGAGGGGAGGCAAGTCATGCCAACTCCTGCCCTCAACATCGCCGTCACCAAGACCCTCCTAGAACATGACAAATCGCCAGAAGAAGTTGCTCAGGTGTATGAACTCATCGCTAAGGCATGCAAGCAACAAGAGAAGGCTGCCTCGCAGAGGCTTGAGTCCAACCCGAAGCTTTGCCAGTCAACCCTGAACTGCTGCAGAAGGCCCATATCTCGCCGTGATAAAGGATCATGTACAGGCTCTACAGAGCGAAGACGGAGGGAGTCACGCAACATGACTAACGCCATCCTCATATCCTCCGATCACGGAGAAAAGGCTCGTCCCCGCCGATCACCACCTCCACCACCATCTTGGCATCATGAGGATCTAGAGCTGCGCCATCGTACAAGCATGCCACCGGCAAGACGTCCCCAGGCCATCATCATTATACGCGACCAAGGTGAGCAGCCACGGCATGTCGGAGAGCGTAGCGGAGTTGAAGGACATAGGAGCAGATCCCACAAGGAGCGTCCATGTCCGACAAGTAACCGCAACAAGCGTGAGGAGTCACAGGTGGGGCACAACAATAAAGCAAACCCACCGCCTCCACCGCCACTGTCGCCACCTAGGAGCCATCATGGCGGAGGGCATGGTGGATCCCATAGATCGTGCCACAACTCCCCTCCCCATGACGGCAAAGGGAATCAACCAGAGCCGTATGATGCTCGTACACAGCTCGACAAGATCCAAAAATCTTGGGAGCTCCCATACCTTGGGCCACGTTGTTTTGGACCAGTCATACGGGCCACAACCTACCCCAAGGGCCTCCGGATAGACAAAACCATCAAGCCTTAAAATGGCACTGCCAGGCCAGCAACATGGTTGTAGGACTACAGTGAAGCGATTAACATCGCAGGGGGAAACCCCAATGTCGTTGTCAAGTACCTCCCACTCATGCTGACCGGCACCGCCCTGCAATGGATCGATGACTTACCGGAAAAATCAATTTGCCATTGGCTGGACATGCATGAAGCGTTCACTAAGAATTTCGAGGGTACGTACAAATGTATCTACACTGTCGGAGACCTATACCGGTGTGTGCAAGAAAAGGATGAAACCTCCCGTGCCTACCTCTCTCGCTGGCTAGATACGAAAAATTCGTGCGCAGGGGTGCACGAACAGACCGCTATGGCCGCCTTCATCAATGGTCTGGAAAAGGGAACTTTGCTCCGCCATAAGTTGAAGCGCAAGCAAGAAAACAATGAGCTCACGCTCAACGCACGCCATGGCTAGCAAGTTCGCCACTGCTGATGATGACGCACGCGGATCACTGCCGGCAATAGCAATCCCTACCCAGGATAGAAAAAACAACAATAACAAGCAGAAAAATCCGCCCGAAGAAAAGCAAGAAGCCGACATGGTCCCCGCAACGTTCACTGGCAGGGGCAGAGGCAGACATCATGGACGTGGCTGGGGGCTAGCAGTGTCCAGCAGAGAAGTGATACTGCACCCTCAGTGCCTCGTATTCCCCAAACGTACGAGGATTACAGTGATATGTCGTGTTTCGTCCACCTTGACGGAAACGGCAAGGCAATCCACACCAATCACCAATGCAAATTTGTCAACAACCTCAAGGAGGACCCTAAGTCCGGCTACAAGTGAAGTTGGAAGAACCGACCCCGTGGAAAAGGCAAAGGGAAGAAGAAGGAGGAAGAGCCCAAGGAATCAAGTGATATGGGTGGAGACGTGGAACCCAAAGCCTCCGACAAGGGAGAGGATAAAGGGAAAAATCCCTTCGAAAAGAAGACTCCATGTTACCATACCTTCCTTGGTATCCCCACCGTCCGGGCCAAAAAACCTCTCTGAGGATACTGATGGCTACCCTCCCTCTGGTTCCCGAGCATGTCAGGTGGTGGGAAGTTCCAATTACTTGGGGTAGGAAGGATCACCCAGATCTTATCCTAATAGAGAACCAGTATGCCATGGTCATCAACCCTTTGATTGACGACACAGAGTTCACCAAGTGCCTTGTGGACAGTGGAAGCAGCATCAACATCATGTACCTGGATACACTACACAAGATGAACTGGACGGAGACCCAGCTAAGGAAGAGCAACACCGTGTTCCATGGGGTTGTCCCTGGCTGACAAGCAAATTCCCTGGGCTGCATCACCCTTCCGGTCGCTTTTGGTGATGTTAACAATTACCGCCAAGAACGCATGACCTTTGAAGTGGTGCCGTTCAAGAGCGTGTACTACGTCATTTTTGGACACGACATCTTCCACTCCTTCCTCACAAGGCCATGCTTTGAAAACAACAAGCTCAAGATTCCCGGACCAAGCGGCGTCATCACCATTGACGGAAGCTTCACCAAGGCAGAGGAGTGCGGGCTCAGTGAGGCCGCCTTCGCCGAAGCAGTCCTCTATGGTGAGGAGTTCAAGGAGATCTAGAACCAGGTCAATGTCTCGGAGATGCTGGCTTCGAAGAAACAAATCACTGTTGCCGAACCCACATTCAAGGCTGCCATCAAGACCAAGTCGGTGGAGCTTGTTGAAGGAGATTCCTCCAAGACCATCGCCATGGCATGGACCTGGATCCCAAATAGGAATGTGCGCTTGTCGAGTTCCTCCATGAGAATAGGGACATCTTTGCCTGGCAACCTGCTGACATGAAAGGTGTACCTAGGGAACTTGCCGAGCACAACTTGAATATTGATCCTAATGCCAAACCGGTGAAGCAACCTCTACGACACTTTGGTGATGAAACATGAGGGGCTATAGGCAAAGAAATAGCTAGGTTACTTAAGGCTGGCTTTATTCGAGAAATTATTCACACCCGATGGGTGGCAAATCCGGTACTTGTCCCCAAAAAGGGAACCAATGAATTAAGAATGTGCGTTGATTACACCGGCTTGAACAAAGCGTGTCTAAAGGATCCGTTTGCTTTGCCTCGCATTGACCAAGTCATTTATTCAACGGCTAGCTTGGAACTTCTGTGTTTTCTCGATGCTTATTCAGGATACCACTAGATCCGGATGCGAAAGTCAGACCAACTGGCCACTTTGTTCACCACATTCTATGGCACGTATTTCTACGTCATGATGCCCTTTGGGTTGAAAACGCCGGTGCTACCTACCAGCGGACAATGCAACGTTGCCTATACGACCAAATAGGTCGCAACGTACATGCTTACATGGACGACATCGTGGTAATGTCAAAGAAATCAAATGATCTTATCGCTGACTTGCAGGAAACCTTCGACAATCTCCGGAAATACAACATGATGCTGAACCCAAGAAGTGCGTCTTCGGGGAACCCTCTGGCAAACTGTTGGGCTTCATCATTTCACATCAAGGAATCAAGGTGAACCCGGGGAAAATCAAGGCCATCCTCGACATCAAACACCCGATATGCCTGAAGGACATACAAAGGCTCACAGGCTGCATAGCAGCAGTAAGCCAGTTCATCAGCCGACTTGGTGAGAAGGCCATGCCGCTCTACAAGTTGCTCAAGAAGGCGGACAAATTCACATGGACGGACGAGGTTGACGCAGCACTTCAGGAGTTGAAGAGAATACTCTCCTCCCCACCAATACTTGCAGCACTGATGTCAAGGGAGCCTATGCTAGTTTACATGGTGGCAACTAACCGAGTAATCAACATCGTCATCATGGTGGAGCGCAAGGAACCAACGCATGAATACAGAGTTCAGCGGCCCGTTTACTATGTAAGCAAGGTCTTGATGAAATCCAAACAGCGTTACCCGCACTACCAAAAAATAGTTTCTGGAGTTTTCCTTGCTTCACGCAAGCTAAGGCATTACTTCCAGGAGCACCCTATCACAAAGATGAGCAAAGCTCCACTATCCGACATCATCAACAACAGCGACGCTACAGGGAGAGTGGCAAAGTGGGGCATTGAACTTGCCGCCTTTGAATCACTTACAAGAGACGCGACGCTATCAAATCACAAGCATTGGCGGATTTTCATACAGATTGGACAGAACTGCCAGAAGACACTCCTGTGCTAGAGCCAGAATATTGGGTCATGCACTTTGACGGATCAAAGTTACTCAATGGCTCGGGGGCTAGTGTATTATTGCTATCACCAACAGGAGAAAAGTTGCAATACATCCTGCAGATTCACTTCAATGCTACCAACAACATGGTGAAGTATGTGGCCCTCATTCACGGACTTCGCGTAGAAAAGGATATGAGCATCAAGCGCATAGTTTGCTGTGGAGATTCTGATTTGGTTGCCTAGCAAGTAGCTGGCACCTGGAATGCTCGGAACCCTATGATGGCGGCATATCGAGACGAAGTAGATGAAATAGCCAAGTGCTTCGACAGCTACGAACTCCAGTATGTCAAAAGGGAGGAAAATGAAGCGGTAGATCTGCTGTCAAAGCTTGGATCATCTTGTCGATCAATTCCACCAGGCGTTTTCCTACAGCATTTACGGACCCCATCCGTGAAGGGAGCGGACCCCGACAACCCGGATAGAGTGGACTCATTTGTTAACACAGTAGCAATGACCTCTCCGGCTTGGACGAAACCGTTCATGGACTATCTACAAGAAGAAATTTTGCCCGCCGACGAAGTTGGAAGCCGACAAATAGTACGAAGAGCAAAAGGCTATGTAATCATTGACGGCCAACTTTACAAAAGAAGTACCACAAGAGTTTTCCTTCAATGCGTCTCCCAGCAGCAAGGTATCGAAATCCTTAGAGAACTACATCTCGGAGATTGCGGGCACCATGCTGCTCCCCGGTCATTAGTAGATAAGGCCTTCCGAAAAGGATTCTACTTTAAACTGCCAAGGCGGACGCCGACAAGTTGGTACAAACATGTCTTGGGTGTCAGTTCTATGCAAGACAAACAAGTGTTCTAGCTGAAGAATTGCGAACAATACCAATAACTTGGCCGTTTGCAGTCTGGGGGCTAAACATGGTGGGAGCCTTGCAGACAACACCCTGTGGATTCACTCACTTGCTAGTAGCAGTGGACAAATTCACAAAATGGATTGAAGCTAAACCCATTAGAAAGATTGATGGGGCAACAACCCTAAAATTTGTCCGGGATGTGGTGGTGAGATTTGGTGTCCCACACAACATCATCACCGACAATGGAAGAAATTTATCTCGGAGAAGTTGAGGAGTATTGTCATGAAAAAGGCATCCGCCTTGACCTAGCATCTGTGGCACACCCACAATAAAATGGGCAAGTTGAAAGAGCCAATGGACTAATTCTGCATGGAATCAAGCCACGCTTAAAGGCACCGCTGCGTAGGGCAACTAGAGCCTGGGCGGAGGAATTACCATCTGTCTTGTGGAGTTTATGAACAACACCCAACAGATCCACCGGCTTGACTCCTTTCTTCATGGTTTATGGAGCAGAAACTATCCTCCCATCCGACATCCTCCATGATGCACCAAGAGTTTCCGCCTACAAGGAGGATGACGCTGAAGAATCCAGACACCTATCTGTGGACCTACATGAAGAAGAGCACGTGCTGTCATGCTAGAGATATGCCATCTACCAGCATAAGCTACATGGCTACCATAGTCGCCGCGTAAGGCATCGCTCGTTTAAAGAGGGGATCTGGTTCTTAGACTCAAGCAGGAGAAATCACACAAACTATCCCCACCTTGGGAAGGACCATTCGTCATAAGCAAAGCATTGCTCAATGGTTCCTATTACTTCGTCGATATTCACGAGTTGAAAGATAGGCCAAAAAATCGCAAGCGCAAGCAACGTGACTCTGATGATGATTACCCTGAGATAGATCGGCCATGGAACATAGCACAACTACGTCCCTTTTACACTTAGCACATTTATATTATGTAATAAGTTTCTTACATGATCAATGAAATAAAGCATTTGATTCACTCATATTTTGTGAGTCTTTTAGCTCCTTTAGTTGTTCATTTTTGGATCATATAAACCCTTTATGCACAAGTTTGCATTTTGCACTTGTGAAAATTCCGCCTACGGGCGTTAGCTTAAGTTTTCTAGTCTACACGTTTTCTAAAGTTTTTATGTGGATTCCGGAGTAGTGACTTCTCGGCACTCAAAGCCAGCGATTTTGCTCTTAGGTTCTTGACGGTGCTATTAAGCATCATCACCTGAGGGCATAGTTCTGTGCTGCAAGTCTTCCATCTCATGAAAGGTCAAGCATACGAACTAGAATAATGGATAAGCCAGCACTTGCTTAAACAATATAAACATGCTGGAAATAGATAAGTAGTAGGAAACTTGAGTACAAGTTTTTCCGCCTTAGCAAAACATAAGTTTTTTCCGTATACACATTGTAGAGACACATTTAATACAAACATTGTTTTTTATGGCTCTGCTATAGGGGGCTTCGTGGTAGCGTCATCAGGAGTGCCAGGCCGAGAGAGCTCGTCAAACTCTGAGGGAGATGGGCTAGACTCAAACAAGGCCATGTCTTCGTCAAGGATCTCGACAGGCACAAAGACATCGGCATTGACCATCATGTCAACCCTATTGTCGATGCCGGCGAGGGATTTCCAAATAGCATCGCTATCGATCTCCCTCCCTTCCTCATCCAGCTTGGGAAAGCCGGAGGTCACCAGGTCGATGTTGGCATTGTCGTCGTGCAAATTGACCAAAGACAGAGACATCCTTGCACCAACCTAGATGCAAGAGACCTTCTAGTCCTTGTCCTTCTCAGGAGCTGTGCGCAGGATCTCCGTGTACTTGGCCGCCGAGTCTGCCGCCTTGATGTTTACCCCCAAAGGCTGGGCTATCTCTTTGGCCTAGGTGATGGTGGTGCTGACGAAGTTGACGGCATGAATCATGCGTTCCTTGGGATATGGGGCACCTTCACTAAAGTTGGCTAAGCCAATGGGAGTTGTGGTTTGCACAGAGAACATAAGACCATGAGCACACACAAATCGAATGATTGTCCAAAGTACAGAAATAACCAAGACGGAGAAAGGTTACTGAAGATGCTCGTTTCTGCTTGCTTGCATGTCTCTGCCAAGACATCGCGCTCCTTCTGGACTGGCTTGTACACCTCAAGGTTCCTAGCATTTTGCTCTTTGGCAGCTTGGTTCTGCTCCTTGATTTGGGCAATTACGTCTTTCAGGCACTGCATCTCGGTGTTAGCAGACTCTTGCAGCACCTTCATCACTACCTCATGGCCCTTGACGGCATTGGCTAGGTCCTTCTTCAAAATTTTGTTCTCATCATCGAGCTCCTGGATATGCTTGGATTGCTCGACGATGCTCTTGGCCTTGGCAATGGCTTCTGTAAAATGGAAATCAAAGAGTGCTATAGGAAGATGGAAGAATTGAATGCATGAGGAAAAGCAAGGAGCTATTACAAGAAACAGACTCTGGCTATTTTTGATATGTTGCTTCAGGAAGGCTGTTTTACCCTGTTCAAGGTCTAGTTCCTTCCGCAAAGCAGCAAACCTCTCATTGGCGGCTATTGTCTGTTTATTCTCATTCTGCACAAAGAAGTTAACATGCTTAGTTTCTCTAGAGCATCTAGTTGGAATTATCCAGTTTCAACTAAACATTCGGGGGCTATAGTATAAGATTTTGAAATCATCTAGTGTTCTCTCTTAGAGTGTCTAGTCGGATTTTTTCATTCTAAACTAGAAACTCGGGGGCTACACGGACAAGTTCCACACTTAGTTCTTTGGAGCACTTAGGCTAAAACTATTGATTGTTTTCCTAATAGCTTGGGGGCTACAGTGGGATATATTACAAGTTAAAAGAAGTGAAGATCAAAAGACTTACGATGGCAATGACTCTAAGGTTGTTGGCCAGATGAGAATAGGAATCATGGAAGGTCCGGACGTTATTATAAATTGCATTGGCCTGCATGATGAGGTCATCCAGGCACAACGTCGAAGGAGTCGCAGCCAAGAAGTTGAAGCCGGAGGCATGGATGATGCCCTACCCGTTTCTTATGTCTTCAACACAGATGATGGCTCAGAGGCTCCCACCTAGACTGTTGCTTCCGCCTCCACCTCTTCCAGCACTTGCTTACCTTTCTCGGTGGCATCCTTAGCTGGAGCTTCAGCCACTTTAGAGGAAACACTCTCCTGTGTTGCCTAGCCGCTGGGAGCAACATCTACCTCGACAGAGCCTAAGATAACAAGGATTGGATTAACATCTGTCTCCATGGCGGCGATCTCAGGGATGACAGAAGATGAAGGCCCAGCGGGGCCAGCAGAAGGCTTGGCGACATGAGTAGGGGGAGCAGTAGCGGGAGAGGGTTTGGCGGCCACGTCCCTGGTCAGCATGTCACAAATGTTTTTTGAACCTCCAACATATTTGGAGGATCGCTTCAAACTAACGCCGACTTTCCTCCTGAAACATATGAAGTATAAGTACAAGAGTTGAAAAAAGGTATGAGCTGAAAAGTACAAGCCGGAGAATGAAAACACTTACTCCATGGCAGGAGCCTTGGTGAGGGGAATGCCGGTGGATTTCTTCTTCTTCTCCGCCTCTAAGGCGGCAGTGGATCATTTGGAGACTCCACTCTCCGATTGCCTCTTCTTGGCCTCGGCAGCAGCGTTAGAGGTGGAGCTCTTCTGCTTTCACACAACCGGAGCTGGTTGATCCTTCGGGGCGTCGTCGTCGGACACCACCTGGATATCCTTCAGCTTAGGATCATAGACCTAGGAGGCCATTTGATCCGCCGCCAAGGTCGCCAGCTGGGATACAAAGGAGTGTTAGATTGACAACTTCAAGTCGGAAAAGCCTTAGAGCATATAACAAGCAACAAAGGAAACAAGAAGCTACCTCTGGGCACTTGCCACAATCAAAGATGTTGTATGTGATCTTGAAGCCCCGCTTCCTGTCCTTCACCTTGACAATGTCTTTAAGCCGGAGTTTGATGGAGTTAGTAGAGAAGTTATCCCGCGAGATTCGCATGGGATCCCTCCTGTCTTGAGTGTATTTACACATCAACTTGGCACGGTGCTGCAGAGGCTGGATCCGCCTAACGAACCAACACATGGAAAGATCCAAGCCCGTCAGACCTCCATCTACGAGCCATTCAATCCGCCTTATGGCGCGATTGGCCTCGTCGTCGGAGGGAAGAGAGGCCGAGGTCCGCTATGCGGGCACCTCGGTGGCAGCTCCATCGACGAAGTAAGGATAAGTCTCGAGGCGGTCAGGAAGAGGAATGTCTGGGCTGTAGAAGTATGTGCGCTGCCAGTTCTTTCATGACTCATGCCCTACAATGTCGGGGAAGTGGCGGCTAGACCAGATCTTGAAGCTAATGGTTCCGTAGATCCGCAATTTGTTCTTGGACTCTATGGACTCTCTCTTGATGGTAAAGAAGTACATAAACAGATCTAACCTAGGTTTGATGCCTAGGAATCCTTCGCACAAGGCTACGAAGTTGCTAAGGACTAAGATGTTGTTGCGAGAGAGATTGTGGGGGGATTACCCAGAAGTGCCGGAGGATATCCAAGAAGAAGTCGGAGACTAGCAGGCTTACGCCTCGCACTAGCTAGGCCTTGAGGTATACCTTCTCTTTGGCTTGGGGAGAAGGAATCACCTCGCCGGTCGGTGCCGCCCGCCAGGCCAACTCCTTCGCCACAGGGAGATACCCCTCGGTGACCAGCTCCAGCAGATCTTCGGCGGAGAGGTCAGAGCCCCTCCACACCCCCTTGTGGGAGTCGTTTTTCTTCAGCAGCTTCGGGCACCGCTCATTCTTGTTCATCACTGGTAGTTTCCATGACAGTGTTGATAGGGACGACCACCCCCTCCGGCGGGATGGTCACTCCCTGTGATGGCTCTGAAGTAGCCCCGGGGAGTCGCCGCCATTGAAGGGATGAAGCTGATGGAAGCCATTGCGATGGGGAGTAGGTGGAGGAAGGAAGGGCTCTAGCTAGGGTTTTTGCAGGAGAGCTCGAACAGTCATGCAGCTAGAGGAAGACAATGACAAAGAGGCGAATGCAGGTGAAAAGGAAATAAATTGACTGTGGTGAAAATATATAGACCCCGCGTCAAGATTTGTGCAAAGGAATCTAATGGATGGAACGTTGTCGACGTATAAGTGAACGTGTGCGGTAATTTCGCCACGTCCTCCGTCTTTGCTGCTTCGCCGTTTTGGATTTTGCGTGCGTGAAAATAGCTGATGATTAATTCTCTATTTCTGTGAGTTTCGAGGAAGCATAGGCTGTACCCTACGTCATCCTCCTAATAGTTGCAGTGAAGGGTCACATCCGAAGATTCCATTGAAGACGAAGACTATGCGACTCTGGAAACGAAGACTTAAGGAATATCCGGCTACATTGCGAAGCCGGAGAGGATTGCAGGGTTCTTTGGGAGACCTTTGAGATATTGCTTTGCGAATTGCCGACATCACTTAGACGGGATATTCAAAGATCTGGGGGCTACTGTTGGGGATATGCCAAATGGGTACCCTCATAGCATGTCACCAATCCGCCTAACCCGGGTGGCCCTTAGTTGGTAGCAAGGCCTATGGCCTACTTTATGGCCCAGTTAGACAGATCCAGAAGGGAGGCCCATGACGGATAAAGGAAGGCTAAGGAGGAGTTAGTGACATACTCGGAGCCTTAGAGTACAAGACACGGAAGACTAATTCGTATTAGTGTAGGACTCTTTACCTTGTCCGGCAAGGATCTTTCCCTGTAAACCCTAGGTCTTGGCGCCTTTATAAGCCGGCCTACAAGAGCCTTTAGGGCACAACTTCTTAGATTTCTACATACAACATGCAACACCTCGCACAGTGAACCTATCTCTGTAACTCGGCGTATTGGCATTATAGTGATTTATAGCAGGAGTAGAGTTCCGCCACCGTTGTGGGACTTGAACCTGGGTAAGATGTGTTACCTCATACCCGCCAACTGTCTGCCTTACCCCATGTCTCTAAACACGCACTGTGAGGACCCCTCCATGGCGTACTTGTCAGCAATACCACGACATTATGTATATGAACAGATGCATTAAAATGCTGATAAATTAAATTTCTCTATGTAGTCCATCTCTATTATATATTTAGGGAAAAAATTGTTAAATTCCTAATACACTGCGTATATATTTAGAAGAAAAAAATTCCTGTTTATACCATGTTCAAACTGAATAAAACTAGCTAGTACAAAGAGGCAAATGCGGGTGAAAAGGAAATAAATTGACTGCGGTGAAAATATATAGACCCCGCGTCAAGATTTGTGCAAAGGAATCTAATGGACAGAACGTTGTCGACGTAGAAGTGAACGTGTGCGGTAATTTCATCACGTCCTCCATCTTTGCTGCTTCGCCGTTTGGATTTCGCGCGCATGAAAACAGCTGATGATTAATTCTCTGTTTCTGTGTGTTTCGAGGAAGCATAGGATGTACCTACATCATCCTCCTGACAGTTGCAGTGAAGGGTCACATCCTAAGATTCCATCGAATACGAAGACTATGGGACTGTGGAAACAAAGACTCAAGGAATCTCCGGCTACATTGCGAAGCCGGAGAGGATTGCAGGGTGCTTTAAGAGACCTTTGAGATATTGCTTGACGAATTGCCGGCATCACTTCGACGAGATATTCAAAGATCAGTGGGCAAGACGGCGCAAGATTTTAAAGTCCTTCGGGGGCTACTATTGGGGATATGCCAAATGGGTACCCTCATAGCATGTCACTAATCCGCCTAACCCGGGTGGCCCATAGTTGGTAGCAAGGCCTATGGCCTGCTGGGTGGCCCAGTTAGAGAGATCTAGAAGGGAGGCCCATTCCGGATAAAGGAAGGCTAAGGAGGAGTCAGTGACATACTCGTAGCCTTGGAGTACAATACACGGAAGACTAGTTTGTATTAGTGTAGGAATCTTTACCTTGTCTGGCAAGGACATTTCCCTGTAAACCCTAGGTCTTGGTGCCTTTATAAGCCAGCCTACAAGAGCCTTTAGGGCACAACTTCTTAGATTTCTACATATAACATGCAACACCTCGCATAGTGAACCTATCTCTATAACTCGGCGTATTGCCATTATAGTGATTTATAGTAGAAGTAGAGTTCTGCCACCATTGTGAGACTTGAACCTGGTTAAGCTGTGTTACCTCGTACCCACCAACTCTCCACCTTACCCCATGTCTCTAAACACGCACTGTGAGGACCCCTCCATGGCGTACTCGTCAGCAATACCACGACATTATGTATATGAACGGATGCATTAAAATGCTGATAAATTAAATTTCTCTGTGTAGTCCATCTTTGTTATATATTTAGGGAAACAAATTGTTAAATTCCTAATACACTACGTATATATTTAGGAGAAACAAATTCCTATTTATACCATGTTCAAACTGAATAAAACTAGCTAGTACAAAGAGGCGAATACGGGTGAAAAGGAAATAAATTGACTGCGGTGAAAATATATAGACCTCGCGTCAAGATTCGTTCAAAGGAATCTAATGGACGGAACGTTGTCGACGTAGAAGAGAACATGTGCGGTAATTTCGCCACGTCCTCCGTCTTTGCCGCTTTGCCGTTTCGGATTTCACGCGCGTGTAAATAGCTGATGATTAATTCTCTGTTTTTGTGTGTTTCGAGGAAACATAGGCTGTACCCTACGGCATCCTCCTGACAGTTGCAGTGAAGGGTCACATCCGAAGATTCCATCAAAGGAAAAGACTATGCGACTCTAGAAACGAAGACTCAAGGAATCTTCGGCTACATTGCGAAGCCGGAGAGGATTGAAGGGTTCTTTGGGAGACCTTTGAGATATTGCTTGACGAATTGCCGGCATCACTTAGACGGGATATTCAAAGATCAGTGGGCAAGATGGCGCAAGATTTCAAAGTCCCCCGGGGGCTACCGTTGGGGATATGCCAAATGGGTACCCTCATAGCATGTCACCAATCCGCCTAACCCGAGTGGCCCATAGTTGGTAGCAAGGCCTATGGCCTGCTGGGTGGCCCAGTTAGAAAGATCCATAAGGGAGGCCTAAGAACAGTATAATTTTAACTTAAGTGGAGTTACATATACATTAATGTATATATATGTTAAATACTGGATCATGCATGTTATCCAATCTCTGTTATAGTAAGTTCTATATTTATATGTATAGATGCATTCGAGTGTTGATAAACTAAATTTTTCTGTGTAGTTCATCTCTATTATGTATTTAGGGAACAAATTGTTAAATTCCTAATACACTGAGTGTATTTAGGAGAGACAAATTCCTATTTATACCTTGTTCAAACTGAATAAAACTAGCTAGTCATAACTTATTTTTGTTTTACGAATTTATTGATAAGATAAATGGAAAGAATTACTCCATCTGTCCTACAAAGGATGGCTCGGTTTTGTTAAATTTTGGATGTATCTTTATATACTGAAACTTGTTTAGATCCATTAAAATTATTTGAAAGAACAATATAATTTTGTATAGCACTTAATTTATCATATTTCAAAAGCTGGTTCAACCTGTGCGCACATGCTAAAATTAATCTCTCAACACAGCCCTTTCCTAGTTTGATCTCATGGTTTACCTAAGAAAGTATGCCAACCTCAGTCACATCGCTCTGTCGCCCTAACTGCTAGCTCCTGTTGCCTTTACTGCCTCCTACTGCCGCCTTTTGTTGCATCTGCTACCGCCTCCTATTGCATGTTGCTACCTCCAATTTATGTAATGGGCGTTGATGAGTCCAAAATTGAAGCATTTTTACCTGTTTTTGCATAAATAGAGTAGGGATTTTGTATTTCACTGCGCCTACGAGCGATATTTCGTCCTTGTTTCTACAAGATCCCAAATCATGGAGTCATATATGAACTTCTTAATTAGATCTATCATATTGTGTACTTATATGATATTTGTAAGTGATAAAATCCATTTTATGAATTTACCTTCGCACCTAGAAAAATAACAAACAAGTTGGAGGCATCAGCACCGATAGTGACCACTGGTACGGGTGGAGCCCGCCCGTACCATCCGCCCATACCAGGCGCCATCAGGATCGCCTCATCAAATAGTTTCTTCTGGCAAAGACGAGAGAGAGATCTGACATTCACAGCCACCAGAAACCACGAAACACCACATCCTAGAGGGATCTGAAGGAGGAACTTTGCTGGGGAAAATCCCAATTGCTTTGTGGATCATTGGAAGACAATGCATCATCCCCTTCACCATCAACCGCTGCATCTTCATAACCCCATTTACTCCATCTTTCATCTATTATATCTCTTTGTAATTCTAGATCCATTTGTAGTTTGTATTAGATCTACCCCCATACTTTAATCCATCCATTTGATTATGATGATGTTGTTGATTTCTTCCATGAGTGAGTAGTTCCTTTGTTCTTGGGGAGATGGAGAAACCCTAGCACCACTATGAACTTGTAATGAAGATGATCTATTCTTGTGTCCATATGACTTACTTGTCTATGATATAATTATGACTTGTGTTTGATTTTTCTCTTTAGATGATATGTGAAGTCGACCATGTATCATTTTCCTTCCAGATTAAAGGGAGGAAGAAACCCTTTGGATGTGTTGTGGAAGCATACCCGGAGTGCCCCCTGACAGATTGGTGCCGGCTCGTAACCCACACGGTCAAAGGGGGATTAAGCGGGACTCCCTAAGCTAATTAGGATATCCATGGGGAAACCCTTAGTTGTAGTGGCTTGTATGGATGATTGCTCTCAGGCATTGCAGTGGTTATTTAGAGGTGACCTCACACTTGGCTCAACAAAGTGGCTTCCTATGAGCCTTGTCATGAACATCTTATTATGGGGCTCTCTCCACACATATCATGACATAAGAATTATGTTATATTGATCACATATAATAATACTATGCTAGTGGTGTATCCTACATCCCTGAGAATGTTTGAGCCCTATTGAGTTCAACCACGCTTTCATACAATCTTGTTACTTGTTTTCTTTTACTTGTTTTAATTACTTTTCTACAAACAACCATAAACCATTCAAACACCCTTTACTTGATATCAAAGACAACTTACGAGTATTATTTGGTAGATAGTAACGAGGGGCATAAAGACCTTTACCAATAGCTCTCTGTGGGTTCGATATCTTTACTTTGAAACTAGCTACAATTGATTTGTGCTCTTGCAGTCATCAAGATATTTTCTGGCACCGTTGCCAGGGAGCTAAGCGCTTTTGGTCTTTGTTCCTAGTTACTTATTTTACTCATTGTTTTACTAAAGTTGTTTATTAGTTTTAGGTGATACATTATGGGTGAGTATCAACATATAATTCAGCTTGAGGCTGTGAGGAATTCCGGTCCGCCCATGGACGCATATTTAAAATCCAATAACCCAAGAGGGTATGATATTAACCCCATGTTTTTAGATCTTCTGCATGCAAAAAATTTGCAGGAGATGGAGGATCCGTATGAGCATGTAGGGTTCTTCGAAGATATTTGTGGGACTTTCCATCTTAATATACAAACTGACGATGAGGTTAAGTTTGCTCTCTTTGCCCAAACCCTCATTGAGGAAGCTCGTTCTTGGTATATTCAGAGTTCGGCAAAGATTACTAATTCCTAGGAGAGCCTAGCCTCTTCATTTTTAGTTGATTTCTTTCCCAGGACAAAAACTCTTGGTGCAAGGCGCATGATTACAAATTTTAAAGCAAGACCTGGAGAAAGCCTGCATGAGGGGTATACAAGATTTCGGGGTTTGCTTAACCGCTGGCCCCATCATAATTTCCCATCTTGGCTAGTAATACATACCTTCTATGCAGGTTTGGATGATGATAATAGAATTGAACTCGATTCCCTTACCAATGGGTCGTTCACCAAATTCAGTATTGAGAAGGCATGGAATTTATTAGATACGGTGAATAGGATAGAGAAAGACTATTGTGAGGAAGAATTTTAAAAAGAAAACCCCATAGAGTATAATTTCTTAAAGAGGTTTCTAGCCTCTGGAAAGGTAGAAAAATTGCTTGGGAATTTTAACATTGACCATCGCATGATGATTCAAATTGTTAGATCCTATGCTGACTACGTGCGAATTCCAAAAGATTAGGAACATTATACACCACCTATGGAAGAAAGACCATCTAAAATTAGCCCCAATGCTAGATACTCAAAAATGCAAAAGAAAATGTTAGCTGAAGAGAAACTATTCTTATGAAGGTATGGATAGTGGGGAGAAGGAAATAAAAGAATAGGAAGATTAACTAGAAATTTAGGAGCCATTAAAGAAAACACCGGGATAGTAAAATAACTTTTGGGACCTGAATTGTTCAAGGAAGAGGTTATTATGGTAAGTAAAGAATCCTTTGAAACGATAGGAGGAAATTTTGACAGTATGAATAAAAGTCAACAGAAAATTCCTTTTTGTTTAGGAGGGTCTACTTATGTAGGGTTCTGCGACTTAAGTTCTTCTATAAACATAATGCCTTATACCATTTATAAAGAGTTGTGCGATCACCTTGATGACTCTTACCTTGAGCCGTCAGAGGTAATTTTTATGTTCTCTGATCGAACTTTGCATCCTACTCACAGAGTACTTCACAATGTTTGCGTCTCTGTTGGGGATTTTGTGTATCTAGTTGATTTTCATATTATCAAAATACCTTTGAACTCCAGTTTCCTAGTTATCTATGGTATTCATTTTAGAATTCTATGAATATTGATATGGACAACAAAAAGCAGGCTTTATCTTTACATCTTGGTGAAGAAACTATAGAAATAAGCTACAGCCAATTCACGAGACTACCTTATGAGAAGAAAATCAAGATTAAGGATGAGAAGACTACTGAATAATTGGTAGTAATCTATTTTTGCACCCCACAATCCGAATTGAAGAGAAGCTTGACAAGTGATGATTCTCTTGCCAACGACTCTGCAAAAGAAGATTTGGATGAAATCCTCAACACCACACCGGAGGCTGAACAAGGGCTCAGGGATGAATATGATGAGCTTGAAAGAAAAGGGGGCATGGATCCGTCGCCTATTGTTCCAAAACCTCTCTCTCCAGGGCTCAGGTATGAATTCTTAGACAAGGAAGGTAAATGTCCAGTAATTTTTGACAATAATCTCTCTCCAAATGAAAGCACGAAATTGTTAGAAGTACTTGTCAAACAACGAGAAGCTTTTGGATATACTCTTAATGACATAAAAGGTATAGATCTGACCATAGTAACTCACAAGATTCCAATGGCTGAGGATGCTAAACCATTTGTTGATAATCAAACAAGATTAAATCCCAAAATGAAAGAGGTAGTGAGAAAGGAAGTAATCTGTATGTTAGACAGTGGTATTACCTATCCAATTTCAGATAGAAAATGGGCGAGTCCAACTCATTGCATACCTAAGGAAGGATGCATAACAATAATTAATAATGATAAGGATGAACTGATTCCAGATAGAACGATAGCAGGATATAGAATGTGTATTGACTTTAGGAAGTTGAAAAAAGAAACCATAAAAAATGCATAAGCAACTTCCTCTCATTAATGATATTATGGATAGGATGTCCACTAATTCTTACTTTTGTTTTCTTGACGGATACTCCGGTTATTCTCAAATATCCATCCAACCTGAAGTTCAAGAAAAAACTACTTTCACGTGCCCCTATGGAATCTATGCTTATCGATTAATGCCTTTTGGATTGTGTAATGCAACTGCTACTTGTCAAGAATGTGTTTAAAAAATCTTTGATAGTTTTGTGGAGAGTTCCATGGAAGTTCTTATGTATAACTTTGTTGTTTATAGATCTACCTTTGAACAATGTGCATACAATCTTAATAGAGTTTTGCAGAGGTGTAAACAAACCAAGATGGTTCTAAACTGGGAACGTTGCCGCTTCATGGTAAGAGAAGGTATAGTTTTTGGGCATAAAGTTTCTGAGAAAAATATTAAGATCGATAGTTCAAACTTAATTACTTTAGAAACACTTCCAATTCTGCAAGATATAAAAGGAGTAAAGAATTTCCTTGGGCATGCTGGTTTTTAGAGGCACTTTATTAAAGATTTTGCTAAAATAGCCGCCCCCTTAACTCGTCTACTTGATAAAGATACTCTTTTTTGCTTTTGATAGAGACTGCCATGATTCTTTTGAACAATTAAAGAAAGCTTTAATTTCTGTACTAGTTATTCAAGCACCCAATTGGGACGAACCATTCGAAATTATGTGTTATGCTAGTGATTATGCTATTGGGTCTATTTTAGGACAAAGATATGACCCTAACCATAATGTTATTCAGTATGCTAGTCGAGTCTTTAATGATGATCAAAGGCACTATGCAACAACTGAGAAATAATTCCTTGTTGTTGTTTTTGCTTGGGATAAGTTTAGACACTATATCATCAACTCGAAAGTAATAGTTTATACCGATCATCAAGCTCTAAGAAATCTTCTAGCTAAAAAGGATGCTAAACCCCGTCTAATCAAATGGGTCTTGTAACTCCAGGAGTACGATATACAAATAGTAGATAGGAGGGGAAAGGATAACCCTATGGCCGATCATTTATCACGAATGGAAGGAATCATGGAAGATCTATTCCTATTAACGAACCTATGCCGGGTGACTATCTTGCAGTTGTTTAAACTCATGATCCTTGGTTTGCAGATTATGCTAATTTCCTTGTAGGTAAGTTCCTACCAAAAGGAATGGATTACAATCAAATAATAAATTCTTCACTGATTTAAACATTACTTTTGGGATGATCCGTACTTATATAGATAGGGTAATCCGTAAATGCGTGCTCGGGCATGAGATTAAAGACATCCTTAAAGCCTGTCATGATAGTCCTTACGATGGGCATCACGCTGGTAATCGCACCGCAGCCAAAGTTTTACAGTCAGGTTTCTACTGGCCTACCTTAGTCAAAGATTCTCATGAATATGTTAAAAAAATTGATGCCTGTCAGCGTATGAGTAATATAGGAAAAATACAAGAGATGAATATGAAGTATAACCTAGTAATAGAGCCATTTGATGAATGGGGAATGGATTTTAGGGGACCATTTGTTCTCTCTAACGGTCATACCCATATTCTTGTTGTTGTTAATTTGGTTACTAAATGGGTTGAAGCTATACCTACAGCTCATGCAGATGCAGCCACCTCTATCAAGATGGTCAAGGACGTCATCCTCCCCAGGTTTGGAGTACCTCGATTTTTGATTACTGATGGTGGAACTCATTTTATGAAAGGAACTTTTGATAAGATACTTCAAAAATATGGAGTAGACCACCGGGTAGTTTCACCTTACCATCCTCAAACTAGTGGGCAAGTGGAATTAACAAACAAAGAAATCAAGACCATAGTCCAAAAAACGGTGAACATATCACGAAAATACTGGTCTCTAAAGCTTAATGATGCACTGTGGGCGTATCGAACAACATTCAAGAACCCTATGGGAATGACACCTTATAAAATGGTTTACGGTAAAAAAATCATCTTCCACTAGAACTCGAGCATAAGGCTCGGTGGTCTATCAAAACTATGATTTTTGATTTTAAAACTGTAGGTGAAAAACGACACTTAGACATTCATTCTTTAGATGAACTAAGGAATGAGGCATATGAAAATGCCAGAATATTTAAAGAAAAAGTGAAGAAATGGCATGACAAAAAGTTAGAAGGCAAGGAATTTAAAACTAGAGATAAAGTTTTACTTTACAACTCTAGGCTTAAGATTTTTGCAGGAAAGTTGAAATCTAGGTGGGAAGGACCATACGATGTTGAAGAAGCATATCCATCAGGAGCAGTGAGATTGAAAAATACTACACCCTCTTCCTCATCCTAGATTTATAATAGGCAGCGACTGAAGAATTATAGAGTTGGCGAGGTAAACATTGTGGAATTGATCTCCATGATCCCAGCTGAAGAACATAATAAGAGAAAGCTAGGTAACAAAGCGAAAAGGGTAGAAAAAGGGCGTGCTCCTGGGAGGTTGCACCGCGTCGCTGCTGCTGCCTACACGTGGCGGGCGCGGAGTGCCTCACGCGCTGTATCAACCTTCTCCCGTGCGACACGTGGTGGATGCAGATAGGGTCGCCGGTCCTTTTTCCTTTTCTTTTTATAGATTTGAGCATGAAAACTATGATATCTTTCAAATGGAGAGTCCAAATCGATATCCGTTTTCACAGCCTTACTAGTCACGTCCAGATCTTCAAAATTAGATCCATTGTTAATATGTTTCGACGGACTTTTTTCTCATACTTCCTTTGATGCGTAGGTTGCACTGCCTTTTGGTCTAGTACACGGTACCTTCGGTGCAATGCACGACACGGTGTCGTGCGGTACTACGCCTTTGTCTAGCAATGCACCATCCATGCAATCGCCTTGTTGTTCTGTTACCTTGCGCTTAGTTCATCGTGTAATCGCGAGGTGTCTGTGCAATATACTATACCGCCCGTGCAAAGGCCCCGTCCATGCACTACCTTGTTGTTCTATGTTGCACTGCCTTAGTTCGCAGTGCACTATGTGGTGTCCAGGTAGTGTGCTACGATCGCCCGTGCAAAGGCACCATCCATACACGCTTGTTGTTGTTACGTGTTGCATCGCGCCTTAGTTCGCAGCAGCATCGCTGTGCCTTTGCGCTGTCTTTGGCGATTATCTTGCCTCGTTATCTTGCCTTTGCCTTGATCGCGTTGCGCTGCGCTTAAGGTCGCAGCGTAAGACGATGCATGTTCTGGAGTGCACGGTCCATGTATTTCCTTGTTGTACCGCGTTGCACTGATTTCGGTCGATAGTAAACGAGTTGCACCGCTCGTGCACTGCCTTATTGCACTGCGTGGAACTGCCTTTCATTGCGTGCATTGCATGAGCAGCTAGCCACATGTCGGGCTGCCGTGTGGCCAAAAATACACGTGCTGCCGTGCGCCTGGAAATACACGCGTTGCCGAGCGGACGGAAATACGCATGGATGAACTTCCACACGCCATGTGTCGGGTTGCTGTGCGCCGGAAATACGCGCACTATAGAGCGGCCGAAAACATGCGTGCTGCGGCCTAAACACGCGCTCCTGAAGAGCACGCTCCCGCTAGTCGTCCTCATTAATTACTTAAGTTCTGTTTCTTTGAAACCTTTTTGTATTATTCTATTTTTTGTTTTGAACTCGTTTGTTTTTTCTGGTCATTCTGAATGGTTTTTCGACCTGGTACCAGCGGACTGTACGGTCGGATGCGCCTGTACCACTGGTCATTAACCATTCGGAGTACCAGCTCCAATTTTCACAATACGGTACGACTAGACGGTACGGGCGGATCCGCCCGTACCGATGGTCATCACCGGTACTGTTTCCTTCGCAACAAATTATTTCTTTTGCCATATAAATAATAATAATAATAATTTTGAAGTCGGTAAGTAGTCCGTACGGGAGCGCGGTACTGGCGGAGCCCGCTCGTACCATAGCTCGCGACCAACTCTAACCCCTCGAAACTCTGATTTTATTTGCCAGTTTGCGTCTTTTCTTATTTCTCGCTCTTTTCCATCTTATTTCAGATCTAGAACTCCTTCCTGTCCTTTTACAATGAAACCTTAGAACTCACTTGATTACTCAAGGTCCATGCAGCCTTTTCATATCAAGTAGACCTGGGCCAAGAAGGAGCACGCCACCAAAAGACGAGTCAAGAAGGAGGGATTCGAAGGAGATACTTTGTCTTCCTCCAATCGCAAGCCCGCTCGTGTGGTTCCACTCCCCAATTGGGAAGATATGTTCCCGCAGAAATTGGAGATGCTCATGCACGTGGAACAAGGAAGGAACAAAGTAGAATGTCCGCTCAACCCCTACTGGTATAACCTTCATGGGTCTCCTCTTAAATCACCTCCGGAAACCACTTCCAAGAAAAGGGGAGACCGAGGTGAGCTTTGAGAGAAGATCAAGAACCTTGAAAAGATTTCTAAGGCTTGTGTTGAGACCATTGGAGAAGGGGTTGACTCTTACTGGATGATGGGAAAAGATCTCGAAAAGAAGGTCGATGACATCGACGGTAGGGTACAACTACTCACCAAGATGATTTTGGAGATGGCAGATGATAGAAAATTTTAAACAAAGTAATCAAAGAATTACGTGTTGACATCATAGAGATGTCTGCGCGATTCACGTGTATTGCTAAAGGCTACAACCTCAAGGCAGATGAAGAAGAGGAGGACAATGACTTCTTTACTCCCAAAAAGGAGTAAGTAATCGCAAGGGATTAATTTATCCACCCGGCTTGACACCAAAATTGGGGGGATCTATGAGGACCTTGTCATCTATCTGATGGTTTTTAGCAAGTTTACTTTTGCTGCATGCATGGTTAGTTTTAAATTCCAGATTTTGCATCAGTTGCATCAACTTCAAGTTTCCTTTGTTCAAGAGAAGAATTATATCCATTGAGTTATGAGACTTTATGATAATTGAAGTTGTGTTTCATTCATGATTATTATATTAGATGATTGAACTAGGATGAGTGTTATGATACTTGTACAACGGTCATAACTTTAGGGACTTCCCTTTAGATGTATTAATTAAATTATGAGAATAAGAATTCTGGTAGCATATTATGATTAAGAGTTTTCAAAAGCCATTGAAGTAGTGAGCATGATCAAATAGCTTGCTCAAAAGAAAAAGAGAGCAAGGAAAAGTATAGACATACAAGTATAGAAAAAGAAGAAGAAAGCAGCTATCAAAAGAATCAAGCATATAAAAGAGAGGAAGAAGAAAAAGAAAATGATCATGAATCTTCACTATTGAACTTAGTGCTACAAATCTCTAAACTCCGTGATTATATGATATGCTGAATCACTAGTAGCTTCTTAAAATTTCATCAAACTAGAAAAAGGGTGTGGAAGCCTCTAAGTTATGTAATGTGTAAGGGTATGGTAATACCCCTGATGTATCTTTACATTCGATGTTATATTCGTGTTTCAATTTTTGCCTCATTTATTGTAATGTCTCGTGTCTCATGAACATGATGATCTTATCCATAAGCCACCATCTTGCTCGAGGACGAGCAAGAACCTAGCTTGAGGGAGTTGATGAGTCCAAAATTGAAGTATTTTTACCTCTTGTTTTTGCATAAATAGAGTAGGGATTTTTGTATTTCACTGCGCCTCTGAGCGCTATTTCGTTCTTGTTGCAAGAGGATCCCAAATCATGGAGTCATAGATGAACTTATAAATTAGAGCTGTCATATTGTGTTATTATATGATATTTCTAAGTGATAAAAGACATTTTATGAATTTACCTTCACACCTGGAAAAATAACAAACAAGGAGGAGGCATCAGCACCGATAACAACCACTGGTATGGGCGAAGCCTGCCCGTATCGTCCGCCCGTACCAGGTGCCATCGGGACTGCCTCGTCAAATAGTTTCTCCTGGCAATGACGAGAGAGAGATCCAACATTCACAGCCACCAGAAACCTTGAAACACCACATCGAGAGGGATCTGAAGGAGGAACTTGGTTGGGGCAAAATCCCAGCTGCTTCGCGAATCATTGGAGGACAACGCATCATCCCCTTCACCATCAACCGCTGCATCTTCATCACCACCATTACTCCATCTTTCATCTATTAGATCTCTTTGTAATTCCATATCCAATTGTGGTTTTCATTAGATCTACCCTCGTACTTTAATCCATCCATTTGATTATGATGATGTTGTTGTTGATTGCTTCCATGAGTGAGTAGTTCCTTTGTTCTTGGGGAGATGGGGAAACCCTAGCACCACTATGAACTTGTAATGAAGATGATCTATTCTTGTGTCCATATGACTTGCTTGTCTATGATATAATTATGACTTGTGTTTGATTTCTCTCTTTAGATGATATGTGAAGTCGACCATGTATCATTTTCCTTCGGGACTAAAGGGAGGAAGAAACCCTTTGGACGTGTTGTGGAAGCGTACCCAGAGTGCCCCGTGACATATTAGCGCCAGCTCGTAACCCACACGGTTAAAAGGGGTATTAAGAGGCACTCCCTAAGCTAAATACGATATCCATGGGGAAACCATTAATTGTAGTGGCATGTATGGGTGATTGCTCTCAGGCATTGCAGTGGTTATTTAGAGGTGACCTCACACTTGGCTCAACAAAGTGGCTTCCTATGAGCCTTGTCGTGAACATCTTATTATGGGGATCTCTCCACACATATCATGACATATGAATTCTGTTATCTTGATTACATGTAATAATAATACTATGCTAGTGTTGTATCCTGCATCCCCGAGAATGTTTTAGCCCTATTGAGTTCAACCACGCTTTCATACAATCTTGTTACTAGTGTTATTTTACTTGTTTTAATTACTTTTCTGCAAACAACCATAAACCATGCAAACACCCTTTACTTGAGATCAAAGACAACTTACGAGTATTCTTTGGTAGATAGTAAGGAGGCGCATAAAGACCTTTACCAATAGCTCTCTGTGGGTTCGATATCTTTACTTCGAACCTAGCTACAATTGATCTATGCACTTGTAGTCATCAGGCATACTGTTATATATGGTTTTGATTGTGTAATTAAGTACTACCAGTAGTATATTATATGCAAATAGTATGTGGTGGTTGTGATCGTACCTATATAACTAGTACCTGTATATATTATCAGTACCTTTTAAGTTGTTTGTTATGATTGTTCCTGGTTGCACATATTTCACACCTTTCAAAATATTTTTTAGTGCGAATCTTTGAGAAACACACACACGATTGTTCCTGGGTTTGCTACATTATATAAAATCCATGGTTATTGTTCCTGGTTGCACCATGTTTGAAATCAACAAAAGATAAATACACATTACTTGAAACCTTGATTTTTCCTAGTTCCAACAAGTTTGGTACAACAAGTTAAATACATCTCATGAATAATGAAAACAACTGACTAGCTTGCTAACTAAACATCCAACAAAATATCATTCTTCCTAGTTACTAATGATCATTTCTTCTCAGAAGTTCTGATAGTGAGCATGAAACTCATTTCTTGTAGTCATTTCTAAAATGTCAAAACCAAGAGAAGAATACATTCATAATTCAATACTTATTTCCACAATTGCCAGCAACAAAAAGAAGAACACACCCTAAGCATCATCATGAACCAAACATGCTTGCATTCCATTTCTTTTCTCATTTTCTTCAACCTCAATTTAGATATCTGCAGATCCGTGTCTCTATCTGCCAGCCTCAGCTCAATCATCATATTATCATCTGCCTTCTTACATAGATAGGCAAGCATCCTCTGCATCTGTGTTAGCCATGGGTTGTCCATCTAGTACAAGTAACCTAAAAAAATTCTACCAATGTATGCACCATAGGAGGAAGCCTTCCTAGAAGGAACATGGTTGCACTAGCATCTCCATCTAGGATTTAGCTACTTCCCACCAATCTCTTGATCTAGGATGGAAATTGGCAGCTCCCCATCAATTCCAACCCAATTCTATAGAACAAGTCATGGAAAATCTTAAATTCCCCTAACTACTAGAACCCTAGCTAGAATAGATTCAGGGACAGAGGAAGACCTAATTTACCTGGTCCACAACATCACCCTCTCATGCTGGCTCGCGCATCCCCATGGCAGCCGAGATGTGGTTGCGATGGCAGCGATGACGGCGGAGATGTGACATCGATGTGCGGTCTGGTGCGGTGCGATGCTGCACGACGCGGCACGGTCTGATGTGGTGCGATCAGGGCAATGACTTGTTATGGGGCCACTCATCAGCTCTAGCATGGGCCCCACTTGTTGTTGGGTATTACAGGTCCCTTCCACAGTCGCTCAAATCCATTCACCTCCTAGCGCTGGGAAAACCCTCTCTAGCAATGGCTGAATCCCCTCCCTGAACCTCCCCGGCGACGGACAAATCCCCTCCCCTCCACTCCTCGGTGATGGACAAATCCCCTCCTCTGTCGTACCCTCCCCGGTGACGACCAAATCCCCTCCCCTCCCCTAATATGGCCAAATCACCTCCCCTCCCCTTCCCAGCAACGACCAAGCACCCTACCCTCCCCGGCGATGACGGCTGCAATGTAAGTACTCCTCAACGTACTTCCCTTCATCACATCACCTCCTCGTTCTAGGTTCATGGTGTCAGTGCCCCATCTAGGTCACCAGCGATGGATCTTGGCCTTAGTGTCACCGCCTCGTTCTAGGGCAGAGAGGCGGCGTTGCTGTCTATGTCACTGGATGATCTTGAAGTAGTCACCAAATTAATGCCTCAAATTGTTGTTTTTCATAGCCGCTCATGGATAATCTTATGATATTAACTGTTTACAACTGGCCAATGATGAATATGTGGCACTTAGCATGTTGATGGGATGATCTCCATCTACTTAGTGTCTTTGTATAACCACTATGGCTCTACATCTCCTTGGTAGATACAAATTCATCTCATTGGCTTGTGTGTGATATCTTACTATGGAGCCCACATTATATATTGATGTAGATCATTGTCTTCTTCACATGCATTTGGCCAATGAGTAAAGTGTGGTACTATCTATGTCCATGGGATAATGTGAATATAGCACGTGTTCTGTATAAACACATTTGTTGTGCATGCTTATTGCTATATGTTCGATTATCTCATTGATTTATGTGTGCTTTGTTAGTATGAGGACCAAATTGGTGTTTTTCATAGATATGTTAATGCTATGGATAATCTTATGATTTTCACTATTTACAATTTCTCAATGATGAAAATGTGGCACTTTGACTGTTGATGGGATGATAGGCATTTACTTACTATCTTTGCATGGCTACTATGGTTGTACATGCTCCTTGGTATATACAGATTCATCTCATTGGATTATGCTTGTAGTTGTGACCAAACGATATGCTTTTAAATTTGATTCTTGTAGTTCACTAATTATTATTTGATTCTTTTAGTTAGCAAGTTTCCAAATGGCTGTACTATCAAGGGAAGAATTAGAAATATGCGCCTGTAGAAATTGTGAATACTACAAAATGGAAGGGCTAATGCAAAAGGAGCCTACTGTACAGCATAGCATCGAAGTGCAGGTTTTAGAATTGTTGCTACTGACTCTAAGATAGTAGTTAAACCTACTATACAACATCAAAACAAAACATTCTAGTTACTACAATGTCCATTTAGGTTTCTAAAACCAATATTGGCTTAATTGATGTCACATCCAATGATGATGATGATGATTATGATCTGAAGCAACATGTAGTAAAGAGACCTAAGAAAGCGAGGTTCAGAGCATCTGATGATGATGTGAAGCAACCTGTAGTCAAGAGACCTAAGAAAGCAAGGTTTAGAGCATCTAATGATGATGTGAAGAAAATAGTCAAGAGACCTAAGAAAGCAAGGATCAGAGCACTAGGATCCCAACTCATGTGTTTAAATTATAATTTGTGTAATGTATATATATAGTTTATTCCTTTTGGGAGTTTAGTTCCATATATCATTTATACATTCATCATTTTTTCCTAACAGGATCTGGCATCGTGTCTAGTATGCAAGAGCAATTGTGAATCCAGGTTGTCATCAGGCATGTCCTTTTGTATCTACTTGTCAGATTCAGAGGGGTTCCAGAACTCAGTGGTAAGTGGTAACAAGCAATTTTCTTTCAAACTACACTTTAAGTCTATAACCATTTGTTTAATGTCTTATTCTTTTGTTTTTCGTGCACAAACTATGTCGTGCAATTCAAGGTTCATGTTCACTCTAGCGAAGACTAAAAGTGAGAGTGTGCCCTTCAAGGTGCTTGGGTGCACCTACAAGATTGACCTCGAGAAAAGAATGAACATGACTATCATGGGAGGTGAAGGATGGAAGCAATTCATTACACAAAATGATCTTACCGGGGAAGAAATCTTATGTTTTTCTTTGACAGGACCCGTGCCGAGGATAACTGTTCTCTATATTTGTCGTCTTGGTGGCAAGGAAGACGTATATGAATATACGGTTGTTGCCCAAAGATGCCACCTTACTGATGATGATATGGAACACCTCCTAGATACCCTAGCACCAATCAACACCGTCATCGGGTTTTCATTTGACCCGTTTGACAAGGGCAAATCTTGTCCAACATAATATGGTATGACAACTACCTTTTGTTTGTTCCTTGCATGGCTCCATATATAACTTGTGGTGGTCATCGTCTGACATGATTACTTCTTCTTTTTAATCCATGGCACGACATTGCACAGATTACCTACAAAAATGTTTCCTCCATGGGCATCCCTGATGATGGCGTGGCTGGAGTACAACTAGGAGATTTTGTCATCACCCCAATTGCATACAAGACTGACCCAGATGGTAATGCCGTCTTCAGCAATCAGGGGTGGAAGAAATTCCACCAGAGTGAAGGTCATCTAAAGGTTGGACAAGCCGTGATAATCACTAGCAGGAAGACCACAAAATAGATATTGGACGTGTAGTTTGTGTTCGAGACCATCTAGAGTGTAGTTGTGGTTGGGAACTATTAAGTTTAACTAGTATGACGTTGTCTAGAACAGTTAATTAGTCGTTAGAAACTACTGTATATATAAAATATATTTGCATGTTTAGTCTACTTTGGGAAGATTTTGCCGGGTATGGTTATGATTGTGTGAACTGGAAGCTACTACAGTGAATTATGGAAGCTACTAGTACAAAGAATTCTGAAAGATTTCCTATCCACATGCATTCTTTCGTTTGGGCTGCTCGCGAGAGGGTCCCTGGTCGCGAGTTCAAGAGATTTCCATGAGACTCTGATCTCTGTTAGATTTTTTAGATCAGTAATTACAACTTGAGTGCTATGAGTAAGAGATGAAAGATAGTACTTGCACATAATTCTGAAAGCTAACACACGGAATTCTAAAAGAAGCTTCTAAAATTAAATACTTTGAATTCTAAAAGTACTAAAATTAAATATATTACAATTTTATCTGAAAGGTAATACGCATACTGCTGAAATAATATAAACATGATACAAATGTCTACTTCGAATAGACCTGAAAATGCTAGCAAATAACCTAGGATGAATATAGGATTCATTATGTCCTATATATTTTGTCGTCGGCGGCTCCTGAGTGCTACATCACATATTCAGAGAACTCTCTCCGTCTGCAGTGTGCTGCCAGTATCTCATCCAGAGGGTAAGGCCTTGGTGTACGTTCCAGCTGATGATGACCTAAGCCATGAATAACCATTGTTGGTTCCTCTTCCTAGGCTTGAACATCATGATTGTACAGTCTGAAATAATTCTCGTAGTATATGCAACCAGGTTTGACTATGGGGTGCACCCTTGTGTCGATGGAGATAGATTGATGGAAATCAACGAATAGGGCACACCATCCAATGTCACCAACGGCCTCGAGAGAGAGGTTCTCCGTGTCCACCCGGTACAACACCAGTTGACCTTGTTCAACACAAGAAGCAGACCACCATCTGACTCCACTAGGTCAAATTTGTAGGGTTGGCGTATGTGTTCAAAGACTGGGGCTGAAATTATTTTGTCCATCGTGACAGTGCTCACGTGCTGCTCTAACTAAATATTGGTCGACAAGATGTCTCTATTCTCAAGTAATGCATATACTTACCCCCATAATGTTGTCATGTAGGTTAGAAGCACATCGGGTGGTGGCGAATAAATCCCTGTTCAACACAAGAAGCAGATCACCATCTGACTCCACTAGGTAAAATTTGTAGGTTCCACGTATCTATTCAAAGACTAGGGCTGAAATTATTTTGGCCATCATGACAGTGCTCGCGTGCTGCTCTAACTGGATGTTAGTCGACATGATGTCTCCATTCTCAAGTAATGCATATACTTCCCCTCAGAATGCCGTCATGCAGGTTAGAAGAACATCGGGTGGTGGCGAATAAATTCCTTCTCCAAATGATTCATTGAATTGCCCCATTGGGGTATCTCATCAGCCCATGCAATAATCTAAGGATACTTTGTGCAAACGAACACCATCATCGTTGACTTCGTCATGATGACATATAGCAGAATATGAGATGGTATTTGTGCTTGAAACTCAGCGTTGGACTTATGAGTGATTAGGTTCAAAAGGCGAATCGTATACAACTCCACCCTCCGAGCAAGCATGATGATGCCACAAGAAACATCAATGAAGTAGAATCTTTGGAAGAAGAGGCCAGTTATCACTAAGATGTTTACAATGGAAAATACAAATAAATGAATGTTATGTACATATCGTATATGAATGTGAACATGCGATGGACGTCCATTAGATTCGCCGTGAAGCAACGACCAGTGGCGAGGTTGTCGAAGTGAAGTCTCCGACTACTGGAAGTGTCTGATCTATCATGATCCAGTTGTTAAGATGGAATTCGGTTTCTTTTTAAGTGCAGCACCAATTGGTACAGACTTCCCGGTAAGCAGCATAGGTGTCGACATACTCCTCTTTCGCCAGCAAGTAGTCGGTGATCTTGCAAAGTGGGTCGGCCGGGAGATCGGACAAGTTCCTCTTCATCCGGCTGATGGCCATGGCTTACGTGGGAATGATTCCTATTAATCAGGGAAGAAAAAAGAACAGGGAAACGGGAGAAGAAGAAGAGGAGAATAGACGAGGGGGACGAAGCGGAACTACCACTTGGTGTGTGGGTGGGGTAGTTCTGCTACACCGTGGGTAGCTTGCATACATAAATCGTAGTACACAGTGGAGGCACCCACGGTGTGTACAAGTTACCCCACAGGGCCCGATCCATCAGTAGGCGCAAACGTTGTGCCTTCCATGAGAATCGGCGTACTTCTTGGTTGGTTCCACATAGTAGGTGATACCTCTGGATGTGCGTGTAGTTATGGGATAGTTCTTGTTGTGAGATTCAGATGGCACACGTAATATGTTACCTGTAGGGTTGAACATGTGTTTGGGTATAGTAGTGCACCCCTGCAGGGTAAATCTTTACGATAAGTCGTGTGTCCATGGTTATGGACGCCTCAATAGTACATTGTTATTATCATAGATAATGCCACTAATGTTTTGCCTCTAATAATATGATTAGTAATTAGCCTTATCAACTAAACACCTACTTAACTAAAATTGCCACCGTGTGTGTTCTGCAAGTGGACTTCCTCGACTGGTCTTCGAGCAGAAAATCTTCAGATGGGTTATGTTTGGCGTTATACAATTTTTACCGTATAACGCTCTCTTACCTCTCTCTAATAGCCAAAGTTGTAGCCTATCTTTATAAGTTAGATGGTGCAAGCTTTGCTACCACTAAGCCCACCATACCTATGTAGGCGAGGACCACCAAATTCTAGACTCACTGTGTACTGGCCTCGGTACTGACCGCTCTCTTTCTGTTTTCCTTTTACCTCTGCCGGCACCCTTTGGCTTGACAGCTATGAGTTTGACGATGTTAGCATGATTACCCTTCTAGCTTGGCCTGGGCAGGGTTTATGGACACCGCTTGGTTATTCTTCAGAACTCTTAGTCTAATTTGGATCTTATCCGTACTCGGATACTATATTGATATCTTCATGATTGGTATCTTTTTGTTGTATCTTTGTACTCTTGGCTCATTGGAGTTGTTGTTGTATATATAAGTTCTTGTGGACTCTGCTCTAAACTACTGTGATGTAACTACTTGTAATCAAATCCCACCCACACAAAAGTGTCTAGGTGGCGTCTTTGAATCGCTTCTATGCGGGTTGGCGGAAAATGGTGAGATCTACATAGACCCGATTCGGGGGCGTTACACGTGGGTCGCTTGTAGGTGCCTTGAAGTTGTGGATGAAACTTTAGACCAGCTCCTCCTAGTTGTGGATCGGACCACGAGGTAGATTATTGAGTCAGGCTTGGATGGCGCCATGCAGCTATAGCTCGGGCACTGCATGGCTGTGTTCTTGCTCCCACCATTCAACTTGACTGAGGAGATGTGGTCATCCTGCTAATTCTTTGGCTCCTAGAGGCCGTCAAACTTCAAGTTATCCGAAGGAAGTTTGAAGCCTTTTGGCATCCGAGTTTGCCGTATGACTTTGCTGAAGCAGCTAGCGCTGTAGAGCTCTATTTATTCATCTTTTGACTCTGTTGAGTAGGCACGTTTGGCGCACATCTGGTCGACTTTGCGCTGCATGATTTCATCACGCGTGTCGTAGTTGTGGCTTCTTCGCCGTGGGCTGTGGCGTCGCCGCGACAGCTCATGCTACTCCTCGATGGAGGATGGCGAGTGATTCCTTGCAAATGGGGCCTTTGATTTCTTTGGCTCTAGTGTTGGCTCTTTGGCGAGCACAACCTCTACCAGTCTAAGTCCGGCGATGGCGGGTCGGTGCATAGCAGATCATGGACCTACGGCTAGTGGTTGGTTCGTCAGCAGGTACATGGTAGCTGCTAGCCCCACGACCTGTGGTGTTTTGGGGACCATGTGACTTCGAGAATCCACCGACATGAATGAGAAGTCGAAAGCCTTGGTGGCCTATTCTCGAACTTTGTCATTGAGGTGGTCGATCCAGGAGCGTCTTTTGGCAGTGGCTGCACGATTGCCCTACGAGGAGGATCCATCGATGGAGGAGAGTGCCTCCTGTTGGGCGCTTGACTTGTCGGCTGCCTGCTTACGGGCCATGAGTTTAGTGTTCACCACCTCTTGGAGGTTGAATTCCTTTATGAGCATCCAATGGTATCCCATAATCATGTCACAAGATGCGTCTTTTGGAAGGGGGTTGCCTTGCAGGGCTTCCCTGAGTCACGCCCATCCTGCGTCCGAGAGGTGGATCTGTTGGTGACCCGGTCCGTTTGGCATTTAGACCCTGGGTGTCGGGGTTGGGAGGTTCACCGTTCGCCAGGCCTTTGGTAGGTGCTTTGTTGTTGGCCCACCATTACCGATGTTTCCTTGAGTGCCTCCACCACCGATGGTCATGGCGGCGCACATGTAGTGGTTGGGTAGGCTGTTGATTCTGCAGCTTTCCGACCCGTTGTCGTAGATGTCATCCTCCAGCGACAGATAACACAGATCGGATTCGCAACTGTTGTTGCTATCCGTGTCGTAGGATGACGCCGAAGCATTGAGCTCGCTCAAGGGCAATCGGTGGTTGGAACCACGAGGCAGGTGCAATCGAAGGCGCCCGCAACTGATTGGGGAAGCGAAGCATGCCAACCTGGAAGCGTAAGCTTACGATCGTCATTATGGTTCCATCTCCCATGGACTTGATGCCTAGGCGAGTTTCCGGCGAGTGGATGGTGAAGTCAAAGGTGGCAAAGAGGAGACGGTTCTCCCCTAAAGCAGAGTTGTAGATCGCGGGTGGTGGGGTCATCGAAGCCGCAGCATCAGAGCTACCAGTTCCCACAGACGGCGCCAATTGACGAGGGGTTAACTCATCCATGCCCATAGATGATGGACTTAGGTTTGAGGAAGTGGGGAGTGTTGGAGGCATCGATTGTCTAGAAAACAAGCCCATCGGGGACACGGGGTTTACCCAGGTTCAGGTCCTCGGAAGGAACACTAATCCTACTTGCCTACTCTTGATTATAGATAGAATCTAGGATTACAAGGGTGCGAAGATGCAATCTGGTGGTGTATGAACTAGGGTTGCGGATTATCCTCCTTTATGCCTCCTCCTAAACTTTATAGAGGGAGGCTAGGTCTCGGGATAGCAGGGCGACTCTATTACAGATTAGGGTTTTCCCCTTTAAGTTTTCTATCTACACTTTGTCGTGTTCGCCAAGGAGTCACATCTTCCTAGGCTTGGGCCACCCGATCCTTCTTGGGCTCTATTTTCACCGCGGGCTTCTCCTAGGCCATACCGTATAGGCTAAACCTGGGTGCCTATGGGGCATACCCATGTCACGTGGGTTCTCGCAACGGTCAGAAAAAGTATAAGACTCTTCTTCCTGTATTTTCTTCAATAAATGCATTAGATATTACCTCTTCTCTCTCCATCTCCGTCTTGTTTTGCCTCGCTACCATCACCGTCACATGCATCGAGACGGTGAACACGCTTGGTTCTGGCCACACGGCTGGCAACAGTAGCGAGGTGAAAGATCGTGCTAGCATTTTCGAAGCGGCGGGACACATGACAATCGCCTAGGCTCCTGCGCTTTGGTGTAGTTGTAGCCTTGGTCGAGCTTGATGAGGCTCAGGATCACGACGATTCCCAATACTCCTGCACTCCAGCTGCGGCTTTAGATTTACAAGGCTTGTTCGCTATGTCATTGTCGTCTCCTATTCTTATACGTTTCTTTTTGTTTCTATATCATGTGTTCTCGGTGAACGTTTATTTTCTTTGTTTATGTCGTAGGTTAATCATCGTTTATACGCATTGAGGAGAGAAACATGCCACTTCTGAGTGTGAGCGGTAAGTTTTTTCCCTCTTTTCGTTTCACTTTTCGGCCTCTCACTTTTTCTCTACATGTCTCTCTTTTTTGCTTTCTAGGGTTTCATCGGGAGCAGGTGCATGGACATAGAAAACGTTTGTTCATCGCTCGAATGAACACATCTTGGAGGTTATGGTACGTTTTTTTGCTCTTCCTTCTCTTGCCTTTTCCCTTGGTTGGCAGTATTCACACGCTTTTATCAGGATTTTTACGGGTGACACAAGACGATGATGGTACAACGTATATCTCCATATTATCATCGCTTTAAGGTCTATGGTATGTTTTTTCGGTTCATCTCTTTTTTCTTCGTTCTTTGTCTGTTATTCTTAATTTATTTTTCCTTTATTGTGTAGGATTCGAGCTTCTTCCTCACGCGTTTCTGGCGTGATCGGTAGAGTGTCACAAATGAGTTCGAGTGGACACGAATGAAGTTTCTCGACGAACGAGATTTTTCGACTAACAGAATTTTTGGGAGCTTCTGGATGGCTAACCTTTTTTGTCATTTGTGCTTTTGGTGAGGCAACGATGACTGGAACTCAGTTCGCGATGGTGTGCTTCACGATGATAGTCCTTCATCTCGGTCTTCCTAGAAGCGAAACCGTGTTGTAAACGTTATTTAGCTTTAGACGTACATTAGTATGTGTACGTGCATTTTGTTTTAAATGATATTATAACATATATAAATGCAAGTGTTTGTTTACGTGAATGCATATCTCTGTGTGCTTAATTCTTCTTTTGACGACAAGGTATACGAAAATAATTTGATGATGATGTATGTTTGATCTTCTTTACTGATGTTTGTTCATTGCCTCTTTTTTCACCGTTATTCTACTGCCTTAGTGATTCGTGCGGTGTACAGTTTCTTATTGGTTTCATCCTTTTCATGGACGGTTGTTCCTTGACTATTCTTTGCCACCATTCTTTCACTGTCCTCGTGATGCACACTAAGACGGTCTCTTTCATAGTCTACTATCGTTTTCTTCTCTAGCAGTGGACACGGGTCCTCGCGGACAAGAGCATCATTCTGTTCTCTCCCGGTGGATGCGGGTTCTCGCAGACGAGATCATCATTCTGTTCTCTCATAGTGGACGTGGGTTCTCACAGACGAGAGTCGACCTGGCAACGTGAACTATGGACATCCGCGGGCCTCAGGCTGTGTGGCCTGGCGAGACTTGAGTTTTCGTGTTTGTTAGCTTTCAGCACTTGCGACCATGTCACCGACTATTTGTCCTTTGCTCTCACTCTCGCTCTATATTCTTAGCTATAAATCCTTGCCATTGCGTGACTGTTCTTTCCTTGCTCACTATCCCTCTCTACTCCCAGCGAACTGAAGACGTTAACTTGGCGTTCTACAGCGGTACCTCCATTCCTTGCTCTGTCACCAAGGTTTTCATTCTCCTCTCCTCGCTTGCTTCTTAGATGCACTAAACGCCACACGAGACAGCGAGCTTGCGTCTTAGGTCACTCTATTGGAAGCATCATGCATGCGAGTATTTCCATTAGCGTTTGCACGTTTGCTTCTTTTTTCACCTCCTTGTATGCGCCATTTGCCTTTTTTGGTTGTTCGCTTTAAGCGCTGGTAACCCGTTCCTTGTCGTGTGCTGCACAACGTTGTTTTGTTTTTTAGATTTTGCTATTGTTACTCCCGCTGGAACATATTATGTATCGTATATAACGTGTCTGTTGTTTTGCAGCCAGCACCAAAGAACATCGTAATTCGACCGCGCATTCTTTTGCAACAAATGATGCGAGCATTGGGTCTTCCCAATTCTACTTATAGACATCGCTTTGTCGTTCTAGGGGAATCGGTGAAAAAATGTGACTTCCATATGACGCACTCCACTGCTGGTGGTCTTACAGGTCACCGCGTGTTGAGAGGAACTGGTTTTAATGTTGAAGACACCGAAGATGACGTTGCGTACCGTTCCATAGGCTACGTGGAAAGATTACAACATGTGTATCTATATGACTACACGTACACAAAATACAGAACAACGGAAGCAAAGATCAAGCACAAAAAGAGTACTGCGACTTAAAGATGAAGCGAAGACCGTCAAAGATTCTTTGATAAAGTTGAGAAGAGGATATGTGGCGATGATCGATGCTATCGATATCGAGCGCCAGGATTATTTACAGCTCATCCACGAGAACTACGTTCCTCTGTGTGTCTCGGCCGAGCGTAGTCTAGAGGAGGTGGAGAAAAAGCTAAAATGGCTGGTAATGGAATCTACGGCCTCGCCTTCAGAAATTTGGCGTGAACCTGCACAATGACTCGGACGATGACATGCGGCTGCGAAAACGGATGATCTTACCATAATTTGACTATTCTATTGTTATCAGCGACTTCAGTAATGTACAGTTTGATTGATTCGTAGTCTTCTGTATATAGATTTACTATGGTACATTTTTAGACAATTATTATAATGTAATCTTTCTATTTATTCGTTACTCTCATCTACTTATCCAGAAGTATGTATTTGTAAAATGAAGTATCTACATTCCACGTTCCGCGTTGTATGGAAAACATACGAGTTAGCGTATCGTAGACATGTTGTCCCGGGGGGTGCATCTGAGATCCACATTGTATGGACGTGACATTATTCCCGAAAAACGCTATCGGTTCGTGTTTTGAGAAAAAATATTTTCTCTTGCACGTGAATGTAGCGCATTGACATCATAAGGCGCTCTGCCTACCGGCCACTCCTGGGGGGTCCATAGAAGAGTGTAGTAAAATAATTATATTTGGAAAAAAGTGCATAAATATGAAATCTTCACTTCTCCACACTCATTTAACAACATAAGACATGAGAGATCAAATATGAATTCCCGAAGAGGCAAACAAAAGGGACTTACACTCATTGTTAAATAAATCTAGAATCCATCGAAGAATCAAAACGAAATAAAAGGTGGTCTCCATGTTATACAATATGATCTCAAGATTTATCTTATCTTATGTGTATAAGTTTCTTGGTGGATAACATCACAAAGATATATGACCACAACGAAGTAAGAACACACAAAGTAGATACACAAGAATGAAGGGGTTTTGTGGCAGAAAATAAAAAAATTCCTATGTTGGAACGCCCAGACACCCAGGATCTATCTATGTAGTAATGCAGTAACGACCATGCGTATAGAGTGCATACCCTTGTAAAACGTATGCGTTTAATGTTTCGAGAGGAAAGTAGTTGAAGTAGTCATACTCGTAGGCGACCTCAAGGTCGCGAAGATCCTCGCAGGTCACCCCTTGCCCCATCTTTATCGTGCAGTAGCTCCGGCTCACGACATACAATGTATACTATTGGTAGCACCCTCGAGTTTTTTTACACATACGGTCTATGATGATGACCTCCGGTTCCCTGATCACTTCTGGGAGTGCAGAACTAGATCCCCTGGCTAGAATCCGCTGCAGCACAAGAGCGTGCTGCAGGTATGTCGTCTCTTGTAGGCGCCATCCTTCCTGGGATGGCTCCCTCGTGAGAGGACAACGAGAGAGAGAGAGAGAGAGAGAGAGAGAGAGAGAGAGAGAGAGAGAGAGAGAGAGAGAGGGAGAGATGGAGAGAGATACCCTGAGGAAAGTGCCACAGAGAATACTTTAATTTGTGTGTTTAATCCCACCCACGGGCACCCTTTATATAGATAGAGGGGCATATACCCAGACCATTGGGAGCCCCATGTGGTAGTAAAGACTAAAGGAAAACAGGAAAATAGAGGGGGCTGGCCGGCAGGGACCCTGGCAGAACCATCCTAGTAGCAGCCCCAACACAGTAGCTGACCGGGTGGACCGGGGTGCCCACCGCAGCCTAGCAGCGCTGCGAGTAGCAGCCTATAAATAATAGGTGGCGGTGACTGGGATGGGTTGGCCTTCCCACAACCACCTGGGCTAGCTCACGCGACAGCCGCAGCAACCAGTGCCTGGCCCAGGTGGGTCGGCTTGTTGCTTGCGTGCGGCCCAACAGCGAGGGGAGGCAGGGGAGCGGTGCCTGGCCGAGTGGGTTGGCTGGACCATGGCCCGCGAGCGGTGCCCGACTGGCTGCCACCCGCATGGCGCCCAATGCTGGCTCACCCACTCTCCCTCCTGGGCCGGCCCAGCTCACCTGAGCTGCTATTTTTTTGTTGTTCTGTTTCCTTTTTCAGTGTAGCTTCCTCCTAGGCAAATTTCCTCTAGGGTTTTGGCATTTTGAGGAAGTTTCCTTTAATATATATTAATTCATAATTAACATACAATAAATGCATATTTACCCAAAACACTTTTTGGTCCTTTTCCTTTCTCTTCCTCCGAACAACTTCAGATTCTTTTCGAAACGATTCTGGTTTCTCTCTTTCTCTATGATTCCTTCTTACAGAATATCTCTACCTCATCGTACCCTTAAGTGTATTTCCCCAACGGCACGGGGAACATCACAGAAATGCTCGAGACACCTCTCATATCAATGATCATTAGCGGGACCAGAATGTCCATAATGACCCCTGTGCAATCCACGAACACGATGTCGTTTGAACCATAAATGTTAAGTCCAATTCCCTTTTTTATTTGATATGAATTGTCTGAGATCTGATCATCGGTATCATATACCTTGTTCAATCTTTTTACCGACAAGTTCTGTTTCACTTGTTCCCACGATATTCCATCTCCGTGACCTAGTCACATGTTGCAACATTATGGATGTAATCTCACGAAGTTGTCCATGTGTATCTTCCCGTCACGTGGGTGAACAAATCCCGATCTTGATAACATAGGCCTCAACTATTCCTCTAGAATACCTGACGCACACCTTTATGGCCACCAAGTTATGGACATGTCATTTGATGTGATTGATACGTGCATTTTGCATCGTCATTTTTAGAACTATATGCACTGTTTAGAATCATATTTACCATGATCCATCATTAGTTATGCATATTTAGATGATTTAGGGACTTTCCTACAAAGTACCTTTTATTCGTATTTAATTTCTATGAGGCAGAAAACCTCGTTTTTCATGTTTCGTTGTTTCAGGGATCTTCTGGACATCAAAAAATCAGAGGAAAAATACCTGATGATTTTTTCACCTGCAGAATCAACTTGGGCCAAAGAAGCACACAAGAGGAACCCCGAAGGACAAAAGAGGCCAGAGGGCATGCCCTACAGGCTCTTTTGGGCCTCGAGTGTCGTCTTGTCTCCTCCTTTTTACATATGCCTCCGTCTCGCTAAAAAACCTATGCCATATTTTTTCCATGATTTACAGAGGAAGCGCTGGAGGCGAAATTCCTCTCCTACTCTGGGAGAGGGCAGATCCTGCTGCACCGGAGCCTCCGGTGAGGGGGAAATCGACGCCATCATCATCACCACTCCTCCTAGGCATAGGGGAGGCCTCTCCATCAACATCTACGTCAGCACCATCATCACCATCTCCAAGATCCATCTTGTTCCCCTCATAGTCTATGATTGATTTGTCCCCCAATATTGTTTTAAGGGTTATTTGCATGTTTGTGATTAGCATCTTTTCTTTATTTGGTGGAGAGATTATATTTTCAGATTGTGTTGTAATCCATATGCCACTGATCCATATCATGTTTGCCACTTGTGAGTAGATCCCCATGATCCCGAGGGCATAGGAATAGGATGAATTGGCTATGATGGAGTGATAGGGGTTGGAAGGGACGGAATTGACAGAAACCGTTTTCCAATACTTTGAGTTGCATTGGAGGCATTATATGTTGGTGACCAATGAACTTATCGCTAGGGTGGGACATTTATGTCTTAATGATTCTTAGATGTTCATGTGAATGGAACTAGGACCCATCATAAGTGTTGTATTTTTCTCATATTTATGCCTGCACCTAATTTAGGCTCTGCCCTAAGGGAATGAAACTTGACAACATATTCACCATATCGTGTAGAAATCTTTATGCTAAGTAAATCTATGCCGCCGTCGGGAACGCTTGTCACATATAAGTTCACACACACTTGAGATTGTCCTCTTGCTGCATAGAGGATTGGGCATTCTCTCATTGAGAGCATTTACTTATTGCTATTTACTTTCAGCACTTTATATTCTTGCAAACAATAAACCCAAAAACACCAAATCTACTGCATTTACTATTAATTTCTTTGTCAAACTTGCTAACCAATACCCTCAGCTCCTCGTGGGTTCGACAAACTTTATTTATCGAAAAGTACTACAATTGATTTCCTGCACTTGGGAGCCACCAAGACACTTTTCTGGCGCTGTTGCCAGGTAGTGTTGTGCTATTGGTAAGTTGTTTGGTAAGGAACCTTGAAATTTGTTTTTATCTTTTTAATGTTGTTTTATCATGTCTTTCTCAAACCATAAAGAATTGCATCTCACCTTATTTGAGTACCTTCATGATAAAGATAAAAACAAGGTTGAGAAGCCTACTGAACAAATAGTTTAATATCAAATTCCTATTCGTATTGTCAAAAGAGCTAGGGAGTTAACTTTTGTAGGTGATGCAAGCCAAACTGCTATGGGGCATTTGTATGATATTTTAGAACTATATTCCCTATTTAGACTTGCAGGTATTCATGAGAATGAAGTGAGAAGGAAGCTATTATATTTAACTCTATCTGGTAAAGCTTGTGAATGGTATAGATCTCTGGATGATAAATACCGTCTTGATTGGGACAATTTGGAGAAGGCTTTCTATCTTAAATATTATACTCCTAAAGAAGCTTATGATGATCGCTGCCATATTTATAACTTTTGACCTCATAATGGAGAAAGTATTGGTCAAGCTTGGGGGAGATTAAAGGGTCTCCTGCATAAAAATCCATGTCAGGGTATTCCAGAAAGCATTATCTCAATAAAAATTTATGCGAGATTGCCTCAGCATCATAGGAATTTTCTGGATAATTCTTCTGGAGGAAGTTTCACTAATAAAACTCAAAAGGAGGCAGCATACATATTGGAAACTATTTCTCAAAATACTGATGCTTGGGATCTCGATAAAGGTAATAAACGAGGTTTGGACTATGAATATTCATGTGTAGAGAATTTCTCTACTTCTATATTATTTGAGGAACTTAAGAACAGGTTTGGCGTTGACCCTCATGTTTTAGTAGAAATTGCTAAATATTTTGCTAACCATCTTAATATACTCAAGAAAGGATTTAATGTATTTCTTAAACCTCTAAAAAATTGTGCATATGTTTCGAAAGTTATGAAACAGGTTCATCAAGTCTCATCTCCTAAGATAGAAGAAATCTTTGAAGCTCCTCCTTATCCAAGAAAAGTGAAGGAAAATTTACTCACTACTATTTGGAATAAGACTGCTAGAAGATGTCATGAACCATATGAACAAATTCAATTCCAACATCAAATTTTGGCCATGAAAGAATTGAATGAAGAAATACCTTGTGATGTTTATATATGTGAAGATTCTACCAAGGTAATAAAATGTAACACCACTAGGGTTGGGAAACCTATCATATCATGTGTTATTAGGTCGTCATGTTATCATTGACTATGTGATATTGGAGCAAGTATAAGTGTGATTCCATATTCTTTATATCTTGAAATCAAGCCTGATATTGATCCCATCAACAGGGAAGAGACAGTATAACTATCCAACTTGCTAATAAAGTGTATATTTGTCCTCTTGGTGTGGTTAGAGGTGTTGAAGTGTTAGTTGGAAAGATTAAATATCGTACTGATTTCATTGTGCTTGGTTGCTCCCAAGATGCATTTTGTCCTATTATATTTGGTAGACCTTTCTTACATATTGTTGGTGCTAAAATTAATTTACTAAAAGAGAAAGTATTCATTAAATTTGCTGGTGAAAGACTTGAGTTTAACTTTTCAAACTTTACCGATAAACATTTAGAGAAGGAAAATTCTCTAAAGATAAAGTGGAGACTCTTGCTTCAGTGGCATTCACTTCATCGGACACAATGGAACGATATGTGCTGAATCAAGAGGAGCCATTTGATGATGAAGAGAAAGAAGCATTAGAACAAATACTATCTCAACAATCACCCTACAATTACATATTCCACCTGATAATCTAGGAGAACTACCACCACCTATAGAAGATCCTATTTTTGAACTTAAACCATTGCCTAAAGATATCAAATATGCATTCCTTGATGATAAGAAAATATATCCTGTTATTATTAGTGCTAAACTTTCAGATAAAGAAGAATCAAAATTACTTGAAGTATTAAGAGCTCATAGGCTAGCCATTGGCTATTCACTTGATGACTTGAAAGGTATAAGCCCCGCTTTATGCATGCATAAGATTAACTTGGAAGAAGATGCAAAGCCTGTTATTGACTGTCAACACCGTCTTCATCCAAGAATGAAAGAAGTGGTAAGAAAAGAAGTAATTAAACTCATTGAGGAAGGTATTATCTATCCCATAGCTGATAGTAAATGGGTATGTCATGTTCATTGTGTGCCTAAAATGGGTGGAATCATTGTGGTTCCAAATGATGAAAATGAAATTGTTGCTCAACATATTGTTACTGGTTATAGAATGTGCATTGATTGTAGGAAACTTAATAAGGAAACTCGTAAAGATCATTATCCTTTACCATTCATTGATAAAATGCTTGAAAGATGATAAAAACACTCTCACTTTTGTTATTCAGATGGTTATTCAGGTAATTCACACATTCTGGTGCACAAGGATGATCAAGATAAGAACACTTTCACATGTCCCTTTGGTACTTATGCTTATAGGAGAATGCCATTCGGTTTGTGCAATGCTCATGCTACTTTTCAAAGATGCATGAATGCTATATTTGCTGATTATATTGAGAAAATTATGGAAGTATTCATGGATGGCATTTTTCTGTGTATGGTACCTCTTTTGGAAACTGCTTGTTCAATCTTAACAAAGTTTTGTAGTGTTGTTAGGACCAACACTTAGTCCTAAATTGGGAGAAGCGCCATTTCGTGGTGACAGAACGTGTTGTTCTTGGAAACCAAGTTTCAGGTAGAGGCATTGAAGTGTACCGCGCCAAGATAGAAGTCATAGAGAAGATACCATATCCTAGGGATATAAGAGGTATAAGAAGCTTTCTTGGTCATGCTGGTTTCTATAAATACTTTTAAAAACTATCAAAACCTCTAACAAATCTTTTGCAAAAATATTTTCCATTCTCTTTTCATGATGATTATGTATATTATTCCGATGTTTTAATGAATGCTAGGTTCTCCTATAATTCAACCTCCTAATTGGAATTTGCCATTTGAAATCATGTGTGATGTATGCTGGAGGTGATGTTTTAGGCGAAAGAGTTGATAAGAAACTTAATGTCATATACTATGCTAGTAAAACTCTTGATGGCGCCCAAAGAAATTATGCTACAACTGAAAAAGAATTCTTGGCAGTAATTTTTGCATGTGATAAGTTTAGACCTTACATTGTAGACTCTAAGGTAATAATACACACTGATCATTCTGCTATTAAATACCTTATGAACAAGAAAGATGCTAATCCTAGACTTATAAGATGGGTTCTTTTACTACAAGAATTTGATTTACATATTGTTGATAGGAAAGCTGAGGAGAACCCGGTAGCTTATCATTTATCTAGAATGGAAAGCATTCTGGTAGATCCTATTCCTATTAATGATAGCTTTACAAATGAACAACTAGCAAACATTAATGTATCTGCTGCTAGAGTAGCTTCACCATTATTTTCCGATTATGCTAATTTCATTGTTGAAAAAGCTATGCCACCACACTTCACATCCCAACAAAGAAAGAAATTCTTTTATGATCTTAGGCATTATATTTGGGATGATCCATTTTTTATAAGAAAAGTGTAGATGGTATTATTAGACATTGTGTGCCTGAGTTTGAGCGGCAGGCTATCATAAGAGATTGTCATGATAGTCCTTATGGAGGACATCATGTAGGAGACCGCACCGCTGCAAAGGTATTACAGTCTGGTTTTTACTAACCTAATTTATTTAAGGATTGTGCTAATTATGTTAAAGCTTGTGACAAATGCCAATGTGTTGGAAACATTGGTAAGAGAAATGAAATTCCTATGAACTATTCACTACCTCTTGAACCATTTGACGTATGGGGATTTGACTTTTTGGGACCGTTCCCCCATCACAAACAAAACACACTCATATTTTGGTTGAAGTGGACTAGATCACAAAATGGGTTGAAGCCATTCCAACAAAAAGTGAGATCATGCCATAGCAATGAAGATACTTCAGGACATCATCTTTCCTAGGTTTGGAGTACCTAGGTTTTTAATTACTGATGGTGGTTCTCATTTTATTCAGGGAGTCGTTAGAAAATTTTAGCCAAATATGGTGTTAATCATAGAGTTGCATATCCATATCATCCTCGAACTAGTGGTTAAGTTGAACTAAGTAATATGGAAATTAAACTCATATTGGAAAAGACAATTAATAAAGCTAGGTCTGATTGGCCAACTAAAATTAATGATGCTTTATGGGCTTATAGAACTGCTTTTAAAAATTCTATGGGTATGTCTCCTTATAAAATGGTTTATGGAAAAGCATGTCATCTTCCAGTGGAATTAGAACATAAAGCTAAATGGATTGTTAAACAACTCAACTTTGATTTTAAAACTATTGGAGAGAAAAGAATTCTTGACTTAAGCTTGTCAGATGGATGGAGGAATGAATCTTATGAAAGTGCTAGACTATTTAAAGAGAAAGTAAAAATTTGGCATGATAAGAAAATAAAAAGAAAGGAATTAAAAGTAGGAAACCATGTATTATTGTTCAACTCTCATTTCAAATTTTTGCACGAAAGTTAGCTTCAAAGTGGCAGGGTCCATTAGTTGTGCAAGAGGTGTATCGCTCTAGAGCCATCCGTCTTCATGGAGACTTCAACGGTAAACCTCATGTTCTTAATGGACAACATCTTAAACATTATATTGCAGGCCAAACATTTGCTGGAAGGGTTGAAGTAATGAATATCCAAAGTCTGGAGGCCATAATCGCAAAAATATATCCCCTCCTAGATACGAAAAATCTCAAAAAGTCAAGAAAAGGTGCATAACGATCTCGGAATATCTTCATATTTTAGGAAAGTCATTAATTTGGAAAATAAATGCGTGTTGTGAAAGAATTGGACGAAATAGAGTCTCGAGAAGGAAAAGACTCTAGAGGACACACCCCCTTGTTGGGCGTGCCCTCCAAGGTCTTTCCCTTTTCCGATGTATGTTTCACCTCCATTTCGACTCCAGCACTTTGTCTTACCCTAAAAACTGTCAATATATACCTCCCTCTGCCGATCTAATCTTGCATCGAGTCTTTTTCAAGCGAACCTTGTTTTCTGCCTATTTCTTTGAAATCTCTCTCTCTCCATCAAAAGCCTCCACTATGTCTTCGGATGACTCCTTCCAATGCTCCTCCATGCAAGATGATGATGATGAGCTTGAGGAGCTCAGCCCTACGTCCATGTGGAGGAGAAGCAATAAGAGGAAGGATCACTCCGATGACGAATACTACGTCTATGTGAGCGGAGAATATGAGGAAGAAGAGGAGGAAGACGACAAGGAGGAATAAGAAGACCATAAGAACATCACCAATGCTGAGTATAAGGGGAAGCTTTGTCCTTCTCCTATTCCCCTTTCTGCAATCAAGGTGGTTCCACCTCCAAAGAAGACAAAGCAAATTGCTCGCATGTAGACCGGTGGAAACGTTCCAAGACACTCCCTTGCTTCCAAAAATCCTGTTATTAACCTTCATCACAATGAGTAGATGAAAGTTCCATCTAAAGAGCTTCCGGGAGAGTGGGATCATCTTCTCCCAAAGAGGAAGGAAAGAGGATCAACCCCGGAGTGGAAGCCTTGCAGGGAGAAAGTTGAAGAAAAACTTTGGGAAGATCTCGCCAAGTCCACCAAGCCATTCCAACAAGCGTATGACCTTATGATGAGCGGGATCAAAGATCTTCAAACCCATCATACTCCCAAGGGAGAAGAGAAGGAGAAGAAGAAATAAGATCTGCATCAACACTCAAGCTTGGGGGAGTTCCACCATACTTTATGCGTTTTAGTTATCATATTTGCATCTAGTTCGTGATCATTAGGAAGTTTTTGCTTGCATCCATTAGGCATCGATTTTACCAGTGCTTGGAAAGCCCTTAGAGCATTATCATGTATCCTTGGTTGAGTGGTTTTGAATGAAATATAAAGTATGGTGTTATCCATGATTCTCTTGTTTGGGACTTATGGGTAACACTCATGCATATGTGTGCACCACATGTAGAAGTTTCACTTACATCTTGCCTTGAACTAAATTAACTTGAGCATGTTGGAAAGGCATATAATTACTCAATAAGCTGAACTTCCAAATAAGGAAAGATCCATACAAGGGAAGCAACACTTATTAAAAGGAACATTATGAATCTATGGTGAGATAGGAAGTGTTATAAAATAAATAGTTGGAAAGAGGAGGATGACAAGGGGACATGAAATACTCTTGTTCTACTCAGTAATCAACGAGTAAACTGAATGATTGTCATGGGTATTTCAATACATATGCACTATGGAAAAGTGTTTGAAAGGTAGGCAGCCAGCTAGCCATGGAAAGTGAAAGGCAAAGGTTGTTTAGAACATATGCGATGATTGAAAGACCCATGAATATGGTTTAAACTGGTTACTAAGACAGCAAGACCGTTAACTGAGGCCATGAAAAAAGTGGTGAAAGTTCTTAACAAAAGTCAAAATAGTCATGTCTATCTGGTCGTTTAAACAATTATGTTTTCCAATTTTTGTTTTATGAGAAACTTATCTTTATTGCAAAGGAATATTCAAAGTGTAATTAAAAGCTAGTAAAAAGCCATGCAAAGCTATTTATAAATAGCGAAGCGTATGATAAATTTGAGACTTGTTCAATTGTCCAACATGCAATGGTTAGTTTTTGTTCAAAAGTAAGGGGTATATGATAATTTCTATCTATGTAGCCCACATTTGCATGGTTTTTAGTTCATATTTCTTTTGGACAATTGAATATGCATAAGTTGATGGTGCCATGCTCGTATTTTCTTCTCAATCATAAGATCATTGATGCATGATCATGATCTATTCGCTTATTTGCTCGATGACGAGCAAAGGTTTAAGCTTGGGGGAGTTGATACGTGCATTTTGCATCATCATTTTTAGGACTTATATGCATAGTTTAGAATCATATTTACCATGATCCATCATTATTTATGCATATTGAGATTATTTACGAGACTTTCCTACAAAGTCCCTTTCATTGGTATTATTTATTTAGGCAGAAAACCTCATTTTTCATGTTTTGTTGTTTCAAGGACCTTCTGGACGTCTAAAAATTGGAAGAAAAATACCTGATGAGTTTTTCACCTGGAGAATCAACTTGGGACAAAAAAGCATGCGAGAGGAGACCTGAAGGCCAAAAGAGGCCAGAGGGCACGCCCACCCCCCTCGATGCGCCCTGTAGGCTCTTTTGGGCCTCGAGCATCATCTCGGCTCCTCCTTTTTACAGACACCTCCGTCTCGCCAGAAAACCTAGGCCATAATTTGTAGCATCCCAATTGTCTAACAATTGCAATGCTACTTTCCTAGTCTATATATTGCTACTTTCTACATATCATTTATTGTATCATCATGATATCATGATCATGTCATCATGCCACATTGCATTTGAGGATCATATCAAAACTTGCATCTGTTTTAGCTTGCTTGTGTTGTTGCTATCATCATTACCTAACCCTATTTTATATCTATATTTTTGTTTTGCTACAAATTAGGGCCATGTGTTGTTCCACTATTTTTCCAGATTATTTTGTTCTTTTCCCCAAAACCTAATTCTAATTCGTGTACTAATGCCCAAAAGGAATTATACGAGGGCATCATCTTTCCTCTATCTCTTGTTCCCTCTTGCCTCTCTTTTGTGACCTAAAAATCTCTGTCCAAATTAGCTGAAAATAATTCAAAAGAGATGGTATTAAAAGGTTGTTTGAATTGAACCAATCTTAATAAACAAACAAATGAAACAAAATAGGAAAGAAAGAAATAAGAAGAGGAGAAGCCTTACCTATTTCAGCAATAGTAGACCGCAGCAGCCCATGTCCCTCTCCCTCCTGGCCCAACCGCAGAAGTAGTTCAGCTGGAGCAAGCAGCCCACCCAGGGCCTGCCCCTTCACTTCTTCTTCCTTCCTGGGCTGGCCCAACCTTTCTCCTCCCTGTCCTGTATCCCTTCAGAGTGGACATACTCTCCTCCTTGTCGTCTTCCCTGTTGATCACACAGAACGCCTACTCTACTCCGCCTGGCCTATGTTAGTTTCAACCACCTCCCCTCCTCCTTTAATCCCCACCAGGAGGCCCACTCAACCCTAGTCACTCCCTTCCACCGCTAGATCCTCTACTCCCTTCTCCAACCTAGGATCCTCTTCGTCCCTCTGTTGGTTAATCCCCACCGAGATGCGCCTCGTCATCCGTGTCGTCCTCGTGCAAAGAATTGGACCGAGAGGTTCAGAGTGTGACGAATTCATCATCAATCTCCTCTCCCGCTGCTGGTCTCCGGTGATGATTCTGGTGGCTCCACTGTTTCCCCTCTATGATCTTCCAGGTGACCGAGCGCTCCTCTCAGGCGCCTCTCCTCCTTCTCCCTTGTGCTCTGTTCCGTCCCCCCGACTTTGACCATCGCCAACCACTGCAGGTTCTCATTGCTGGCAGTGCTCCGTTTTACCTGGGACTCGAAGGCCTCCACTTCCTGACTCCCCGCAGTCTTCCGTGTCGAACGCGACATCGCCCTTGTCCTGGTTCAGCCTCCATCGTTGGTTCCGTCCTCGACCAGGAGCATTTCCATCGGCGCCTATGCTTGCATCTTCCTTATCATCGGGTCACCTTCGACCAAGCATAGCCCCAAGCTCACTCAAGGTGATCTTCCCCTTTCTCCATAGCCCTTGCTCCCTGCATCTTCCCCGGTGCCTAATCGTGATCGCCGTCTCGCCGAGCACCGCTTCCCGCTGGCTTGTTTCTGTCCATGCGCACACATCAGCAACATAACGAGCAGGCACTGAAGCTACCCCCAATATTCCCGCATGATTTCCCGCCTTCCCGGTTCACCTCTGATGTTGTCCCGCATGTTCCGTTGAAGAGGGTGTAACTAGCTTCCTCCTACATAAAACAACGCTTAAATCGAAGATCTACACCTCTAGGAAACATCATTTTAAGATCGCATCAGAACTCAGTGAACTGCACATTTTTCTGTCAGTTTACGCCTAAATTTTCCGCCTCTGTTTCCCACTCGATCGCATCTTCGGCAGTCGTCCTCCGGTGGATCTTCCTTGATCAAAGTTGTACACCTATGCCCCTTCTACGCGTAGCATCAAACGGAGGTCGAAATAGAGACACGACAAGCTCACCATCATCGCCTGAAGTTGGCTTGAGCTAGCCGCTTTTTGCACACAATTCAGTTTCGATTCATTCAGCAACCGAAGTGTTCATGTCGGTTTTGTAAAAAGACCCCTAGGGTTTTTCATCTCCTCCACCGCACTCCCTCTACCGGCCATGTGTCACCTCCCCGCTGACCGCATGCTCTATGGCCCCACTTCCCCTTTGGACCCACCCGTCTGTCTCTAAGGCTAGCTCGACCTGAGTAACAAAACTTTCTGTGAGTTTTAAAATTCAAAAATAAAATCAGATATAAATATATTTGAATTAAGACATAACTTTTAAATACTGTTGAATTTGTATTCAAACTTAATATGAAACATGTTTTGGTTTTTAATGTAAATTCAAATCTTGATTCAAATAATTTCAGAAATAATTCAAAATTGTCAAACAGTTGACTTTGACCCTAATTTGACTTAATTTGATTTAAATATTGTTTTAAATTCATAATTCCAAATATTACAAATAATATATGTTTTTTAATCAGAAAAACATGAGGATTATGAATTTAAAATTTCAAAATATTCCATAACTTTAAAATAAATTTTGAGCAATTTAAAATTTCGAAATTATTTAAATGCTAATAAATGTCATTTCTTAAATATTGCATAACTTTAAAACCGTAAATCCAAATTCGACAAATAATATGTCTAAATCAATCAGCGCGATGGGCCCCTTCTAATTGTGAATTACATGATATAAATTGAAGCATGCGTCATATAAATATTAAGAAAACAGCAAGGCTTATGGGAGTAAAACATGTCCAAATAATTAATTGAAGTGATTTATTATTGTTCTCACACCTCACTCATGCCATGCTATGTTATATCATCTAATTATGCATCATTCTATCATGACATACCTTGTTTGTTTGTTGCATTTTTCATATGATTGCGCACTTTATTTATTATGGCCCTTTGTGTGTTTTACTTTTATTCAAAGGGTGCTAAAAGGGCATCTAAACTTCAATAGTTGAAGTAAGCATAGCAGAGTTAGAATCTTCACCATGATGAAACTGTTAAAAAAGTTTAAATTCATCGGAGATAATGAAGATTCGTGCATTCGCAAGAAATTAAGTGGGAGTGCTGAGACATATTTCTAATACATTATGTAGAGGACATATTGTTGATTGGAAATGATGTATCTTGTATTGACACAAGTTAAGATTTTCATTCAAATAAGATTTCGATGAAAGACTTAGGCAAACCCGGAATATTTGGCATCAATATCTATATGGATAGATTAAGACGCAAATATGCTTGTGCCAGACATACATATATGAGATATTGAAAGGGTTAAATATGGAAACAACAAGAAAGGTTCTTGCTGCATGGAAAGAATTGTATCAAGATTCAAGTATTTCAACACTTGGTGAGTAAAATCACTTGAAGATTTTGATTGATTATACCATGATATGTATATATCCAGAATGTCCTATGCTCTAAATGTTATGAGCATATACCAGAATGATTCATAAGATGGTCATCGGACAATAGTAAAAATATTCTTATGAGCTTTGGAAGAACTAAGAATATATCATGTATAAGTGACAAATAGTTAAAGGTAGTTCATTGTAAAGTGTTACATTGATACTAATTTTGTCACAAGATACATATTAAAATTATCTCAATTTAGACTATGTGTGGCACAATGTAATGGAAAGGATGTTCCATGATGGATTTGGATGAGTTCCAAAGTTGAGACATTGTGACGGATACTACAACAAAAAAGCTAAGTATATAACTGCTATAGTAGCAGCAAAGGAGGGCATTTGTGTTAAGTAGTTTGTTATCAAACTAGGTGTGGTTCAAAGTGGGCTAATACTATGAAGATATATTGTGTGACAATAATATCAACATATTTTGAGCCGAACGAACTAAAGGTCTCACCGAATGACCATTTATACAATGCCATCTCATTTGAGAATGAGTGATGTGTAGAGACACAAAGACATGTAAATACACACGGACCTGAAACTGTCAGATCCAGAGATTATGTTAACCACTAGCAATAGCGTATATGCAACACAAGAAATCCATGTGTTCAATACGCCAAGTTTTTCAAACTAGATTATTGACTCTAGTGCAAGTGGGAGACTGAAGGGAATATGCCCGAGAGGCAATAATAAAGTGGTTATTATCTTATTCCATGTTTATGATAAATGTTTATTTTGCATGCTATAATTGTATTGATCGGAAACGTCAATACATGTGTGTTTAATAAACAAAAAGGGTTCCTAGTTATGCCTCTCTTATAGACTAGCTCGTTGATTCACAAGATGATCAAGGTTTCCTGATCATGGACATTGGATGTTGTTAATAACGAGGTCACAACATTGGTGGAATGATGTGATGAACATTCATCCAAAGTATAGCATTACGATCAAAGTCATTATGTTTATATTGTTATAACATCATACAAAGTAATCTTTATCCTTAGACCATGAGATCATGTTAATTGCTAACACCGGAAGAGTATCTTGATAACATCAAACGTCACACCGTAATAGGGTGACTATAAAGATGGGTTCGTGCTACGAAGGTGTTATGTTGAGGCTCATGGATCAAGAGTGGAATTTGTCAATCCCGATGAAGGATAGATATACTCTGGGCCCTCTCGGTGATATCACATTAAGATAGCTTGCAAGCAAGTGATGTGATCACTAGAATGTTATATCACGGGAACGAGAAAAGAGTACATGTCGGCAACGAGATCAAACTAGGTATGGAGATACCGATGATCGAATCTCGGACATGTAATATATCGCGAGACAAAGGGATTTAGTTACTAGCGTTAAAGGTTCTCACGATCATAGAAGTCATCGTTGAATGTGTAGGAGTCAGTATGGATCTCCAGGTCCCGCTTCTGATTATTGATCTAAGAGGGGTCTCGATCATGTCTGCATTATTCGCGAACCGTAGGGTGACACACTTAAGGGATACCGACACCATTTGGAGAAAATATGTTTCAGATAAAGATTTAAGAAAGCACCAGAATTATTTCAATAGACACCAAAACTGTTTCGGGTGAAATTGCTGAAATTGGTTCTGCATGTAATATTGAAATGTTGCAGGGGGTTTTATGTCAATGTTTGTTAATTAAAGTTATTAACAAAATTCTGAATAAAAATAATAAAATAGTTTTATTAAATGAGAGAGCATTAAATTTGGAGAAATTTAATGCATTTAAAGTGGAGACTTTAAAAGGGAATGTGAAGAGGCATTTTAATATGGAGGGGTTACCACCACATGAATGGAGGAGGTGAAGAGGCACCTCCTCCATGCGCCGGCCATGAAGGAGGGGTACCCCATCCTCCTATAAAAGGCCACCTTCTCCTTACTTCTCACACACACCTCCTCGTGAAGGATCTCTCTCCCCATCTAGTTATTCCCCATGGTCTCGGATTAGCGAGATACATGTTCTCGGTGGCTTTATCTAGAAAGGAGTTGCTGCTTCCGCTGCTTTGCTGGAGCGAGGGATGGAGGTTGTCGGGGTACCAGACCTGTGTGCAATCACGGATGCACCGCTGCTTTGCGGTGCTGGACTTGGTGGTGCCGGAGCTGGATCTGATGGATGTGTTGGACTTGATCACGATCTTGAGATCGGCAAGTGTACGACTACATCAACCACGAGTTCCTACTCGTTAGCAAAACTCGTTGTCTTCGAGGGTAAGTTCTCGTTAGATGTATGTCCACCCGTTGCTCTGTACCTAGTAGATAGATCTTGGCGTATAGTTCTCATCGTAGGAAATTTTTTGTTTTCTATGCTGCAGACCCAAAAGTGGTATCAGATCCTGATCTATGCGTAGGTGCTTTGCACGGGTAGTACACATATGTTTATATGTGGGCGATGATGATCATGTTATTGCATCTTCTATGTATTTTGGATATTGGTGGCATAGTGGGATGAAGCGGCCCGGACCAACCTTACATGTCATTGTACATGAGACCGGTTCCACGACTGCATGCAACTTGTTTTGCATAAGTGGCTGGCGGATGTTTGTCTCTCCTACTATAGTCAATATCTGATTTACAATGAGTTGCTAATAACTTGGTTATCCTCGTTGTGGTTCATGTTTGTAGGTGAAAACGGTTCTATCTCCGAAAGCCCTAAGCCACATAAAACTTGCAATTGATAAATTAGAGGTGTCTAGTTTAGATCGTTGCTGGGCTAGTGTCTTGATATGGTATTATTGTAAGTAGATGTATGATAGATACTCTTACAACACACTCAACGTGTAAGTTCCATAGACCTTGGCCTTACACACAAAGGAATGATAGAGATCATACCACGATGCAAGTGATAGAGATCAAATGCATGGACCATATCATCTCACTTTACACATTAGATGTTAGCATCTTATACTGCTAGTTTGGTGCTTTCTGTAGCATTGTAAGATGATCCCTCTTTTAGATATCAAGATAAAAATGTGTTCTTCCTTAAGTATGCACCGTTCTGTGGATCGTATTTCGAGACATCACGTGATGATCGGGTGTACTAGAATCTACGCTTTCATAGGAACGGGTGTAAGACAGTTTTACACACGCGAATACTAAGGTTCTTACTTGGCGAGCCTAGCATGTACAGACATGGCCTCGGAACACGGACCGAAAGGTTAAGCATGAGTCATATAGTTGATATGATGCCCATATTGATGCTCGCCTTTGAAGCTACATCAACTCACGTGATGATCGGAATTGGTGTAGTGGATTTGGTTCATGTAATCACTAAAAAGACACGAGGGACGTCGTTTTTGAGTGGGAGTTCATTTCTAATTTGGATTAGTCGAACCAAATTTGTCATAAATTAAATCAAAGTGAATTTTCATAGTTTGTTGTAGTTATTGGCATTCGTTTTCTACCTTATGCTTAGTTTTTATTTGAGATAATAGAACTATAGAATTCTGGATATTTACTTTACAAACTGGTATCGTATTGTTTTGAATGTCAATTTAAAGTTTAGAAGTCCTATTGCAAACTTTTAGCAAACTCTATTTACTCCATGAAGTTTAATAAGTAGTATTAAATAAAGAGTAAGAATTCCAATGTTAGTATCTAAAGTATCATGTTTGCCTCCATGATTATTGATATCCAAAAGTTGTTTTAATATCAAGATTATATTGGAGCTGAAAATTGTTTCAGAAACCATCATGTGTGAAAGATATTGTGATATCTGAAACAATGGTTTTTTGGTTGCATTATGATAGAGTATAATTTAGCAAAATACATGTTCTCATATTGTATGAGAATTTGTGAAGGTTGGAGACGCTAGGCGTCCTAATCTACCAAAAAGGTTTTGGGAACTGATATTATACTCGCGATTCTTCCTTATATCATGAAAGTTGTCATGATAAGGATGCATAGAAGATGTAAGTAAAATGTTTACTACACTAATAGATTACTAAAGAATGGATTTTTGAAAGAATACCAAACATTTGATGATGGTGATCCACTTCAAAGTGCAAGTCCAAAGGTATTAGTATTTCACTATATACAAGCTTTGTACCATGTGTCATGTTGATAACACCACTATTGATGTTGATAGATTCTTTTAAAAGAAAAGGAATTGCTGAAAGAGAATATATAAAATATTTGGCAGAAGATAAAAGGTTGGAGATGTCCACCTTAGGTATATAGAAGATATACATGTTATGGCTGTATTCCTTGCTTGTTAAACAATGTGGTTCTTAGGTATTGGATACCGGTATTGGATACCGAATTGGTTGGTATGAAGTGTCATACAGGACAACACAATTCATGAACTACAATGGCCTAAGTAACTAGCAAAAGAATGAGTGATGATGTTCATCGAAAACAAATAAAGTGTTATTGTGCTTTTCGTTGTCGTCAAACCTAGCCTTCAAGATTTGTTTTAATAATTGTTATTTTGTTCCAGTATTATGAGAACAATGGTTGTTCAAATAATTAGCGTATTCCATAAAGGATGGATGAACTTTTACAAGTCTAGTGGGAGAAATCACATCCATAAACACTATTGCTAAAATGTCGCAAGACAAATGATTGAAAGATCACTTATGAAGTGACATCGCTGTTTAAATTATATTGGAAAGAAAACATGAAGAAACTCCATGTTGATGGATTTTAGGAGTCTTTGATTTTGATCAATTGACGCATGTGAGACTTTCCTCGAGATAATTGAAACTCCATCCATAGGCCAGAGAGGAACGGATGACTAGCTTATTGGAAATTGTGCATGCTGATGTGCATAGTCCATTATGTGTAGCCATATGCGATGGATCTTTTTGCTTCATATGCTTTCTTTGAAAATTTGAGTGAATATATCTGTATATTTACTTAATAAGGAAGAAGTATGAAACATTTGAAAGTTGTTCAAAGACTTTCAAGATGAAGTGAAAATCGTAGTAACAAGAAAATAAAAGAGTTTATGATTTGATCGTAAAGGAAGATATTTGAGTTACATGTTTAGCAAAAACACCTAAGACTTGAGGAATTGTTCCATGATTTGTGTTTCCCGATAAACCATAGGAGTATGGCATATTCGAGAGATGAAATCAAACCATGTTTGACATGGTAAGATGAAGGGTGTCATTTATAAAACTGCCATTATGTTTTAAGGATTGAAGCTTTAGAGACTACCGCTTTTACACTGAAAAGAGCACCATCGTGATCCGTTGAAATGACACCATATGAGTTATGGTTTGGGATAAAACCCGAATTGTCTTTTCTTAAGTTTTGGTATGCTATGCATAAGTAAAATGTTTACAACCAAAGTCGGATAAGCATGTCTTTGTAGGTTATCCCAAAGAATTTGTTGGGAATTTCTCCATAACACCAAGGACAAAAGAGTTTGTCGCTTGGAACGTCAAGTTTCTTGAGAAGGAATTTTTCGTGAAAAGTTAAGTGGGAGGAGAATAGAACTTTGATAAGGTTGTTGAACCTTAGCTATATGTGCTAAGTAGCACATCGCCGGAAAGTGTCCCGGTGGCGGCCACAATGCTCATGGCTCTCGTGATTACAAAAGGTGTGATCTCGGAGATTAGAGTTCCTATAGAACTGTGTGGGTCGGTAAGAATCAAATAGTAAGATTTGATAAGCAAGTCGTTATTGTTTTGACAATGATGAACCGACTACATGCAAAGAAGCGATGATGGGACCTGACTCCATAAAATGACTAGAAGTCATAGAATCCGTGATAGTATCCATACACGAGAAATTAAGTTTTTGAACTTGGAAGACCCTCCAGAAAGGCGTGAAGCCTATCGGTCGTGTTTGGATCTATAAAGAAATAAGGCATGGATGTTTAACATCTATGAATTAGTTGACATGTCGGAAAGAAGTTTACGACAATGTTTAAGGAGTTGACTATGACAAGATTTGATCTTTCATAGCGATACATAGTCTCGACGGATTAATGTAGCGACCACTACATATAATTTGGTATATGGTAGTTGAATAAACAAAACAAGGTTATTCTAATAGAACGGTAACCTAGGACATGTACATGACATGGTCCAAAGGGTTTTGTTAATTCAAAGGGTGCTAAAAGGGCATGTAAACTTCAATAGTTGAAGTAAGCATAGCGGAGTTGGAATCTTCACCATGATGAAACTGTTAAAAAAGTTCAATTTCATCAGAGATGATGAAGATTCTTGCATTCGCAAGAAATTAAGTGGGAGTGCTGAGACATATTTCTAATACATTATGTAGAGGACATATTGTTGATTGGAAATGATGTATCTTGTATTGACACAAGTTAAGATTTTCATTCAAATAAGATTTCGATGAAAGACTTGGGCAAACCCGGAATATTTGGCATCAATATCTATATGGATAGATTAAGGCGCAAATATGGTTGTGCCAGACATACATATATGAGATATTGAAAGGGTTCAATATGGAAACAACAAGAAAGGTTCTTGCTGCATCGAAAGAATTGTATCAAGATTCAAGTATTTCAACACTTGGTGAGTAAAATCACTTGAAGATTTTGATCGATTATACCATGATATGTATATATCCAGAATGTCCTATGCTCTAAATGTTATGAGCATATACCAGAATGATTCATAAGATGATCATTGGACAATAGTAAAGATATTCTTATGAGCTTTGTAAGAACTAAGAATATATCATGTATAAGTGACAAATAGTTAAAGGTAGTTCATTGTAAAATGTTACATTGATACTAATTTTGTCACAAGATACAAAATTAAATTTATCTCAATTTAGACTATGGGTGGAACAATGTAATGGAAAGGATGTTCCATGATGGATTTTGATGAGTTCCAAAGTTGAGACATTGTGACGGATACTACAACAAAAAGGCTAAGTATATAACTGCTATAGTAGCAGCAAAGGAGGGCATTTGTGTTAAGTAGTTTGTTATCAAACTAGGTGTGGTTCAAAGTGGGCTAATACTATGAAGATACATTGTGTGACAATAATATCAACATATTTTGAGCCGAACGAACTAAAGGTCTCACCAAAGAACCAAATTTATACAATGCCATCTCATTTGAGAATGAGTGATGCGTAGAGATGCAAAGACAAGCAAATACACACGGACCTGAAACTGTCAGATCCGGAGATTATGTTAACCACTAGCAATAGCGTGTATGCAACACAAGAAAGCCATAAGTGTTCAATACGCAAAGTTTTTCAAACTAGATTATTGACTCTAGTGCAAGTGGGAGACTGAAGGGAATATGCCCGAGAGGTAATAATAAAGTGGTTATTATCTTATTCCATGTTTATGATAAATGTCTATTTTGCATGCTATAATTGTATTGATCGGAAACGTCAATACATGTGTGTTTAATAAACAAAAAGGGTTCCTAGTTATGCCTCTCTTATAGACTAGCTCGTTGATTAACAAGATGATCAAGGTTTCCTGATCATGGACATTGGATGTTGTTAATAACAAGGTCACAACATTGGTGGAATGATGTGATGAACATTCATCCAAAGTATAGCATTACGATTAAAGTCATTATGTTTATATTGCTATAACATCATACGAAGTAATCTTTATCCTTAGACCATGAGATCATGTTAATTGCTAACACCGGAAGAGTATCTTGATAACATCAAACGTCACACCGTAATAGGGTGACTATAAAGATGGGTTCAGCGCTACGAAGGTGTTATGTTGAAGCTCATGGTCCAAGAGTGGAATTTGTCAATCCCTATGACGTATAGATATACTCTGGGCCCTCTCGGTGATATCACATTGAGATAGCTTGTAAGCAAGTGATGTGATCACTAGAATGTTATATCACGGGAATGAGAAAAGAGTGCATGTCGGCAACGAGATCAAACTAGGTATGGAGATACCGATGATCGAATCTCGGACATGTAATATATCGCGAGACAAAGGGATTTAGTTACTAGCGTTAAAGGTTCTCACGATCACAGAAGTCATCATTGAATGTGTAGGAGTCAGTATGGATCTCCATGTGCCATTTTTGATTATTGATCTGAGAGGGGTCTCGATCATGTCTGCATTATTTGAGAATCGTAGGGTGACACACTTAAGGGATACCGACACCATTTGGAGCAAATATGTTTCAGATAAAGATTTAAGAAAGCGCTGGAATTATTTCAATAGACACCGAAACTGTTTCGGGTGAAATTGCTGAAATTGGTTCTGCATGTAATATTGAAATGTTGTAGGGGGGTTTCTGTGAATGTTTGTTAATTAAAGTAATTAACAAAATTATGAATAAAAATAATAAAAGATTTTTGTTAAATGAGAGAGCATTAAATTTGGAGAAATTTAATGCATTTAAAGTGGAGACTTTAAAAGGGAATGTGAAGAGGCATTTTAATGTGGAGGGGTTGCCACCACATGAATGGAGGAGGTGAAGAGGCACCTCCTCCATGCGCCGGCCATGAAGGAGGGGCACCCCCTCCTCCTATAAAAGGCCACCCTCTCCTCACTTCTCACACACACCTCCTCGTGAAGGATCTCTCTCCCCCTCTAGTTATTCCCCATGGTCTCGGATTAGCGAGATACATGTTCCCGGTGGCTTTATCTTGAAAGGAGTTGCTGCTTCTGCTGCTTTGATGGAGCGAGGGATGGAGGTTGTCAGGGTACCGGACGTGTGTACGATCACGGAGGCACTTCTGCTTTGTGGTGCTGGACTTGGTGGTGCCGGAGCTGGATCTGATGGACGTGCTGGAGCTGGACCTGCTGGACTTCATCACGATCTTGAGATCGGCAAGTGTACGACTACATCAACCACGAGTTCCTACTCATTAACAAAACTCGTTTTCTTCAAGGGTAAGTTCTCGTTGGATGTATGTCCACCCATTGCTCTGTACCTAGTAGATAGATCTTGGTGTATAGTTCTCATCGTAGGAATTTTTTTGTTTTCTATGCTGCGGACCCAACAATAGGACCCCGAGTACTTGATTCCTGTTGCTTGACAATTTGCACTATTCACATGCCGGAGACTCTATGGATCCCCCTTCGTCTGAGCTTGATTCGCATTTTATTTCTTAGGGACACAAAGTAGTTTGGGGCTTTATTACTATCATGTACTTATGCCATGCTTTACTGCTTTATTTACGATTGCACATGGGGCGCCTATACCGTTTTGGAACATGGAATGTTTGCACGGTATCGAAAATCCAGTCACACTTTTGGGTTCCCAGTCATTTACAGCTATTGACACAAACCCTAGGTCTGTCTTGGAGCCAGCCAACTTTGTTGCGGGTAGATTAGTGGGGTTGAAGGTTACTGGGTCAAAGAGACCGATGATGGTGGCGACGACCATCAGGTGTAGAGATTCCGGGATGGAGATCCGTGAGATCTGTGGGTAGGATGTGCTTATTTTCAGTGCATATTATGCCAATTTGCTTCTTGTCCATACTCGGACCTTGTTTTCTGCTTCCGCTTGATACTCTGATGTGTGATGTATGAGGATGTATCCTAAACTATTATCTCTATCTAGGATATTTGGATCTTGCCGTATGGCGATGAATATTTCTGTTTCTATTATTTTAGATGGTTTGGCTCAGAAGTATTATTGTATGTCGCTGACATACATAATCATGCGTGTATTTTTTTGATCACTTTACCTGTCGACTACGCCGCTCGCTCTTGTCAAGATGTTCTTGAAAGTGGGTAGGGTTGTTGGCAGGTACCATGCTCCGCTCCGCTTCTACGGGACTACACGTGGGTGGCCTTGGGCCTCTGCGGTAGATAACATTATCCACTTTTGGGTTCATTCTATATTGTTTCTTAGATCGTAGGGACCGAGGTATTACATAATTTTCCCATGATTTATAGAGGTGATGGCCGAGGTGAAAGTCCTCTCCTACTCCGGGAGAGGGAAGATCTTGCTGCATCAGATGCTCAGTTGAGGGGGAAATTGACACCATCGTCATCACCACTCCTCCTATGTATAGGGGGCCTCTCCATCAACATCTCCACCATCACCATCATCATCACCATCACCATCTCTAATATCCATCTTTTTCCTCTCATAGTTTGCGATTGATTGAACCCTGATATTGTTTTAAGGGCTATTTGCATGTTTGTGATTGGCATCTTGTATTTATTTGGTGGAGAGATTATATTTTCATATTGTGTTGTAATCCATATGCCGCTGATCCATATCATGTTTGCCACTTGTGAGTAGATCCCCATGTTCCTAAGGGCATAAGATGAATTGGCTATGATTTCCAAATAATATGCAATGAGTATGTGGTCAAGTTTTTATATTTTATATTGTTCTATGATTGTTTTATGCAAACATCGACTGCATATTACTTCACCTATATGGGCTCATAGGAGAATACTTTGATGCAATGATATCACTACTAGGAAACTAGCCATAGATAGAAATGCTTCCTGTGGCGCATATCAAATGGCATGCTCCATAGAATAATTTTTGTGGCGCATATATGCATATGCACCACTGAAATTTGGCAATTTTGTGGTGCACGTAAGCAATATGTAGCACATAAATTTGTGTTTATGTGGCACATATATTCTCGTGCGCCACAGAAAGTGATGATTATGTGGCGCATGTTAGCCATATGCACCACAGAAAGTTGATGGGACCCAAAACCAAATAAGGTGGGAGAAATTTCTGTGGCACATATGTCTATATGCACCACAGAACGTGACTATTCTGTGGCGCATATGTCTATATGAACCACAAAAATTTGATAGACATATGTGCCATAGAAAGTGGAAAACAGATCCCACCACCCCCCAAAGTGGATCGCCTTTTCAGTTTTGTAAAAAATAAATGAAAATGATAAAAACTTCAAAAAAATATTTCCTTTGAGACATAGTTATATTTCGGGGTATAGTTTTATGGAAAATTGAAAAACATAAATTTCTATGTATTTTGCAAAAAAAGGTCATGGCATGGTAAAACGGCCATAACTTTTGCATACAATGTTGGAAAAAATGTTTAACCTATCAAAACGATCGTCTCGAAATTTCCTACTCAAATTCAATGGCCAAAGGCCGTTCTGGATTTTACAGGGTCCCAAAATTTGAAAAGAGTAAAAATTTATGGCTAAAAGAAGATTTTTTCTTGCAAAAAAATAAAAAAGTGGGAGACAATTCTATGGCGCATATCTCCAATATGCGCCACAAAATTGTTGAGCGGGATTCAAATTTTGAATCCCGCTGGCGCCCTTCTCCCTCTCTTTTTTTCATTTTTCTCCCCCACTTCTCCTCCCCTCCACACTTCTCCCCTTCTCCCCCTCCTCCTCCTCCTCCCTCCTCATCCTCCACCACGGTGACCATTTTCCAATAATTTGAGTTGCATTAGAGGGATTATATGTCGGGGACCAATGAACTTATTGATATGGTGGGACATTTATGTCTTAATGATTCTTAGATGTTCATGTGAATGGCTCTAGGACCCATCATAAGTGGTGTATTTTGCTCATATTTATGGCTACACCTAATTTAGGCTCCACCCTAAGGGAATGAAACTTGACAACATATTCACCATATTGTGTAGAAATCTTTATGCTAAGTAAATCCATGCCACCCTCGGGAATGCTTGTCACATATAAGTTCACACACACTAGAGCTTGTCCTCTTGCTACATAGAGGATTGGGATTTCTCTCACTGAGAGCATTTACTTATTGCTATTTACTTTCAGCACTTTATATTCTTGCAAACTATAAACCCAAAAACACCAAATCTGCTGCATTTACTATTATTTTCTTTGTCAAATTTGCTAACAATACCCTCATCTCCTCGTGGGTTCGACAACCTTTATTTATTGGAAAGTACTACAATTGTTCTCCTGCACTTGGGAGCCAACAGTGATCCAAGCAGCCTCAGGAGAAGGAAACTATGCTTTAACTATTGCAATGATGAACCTTGTGACTCGATCATGCTGTAATAACTACCTTTTGGAAATGTCCATCATATCGTATATGACTCCATTGTCAACTGGCATAAATGCTCCATGATCAGGAAACCTTGATCATTGTTTTCCCAACGAACTAGTATAAATAGAGGCTACTAGGGACTAAGTTTGTTTCATACCACACCTGTATCAATGTTTCCGCTTGATACAGTTATAGCACAATATGAAACTATCATGAACTAATTGAGATATGATAATAAAACCCATTTATTATTTGCCTCTATGGCATATCTCCTTCAGTCTCCCACTAGCACTAGAGCACAAATAATCTAGTTTGCAATTATACCAGTCATAACATCATATGATGTTATGAACAAGCACACATGCTCATGGAAATTGGTATGTCCTTGATATGTTTCACCCGATCTATATGTCCTTTGGCAAATCATTAATGTATTCCTAATTTTGACATTTACATCATTATCCCATAATGTGTCAAAGTATTTGTTTGGTGACACAGTGAGACTTTTGTTTCTAGTGTTTACAATGATGGTCAGTCAATCAATTGAACTTTCACCATTGTCATGTGAACTCTGGAAACCACTTAGCAGAAGTCAAACTTCTTTAGCCAAATCACTGTAATAGCCACTTTAGAAGTAGCCATATACTTTTGTATCTATGTAGATACTAATCAATAGTTCATAGAATGCAACTTCGATGTTTATTCTTGCTCCTTATAGTTTAAGGCTAAACTTAATGCTGGTTCAGTTACTAACTCTGGAATCACTTCAAGACATGTTCTTACAACTAAGAACCTTTTCTTCTAATCAAAACCTTGGGTCACATTACGTCGAGTATACAACATGGTTTATATCAAAGAACCTATGCCTGAGGCATTGGATATGCAACACATATCTTTCTTTCATTTTCCCTATAATAGTAATATTGAGATTAACTCAATGCTTCATCAAGTAAGAACCTCTTTCTTGCCTTGTTCCATTTTGAACTACTTCAGAATCTTCTTTAGGATATTCTAAACATCTTTAGAATCAAGTCTAGAAGGCATTTTGACTCTAATGTTTATTAAACACCTCAATCTATCTCAATAGATTTTCAATGTTTAATACTTTGTTCAACTTTGTCCATAGAATATTTACTAACTTAAATATAATTAATACCTATTACATCATTCATTATGTGTCATACACATATTCGCGAATGATGTCATGCTCCCACTAAAATATGCCATCATATATGAGATGAATGGATTTCACTTAGCTCTCACTCAAATTATGTCTCCTATGTATTAAGGCTTAGGATAGCTCCCACTCAAATGCAGGTCCTCTCAATAATCTTGGACATTCCAAAATTCTTTGATCATCATCAAATTGAAAATTCCAGTTACGAGACTCCAACATCCATACTTTTTGACAAATCTGCTTTGTTATATCAATTATAACCCTGCCTTCAATCTTGACATTGAATAACATGCAATTTTAACAAACTTACTACCAATTACCAAATTGGAGTAATTGCTGATGTAAACCCGATAGACCCAAGATTTGCTACACTTTTTCGTCAATCCTTTGAATTTAACCAAACTTACTTTATGACAAATCAAGCTTTAAAGTCTTTCAATAAGTTTCATTTCTTTTTTATGAATTTGCAGTCCTTTGGAAATATTAAGTTAACATTTTTACTTAATAAGATCAAGTAACATATTACTTTGTGATCTTAACTGTAACTTAATATAGGATTTTATGACTCCTAGTCATTTCTCGCATTTATGTAGTACGCTTTTTTGTAGTTCGTAGGTATGTCATGTTTCACTAACATGACAAGTGAATCAATAATATAATTCTGCAAATTGCAGAATATATATTCTTGAATCCTACTTTCCTTTTGTAAAAGTATTTGCTAAAACTTTTATGATCATTATCATTAGTTTCTCCTCATGGTGAGTTTAGACTCATGGAACAAATTCCGCTGCACTAATCTTCATTACAGATCTAAGGTCAAATACCTTGTGTGAGCTTTTACTATCTTCCACCCGCATTTTCATCAAGAAACTATTTCTTGAGAAAACACAATTTCTAGGACAACAACATGTTTGCCCTTTGTGGAAGATGTATTCATGATACACTATCAAGATTTTGTATATTCGCCATGACCTCAAACTATCGAAATGTCTAGAAACTCAAACATGCATCACATAACTCTTATGGTGTTGCTTCCATGAATCTTTTAGATGTTCCTTATATTTCATATGAGTGTTTTCTTATTTGATCTCTAACTCTAAACAATAACTATAACCTTATTACCTCGTTGAAACTTGCCTTACTAGGCATCGTTCCAACTTCGACATGGTTTCAAATGAGCAAAAAGAGGAAGCGAACAAATCCTTCACCGATCTGGAACCGACGGCATGGTTTCTTGGACTTACCTTACTATGCATCATCGTTGAAACTTCAGCACAATCTCGACATGATGCACATCGAGAAAACATCTACGACAACTTGATTGCCACACTACTTGAACATGACGGTAAGAATAAGGACACCTTGAAGGATAGGTATGATTGTGAAGCCCTAGGCATTAGGAGAGATCTACAGGTGTAACCCACAGACATAGAGAAGTACCTTTTCTGTCCATATGCACCATATTACCTGAATAAGGAGCAGAAGACAGGGTTTTGTCAATATATGTGGGACTGCACTTATCCTGATGGGTTATGTTAAAACATGGGCAAATGTGTTAGTGTTCCTACATGCAAGATCAAGGGACTTAAAACCCATGACTGCCACATCCTGTTGTAGGGAATATTGGCTGCTAGCATGCAAGGGTATTTGCATATCGATATCTACACGGCATTTGGAGAGCTAGGAAGATTTTTCAGGCAATTGTGTCATAAAAAATTGAATCTGTTGGTGTTGGAAAGGCTCAAAGACAAAATCCTAGTAATTCTGTGCAAACTAGAACACATCTTTCCACTAGCATTATTTGATGTGATGGTCCACCTGGTTGTTCATTTACCTGATGAGGCAATGCTCCGAGGCCCCGTGAACTATGCGTGGATGTATCTAATAGATAGGTTATTGTGGACTCTGAAGACATATGTCAGGAACATGTCATGTCCATAAGGTTTAGTGGTATAGGCCTACATTGCTACCGAGTGCACGACTTTTTTCTCTAGATACCTTCATGATATTGTGACATGATTCAATCGACCAGCGAGAAATGTAGGTGACCAACATGAATCATCTTGTGATGAGTGATACATTGCAAATGTATTTATAATTTTTGATGTTCCATGCTTGGTTTTATCCACTTTCTTGTGTTTTGTTCCAACTTTGGAGTACTTTCATATGATTTCTTGGACTAACCTATTAACAAGAGCCACGGTGCCAGCTGCCTGTTTTCTGCTGTTTTTGGTTCCAGGAAAGTCAGAAAATGAATATTCTCGGAATTGGACGGGACAAAAGCCAAAGTGCCTATTTTTCGGAAGGGATCAAGCGCCAGAATACGAGATGGAGAAGGGCCAGGGAGCCACCACACCACCTGACCGCACGGCCAGGCCTGGCCCGCGCCAGGGGGTGGTGTGGCCCCTCCCGGCACCCCCCTCGGCCTCTCCTTCCGCCTATAAGTTGCCCTCAGGACGAAAACCCTAAGTACCCGATCAAAAATCCATGAAAGAGTCTGTAGCCGCCGTCATCTCCATCCCTAGATCGGGAGGGATCTGAAGCTCTTCCCGGCACCCTGCCGGAGAGGGGAATTCACCCTGGAGGCCTTCTTCATCACCATGCAAGCCTCCGGTGTGATGCGTGAGTAGTTCATCCTTGGACTACGGATCCATGTAGTAGCTAGATGGCTGGTTTCTCCTCCTTTGTGATTTCATGTTTAGATCTTGTGAGCTCCGTTCATGATTAAGATCATCTATTTGTGATTCATACATATTGTGTTTGCGGGGATCCGATGGATATTGAGATGCTATTTCAGATTGATTATTGATTCTATCATGTCTTTGTTATGTGAGATCTTGCATGCTTTCCGTTGTTAGTAGTTATCTTGGCCAAGTAGATGCTAGCAACTCCAAGAGTTACTATTTATGCTCGATAGTGGGTTCATGCCTCTGGTAATCTGGGGAAGTGACAGAAATCTCTAAGGTACTAGATGTGCTGTTGCTACTAGGGAGAAAACAACAATCCTTTGTTCATAGAACAATCGTATTGTTTACTTTACACAGTTAGAAAGCAATAACCTGTTGCTTGCAACTTAATCTTTGGAGGGTTCGGATGATAACCTGAAGGTGGATTATTAGTCATAGATGCAGTTGGATGGCGGTCTATGTATTATGTTGTAATGCCCAATCAAGTCTTAGAGGAGTCAAGATGATTAGTATATGCATGTATTGCTTTCTCGGTGTTTGTCAATTGCCCCGCTGTAATTTGTTCACCCATCATGTTATCTATCTAAGGAGAGCCACCTCTAGTGAACTATGGATCCCGGTCCTTTTACTTTACATACAATCTACAATCTTTTACTGCTTTGTGTTTACTTTCTGCAAACTTTTACTTCCTTCCATTCGATACGTTTAATCCTTTGTTTTCTGCAAAACACGGTGAGATTATCAACCTCATCACAAGTTGGGGACAAAGTTACGTAGTGGTTGTGTCGCAGGTCTCCATGTTGCTACTAGCACGGTGATGCGCCTGCCAAAGCTCAGCTAGTAACACCTTTGGGGTGTTTCCTTTCTCCTACTGGTTCGATTAAACCTTGGTTTCATAACTGAGGGAAAACTTGCTGCTATATTCATCGTACCTTCCTCTTGGGGTTCCCAACGAGCTCTACATAGAAAGTCGAGCGCATCAATGAGTTTGGCCATGGTGTGAATTTGATTGGAGGAAGCTATGTCACCTACTATGGAGGAAGCAATGATACTGATTTGACCCTCCAAAAGGAGGTAAACAAGATGACTTGGTATGTCCTAAACAACTGCGAGGAGGTTAAGCCATATATCATGTATGTTCTGATCTCCCATACTTGTTAATCCAATATTGCCATACACCTAAAGATTTTAGTTCTGAGTTACTCTCTGGATTACAGTCTTCGTCGAGAACAACTGGTGAACATTGGGATACCCAATGTGAAAGAGGGTTGAGCAGGGATTTCAAAGATGGTTCAAGGACCATGTTAGTTTTGTTTTGCATTTATCTCTATCCTTCATATATAACATTTCAATGCATGATTTTACCATATTGTATTTCTGCTGTGGTACATACAGATCATGAATAAGCAACAGGAGAATCCAGAAGCCGTGGATGAAGAGCTTCTTGCATTGGCATGTGGCCTAGACTTCCGAGTAAGAACATATTCAGCTTGTATTGTGGATGGTGTTCGGTTCCTCACCGCTGACCGTGAGAAGGGAAAGAAAACACAGAACAATGGAGTAATTACTGAAGGTTATCACATGGAGAAGGATATCCATTTTTATGGTTTCCTCAAGGATATCAAGGTCTGTATTTTAACTCTGATTTGGAACACCAACAATCAATTGTGTTATTCCACTACGGTTGGTATCAACTTGAGGGACACAAGGATACAAAGATGGTGTATTATAAACTCTTCTGGAGTGTCATCATTACCAATTTTTGGTACAAAGATGATAGTTACATCTTGGCAACCCAGGCTACAAAAGTGTTCTACGTGCCAGACATAGCCAAGGAAAAAAATTGGCGGGTGGTTCAAAAAATAGTTCAAAGACATAAGTTTGGTGTTGCCGAAGGAGAAGAGGAGGAGGAGGTGGTGCATATTGATGTAGCATACCAATAGTTTGTAGGCTCTGGCAATGAGACTGTATCTAAGGCTATTCCTTTCAGGAAATGTCGACCCTCTGCCAACAGAGGCCGTATCATAGATGCATTAGTGTTCAAGCGTATTAGAGATAAAAGGAAAGCTATTGAAGAGGAGGAAGTTGACAGTGATCCTGAAGTAGATGACACCATTGAGGAATACTGCAGTGACAAAGAAGATGAAATACAAGATGATACTGACGAAGAGTAGTTCTAGCTTGTGGTTGTGGAGTGTTGAACTGATGATCGTGTGGATGCTTTGTGCTGCATGCTTGAACTGATGGATTTGTGCATGCCTATGTGCATTCTTGTGTTGAACTGATGATCGTGTGTGCATGCTTTGTGTTGCATGCTTGAACTAATAGTTATGTGCATGCCTGTGTTGCATGCTTTGTGTTGAACTAATGGTTATGTGCATGCCTTTGAACAGATAAATATGAATGTACTTTAGTTCATGGAAATAATAGTTATTCATTAGAAAAATTAGCCAAAACATTGTGTTGTCATTCTGTGTATCAAACTTGGCTGAACAATAGCTCTTTTGTGGTAGAAAATTGTGTTGTTATTCAGTCTGCGTGGGACCCATTCATCAGCCTAGCAGACGATGCCAGTGTGAACCAAAACCACTCACGCATGGGACCCACCTATCATAGCAACTAGAAAAAACACTCTCACCTCTATGCCACTCCCAAATCCCACACTACTTCCCCAAATCCGTGTTAGAGAAAACACTCTCCACTCCCCGCTGACGACCAAATCCCGACAATGACGGAGGCAGCGGAGGCTACAAACTGACGTGTAAGTGCTCCTCAACCTACCGCCCTTTCACCACGTCAACTCTTCGTTAACCGATTGGCAATCTGGTCACCTCCTCTTCACCGGCGGTGTGTTCACCTCCTCGTTCTAGTTCGACTCGTTGCCTCCTTGTTCTAGGTCACTGAGTCAACGTTGCTGTTTAGTTCTATGTCACAGTTGTATTCTTGGTATGCCGCATCATGCTAGTTCGACGCGTCTCCTCCTTGTTCTATGGCAGCGCGTATGTACTCACAATCTAGCGCGTCAACATTGTTGCTTATGGAAAATGCTCTATCTAGTTCACTCGAAGTGCCCTTTAGTTTACTCACTGAATTTGATTCTTGTAATAATTCACTAATTACAATTGTATTCTAACTTAATTCTTGTATTTACTCTTTGGGGTAGGTACGATGAAGGTCAGGGAGATACATGAGCAGGTTCTAAAATTGATGCTACTTGCACTACTGTATATGGCATAAAAACTAAACTTTCTAATTAGTTCAGTCTCTAATTTAGGCTAAAAAGGATGCCTACAAGGTTGGTGAAACTAAGGTTGTCGTCATCAATGTCTCATCTGATGATGATGTGAAGAAACCTGCTATAGTTTTTCACAAGATGAAAGCTAAGATAGCAAGGCGAAGAGCTAAATCTTATATGAAAAGATTTAGATTAGTCGAGAAACCGAGGATCCTTATTCGTAGAGTTGTGGCATTATATTGGCTAAGTACATGTTTTGCTACATTTATATGCAGATATAGATTATTACTTTCTAATATTTTCTTTCTAGCTCCAAGAATGAAGGGGGTGAGGAATTCGATGATCATTGCGTGTTTGGAAACAATTTGGAATTGACTTTTGAGCAAGTTGCTTCCCTCAAAGTGATAGTTAAACAACACATGCCATCTATACCATACTATGTGTGCAATATGAACAAGTCAAATGTCATCCGTGGGAAGGCCAAGATGGTTAAAATTTGACATTTCAATATTTAAATTTTCTTATGCACGTTGAACTCTAGCCAACAACTAATATTATTCTTCTACTATAGTACTTTTCAGCTAGCTACAACAGTGCCCACCTCAACCGCTATCTCCCAAAGGATTTACCACTTGCATGCTCCTACAAGACCACTTTTTAGCATGTTAACTTCTTCCAAGGCATGAATAATGTTGCCCAGATGACAAGAGGATGGTCTAAGGTTCTCGAACTCACTAGAATCAGGGAGGGGAATGTGTTCATCTTCACCTTTTTAAATGAGGGGCTACATGGCTTCATGGGTTGTGTTAATGTTCTGTAGTAAGGCCAAAAAGTATCTTGTTTATGTTGGTGTCGGATGAACCATTAATGTAATATGTTTTCAGTGAACTTGTAGTTGTAAGGAACTTGTTGTCAAGCTGGTGCTCTACATGCTAAGTAATATTATCTCCATATGCTATGTATATATTTAGTTGATTGTGTTCATGTTGTTGCTTTTCTACATACTCGTAAAAGATGATCTAAAAATATGCTCCATTGTTCTCTTTTTATAGTTGTGTGAAATGTACAGTATGTATCAACCGTGTCGAAACATAATGTGTTGATTGTCTATTTTGGAATTACCTATGACTAAGAGCTAGTATGTAATATACAGAATAAAGTAGTAGATCTGGACAAAATGACTAAGAGCTTCGAAAGATTTCCCTGATGAATCCAATGGTAGAGAAGATACGACTCTTTGTGACCACCGTGATACCTTCACCAAGGTCGAACCCAAAGTTGTGATCATCATCAATGGAAAGGGTATATGTGATATACAAGTAATAAATGTTTCCATGAAACACTTATCTAGTTTTCAAGTATTGGATACTTAATCTTCTTTTATTGAAAACAAGACCCTCTACGTGAGAGTCACATAATGGAACGAGGCGCTGATGGTGTGATGCCGGCAAACAAGCTAGTTGATGGATGATGACACTCATCCCCTCGAAGTTTATCATTGGGATTAATCAAGTTTGTGATCAAGTTTGTGAAACTTATCAGTGTGTCTTGCTTATTGCGAGACGGTTATTTATGTTAATAAGAAACAATTCAGTTGTTCCGTTTTTATGAATAATTTCTTTTATGATTCACATTGGGATTATAAACAAGTTATTCTAGTCTTTCTCTGTATGATAAAAGGACGTTTATGAAAATTGCCAAAAGATATTCAAGTTTAAATATTGAATAACACTATTGTTTAAGTCATTGTGGTTATTGTATGTTTTTCATGTTTATGAAAATCAGGTCTTAGATATTTGATGTAGAGATTTTGCAAAACCATGCCTCATTGGGCAGAATGACTAAAGCTCCGCATTCTGGTAAAACGGTGATATGGGACAGATAGTGGAAATCATTATTTTATAAACTTCATGATGATTTTAGGTAAATATGTCTATTTACTTAATGAAACACAAGTTTGAAACTATTTGAATTATTCAAATGTTTTCAGAATCAAGTGGATATAAGATTAACACGAATTTGAAATCTCTGTGATTTGATCAAAGTGATGATGAATTCAAGTTAATGACAAAGTGGGTATGCTACCGCTGTCTTCCTCCATTACTGCATTACTTCTAAATATATCATGGGCATTAGGGTGTTCCAACGTAGTAAATTTTTGTTATTTGTGCGGATACCCTTCAGCTGAGCCCATTGGATGACTTTGCAGAGTTATTGAAATATCTCCTATTGGTCCTTGAATCAAGAAGAGAAGATCATCTAATTACGAGGATATCTCTCAGGCATGGGTATTAATCTATGAAGTTGGACCCTTTCTAAAGTTTCACAACAGCAAGGAAAGTCCCATGGTCTCAAAGGACCTAAACGGGACAAATCAAGATATACTAAGATATTTGCAAAAGACATATAGACTAAGTTCATAATATGAGTTCAATTCTATAACTAACCTCCCACTAAAATTGTCATCCTTTGGACGATTTTAGTGATCACACGATCCCTTTACACCATATCATCCCTGATCATCACTGCCTTTGATACAACTGCCAGGGTAGATATCACATATCGATCGCATCCACATGCGACTCGTGCTCGATCTTTTGATCTCCTGTGTTCCGAGGCCATGTCTATGCATGATAGGCTCGCCAATTCAACCCTAGTGTATTCGCTATGCATACATGTCTTGCACTCACTATATGCAAACTTAGAGATGTCTAGCACCCGATCGTCATGGCCTGCTTCATAAGTGCAATCTTTCTTGGTGGTTACGCACTAAGGGGAGAAAACTACATTGGTATTAATAGGGATCATCCTATATAGTATGCTACCATTGAGTATCTAATACAAGCACACAATATAATGTAAAACTGGTATCAACATCCCATTTATATTGCGATATGATACGGTCCTTCTTGTGTCTTGATCTCCATCGAGCACTCCGGCATGATCTCCATCTTGCCGCCGATTTGCACCAAGTCCATGACGACACCAGCAGGTCGTCTATCGGAACAATGACTATTACTATACTACTTAGTAATAGGAAAAATAAACTAGTTTACCTTTCGTAACGACCAGACCATATCATAATACATGCCCTCCTGCAAAATAATGTTAGACGCCTCTACTTCATCTTTTGCAAGTTTTTATGTGTCTGTTAGGGCTTTTGCAATAGAACATTTCTAATCTATGAACTTTCCAACCATAACATGGATCATATAGTTGTCTCTATTACACCCCTCCCTGGGCCCTCCGTTGGAAATGCTTTATCAACTATTGTTCAAGAAACAAACACCCACTAGCCACTTATACGGTACAAGTCTTATGCCGAGCATGGAACCAGACTCGCGTAAGGTTGGTATGGGCTGCTTCATCAAACAATGTCATGATAGTAGGAAGTACATGTTAGAGGGTAACAACTAAAGGATCAATGCCCGCGCAATCCATGTGCGTTTTGGCCGTACAACATTCCTACGCATAGATCGGCTCTGATACCACTGAAGGGGTTCCGTGGTAGAAAACAAAAAATCCTACGTCGGAACTCCTAGACACCTAGGATCTATCTATGTAGTTATGCATTAAATACCATGCGTATAGAATACATACCCATGTAGACCGTATGCGGTTAACGTTCTGAGAGGAATATGGTTGAAGTAGTCGTAATCATAGCCAACCTCAAGGTCGTGAAGCTCCTCGTAGGTCAGACCTTGCTCCATCTTCATCGTGCAGCAGCTCCGGCTCATGACATCCAAGGTGTACTATTGGTAGCATCCTCAAGGTTTCGTACACATACGATGTGCGATGATGACCTCCAGTTCCCTGATCCCTGTCGGGTGTGGAAGTAGATCCCTTGGCTAGAATCCCGTGTAGCACAATGGTATGTTGTAGGTGTGTCGTCTATTGTAGGCGCCATCCTCCCTTGGATGACTCCATTGCGAGAGGACAATGAGAGAGAGATTCCCTGAGGAAAGTGCCTTAGAGAATACTTTAATTTGTGTGTTTAATCCCACCCATGGGCACCCCTTTATATAGATGGAGGTGCATGCACCCCGACCATTGGGTTCCCCATGTGGGACTAAAGATTAAAGGAAAATAGGAAATTAGAGGGGGCTAGCCAGCTAGGCCCCTGGTCAAACCGGCCCAGCAACAGCCAGTCGGGTGGGCCTGCGTGCCCACCACAACCCAGCAGCGCTGCAAGCAGTGGTGCGAGCAACATCCTGCATAGAACAGGTGGCAGTGACCAGGATGGTCGGCCTGCCCACGCCCACCCGACCCAGCTCGCGCGGCAGCCACAACAACCAGCGCCTAGCCCGGGTGGGCCAGCCTATTGCTTGTGCGCGGCCCAGCAGCGAGGGGAGGCGGGAAAGCGGCACCTTGTTGAGTGGGCTGGTTGGCCCGTGGACCACGAGCCATGCCATACTGGCTACCGCCCGCACAACGCATAGCACCGGCTCGCCCACTCTCCCACCTAGGCTGGCCTAGCTCGCCTGAGCTACTATTTTTTCTTTTTAGTTTAGCTTCCTCCTAGGCTATTTCCCTCTAGGGTTTTGGCCTTTTGAGGAAGTTGCCCTATGAATTTGAACTTATATATCTATTTAATATATATTAATTCACAATTAACATATAATAAATGCATATTTACTCGAAACACTTTTTGGTCCTTTTCCTTTCTGTTCCTCTGAACAACTTCAGATTCTTTTCGGAACGATTCCGTTTTCTCTCTTTCTCTATGATTCCTTCTTATAGAAGATCTCTTAAGTGTATTTCCCCAATGGCACGAGGAACATCACAAACATGATCAAGACGCCTCTCATATCAATGATCGTTAGCAGGATTAGGATTCCCATAGTGACCCTTGTGCATTCCACGAAGATGATGTTGTTTGAACCATAAATGTTGAGTCCAATTCCCTTTGTTTCTTTGATATGAATTGTATGATATCTTATCATCGGTATCATATACCTTATTTAGTCTTATTACCTTATATTCCATCACTGTGACATAGTCACATGTTGCAATATTATGGATGTAATCTCACCTAGTCGGCGGTGTGTATCCTCCTGTCACGTGGGTGAACAAATCCTGATCTTGATAACATAGGCCGCAAATACTTGTCTGGAATACATAACGCACACCTTTATGGCCACCCAGTTACAAACATGAAGTTTGATGTGATCAGAGCAGACTTGGGAGATAGGGATTAATATAATCTCATGGTCTAAGGAGAAGGAAAATACGCTTTAACTATTGCAACGATGAACCTTGTGACTTAATTGTGCTGCAATAACTACCTTTGGGAAATGTCCATCATATCATATATGACTCCGTTGTCAACTGGCATAAATGCTCCATGTTCAGGAAACCTTGATCATCGGTTGCCCAACGAACTAGTATAAATAGAGGCTACTAGGGTCTGAGTCTATTTCCTACCACACATGTATCAATGTTTCCGCTTGATACAGTTATAGGACAATACGAAACTATTACAAACTAATTGAGATATGATAATAAAACCCATTTATGATTTCCCTCTAGGGAATATCTCCTTCAAAGAAGGTACATGAAAAGCAAAAGGAAGTCATAGAATATACCAATAAGATTTTTTCTTGGAAGCATGGCCAAAGGCTCAATTTTATCTTATTGTACATTAATGCACTTCAAACACCAACACATCCCATACATCACAACTATCACCAAGGTAAAAGGATATAGCTGAAACATGTAAGAAAGGCAACAAGTATAACAAAGAGAAATAAAATTTGCAAATCCTCACTATCACACATGAGATAAATTGAAGAAAAGATATGAAATAAAATTGCTAGATTGACATTGTTGGAGAATGAAGTCCGTGAAGGAACTAGGGTGCCAACAAGCCCTAGATTCATCGGGGGACTGAACACACGACCTGTGGATCTCATCAACAACGATGGCAGTGACAGAGCTCACACACGTCAGAGAGTTGACACGGTAGTTTTTTACCCAGGTTCAAGAGCCCCGTGAGGAGGTAAATTCCCCACTCCTACTTGGTTGTATTGCTCCCGGTGCTTCATGAGGGTATAATGGTAGGTGAAATCCACTACAAGAAATATGATAACCTATGACCTTCTAATAGTGACTGTGAACAAAATCATCATAGATCTACGACGATTTTGCACCAGATAGTCATAAGCCCTTCAAAGGGATCAAAACCTTAAAAAATTAAGACGTTTTGACTCAAAAATGTCATAGTTGTACTAGCTAAAATCGTCATAATATGGCAGACGTAGTCTACAACGTTTATTGTAGCTAATTACGACGATTTAAATTGGTCATAACGTCTAAAATAGGATAAGTTGAAATGAGTAAGTGTCTGCCCCACCAATTTCGTCTATGTTGGCATGTCTATGTGCCAGTTTTTGTATACGTGGCATATCTATGTGTCAATATTTGCTTCTATCTATGCAGGCCCACAAATTGACATGATGTGTGCCTTGCGAATAATAGGTAAAAAATGCTGCGCCAGGGGGGCTCGAACCGGCGACCTACCCGCAGATACAAGGAATCTAACCACCCGACCACCTTAACTTAGTTTCCCCTAATAGGCCTCGCTGGGAAGGTTAATTGGGGCGGCCTATGACCATGGGCATGGTAAATTAGGTCCGATTAGTTTTTTTGTTTTTCTTTTTGTATTTTCATAATTCTTTTGTATCTTACTCATAAAAAGTCCAAAATAATTGATTTTTGTGTCTAATTTTTTTTAAATTTCATTAGATCATACTAGGATGTTAATTATAAATAGTATAATTACTTTAAATTGTGGATCTACTAATCCCATAGTAGTCCATAGTAGGGATAATATCATAATTCAAATATGATTTTGAAACTAGGGCTTTGAATTCAAAATGTTGAGGTTGAGCCTCGCTAAACTTTCATTGGATCTCTGAAGAAATAGCATATTGTGAGTCTAAAAATCATTTTTGCAGAAAATCAAGAGCAACACATAATGTACATGTATTTCAAATCGGACACATTTCCTACCGATTCGGCAGGAATTTGTCTTTTTTGCCAAGGGTAGACAGAGAGGTTTGAGATCCCCTAGTTGGGACATCATCCATGTAAGGTGGTCTACTATTTTTGAAAAATGGTGTGGTAGCATTCTAAAACTGTCGTTTGGTGGTTGCTTCACTAAACGCCCCGTTTTTTGTGCTCGGAAAATAGAAAATAGATTTTCCGTACGACGAAAAGAAAAACTTCCTCCTGCAACATTGTTCTCCATCTCATGATACACATGGGTGCACAATATGGGCACATTATCACAAACTATGTCGTGATTCTGGCCATAACACTGGTCGTTTGGGCCGAAAGCCATGAAACCTCGGACATGATAGGTCATTTTTGAGAAGGTTTTTTGAGACACTTACAATATACCAAGTTTGGTATTTTTTCTTAAAACTATGTCACATAATATGACACCACGTGAAGGATTTGCATTGATCAGACCGTTTTTGAATTTTTTATGCCCGTTTCAAACTATGGTCAAAACGGCGGACATGAAGGTTCTTAGCTAGGGACCGAGCATCGCTAAACTTGTATTGGATCTCTGAAGAAATAGCATATGTAGAGTCTAAAAATGATTTTTTCGAAAAATCATGGGCCTCAGATAATGTACCTGTAGTTCAAATCAGACCCACTTCCTCCCGATTCGACATGAATTTGTCTTTTTTGCCATGGATGGACGGAAAGGTTTGAGATACCCCAGTTGGGACATTGTCCATGTAAGGTGGTCTACTATTTTTGAAAAATGGCGTGGTAGCATTCTAAAACTGTCGTTTGGTGGTTGCTTCACTAAACGCCCCTTTTTTGCGCTCGGAAAATGGAAAATAGATTTTCCGTGCGACGAAAAGAAAAACTTCCTCCTGCAACATTGTTCTCCATCTCATGATACACATGGGTGCACAATATGGGCACATTATCACAAACTATGTCCTGATTCTGGCCATAACACTGGTCGTTTGGGCCAAAAGCCATGAAACCTCGGACATGATAGGTCATTTCTGAGAAGGTTTTTTTGAGACACTTACAATATACCAAGTTTGGTATTTTTCCTTCAAACTATGTCACATAATATGACACCAGGCGAAGGATTTGCATTGATTGGACCGTTTTTGAATTTTTTATGCCTGTTTCAAACTATGGTCAAAACGGCGGACATGAAGGTTCTTAGCTAGGGACCGAGCCTCGCTAAACTTGTATTGGATCTCTGAAGAAATAGCATATTGCAAGTATAAAAATGATTTTTCGAAAAATCATGGGCCTCAGATAATGTACCTGTAGTTCAAATCGGACCCACTTCCTACCGATTCGGCATGAATTTGTCTTTTTTGCCAGGGATGGACAGAAAGGTTTGAGATACCCTGGTTGGGATATTGTCCATGTAAGGTGGTCTACTATTTTTTAAAAATGGCGTGGTAGCATTCTAAAACTGTCGTTTGGTGGTTGCTTCACTAAACGCCCTGTTTTCTGCGCTCGGAAAATGCAAAATAGATTTTCTGTGCGACGAAAAGAAAAACTTCCTCCTGCAACATTGTTCTCCATCTCATGATACACATGGGTGCATAATATTGGCACATTATCACAAACTATGTCGTGATTCTGGCCATAACACTGGTCGTTTGGGCCGAAAGCCATGAAACCTCGGACATGATAGGTCATTTCTAAGAAGGTTTTTTTGAGACACTTACAATATACCAAGTTTGGTATTTTTCCTTAAAACTATGTCACATAATATGACACCACGCGAAGGATTTGCATTGATTGGACCGTTTTTGAATTTTTTATGCCCGTTTCAAACTATGGTCAAAACGGAGGACATGAAGGTTCTTAGCTAGGGGCCGAGCCTCGCTAAACTTGTATTGGATCTCTGAAGAAATAGCATATTGCGAGTCTAAAAATGATTTTTTCGAAAAATCATGGGCCTCAGATAATATACCTGTAGTTCAAATCGGACCCATTTCCTACCGATTCGGCATGAATTTGTCTTTTTTGCCAGGGATGGACGGAAAGGTTTGAGATACCTCGGTTGGGACATTGTACATGTAAGGTGGTCTACTATTTTTGAAAAATGGCGTGGTAGCATTCTAAAACTTTCGTTTGGTGGTTGCTTCACTAAACGCCCTGTTTTTTGCGCTCGAAAAATGGAAAATAGATTTTCCGTGCGACGAAAAGAAAAACTTCCTCCTGCAACATTGTTCTCCATCTCATGACACACATGGGTGCACAATATGGGCACATTATCACAAACTATGTCGTGATTCTGGCCATAACACTGATTGTTTGGGCCGAAAGCCATGAAACCTCGGACATGATAGGTTATTTCTGAGAAGGTTTTTTTGAGACACTTACAATATACCAAGTTTGGTATTTTTCCTTAAAACTATGTCACATAATATTACACCACGCGAAGGATTTGCATTGATCGGACCGTTTTTGAATTTTTTATGCCCGTTTCAAACTATGGTCAAAACGACGGACATGAAGGTTCTTAGCTAGGGGCCGAGCCTCGCTGAACTTGTATTGGATCTCTGAAGAAATAGCATATTGCGAGTCTAAAAATGATTTTTTAGAAAAATCATGGGCCTCAGATAATGTACCTATAGTTCAAATCGGACCCACTTCCTACCGATTCGGCATGAATTTGTCTTTTTTGCTAGGGATGGACGAAAAGGTTTGAGATACCCTGATTGGGACATTGTACATGTAAGGTGGTTTATTATTTTTGAAAAATGGCGTGGTAGCATTTTTTGAATTGAACATTTGGTGTTGCTTCACAAAATGCCCCGATTTTGACACTCGAAAAATAGAAAATGGCTTGATTTTGGAGATGAAAAGGAAAATTTCCTCCTGAAACATTGTTCTCCGTCCCAAGATACACATGTGTGCGAAATATGGGATCATTATCATAAATTATGACGTGATTTTCGAGATAACATTGGTCATTTGCCTATAGAATAGAGCCAGCCAATTAGAGGACACAGATAGACTATCCATGGATGCCCCCGTGATGTCTACGCACTTCTATTCTTGTAGACAGTTGTTGGGCCTCGAAGTGCAGAGGTTTGTAGAACAGCAACACGTTTTCCCTTAAGTGGATCACCCAAGGTTTATAAAACTCAGGGAGGAAGTGGTCAAAGGTATCCCCTCTCAAGCAACCCTGCAATCATGATACAAGAAGTCTCTTGTGTCCCAAACACACCCAATACACTTGTCAGGTGTATAGGTGCACTAGTTCAGCGAAGAGATAGTGAAATACAAGTGGTATGGATAATTATAAGTGGTAACGGTGATAGAAGATAACTTGATGGCGTGGAAGAGACTAAAGTAAAACTGAAATAAAGATGGAAGCAAGCAAACATGTAACAGATCTAGTAGCAAACGGTGTTTCGGTGCTTAGAAACAAGGCCTAGGGATCATACTTTCACTAGTGAACACTCTCATATAAATATCTTCTCTTTATGATACTACGCTGAACTACTCTCCGGTTGAACACTCTAATCCATGGTAGGGCTATAACAGCACACCTCAAAGTAAGCCTTTCCCATCTAGAAAACCCCACACTATCACCTTGAGTACTAGATGAGTCCAACAAACACCACAATTTCATAGAAAGATCCAACTCCAAATATAAATCATAACAAGTATTTGTAATCTCTAGCCTAAGTGCCACCATGGTATACACGCTGTCACTTTCACACACATGGGGAGAGCAGAGATCTAATAAAGCACTTGAGTAGCAAGGTAGATCTATAGATTACAAGCTCATGATCACAATATGATCATGCATAGAAAGAGAGATGAACACGTAGCTACTAGTAGAACCCTTAGCCTCGAGAGAGAACTACTGCCTCCTCATCATGGGAATCAGCAACGGTGATGGAGATGGTGGTGGAGATCGATGGAGATGGCGCCGGGGCACTTCCCCGTCCCGACAGGGTGCCGGAACAGGACTTTCTGTCCCCCGAATCTCCTTTTCGGTGGCGGCGGCGCTGCAGAACTTTTCGTGGATTTCTGATTGACGATTTAGGGTTTACGCATCGGGAGGCTTCTTATAGGCCAGAGGGCAAGGTCGGTGGGCGGCCAGGGGGCCCACACCATGCCCTGGCGTGGCCTAGGTGGACCCGCGCCTAGGGGTGGTGTGGCCACCCTGTGGCCCCCCTCCGGCTCTCCTTCTGGCTCCGTGAATCTTCCGGGAAAATAGGAACTTTGGCTTTTGCCCCGTCCAATTCTGAAAATATTCATTTTCTGACTTCCTGGAACCAAAAACAGCAGAAAACAGGCAACTGGCACTATGGCTTCTTGTTAATAGGTTCGTACAAGAAAGTCTATGAAAAGTACTCCAAAGTTGGAAAAAAACACAAGAAAGTAGATAAAACCAAGAATGGAACATCAAAAATTATAGATAAATTTGCAATGTATCAACATCCCCAAGCTTAACTCCTGCTCGTCCTCGAGTAGGTAAGTAATAAAAAGAAAGAATAATTTTTGAGGTGACATGCACCAACAAAGACTTGATCAAAGTATTTGTAAAACATTCAAAGCTTGGATAATAGTACCTCTATCATAACATGAAATATAAAGTTCTAGCAATAAGACAAAGAAACTATGTTGCAATATGAAAAGGCACAAACAAAAGATTCATGAATAACAATGCTTTGCAAGACTTTTTTTTGTTTTACATAAAGAAAACATAGCATAATAGTATTCAGCTTGTCCCTCATTGAGTAGCAAACATAAATGCATAGGACACCTTCAAAGTTCATAAGAGTGACTAGATACAAATAGTTTAAAACAAGCAATATCAAGTTATGCATCAATAAACTAGTTTTGGGACAATGTACATAGAACTAAGAATGGCCACTATGCTCTCAAAGTAAGTGCATAAAGATAGAAGGTGGAGACTCAATATAATGGTGGAAGAAAGACCTTTTGTAAAAGGAAGTAGGGATTCAAGTCTCATAAAGAGCTTCCAAATATTATGGTACTCATAGCTTTCAGCTCTCATTGCCCCTATCATAAGCATCTTGAAGTGATTAAGGTTAAAGTGAACAAACTATGGAGTATATGCTTGACGAAGTCTAAGTTAGAAATCTCATGTCCCTTGAATACGAGGGCCGCTCCTCATGCTACTCAAGTTTAGTCACCGGTAAGTTCTTGTCATTGTAATTACATGTGTATCATAGAGAACCGCCAACGGGGTACCCCTTGCCCGATGATACGGAAGAATCCCCATATCAAAATGACAAGGCAAGCAGACAACGAGCATCTCAGCAATCTTTTTATTTACCATGGGAATATGGTGCTTTTTTCTCTCTTTCCTCTTTACATAATCTCTTTTTTTCTTTTTCTCTTTTTTTTCTCAATATAGGACTATTTTTTTTATAAGAAGAATGCTTCATAGACAGCTCGTTATGGTTACGCTACAGGTTTCCACCATGTCAGCATGGATTAGACCAGCGCCCCAGGCGTTTCTCTAACACATATACATAACTCCATGGACTTACAAGCTCCCCTTTCATTTCACACCGACGACATCCATATACAAAAGAGCATGATATCAACTAGGTACAAGTACCCGTGCAATGTTGAAAGCATTCCCCATGAAAGCATGGTTCTGCTAATTCCCAACAAATAAGTGCAAGCATATACAACATAGAAGACACAATGGTTCAAGTTTATTAGAGGCAATAAAGTAAAGTGTGCCATCAAGTTCGTGAGAGCTTTAATCACTAGTTTTCTCATAACAAGTGGAAGGTAAACAAAAGCATGAATATACTGGGAATAGCATAAGCTAGTGGGTAGGTATGGTGGACTCTTTGGAATAACTTGGTTTAAGGAGTTGGATGCATGAGTGGAACTCATACTTGGTTGTGGAGTCTAGCAAAAGACTGGGAGCAACAAACTAAGAGAGCAATAATGGCCATAATCATGCAGAGCGACAAAACATCATTGATCAAAGCATAAAGTGATACTACAAGTTGAAAACTAAAGGATCATAAAGGCTATAGTGACTTGAGATAGTCATAACATGGTGTGAGCATGTGCCAAGTCAACCAAAATAAAGCATCAAAGGAGAATACCACTATACTATGCTTTAATATGCTAAAACAATACATCATTCATCCAAGGCACATTAAGCAATCTCAATTGTTTATAACAAGTCATGCTACAGCAAAGAATACTAAGCATAAAGCCAAAACAATATCAAGCATGGCATGACAAAGTATAGGCCACAGTCAAAAACAAGCTCTTTTTACCACATAAGCATGAACTTTCCTACTCTTTTCCAAACCAAACCAAACTATTTGCAAACCACTGTATGAAAGAGGGGGTCCAACCAATTTATTCAGAAAACTAAGCAAACCAAGCAAACGAAAAACCAAAACAAAAACGAAAAAGAAGACGCTCCAAGAACAACACAACTGTGCATGAAACAATAAAAATGAAGCGTTTGGAAGAAACCTGGGATTTTTATTGATGAAGACGGGGATGCCTTGGGCATACCCAAGCTTTGACGCTTGTAATTCTTGGATATTTCTTGGGGTGACACGTGTGGCATCCCCAAGCTTGAGCTTTAGTCCATCCTTCATCTCATTACTCATTCCTTCCATACACCTGAAATTTTTCCTTCATACAAAACTTCACACAATCTCATTAGCAACATTAGTGCACTTAAGATAAATAAGTCTCGAGGTTCAGTTCTAACACCAAATAAACTTCCATTAGAACACTAGCTACTGTAGCACTTCCCTCAAAAAGCTCAATTCCCCAAAAGAACTCAAAAAGGAACCCACAAGAAGCAAATGCAGAAAATGGCAAAAATCTGTCAAAACAGACCAGCAGGTAAAGACGAATTTTTTCGAAGACCTTCTGTTGCTCAAATTAAAAAAGTGTTGAACTAACTAAAGTTAGATAACAACCAGGGGCAGAATCACAAAACATTACAGCTCAATCCGACATACAGAGCTCTCTCACGATTTTTTAGGTGAAGCACAAAAATCTGTTTCGGGACAGCAACTTTCCCAATCATTACTTCACTCTCATTAGAGGTTACTCTTGGCACAAAAAGCAAATAAAAAGGATAAGGAGCGGTTATTACTGAAGTAATAACTTCCAAGACTCATCTAAAACTTTTGGGTTATCTCCCAATAAGTACTTTTCTTTAGGGCCTTTAAGTTAGGCACGATAGTTTGAGAAGATGCTCACATAAGAAATATGAATTAAAGTAAAAGAGAGCATCAAGAAGCAAATCCAAAACACATTTAAGTCTAACCCACTTCCTATGCTTAGAAATCTTGTAAAGAAACAAGTCATGAAAGCACAAAGCAACAAGCATAGGAAAGCAAAACAAGTGCAACTTCAAAATTTTCAACATAAAGAGGGGAAACTTAATATTATTGAGATGCATAGAACCATGTTTCCCTCTCTCATAATAACTTTCAGTAGCAACATGAATAAAATTAACAATATAACTATCACATAAAACATTCTTATCATGAGCCACATGCATAAAAGAATTAATACTCCCCACATAAACATAGTCATTCTTATTGATTGTAGTGGGAGCAAATTCAACAAAATAGCTATCATTATTCTTTTCATCACCATAATCATCAAGTATAGGAGGCATATTGTAATCATAATTAATTTCCTCCTCAATAGTAGGTGGACTAAAAATATCATATTCATCATTGCAATCATCATAAATTGGAGGTATAGTATCTTCATAAGCCATAGAATAGTTATCCTCCAAAGTGTGTTCATTTGTAAACATATCATCATTGGAAAGATCATGGATAGCACTAATAGTATAGAAATGATTAATATCATCATTTTCAGAATTGGTACCGAAGAGATTATCAATATCAAAAGTAGTGTGCTTTTCCCAATCATGATCACTACTATAGGTAATAGGCATAGGAACATCATCGAGTTCAGACTCATCAAAAACTATAATAGGAGCTACATGCTTAGGGGAAAATACTGTTTCCTCCCTCCTTTTACTCCTCCTTTTCTTCTTTATCTTCTTATCTTTAGGAGGGAGAGGCTTGAAAGGAAGCTTCTCCATATACCCTGGTTCATTGTTAGAGACAATAGAAGAAACTTTGGAGGATTCCTTCTTTTCACTAATAAGATCAAAACACATATTAGTCCTATCATATTTTGGTAAAATCTCATCTTCTATAATATTTTGTATGTAAGTATTTGTGTGGAAATTACAACACAATAAAGATGACAACCATGCAGGACACTATTCATATCAAAAGCACCCATATCTACCAAAGAGGTTTTTCTTGATAACTCTTCACACCCCAAAAATAATGTAAGTTCATCATGATGATTAGGAGTGATCATGTCATCACAATACAAACTTGTAGCACTCATTGGATTATAAGGGCTATTATTATGGCCTGAGCATTGAAAATTGAAATGACCCACTTCGAAGCAAAGTTCACAAGTAAAAGGATAAAGGGCACAAACTTTTTTACCAAGATCATTTAAAGCCCTATACCACATTCTAGTTTTTCCATTCTTGTGGGTGATACAATATTCTTCTTCAATTTGATTATTCTCACAAGGTCTATGTATTCCAAAAAAATTAACATGCTTATAAGAAATAGTACTTTTAGAGGTTTGAGCATGTTTATTGCTATCATTAACAACAATTTCATTTTCTATGCAACTATCTTTAAAAGGCTCATGATACATGTCCCAATTTTATTTAGGAGCATTAATATGAGAAGCAAAGGTTTTAAAACAATCAATAAGAATTTTAGGATCAAGACCATATTTAGCACTAAGCTCTTGAAAATTAGCAGTTTTAGCCAAAGACTTAATGCAATCATACTCATAGTTTATACATGGTTCTTTACCTTTGTTGTTATCCCAATCTTGGTATTGCTTTGAATTGATTCAAGAAGATCCCACTTAGCTTTGACCTCCTTACTCGTGAAGGATCCCTCTAAACAAGTATCTAGATAGTCCTTGTAATGTCCTGAAAGCCTTGCATAGAAATTATTAATAACAATATTCCTGGGGAGCTCATGAATGGGACATTTGAGCATTAGTGACTTTAATCTCCCCCATGATTGGGCAATACCTTCTCCATCATGAGGATGAAAATTATAAATATAATTCCTATCATTATGAATTTCATGAGGAGGATAAAATTTAGAGTAAAAGAGAGATTCAGGTTCCTTCCACTCCAAATGATGAGGATCATCCAGTAGCTCATACCACTCCCTTGCTTTGTCCTTAAGTGATAAAGAGAATAGCTTCTTCTTGACGTGATCTGTTGTAATCCCTGCACACTTGAACAACCCGCATAATTCATGTATAAAGAACAAATGATCACCGAGATGGATAGTTCCATCTCCAAAATAGTAGTTATCCACAACCAGATCAATAATTCTTGTAGGTATCTTAAAATTATCATTAGAATTACCACATATGGGAGATAAAGTATCATTAGAGAAAATTTTCTTCTTTAAAACTGGGGAAGTAAAAAGATCATTTTCATAAGAACCAACTTCCCCAAGCTTAGACGTTTCCATAGCATTAGTAACAAAGGTGTTCAAAAGATTCATACTAATAACATTGCTATTAGCATGCAAATAAAGTTCCATAGGTTTTTTAATTTTCTCTTCAAACACTTCATGTCCTAACTCAAGATAAATACTATAAAGCTCTCTAATTTTTTTGTTGTTTTCCATTAAGCCTAACTAGTGAAAACAAGAAACAAAAAGACAAAATTGCAGAATCTAAAGGAAATAACTTCGAGCACTCACACCGAAGGATGTGAGTACCTTTTACCTTACCTCCCCGACAACGGTGCCAGAAAATAGCTTGATGTCTACGCACTTCTATTCTTGTAGACAGTTGTTGGGCCTCCAAGTGTAGAGGTTTATAGAACAGCAGCAAGTTTTCCCTTAAGTGGATCACCCAAGGTTTATCGAACTCAGGGAGGAAGTGGTCAAAGGTATCCCCTCTCAAGCAACCCTACAATCAAGATACAAGAAGTCTCTTGTGTCCCCAACACACCCAATACACTTGTCAGGTGTATAGGTGCACTAGTTCAGCAAAGAGATAGTGAAATACAAGTGGTATGGATAATTATAAGTGGTAACGGTGATAGAAGATAACTTGATGGCGTGGAAGAGACTAAAGTAAAACTGAAATAAAGATGGAAGCAAGCAAACATGTAACAGATCTAGTAGCAAACGGTGTTTCAGTGCTTAGAAACAAGGCCTAGGGATCATACTTTCACTAGTGAACACTCTCATATAAATATCTTCTCTTTATGATACTACGCTGAACTACTCTCCGGTTGAACACTCTAATCCATGGTAGGGCTATAACAGCACACCTCAAAGTAAGCCTTTCCCATCTAGAAAACCCCACACTGTCACCTTGAGTACTAGATGAGTCCAACAAACACCACAATTTCATAGAAAGATCCAACTGCAAATATAAATCATAACAACTATTTGTAATCTCTAGCCTAAGTGCCACCCTGGTATGCACGTTGTCACTTTCACACACATGGGGAGAGCAGAGATCTAATAAAGCACTTGAGTAGCAAAGTAGATCTATAGATTACAAGCTCATGATCACAATATGATCATGCATAGAAAGAGAGATGAACACGTAGCTACCAGTAGAACCCTTAGCCTCGAGACAGAACTACTCCCTCCTTATCATGGGAATCAGCAACGGTGATGGAGATGGTGGTGGAAATCGATGGAGATGGCGCCGGGGGCACTTCCCCGTCCCGGCAGGGTGCCGGAACAGAGACTTTCTGTCCCCCGAATCTCCTTTTCGGTGGCGGCGGCGCTGCGGAACTTTTCGTGGATTTCTGATTAACGATTTAGGGTTCTTATAGGCCAGAGGGCAAAGTCGGTGGGCAGCCAGGGGGCCCACACCATGCCCTGGCGCGGCCTAGGGGTGGTGTGGCCACCCTGTGGCCCCCCTCCGACTCTCCTTCTGCCTCTGTGAATCTTCCGGGAAAATAGGAACTTTGGCTTTTGTCCCGTCCAATTCCGAGAATATTCATTTTTTGACTTCCTGGAACCAAAAACAGCAGAAAACAGGCAACTGGCACTGTGGCATCTTGTTAATAGGTTGGTCCAAGAAAGTCTATGAAAAGTACTCCAAAGTTGGAACAAAACACAAGAAAGTAGATAAAACCAAGCATGGAACATCAAAAATTATAGATACATTTGCATTGTATCACCCCGCCACAGATCTCAGCCATCCACTTGCTCTCATCCAACGTATGAAATTTCTCCTACCTCCCCTTGACTTCCTCCAAATTTTTAATCGAAATGACCGGAACACCCACAAATCTAGTACTGCATCGCACAAATATCTAGGGGTATTTTGGACAAGTTGTCAATGCCACCTAGACAACCCAACCCCAATCCGCTCCCCTCCACGCAATCCCTAATCTCCACCCTCTTGCCTCCGCTCCCCGAACCCTAATCTCCACCCTCGCGCCTTCCCCTACAGCGCCACCACCATCGTCTCGCCTCCGCCCTCCAGATCTCCTCCACTTGCGCCACCACACATCTCCAGAGCCGGATTTCCTCTCACGGACCCGCATCACCATCGCTCATCTGTCTACACCAAAGCCCCGGGTTCCATAGAGCGTAGATGACCGCGAGCAGCGGCGGCCATCTCCTCCTCCCCTGCATGTACGAGGAGCGTCAGCCGCCCTCCTCCTAGAAGATCACCCCACGGACCACCTCTATGAAACCTAGCGTTGGGCTTTCCGGCCGACATCCAGCCAAATGCTAACTCCCTCCTTCCTATGCACCGCTATCTCCCCTGCCGATCCTCGACTTGCCTCCAAACCCTAGCTCCCTACTCCATGTGCGCCGCCGCCACCACCGACTCCTACCTAGCCAGCGGCCGCCATCTTCCCTGATGCCGGTGTGCGTTCTGCCGGCGCTAGGAGGTGCATGTTATAGGGCTCCAAGGTCATTGTGTAGTCTTCCCAGGCCAGCCTCGAGTTCCCCTAATTCTCCCTAGTTTCGCCGCCAGCTATTCAGGCCTCCCCACGCCCTCCTTCCATCCGAATCTGTCATCTCCGGAGCTTGCCGCCCCACGCCCTCCCTAATTCACCTCTGTCTATCTCTTTGTTTCCCCCAGGTCCCATCAACCCACTCTCATGTGTCATGTATCTGTAGGAACCCGCGATGACATCCTCCTCCCCACACAGGTGCGGCAAGAACCAAAGATGGTGTCCAGATCATGCCCCTAGCAGGACGGTGCCAACGATGCTGAGCAAAAATTCAGGTATGAGGCTATCGGTACTGTATGATGTTCATCAACTATTCCCTTTTTGTTCTAACTAATTTGGACAGTGCATTAGTATTAGTTCTTGATCGTATAACTAGATACAACAAATTGAAATGTTTGCAGAGTTGTAATCTAGGAAATGGCTTATTGTTGATGTCCTATACTATATGTTTAGATGTTCCATCCCATTTAGGTCCTCAGATGCAAAGTCACTACAGTGTGATCCTGTTGGTTGGGCATTTTTCTTTTGAACTATACTGTTGGTTTGGCGTTTGTTGCAGTTTACATCGAGGGCTTGCTAGAACTGTCCACTTTAGGCCAACTCCTAACAAATTTTGCACAAAATGGTTTTAGTCACTTATGGGAGCTTTTGTCATAACTAATTTGGTATATCGGGTAATCTGGACATAGCTATCATGGATGCAATAGAAGAAATTTCTTTGGCAGCAAGCCTTGGACTTGTGTTTAGAAGTTGGTTATATAGTTTTGGAAAGGGAGTTCTGCTGCATCAAATAGTGATAGATCTGTGTGTTATATGGTGATTACTGCAGTTGTCCGTAGTATAGGTGGTGATGTACTTGTCCGCAGTATAGATCAGTGTAGAAATTATATCTGATTGAGACCTCAAGTTAGATATATCATATATGATTGAGACCTCAAGTAAATGGTTTGAATGAATTCAACTATAAATGGCATCTCATTTTTTTGCTACTGTATTCGAATAGCCTGAATATTTTTTTGCTTTGTTATCTAAAATCCAGTAACAATGATATTTGTTAGTTCATTCAATTTTTATCTCATAGTTACTTTTGGTTGCATGGTACAAGTTATACCATACTGAAGCATTTTTCATGCATTTGAATACCTGATGCTCTATTAGTTCTCCTTGTCTGCTAATTAGTTGTGTGTGTGATGTGGTGTCTGGCTTTTAATTGTAGTGGCACTCATATTGCAGTTACAGTAGGCATTGGATATTGTAAGGATGTTCATGCCTGCTAAGGATGTTCTTGTTTTTCACAGGAGCTAGTGGTGTCAAGAATGGTAACACCATTTTGGTAGGATATGATCTTGGATGTGCACTTGGTGATCCTGGAGCTAGTGGTGTTGAGAATGGTAGCACCATCTTGGTAGGAGATAATCCTGGAGCATATGATCGTCTTCTATAGCATTACTATTGTAGAAAGATGTTTCTTGCATCTTGTAGAAATTTATGGAAGTAATTAGAAAATAGTTGCTATTAGTCCACATTTTTTTGCATCTGCCTTATTATTTATTTGTGCAACTTGCTCCTATAGTTTTAGAGATCTGTAGCTTTATATCATTGTATGGAAAATGTAGCGAGAATGGTTTGGTTCGAGTTTGTTCCTATTTAGTGCATTGCCTTTTCTTAGGTTCATTTTGTATAACACTAATTGATGGATTGCCATTTTTAATGTCTTGAAAGTTTTTGGCCTTCCTGTTTCTTGCTTGGTTAGGTATACTTACTGCAACATATATGCTACACATGTTTGATGCAATAGTTTCTCAGAACTGATCCCCAATTGGATAAGCAACCATTCTTGGGGAGCATGGATAATATTCTGTTAATGATATGGCTACACATCTTCAGTATGTTTCTTGGTTTTAATTTCTTGTATTTCTGATGTTATGTGCAAATAAAGCGCAACAGGAACATCCTCTGGATGCTGGAGGGCCGAGGGTTCTACTACGGCGTGAGGTCGTGGGCGGAGGAACTCGTGGGGCTCGAGACGCGCTGGCCAGCTGTTGCTAGAGTCTTCTAGAGCTCGTTCTTTGGCCGTGTTTGCTTAACTTCTGGAGGTGAGTTGATTACTGCCGTGTGGCATCACTGATTTGGATTCAGGCTTGCAGGTGCTGCCATCCGAGGCTGGGTGTTGGGCTTACTGTAAACACTAGGAAAACTGATCGCTGCTAGTTTCATGTTTTTTGTGTTGGGTATCAAAATTTTTTTGCTGTGAATGTCCCTGGGAGATAGTTGGCACATGTTATGGTAGCTAAAATTATGGATATGTGTCCATAATTTGATGTTTTCTGGCACATGTTATGGCCTGATAGATCTATCATGTATGCATGCTATGCTAGCTAGTGATTCTTGTATGATTATTTATTCCTTAATAACTTATGTGTTTTTTGTTCTATAGATTAACTAGGTTCCTACTAATGGTTGTTATAGATTAACTATAGTTAATATATGCTTTTGTGTCTCGGACATTGTTGGGATTGCTCTTGTGCTGATGGTATTCATTGATATGCCTAAACATTTGCTTACTACTTGTCTGTTTCAGTTGCAGGAGAAGGCTCCCTAGTCTTCACAACACCGAGGCCGAGAAGATCAAGGCTAGAGTACACCAACGAGAAGATCATGTCCACAAGCTAAAGGGCCTGAAGAAGTTCCAGAGTATCATAAGAGTAGCCTGAGAGTTTTGTTTATAGATTAGGGGTGTCCAAGATTTGTTATTTGAACTGGTACTGATGTGAACTAGAGTGGAATTTCATGTGTTCAATCTGTTTAACTGTCATATTGTTGTAATGAATTGATTTTGGCTTTTATTTAAATATTGTCATATTTTTTGCTATGAAGAATATTAATTAATTATCTATGAAGAATATAACAACCAGGGCCCACTTTCTACAAGAATCTGACAATTGGGACCCATTTGATAAAGGCCGAAACTAGAAAATAATTGGATTGTAAGAAGGCCGAGGCCTAGAAAATAAATAAGGCTGAAATGATTGGGCTTGGACCATGGTAGCTGACTAGAATTTCAAAAGAAAAAATACAAAAATGCTAGAATTGCTGGGCTGAGCCCATACAAGCAACCAAACTGGATTGGGCTGATTTTGATTTAAGACGATTTAATTTCGTCATAGTTTTGCCACGTAGGATCAGCCACGTAGGATATGACTTGGCCATGCTAGATGGCCCATGACAATATTGGATCGTCATAACGTCTATGACGATCCAATATCGTCATAGACGGTTATGACGATTTTACCAAAATCGTCGTTATAGTTCATTTGCGACGCCTAGCTTTCGACGATCTCAAAATCGTCATAGAATCGTCATAAACGAACTACTATGACGATTTTGTGACGAAAATGGAGGGTCATAGAATCCCAGATTCCTTGTAGTGATCCTATGGTTTTTTATCGTAAGGACCCCCCCCTTATTAGGCTAGGATGGCACCCCTTTTATAGTGGCACTAGGCCTCTTCCCCCAATTCTTGGCGGGAAGGGTCACCACATTCGTGCCCAAGGAGAGCCGATGCAGGCACCTAATTTACATGGACTAGGTCCAGTGTATTCAAGGATCTTCGGTCCAAAGCCAAAGCAGCGTTCACCGGTGATATCCTCTCTGTGGCGATGTGTCATCTCCTGCCCTCTTACACCAAAGCGGTAATGTTGAGGTTTGAGGGGAATCAGTGCTGTCAGCCCTGTTTTAGCACGGAAACGTCTAGACAACATCTTCTTTTACTGAGGAGGGCAACAGAAGTTGTAGAGAAGCAGAGCTGCTCATTGGGTTGTCGTCTTGCCCGATGGAGCGGGTCTACGATCTTGCCCTTGTGGAGGATCGCCGGGGGCGATGCAGATGCGTGTTGGAGGGAGTCATTGCCTCATCGAGGGCCCTGGTGCTGGTGCCCGTAACCTCATCGAGGCTCCATTCTTGGGGGGCGCTGTAACCGACCCGTCCCTTAGTCGGAGCTCCGCACTCACTTGGCCTTGCAAAAGGTTCCCGCCTCTTGAGAACACTATCATATGTGTGACAGGGGCCCAACAACCGGTGGGTCGTGGTACCCCATGTAACAGTGACCCGACAGTAGCCCCATGTGCTTGGCTTGCATGTGTCCGTTGGTCGAGAAGAAAGGTCAAGGGGCCAACTAGCGCTGGGCCCATGCTCTACCGTGTTAGCGCACGATCATCAGGGAGTCCATCGATGTCATCCATGTGGGTCTAGAGCGGGGAGGCGACCTTCGGATGCAAGAACCATCATCTCCACTGTTTGTCCTCAAACTTCACCCCTTTCATAAAAAGACAAGACCGTGCCATAACTGTTCACTTCATCTCCCTTCTCCTTCGCCATTCTTGCCAGCTCCAACTTCTCCTTCTCAACCCACTTCCACCATCACATCTCCGGTACTCCTGTCTCGGCCATAGCACCAAACAGAGCCTAGGAGGCCTTGGTCGCGGTAGGCGTGCCGCTGACGACCAACCACGTTCTTCCTAAGTTTAAGACCGTCAATTAGGAGGGCCTGGAGAAAGTCTGGAGGCTAGCAACTTTGGGCATGAATGAGTGGCGAGCCACTCGGATGAGGTCCGGCGTGGCAGGCCAACTCGACCGTCCTGCCACCGCATACCCAGCCTTCACCCATTTCATTGCCACCGGGATGGTGCCATCATTCTCCCCCTTTTTCCTTGCCATCCTTGAGCATTACCGAATTTAGCTGCTGCACCTCCACCCACATAGTGTGGAGATCCCCATAGTGTGGCCCTCCTTGTCATCTTTGCATACTGGTGCAAATCCTTTGTGGGAGTGGTATTGTTTAGACACTTCTACACCCTCCGTGTTTCCGTGGTGGGGAAATGCCTTGGTTGCTTCTCATTCTCTGCAGATGACGGTGCCAATTTTCTCCCCCTATCGATCTTTGGGAAGGTGGAAGATTTTCATCGAGACTGGGTCTTCGTTCATACCCGCAAGGCGAGTCCACTATTCCATGTCCCCTCCACACCCATGGAGGAAATCTCCGGCTAAGCTCGGGAGATGTCCATCTGCAAGAACCCCAAACTGCTCGAGAGGCGCATGACGGCCTTGGTGGGTCGCAGCCTGACCGATGAAATGGTGGCCAGGGAGTTCAGCTGGCAGCAAATTGCCCCACTCTAGGAGCGTAGCAAGGGCATATGGGCCATGTCAAATGGCAAGGATATGATCAAGCTGTCGTGTGGCCTTCTTCCTAAGGCGACCGCATCAACACTCGTGAAGCTGCTCCTCAGGGAGGTGACCATGTTTGAGATCCCCCTAGAGGCGTCCCCCTGTACCTAATAAGCGAAGTGGACGTGGATCATGCCAGACTCCCCCTCTTAGACCGGTGGGGTGAGTGCTCCCCGAGCAAAGAAGGGGGAGAACCCTCACGTCCATGGCCTGATCTCAAATGCCACGAGAGAGATGGAAGATGAGAGAGTGACAATGAGTGGTGGAGGCGAGGGTTCACGACCTGTTTGTAGGGGATGGATGATGCACAATGTGTCCTCCAAAAAAATGTTGGAGATCCTGCTGACGCCAAGTCTCGAAGTGGCCAAGTCGGTGGTGGTGGCATGGTCCGTGTTGAGCTTTGAACTAGGGGAAAACCTGTTGGGGCCGCTGTTGCGGGGAAAGGCCTCGCAGAGGATGATGAGGACGTCTTCCTTCCTCCCGGGTTGAAGAGCGGAGCCTGGCCGTACAATGGCTCCACGAGTGGAGGGTAAGTTTCCTATTTTGGGTTGACTCTTTTTCCTTGCCTCTCTTTGTCCTCACCACCCAATATTCCTTCATTGCAGACCTGAGAGGAAGAAGAGGAAGAGGAGAGTGGGGAGTTTCTCATCAAGGAAAACCAGAGAGGCCGCTGGCACCGGCTGCGGATTTTTGCTTCGCAAGCTACATCCCTTGCTGAGGGCCACGAGCAAGGGCGATCATCTGGCTATGCATGAGGTAGGGGCCCCGTCAACGCATGAAGTGGTGATCATTGGAGCTGAGGCAGAAATCTAGCTGACGGTGGAGGATCGACCTCGTACCCCGAGTTCCCAAGGACTTCGACACTGCCGGTTCTGGCTGAGGATGAGAGGGAGGACGTAGGGTCCCACCGAGGTGTATTGCTCATCTCTACCCGTGCTACGAGTGAGGACGGTGCTCCTTTGCATGGGGATCCGGTGGGTGCCCAAACGACGACCCTGTCTCAAGAACTCATAGCTGATGGGGGTATCGGGAGGGCCATCCCCCGAGCCCCCTAGACCATGGGGGCCTTTCCCATGTGCTGGAGCACTAGGCCTGGACCTCCTACCTCAGAGCATCCCCACTTTGCTTTGCTTGGGAGAATGGGCCTCATCCACGCCGTCATGGATGCTGCGCATGCCGGCCTCAACCAATTCCTCGTGGACGCTGCCGGCGAGGAGCGCAGGCTAGCAGGGGCATGGCATCACCTTCACAAGGAACAAATGACTCTCAACACCGCACTCAATCTGTAGGAGCAGCACAGAGAGAGGAGAAGTTTGGAGGTTGTGGAGATCCTCTAAAGGTACAAGCACGAGATGGAGGGGGTCATGGTGTCAACTCGTGAGCAGGCCTTGTCGGTCAAGGTTAGTGGAACCTCCATAGAGGATCTCACCTGTCGGTCCTAGGAACTATTGATGCGTGAGGGCGCAATTGCCATCTTGGAGAAGGAAAATGAGAGTGGCCATCTGTCAGTTCAACAACATGAAGAAGATGTGGCACGGTGCAAGTAGGCCATTCGACTTCGAGAACATGAGAAGAGCTTGGAACACAGCCACCTCGAATCGCTGGAAGCGCAGCAAGAGGCAATCCACAAGGAACTCAACAAACATTGGCTCTAGCTTGATGAGTGCAACATCAAGCTTGATGAGTGCGGTTGTGATCTCGAGAACGTCAAGTCCAAGACCTAGGAGAGGATCAAATGCTTCAACGTCAAGCTCAGTGATGAACGAAAGAAGATGCAGGTGGACAACATTAAGGTGCTTTCCTTGAGCCGTGATGTCTACAAGTGCACAGATCGTTTGTAGCTAGTTTCGAAGTTCAGATATCAATCCCACATGGAGCCTAAAGGTAAGTGTTTATTGGTGAAGTCTCTGTCACAGCCGAAGTTATCACAGGTCTTCGAGTGAATTGACTACAAGCGTTGAAATAAGAATGGGGTTTTGATTAAATGCAATAAATTTAAATAGAACTAAAATGTAAACTTCATAAATAAAATGCATAAAATTAAAGAATGACTTTGTTTGTTTGTTGGTTTCTGTATATGGTGAAAGAAGGCGCGGGGAGATTCAGTTCATTGTGATAGTGAATGTGCCAGGTGAACGAATATGAATGTAACAATTATAATCTTATAGATATATGTGTAGGCGAGCAACCCATAATTAGGCGAAACTCCTCTTGGTAGATTTCATCCCACCTTCAATAATCCTACTAGCCTACTACCAAAACCATGGTCAGACACTAGACGATTAAGACCCTTCAGGTTGCTTAGCGATTAAGCTCCTTGGATTGGACTAATGTAATAAGCACAGTGGTTACTCGTTATCCTCGAGTCAACTAGATTTCTGTTGATATCCCTATGTCACCTAGGGGTTGTCGGTCCACTAGCGAGCAAGATCTTATCTGTGTAGAACAAGGTATCATGTTGTCTGGGCCCTTAATTGGAAAAAAAGCATTAAGCATCCCACAGATAGTCAATCACACATAATATAGTAATTAGAATCAATCACAATACTAATGTAAAATATATGAAGGCACATCACATCTCACCAATCCCCTACATCTCCCACGCCCAAGGGAATTACTCACACATGAGAGAAGAATGGATCATCAATATAATCAAATAAAGGGAATTCGTCTTGGCATTACCATGGAGATCCACAATAAGAATAGAAAAATATCCAACACAATTCAAGATGGGAAGAAACAATCTCAAACACTAGTCTTGCAAGGTGGAGATCCCTCTCTCTCTCTCATGTACAAGTAGTGGCTATGGAGGTGTATTGGCTAGGAGATCGAAGATCGTTGACGAGATGAAGAACATATTCACCTTCTTCTCCAGATCCCTTATTTCTCTCTTATGGATTGTGTGGCGGCTGCTGCATTGTATTTTCGTCCCCCGTTCCTTCATGGAAGTTGTCCCTTTTCATAAGACAGAGGCGGCGACAGCTATACATCGGGAACTGTACGGTAATTCCCGCCATATAGTTGGTCGTTAAACCGTCTGTGAGCTCCCCTCGCGTGCTTCCAAATTGGGACTTGCTTATTTTCTCCAGAATATTGTATTTCTCTAGTTAAATCCTTCTGTTGACATACAGAATCTGAAACACACATTAAAATCCAAGTTTTCTTTGCTACCGAAGTATTAGCGTTAGGTAAAGCCAGAAAACGATCAAATCCAGGAGAAAACCATCAATAAAATCCATCAAAAATGTGTCGAATCTCATAGCTATAATCTCCATAGCTAATGAATTAGGAATGAGATCACGGTGTCCTTATGTCATCTTGTCACAAGGTCCTCCTAAGTCTCCAGGTCTTGAGTATACTTCTTCTCTTCCTTGAAGTCCTTCCAAGTGTTGTACAGCCTATGCCTAAGTATTTCTCCAAGTTCTTCAATATCCCTCCATCCAGCAGTTCTCGTAGAGTGAGGTTCCAAGTTGGTGAATATCCAAAGTCCCATTGTCTTGTTGTTGTCTTTCTTGATAGATTTCTTGAAGATACCCAAATGAATCAAGATAGTTCCACGAGAACAAAAGCTAATATAACCTAGTAAAACATAATAGATAAGTTTCTAATCCTAGGATCTTTCCTGATTTCTCTCTCATCTTATTTTCTACAAAACTTGAACTTCTCTTCTTTCTTGAAATCCTTGTATGATCCTTGAACTTCTCCTCCATTGATCTTGACTTTTCTTATCCTAGAATGCCTTGTCCTTCTCCTTGAGTTGGGCGTGTAACTCATAATTTCCTACGTAGTTGGTGCTCCTATCATCAACAATATATTTAATAAAAATCCTAAGTCCTAGAACTATCTGAAGAGAAAATCTTCCTTATGAAACCTCACTTGACTTCCTTTTGTGATGGAGATAGGTAGATCTAGCATGTTGATGATGTCGATAAGTCCAAATCCAAAGTAGGTGGTCTTGAAGTCCTCATTGATCCTGAAGCGAAAGTCCTTTGAGGTGTTGAGACTTGAAGTCCTTAGCCATGCTGAAGATGAAGTCCTTGATGATGCTAAAGCCGAAGTCCTTATCTATGCTGATGTTGAAGTCCATTGTGATGTTGAAGCTAAAATCCTTAGTGACACTAAAGATGAACTCCTTAGTGATGATGAAGTTGAGGCCCTTTGCAATGATGAAGTTGAATGTCCTTTGAGATAAATTTGAAGTCCTTTGTGGTGACGGTGTTGAAGTCCTTTGTCATCAAGATGAAAAAGGGAGAGACGCAGGAACAAAACAGAATACTAAGGAGAGAGTTTACAAGATTGTTTGTAAATAACTTAGAACAAATACAACTCCTATTATTCTAAGGGGTTGTCCAAATCCTAGGGTTACGAACCTACATGCAACACAATGCTCTGATACCATCTGTCAAGACCCGAACCTGTTAAGGTGCAGATCCCTGTGTTTATAGTGCTAGTCCCTGGATCGAATAGCTAGCACCCACAGTTCAAGATGTAATATCAAGAAACAAATGTCATATTACATCGCATATCCAGGAATAAAATGGTTCATTACAACTTACATAGCTCATATGGCTATCTTATTACAAGGCAACAGATATAACTATATAGCATGGAGTCCATCATCTTCATGTGCCACAGGCAAACATGTTGGGTGCAGACTCGTAATCCCTTACTCATCAAACTTCACTATCAACAAATATACCTGCAACACGATAAGTTATAGCCACAAGGGTCAATACATTTTGAATTGTATTGGCAAGTGTCACCAGTATGTGGATATAAAGTGGAACCTATTACTACATGCATATCTGGCCAGGTAGAGCTTTGGCTAGTTTGTAGCAAGAAAGTTTTTCCCTATCCTTTTATAAATAGTTTGCAACACGTATTATCAACTAAGTTACACTGGATACCTTCAGGTAATATTTCTAATCACAACATAGTAGTACCACTGATAGAAATCAGTGACCTAGGTTCCATTGATAGAAATCAATGAACCAACAACCCTTGTTCACCCATCAAGTTTTAACTTGGGAAATTAAAATGATGAGATTCTTGATTCTGCTTCATTGTCTTGATGGCCAGAAATTGTCCATAACCGGGGACATGGCTAAGTACTTAGTTTTACCCTCTCGAGAGGTGGTGCACTTTCCCCACAAGACTCGACATGCATCGAGACGAGACTTTTCAGAAGCAATCCCTCAGACCACCACGGAAGCGTTCCATCCTATCATGACTACCACCCTCTGTCCGTTTGGCTGAGTTCTCACAACTTAGTCGGTCAAGGCAGAGCCCATATGCCATGTGGCTGCACTGGAAGCTTCGCGACAAGAACGTCTCCAATCTCTTTGTTCCTGGGTGGCCATCCACAAGTGCGATACACCAGCCGACCATAGATATGGCCCCTGAGTAACCACTCAACATAATCCAAGCAAGTCCCATTTTCACCCAGGTGTTTCATTAAGTACTTGTTTTATTATAGAAAACATATATTTTCCAATACTCCATATAATCATCATATGATATTCCACCCCAAAAACTATAGTAGGGCTAAGCATTTCTAATCTTACAATGTTTCACCTACCAAGTAGAAACTACCATTCCCTATTCTACATAGGAGATATAGCATAGCATAATAATATAGTATATCATGCATATACTACAAAAATCCACTAAGTATAATGAAAATAGTAGGACTTGATGATAGTTCCGCTTGCCTTGATAGTGTAATATTTAGGTACTCTCCTTGATCTTGCAAAGATTACACTCCTCAAAGTCTACAATAATACAATCAAGCAAAAAACACTCTCAAAACTAGCATCACAAAACAACACATGAATACAATGAAATGCATGCAAGCATGCAACAAGATCACTTTATTCAACAAGTTGTTAGAACAAAGTTCTGAACATTACACACACCTACTGGTGTTTTTATATAGGTGGAATTTCCAATTGGAACCATTTTAGTGCAATTTGGCTATTTAAAGTAATTTTCTTTTACTAGAATAAGGCATAATTATTGTGATATTTTCTACTGCCATCAAATTATAAGTTTAATTTTTGGTATTGATGTTTCTGGTCACATGGTTCAATATACAACCAATTGCAAGAGGATTTACTCAAAAATAATTTACACGACAATTTTTATACCCAAATTACTCCACAAATGGTTCTGTACAAAAAGTGATTTTAACCGTCAAAAAGGTACCAAATTATTTTTCCACTGCGTTCTCCTCATTTTTATGAATCCATAGACACCAAGTTTGTATTTTTCTGATTTGTGGATCAAAAGTTATTGAATTTCTAAGTTAATCATATATTCTGCCTATTTTCTAAATTAAACAGACACTCTGGCTGACGTGCCACTATCCTATTGGCCCGTACTGATTCGGTTAGATCGACTGCTGTGGGCTGTTAGATTTTAAGTGGTAACGGACGAACTAGATCAGCCTGTACCCGTTCGACTAAGGATCTAATCTTAGCGGCTGGTGACTGATCCAACGGCTCCTAGGGCTTGGCTGAGAACTGGCGGCGCTGACCTACTGCTCGCCGCGGCGGTGCATCGGCTAGGTGATGCTCTGGCGATTCTAAAGGGGGTAGGGGTCCGTGGACTATTACCAGAGGTTGTGGCGGTCGAGGCGGTCTCGTTGATGGTCGCGGTGGAGAGCGGGGTGCTCGGCTGTGATACGTCCATTTTGCATCACTATTCTATGTCTTAATTCACTATTATTCATTGATATATTTCTTATTGAGAGGTGATACTTATGTTATTTCATCTATTTTTGCATGGTTGATGACTTTTGGAGCATGGACCGCTGCAGTCAGGATTCTGATGGAAAAGGTGTTGTTTGGAGGCAAAATTCGCGAAGATCAGAAAATCCGGGAAAATATACGGAAAATCCCATTTTTCCAGAAGACTCAGGATGCCAGAATATGGAGTGGAGGTGGGCCACAGGGGGCCCACACCACCCCATGGCGCGGGCAGGCCTAGGCCACACCAGGGAGTGGTGTGGCCGCCCACTCCAGCCTCTCCCCTCTGGCGTAAATCATCCCCACGAAACCCTAAGACTCGGGGAGCGACCACAGAAAGATTCCGCCGCCTCTGGGGGGCGGAAAACACCGAGAGAGAAAGATCTCTCCGGCAGACAGATTTCTGCCGGGGGAATTCCTTCCCGGAGAGGGGAGATCGTCGCCATCAACACCACCATCAAGCTGGACTTCATCGGGATCATCATCATCATCACCACCATCATCACCATCAGCACCCTCATCACCATCTCCATATTGTTGTATCAATTGAGTTGGATCTTGCATTAGTTCATAGGGGAAACTTTCCCAGTGTTGATTACTCTTTGTAGTTGATGCTATTGAGTGAACCATTGAATTATTGTTTATGTTCAGATTGTTATACATCAGTATTCCATCTCTGATCATGATCCATATGATGTCTTGTGAGTAGTTCATTTTGTTCTTGAGTACATGGGAGAAGTCTTGTTGTTAGTAGTGGAGTTGTGTTGAGAAAGATTCAATAGATTGTTATTTAAGTTGCGGTGTACTTCTTCTAGTTGTGTCATGTGAACGTCGACTACATGACACTTCACCTATATGGGCCTAGGGGAATGCATTGTGTATTTCGCTACTAATCGAGGGGGTTGGAGTGATGTAAACCTGAACCCCCGTTAGGAAACCATTGCACAAGGGACGTAAGGGTCTTAGAGTTTAAAGGTGTGGTTAGGTTTCTACCTTAATTACTTTCTTGTACTTACGGATGTTTGCAAGGGGTATAATCACAAGTATGTATTAGTCTTGGATGGGGCGGTACATTAGCACAGGTTCACCCACACAACACTTAGCAAGCTAGAGAAGATTAATCGACTATATGAAGCGAAAGCACTTGACAGTCTTCCCATGTGTCCTCGAGAACGTTTGGTCATCTTAAGAAATACAACCGGCTTGTCCTTTGCTACATAAAGGATTGGGCCACTTGCTGCATTTATTCCTACTGTCTTTTATTTACTCGTACTTTGTTTACTTGCTTTATCGAAAACCCCTAAAAATACATTTGCTAAGTATTTGCAGAGAATTTTTGATCCATACCACTAGCCAGCACCTTCTGCTCCTCGTTGGGTTCGACACTCTTACTTATCGAAAATACTGCGATACACCCCCTATACTTGTGGGTCATCAAGACTATTTTCTGGCGCTGTTGCCGGGGAGTGAAGCGCTATTGGAGAGTGGAACTGGTAAAGGAAACTTCTACTGTGAGTATTGTTTACTTCTGCTAGTTGCTTTATTTTTGTTATGGATAATTCACTGAGTTTCGTATTTGGTAATGCTACTACCACTTCTAAGGTAGTAGATAAACCACCACCTGGTGAGAAAGATGTTTTCAAAATACCTATAAGAATTATTGATTGTGTTATGGGTAACTACTATGTTGGGGATGGAACTGTCCATCCCGGTGATCATTTACTCTTTATACACGAATTATGTGGGTTATTCAAGTGTGCAGGTATTACTACAGATCAAGTTAAGAAGAAGTTATTCTCATTATCGCTGAAAGGAAGAGCTGAGGACTGGTATAAGCTGCTGAAGAATGGTCAAGCTCTGGAATGGGAGGAAATAGTGCCTCTCTTTTATTCAAAGTTTTATCCTCCTAGTGAGATTCATAAAGATCGGAATCAAATATACAACTTTTGGCCTCTTGATGGAGAGAGTACAACTCAAGCTTGGGGGAGATTGAAGTTACTAATTCTCAAATGTCCCATTCATGATCTCCCCAACAATATTATTATCAACAACTTTTATGCAAGGCTCCCTCTACATGACAAGGATTTATTGGATGCTTCTTGCGCTGGATCATTCACTCGCATGGAAGAAGAAGATAAATGGGACCTTCTAGATCGTATTCAAGACAATGCTGAAGCTTGGGAGAATGAAAAGGTAGAAAGTCAGGTATAAATTATGATTATGAATGCATTGAATCTTTTATGGGAACTGATGACTTTCAAAATATTAAAAATGCTTATGGTCTAGACACTCAAGCTATTGCTTATTATTTTAAGGCTTTTGCTTCCTATATTGAAGTGCCTAAAAAGAAGTTGAATAAGTATCATGAACCTTATAAAGATGTTGCTAAGAGCGTTCCTGCAAGAAATACTGAAGTTTATACTGCTAATCATGTTTTACCTGAACCTTATATTGAGAAAATGCCTTTCCCAGTTAAGGTAAAGGAACATTCTATGATAGCTAGTATAGTTAATGAAAGTATGAATAAGGCTGTTGAACCTGATAAACAAATGGTTGATGAACCTATAATAGCAAGTGTGAAAGACTTTGTCACTAAGTATGAAAAAGAGGGATACCCTATCCTTTGTAAGGATACCTCTAATGTTGTTTCACAAAGTAGTGTTATGAGAGCTAGTATTCCCGTGTTTTCTGTTAGAATAAGTGATCATTGCTATGATAGTCCTTGTGATAGCTATATTGTTAAGTTTATGCATGATACTAAAAGTTACTATGAGAGAGGGAAAAGTGTTCTTGTGTATCTCAATAATATCAAGTTTCCTCGTTTTATGCTGAAAGTTTTTATATTGCGCTTCTTTTGCCTTCTTATGCAAGTTGCCTTGGGTTTCAATAACTTGTTTGTTTACAAAATCCCCTTGCATAGGAAGTGGGTTAGACTCAAATGTGTGTGTTTTTGCTTCTTAATGCTCTCCTTCACTTCAATTCATATCCCTATGAGAGCTTCTTCAAAATTATCATGCCCATCTTAATGGCTATAAAGAAAGTTTTATGGGAGACAACCCCATTTGTTTTTGCTTTCAGTTTGTTTTTGTTTCTTTGAGTCTTGGAAGTTATTACTTCGGTAATAACTGCTCCTTATCCGTTTTGTTTGGTTTTTGTGTCAAGATCAACCTCTAATGAGAGAGAAGTAAGATTTGGGGAAGTTGCTGTCCCGAAACAGATTTTTTGTGCTTCACCGTAAACATTCGTGAGAGATCTCTGTATGTCGGATTGAGCTGTAATTTTTTGTGCTTCTGACCCAGGTTGTTATTTAACATTAGTTAGTTTTGCCCTTTTTGATTTGAGCAATAGAAGATTTTCGAAAAAATTGATCTTTACCTGCTGGTCTGTTTTTGACAGATTTAGCCACTCTTGCATTTGCTTCTTTATTCGATTTCCTTTTTGAATTCTTTTTGGGTTTTCGGAAGGAGTTGTTTCAGTAGCTTTTGTTTTTATGGTTTTAAGTTGAAGTGGGACTCAAAAGGTTTTATCACTTCTTATATACTAATGTTGCTAATGAGAACTGTGTGGAGTTTTGTGTGAAAGAAATTTCCAGGAAGTGGAGACAATGGTGTAATAAGGAAGAGAAGGGTTTTATGACTCAAGTAATAAGTATATGAAGATGAAGATATCGATGATATTCAAGTGATGACTCCGAAAGAATCTACTAGATGCCAAATTCAGAGACCTGCAGAGTCTGTGTTCAAATAGGTAACAATTCTGGTAAGAAAAGATCCGCGAAAGTACAATCCAACTATATTTTTGCAGTTTTCAGTCAATAAGGAAAGTTTCAAAGTGAAAAAGGGACGGAACCGGAGCCGGGTTGGCCCACACCACCCCATGGCGCGGGCCCACCTCTAGCCACGCCACCAGGTGGTGAGGCAACCCAGGACTCCGCCTCTGACTCGTTTTCTCCCAGTACTTTCCTTTTGATATGAAACTTCGTAATATATAACCCCACGGATCTCCCGAGGTTCATATATTGTGTTTTCGTCGTGCTTTTGTTTTGATCTGTTTCTGCCAGGTAGAATCCTAGATTTGGAGCCACAATGTCTTCCTCTGGATCATCCAAGGGAGATTCCTTAGAAGATATCATCAACCCATACATGAGAGAATTGAAGATTCATCCCAAGGAGTTGTTGCTCAAAGGTGGAGAGGTCCGGATTAAAGAGGTTCAAGTCCCTAAAGGTGAAGGAAGTCTGGAGGACAGGATGGAAGCACTAGAGCATGAAGTCTTTAGGTACAGGAAGATGGCGGAACGCGAAGTGGATATCATCCATAAGATTTGTTTTGAACTCATCACCGAGCACCAGAAGGAGACTGCTGAACTCAAAGACGAAGTCCTCTCACTTCGCTAAACAACCAACGAACTGCAAGCACAGTTCTATGACGTTCAAAATCAAAACTGTGAGTATGAGGCTAGATTTAAACGTATAAGTGCTACTGCAAGTTTCAGGATCTTGGAAACCACGATGTCCTTTGTTGATGTGAAGCCTTTACCCTGGAAGATGGACGAAGATGAGAGGATACCACCACCACCTAAGGAGTATTTCGTCATTAGGTTTGGCATCCCCTTGGTTTGTTCCAAGCTTGGGGGAGTGTCGCGGTATCACATCACTATATTCTATCTTTTTACCTTATTAGTAGAGTCATATCATGAATAAAGGAGTTATTTTGTAGTATGGTTTGCATTATGGAAGTGTCCCCTCTCTCGTTAGATATGTATCCCTTGGTGTGAGTTTCCGTTATGGAATATTAATGAGAAGTTCTATCATTCACTCTTTTGCATAGCTTACGTTAGTTTTCAATTCGTGGTTATATGATTGATCTTGTTGTTAGTATTGGTAGCACTTTGGGATCATTGAGTTAATTTAGTTGGTTTTGGCAAACCTGGCTTGGTCAGTAGCAACACCTTTTTGAGAGTTAAAAAGAAAAAGTTAGAAGTACTCTAAAGAAAAATAATTTCATCATCTTTCTTTCTTGATTTGCTCATAAGTCTAGTATTCTCTAGTTAAGATCTTTTGTGCTTCCAAGGAAGATTGCATGTTTGTTTTTATCACTTGTATGTTTATTTGTTTCCTTCAACTCTTGTACTTGCTACCCAGCCTTGCTGGCCAAAAACCTGTACTGAGAGGGTATTCTTCTCGTGCATCTACCTCCTTTAAACCAAAACCTTTGCCATTTGTGTCCACCATACCTACCTAGTAGCATTATTGCTATTTCAAGTAAATTCTTGTGTTATCTATCTCCCAAATTAAACTTGTTATGTGAAAATTAGTGATTAAAGCTCTCATGAACTTGATGGCACACTTTACTTTCTTGCATTTAATAAACTTGAACCATTGGGTCCTTCTTTGTTGCGTATATGCTTGCGCTTTATGAGTTGAAGTTAATCGAACCATGTATCATGGGGACCTCTTTCAACACTTCATTGGTACTTGTACCTAGTTGATATCATGTTCTTTTGCTTATGGATCCCGGCGGTGTGAAATAAAAGTGGAACTTGTAAGATCATGGAGTTTATATGTGTGTTAGAGAAACGACTGGGCCGCTAGCCTAAACCATGCCTAATCATGGTGGACACTTGCATCATAACTATAGTGAGCATTCTACGAAGCATCTTCAATAAAAACCTATGCAAATAGCAAATAAAAAGATCGCTGAGATGCTCACTGTCTCCTTGCCTTGTCATTTTGATTATGGGATAGCAACTGTGTCATGTGCAAGGGGTACCCCGTTGGCGCTTCTCAATGATACGCATACATTTACAATGACAAGAGCTTGCTCATGACTGAAGTTGAGTAGCATGAGGATCGGTACTCGTAAGTAAGGGGCATGAGATTTCAACTTATAACTTGTCAAGTATATCCTCTTAGTTGTGTCACTTTAACCTTAATCACCTAAAGATGCCTATGATAGGGGCAATGAGAGCTGAAAGCTAGTAAGTATCATAATTTTTGGGAGCTCTTTATGAGACTTGCAATCCCTGCTTCCCTTTGCGAAGGGCCTTTCTTTTATTTCGTAGTTGAGTTAGTAAACCTATTCCCCTCTATCTCAGCAAGTATTTTGAGTTGATGTGTTTCATTCATTCATATGATGATTTATTCAATCATGTTTCTTATGTTCCTTGTTTTGCACATTGCTCTTATCTTGAAGTTTACTACTTTGAAAGCTATAATTGAAAAAGCCAGCTATTTGTGAACTCCAGCAAATTATCAACTATTCTCCGACCAAGAGCTAAGTTTGCCATTACCAATTATGATTCACTTTATGTATCTTTATTGTGTTTCCTTTACTCATTGCAAGTTGAGTTATATAATAGTGAGTTGTCTTCTATTATGATCTATGTATTTGATGAATGTGATGCTTCTTGTCCATATTCTTTTATCGACTCTTCACTCCATAAACCTGAGGTCATGTTTATTGAGCTCAGTTTCGCTTGGGGACAAGCGAAGTCTAAGCTTGGGGGGAGTTGATACGTCCATTTTGCATCAGTATTCTATGTCTTAATTCACTATTATTCATTGATATATTTCTTACTAAGAGGTGATACTTATGTTATTTCATCTATTTTTGCATGGTTGATGACTTTTGGAGCATGGACCGCTGGAGTCAGGATTCTGATGGAAAAGGTGCTGTTTGGAGGCAAAATTCGCGAAGATCAGAAAATCTGGGAAAATATACGGAAAATCCTATTTTTCCAGAAGACTCAGGATACCAGAATATGGAGTGGAGGTGGGCCACAGGGGGCCCACACCACCCCATGGCGCGGGCAGGCCTAGGCCATGCCAGGGAGTGGTGTGGCCGCCCTGGCCCACTCCAGCCTCTCCCCTCTGGCGTATATCATTCCCACGAAACCCTAAGACTCGGGGAGTGACCATAGAAAGATTCCGCCGCCTCTACGGGGCGGAAAACACCGAGAGAGAAAGATCTCTCCGGTAGACAGATTTCTGTCGGGGGAATTCCTTCTCGGAGAGGGGAGATCGTCCCCATCAACACCACCATCAAGGTGGACTTCATCGGGATCATCATCATCATCATCACCACCACCATCATCACCATCAGCACCCTCATCACCATCTCCATATTGCTGTAACAATTGAGTTGGATCTTGCATTAGTTCATAGGGGAAACTTTCTCGGTGTTGATTACTCTTTGTAGTTGATGCTATTGAGTGAACCATTGAATTATTGTTTATGTTCAGATTGTTATACATCATTATTCCATCTCTGATCATGATCCATATGATGTCTTGTGAGTAGTTCGTTTTGTTCTTGAGGACATGGGAGAAGTCTTGTTGTTAGTAGTGGAGTTGTGTTGAGAAAGATTCAATAGATTGTTATTTAAGTTGTGGTGTACTTCTTCTAGCGGTGTCATGTGAACATCGACTACATGACACTTCACCTATATGGGCCTAGGGGAATGCATTGTGTATTTGGCTACTAATCGTAGGGGTTGCCGGAGTGACAGAAACCTGAACCCCGTTAGGAAACCATTGCACAAGGGACGTAAGGGTCTTAGAGTTTAAAGTTGTGGTTAGGTTTCTACCTTAATTACTTTCTTGTACTTACGGATGTTTGCAAGGGGTATAATCACAAGTATGTATTAGTCTTGGATGGGGCGGTACATTAGCACAGGTTCACCCACACAACACTTAGCAAGCTAGAGAAGATTAATCGACTATATGAAGCGAAAGCACTTGACAGTCTTCCCATGTGTCCTCGAGAACGTTTGGTCATCTTAAGAAATACAACCGGATTGTCCTTTGCTGCATAAAGGATTGGGCCACCTGCTGCATTTATTCCTACTATCTTTTATTTACTCGTACTTTGTTTACTTGCTTTATCGAAAACCCCTAAAAATCCGTTTGCTAAGTATTTGCAGAGAATTCCTGATCCATACCACTAGCCAGCACCTTCTGCTCCTTGTTGGGTTCGACACTCTTACTTATCGAAAATACTGCGATACACCCCCTATACTTGTGGGTCATCAGGCTGCGTCCTGTATTCCTCGCCAGAGTTCTTGCCGATGGCGGAGCTCACGTCTCTGAGATGGTGGCGTTGTTCTGGGGCTCGAGCAGACAAGTAAAGGGGTCAGAAGTGTGCGCCCGGTCCAGTACCATCTAGTAGTGGCCAAAAAGGGGCGGCGGGAACCCTTGCCTTACCGAAATTGTCGACGAACGATGGCGGCAGAGGGAGACGCCGGTGGTGACCGTGTTGACGACCTGGGGCATATAAAAAAGCGTGGACAGAGTCATTAGGTGCAGCAGAGCGTGGCAAAGAGTATAGAACAAAAGGTAGGGCAAGGGGAAGTCAGCCTTCACCGGAATCGTCGCTAGAGTGTCATTGGTGTGCGGCGGTTCGAGATCACAATTGGTGAGCTTGGGTCTCTCTGGGGGTGGCGTCTGTGAGGAAAATGAATAGGAGGGAGAGAGGATTAAGAGGCTAGGGCCATAGTGGGGATTTAATCACGCAGTGTTGCGAATTTGCTCGAATTCAATCGATAGAGAAATAGTAGGGGAGGGGGAACGAGTTGTTCGTCTCGTGGTGGAAGATAGTGAGGTGGAGGGTGACATGGGAGTGGGGCTGGGGCGTCAGTGAGAGGGGGTCTGAACGGGGATGGTGAGAAAAGAAACAGAGGGGGAGAGTGTTAGCCGGGTGGGCTTAGTGGGCTGGGTGTTGGGCCGAGCAGGCTGTTGTTGCTGTGTTGTTGTTTTTTCTTTTAGCTTTTCTTTTACCAAGTTTTGAATTAGCAAAAGAGTTCCAATTTGATTTAAAAAATTTCCAAATCTTTTCATTTTATAAAATATAAGTTGGCAGTTAGTGCAATTAGAGTATTTGAATTTGTTTTATTTTTAAAGTAATATTCATTTAAAAAGGCATGGCACATATGCCTAAGTTTTATTATTTTATAAACCCTTTTCTTATAAAACTATATCTCTAGGTCTCCAATAAGGTTCAAAAATATTTCCTTTAGTTTTATTCAATACATCTTTATCATTATATAAAATTACTTTTATTCCCTTCAAGTATTTATTTTCGCCTGGAGCTTTATTGACCTTGAGATAATGTCTTTAGTCTTATAAAAATCATAACTTTTTATCCATGGCTCCAAATAGTTTGAAACCAATTCTTGTGACTTCATAATTTTTTGTACAAATATAGATTACTTAGATATGCTTATGCCCAAATTCTATATGGAACATAGCCATAGAATTGAATTGAACTTGATGTGGTGATTTTCTTATTAGGGTTTAGGTTTTTGGTTTATCCTTTTTCCAAAGGTTTAAAATGTAAGTGTTCAAGATCAAGATACATTTGATGCATGAATGCATTTGATTTGTTTTTCACTTCCTTATTTTAAAATTCATTTTGTTTAAATAAGGTTTTGGTATTTCCATTTAGAAACAAAAAGTTTCTTTTCCCCCTAAAGTTTGTCCTTTATTTCTTTTGTTTGTTTGATTTTTCACATTTCAAAATTTGGAAAATTTTGGGATGTGATAGGCTACCACCCTTAAAAGGAATCTCGTCCCGAGATTCAGGAAGGCTAGAAACAATAGGTTGGTTTCAGGACAACTAGGATACTACCACCCTTAAAAGGATTTGACTAGATTGTATCTTGGAACTTACTTGGTGTTTCGATACAGTTTGTCTGGGAAGTTGTTTGCATAGTGTCCCTTATTACCACATTTGAAACATGTGACATGGTTGAGGCATTTCCCTACCAAACATTCTTCACAATGGTAGTCGAGAATTTTTTCCGCCAAACACTCATGGGCATAGTGTCCAAGATTGTGAAAGTTCAAATAGCGAACTAGACCTCCATCCTTATAATATCCATTGAAATTAGCTTTGGTAGTGATCATCATGTTCCTATCATGATTCAGCATCGTTCTTGTTCTTAGGGAAGTCCCTTGCATAGTGTACTAGCTTCTTTCTATCATCCTTCTTTAGGCTCCCTTTTCCTTCTTCGGGTTCCTCTGTTTTGTTCTTCTCCTTTTCTGGACAATGTGATGCATAATGTCCTAGTTCGTTGTAATTATAAAGCCGTAGTTCACTAATGTCCTTCTTCTTTTTGGGTCTCTCCAAGGCTAAGAGGTCTGTTAGTTCATGTTCTTCATGTTCCACCACAAATTTAGGAAATCTTCCTTGATTCTTAGAACGGTTTCGAGGAAAACGTCCACGTTTCCTTTTATGCTCACCAAAGTTGATTACTTTGTATGGAGGTGCGTTTTGAGATTTTACTTTGACTTCATCATTCTTGGTGGAAGTTGTACCTTCATGGGTGTTCCCAAAGACTTGATACATCCCTTCCTTAGCTTGATGTTTCATCCCTTGAAGTACAGGGTAGATGTGGCATTGGACAGGGACATGATCAGTTCCTTCACATAGGAAACATGTAACTTGATATGTGGGGCATTCTCCAACTGGATGGCTTCCATCACAATTAGGGCACTGATCAGTACGCTCTTTATAAGTATGTCCTATGTCTCCACATATTTTGCAAGCTCTTGGTCTTGTCACAATATCATCCATCAAGTCATTGTTGCCATGGTCTCTCTGTGGAGGATTGTTGCTCATGTGGATCATCTGATTGGTCATCCTTTGCAACAATTGGGATTGAGCTCCTAACAACCTTAGCTTTCCCGGGTTTAACTTAGTGTTGTTGTGGTTGTTGGCTAAAAACTGGCTTGTCACTTGATTCAACTTTGTTTGTGCTGCTAGAAGTCGCATTGCATTGGGCATCTCATGGTTGTTGTCACCATCATCGATGTTGGAGTCGTGGTCTCTTAGATAAGTCATCTGTTTGGATTAGGTAGGGATTAGAATAGAAAAAGATTCCTAGGGAAGAATTCTAGTCATACACAACTGATCACACAAAGCAATATGCAAGCAATTTCAATCATACATACACAAAAAATTTCAAATATTACTTAGGCAAACAAAACATTATTGCCATACCACATAGATTGGTATGACCCATAAACAATCACAAAATCGATTATTTAAACGAATAACTAATGTGGTGGTCCAACTATAGGGGTCTACTTGATATTATTCCCTTGGGATTATTCCATCCTTCTCCATAGCTAATGAATTAGGAATGAGATCACGGTGTCCTTATGTCATCTTGTCACAAGGTCCTCCTAAGTCTCCAGGTCTTGAGTATACTTCTTATCTTCCTTGAAGTCCTTCCAAGTGTTGTACAGTCTATGCCTAAGTATTTCTCCAAGTTCTTCAATATCCCTCCATCCAGCACTTCTCGTAGAGTGAGGTTCCAAGTTAGTGAATATCCAAAGTCCCATTGTCTTGTTGTTGTCTTTCTTGATAGATTTCTTGAAGATACCCAAATGAATCAAGATAGTTCCACGAGAACAAAAGCTAATATAACCTAGTAAAACATAATAGATAAGTTTCTAATCCTAGGATCTTTCCTGATTTCTCTCTCATCTTATTTTCTACAAAACTTGAACTTCTCTTCTTTCTTGAAATCCTTGTATGATCCTTGAACTTCTCCTCCATTGATCTTGACTTTTCTTATCCTAGAATGCCTTGTCCTTCTCCTTGAGTTGGGCGTGTAACTCATAATTTCCTACGTAGTTGGTTGCTCCTATCATCAACAATATATTTAATAAAACTCCTAAGTCCTAGAACTATCTGAAGAGAAAATCTTCCTTATGAAACCTCACTTGACTTCCTTTTGTGATGGAGATAGGTAGATCTAGCATGTTGATGATGTCGAGAAGTCCAAATCCAATGTAGGTGGTCTTGAAGTCCTCATTGATCCTGAAGCGAAAGTCCTTTGAGGTGTTGAGACTTGAAGTCCTTAGCCATGCTGAAGATGAAGTCCTTGATGATGCTAAAGCCGAAGTCCTTATCTATGCTGATGTTGAAGTCCATTGTGATGTTGAAGCTAAAATCCTTAGTGACGCTGAAGATGAACTCCTTAGTGATGATGAAGTTGAGGCCCTTTGCAATGATGAAGTTGAATGTCCTTTGAGATAAATTTGAAGTCCTTTGTGGTGACGGTGTTGAAGTCCTTTGTCATCAAGATGAAAAAGGGAGAGACGTAGGAACAAAACAGAATACTAAGGAGAGAGTTTACAAGATTGTTTGTAAATAACTTAGAACAAATACAACTCCTATTATTCTAAGGGGGTGTCCAAATCCTAGGGTTACGAACCTACATGCAACACAATGCTCTGATACCATCTGTCAAGACCCAAACCTGTTAAGGTGCAGATCCCTGTGTTTATAGTGCTAGTCCCTGGATCGAATAGCTAGCACCCACAGTTCAAGATGTAATATCAAGAAACAAAGGTCATATTACATCGCATATCCAGGAATAAAATGGTTCATTACAACTTACATAGCTCATATGGCTATCTTATTACAAGGCAACAGATATAACTATATAGCATGGAGTCCATCATCTTCATGTGCCACAGGCAAACATGTTGGGTGCAGACTCGTAATCCCTTACTCATCAAACTTCACTATCAACAAATATACCTGCAACACGATAAGTTATAGCCACAAGGGTCAATACATTTTGAATTGTATTGGCAAGTGTCACCAGTATGTGGATATAAAGTGGAACCTATTACTACATGCATATCTGGCCAGGTAGAGCTTTGGCTAGTTTGCAGCAAGAAAGTTTTTCCCTATCCTTTTATAAATAGTTTGCAACACTTATTATCAACTAAGTTACACTGGATACCTTCCAGGTAATATTTCTAATCACAACATAGTAGTACCACTGATAGAAATCAGTGAACCTAGGTTCCATTGATAGAAATCAATGAACCAACAACCCTTGTTCACCCATCAAGTTTTAACTTGGGAAATTAGAATGATGAGATTCTTGATTCTGCTTCATTGTCTTGATGGTCAGAAATTGTCCATAACCGGGGACACGGCTAAGTACTTAGTTTTACCCTCTCGAGAGGTGGTGCACTTTCCCCACAAGACTCGACATGCATCGAGACGAGACTTTTCAGAAGCAATCCCGCAGACCACCACGGACGCGTTCCATCCTATCATCACTATCAACCTCTGTCCGTCTGGCTGAGTTCTCACAACTTAGTCGGTCAAGGCAGAGCCCATATGCCATGTGGCTGCACTAGAAGCTTCGCGACAAGAACGTCTCCAATCTCTTTGTTCCTGGGTGGCCGTCCACAAGTGCGATACACCAGCTGACCATAGATATGGCCCCTGAGTAACCACTCAACATAATCCAAGCAAGTCCCATTTCCACCCAGGTGTTTCATTAAGTACTTGTTTTATTATAGAAAACATATATTTTCCAATACTCCATATAATCATCATATGATATTCCACCCCAAAAACTATAGTAGGGCTAAGCATTTCTAATCTTACGATGTTTCACCTACCAAGTAGAAACTACCATTCCCTATTCTACATAGGAGATATAGCATAGCATAATAATATAGTCTATCATGCATATCCTACAAAAATCCACCAAGTATAATGAAAATAGTAGGACTTGATGATAGTGCCGCTTGCCTTGATATTGAAATATTTAGGTACTCTCCTTGATCTTGCAAAGATTACACTCCTCAAAGTGGCGCCCACTGTGGGGCATAGCGGGACTGGCCTGAGTTCTGCAGCGAGACCCTATTCGCCGATCGAGCGGCCACTCGCCACAGGCCGCATGATCGCCATTGGCGGGATCTTACAGATCCTGCCCAGCATGTACATCCCGGTGTCGTTCCCGGTCACGCACGCCGTGGTGATGCCGATCGGCTCCATCAACCTCTTCGTCGACTTCACCGGCGCCGTCAATCCAGCCGTGACGATGATTGTCGGTGGGTCGCCTCCACACCACGATCTGCTCTCGGAGGAGCAGGTCCGCTCCATCAGGGGCCTCGTCACCGAGTATGACTCGGCCGCTAGCGATGCGGCCGAGACTAACGCTGCCACCAACGATGACGCCCTGAACGACGACGCCGATTCCGCGACCCCTGCATCGGTCAACGGATCCATCACCTCCGCGTCACGGGAGGACTCCATCACGCGGGTCTCCAACCCCGAGGATTTCGAGGATCCCTCTATCCTAGGGATCTTCGACTCCGACTCCGGCTCGGAATCCCCTGAGGATTTTCGCGCCAGATCCAATCGCTTCAACACGATCTACATGGCGGGTAGCATGGCCGCTCCACCAGATCCGTTCTCCACGCCGATTCCGCCAACCGCGATGGCCACGGAGGTGGAACAAGCCCGCCTGCGGCTCCGGGAGGCGCAACGCAACGAACTCACCGAGCGCGAGAAATACCGCCTCGAACGAGAGACGGCGAAGGAGTTGTCACTCTATCACCAGCGCCACATCAAGACCCGCTTGAACCCCGATGTTCAGGGCCATGTCCTGAACTTCAACGACGAGGGCGACCCCACACGCGCCGCCGAGCACGAACACGGCGAGAACGCGCCGCCAGGAGGAGGCAACCCCGTGATACCACCACCTAGAGCACCGGCGAACGGGGCCCCTCCACCACCCATGGGCCGTGCGCCCCCACCAGACCAACCACGGATCATCATCTCGCCTCAAGACCGGGACGCCAACGGGCTACCACTGTACTCCACCCCGATGGACAACGTCGTCGCGGCCGATGCCGCGATCGCCAACCTCGATGTCCAAGGCGACGACGTGCTACAGATCTAGTACGCCAAGGCCCTACTCGTCAGGGTCGTCGAGCAACAATCCGCGGGAGTCGACCCGCGGGGGCGGATGTATTCCCGCTCGTCAGCAAGCAGGGCGGCATCAAGTGGCCACCCCACCGTGGCCAACGCAATAGTTTGCCCACCACCCCAACCCCTGGCAAACAAATCGCGGGCCGCCAACCCCGCGTTGTCGACCAACGAGCCGCGACCTGCGAACAACACCGTCACCACACACGGGCAACCACTCGACGCCCGAACGCACATCATCAACAATCAGGCATGGCAGTCGCGCCAACCCTACGACCTGCGACACACCCTCGCCAACCGCGGTGACCCGGAGCCAAGAGGCTCGCTCAGCCGAGTCGGGCCACAATGCTTTGGACCCATGATACGCGGGGAAAAATACCCCGCCAACTTCAAGGCCCCCAAGGAGATCGAGAAATACGACCCAACGTACGACCCTGCCGTTTGGCTGGATACATATCTCATGGCAATGGGGATCGCAGGCCACACCGACCTGCTTGCCGCTCGCTACCTCCCCCTGATGATGGAGGGTGCGACCCGGCAATGGATCAACACGCTATCCGCCGACAGCATCGACTCTTGGGAAGAAATGCGGGATGCCTTCGTCAGGCACTTCGAGGGCTCCTACACCCGTGCCACCACCATCGAGGACCTGGAGCGATGCATCCAGGGACAACGCGAGTCGACCCGCCGGTGGATCCAAAGGTGGCAAGAGCTGTGGATAAACGCCTCCGGCATCCACCCAGACACGGCGATACACTGCTTCAAGAACGCGTGCCGGTACGAACCTCTGGTCGCCAAGATCAAGAGGGTCTACCGGACGCTCGATAACATACCCGACCTCCTCGAGATCGTCAAGCGCTACGCGGAGGAAGACCCCAACCAAGACTCCGACGACGAGTGAGGAGGAAGACGGCGCACTAGCATCCACGATAGTGGGTGCCTACGCGACATGCGCTATAGCAACACCCGCCTCACCGGCAAACGCCGGACTGACGGGCGAGTTGACTTCGTCGCCAACGCCGGCTACGGCCAACGCGACTCCAAGAACTACCGCCACGATGGAGGAAACTACCGCGATAGCGGGAACTACCGCGCCAACAACACGACGAGGCCGAAATTCGACCCCACTGCCCTGCTCAATCAGCCCTGCATCTACCATAGCAGGGAGGGAAAACCTTCCACCCACACCACCGCCGATTGCCACTCTCTCAAAGAGATCGAGAAGGCGAGACGTGCAAGGGAAGACCCCAACAACAACCAACCGTGGGACAACGGGAACGGCGGCGGCTTCGGAACCACCGTCGGGTCGCTACACACCTTCACTAGGCTCGGCACCAAGCGTGAGAAGAAGGCACTCGCCCACGCGGTTGCCGTCAATGCGGTGACGCAGGTCAACATCCCCCGCTTCCTAAACTGGTCCGAGCAGAGCATCACCTGGAGTCGCCAAGACAACGCGCCAAGAATTGAATATCCAAGGCGAGTCGCCCTGGTTGTCAGGCCAAAGGTGGCCGACTACTGGCTGCCCAAGACGCTGATGGATGGTGGGAGCTCCATCAACATCCTGTACCTCGACACATTCAAAAGGCTCCAGCTTCCAGAAACAGCCATCGAGCCAACACTGACGACCTTCCACGGCATCGTCCTCGGTCGGAAGGCGTACTCGATCGAGAAGGTGACACTGCAAGTCACCTTCGGCACCCCGGCGAACTACCGCACGGAGAGAATCGTCTTCGAGCTGGTAAACTTCCGCAGCCCCTACCACTGCGTCCTGGGCCGCCAGGCATTCGCAAAGTTCATGGTGACACCACACTACGCCTACAATACGATGAAGCTCCCCGGGCCGAGCGGCATCATCACTGTCCACGGCGACCCCGATATGGCCGTGGAATGCGAGGAAAAGGGCGCCGAACTCGTCGACGCCGTCATTGCCGCGGAGACTGACCATGCGGAGGAGCTCGCAAAATACACGGGCAACATCAACAAGGATGACCCCACCATCTTGAAGAAACGATCGCCGCGAACTCTGCGTTCGAGGCGACCACGCACACCCGCACCGTCGAGCTCGTCACAGGCGACTCCAGCCAGACGGTCACCATCGGGGCGCACATGAGCCCTGCATAGGAAAGCGTGCTCATCGGGTTCCTTCGTGAGGACCGTGACATCTTCGCATGGAAGCCATCTGCCAGGTGTCCTGAGGGAACTCGCTGAGCACAAACTGAATGCTGACCCCAAAGTGCGACGAGTAAAACATGTCGCTACGTCCCTTCAATGAAGAGCACCGCCGAGCAATCGCCGAGGAAGTCCAGCGACTGCTAGCCGCAGGATTCATCTGGCCAATTAAGTACTCCAAGTGGCTGGCAAACCCAGTCCTGGTCCTCAAAAAGAACAACACCTGGAGAATGTGCATAGACTACACCAACCTCAACAGCGCCTGCCCGAAGGAGGAGTTCTTCCTACCGCGCATCGATCAGATCATCGACTCGACCGGGGGATCGGAGTCGCTGTGTTTTCTCGACGCTTATTCTGGTTACAACCAGATCAAGATGGCGGTCGAAGACGGCGTTCATCATGCCATTCGGCGCGTTCTGCTACACGGCCATGACATTTGGCCTCAAGAACGCAGGCACCACATACTAGCGAGCCAAATTGGTCGCAGCATTCACGTCTACATCGACGACATGGTGGTAAAATCCACCCGCCAGGACGATCTGCTCGCCGACCTAGCAGAAACCTTCGCAAATCTGCGGAGGTACAACATCAAGCTGAACCCCGAAAAATGCACCTTCGGCGTACCCACCGGACAACTTCTGGGGTACGTAGTCTCCAAGCGAGGCATTGAGGCCAACCCCACCAAGATCGACACCATCGCGCGACTCGGGAAACCCGTGTGCCTGCGCGACGTCCAAAAGTTGGCAGGGCGAGTTGCGGCTCTCAGTCGCTTCATCCCCCAGCTAGGCGAGAAGGCAATGCCCCTATACCGCCTGATGTGCAACAACCCAACGTTCCAATGGGACGCAGAGGCTGACAACGCACTGAAAGCACTCAAAGAAGTGCTACTCGTGGCACCACTACTTGCCGCGCCACTCGACAGAGAGCCAATGCTCGTCTACGTCGCGGCCTCCAATCGGGTCGTCAGTGCCGTGATGGTCGTCGAACAACCAGAAGAGGGCAAGGAGCACCCCATACATTGCCCAGTATACTACATCAGCGAAGTCTTAACAGACTCACGACAGCGCTACCCGCAATACCAAAAACTGATGTACGCGGTATTCCGAGCATAGCGGCGACTCCCGCACTACTTCCAGGAGCACCCAATCATGGTGGTATCCTCTGCGCCCCTGCAAGACATCATACGCAATCGCGATGCGACTGGGCGAGTCGCCAAGTGGGCCGTCGAGATCGGCGTCCACAACATCAAATACGAGCCCCGAAAAGCGATCAAGTCACAAGCCCTGGCTGATTTCCTCGCCGACTAGGAAGAGGCACAGCAGCCAGATAAGCTCCCATACCTCCACTACTGGTCGCTCCACTTCGATGGTTCCAAGAACACCAACGGCGCGGGGGCTAGGGTCATACTGACCTCCCCCAAAGGAGACAAGCTCCGCTACATGCTCCACCTCAACTTCAAACCCTGCACCAACAACATGGCGGAATACGAGGCCCTCCTCCACGGTATGAGAGCAGCCAAGGAGATGAACATCAATCGCCTGTGATGCTACGGCGACTCAGACCTAGTCACCGGCCAAGTGGCCGGGACATGCGATGCTGTTTCCCCAACAATGATAGCATACCGCCAGGCCGTCGACCAGTTGGGAGGACACTTCGTTGGCTACTTCGTCGAGTGGATCGACAGGCGTAAAAATGAGGAGGCAGACGCCCTTTCCCCCATCGGGTCGGCTCGACAGGCGCCACCAGTAGGCGTCTTCCTCGACATCATCCACAAGCCCTCCATCAGCCCACCGAAGGAGATCGACGTCGAGATCCCACTGCAACCAGAACTGGCCTTAGTCGCCATGGTTGTGGAACCCAGCGACTGGACAGCACCATACGTCGCCTTCCTAGAACACAAACTGCTACCGAGCAACGAGACAGAGTTGCGAATGATCGTGCCCCGCTGCAAATCCTTCGTCATCATCAATGGCGAGCTCCACAAGCACAGCGTGACTGGCGTGTTCCAGCGCTGCGTATAGCCAGAGGAAGGCCGCAAGATCCTCCAGGACATTCACGCCGGCGACTGCGGCCATCACGCTGGCGCCAAGTCGCTAGTCGCCAAGGCTATGCGGCACGGTTTCTACTAGCCCACCGCACACGCCGATGCCACTGACGTCGTCCAAAGATGCGTCGGATGACAGAAGTACGCCAACCAGACGCACCTTCCTGGTTCGGTGCTCAAGACAATCCCTATCATGTGGCCATTCTCCGTATGGGGCATGGACATGGTCGACCCGTTCAAGAAGGCCCCATCTGGCTTCACTCACCTCCTGGTCGCAGTCGACAAGTTCACCAAATGGGTGGAGGCCAAGCCGATCAAGAAGTGCGACGGCAAGATGGCTACCAAGTTCCTCTGCGAACTCATTTACCGGTACGGCTACCCACACAGCATCATCACAGACAACAGCACCAACTTCGCCAAGGGAGCCATGGCGGAATTCTGTGAGGAGCACGGCATCTGACTCGACCTCGCATCAGTCGCCCACCCGGAGTCAAACGGCCAAGCAGAGCGCGTCAACCAGAGCGTCCTCCACGGCCTCAAATCGCGACTGCAGGTGCCCCTCAAGCGCACCCCAGGATGTTGGGTCGACGAGCTCCCCTCTGTGATATGGGGGATCCGCACCTCCGTTAATCGATCAACCGGGTTCACGCCTTTCTTCATGGTGTATGGCGCTGAGGCTGTAATGCCAACAGACCTGGAGCACGACTCCCCTCGAGTCGCCAACTACGTCGAGGCGGCCAACGAAACCGCCTGCCAAGATAGCGTCGATCAACTTGACGAAGCACGCGACCTGGCTCTCTCCCGCACCGCCATATACCAGCAAGGACTTCGCCGTTATCACAGCCGTCGAGTGCGAACTCGCACCTTCCAGGAAGGCGACCTAGTCCTACGATTGGCCTAGGACAAGAAGGGCATGCACAAGCTCTCCCCTCCATGGGAGGGGCCATTCGCCATAGTCCGAGTCCTTGGCAACGATGCCTACTACCTCATCGACATACGGGGTGATGGCCAGTTGGAGGTCGGAAGGCCATGGAATGTCAACCTCCTCCGGAAGTTCTACACCTAGAACCACACAATGTACTCTGCCAGAATATATTAATGAAATTCATTCGGATCGCACAAATTGTGCCCACTCGCCATATTCTTGTGCCACTCGCACTAGTACACGCAAGCAATACGCCAATTCACGGAAGTCAACCTCTGGTCGAGCGACCGGCACGGCAAAGTAGTGCGGCACAAGGGCACCAGAAGTATTCGGGCCTTGTGTCGTCCATAAAAATGCCAACCCGGAGCCTCCATTGGAGTCGCCTAGCCCGACTGGCCCACCGGGCCAAGACATCCGATACACGCTTCCCACAGCGACCTGCCCCCCACCCTCGAGCAAAGCGACTCGAACGGTTAAGTACCACGCGCGGGGACTCCGCAAAACGGGAACCCCACGCGGCTCGGGAACACACCTAGTAAGAGAGCTGCCTAGGGCTCGCCAAGCGACTGGCTCTCTGGGCCAGGGGAGGAGACGCGTTACAAACAACGCATTCACAACCTGCAATAGGACCATGACCAATATGGTCTAGCACAATGCTCGGGGACTAGTTCACAAACGACCCCACTCGCGCTCGGGGACTCGCCGCTCAGGAGACGCGAGGGATAAAAACAAATGCAAAAACAAATCAAACACATAGAAATAGACAATCAAGTTATACCCCATTAAAGGGCGGATGTGCTCGGGGACTCTCTCAAATTGTTGAACAAAACACTCTCTTAATGATAACACAAGTCGACCAAGTCCCTGCGACATGGATTACAAAAACATCATACAATGACCGCCACTTGGCATCTATTACAACTATTACATTTGCTTACTCCACAGGCCCCGACGAAGAAGAAGCGCCACCACCCTTGACGCGCACAAAGGTCCGCCATGGGTTCGCCGGGTACAAGGTCAGCGACTTCGCCAGCGATGACCGGAAGGGCTGCTCCGACTTCATGTCGCGGTGCTTCGGCTCGGGGTCGCCAGGTGCTAGCACCGTCTCCTGGTACGGCAAAATATCGCCCATCGCCAAGACACGGTCGGCATAAGGAGTGGCCTTCACAGTCAGCTTCAGCACCTCCGACATCTCCACCATGCCGGTCGCCGAAGGATAGCCACTCGTGATGTCGTCCAGATCGAAGTCGTCCAGGAAGTGTGTGAGGCCCAAGCTCAACGCTGTGGCGGCCCCGCGCCTGAACGCGGAGTGTGTCATCCACTCCACAACCGCGGGCACCTCCTCCAGATAGCGCCACACCTCCGTGAGCCCCCCAAGGATGACTTCGATGGGAGACATGCCCTGGAGAGCCGCCTGGACACACAACACCGAGGCCGTGGCAGCATTCACCACGGCAGTCACGCACTGCGAAGCGGTATACGTCTGCACCACCGGGTCGCTTTGGCCTACCACAGCTAGAAAGTCAGATGTCAGTGAAACAATGAAACCCCCAAAAGCAGAGAACCGACAAAAGGATAAGGCAAATGACAGAAACTCACCAAGAAGCTTGCGGCAATTCTCCTTGACGTGCTTCTCCAAAGCGGCTTGGTCATTATGCAGCCCCACGATAATGGAGTCCGTGGCCTTGCGTTCCTCTTTAGCGACGGCGACGGCAGCCTTTGCACGTTCTTCCGAAGAAATCGAGGCCGCCTTAGCATCCTCCAACTCTTTGACTAGGGAGGCCACTTGCTCATTCGCTGCGTCCAGTTCGGCGAGTGGGACATACCCCTCACGGGCCTTGGAGACCTCGTCCGAGAAACCATCTGCAAGTGGAGATGTCAGAGTATTGAACAAAACCAGCTCATAACAAGCAAAGAAGAACAATGTCAAACACTCACCGATCCTCTCCTAAAGCCGTCGGTTCACCTCTTGCACCTCGCGCAAATCACGCTCTAGGCGCTCTCGCGCAGCCTACCGATCAGTCGACTCCCGCTGTAACCCCTGCAAAACAACGAGACCAGCTAAGCATTGGGAGGAAAAGAAAGACCAGTTCCCAGCCGTTGAAATTCAGCGACCAGGAACTCGGGGACTGGAGAAGGAAGAAAAAATTAAGACCAGTTCCCCGCCGCTGAAATTCAGCGACTAGGAACTCGGGGACTAGAGAATACAGGAAAATTAAGACCAGTTCCCAGCCGCTGAAATTCAACGACTAGGAACTCGGGGACTGGAGAATACAGGAAAATAAAGACAATTCCCAGCCGCTGAAATTCAGCGACTAGGAATTCGGGGACTGAACATACCTGTATAGCAGCGCCGAGCATCTTGTGAAGTTCGGCAGCGTCAGTCGACGGGACCGTGAAGGAGGTGCACCCACGGTGGGCCTCGATCTCCGCGTCCATGATCTCCGGGAACTGCGGAGATTGCGCATCCGCACCGCCTGGAAACCCCCTCGCCATAAAGCGGGGGAACATCGCCGACGCCCTGGCAGGGGCGCTCGCCGCCGGGACCGGCACGTCCGGCGCGGACGCAGCTGGTGCTGGCTCTGATCGCGTCGTCGCCCCCTCTTCGACGAGCGGCGCAGCAGCTGGCTCCGCGACACTTTCCCCGGTTGCGGCATCGTCAGGGCCCCCTTCTATTTCTTCGCGACTTCAGCAGACGCGACATCCTCGAAAGCCTTCCTCTTCTTGGGCAGATCACCCTCCCCAGCGATAGTGGCCGGGGGAATCTTGGCAAACGAAGGGCGACCAATCTTCTTAGCCCCCGACCTGTACGAGCCCTTCTAATCAGCACAACCACGACACGAAAGAAGCAAAGCAAATTGGGACAAGGAAGTATAACTTACTTGGCGACTGGAAGAACGCGAAGCCCGGTACTAATATGGGCAGGCTTGTCCAACTTGGGACCCAACTTGCGACTGAGCCCCTGCTCGAATACGTCCGAAGCCCACGAAACCGAGGGCTTCCTTGATGACGAAGCCGCAGTCGCCGGGATCTCCGGCTCCGACGCCGCTGCCTTTGACGGTAGTGGAGACTTGGGCGGCAATACGTCGGTCGCTTCTTGGCTTGGGACTCCCGAGGTCGATGGCGCGATCGAAGCCAGGGGAACCTCTACCACCACCTCCGCGTCCTTGCCCTCCAACCCCTTCGTCGGGATTGCGGCCCTCGGGACCTCGTGCGAGACTTCAGGAGACCCTTCGCCATCGGAGTCGTCGTCCGACCCGAACACCACTGTCGACCTGACCGGTGATGCAGGCCTTTTTGCCGGCGACTTGGGCCGACGTGAGGGCTTTGATTGCGTAGCGGTGCGCCGGGACGTCTGCTCCTAGGCGACCTCGTTGCCTTCTTCAAACTCGTCCAGGCTGCGGCTCGCTTCGACCTCTCGCTGTTTCTGCATTCGGGTCTTGCGGGCCACGGGCGCTGGGGGAGCGACTTCTTCTTCTTCCCTGTCGCTATCGGAAGGATCCCCCTCGGAATCTTCCTCCAGTTCTTGGGGAACTTCTTCATCAAGCGGAGGGAGCCAACCCTCCAATACCTGAAAAAACTGAGAACCACTGCGAGTCAAAACACGCCAAGCAAAAAGAATGAAATCGGAATACGAACGCAGCGATTGGAAAGAAGACTTACTGTAGGGGCTTCGTTCTTCACGGGAGTATACGGGGCGACTCCGACCGCTGCGCCCATGAACTCCGCATCGGTGATCTTCTTTAGGGCGGCCTTGTAATCTTCGGCCTCCCACGACTCCGTGCTGGTGCGAGATGGATCATGTTTCCCGCTGTACTCGTACATCCGGCCTGGACGAGCCACCAGCGGAACCAGGCGCCGCCCGAGCCAACAATTGTAGAGGTTGATCGGAATCAACCCCTGGTCCTTCAGCTTCTGGATCTGATCCATCATTTCCGCGACGGCCATCCGCTGGTCTTCAGGGAGCTTCTATGGCGCCTGTCGGCAGGGCTCGCTCCTCTCGGCGACGAATTCAGGAAGGGAGACCTCGCCGGAGGGAGTAGCTTCCTTGACATAGAACCAACTTTTCTTCCACTCGCTGGCGGCCTTCTTCGGCAGGAGGAGCTTGACGAAGTTGGCCTTTGGCTTCAACTGGAAGGTGGCCCCGCCTGTGGCCAGCATCAAGTCGCCGGACGCCTCGCGCCCGATGCGGCCGTGGAAGAGCTCCAGCCACAGTGGGAAGTATGGCCTGTAGCCGAGGTAGCACTCACAGAAGGTGACGAAGATCGCCAGCTGCTCGATGCGATGCGGACCAAGATCTGTGGGCTTGATCGCGTAGTACGCGTAGAAGCGACGGAAGAAGAGCAAAGTGGGGAACCCTAAGCCCCTCTCGAGATGGCTGGTGAAGTAGATGAACTCGTCGGGCCGTGGCTTCAGCTCGGTCTCGAAAGAGGGGGAACTCGCCAATTCCCCTTGCGGAGCACCCCGGCGTCCTCGAAGGATTTCAGCTGGGCTGTGGTGCACTTGGATTTTCCCCACGAGCCTTTGGGAGGCGCCATTGAGTGAAAAGTGGAATCGCACGACACGAGGAGAATAGGTCAGGAGGGAGCAGAAAGGAAGAGCAAATGAGGAAAGATGAAGAATGCGAAGCAGGATTGCGAAGCTGACCCATCACTCCCCTTATATGGGAAAAGTCACCCGCCAAAATCGGGATAGCCATTACCCACGGTAATTGCGCCGTAGTTACCGTTGGAAATTCCAACGGATAGTTTGACTAAGGTTGACGGTCCAACTCCTTTGGTCCACTCGCCACTCGCCAATCTCTCTTCTCGCTGAAACGACGACTGGGCAGCAATGATGTTCATTAAAGTGACGAGTGGGGTTGTGGGGAAATTCTCCTAGGCATTAATAGAGTCCATCGCCGATTTGACTGGACGCCCAAATTGGGCTCGCCTACTTCAAGCACCAAAGGACGCTCAGCAGTAGGTTTCGAGTGGGCCAAAAGGCCCGCGAGTACGCCTGGAGGATAGCGACTAGACTCTGAGGAAAGGAAAGGCCCATCGACTGGCAACTAGGAGCCCAGAAGCGTAGCAGAAGCCCAGTTGGATTAGGTCAAAAGCCCCCGAATCCTTATCTTGTTCGGGGACAGCTTGTAAACCCTGGCGAGGTGCTTCATATATAAACCTCCCTAGGGTATCGTAGAGACTTACGTTCCATCATACAGCCCCTCAAGCGACTCGCTGCCTAGCCGCCGAGCTCGCCACCCCTGTAACTCGCTCTCTCATAATCTAATCTAGCAGGACTAGGTCTTTACCCTTCGGGGGGCCGAACCTGGGTAAACCCTTGTGCATCTGCCCCCATCTCGCACCACAGATGGCTGCCAACTCTTCCTCACGAAACTCTCAATCGCTGCCTATGGCAGCGACTGCCGTGGCCATTTCCACGACAGTCTACAATAATACAATCAAGCAAAAAGCACTCTCAAAACTAGCATCACAAAACAACACATGAATACAATGAAATGCATGCAAGCACGCAACAAGATCACTTTATTCAACAAGTTGTTAGAACAAAGTTCTGAACATTACACACACCTATTGGTCTTTTTATATAGGTGGAATTTCCAATTGGAACCATTTTAGTGCAATTTGGCTATTTAAAGTAATTTTCTTTTACTAGAATAAGGCATAATTATTGTGATATTTGCTACTGCCATCAAATTATAAGTTTAATTTTTGGTGTTGATGTTTCTAGTCACATGGTTCAATATACAACCAATTGCAAGAGGATTTACTCAAAAATAATTTACACAACAATTTTTATACCCAAATTACTCCACAAATGGTTCTGTATAAAAAGTGATTTTAACCGTCAAAAAGGTACCAAATTATTTCTCCACTGCGTTCTACTCATTTTTATGAATCCATAGACACCAAGTTTGTATTTTTCTGATTTGTGGATCAAAAGTTATTGAATTTCTAAGTTAATCATATATTCTGTCTATTTTCTAAATTAAACAGACGCTCTGGCTGACGTGGCGCTATCCTATTGGCCCATGCCGATTCGGTCGGATCGACTGCTGTGTGCTGTTATATTTTAAGTGGTAACGGACAAACTAGATCAGCCTGTACCCGTTCGACTAAGGATCTAATCTTAGCCGCTAGTGACAGATCCAACGGCTCCTAGGGCTTGGCTGAATCATGCGGCGCTTAACTCCAGGCTCGGCGCGTGGCGGATCTGCGGCGGGCGGCGTATGGATGGGTGATGCTCCGGCGATTCTAAAGGGGGTAGGGGTCCATGGATTATTACCAGATGTTGTGGCGGTCGAGGCGGTCTCGTTGATGGTCGCGGTGGAGAGAGGGGTGCTCGGTTGCGTCCTGTATTCCTCGCCGGAGTTCTTGCCGACGGCAGAGCTCGCATCTCTGAGATGGTGGCGTTGTTCTGGGGCTCGATCAGACAAGTAAAGGGGTCAGAAGAGTGCACCCCGTCCAGTACCATCTAGTAGTGGCCAAAAAGGGGCGGCGGGAACCCTTGCCTTACCGGAATTGTCGACGAACAGCGGCGACAGAGGGAGACGCTGATGGTGACCGTGGCGACGACCTAGGGCATATAAAAAAGCATGGACAGAGTCATTATGTGCAGCAGAGCGTGGCGAAGAGGATAGAACAAAAGGTAGGGTGAGGGGAATTCGGCCTTCACCAGAATCGTCGCCGGAGTGCCGTCGGTGTGCGGCGGCTCGAGCTCACAATTGGAGATCCCGGGGGCTCTCTGGGGGTGGCGTCTGTGAGGAAAATAAAGAGGAGGGAGAGAGGATTAAGTGGCTGGGGCCATAGTGGGGATTTAATCATGCAGTGGTGCAAATTTACTTGAATTCAATCGACAGAGAAATGGTAGGGGCGGGGGAACGAGTTGTTCGTCTCGTGGTGGAAGACGGTGAGGTGGAGGGTGACGTGGGAGTGGGGCCGGGGCGTCACTGAGAGGGGGTCTGAAGGGGGATGGTGAGAAAAGAAACAGAGGGGGAGAGGGTTAGCTGGGTGGGCTTAGTGGGTTTGGTGTTGGGCCGAGCAGGCTGTTGCTGCTGTGTTGTTGTTTTTTTCCCTTTTTTTAGCTTTTCTTTTACCATGTTTTGAATTAGCAAAAGAGTTCCAATTTGATTTAAATTTGTTCCAAATCTTTTCAGAATATTTTATAAAATATAAGCTGGCAATTAGTGCAATTAGAGTATTTTGAATTTGTTTTCTTTTTGAAGTAATATTCATTTAAAAAGGCATGGCACATATGCCTAAGTTTTATTATTTTATAAACCCTTTTCTTATAAAACTATATATCTAGGTCTCCAATAAGGTTCAAAAATATTTCCTTTAGTTTTATTCAATACATCTTTATCATTATATAAATTACTTTTATTCCCTTCAAGTATTTATTTTCCTCTGGAGCTTTATTGACCTTGAGATAATGTCTTTAGTCTTATAAAAATCATTATTTTTTATCCATGGCTCCAAATAGTTTGAAACCAATTCTTGTGGCTTTATAATTTTGTTTACAAATATAGATTACTTAGATATGCTTATGCCCAAATTCTATATGGAACATAGCCATAGAATTGAATTGAACTTGATGTGGTGATTTTCTTATTAGGGTTTAGGTTTTTGGTTTATTCTTTTTCCAAAGGTTTAAATTGTAAGTGTTCAAGATCAAGATACATTTGATGCATGAATGCATTTGATTTGTTTGTCACTTCCTTATTTTAAAATTCATTTTGTTTAAATAAGGTTTTGGTATTTCCATTTAGAAACAAAAATTTTCATTTCCCCCTAAATTTCATCCTTTATTTCTTTTGTTTGTTTATTTTTCACATTTCAAAATTTGGAAAATTTTGGGATGTGAAAAAATGTGATACCTTCTCTTGCTTTCTTGGTTCTTTTATTCGAGTCGAACCTCTCCTATATTTCCATATTGCCAAATCACCTGAAATCAAGCAATCTTCTAGAGAAACAAAGAAACAAACTTGCAAATAAGATTACAACTAATTTTTTTTTGGATTTTTGGTTTAGGAATGCAAAACGGAAAATAAACATGCAATTTTTGAAGAAAATAAATCAAAATAAGAAATAAAAACATCAGTGCAAAGTTTTGGAGGTTTTCAAACCTCCCCCAAGCTTAGGCTATTGTCATGCTCAGTTGTTGCCGTCATTTGGCGGCTGGTGCGGGTACTGCTGGTAGAAGTTAGGGAAGTGAGTCATGAAGTGACTGAAGTTGTGAGTCAAAGCGTTCACATCTTAATTCACATCCTGAAGAGTGTGGTCGATCTCCCCAATGCGTTGGTTGAGCTACTGGAAATCCTGATAGGGACGTAGCCGTACCCCTATTGTGGCTGGTTAGGCCATGGTGCCTAGGCTCCTCTTGGCTGCTGCTGGTGTCCTTCGAAAGCAGGGTTGTGCCCCTGTTCTCCCTCCTTCTCTTGCTCATACTCTACTCATCTTGCTGCCCTTCATCTTCCTCCTCCTCATCCTGCTGCGCGGCCAAGATTTCCGCCACTTGGTCCTTGGTGAGGATCCAAGTGTCCTTCTCCACAATCGAGAAGGCCTCAGGGCATGGCAACTGAACCTACTCAATTTGTGTATCATGAAGATAACTAAACTGATATGCTCAGAACCTTCGGTTAGCATGGTAAACACCAAGGAAGCCACAAACAGCCAAATATTTGACATCCATAAGTTTGGATCCATCAACAGGTTCCATAACAGGTAGTACAATGTTCAATGTATAGGCAAGGTGGGTTACCAATCCACCAATGTGAATATCACCTTTGGTCTTTTTGCTCTGGTGGTGGAAGTGCTGGATGAGTAGAGCGGCAGGACAGGGGCTTTGCGTGGCATTTGGGAAGAGGGCCTTGGTGATCATTGCCATGTCCGCATTGGCCATGGAACCAGTATCACCCCTTCCGAACGTTGTGTTGGCGAGGTATCAAGCAAAGTAGCGAATGGTTAGATTCTGAATGGTGGACATCTTCTTCTGATAGAAGTAACTGCCACCATTAACAGAAACAACTTCCTAGGTCTCTCCACTTGTGATGCTGTAGAGGTTAGTAATATTGGGCTTCCCAGTACGAGGGAGGCTAAAGGCATCGCAGAATTGTTCGAAGCTTATATCATAGTGTTGTCGGTTCATGTTGAATCTGATAGTGCACATGTTACCTTTCTCCATGTGGTCATCGTAGAAGGAAGCAAGGAACTCATGGGTGAGCTCGGTGTAGGTGTCGTGGCTTGCGAAGCTCATCACCGCCAACCCTGACCTGCTGCACATGAGGTCAAAGTCCGTCTTCAACCCCTCCGTGGTGAGAAAGTTGTGGTCGGCCCAACATGTGGGCAACACCCTCCTTGATGCGACAATGTCCATCTTGGAGTTGCGCGGGGCTCGGGCTCCCAAACTTGAGCCCTCTCCCCGTTGGTGCTTGCTCGAATGGAAAAGGCTGCCGATTTTGTTCATTGTGATGCACTGAAAAATTTCACCATAAAACCTTAGGCATATAGTTTCTATATAATATATGAACGATTCTACGTGGAAAAATTCAATCCTAACATGAGAAATTAATAGGGAAAAGTAAATAAGCTTGAGTTCATCCACTAGATCAATGTGAGAGTTTCAACCATGGAAATCTGAAAATAAAGCATGGATAGGGAGAGAAACATACCGATCTATTGATTCCCCCACTCAAACAAACAAAATCCGCGAAGAATCAAGAGTTCTAGGTGGATTTTGAGAGGTTTGGAGAGAGAATATGAGAGAAATAATGAGGAGAGGAGGAATACCTAGCCGTCCTGGTGTGATTTTGTGGTCACACCGGACTATACGGACGGAGATATACAGGCGGGTGGTGGTGCTTTGCCCGTATAGTTGCGGCGGTGCTGCCAACTAGGGTTTCTTTATACAGGGAAACAGCTTTACGGGTGCAACTATACGACCGGATCAAATTGATCCCGCCATATAGTTGGTCGTTAAACTGTCTGTCTCTCGAGATAAATTTCTAAAACTTGCATCGATATCTATACGGCCAGCACTATACGGCCGGAATTTTCATTCCCGTCGTATAGTTGGTCGTTAAACTCCCAGTACCTTTGGAATAAAATTGTACGAAGGCATCGATATCTATACGGCCGGAACTATAAGAATGGAATTTTTATTCCCGCCGTATAGTTGGTTGTTAAACCCTCAGTACCTTTGCAATAAAATTGTATGGAGGCATTGATATCTATACGGCCGGAACTATACAGCGGAATTTTTTTATTCCCGCCATATAGTTGATCATTAAACTGTCTGTGTCTCCGAAGAAAATTTGTTGATGGAAAAGACAACTATACGGCCGAAATTTTTACTCCCATTGTATAGTTAGTCGTTAAACCATCAGTAATCATCAAAAAAATTCTGTTTCTTCGAGGATAACTTCTTATTCCATAACTTAGCGAAATACCAAGTTTTTAACAGAAAATTGATAGTAAAAACTGTCGACCAATATTAGCATATTAAAAGCAAAATTTTAGCTTTTGTAAATAGAAAACTCAAACTTTTATTCTAATTATTATTATCTACTGATTCAATCGAAATTTCTACTAATTTTTGACAGCTGCATCTTCATGGGCGCGCTTCCACAAGAATGTCTGTGAAAATGTGGTGGGAATACGATGAACTTTTTATTCTCTAATCTACTAAATTGACGAAAATGGGTTAACTCTCATTAAGCTTTCATTAAGAGTGGTTGAATAACTCAACCTTTTCTCTCTACTCGAATTCTTACCTTTGGTTGCCCCTTATCAATGGAACTTACCACATGAACTCGTTTTTCCAGCGGAACATATCTTTCCCCTGCTTATAGCTTCTTTGGAAAATACCGGATGATTTCAGCATCATAAACATTGAAGATTATCCTCCCTTCTGCACAATCTACTAACGCTCCTACAATACTGAGGAAGGGTCTTCCAAGTATTATAGATAATCTTTCATCTTTTGGCTTTTTAAAGAATGATAAAAAGAGTGGGAATAACATGCTCGTCTATCCTAAGTAAGACATCCTCAATCATACCAACAAGTTGTTTAGTGGACTTGTCAGCCATCTGTAAAGTTATAGTAGTAGGATAATACTCCCCTAATCCCAATATTTTAGAGAGGGAATATGGCATCACACTAACCCCTGCTCCTAGATCACATAAGGCATTATGAATATCTATTTTACCTATAAAGCATGAAATAGTTGGTATTCCAGGATCTCTAGACTTAGATAATAGCTTCCCGTTAGTAGGATAGCTAGTTACCATAGCAATAGTTTCAGTTATTTCTTTCTTTCTACTAAGAATATTGTGAAGGAATTTACCATAAGTAGGGACTTTGATTGCATCCGCAAATGGAATTTCCAGACAAAGGTCACTAAGTGCCTTTGTAAAAGAATTATAAATTACCTCATCCAGTGCTTTCTTTTTTCGATCTGGATAAGGAAGCCTTTTCTCACCTGACTGACTCTTGTCTTTTACCTTTTTCGGGGGGTCAGGCTCTTTTGTTGCTTTCTTTTGTTGTGGCTTATTGTTTTTATTCTTCTCTACTACAGTAACTTCATCTTCCTTACTTTTTTATTTATCTTCTCTTGGATCAACTGTTTCTGCATCAGAGTCATAATGATCTTCTTGTGCATCATTGTGATCCTCCTACATTTGCTCTTGCATCTCAGTTTCATCTTGAGGATCCACCAACGTATCATCTTCTTGGCTTGCTTCAAGGAAGGATTTTTTCCTTACGCTCCTTTTTAGCTTCGTATTCCGGTGGTCCTAAGGGTCCTGTGACAACCGCACCCCTTCTTGTGACAACATTAGTAGAAACAGAAATATCTTTATCATCACGAAGAAAAAATTGATAACCAGATGCTATTTGTTTGCACTAGGTTTCAATCATACTAACATACTTATGAAATAGTTTTATTTCTTAGCCAATCTCATCATAATTTTTAGTGAGTTTTGCCAAAATCTTTTGGTGTTTTTGGAAATTCTTATGCAAGTTATTATGAGATTTTACTTGTCGATGTTTCAATTCTTGAAAAACTTTTATAGTTTCATATTCTTCAGTTAAAACTTGTAGCAAATCCTATTTGTTTTCTTTAGCAAGTTCAGAAGGTATACCTTTTTCTTTCATAGTTTTACGTACCTCAGGCACAATATCAGGGGTTATTTGAAGCATCCCTTTTTCTGGCTTAATGCCAAAATCAGGAATATATAAAGAATCATTCTTATCCCTAGAAGACATTAATTCCAAACATTCTTTAATAGTAAATGTATTTATTGATCCTCCTTCTGAGAAGTCAAGCATTTCTCTACATTGAGTATGGAGACCATGGTAAAATAAATGGCAAATTGTTAGTTCAGAATAGCCATGATTAGGAATACTATTGATCATCCCAAAGAATCTTTCCCAGGCTTGTGGGTAGTTTTCTCCCACTTTCTGGCTAAAGTTTCCTATGTTCTTTCTTAGTTCAGTTACCTTTTTAAAAGGAAGAAACCTGTTTACGAATTTAGTAATGCAGTTTTCCCAACATTTAATGTAATGGCGAGGGAGAGAATATAACTAGTCTAGAGCTTTACCTTTAAGAGACCATCAAAGTAATTTAAGACAAGAGAAATGTCTTGGCAAACCTTTTGGTCCAAGCGATGTTATCACATCGTCAAACTCTCTTATATGCCTTCCTGGATCTTCATCTTCCCTTCCACTGAAAGCTTTTTCCTGCAAAATTTTAATAATTCCACCATCGAATCGATATTCTCTAACTCCAGGATTAGGGAACTCTATTGGTTGTTTAAGAAATTCAGAACATGGAGTACTATATTCCCTAAGAGTTTTCTCGGGTGTCGGAGGAGTTGTCCTGTAAATAGACATGATTTCCATAATATCACTCAAGTTTTCAACTTCAACTTTATTTGATCTTAAAAGTTTTTCAACAATTTCTTCGCGCCTCTGAGGAGGCACACGCTTAATATAATCCGGCAGGTAGGTCCTACCAGAATGTGTAGACCCTTTGTCTCCTAAGAAGAACATTTTGTAGTAGCAACACCTGAAATGTCAAAAGAAAAATGTAGCATCCCAATTGTCTAACAATTGCAATGCTACTAGCCTAGTCTATATAAATGCTACTTCCTACATATAATTGTTGCATCATCATTATATCATGCTCATGTCATCATGCCACCTTGCATTTGAGCATCATATTAAAACCCTTTTTGTTTTGGTTCTTCTCTCATATGCATTGTAAATTTTATTTGCCTCTTGATATTGTATTTGGTTATTGATATATTGTTTAATGCCCAAGTTGAGTTGGGGGCATATCTTTTATTCCACTCCACCACCCTTTCTTCACCACCTTATAATTCCACCATCCCTTTATCCATGAGCTTGTATTTGATTTTCTTTGGTATTTAATCTAGCTCATGGGAGATAGGATGGATCTACTTCTACAAATTCTTTTGCTTGGCCTTTATTCCACTTCTTGGGAATGCATAATGATAATGCCATGCTATTATTTTGTTTTCACAAGATGAAACCTAGCATTAACATTTATGCATGGGCCATGCAACCATCTCTATTTTTGTCCTCCTTTGTTTTTATTTGATCTTTCGAGTGAATCATCCATCTCCTCTCTACCACTCCTCTGGCTTGATCTAGTTTGTTCTTGCTAAAATCCATCACCCTCCTCTCTCTCTCTCTCTCCTCACCTTCCTCTCCCTTTTCACCTCCATCCATGCATGATCAAGTGGATCATGACTAAAACCCAAACCCTACACCAACTCCACTTATCTAGTTTGGTGCATGCAAGCATCTAAAACCCTAAACCCTGCCCCTACCCCTCTCTCGTCTCTCTTGACACCTCTTGTTTTGATCTTGCTTCAAACCCTAGCTACCATACCACTCCTCTCTCTTAACCCTCCTCCTTAAACCACACCCCCACCCTAACCACCCTATACCGAACCATCCCTCTCCATCCTACCCTAATCACCTACACCTCTACCACCATCTTACACCTAAGCTAAAACCTAAACCTACCTCACCCTCTCCTCTTCACCTTGTCGAGCCCCCCATGCTGGACCCACCGGCCACCCTCTCTCCCTGGCCACACCCCAGCTACCTCCCCCCTGCCCTAGCTACCCTCCACCCAAGCCCTAACCCGAGCCATACCTCCCTCACTCCCAACCCTAGCATCTACCCGAGCCTCCCCTCTCCCTCTCTCTCTGCCGTGCGACCCCACCGGCCCGAGCCTGCCCTGCCTGCCTGGACCAGCCCCACCGAGCCCTACCTGAGCATGTGAAGGAGGAGGAGAAAAGGTAGCCGAGCCACCTTTTCCACTGTCTACCCCGCTCCCACACGCCATCTCCCCCTCTCCCTCCTTTTCCCCCTTCCCCACGACACCTCTGCATCCCCCAGATCTCCCCAGGCCGCTCCCCTCTCCCCTGCCTTCCCTCACCACCGTCTACACCGACGCTGGCCACCGTCTGCTCCACCGACGCTTCTTCGATCTAGCCGACGAGCGCGACGTGGAGGTGGTCGGGGAGGACGAGGAGGCCTCTCTGCATCGCCCTGTACCCGCCGTCAAGGAGGAGAAGGGCTGGAGCCGAAGACCACCGCCGCCACCGACGCCAAACCCTAGCTCCGCCGGCCTCTGCTTCGCCGATGATCCGCTGCTCCCCTAGCCGATCCGACCACACCGATCACTCCGCGGTGAGCATCTCCTTCTCCCTGAAATCCTCCGCGTCATCACCACCGTCTAGCGCTGCCGTTCCTTTCGTCGAGCGCCGTCAGTGCGTCGGGCTTGTCGGTGTTCGCCAGTTCCCTACGCCACCGAGAACCTTACCTAGCCGCGTTGCCCTCTCCTATCAACTCCCCTAGCCTACCGCAGCGGTAATCGCACACAAGACGCGAGGTCGCGGGATCGACCCCTGCATCGAGCCCCGCCTGTCGAACACCGTTTTGTCGTCAGAGATTCAGAGAAGAAGCACAGTGCCGCGTCGCCTTTTTGCACAACCCCCCCCCAGCTTTTTACTCCTAACCCGCGGTCCGCCCGAGCCCACCTGACAGCCGTAGTACCACTTTGCAGTTAGGCGCCTGGGTTTTACACCGCCTCAACCCGCAATCCCCCGCTGTGCCGCGTGGCAGCCTCGCATCCGCCCACTGGCGTGTGGGTCAGCAAAGCCTCGGACCCCACCTGTCATCCACTGTGGCCGGGCGTGCTCATGATGAAGGGTTTTCTGAGCGCTGTGGCGTCCAGTCAGCCAGGCCCCACCTGTCATTGTCTGTGGCTAGATTTGAGCGAGTGACAAAAGTTTCCGTATTTCTGTTTTAATTCAAACTTTTTCAAATTAAATTTAATTCAAATTTCAAATCTGTTTACAAATAACTTTTAAAATATAAACCCAAATAATACAAATAATATATGTTTTGAAATCAGAAAAATATGAGGAATTCAAATATTCCCTTCAAAATATATTTTGGACACTTTGATTTTCAAGTTGATTAAAATTACAATAAAATGCCCTTTTCCCTTAATTAATTAATAACTTTTGTTTTATAACTCCAAATTTAACAAATAATATGTCTAAAATGATTAGCTCGACGAGACCTTTCTGTTTATGCATTCCTTGTTCTGCTTTGCAGCATGCATCATATAAATATAAAGTGTACAGCAACTTATTTGAGTATAAAATATGATTAAAACTCAATAAAATGTTTATTTCTTGTATTCTACACCTCACCCATGCCATGCTACTTTAATGCCATGCAAAGTGTGCATCATTCATCATGGCATGATTGTTTGCTTGTCGCATTGTATTCATATGCTTGTGCACTTTATTTATGTTGGCCCTTGTTTGTTTGGTTCTTCTTCGAATAGACGCTGAGCAGGGGATTTATCAAGAGAACCAGGAGCACTACCCAGATCCTTCTCTCGCTTCAACTGAGCTGCCAGTCAAGCACTACCACATGCTTGCATACATATAGTACCTATTGCCTCTATCTTATTCTTGCATCATTGAGTCGCGATTGCATTAAACTGAATCCCAAGTACTACATAGCTTTTACTTTTAAACTCCACCAAAGCTTGTTCCTCCATCCCATGAGCCATTACTACAGGAGTTGTTTGAGCCATGCGAGTCGTAGAACAGCATGTGTAGGGTATGTGAGTGTCTGATGGATAACGAGGTACCTAAACAACTTAACCTGAGTAGTAATGGGATAACTAATGAAAGTGGCACCGGTGAGCAATATCTGCTATTTGGTTTTTCAAGCTCACTTGTGTCCCGTAGGACCCCGAGTATTTGATTCCTGTTCCTTGAATATTCGCGCTATCCACATCCGGGAGGCCTATGGACCCCCCTGAGCCAGAGCTTGATTCATTCTTATTTCTTGGGGCCACAAAGTAGTTTGGGGCTTTATTACTATCCTGTACTTATGCCATGCTTTACTGCTTTATTTAAGATTGTGCGAGGAATGCACCTGTACTGTTTAGGAAAGCGGAGTGTTTTCGCGGTATCGACAAGCCCAGTCACACTTTCGGGTTCCCAGTCGTTTACAGCCACTGACACAAACCTTGAGTCCGTTTCGGAGTCGGCTAACTTCGTTGCGGGTAGCTTAATGGGGTGGCCCCCTGAAATAATTCTGAATCGTGTGATCGCTTTGTCGTGACTACCTCGTTGGGTTTTGATTTGGTTTTTCCGAGGTTGATCGAGTGTGTGTTGCTATTTGTGCACCCCTGCAGGGTAAAACTTTCTAAAAGCCGTGTCCGCGGTTATGGACGACTTGGAGCACAGTTTCTCGATCATAGACAAGTATAACTAAAGTACCGCTTTTAATTTGACTAAGTACCTGTCTAGTAAATAGTGAAACACTCATGGAATGGATAATAAAACTGCCAACGGATGGGGGGGTTGTTCGTCCGCTTCCTCGTTGGTAAGCGAGGAGGAGGATGGATCTGTTAATACTGCCGTTATAACTGTTGTTATTAATTCACGGACATCCGTCTATCTGTGGTTAGGCGGATGGTTAGCGAGTATCTATAGAATTGATAGGTATTATCTTTTGCTGCAATTGCGTCACCCCAGGTTGTGTCCCCTTTAGAGGCATAAAGACTTGCTGAGTACCCCTAGGGTCTCACACGATAAATTGTTTGATTCAGATGAATAGGTAAACTCGCAAGATGGATACTGGGTGGAGGAGACGGACGATGTGGGCAACGATCATTCGGTGTAGAGATTCCGGGAACGGGGATCCGTGAGATCTGTGGGCGGGATGTGTTTATTTATGGGGCATCTTATGCCGATTTGCTTCTTATCCGTACTCGGATCTTGTTTTCCGCTTCCGCCTGATACTCTGATGTTTGATGTATGAGGAGATATCCTAAACTATTATATCTATCTAGGATATTTGGATCTTGCCGTATGGCGTTGCAATATTTCTATTGCTTTTAGATGGAATGGCTCTGAGGACTGTTGTATGGTGGCTTGCATACATACTCATTTGTGTATGTAGTTGATCCCTTCGCCGACACGCCTCGTTCTTGTCCCGATGTTTGGAAATGGTTAGGACGGCCGAAAGGTTCTACTGTGAGTGGCATTTGGGCCCCAATACTATTTTAACCATTTCCGCTCATCCAGGCTTGTAACTAGGAGCGTAATTCACCGAGGTAGTTACAATTGGTATCAGAGCCATCCCGCCCTTCAGGGTCTCAGCCAAATGGTCGTTGTCAGTCTAGCAAATATTTTTGGTAGTTATGTATACTAGGGAAAAACAACAACGTGAGAGTAGGACTGCTTCCACTTTTCTTCTTACCCAACCACCCACCCTTTTCTGGTAAGGAAGTGTAACGTTTTCAATCCTCTTCTTAAAATTCAAACTAGGATTCACGTGTTCTGGGTTTCCGTAGTACCATAGAAAGTGTGTGTGTGTGAGTAATTCCTTGTCTATCTATTGCATCCAATTTGTTATCTCAATCTGCCTTTGGTTATCAACTGTTGGTACATTCCATACCGACAGGCTTTTGAAAACCGGCGCGATCTATCTAACTCCTTGTTAACCGGTGCCCTCTTCTTAAGGGTGTCCTTCCTTCTAGCAACTCCACATTGTGTGAAACCATCGGTTGCTAATCTCTACCTGATAAGTGATTTTGCGCATCTATTGGTATTTTAATGCCGAAAAATGCGGAAAATTTTTCTTTGATACATCTGTGCTTCCACACTCCTTTCCAGTCGTGTGTGAAACATTATCTATCTCCCTTTTATCAGCATGTCCATGCTAACTCATTCTTTTGTCACCGGCGCTTAATCCTAGAGTTCTTTTCATCTCCAATTCTTTTGGGCTAATTACATAACATGTGTCGATCCGATGTTGGTGATTGTAATTTGGTTCTCAGCATAGCTATAGGACACTTATCATGAGTGGAATATGGAAAATTCTATCTGTTTTTTCATCCTCCATATGATGGCGGTTATCTCCTGTGATCTTGAGTTATACCGTGATCATATCTTTATCATATTCAAGTATCTTTGGCAATCCGGAGTTTTCTCAAGGCACTACAGTGGTCTATCATCTGTTCATCATGCTGCACATCTTTTTGAACTCCATATCTGCAAAATTCTCTTTGAGACGAGAGAATTGCATCTTTTCGTCTCTGGTAGCTTTGCTTAAGGTATGAGCTATCATCGGTTCTTGTCCAAGATCTCTTTATCTTTGTAACCGGCGATCCGATCGACAATGTGAACCAGGTGACATCTCTTTTTCTTCCGAAGGACCAGATAATCTATTCTTCCAGTGCATCTTCTTCAACACGAACCCGTGCTCTTAATATTGATCTTTCTAAGAGCGTTGAGCTCAGAAAGTGTTTCGAGCATTTGTTCGTTTCTCCCGCCTCTTGAACTTGATATTCTGGGAATATCCTGTTAATCCATGGGGGTGTATGTTGATAATATGCTTGCCTATTCGATATCAATGGAAGGACATGGAAGATCATCTGTGTCCCTTTCTCTCAAGCTTCGTGAGCACTGCCTGTGTGCAAAGTCTCAAAGTGAGAGTTCTGACTTTTTGAAGTCACCTATCTCGGCCACGTCCTTCTGCTAAATAGATCGCTTCAATTCTGGAATCAGCAAGTCCATTGTTAATTCCATCTTCCACCTTCAATCAAACCCGTAGTTTTCCTTGTTGGCAAGTTATCATCGTTGTTCCGCTAAAGATTTTCCTCAAGACTGCTAAATCTCTCTCAATCTTTTCAAGAAGAACATGGAGTTCTTTCACCTCAGTCTCGTCAAGTGATCTCTTGAAACCCTCTCGCTCTGTCGTCTATGCTCAATCCACCGGAGGCCATGGAGACCTTCTAGATCTTGTTTCATTCCGTTCAAGTTGGTGCTATCTTTTTCATGTCTGAATCTTGCAGTTGTTCTCCGTAATCTTCCTTCATATCTTTCTGGTGGCTTGGTACTTCAGACATGACGACAACATCATCATCTTTATCTATCTATGAATCCGGCGAATCGTTTGCATCTATCCTTGTTTTCTAACGAAGTTCCATGAGTTTTTGTCAATACCTTCAGTCTGTTTCGGTAGTTGGGTTGCATGGTTTTCTTATTCATGTGCGGAGTAATGCTTTGAGTGCGGGATGGAGTAGCTACCATACCACTACTCTTATCATTTGCTCTTGTACATTGAATTGGTGAATTAATGTGATTTCACTCTTTCCACGGAAGTTAGAAGTGGCCTTTATCCCTCGATACTTTACTTCCGTCCTTGTTTTCCGGAGTGCTCTCTCGAAGAAAGTAATCAATAATCTCTTGTTGGTAATCTCGTCTTTTCCTACACGGAGCAAATCTTCAATTATCTGGTGGAACAAACGCAAACTCTTTTCTGTCCTCGTCATTCTACCGATGCTTGACATCCCCAAACAAGATGAAAGGAAACCATCTCCCTTTGTTTCATCAATTCTTTTTCTGTGGTAAAGCCAATTATGGTTGATGCCATCAGCCGCAAATCTATTGCGTTAGCCTCAAGGCTAAAGAAAGCAATAAGTATCTCTACAATAAACTCCAGATCCTCCATATTCTTTGCTTCTCGGGATCCCACCATGATCTATCTTCACATCCATCTCTAGGAGTTATATCCGCGCACCTCAATTGCGTGATCCTTTGGGTTCTTACCGACGCAAGGAGAATCTAATCCGACGATGTCTAACTAAATCTTTCTGTTGATATCAAGGGACTCTATTGTTTGAAGGCAATATTGTTTCCGAACTTCATTTCTCAAATCCGAGAGAAGATACGATGCTATTGTCATAGTGGTTCAAACCTCTCCAACCTAGTCTTCCGGCGACACAAAGGTTCATCCTCTATAGTATCGATAAATCTTTAATCTTAACGGTGTGTCCTTCTTTATCCATGATACATCATCTTTTACTTTTCCTTCACAAGTGGTTCTATTCTTTTATCATGTTTCTTGAGAAAACCGGAGCTATGTTCATCCTATCCTTCTTGTCTCACGACAAACCTTCAACTCTTTTAACCCGTTGTTTCTCAAGCAAAACGCAAGACTCGCAACAAGTCTAGCAAGTTTTGCAAGGTGTAGTGGTCGCACCATTCCGTTGTTCATCAACTTGGGAACGTGAGGGTCACCTTCGTTCGAACACCCGCATCTCCTTGTGTTGTTTTCTTTTTCCTAGGAATCTCGGGGCGAGATTCTTGTTTAGTGGGGGAGAGTTGTAGCATCCCAATTGTCTAACAATTGCAATGATACTAGCCTAGTCTATATAAATGCTACTTCCTACATATAATTGTTGCATCATCATTATATCATGCTCATGTCATCATGCCACCTTGCATTTGAGCATCATATTAAAACCCTTTTTGTTTTGGTTCTTCTCTCATATGCATTGTAAATTTTATTTGCCTCTTGATATTGTATTTGGTTATTGATATATTGTTTAATGCCCAAGTTGAGTTGGGGGCATATCTTTTATTCCACTCCACCACCCTTTCTTCACCACCTTATAATTCCACCATCCCTTTATCCATGAGCTTGTATTTGATTTTCTTTGGTATTTAATCTAGCTCATGGGAGATAGGATGGATCTACTTCTACAAATTCTTTTGCTTGGCCTTTATTCCACTTCTTGGGAATGCATAATGATAATGCCATGCTATTATTTTGTTTTCACAAGATGAAACCTAGCATTAACACTTATGCATGGGCCATGCAACCATCTCTATTTTTGTCCTCCTTTGTTTTTATTTGATCTTTCGAGTGAATCATCCATCTCCTCTCTACCACTCCTCTGGCTTGATCTAGTTTGCTCTTGCTAAAATCCATCACCCTCCTCTCTCTCTCTATCCTCACCTTCTTCTCCCTTTTCACCTCCATCCATGCATGATCAAGTGGATCATGACTAAAACCCAAACCCTACACCAACTCCACTTATCTAGTTTGGTGCATGCAAGCATCTAAAACCCTAAACCCTGCCCCTACCCCTCTCTCCTCTCTCTTGACACCTCTTGTTTTGATCTTGCTTCAAACCCTAGCTACCATACCACTCCTCTCTCTTAACCCTCCTCCTTAAACCACACCCCCCCTAACCACCCTATACCGAACCATCCCTCTCCATCCTACCCTAATCACCTACACCTCTACCACCATCTTACACCTAAGCTAAAACCTAAACCTACCTCACCCTCTCCTCTTCACCTTGCCGAGCCCCCCATGCTGGACCCACTGGCCACCCTCTCTCCCTGGCCACACCCTAGCTACCTCCCCCTGCCCTAGCTACCCTCCACCCAAGCCCTAACCCGAGCCATACCTCCCTCACTCCCAACCCTAGCATCTACCCTCCCCTCCCCTCTCCCTCTCTCTCTGTCGTGCGACCCCACCGGCCCGAGCCTGCCCTGCCTGCCTGGACCAGCCCCACCGAGCCCTACCCGAGCACGTGAAGGAGGAGGAGAAAAGGTGGCCGAGCCACCTTGTCCACCGGCTACCCCGCGCCCACACGCCATCTCCCCCGCGCCCTCCTTTTTCCCTTCCCCACGACACCTCTCAGATCCCCAGATCTCCCAGCCGCCCTCTCCCTCGCTCCCTCACCACCGCCTACACTGACAAGCCCACTGCCTTCCACCGACGCCTTCTTCGATCTAGCTGACGAGGCGGACGTGGAGGTGGTCGGGAGGACGAGGAGGCCTCTCTGACTCCCCTAGCCGATCCGACCACACCGATCACTCCAGGTGAGCATCTCCTTCTCCCTGAAATCCTCCGTCATCACCACCGCCTAGCGCTGCTGCCTTTTCGCCGGCCGCCGGTTGTCGGGCTTGTCGGTGTTCGCCAGATTCCCACGCCACCGAGAACCTTACCTAGCCGCTGCCTCTCCTATCAACTCCCTAGCCTACCGCAGCGGTAATCCGGCCACACAAGACGCGAGGTCGGGATCGACCCTGATCGAGCCCCGCCTGTCGAACACCGTTTTGTCGTCAGAGATTCAGAGAAGAAGCATAGTGCCGCGTCGCCTTTTTGCACATCCCCCCCAGCTTTTTACTCCTAACCATGGTCCGCCGAGCCCACTGACAATGTAGTACCACTTTGCGCTTAGGCGCTGGGTTTACACCGCCTCAACCGAATCCTCACAGTTGCTGTGGCAGCCAAGATCCGCCATCGGGCGTGTGGGTCAAGAAGTCTCCCACCTGCCATCCATCCGGGCGTGCTTCAGCGTGTGAGAGGGTTTTCGAGCTGGCTGGCCCAAGCCAGCCCCACCTGTCATTGTCTCGTGGGCTAGATTTGAGAGAGTGACAAAAGTTTCAGATTTCTGTTTAAACTCAAACTTTTTCAAATTAAATTTAATTCAAATTTCAAATCTGTTTACAAATAACTTTTAAAATATAAACCCAAATAATACAAATAATATATGTTTTGAAATCAGAAAAATATGAGGAATTCAAATATTCCCTTCAAAATATATTTTGGACACTTTGATTTTCAAGTTGATTAAAATTACAATAAAATGCCCTTTTCCCTTAATTAATTAATAACTTTTGTTTTATAACTCCAAATTTAACAAATAATATGTCTAAAATGATTAGCTCGACGAGACCTTTCTGTTTATGCATTCCTTGTTCTGCTTTGCAGCATGCATCATATAAATATAAAGTGTACAGCAACTTATTTGAGTATAAAATATGATTAAAACTCAATAAAATGTTTATTTCTTGTATTCTACACCTCATGCCATGCTACTTTAATGCCATGCAAAGTGTGCATCATTCATCATGGCATGATTGTTTGCTTGTCGATTGTATTCATATGCTTGTGCACTTTATTTATGTTGGCCCTTGTTTGTTTGGTTCTTCTTGAATAGAAAGGTGGGGATTTATCAAGAGAACCGGGAGCACTACCCAGATCCTTCTCTCGCTTCAACTGAGCTGCCAGTCAAGCACTACCACATGCTTGCATACATATAGTACCTATTGCCTCTATCTTATTCTTGCATCATTGAGTCGCGATTGCATTAAACTGAATCCCAAGTACTACATAGCTTTTACTTTTAAACTCCACCGAAGCTTGTTCCTCCATCCCATGAGCCATTACTACAGGAGTTGTTTGAGCCATGCGAGTCGTAGAACAGCATGTGTAGGGTATGTGAGTGTCTGATGGATAACGAGGTACCTAAACAACTTAACCTGAGTAGTAATGGGATAACTAATGAAAGTGGCACCGGTGAGCAATATCTGCTATTTGGTTTTTCAAGCTCACTTGTGTCCCGTAGGACCCCGAGTACTTGATTCCTGTTCCTTGAATATTCGCGCTATCCACATCCGGGAGGCCTATGGACCCCCCTGAGCTAGAGCTTGATTCATTCTTATTTCTTGGGGCCACAAAGTAGTTTGGGGCTTTATTACTATCCTGTACTTATGCCATGCTTTACTGCTTTATTTAAGATTGTGCGAGGAATGCACCTGCATTTAGGAAAGCGGAGTGTTTTCATGTATCGACAAGCCCGGTCCACACTTCGGGTTCCCGATCGTTTACCATCGACACAAACCTTGAGTCCGCTTTGAGTCGGCTAACTTGCTATGGTAGCTTAATGGGTGGCCCTGAAATAATTCTGAATCCGTGATCGCTTTGTCGTGGATGCCTCGTTGGGTTTTGATTTGGTTTTTCCGAGGTTGATCAGTGTGTGTTGTTATTTGTGCACCGCAGGTAAAACTTCTGAAAGCCGTGTCCGCGGTTATGGACGACTTGGAGCACAGTTTCTCGATCATAGACAAGTACCGCTTTTAATTTGACTAAGGACATGCCTAGTAAATAGTGCAACACTCATGGAATGGATAATAAAACGCCAACGGATGGGGGTTGTTCGCTTCCTCGTTGGTAGCGAGGAGGAGGATGGATCTATTAATATTGCCGTTATAACTGTTGTTATTAATTCACGGACATCCGCCTATCCGTGGTTAGGCGGATGGTTAGCAGTATCTATAGAATTGATAGGTATTATCTTTTGCTGCAATTCGTCACCCTGGTTGTGTCCTTTAGAGGCATAAAGACTTGCTGAGAAACCCTATGGTCTCACACGATAAATTGTTTGATTCAGATGAACAGGTAAACTCGCAAGATGGATACTGGGTGGAGGAGACGGACGATGTGGGCAACGATCATTCGGTGTAGAGATTCCAGGAACGGGGATCCGTGAGATCTGTGGGCGGGATGTGTTTATTTATGGGGCATCTTATGCCGATTTGCTTCTTATCCGTACTCGGATCTTGTTTTTCGCTTCCGCCTGATACTCTGATGTTTGATGTATGAGGAGATATCCTAAACTATTATATCTATCTAGGATATTTGGATCTTGCCGTATGGCGTTGCAATATTTCTATTTCTTTTAGATGGAATGGCTCTGAGGACTGTTGTATGGTGGCTTGCATACATACTCATTTGTGTATGTAGTTGATCCCTTCGCCTGCCGATTACGCCGCCCGTTCTTGTCCTGATGTTTGGAAATGGTTCGGACGGCCGAAAGGTCTACCTGTGAGTGGCATTTGGGCCCCACCGTACTATTTTAACCATTTCCGCTCATCCAGGCTTGTAACTAGGAGCGTAATTCACCGAGGTAGTTACAAAAAACACTTAGCGCTTAGCTCCCCGGCAATGGCACCAGAAAATAGCTTGATGTCTGCAAGTGCAAAGATTGTTTGTAGCTAGTTTCAAAGTTCAGATATCGATCCCATAGGGAGCCCAAAGGTAAGTGTTTATTGGTGAAGTATCTGTCACACCCGAAGTTGTCACGGGTCTTTGAGTGAATTGACTGCAAGCGATGAAATAAGAATGGGGTTTTGATTAAATGCGATAAATTTAAATAGAACTAAAATGTAAACTTCAGAAATAAAATGCATAAAAGTAAAGAATGACTTTGTTTGTTTGTTGGTTTCTGCAGATGGTGAAAGAAGGTGCGGGGAGATTCAGTTCATGGTGATAGTGAATGTGCTAGGTGGACGAATATGAATGTAACAATTATAATCTTATAGATATATGTGTAGGCGAGCAACCCATAATTAGCCGAAACTCCTCTTGGTAGATTTCATACCAACTTCAATAATCCTACTAGCCTGCTACCAAAAGCATGGTCAGACACTAGACGATCAAGACCCTTCAGTTCACTTAGTTATTAAGCTCCTTGGACCGGACTAATGCAATAAGAATAGTGGTTACTCTTTATCTCGAGTCAACTAGCTTTCCATTGATATCCCTGTGTCACCCAGGGTTCACCGGTCCACTAGCGACCAAGATCTTATCTGTGTAGAACAAGGTATCATGTTGTCTAGGCCCTTAATTGGGAAACAAGCATTAAGCATCCCAATGATAGTCAAGCACACACAATATAGTAATTAGAATCAATCACAATACTAGTGGAAAATATATGAAGGCACATCACATCTCATCAATCCCCTACATCTCCCACACCCAAGGGAATTACTCACACATGAGAGAAGAACGGATCATCAATATAATCAAATAAAGGGAATTCCTCTTGGTATTACCGTGGAGATCCACAATAAGAATAGAAAAATATCCAACACAATTCAAGATGGGAAGAAACAATCTCAAACCCTAGTCTTGCAAGGTGGAGATCCCTCTCTGTCTCAAGTACAAGTAGTGGCTATGGAGGTGTATTGGCTAGGAGGTCAAAGATCAAGGAGCAAGATGAAGAACGTCTTCTCCTTCTTCTCCGGATTCCTTCTTTCTCCCTTCTGGATGGTGTGGTGGCTGCTGCGTTGTGTTTTCGTCCCCCGTCCCTTCATGGAAGTTGTCCCTTTTGACAAGACAGAGGCGGCTATATCTATACAGCAGGAACTATACGGTCATTCCTGCCGTATAGTTGGTCGTTAAACTGTCTGTGAGCTCCCCTTGCGTGCTTCCAAATTGGGCTTGCTTGTTTTCTCCAAAATATCGTATTTCTCTAGTTAAATCCTTCTATTGACATTCAGAACCTAAAACACGCATTAAAATCCAAGTTTTCTTCACTACCAAAGTACTAGTGTTAGGTAAAGCCAGAAAACGATCAAATCCAGGAGAAAACCATCAATAGAAGCCATAAAAAATGTGTCGAATCTCACAGCTATCAAGCCGCAAGAACCTCCATGATGACTTTGTGAAGAAAGCCAAGCTCCAAGAGCAACATTTCAAGACGAGGAAAACCAAGATGTAGAAGGCGCAACAGTGAAAAAAGGAGCGCTTGGCACAAGCCCTTACTAACCTTGAGGAGGCGAGGAAAGCCTGGGATGACACCATGCACATACCGATTCACTTGGCCAGGAGATTACAGACTCCTAATAGCAGATCAAACCATCGGTCGATGTTGAAGATCATCGCAACCAGGAGGAGACGAAATGTCTAGTGCTCGAGAGGCAGTAGTGTAAGATATACCAGGAGCTCACTCTGCATGCTACAGCTAGCTTGGGAAGCTTCAGCGTGAATCTATACTGGTGCCCTTGTGGATGCCGGTGAAAGTGGTGCCTATCTCAAGCATTTTGACTGGATCATGGACGAGCTGGAGAAGGCTGCATCACGCTACAAGAACTTCCTCGAGAAGGAATGACGTAACCTACTACATGCCGTCGTGACTCAACTATTCTCCAACCTCCATCAGATCGACACCCACTTCCCCTCAAAGAACCTCCTGAGAGAAGTGAAGCACTCCAAGACAACTCTCCCCCAGGATCGTCGAATTTCAGGAGATCGTGGGGAAGCGTGTGGAGGCTTTCGTTCAGAGGTTTTCACAAAACAAGGAGGGGAAGACCAGTCAAACTTCTGGCGTTGCCATTGGTGCCATGGGGGACCAAGGAGGCGAGAGTGGGGACGATGTCATCGAGAGCGACAGGTCGAGCAGCAAGGAGGATGACGAGGAGTCCGCCGATGGCAGCGCCTCTTCGTCTCTGTCCTAAAAAGGTGTTTGATAGCTCGCGTGCCTACCACCCTATGCGAAGGTCAAAATTTCTGATGGTGGGGCCACCTTTTGGATATTGTACATGGTATGTTCCGCTTAATACTTGTGGAGGAGACTTTAATACGTATGTGTTATTGTTAGAATCTTGATGGAGTTGTCACGAATTCCTTGTGGTTTCCAGCCCGTGCAAGAGGGATTCCATTGCGAGCTACGTTGTAAGATCCTTGTGGATGTACCTGTAATTTTTTATTTGGCGTAGGCCTCTCAAGAAATGGGTGTTGCCACGAGACGTTTGTGTATGTGGCTACCAGGTATCCTTGGTCCTGTGATGTCCTTGGGGAGGAACTATGGATTTAGCATGTCTTTTATTTCGCGAGGTGGTGGCCTCTTTATTTGTTATCCTGTTGGTTCCTAACACGAGTAACCATATGGTAGCTACGTTTCCTGTTAGTCCCTCATGGAGTGGGTTGTAGAAATTGTATGTTCTAGGTTACGTGATGAGAGATCATCCTCATAAACCATCCCGTAGGTTCCTTAGGGAGGCAACTATAGGACCCACACTTATCCTGTTAGCTTCTCGGGGAGGCATCCGTAGGTATAGTACATATGGGATCATTATGAGGAGGTGAGATCTCTCATAGGTTGTCTTGTGAATTCCTCATGGAGGAATCCATGGTACTTGTGTTTTTCCCATTGGCTCCTCAAGGAGGCGGCCATAGGTTTTACATGTTCGAGACTTCCTAAGGGGCAAATACCCTCGTGAGCTACCCCGTACGTTCCTCGTGGAGGAAACCGTAGGGCCCGTTCTTGTCTTGTTAGCTTCTCGGGGAGACAGCCATAGGTATAGTACGTATGAGACCCTTCAAGGGCATGGTTACCCTCGAGAGTCGCCCAGTAGGCTCGCCGTGGGGGTAGCCATAGGACCCGTAGGCTCCCACAAGGCTCCTCGAGGAGGTAGCCATAGGTTTTACATGTTCTAGTGCTCTGCTTGGTGACGAATGCGCTTGAGCAGTTTGCGCCGTATGTACTCACTAGTGTTGATGTGTATTATACGAGTGTTTTAAGAACCGAGAACCTTTGGTGAGGTGACTTTATTGCTAGAGCTAGTACGCAAGTGCGATCTTGAATCTTTGGCCTCTAGCATTGACGGGGGTGGTCTAGTTATAGACACCATGCCTAGCCCCGCTCGTATATATATGTGATAATGTTACGAGCGCATGGGTAGAAAATTTTGTAGATCGTAACATTTTTCTGATGACGTTTAATCACAAGGCAAAAAATCGGTGAAGGTTTTCTAATGTTTGACACAATGTTGCCCTGATCGTGAACGAGGCTTTAGGAAAACGAGCTTGTAAAGAAGGGATAGGTTAGATGTCACCTTTGAAGAGGGGGAATAGCTTACTGCTTGTGGAGGGTGCATCATTATGGGTGCCAGAAGGGACAAAGTGGCATGGCCGTCCGGGCCTCGTGGAGGCAGCCCACGGGTGCATGACCACAACTGTGTGGATAGGAAACTAGGGCCTACCAAGGTCGAATGTTTCGGCTCTTGGGATCCCCCAGCACCTTCCTCATTGAGGCTCTCTTCTTCGTCCTTATGTCGTGGTTTGAAAGCTCTGGCTCAGCGACCCCTTTCCTTGCTCCTTCCGATGTGACTGCCTTGTGTGTCGCCGCACTCATCACCATGCTTGTGCTTCTTATGATCATCGTATTACTTTTAGATCATCTTGAGTTTGAATCATAGGTCGGTGTCATTCCCCAACTTCTGGTGGAAAACACAAAATGGGCGACAGTTGCTTTCGCCCTTCATGTTCTCCTCACGAGGGCTCTTCTCCTTGGCTTTGACCACATGGGCGACAAGGGACTTGCTTCTGGCCCTAGTGGGAACCACTACACGTGGGGGGGGGGGGTTGCTGTCCTTATCGCGGGCGAATAGGCGCCCTGCTTCCACTTTTGTGCACCAGTCAACCATCATGAAGAGTTATGCCACTATGGATAGGTTCTCGATGTGGTACCCAATCTTGTCGAGCACCTTGTTGTCTATGACGCCCTCAGCGAAGGAGGTTATGACCCTTGCATCCGAAATCCTAGGGATCTTGATGCGACACTAGTTGTAGCGTTGCAAGTACTTGTGGAGAGCTGATACGTCCATTTTGCATCACTATTCTATATCATAATTTACTATTATTCATTGATATATTTCATATTAAGAGATGATACTTAGGTTATTTCATCTATTTTTGCATGGTTGATGACTTTTGGAGCATGGACCGCTGTAGTCAGGATTCTGATGGAAAAGGTGCTGTTTGGAGGCAAAATTCGCGAAGATCAGAAAATCCGGGAAAATACATGGAAAATCCTATTTTTCCAGAAGACGAAGAAAATCCTATTTCGTCGAGGGAATTCCTTCCCGGAGAGGGGAGATCGTCGCCATCAACACCACCATCAAGCTAGACTTCATCGGGATCATCATCATCATCACCACCATCACCCTCATCACCATCTCCATACCGCTGTAACAATTGGGTGGAATCTTGCATAGTTCTTAGGGGAAACTTTCTTGGTGTTGATTACTCTTTGTAGTTGATGCTATTGAGTGAACCATTAAATTATCGTTTATGTTCAGATTGTTACACATCATTATTCCATCTCTGATCATGATCCATATGATGTCTTGTGAGTAGTTCGTTTTGTTCTTGAGGACATGGGAGAAGTCATGTTGTTAGTAGTGGAATTGTGTTGAGAAAGATTCAATAGTTTGATATTTAAGTTGTGGTGTACTTCTTCTAGTGGTGTCATGTGAACATCGACTACATGACACTTCACCTATATGGGCCTAGGGGAATGCATTGTGTATTTGGCTACTAATCGTAGGGGTTGCCAGAGTGACAGAAACCTGAACCCCCGTTAGGAAACCATTGCACAAGGAACGTTAGGATCTTAGATTTTAAAGCTATGGTTAGGTTTCTACCTTAATTACTTTCTTGTACTTGCGGATGCTTGCAAGGGGTATAATCACAAGTATGTATTAGTCCTAGGAAGGCCGGTACATTAGCACAGGTTCACCCACACAACACTTAGCAAACTAAAGAAGATTAATCAACTATATGAAGCGAAAGCACTTGACGGTATTCCCATGTGTCCTCGAGAACGTTTGGTCATCTTAAGTAATACAACCGGCTTGTCCTTTGCTAAAGAAAGGATTGGGCCACTTGCTGCATTTATTCTTTTTGGCTTTTATTTACCCGTACTTTATTTACTTGCATTATCAAAAACCCCCAAAAATCCGTTTGCTAAGTGTTTGCAGAGAATTCCTGATCCATACCACTAGCCAAATACCTCTCGTCCTCGGGTTCGACACTCTTACTTATCAAAAATACTGTGATACACCCCCTATACTTGTGGGTCATCAAGACTATTTTCTGGCGCCGTTGCCGGGGAGTGAAGCGCTATTGGAGAGTGGAACTGGTAAAGGAAACCTCTACTATGAGTACTGTTTATTTCTGTTAGTTGCTTTATTTTCAATATGGATAATTCGCTGAGTCTCTTATTTCGTAATGCTACTACCACTGCTAAGGTAGTAGATGAACCACCACCTGCTGAGAATGATACTTTTCAAATACCTACAAGAGTTATTGATCGTGTTATGGATAACTACTATGTTGGGTATGGAACTGTCCATCCCGGTGATCATTTACTCTTTATACACGAATTATGCGGGTTGTTCAAGTGTGCAGGTATTACTACAAATCAAGTCAAGAAGAAGTTATTCTCATTATCACTAAAAGGAAGAGCTGAAGAATGGTATAAGCTGCTGAAGAATGGTCAAGATTTTGAATGGGAGGAAATAGTACCTCTCTTTTATTCAAAGTTTTATCCTCCTAGTGAGATTCATAAAGATCGGAATCAAATATACAACTTTTGTCCTCTTGCTGGAGAGAGTACAGCTCAAGGTTGGGGGAGATTTGTAACATCCCAAAACTTTAATCCAAGGTTATAAAGATCCAAATCATCAAAATTAGGGTTAACAAAAACTTTTTCAATTGAAATTATCAAAGCATTCATATGTGTGTGCATTTAAAATAGGAGTTGTTTGAATTGCCATGATTAAGTGATCCATTGCTTGTAAAATAATTTTTAGGTGAAATAAACATCATCTAGATCATCCCCAAACAAATCCCAAAGAAAAACAAATCAAAATGAATAAAAGAAGCAAATGGTCATTTGTGCCATTTTAATCAACATGCCTACTTTGGCTATTCCTAGTACTCAATTCTTAACAGAAACAATTGTGGATCTTTGCACCCCTTGCTAGTACACATAATGATGTACCAAGGCCCACTTTGTGATCTGCCAAAAACGTTCAAACACTAAATTTAATTGGCAGTGGAAAATTGAATCTATTTCATATGGGAAGATCCCACTATTTCAAAAACCAATCAAACAAGCTCAAATTTCAAAACCCAAGCACCCACAGAGTCTCAAGCTTATGCATACCACACTCACCAAAAATATTTTCAAAATTCAAAAAGAAAGTTCTTGCGGCCATTTCATTAAACACATGGCAGGCAGAATCAAACACTAATAGCTAGCTCACTGTTTACAATAGGGTTTTGCCCCCAATTGATCTCCATTTAATCCCTTGGTCTCCCCTTGATGCAACCAAGGCCTAACCAACCCATCCCCTACCCCCTAGAAGCATGGCCATGCCAAGCCGAGCACATGCTGGCCGGCCGACCATGCCATCGCTGCAGCAGACCACCTCCCTCTCTATCACCATGTCTACTAGCTATCTCTCACCTCACCGCCACTCTCTGTCCCCCCCCGAGCCGAGCTAGACCGTGGACCACCGCCAAAGCACCGCACACTGCCTGTCTGCACCATGCCGAGCATGCGCCAGAGCACCGCGCCCGACACGCGTGTACACGCCGCCCTCGACCGCAGCCCGAGCCCACTGCTCCGCCACGACCCAGGGAACACGCCAGACATGCCCATTCGCCGCCCAACACACCACAGCCACCGCTCGCCGCTGAGACCGCCGCCTCTGCCGCTCAGAGCGCCAGCTCCGCCCGACCGCATACCACCGCCCCTAGGCCCACATTCACTTCATAGAGCACTGCCCAGGAGACCAGCGACCGCCCCTACCTCGAGCCACGCCGCTAGCATGTTGTGCAGCCCTCGCCGGAGTCGCCTGCCCATCCTTCTTGGTCGCGTCGTCGTCCTATAAATAGAGGCCTTCCCCAGCCATTCTCTGCACACCACTCACCTCCCCTCACCTCACTAAGCCTTCCCCACTTTTCCCCAGAGCAAGGCGAGCAGCCATTGGCCGGAATTGCACCGGAGCAGGCCGCCTCTAGAGGAGAAGGGCGCCACTGATTCCGACCACCCTCGGAGCTGCCTCGACCGTCCCTGAGCTTGCCGTCGACTACCAGTCCGTTTGCCCACCTCGCCGTCATCGCTGGAGCCCTGGTATGCCCCCTGAGCACCCCCACTGAGCCGTTAGGTTAGAGTTCGCCGGTGACAGGTCCGTCGTCGATGATGATCCCCAGCCGTTGATCCCCATTCTAATCCAATGACCCATATCGCCCCATACCGCTTCGCGTGTAATGAGCCGCTGACCAGTGGACCCCACACAGCTGTTCCCAGCGTCGTGTCCTTCAGGCGGCCGTTAAGCGTCCTGCAACTCAGATAGTTTGAATTAGGATTTTTCTTTTTAGTTTGAACCTAGTTCTGTCCCCTAGTTTGAAATTCAATTCAGGGAGATTTACAAGTCCAAATGGAGTGATTCCAATTTTGCTAGAAAGCTACTGAAAATATCTACCAAAGCCCATTGGATTTAATTCAATTAGAATTAGAGATCTCTCCTAGTAAAAATAACAAAACAGAAGCATTTGCACCTTGCAACATTTTTATAAAATCAACCAAGATAGATTTTGAGTTGATTCCAACTCTCAAAAATCACATTTAACCATACCTATCCGAATATGTAATAATATTAGGGTTTACATGCAGTGACTTTGGACTAGTACTAAAATAATGCTATATAGGCATTTCTAGTCACTTTAAATCATTAAATAATGAACTTAAACCAAAGTAATTATGAACCAACCCTTAAATTACATTCCCACCTGTTAGAATATGTGGTGATGACATGTGTCCACATGATCCCATATTTTAAGTGGTGAATATTAAATCTTAGTTAATTTTCAATGAGTAGAAATTACTTTTCTTAAATAAAATGAATAAAGCTAGTTAACAAAACCTTGTGATGCTTGTGATGATAATAGATCATCAAATGTATGCCTTAGAGTGCTAATTAGACTAGTTAAGTATTGTTTTGTGATTGTGTACTCCGTATGTATTTATAGAAGATAGCACCGACCAAGCTTACGAGGAGGAGGAGTTCTACCAAGAGGAGGAAGAAAACTTCAACCACTGCACCAACCAATGCAAGCCAGCATTAACAATGCAAGCTAACACTTGCAAGTATAATGCTTAGTAAGCTAGGATTAAACTAGATAGTTTAGCAAAGATGCTTTAGGCATGCTTTGGTGATACTACTTTGACTATTATTTACCCCAAGTATTAATTTCAAGCTTTACTTCCTTTACTTTACACAAAGTCCTTTACTTGTTTCGAAGGTAGCATAAAGAGTATAAAACTTGACCTATTTAGATAACTTTAGATGTCATTCTATGGCATGAGATTGATCCCATCTTTCCCACTTTAGTGAACACTCTTAACTTAGTAGTTTAGAGTAGATAAAAACTTGAGTCACTTTAGATGGGAACATTTGGTGAAAATGAATTATGAAAACCTTGGAATGATGAGTCATTCTATTGAGATGTTTTGACATGTGTTGAGAAACACAAATGGTTTATGATAATGAAAATGATGAGGCTTGAGCCTTAGCCCTTTTATAAAAACTGATGGTTGGATTCGGATGCGATACCATTCCAAATTTACCGTACAACCACAATACCTGAATTGGGTAAGGCTTAGCCGGAAGTTTATATGCATTAGTATTAGTTCCCTCGCGGGAGAGGTTTGAGCTGAGGCTACCTCTCAATGTTGTCCACCTATGCAATGCCCAAGATGACAGATGGTCATGGTTGGGAGGCCATGCTCATAGGAGAGGTGCTTATACTAGGGTGTGTAAAGGAAAGGTTATATTTGATTATCTGCATACTAAGTATGATGATTCAGGGCTATCCCTGACAGATGTATCGAATCTTGTGGTGAAAGTGTACCACCTCTGCAGAGTGTCAAACTATTCGAATAGCCATGTCCGCGGTTAGGGACAGTTGGAATGGCCATACTGTTTCGTTGTAAGATGTTTTCAAAATAACTTATGAAAGGAATGATGAATATTGACTTGACCACAATAGGGTTGTGTTTATGACACTAGCTTACCAACTTAAGTGATTCTAGAACTTTATTTTATCTTTCTTTGCTTCTGAACTCAGCTTAGGTTTCAAACTCAACTTTATAGTTAAACTTAGAGTTAGTACTTCAACTTAGAATTATACTTCTTGTTAGTGGTAGTTTGAGAGTACTGAAAGAGTACTCATGGCTTTTGTCCCTGGCTATTCTCATGGCCAGACTATGAAGGAGACTACCAAGATGATGGCCAGCAGGATGGCGATGATAACTAGGACTATCTGCCTTCGTCGGCATTGCTTGTGCCCCTAAAGATGGACCCCACCGCTATGCTTTATATTTATTCCGCTGCTTGTTGTATTAAGACTGGATCATGAGATACTTATTTGTGTAAGACCTTATGTATGGTTTGTAATGGATGATGTACTGTGATATCCAATCTATTATGTCTCGCAAAAATGGTAATCCTAGGATTGCGATGAATGACATAACAGGCATCTGGGATTAAAAATCCGGGCGTTGACAAGTTGGTATCAGAGCCATCCTGACCATAGGAGACCCTAGTTAGAATGGACGTCCGAACAAAAACTTAGTTTCAAAACCAAAATGAGTATTTATGAAAAACTAGTTACTCTCTTACCCTTGGGAATTCATTCTTTCTCAAAAATTCATGTCCTCAAATTCTTACCTTACTACTTAAAATTTGACACACTTGATCACTTCACTAATTTCCTCATCCTTAATTCTTGTAGATGGAGACTCAGTTCAGCAAGTTCTACTAGTTGGGAAACGAGGGTCAACTAATCTTCGAGAGGGATCTGGATTCACTATCAGAGTTACTGGGACACCCACATCCGGAGTTTCTTGGAGCTCAACTTCCAGGACCCCCAGGAGGAGATTTGCAATGGCTAGTCACCGCTGATCTTAGAGGAAGCATCAAAGCACCAACGTCTGGGAGAATTTAGTTCTCCGTGAGAGAGAACAACTAGCTAGATGGATTAGCCAGGGCAATGCATGAAGCTCTTGCACGTCTATGTGCCCTCAGCGTCAACCAACTCCAGGGAACCCGTTTTGCTCACTATGCAAGACGTGACTTCATGGGGATGCCGATGGAGATGCCAAGTCACCCAGAATTGAGGCGTGAAGTGGAGAATCTTGACTTCTTGCTGCACAACAGACAGCAGGAACTGGACAATGCTAGGGAGTTAGCCAACCAGAACCGTGTCATTGCCGACCAGAAGGCCCATACTTTCGCACTACTCGTCCAAGATCGCCAGTCTCTTTGCCGCCAGCGTGCAAAGAAGGATCGCACCATCGCCCGTCTTCGCAAGAAGGTGGCCGACCTCGAGAAGACCGTCAAGGAACATGAAGCTCAGCTTGCAGCAAAGGAGGAAGAAGAGGAGGGTGATGACATCCAGGGAGACATGGATTCTTACCTCAAGAATGATGATTACTTTCTGGAGGAGGATGCCGTGGACTTCTACACTGACGATGAGGACTCCGACTTCATCGACGATGAGTAGATGCACTAGAGCACTGTCGTAGCATGAGATGTATCGGTCCCACTATATCGTAGCTTGCAGAATGGTTCTTCAAACCATCAGTTTTCCTTTAATTGTTGTGGTGTGTGTTGTATCGTGTGCTTGCTTGCATGAATGAAATGATGTTAGTTGCAAAACCTGAGTCAAACTCAAAGTTTTAGCTTGAAACCAAAACCATGAACCTTAGAACTTTCCCTCTTACCCCTTTATCTACCTCAATCTTCAGATGACTCGTGGAAACCAAGGAGGGAGCAGCTCGTCGCAAGACCCAATGCTACAGATCTTGTAGAATATCATCGCACACCGAGAAGCAAGCAGGGCAGGACGCCAAGCAAATCTAGCAACATTGCAACAAATCGCCCAGATGGCTCTCAACAACCAAGGGCATGGAAATCAGGATCACCATGGATCCAAACTCAAAAACTTTCGGAATACCAATGCCCCAATGTTCAACCAAGCTAAAAACCCACTAGATGCTGATGACTGGTTACAGAAAATGGAAAACAACTTAGAAGTAGCAGGAGTTGATGACAACGAGAAAGTTCTCTTCGCCACCCACTATCTGGCAGGAGATGCAAGAGCTTGGTGGACTAGTATATGTAACATGAACCATGGTCAAGTGATGACATGGGAAGCCTTCAAAACCAAGTTCAGCCGCACCCACGTGCGGCAAGGTCTAGTCACCAGACTAAGAGATGAGTTTCGCGACTTGAAGCAAGGCAGAATGACTGTGGTAGAATACCATGACAGATTCCTGTCGCTTGCAAGGTACGCCCCTGATGAAATCAACACAGAGGTGAAGAAGAAGGAGAGATTCCTGAACGAACTACATGATGAGATGCAGATTGTCCTCGTCAACATCCGTTTCGAGGATCTCGAAGAGCTAGTCGACTCTGCCATTCAGATGGAAGGGAAGATTAATCAGGCAAACGACAACCGCAAACATCATATGATGCAGCAATCAGGATCCAGCAGTCACCAGAAGTACTGTCCCAACCCCTCACCAGGATATGCACCAAGGAACAACCGACCCCCAATGTCTCACCCAAGCTACCCCAACCGTAGCGGAGGCAATGTGAAGTCCGGAGAAAACAATCACAACTCTGGCAATGCCAATAATTTCAACCGTGCCCCTCCCAAGAACAACAACAACAACAATACTGCACCCAGAACTGGCAGCAATGCTGTGCCCGTCGCAGCAAAAGACAAGTCCTACATCACTTGTTTCAAGTGTGGAGTGAAGGGTCACTATTCCAATGAGTGCCCCAAGAAGGCTGCTGCCACTGCCAATGTCAATGCCCCAGCTCAACAACAGCGTCGTGTTCAACCAGGGAGAAGATTTGCCCCAGGGAACCCTCACAACCGCAACGGTCGTCTCTTCCACATGAACGCCGAAGAAGCCCAAGAAGCGCCAGATGTAGTGCTGGGTATGTTTTCTGTCAACTCAGTTTTAGCAAGAGTATTGTTTGATTCGGGAGCATCGCATTCATTTGTCACCGAAGAATTTGCATGCACTAGTAAAATTCACCCAACCAACCTGAAGCATGTCATGATAGTTCAGATCCCCGGATCAACTACAAAAGCTAGAAAAATTTGCAAAGCTGTACCTATCAGAATACATGGGATAGATTTTTATGCCAACCTTATAGTACTTGGAACCAAAGGATTGGAAGTAGTACTAGGTATGGACTGGATGTCAAGGCATAAAGGACTGATCGATTGTGCTAAGAAATCCATCACCATGACCAATAGATCTAGAATAATAGTAGAGCATAGATCTGAAACCTTACCCAGTCAATTCAAGTGCAACAAGAGTCTAGCCCTACCCACCATAGACCAAGTATGAGTAGTCTATGAATACCCCGACGTATTCCCAGATGAATTGCCAGGTTTGCCCCCGGATAGGGATATTGAGTTCATTATCGAACTAATCCCTAGAACCGGACCCATAGCCCAGAGACCCTATAGCATGAACCCCTCAGAGTTAGTGGAGCTGAAGAAGCAGTTAGATGCCATGTTAGCAACATGCTTGATTCAGCCAAGCGCTTCGCCATGGACATCACTGGTGTTATTCGTCGACAAGAAAGATGGAGGCAACCGTCTGTGTACGGATTACAGAAAGTTGAATGACGTCACCATGAAAAACAAGTACGCCTTGCCAAAGATAGAGGATCTATTCAATCAGTTGACTGGAGCCCAGGTATTCTCAAAGATTGATCTTAGGACTGGTTATCACCAACTTAAGATTCATGCAATGGATATTCCGAAGACCGCCTTTACTACTCGCTATGGTTTATACGAGTATACGGTTATGTCTTTTGGATTAACCAATGCCCCTGCTTATTTCATGAATCTCATGAATAAGATATTTATGAATTTCCTAGATAAGTTTGTAGTTGTGTTTATCGACGACATCCTTATCTACTCCAAGTCAGAAGAAGAGCATGAGCAACATTTGAGAATCATCCTAGAAACCCTGAGAGAGCATCAGTTATATGCCAAGTTCAGCAAGTGTGAGTTTTGGCTGAGGGAAGTAGGATTCCTAGGACATATTGTGTCTGCTGGAGGAGTTTCTGTTGATCCCACCAAGATCCAAGATGTCGAAGCATGGGAAGCCCCAACCACTCAAACCGAAGTTTGTGCATTCCTCTGATTAGCGGGATACCACCGCAAGTTCGTCGAAGGATTCTCGAGCATCGCCAGACCCATGACCCAGTTGTTGAATAAGGACAAGAAGTTTGAATGGACCGGCAAGTGTGGAGCCAGTTTCCAGGAGCTGAAGAAGAGATTGATATCAGCTCCAATATTGATCATGCCAGACATCAAGAAGCCGTTTGATGTATATTGTGATGCATCCAAGATTGGTCTCGGATGTGTATTGATGCAAGAAGGCAAAGTCATCGCGTATTTGTCTCGACAACTGAAGCAGCATGAGAAGAACTATCTGACCCATGATCTTGAGCTAGCAGCCGTGGTTTTAGCATTGAAGACATGGCGTCATTATCTGATGGGTAATCGCTGTGAGATTTACTCAGACCACAAAAGCTTGAAGTATATTTTCACTCAGAAAGAGCTGAATATGAGGCAAACGAGATGGATAGATTTAATCAAGTATTATGACCTTGACATTCACTATCACCCCGGCAAAGCCAATGTGGTAGCAGATGCTCTTAGCAGATTGCCGTGTAGGCTTAACACCATGATCAAGGAGAAGCATCCAAGTTTGTATGAGGAGTTGGAGCAGTTCAGAACTGAATTAGTTAGCCAAGGATTCTTAGCTAGCATTGAACTTCAACCCACATTAATCAGCCAAATCAAGGTAGCCCAGAAGGGAAATGAAAGTATAGACAGAATCAAACGTCGTATTGGTACAGGAAAAGTACCTGGATTCACTGAAGATGAAGAAGGAGTGCTGTGGTACAAAGGACATATCTGTGTGCCATCAGATTCAGAGCTTAAGCAAGTTATCATGAAGGAAGCTCATGATACACTTTATTCTATCCACCCCGGAGGAACAAAGATGTATCAGGATTTGAAACAGTAATTTTGGTGGCACAAGATGAAGAGAGAAATCAGAAGCTACATCGCCAAGTGTGACATCTGTCAAAGAGTGAAAGCAGAGCATCAGAGACCTGCAGGACTATTGCAACCATTGCAGATTCCGAAATGGACTTTATCACCGGTTTGCCTACTTCCAGTAGGGGAAATGACTCAATCTGGGTCATAGTTGATAGACTGTCCAAGGCAGCTCACTTCATACATGTCAAGACTACCTACTAGAGTGCGAAGCTAGCAGAGCTGTACATTGCTAGGATTGTTAGTCTGCATGGAACCCCCAAAACCATAGTATCAGATCGAGGAACCCTATTTACCTCGAGATTTTGGCAGAAAGTGCAGGAAGGATTGGGAACCAAGTTGAATTTCAGCACCGCGTATCATCCGCAAACTGATGGACCGACTGAGAGAGTCAACCAGATCCTAGAAGATATGTTAAGAGCTTGTGTATTAGAGTACGGATCAAAATGGGAAGACTGCCTACCTTTCGCAGAATTCTCATATAACAACAGTTATCAAGCTAGTTTGCAGATGGCACCATTTGAGTTCCTATACGGAAGAAAGTGCCGTACCCCTTTGAATTGGTCACAAGTAGGAGAGAGTCAGATCTTTGGCCCCGACATTCTCCGAGAAGCCGAAGAGAAAGTTCACAAAGTCCGTGAGCACCTCAAGACCGCCCAATCTAGACATAAGAGTTATGCTGACAAGAGAAGGAGAGACCTGACTTTCAATGTCGGAGATTTTGTATATCTCAAGGTTTCACCATTAAAAGGAACCCAACACTTTAGTCTGAAAGGAAAGTTAGCCCCCAGCTATATCGGGCCCTTCAAGTTTCTGAACCATCGAGGAGATATATCGTATCAACTGGAACTGCCTAAAGAGATGTCAGCCATCCACAATGTGTTCCATATCTCGTTACTTCGCAAATGCCTGGAAGTGCCGGAGAAGACTGAAGTTTTCAAGAACATCGATCACCGAGCTGTTGAGATCAACAATGATCTGACCTATCGTGAAGTGCCCCTCCGTATCTTGGAAGAAGCTTATAGAACCATCAGGACCAGGAGTATCAAGTTTCTCAAGATTCAATGGAGCAACCATACCGAAGATGAAGCCACTTGGGAGCGAGAATATTACATTAGGACAGAGTTCCCAGATCTCTTTAGTTCCTAGTTTTCTTTGTAAATCTCGGGACGAGATTTTGTTTAAGGGGGGAAGGTTTGTAACATCCCAAAACTTTAATCCAAGGTTATTAAGATCCAAATCATCAAAATTAGGGTTAACAAAAACTTTTTCAATTGAAATTATCAAAGCATTCATATGTGTGTGCATTTAAAATAGGAGTTGTTTGAATTGCCATGATTAAGTGATCCATTTCTTTTAACAATCCACCTATGGATCCACTAGTGTCATTGCATGTGTGTTCTTCTCATTAACCACAACTAGAGTCATTGCATGTGTGTTCTTTTCACAAACCACATATGGAACCACCATTGTCATTGAAATGTGTATTCTTTCATTAACCACATCTGGAGTCATTTCATGTCTATTCTTTTCACAGATCACATATGGATCCACCAGTGCATTGCATGTGTGTTCTCTTCACAGACCACATATGGATCCACCAGTGTCATTGCATGTGTGTTCTTTTTACTAACAACAACTAGAGTCATTGCATGTGTGTTATTTTCATTAACCACATATGGATCCACCAGTGTCATTGCATCTGTTTTCATCTCATTGACCACAGCTAGAGTCACTGGATGTGTGTTCTTTTCAGAGGCCACATATGGATCCACCATTATCATTGAAATGTGTGTTGTTTTTAGAGACCACACATGGATCCACCAGTTTGATTGCATATGGGTCCACTAGAGTTCATTGCATGTGTGTTCTTTTCACAATCCACCTATGGATCCACCCGTGTCGTTGCATGGGTGTTCTTCTCATTAACCACAGCTAGAGTCATTGCATGTGTGTTCTTTTCAGAAACCACATATGGGACCACCATTGTTATTGAAATGTGTATCCTTTGATTAACCATATCTGGAATCATTTCATGTCTATTCTGTTCACAGACTACATATGGATCCACCAGTGTCATAGCATGTGTGTTCTCTTCACAGATCACCTATGGATCCACCAGTGTCATTGCATGCGTGTTCTTTTTACTAACAACAACTAGAGTCATTGCATGTGTGTTATTTTCATTAACCACATATGGATCCACCAGTGTCATTGCATGTGTGTTCTTCTCATTGACCACAGCTAGAGTCACTGGATGTGTGTTCTTTTCATAGACCACATATGGATCCACCATTGTCATTGAATTGTGTGTTCTTTTCAGAGACCACACATGGATCCACAAGTGTCATTGCATATGGATCCACCAGAGTTCATTGCATGTGTGTTCTTTTCACAATCCACCTATGGATCCACTAGTGTCATTACATGTGTGTTCTTCTCATTAACCACAGCTAGAGTCATTGCATGTGTGTTCTTTTCAGAAACCACATATGGAACCACCATTGTCATTGAAATGTGTATTCTTTCATTAACCACATCTAGAGTCATTTCATGTCTATTCTTTTCACGGACCACATATGGATCCACCAGTGTCATTACATGTGTGTTCTCTTCATAGACAACACATGGATCCACCAATGTCATTGCATGTGGTTCCACCAGAGTTAAGTGCATGTGTGTTCTTTTCACAATCCACCTATCTATCCACCAGTGTCATTGCATGTGTGTTCTTCTCATTAACCATAGCTCGAGTCATTGCATGTATGTTCTTTTCACAAACCACATATGGAACCACCAGTGTCATTGGAATGTGTATTCTTTTTAGAGACCACATTTGGAGTCATTTCATGACTATTCTTTTCACAGACCACATATGTATCCACCAGTGTCATTGCATGTGTGTTCTCTTCACAGACCACATATGGATCCACCAGTGTCATTGCATGTGTGTTCTTTTTAGTAACAACAACTAGAGTCATTGCATGTGTGTTATTTGCACAATCCACATATGGATCCACCAGTGTCATTGCATGTGTGTTCTTCTATTTAACCACAACTAGAGTCATTACATGTGTGTTATTTTCACTAACAACAACAAGAGTTCATTGCATGTGTGTTCTTTTCACAATCCACATATGGATCCACTAGTGTCATTGCATGTGTGTACCTATCATTAACCACATCTAGAGTCATTCCATGTGCGTTCTTTTCACAAACCACATATGGAACCACCATTGTCATTAAAATGTGTATTCTTTCATTAACCACATCTAGAGTCATTTCATGACTATTCTTTTCACAGACCACATATGGATCCACCAGTGTGATTGCATGTGTGTTCTCTTCAGAGACCACACATGGATCCATATGGTTCCACCAGAGTTCATTGCATGTGTGTTCTTTTCACAATCCACCTATGGATCCACTAGTGTCATTGCATGTGTGTTCTTCTCATTAACCACATCTAGAGTCATTGCATGTGTCTTCTTTTCACAAACCACATATGGAACCACCATTGTCATTGAAATGTGTTTTATTTCACTAACCACATCTGGAGTCATTTCTTGACTATTCTTTTCACAGACAACATATGGATTCACCAGTGTCATTGCATGTATGTTCTCTTCAGAGATCACACATGGATCCACTAGTGTCATTGCATGTGGTTCCAAGAGAGTTCATTGCATGTGTGTTCTTTTCACAATCCACCTATGGATCCACCAGTGTTATTGCATGTGTGTTCTTCTCATTAACCATAACTAGAGTCATTGCATGTGTGTTCTTTTCACAAATCTCATATGGAACCACCATTGTCATTGAAATATGTATTCTTTCATTAACCACATCTGGAGTCATTTCATGTCTATTCTTTTCATAGACCACATATGGATCCACAAGTGCATTGCATGTGTGTTCTCTTCATAGACCACATATGGATCCACCGGTGTTATTGCATGTGTGTTCTTTTTAATAACAACAACTAGAGTCATTGCCTGTCTGTTATTTTCATTAACCACATATGGATCCACTAGTGTCATTGCATGTGTTTTCTGCTCATTGACCACATCTAGAGTCACTGGATGTGTGTTCTTTTCAGAGACGACATATGGATCCACCATTGTCATTGAAATGTTGTTCTTTTCAGAGACCACACACGGATCCACCAGTGTCATTGCAGATGGATCCACCAGAGTTCATTGCATGTGTGTTCTTTTCACAATCCACCTATGGATCCACCAGTGTCATTGCACGTGTGTTCTTCTCATTAACCACAGCTAGTGGTCATTGCATGTGTGTTCTTTTCACAAACCACATATGGAACCACCATTGTCATTGAAATGTGTATTCTTTCATTAACCACATCTAGAGTCATTTCATGTCTATTCTTTTCACAAACCACATATGTATCCACCAGTGTCATTGCATGTGTGTTCTCTTCACAGACCAAATATGGATCCACAAGTGTCATTTCATGTGTGTTATTTTTACTAACAACAACTAGAGTCATTGCATGTGTGTTATTTTCACAATCCACATATGGATCCACCAGCGTCATTGCATGTGTGTCATTCTTATTAACCACAGCTAGAGTCATTGCATGTGTGTTATTTTCACTAACAACAACAATAGTTCATTGCATGTGTGTTCTTTTCGCAATCCACCTATGGATCCACCAGTGTCATTGCATGTGTGTACCTCTCATTAACCACATCTAGAGTCATTGCATGTGCATTCTTTTCAAAAACCACATATGGAACCACCATTGTCATTGAAATGTGTATTCTTTCATTAACCACATCTGGAGTCATTTCATGACTATTCTTTTCACATACCATATATGGATCCACCAGTGTCATTGCATGTGTATTCTCTTCAAAGACTACACATGGATCCACAAGTGTCATTGCATATGGTTCCACCAGAGTTCATTGCATGTGTGTTCTTCTCACAATCCACCTATGGATCCACTAGTGTCATTGCATGTGTGTTTTTCTCATTAACCACAACTAGAGTCATTGCATGTGTGTTCTTTTCACAAACCACATATGGAACCACCATTGTTATTGAAATGTGTATTCTTTGATTAACCACATCTGGAATCATTTCATGTCTATTCTATTCACAGACTACAAATGGATGCACCAGTGTCATTGAAATGTGTGTTCTTTTTAGACACCACATCTGGAGTCATTTCATGACTATTCTTTTCACAGGCCACATATGGATCCAGCAGTGTCATTGCATGTTTTGACAATCCACATATGGATCCACCAGTGTCATTGAAATGTGTGTTATTTTCCTTAACCACAGCTAGAGTCATTGGATGTGTGTTATTTTCATTAACCACATATGGAGCCACCGGTGTTATTGCATCTGTGTTCATCTCATTAACCACAGCTAGAGTCACTGGATGTGTGTTCTTTTCACAATCCACCTATGGATCCACCATTGTCATTGCATGTGTGTTCTTCTCATTAACCACATCTAGAGTCATTGTATGTGTGTTCTTTTCACAAACCACATATGGAATCACCATTGTCATGGAAATGTGTATTCCTTCATTAACCACATCTAGAGTCATTTCATGACTATTATTTTCACAGACCACATATGGATCCACCAGTGTCATTGCATGTGTGTTCTCTTCAGTGACCACACATGGATCCATATGGTTCCACCAGAGTTCATTGCATGTGTGTTCTTTTCACAATCCCCTATGGATCCACTAGTGTCATTGCATGTGTGTTCTTCTCATTAACCACATCTAGAGTCATTGCATGTGTGTTCTTTTCACAAACCACATATGGAACCACCATTGTCATTGAAATGTGTATTCTTTCACTAACTACATCTGGAGTCATATCATGACTATTCTTTTCACAAACCACATATGGATCCACCAGTGTCATTGGATGTGTGTTCTCTTAAGAGACCACACATGGATCCACTATTGTCATTGCATGTGGTTCCACAAGAGTTCATTGCATGTGTGTTCTTTTCACAATCCACCTATGGATCCACTAGTGTCATTGCATGTGCGTTCTTCTCATTAACCACAACTAGAGTCATTGCATGTGTGTTCTTTTCACAAACCACATATGGAACCACCATTGTCATTGAAATGTGTATTCTTTCATTAACCACATCTGGAGTCATTTCATGTTTATTCTTTTCACAGATCACATATGGATCCACCAATGCATTGCATGTGTGTTCTCTTCACAGACCACATATGGATCCACCAGTGTCATTGCATGTGTGTTCTTTTTACTAACAACAACTAGAGTCATTGCATGTGTGTTATTTTCATTAACCACATATGAATCCACCAGTGTCATTGCATCTGTTTTCATCTCATTGACCACAGCTAGAGTCACTGGATGTGTGTTCTTTTCAGAGACCACATATGGATCCACCATTATCATTGAAATGTGTGTTGTTTTAAGAGACCACACTTGGATCCACCAGTGTGATTGCATATGGATCCACCAGAGCTCATTGCATGTGTGTTCTTTTCACAATCCACCTATGGATCCACCAGTGTCGTTGCATGGGTGTTCTTCTCATTAACCACAGCTAGAGTCATTCCACGTGTGTTCTTTTCACAAACCACATATGGAACCACCATTGTTATTGAAATGTGTATTCTTTGATTAACCACATCTAGAATCATTTCATGTCTATTTTATTCACAGACTACATATGGATCCACCAGCGTCATAGCATGTGTGTTCTCTTCACAGATCACATATGGATCCACCAGTGTCATTGCATGTGTGTTCTTTTTACTAACAACAACTAGAGTCATTGCATGTGTGTTATTTTCATTAACCACATATGGATCCACCAGTGTCATTGCATGTGTGTTCTTCCCATTGACCACAACTAGAGTCACTGGATATGTGTTCTTTTCATAGACCACATATGGATCCACCATTGTCATTGAATTGTGTGTTCTTTTCAGAGACCACACATGGATCCACAAGTGTCATTGCATATGGATCCACCAGAGTTCATTGCATGTGTGTTCTTTTCACAATCCACCTATGGATCCACCAGTGTCATTACATGTATGTTCTTCTCATTAACCACAGCTAGAGTCATTGCATGTGTGTTCTTTTCACAAACCACATATGGAACCACCATTGTCATTGAGATGTGTATTCTTTCATTAACCACATCTAGAGTCATTTCATGTCTATTCTTTTCACAGACCACATATGGATCCACTAGTGTCATTACATGTGTGTTCTCTTCAGAGACAACACATGGATCCACCAATGTCATTGCATGTGGTTCCACCAGAGTTAATTGCATGTGTGTTCTTTTCACAAGCAACCTATGTATCCACCAGTGTCATTGCATGTGTGTTCTTCTCATTAACCATAGCTCGAGTCATTGCATGTGTGTTCTTTTCACAAACCACATATGGAACCACCAGTCTCATTGGAATGTGTATTCTTTTCAGAGACCACATTTGGAGTCATTTCATGACTATTCTTTTCACATACCACATATGTATCCACCAGTGTCATTGCATGTGTGTTCTCTTCACAGACCACATATGGATCCACCAATGTCATTGCATGTGTGTTCTTTTTAGTAACAACAACTAGAGTCATTGCATGTGTGTTATTTTCACAATCCACATATGGATCCACTAGTGTCATTGCATGTGTGTTCTTCTCATTAACCATAGCTAGAGTCATTACATGAGTGTTATTTTCACTAACAACAACCAGAGTTCATTGCATGTGTGTTCTTTTCACAATCCACATATGGATCCACCAGTGTCATTGCATGTGTGTACCTATCATTAACCACATCTAGAGTCATTTCATGACTATTCTTTTCACAGACCACATATGGATCCACCAGTGTCATTGTATGTGTGCTCTCTTCAGAGACCACACATGGATCCATATGGTTCCACCAGAGTTCATTGCATGTGTGTTCTTTTCACAATCCACCTATGGATCCACCAGTGTCATTGCATGTGTGTTCTTCTCATTAACCACATCTAGAGTCATTGCATGTGTATTCTTTTCACAAACCACATATGGAACCACCATTGTCATTGAAATGTATATTCTAACACTAACCACATCAGGAGTCATTTCATGACTATTCTTTTCACAGACCACATATGGATCCACCAGTGTCATTGCATGTATGTTCTCTTCAGAGACCACACATTGATCCACTAGTGTCATTGCATGTGGTTCCAAGAGAGTTCATTGCATGTGTGTTCTTTTCGCAATCCACCTATGGATCCACCAGTGTCATTGCATGTGTGTTCTTCTCATTAACCACAACTAGAGTCATTGAATGTGTGTTCTTTTCACAAACCTCATATGGAACCACCATTGTCATTGAAATGTGTATTCTTTCATTAACCACATCTGGAATCATTTCATGTCTATTCTTTTCACAGACCACATATGGATCCACAAGTGCATTGCATGTGTGTTCTCTTCATAGACCACATATGGATCCACCGGTGTCATTGCATGTGTGTTCTTTTTACTCACAACAACTAGAGTCATTGCATGTCTGTTATTTTCATTAACCACATATGGATCCACTAGTGTCATTGCATGTGTTTTCTTCTCATTGACCACATCTAGAGTCACTGGATGTGTGTTCTTTTCAGAGACGACATATGGATCCACCATTGTCATTGAAATGTTGTTCTTTTCAGAGACCACACACGGATCCACCAGTGTCATTGCAGATGGATCCACCAGAGTTCATTGCATGTGTGTTCTTTTCACAATCCACCTATGGATCCACCAGTGTCATTGCACGTGTGTTCTTCTCATTAACCACAGCTAGTGGTCATTGCATGTGTGTTCTTTTCACAAACCACATATGGAACCACCATTGTCATTGAAATGTGTATTCTTTCATTAACCACATCTAGAGTCATTTCATGTCTATTCTTTTCACAAACCACATATGGATCCACCAGTGACATTGCATGTGTGTTCTCTTTAGAGACCACACATGAATCCACCAGTGTCATTGCATGTGGTTCCACCAGAGTTCATTGCATGTGTCTTCTTTTCACAATCCACCTATGGATCCACCAGTGTCATTGCATGTGTGTTCTTCTCATTAACCATAGCTCGAGTCATTGCATGTGTGTTCTTTTCACAAACCACATATGGAACCACCAGTGTCATTGGAATGTGTATTCTTTTCAGAGACCACATCTGGAGTCATTTCATGACTATTCTTTTCATAGACCACATATGTATCCACTAGTGTCATTGCATGTGTGTTCTCTCCACAGACCACATATGGATCCACAAGTGTCATTTCATGTGTGTTCTTTTTACTAACAACAACTAGAGTCATTGCATGTGTGTTATTTTCACAATCCACATATGGATCCACCAGGGTCATTGCATGTGTGTCATTCTTATTAACCACAGCTAGAGTCATTGCATGTGTGTTATTTTCACTAACAACAACAAGAGTTCATTGCATGTGTGTTCTTTTCACAATCCACCTATGGATCCACCAGTGTCATTGCATGTGTGTACCTCTCATTAACTACATCTAGAGTCATTGCATGTGCATTCTTTTCAAAAACCACATATGGAACCACCATTGTCATTGAAACGTGTATTCTTTCATTAACCACATCTAGAGTCATTTCATGACTATTCTTTTCACATACCACATATGGATCCACCAGTGTCATTGCATGTGTATTCTCTTCAAAGACTACACATGGATCCAACAGTGTCATTGCATATGGTTCCACCAGAGTTCATTGCATGTGTGTTCTTCTCACAATCCACCTATGGATCCACTAGTGTCATTGCATGTGTATTTCTCTCATTAACCACAACTAGAGTCATTGCATGTGTGTTCTTTTCACAAACCACATATGGAACCACCATTGTCATTGAAATGTGTATTCTTTCATTAACCACTTCCGGAGTCATTTTATGTCTATTCTTTTCACAGACAACATATGGAACCACCATTGTCATTGAGATGTGTATTCTTTCATTAACCACATCTAGAGTCATTTCATGTCTATTCTTTTCACAGACCACATATGGATCCACTAGTGTCATTACATGTGTGTTCTCTTCAGAGACAACACATGGATCCACCAATATCATTGCATGTGGTTCCACCAGAGTTAATTGCATGTGTGTTCTTTTCACAATCCACCTATGTATCCACCAGTGTCATTGCATGTGTGTTCTTCTCATTAACCACAGCTCGAGTCATTGCATGTGTGTTCTTTTCACAAACCACATATGGAACCACCAGTCTCATTGGAATGTGTATTCTTTTCAGAGACCACATTTGGAGTCATTTCATGACTATTCTTTTCACATACCACATATGTATCCACCAGTGTCATTGCATGTGTGTTCTCTTCACAGACCACATATGGATCCACCAATGTCATTGCATGTGTGTTATTTTTAGTAACAACAACTAGAGTCATTGCATGTGTGTTATTTTCACAATCCACATATGGATCCACTAGTGTCATTGCATGTGTGTTCTTCTCACAATCCACCTATGGATCCACTAGTGTCATTGCATGTGTGTTTCTCTCATTAACCACAACTAGAGTCATTGCATGTGTGTTCTTTTCACAAACCACATATGGAACCACCATTGTCATTGAAATGTGTATTCTTTCATTAACCACATCCGGAGTCATTTTATGTCTATTCTTTTCACAATCCACATATGGAACCACCATTGTCATTGAGATGTGCATTCTTTCATTAACCACATCTAGAGTCATTTCATGTCTATTCTTTTCACAGACCACATATGGATCCACTAGTGTCATTACATGTGTGTTCTCTTCAGAGACAACACATGGATCCACCAATGTCATTGCATGTGGTTCCACCAGAGTTAATTGCATGTGTGTTCTTCTCATTAACCACACCTCGAGTCATTGCATGTGTGTCCTTTTCACAAACCACATATGGAACCACCAGTCTCATTGGAATGTGTATTCTTTTCAGAGACCACATTTGGAGTCATTTCATGTGTATTCTTTTCACATACCACATATGTATCCACCAGTGTCATTGCATGTGTGTTCTCTTCACAGACCACATATGGATCCACCAATGTCATTGCATGTGTGTTCTTTTTAGTAACAACAACTAGAGTCATTGCATGTGTGTTATTTTCACAATCCACATATGGATCCACTAGTGTCATTGCATGTGTGTTCTTCTCATTAACCACAGCCAGAGTCATTACATGAGTGTTATTTTCACTAACAACAACCAGAGATCATTGCATGTGTGTTCTTTTCACAATACACATATGGATCCACCAGTGTCATTGCATGTGTGTACCTATCATTAACCACATCTAGAGTCATTTCATGACTATTCTTTTCACAGACCACATATGGATCCACCAGTTTCATTGCATGTGTGCTTTCTTCAGAGACCACACATGGATCCATATGGTTCCACCAGAGTTCATTGCATGTGTGTTCTTTTCACAATCCACCTATGGATCCACCAATGTCATTGCATGTGTGTTCTTCTCGTTAACCACATCTAGAGTCATTGCATGTGTGTTCTTTTCACAAACCACATATGGAACCACCATTGTCATTGAAATGTATATTCTAACACTAACCACATCAGGAGTCATTTCATGACTATTCTTTTCACAGACCACATATGGATCCACCAGTGTCATTGCATGTATGTTCTCTTCAGAGACCACACATGGATCCACTAGTGTCATTGCATGTGGTTCCAAGAGAGTTCATTGCATGTGTGTTCTTTTCACAATCCACCTATGGATCCACCAGTGTCATTGCATGTGTGTTCTTCTCATTAACCACAACTAGAGTCATTGAATGTGTGTTCTTTTCACAAACCTCATATGGAACCACCATTGTCATTGAAATGTGTATTCTTTCATTAACCACATCTGGAATCATTTCATGTCTATTCTTTTCACATACCACATATGGATCCACAAGTGCATTGAATGTGTGTTCTCTTCATAGACCACATATGGATCCACCGGTGTCATTGCATGTGTGTTCTTTTTACTAACAACAACTAGAGTCATTGCATGTCTGTTATTTTCATTAACCACCTATGGATCCACTAGTGTCATTGCATGTGTTTTCTTCTCATTGACCACATCTAGAGTCACTGGATGTGTGTTCTTTTCAGAGACGACATATGGATCCACCATTGTCATTGAAATGTTGTTCTTTTCAGAGACCACACATGGATCCACCATGTCATTGCAGATGGATCCACCAGAGTTCATTGCATATGTGTTCTTTTCACAATCCACCTATGGATCCACCAGTGTCATTGCACGTGTGTTCTTCTCATTAACCACAGCTAGAGGTCATTGCATGTGTGTTCTTTTCACAAACCACATATGGAACCACCATTGTCATTGAAATGTGTATTCTTTCATTAACCACATCTAGAGTCATTTCATGTCTATTCTTTTCACAAACCACATATGGATCCACCAGTGTCATTGCATGTGTGTTCTCTTCGGAGACCACACATGAATCCACCAGTGTCATTGCATGTGGTTCCACCAGAGTTCATTGCATATGTCTTCTTTTCACAATCCACCTATGGATCCACCAGTATCATTGCATGTGTGTTCTTCTCATTAACCATAGCTCGAGTCATTGCATGTGTGTTCTTTTCACAAACCACATATGGAACCACCACTGTCATTGGAATGTGTATTCTTTTCAGAGACCACATCTGGAGTCATTTCATGACTATTCTTTTCATAGACCACATATGTATCCACCAGTGTCATTGCATGTGTGTTCTCTTCACAGACCACATATGGATCCACAAGTGTCATTTCATGTGTGTTCTTTTTACTAACAACAACTAGAGTCATTGCATGTGTGTTATTTTCACAATCCACATATGGATCCACCAGGGTCATTGCATGTGTGTCATTCTTATTAACCACAGCTAGAGTCATTGCATGTGTGTTATTTTCACTAACAACAACAAGAGTTCATTGCATGTGTGTTCTTTTCATAATCCACCTATGGATCCACCAGTGTCATTGCATGTGTGTACCTCTCATTAACCACATCTAGAGTCATTGCATGTGCATTCTTTTCAAAAACCACATATGGAACCACCATTGTCCTTGAAACGTGTATTCTTTCATTAACCAGATTTGGAGTCATTTCATGATTGTTCTTTTCACATACCACATATGGATCCACCAGTGTCATTGCATGTGTGTTCTCTTCAAAGACTACACATGGATCCAGCAGTGTCATTGCATATGGTTCCACCAGAGTTCATTGCATGTGTGTTCTTCTCACAATCCACCTATGGATCCACTAGTGTCATTGCATGTGTGTTTTTCTCATTAACCACAACTAGAGTCATTGCATGTGTGTTCTTTTCACAAACCACATATGGAACCACCATTGTCATTGAAATGTGTATTCTTTCATTAACCACATCCGGAGTCATTTCATGTCTATTCTTTTCACAGACCACATATGGATCCACCAGTGCCATTGCATGTGTTTTCTCTTCACGGACCACATATGGATCCACCAGTGTCACTGCATGTGTGTTCTTTTTACTAACAACAACTAGATCCATTGCATGTGTGTTATTTTCATTAACCACATATGGATCCACCAGTGTCATTGCATGTGCGTTATTCTCATTAACCACAGCTAGAGTCACTGGATGTGTGCTCTTTTCACAAACCACATATGGATCCACCATTATTATTGAAATGTGAGTTCTTTTCAGAGACTACACATGGATCCACTACTGTCATTGCATGTGGTTCCACCAGAGTTCATTACATGTTTGTTCTTTTCACAGACCACATATGGATCCACCAGTGTAATTGCATGTGTGTTGTCTTCATAGACCACATATGGATCCACCAGTGTCATTGCATGTGTGTTCTTCTCATCGACCACATCTAGAGTCACTGGATGTGTGTTTTAGAGACCACATATGGAACCCAGTGTCATTAAAATGTGTGTTCTTTTTAGAGACCACACATGGATCCACCAGTGTCTTTGCATATGGATCCACCAGAATTCATTGCATGTGTGTTCTTTTCACAATCCACCTATGGATCCACTAGTGTCATTGCATGTGTGTTCTTCTTATTAACCACAACTAGAGTCATTGCACGTGTGTTGTTTTCACAAACCACATATGGAAGCACCAGTGTCATTGGAATGTGTATTATTTTTAGAGACCACATCTGGAGTCATTTCATGACAATTCTTTTCACAATCCACCTATGGATCCACCAGTGTCATTGCATGTGTGTTCTTCTCATTAACCACATCTAGAGTCACTAGATGTGTGTTCTTTTCACAAACCACATATTCAACCCCCATTGTCATTGAATATGTGTTCTTTTCAGAGACCACATCTGGAGTCATTTCATGACTATTCTTTTCACAAACCACATATGGACTCACCAGTGTCATTGCATGTGTGTTCTTTTCACAATCCACCTATGGATCCACCAGTGTCATTGCATGTGCGTTCTTCTCATTAACCACAGCTACAGTCATTGCACGTGTGTTCTTTTCACAAACCACATATGGAACCACCATTGTAATTGAAATGTGTATTCTTTCATTAACCACATATGGAGTCATTTCATGTATATTCTTTTCACAGACCACATATGGATCCACCAGTGTCATTGCAATGTGTGTTCTTTTCATGAACCACAGCTAGAGTCACTGGATGTGTGTTATTTTCATTAACCACATATGGATCCACCAGTGTCATTGCATGTGTGTTCTTCTCATTAACCACAACTAGTGTCATTGCATGTGTGTTCTTTTCACAATCCACATATGGATCTACCAGTGTCTTTGAAATGTGTGTTCTTTCATTAACCACATCTGGAGTCATTTCAAGACTATTCTTTTGCACAGACCAGATATGGATCCACCAGTGTCATTGCATGTGTGTTCTCTTCAGAGACCGCATATGGATCCACTAGTGTTATTGCATGTGTGTTCTTCTCATTAACAACAACTAGAGTCATTGCATGTGTTTTATTTTCATTAACCATATATGGATCCACCAGTGTTATTGCATGTGTGTTCTTCTCATTAACCACAGCTAGAGTCACTAGATGTGTGTTCTTTTTCAGAGACCACATATGGATCCACTAGTGTCATTGAAATGTGTGTTCTTTTCAGAGACCACATCTGGAGTCATTTCATGACTATTCTTTTCACAAACCACATATGGATCCACCTGTGTCATTTCATGCGTGTTCTCTTCATAGACCACATATGTATCCACCAGTGTCATTGCATGTGTGTTCTTTTTACTAAAAACAACTAGAGTCATTTTAAGTGTGTTCTCGTCACACACCACATATGGATCCACAAGTATCATTGCATGTGTGTTCTTCTGATTAACCATAGCTAGAGTCATTGCATGTGTGTTCTTTTCACAATCCACCTATGGATCCACCAGTGTCATTGCATGTGTGTTCTTCTCACTGACCACAGCTAGAGTCATTGCATGTGTGTTCTTCTCACAAACCACAGATGGAAGCACCAGTGTCATTGGAATGTGTATTATTTCCAGAGACCACATCTGGAGTCATTTCATGACAATTCTTTTCACAATCCACCTATGGATCCACCAGTGTCATTGCATGTGTGTTCCTCTCATTAACCACATCTAGAGTCACTAGATGTGTGTTCTTTTCACAAACCATATATCGAACCCCCATTGTCATTGAATGTGTGTTCTTTTCAGAGACCACATCTGGAGTCATTTCATGACTATTCTTTTCACAAACCACATATGGACCCACCAGTGTCATTGCATGTGTGTTCTTTTCACAATCCACCTATCGATCCACTAGTGTCATTGCATGTGTATTGTTCTCATTAACCACAGCTAGAGTCATTGCACGTGTGTTCTTTTCACAAACCACATATGGAACCACCATTGTCATTGAAATGTGTATTCTTTCATTAACCACATCTGGAGTTATTTCATGTCTATTCTTTTCACAGACCACATATGGATCCACCAGTGTCATTGCAATGTGTGTTCTTTTCATTAACCATAGCTAGAGTCACTGGATGTGTGTTATTTTCATTAACCACACATGGGTCCACTAGTGTAATTGTATGTGGTTCCACCAGAGTTCATTGCATGTGTGTTCTTTTCACAATCCACCTATGGATCCACCAGTGTCATTGCATGTGTGTTCTTCTCATTAACCACAGCTCGAGTCATTGCATGTGTGTTCTTTTCACAAACCAAATATGGAACCACCAGTGTCATTGGAATGTGTATTCTTCTCAGAGACCACATCTGGAGTCATTTCATGACTATTCTTTTCACAGACCATATATGTATCCACCAATGTCATTGCATGTGTGTTCTCTTCACAGACCACATATGGTCCACAAGTGTCATTTCATGTGTGTTCTTTTTACTAACAACAACTAGAGTCATTGCATGTGTGTTATTTTCACAATCCACATATGGATCCACCAGTGTCATTGCATGTGTGTTCTTCTCATTAACCACAGCTAGAGTCAGTGCATGTGTGTTATTTTCACTAACAACAACAAGAGTTCATTGCATGTGTGTTCTTTTCACAATCCACCTATGGATCCACCAGTGTCATTGCATGTGTGTACCTCTCATTAACCACATCTAGAGTCATTGCATGTGCATTCTTTTCAAAAACAACAAATGGAACCACCATTGTATTTGAAATGTGTATTCTTTCATTAACAACATCAGGAGTCATTTCATGACTATTCTTTTCACATACCACATATGGATCCACCAGTGTCATTGCAATTGTGTTCTCTTCAAAGACCACACATGGATCCACCAGTGTCATTGCATATGGTTCCACCAGAGTTCATTTCATGTGTGTTCTTCTCAATATCCACCTATGGATCCACTAGTGTCATTGCATGTGTGTTTTTCTCATTAACCACAACTATAGTCATTGCATGTGTGTTCTTTTCACAAACCACATATGGAACCACCATTGTCATTGAAATGTGTATTCTTTCATTAACCACATCCGGAGTCATTTCATGTCTATTCTTTTCACAGACCACATATGGATCCACCAGTGCCATTGCATGTGTTTTCTCTTCACAGAGCACATATGGATCCACCAGTGTCATTGCATGTGTGTTCTTTTTACTAACAACAACTAGATTCATTGCATGTGTGTTCTTTTCACAAACCACATATGGATCCACCATTGTTATTGAAATGTGTGTTCTTTTCAGAGACTACACATGGATCCACTAGTGTCATTGCATGTGGTTCCACCAGAGTTCATTACATGTGTGTTCTTTACATAGACCACATATGGATCCACCAGTGTCATTGCATGTGTGTTCTTCTCATCGACCACAACTAGACTCACTAGATGTGTGTTCTTTTTAGAGACCACATATGGATCCCCAGTGTCATTAAAATGTGTGTTCTTTTCAGAGACCACACAAGGATCGACCAGTGTCATTGCATATGGATCCACCAGAATTCATTTCATGTGTGTTCTTTTCACAATCTACCTATGGATCCACCAGTGTCATTGCATGTGTGTTCTTCTCATTAACCACAGCTAGAGTTATTGCATGTGTGTTCTTTTCACAAACCACATATGGAAGCACCAGTGTCATTGGAATGTGTATTATTTTCAGAGACCACATCTGGAGTCATTTCATGACAATTCATTTCACAATCCACCTATGGATCCACCAGTATCATTGCATGTGTGTTGTTCTCACTAACCACATCTAGAGTCACTAGATGTGTGTTCTTTTCACAAACCACATATTCAACCCCCATTGTCATTGAATATGTGTTCTTTTCAGAGACCACATCTGGAGTCATTTCATGACTATTCTTTTCACAAACCACATATGGACCCACCAGTGTCATTGCATGTGTGTTCTTTTCACAATCCACCTATGGATCCACCAGTGTCATTACATGTGTGTTCTTCTCATTAACCACAGCTACAGTCATTGCACGTGTGTTCTTTTCACAAACCACATATGGAACCACCAATTTCATTGAAATGTGTATTCTTTCATTAACCACATCTGGAGTCATTTCATGTCTATTCTTTTCACAGACCACATATGGATCCACCAGTGTCATTGCAATGTGTGTTCTTTTCATCAACCACAGCTAGAGTCACTGGATGTGTGTTATTTTCATTAACCACATATGGATCCACCAGTGTCATTGCATGTGTGTTCTTCTCATTAACCACAACTAGAGTCATTGCATGTGTGTTCTTTTCACAATCCACATATGGATCCACCAGTGTCTTTGAAATGTGTGTTCTTTCATTAACCACATCTGGAGTCATTTCAAGACTATTCTTTTGCACAAACCAGATATGGATCCACCAGTGTCATTGCATGCGTGTTCTCTTCAGACAGCACATATGGATCCACTAGTGTTATTGCATGTGTGTTCTTCTCATTAACAACAACTAGAGTCATTGCATGTGTTTTATTTTCATTAACCATATATGGATCCACCAGTGTCATTGCATGTGTGTTCTTCTCATTAACCACAACTAGAGTCACTGGATGTGTGTTCTTTTTCAGAGACCACATATGGATCCAGTAGTGTCATTGAAATGTGTGTTCTTTTCAGAGACCACATCTGGAGTCATTTCATGACTATTCTTTTCACAGACCACATATGGATCCACATGTGTCATTTCATGTGTGTTCTCTTCACAGACCACATATGTATCCACTAGTGTCATTGCATGCGTGTTGTTTTTACTAACAACAACTAGAGTCATTTTAAGTGTGTTCTCTTCATAGACCACATATGGATCCACAAGTATCGTTGCATGTGTGTTCTTCTGATTAACCATAGCTAGAGTCATTGCATGTGTGTTCTTTTCACAATCCACCTATGGATCCACCAGTGTCATTGCATGTGTGTTCTTCTCATTAACCACGGCTAGAGTCATTGCATGTGTGTTCTTTTTACAAACCACATATGGAAGCACCACTGTCATTGGAATGTGTATTATTTCCAGAGACCACATCTGGAGTCATTTCATGACAATTCTTTTCACAATCCACCTATGGATCCACCAGTGTCATTGCATGTGTGTTCTAGTCATTAACCACATCTAGAGTCACTGGATGTGTGTTCTTTTCACAAACCATATATCGAACCCCCATTGTCATTGAATGTGTGTTCTTTTCAGAGACCACATCTGGAGTCATTTCATGACCATTCTTTTCACAAACCACATATGGACCCACCAGAGTTCATTGCATGTGTGTTCTTTTCACAATCCACCTATGGATCCACCAGTATCATTGCATGTGTGTTCTTCTCATTAACAATAGCGAGAGTCATTGCATGTGTGTTCTTTTCACAAACCACATATGGAACCACCATTGTCATTGAAATGTGTATTCTTTCATTAACCACATCTAGAGTCATTTCATGTCTATTCTTTTCACAGACCACATATGGATCCACAAGTATCATTGCATGTGTATTCTTCTCATTAACCACAACTAGAGTCATTGCATGTGTGTTCTTTTCACAATCCACATATGGATCCACCAGTGTCTTTCAAATGTGTGTTCTTTCATTAACCACATCTGGAGTCATTTCAAGACTATTCTTTTTCACAAACCACATATGGATCCACCAGTGTCATTGCATGTGTGTTCTCTTCAGAGACCACATATGGATCCACTAGTGTTATTGCATGCGTGTTCTTCTCATTAACAACAACTAGAGTGATTGCATGTGTGTTATTTTCATTAACCACATATGGATCCACCAGTGTCATTGAATGTGTGTTCTTCTCATTAACCATAGCTAGAGTCATTGCATGTGTGTTCTTTTCAAAATCCACACATGGATCCACCATTGTCTTTGAAATGTGTGTTCTTTCATTAACCACATCTGGAGTCATTTCATGAATATTCTTTTTCACCCACCACATATGGATCCACCAGTGTCATTGCATGTGTGTTCTCTTTAGAGACCACATATGGATCCACTAGTGTTACTGCATGTGTGTTCTTCTCATTAACAACAACTAGAGTCATTGCATGTGTTTTATTTTCATTAACCATATATGGATCCACGAGTGTCATTGCATGTGTGTTATTCTCATTAACCATAGCTAGAGTCACTAGATGTGTGTTCTTTTTCAGAGACCACATATGGAACCACCATTGTCATTGAAATGTGTGGTCTTTTCAGAGACCACATCTAGAGTCATTTCATGGCTATTCTTTTCAAAGACCACATATGGATCCACCAGTGTCATTGCATTTGTGTTCTCTTCACATACCACACATGGATCCACCAGTGTCATTGCATGTGGTTCCACTAGAGTTCATTGCATGTGTGTTCTTTTCACAATCCACCTATGGATCCACCAGTGTCATTGCATGTGCGTTCTTCTCATTAACCACAGCTAGAGTCATTGCATGTGTGTTCTTTTCACAAACCACATATGGAACCACCATTGTCATTGAAATGTGTATTCTTACATTAACCACATCTGGAGTCATTTCATGTCTATTCTTTTCACATACCACATATAGATCCGCTAGTGTCATTGCATGTGTGTCCTCTTCACATACCACATATGGATCCACTAGTGTCATTGCATGTGTGTTCCTTTTATTAACAACAACTAGAGTCATTGCATGTGTGTTATTTACATTAACCACATATGGATCCACCAGTGTCATTGCATCTGTGTTCTTCTCAGAGACCACATCTGGAGTCATTGGATCTGTGTTCTTTTCACAAACCACATATGGATCCACTAGTGTCATTGAAATGTGTGTTCTTTTTAGAGACCACATCTGGAGTCATTTCATAACAATTCTTTTCAGAGGCCACATATGGATCCACCAGTGTCATTGCATGTGTGTTCTTTTCACAATCCACATATGGATCCACCAGTGTCATTGCATTTGTGTTCTTCTCATCGACCACAACTAGAGTCACTGGATGTGTGTTATTTTCATTAACCACATATGGATCCACTAGTGTCATTGCATGTGTGTTCTTCTCATTAACCACAGCTAGAGTCACTGGATGTGTCTTCTTTTCACAAACCACATATGGATCCACCATTGTCATTGAAATGTGTGTTCTTTTCAGAGACCACACATGGATCCACTAGTATCATTGCATGTGGTTCCACCAGAGTTCATTGCATATGTGTTCTTTTCAATATCCACCTATGGATCCACCAGTGTCAATGCATGTGTGTTCCTTTTATTAACAACAACTAGAGTCATTGCATGTGTGTTATTTACATTAACCACATATGGATCCACCAGTGTCATTGCATCTGTGTTCTTCTCAGAGACCACATCTGGAGTCACTGGATCTGTGTTCTTTTCACAAACCACATATGGATCCACTAGTGTCATTGAAATGTGTGTTCTTTTTAGAGACTACATCTGGAGTCATTTCATGACTATTCTTTTCAGAGGCCACATATGGATCCACCAGTGTCATTGCATGTGTGTTCTTTTCACAATCCACATATGGATCCACCAGTGTCATTGCATTTGTGTTCTTCTCATCGACCACAACTAGAGTCACTGGATGTGTGTTATTTTCATTAACCACATATGGATCCACCAGTGTCATTGCATGTGTGTTCTTCTCATTAACCACAGCTAGAGTCACTGGATGTGTGTTCTTTTCACAAACCACATATGGATCCACCATTGTCATTGAAATGTGTGTTCTTTTCAGAGACCACACATGGATCCACTAGTCTCATTGCATGTGGTTCCACCAGAGTTCATTGCATATGTGTTCTTTTCAATATCCACCTATGGATCCACCAGCGTCAATGCATGTGTGTTCTTCTCATTAACCACAGCTAGAGTCATTGCATGTGTGTTCTTTTCAAAAACCACATATGGAACCACCATTGTCATTGAAATGTGTATTCTTTCATTAACCACATCTGGAGTCATTTCATGTCTATTCTTTTCACAGACCACATATGGATCCGCTAGTGTCATTGCATGTCTGTTCTCTTCACATACCACATATGGATCCACTAGTGTCATTGCATGTGCGTTCCTTTTATTAACAACAACTTGAGTCATTGCATGTGTGTTTTTTACATTAACCACATATGGATCCACCAGTGTCATTGCATGTGTGTTCTTTTCAGAGACCACATCTGGAGTCACTGGATCTGTGTTCTTTTCACAAAGCACATATGGATCCACTAGTGTCATTGAAATGTGTGTTCTTTTCAGAGACCACATCCGTAGTCATTTCATGACTATTCTTTTCAGAGGCCACATATGGATCCACCACTGTCATTGCATGTGTGTTCTTTTCACAATCCACATATGGATCCACCAGTGTCATTGCAATGTGTGTTATTTTCATTAACCACAGCTAGAGTCACTGGATGTGTGTTATTTTCATTAACCACATATGGATCCACCAGTGTCATTGCATGTGTGTTCTCCTCATTAACCACAGCTAGAGTCACTGGATGTGTGTTCTTTTCACAAACCACATATGGATCCACCATTGTCATTGAAATGTGTGGTCTTTTCATAGACCACACATGGATCCACTATTGTCATTGCATGTGAGTTCTTTTCACAATCCACCTATGGATCCACCAGTGTCATTGCATGTGTATTCTTCTAATTAACCACATCCAGAGTCACTGGATGTGTGTTCTTTTCACAAACCACATATGGAACCACCATTGTCATTGAAACGTGTATTCTTTTCAGAGACCACATCTTGAGTCATTTCATGACTATTCTTTTCACAGACCACATATGGATCCCCCAGTATCATTGCATGTGTGTTCTTTTCACAATCCACATATGGATCCACCAGTGTCATTGCAATGTGTGTTCTTTTCATTAACCGCAGCTAGAGTCACTGGATGTGTGTTATTTTCATTATCCACATATGGATCCACCAGTGTCATTGCATCTGTGTTCTTGTCATTAACCACAACTGGAGTCATTGCATGTGTGTTCTTTTCACAATCCACATATTGATCCACCAGTGTCATTGAAATGTGTGTTCTTTCATTAACCACATCTGGAGTGATTTAATGACTATTCTTTTTCACAGACCACATATGGATCCACTAGTGTCATTGCATGTTCGTTCTCTTCAGAGACCACATATGCATCCACCAGTGTCATTACATGTGTGTTGTTCTCATTAACAACAACTAGAGTCATTGCATGTGTGTTATTTTGATTAACCACATATGGATCCACCAGTGTCATTGCATGTGTGTTCTTCTCATTAACCACAGCTAGAGTCACTAGATGTGTGTTCTTTTCAGAGACCACATATGGATCCACCAGTGTCATTGAAATGTGTGTTATTTTCAGAGACCACATCTGGAGTCATCTCATGACTATTCTTTTCATAGACCGCATATGGATCCACCAGTGTCATTGCATGTGTGTTCTCTTCACATACCACATATGGATTCACTAGTGGCATTGCATGTGTGTTCTTTTTACTAACAAAAACTAGAGTCATTGCATGTGTGTTATTTTCACAATCCACATATGGATCCACCAGTGTCATTGCATGTGTTTTCTTCTCATTAACCACATCTAGAGTCATTTCATGTGTGTTCTTTTTACTAACAACAACCAGAGTTCATTGCATGTGTGTTCTTTTCACAATCCACCTATGGATCCACCAGTGTCATTGCATGTGTGTTCCTCTCATTAACCATATCTAGAGTAATTGCATGTGTGTTATTTTCAGAAACCACATATGGAACCACCATTGTCATTGAAATGTGTATTCTTTCATTAACCACATCTGGAGTCATTTCATGACTATTCTTTTCACATACCACATATGGATGCACCAGTGCCATTGCATGTGTGTTCTCTTCAGACACCACACATGGATCCACCAGTGTCATTGCATATGGTTCCAATAGAGTTCATTGCATGTGTGTTCTTTACACAATCCACCTATGGATCCACCAGTGTCATTGCATGTGTGTTCTTCTCATTAACCACAACTAGAGTCATTGCACGTGTGTTCTTTTCTCAAATCACATATGGAACCACCATTGTCATTGAAATGTGTATTCTTTCATTAACCACATCTGGAGTCATTTCATGTCTATTCTTTCCACATACCACATATGGATCCACCAGTGTCATTGCATGTGTGTTCTCTTCACAGACCACATATGGATCCACTAGTGTCATTGTATATGGTTCCACCAGAGTTCATTGCATGTGTGTTCTTTTCGCAATCCACCTATGGATCCACCAGTGTCATTGCTTGTGTGTTATTCTCATTAACCACAGCTAGAGTCATTGGATGTGTGTTCTTTTCAGAAACCACATATGGAACCACCATTGTCATTGAAATGTGTATTCTTTCATTAACCACATCTGGAGTCATTTCATGTCTATTCTTTTCATAGACCACATATGGATCCACCAGTGTCATTGCATGTGTGTTCTCTTCACAGACCATATATGGATCCACAAGTGTCATGGCATGTGTGTACTTTTTACTAACAACAACTAGAGTCGTTGCATGTGTGTTCTTTTCACAACCCACATATGGATCCACCAGTGTCATTGCATGTGTGTTCTTCTAATTAACTACAGCTTGAGTCATTGCATGTGTGTTCTTTTCACAAACCACATATGGATCCACCATTGTCATTGAAATGTGTATTATTTTCTATGACAGCCGTTGGCCACAAACAATCGGGACGCAGAGCTAACCAGCAACCGCTCCGGGCTTCTAGAAGACCCGATCCCCGATTTTTAGGCGTCGTTGGATCAGGGTGCGTGGACGATAAGGATGTCCTTCGTGAGGGCGATCTACGAGAAGTCTGTTCTGCAAACTGATTGGTAGTGGCAACCACGCTGGGCCTACGTCCTTGCCTTTATCCCCTTAACCTCGGGGCCGAAGCTCAGATCATGTTCCTTCATCACCATGGAGAGGGAGAGGCCCAAACTCAGCTTGCACGAGGCTCAGATGTTCGCCCACTACGACATACTCGTGCCACCATTCGTGAGGCTTCCAGACGGCTTTGAGCTCAGCTACGCTGTGGTTCCTGTCACGCCGCTCTTGCGCGACAACATGTTGGCGAGGCAGATCGAGGAGCGCCGCCGCCCAATGCCGAGCGGAAGAGGGAATGTCAAGATACAAGACGCGACATCTTGGCGAGCTGTTCAAGAAGGAGCGGGTTGCGTTGATTGAGCTGTGCGGAACCCATCGGCGGGAGATCCACCTAGATCTGCACAACCCCGAAGGGAGGCAGCGCTTCTAGGCAGTGCCTGGGCGTACGACCTCCACCATTATCAATGCGGCGCGCCATGAAGAATCCATGAGGAGGAGGAACGCTGCCGGGAACATTGGCATCGATTCCGACACAGAGGAGGCTGGCGGCGACGCGGACAACATCGTCGATGATGGAGACTGCGGGAGCATCATAGTCGATTAGGGCCACTTAAGCATAAATTAAATCTATGTACGGTATCTTAATGCCCTCTTTGGATCTGGGTCACTTGAGTCATAGTCGATTATCGTCATAATCTATATATGTTGGCCATGTTTTAGTTGTCTTTGACTTTGAAACTAGTGGAAACTCGTCCGATCCTGAAAATAATGTTCGCGCGTTCCTGGCATATCGGATGGGACAATACACTTACTCTTCTCCCAGCACTTGATGGCATAGCCATAATTTGGAGTGCGCCAGAGGAGAAGGGATCGAGCGTGTTGTAATAGTGTACTACTCCTGTCCAGATATAACTCACTTAGTTTTTTGGATATTTAATAAATGTATCTATACCCAAAACATGTCTAGATACATGTTTTAGGTTTAGCTTTCTTTTAAACTAATCAAAAGTCGTCAAATTCTAAACAAACAAAGTCATTGCGTTCACATCTGATGGGACAATACGCTGACTCTGCTACTTGATGGCATAGCCATAATTCTGGAGTGCGCTAGAGGAGATGGGAACTAGTAGCTGCGCCCATACGCAGGTAAAAAATTAATGTAATAATATTTAAAAAATTGTAATCTAGTCCACATGACCCCATCACAGACACATTGCACGCGCCAGATATAAATAAAGACGACATGACTAGTTTAGTTTCAATGATATAATTCAACATACGACATTACTGTGTCCGCATCTTTCTGCTCCTCTTATTAGTCGGCTAGCCCACGCTGTATTAAGCAACAATTGCTGAGGATAAAAAAATGATAAAATGGCAAAGAAAATAATTTTTAAGCTTACCTTTCATTCGGAGAATCGTACAAAGATGAAATTGGCAGGGTTTTATTATTTCTCCTACAGTTAGCCAAAAGATCCTCAAGAACATCCTCAATCACCCCTGCAACTTCTTCATATTCTAATACACCTCCATTATTTGCCCTTTCCTCCCTGTTCCGCTTACCCTTTTGTTTCTTTTCACACCCTTTTCTCGCCGACACCTCTAATTCTTCATAAATTAGCTGCTTACGTATGTTTTCCTCCAAGTGCTCATCACCGTTTTCCTCCACCTGCTGCACTTCCTCAAGTTCTTTGTCTTCGCGCTCTTCCTCCGATTCCGAGAAGCCTCGCTTTTTACATCACCGGGGTGTGAACAGGGACAATATCACGTGTAACTGGGTTTTTGCACAACCTCTTGATATGGCCGAATCCGCCACAACGTTTGGATTTCCTTTTCCTAGCTCCTAGCCTTGAACCTTTATCGGTGGAGGCTTCGATCCTTAGCTTTCTAGGCCTCCCAGGTGGACTCCTAAGAACTGGTGGTTGAAGTTTGAACCCTGGATCGACAATCGCCCAATCATTTTCATCGGCCATAGGTGGTACGTTCTCTGCATAAGTTGCACTAAACTTGTCCATGGAGATATAGTTGTCGACATAGTTCTCTATTTCAGCTCCACTACCTCTAAGCTTTAAGATGAAGTAAATTGCATGGTGACATGGCAGACCAGTAATCTACCACTGCCTGCATGAACAAGTTTTGTTTCCAATGTCTACAGTGTACCTCCATTCACTTCCACGCTTGTATTCTGCATAAACCTCAGCCAATATTCTGGAACTTCTGACCATCCTCATCTTTATCGTTCTCATTGCCCTGGTTCTTGCATTCAGTAACATAACCACCTTTGGAACTATTTTATGGCCTAAAAATTTTCTTGCACAAATTCTTTGCCTCAAATCTATCTTCACCATTATGCACTGTCTTATTGCATCCAATAAAATAACAATTCCAAGTGTCTTCATGCCCGAAATCTTATCATTGAAAATCTCTGCCAAATTATTGCAAACAAAATCCACCTTGCTTAATTCACCAAACTTGCTTCTGGCCCATAGCTTGGTGTGATGTTCTTCAAGATATTTTTTCACCTTTGGCACTATATACATGTTCTGCAAGTAAGTAGCATGCGTTCTTGGGGTGTATGTGTATGCTAATCGCCACAAGTCCTATTCAAAGATCTTTCCTTTGAACTTCTTCGTGAAGTTAGTAGTGAGGTGCCACATGCATTCCCTATGCTCAACCCCAGGAAACACAACATCAACAACATTCTCAAGACCCTCGCATGCACTGGTGTGTATCACCAAGCCTTCAGGGTGACCAATTACTACCCATAGTCTCTGCATGAACCATGTCCAGCTTTCATTTGATTCACCCTCAAGAACAACATAAGCTACGGGTAGAAGCCAATTATGCGCGTCCAAAGAACAAGGAGAAGCAACATGTCCCCTAAACTTCCGTGTTAAAGAAGTTGCGCCTATTGGCAAGTATGGCCTGCAGCCGTCTAGGAACCCCTTCTAGCATGCCTTCAGGTAGACAAAACATCTCTTGAAGCATATCTTATCTGCCTGCTTATACCTGACCCCCCTCGAGACCTTTTCTCTTCCTTTGACAACCTCGTAATTAATGTCAACAACACTACCAGGTGATGTTTTCTCTACTTGAGCTTTGAAACTATACAACATGTGAAAACTGGCATTCCACTTGCCTTGAATGAAGTCTAGAGCCATCTCCTTCCCATCAAAGACTCTGTGGTAAGGAATCAGAACGTTAAACTTTTTGCTAATCTTTGCTCTGAGTTCAGCAGGTCCAATGTTATGATCCTGCCTCACCCAGTCAAGTACCGTAGCAGCAATCCACTTGGTAGTCGCCGGTCTAATTTTATCACTTAAATAAGTATTAGTGCAGTTGTCTTTCTTCGTGTTTACTTTGATCTGCATTCGATAAGAATCCAAATAATTTAGAGCTAGTTATCAGCAGAATAAATATGAGAAAGACTGAAACTAAATGTAGCTATTGCAACCTGAAATGGGTGTCCACCCCGCATTGGAGATGCATGTAATCTCCATTTACACACATTACTTTCCCTACAATGCACCCTAAATCTCTTCTGGTCGCTCTTTTCAATGATAAATTTGAACCCAACTCTGATTGCATAGGTTGCAACTACATATTTGTAGTCCTCCACATTCTCAAAGACAGTCCCCTCATCAATTGTAGGATTGTCCCTGTCAAAGTGTATCACTGTCCAATCCTCGTCTTCGTCGTCGTATCTACATCCCATTTCCACATCTTCACATTCCTCTTCCTCATCAATCCCATAGTCAGGCTCCAAGTTCTAATCAACCAAATATTCCCTACTCTCCATCCTATCAGGGTCAGCAGCCACGTCTGGATATGCTTTCTCATCATCATCTGCACCGCCACACATTTCAGTGTCTTCATGCTCGCTTGACAAAGCATCATGCTCAAGGACAAGCTGTACAGACGTCCTGCGGTTACCAACACATATCCTTGCCATCACGACGGGACTAGAAACGCTAATGGGGGGTATGCAGAAAAGGAATCACAGTTCTTACCCTTCAATGTGGACGCACGACACCTTATCCGGGCTCCATACCTCCAATGCTCTGTACCCCACTTCCTCTTCCCCTGTTTCATTCTCCTCTGTGCTCTCCAGACTTGAAGGAGATTCCGTGCTCTCTAGCCGCGCAGGACCCATATCCGTGTTCTCAAGCCTCACAGGATCCATCTCCAAGCGGGATCTGGATGACCAGCGTCGCTGGGCACCTAACCCAACAGCTGACTCTCGGTTTTCATTTCCAGACATGCCTGGGCGATGGACGACAGCAAGGAGACAGGACAGGGAGGGGAGGGGAGGGAACATGAGGGGATGGCAGGGAGGGGAGGGCGGGAGGACGATGACCCAAGGGGACAACGAGAGCGGTGCACGACTGAAAAGAGTGGCGGAGGCACGAGCAGAGGAGCGGAGGAGCGGAGCAGAGCTAGTTGCGACAAAACATGGAAAATTGCACAATAATGTGTTGGTGGGCGGCACCAGCCCTCGAACCTAGGACGCGCGCCGTCGAAGGTGGAGGAGGCGGGCCTGCCAGTCAGAAAACATGCCACCTGTCAGCGCACTATGCACGGTAGCACTTCATGGAATTTTTTAGCCGGTCCCACATGTCAGTCTGTTTGATAAAAAATTTCATGCAGTCCATGGCTAGTTCATGCGCTAGTTCCGAAAAAAGCCCGTTGATCCAAACTTGCAGTGGCAGTTCTGCTTCTTCTCCCTCGTCTCCTCGTCTCCTCACAGTGGCAGTTCCACTTCGTCTCCCTCGTCTGTTCTCCTCTTCTTCTTCTCCTCGCAGTGGTAGTTCTTCTTTCTTCCACAATCAAAACATTCCCGCATGTAAGCCATGGCCAGTAGCCGGATGAAGAGGAACTGGTCCGATCTCCCGACCGACCCACTTCGCAAGATCACCGACTACTTGCTGGAGAAAGAGGAGTACGTCGACACCTATGCTGCTTGTTGGGAAGTCTGCACCGATTGGTGCGCACTTTAAAGGTGCCTGAATTCCATCTCAACAACTGGATCATGATAGATCACACACTTCCAGATGTTGGCGACTTCACCTTCCTCAACCTTGCCACTGGTCGTTGCTTCAGGACGAATCTAATGGACGTCCATCGCAGATTCACATTCACATCCGATATATATATATAACATTCATTTATTTGTATTTTCCATCGTAAATATCTTAGTGCTAACTGATGCCCTCTTCTTCCAAAAGATTCTACTTCATCGGTGTTTCTCGTGGCGTGATCGTTCTTGCTCAGAGGGTGGAGCCGTACCAGATTCGGCTTCTGAACCCAATCACTCATAAGTCTAACACTAAGCTTCAAGCACACATACCATCTGATCTTCTGTAATCTATCGTCATGACGAAGTCCCCGATGATGGTGTTCGTTTCAATTATTATCCAGATCATATTGCATGGGCTGATGAGAGCACCCCAACGAGAAAAATCAATGAATCATTTGGAGAAGGATTGTATTCGCCACCTCCTGATACGCTTCTGGTCTGCATGACGGCATTCCGAGGGGAAGTATATGCATTACTTGAGAATGGAGACATCATGTCGACCAACATCTAGTTAGAGCAGCGCACGAGCACTGTCACGATGGATATGCATTTTATCCCTAGTTTTTGATCAGGTACACGGAGGTTATAGATTTTACCTAGTTGAGTCAGATGGTGATCTGCTTCTTGTGTTGAACGGGGATTTCGCCAAAGGGAACCGGTGTTGTACCGGGTGGACACGGACAACCGCTCTCTCGAGGCCATCGGTGACATTGGAAGTTGTGCCCTCTTTGTTGATTACCATCGGTCTATCTCCATTGATACCAGGTTACACCCCACAGTCAAACCCGGTTGCATATACTACAGGAATTATATCAGACTGTATGATCATGAGGTTCAAGCCTGGGAAGAGGAACCAACAATGACGTATGGCTTATGTCTGGAACATACACCGAGGGCTTACCCTCTAGACGAGATACTGGCAGCATATTGCAGACGGAGAGAGTTTTCTAAACATGTGTTGCAGCACGCGGGAGCCAACGACAACAAAAAATATAGGGGAGAATGAATCCTATATTCATCCTAGGTTATTTGCTAGCATTTTCAGGTCTATTTTTTGAAGTAGAAATTTGTACTGTATTTATATTATTTCGATCAGTAGTATACATATTACCTTTCAGGCAAAATTGTAATGTATTTAATTTTAGTACTTTTAGAATTCAAAGTATTTAATTTTAGTAGCTTCTTTTAGAATTTTCTGTGTTTGATAGTCGGAGCAGGCGGCGAGCATCAGCTTGGCACCGGAATTCAGGTTCCACATGGAAAATTGCACAATAATGTGTTGGTGGGTGACACCAGCCCTCGAACCTAGGATGTGCGCCATCGAAGGTGGAGGAGGCAGGCCCGCCAGTCGGAAAACTTGCCACGTCGGCATCCCCTGTTTCTGATGCCCTTTAAAAAAAGAAAACATGCCACATCGTCATCCCCTGTTTCTGATGGTGTTGCTACAATCGACAGTACATAGTGGCATAGAAATAATATCGTATAAACATAAGGGCACAGTCGTCAACATTTCTAAAATGAAACCCGGTCTCCTACCTGTCCTGGTACATTGCCCGATGAGGTGGATAGCCACGACCAATCTTTTTAATACGTTCGCACTCTTATGCTAAGAAGGGAAATAAAGATTGAGCGGTTAATGCAACGAGTGTCGAATTATTACCCTCTAAGGAAATGAGAGATGATTATTTTCACGCGTGCCCGTAGTCCAAACCTACCGTCAGTCTTTCACTCTCCTTCTCCGACAAACCACAGTTCACCTTGCGCAGCTCTTCCTCCATGCACCACCTAGGGTAACATGGCCCCGCCTAAGAAGCCGCCACCAAAACTGGGGTATTTAGCCCCTCTAAGGCAGGCCATGAAGCTCTACTTCAAGGCCGGTGTAGCACCCCAATAAAACCACTACTAAAAAATCGCTTGGTGTGTCTGTTTTGTGCATCATCATGATAGCATGCTCATGTTCTCATGCCACATTGCATTTGAGCATCATATCAGGCTAGCATTGGTTTCATCTTGTTTGTATTAATGCTATCACCAATACCTCTATGTCCCTCTTTGCATACTCTCTATTTTTGTTTTCTACTTGTGGGAATCCATTGCTAGGGTTCCATATCTAACGAATGCTTTTATTCTTTTCAAAAAAACTCTTAATCCACTAATCTTGTAAAATGCCCAAATGGGCACATACACACATTATGTATGTGGGCATCCTCTCTCCTCCTCGATGTTTTTCCTTCTTGGTCTCTCTTTATTGCCCTAAACCCTCTGTTCAACATGTTCCTAAAACTTCTCAAAAGGTTAAAACCATATGCTTGACTGAATAAAAAAACAAATAAAATAAAATGCTTTGTAAAAAAAATATGGAGAGAGAACAAACCTAGAGTAGTCCAGCAAGCCAAGCCCAACCAGCGGCCCATACCTCTTCCTCCTTCGATCTTGTTGGTCTTCATCAGCAGAGTGCACCAGCTATGTGTGCTCCTTCCCGACGTCATGCTTCCTCTGCCTCTCACCTGCCCCCTTTTCTCCTGTCCACAAAAGCCAGCACCATATCGAGATCCCCTCAACCCTAGCCTCTCCTCTGCTTGTATCACCTCCACTAGATTTTTTCCCTCTCCAATTCGTACTGAAGCCCGTGAGAGAGAGCAGAGTCCCGTCGCAGCAGACCTTGTCGACCAAGCCATCGCCAGGGAGAACGGGGAACCCATCTGGCCATCTGAACGGATGCCCCTCGCTGTTGTCTTCCTCTTTGATGAAGCAGCTGGAGCTGTAACTGTCAAGATCAACGCCAAGGTCGTCCACATCGGCGTCGTCTGCATCCGCCCATGTGAGGACAAGGTCGACGACTGCAGCGTCTAGTTGTCTTCTCCGACTGCCAGCATGTTTCCATCTAAAACGTCTCAGTTGGTCTATTTAAATTGCTCTGTGTGTTAATCCAGCAAACATGATCTAGACTCGTTGGCCATGAACTGAGTTCGATCTTTGTAGCCTGAGATAACAGATGGTTTTGTAGAAAACCCCTTCTTATTCCAAACATCCTTGTGATTCAAACCCAACAAAAAAACGTTTACAAACAAAACTGTCTAAATTTGTTTGCATAATTCAAATACAAAAATTATTTTCAATTTAAATTATCCTAAATACTTAGACTATTAAACGTTTCTCCTTTTCTATTAGAAGACAAAATAATTAATAACTTTAACTCCGTAAATCGGAATTTGATAAATGATATGTCTAAACCGATCAGCGCGACGAGCCCTTTCCAACTATCCATTCCATACTTGCAATTTCATCGTGCATCGTAGAGAACTTATAAAATCAGAACTATTATGCGGGGGAAATATGATAAATAAAATTGGAAAATATTTATTTCTTGTTGATAATGCCTCAATAATGTTGTATCATCATTGTACTATGCTAATGGCATCTTCTCAACATGGTTTGCATCATTAACTTTCCATGTCATGCATCATATCATGATCATGCCGGTTCTTCTGCATTAGTTGTAATTGTTGCATCGCTTGTTCCTTTTAGTGCTTTGCTTCTTCGCGGATTAGGCCATTAAGTTGATGGGAGCTTCGCCCCATTCCTCGGATGTATCTTCCGCTATGTTTTACAGGCGAGCATCTCCCCCTTTCTACCTATTTTGCTTTTATAGTCTTTATTTCCTCCTATTGATCTATTGCTATCCATGTTACGATGCTTTAGTTTCCGTGCACCATTTATATTCCTTGCAGCCTCTATATTGCCTTGGCCACATCCTATTACCTGTTGTTTGGTAGATAGATAGCCTTGCGAGTCGTAGTCGCTTGCTCATGTGCGATCCCGTGTCGTGAAGTACCACACAGTTGTTGGAATGTTGTCATATGCTTTATGGTGGAGATGATCATGGCTTTAATTACAACTTGATATTAAATTGCTAGATATAACTAATGCAAAGGCATCGGTGGGTAATAGCAAATATTTGGTTTTTAACCGCTCACTTGTGTACCGTAGGTCCCGAGTACTTGATACATGTTCCTTGACTATCGCACTATCCGCATGTGGGACCATGAATCCCCTTAGCCAGAGCTTGATTCATTTCTTATTTCTTGGGGCCACAAAGTAGTTTGGGGCTTTATTACTATCCGGTACTTATGTCATTCTTTACTGCTTTATTTATGATTGTGCGTGGAGCACCTGTACTATTTTGGAACGTGGAATGTTTTCGCGGTATCGACAAGCCCAGTCACACTTTTGGGTTCCCAGTCGTTTACAGCCATTGTCACAAACCCTGGGTCCATCTCGAAGCCGGCCAACTTCGTTGCGGGTAGCTTAGTGGGGTGGCCCCCTGAAATATTTTATGAATCCTATGATTGCTTTGTCGTGAAAGCCTCGTTGGGTTTTGGTTTGGTTTTTCCGAGGTTGATCGTGCGTGTGTTGCTATTTGTGCACCCCTGCAGGGTAAATCTTTCTGAAAGCCATGTCCGCGGTTATGGACGACTTGGAGCATAGTATCTCGATCATAGACAAGCATAACTAAAGTAGTGCTATAAATTTGACTTAATATGTGACTAGTAATCAGCTTCACTACAATGGAATGGATAATAAAAGTGCCAACAACTGGTGGAACTGGGGTGTATCCTGTCATGTTATACCTGCCTAGTAAATATCGCAACTCCAATGGAATGAAATAAAAGTGCCAATAACTGCTGGTTTTGGGAGGTCTCATGCTATATCTGACTAGTAAGTGTTGCGACTATAATGGAATGAATAAAACTGCCAACTGTGTGAGTTCCTCGGTTTGACTTCCTCCTTTGGTCTCGAGGGGGAATACCAGGATGGGTATGATTGGTGTTAGTATCAGGTTGGTCCCGAATAGGTCTTTCTTATCCCTCTCTAATAGCCGACAGTGGTTTCAAGTCTCTATATGTTGTTTAGTGCATGCTTCGATGCCGCTTCAGTCCACCATACCTATGTAGGCGAGAGCCTTCGAATTCTAGCCTCGTCGTGTACTGGCCTCAGTACTGACGCTCCTCTTTTTCCTTTGCCCTTTGTCGGCACCCCTTTTGTTTTAGCAGGTTTGAGATCGACGTTGTTAGCAGGGTTACCCTTTCGGCTTGGCCTGGGCAGGGTTATGGACGCCATTGATTATTCTTCAGGGCTCTTAGCCCCATTTGCATCTTATCCGTACTCGGATTTTGTATCGTTTTCAAGGTGATTTGGATCTTTGTACCGTATATTTGTATTCTTGACTCATGGAGTCGTTGTTGTATATATATGTTCTGTGGGTTCCATCGTGGACTAATGTGTAATGGTATTACTTTGTTCTCCACCCGCACGCAAGTGCCTGGTGGGCGTCTTTGAATCGTTTCTATGCGGGTTTGGCGGGAAGCGCTAAAACTTGCATAGGGCCGATTCAAGGGTGTTACAGTCGGTCTCCCATTGCCCTGCCAGGCGGATGATTTCGCTGAATCTGCTGAATCGGCCACGGCGGCGGCACCGGATGCGGCAAGCAGGGCCAAGAGAGCGATGTGGAGAAATCGCGCGGCGGCATTACGGCATGCTCTAGGTAGTGGGAACAAGGTACGTATCAAATCGTTCACGAGAGCATGCCGCTGAGGGTACACACCCTCGAACAGGGCATCGCCAAGGTCTAGGAATTCTCGCATCCATGCTTCGGCCTGGGCTACCTTACCGTAGTGGGGGAGGCTGGGAACACGCCGTCTACGACAAAGATGCTCCATCCAACACACCGTCGGAGGCCGTACCGTGGCGGCGACCAAGCGTCTACACTCAGCATGCTGGATTGTTCGATAGCCAGAGCCGGCGGCAGGCATCAGCTCAGCGCCGGAATTCAGGTTCCAGTTCACACGGAACTACGATCCCAAGAAGAAGATGCCAAATTTAAGTTTCGAATAAATCGACTGAACCGGGACTGGCGCATGCAAATCGGTCGTGCATGAACGATGCAGATTTCTTGTAGTTTGGCGGGAAGGCAATAGATTAGTTTGGGTTAAATGATCAAAGAACTTATGTCCTCTCAAGGCAATTGGCCAGCCAACTTTTCTGGTAGATATCTGTAGTTTCTTCAGTATAGAATAGTTAAGTTCAGACTGAAGAATGGATTTTGTAGATGAAATGCTGACGAATTTTTCTATAAACTAGTAGGAAGTTTAGCCCACTTTTGTGCAAGTATAAGACCCTTTTATATGGAAGTACTACTGTTGTAAGAAAATACTATCAAGTATCTATTTCCTTCAATTACTAGTCGTGGTTAAATCCAGTTAACTGGCAACTTTTTTTTATCCCAGACTATAGATTTTGCATCTGCTGTCTGTGCTGTAAACCATTTTTCCTTTGTCTTGTGTTGTCTGCAAAATGGTCCTGCAGTTCAACGTGTTACAAATATAGCTACCTTGTACTTGAAGAGGAGATGGACTACATTTTCCTGGCATCCACAAAATTGACATTGCTCATTGCCAGACCACCCTCTTTTTATGAGGTTGTCCTTGGTTATTCAAAGAAATTATAAAGAACAGTGTTCAACTACATCGATTCAAACTATTACACACACACTACATCAAATTCATTACCCACATATACTACATCGATTCAAACTATTACACACACATACTACTTCAAATTCATTACCCACACGTACAACATCGATTCAAACTATTACACATTTTTAGTCGATGCTAACTTCCTACTACGCTCCCCATACTACAAATTCATTAGCCACACATACCATGGCAATTCACTAGAGCTCTGTCTTCGCTCGAGGGAAATCAGAACCACCAGCTTGTCCAAGCCCAGTTCCCCCTCCGAAACTATGTGCGCTGTCATGAAACGGTGGTGGTCCTGTGCCATCGATCCGTCCAGGCCAACACTGCAGGCGACAAGGACGCTTTCTGGCAGCCTCTTCGGGGCCCTGAATGCCATGTACCGATTCCAGAACCTCCTCCAGGTGGATGATGACCGGGTGCTTCCAGCAAAGCTGTCGCCCCGCCCTGCTTGGAATCTGCACGTCGTACATCTTAGGAATGGCGTCAGGATCTTTTAGCCACGCCTTTACCTCGATGACCCATCTGTCGCTCGGTGGCACGATTTCCACCAGCTCACCGCCAAGGCTACTGACAACCTGCTTGAGGGCCTCAGGCTCCCAAGCATCCAATGGGAGGCCGTCAAAGCCGAGTTTGGAGAAGAAACAAAGCTGCCCCAAGCGATCGTCCCACCCACTGGCACAATGCCAACGCATGAAGCTCATTTTCTCCCCGCGGCAGACAAAAGAACGAGAAGAATGCAGAACATGCTCGGTGTCTGAGCTATGCTCGAACCGGACGAAAAAATCGAATGGCGGCGCGTATACCTCAATCTTGACCTCATTTCGTCTGATCCCAAAACGAGACCTGAAAGCCGATAGCAACTCTGCCGGCGACACGGCGGGATGGATGCCCAGCACGGTCGCCATGAGAGCGTGGTCGTCGAACTGCTATGCCAGGGCTACCATACCTGGGGTGCACAGCAGCAAGCAACTTCCCGAGGCGGGTCGCCGACCAGGATCGCCCAACGGGACGTGCTCCGCCGTGCGAAAAGGACTAGCTAGAGGCGAGATATTAGTCCGAGGACGCGAAGCTCCGATACGGCGGATGATACGACAACGACGGCTACGAGCTTCGATTACAGGCGTGGGAGGTTGACCGGACATGGCGGGGACGCAAATTAGAGCAAGTGCAAGCTCCGATCTGAGACGAGCAGCCGGAGATGAGAAAATGTTATGGGGAGGGGACCAGGGGAGAAGACCAGAGCAGAGCAAAGAAATAGATCAGGTCCACTCAAGGATCTCGTCCACGCAGGGGTAAGCTAGTCCATGTCCGCAAAAGATAACAGGGAATACTAACAAGGCGGGCCAAGAAGAGTTGACCTAACGGTGGTATATGAGTTCAATCGTTTGTCATCTGGTTCAAACGACCGTTTGGCCGTTAGATTTGTATTCACCCCCATTTGGCCCTTCTGGACAATTGGCGATTCTACTACGGCCCCTCCGCACAATGGATGACAACTCAGGTACCGGGATGCACTCGCCCGAGAAGTTTGGTACCACAAACAAACATTCCCCCTAGGCGGGCTATCAAGCCCCCGACATCCCCTAAGGGTCCCCCGACTGGAGTTCTCCGCTAGCGGGATACAAATGAGAGGTTTGTGCCAGCTCCATGGGCCGGAGCATGGCTCTTCATGGCCCCTCCATGCGATGCAGATCTTGGCCCAGAGTCCTTGTCCTTCTATGTCTGCCTAGATGATGCGAGCGATCAGGTGGCCCTGGGGCGCTTCTGTTCTGGAGATCTAGAGGGCGGATTGCCCTTGTCGGCCGGCAAGGCGTGCCGTCGAAAGCGAATCATGGGAGACATAGGGTTTTCTAGGTAGCCTTGTCTTAAAGACTCTCATCCTCCCAGGAAGAGGCTTTCCCTGCCGGGCGGTGCCTCCCTCGACCTGATGCAGAGTGTTTAGCGCTTGAAGGGCTAGTTGGATGGGGCCCGAGAGGAGGATGAGGAGGCCATGCATGCCCTTCACAAGGAGCAAAGGGTTAGCGATGAAAACTCCGCCTGCCTCCTCCGGGTGACCTCCAAGATGAACGACCTCCTGGAGTCGCTCTGCCTAGTGCTGGTCAAGCCCCTAGCCACGGGGTCGACGCTAACCTGAATATCTTATCGTCTCTATTGTCCCATCTTGAAAGCTTCCATGCGTCTATAGAATCGATGATGCTGGAGGAAGGCAAGGATGTGGCCTATAGCGTAGCCCGAGAATTGCTGTCCCAAGTTCACCACCACATCTCTGACTTTGACGATGAGGTGATATTGAAGCCCCCAGCACGGGTAAGAGCCTCCACTCCTCCTAGAAAGCCATAGAAGCAGCAGTGTCCAAGTGGAAGCCGCTCATTCCTTCTTTTTCCTTTTGTTTAGGAATAAGAGAGGTGAAGCGTTGAGCTTTGCAATTCTATAATTCTTGTGGTGCATAATTGTATTGTCTATTAGCCAATGGAAAAGACTTCTTCGGTGTACTCTTGTGTTTGGAGCTGGCCTCCTTCAGAGTACTTGTTGCCCCATGCCTCTCTAGGAGTCGGGCTCCCTAGCACCGACTACGGTGTGCAGCCCAACCTTGTGATCTCTTTTCCCTTCGGTCTGGGAATGCCCTAGCACTGAGGACCTTGGGCCAGACCCGGGCGACACCCAAGGAGGCGCCCCTTCCTAAGGCACCCTTCGTACGGTTAGGTGTACACTAAAAAGGTCTAGTAGCCTATACGGAGCATAGTTGAGACGTAGTTTTGACTTTTCTACAAAAGTGCTTCTTGGCAATTCTACAGTTGAACAATACTTATCTTTCTTGTCAAGTTTAATGGCCGCATATGATTCCTTCTTGAAGACGAATTCGTCCCAATTTAGGTATCCCGGGCGCCGTCCCGGGCGACCCGCGAAGGGGTGCCTTGCTCGGAGTGGCATTTGGTCCTAGGGACGCTCATTTGACCTAACAGTTCAGGTACTCTGCCCCCCTCATCGCCCTGTGGCAGCCAACACGAGGCCTATTCGATGATGAGGCGCAAGGACGGCATTCCCCTTATGTTTTCTCAAAGGCATACCCCTGCGCCTACCAAAGCCACATGTCAGGCATGGTGACTTCCCGAAGAGAGCTCGCCCGGGGCGTGCAACCCTTTTATCTCGTTGGTCTCCTCAGAGGGGCATTCCAGAGATTCCCTCGGCCCGCCTCTCATCTCCCTGGGTTCCTATCCCGGGGAGACCTCATGGAAAGGCTTCGGTTATGGTCCCCACGGTCCTCCCCTCCTCGCAAAGGACAACTCATCTTCTTTGATTCTGGCGCAGAGGTCCGCCATGTCGAATAGTCTTGACACCATGCTCACGCCTCAGACTCGTATTTCCCTCCAGAGGAGCACGTAACACGTTCCCCGCTGGAGGGCCCGGATAATGAGCCCGGGGGGGCCGCCTCATGCACAGTGTCAAGGATGAGCCTGAACCGACAAAGGTAATCTTGAAGGCGCTCTCCCAGCCACTGACGGAGCTCATTGAGGTCATTGACACGCCCATGACGGTGTCCCCACCTAGGTAGCCATACCCTGCTCCGAGGGCATATGGCTGCACGGATGATGGGCCTCCCTACCAACATGCCAAATTTCGAGGGAGTGAGAGGATTAGAGTCATCAGCAGGGGTGACAACACCCTTCCTCCTCTGCCCTCCCTTGGTGGTGCCAAGGTCAACCATGCTCCTAGGGCTTCATCACAATCGTTGGCTGGTGACTTGGCCGACGAAGATCGCTTGGGTTGTGCCCCCTACCTGGCACGCCAGATGTCGTGTCTTGATTTTCGACATTGGGGGTATGAGTCCCTTTTGAACGTCCAGCAAGCTCGGTCCGTGAGCTAGACGAACACACTCATAGAGAGAGAGACACATGTTTTTTACCCAGGATCAGGTCTGTAGTGAGATGATCCCTACTTCCTGTAACTAGCTACTATCTGATTATCACAAGGTTACATAGGTTCCTTCCCCAGGAAGGTGCTCTAGTCCAAAAATCCTACTCTCTCTTGCTCGACCTAGGCCTCCTTTTATATGGAAAGGGGACACCACACAGGTCGATTCACACGCGGTGTGCAACCCTTGCCATGCGGCGGGCCACAACCTGCAACTTGGCTTGGCAATCCATCTCTAGCACCGTGTCTCGCCCGATGCCTGCAAATTGGTGTAGGGACGTGTCATGTAAGCTAGATCACTGTCTCTCGGTGTCCCACCTAGGCCGGGATTGTTGGCGGGATTACTACCGGGTCATGTGAGGATGTCCCGGCAGATCCCCCGTGCTCCCTCCTTCTCGGGTCGCGGTCCGCTCATCATACCCGAGATACCGCGACTCTCGTGGGTGTGACATTCATGAAGGTTTGCATATCATTAGCATATTTGTGCTCACGACTACCCATTTTATAAATCGTGTCCTCGTGTTCACCAATAAGTTGCTTACTTTCAATAGCAAAGGTTAATATTTTATTGAGTTTATAGCAAGCATTTTTATTTGGCTGTAGAGCATGAAGGACTAGCTACCCCTTCGTTTTTTGAAGAAGCAACATCATTAACCTCTTCGTCATGAACAACATTCACATCATCATGAGGTGCATTGGGATCCAAAGGAGAGGTTACCTGTGAAGTCTTAGCTGTAAGGCATAAGTGAACATTGGGAGGAGGAGATGATGATGAAGGAACATTTGAAGCTCCATTCAAAACCTTGACTTGGTTCATATATTATTCGGTTTCCTTTACATGGTTAGCAACACAAGTACTAGAGGGAATATAAGCATATTTATCATGGAAACAAGGCAAAGCTAGCATATCATCATGAGATATATAGAAGGCATTTCTACATGATATGCAAGGACAATGAACACTAGCATGTAAATCATATATAGTGCTACAAGTGTTCATGCCCAAAGATATAACATAGCAAATTGATAGAGATGAAGAATCATCAATGGTAAGCTCACTATCCACATTGCAAGTCCTATCACCATTCACCATATCATTAGCTTGTGACAAATCACATGATGGTGTAGTGGAATAAGATGAGAACTCATCACGACTGGAGGTAGAGAGAATACAATCATTCTCATTAATCTTGGACATATCATATTTTACGTGAAGCTAGGTCCAAATATCATGGGAATTCCTAAAAGGCATGATTGTTGAAAGAACTACAAAGCTCAGAACATTAACAAGCACATTAGAAGCTTGAGCTTCGAGATAAGAGTTTGTGTCCTCCTCTAAAGATAGATTTTGGGGATCCTTAGGAGGAGAGAAACCCATATCTTGAATTCGCTCTATACATGGGTGAATGGACTATAAATGACTAAGCATGCAAATTCTCCAAACACCATAATTTGTGCCATGTAATGTAAAAGTGTCATCATGCATGAACCCCTAGGAGACATCTTACTCTCGAGCCTATGAAGCCCAAAAGAGAGAGACCTCACTCCGATACCAATTGGTAGGACAATGGATGTCGCCTAGAGGGGGATGAATAGGCTTTTAAAATATTTAAATTTTAGGCTCTAATAAATGTGGAATAAAACATTTAATTTATCAAAGAACACAACCTAAAACCACTAGATTCAACTAAGTGCACCAACAACCTACACTAAGCAAGTCAAGCAACAAGGTGATAGACAGATATAATACTTCAAGCTCAAAGTATATCACAATGTAAAGTGCATAAGTAAAGGGTTCAGTTGAGATATAACTGATGGACATGGAGACGATGATTTTTATCCCGAAGTTCACTTCCAAAGAAGCTACGTCTCCATTGGGGAGGTGCGATGATGCAATGCTATTTGAACACCCCAAATGGCTCACCTCGAGGTGTGGTGGTTTGGTGCTCACCCAACGCCACACAAGGCCTTACCCCCGGATGCGAAGGCATGCAACTTACCAACGCCACAATAGGCTCACCCTATTCTCCCGTGAGATCACCACCAAGGCCTACTCATGATCCATTATGGGACACTTGAGGGCGGTCACCAAATCCATACGAGGTTGGGGCAATCTCCTAAACTCAATTGTAGGCTCCCAAGAATCTCAACAAAGGCATCTAGCTTGAGGAATCTCCACCATTCAATTGAGCACAACCACACAACCGTCTACGGTTCCAAGAACCCAAGAGTAACAAGCCCACAAGGTTGAACTCACCGAATATCCATAGAGAACTCAAAGCTATGCACCGAATGTAAGGGCAAGTCCTTCAATACAAAATTCCACCAAAGATATAAAAGTTATTGGGGGAGTAAGAGAGGAAGAACACAAGTGGAGAACATAAATCTCTCCGAGATCAATATCCCAAGGATTCCTTCACAAAGAAGGGATTTGGTTAGGTGGGGTTGTAGATGAAGATCTCCTCTCTCAAATCCCTCAAAAAGATACAAGAATCATGGGAGGGGAAGAGGAGCGGACAAACTCTTGGAGGTAAACAATGGAGTAGAGAGAGTGGAAGAGCTAGCAAAAAGTGTCTCAAGTGTGGAAACATTGGGGAAGAGGGGGCCCTTAAATAGGTCAAGAGAAATCTACCCGTTTGGGTTAGTTTCATGATTTACCGGAACTTCCGGTGAACCACTGGAACTTCCAATGAAGCGGAAATGAAAGTTACTGCAAGTAACCCACCCTTCACCAGAAGTAGGCCGGAAGTTGGCCGGTACTACAGCCCAAGGTAAAAACTAAGGACAACATGATATGAAAACTTCAATAACTTTTGATTCCGGACTTTGTTTTTGATGATTGTGGGCTCGTTTTGAATATAACAACAATATCTACAAGATTATTCAAATAAATATCATAGTATAACATGGGAGGATAAAACCAAATGGAGAAAGGCATGACCTCTATAGAAGTGATGAACCGATAAAACCTCCAAAACCCAAAACACAAGAAGTTGAGCTTGGAAACTCCGATTGGGATGAAACCAAAAAGGTGTAAAAATTGAGTGTAACAACAGGAGAAAATACCATGGAGAAATATGTGAGATACCACCCAAGGTGTGATTCGGAGAAACTGCAAGTTCAAAAATGCAATAAGATATTCAAGGGAAATCAGTTTTTGATGATCTAGAGCTTGTTATGAAGACAACCACAAGCTCTACATCCTCACATGGGTAATATCCAAACAAATACCAAGAAAGATGATGCAAGAGTGAAAAGTTTTGAGCTCTCTCCAAAAGATGCGATTGAGTTACTCACTCGAGAGTCCCTCTTGATAGTACGACTATCTATCCTAAATCCGGTCTCCCAACTAACAACATGAGACCTGCAAAATATAAAACCTATCAAAATCATACCTTTGACTTAAGCATTCCACTTTAGATTCTTGCAGACCGTCTTGTCCTCCTCAAGATGAAACACCTTTTCTTGATTTCTCTTGCTCGCTCTTTCTTGATGAAGACTTGCGAATTGCTACCCCATACACCATAGGGAGACCTATCCCTTGAACTTCTGTTCATCAATCCATGATCACCGAGGATGGCAAGCTTAAAGCATGTGATCTTCTAGAGATGGTGGATCTTGATTTTGCACTTCATTTCTTCTAACTATATTAGGATGATGTCTTGAAGATACACATGAGGAATTCCATTTTATTCTTCAAGACACATTTTATCTTCTTTTCTTTATTCTTCTTTTTTATTCATATTTTAACCTTGATACTAACGCATGGGCCAAGCGATACCAATGGACAATTCCTACAAGTGAAACTCAATTCAAACATTAGCCCATAGAGATTATCATTAGTTACCAAAACAACACATGGGGCATACGTGCCCTTTCACATGTGAAATAAAAGTCTCATAAGTTTTTTTAGTTTATTATTTTAGTTTTTGGCTTTAGTAAAATAAATAATGTTCAAAGATCCAAAGAGGAGATGATAAGATATCATAAAACCTTTACAAACAATTCATGAATATATGGCTAATTTATGTATAGATGCTACTCTGAATAGAACTTCCATTTTAGAAGATTTACTAAAAATATATGACAAAGGAAAAAATCATGGAAAAAGAAGACAAGAGGCGAAGACTGGGAGTCTAACGAGCATTGGTACGGCCAAGCTCGCTCGTACAACCTGCCCATATGATTTGCATCTCAAAAACAAAGAAAATCAACCATGGAGGCAGTCAATTTAATGAGCATCATTATGTAGAGGTGCATCGTACGACGTGCCTTACCACAATCATGGCCACAATTCCAAAAATTTCAAGTTTTCGTTAAATGGTATTGTTAGTTTAACGAGCACTCATACGGGGAGAGCTCCCCGTACGACGTGCCCACACCGCATGTGTATCCAAGGTCAAAACACTAGCGCACGGTACTATGCGCCTGTATGGGCGGGTACCACCTGTCGTGGGAATGACCACGAAAGTCGCTACCAGGGATAGCAATTGATAGGATTGGGGGGAAGAGCGAATCACCATGTCTGGAATGAGATTGGGAACAAACACAAAGGTTTACCCATGTTTGCCCCCCGTAGGGTAACGACCTACTTCCTGCTAGATTTTTTTATTGGCGAGTGTATTACAAGATCGACGAGCTCGGCGGCTAAGAAGTGAGTCGCTTGGATGGGGTAACTAATAAGACGTAAGTACAATGAGAGCCCTAGGGATGTTTATATAGAGTAAACCCGCTAGGGTTTACAAAATTACAACCGAATCAGTCTATGTTTTGGATGATTTGACCTAATCCATCTGGGCCTAGCTAGGGTCTTGGGCCTTCAGCTTCCAATCATCGGGCCTTCTTGGAAGTCGCCTTCCAATCGCCGTACCTACAGGCCCACTTGCTATGGTCCAAGGTCAGTCGAATCTCCCTCATGGGTATACCTCGATTGTTATAACCCAATCAGTAGTCCTCGAGTGTGTTAGGGGTTCGACGGAGGTGTTGACTTGGCAGTTGGAGTAGGAGAGTCTGAGTGGACGCCCAGTCTAGTTGGTGGCGAACTCCTCAAATGAAGGGAGAAGATTTTATGTATATCGTTAGTCACAGCTTGGGCGAGTAGGAATGAGCTCGAGTCGCCTCGCCAAGACGATCAGAATGGGTAAGCGAAATAAGCGAGTCGAGTGACCAATTTGGTCAAAGTTGGACTATCAGCTTAGTCAAACTAGTCATTAGGTAATCCTAAAGGTAACCTCGCCGGAATTACCGCGAAGTAACGGCTAGCCCATGATTGTCGGGTAGCGCCGCTATATAAGGAGAGTGATGGAGAAAGGTATGGACCTTCCTCACATTTGTCCGCCTCCTCCCATCTTCTTCCTTTTGAGCCAGTTCAGATTGGAAACTTCCAGATCGAACAACCCTTCTTCCGATGGCACCCACAAAATATCTGTGGGGCAAATCCAAGTGCATCATGGCTACACTTCAGTCGTTCTAGGAGGTTGGGATCCTCGTCAAGGTAAATTGGTGGATCCCCACGGCCAGCGAGACCAAACCAAAGCTACGGTCGAGGGAGTTCATTTTTGCTTCCTTAGTCACCTAGAGAGGCGATTGGGGTTTCCCACCGTGATCTTATTTCGTCGATTCTGCACATACTACGGCATCAAGCCCTATAATCTGGGGCCTCACAACATCAAGTAGCTCGCCATCTTCGTCGTGTTCTACTAATGCTATATAGGGTGCCGGCCTTACTTTCCCCTCTAGCTGGAGTTATTTCATGGGCACGTAAGCCGCGAAGGGAAGGGCGGCCCTGTTTTGGCTGTGGGCGGCGTAACCTTCTAGCTGAAGCCCATTGCTAAGTTCCTGAAGCTGATACTGCCGAAGAAGGCGGCGAACAAATGGAAAAGTACTAGTTTTACGTGAGGGAGTCCACCCCCTCCGACGAGGTGGCAATCCCGGCGCACACCGTGCAACAGAGTGAGTCATGGAGACTGTCGGCAAATAAGCTTCCGAGCAACCAAAAGATGGTTGTGGAGGAGATGTGTTCCCGGATCAAGGAGCTGGAGGATGAGGGGTTGGAGACCATCAACCTCTACAATTGTTGGACTGGGCGGCGATTGGTCCCACTGCCCCCCCCCCCCCCCCCGAGCCCATTGGATGTATCAGTACACCGGGTTGTCGGACCCGATGAGCTCGAGCAACAAAGGATGGGTCACGGAGGACTACGTCGCGGCCTTGAAGAAAATAACCGATGCGAAGTTCACTGACACATCGGCTGGGCTTCGCCCATACACAACCAGAAAGGCGACGGCTACTTCAGTAAGCCTTCTATGCTCACAGTCGTAACTCTTATGCGCTTACTTGAATCGAATAACTGACTTCTCGTTTTATTCTCAGCTTTTCTAGGTCATCAAGATCTGGCATCCTACGCTCTACGAGGAAGTTCCTGATGAGCTCCTGAACGAGGACGAAGGGGAGGACTCCGAGAGCGAAGAGGAGGTCGTGGAGGCACATGAGCATACCTCTGCACTACGAAAGACTCGCGGCCAGAACCAGCACGAGATCGAGGCCAGTCATAGCCTCGAGGAGCTCGATAGCGACGTGGACATCATCGATGAGCAGAGCTCCCAGAGGGTGCCCACTCCGATCAAACCTACACCGAAGGTGAATCCACTAATGAAATCGGTGGCTAAGCCAGCAACAACATTCGAGTCTAAATACGAAGCCGGAGAGGAAGAGGCCACGAACGCGGCTAAGGCACCAGAGGATCCGATGCCGGCGACAAAGTCGAAGGCTCTAGACGCAGCTACAGGGTCAGAGGCCCCAGTAAGGGCGAAGGAGTCAGAATCCCCGATAACGACGGAGTCGGAGGCCTAGGCGGCAACAGAGTCGAAGGCCCTCACGATGAAGGAGTCGGAGGTCCTGGCGGTGATGACCGCAACGGTGAAGAAACCCATGGTGCCAATGCTGCCGTGGTGGCAAGAAATCCTGTTAGAGACGGGGATGACTTGCTCAAACGTTCCTGAGCTGGAAAAGACCACGCATACCAGCTTGGGTCTGCGCCTCATCCCGATCACCAATTAAGTAGTTGGAATGTTTCTCATCACATTCTGTTGTTCATTTCAAAAAATTCGAATCTCCAATTGTCGTATGTTTGTAGGGGTGGCCCCAAGAAGATCAGGCGTGCCACGATGGCCAAAGTCCAATCGGCCAGCATTGAGGTTGGGGACAACCTTCCCAGGAAGAGGAAGGGGAGACCACCGGATGCGGGTGCAAAAAAGAAGAAGTCCGAACTTGCTGAGGCGACTGAGGTAACCTCGAAGGAGGATGACTCCATGGTCCTTCCGGATGGCAAGATACCTGAGGCAGGTGGAAGCAGAGCCTGCCAAGGCCGACCTGCCCACGGAGGCATCCACATCGGTGGCCGGTGTGCCAGCAGCGCCAGCAACAACCTTCCCGTGATTTATGCCTAGGGCCTCGACCAAGGCAACTAATACGCAGTCGTCGTAAGTGGCTGAAGTTATTGATAGCAACATCAGGTTGGCGTTACAGCATTCTGGACGCATGGCATTTCCAATGAACTCAATGGATGCAATTGAGCTCCATCGCTTGCTGGGCGAAGCCCTCCAGGTATGTATAGTCCCTGAGGGTCTGGTCACTAAATTTTAGCGACTAGACACATTAAAATCATAGATCCTCCAGTCCCCGACGGTCAAGTCGGTAGGAAGTAGACAACCGACTCTTGATAGTAGGTGTTTCTGTTTTCTGTTGGTGTTGCAGCATGAATCTGTGGATCAGCGGGCTATGGTGGAGTGAGTTGAGCGTGACCTGCAGGCAGCTCAACAAGTCAGTCGACACCTCCAAGCTGTTGCAGGTTAGTTTCTATCTTGATGCATCTTGGACCACTATCGTGGCGATTATTGACTAGTTGTTTATTTGATGCAGAAAACCATGCCGCCTCACTTGCCAAGGACCGTGAGGGCTTTGTGCCTGTCGCCGATCTGGAAGCTGTGAAGTCCTCATCGACTGTGGCAGAATAAAAAGCCAATGCTTTGGCGATGCAGCTAGAGTCAGTGATGTCCGCGGCTAAGGGAAGGGCGAAGGCCGCGGTGATGGCCGCAGAGGAGGAGTACAAGGCTTCCAACTCCGTTATCTTGGGGTTGTAGGGGATGTTCTCCACGCTCAAAAAGTTCGTAACGGATAATTGCCACAGGCTCCTAGGTAAGTCTTCTGTCTTCTTTTATTTGCGAGTAGCGCATTTTTGGGTGGGTCTAGTCCTCGAGCAAGGGAGTCCCGAGAGGGCGAGTCCTCGAGCGGTTTTATCATCGGCGATTCATGAGATAATATTGTGCAGATGTTATAGGACAAGGAGACCCAGCGGTGCAATCGTTCAGTATCGAGCAGTGCGTAACAGCGGTGCTGAACGTGGCCACAGTGTCGGTGATGTGCGTCCGAGCCATTCTCTAGGGAATCACTCCTACCGAGGTGAATCCTAGGGGGTTTACGGACCTGTCGAAATACCTCGAAGAGACGCCCGCGGTTGTTGAGTGGATGACATGGTCCGCATTCCATCGTGGGGCTACCGCAGCGCTGAGCCTTGGGCTCGCCCACTTTCCGAAGGACTTTGACCTCGACGACATCACCAGCAGATTTCCTTCGGTGACCGGCAATGTGGATATTGCTGACATCCTCGTGTTTAATGCGAAGGCCGCTTCGTACGCGGAGCACGTGTTGGCAATGAGCGACCTCCTGCCGTACTAGGAAACGCGGGTGACGCCGAACGACATCCAGCCGAAGTATCATGACCTTCAATTGGAGCGGCCATTTCAATCGGCCATCGCGAAGTTGCTGTCAACCTACACATTGAACCCGTGGAAGCCCTTTGTGAGGGTCAGGGGTGCGGATGGTGCCTCTTCGTCAAAGCCTGTAGAATGAGAGATGAATCTGTAGTCTAGATTTGTTGTCGGCTGGCTTTTGGTAAAGATTTTTTTACTGAACAATATTTTTGCGACCTGCGAGTTGATTATGTTTGTTATTATATCAGTCGACTTGTATCAGCTTGTGGAGTCAATCGTTATTTGAGTGTGTTACTCGGCTGTTTGTCTTGTGTGAGTCCCCCAGCGTATTTGCTATTGGGGTTGGGTCACGCGCGCGTGGTTAGCGGGGACAGTGTGTTTTGAAATTTGTTCGAGTATCTTAGGTTAACTTTTTGTGGCTCATGGAGCCAATCGCATGGCGACCCCAAGGGGTACTCTGTACTTGGTGTTTTCCCTAGACACGTGCGGGTTCGAGTTTGACAAGTCCCTAGGCATGGTACTTAACCCTTTCGAGTTGTAGGCCCAAGGTAGGTAAGGACAGGATGCGCTATTTATCGTGTAGCACGTCTCTCCTACTAGCTCGGGAAGCTAGTCGCTTCGCGACTCCAAGGCATGATCTCATACTTTGTGTGTTCCCGAGTTGCACGTGGGTTCGTTTTTGAACGAGTCCCGAGTGTGGTACTTAACCATTCTAGTCGTGACGTCTGAGGATTAGGAGGACAGGGCACTGTGGGAAGCACGACCGGTGGTCTTGTCTCAGAAATCTAGTCGAGCAAGGCGACTCCGATGGTGGCTCCGGGTAGGTGTTTTTCATGGATGGTGGTGCAAGGCCCGAGTGTTTTTTGGTGCCCTTGAGACGTACTACTTAGCCATGCCGATCGCACAACCAAGGGTTGACTACCGTAGTGAGCATATTATTGAATGTACGAGTGCGATTGGCACAAGAAATGGCGAGTGGACACAATTTGTGCAGACAGTATTTTTTCATCAACGGTATAGAGGAGTACAAATTTTAGTTCTAGGTGTACAACTTCTGGAGCAGATTGGCATTCCATGGCCGCTCGACATCGAGCTGTCCGTCGCCTCAGATGTTGATGAGGTAGTAGGCATCATTCCCTAGGACTCATCCGATGGCGAATGGTCCCTCCATGGAGGAGAGAGATTGTGCATGCCCTTCATCCCGGATGAGTCATAGGACGAGATCACCCTCCTGGAAGGTGCGAGTCCAGACTCGACAGCTCTGGTAGCGGCGGTGCCCTTGCTGATAGATGGCGGTGCAAGAGCGAGCCAGATCGCATGCTTCATCGAGTAGGTCAACCCCGTTTTGATAGGCGACTTCGTTGTATTCCTCCGCGTAATGGATGACTAGAGGCGAGTCATGCTCGAGGTTAGTTTGCATGATAGATTCGGCATTGTACACCATGAATAAGGGGGTGAACCCTATTGATTGGTTGACGGAGGTGTGAATGCCTCATAGCACAGAGGGGAGCTCTTCGACCCAGCATCCTGGTGTCCGCTCGAGGGGGACCTATAGTCTCGGCTTGAGGCCATGGAGGATGCTCTGACTGGCGCGCTTGGCTTGGCCATTTGACTCTAGATGGGTGACTGAGGCGAGGTCGAGTCGGATGTCGTGCTCCTCGCACAAATCATCCATGGCGGTCTTGGCGAAGTTGGTGTCATTGTCGATGATGATATTTTATGGGTAGTCATACCGACAGATCAGCTTGCGGAGGAATTTGGTGGTGATCTTGCCATCGCACTTCTTGATGGGATTCACCCCAACACATTTTGTGAACCTGTCGACTGTGACCAGGAGGTGGGTGTATCCTGATGGTGCAGTCTTGAATCGCCCTACTATGTCGATGCCCCAAACAGTGAATGGCCATGTAATGGGGATGGTCTTGAGAGCTGAACCAGGGATGTGCATCTAGTTGGCGTATTTCTAGCACCTGACGCAGCGTTGGACGATGTCGATGGCGTTGGCGTGTGCAGTGGGCTAGTAGAAGCCATGTAGCATGGCCTTGGCGACAAGCGACCTGGTGCCAGCATGGTGGCCACAGTCGCCAGCATGGATGTGCTTCAGAATCTTCTGACCCTCTTCAGGTTGGACGCAGTGTTGGTACATGCATGTCACACTGCATTGATGATCACGAATTATTTGTAGTGGCGCATGATATGTTGCTAACTTATCCATAATTTTTTATGTTCCATGCTTGATTTTATATACTTTCTTATGTTTTGTCCACACTTTGGAGTACTTTTTATACAGTTTCTTCGACTAACCTATTAACAAGATGCCACAGTGCTAGTTGCCTGTATTCTGTTGTTTTTGATTCCAGGAAAGTTAGAAAATGAATATTCTCGGAATTGGACAGGACAAAAGACAAAGTCAGTTTTTCACCGAGGGGACACGAGCGCAGATGAGGCGGAGAGGGGCGAGGCAGCCACACCACCTGGCCGGCCAGGCTGGCTGGCCAGGCCTGGCCAAGACTAGGGGTGGTAGACACCTAGGGCACCCCCTCGGCCTCCCCTTTCGCCTCTAAGATGCCTCTGATATAGAAACCCTAAGTACCCGATCAAAATTCCACGAAAGAGTCTATAGCCGCCGTCATCTCCATCCCTAGATCAGGAGGGATCTGAAAATCTTACTGGCACCCTGCCGGATGGGAGAATTCACCCTGGAGGCCTTCTTCATCACCATGCAAGCCTCTGGTGTGATGTGTGAGTAGTTCATCCTTGGACTATGGGTCCATGTAGTATCTAGATGGTTGGTTGTTCTCCTTTGTGCTATCATGTTTAGATCTTGTGAGCTCCGTTCATGATCAAGATCATCTATTTGTAATCTTACATGTTGTGTTTGCGGGGATCCGATGGATATTGATATGCTATTTCAGATTGATTATTGATTCTATCATGTCTTTGTTATTTGTGATCTTGTATGCTTTCCGTTGTTAGTAGCTATCTTGGCCAAGTAGATGCTAGCAACTCCAAGAGTTAGTATTTATGCTCGATAGAGGGTTCATGCCTCTAGTAATCTAGGGAAGTGACAGAAACCTCTAAGGTACTAGATGTGCTGTTGCTACTAGGGAGAAAACAACAATCCTTTGTTCATAGAACAATCGTATTGTTTACTTTACACGCAATACGTAATGCAATTATCTGTTGCTTGCAACTTACTACTGGAGGGGGTTCGGATGATAAGCTGACGGTGGATTATTAGGCATAGATGCAGTTGGATTACGTATATGTATAATGTTGTAATTCCCAATCAAATCTCAAAGGAGTCAAGATGAGTAGTATATGCTTTTATGCTTTCTCGATGTTTGTCAATTGCCCCGCTGTAATTTGTTCACCCAACATGTCATCTATCTTAAGGAGAACCACCACTAGTGAACTATGGACCCCGGTCCTTTCTTTTATCATCAATCTACAACTGTTTACTACTTTCTGTTTACTTTCTGCAAACTATTACTTTCTTCCACACAATACGTTTAATCCTTTGTTTTCAGCAAAACCGGTGAGATTGACAACCTCACTGTAAGTTGGAGGCAAAATTTTGTGGTTGTGTTGTGCAGGTTTCCACATTGCTGCTAGCACTGGTAGTGCGCCCTGCCAAAGGCCAGCTAACAACAACTTGGAGGTGTTTCGTTGCTCCTACTGGTTCGATAACCTTGGTTTCATAACTGGGGGAAAACTTGCTGCTGTGCTCATCATACCTTCCTCTTGGGGTTCCCCAACGAGTTCGATATATTTTGGGCCATCAAGCTATTTTTCTGGCGCCGTTGCCGGGGAGTCAAGGACATCTTCACAAGGGGAATCCCTCATAACCAATCTCTTTACTTTGTTATTTTTGTTTTGCTTAGTTTATTTTTGCTTTGTTTGCTTGTTTCTTTATCAAAAACACACAAAAAATAGTTTTACTACTTTGCTTTCTTTATTAAAAACACAAAAAAATGACTACTCTTGAAAATACTAAGTTGTGTGACTTCACTAGCACCAACAACAATGATTTCATGTGCACACCTATTGCTCCACTTGTTCCTGAAGCTACTTTCTTTGAAATTAAACTTGCTTTACTCAATCTTGTTATGAGAGAACAATTTTCTGGTATTGGTAATGAAGATGCTGCTGCTCACCTAAATAAGTTTGTTGAACTTTGTGAGATGCAAAAGCATAGGGATATAGATGGAGATATTATTAAGCTTAAATTGTTTCCTTTTTCTTTGAGAGGAAAAGCTAAAGAATGGTTGAATTCCTTAACTAGGAATAGTATTGATTCCTGGACTAAATGCAAAGATGCTTTCATTGGAAAATACTATCCTCCTGCCAAGATTATATCTATGAGAAGTGAAATAATGAAATTTAAACAATCTGATAATGAACATGTTGCTCAAGCTTGGGAAAAAATGAAATCTTTGGTAAAGAATTGTCCCACTCATGGATTGACTACTTGGATGATTATCCAAACCTTTTATGCAGGATTGAACTATTCTTCAAGAAATCTATTGGATTCTGCTGCTAGAGGTACCTTTATGACCATTACTTTGGGTGCTGCAACAAAGCTTCTGGATAATATGATGGTTAACTATTCTAAATGGCACACTGAAAGAGCTCCACAAGGTAAGAAGGTAAATTCTGAAGAACCCTCTTCCTTGAGTGATAAAATTGATGTTATTATGTCTATGCTTGTTAATGGGAATGCTCATATTGATCCAAATCATGTTCCCTTAGCCTCTTTGGTTGCTCAAAAAGAGCAAGTTGATGTTAACTTTATAAGAAATAATAATTTTGGCAAAAATGCTTATGATAATCACAATTATAGGTCTTACCCTCCTAATAATACTTATGGTTATAATGGAAAACCTGGAACACCTAGTGAAGGAAGAATTTTAGAAGTTGAAAGAGCCACTAAAAACTTCATGCAAATGCAATATGAACAAAATAAATTATTTACTAAAACTATGGAGGAACAATCTACCATTCTGAAGAATATTAGTCATCAACTTGAGAGTTTAAATAGGGAAATTCCTAGCTTGCAATTGAAACTTTCTAATGCTGAAAGAAATATATCATCTTTGTCTGAAGCACAATCCTCTTTGATTAATAAAATGGCTTCTAAACCTGAAACTATTGATAATCCCTTTGCTGCTACTAATGCCAAACAAGTTAGAGTTGATGAAAATGTTAGACTATTAGCTGAATTGCATGCTAAGTGGGAAAGAGAAGATGAAATTGCTAGAAACATTAGTGTTTCTGCTATCACTACCACTAGTGCTAAAGCTAGTAATTGCCCTACTACTTTAGATCATAATTATGATTTTTATCTTGATGGTTGCAATATCTGAGAAGTTATTAAGTTCCTACAAAAGCTTGCTAAAAGTCCTAATGCTAGTGCTATGAATATGGCCTTTACAAAACACATTACTGATGCTCTCATAAAAATTAAAGAAGAAAAGATGAAACATAAAGCTTCTATTCCTATAAAACAAGAAGATGGTTGGGAACCCATCATTAATATGAAAGTGAATGATTTTGATTTCAAAGCTTTATGTGATCTTGATAGTAGTGTTTCTATTATGCCTAGAAGGATTTATGATATGCTTGATTTGCCACCATTGGAAGATTGTTATTTGAATGTCCCACTTGATGATAATGCTAAAAAGAAACTCATGGGGATTATTAATGATGTTCTTATTATGGTTAACAATGCTTATGTCCCTGTTGATTTCTATGTTTTGGATGTTGAATGCAATGCTTCTTGTCCTATTACTTTGGGAATACCTTTTCTTAGAACTTTTGATGCCATTATTGATATGAAAGAAGGCACCATTAAATATAAACTTCCACTCAAGAAAGGTATAGAACACTTCCCTAAGAAGAGAGAAGATTTCTTTTGCCTCTCCTATGAAAACAAAATTTGCTCTTAATGCTTCTTCATTTGAGAACACTTGATTCTTTTTCTTGCTTCTTATGCCTAACTTAAAGGCGTTAAAGAAAAGTACTTATTGGGAGATAACCCAAAAGTTTTAGATGAGTCTTGGAAGTTATTACCATAGTAATAACCTCTCCTTATCATTTTTATTTGCTTTTTGTGCCAAGAGTAACCTCTAATGAGAGAGAAGTAATGATTGGGAAAGTTGCTGTCCCGAAACAGATTTCTGCGCTTCACCGTAAAAATTCGTGTAAAATGTATGTATGTCATTTTGAGGCATGCAATTTTGTGCTTCTTCCCCAGGTTGTTATCTAACTTTCATTAGTTCAGCACTTTTTGATTTGAGCAACAGAAGGTCTTCGAACAAATTGGTTTTTACCCGCTGGTCTGTTTTGACAGATTTCTGCCATTATTTGCAGTTGCTTCTTATTGGTTCATTTTTTAGATCTTTTGGGGAATTGAGATTTTTGAGGGAAGTGCTACAGTAGCGTGTTTTAATGGAAGTTTTATTGGTGTTGAAACTGAACCCAAAGACTTATTATCTTGAGTGCACTAATGTTGCTAATAAAGGTTGTGTGAAGTTTTGTATGAAGGAAAAATTTCATGTGTATGGAGAGAATGATGTAATGAGATGAAGAATGGACTAAAGCTCAAGCTTGGGGATGCCACCCCGTGTCACCCCAAAAAATATTCAAGAGGTACAAGCGTCAAAGCTTGGGGATGCCCAAGGTATCCCCTTCTTCATCAATAAAAATCCCAGGTTTTTCCAAACACTTCATTTTTATTGTTTCACGCACAGTTGTGTTGTTCTTGGAGCGTCTTCTTTTTATTTTTTGTTTTTGGTTTTCATTTTCTTGGTTTTCTTAGTTTGCTTAATAAATTGGTTGGACCCCCTCTTTCATACATTGGTTTTCAAATAGTTTGGTTTGGATTGGAAGAGAGTAGGAAAAGTTCATGCTTAAGTGGTAAAAGGAGCTTGTTTTTGACTGTGGCCTATGCTTTGTCATGCCATGCTTGATATTGTTTTGGCTTTATGCTTAGTGATATTTTCTGTAGCATGACATGTTATAAAAAATGGAGATTTCTTAATGTTCCTTGGAAGAATCATGCATTGTTTTAGCATATTAAAGCATAGTATTGTGGTATTCTCCTTTGATGCTTTACTTGGGTTGACTTGGCGCATGCTCACACCATGGTATGACTATCCCAAGTCACCATAGCCTTTATGATCCTTTAGTTTTCGACTTGTAGTATGTAACATCCCAAAACTTTAATCAAGGTTAATCAAGTTCAAATCACCCAATTTAGGGTTAACAAAAACTTTTATTACTAAAAACAATTATGAATGCATGTGTGTTTGCATTAATATAGAATTGCTTGAAAATGCTATGTTTGATTGTTCTAATGGTTGTAAAATGATTCATAGGTGAATTCCACATCATCTAGATCATTCCAAACAAAATCCAAAGAAAAAAAATCAAATAAGATTAATAAATGCAAATGGTCACTTTGGCCATTTTACTCTACTGGGCCACTTTAGGTGTTCCTAGAAGTCATTTTCAAACAGAAACCTTCTCAACTCTTTGCACCCCTTGCTAGTACAAGTAAAGATCTACCAAGGCCCACTTTAAAATTTGAAAAAAACATTTAGCCACTAATTTTAAGTGACATTTGAAATTTGGATCCACTTCATATGCATAGATCACACTTTTTCAAAAACCACTCAAATGAGTTCACCTGGACAATCCCAAGTAACCACAGATGACCAAGCATAAGATCAACACACTCACCAAAAATCTTCTCAAAATTCAAATAAAACTTTCTTGTGGCCATTTGACCAAACACCTTGCAGACACAGAATAAACTCTAGCCTAATTCTACTGTTTTGAGCAGTGATCCTTCAATGCATTGCCCTCTTTAGTCTCCTCTGTCCCCTCTGATCCAACCCAGCCCAGACCAACATCCCCCTTCTCCGTGGAGTATAGTGGCGCGCCGCCCGAATATGGTCGTCGCCGGCCGACCGTGGCCGACGCGCCAGAGACCACGCCACACCTACCCAGCATGTCCCCTAGCTCCTCCGCACCCTACCGCGACCCCTTGTCCACCCCATGGACGCAGCCGAGCACTGGACCACCTCAGAGCAGCCGTGCACCGAGCCTCTGCACCGTGTCCGGAGCGCGCCAATGTGCCGCACCCGACAAGGCAGCACATGTCGCCCCTCGACCACAGCCCGCGCGCGCCGCTCTGCCTTGACCCCAGCACACTCCTGGACATGCCCATTTCCCGCCGCGTGACCAGCACCCACCGTGAGCCGCGTCGAACGTCGCCGCTCCCGCTCAGAGCGCCAGCCATGCCTGACCAAACGCCACCGCCCCTACCTCGCACATGCCATTAGCCCCCTGTACCATCGTCACCGATGAGCTCGCCATCACACCTCACGGTCCCCTCATCAAGCTATAAAAGGAGACCTCCCCAACCTCATTTCTCCACACTCCAACACTCACCACCTTCCACTGATCCACTCACACCATTCCTGGAGCCGCTCGAGCCCTCAGTCGCCGGAATTGTGCCGGAGCTCGCCCCAGCAGAGGAGAAAGGGAGCCATTGATTGCGACCACCCCAGGAGCTGCCGCGACCACGCCTGAGTCCGCCGTCGTCCACCAGTTCGATCGCTCCCATTGCCACGTTAGCTGGAGCCCAGGTAAGCCCCCAATCGACCCCCACCGAGCCGCTAGGGTTAGTTCTCGCCTGCGACCAGTTCGTCATCGATGATGAACTCTAGCCGTTAGATTAGAATTTGATCGAACGGTCTAGATTAGCAGATACCGCTTCGTTTTAGATGTCTCACTAACGTGTGGACCCCCCTGTCAGTTTCCCTCTGCGCCGCGGAGCGCCACTGGTCTGGCCCATTTAGTTTCCCGCCTTAGCCCGCAGATTCAAATAAAGATTTTTCTAATTAAGTTTAAACTAGCTTCTATCCACTAGTTTAAAAATCAATTCAGAGAGTTCTACTGAACCAAAATGAATGATTCTAATTTCGTTAGAAATATAATTAAAATATCTATCCAAGCCCATTGGATTTAAATCAATTGGAGTTACAGATCACATATAGCAAAAATAACAAAACAGAGACTTTTCTAAATTCAAACATTTTTCAAAAATTAACCATAATAGCTTTTGAGTTGATTCCAACTCTCAAAAATCACATTTGATAAACCTATCTGAATATGTAATAATATTTAGGTTTGCATGTAGTGACTTTGGACTAGTACGAAAATAATGTTATATAGGCATTTCTAGTCACTTTAAATCAATTAAATAATAAACTTAAACTTATTAAAATATGATCCAACATTTAAATCATATTCCCATGTATTAGAATATGTGGTTATAACATGTGTCCACATGATCCCATATATTAATTGGAGAATATTAAATCTTAATTAATTTCAATGAGTAGAAATTACTTTTCTCAAATAAAATAAATGAAACTAGTTCATTAAATCTTGTGATGATTGTGATGATATTAGATCATCAAGTATGTTCCTTAGTGTGCTAATTAGACTAGTTAAGTATTGTTTGGTGATTGTGTATCCCGTATGTATTTATAGACGATAGTACTGACTAAGTCTACAAGAAGGAGGAGTTCTACCCTGAAGAAGACGAGGAGAATTTCAACCACTGCACCAATCAAGGCAAGCTAATACTTGCAAGCCATCACTCGATGCAAGATAACCTAAGCAAGATGCATTAGGCATGCTTTGGTTATACCTCTTGATTTATACCCATCCCAAGTTTTACTTACAAGTTTTACTTTTGCTTTATCAAAGTTTCTTTACTTCTAGTAATGCTTTGTGAGATTCTAGAAAGTAGTTTAGATAGCATAAAGAGTATAAAACTTGGCCTATAATAGATGTCATTCTATGGCATGAGATTGAGATGAGCATCCCACTTTAGTGAACACTCTTAACTTGTGGTTAAAGCTAAACCAAAAAACTTGATCACTCTAGATGGGAATACTTGGTGAAAATGCTTATGAAAACCTTGGAATGATGAGTCATTCTATTGAGATGTTTTCACATGTGTTGAGAAACACAAATGGTTTATGATGATGAAAATGTTGAGGCATGAGCCTTACCCCTTTATAAAAACTGATGGTTGGGTTCGAATGCGATACCATTCCAAATATACCGTACAACCACAATACCTGAATTGGGTAGGGCTTAGCCGGAAGTTTATATGCATTAGTATGAGTTCCCTCACGGGAGAGTTTTGAGCTGAGGCTACCTCTTGATGTTGTCCACCTATGCAGTGCCCAGGATGGCAGATGGCCATGGCTGGGAGGCCAAGCTCATAGGAGAGGTGCCTATACTAGAGTGTGTAAAGGAAAGGCTATGTTTGATTATCCGCATACTAAGTATGATGATTCAGGGTTATCCCTGACGGATGTATCGAATTTTGTGGTGAAAGTGTACCACCTCTGCAGAGTGTCAAACTATTCGAATAGCCGCGTTCGCGGTCATGGACAGTTGGAGTGGCCATACTGTTCCATCGTCAGATGTTTTCAAAATGACTTATGAAATGAATTGTGACATGACTTTACCACAACAGGGTTGTGACTATGAAAACTAAGTTCCCACTTAGGTGATTTAGAACTTTATTTTATCTTTCTTTGTTTCTGAACTCAGCTTAGGTTTCAAACTCAACTTTGCAAATGAACTTAGAACTTAGCATTCCTACTAGAACTACCTTACTTGTTAGTGATAGTTTGCGAGTACTTAAAGAGTACCCATGGATTTGTCCCTGGCTATTCCCATGGCCAGACTATGAGGAGGACTATCCAGAAGAAGGACAAGAGGGCGGCTACGACAACTAGGATCATCTCCCATCGTCAGCATTGCCTGTGACACTGAAGATGGAGCCCACCGCTACGCTTATTATTCCGCTACTTGTTTGTATTAAGACTGGATCATGAGATCCTTTATTTGTGTAAGACCTTATTATGGTTTGTATTGGATGATGTACTGGAATATCCAATCTGTTATGTCTCGCAAAAATGGTTATCCTAGGATTGCGATGTATGGCATAACAGGCATCTGGGATTAAAAATTCGGGTGTTGACATAGTATCACTTTATGCTTTGATTAATGATGTTTTGTCGCTCTGCATGATTATGGCCATTATTTCTCTCTTAGTCGGTCGCTCCTACTTTTGCTCGCCTCCATAACCAAGTATGAGTTCCACTCATGCATCCAACTCCTAAAATCAAGTTATTCCAAAGAGTCCACCATACCTAACTATTAGCATTTGCTATTCCAAGTATATTCATGTTTTTATCTACCTTCCGAATTAAACTTGTTATGATAAAACTAGTGATTAAAGCTCTCACGAACTTGATGGCACACTTTACTTTTCTTGTCCTTAATAAACTTGAACCATTGTGTCGTCTATGTTGTATATGCTTGCACTTATATGTTGGGGATTAGCAGAAACATACTGTCATGGGGAATGCTTTCAACATTGCACTTGTACTTTGTACCTAGTTGATATCATGCTCTTTTGTCTATGGAAGTCGTCGGTGTGAAATGAAAGGGGAGCTTGCAAGTCCATGGAGTTATGTATGTGTGTTAGAGAAACGCGTGGGCCGCCGGTCTAATCCATGTTGTCATGGTGGAAACTGATACGTCTAAAACGTATCTACTTTCCCGAACACTTTTGCTATTGTTTCTCCTCTATACTTGTGTGATTTGGATGCAACTAATGCGAACTGACGCTATTTTCAGCAGAATTGCCTTGGTGTCTACTTTTTGTGCAGAAAATCAACTATCAGGAAAAATCCCGGAAAATATGCCAAAAATCCTATTTCACCCGAAGACTCCAGGAGCCAGAATACGAGACGGAGAAGAGCCCTGGGGTTGCCACATCACCTGGTGGCGTGGGCCAGGCCAGGTCACGCCAGGGGGTCGTGTGGGCCCCCCAGGCACCCCCTCGGCCTCTCTCTTCACCTATAAGGAGCCTTCTGACCTAAAAACTTCAAGGGGTTTTCGATATTTTTCCAGAAGGAGTTCCGCTCCGCCAACACCACAAAAACTCCGTCCTGGCACCCTGCCGGGATGGGGAATTGGAGGAGATCATCGCCATCATCATCACCAATGCTTCTCCATCGACCATCCATGTTTCCCCCATCTATGAGTGAGTAATCCCCCGCTGTAGGCTATGGGGATGGTAGGGATTGGATGAGATCGTTCATGTAATGGCATTAGATTGTTAGGGCATGGTGCCTAGTATCTTTTATTAGTGCTTTATGACTTTGTTGCGACTTGTTGTGCTTAATGCTTGTCACTAGGGCCCGAGTGCCATGATCTCAGATCTGAACATGTTATTGATTCATCATGATAGTATTGTTCTTGGTCTTATCTGCAAGTTCTATACACATGTTGTTGTCCGGAACCTATGGCCCCGAAGTGACAGAAATCGGGATAACCGGAAGGGAAAGGCTTTGATGTGAGGATCACATGTGCTCACGGAGTGTTAATGCTTTGCTCTAGTGCTCTATTAAAAGGAGCACCTTAATTGCCAGTAGTTCCCTAGAGGCCCCGCTGCAAACGGGCTGGCAGGACAAAAGATGTTGTGCAAGTTCTCATTGCGAGCACGTATGACTATATATGGAACACATGCCTAGGATTGTCTAGTACTTGGATGCTTTATCTTATTTATCTGCAATTGCCCTATGTTCTAATTGCTATGTGGATTGTCTTGTCCATGCAACACCCGTCCATCCATCCCTATGCCTACCGCACTCGAATCCCACTGTTTACTGCTTTTGTTACTACTGTCTTTGCTTTACTATCATTATTTTACTATTCCTGCTACAAAAATGTTGCTACTGATAAACTGCTGTGAGCAAGATTGTTTTCCAGGTGCAGCTGAATTGACAACTCAGTTGTTAAGGCTTATAAATATTCTTTGGCTCCCCTTGTGTCGAATCAATAAATTGGGTTTCACTTCCTCAAAATACCGCGATACACCCCTATACTTGTGGGTCATCAAGACTATTTTCATGGCCGCTGCCGGGAGCATAGCTTTATTTATCAAGTTCACTTGGATTCTCTATTGTTCGCTGCTATCCATCCATCATGGGTAAGTCTCGTGATGGCAAGGTTCCTATTTTACCATCCACTACAAGAAGAGGTACGGTTCTAAACACCTTTGTTTCTCTTGATTCACCATCTGTTATCAGTAAGCTCGTTACACCACCACATACACATGCTACACACACTGCTACTACTGCTGAATCTGAAACTTTTGACGCTTATGATGCTGCTTCTACTGTGCTTGATAAGAGTGGTTCATTAGGTCCTTTCCTAGATACTACGATTGTTAGAACTATAGCTGGAAATACCGAAACTCCTAATGAAGACACTACCACACCTGTTATCTCACCTGAGTCTAGTGAGAGTTATGATATTGAAGAAGATTATGTTGAGATGATCGATGAGTTTATTAAACAATGTAAGAACACCCATGATAGGAGCACTGCTAAGAGTCTCCTTGAGAGGCGTACTATTAGACCCAAATTATCTCCTGCTGCTAAGTTTGCTGCTTCTCCCATAAACATTACAGATGAAGATTATGATTTCTCTCTCGATCTATCTTACATAGATATTGTCGAGAAAGAACCTTTTTGTGGGACTAAGAATGAAAGTGCGTTAGCACATATGAATGAACTTTCTACCATGAGTGGCTTGTTTTCTGATGATATTAACATGCATACTTACTTTGTTGCTAAGATTTTCCCTTTTCACTGAAAGGAGAAGCTAAAACTTGGTTTAGTAATTTACCTCCTGGATCTATTGATAGCCCTGAGTGCTTGATTAGTACTTTCCTGCAGAAATATTTTCCTCCCAGTGCTAGACATGCTATTTTGCAGGAACTTTTTTGATTTCAAAGAGGGAGAAAAAGAGGTATTGCCTGAATCTTGGGCAAGGTTTTGTGCTTTGATTCATGCACAATCTGGAAGTCCATTACCTAAGAATGAGATTCTTGATATATTTTATAATGGACTAACTGAGGAATCTAGGGCATACCTAGATAGTTGTGCTGATTGTGTTTTCAGGAATAGGACTTCGAAGGAAGCTGAGGAATTAAGGGCTAAAATAAGCAAGAATTATGAAGATTGGACTCCTCCTAAACAAGCTATACCTGAAGTAATTGTACCTAAACCATCTATTCCTGTGCCTATTCCAACATCAAAGAAGAGGGGAGTTATTGAATTAAATGATGAAGTGATGAAGGAAGCTAAGAAATGTCTTAAGGAGAAGGGAATTAAAGCTGCAGATGTCAAGAATTTACCCCCTATAGAAGAATTATGTAAGCCTATTCCCTACTCACCCACTATTGAGGTACACTCTCTCCAACACTTTGATGAAGGTGATATCCCTTACTCGAAACCTCCTGATCAATGCTTAGAAGAATTTGATATCTTTATTGTTAAGCAAGATAACTTTAATAAAAGGGTGCAAAATCATCTAATTGAAAACACTAGAGCTATTGTTCAGTTGAAAGATATTGTGGAAAGAACCTTTAATGATGTTAAAATGATTGTTAAACACTTCCAAATGGTTCAAACTCAAATAGATCAACTCGTTAAAGTGCAAATCGACTTGCTAGTGAATGCTGCTAAAGAAAAACATGCTTATGAAATTAGAACTAGAAGTGGTGCTGCTACCCAGGATCCTCTATATCCTGAGGGGCATCCCAAAAGAATTGAGCATGATTCTCAACAAGCTGAAAATAGTGGTTCTACTCATAAGAAAAGGAAAAAGAAATGTAAAACTGTTGAAGAACCCTCTGAACCTGCTATAGATCCTAATAGTATATCTATCTCTAATGCTGAAACTGAAAGTGGTAATGAAGAAAATGAAGTGCCTAATGAAGAAAAAGTTGAAGAAGAACCTGAAAACCACACTAAGACTACTAAATACACCAAAGAAGATTTTATTGCTAAGAAACATGGTAGTGAAAGAGAACCTTGGGTCCAAAAACCTATGCCTTTCCCTGATAAGAAACACAAGTCAAAAGAAGATGAACACTATAATAAGTTTTGTGAGTGGATGAAGCCTTTATTCTTGCAAATTCCTTTGACTGATGCTATTAAATTGCCTCCTTACTCAAAGTATATGAAGGACATTGTCTCGAATAAAAGGAAGATCCCTAATGAAGAAATCTCTACTTTGCTTGCTAATTATTCTTTCAATGGTAAGGTTCCTAAGAAACTTGAGACCTGTGGATTCCAACTATCCCTTTCTCTATTAAGAACAGTTATGTTAGAACTGCTTTGTGTGATTTGGGAGCTGGAGTTAGTGTTATGCCTTTCTCTCTCTACAAGAGGCTTCAGCTTGAAAAATTGATACCAACTGATATATCTTTGCAAATGGCTGATAAATCTACCAGTATTCCTGTGGGTATATGTGAGTATGTACCTGTTCAGGTGGCTCATAATTGCTTGATATTAACTGATTTTGTTGTGCTTGAAATGCCCGAAGATGATAATATTTCTATTATTCTTGGGAGACCTTTTCTTAATACTGCAAGAGCTGTTATTAATTGTAATCAAGGAAAGGTGACCTTCAATGTTAATGACAAGGAACATACTGTCTATTTCCCCAAGAATATTGAAAGAACTTATGGTTTGAATTCAATTGAACATGTTGAAGGCATTCAAGTTGGAGAAATATATTGTCCCATACCAAGAGAAAAATTTGAAACTATTATGATTGGGACCATTGCTATCAAGGTTGAGGTAACATAATCATTAGTGGAATACAAAGTTTTGTCTCATATGCAATTGTTTTGGTAGCAAGACTTGATCAACCTTGCTAGCAAAAGGATTCCATTGAACAAAACAATGTTTTCATTATGATTATCTCCGTTTATTTGTATCCTTTGCATTTTAGTTTTTGCTTTCGTTTAGTTTTATTTGTGTTGTTAGTTGCTTGCATGCTAGAACTTCTGTAGTTCTAGCCTTGTTTTGTCCTTGCATCTTGTTTCCAAAAGAAAAAATCTGTCTGTCAGAAAAATCATTCTTCTATTTCTAAAAAAATCCCAAAAATAAAGTGTCTCGGAAAATTCCAGAAAATTCATATTAAATTTTTACGTGAAAAAAGGGGCGGAGGAGTACCTGGTAGGTATCAAGGGGGCCCACCAGGCAGGCACACCATGTGGTGGCACGACCAGCCCTAGGTGGCGCCATGCCCTGGTGTGGGCCACCCCTGGCCCTCCACTAACTCTCTGACTGCCACTTTCTTCTCTCTCCCGAGTAAGCTCCAGTTCATAGCTCAAAATCGCGTTCTCTCTGTGCTTTCTCTCGATTTCTTTGATCTCCTTGCTCAGCCCATCTTTCTTGCTGAAATTTGGAGCATTTGTTCCTTGGTATGTGACTCCTCCCCTTGTCCAAGTAGATTTGTGTTTACTGGATTATATGTTGAGTATTTTGCTGCTGTAGGTGACTGGTTATGAGAGCTTGTAAGCTTGTTTGATGCTTAGAGATATAGTTTTGATGCATGTTTAGGCCTCTTGCAAGTCCCTATGAGTAGAATCCTTTATTATATTTACCTTGCAATCACGTGTTTAATAGGTGTTTAAATTTCAGAATAAAAGATGAGTGATCACCACCTAAACCAACATGAGCTTTGGGTTCCTGAGGTCATGAAGATCCATAGGGAGGAGGAAGTTTTTCCCTCCATTTATCCATGCCCTGAGTTCATGAGAGCTGCAGGAATTCTACAAGATTTCCACACTTTGGTTTCTAATGCAGGGTTAGAGCGTTTCTTGGAAGATGAACCTTGTCAATTTGTGAAGCTGACCATGTCTGTGGTGCAGGATTTCCAATTTAGTCACTCTTTGCCTAACCCCATGGTCCATTACAAAATTTACAATATTGCTGTCAATCTTTCTCTTGATGATTTTTGTGCAGCCATTAAGGTACCTCAATGGGGATCATGTAAGAAGATTAAAGAGAGACCAGAACCACTCATGGATTTATACGCAGAAATTTGTCAAGGGAATAGCTTCTCAAAGGAGAATGGAAAAATCCGTAATATTCATCCTCCCTCCATTCGCTACTTTGCCTACTTTATTGCCAAGTGTGTTCTTGCTAGGAAAACTGCCAATAAGTTATCTTTGTTTGATCTAGCATTTATCTCTGCTGCTCTTAGACGAGATAGGTCTTACAACTTGGCTGCTTTGATAGCTTTCCGTCTTGCTGCTAACCATGAGAAAGGTGGAATTTGTGGAGGCCTCATTACTTCTCGTTTACTAGCATTGCATGGTTTAGTGCCTCATCATCTAGACCTACAGTTTCCCATAGAGAGGCTTGATTTTAATTCCATGATACAGCATAAATTTATTTCCTCATGGGCCAGTTTGAGTGAGTTGTCTTATGAAATAACCTTTCTCAAAGCTGGTTGGAAAAAGAGCAAGTCTGAGCATGTTGTTCGTTTGCCTGCACCTATTTTGTTTAACCTTGATAACAGGGAAGGATGGTCCCTCACTGAGGAGGAGCTGGACACGTACTTGGGAGAGCTCTCCCAACAGGAGCAGGACACTAGAAGGGAGGTCACGGACGATTTGGTCCAGCCCTCGAATGAGGGAGAGTCTTCATATCAGCAGCCCGCTTATGATTGGGGAGCTTCCTCTTCTTCTCATGGGCCCAACTACGACCATTCTTACCAAGATCCGCCCGCTTGGAACCCCTATTCGTACATGGATTGATACCCACTTAGGCCAAAAGCCTAAGCTTGGGGGGAGGTACGCTGACACCGCACTCATCTCCATATCATGTTGCGTCGGTACTTTGTATATTCATGTTTTCGTTCTCTTTTTAGTTTTCGTTCTTCTTTGCTTTTGCTTTCTAAAAACACAAAAAGACCAAAAATATTTTTGTTGTTTCTCTTTGGTTTGCTTCTTCTTTTTGCCTTGGTTTGCTTTTCCCTTTTCGCTTTGTTTGAACTATTCGAAAAACCCAAAAAGATTTTGCTTTGCTTGTTTTTCTCTTTTGGTTCTTATTTAAAAATCGAAAACAGCAAAAAATATTTGTCGTTCTTCTTTGGTTTTTGCAAGTTTGCTACAGGGTTTGGTAGTTCTCAGTGGATTATTGGTTTCATATTATTATTCAAGCCACACAAGTGAGGAGCAATAATGAGGATCAATGACAACTTGAGGCATGGTAAGAGGCTAGTAACGAACTGTATTTGTTTTCATTTTTGTACATATACTCATCACTGTGGGCGTGCTTAGTCTGTTCATGTAGAGTGTATGTTTTCTTTGGATGCTTAGTAGTTCTTGCTTTCTTATGATTAGCTCCAGCTCGCTAATAGTTTGTAGCATGTCTCGTGAATGTTTGCTTGCATTGCTCTATTCATAAATTGGTATGACACCGTGGTATCCTCCTCGGAATGTTTCATTTGATTAACTTGGCACATGCTCACACATGCACATGACTGTAATAACCAGTTAAGCCTTGATGAATTATTTTGCCTTGAGGATCTTGAATCACTTTCATGCCATGAGTAGTCCTGTTTTGTTGCAAGCATGATAATGACAGCTATTGCTCTCTCGTTTGTCGCTCCCTTACTATTGCTAGCCTTCACTTCCACTGAGTGTTTTACTCATGTTTCCAACTCCCTAAACCAAATATTTCCAAAGTGTCCACCATACCTACCTATTAGCATCACTTGCTACTCCCGTGCATATTCATTATGCCTTGTTTTCTTCCGTAAAATGTTTGCTTGTTATGGGAAAATTAGTTAGTAAAGCTCTCACGAACTTGATGGCACACTTTATTTTCCGCACATAATAAACCTAAACCATTGTGAACTCTCCATGAAAGTTATATGCTTGCAAATTATAGGCTAGGGATTAGCAGAACCGTGCTGTCACGGGGAACACTTTCAACACTTGTAAATATATACCCAGTTGATACCTTGCTCTTTTGTTTGCGGATGTCGTCAGTGTGAAATAAAAGGGGAGCTTGTAAGTCCATGGAGTTATGTATGTGTGTTAGAGAAACGCCTGGGCCGCTGGTCTAATCCATGCTGACATGGTGGAAACCTGCAGCGTAACCATAATGATATCTATGAAGCATTCTTCTTATAAAAAAAGAGAGTTATAGCTATTGAGAAAAAGAAAAAAAGAGAGATTTATGAAAAGAGGAAAGAGAGAAAAAAGCACCATTTTCCCATGGTAAATAAGAAGATTGCTGAGATACTCATTGTCTGCTTGCCTTGTCATTTTGATATGGGGATTCTTCCGTATCATCGGGCAAGGGGTACCCCATTAGCGGTTCTCAATGATATGCACATGCTTACGATGACAAGAACTTACTGGTAACTAAAGTTGAGTAGCATGAGGAGCAGCCCTCGTACTCAAGGGACTTGGGATTTTCAGTTTATAGTCTGTCAAGCATATAACTCAGATTGGACCTCACTTTCACCTTAACCACATTAAAGATGCTTATGATAGGGGCAATGAGAGCTCAAAGCTAGCAAGTACCAAACTTTCAGCATTTGGAAGCCTTTCAAAATTATTCAAAACCTTTTCCTTTACTTGTTGAGTCTCCACTTATTCTCCGAGCACCTTCTTGAGAGCTTAGTTGTCATACTTTGTGTTTGTTCCAATACTTGATGCTTGAATTCTTGATATCTTTACTTCTAGTCATCACTTGAACTTCAGAGGTGCCTGGACATTCATAATCAAAGGCAAGCGAGATACCACTCTATCATACATTTTTATGAGCATTGTAATGTTGCTTATGTTCGTGCTTTATGCTACTTATTATTCTTGAGTTGGAATATCTTCATAGCTTGCAATGACTATTAAGTAGACTCAATTGCATACTCTTGATTATGGATTGTCTAAGTAGTTGATCACATTGCTGAGAATATTTACATCATATGAAGCAAATGTATTCGTGAAAGTTCTTTTATCGCACTCGGTTTTCAACTGAATTGCCTGAGGACAAGCAATAAGCTAAGCTTGGGGGGAGTTGATACATCCAAAACGTATCTACTTTCCTGAACACTTTTTCTATTGTTTCTCCTATATACTTGTGTGATTTGGATGCAACTAATGCGAACTGACGTTGTTTTCAGCAGAATTGCCTTGGTGTCTACTTTTTGTGCAGAAAATCAACTATCGGGAAAAATCCTATAAATATGCCAAAAATCCTATTTCACCCGAAGACTCTAGGAGCCAGAATACGAGACGGAGAAGAGCCCTGGGGTGGCCACACCACCTGGTCGCATGGGCCAGGCCAGGCCGCACTAGGGGGTGGTGTGCACCCCTAGGCACCCCCTCGGCCTCTCTCTTCGCCTATAAGGAGCCTTCTGACCTAAAAACTTCGAGGGGTTTTTGACGTTTTTCTAGAAGGAGTTTCGCTCCGCCGCCACCACTAGATTCCACGAAACACCACCAGAAACTCTGTTCTGGCACCCTGCCGGGACGGGGAATTGGAGGAGATCATCGCCATCATCATCACCAACGCTTCTCCATCGACGATCCATGTTTCCCCCATCTATGAGTGAGTAATCCCCCGCTGTAGGCTATGGGGATGGTAGGGATTGGATGAGATCGTTCATGTAATGGCATCAGATTGTTAGGGCATGGTGCCTAGTATCTTTTATTAGTGCTTTATGACTTTGTTGCGACTTGTTGTGCTTAATCCTTGTCACTAGGGCCCGAGTGCCATGATCTCAGATCTGAACATGTTATTGATTCATTATGATAGTATTGTTCTTGGTCTTATCTGCAAGTTGTATACACACGTTGTTGTCCGGAACCTATGGCCCCGAAGTGACAGAAATCGGGATAACCGGAAGGGAAAGGCTTTGATGTGAGGATCACATGTGCTCACGGTGTGTTAATGCTTTGCTTCGGTGCTCTATTAAAAGGAGCACCTTAATTTCCAGTAGTTCCCTAGAGGCCCCGCTGCAAACGGGCTGGCAGGACAAAAGATGTTGTGCAAGTTCTCATTGTGAGCACGTATGACTATATATGGAACACATGCCTAGGATTGTCTAGTACTTGGATGCTTTATCTTATTTATCTGCAATTGCCCTGTGTTCTGATTGCTATGTGGATTGTCTTGTTCATGCAACGCCCGTCCATCCATCCCTATGCCTACCTTTTCGAATCCCATTTCATCGCTTTTGTTACTACTGTCTTTGCTTTCTACTGCTGTTACTTTACTATTCCTACTACAAAACTATTGCTACTGATAAACTGTTGTGAGCAAGATTGTTTTGCAGGTGCAGCTGAATTGACAACTCAGTTGTTAAGGCTTATAAATATTCTTTGGCTCTCCTTGTGTCGAATCAATAATTTGGGTTTCACTTCCCTCGAAAATACTGCGATACACCCCCTATACTTGTGGGTCATCAGAAACCTGCAGCGTAACCATAATGAGCTGTCTATGAAGCATTCTTCTTATAAAAAAGTGTCAAATTGTGAGAAAAAGAGAAAAAGAAAAAAACGCGATATGAGAAAAGAGGAAAGAGAGAAAAAAGCACCATTTTCCCATGGTAAATAAGAAGATTGCTGAGATGCTCGTTGTCTGCTTGCCTTGTCATTTTGATATGGGGATTCTTCCGTATCATCGGGCAAGGGGTACCCCATTGGTGGTTGTCTATGATACACATGTACTTACTATGACAAGAACTTACCGGTAAGTAAACTTGAGTAGCATGAGGAGCGGCCCTCGTATTCAAGGGACATGAGATTTCCAACTTATACTTTTTCAAGCATATACTCCATAGTTTGTTCACTTTAACCTTAATCACTTCAAGATGCTTATGATAGGGGCAATGAGAGCTGAAAGCTAATAAGTACCATAAGTTTTGGAAGCTCTTTATGAAACTTGAATCCCTACTTCCTTCTATGAAGGCCTTTCTTTTACTTTTATGTTAAGTCTCCACCTTCTATCTTTATGCACCTATTTTGAGAGCATAGTGGCCATTCTTAGTTCTATGTGCATTGTCCCAAGACTTGTTGATTGATGCATAACTATTTGTATCTAGTCACTCTTATGAACTTTGAAGGTGTCCTATGCATTTATGTTTGCTACTCTATGAGGGACAAGCTGAATGCCACTATGCTATGTTTTCTTTATGTGAAACAAACAAACGTCTTGCAAAGCATTGTTATTCATGAATCTTTTGTTTGTGCCTTTTCATGTTGCAACATAGTTGCTATGTCTTATTGTTAGAACTTTATCTTTCATGCTATGTTGAAGTACTATGATCCCAACTATCAATGTTTTACAAATACTTTGATCAAGTTTATGATGGTGCATGTCACCTCAAAAATTATTCTTTCTTTTTATCACTTACCTACTCGAGGACGAGCGGGAATTAAGCTTGGGGATGTTGATACGTTGCTAACGTATCCATAATTTTTGATGTTCCATGCTTGGTTTTATCTATTTTCTTATGTTTTGTCCACACTTTGAGTACTTTTTATACACTTTCTTGGACTAACCTATTAACAAGATGCCACAGTGCCAGTTGCCTGTTTTCTGTTGTTTTTGGTTCTAGGAAATTCATAAATTGAATATTCTCGGAATTGGACGGGACAAAAGACAAAGTCAATTTTCACCGAGGGGGACACGGAGCCAGAATACGAGACGGAGAGGGGCCAGGGGCCGGCCAGGCCTGGCCCGTGCTAGGGGGTGGTCTGGCCGCCTAGGGCACCCCCTCGGCCTCCCCTTTCACCTATAAGATGCCTCCGATACAAAAACCCTAAGTACCCGATCAAAATTCCACGAAAGAGTTTGTAGCCGCCGTCATCTCCATCCCTAGGTCGGGAGGGATCTAAAGCTCTTCCCAGCACCCTGCCAGAGGGGAGAATTCACCCTGGAGGCCTTCTTCATCACCATGCAAGCCTCCTGTGTGATGCGTGAGTAGTTCATCCTTGGTCTATGGGTCCATGTAGTAGCTTGATGGTTGGTTCTTCTCCTTTGTGCTATCATGTTTAGATCTTGTGAGCTCCGTTCATGATCAAGATCATCTATTTGTAATCTTACATGTTGTGTTTACGGGGATCCGATGGATATTGAGATGCTTTTTTAGATTGATTATTGATTCTATCATGTCTTTGTTATTTGTGATCTTGCATGCTTTCCGTTGTTACTAGCTATCTTGGCCAAGTAGATGCTAGCAACTCCAAGAGTTCGTATTTATGCTCGATAGTGGGTTCATGCCTCTAGTAATCTGGGGAAGTGACAGAAATCTCTAAGGTACTAGATGTGTTGTTGCTACTAGGGAGGAAATAGCAATCCTTTGTTCATAGAACAATCGTATTGTTTACTTTACACGCAATGCGTAATGCAATTATCTGTTGCTTGCAACATAATACTGGAGGGGGTTCGGATGATAACCTGAAGGTGGATTATTAGTCATTGATGCAGTTGGATTACGGCCTATGTATAATGTTGTAATGCCCAACCAAATCTCAAAGGAGTCAAGATGAGTAGTATATGCTTGTATGCTTTCTCGATGTTTGTCAATTGCCCCGCTGTAATATTTTCACCCAACATGTCATCTATCTTAAGGAGAACCACCACTAGTGCACTATGGACCCCGGTCCTTTCTTTTTTCATCAATCTACAACTATTTACTGCTTTCTGTTTACTTTCTGCAAACTATTACTTTCTTCCACACAATACGTTTAATCCTTTGTTTTCAGCAAAACCGGTGAGATTGACAACCTCACTGTAAGTTGGGGGCAAAGTTTTGTGGTTGTGTTGTACAGGTTTCCACGTTGCTGCTAGCACCGGTAGTGCGCCCTGCCAAAGGCCAGCTAGCAACACCTTGGAGGTGTTTCCTTGCTCCTACTGGTTCATTAACCTTGGTTTCATAACTGAGGGAAAACTTGTTGTTGTGCTCATCATACCTTCCTCTTGGGGATCCCCAACGAGCTTGATATATTTTGGGTCATCAGCGCACGATCATTTGTGCCCTAGTCTCGTCCTTGGGCAGGACCTTGTGCTCAAGGAAGGAGATGTAGGGCTCCGTCCAGTCGCTAGGTTCTATGACCATGGAAAATGGAGCGTTCCTAGGCTGTAGTGGGATGCCGATGTCAATCTCCTTGGGAGGAGAGACCGACGGTTTGTCAATGATGTCGAGGAAGACGCCTGGTGGTAGAGTTTGGCGAGCCGATTTGATGCGGGAGAGTACATATGCTTCCTCATTCTTCTGGGGATCGATCCACTTGGTGGAGTAGCTAGCAAAATAGCCCCCCAGCTGGTCCAGCGCTTGGGGGTATGCTATCATGTTGGGGGCGACTACGTCGTAGGTTCCAGCGACTTGTGCGGTGACGAGGTTGGAGTCGCCATAGCATTCGACGCGATTGATGTTCATCTCCTTGGCGGATCGCATAACATGGAGGAGAGTCTCGAACTCGGCCATGTTGTTGGTGCAGGGCGTGAAGTTGAGATGCAACACGTGTCGGAGCTTGTCACCCTTGGGGGAGGTGAGGATTATTCCAGCCCCAGCGCCGTCCGAGTTCTTGGACCTATTGAAATGGAGGGACCAGTAGTGGAGATAGGGCAGCGACTCGGGCTGCTATGCTTCTTCCCAGTCAGCGAAGAAGTCAACGACTCGGGCTGCTATGCGACTTGGTGGCCTTGCGTCACTTGTATTTGATGTCGTGAACGCCAATTTTGATGGCCCACTTAGCAACTTGCCCAGTCGCGTCACGATTGCGGATGATGTCATACAGCGGGGTGGAGGAGACAACCGTGATAGGATGCTCCTGGAATTAGTGAGGGAGCCTCCGCTGGGCTCGGAAGACCACATAGACCAGTTTCTGGTACTACGGATAGCGTTGCCTCGAAACGGTGAGGACCTCGCTAAGGTAGTAGACAGGGCGCTGCACGTGCCGCTCCTTGCCTTCTTCGGGTCGCTCGACGACCATCACGGCGCCGACGACTCGATTAGAGGTCGTGATGTAGACGAGCATTGGCTCCTTGTCCATAGGTGCAGCGAGGACTGGTGCCACGAGTAGCACGTCCATCAGCACCTTAAGCGCGTTGTCAACCTCGTTATCATGAAGGTGGGGTTCATGCGCATCAATTGGTAGAGAGGCATTGCCTTCTCTCCGGGCTGGGGGATGAAGCGACTGAGGGCCGTGACTCGCCCTGCCAGCTTATGGACGTCGCGAAGGAACTTGGGCTTCCCGAGTCACACGAAGGTGTTGATCTTGGAGGGGTTTGCCTCGATACCTCGTTTGGAGACCATGTACCCCAGCAGCTGGCCGGTGGGCACGCCAGATGTACACTTCTCTGGGTTGATCTTGATTTGGTACTTCTGCAGATTCATGAAAGTTTCGGCTAGGTCAGCGAGTAGGTCGCTCTGGCGAGTCGATTTCACCACCACGTCGTCGATGTAGACGTGGATGTTGCAGCCAATATGGCCCACTAGGCATTCTTGCATGCACCGTTGGTAGGTGTCTCTGGCATTCTTGAGGCTGAACATCATCTCGGTGTAGCAGAAGGCTCTGAATGGCGTAATGAAGGCCATTTTCTCCTCTTCCTCGATGGCCATTTTTATCTGATTGTAGCCGGAGTACATGTCGAGGAAGCACAACGACTCGGAACCTACAGTCGAGTTGATGATCTGGTCGATGTGCGGGAGGTTGGTGTAGTCGATGCACATCCTCCATGTGTTCTTCTTCTTCATGACCAGGACTGGGTTAGCCTGGTACTTGGAGTACTTGATGGGCCGAATGAATCATGTGGCGAGTAACCGCTGCACCTCTTCGGAGATTTCTCGGAGGCGCTCTTCATTGAAGGGCCATAATGACTGCTTGGCAGGTCGTGCCTTTGGGTCAGTGTTTAATTTGTGCTCAGCGAGCTCCCTCGGGACACCAGGCATGTCATATGTCTTCCATGTGAAGATGTCGGGATTCTCACGTAGGAACTCGATGAGCGTGCTTTCCTCTGCGGGACTCATGTCGGTTTCCATGGTGACCTTATGGCTCGAGTTGGCTAGAACGATCTTGATAGTACGGGTGTACGTGGAGGCCTCGAAGGTTGCTTGCGCGGCGCTGGCCGAGGTGGGATTCTTTAGAATCGTCGGGTCATCCTTATCGATGCCACTCACGTATTTCGCGAGTTCGTCTACGTGGTTTGTTTCCTCGGTGATGACAATGTCGGCAAGCTTGGCATCGTTGTCTTCACATTCAATGGCCATATCAGGGTCGCCGTGGACTGTGATGATTCTGTGTGGCCCTGGAAGCTTCATCATGCTTGTCGCCCCACGACACAGTGGTTCGCGCTACGGAAGTTCATGAGCTCAAAAACGATTCGCTTGGTGTGGAAATTGGCTAGTGTGCCGAAGGTGACTAGCAGCGTCACCCTGCCGATCGGATATGCCTTCTGACCGGGGACGATGCCCTGGAAGGGTGTGAGGGTCAATTTGACCATTGACTAAATGAGCTGCAGTCTCCTGAAGGTGTCTAGGTACAATATGTTGATGGAGCTCCCGCCATCAATCAATGTTTTGGGGAGCCAATAATCAGCCACTTTGGGCTTGATGACTAGGGCGACTCGCCTTGGATACTCAATCCTGGGCGCGTGATCTTCGTGACTCCAGATGATACTTTGCTCAAACCAGCACGGGATGTCCAGTTGTGTCACTGTGTTGATAGTGACGACACGAGCGAGCACCTTCTTCTCGCGCTTGGTGCTAAGCCCGGTGAATGTGCATAGCAAGCTGACTTCATTGCCGAACCCACCGGCATTGTCGTTATCCCTTGGCAGATCGTTATTGGGGCCTTACCTTGCTCGCCTTGCCTTCTCGATCTCCTTCAGAGAGTGGCAGTCGGCGGTGGTGTGAGTGGTGGGCTTCCCCTCCCTTCTATGATAGACATAGGGTTGGTTGAGCAGGGCCACATGGTCGAATTTTGGCCTCGTGGTGTTGTTGGCTCGGAAGTATCCTCCGTCATAGCGGAAGTTCTTGGGGTCGAGCTACCCATAGTTGGCGTTGGTGCTGAAGTAGACTCTCCCATCACTGCGGCGTTTGCCGGTGAGGCGGGTGTTGCTATAGTGCAGTTCACGGTACCTACCGTCGTCGTGGTCTCCCGTGTGACGTCTCCCACTTGACTCGTCGTTTGATTCTTTGTTGGGGTTTTCCTCCGCATAGTGCTTAGTGATCTCGATGAGGTCGGTGATTATGTCGAGCATCCGGGAGACCCTCATGATCTTGGCGACCAGGGGTTCGTACCGACACGCGTTCTTGAGGCAGTGGATCATCGTGTTCGGGTGGATGTCGAAGGTGTTGATCCAACGGGTCCTGCCACCGTTGGACCCAATGGCGAGTCGACTCGTGCGGTCCCTAAATGCAGCGTTCTAGGTCCTTGATGGTGCTGGCGTGGGTGTAGGAGCCCTCGAAGTGCCTGGCGAAGGCGTCTCACATATCTTCCTACGAGTCAATGATGTTCTTGGGGAGAGTGTTGATCCATTGGCGAGTCATTCCCTCCATCATTAGGAGGAGGTAGCGAGCGGTGAGTAGATCCGTATGGCCAGTGATCCCCATATCCATGAGATACATGTAGATCCATACCGTTGGATAGTACATGGGGTCGTACTTCGTGATGTCCTTCGGTGCTTTGAAGGGGCTGGGGTATTTCTCGCCCCGGATCATTGGTCCAAAGCACTGTGGGCTGATTCGGCCGAGGGAGCCTCTAGGCTCGGGCATGCGGTCATCGCGATTGGAGAGCGTGTTCCTCAGGTCATGTTGTTGGCGAGCTCGTCAGGATTGGTTTTTGATGATGTGGGTCCGTGCATTAATCGCCTGACCGTTCGCGGCGCCCATGTTGTGCACGGTCGTGGCTTGTTGGTGGAGTTGGCAAGATTTTCCGCCCGCGGTTGGATCTGCTGGGGCTCAGGTGGGGGGCAGTTGATGGGGTGGCTGCTTGAGGCTGCATGACTGCCGGCCGAACGAGAGTACATCCGCCCCCGCGACTTGTTGCTCGAATTCCCTAGGGAGTAGGGCCTGAGCATAATTGACATACAGTGCACCCTCTCCTGTGGGTTGAGGTTGGCGACTGCGGCCTGCCCCGCAATGACGTTGTCCATCGGGGTGGAGTAGAGTGGGAGCCCGTTGGTGTCGAGCTCATGTGGTGCGATCAAGATCCGTGGCTGCTCGAGAGGAGGCGAGCGGCAGGGTGGTGGTGGAGCTCCATGCGCAGGTGCCCTGGGTGTCATGCGACTGTCACCCCGTGGTGCGTTGCGACAGTGCTCGAGCTCGGCCGCACGTGTAGGCCGTGCTCGTCCTTGAAGTGTAGGGTGCGCCCCTGAACAGACGGGTTGAGGCGACTCCTGATGCGCCATTTATTTCTCGACGCAGAATTTATCGCGCTCGCCTTCTCCTTGACCTTTGCTGCCTCCATCCACTAGCAGTATTCTTTGACCTCCGTCGCTGTTGCCATCGCCAGGAGGGGCGTGGTGAAGGTATATGGAGGCGTGCTGCTACCCGCCATGTAGATGGCGTTGTAGCGATTGGATCTGGCTCGCGCCTCATCTAGGGACTTAATAGGGAATCAGAGTCGAAGATCCTGAGGATGGAGGGGTCCTCGAAATCCTCGGTGTTGGAGACTCCTGTGATTAAGTCCTCGTGTGAGGCGGTAGTGATGGATCCGACGGCCGAAGCAGGGGCTGCCGAGTCGGTGTTGTCGTGGAGAGCCGCGCTACTCCCAACCGCATCGCTAGCGGCTGAGTCGTATTCAGAGGCGAGGTGGGTGATGGAGGCTATACACCGATTATCGCTGTTTCCACCGAGTCGATGGCGTTCGTGAACCCAACGAAGAGGTTGATGGTGACGACTGGCATCATCGCAGCATGAGTGACTGACCAAGATCTGGAGGAATCCACCGCTAGCAACCATGCTTGACTAGCCATGCCCCACGGTGGGTGCCACTATTGTTGGAATGACCACGGCAGTCGCTACTAGGGGAAGCAATTGATACGATTGGGTGCAAGAGCGAGTGGCCATTTGAGGAACGAAATTGGGAATAAACACAAGGGTTTACCCAGGTTCGCCCACCCATAGGGTAAAGACCTACTTCCTGCTAGATTTTATTATTGGCGAATGGATTACAAGATCGGCGAGCTCGACGGCTAGGCAGCGAGTCGCTCGGATGGGGTAGTGGTGGCTCCAAAAACAGCCATCTTCTACCATGTTTAAACATTTTTTTTGGTCAAGCAATTGACAAGAAACTCTCAATCCTTGCCACTAATGACTAATACTTGCAAAGACATGCAAAACCTTGCTTTGAATTGTGTTGTGCAGGAAATCACGCTTTTTAATGCAAAATCAGGAGTCATAATGAAGGTTTTTTAGGAAGTCCACACGGCCACGTAATTTGGCAGTCATTCCCTAGCGTCAGCAAGCTTAACGAGCACTAGTACGGGTAGATCCCACCCGTACCATCCACCCGTACCATGTGGCGATAGCTTTGCCCCATCAAACCCTACAACCCCGTCAAATACTATATATTTTGAGGCTCCAGCCGCCGACCAGAGAGCCTCCATTCTCAGATTACATCACAACACCACCAAAGGAGATCCACACCATTGTTCATCACTTCCATCATCCATACCCTCCATTAGCCATAGACATTTCTTTGTACTCTAGATCTCCTTATGATTCGGTGACCATTTTAAGAATATTTGATTTCAATCTAAGTATTTTGCATAATGTTTTCTATGTTAGATCTATTTGTTATGAATGAGTAGTCCTCACAGGCTGCGAGTTGGGGAGAAGCCTCGTAGCAATTATATGCATCTAATTCATGGGAGTATTGTGTTTTTTTTGCAGTAGGGATTTGTATCTTTTGTTTGTTTGTCTCTTGTCTCGATCTGTGGACTTGTAGGTACCCAAGATCCCATAGATTGATAAAGGCTTGAGGTGAGATACTTGACTAGCAGCGATCTCGTAGGAACCACGGACATAAAGGGTAGTACGGTCTTTGTTTAGCAACCCATTTGGGATCACAACAACATCACCACTTAATGCTTTGATATGTGTTTTACACTTAATAATCGTTTGTAACTTGTTGATTCGTGGTGCACTCGGTTTGATTAAAAGACTATTTCTATGCCCGGTGCATCACGGGGCTCTAGTATATTAGGATGTGTTTCCCACAAGATATTATACCTATTAAACCAATACACATGACCATGCTTATTATTATCTTTTATCCCATATGATGTGAAGCTACAGGTGGGTCTTCAACCCTGGCCTATCTCCATCCATCGATTCAACTCATTATAAAAGTAAACTATATTTGTCTGGTAAAATAAGGTAAAACAAAGAAACAAAGTCTTGTAGACCTGTCCTTTTTATTTCCTTTTAGAATTGCTTTACAAGGTTCTATTGAACCTAAGTCTTCTAGGGAAAAAGCTATTTTACTACATCTGTGAATCTAGATCAAAGGTATCAACCTTTTTTCTGGCGCCGTTGCCGGGGAAGCAATTTCGCTATCCTGGTGAGGTCACTAGAGACCTTGTTTTTATATTTATTATTAGTTTCTAGTTTATTTCTTGTTATTATGTTACTTTCTTTTTATCTATTTGAAAAACAAAAAAAATTAGTTACTTGTTATTTTTTTTCATTACTTCAAAAAAATTACAAAAAAATAAGAGCGATGGCTCAAAAGAGACTTAGGGAGTACGCTACTCCCACTAATGATTTTATTCCTGCACCTATCACTCAGCCTGCTGTTGATGTGGAAACTTGTGAAATAAAGCCTGACCTTTTAAGTTTGGTTCAACAAAACAAATTTGGGGGCTCATCCTTTGAGGATTTGGGATTGCACTTAAACACTTTTACTGAAATCTGTGACATGATGTGTATTAAGGATGTAGATCCAAATGCTATTAAATTAAGATTGTTTCCTTTCTCTCTTAGAGGAAAGACTAAGGATTGGTTGCTAGCTCTACCAAAGGCCACTATTAAATTTTGGGAGGAATGTACTAATTTGTTTATGACTAAATTTCCCCCTAGCTAAAACTATGCAGCTAAGATCCAACACTACAAGCTTTAGACAAGAAGACCATGAGCCACTAGCACTTGTGTGGGAAAGGATGAAAGAAGCCGTAATGAACTATCCTAGTCATGGGATGGAAGAATGTCCTATATTACATTTGTTTTATAATGGCCTTAACCCAATTTCTAAGGCTATGCTAGATACTGCAACAGGGGAACAATCATGGGAAAGCCAGTGTGTGTTGCAAAGAAATTACTTGATGATATGTAATCATGCCTAATGGCATGTGGAGAGAACCTCGAAGAGAGTAAGTTCAATTACCGATGTAAATAATGAAGAGCTCACATCTAAGGTACATGAGATACTTAATATAGTAAAGGGTAAAGAAGATACCCAAGTTAATGCTATCCCTACCGATATTAATGATGTCAATTTTATAGCTCGCACTCCTTTTAATCATGCATGGAAAAATCACAATTATGCTTCCAATGTTCAAAAACATTATTCTAATCCTGCAGGAGCTCCTTACAACAATTATGATAATAATGATGGAGAAAATCATGGCAATCTCTCGTTTGAGAAAACTGTTAGAACTTTTACACAAGCTCAAACTGAGCAAAATAATATGCTTATTAAAATCACAGAGAACCATGAAAGTAGTATAGGAAATTATCTAATCAAGACGTTCTAATTAGAAATGATGTGCAAGCTCTACAGAAAAGGACAAAGACCGTGGAGACTCAGTTGGGCAAGGTAGGTGAGAGCCAAGATCTCATACTAGCAAAGTTTGTTGGAAAGCCTGAGCTAAATCCGGTAGAATACCTCAAGATTATGAGGGTGGTAACCAATGAACAAAATCCCGAAGAGCTGGATTATAGTAAGATACCCACACCGGATTATACCATGGAAGATCTAGTAAAGATGATCACCATGAAAAATCCCGGTAGAACAAGGTAATGATGCTATGTACCAACAAATTATAAAACAAGTAGCATTTAAAGTTTGAGATTTAGAAATGGAGTATAAGAGACTAGATGATAAGATTCCTGCTAAGCTAGTTGATATATTTGAGCCCACTATTAAATTTAAGGTGGGAGTTAATGAGATATCCGCACTTTGTGACCTTGGTGCAAGCGTGTCAACAATTTCCAAAAGCCTATTTGACAAATTAAACTTGGGGTCATTTATAACTACTGAATTGAGACTCCATCTAGCGGATTCAACTTATAAACAAGCTGTTGGGATAAAAGAAAATATAGTTGTTAAATTTAAAGGTAGTCCCGCTCTTATTGATCTTGTTATTGTGGACATGCCTGAAGATCCCATAGAACCTATAATTTTAGGTAGGACATTCCTAAGAACTATCAAAGCTTTAATTAATTACAATGAGGGGAATGTGAGAATAGGTCTACCATCTAGAGATCCTTTTATAGTCCACTTTCCTAGGAAGAAGAAAGCCAAGCCTAATGATGACGATGGTATAATTACTTTGAAAGCCAATTACTTTGGAGTGGGCATTCCACTCATTAAACCTAAATGATCCATCAGGGTCATGTTAATTGACCTTAACTGGAAGCCCATCATGGGAGACAACCCACGTGAAATAAAGTTTTTTACTTATGTGTTAGTCTTGTTAGTTTTGTTTGTTTCGTTTTGTTTCATTTTGTTTGTTTTTAATAAAGAGTGTTCAAGAAGACCTTTAGAGAGAGGAGAAGAAATAAGGTAATCATCGATCTCTTATTTTACTAACACATGGCCTAAGAAGTATTGCTGATTTTTATGTGGTATATTTGCTGTTATTTTGTCCTTTGGTAATATGTGCAAAGACGCACAAAGTTACTAATCGAATTCTTTGAGTTCTGCAGCTCGTTGGCTGTTTAACGACTAGTGTTATGGCCAGAAAGGCCCGTACCATGCACCCGTACCACCTCGAGGCATAGGAAGATAGAAATTCTGATTTTTGCCAAAGGAAACAGTGCTCGTAATGACCACCAGTACGGTCGAACACGCCCATACCATACCCTCGAGCAAACCATCAGATTTCAAGAAAAGGTACTGAATGAATAACGACCAGCAGTACGATCACGCGTGACCGTACCACGGGCCCATACCGATTACATTGCTGGAAGAGAGTCATCACCCCCAAGGCATGTCACCCGGTACAGGCGGGCTCTGGCCTTACCACCTGCCTGTACCACGTACGCGTCTGCCATAAACACCACAAAGAGGTAACCTAAAAATCCCCCCAAAAAATCTTTCTATTTCTTCTTCCTTCAAACTCCAAACCACCTCCATTGGATCTTAAAATTTACTCAATCTTTCTTTGAGTCCTCGCACTCAACCGATCTAAGGTATGATTCTCCTCTGGTCTTCAACTTATTTGTACCAAAGCTTCACTCAATCTTTCATCATTATCAATCTAGACTTAGGTCTTGTTTTTGATCTAATCTTGATATTCATCATTCTTAGTATTGTTTTAGAGGAGTTTCTTTTGTAACTAGTGTAGAGGATTATTTATGCTATGTTTCTATCGGATTAAAATCTTTAATTAACAATCTTTATTTAATTTATTTTGTTTTAGATGAACACGAGGAGCCGTACACGTGTGATGGCTGCGGAACCTTCCACACCATCCATTGATACGTTGACCCCTAAGTCACTTGGTATCGAGTTCACCGAGGACTTTCAGCTGAATCGTTTCAACCGTCTCATGCTCCGAGAAATCAAGTCCACCAAGTGCGTGTGTCCATATATCTTGAACCAACTTGGCATTCACACTGATTTCGATTTCCTTCGCAACAATGTTGGTTTGTATGACTTTTTCTTTCAGGATGTCGCCCTGTACTGCCGCTTGACACTTAAGGTCCTCAGAACCTTGACACATACGGTGGGCCCTCACTATTATTCCGAGGATCAAAGGCCTAGACTTGATCACATCAACTTCCGTCTTATGAACTGTGAGCACTCCTTTACGCTCGACCGATGGGCTCCATATTTTGGGTCTGCCAACAACACCACCGACATATGCTCCACTAATTTTTTAAAATCCTGCACCTTGGCAGTACTTTAAGTTAATGAGAATTCATGGAAACACACCCAAGGGGAACCAAATTGACCATCCTGCTATTCATTATTTGTTTTATGTTATTTCTAACACCTTGTAGGCATGTGATGAGTTTACTAGAGTTAATGAGGAGGACATGATGATCCTCACAAAGGCTGCTATTATTAATTGTAACTTAATGCCAAATTTCGGCGCTCTTCTTGTGTTTTACCTTAAGAATCAGTCTCTTCAATCTCGAGGACCCATATGTGGAGGAGAAGTTGTAACCGTGCTTGATACGGATCAAGCCGATGATCCTATGTTTTGTCCCGATCTTTCACAGCGAGTCAACCCGGATGGTAATCTTCCAATAACGCGATGAACGTCACCTGAAGAAGAGGAACGAATCCAGCAAGTAACGTGATGAAGATCACCACGCCTCAAACCTGAGAATGACAATCCTTGATGAACACAAGAACCTCCACAGCAATAATATGATAAACGGTATCGCCGTCCCCGGAGGGATGATACACGGTGGAGCATAATATAGTTTTTAGACTAAACAACTGAACTCCCCTAAACCCTAGGTGGCTGGCTCCTTTATATAGGAGGCCTGCAACTAGTCGGTTGGATAGACCCAAACCGAACACACAAACGGACTCGAACCTAACATGGACTCGGACTCAATAACATAGCAACAATATTTGACACAACCTTAGACTTATCATTACATATCGTAGGTCGTCCTGGCGTGCCAATCATCGATAGGATGCGCCCCGCATCACCTAGCTTGGTGGAGTCCTGAAATTAGGCTTCACCTCCTCCTTCATGCCCATATCATCATCCCCCCTTCAAGAAGCGTTGTCCCTAATGCTTACGGGTCGGGTCGGAAAGGTGGCGTGATATGAACAATCGCTTCACGCGTCTTCGCCATCTTCAAGTCTTACTTGCCTTCCTCACCACATCCTCCCTCTTGGCCGGCTCGACTTCATACAGCCCTCGGCGCCTGCACCTCCTTGCGTCTCCATACGAGCTTGGACCTAGGCGCCACCGTATTCTTCTTCTCAACTCTTGTTGGAACCCGTGGTTGTTGAACATGGACCTTCTTTGCATGACCTGGCATAAGATGAGTAATGCTTGGACCACACAACTGACGAACATGTCCATCCTTGCCTCTATGCATCCGCACAACTTTCCCAACAAAATGCCTCATAGGTGTGCTAACAAAACTGCTCTTGTTACCCCGCTACACTACATGCACTGGAACATCAGGAGCACAACTATCATCCGTCTGAACACCTGTGTCAACACAAACAACCTTCTGAACACATGATGCAACATCCTTCCTCTCAGCAATAAGAGGATGCACTTCAACTGGCTTGTCACTAACAAGTTCAACTGTCTTGTCATCTACAGGCATAGCTAAAGCAATATCAACATTGTCGCACTGTGCATCATGATCTCCATCCTACACCTTAGCTAGCCCAGATTTTGGCTTAGCCTTGCACACCTTCTCCTTATGTACCACCAGCTCTACATTAGACTTTATGTGATCATCCTTCATAGGCTTCAAAGTCTGCTGTTTGCCACCATGTACAAAAGAATATGTATTTGCTCTTCCAGCATGTGTAACGTTGCGATCATACTGCCATGGATGACCAAGTAACAGCCCACATACCTCCAGTGGCAACACATCACACTCAATCTCATCAACATAATCACCAACTGTAAATGGCACATGCACCTTATGAGTTACCTTCACCATACCGCAGCTATTGAACCACTATAGATGCTTAGGTTCAGGAATACGCCATGTGGACAACTCCAACGCTGCCACCATTGCCTTGATAATGCCATTAGTACAACGTCCTCCATCAACAATCAACTTGCATGCTTTGCCTTTGATCATACACCGTGCCTGAAATAATTTCCAACGCTGGCCCTTGTCAACTGTCATGCAAGCATCATCTTGTACTTTGTTGAGTTGCTAATTCAGTCCACTCAATGGTACAACCTCATCCTTAGAACTAACCACCTTGTCCAGCTCCTTGGACTTCTCCCAAAATCTAGTGCGCAGAAATTGCTTCAAATCTGCCCAACTAGGTGTTGTTATGTCCTTTGCGGTCCTCTCTTCCTTCCACCAACTAGCCACGGTCTCATCCACACGCCGATGTGCAAGAACAAATTCAGTGCAACCACCAAACTTGGAATCGATCAAACGACATTTGGCGAAACCATCATCCATGTCAGACCTCCAAGATCTAAACTCCGCATATGTGGCAGAACTGTCCAACTTCCATTTTATATCTGCAGAATTAAGTGACGATCCCACAATAATAGTAGTGTAGTCAAAGTACACATCATCCGCTCTTTCTATCTTATGAACTTCCTCTGCTATTCCCATATTAATCCTTTGGTAGAGTCCACACAACAAACTTGGTGGCTGCAACTCGTGATACAGAAAGAAAAAAACAAACTGATCGATCTGTAGATTCTTTTGCTGTCCACCACCGAAGCAAAACTTCCTTTTTTTCCTAAACTCTACTTGATCAAAGGAACCAAACCAATGAATTCCAACACGTTCTTGTACTCAGCCCGCTCACAAGGAAAACTTTCCACGGGAGTAGCGATCCCTTTTGATCCAAAACAAGTACAGCTCTGGTCAAACGAGTAGGGATCCCTTTTTTTCTATTGGGCACGTATGGAGGACGGTCACGCAGTGTAGAGTCCGATCCGGATTTTTTTCCTCCTTTTACGTGAAGGAAGCTCAAGTACGGGATCGCTAGGCACACACGGTTTTCTCTTTGTTTGCCAGGCACGCGCGCGGCTTCGATCATCACGCGCACGAGGGACTTTGTCGTGAGGTGGAGGTAGACTGGATCGGTCGCTTGCCTTCTTTTTTTTCACTTGAAGAAAAGTCTCGTACGCCTCACGCTGAACTAACAACATAGTGATCAGCCTCTTTTTTTTACCACACGTACCTTTCCTTATGTATAAGAGGAAGTTGGAATTAATTCCAACAGGTAGCGATCTTTCACGATCAGATCTGAACCTGGCCAATCGATCCAAACGGATCAGATGAGATGGTAAGGCGCGGGCAGACGGCCTCTCTTTTTTTAACTGTAACCGATCGGTACGCCCAGGAACACAAGCACGTACGTGTGAGGGAAAGCTTCTCTCGCCAGGCTCGATCGCGAGCGCTCCATGAGATCGTGAGGCGTACGGCGGCTGGGCGATCGGGAAGAGCGGGCGGCCGGCCCCTTTTCTTTCGATTGGATCGGATCGGATCTAGACTTGTGCAAATCGATCGGTAACTTCAAACTCGTCGTATGATCTGAACTTGACTGCCAACGAAAAATAAAATCTAATCTATGAAATCGCTGCAGGATCGGATCTGCGATTCCGATCTAGCTCAAGAACTCGTCTCCCAATCTCTTCTCCAAACAAACTGATCTGTCAACTTTTTGTAGAAAAATAGTCCACAGATGATCCAAAAACACGCTATGATCAACAAGAGCTCTGATACCACTTAATACGGATCAAGCCGATGATCCTATGTTTTGTCCCGATCTTTCACAGCGAGTCAACCCGGATGGTAATCTTCCAATAACGCGATGAACGTCACCTGAAGAAGAGGAACGAATCCAGCAAGTAACATGATGAAGATCACCATGCCTTAAACCTGAGCACGACAATCCTTGATGAACACAAGAACCTCCATAGCAATAATATGATAAACGGTATCGCCGTCTCCGGAGGGATGATACACGGTGGATCACAATATAGTTTTTAGACTAAACAACTAAACTCCTCCTAAATCCTAGGTGGCTGGCTCCTTTATATAAGAGGCCTGCAACTAGTCGGTTGGATAGACCCAAACCGAACACACAAACGGATTCGAACCTAACATGGACTTGGATCAATAACATAGCAACAATATTTGACACAACCTTAGACTTATCATTACATATCGTAAGTCGTCCTGGCGTGCCAATCATCAATAGGATGCGCCCCTCATCACCTAGCTTGGTGGAGTCCTGAAATTAGGCTTCACCTCCTCCTTCATCCCCATATCAGTTCTTGCACGTGCACTTCACATCAACCTAGGTAACATCCAACCGTTGACATGAAGTCATCGTCTCGGTCTTTCTACTCTAAGAGCATGTGGTATGGTTTCTAGAACTGATGGTAGATACTTCCTTGATATATCTAGAGCAGATAACGTGATCCCAGATCCATTACCTAATGTTCTATTCTCTATTGAGGATGGGCGTTTGCGTTTTGACGTGCAGGTTGAGGAAAATCTACTCCATCAAGAAATACACGTGGGAGGAGGAGGAGAAGATGAAGAAGTAGAACAAGAGGAACCTGAACAAGACGTGTAGCCACCAAACTACTATACCACCTATGAAGATATCTATGCACTCGAAGGAAATATTCAAAACATGAAAAACCTCTCCATCAACCTTTGAGATGCTTCTGCAAACCTTGCCCCCTAGTTCCATAATTGGAGCAGCCAATGGAACTTGGAGACTTTTCACCGCCACCACAATGAGCAACAAAAGGGCTTGCAAAAGCCTGGGCTTGGGGATGTGTTCCCCCAACAAATTTATTTGTGTAATAATGAGGTTGTACTCTAGATCATTGGGAGATTTGAAACACTTGTGTTGTCTTGTTTCAACACTTATCTTTTCCTTTACTTTTTAGATTTCTTTCATTTTTAGTTTGCTTTTGTTTATTGTTTATTTTATTTTCTTAGTCCCTTTCTTGGTTGCAAGTTATTTTCTATTCTTTAATCCCTATCCTCAAAAATACAAAAAGATTTTCCTTTTTTTCCTTTTTTCGTAAATGTGGATTCGCACTTTGTCTCTTTTCTTTAATATTATTATGAGAGTAATCGTGTTTGAGTTTTGAAGGAACACGTCCGTATAAGTAAGAGGATCATGAAGTCACTTATGAGAGGTATGTCCTATGTCTCCCACTTTTGAAGTTTGAGTTGTTTATCCTAGTTGGTAGATTTGCTAAGATGTCATGCTAGTGGGAGTAATTTAATAAGGTTAGAGTAGAGCTTTTTATTAGTATGATGATTAGTTGTTGAAGCTTTTGCTCTAGTTCTTTTAGATAACCGAGTATTGCCTTGGAAATAATATTACCAAACAAGTACAATAAGAAAAAGTCTGAAATTTATGACTTGTTCGATGAATGATTGTATTGAGAGTATACCCTTGGAGATATTTAATGCCATATATGTTTTGATAGTCTTGACGGCACTCATGAAAGGAGTTGTTTGATTGAAATAAAGTCTAGTGGTAATTCTGATGCATGCCAAAGATAAACTTGTGGATCAAACCGCGGTACTAGCATGAAGAAGAGCAAGAAAAAGTTCTATGTTTCTCATGCACACCTTTGGGATGCCAATAACTCCTCTAGCTTTTTAATGATCGTATAGCCCTAGATTTTGGCTATGAGTTGATGACATGAGTGGCATATGTGTAAATATATGGGAAAAATTATTGGTACTCTCAAAGGTTGTGCAAGCACTTGTAAAATAAACAACCAATGAACCTTGAAAGAGGAAGGAAAAGGAGATATGTATGAAGATCCACATAACAAGTCCCTGGCATGGTCTCGTTACTACTTTATGAATTTTCTTGAAATACAATTATTAGATTAGAAGTGTTTTTCAAAGACTTGATTTATTAATGTGGGTGTAAATAAGACACTTGACGGTTATGCTACTTAGTAAATGAAACTCTCTTACTCAATTATGCTATCTAAACATCCTATTGTTCCTTGGAAAACTAAGAGTTAACTAGAAGAATTGGATTGATTGCTACACTTATAGTTATTTATACTTATATTAAACTTTACTTTGATTGTCTTGACGTACCAAAGCTTGTATATTGTTATTTTCATCTCTCTAACTTTGATAAGCCTCGCAAATGAATGAAGTGCTAAGCGCATATGACTACCAACTGTAAGTGAATTCTTATTCTCGTTGTTTCAAGTTTAAACGCTAAATTCCTTTTAGTTCTTTTGTTTCTTCTTTATTGAGGGCGATCAAGGTTTGAGCTCTAGGGAGGTTGATGGCTCCAAAAATAGCCATCTTCCACGGTGTTTAAACATTGTTTTTGGTCAAGCAATTTACAAGAAACTCTCAATCCTTGCCACTAATGACTAATAATTGCAAAGATATGCAGAACCTTGTTTTGAATTGTGTTGTGTAGGAAATCACGCTTTTTAATGCGAAATCAGGAGTCACAATGAAGGTTTTTTAGGAAGTCCACATGGCCAAGTAATTGCGGAGTCATTCCCTGGCATCAGCAAGCTTAACGACCACTGGTACGGGCAGATCTCGCTCGTACCGTCCTCCCGTACCATGTGGTGATGGCTTCATCTCGTCAAACCCTACAACTTTCATGAAGACGCCTATATATTTTGAGGCTCCAGCCGCTGGCCAGAGAGCCTCCATTCTCAGATTACATCACAACACCACCAAAGGAGATCCACGCCATTATTCATCACTTCCATCATCTATCCCCTCCATTATCCATAGTCATTGCTTTGTACTTTAGCGACCATTGTAAGAATATTTCAATCTTAGATCTTTTTGTTATGAGTGAGTAGTCCTCATGGGCTGCGCGTTGGGTAGAAACCTCGCAGCAATTATGTGCATCTAATTCATGGGAGTATTGTGTTTTGTTTGCAATAGAGATCTTTATCTTTTGTTTGTTTGTCTCTTGTCTCGATCTGTGGACTTGTAGGTACTAAAGATCCCATAGATTGATAAAGTCTTGATTTAAGATACTTGGTTAGCAGCGATCTCATAAGAACCCCAGTGATAGAAAGGGTAGTACGGTCTTCGTTTAGTGACCCATTTGGAATCACAAAAACATCACCACTTAATGCTTTGATCTGTGTTTTACACTTAATAATCGCTTGTAGCCCATTGCTTCGTCGTGCACCCGGTTGGATTAAAAGACTATTGCTATGCCAGCTGCATCACGGGGGCTCTAGTATATTAGTATGTGTTTCCCACAAGAGATTATCCCTATTCAAGCATTACATGACTATGCTTATTATTATCTTTTATCCCATATGATGTCTAGCTGTAGGTGGATCTTCAACCCTGGCCTATCTCCATCCATTGATTCAACCCATTATAAAAGTAGACTAGATTGGTCCGGTAAATTAAGGTAAAACGAAGAAACAAACTCTCGTAGACGTGTCCTTTTTATTTTCTTTTAGCATTGCTTTCCATGTTCGATTAAACCTAGGTCTTCTAGGAAAAAAGCTATTATACTGCATTTGTGAATCCAGACCGAAGGTATCAGGTAGCTAATAGGACGTAAGTACAATGAGAGCCCTAGGGAGGTTTATATAGTCACCTCACTAGGGTTTACAGAATTACGACCGAATTAGTCTAGGTTTCAGACGATTTGACCTAATCCGACTAGGTCTAGATAAGGTCTTGAGCCTTCAGCTTCCAGTCGCCAGGCCTTCTTCAAAGTCTCCTTCCAGTCGTCGGGCCTGTAGGCCCACTCGCTATGGGCCAAGGTTAGTCGAATCTCCCTCCTGGGCATACCCTGATTGGTATATCCCCATCATGGAGGCAGTCACTTTAACGAGCATCGGTATGGAGAGGTGCACCTGTACGACTCGCCTTACCACAATCATGGCCACAACTCCAAAAATTTCAAGTATTCATTAAAAGGTATTGTTAGTTTAATGAGCACTCATACGGGGAGAGATCCTCATACGACGCGCCCATACCGCATGTCTAGCCAAGGTCTAAACCCTAGCGAGCGGTACTGTGCACCTATATGGGTGCGTACCACCCGTACCACCCACCCTTACCAGGTGCGTGGCATCGATATCCGCATAAGGACAAGGTAAACGAAGATCAAAACAACCCCTATCTCTATTTCTTCTTCCTCCAACCTCATAAACACCTCAATGGATCTTCACCTCTTCTTTTTTGATTCAATTCCTCGCACACCAACGATCTGTGGCATGTTTCTCCTCCAATCCCCCATTTACTTTCTGCAAAACCATGCTCTATCACTTAGAATTATCAATCTTAGGCCTAGATCTAGTATGAACCATTTTTCTTGATGAGCATGTTTTGTAGTTTTTTAGAGGAGATTCTTGTGTAGAAAGTGTAGATGTGAAGGGAATATGCCTGAGAGGCATTAATAAAGTGGTTATTGTCTTATTCCATGTTTATGATAAATGTTTATTTCTCAAGCTATAATTGTGTTAATTGGAAATGTTAATACATGTGTGATTAATAAACAAATGAGAGTTCCTAGTTATCCTCTCATATAAACTAGCTCGTTGATTAACAAGATGATAAAGGTTTTCTGATCATGGACATCGGATGTTGTTAATAAGGAGATCACAACATTGGTGGAATGATGTGATGAACAATCATCCACAGTATAGTAATACGACCAAATTCATTATATTGAAATTACTATAACATCATACAAGGTAACTTCAGTCCTTAGACCATGAGATCATGTCAATCACTAACACTTGAAGAGTAATTTGATAATATCAAACGTCAGACCATAACAAGGTGACAATAAAGGTGGGTTCAGATAATTTAAAAGTGTTATGTAGATTCTCATGCATCAAGAGTGGGATTTGTCCATCCTGATAACGGAGAGATATACTCTGGGCCCTCTCCGTTATATCACATTGAAAACAGCTTGCAAGCAGGTGATTTGATCACAAGGAATGTTATATCATAGGAACGAGAAAAGAGTACTTGTCGGTAACGAGATCAAACTAGGTATGCAGAACCCTATGATCCAATATCGGACATGTAATATATCGCGACACAAAGGTATTTAGTTATGACGTTAAAGATTCACACGATCACTAGAGTCATCATTGAATATGTGGGAGTCGGTATGGATCTCTAGGTCCCTCTGCTGATTATTGATCAGAGAGGGGTGTCGATCATATCTGCATTATTCATGAACCATAGGGTGACACACTTAAGTGATATCGACACCTTTTGGAGCAAATAGGATAACAGAGAAATATTATGAAAGTGCTAGAATTATTTCGATAGACACCTGAATTATTTCGGGTTAAATTGTTGAAAAGGGTTTCAGATGTAATATCTAAGTATTGCAATGGGGTTTATGCAAATGTTTGCTAGTTAAAGTAATTAAAGTAATTAAAAAATTCTGAATAAAATAAATAAAAGAGTTTTATTAAATGAGGGATGCATTAATTTTGGTGGAAAATTAATGCAACTTTGAGTGGAGATGGAATTGATGTGGGAATTATTAGTGGAAGCTCCACTCACATGAATGATGGATAGGTGGGGGCACCCACCATGGTCCCCGGCCATGGCATGGGGGATACCCCCTCCCCTATAAAAGGAGGCCTCCTCCTCTCCTCTAATACCTCCTCATGAAGGATCTCTCTCCCCCTCTAGAATATTCCCCATGGCTTCGGATTAGCGAAGTACATGTTCCCAGTGGCTGTCTCTAGAAGGATTTGCTGCTTCCGCTGCTTTGCTGGAGCAAGGAATCAGAGGTGGTCGGGGTATTGGATGTGTGTTCGATCACGGATGCACTGCTTCTTTCCGGTGCTGGACTTCATTAGGATCTTGAGATCGAAAAGTGAACGACTATATCATCCACGGAATTAGATTTCTTTAAGAAAGCTTTTTGATCTTTGAGGGCAAGATCTCTATGGATGTATATCCACTTGTTGACTATATCTAGGTAGAAAGGTCTTGGTGCTTAGTTGCTCATATCGTAGGAATTTTTTTGATTTCTATGTTGTGAACCAAATAAGAGGAACATTCATTGATTATTCCTATTGGATCAAAAGTTTAATTCTTGCAAGTTTTAAATTTTTTGATGATGAACATAAGGAGACGGCCATGTGTTCAGGTTGCTGAGAGTACTTCTCGTCTCGCGCTGCTCCAACTCCGGGTAATGCATCCTTGGGCATCCGGTTCACCGATGAGTCACATGCTGACTTATTCAAGATCCTTGAGGACTGAGAAGTCAACCACTAAGTGGGCATGCACCTTATGATTAATTAACTAGGTATTACTAATAATTTCAATTTACTATGCAACAAAGTTTGTTTGTCTCCTTTTGTCTTTCAGGGAGTACCAACTTACCGCCGGTTGACACTGAAATTCTTGAGCATGCTGGAGCACACCGTGGGAGCATACTACATCTCCAACAAAGACATGTATGGAACCAACATCACCACCTTCCATCTGAAGAACTACAACTACAAACTTACACTCATGGAATAGTGTAACTGCTTCGGGTTCATCAACAACAACACCGACATCCGGTGTGTAAGTTTCCTACTCAACTCTACTCCTTCCTAGGAGTTTAGTATGATGAGTATTTATCAACCTATCAATAAAGGGAGTAGTATCAAATTTCTTGTAGTCCACTATTTGTACTATGTTATGCTAACACCTTGTAGCCATGTGGTGAATTCACTAGAGAAAATGAGGATGACATGATGGTCCTCACCAAAGCTACTATTCTAGATTGTAACTTGATGTCAAACTTTGGAGCCATCCTTTTGTCTACACACACCATTAAGCCCTTTCATCCTATGGACCGATCTTCTGTTGAGGAGTCATAACCGTTCTCGCCAACACCCAGAACATCGACTAAGGTAATTTACAACCATTCGTAGGTGAGATTCGTCTCGGTTTTCATACTCTCAATGCCTGTGGCATGGTTAAATGTTCCCGCTCACGCTATTATGTTCATATACCTGGAGCTAAGCCTCTCTTTCCTGCTCATGTACCTCACCATCTATTCTCTATCGAGGATGAACGTTTGCACCATGATGCCCGGGTTGGACAAGAACAACCCTAAGCGGAGATTCCGGAAGAGGATGAGGAGGTAGATCAAGAAGAAGGAGAACCCAAGCAAGGACAACAACAACACGCCCCCTACACCACATACAATGACATATACATGCTCGGTAGCACAATTGACAAATTTAACAACCTCGCCACCAACCTCCGCGACAACACTCAGAATCTGTTGTCCCACTTCGCCCATTGGAGCAGCCAATGAAACTTTGAGCAATATTAGCCGCCATCACAACGAACAAAAGAGAGCTTCCAAATCCTAAGCTTGGGGTTGTGTCCTCAAGTATTAATAGTGGTGGTCTTTTTTGTAATAAGTTTGTACTATGCTCCAAGAGAGCTTGAAACAGTCGTGTTGGACAACTTTGTTTTTTTTCTTTGTTTTTTTTCTTTTTCTTTTTGTTTGTTTTCAGTTTCAAGTTTTCTTAGCCATGCTTTGTCAACAATTTTCTATTATCTATATCACAATCTTCAAAAACACAAAAATATTTTCCCTTTTACCCTTGTTCTTGAACATAACTCCATTTTCCTCTATTTGCTTTAATATTTGCAAGAGAGTGATCTACTTCAAGTTTTGAAGGAACACAATCATAAGGAAGAGAAGCGTGAAGTCATGAACGAGAGGTATGTATTATGACTACCACTTCAAAAGTTTGAAATGCCTATGCTAGTTGATAGTATTGTTGAGATGTTATACTAGTCAGAGCTAGTCTTGGTAGTTAGAGTAAAGCTTTTGTTTGCATGAATAGTTGGTTAAGTAAGCTTTTAGTCTACTTCTTGTAGTTAAATGACTCTTTCCTTGGAAATAATCTTGCCAAACAAATACAATCATAAAAAATCTCAAATTATGACTTGGGTGATGCTAATTACCTTAAGATTTTATCCTTGAAGATACTCAACTCCATAAATATAATGATAAACTTTATGGTACTCTTAAAAGGATTTTGTTTGAAGAAATGAAGATTTAGTGGTGATCGAGATGCATGTTGTAGCATCCCAATTGTCCAACAATTGCAATGCTACCTACTTAGTCTATATATTGCTACTTCCTACATATCATTAATTGCACCATCATTATATCATGCTCATGTCACCATGCCACCTTGCATTTCAGCATCATATAAAACCCTTTCATTTCCTTCTTATCTCATATGCATTTATATTGTATCACTTGTAGATGCCTCTTGATATATTGTATTTTCTTCTTGATAAATTGCTTCATGCCGAAGTTGAGTTGGGGGCATATCTTTTCTTGACTCCACCACCTTTCTTTGTCACCACCTTATAATTCCACCATCCAAACTATATATGAGCACTTGCATTTCATTTGATATTATGTCTAGCTCATATGAGTTAAGATGGATCCACTTCTATTTCTACATGCTCCCATATATGATTCCTATTGTTTTCACAATATTAAGTAAGTGGAGCCTTATGGCCACCTTTGCATGCCATGTGGGTAGAATTCCCTTTATTAAGCTTCCATATGGTTTTATGTACTATATTGTCAACACCCGGATTTTTAATCCCAGATGCCCATTATGCCCTACCTCGCAATCCCAGGATTACCATTTTGGCGAGACATAACGGATTGGATATCACAGTACATCATCCATTACAAACCATACATAAGGTTTTACACAAATAAGGATCTCATGATCCAGTCTTTAATACAACAAGCAGCGGAAATAAAAGATAAGAGTAGCGGTGGGGTCCATCTTCAGGGGCACAGGCAATGCTGACGAAGGCAGATAGTCCTAGTTATCATAGCCGTCCTGCTGACCATCATCTTGATAATCTCCTTCATAGTCTAGCCATGATAATAGCCAGGGACAAAAGCCATGAGTACTCTTCAAGTACTCGCAAACTACTATTAGCAGGTACTATAATTCTAAGTTAAGGTGCTGAATCTAATTTAACTATCAAGTTAAGTTTGAAACCTAAGCTGAGTTCATAAGCAAAGAAAGATAAAGTAAAGTTCTAGAATCACTTAAGTTGGGAAGCTATTATCATCAACACAACCCTGTTGTGGTCAAGTCAAAGTTCATCATTCATTTCAAGTTATTTAGAAAACATCTGACAACGAAACAGTATGGCCATTCCAACTGTCCATAATCATGACGCTACTATTCAATAGTTTGACACTCTGCAGAGGTGGTACACTTTCACCACAAGATTCGATACATCTGTCAGGGATAACCCTGAATCATCATACTTAGTATGCAGATAATCAAACATAACCTTCCCTTTACACACCCTAGTACAAGCACCTCTCCTATGAGCATGTTCTCCCAACCATGACCATCAGTCATCTTGGGCACTGCATAGGTGGACAACATTGAGAGGTAGCCTCAGCTCAAACCTCTCCCGTGAGGGAACTAATACTAATGCATATAAATTTCCAGCTAAGCCTTACCCAATTCAGGTAGTGTGGTTGTACGGTAAATTTGGAATGGTATCGCATCCGAATCCAACCATCAGTTTTATAAAAGGGTTCAGGCTCATGCCTCATCATTTTCATCATCATAAACCAGTTGTGTCTCTCAACACATGTCAAAACATCTCAATAGAATGACTCATCATTCCAAGGTTTTCACAATTCATTTTCACCAAGTGCTCCCATCTAAAGTGACTCAAGTTTTTGATCTACTCTAAAATACTAAGTTAATAGTGTTCACTAAAGGGGAAAGATGGGATCAATCTCATGCCATAGAATGACATCTAGGGGTTTCTAAGTAGGTCAAGTTCTATACTTTTTATGTTACCTTCAAAATAAGTAAGGAACTTTGCATACTAAGGGGAGTAAAACTTGTAGGTAAGACTTGGGGTACTAATAGTTAAAAGGGGTGGGATCAAAGCATGCCTAAAGCATCCTTGCTCATTCATCTAGCTTAATTCTAGCTTGCTAACAATAGCTTGCCTTGGTTGGTGCAGTGGTTGAAGTTTTCTTCTTCTTCTTCTTGGTAGAATTCCTCCTCCTCGAAAGGTTGGTCGGTACTAGCGTCTATAAATACATAGGGAGTAGACAATCACCAAACAATACTTAACTAGGCTAAGTAGCATTCTAGAACACACATTTGATGATCTATTATCATCACAAACATCACAAGTTTAATTCAATAGTTTCAACCTTTTTATTTTAGAAAAGTAATTTCTACTCATTGAAAAATTAACTAACATTTAATATTCACCACTTAAAACATGGGATCATGTTGACACATGTCATCACCACATATTCTAACATGTGGGAATGAGTTTTAAGGGTTGGATTAATATTACTTTGGTTTAAGTTCATTATTTAATGATTTAAAGTGACTAGAAATGCCTATATAGCATTATTTTGGTACTAGTCCAAAGTCACTGCAGGTAAACCTTAATATTATTACACATTTAGATAGATATGATAAAATGTGATTTTGGAGAGTCGGAATCAACTCAAAAGCTAACTTGGTTGATTTTATAAAAATGTTGCAAGTTGCAAAAGCTTCTGTTTTGTTATTTTTATTAGGAGAGATCTATAACTCTAACTGAATTTAATCCAACGGGCTTGGATAGATCATTTTAATACCTTTTAGACAAAATTGGTTTCATGCAATTTGGATTTCTAAAATTCTCTAAATTGATTTTCAAACTAGTGGACAAAAACTATATTTAACTAAAAAGAAAAATCCAGATTTGAATCGATGGGCTAACGCGGGAAAGGACTTGGGCCGGCCCAGTGAGGCTCCGCGGCGCGGGGCTCAGCTGACAGGGGGGTCCCACGTGTCAGCGGCACTTAAAATGCGAAACGGTACGCATGCTGTGGGCCGTAGGATTAGAAGCGAGATCAACGGCTGAGGGTCGTCGTCCATGACGAACAGGTCGCCGGCGAGCTCGAACCCTAGCGGCTCGGTGGGGGTCTACTGGGGGCGTACCAGGGCTCCAGCGGGGTTGGTGAGGCGGGTAAACGACGTGGAAGACGACGGCAAGGTGAGGCGCGGTTGCGGCGGAGCTTGGGGTGGTCGCAATCAACAGCGCCCTTCTCCTCCTGCCGCGGCTGCTCCGGCTCCAATTCTGGCGAGTTGCTGCTCCACTTGCTCCGGCTAGAGGTGGGTGAGGTTCAAAGAGGTGACGGGAGTGGAATGGTGTGGAGAGAAGAGGCCGGGGAGGGCTCCTTTTATAGGCCCGATGGTGAGACCGAGCGGGATGGGCAGGCGACTCCGGCGACAAGGCTACGGCGTGGTAGAGGCATGGCTGGGGGTGGCGATCGATGGGCGGTTCCCTGGCGTTGCTCTAGGAATTGAATGCGGCCATAGGGGCGGTGGCACGCGGTCTGGGCGAGGTGGCGCTCTACGCGGCCGAAGCGGCGGTGTCCACGGCGAGCGGTGGATGTGAGGCTTTGGACGGCGAACGGGGATGTCTGGGGTGTTCTCCAGGTTGAGTTGGAGCGACGGGCGCGGGATGATGCCAAGGGATGGTCTGTGCGAGTAGGGACAGGGCGTGCTCTGGGGGCGGCGTCGGCATGCTCGACCGGCTCCGGGCGCGGCGGTTCCTGGCCGCTCTGCTCTCTGTCTCTAGCCTAGGGCTGGTTAGGCGGTGGAGGTGGACCACTGGCAAGCTGCTAGACATGAGGAGAGGGGCTGGAGAGGGCTGCTGCTGCGAGTGCATTTTCGGTCGGTGAGGTGGTGCTCGGCATGGCATCACAGTGCAGCTAGGGGGTAGGGAAGAGGCTGGTTAGGCTCTGGTTAGATCAAGAGGGGACAAAGGGATTAAATGGGGATCAATTGGGGGCAAAACCCTGTAGTAAATAGTGAGCTAGGATTAGAGTAGATATTATGCATGCCAAGTGTTTGATGAAATGGCCGCATGAAAGAAAGTTTTGAATTTTGGTTTCAAAAATTTTGAGTGATCTCCACTAGTGATAGGTAGTCTCTGGTTGCAGGGGTTTTGAAAATGGAGCGCAAATAGATGGTTTTTGAAATAGGGGTGATCTATGCATATGCATTAGATTCAATTTTAAACTGTCATTTAAAATAGTTAACAGAATGTTTTTAGCAGATCAAAAGGTGGGCCTTGGTACCTCATTATGTGTACTAGCAAGGGGTGGAAAGATCAAGAATTGTTTCTGTTAAGAATTGAGTACTAGGAATAGCCAAAGTAGGCATGAGAGTTAAATTTGCCAAAATGACCATTCCTTCTTTTTAATTCTTTTTGATTTGATTTTCTTTAGGAAAAGTTTGGGAATGATGTAGATGATGTTTAAATCACCTAAGAAACATTTTACAAGCATTGGATCAATCAATCATGGCAATTCAAACAACTCCTATTTTAAATGCATACATATATGAATGCTTTCATTTTAAATTTGGAAAAGTTTTTGTTAACCCTATTTTGGATGATTTGATCTTGATAACCTTGGATTAAAGTTTTGGGATGTTACAAACCTTCCCCCCTTAAACAAAAATCTCGTCCTGAGATTTACAAAGAAAACTAGGAACTAAAGAGATCTGGGAACTCTGTTCTAATGTAATCTTCGCGCTCCCAAGTAGCTTCCTCGGTATGGTTGCTCCACTGAATCTTGAGAAACTTGATACTCCTGGTCCTGGTGGTTCTATAGGCTTCTTCTAAGATACGGATGGGTACTTCCTGATAGGTCAGGTCATTATTGATTTCCACAGCTCTATGATCGATATTCTTGAAAACTTCAGTCTTCTCAGGCACTTCCAACCATTTGCGAAGTAACGAGATATGGAACACATTGTGGATGGCTGACATCTCTTCAGGCAGTTCCATTTGGTACGATACTTCTCCTCGGCGGTTCAGAATCTGGAAAGGTCCGATATATCTGGGAGCTAACTTTCCCTTTAGACTAAAGCGTTGAGTTCCCTTCAATGGTGAAACCTTGAGATATACGAAATCTCCGACATTGAAAGTCAGGTCTCTCCTTCTTTTGTCAGCATAACTCTTCTGTCTTGATTGGGCGGTCTTGAGGTGCTCATGGACTTTGTGAACTTTCTCTTCTGCTTCTCGGAGAATGTCGGGTCCAAAGATCTGACTCTCTCCTACTTGCGACCAATTCAAAGGGGTACGACACTTTCTTCCGTATAGGAATTCAAATGGTGCCATCTACAAACTAGCTTGATAGCTGTTGTTGTAGGAGAATTCTGCAAAAGGCAGGCAGTCTTCCCATTTTGATCTATATTCCAACACACAAGCTCTAAGCATATCCTCTAGGATCTGGTTGACTCTCTTAGTTTGTCCATCTGTTTGTGGGTGATAAGCGGTATTGAAGTTCAACTTGGTTCCTAAACCTTCCTAAACTTTCTGCCAAAATCTTGAAGTAAACTGGGTTCCTCGATCTGAGACGATGGTCTTGGGGGTTCCATGCAGACTAACAATCCTAGCAATGTACAGCTCTGCTAGTTTTGCACTCTGGTAGGTTGTCTTGACAGGTATAAAGTGGGCTACCTTGGACAGTCGATCAACTATGACCCAGATTGAGTCATTTCCCCTACTAGAAGTACGTAAATCTGTGATAAAGTCCATTCCGACGGAATCCCATTTCCATTCCGGAATCTGTAAAGGTTGCAACAATCCTACAGGTCTCTGATGCTCTGCTTTGACTCTTTGACAGATGTCACATTTGGCGATGTAGCTTCCGATCTCTCTTTTCATCTTGTGCCACCAAAATTGCTCTTTCAAATCCTGATACATCTTTGTTCCTCCGGGTGGATAGAATAAAGAGTATCATGAGCTTCCTTCATGATAATTTCCTTCAGCTCTGAATATGCTGGCACACAGATACGTCCTTTGTACCACAGTACTCCTTCTTCGTCTTCGGTGAATCCATGTACCTTTCCTATACCAATACGACGTTTGATTCCGTCGATACTTTCATCTCCCTTCTAGGCTTCCTTGATTTGGCTAATCAAAGTGGGTTGAAGTTCAATGCTAGCTAGGAATCCTTTGCTAACTAACTCAGTCCTGAACTGCTCCAACTCCTCGTACAAACTTGGTTGCTTCTCTTTGATCATGGTGTTAAGCCTACACGGCAATCTGCTAAGAGCATCCGCTACCACATTGGCTTTGCCGGGGTGATAGTGAATGTCAAGGTCATAATCCTTGATTAACTCTATCCATCTTCTTTGCCTCATATTCAGCTCCTTCTGAGTGAAGGTATACTTCAAGCTCTTATGATCTGAGTAAATCTCATAGCGATTACCCATCAAATAATGATGCCATGTCTTCAACGCTAGAACCACGGCTGCTAGCTCAAGATCATGGGTCGGATAGTTCTGCTCATGTTGCTTCAATTGTCGAGAGCAGAATCTGCGATGACTTTGCCTTCTTGCATCAATACACATCCTAGGCCAATCTTGGATGCATCACAATACACATCAAATGGCTTCTTGATGTCTGGCATGATCAAAATTGGGGTGGATATCAATCTCTTCTTCAGCTCCTAGAAACTGGCTTCACACTTGTCTGTCCATTCAAACTTCTTGTCCTTCTTCAACAATTGGGTCATTTGTCGGGCTATGCTCGAGAATCCTTCTACGAACTTGCGGTAATATCTCGCTAATCCGAGAAATGAACAAACTTGGGTTTGATTGGTTGGGGCTTCCCATTCTTCGAAATCTTTGATCTTGGTGGGATCAACAGAGACTCCTCCGGCAGAAACAATATGTCCTAGGAATCCTACTTCTTTCAGCCAAAACTCACACTTGCTGAACTTGGCATATAACTGATGCTCTCTCAGGGTTTCTAGGATGATTCTTAGATGTTGCTCATGCTCTTCTTTTGACTTGGAGTAGATAAGGATGTCGTCGATAAACACAACTACAAAATTATCTAGGAATTTCATAAAGATCTTATTCATGAGATTCATGAAATAAGCAGGGGCATTGGTTAATCCAAAAGACATAACCGTATACTCATATAGACCATAGCGAGTAGTAAAGGCAGTCTTCGGAATATCCGTTGCACGAATCTTAAGTTGGTGATAACCAGTCCTAAGATCAATCTTTGAGAATACCTGAGCTCCACTCAACTGATCAAATAGATCCTCTATCTTTGGCAAAGGGTACTTGTTCTTGATGGTGACGTCATTCAAATTTCTGTAATCTGTACACAGATGATTGCCTCCATCTTTCTTGTCGATGAATAACACTGGTGATCTCCATGGCAATGCGCTTGGCTGAATCAAGCCTGTTGCTAACATGGCATCCAACTACTTCTTTAGTTCCACTAACTCTACGAGGTTCATGGTATAGGGTCTCTGGGCTATAGGTCCAGTTTCGGGGATTAGTTCGATAATGAACTCAATATCCCTATCCGGGGGCATACCTGGCAATTCATCTTGGAATACGTCGGGGTATTCACAGACTACTCTGACTTGGTCTATGGTGGGCAGGGTTACACTCTTGTTGCACTTGAATTGACGGGGTAAGGTTTCAGAGATATGCTCTACTGTTACTCCAGAACTACTGGTCATGGTGATGGCTTTCTCAGCACATTCTATCAGTCGTTTATGCCTTGACATCCAGTCCATACCTAGTACTACTTCCAATCCTTTGGTTCCAAGTACAATTAGGTTGGCATAAAAATCTATCCCATGTATTCTGATAGGTACAGCTTTGCAAATTTTTCTAGCTTTTGTTGTTGAACCGGGGATTTGAACTATCATTACATGCTTCAGGTTGGTTGGGCGAATCTTACTAGTGCATACAAATTCTTCGGTGACAAATGAATGCGATGCTCCAGAATCAAACAATACTCTTGCTAAAACTGAGTTGACAGAAAACATACCCAGCACTACATCTCGCACTTCCTGGGCTTCTTCTGCGTTCATGTGGAAGAGGCAGTATTCGATTGATTGCGGGTTCCACAGGGCAAATCTTCTTCCTGGTTGAACACGACGTTGCTGCTGAGCTGGGGCATTGGCGGCAGTCTTCTTGGGAAACTCATTGGAGTAGTGACCCTTCACTCCACACTCGAAACAAGTGATCTGGGACTTGTCCTTGACTGCGACAGGCACAACATTGCTGCCGCCAGTTGGTGCGGTGTTGTTGTTGTTGCTCTTGGAGGGGCACGGTTGAAATTGTTGGAATTACGGAGTTGTGATTGTTTCCTCCGGACTTCACATTACCTCCGCTTCGGTTGGGGGTAGCTTGGGCGAGAACTGGGGTCGGTTGTTCCTTGGTGCATATCCCGTGAGGGTTGGGACGGTACTTCTAGTGACTCTTGGATCGATGCTGCATCATCATACAGCGCTTGCGGTTTTCGTTTGCCTGGTTAATCTTCCCTTCCATCTGAATGGCAGAGTCAACTAGCTCTTCGAGATCATCGAAACGGATGTTGACGAGGATGGTCTGCATCTCATCATGCAGTCCGTTTAAGAATCCCTCCTTCTTCTTGGCCTCCGTGTTGATCTCATCTGATGCATATCTGGCAAGTGACAAGAATATGTCACGGTACTCTACCACAGTCATTCTTCCTTGCTTAAATTTGCGGAATTCATCTCTCATCCTGTTGACAAGCCCTTGCGGCACGTGGGTGCGGCTGAACTTGACCTTGAATGCTTCCCAGGTCATCACCTGGCCATGGTTCATAATGCGGATGCTATTCCACCAAGCTCTTGCATCTCCCGCCAGATAGTGGGTGGCAAAGAGAACTTTCTCATTCTCATCAACTCTGGCAACCTCTAAGTTGTTTTCCATGGTCTGTAACTAGTCATCAGCATCTAATGGGTTTTCAGATTGGTTAAAGATTGGGGGGTTGGTGTTCTGAAAGTTTTTGAGTTTGGATCCTTGGTGATCCTGATTTCCATGTCCTTGGTTGTTGAGAGCCATTTGGGCGATCTACGGCAATGTTGCTAAGTTGGCTTGACGCTCGGCCCTGCTTGCTTCATGGTCCGCGATGAGATTCTGCAAGATCTGCAGCATTGGGTCCTGCGACGAGCTGCTCCCTCCTTGGTTTCCACAAGTCATCTGAAGATTGAGATAGATATAGGGGTAAGAGGGAAATTCTAAGGTTCATGGTTTTGGGTTTTCAAAGCTAAAACATTGAGTTAGACTCAGGTTTTTCAACTAACTTCTTTTTCATTCATGCAAGCAAGCACCGATACAACACACACCACAACAAGCAAAAGGGGAAAACAGATGGTTTGAAGAACCATTCTGCAAGCTACGATACAATGAGATGATACATCTCATGCTACGACAGTGCTCTAGTGCCTCTACTCATCGTCGATGAAGTCGGAGTCTTCATCATCAGTGTAGAACTCCACAACATCCTCCTCCAGAAAGTCATCATCGTTGCTGAGGTAAGAATCCATATCTCCCTGGATGTCTTCACCCTCATCTTCTTCTTCCTTGGCGGCAAGCTGAGCTTCCTGCTCCTTGACAGTCTTCTCGAGGTCGGCCACCTTCTTGCGAAGACGGGCGATGGTGCGATCCTTCTTTGCACGCTGGCGACGAAGAGACTGGCGATCTTGGATGAGCAGTGCGAAAGTCTGGGCCTTCTGGTCGGCAATGGCACGGTTCTGGTTGGCTATCTCCCAGGCATTGTCCAGTTCCTGCTGTCTGTCATGAAGCAAGAAATCAAGGTTCTCCACTTGACGCCTCAACTCTGGGTGACTTGGCATCTCCATCGGCATTCCCATGAAGTCACGTCTTGCATAGTGGGCAAAACGGGTTCCTTGGATCTCGTTGATGTTGAGGGCATATAGACGTGCGAGAGCTTCATGCATTGCCCTGGCTAATCCATCTAGCCAGTTGTTCTCTCTCACGGAGAACAGAATTCTCCCAGAAGTTGGTGCTTCGATGCTTCCCCAAAGATCCGCGGTGACTAGACACTGTAGGTCTCCTCCTGGGGGTCCTCGAAGTTGAGCTCCAAGAAACTCCGGATGTGGGCATCCTAGTAACTCCGATAGTGAATCCAAATCCCTCTCGAAGATCAGCTGACCTCCACTTCCCAACTGGTAAAACTTGTTGAACTGAGTCTCCATCTACAAGAATTAAGGATGAGGAAGTTAGTGAAGTGATCAAGTGTGTCAAATTTTAAGTAGTAATGTAAGAATTTTGAGGAACATGTATTTTTGAGAAAGAATGAGTTCACAAGGGTAAGAGAGGGAATATTTTTCATAAATACTCACTTTGGTTTTGAAGCTAAGTTTTTGGTTTGGACGTCCATTCTAACTAGGGTCTCCTATGGTCAGGATGGCTCTGATACCAACTTGTCAACACCCGGATTTTTAATCCGAGATGCCCGTTCTGCCCTACCTCGCAATCCCAGGATTACCATTTTTGCGAGACATAACGGATTGGATATAATTCTAAGTTAAGGTGCTGAATCTAATTTAACTATCAAGTTAAGTTTGAAATCTAAGCTGAGTTCAGAAGCAAAGAAAGATAAAGTAAAGTTCTAGAATCACTTAAGTTGGGAAGCTATTATCATCAACACAACCCTGTTGTGGTCAAGTCAAAGTTCATCATTCATTTCAAGTTATTTAGAAAACATCTGACAACGAAACAGTATGGCCATTCCAACTGTCCATAACCGCGGACGCGGCTCTTTGAATAGTTTGACACTCTGCAGAGGTGGTACACTTTCACCACAAGATTCGATACATCTGTCAGGGATAACCCTGAATCATCATACTTAGTATGCAGATAATCAAACATAACCTTCCCTTTACACACCCTAGTACAAGCACCTCTCCTATGAGCATGGCCTCCCAACCATGACCATCAGTCATCTTGGGCACTGCATAGGTGGACAACATTGAGAGGTAGCCTCATCTCAAACCTCTCCCGTGAGGGAACTAATACTAATGCATATAAATTTCCAGCTAAGCCTTACCCAATTCAGGTAGTGTGGTTGTACGGTAAATTTGGAATGGTGTCGCATCCGAATCCAACCATCAGTTTTATAAAAGGGTTAAGGCTCATGTCTCATCATTTTCATCATCATAAACCAGTTGTGTCTCTCAACACATGTCAAAACATCTCAATAGAATGACTCATCATTCCAAGGTTTTCACAATTCATTTTCACCAAGTGCTCCCATCTAAAGTGACTCAAGTTTTTGATTTACTCTAAAATACTAAGTTAATAGTGTTCACTAAAGGGGAAAGATGGGATCAATCTCATGCCATAGAATGACATCTAAAGGTTTCTAAGTAGGTCAAGTTCTATACTTTTTATGCTACCTTCAAAATAAGTAAGGAAATTTGCATACTAAGGGGAGTAAAACTTGTAGGTAAGACTTGGGGTACTAATAGTTAAAAGGGGTCTGATCAAAGCACTCCTATACAATCCTTGCTCATTCATCTAGCTTAATTCTAGCCTGCTAACAATAGCTTGCCTTGGTTGGTGCAGTGGTTGAAGTTTTCTTTTTCTTCTTCTTCTTCTTGGTAGAACTCCTCCTCCTCGAAAGCTTGGTCGGTACTAGCGTCTATAAATACATAGGGAGTAGACAATCACCAAACGTTACTTAACTAGGCTAAGTATAATTCTAAAACACACATTTGATGATCTATTATCATCACAAACATCACAAGTTTAATTCAATAGTTTCAACCTTTTTATTTTAGAAAAGTAATTTCTACTTATTGAAAAATTAACTAACATTTAATATTCACCACTTAAAACATGGGATCATGTTGACACATGTCATCACCACATATTCTAACATGTGGGAATGAGTTTTAAGGGTTGGATCAATATTACTTTGGTTTAAGTTGATTATTTAATGATTTAAAGTGACTAGAAATGCCTATATAGCATTATTTTGGTACTAGTCCAAAGTCACTGCAGGTAAACCTTAATATTATTACATATTTAGATAGATATGATGAAATTTGGTTTTTGAGAGTTGGAATCAACTCAAAATCTAACTTGGTTGATTTTATAAAAATGTTGCAAGTTGCAAAAGCTTCTGTTTTGTTATTTTTATTAGAAGAGATCTATAACTCTAACTGAATTTAATCCAACGGTCTTGGATAGATCATTTCAATACCTTTCAGACAAAACTGGTTTCATGCAATTTGGATTTCTAAAACTCTCTGAATTGATTTTCAAACTAGTGGATAGAAACTAGATTTAACTAAAAAGAAAATCCAGATTTGAATCGATGGGCTATCGCGGGAAAGGACTTGGGCCGGCCCAATGGCACTCTGCGGCGCGAGGCTCAGCTGACAGGGGGTCCCACGTGTCAGCGGCACTTAAAACGCGAAACGGTACGCGTGCTGTGGGCCGTAGGATTAGAAGCGAGATCAACGGTTGAGGGTCGTGGCTGACGACGAATAGTTCGCCGGCGAGCTCGAACCCTAGCGGCTCGGTGGGGGTCTACTGGGGGCGTACCAGGGCTCCAGCAGGGTCGGCGAGGCGGGAAGCAGCAGGCGAGGCAGATTCTGCGGCGGAGCTTGGGGTGGTCGCAATCAGGCGCCCTTCTCCTCCTGCCATGCTGCTCGGCTCAATTCGTGAGTTGCTGCTCCACTTGCTCCGGCTAGAGGTGGGTGAGGTTCAGAGAGGTGAGGGGAGTGGAATGGTGTGGAGAGAAGAGGTCGGGGAGGGCTCCTTTTATAGGCCCGACGGTGAGACGGAGCGGGATGGGCAGGCGACTCCGGCGACAAGGCTACGGCGGGGTAGAGGCATGGCTGGGGGTGGCGATCGATGGCCGGTTCCCTGGCGGTGCTCTAGGAATTGAATGCGGCTGTAGGGGCGGTGGCACGCGGTCTGGGCGAGGTGGCGCTCTACGCGGCCGAAGCGGCGGTGTCCACGGCGAGCGGTGGCTGTGAGGCTATGGTCGGCAAACGGGGATGTCTGGGGTGTTCTCCAGGTCGAGGTGGAGCGGCGGGCGCGGGCTGGTGCCAAGGGATGGTCTGTGTGAGCGGGGACAGGGCGTGCTCTAGGGGCGGCGTCGGCATGCTCGACCGACTCTGGGCGCGGCGGTTCCTGGCCTCTCTGCTCTCTGTCTCTGGCCTGGGACTGTATGGGCGGTGGAGGTGGACCACTTGCAAGCTGCTAGACATGAGGAGAGGGGCTGGAGAGGGCTGCTGCTGCGAGTGCATTGTCCGCCGGCAAGGTAGTGCTCGGCATGGCATCGAAGTGCAGCTAGGGGGTAGGGAAGAGGCTGGTTAGGCTCTGGTTAGATAAAGAGGGGACAAGGGGATTAAATGGGGATCAATTGGGGGCAAAACCCTGTAGTAAACAGTGAGCTAGGATTAGAGTAGCGATTATGCATGCCAAGTGTTTGATGAAATGGCCGCATGAAAGAAAGTTTTGAATTTTGGTTTCAAAAATTTTGAGTGATCTCCACTAGTGATAGGTAGTCTCTGGTTGCAAGGGTTTTGAAAATGGAGCTCAAATAGATGGTTTTTGAAATAGGGGTGATCTATGCATATGCATTAGATTCAATTTTAAACTGTCATTTAAAATAGTTAACAGAATGTTTTTAGCAGATCAAAAGGTGGGCCTTGGTACCTCATTATGTGTACTAGCAAGGGGTGCAAAGATCAAGAATTGTTTCTATTAAGAATTGAGTACTAGGAATAGCCAAAGTAGGCATGAGAGTTAAATTTTCCAAAATGACCATTCCTTCTTTTTAATTCTTTTTTATTTGATTTTCTTTAGGAAAATTTTGGGAATGATGTAGATGATGTTTAAATCACCTAAGAAACATTTTACAAGCATTGGATCAATCAATTATGGCAATTCAAACAACTCCTATTTTAAATGCATACATATATGAATGCTTTCATTTTAAATTTGGAAATGTTTTTGTTAACCCTATTTTTGGATGATTTGATCTTGATAACCTTGGATTAAAGTTTTCGGATGTTACATATATGCTCATGTATGGGGCTATATTTGGCTACAAGTGATCTAGTGGGAAAATACACACTACAATGGTCATTTAGCTTCATACATGTGCATATGGTAATTATTTTCATATGTTTGCAAGCTTGTTGTTTGTGTGGGGTTGAATTCAAATTTGAATGCATGTATTGTTTAGATGTCCATATGTACATTCAGTTGCTTTCACAACTATTGAAGTGGCATTTATGACTCATGCATGGCCCATGCAAGATTGCACCACCTTACCTCTATTTTGTGTTCTTTTGAGTTGTGAGAAGATTGTTGAATTTGAATGCATATAAGTGATTCAATTCAAACAAAGTATAAATAGATCCTCTCCTATTTACACCATATATATATGCATCCAACTGTATTTTCTTTTGTTATCTATTGAAGCCATGTATGCATAGGTATGGATCTTCCCTATTCTCCTACTCATGGCCTCATATGGGGTTCATTCAAACTTTTTTGAGTTTCCACTCTCTAAAATTCTTGTTGGTTTGTAATTCTTGATTTTTTGAAATCCTTTGTCTCTAGCACATTTGACCATACTTCGTTTTCACAAAGTAGCTCACATGCATGTAAAATCTTAATTGCATGCCACATGCAATAACGACACACCCCCTCCTCCCCTCCACTTGTGTTTATTTGTTTCGTGTTGTTTTAAAATTCCAAACCACTTGGGATTTTGAATTCAAATCAAAACCAACCCAGATCAATCTAGCTACCCTTTTATAACACCACATCTCAACCCATCTACCGTCACCAAGACCCTAACCGTGGGTATCTACACCACATGGTGGCCATGGCATGTATGTTGGCCATATAGCCACATCACTCCATAATATATCTCCCCTCTCTTTCTTTGACCTGACCAGCACCCCAACTCACAACATCACTCCCTTGTTCCCCCTCTCTTTGCCTTTGACCAAGAAACCGAGAGAGAGAAGGAATCACCTGAGCCCTCTCCTCTCTTTTTGTAAAAAGGCAACACACCTCGCATGTGATTCCTCTCTCCCTCTCTCCCTTATCTGCTGACCAACCAACAGATGCAGACCAGCAATAGATCAGAATCCCAGCACCAGCATCTCTTCTCCCTCTCTTCGTCCACTGTAAGATGGCCATGGCTTAGCTCATGCCATCCCTAAACCCTAGTTCATCGAGGAACCATACCCAAAGTTCTGGAGTGCGCCAAGGATACCAGGAGTACCCGGAGGTTCCTCTGTGTCCTCTTCATTGCCCTGTAGATGGAGCACCAACTAGAGCTTGTTGAAAAAGCGTTGTCGCCACCGGACCCGCAAGTAGCAACAAGCTGCTGGCCACAAGCTTCCCTCGAGGTTGGCAATGTCTCGGCTAGCACAGCTAGCTCGATGACGCCCTGGTAAGCTATTCGACCCCCTAGGCTTGGATGTTTCCTCCCTCTCTCCTTCTAGCTCGTAGTCGCTCTGTCGAGCAGCCACCATCGGTGCCGTCGACCACCTGTAGCAGCCCCGTGCCAGACCTCCCACAGTGTTGCCTTGCCACATCGGCTTCCTAGTGCGCGCACGTGTGCTAGCAGTCGCCGCAACGCCAGTAGCAGCCGCTAGCCCTGCTACCCGCGCCCACTCACCGTGACGCTCGTGTTCCATGTGCACGTAGCCTGCAGATCGTGCAAGCCGACAGCAGCAAGCGTCGCCACGACTCTCTGTTTCCACCCAGTTTCCAACCGGTACAACACTGATCTGGCGAGGATTCCTTAACAAAAGATGTATCCCGATGTCCCCTTGCTGTGCAGCATCAAATGACTCTTGTTTTGGAGACCTGAGCACGAAGAAGTCGAAATCGAGGGTAAATTCATGTTCTTCTGAACTTATCTGAACCCGGTGAGCTCATCCATGTTTTTCGGCGGATATGTTGTTATTCATGAGAAACTTCCTTCTTCAAAGTTCTAGATCTTGACGAGATCTACAACTCCCATTTTTACCTCATCTCCAAAAACTCGCTAGATTCGTCGCTATCTTCATAAAAATTTGATCAAACTTAATAAATTTCCGTCTTCGAAATTCAGTTCGGTTCAACCTCCTAAACCGTTTGCTCATAAGGCCCTGTGGTTTTTCCCATCTCATCCCCTGTTCCATGTCCCAGCCACGTGTCACCGTCTCTCTGGCCGTGCGCGAGGTGGTCCCGTGAAGCCCTGTCCCCCCCTTGTCATCGACTGTGGGTATGTTCCCATGAGTAAGGAAAGTTCTTGGTGATTTCTAATATAAATAAATTCCAAAAAATTGCAAATAATCAAATTAAATCATATCTTTTAAAATAATTTGAATTTGCAAAAACTTTCAAAATGAAATGTGATTCAAATTTAAATATGAATTCAAACATATCTTCAAATTTGACCAGAGTCAACTCTAACTAGTCAAACCTCTATAACTTTTGACCCTATATTAATTGTTTTGCATTTAAATATTGTTTAAAATTCATATTTTCAAATAATACAAATGATATATGTTTTCTGATCAGAAAAATGCTAGGAATCCAAATATGCCTTCCAAACTAATTTTTAGGCAACTTAAAATTTTGAAATTATTTAAATGCCAATAAATGCCTTTTCTTAATAAATTCATAACTTTAAATCCGTAATTCAAAATTCGACAAATAATATGCCTAATTCAATCGGAGACCATTCTGATTATGCATTCCATGATATGAATTGAAGAATGCATCATATAAACATTAAATATTCAAAACAGTTTATGGGAGCAAACCATAGCTAAATAATTAAATAAAATGCTTTATTATTGTTTCCACACCTCACCCATGCCATGCTATGTTATAACACGTAATCGTGCATCATTCCATCATGGCATACCTTGTTTGCTTGTTGCATTTATTCATATGATTGTGCACTTTATTTATTATGGCCCTTTGTGTGTTTGGCTTTTATTCCGGGTAGACGCCGAGCAAGGGAATTATCAGAAGAACCAAGAGTACTACCTAGATCCCGGTTACCCTACTGCTGATCTGACAATCAAACAATTCCTCATGCTTGCATACATATAGCACCTATGCCTCTATCTTATTCTTGCATCATTGAGTCATGATTGCATTAAATTGAATCCCAGGTATTGCATAGCCTTCAATTTTAAACCCCACTAAAGCTTGTATCCTCAATCCTATGAGCCATTACTATAGGAGTTGTTTGAGCCATGTGAGTCATAGAATTGCATGTGTAGGTTTTGTGCGAGTCTTTGGATAATGAGGTACCAACAAATTAAACTGTGTAGTAATGGGATAACTAGAAAAAGTGGCACCGGTGGGCAATAGCTGTTATTTGGTTCTTCCACGCTCACTTGTGTCCCATAGGATCTCGAGTACTTGATTCCTGTTCCTTGACCATTCGCACTATCCACATGTGGGAGACTCTATGGATCCCCTTCGCTTGAGCTTGATTCGCACTTTATTTCTTGGGCCATAAAGTAGTTTGGGGCTTTATTACTATCATGTATTTATGCCATGCTTTTACTGCTTTATTTACTATTGCACGTGGAGTGCCTATGTTGTATAGGACCCCATGCCATGTTTCTGTTGTATCGACAAGCCCAGTCACACTTTACAGGCGTCGCCACACACCCTGGGTCCATCGTGGAGCCGGCCGACTTCATAGCGGGTAGCTTATTGGGGGTGGCCCCTGAAATAATTTATGAATCATGTGAATGCATTATCGTGAGGCCTCGTTGATTTTTATTTGATTCTTCCCGAGGTTGATCAGGCCTGTATTGCTATTTGTGCACCCCTGTAGGGTAAATCTTTCTGAAATCCATGTCCGCGGTTATGGACGACTTGGAGCACAGTTGCTTGATCATAGACAAGCATAATTAAAATACCACCTTTAATTTGACTAAGACATGACTAGTAAATAGTGTAACACTCATGGAATGGTTAATAAAAATGCCAACGAATGGGATGTTCTTCTGCCTTCTCGCCGGTCAACGAGAAGGAGGGCGAGCGATGTTTGATTATGTTACATATATCACTATTGTAACTAATTCAAGAGTGTCCGTCCATATTTGGTTGGGCGGATGTTGTATTGTGTCTCTATAGAACTGTTTAGCTATTATCTTTCGCTGCAATTGCGTCACCCCCAGGTTGTTCCCTTTAGATGCATTAAGACTTGCTAAGTACCCCTAGGGTCTCACACGATATAGGTTATTGTTCAGATGGACAGGTTTACTCACAAGGAGGTTACTAGCTCAAAGAGACCGATGATGGTTGCGATGACCATCAGGTGTAGAGATTCCGGGGATGGAGATCCATGCGATCTATGGGCGGGATGTGCTTATTTTTAGGGCATCTTATGCCAATTTGATCCTTTTCCGTACTCGGATATTGTTTTCCGCTTCTGCTTGATACTCTGATGTGTGATGTATGAGCATGTATCCTAAACTACTATCTCTATCTAGAATATTTGGATCTTGCCATATGGCAGTGAATATTTTTGTTTCTATTGTTTTAGATGGTTTGGTTCTGAGGTACTATTGTATGTCGCTGGCATACATACTCATTTGTGTATGTTTTTTATCGCTTTACCTGTCGACTACACCACTCACTGTTGTTACGATGTTCTTGAAAGTGGGTAGGGTGGTTGGCTGGTACCGTGCCCTGCTTCGCTTCTATGGGCCTACACGTGGGTAGCCTTGGGCCTTCGTGGTAGAATCCCTTATCCACTTTTGGGTTCATTGTTGGCTTATTGCTTAAAGCGTAGGGTCCGAGGTATTACAATTGGTATCAGAGTCATTCTGCCCTTCATAGTCATAGCCAAGATGGTCATTGTCAGTCTAGAAAATATTTTTGGTAGTTATGTATATTAGGGAAAACTAAACGTGAGAGTAGGATTGTTTCCATTTTTATCCTTACCCACCCACCCAGCCTTTTTTGGTAAGGGAGTGTAATGTTTTACTGTCCTCTTCTAAAAATTCAAACTAGGTTTCACATGTTTGGGGTTTCCGTAGTACCATTAGATGTGTTAACCTTTGTTGATCCATTGCATCCAACTTTGCTTCGCAATCTCCCTTTGGTTATCAACTATTGGTACATTCCATACGGACAGGCTTTTATGTAAACCGACGTGATCTATCCAATTCTTTGGTACCCGATGCAATCTTGTTAAGGGTGTTCTTCCTTCCTGCATGTTTCACAGAATGTGGATTGGCCAATATCTATCTGATAAGTGGTTTTGCGCATCTAGTTGGTATTTTAATGCTGAAATTGGTAGAAAATGTTTCTTTGGTAGATTTGTTTCCACACTCCTTTTCATTCGTGTGGGATATGTTATATATCTTCTTTTATCGACATGTCGATGCTAATTTGATCTTTTTCCATTGGTTCATAATCTGGAGTTTTTACTTCATCTTCAAATTCTTTTGGGCTAAATACATAACATGCGTCGATCCGATGCTTGTGATGGTAATTTGGTTCTCTGTATAGCTATATGACACTTATCATGAGTGGAATATGGTTAATGCTATCAATCTAATTCTCTAAATGATGGCGGTTATCTCTTGTGATTTTGAGTTATACCGTAATCATATCTATATCATATTCAAGTATCTTTAGCAATCCGAAGGTTTCTTAAGGCACTATGATGGATTTTCATCCGATGGCTGTGCTTTATACCCCTTTTGAATCCCATATCCGCAATGGTGCTCTTTGTTATAGGAGAATCTCATTCTTTCATCTATCATAGCTTTGCTTAAATGTACCAGTTATCATCGATTCTTATGCAAGACCCATTTATATTTCATGAATGATCCAATCAACTATGTGAAGAAGTCGGCATCTCTTTTTCTCATCTGAAGGTCTAGATAATCTATTAGTCCTATGCATCTCTTCCAACACAAATCGTTGCTCCTATTGTGATCTTTCAAAGAGCATTGAGCTCATAAAGTGTTTCGAGCATTTTCAACCAACTCCGGAGTGTTATCCTCAGTGTGACTTCTTTGTTGAAGATTTTCTCAAGAATGCTAAACCTACCTCGGATATTCTCAAGAAGGATGATAAATCCTTTGGTCTACGACCTGTCAAGAAATCTTTGTAAACCCTCTGAATTTATCTTTTGTCCTCAATCTGATGGATTCCATGGCGATTTCCAGATCTTTTGTATCCTTCTATCAAAGTTTTGGGGTGCTATCCTTAATCAATCTATTGAATCCTTCATCTCTTTTTATGGTTTTCCTTCATATATTTCCGATGGCTTAGGACTTCCGACATGATGACAACATCATCATCTTTATCTACTTTGGATCCGATGAAGATTTTACATCACATCTTTGTTTTATTACAAAGCGTTAGGAATTCTGCTTGTCAAGATCTTCAGTCCAAAATTCGAGAGTTGAGTTGCACGCTTTTCCTTTTCGTGTAAGGAGTAATGCTTTGGGTGTGCAATGGACTGATCCCCATCTGACTACTCTTGTGATTCGCTCTTGTACATTAAATTGGTGGATTAATGTGATTTTACTCATTCCACGGAAGTTAGAAGAGGCCTTATCTTTCGAGACCTTTTCTTCCGTCCTTGTTTTTCCGGAGTGTTCTCTCGACAGAAGTAATCAGTAATATCTTGTTGGTGATCTCGTCTATTTCTAGATAGAACAAATCTTCAATGATCCGGTGGAAACAAATGCAAAATCTTTTTCGTCCTCTTCATTCTACCAGTGCTCAACATTGTCAAACAAGATGGATGGAAGAGATATCTGACTTCAATTGTCTAATCCTTTTGTCTAGTTAAGCCAATTATGGTCTATGCAATCAATTTAACCTCATGGTTAAATAAAGCAATAAGCATCTCTACAATAAACGTCGGATATTCAACATTCAACTTTTTCTCAGGATTCCACCATAAACTCGTGTCACTCCTTCTCTTAAAGATATATCTGCGCACTTTAATTGCGTGATCCTTTGGTTCTTACCTGCACAAAAAGAATCTAATCCAATAACTCCTAAACCAAATCTTTCTGTTGATATCAAGAAACTTTTTTGTTTGAAGGCAATATTTGTTGGGTATATGCTAAATGGGTATCACCATTGAATGTCTCTAATCCAGCTAACCCGGATGGCCCACAGTTGGTAGTATGGCCCATGACCTGCTGGGCGTCCCAATTAGATGGATCTAGAAGGGAGGCCCATGTCGGATATAGGAAGCCTATGTGGGAATCACCGACATACTCGGAACCTTGGAGTACAAGACACGAAGACTAGTTAGTATTGGTGTAGGACTCTGTAACTTGTCCGGCAAGGTCCTTTCCGTGTAAGCCTAGGTTCTGGTGCCTTTATAAGTCGGACATATGGGAGCCTTTAGGGCACAATTCATAACACCCTCGTACAACGAACCAATCTCTATAACTCGGCGTATTGCCATTATAGTGATTTAGAGCAGGAGTAGAGTTCTGCCACCGTTGTGGGACTTGAACCTGGGTAAGTTGTGTTACCTCGTACTCGCCAACTCACCGCCTTCCCCCACCTCTCTAAACACGCTCTATGAGGACCCCTCCATGGTGTACTCGTTGGCAATACCATGACAGTTGGCGCCCACCATGGGGCAAGAGGAGCTTTGAGCTCTACACCGGGCGAGGTCCAAGGTGTTCACGGGAATGGGGAACATCATAGCCATTGGGCACGTTCTCTCCTCTAGCAACGTCCCGATCATCCCTCCCGACGAATTCTGGGTCCCGGCGAAGACAAACCCTACCCGCTTTTCTGTTGTCCTAGTCAGAGACATCCACATCTTCATCGGTGAAACTGACTCGGGTCCTAGTTCCCAGGAAGTCAGAAACTCGTCAAGGCCCGCACGGACTGCCTATGGGCAGGATACGTTCACGGAAGAATTTGGGCCATACCTCTCTCTAGAGTACGCCGACTCAAATCGGAAAAGTTCAAGGCCCACCCCAACCGCCCCTGTGTAGGATATAACGGTGGAAGGACCCCGTAGATCCGCTTGGCTTCCCCAAGCGTTAGATATATGGAGGTCACACTTTGTCGGCGTCATTACCATCTTTGATTTGGCTAGATGTGTTCAGAGGGAAGGAGAATCTCCCTGTGAATACCTTGCCAGATGGATGAGGGTGAGGGAAACCCTAGAGGGCGACCGTGCTAACGAACTTGTCTACCACTTTGTGGAAGGGCTCATGCGTGGGACACTCCTTTGGCATACACTAAAGAGGCGGCAGGCTGCCAGCTTGCTCACCATTGGCGATATGGTTGAAATTATCAACAATTACATGGACGCCGAGAAGAACACCAAGGCCATGCCTAGTCCTGAAGCCATAGGAAGCAAGAAAAACAGCCCTCCACCATCCCCCTCCACCTCTGCCATTGACAACACCAAAGCCAACTCCGATTCAGTGCTTGACGCATTATACACCAACAACAACAACAACATGGATGGCGGCGGCTTAGACGCTCATTCGGAGGAATACGACGTAGCTATGAGGGAGATTGAGCACGAGATCGAGAGGGAGGAGCGTGCCGTAAAAGCTACCACTTCCCGCCAGGTGCTAGTCTCCATCGGGAACATGATGGAATAAGACGGCTAGGAACCAGAACCTGAAAGAGCTCCGCCCACGCATGTGGTTATTAGAGCAGCAGCGGCAAAGAAAGCCTCCGATCGTATGGGTCTGGCCAAAGCCATGCCTCCTCCGACTATTCCACTGCAGCAGGCGCAGGTACTTACCACAGGCCCCAGTACTACCAAGCAAACAAATCTGCTGCCACCACCATCAACGTCTGCAGTGGGCAACCCATTTGTTACTCTCGCATACAAGGTGATGTACGGTCCACTCCTCGTCGAGGCCATCACCATCGCCCATATTCGAACTATTATGGAGCTTGATGAGAAACATGCAGAAATTCTCGCGGATGCCAAATGCATCGTAGAACAAGGCACCCAGTTGGATAGAGATTTGGCCAAGGCGCAGTAATCCATCAAGGCGGCAAGAGCAATGGAGGCTGAATACAAGCAGTTGCTATTAGAGCACAAGGCGAAGAAGGCACCAGCTCACGTAGTTGAAGATCCCGACGTTTGATGCAAGTTAGGATGGGAAGCGTCCAAACCGGCAAAAGCCACCCCATATATTGATTCAGAGGGGAGGCAAGTAATTCCAACTCCCGCCCTCAACATGGTCGTTGCTAAGACCCTCCTCGAACAGGATAGGTTGCCAGAAGTGGTGGCTCGGGTCTATGACCTCTTAGCAAAGGCTTGCAAGCAACAGGAGAAGGCCACCTCACAAAGGCTCGAGTCCAACCCGGAGCTTTGACAGTCAACCCTAAACAGCCACTGAAGGCCAAGATCTCCCCACAACGAAGGATCCCATACATGATCCACGGAGCGAAGGCCGAGTGATGCACGTAATAGGGCCAATGCCATACCCATATCTTCTGACAAAGGAGAGAGGGCTCACCATCACTGATTGCCGCCACCCCCACCATCCTGGTGTCATGAGGAACAACAGTCGTGCCACCACACAAGCATGCCACCTCCTAGGCGTCCCCAGGTCGATATAGTCATACGCGACCAGGGTGAGCAACCTCAGCATGCCAGAGAGAGCTTCGGCAATGAAGGACACAGGAGCAGATCCCACAAGGAAGAACCACGTCCGATAAGCAATCGCGACAGGCGTGAGGACTCGCATGGAGGGAGCAGCAAGAAGGCTAACCCACCGTCGGCACCGCCACTACCGCCACCCAGTAGCCATCATGGCGGAGGAAATGGCGGGTCCAATATATCACACCGCAACTCCCCTCCCCATGACAGAAAATCAAAGCAACCACAGTCATACGATGCATGTTCATGGCTAGACACGATCCAAGAAGAATAGGAGCTCCCATACCTGGGGCCACGTTGATTTGGACCAGTAATACAGGCCACAACTTACCCCAAGGATCTCCAGATTGACAAGACTATCAAGCCCTATGACAGCACTGCCAGGCTAGCTACGTGGTTGCAGGACTATAGCAAAGCGATTCACGTCATAGGGGGAACCCTAATATCTGTCAAGTACCTCCCACTAATTCTCAACGGCAACGCCCGACAATGGATCGACGACTTGCATGAGAAATCAATCTGCAATTGGTTGGACATGCATGAAGCATTCACCAAGAACTTTGAGGGTGCGTACAAGCGTCCCTGCACCATCGGTGACCTACAGCTATGCGTGCAAGAAAAGGATGAATCCTCTCGTGCTTACCTATCCCGTTAGCTAGATCTTAAAAAGTCATGCGTGGGCGTGCATGAACAAACCGCTTTGGCCGCCTTTATCGATGTCTTGGAGAAAGGGACATTTCTTTGACATACGCTAAAGGTCCGTCAGGACAAAGGCGACCTCGACCTCAACTAGATGATCCCCATGGCTAGTGAATTCGCCACTGTTGATGATGATGCTCGTGGCTCATTGCCGGCAATATCCATCCCTACCCAGGCCAAGAGGAACAATAACAACAAGCAGAAAAACTTCGCTAGAAGAGAAGCAAGCAGCTGACATGGTCGCCACAATGTTCACTGGCAGAGGCGGAGGCGGACAACATGGTCGTGGCTGGGGGATTAGCCATGGACAATAGCGGAGTGATGCCACACCCTCAGCGCCTCGCGTTCCCCGAATGTACGAAGAGTTCTGCGATATGCCATGTTTCGTCCACCTCAACGCAAACGGCAAGGCCACCCCACACAAACCGCCAATGCAAGTTCATCAATTACCCCAAGGAAGACCCTGAGTCCGGCTACAAGCAAAATCGGAAGAACAGACCCCTTGGAAAGGGCAAAGGGAAGAAGGAGGAGGAATCCAAGGAATAAAGTGACATGGACAAAGGTGTGGAACCCAAGTCCGCCAACAAGGGAGATGGCAAGAGCAAGAATCCTTTCGAAAAGAAGGCCCCAGTCTATCTCACCTTCCTTGGTACTCCCACCGTCCGGGCCCAGAAAACCTAACTGAGGATATTGATGGATACCCTCCCTCCTGTCGCCCGGTACGTCAGGTGGTCGGAGATTCCAATCACTTGAGACAAGCAAGGTCATCCAGACCTTATCCCAACAGAGAACAAGCAAGGTCGAATGATGGCACAGAGTTCACCAAGTGGCTCATGGACAGTGGAAGCAACATCAATATCATATACCTGGATAAACTGCACAAGATGAACTTGACGGAGACTCAACTAAGGAAGAGCAACACCGTGTTCCATGGCGTTGTTCCTGGCCAGCAAGCTAACCCACTTAGCTGCATCACCCCTCTGGTCGCCTTTGGTGACATCAACAATTACCGCCAAGAGCGCATGACTGATGGCTCTGAAATATAGCCATCTACGTCCACACTTAAACTGGATATTATTCAATTTTTTATGAAATATCTCTCTAAACCCTGCCACTAATGCTTAATATTCAAAGGGGTATGCAATCCTTTCTTTCTATTTATTTCTACACAGATGATGATGTTTGATGATAGGAATCACTACATTAAAGTCAAAGATACGAGATTTGCAACAACCAGAAGAAACCTAGAGTTGTGGGTCGAAGGCAGATGCTTTCACGACCAACTATATGACCGGAATAAAATTCTGGCTGTATAGTTCCGTCCGTATAGTTGCCATCAGCGCCGCTAGGTCAAACAGAACATCTTTCATGAAGGGACCCCTATATAAAGAGGCCTCAGGCGACGAGAAACGAGAGCTCGCAGAAACCATCAGCCACCCCCCGGATCTCCATCCACAACACCGACGAGCCGCCGGAGGAATAGACTTAGATCTAATCTCTCCACCACCATAGACATATTCCACCACCTATAATAGTAGATCTCTTCTTTGATTGGTGACATTGTAAGACTATTTGCTATCAATCTCATGATTTATACTACAATGTTTATGATCTTTGATCTCATCTCTATGTGTGAGTAATTCTCCTTGGTCTAAGGGCTTCGGCCTAGCCATGTAGCTTTTTGTGCATGTTACTTATCATAGGTGGGATCATGTATTAGTTTGTATGACATGATGATTATTGTATCCTCTCTTGCCTCAATCTAAGGACTTGACAGGTACCCAAGACCCTGAGGATTGAGATAGGTATAGGGAGTATGAGTAATGACTAATCTGCAGGTTCGGAACCCTAGTGGTAGAAAGGGTAGTACGGCTGTATGTGAGGGATTTACTTGGGATCAACGGTGACATTACTATGCATATCATTAGTTCTCTTTCTTCTATGGATGAGACTAGTAGGTTATTGCTATAAGAAGTTGCGGAGGCAATATCAATTATGGATGCACGGCCCACATATAATTTACCTTGCTCTAACAATTACATGCATACTTTATTTCTATCTTTTATTCCCATCATATGTTTTGCACAGCTACAGGTGAAAACGAATGCCCTAGGCCTTCTCTCTCTATCATCGTCAACAATAAAAAGACACAAAATTTTGGTCCGGTAAAAACACAAATGGAATTCTAAAACTCCCGAAGGTCCGTTAAAGTAACTTCACTATGCTTTGCTTCCCGAGGATTTGATAAACCTAGGTCTACTAGGGAAAAGAAGCTATACTACATCCGTAATCCGGATTGAAGGTACCAACCCTTTTTTTGGCGACGTTGCCGGGGAAGCAATACCTACACTTGTGAGGTTAGTAGGAACCTTGCCAGTTTTAATTCTTGTTTTTAATTTTGTTAGTTTGCTTTCAGTATTTATTTGAAAAACCAAATAAAATAGTTAGTCTTTAAAGTCTTGTTTTTATTATTATCATAAGTTTCTGTTTAAGAAAACCCAAAAACATAGGAAATATAGCTGAAAAGATGCTTGGGGAATTTGCCACTCCCAATAATGATTATTTGCGTACTCCTATTACTCAGCCATCAATTGCTGCTGATGACTATGAAATTAAGCCCCATTACTTAAGTTTGGTTCAACAGAATCAATTTGGAGGCTCTGTTGTTGAGTACGCAGGTATGCACTTGAATACTTTCATTGAAATTTGTGACATGATGCGCATAAAAGATGTTGACCCCGATGCGGTCAAATTGCGTTTATTTCCTTTCTCTCTTAGAGGAAGTTCAAAAGAATGGTTGCTAGATTTGCCTAAAAATACTATTACATCATGGGTGGGATGTACTTCTTTATTTATGACCTAATTTTTCCCACATGCAAAGACTATGCAACTAAGATCTAATATTACTAGTTCCAGACAGGAAGAGTGTGAGCCACTAGCGCTTGCATGGGAGAGGATGAAAGAATGCTTAAGAAACTGTCCCAGCCATGGGATGGAAGATTGGTTAATCCTCCATTTATTTTATAATGCTCTTAATCCTATGTCTAAGTCTATGCCTGATACTGCGGCTGGAGGAACATTTATGGGTAAACATGTTACCGAAGCAAAGCAACTGCTAGACAACATGCAATACAACCATGCCCAATGGGATGTGGAAAGATCAAACACGAAGAAGGTGAACTCCGTCTCACCACAAGAAACTGAAGAACTCAATGCTAAGTTGGATGAGCTCATATTAGCCATGAAAGATAAGGAAACCCTGGTAAGAGCTAATCCCGAAACTAATATCTAAGAAATAGACTTCATAGCCTGTAATGATTATAACCCTGCTTGGAAGAAAAATTATAATCCTAATTTTCAGAAAACATTACTCTAATCCTGCAGGTAACTCTAATAATAATATGGGAACTAGTAATGGTAGTCTCCAAGAAACATTTAATTCATTTATAGACTCACAAAATGAATAAAACAATGTCCTTGTTAAAATAATGGAGAACCATGATTCTATGCTTGATAAATTATCTAACCAAGTTGTAAGTTTGAGGAATGATTTGCAGGCCCTCTAAGACAGGACGAAGATTGTTGAGGCATAGCTAGGTAAGATAACCGAGAGTCAAACTCTCATTCTAGCAAAATTTGCAGGTAAAGCTTAGCCCAACCCTATTGAAGAACTCAAAATGATGAGGATCCAAAGGGAGGAGCCCGAAGAGCTTGATTATAGTAACACCCCTTCTCCAAGCTACACCATCGAAGACCTCGTAAAGAGGATCTATGTCAAAATTCCAATGAGTGAAGGTAACGATGAAGCCATGTATCAACACTTTGTTGATCAAGTAGCGATTAAGGTATGTGAGCTTGAAGAGGAATACGAGAAAATGCGTGAAAAGTTACCGGTTAAACTAGATGATATATTTGAGCCCACGCTCAAAATTAAGATTGGGACTAATGAGCTGAACTTTGTGATCTAGGTGCAAGCGTCTCAACAATCCCAAAGAGTCTTTTTAACAAGCGAAACCTTGGCTCTTTCGAAATCACTGAACTAAAACTACATCTTGAATATTCCACTTATAAAAAAGTTGTAGGAATTAAGGAGAACACTTTAGTTTGCGTTGAAGGCTGTCCTGCTCTAATTGACTTTGTTATTGTTGACATGCCTGAAGATACTATTGCTCCTATCATACTAGGTCATCCTTTCTTGAGAAGTATAAAGGCTTTAATTAACCTCCATGAAGGGAACGTGAAGCTGCAATTGCCTTCACGGGATCCTGTTGTTATCCATTTCCCCAGGAAAAAGAAAGCCAAACATGATGGGAAGGAGGCCATCACCTTGAAGTCCAACTACTTTGGAGTGGGTGTTCCACTAATCTGGCCCAAGTGAGTAACATCAAGGTTAAGCTATTGACCATAAAAGAGCGTTCCATGGGAGGCAACACATGTTAAATAAAGGTTTGAGTTATGTTTTAAGTTTTAGTTTAAGTTTATGTTTAATAAAGAGTGCTAGAAAACTCCATTTGAGAAGAAGTTCGGTAGTACTTAAAATTCTGCTATATACATGCTGTTGTTGGTCAATAATTTTAACTGTCAACTTTCTGTCAAAAACAAGGTATTTAGCTAAGTTTCATTATAAGAAGTAATTCACGAAGAAATGGAAATTTTTTGATGGACACGGAGTCTTTAACGACCAACTATACAGTGGGAATAAAAATTCCGGCCGTATAGCTCCGGTCGTATAGATATGTGAGCCATCGACAATTTTTCTTTCATATGTACTGACTGTTTAACGACCAACTATACATCGGGAATAAAAATTCCGGTCGTATAGATATTGGTGCTTTCATATGAATTCTTTTTCTCCACGTACTGACGGTTTAACGACCAACTATACGGAGGGATTAAAAATTCCGATCGTATAGATATCGATGCCTTTGTAAATATTATTTCCCAGTTACAGACGGTTTGACATCCAACTATATGGCGGGAACAAATTGTTCCAGCCAAATAGTTCCGGCTGTACAGCTGCGTCACCAGGAGGAAACCCTAAAAATTGATAGAAGGCCAACTAGACGGCGGGAACGCATTGTTCTGGCCGTATAGTTGCGCTCGTATAGTTGCGTCCGACCACAAAATATCCTTTTTCTTTCTTCTACCTCCAAACTCTCTCAAAACCTCAAGAGATATTCACCTCTACTCAATTTCGTTTGATTTCCTCGCACACAAGTGATCTACGGTATGTTTCTCCTCCGATCCTCCAATTACTTTTTGCAAATTCATTTTCGATCTATTGTCATTATCAATCTAGGGTGAGACCTACTATGAACTAATTGCCATAATTCTCTTGCCTAGATTATTATTTTGAGAGGATTCTTTAGTGTGTTATGATGAGGAATATGTCATACTTATTATTGTTGGATCAAAAGGTTTTATTTTGTCTTCCTTTAGTGTTTTAGATGATGAACACAAGGAGCCGAACTCGTGCTCATGCTGCCGCTAGTGCTTCTCGGGCTGTCGCTCAGGAACGCATCGGGATACGGGGTAGGAACGAGCTCCAACGTGATCGCTTCGATAGGATCAAGAACCGCGAAGTGAAGGCCACTAAGTGGACTTGGCCCATTATATTGAACCAACTCAGTATTTTTGATAACTTTAATTTACTTTGCAATCGAGCTGGCCTGCAAAACTTTGTGTACAATGATGTTCCCACTTATCGCTGGTTAACCATTGAATTCCTAAATTTATTGCAAAGCACTGTTAAACTATGGCAAGGAGAGGACACGATTTCTTTCTGACTCATGAACAAAAACTACACTTTAACACTAGATGAATGGTGCACATGTTTTAATTTCCCAAACAATGATGTTAATGCCTTACGCGCATCCTTTACTAGCTTAGACCCTTCCCCTAAAGAATATTATAATGCAATGAGCTTCACTTCTAGAGTGAGCAAGGGGAATAATATTCAACATCCTGCAATTTGTTATCTGTTCTATGTTATTGCTAACACCTTGCAGGCACGTAATGAGTTCACAGGACTCAATGAGGAGGACATCTTAGTCCTCACAAAGGCTACTTACATCAACCGCAACTTATCGCTTAACTTGGGCGTAATCCGTGTGCGCTACTTGGAGCACCAATCCTCCCAAAACCAAGGACCAATCATAGGTGGAGGCATCATCACCGTGCTTGCCACTGCCCTAGGCATCAACCTAGGTGAGTTTCAACCTTTGCTAGGTTAGCAACGTATTGGTTTATCTACTTTGAATGCTTGTGGAATCCTCACTAGGAGAGGTGGTGTTTATTACCTGCATATTGCTGGAGCTGGGCGTATCTACCCCGCTCCTATGCCTAATGGTCTTTTATCTATCGAGGAAGGACGTTTGCTATATGACTTGCAGGTTGATCAACACCAACCCGAGGAGGAGATTCCGGATGAGGATGAGGACCAACAAGAGGAGCAAGTAGTTCCTCATCAATAGGAGCGACCATCAACCCGGTTCGCTACATGCCAAGACATCCAAGAACTTGGAGGGGATGTTGAGAGGATGCATAGCCTCTCTCTGAACCTCCGAGAATCAACTAGTAACCTCTCAACTCAATTTGTGAACTGGAGTTCTAACTTTTTCCCTCCACCACAATGATTTGAATGGCTTGCAAAAGCCTATGCTTGGGGAAGTTTCCTCATGTATCTTTATTTGGCGTTCATTTGCTTTTATTTATTTCGAGGTTGTGTTTTTAATTTGAGTTTATAAGCACTCGTGTTGGCTTCCCCAACACTTTATCTTTAGTATTTCTATTTGCTTTCGAGATTTTCTAGCCGAGCTTTGCCACCAATTTTCTATTCTTTAAATTCATTCTCATAAAAAATAACAAAACGATTTCTCCTTTTTCTTTATTTTCCCTCTTTCTTTTTCTTTCTGCCTCGAGGTTCTCCTATATTTGCAGGAGAGTGATTGACTTCGAGTTTCCAATAAACAAATAAAAAAAGGAAGAGAGAAGTGGAACCAAACATGAGAGGTATGTCTTATGACTCCCCACTTTTGAAGTTTGAGAAACCTATGCTAGTTAGTAGTAAACGTTGAGATATTATATTGGTGGAGTGAGTCTTTGTATTGTAGTAAGATTTTCGTTTGCATGGGTATTTAGTTGGGTACGTTTTGTTCCAGCTCTCGTAATTAACCAAGTCTTGCCTAAAAATTTCTAAACAATTGTAATAAGAAAAAGTGTCACAATTGAAGGCTTGGGTGTTGTAGTGTTTAGTCTTGAAAGCTTATTTCTAGAGACACTCAACACCACTGAAAATGTTGATTGACTTAATAGCTCTCTTGAAAAGGATTTGTTCGATTGAGTTAATGTTTAGCGGTTTTTGTGAGCATGCCAAAGAATGATATTGCTTTACACGTGTCAAACTTCATGGGATGGCAACAACTCCGCTGGCTTACGAACGATCTTCATGGATGAAACTCCTAGATTTCGGCTATGAGTTGATTAAACACATGTAGCAGCAATGCTATAGTGGGTAAGATTCTTGGCACTCCCGGGTACCTGTGTTCATGATGGAATCACTCCTCTGGCTATTATGAGTAACCATTATGCAAAAGGAAAAAAAACCTTAGTGATGCCACGAGTGTCCATCACAGCCCAATAAACTAAAACAAAAAATTTGGCATGCTCTCAATTACTCAAAAACTGAAATTCTTGAAGGACAATGAATAGAAAAGTAGTGCTTGAAAAGTCTTGACTTATTGATTTGGGAGAATTGAGATACTCTAGTGTATATGCTTTTCATGACAACTCTCACACTCTCAATTTACATGATTATACTTTATGTTCAAATGCAAGCCTATGTGTTGATTACATGACATGGAATAAAGTTTACTCATTTGAATCATCCATGTTAACAATAATTTTGTTGCGCTATAAGGCTGCATAAAACCTGTATGATATACTTGTCATTAGTCTATCTATGCTGAAGTTTTTCTGATTTATGAAGTGGATGAAACATGAGACTATCAATCATGAGTAAGACCATCATCTCGTTATTTGAGTTTAAATGCTGAGTTCCTTTTTGATTTTGGATTTCTTGCTCGGGGACGATCAGGTTTAAGCTTGGGGAGGTTGATGGCTCTAAAATATAGCCATCTACGTCCACATTTAAACTGGATATTATTCACAATTTTGATGAAATATCTCTCTAAACCCTGCCACTAATGCTTAATATTCAAAGGGGTATGCAATCCTTTCTTTCTATTTTTCCTATGCAGATAATGACATTTGATGATGGGAATCACTACATTAAAGTCAAATATACGAGATTTCCAACAACCAGAACAAACCTGGAGTCATGGGTCGAAGGCAGATGCTTTAATGACCAACTATACGACCGGAATAAAATTCTGGTTGTATAGTTGCCATCGGTGCCGCTAGGTCAAACAGTACAACTTTCATGAAGGGACCCTATATAAAGAGGCCTCAGGCGATGAGAAACGAGAGCTCGCAGAAACCACCAGCCACCCCTAGATCTCCATTCACAACACCGAAGAGTCGCCGGAGGAATAGACTTAGATCTAATCTCTCCACCTCCATAGCCATATTCCACCACTTGTAATAGTAGATCTCTTCTTCGATTGGCGACATTGTAAGACTATTTGCTATCAATCTCATGATTTCTACTACAATGTTTATGATCTTTGATCTCATCTCTATGGGTGAGTAATTCTCCTTGGGCTAAGGGCTTTGGCCTAGCCATGTAGCTTTTTATGCATGTCATTTATCATAGATGGGATCATGTATTAGTTTGTATAACATGATGATTATTGTATCCTCTCTTGCCTCAATTTAAGGACTTGTTAGGTACCCAAGACCCTGAGGATTGAGCCAGGTATAGGGAGTATGAGTAATGACTAATCTGTAGGTTGGGAACCCTAGTGCAGAAAGTGTAGTATGGTTGTATGTGAGGGATTTACATGGGATCGACGGTGACATCACTATGCATATCATTAGTTCTCTTTCTTCTATGGATGAGACTAGTAGGTTATTGCTATAAGAGGTTGCGGCAGCAATAGCAATTATGGATGCACTACCCACATATAATTTATCTTGCTCTAACAATTACATGTAGACTTTATTTCTATCTTTTATTCCCATCGGATGTTTTGCACAGCTACAGGTGAAACCGAATGCCCTAGGCCCTCTCTCTTCATCATCGACAACAACAAAAAGACGCAAACCCTTGGTCTGGTAAAAGCACAAAAGGAATTCTAAAACTCCTGAAGGTCCATTAAAGTAACTTCACTACGCTTTGCTTCCCGAGGATTCGATAAACCTAGGTCTACTAGGGAAAAAGAAGCTATACTACATTCGTAATCCAGATCGAAGGTATCAATGACCTTTGAAGTGGTGCCCTTCAAGAGAGTGTACCATGTCATATTTGGACGTGTCATCTTCCACTCTTTCCTTGCCAGGCCATGCTTCCTATACAACAAGCTTAAGATACTCAGACCAAACGGCATCATCATCATTGACGGAAGCTTCACCAAGGCAAGGGAGTGTGAGATGAGCGAAGCTGCCTTCGCCAGAGTTGTCCTCTATGGTGAAGAATTCAAGGAGATCCAGAGCCAGGTCGACGCCTCCGAGATGCTGGGTTCGAAGAAGCAAATTACTGCTGCTGAACCCACATTCAAGGCCGCCATCAAGACCAAGCAGGTGGAGCTTGTTGAAGGAGATTCCTCCAAGACCACCGCCATTGGCACGGACCTGGATCCCAAATAGGAAAGCATGCTCGTGGAGTTCCTCCATGAGAATAAGGACATCTTCTCCTAGCAACCTGCCAACATGAAAGGTGTACCTAGGGAACTTGTCGAGCATAGCTTGAATATTGATCCTAAAGCCAAATCGGAGAAGCAACCTCTATGACGTTTCGGTGATGAAAGACGACAGGTTATAGGCAAAGAGATAGCTAGGTTACTTAAGTATAGTTTTATCCGAGAAGTCATTCACACCCAATGGGTGGTAAATCCTATACTTGTCCCCAAAAAGGGAACCAAAGAATTAAGAATGTGCATTCATTACACCGGCTTGAACAAAGCGTGTCCAAAGGATCCGTTTCCTTTGCCTCGCATTAACCAAGTCATTGACTCGATGGCTGGCTTGGAACTTTTGTGTATTCTTGATGCATACTCAGGATGCAACCAAATTAAGATGCGAAAATCAGACCAATTGGCCACTTCGTTCACCACACCTATGTCACGATGCCCTTTGTGTTGAAAAACGCTCGTGCTACCTACCAGTGGATGATGCAACATTGCCTACATGACCAAATAGGTCGCCATGTACACGCTTACATGGACAACATCGCAGTGATGTCAAAGAAATCAAATGACCTCATCACCGACTTTTAGGAAAGCTTTGACAATCTTCGGAAGTACAACATGATGCTTAACCCTAAGAAGTGCATCTTCAGGGTGCCATCCGGCAAATTGTTGAGCTTCATCGTTTCACATCACGTAATTGAGGTCAACCTAGATAAAATCAAGGCTATCCTTGACATCAAACGCCCGACATGCTTGAAGGACATATAGAGGCTCACGGGCTGCATTGTAGCAGTAAACCGGTTCATCAGCTGACTTGGAGAGAAGGCCATGCCGCTCTACAAGTTGCTGAAGAAGGCGGACAATACTTGTAGCACCGGTATCAAGGGAGCCTATGTTATTTTACATGGCGACAACCAACCGGGTTATCAGCATTGTCATTATGGTGGAGCACAAGGATCCAATGCACGAATATAGAGTTCAGCGACCAGTTTACTATGTAAGAAAGGTCTTGAGGAATCCAAGCAACATTACCCGCACTACCAGAAGTTAGCTTATGGAATTTTCCTTGCTTCACGGAAGCTAAGGCATTACTTCCAGGAGAACCCTATCATAGTAGTGAGCAAAGCTCCACTGTCCGAAATCATCAACAATAGCGATGCTACAAGGAGACTGGCAAAGTGGGGCATTGAACTTGCCGCCTTTGAAATCACCTACAAGAGGCGCGATGCTATCATCTCACAAGCATTGGCGGATTTTATCGCAGATTGGACAGAACTGCCAGAACACACTCCTGTACCAGAGCCAGAGTATTGGATCATGCATTTTGACGGATTTAAACTACTCAATGGATCGGGGGCTGGTGTATTATTACAATCATCAACAGGAGAAAAGTTACAGTACGTCCTGCAGATCCACTTCAACGCTACCAACAACATGGCGGAGTATGAGGCCCTCATTCAGAGACTTCATGTGGCCAAGGATATTGGCATCAAGCGCATAGTTTGCTATGGAGATTCTGACTTAGTTTCCCAGCAGGTGGCTGGCACCTGGAATGTGCGGAACCCTATGATGGCGGCATATCGAGACGAAGTAGACGAAATAGCCAAGCGCTTCGACGGCTACAAAGTCAAGTATGTCAAAAGGGAGGACAATGAAGTGGTAGATCTGCTATCAAAGCTTGGATCGGCTCGCCGACCAATTCCTCTAGGTGTTTTTCTAGAACATTTACGGACCCCATCCATGAAAGGAGTGCACCCCGACAACTCGGATAGAGTGGATTCATTTGTTAATGTAGTAACAGTGACCTCTTCAACTTGGATGAAACCATTCATGGACTATATTCAAGACGGAACTTTGCCCACCGACAAAGTCGAAAGCCGGCAGATAGTACATAGAGAAAATGGCTACGCCATCATTGATGGCCAGCTATACAAAAGAAGTACCACGGGAGTTTTCCTACGGTGTGTCTCCTAGCAGCAAGGTATAGATATCCTCAGAGAAACACATCTCGGAGATTGCGGGCATCACACCGCTCCCCGATCGCTGGTGGAAAAGCCTTCCGACAAGGATTCTACTAGTTAACTACCAAGGAGGACGCCGACAAGTTGGTGAAAACCTGTCTTGGGTGCCAGTTTTATGCCAGACAACAAAATGTTCTAGCTGAAGAATTGCGAACAATACCAATCACTTGGCCGTTTGCAGTCTAGGGCTTGACTTGGTTGGACCTTTGCAAACAACACCTTGTGGATTTACACATCTGCTAGTAGCAGTTGACAGGCAACAACCCTAAAATTTGTCCGGGGTTTGGTGGTGAGATTTGGTCTCCCACATAGCATCATCACCGAGAACGGCAGAAACTTGTCTCTCGGAGAAGTTCAGGAGTATTCTCATGAAAAAAGGCATCTGCCTTGACCTAGCATTTGTGGTACATCCACAGTCAAATGGGCAAGTTGAATGGGCCAATGGAATAATTCTGTAAGGAATGAAGCCATGCTTGGAGGCACCGCTACATAGAGGAGCTAGAGCCTGGGCGGAGGATTTGCCATCCATGCTGTGGAGTTTACGAACAACACCCAATAGAACTACTGACTTGACCCCTTTCTTCATGGTTTATGGAGAAGAAGTTGTCTTACCATCCGGCAGTCTCCACGATGCACCAAGAGATGCCGCTTACGATGAAGATGATGCTAAAGAATCCAGATGCTTATCTGTGGACCTACTGGAGGAAGAGCACATGCTGGAATGCTAGAGATCCGCCATCTACCAGCAGAAGCTACGTGGCTACCATAGTAGCCGTGTTAGGCATCACTCACTTAAAGAGGGGGATCTAGTGCTTAGACTCAAGTAGGAAAAATCACAAAAATTATCACCACTTGGGAAGGACCGTTCGTCATAAGCAAAGCATTGCTCAATGGTTCCTATTACCTCGTTGATATTCACAAGTTGAAAGATAGGCCAAAAAAGCGCAAGCGCAATCAACGTGACTCCGATGATGATTTCCTAGAGACAGATCAGGCATGGAACATAGCATAACTACGTCCCTTTTACACTTAACATATTCTATATTATGTAATAAGTACTTTATATGATCATGAAAAAAGCATTTGGTTCACTCATATTTTCTTAGTCTTTTACCTCCTTTTGTTGTTCCATTTTGGATCATATAAACCCTTTATGCGCAAGTTTGAATTTGCACTTCTGAAAGTTCTGCCTATGGGCGTTAGCTTAAGTTTTCTAGTCTACACATTTTCTGATGTTTTTATGTGGATTCCGGAGTAGTGACTTTTCGTCACTCAAGGCCGGTGATTTTGCTCTTAGGTTCTTGACGGTGCTATTAAGCATCATCACCTGAGGGCATAGTTCTATGCTGAGTGTATTTTGTCTCATGAAAGGTCAAGCATATGAACCAGAATAATGGATAAGTCAGAACTTGCTTAAAAATATATACATGCTGGATCTAGTTAAGTAGCAGGAGGCTTGTAGACAAGTTTTCCGCCTTACAAACAGATAAGTTTTTCACATACATACTATAGAGATACATTTAATACATCAATATTTTTATGGTTCTGCTGCAGGGAACTTTGCCACTACATCATTAGTAGCAGGAGAGCCAGGCCTGGAGAGCTCATCAAACTCGCAGGTCCCAGGCTAGATTCCAAATACGCCAGTTCGTCGTCCATCTCCTCGGCGGGCAAGAAGACGTCTTCCATGGTCAGTTTGGAAACCTTGGTGTCTTAGCCATCGAGGGAGTTCCAAATAGCATCGCTATTGATCTCATTCCCTTCCTCGTCAAGCTTCGCCATACCGGAGGTTATCAAGTCCATGTCGTCCTCATCATAGTGCGCCCTGACCAAGGATAAGACCATCCTTCCAAAATCCTAAAGGCAAGAAGCTTTCTAGTCCTTGATTTTCCCAAGGGCTCGACACAGGATCTCTGAATACTTGGCCGTAGAATTTGTAGCCTTGATGGTAATGTCTAGGGGCGGGGCTATCTCCTTAGCTTGAGTGATGGCAGTGTTGATGAAGTTGTCGGCAAGAATCATGCATTCCTTTGGATCTGGAGCACCTTCACCCATGTTGGTTAAACGAATGGGGGCTATGTTTTTGCTAGAGACAAGGGTCATGAGTATAATAATACAAGTGTCCACCATACAAAATTGACAAAGTCAGAGGAAAGTTAATGAAGATGCTCATCTCATCTTGCTTGCAGGTCTCCGCCAAAATGTCATGCTCCTTCTGAAGTTTCTTGTACACGTCAAGGTTCCGATCATTCTGCTCCTTGGCACCTTGGTTTTGTTCCTTGAGCTGTTCAATTTCATTCTTCTTGCACTACGTATCGGCATCAGCAGATTCTTGCATCGCCTTCATCGCCTCTTCATGGCCCTTGACGGCTTCAGCCATGTCTTTCTTCAATATTTTATTTTCATCATCTAGCTCCTAGATATTCTTGGATTGCTCGACGATGCTCTTGGCTTTGGCAATGGCCTCTATAGGACGGAACATGGAAAGCATTATGACATTTTCGACGAAATGAACCCATCAGAAAAGAAAGGAGCTATTAGAGGAAATAGACGCTTGCTATTTTTGATCTGTTCCTTCCGGAAGGCTGTTTTACCCTTTTCAAGATCCAGCTCTTTTGCAGCGTGGCATATTTCTCATTGGTGGTCTTTCTCCAGCTATTTTCATTCTGCAAAGAAGATAAAGTGCTTAGTTTATCCAGAGCATCTAGTCGGACTATTCGTTTTCAACTAAACGCTCGAGGACTACAGTGTCTGATTTTAATTGAAATGTGTTCTCTCTTAGAGTATCTAGTCGGAATTATTTGTTCTAACTAGAAACTCAGGGGCTACACTGACAAGTTCTCCACTTAGTTCTTTGGAGCACTCATGTAAAAAACTATTGGTTTCCCGCCTAAGAGCTCGAGGGCTACAGTGGGATATATTACAAAGTAAATGAAGTAAATTCAGAGACTTACGATGGCAATAACAATCAGATTGTTGGCCAAATGAGTGTATGCATTATTGAAAGTCTGGGCATTATTATAAATAGCATCTTCCTGTTTAATGAGATCATCTAGGCACAGAGTTGGAGGAGTTAAAGGCAGAGGAGTTGTCAAAGCTAGAGGCATGGATGAAGCCCTGGGCGCCTATTGTGTTATGATGACAATTGATGGCGCAGAAGCTCCCGCCTCGTCTGTTGCTATGGCTACCTCCGCCTCTGCTCCCTTGATCGCCTGTTTCCCTTTCTCGATGGCATCCTTAGCCGTAGCTTCAGCCATTTTGGAGGAGGTACTTTCTTGTGTTGCCTGACCACTGGCATCAATGTCCATGCCGGCAGAACATAAGACATCCAAAGTCGGATTAATGTTTATCTCCATGGCAGAGGTCTCAGGGATGCCGGGGGACGAGGCTCTGTTGGAACCTGTTGTAGGCTTGGCGGCAGGATTCGGGGGATCAGCAGTGGGAGACGCCTTGGAGAACATGTCGTGAATATTTTTTGAACTCCCAACATATTTGGAGGTCTACCTCAAACCAATACCGGATTTCTTCCTGAAACGTACATAGTATAAGTATAGGAATTTAATAGGTGCAAAGCAAAATATATTCGAAGAATGAATATACTTGCACTATGGCAGATGCCTTAGCTAAGGGGATGCTGGTGGATTTCTTCTTCTCCGCCTCTAAGGCGGCAATGGACCTTTTGGAGACTCCACTCTCCGTTTTCTTCTTCTTGCCCCCAGCAGCAGCGTCAGAGGTGGAGTTCTTCTGCTTTCATGCTGCCGGAGCTGACTGATCCTTTGGAGTGTCGTCATCGGACACAACATGTATATCTTTCAGCTTTGAATCATATACTTGGGAGGCCATCTGATCTTCCGCCAAGTTCGCCAGCTGATAACATCAAGCAGCAGGTCGGATGAATAACGCGTCCAAGACGGAAGAACTTAGAGTATATATGTATAACGAGCAACATAGGAAACATAGTTACCTTTGAGCACTTGCCGCATTCGAACATCTCAAAGGTGATCTTGAAGCCACGCTTCCTGTCTTTCACCTTGACGATGTCTTTAAGCCGGAGCTTGATGGATTCGTTGGAGAAGTTTTCCTCGGATATCTGCATGGGATCTTTTCTATCCTTGGACTACTTATGCATCAGCTCGGTGCGGTGATGCAGGGGTTGGATCCTCCTTGTGAACTAGCACAAGGCTATGTCCAAGCCGGTCAGTCCTTCGTCAACTAGCCACTCGATCCGCCTTACAGCATGAGAGGCTTCATCGTCGGACGGGAGGGGACCTTGGGATCTCCAAGTGCTATCCTCGGTGCCAGCCCCGTCGACAAAGTCGGGGTATGAGCCTTGGCGGCCAGCTAGAGGGATATCTGGGCCATAGAAGTATGTTCGCTGCTAGTTCTTGCAGGACTCATTCCCGATGATGTCGGGGAATCGCCGGTGAGGATGGATCTTAAAACTAATTGTTCCACAAATCCACAGCTCAACCTTGGATTCTATATAGTCTCTGAGGGTGAAAAAAAATAAACAGATATAACCTAGGCTTGATTCCTAGGTATCCTTCACACAGAGTTATGAAATTGTTGAGTATGAGGATGTTGTTGGGAGAGAGGTTCTGGGGAAGTAGCCGGAAGTGCCAGAGGATGTCGAGGAAGAAGTCGGAGACTGGCAGGCTTATGCCACGCACAAGTTGGGACTTGAGGTCGACCTTTTCTCCGGCTTGGGGAGAAGGGACCACCTCGTCGGCCGACGCCAGCCGCTAGACCAAGCCCTCCTTTGGAAGGAAGATAGCCTTCTATGATAAGTTCTTGGAGATATTCAGTGGAGAGGTCAGAGCCCCTCCACACCCCCTTGTGGGAGTCAGGATATTCTTCTGTAGCATCTGGCACCGCTTGTTTCTGGTCACCGCCGGTAGATTCCACCATGACACAGACCGGTACCACCACTCCCTCCAGCGGGACAAAAACACCCTGCGAAGGCTCGACCATAGCCTCGAGGACAGCCACCGTTGAAGTTGTGCTGCTACTAGAGGCCATTGCATGGATGGATGAAGATTTGGGGGAGAAAGAAATCTGGAAAGGGTTTTCCACTAAGGGAGCTCGAACGGTCGCGTGGGGAAGGAAGAAGAAGATGCAGGGAAGAATGCGGGTAAAAGAAAAATGCCTAAGCCGCAGTAAATATATATAGACCCCAGCGTCAAGATTCGTGCAAAGAAATCTAATGGATGAACGTCTAGGGTAATTTTGCTACGTCCCCCAATTTGCCGATTAACATTTTGGATTTTGCACGCGCACAAATAGCTAATGATTGATTCACTGCTATATGTGAGTTTCGAGGTAGCGTGGGCTATAGCCTATGAAATTACTCTGACTGTTGCAGTGGAAGAGTCACATCTGAAGATTCCATGGAAGACGGAAGCTATCCGACTCTGGAATACAAGTCTTGAAGTATCTTTGGCTACATTACAAAGATGGAGAGTATTGCAGGGTTCTTTGGGAGATCTTAGAGATATTGCTTGACTAATTGACGACATCACCTAGTCGGAGCATTCAAGATTGAAAGGCAAGACGGCACATGGTCTCAAAGTCCTCTGAGGGCTACTATTGGGGATATGCTAAATGGGTATCACAATTGCATGTCTCTAATCCGGCTAACCCGGATGGCCCATAGTTGGTAGTACGTGGGAGTAACCGACATACTCGGAGCCTTGGAGTACAAGACACGAAGACTAGTTAGTATTGGTGTAGGACTCTGTAACTTGTCCGGCAAGGTCCTTTTGTAACCCTAGGTTTTGGTGCCTTTATAAGCCGGACCTATGGGATCCTTTAGGGCACAATTCATAACACCCTCGCACAGCGAACCAATCTCTATAACTCGATGTATTGCCATTATAGTGATTTATAGAAGGAGTAGAGTTCCACCACTATTGTGGCACTTGAACCTGGGTAAGCTGTTGAAAGATTGGTATAAGCGACTAGAGGGGGTGAATAGGCGCTACTCAATTTTTAGCTTCTTTTCAAATTAAGGCTAAACACAAACTAAGTTCTCTAGATGTGCAACTAGGTGAGAGAACTTATATGACAAGAAAGCAAGTAAAAAACAATAAGTAAAGGGTAAAGGGTAGAAGTAACCAGAGTAGACACGGAGATGTTTCCCAAAGTTCCTTCCTTTTAAATGGAAGTACCTCTCCGTTGGAGGGGTGGGTGGTACTAAGACCACCAGCGGCATAGAAGGCCTCACCCTATTCTCCCAAGCACCGCCTCACGGCAAGCACTTGTTCCACTAGGTGGTGACCTTAAAGGCGCCGACCGAAACCTTTACAAACTTGTTGAGTAGACCTCTACCACACTTGGAGTCTCCCAACACGATCCCGAAGCTTTACAACAAATGCCCAAGCTCCTATACCGACCTCTTCCATCTAGGGTTCAAAGAACCCAAGAGTAACAAGATCCACAAAGGAAAACAAGGGGGAATCAACTTTGCTTTGGTGAAACCCTACATCTAGACCTCCTCCACCAAATCCCATAGAATCAAGAAGATTGGAGCACTAGGGGGAGATCTAGGGAAATTACAGCTCAAGAACAATGGAGGAGAGAGATAAAAGAGGCAACCTTCTCGTTGGAGAAGAAAGGCATATTTAGACCCTCGAGGCAAATCTTCCCGTTGCAACTCGACCCAAGCGGTAGTAGTGGTTCCCTAAGCGATAGTACCAGATGAAAGCGGTACTACCGGTCAGGTACCGAACGCGATACCAGAAGTGGTCTAGCATAGAGGCACGGCTTCTGCCTCCCCCGGTAGTGACAGCTCAATATGAGCGGGGCTACCGCCAAGCGGTAGTACCGGACATAGGAGCAGTACTACCGGTTTAGGGCAGTAGTGCCGGCCAGTGGTACCGGGTGAGGCAGAAGTGGAGGCATGGCTCGCCAACTAGTTCAGGCTCGCCTGGTACCACCAAGTAGTACTACCGGTGGTGAGCGGTAGTACTGGATGAAACTTCCGGTACTACCGGACCTCAGAGAGCATAAGGTCGTGGCAACATGGGAAATACACCTTGAGATCTCGACCATTGGGAAAGCTCGCAGGTTTTGCAATACTGAGTTGATTCCACCCAAACTTTCCAATGTGGACGCCCTCTTGATAGTACGGTGTTCCTACAACTCAAGCAAAAAGCCCTAAACTATGTCTTCCTATGGACCTTTTAGAGGGGAACCGAATGCCTTCTCCTACGTAAAAACCTGAGACACACTTAGCAAATGATTAGTCCAACACATGTGTTATCATAAAACATCAAAACCACTTAGGATAGGGAATGCCCTTCCAATCTCCCCCTTTTTGGTGTTTCATGACAACACAACTTTGCATGACAAATATTATGATAACGCTCATGGTTTGAAAAATAGAGACAGGCTCCCCCTAGATGTGTGCACACATATTGAGCACAACCTAGGATCAATACTCCCCCTCTATTTTACAAGCAAACCAAGAGTGCAAAGACAAAGATAAAATTGCGTGGAACTCATACCTTTGCACAACAATATGTGATGAGAGATAGAAGAGTAATACATTAGATAGCATCATCACATAAGATGGATCCATATAAGAATAACCACAAGTCACATACGATGGATCCACAAGATAACGACATAGTCTCAACTTACATAGAACAAATAGTTAGCACATAGAGTTCACAAATAATATGAGGTAAATAAAGTTCACAAGCAACCAAAGATCAAAGCAAGAACGAGCTTGTGACTTTCCCATGCAAATCTCGCACCCTACTACCCTTCTCCCCCTTTGGCATCAAGACGCCAAAATGGATTAGAGAAATACTAGCACCCCAAAGATCACTCCTCATCATCATCATGGGTCAATGGAGCATGAAAGGAGGAAGAGGCCTCATTGACATCCCAATTTCTATGCTTGGAGATCCATTGCTCTTCCGGAGTTATGTTGTTCTCGAATCCTTCGGAGACGGTCAAACCTTGAGCTTCCATCAACTCTTTCTGATGAGCATACGACTTCTTGGCATAGACATGGACTTCATACATGCACTTTTGATTGTCAAGTTGGAAGCAAAACACTTTCTTGAGCTTGGCTTCGATCCTCTTTGCCCATGAGGGCTAGGCTTACTTGTGATAGGAAACCACAAAGTCGTGATCACGACCACTATCTTCATCACCGGATTCCTCTTCAACCACATTGACTTCCTCATCAACCTCTTGACCCGCCGCATTGCGAGGTGTAGGATGCATCTTTATCAACAAAGCCTTGCTTTCATGTTGGACAAGCCAGTAAGAAGACAAGTTCAAAGCAACAGGCTCGTACTTGGAGATGATAAGAGCCATAATTTAGGGAGCAAAAGGTGGCACCCTCATTGTGCAAGAGGCAATAACCATCTCATTCCAAATACAATCGATCACATCAAGCGGGACACTGGAGTCACAGATGGAATAAGTGTTGAACATGATGTCCACCATAAAGCCATGTATCTCATCTTGGTTTCCCGCACGAGGGGCAACGGTCTCACGGAAGATGCGATTCAAGATATCATATGTAGGGAGAAGACCGTTGATCTTACTAGCAACACCGCGGCCCTGGGTATAGAGAGGAGAAAGAACCTCCTTCTTCATAGGATGCTCACGAGTGTGACAACGAAAGCCAAACGGATGGTCAATTCCACGATCCCCATATCCAAGAATGGCTCCAAACTCTGCCAAAATGGCCTGCTTCACAATACCCTGGGTCATTCAAATGAAAGTCCTTGTCTGATTCTTCTTGAAGTGAACGGTGGCATAGAACTGATAAATAAGAATAGGATCATAGTTTTGTTGGAACTCCATGATGGGAAGCAAGCCAATGTTGGTGAAAACATCCTTAGCTTCCCCAAAATAGCAAGGTTCTTGTTCACATGGGCCATATCAATCCACTTTTAGGGCACAACAATCTTGTCATTGTTCATGATAACCTCATTGTACACCCTCTCTTGAAACTTGGTGTAAAACAAACTAACTTCCCTGTCACGGCCATGATTCATACCATATGGATTCTCAAACCTCAAAGCACCATAATCAGAATCAGATAGATCACAAAGCAGCTTTGGGTCTGATGGACGAGAACTCTGACTCTTGGGGCGACTCGATGATTGAGGGGGAGGAGCATGGCCAGGGTTGGCTGACTGCTTGGAAGCACCTCCATGACCACCTCGAGAAGTCTTCAGCTTCATTTGGTTGCTAGGCTGAGGCATCACCTCATGTTTGAACTCAGACTCGTCCTCCTCGATCTCATGACATGAATTGGAGCACTTCCTAGCACCCCTAGAACCACCTGCACCTGTGAAAGCAAGAGGGAGAACAGCAGGGGGATAAGGGCACAAGAACCCAAAAAGAAAAAGCACAAATAAGTCACAGTGTTTATGAACATTTGTTGCCATCTAGGTCCGTTAGTACCGGAAAAATGAAGCGGTAGTACCACACGCTAGTGATAGTACTGGAAAAAATTTCCGATACTACCGGTCGGGCGGAAACTCATGCGAATCCGGTAGTAGAAGACCACAAATTGAATACAAAAGTTCACAAAAACTGGAATTTCGATGGGCATGGATGATTGTGGCGGGATTCACGCACTACAAACCCCTAAACAAGTGCTTTTGGCCATGAATCAAGGTAGACCTAGATCCATGGAGAGAAGCAAGGAAAAAGAGAGGTGTAGCGGTGTCCATGGTGGTGGAGAAGAACAGGGAGCCCGCAAGGAGTCCGGATCCGGTGAGGATCCGGTGGAATGAGGCAGCGGTGGGGCTCCAACGGCGAGTTTTGCTCTAACGGTGGTGGTGGCATGAGAGCAAGTTGGGGGAAAAGTGAGGCACTGGGGGTGCCTCTCCCCCGACCTACCCTTTAGCCGAAGACGCCGACCAGTAGTACCGGTTGGGAAACCGGTAGTACTGGTGACCGGTACTACCACCGAGCGACCCGGTAGTACCGGACCAGGGGAAGTTTCCAGGTCTGGACCTGGGAACTAACCCGTTCTGGTAGTACCGCTATGAGTCCGGTAGTACCGGTTCCACCAAAGAAAAATTGCCAGGGACAAGCAAGGGTTCTTGTGCAAAAAAGAAAGGGGCTTCAAGATAGAAAACATGGGCTTAGGTTGAGACTTCCAAACTGATATAGGGACAAGTGCACTATAAACATGGAGGAAATACATAAGAACCAAACGGGAGTGCAAGTCTCTAAGATCCATAAAAACCAAAAGATGACAAACATCAGGAAAGACCAACCTCTCAGTAGGAGAGAGCGGTGGCCTAGGCCACCATGTTTGAGTATACTTGGCTTGGCACCACGAAGATATATCTTGGGTCCATTACCAAAACTCATCATTGAAGCTCACATATCACATAATGATATTAAGAGAATGATTTTTTGTCACTTTGGGCATAATGAGGGAGGGATATCCCAATGAATTAGGACCGCACTCCCCCTATTTCCATTCCTACACCTAGATGGAATAACATATGAAGCATGGGTATGGGTACATCATATCAAGCCACATTGCTCGAATCTATGATATTTAGCTCATGCCTTAACTCTCGGAATCTCTTCTCATCAGGGGGCTTGGTGAACAAATCTGTTAGATTCTTCTCCGTGCTCACATATGAGAGGTCAATATCTCCATTGTTCACATGCTCCCAGATGAAGTGATGGTGAATATAAATATGCTTTGTTCTGGTGTGTTGCACTGGGTTGTAGGCGATCTTGATTGAACTTTCATCATCACAAAGAAGAGACACTTTGTCACTAGTGACATCGTAATCCTTTAAAGTTTGCCTCATCCACAATAATTGAGCACAACAACTAGGATACAAAATATACTCGGCTTTAGCGGATGACAAGGACACATAATTTTGTTTCTTCGATGACCAACACACCAAGGACCTCCCAAGGAATTGGCAAGCCCCGGAGGTTGATTTCCTTCCAACTTTGTCTCCCGCTCAATCCGAATCCGTGAAACCATGAAGAATAAAGCTTGAGCCCTTGGGATACCATAAGCCAAAGTTTGGGGTATCAACTAAATATCTAAAGATTCGCTTAACCACCACAAGGTGGATTTCTTTTGGGGCGGCTTAAAACCGTGCACAAATACCCACACTTAACATGATATACGGTCTAGATGCACAAAGATAAAGCAAAGAACCAATCATAGATCGATATACCTTTTGATCCACGACCCTTTATATCGAGAGTGAAATCACAGTTGAGAGGCATGGGAGTCTTGGCTCCATTTAAATCCGTCAACTTGAACCTCTTGAGCATATCTTGAATGTACTTGGCTTGTGTAATGAAGATACCTCAAATCAATTGCTTCACTTCAAATCCAAGAAAGAATTGCAATTCACCCATCATAGACATTTCAAACTCATAGGTTATTAACTTAGCAAAGACATTGTTGAAGTCTTTCCTAGGAGAACCAAATATAATATCATCAACATAAATTTTACATATGAACAAGTTTCCTCCAACTCTCTTGGTAAAAAGAGTGGGGTCGTTTAGCCCAACTTCGAAACCACGGTCTACCAACACCTTTCTAAGGTGCTCATACCACACATTTGGAGGTTGTTTAAGTCCATAGAGTGCCTTATCAAGTTTGTAGACATGGTTTGGAAACTTGGGATCCTCAAAACCCGGAGGTTGATTGACATGCACCAACTCATTTAATGGACCATTAAGAAATAACTTTTAACATCCATTTGTTTTAACTTAAAGTTATGATGAGATGCATATGCAAGCAAGATACCAATGGATTCAAGACGGGCAACAGGGGTAAAAGTTTCACCGTAGTCGACAACCTCGACTTGGGAGAAGCCTTGAATCACCAATCTTTCCTTGTTACGAATAACCATCCCATTTGCATCTTGCTTGTTCTTGAAGATCCACTTTGTCCCAATATCATTACAGCACTCCTTGGATCTTTCCACCAATGACCACACTTTGGTGCGCTCGAAGTTGTGAAGTTCTTCATGCATGGCCTCAAGCCAATCCGGGTCTTAAAGTGCTTCATACACCTTTTGGGGATCTACACAGGAAATGAAACTATTGTGGACAACAAAGTTAGCCACTTGGTTACGGGTAGAAATGCCCCTTTCAATATCATCAACAACATTTTCAAGAGTAATTCCTTCATGGATGAGCTTGGCTATCCTTCTTGCTTCACGATGAGCATGAGCTTCCTCAATGGATTCTTGAGAAGCTAATTGGTTATCAACACTATTTCGATCCTCGTCTTGACCTTGAAATTGAGCTTGCTCCTCTACTTGAGCTTGCTCAATATTTTGGCTTTGTTCACCCTCATCAGCTTGACCTTGGTCACTATGGGGTGAAGGACACCCATTATTTGCTTGAGCTTGACCTTGATCATGAGTTATCTCTTCATCAATGGCATTTTAATGGCTATGGGGTTCATGTAGATCTAGTGTAGGTGAAGGCTCCACTTGAGTAGAGAATTGTCCTTCTCCTTCCACCACAAGGGGTTCCTAACGGGGTGGAAAAATCCCACACCCATTCTTCTTATGGCTTGAGGAGGAATCTCATCACCTACAACACCAAGATCAATTTTCCCCACTTGGGAGCCATTATACTCATCAAAATTCACATGAGAGGATACTATAACTTGCACGTGGACTTGTTATAGATCCTATAAGCTTGAGAGTTTGATGCATAGCCAACACAGATACCTTCAATAGTACGAGGCTCGAAGTTAGATAACCGGTTACCTTTCTTGAGAATGTAGCATTTTCACCCAAAAACCCGAAGGTAGTGAATACTTGGCTTCTTGCCGGTGAGGATCTCATATGGAGTCATATCCAAATGCTTGTGAAGATAAACCCGGTTGGCAATATGACAAGCGGTAGAGATAGCTTTAGCCCAAAACTTATATGGGTACTTGAACTCCACAATCATGGTTCTTGCCATATCCATAAGAGTCCGGTTCTTCCTTTCTACCACACCATTTTGTTGATGGATATAAGGAGCATAATATTGATGCTTGATCCCCTCATCACCAAGAAACTCATCAAGGGTGTAGTTCTTGAACTCGGTCCCATTGTCACTTCTAATGGCCAAGATATTCTTATTGTATTGACGTTGCACTTCATTCGCAAAGTTGATGATGATTTGTTGAGTCTCACTCTACTTCTTGAAGAAATATACCCATGTGTATATTGAGTAGTCATCAACAATAACCAAACAATACTTCTTCCCCCCAAGACTATCAAAGGATGGAGGACCAAAGAGGTCCATGTGAAGGAGCTCTAAGATCCTATCGGAATAGATGGTTGTAGTTGGGGGGTGTGCCATCTCATGGAGCTTCCCTTCAATGCATGCCCTACACACACAATCTTTGACAAAATGCACATTATCTTTTATACCAAGGATGTGGCCTCCCGTGTGGAGACTTTGTAAAGACCTCATGTTGACATGGGCAAGACGGTGATGCCAAAGCCATCCGACGTACCCTTTAGCCATTAGGCAAGTCACGGTAGGAGTGGGTTTCTTATCGAAATCTACCACATACAAACCGTTCTCGGCATACCCCACAAAGGCTATAGAGAGAGTCTTGCTCCACATGAAACCACAATCTTTTGGTTAAAGTAGACATTAAAACCCATAAGCGTGAGTTGATGGACGAAAAGTTAATTGTATGAAAGGGTTTTGACAAGCATAATGTCCACAATGGATATATCCAGTGTGACCACTACATTACCCAAACCCAATACCTTAGATGTTGATCCATCTACATAAGTGACACACATATTGGAAGAATTAGGACTCGTCTCATCAAGCATCTCTTTGCTTCCGGTCATATGACTTGTGCCACCTCTATCAACCACCCATTTTATTCCATTGGAAGCATAGCCCTACAAGAAGTCAATGCTTGTTTTTAGGTACCCATTGTTGAATGGGTCCTCTTTTCTTAGTCACAAGAATCTTAGGAACCCAAATGTCCCAATGGTAATCATCACCATAAGAGGTGCCTACATATTTAGCATATACACGAACATCATAAGATTTCATAAGAACATAGGAAGGATTATATTTTCCTACGAAATCATTGTGAGAGGGTTCATCACCACTCTTACGGACACTTTGCTCCTTCTCTTTTGCCATCTCCCCCTCCTTCACAAAGGTGATCATTTTGGAAGGGGGACTGGGCAAGGTCTTCTTCTTCTTCTTGATCTTGTTCTTCTTCTTTGACTTGGACCTGAATCCAAGTCCTTCTTTAGCCACATTGTCCCTTTGATTTCTCAAGAGGTCATTTAGGCTTTTCTCTCCTTGTATGCAAGAGACAGGGCCTTTCTCAATTGTAGCCTTCAACTTCTTCTTCTCCTCGAGAAGATCTCCATGCTCACGACAAGGGTTAGTAGAACATGAAGCAATACTAGATGACAAGGTTGAAACATATTTTGTTACTTGAGTCTGAAGTTGTTCATGTGACTTTGAAAGAGTAGAGAATTTGCTTAACAAGGCCTCATGTTCCTTCTTGAGTTTCTCAAATCCTTCATTTAGTCTTTCATGAACAACCCCAAACTTGAGCTTTTCCTTTTTAAGCACATTAGTTAATGCAAGAGCATGGCCACGTTCTTTAACAAGTTTAGAGATATTCAAGTTAAACAATTCTTCATGAGAAACATAAGTATCTTCAAGAGTAACTCTTTTCTTTTGCTCTTCCTTAAGAGCATCGGTTAAGGCAGCAATCTCCATGGCGTCCTCCCGAGCATGACCAAACATTTCCGAGATGGAATCATCCCTCTCGTCAATGATATAGAGAGCTTCACCAAGTTGACTCATTAGAGCCTCAACACACGTCTTGTCTTCACCTACTAGGTTATTCAAGCAACTAGTGGAATCCACTATCTGCTTATTAATCTTAAGACTCATCTCATCATCATATGAGGATGCATTAATAGAAGAGAGAATAGTGGGTGGAGAAGTTACCATAGATTATTTAGCCATGAGAGATGTGGTGTTGGTGATGAGCTTGTCCTCATTTGGAGAGTTGAAGAGGGATGTCGGTGAGGAGCTTGATGTAGTGGTATCCACTAGACATGTAGTCTTGGTGACGCGCTTGTTCTCATTGGGAGAGTTGAAGAGAGATGTTGGTGAAGAGGTTGTGGTAGTAGTAGTGGAGGTGGTGGCAATGGCGGCCACACCCACAATCTCTCCATTGTCTTCATCATCACTATCAATCTCATTGTTCTCTTCATATTCTTCACGGGCCACCAACACATATTTTTGTGGCTCCTTCTTGTTGGGGTAGTTCTTGTTTCTGAAGTTCTTGTTTTAAAATTTCTTGACGAAGTTCTTGTTAGGAGTGGGCTTGAACTTGGATTTCAAAATGAGCCTTTCACCATGGTATTCCCTCTTCTCATATGGGCACTCGGCAATGAAATGGTTGGTTTCTCCATGATTGTAACATGATCTCGTCTTGGGTCTTGCACTGGTTGTGGTAGTCCTTGATGGATTTCCTTTTCCTTGGTTCTTCCAAAACCTTCCTGAGACTAGTGCCAATTGTTCATGGAGAGCACACTTGATGTCTTCGTCATCTCCTTCTATCATTTGCAATGAATCAACTTCTTCTTCATAGATATGAGCCTTGGCCTTCAAAGCAAGTGTTGGAGAGTCCATTCTCCGAGAACGAGCAAGAGGATCATCGGTGGTCTTGTTCATGATTCCAAGGGCCACAAACTCATTTAGCACTTCATTGAAGGTCATGGCATAGAAGCCCGCCTATGAGTGAATATTGTTGGCCATTTCTATATGGAAGGGCAAGATGGCTTGCATGAACTTGCGCTTGATCCACTTATCATCCACATCCCTACTACCATGGTCAATCATTCTAATCGAAAGGGCCATGACCCTTTGATAGAGGTCTTCGAGAGACTCATCTTCCTTCCCAACAAAGGCATCGGCTTCATAGTGCATTTTTTCAAACTTGGAGGTTTGAATGCTTTCATTGCCAAGATAGACTCGTTGAAGAGCATTCCAAGATTCCTTGGTGGTGTCATAAGAGTGAATGTGAGTCATTTTATCATGAGACAATGCATCTTGGAGAATGGCCATGGTGGTGGCATTGAGTTGATTGTTGATTTCCTTGGTAGGTGTCATGTTGTAGGGGTCGTCAGGATAGAAACCAAACTCCAAAACCTTCCAAAGAAAGACACTAGAACTTTTCAATTGAGATCGCATTAGATATTGCCAATTGGCGAAGTTAGATTCATCAAGCTTGGGGGGAGGACCACGATGGTTTATATGAGGTGTGGGAGGGGAGCGGCATTATAGCTAGATGGTGGTGGAATACTTCCCATAGACTTAGCTTTATCCTTGTTGGTACCTTCACCGGTGGAGGGATCTTTGATGGGATCTTCCACCGGTTTGGGACCACTTGAATGATCATCAATGGCATCGACAACAACAATTTCCTTCTTCCCTAGGTATAGCTCAAACATGGCTTTCATCTCTTGATGGACCGAATCAATCGATTCGTCAAGCTCTCTCTTAGTGACGGGTGTTACTCCGGGAGTGGTTTCACTCCCCTTCGAGTCACTCATACTTCTCTTAGGTGGTTAAGCCAAAGAAGAGCACCTTGCTCCGATACCAACTGAAAGATTGGTATAAGCGACTAGAGGGGGGTGAATAGGCACTACTCATTTTTAGCTTCTTTTCAAATTAAGTCTAAACACAAAGTAAGTTCTCTAGATGTGCAACTAATTGAGAGAACTTATATGGCAAGCAAGCAAGTAAACAACAATAAGTAAAAGGTAAAGGTAGAAGTAACTGAGAGTAGACACGGAGATGTATTCCCGAAGTTCCTTCCTTTCGAAGGGAAGAACGTCTCCATTGGAGGGGTGGGTGGTACTAAGATCACCAGTGCCACAGAAGGCCTCACTCTATTCTCCCAATCACCCGCCTCATGGCAAGCACCCGTTCCACTATGCGGTGACCTTAAAGGCGGGACTGAAGCCTTTACCAACTTGTTGAGTAGACCTCCACCACACTTGGAGTCTCCCAACATGATCTTGAAGCTTTACAACAAATGCCCAAGCTCAGATACCGACCTCTTCCATCTAGGGTTCAAAGAACCCAAGAGTAAAAAGATCCACAAAGGAAAACAAGGGGGAATCAACTTTTCTTTGGTGAAACCCTAGATCTACACCTCCTCCACGAAATCCCAAAGAATCAAGTATATTGGAGCACTAGGGGAGGAGATCTAGGGAAATTACAGCTCAAGAACAGTGGAGGAGAGAGATAAAAGAGGCAACCTTCTCGTTGGCGGAGAAAGGCCTATTTATACCCTCAAGGCGAATCTTCCTGTTACAGATCGACCCAAGCGGTAGTAACGGTTCCCTAAGTGGTAGTACCGGATGAAAGCAGTACTTCCGATCAGGTACCAGACGCGGTACCAGAAGTGGTCTAGCGCAGAGGCATGGCTTCTGCCTCCCCCGATAGTGACAACTCAATATGAGCGGTGCTTCTGCCAATCAGTAGCACCGGACATAGGAGCGGTACTACCCGTACAGGGTGGTAGTGCCGTCCAGCGGTACCGGGTGAGGAAGAAGAGGAGGCATGGCTCGACAACCAGTTCAGGCTTGTCCGGTACCGCCAAGCAGTACTATCGGTGGTGAGCAGTAGTACCGGATTAAACTTCCGGTACTACTAGACCTCACATAGCATAAGGTTGTGACAACAGGGGAAAATACACCTTGAGATCTCGACCATTGGGAAAGCTCGCAGATTTTGCAATACTGAGTTGATTCCACCCAAACTTTCCAATGCGGACCCCCTCTTGATAGTACGGTGTTCCTATGACTCAAGCAAAAAGCCCTAGGAAAAACTATGTGTTGCTATGGACCTTTTAGAGGGGAACCAAATGTCCTCTCCTACGTAAAAACCTGAGACAAACTTAGCAAACGATTAGTCTGACACATGTGTTATCGTCAAACATCAAAACAACTTAGGATAGGGAATGCCCTTTCAGCTGTGTTACCTCGTACTCGCCGACTCACCACCTTCCCCCACCTCTATAAACACGCTCTGTCAGGACCCCTCCATTGTGTACTCGTCGGCAATACCACGACAATATTGTTTTATGAACTTTATTTCTTAAATCTGAGGGAAGAAGCAATGCTAGTTTCATTGTGGTTGACAATTTCTCCAAAGTCGCTCTTTTCTTCCAGCGAGAGCAAGAATCATCCTCACTTGCAGCTTTTGATCTTGTATCCTAACGATGTGTCTTTTCTTTCTCCTTGATACACCGTGTTTTGTAATTCTTTCAAGAAGTGTTTCTATTCTTTTGTCATGTTTCTCGAGAGCACCGGAGCTATGTTCATCCTATCTTTCACATCTCACAACAATTCTCCAGGTTCGTCGAGTCCATTGTTTCTAGAAGCAAAACATGGACTCCCAACAAGTCTAGCAAGTTTTGTAAGCTATAATTGTCGCACCATTTCATTGTTCATCAACTTGGTAACATGAGGATCACTTTCGTTTCGAACACCCGCCTATCCTTGTGCCTTTTCTTTTTCCTAGGAATCTCGGGGCGAGATTCTTGTTTAGTGGGAGAGAATTGTAGCATCCCAATTATCTAACAATTGCAATTCTACTTTCCTAGTCTATATATTGCTACTTCCTACATATCATTAATTGCATCATTATTATATCATGCTCATGTGACCATGCCACCTTGCATTTGAGCATCATATAAAACCCTTTCATTTGCTTCTTATCTCATATGCATTTATATTGTATCACTTGTAGTTGCCTCTTGATATATTGTATTATTTGCCTCTTGATAAATTGCTTCATGCCCAAGTTGAGTTGGGGCATATCTTTTATTCACTCCGCCACCTCTCTTTGTCACTACCTTATAATTTCACCATCCAAACTATATATGAGCACTTGCATTTCTTTTGATATTATGTCTAGCTCATATGAGTTAAGATGGCTTCACTTCTATTTATACATGCTCCCATATATGATCCCTATTGTTTTCACAATATTAAGTAAGTGGAGCCTCATGGCCACCTTTGCATGCCATGTGGGTAGAATTCCCTTTATTAAGATTCCATATGGTTTTATGTACTATATGCTCATGTATGGTGCTATATTTGGCTACAAGTGATCTAGTGGGAAATGGTCATTTAGCTTTATACATGTGCATATGCTAATTATTTTCATATGTTTGCAAGCTTGTTGTTTGTGTGGAGTTGAATTCAAATTTGAATGCATGTATGGTTTAGATGTCCATATGTACATGTAGTTGTTTTACAACTAGTGATGCGGAATTTATGAATCATGCATGGCCCATGCAAGCTTCCACCACCTTTCCTCCATTTTGTGTTATTTTGAATTGTGAGAAGCTTGCTGAATTTGAATTCAAATAAGTGATCCAATTCAAACAGAGTATAAATAGATACTCTCCTATTTACACCATATATATGCATGTGCCAATTGTATTCTATTTTGTTATCTATTCAAGCCACATATGCATATGTATGGATCTTCCCTATTATCCTACTCATGGCCTCATATGGGTTTCATTCAAACTATTCTAAGTTGCCATGTACTTGTCCACTCTCTAAAATTCTTGTTGGTTTGTAATTCTTTGTTTTTTGCAATCCTTTGTCTCTAGCACATTTGACCATACTTCGTTTTCACAAAGTAGCTCACATGCATGTAAAATCTTAATTGCATGCCACATGTAATAACGACACACCACCTCCACCTATCCTATTGTGTTTATTTGTTTGGTGTTGTTTAAAAAATTCCAAACCTCTTGGGCTTTTGAATTCAAATCAAAACCAACCTAGATCAATCTAGCTAACCTTTTATAACACCACACCTCAACCCATCTACCCTCACCAAGTCCCTAACCGCGGGCATCTACACCACATGGTAGCCATGGCATGTGTGTTAGCCATCTAGCCACATCACTCCATAATATATCTCCCCTCTCTTTCTTTGACCTAATCAGCACCCCACCCCACAGCATCACTCCCATGGTCCCCCTCTCTTTCCCTTTGAGCAAGAAACCGAGAGAGAGAGAAGGAATCACTCGAGCCCTCTCCTCTATTTTTGCAAAAAGGCAACACACCTCCCATGTGCCAACCACTAGATGCAGACCAGCACCAGATCGAGAGCCCAACACCAGCAGCTCTCCTCCCTCTCTTCGTCCACCGCAAGATGGCCATGGCCTAGCTCATGCCATCACTAAACACTAGTTCGTCCAAGAGCCATACTTGAAGTCCTAGAGCATGCTAGGGAAACCCAGGAGTACCCGGAGATTCCTCTATGTCCTCTTCATCATGCAGTACATGGAGCACCGACCAGAGCTCACCAGAAAAGCGTTGCCTCCGCTGGACCCGCTAGCAGCGACAAGCTGCTGGCTGCAAGCTTCCCTTGAGATCGGCAATGTCTCGGTTAGCAGAGCTAGGACGATGACGCCCTGGTAAGCTATTCGACCCCTAGGCTTGGATGTTTCCTCCCTCTCTCCTTCTAGCTCGTTGTCGCTCTGTCGAGGATCCACTATGCGCACCGCCGACCACCTGTAGTAGCCCCGTGCTAGCACGTGCACGCGTGCTAGTAGCCGCCGTGATGCCAACAACAGCCGCTAGCGCCACTTCCCACGTAGCATGCAGATCGTGCAAGCCGACAAAAGCAAGCCTCGCCGTGACACTCTGTTTCCACCCAGTTTCCAATCAGTACAGCATCGATCCGACAAGGATTCTAGAACAAAAGATGTATCCGGATGCCCCCTCGCTGCGCAGGATCAAATGGCTCTCATTTTGGAGACCTGAGCATGAAGAAATAGTCAGTCAAAATCGAGGGTAAATTCATGTTCTTCTGAACTTATCTGAACCCAGTGAGCTCATCCACGTTTTGAGCACATATGTTGTTTTTCTTGAGAAACTTCCTTCTTCAAAGTTGTAGATATTGACAAGATCTACAACTTTCGTTTTACCTCATCTTTGGAAACTCGCTAGATTCGTCGCTATCTTCGTACAAAAATCGACCAAACTCACTAAATTTCTGTCTTTGAAATTCAATTCGGTTCAACCTCCTGGACCTTTTGCTCATAAGCCCCTATGTGTTTTATCATCTCAACCCCACGGTCCCTGTCCCAGCCACGTGTCACCACCTCTCTGGCCGCACGTGAGGTGGTCTCGCGAAGCCCTGTCCCCACCTTGTCATCGATTGTGGGTATGTTCCCATGAGTAAGAAAAGTTCCTGGCGATTTCTAATATAAATAAAATTACAAAAAATTCCATATAATCAAATTAAAACATATATTTTAAAATAATTTGTATTTGCAAAAACATTCAAATTGAAATGTAATTCAAATTTAAATACGAATTCAAACATATCTTCAAATTTGACCAAAGTCAACTCTAACTAGTCAAACCTCTTACTTTTGACTCTATATTAATTGTTTTGCATTTAAATATTGTTTAGAATTCATATTTTCAAATAATACAAATGATATATGTTTTTTAATCAAAAAAAGCCAGGAATCCAAATATGCCATCTAAAATAATTTTTGAGCAATTTAAAATTTCGAATTTATTTAAATGCCATTAAATGCCTTTTCTTAATAAATTCATAACTTTTAAATCCGTAATTCCAAATTCGACAAATAATATGTCTAAATCGATCAGTGTGATGAGCTCGTTCTGATTATCCATTCCAAAATATGAATTGAAGCATGCATCATATAATAATTAAATATTCAGAACTGTTTATGGGAACAAAACATGCCTATATAATTAAATCAAGTGCATTATTATTGTTTCCACACCTCACCCATGCGATGCTATGTTATACCATGTAATTGTGCATCATTCCATCATGGAATACCTTGTTTGCTTTTTGCATTTATTCATATGATTGCGCGCTTTATTTATTATGGCCCTTTGTGTGTCTAGCTTTTATTCCGGGCAAACGCCGGGCAAGGGAATTATCAGGAGAACCAAGAGTACTACCCAGATCCCGGTTACCCTACTGTTGATCTGACAGGCAAGAAATTCAACATTCTTGCATACATATAGCACCTATTCCTATATCTTATGCTTGCATCATTTAGTCATGATTGCATTAAATTAAATCCCAAGTATTGCATAGCCTTTACTTTTAAACCCCACTGAAGCTTATATCCTCAATCCTATGAGCCATTACTACAGGAGTCATTTGAGCCATGCGATTCATATAATTGCATGTGTAGGGTTTGTGTGAGTCTTTGGATAATGAGGTACCTACAACTTAAACTATGTAGTAATGTGATAACTAAAGAAAGAGGCACCGGTGGGCAATAGCTGTTATTTGGTTCTGCCACACTCACTTGTGTCCCATAGGAACCCGAGTACTTGATTCTTGTTCCTTGACTATTCGCACTATTAACATGTGGGAGACTCTATGGATCCCCCTTCGCCTGAGCTAGATTCGCACTTTATTTCTTGGGGCCACAAAGTAGTTTGGGCCTTTATTACTATCATGTACTTATGTCATGCTTTACTGCTTTATTTACTATTGTGCATGGAGCGCTTGTACTATTTAGGACCATGTGCCACATTTCCACTGTATCGGCAAGCCCCGTCACGCTTTTGAGTTCCTAGTCGTTTACAGCCATCGCCACACACCCTGGGTCCATCGCGGAGCCGTCCTTCGTAGCGGGTAGATTATTGGGTTCGGCCCCCTAAAATAATTTATGAATCATGTGAATGCATTGTCGTGACAACTCGTTTCTTTTTATTTGGTTCTTCCTGAGGTTGATCGTGCGTGTGTTGCTATTTGTGCACCCCTGCAGGGTAAATCTTTCTAAAAGACGTGTCCGCGGTTATGGATGACTAGGAGCACCGTTTTTCGATCATATACAAGCATAACTAAAGTACCGCCTTTAATTTGACTAAGATATGACTAGTAAATAGTATAACACTCATGGAATGGTTAATAAAAATACCAACAGATGGGATGTTGTTCTACCTTCTCGTTAGTCAGTGAGAAGGAGGGTGAGCGATGATTAATTATGTTACTTATATCACTACTGTAACTAAATCGCGAGCATCCATCCATATTTGGTTGGTAGGATGTTGTAGCATGTCTCTATAAAACTATTTAGCTATTAACTTTCACTGTAATTGTGTCAGACCCAGGTTGTTCCCTTTAGATGCATTAAGACTTGCCGAGTACCCCTAGGTTCTCACACGATATATGTTAGGGATTTCTATTTTGTTCCCCTGGTTCATTAGTTGTACTCAGTTTTCCCCAGCCGCTTAACATTTCCTGACTTTTGCCCATCTCCTTCTCAGAAACTCATCAAAGAGCTCGAACAGCAGCTGCCGTCAAGTTGACCGTTGGCTGACGTGTGGGGCCACACGGTGTGGGACCACGTGGGGCCATTTGGTCAGGAACACGTTATGCTGACGTATGGGGCCATGCCATGTGGGACTGTGTGGGGCCAGTTTGTTGGGAACGCGTTATCGGAGATGTGGTGTGGGACCATGTGGGGCGCGTTTGGTAGTTACGTGCACCATGTCGCCTAAATTGGAAGTTTTCTTTTTTATTATTTTTATGATTGGCTTTTTTAAGAGCGCCTTTTCCCCTCTCTCTCGCTAACAGTTGTGGTTTTTGCCCCAAAAGGTAGCGAATCTAGAGTATCTTCTCTTTTTATTCATTGTTCCTTTTGTCCCTCGTTTTTCCCAATCTGGTAGCAAATCTAGCCAGCACCATAAATACATTAAGTAAATAGAGTAGATGTAGATAAAGCATCTAATATAGGATATATAGAATATGTAGATAAAGCAACTAATATAGGATATATAGTATGGTACTTAACGAGGTTCAACAATTAGGCTGCTCAGCAGCAGCGGACAAGTTCAACAAATACAATACAAAAGAAGCTGCTTTATAGCAGTAGCAACACAAGATCAATGGCCCCTCATGGCCTCCGCCGGGAGGGCCTCCGCCTACTCCCTCTAGCGCCTCCTCCATTTCTTGCTGCCCAGTGCCTTTACCTTGGGCACATTGGGCTTGATCGGGGGCATGTGACCCTCCTCGGTGGCAACCTTCTAGAGGTTGTGGAGGTGAAGACCGAGCGCCTGATGATTGGCTCTGAAGCCGTGGACATTCACAAACTCGCCGCAGGTCCTCACGTCCTCGGCATGCTTCACGAGGGACTTGAAGTTGGTGGCGTGGAGCCTCCTGGTGCAGAAGGGGCACCTGTAGATTTCGACGGTGAAGAAGTTGTCGTACTTGTCGGACTTTAGCCTCCTCAGCACCTAACGAGTCTTAGTGTCCTTGGACTCGTCGTCGCTGCAGACGTCGTTGCTATCCTCCTTTTGGAAAAAAAAGTGTAGTGCATTAAGGACATGATTGAGATACCTTGATTATCGGGATTGATTATTCGCATAAATTAACCTATTGATATCCCCTGATTATTCCCCAAACCCCAAATCTAAAACCAAATCGAATACGGATCCCAACTACAGATCACTTCTAGTACTAACTAGGGAATCCTTTAACTGCAACTCAGAGGACAAAATAAAATAGGATTGAAATACGATCAAGGGGATTCATCAAAATACGAGATCTAACACAAGAGGATTAGCTACTGTAAAAATACGAACAGCCGAACCCTAATAACATATGATCTAGCATCAAACGATGGGAATGGGGGAAGAACAAGGGAAGGGGAGAAAACCCTAGTTACCTCCGACCATGGGTCGATGATGTTGGTGTCGTAGGGGTTCTTTGGCCTGATGTAATCCTCCTCCTCACAGGTTTCCCAACTGAGCGGGATCTGCCCGAGACCGGCGGGGGCCTCCTCGCCGGCGGCTACGGCAAAAGTGGGGACAGGGGTGTGGACATTGCAGGTGGCTGCCTTCGCTGCATCGACGAGGGATTGTACAGGGACGAGGGCCTCCTTGCCCGCGGGCTTGGAGGCGACGATGGCCACCTCGCCGTTCTTCTCCATCGCCGACGTGGTTGGGGTTTTCCTGGGGGTTTGTAGGTGATGGGATAGTGGAGACTGTTGCATGAGTGAGCGAGTGAGTGAGGAGGCCTCTATAAAGGTGAAGGGAATGGATGTTTCGTTGCACCACCGTGCACGACCACACGTGTCCGCTACCTCCCCGTGCACCTCGACAAGAGTATGGTGTGTCACGTTTTTTCCCTCGTGTCTAACCCTGGTGACTTAATTGTGCTCAGTTGTACCCTCGAGTGTAGCATTGGCAGTTTGGTTGTACTCAGTTTTGCCCACCAGTACTAACACTATCGTGTGCAATATACTCTATTTTACCCTCCACTGGTTGGTCAACAGAGAGTCAAAGAATGGGTTTTAGCTAGCTAATTGAGTCATTTTATGCACAACAAATTCAAAAAGATCAAAACATAGTGGCATCTACCCATGGAGTCTTATTATGTGACCTGCCACCATAAGAAATGTATAGAAATCAAGTTTTAACCTAAATCACCACTTCTCAAATCACTTACTATCTATGAAGGTTTATGGATTTCTACTCAAGCGTCTTCCCAAAACATCCCTCCGCAAAACATAGTTTGTCTGAATGAGGCAATAATTGTCAAACTGATGTATATTTGAATTACAAATAGTTTGATGTATGCAAAGATGTATAAAAGACGCATTTTCCATTTTTTTAAACATATTTATATTTCTATTTGAATCCCTTTGTCAGTTTTTGCCCTTGGTTTTTAAGTTCTACTCAGTTTTCCCCTCTCTCTCTTAGTCACAAACTCTCACACATGTGCTCATCTTGGCTGCTGCACTCTGATTGGTTAAGACAGATGTCACGCGGATCGTTCCCACCAACCGTTGATCCTCTATGATCTAGCGGACAGGATAACTTCTATATCTGACGGGAGCACCCCTCTATCCATGCAAAATAACGAGTTTGCCACCGGTACTTTAACTCCATAAACAAATGATTTTGAATATAATTTGAAGGGAAAGTGTTCAAAGGTGTATAATTTTCGTATATGCAAGTTTGTGCATTACATTCCACTCTATGAAAATAATAATCTCTCAAGATTTTCTTAGCACAACATTATCACATATTAAGTGCAATTTCAAAGAGTTCAAATGTGTATAATTTTCGTATATGCAAGTTTATTAATTACATTCCACTCTATGAAAATGGGGGAGAAAATGATAATCTCTCAAAAAAATTAGCACATCGTTATCACATATTAAGTGCGATTTCATAGTGTTCAAACGTTTATAATTTTTGTATATGCAAGTTTATGCATTATATTTCACTCCATGGAAATGATAAATGATCACGATTTTATTAGGACAACATTACCATGTCCTAAGTGCGATTTCAAAGAGTTCAAAGGTGTATAATTTTCGTATATGCAAGTTTATGCATTACATTTCACTATAAATGATAATCTCTCAAGATTTTGTTAGCACATCATTATCACACATTAAGTGCGATTTCATAGTGATCAAAGGTGTATAATTTTCGTATATCCAAGTTTATGCATAATATTTCACTCCATGAAAATGATAAACTCTCAAGATTTTCTTAGCACAACATTATCATGTCCTAAGTACGATTTCACAACGTTCGAAGGCGTATAATTTTCGTATACGCACGAGGCATAAAGATTTTAGTTTAGGGACCACTTTTCACGCTCTAAAAATGGTAAACTCTCAAGATTTTCCTAGGACAACATTATCATGTCCAAATTGTAATTTTAAAGTGTTCAAGAGTTGTGTCAATTATAAACACTCTTTTACATTAAGAGTTGTATAATTTTTTTAATTTGAAAGTGTTCAAGAGTTGTGTCATTCTCTTATTTCTAATACATTCGTCTCCCTAGATCTCAAAGTTTGACTTTCACCTAATAAATTCACTTGATTGCAGCCAACACATTAACTCGATAAACCAATTAAATCATCATAACAGCTCGCCGCCTGCATTCTCCATAGCAAGCACGCACCCAAATGAGCTCTCGAGTTGCACCAATTGATTGTCCACATTAAGCATATGGTTTTCATTCTCATCCTTAATACAGGTCAAATGGACGACATCATACTGCGACCAGGACGAACAGGAGGCCGAAGTGAATCTAGACAAAGGGTCGCCATCATATGAGAGGGGCCATCGTCGCCGGAGGAGAATAAGAAAGGGGAGGCTGGTTCGGGTCCCATCTTGCAATGCCAACCTAGGTACGCTGTGGGTCCGGGCCTCACATGGATAAGCTGTGGGTCCCATGCTGATCTGGATAAGTGGAGAGAGGGGTCCACTATGGGAACCGATTGAACGCGGCCCCACTTGCCAGCATGTAACGGCAAGGGTCCACTATGGGACCCGACAGAACACGGCCCCACTTGTCAGCACGTAACGGCGAGGGTCCACTACGGGACCTGACTGAACGTGGCCCCACTTGTCAGTATGTAACGGCAAGGCTAACGGATAGCGAGTTTCAGACCGTGTGAGATTTTTGTAGAAGGAGATGGGAAAAAGTGAGGAAAAGTTAAGCGGCTGGGGAAAATTGAGTACAACTAAGGAACCGAGGGCACGGAAATAGAAATCCCTATATGATATTATTCAGATGGACAGGTTTACTCACAAGAAGGTTACTGGGTCGAAGAGACCGATGATGGTGGCAATGACCATCAGGTGTATAGATTCCGGGGATGGAGATCCATGAGATCTATGGGCAGGATGTGCTTATTTTCAGGGCATCTTATGCCAATTTTCTTCTTGTCTGTACTCGGATCTTGTTTTCTGCTTCCGCTTGATACTATGATGTGTGATGTATGAGGATGTATCCTAAACTATTATCTCTATCTAGGATATTTTGATCTTGTCATATGGTGTTGATTATTTCTGTTTCTATTGTTTTATATGGTTTGGCTCTGATGTACTATTGTATGTCGCTGACATACATACTCATTTGTGTATATTTTTGATTGCTTTACCTATCGACTACGCCGCTCGCTCTTTTCACGATGTTCTTGAAAGTGGGTAGGGTGGTTGGCTGGTACCGTGCCATGCTCCTCTTCTACGGGCCTACACGTAGGTGGCCTTGGGCCTTCGCGTTAGAATCCCTTATCCACTTTTGGGTTCATTCCTGGCTTGTTGCTTAGAGCGTAGGGTCCGAGGTATTACACATGCCAAAATTTGACATGTTGATCAAAGTAAGATATTTCTTTATGCGTGTTTCGTAACACTGTTGCACTCAAGGTATGCTACGACTCTACTAGCCTACGAAAGATCCCTATATAGGAAACTCTTGGATTTCACCAATGAGTTGAACATTCGTAGTAGGCAACTCCTATAATGGTTAAAATTATGGCACTCTCATGGTCTGCATTCCAAGAAAAATATGGAACAACCTGTCATGGTATTTCCAACGAGTACACCATGGAGAGGTCCTCACAAAGCATATATAGGGAGGTGCGGTAAGGCAGTGAGTTTGCGGGTACGAGGTGACATAGTTTACCCAGGTTCAGATCCCACGATGGTGCCGGAATCCTACTCTTGCTTCCAATCACTATAATGGCAATACGACGGGTTACAGAGATCATAGGGTTCGTTGTGTGTGAGTTGTATCATTAGTTGTTCCCTAAAGGCTCCCAGAGGTCCAGCTTATAAAGGCGCCAAACCCTAGGGTTATAGGGTAAAGTCCATACTAGACAGGTTACATAGTCCTACACTAATACTGACTAGTCTTGGTGTCTTGTACTCCAAGGCTCTAGCTTCATCTATATAGGTGTCGTAACCTCGCCGGTATTCCAGCACGTGCGTCCTTTCTGGATCCTTGTAACTGGGCCGCGCAGCAGGCCATGGGCCATTCTACCACTTTGGGTCATCCGGGTTATCTAGATTAGAGCTATGCTATGGTGACACCCATTATGCATAGCCCAAACAGTAGCCCCTAGAGAACTTTAAGATATTTCAATGCATTTCTCTTGACTCGTGAATGCTCCATCTTGGTGATGCTGGCAATCTTGGCAAGTAACATCTTTAAGTCCTCCCAATAACACTGCAAATCTCTAGTCTCTCCAGCTTTACTATGTAGCCAGAGAAATGTTGAATCTTCGATCGCTTCTCAACAGTTGGAAACTATCTGACTATTCCAAAGAATCTTCAGACATGACACGTCCACTTTGTTTGTCAGGAGGACGACATAGCGTACAGCCTACGCTACCTTGAGACTCACAAATGGCTAGTTAGACCATCATTGTGATTTTCCCGCGCGAGAAATCTGAAGTGTTAGCAGGAGGTGCGGGGATGTGGTGAAATTACCGTGCATGTTCTACAACACATACTTCCCACTTACTCCATCAGATCTCCACTTGCTCAAATCTTGATATTTGGGTCCTTATAAATATTACTACGGTGGTTACTGTGTATCATTGACCTACCTTTTCCCATTCTTTGCCTTCTTCCTCGTGATAGGAACTGTTTCAAGCTCCCATGCGGCAAACCCTAAACCCCAATTATCTTCCTGATCCTCCCAATCTCTAATGGCAAGCACAAACCATCCCTCGAAGGCAACGCCATCCGGTGCTCAGGTCGAGCCAATCTAGGAGGTCGTGATTCCATCGGAAGGAGTGGTGGTGATAGCCATGGTGGAGGATACCACTAGCAGCAACCAAGAAGTTTATGTGCGTGACCCCACTGAAGAGGAGGAGGAAGGCACAGATGCGGATTCCCATAGAGGTGTGTGGAGGGGCTCCAAGCTCACTACCACCAAGCTTAAGGACATCATCACCGAGGGGTACCTCCCATTGGTGGAGGGACTCGACTAGCGGCTGGTGCCGGCCAGGGAGGTCACTCATTCTCCCCAAGCTAGAGAAAAGGTGTACCTTAAAGCCTAGCTGGTGCGTGGTATTTCCCTTCCCATCTTGAACTTCTTTCTGCAAGTTCTAGAGTACTTCCATGTCCTCTCGCATAACCTTTCTCCAAATAGAATCCTTGTACTCACCAACTTTGTGGCTTTATTGGAGGGATACCTAGGAATTAATCGTAGGATAGACAACTTCATGTACTTCCTCACTATTAAGAGGGAGCCGAGCATTAGCAAGGAAGAACTTGCTAACTATGGGAAAATCAGTTTTAAGATTCGTCCGAACCGGAGGTTTTTTGACATCGTTGGGCATGAATCCATCAAGAATTGGTAGGATACGCCGAATATCCCTCTAGCATATCCTGACTTTGTCAATGGCAATGCTACAAAGTCCACTAACTGGAGGATCAAAGCCATTCTTCCCTCTGACAACAAAGCCTCCTGCATCGTAAGGCGGATAGAGTGTCTCGTTGACACGGGTTTGACCGGCTTGGACCTAGCAATGTGATGGTTCATAAGATGGATTCACCCTCTATAGCAACACTCTAACTTGATGCATAAGTACACTAGAGAATGGAGGGATCCTCTCTGGATTTCAGAAGATAACTTCTCTAGTGACTCCATCAAGATCTGGATGAAGTACATGGTCAAGGTCAAGGACATGAAGCACGACTTCCAGAACACCTACGACATGTTCATGAAAGGCAATTGTCTAGAGGTAACTTATTCCTTGTGTTATTTGTACTCCAAAGTTTTCCAACTTGGTTCCACAAATCATTCTTCTGACTTAACCTTGTACTAGCTCATGGGTTTGGCTGAGGAATACATGGCTCCCAAGGTCTATGACCCCAAGATCAAAGACTTCATGGTCTAGTCGGATGACGAGGCCTACAAGGATAAGCCTGCCCTGACAACAATAAAGCATAAGGGTCCCATCTCTAACAATGTTGATGAGGGCAAGAAGAAAAATAAACCGGAGAGCGAGATCTCCAAGAAATCTACCGCCTCTTTGGAGGCAGAAAAGAGAAAAGTTGCTAACATTCCTTTAACGAAGGCACCTGCTGATGTGTAAGCACTTCTCTTCTTCTTCTTTGTTCTAGCCCTTACTCTTTCTAGTACTTATACTTTAATGTGTATGTTTCATGAAGAGGAGTACATGTGCTTTGAGACGCACCTCCAAGGATGTTGGTACATCCAAGGATATCAGGTACATGCTCTAGAGAAACTAAAGCATGTATCTTGTGTAGAATGAGCGTTCTTGGAGGATTGCCGCCTCTGAAAAGTTTGCCAAACTGAAGGAGTAGAAGGGTAAGGTGCTGAAGGAGTAGAAGGGTAAGGTCGCCTTCTTGAGGGAATAGATCAAGAAGCGTAAGCATCCATCTTCTTTTAAACTCGATCATTATATCCTCATGACTTTATTTTCGAGTACTCATAACTGTTGTTTTGTTCCAACTTGCAGATGTCGTCGCCAAAGGCAAGGAGATTGTAGAACAACCTAAACATACACAACAACTGGATGACGAGAATAAGATTCTGAAGCAGGACCCACAACATGCTGTTAAGATGCATGAAGAAACCATCAAATCCATGCAAGAGTCTACCAACACCGAGATTGAAAAGCTCAAGAAGGAGATTGAACTACTCAAGTCGAGGAATGATGATGTTGAAGGAGATATGCCCTAGAGGCAAATAATAAATGGATTTTATTATCATATCTCAGTTAGTTCGTAATAGTTTCATATTGTGCTATAATTGTATGAAGCGAAAACATTGGTACAGGTGTGGTATGAAATAGACCAAGTCCCTAGTAGCCTCTATTTATACTAATTCATTGTACAACTGATGATCAAGGTTTCCTGATCATGGAGAATTTATGCCAGTTGACAATGGGGTCATATAATGATATGATGGACATTACCCAAAGATAGTTATTGTGACACGGTCAAGTCACATGGTTCATCGTTGCAATAGTTAGAAGCGTAGTATCCTTCTCCTTAGACCGTGAACTATCTCGCGAGGCTTCTTTGATCGCATCAATCGTCATGTCCATAACTGGGTGGCCATAAAGGTGTGTTTCAGGTATTCCAGAGGAATAGTTGAAGCCTATGTATCAAGATCAGGATTTGTTCACCCACGTGATGGGAAGATACACATGGCCGACTTGGAGAGATTACATCCATAATGTTGCAACATGTGACTAGGTCACTGGGATGTAATATCACGGGAACAAGTAAAACAGAACTTGTTATCATTGTGTTGAACACGGCAGTGCCATCGGGGATGGCTTAAGAGGGGACAATAAGAAGCTAGCGGTGGCTACCGCAAATGGGATGGGGCATAAGCACTGCAGACACAGCAAAGTACCCCGGTTCGGAGCCCTCTCGGCGAGGTAACACCCCTACTCCTACAAGGATATACTATCTCACAGGCGTATGCCCAGTACAAGTGATCTTGGAGCTATATCTCTGATGAACTAGTGAGAACTTGAGGTAGAAGATGATCTAGAGAAGTTAAGTCCATCTAACAGTCGCCATGCCCCCCTTATATACTGCTTGGGGTTGCAGGTTACAAGGTTGGCCAACTAGAAGGACCTAGCCGGTGGGCCATAGCGCAATAGTCAGTGCTACAGTGACTAGTCGCTAGAGCTATAGTGGTTAGTTGCCACCTTTACCACGCATATAGCGAGTGTCGCATCCTGTGGCATGGGCGGCACCGCAGCCCAGGCTGACGCAAAGCTGATAACCCGGAGGCGTGGTCTTACTTCAACTATCACACCCTTCGGATCCTCGGTACTAATTCGGAAGTTACCGGATAGAGTTGGCCATCCGGCAGGATCCTCCCGTTGTCCGGCTAGACGAGCCAGCCAGGGAGATCTTGGTTGAGGTCCGATTGAAGTGTCCCAACCGGATGTGGCTTTGTATCCTTTGTCCATCCATCTTGATCCTTCTAGAGCCAGCCTACTCGGCCTGGCTTACCCTATTCGGGTGGTGATCCCCCTGACACTAGTCCCCAAGCACGCTGGGACATCGCCTTGAGCAGAAGTTCTTGCATGCTCCTGACCGAGTAGAAGTAGTTCTTGTTGATACCGACTTGATCCTAACTTATTTGTCTCATCTTGTACCTAACTAGAACTAACCGAATACAGAATCGGTTGACACCTACTAGGTGAAACGTTGATGGAAGCGGTCGATGGGCACATACGGAGCCTTTGGAGGTGACAGGTCGTGCCGCTGAGGTCAGCCCTTGCGTCAGACATGACCAGCAGTTTTGATGCATGGCTTGTCACCTCTGTTTTTTGGTAAACATGCAGACGCACGACTCGTTAACTCCTCCGGAATCTTCTATGCTAGGTCGCGCTGGCGCAAGTGAACTAGAAGTAAACTATCATGGGGGAGGGGAGCGATTGCATGCCACGTGGTGGTGAGAGAGCCGAGGTGCCGTGCTTGTCGTGATGATAAATAGGGGTCTAGGAGTTGGGATTTCCCCCCTCCTTGCACTTTCCCTTCTCTTTGCTTTTGTCGTTGCCTCTATGTTGCTCCTTTTTCTCCCCCACCTTGTGCCGCTAGAAGAAGGTCGTCGGCGCCACCACGAGCCTGCGCGATGACGGGCCCTAGGATCTCCAGTACGGTGCCTCTAGTAGGCATGAATCCTTCGCAATGTGGGGGTTGCTATGGCTCCTTCGTCCGGAGGAGCTCATCGTGAAATATCGGCGGGGCTGATTCCTACCGTCGGGGCGGCTTGTTAAGGCTTGAATCTCGCCAGAGGGGAGCAGGTCCCCAATCCCGTGGCCGGGGAGGTTGTCGTCTTCCTTGCGCAATTTGCTCGCGGGTTTGGCCTACACGCGAGCGACTTCCTCATCAAGCTTTTCTAGTTGTTTGATCTACACCTCCACCACCTTAAGGTGAATGCCATGGGGCAAATCGCGCACCATGCTGCATGCTACAAGTCGTACCTTGGCATTCGCCAAATGCAGCCAACTTTTTGAAGTTTTTCAACTTCAAATCCCAGAAAGTCCACAAGGATGGCCCGCTGGTGGACGCTGGCTACTGCACCATTTTCCCATGGGGGACCTTGCTGCCCTGGCTTAACCTTCCCAACACAATCAATCTTTGGCAGTGCTCGTATTTTACGTGTGCAACGCCACTGAGATCGACTGGATCCGGCTGTAGGTTTTTGCCAATGTTGTTTCCAGCCGGCAGGCTTGGATGATGAAGGGCTGGGGGGCCAGGAGGACATCGACAGGATGTCTGGGAGAGCTCGGTGCGGCAGACGACACGGCAGTCCGGTCGAGGTTGCTGGAGGCGGCGCGTGCGGGGAGCTGGGGTTAGCGGTGCTGGGGCTGGCGAGGACGATGAGGACCACGCGGCGGCACCCGAGCGAAGGCTCACAGCAGAAGTGGTGGCGGCTAGTGTGGCGAGCGGCACGGCACAAGGAGTCCGGTATGGGGAGGCACCTCTGAAGAGGGAGGGGATTGCGGGGCAAATCACAGCATCGGGGATAGGGTAGGTGGGGAGCAGGGACGAGGGGCAGGTCGCATTGGTCGAGGTGGGGCCAGGGGTTGGTGGAGGCGGGTCATGCAGGGAGAGACACGGAAGGTGAGCGGTGTGGGAGCAAGGTGTCGGTGGGGTGGGCCAGCGCATGTGAGGCATGTGCCCTGTGGAAGCAATGCAAGTGGGGTTGCTCGCGGTGTGCCACTGCGTGTAGCACACGTGAGTGTCTTTGCAGGCGATTGGTCAGGTGTTGTGGCTGGGTAGGACAAGGTTAGGGTCCAAGTTAGCTAGGGTTTGGGTTTTGTTAGATTAGATCTAGGGCCAGGATTAGCTGGGGTGGTAGGCTGCTGCTAGTTGGGCCCTTTGGGCCTGTCTGGTGGCATTCTCCCCTAGAACATAAATAGTTTTTATTTCTTTTGTTTAAGAATATACTTTTTGTAAATAGTTTTAGACAAACAAAATATCCGGGTAGACCGACGGTTTTGATTTGAACTAAAGAAGGGGATATCTAGAAACAAAGGTAGGTTTTAGAAAATAGTTTTAAGTTTAAATATGCAGGATGACATGATGATGGTCAAATGCAATGTGGCATCATGACATGAGCATGCGATCATGGAGATGCACAAAATAAAAACAACACATGGTGCTACAATTCGACACCACTAACAATGGATCTCGCCCTCGAGATCCGCCTCATGGTACAGGGAAGAAGGCCAACGATCTGAATCTTCTAGCTTCGTGTAGATATTTGCAACACCACTAACAAATATTTTTGCTCCGTCTTGACATCGTCGACACCACCAACAAGAGGGTGTTTCTCACGTTCGTAGAGGGAACACTCCAGTTGAACAAAGGATGAAGATAAGTATCTCAAAAGATAAGGCCACCTTTAACTTTGATGAAGGGGAGAAAAGATGCAACCTAATCTGCTTCAATATACAAGAGCAAATATATTGAGTAGTCCGCATGGGGGCCAATCCATCATGCACCCAAACTATTACTCCGCACATGTAGTAGATAATCGTGCAACCCATTCTCGGAATTTAGACTAAAGATCTTCACAAGCGATGTTCGGAAACAAAGGATTGATGCAAACTCTTCATAGATGATGTCGTCGTGTTGGGACCACCGGAATATACAACAGAAATCATATGAAAAGACACGGTGATTAGGTTCCGCGATGGTTCCATTGGCATGAAGAACACATGTCCAAGATATACTCCGACTTCACCAATGCTCATCCTTCTCATATGTTTTTCAATGATACGGATACCCGTAAAGAGGCACATATAGCTAAAGAGTTCAAGGAAAAAATATTGGATGAAGGGTACAACAAACGAGATGCAGATTTGATGATTGTAGCTCCACCGTTATACAAGGGAGAGAGAAACCCTAAAGGTACGGTGGAAACCCAACCACGAGAAATCCTAGACTCGAAGAAAAGATAAGAGTAGATTCAAACACAGAGTTAAGAGGAGAATAGCATAGGGGTAAGGAGTAAAAGCAGACCTAATCAGATCTATCCAACTGATTTTGCAAAATAGTTTGACACTCTACATCGGTTGTTAGCTAGGTTATCCTACATGCTAGACCAGTGGGGTCTCACAACTGCTAAGCTCCGATACCACTTTGTAACACCCTCGAATCGTCCCTACGGTAATTTTAGCGCTTCCCGCCAAACCCGCATTGAAATGATTCAAAGATGCCCACTAGACACTTGTGTGCGGGTAGAAAACGAAGTAATACCATTACACAATAGTTCACGATGGAACCCATAGAACATATATATATATAACAGTGACTCAACAAGTCAAGAATACATATATAAAATACAAAGATCCAAATCTCCTTGAAAACGATACAACATCCGAGTACGGATAAGATGCAAATGGGGCTAAGAACCCTGAAGAATAACCAATGGCGTCCATAACCCTGCCTAGGCCAAGCCGGAAGGGTAACCATGCTAACCGTGCTAAAACAAAAGGGGTGCCGACAAAGGGAAAAGGAAAAAAGGGAACGGTTAGTACTGAGGCTAGTACATGGCGAGTCTAAAATTCGGTGGTTCTCGCCTACATAGGTATGGTGGACTGAAGCGGCAGCGAAGCATGCAAACAACAATCTAAAGAGACTCAATTCAACTATTGGATATTAGAGAGGGATAAGAAAGACCTATTCAGATCCAACCTAATAGTAACACCAAAACATACCCATCCTGGCATTCCCCCTCAATACCAAACGAGGAAGTCAAACCGAGGAACTCACACAGTTGGCAACTTTATTCATTCTATTATAGTTGCAGCACTTACTAGTCAGATATATAGCATGAGTCATCCTAATATCATAAGTAGTGGGCAATTTTAGTTAACCATTCCATCATAGTTGCAATACTTACTAGTCAGATATAACTAGCATGATACATCCCAAATCCAGCAGTTGTGCACTTCTATTTACTCATTCCATTGTAGTGAAACTGATTACTAGACATGTAAAAGTCAAATTTAAAGCACTACTTTAGTTATGGTGGTCTATGATCGAGATACTATGCTCCAAGTCGTCCATAACTGTGGACACGGCTTTCAGAAAGGTTTACCTTGTAGGGGTGCACAAATAGCAACACACGCACAATCAACCTCAGAAAAACCAAATAAAAGCCCAATGAGGCTTTCACGATAAAGCAATCACAAGATTCATAAAATATTTCAGGGGGCACAACATTAAGCTACCCGTGACAAAGTTGGCTGGCTCCGAGATGGGCCCAAGGTTTGTGCCCATGGTTGTAAACGACTGGGAACCTGAAAGTGTTACTGGGCTTGTCAATACTGCAAAAACACTCTGTAATTCCTAAACAGTACAGGTGCTCCACGCACAATTGTAAATAAAGCAGTAAAGCATCGCATAAGTACATGATAGTAATAAATCCCCAAACTAGTTTGTGGCCTCAAGAAATAAGAAATGAATAAAGCTCTGGCTAAGGGGATTCATGGTCCCACATGCGGATAGTGCGATAGACAAGGAACAGGTATCAAGTACTCGGGGCCTACGGGACACAAGTGAGCAGTTAAAAACCAAATATTAGCTATTACCCATGGTGCCTCTACATTAGTTATATCTATTCCCAGCATTTTAATTATCCAGTTGAAATTAAATTCATGATCATCTCGACCATTAAACATGTGCCAATCTCCCAACAACGGTAGAACATCGACGATGCAAAGCAGCACCTGAGCAAGAAACTACGACTCGCAAGACCAACTGACTATGATACAACAAGCAATAGGATGTGTCCAAGGCAATATAGGCTGCAGGGGATGTAAATGGTGCACGAGAACTAATGCATCGCAACATAGATAGCAATAGATCAACAAGAAGGAAGTAAAGACTATAAATGCAAAATAGGTAGAAAGGGGGAGAATGCTCGCCTCGGAAAAAAAGCCAAAGGTTCATATCCAAAGAACTTATCGATACTCGCATCAACTCGATGGCCTAATTCATGAAGAAGCAAAGCACTAAAAGAAACACTGGATGCACTATTTAATACTATGGTAGAAGATCTAGCATGTTCATGATATGGTGCATGACATGGCAAAGATGTGGTGCAATTAGGCAATATTAAGCAGAACCAGGGTCCCGATAATTAATTAGAAGGTTCATGTTATTTAGGTACCCCGCAATTTAAATGTTGGATTAACAAGGCAAAACATGGCATCGGTTCGCTACACAAATTTAAATAGAGCCAAATATAAGACTAGAATAGCCCGCATATGGTCTCCATATTTAGTTATGAGTTGAATCGGCATAATGCCCCCAAACCACAAAATATGTATGTGACATGAACAATTTAATGTGCAACAAGATAAATATCATATATTATAAAAATAGGGGTCACGAATAGGGGCCACACACTAGGGTACGACACCGATGGTCTTGGGGTTTGACGGGGTCGGTCTCGATCGTCGGATCCGGGAAGGACAACTTGGCGCGGCGCCGAGTTCGTGATCGGTCTTCGGAGTTCCGGCCATCCAATCCATATTGGCGCGCTCGGGGTCTCGACTTCTTCGGGTCCGTGAAGGAGTTTTCGGTGCTTCGTGTATCAGATATTGGCATCATGGTGGTCGATGGCAAACTTATCGGATGTCATGGTCTTTGGAAGAACTTAGCATGAGGAAAATCATGTAGTCTCGGAGATCCAACGTGAGCAGTGGATCGATGATCTTGGCTTGGTTTCACGTAGATGTGTTAGACTTCACTGGCCCCATCAAGAGTTGAACAAATAGAGGACAAGGGTACTCTTCCGTGCGTAGGGAGTCCTGGAAGGAGAGGCCGGAGCTTAGAGCGCAAGGGGTCCGGGACACGCAGACATGGGTATCTTGGCATCACGGCTGGCAGAGCAGTAGCTACCAGGAAGGAAACGGTCGAAGCATGACACATGGTGGGCCTTGGTCGCGCGCAGAACATGAGTTGACATGGGGTTATCTGCAGGGGCGCAGGAGAACCAGGCGGAGGGCGATGAGGCACATGCACCGTAGAAAGGGCCATGGCGGTGAGCTTGCGGGCCCGATGGAGGGAAGGCGAGGACGCATGGGGGGGCGAGATCGGGGCACGACAAAGAGGGGTCCGTGGAGCGGCGCAGAGGAGGCGTGGTCGACGGACGTAACGGAGAGGCGCAACTTGGCGGGCGGCGATGTCACAGGAGAGCTTGGTGGCGACAACACTGACGGTCTGGGATAGGGTCGCTGGCGGCGGCGTCTGAGGCCGGAGCTTGGCGGCATTGGGCTGGCAAGGACGACAAGGACCACACGCCGGCGCCCGAAAGAAGGCTCGCAGGAGAAGCGGTGGTAGCCGGTGAGGCAAGCAGCGCGGCGCAAGGAGGCCGGCATGGGGAGGCGTCTCTGAATAGGGAGGGGATTGCAGGGCGAATCACGACGTCAGGGATAGAGTAGGTGGGGAGCAGGGATGAGGGGCGGGTCGCATTGGTCGAGGTGGGGCCGGGGGATTGGTGGAGGCGGGTCGTGTAGGGAGAGACGCAGAAGGTGAGCGGGGTGGGGGCAAGGTGTCAGTGGGGTGGGCAAGCACATGCGAGGCATGCGTGTTGCGAAAGCGATACGAGCGGGGTTGCTCACGGTGTGCCGCTGCTTGTAACGCGCGTGACTGCGCTGCACCAGGTGGGTTGGCATGCATGAGGTGGCTAGCTAGGTGTTGTGGCTGGGTGGGACTAGGTTAGGGTCCAAGTTAGCTAGGTTTTGGGTTTTGTTAGATTAGATCTAGGGCTAGGATTAGCCGGGGTGGTAGGCTGCTACCAGCTGGGCCCTTTGGGCCTGGCTGGTGGAGGTCTCCCCCGGAACAAAAATATTTTTTATTTCTTTTGTTTAAGAATAAACTTTTGTAAATAATTTTAGACAAACAAAAGATCCGGGCGAACCGGCGGATTTGATTTGAATTAAAGAGGGGATATCTAGAACAAAGGTAGGTTTTATAAAATAGTTTTAAGTTTAAATATGCATGATGACATGATGATGCTCAAATGCAATGTGGCATGATGAAATGAGCATGCGATCATGGAGATGCACAAAATAAAAACAACACGCGATTTTCTAGTAGTGATTTTACCGGGGTGCTATAGCGGTGTGTTGCACTAACCGAAGCACTAAATCCCTTCTCGAAAAACTCGAGGGTTAACTTTTCGGCTATGATAGCGTCAGAGATTTGCTGATATATGGCGGATCTGGGCAATGCTAATTCTCTCGCTTCTTCCAGCAGATCAACATCATTTTGTTGGGCTTCTTGCACTTTGGCCTCTATGTATTGGGTAACGCTAGGCAAAAAAATTCGAAACGGAGGATGCGACCCCCGGCCTCTGCATCAAAAAAAGATGCATATGGCATTTATTGCTTTATTAAAGATCGATCAACAAAGGAACAACAAAGCATATACATCACCAAACTCGAAGCCACCACACAACATTTACACACTCGACAATGGAGGAAAATCGTGTCAACTGGGCCGCTTTGTGCCCGGAAAGACAACAAAGATACTCCACCATCTAGGGACCGGGAACAACAGCATATCCCGAGGCACCCACTAGGAGAGACGAGAGCATACATCTGGATTAGCTGACTCTTAGGGTGCACCCTGTGTGCACGCCACTGAAGGCGTCGCCGCCATCGAGCCTCTGAGCAATCTTCACAGTTAAGATCCGCATAAAGTTTGTCGCTCCTGCCACCGACACCACCATGGTGCCAGACAGTGACCCCCGCCCTGCACGAGGCCATCATTACGTCCGCCGACGAGACCCCGCTACACCACGCCACCGAGACCCACCGCCATCGGTGTAGAAGATGGAACACTGCTCCACCAGCTAATCCCCTCCAGGCATCTCAGGCTCCAAAACGATGCCCTCAAGAGGGTTAACGACAGTGATGTGCCGCCATCGTCTGATCTGGAAAAATCCCAGATCTAGAGTTTCCCCCAAAGCCTTAAGCATGATGCGGGATTCGTAGCAACGATGCCTTCAACAAGAGAACGACATCCAAGGACGCCGCCATTGTTGGCTCTGACCGACATCGGAGCCTGGCTATTGTCGGACAACCGCCTCACCTCACCCGCACTAAAGCCAAGGGCCAGCGCAGGAGAGGGAGCCGTTTCCACGTCATCCTGCCACCGATCTGCCTGGAGAAGGACCTCCATGTCATGCCCCACATTGGCGCTGCTCCAACGCGCCACCACCACCGGAGACCGGCGGCCACACCACACCCAAGAGCCACCACACCAAGGTGCCTAGTGGAAGCACCACACCCAAGTAGGGAGAATATGGCCCGTACCGATTTCCTTTCGCGGGGGGACAAGGAGGCCTGCCCCGCCACCGATAGTGGTCAGGCTTTGCCCGGCTGCGCCCTGGGGCAGTGGGGGAGGAGGAGATGGAGGTGGGGAGGGGCGGTGGCTGGCGGCTAGGGTTTCACCCTCCTGTCACCTCACGGGGGGTGAGAGGAGGAAGATCATTTGCCCTGATATATATCCCGAAGGATTTCCTGCCCCTCTACCAGATCAACACATCGTTGGAGGACATTAGTAACACTCCTTTTATATAACTCACCATTTATTATGGTATAGGCATTTGCCCTTCTCTTAATTTGTCTAGCGAGAACCTTAGCACTTGGCAAACTGCCATCTTTCAAAAAACTCAGAATTGGCTGCACCCCAGCTAGTACAGCATGGGCCAGGAAAACTACTTCGTCAATTTCCATTGGGTCTACCAAACATAAGTTCTGCCGGGTTTTGCCGAACAGTCCTACGGTTTTGCGAGGCAGTCCCTGAGTTACTCGCAACACTCCCCCAATCAATATCCATTGGGACAACCTCTAACCCTGGTTTTGTAGGGATATGGATTGACTCGGATTCTAGTGATGGGTTAATAGATGGTTTATGGAGGTGCTTGAGAGCTATACCCGGCAGGATTGACTGTCTGGATGAACCGAGTTTCGATAACACATTAGCTACATCATTTTCAGCACGAGGTACATGATGGAATTTGCATCCCTCAAAGTACCCGCTGATTTTCTAAACGTGAAATCTATACAAGGCCATATTTGCTTCAAGGGCATCCCAATTACCAAAACTTGTTGCACTACTAGATCCGAATCACCAAAGCATTGAATATGATGTATCCCAATTTCCTTTGCTACCTTGAGCCCATTCACAAGTGCCTCATATTCGGCTACATTGTTTGATGCGGCAACATGTATTTGCAACACATATCTCAACTTATCTTTCTTGGGTGAGGTAAGGACTATCCCGACGCCTAACCCAGTTTTTGATTTTAACCTATCAAAATTCATTCTCCAATACTTCGAGTCGGGCAAGGGTGGCGCATATTGCATTTCATCCCAATCGACAAAAAAGTCGGCCATTGCTTGAGACTGTATTGCATCTCTCCTATCATATTGTGGGGCATATGGAGCTAACTCGATACCCCATTTGGCGACTCGGCCACTTGTGTCTTTGTTACCCATTATCTCAGATATTGGTGCTTCACATATCACCTTTATAGGGTGTTCCTCAAAATAGTCCTTAAGATTTTTGTCCACCATATAGACGCCATATGTCATATTTTGATAATGTGGGTAATTTTGTTTTGATGCAGAATGTACCTCTCTTAGGTAATGGACTGGTCTCTGCACCGATTTACCCTCTTCATCGCTCTACCACTATCACGGCACTTACGACTCGGTTGGTCGCTTCTATGTAGAGCAACATCGGCTCTTTCGATAGTGGCGAGGCTAACACTGGTCCAGAGGCTAGCATCTTTTTTAACTCATGGAATGCATTATCTGCCTGTGGTGTCCAAATAACTTATACAACTTTTCATCAGCTGGTACAAAGGAAATGCCTTTTCCCCTAGTTGACTGACAAAGCAACTCAGCAAGGCCAGGCACCCAGTGAACTTCTCGACATCATTAAGACACTTTGACAGCTCCATTCTCTCAATGGCACTGATTTTGGTCAGGTTAGCCTCGATACTTCATCTAGACACGAGGAATCCGAGTAACTTCCCGGTCAGGACACCGAAGGTACATTTTTTTGGGTTAAGCTTCATTTGGAGCCTTCTCAAGTTCGTGAATGTTTGCCAGATATCATCTAAGGGAGTATGGATCTCCTTGGTTTCAGTTACCAAATCATCCACATATACTTGCACAATTTTCCAAATCTGATCATGCAAACATTTTTGCATCCACCTTTTATGTGTTGCACCTGCATTACGTAAGCCGAATGGCATGGTGCGATAGCAATAAGCCCCGTATGGGGTAATAAATGAAGTTTTCAGTTGATCAGCTAGGTTTTACGGTATCTGGTGGAAACTACAATACATGTCTACAAATGACAGAAGTTCACAACCAGCGGTCGAATCAATAACTTGATCTATCGTATATAAAGGAAATGGGTCCTTTGGGCATGCCTTGTTCAAATTGGTGTAGTCAATGCACATTTGCCACACCACAAAAACATTCGGATCATCTTTTTTATTCTCAACAAGAACCGTATTAGATAGCCAATCCGGATGAAGCACTTCCATAATAAACCCGGCTGCAAGGAGCCAAGCTATCTCATCACCTATGATTTTTCCCCTATCCTCAGCGAAGCGGCGGAGAGGTTTCTTCACCAGCCTTGCGTCAGGCCTGGCATGCAAAGGGTGCTCAGCCAGCTCCCTCGGAACACCTTGCAGATCCTGTGTGGACCAAGCAAAAATGTCCCGATTCTCATGGAGGAAGCTTGTGAGCTTGCTTTCCTATCTGTCACTCAGGCCCGCACCAATAGTGACAATGTGTTTCGGGAATTGCTCATCCATCTGAACTTTCTTGGTATCCTTAGTCAGCTAGAAAGATATACTCCCATGTGGGTTACTCAGTGCCAGCATATTCAGCTGAGCCGACTGAGCCAGTGCCACAACCTCTGAATCCTCTTTTTCTCATGAGCTATCACCAATGACTTGGCCAGATTTTATCCGACTGAGGAACACTCCATTGAGCGCCTACAATGGTGATGATCCCATTTGGCCTTGGCATCTTCATATTCAAATAGATGATATGAGTACTTGCCATGAACTTGGATATTGCTGGCCTACCCAGCAAAGCATGGTAACAACTATCGAGGTCCATCACTTCAAACAACAAATTTTCCATTCTGTAGTTATCTCTTGTGTTGTATAAGACATCTATTTGGACTTTACCAGTTGGCTCACAGGACAACCCCGACATGATTCCATGGAAGGTAGTGTTAGTCACCTGGAGTGTGTTCTCTGAGATACCCAACTTGTGCATCGTGTATTTGTACAATGTTCTCCTGCTGCCATTGTCAATGAGAACCTTGGAGAACTTCATTCAGATTCGGCCCAATGAATGTTGGGTCAAGAACTAAGGCATATGCCCCAGTCTCGGCATGATCCTGGGGTGATCCCTTATGCTCCAGGTGATCTCCTGACTTGACCAGTACATATAATTCGGCACTGTCGGCATAACCGCGTTGACCTTCATGTGACGCCTTTGCACACTTTGCCTATCAGTTTCCTCTATCGTGAAGATGACATAACTCTGATGGTGCTCTCCATACTCATTCCGAGCTCCTTGGCCGGGGTTTTCGTAGTCCCTTTGATTTTGGTTCCCACTTGATGAACTTCTCTCCTCTCCTGGTTCTCATACCTCTGCGGAGGTGGTGGTGGTAAAATCATTGCTAGAGCATACCCTCCTGTGAGCTTTGGTGGTGGGCGAGGTGCCTAGGGCAGACCCATCTCACCTTGCCCAGCATGCTGCATCCATGCACACTGTCGAGTTGTATGATTCTCCGGATTACTCGGATTCTGCGTGTGAAACTTACACGGCTGATCCAACATAGTCTCGTATGTGTATCTCGGCCTCTCCTGCCACTGTTTCTTCTGCTCAGCACTCCACCGTTTCTTCCCATCGGTTTTCTATGTCCACTATTGGGCACTGTTCTTCTGCCGCTGGCTACCTCCAGCACCCGACTTATCTTGGTTCACAGCAGCAAACTAGTTCAAACCATACCGATAGTCCGGCCTCTCGTCTCTTCTTTTACCTCGGAAATCATTCCTTCGTGATGATCCGGCCCCGTCCCAGGAGTAATCTGCAACCTTGATAGTTTCAGCCAACATAGTTGGCATATCTCTCTGTAGACTTTGCCACAACACACTTGCATGTTGGCACCCTTGTGTAAACCATGCAATTGCATGTGACTCGATTACTCCTTCACATGAGTTACGCAGGGTACACCACTGAGTCAAAAACTCTCGGTTAGTCTCCTTCATCCTCTGTTTACACATCGCCAGGTGATGCAGCCTATTCAGTCTCTTGTACGTACTTGTAAAGTTACTCATAAACATCTCTTCAAAATCTATCCAGCTGTTGGTACTTCCTGTCGGCTGATTATTCAGCCAAACTCTCGCTAGTCCGTCTAGCATCTGAGGTACATATCTCACCGCCCATATGAGATTGCCCTGTGCGATGTGCACAACAATGGCATAGTCAATCAACTAATCTTGTGGCTTAGTGCTACCGTCATATGTCTTTGTCCCCTTGGCCAGCTGAAAATTCGGCACGGGTGGGTCCCTCATAATCTGAGGTCCAAAACACGTAGGACCCGAAGGACCTTGTCCCTCCATCTGTTCCAACATATAGATTCTGTCCAACTTTAACCTTGCATCATCTGCCTGCAAGTTTCTGTTTCCCATCCTCGAACCCATTGCATTCCCCATCATCTGATGATCCGGCCTGGGAAACTGACATTGGCCATAGCCGAATAACCATCATTGTATATGTTTTGTGCTAGGTGAGAATATTGGTGTTGCATAGCTGGTCCAATACTTCATTGTTGCCGAGGTATGTTCTATTACGGTGGATATTGTCCTCCTCCAGCCGAGTTATGACCCGAACGATTCAGGTTATGCTGGCTGGCATTATCGTGCCTAGCATTTCCTTGACTCACATTGCCTTGGCAGAGATTCCCTTGACCACCATTACTTCGGCTTACACTTCCTTAACCAGCATTGCCCTGTACTGCTTTGCCTTTCCTGGCCACCTTTGGGTCATAAGGTACCATGTGTTTGTTCCTTCTACCAGAAGTTGGACCCTCATCTCTTCTCGGACCTACACCTGGTGACGATGTTGCCCCGCTAATCTTGAAGGAGCACCCCCAGCCAAATGAACGACGCAGGAGCCAGCTGCTCTCGCCGGGTTAGTCCTGATCATTTCCTCATTCTGCTGGTTTGCAATGCACACCCGCTCAATGACTCTTTCCTGCTGCCTCTACTGAGCTTTGTTGTATAAAGCATGTATGTTGGCAGTTGCTGCATCTACGGCTCTGAGGTTCTTTGACGGGGTACTATACCTCTGCAAACCCATAGACCGTGGGTCACCCGAAACTACTGACCTAGGAGCACATTCTTTATTCATCTCATTGATGAGGTTCCTTCCTATACTCTTTACACCATTCATACGAGTCGGACTCGTGTTAATCCTATTGGCCTTATTGTACTCATCCAGGGTGATGTTGAACGCTTGCTAAGCCAAAGCTACTTTCTTGGCTCCCTCAAGCACCTTCTGCTAGGTCTCCTCTAGCTCGGCGTGTTCCTAAGCCGGATCTACTATAGGAGCTATAGGAGTAGTCAAATTCTCTATGGCTTGCTAGAGGATATTTAGTGGCCTCTCAAGTGGAGGGAACCTCGAATGAGATACCTTGGGAGTTGTCTCCCCTTCCTCGGCTAGATCTTTGCAAGTGCCAGCCCCTGGCATCGTCATCATCACCTCGACATAGATGGCGGGGAGACTGATACGTGGACCACGAGCTGCGCGGAGAGGAGGATATGCTGCTATATTGACTCGCTGCGGGAACATGCAGGAGACGTTGACCGCGACGTAGACCTTGTGCGTGCCGAAGCTGACGAACTTGTTGTTGCGCGAGAGAGGGTGGTTACCAAAGCTGCCCATGTTGTCGGTGACAAAGTCCAGCGAGCCGAATCGCTGAACCAAGCTAGAGACGAAGCGCTCCCCGATGCGATGAAGTTTCCCATTCGGATGAACACACCAGCTAACACCACTGCTGGCCCAACGGTGGGCGCCAACTGTCATGGTGGTGTCACGGCAGATACCATTGGTAGGCTGCAGATGGCGATGTATGGACACTAGTGGTATCTGGGGAGGGATAGTGCAGTGAATTCGCACACGAAGAACATACACAAACACTCGATATACCCAGGTTCGAGGCTCTCCTAGAGAGAAAAAGCCTCTACTCCTGCCTCTAGATCTTATATTATGATATGTGGACTAGTACAAGTGCTCCTTGAGATGTATCGAGGAGAGCAAGAAGATGAAGTGCTTCTTCCTCTCTCTCCATCTATAGCTTATGTGTATTGCTAATGCACCGCCCCCTCCTTGGATGCCCTGGCTCACCTTATAAAGGGGTAGACAAGTTACACCTAGGGCATACGTGGCCCGAATATTCCACGTATATGCTTGTACCAAATAGAAGCAAGACCAACTCCTTTCCTTAGTCGCGAGCCTCTGCACAGCAACTATCTAGAGCCCACGATGTATGACCTCCAACGGTCAAACATTGTCACGTCCGTGAGCCATTGTTCAGACCTTGTTCTAGAGGCCCTTGTCTCTAGCACTTGTCTCCCAGGAAATCCGAGAGAGAGGGGAAAGCACTGACCTCGGAGCTGGCTCACTCCTTCCTGAGCATGCCAAACCCTGACTCGGCCCTACCCGGATGACTTGTCCAGGAGGATACCTACACACAAGAAACAACATAGATACTATGCTGACATACAATATATGTCGGCCAGGCCCTGCCGGGGTAGCCCGGCCTTGGGTAACTTAGTCGGCCCTCTTATACCTCGGATGACTCGTACCTCAGCTAACTTATACCTCGGTAGACTCTGTCCTTATACCGTAGCTTGACCCTACCTGGGGTCATCCCCCCAACAAAGGTAAATGGATCTTTGGGGAAGGCCTTGTTGAGGCTGGGGTAATCGATGCACATGCTCCATGTCTTGTTTTTCTTTAATACCAACACCGGGTTCACCCACCACTCCGGATGGTATACGCCGATGATGAACCTGGTTGCAAGGAGTCGGGTGATTTCTTCACCAATTGTTTTCATTTTCTCTTCTACTAAGCAGTGGAGAGACAACTTGACCGGCTTTGCGTCCGGCCGGACATGGAGAGAGAGCTTAGCGAGCTTCCTCTGAACACCTGGCATGTCCTTTGGGGAACATGTGAAGATATCCCAATTCTCATAGAGGAAGTCGATGAGCAAACTTTCCTATTTGCTATCGAGGCAATCCCTGACCAGGACGAACTTGTTCGGCTCATCCTTGTTGAGAAAAATCTTCTTGGTTCCCTTGGCCGGATTGAATTGCATTTCCCCAGCTGGCTTAGGCTCGCTAGCCAGCATGTCGGCTTGCGCCAGCACCATGTTCTGCGTGATGACGTGCTTCTCTTCTATGATGATCATGGCTTTGGCCAGCTTCGAGCCGGCGGAAGCGCATTTTATTAACCGTTTGTAGCAGCTGGCAATAGCAATCACTGCCTTAGGCCCGGGAATCTTCATATTGAGGTCTTCGTGGTATGGCACCGCCATGAACTTGGTCAGCGCTGGACACCCGAGATTAGAATGGTAAGTGCTGGAGAGGTTGGCCACCTCAAACCAGATGGCCTCGTGGCAAAAGTTGTCCTCTGCAACGAAGATGACGTCCCACTAGATTTTGCCGATTGGCGAATGAGAAGGGCCTAGATCGGCACCGTGGAAAGAGGTGCCTAGGGTTGAAGCTGAGACATGGTGATGCTGAGCTGGTCCAACAAGCTGCGGTAGAGGAGGTTGATGTTGCTACCGTCGTTGATGAGGATGCGCGAGAATGTGTAGGATTGCTTCTAGGAGATGATGATGGGGTATAGGACCATCACGTATCTGCCTAGATGAGGTAGTACAATCGGTTGGTCTCTCCTTCTCCACGTAATCTCTTGCTCCGAGCAATTCAGGTATTGGGGGATGGGAGCGATAATGGCGTTTTCCTCCGCTTCCTGGCTCGGTGGTGTAGATGTGTTAATTACCCACCGGGTGATGGTAGTCGTCATCATCCTCCTCCTGGTGGTGCTAGCGATCACGGTTGTCCGGTGGGCCACCGGCTGGAGGAGGCGGTGGTGGTGGTGGGAGACCACCGATTTCAGCCATTCTCTTGGTCCATCTACACTGGAGGGTCATGTGCATAGCCTCTTGTTGCCACCGCTATGGAACTTGCATGGCCTAGCAAGCATTGACTCGATGGTGTACTTGGGTCTCGACGGCCGGTCATCTGGATTCTGCCTCTAGCAGCCGGATCCTCCTGGACTATTGGCACCTGCTTGGAGCCATACCAGTTATCCGGCTGATCTTCCTTCCTTTTGCCTTGGAGGTTGTCGTGGCCATGCTGCCTGGAGTTGTGGTGGTGCTCACCCGACTATTGTCGATCCACCAAATTGTCAGCAATAATTTGCCCTTGGTCGTCCACCACAATGGTTTCTTCATCGCAGAGTCAGCGGTGGCGTATTTGTCTGCAATGGCCATGGTTTGGGGATCCGCCGGCTGAGCTTGTGCTTAAGCATGGTGTCGTCTCGGCATCCGTTGGTGAAGAAGTCAATCTCTTGGTGCTCGCTCACCCCTTCATAGGACTTATGCATGCTCGTCCACCGAGTGAGGTAGGCGAGGTTGGACTCGTCCTTGCCCTAAATGCAGAGAGAGAGCTCGCGGGGCCTGCCCAGCCGCTTGTAGGTTGTCAACACCCGGATTTAATCCCAGATGCCCGTTATGCCATACCTCGCAATCCCAGGATTACCATTTTTGCGAGACATAATGGATTGGATATCACAGTACATCATCCATTACAAACCATACATAGGGTCTTACACAAATAAGGATCTCATGATCCAGTCTGAATACGACAAGCAGTGGAAATAAAAGATAAGCGTAGCGGTGGGGTCCATCTTCAGAGGCACAGGCAATGCTGACGAAGGCAGATAGTCCTAGTTATCATAGCCGTCCTACTGGCCATCATCTTGATAGTCTCCTTCATAGTATGGCCATGAGAATAGACATGGACAAAAGCCATGAGTACTCTTTAAGTACTCGCAAACTACCACTAACAAGTAGTATAGTGCTAAGTTAAAGTGCTAAATCTAAGTTTAACTATAAAGTTAAGTTTGAAACCTAAGCTGAGTTCTGAAGCAAAGAAAGATAAAATAAAGTTCTAGAATCACTTAAGTTGGGAAGCTAATATCAAAAACACAACCCTGTTGTGGTCAAGTCAAGATTCATCATTCATTTCATAATTTATTTGGAAAACATCTGACAACGAAACAGTATGGCCATTCCAACTGTCCATAACATGACGCTGACTATTGAATAGTTTGACACTCTGTAGAGGTGGTACACTTTCACCACAAGATTCGATACATCATCGGGGATAACCCTGAATCATCATACTTAGTATGCAGATAATCAAACATAACCTTCCCTTTACACACCCTAGTATAAGCACCTCTCCTATGAGCATGGCCTCCCAACCATGACCATCAGTCATCTTGGGCACTGCATAGGTGGACAACATTGAGAGGTAGCCTCAGCTCAAACCTCTCCCGCGAGGGAACTAATACTAATGCATATAAATTTTTAGCTAAGCCTTACCCAATTCAGGTAGTGTGGTTGTACGGTAAACTTGGAATGGTATCGCATCTGAATCCAACCATCAGTTTTATAAAAAGGGGTTAAGGCTCATGCCTCAACATTTTCATCATCATAAACCAGTTGTGTTTCTCAACACATGTCAAAACATCTCAATAGAATGACTCGTCATTCCAAGGTTTTCACAATTCATTTTCACCAATTGTTCCCATCTAAAGTGACTCAATTTTTGATCTACTCTAAACTACTAAGTTAAGAGTGTTCACTAATGTGGAAAGATGATGGGTTCAATCTCATGCCATAGAATGATAAGCTTAGCTAAATAGGTCAAGTTTTATACTTTTTATGCTACCTTCACAACAAGTAAGGGACTTGGTGTAAACTAAGGGAGGTAAAACTTGTAAAGAAGACTCGGGGTAACTAATAGTCAAAGTAGTATGACTCAAGCATGCTTATAGCTTCTTGGATCAAGTTAACTAGCTTAATTCCAGTTCACTACAATAGCTTGCACTTTTAATGGTGGCTTGCAAGTACAACTTGCAAGGGTTAACTTGGATAGGGCTAGCTTGCCTTGGTTGGTGCAATGGTTGAAGTTTTCTTCTTCTTCTTGGTAGCACTCCTCCTCCTCGTAAGCTTGGTCGGTACTATCTTCTATAAATACATATGGAGTACACAATCACCAAACAATACTTAACTAGTTTACTTAGTACTCTATGGCACACAATTGATGATCTATTATCATCACAAGCATCACAAGTTTTATTCAATAGTTTCCTCCTTTTTATTTTAGAAAAGCAATTTCTACTCATTGAAAAATTAACTAAGATTTAATATTCACCACTTAAAATATGGGATCATGTGGACACCTGTCATCACCACATATTCTAAAATGTGGGAATGAGATTTAAAGGTTGGATCCTAATTACTTTGGTTTAAGTTCATTATTCAATGATTTAAAGTGACTAGAAATGCCTATATAGCATTATTTTGGTACTGGTCCAAAGTCACTGCATGTAAACCTTAATATTATTACTTATTTGGATAGATATGATGAAATGTGATTTTTGAGAGTTGGAATCAACTCAAAACCTATCTTGGTTGATTTTATAAAAATGTTGCGAGGTGCAAATGCTTCTATTTTGTTATTTTTACTAGGAGAGATCTATAACTCTAATTGAATTAAATCCAACGGGCTTAGATAGATCATTTCAATACCTTTCAGGCAAAATTGGTTTCATGCAATTTGCATTTGTCAAACTCTCTGAATTGATTTTCAAATTCAGAGCCAGAACTAAGTTTAAACTAAATAGAAAAATCCAATTTTTAACGGCTGGGCTAGCGCGGAAACAAACATGGGCCAGCTCAGTGGCGCTCCGTGGCGCAGGGGGCGGCTGACAGGCTGGTCCCACTTGTCAGCAAGACCTAAAACCCGAAACGGTATGGAACGATCTGGGCGCTACGATTAGAATAGAGATCAACGGTTGTAACACCCTCGAATCGGCCCTATGCAAGTTTTAGCCCTTTCCGCCAAACCTGCATAGAAACGATTCAAGGACGCCCACCAGGCACTTTCGTGCGGGTGGAAAACAAAGTAATACCATTACACAACAGTCCTCGATGGGACCCACAGAACAGATATATATACAGCACGAGTGAAGGAGTCAAGAATACAAATATACACTACAAAGATCCAAATCACCTTGAAAACGATACAACATCCGAGTAAGGATAAGATGCAAATGGGGCTAAGAGCCCTGAAGAATAACCAATGGCGTCCATAACCCTGCCCAGGCCAAGCCGGAAGGGTAACCCTGCTAACGACGTCGAACTCGTACCTGCTAAACAAAAGGGGTGCCAACAAAGGGAGAAGGGAAAAAGAGGAGCGTTAGTACTGAGGCCAGTACACGGCGAGGCTAGAATTCGGCGGCTCTTGCCTACATATGTATGGTGGACTGAAGCAGCAGTGAAGCATGCACTAAACAACCTATAGAGACTCGATACATCTGTCGGCTATTAGAGAGGGGTAAGAAAGACCTATTCGGAACCAACCTGTTACTAACACCAAACATACCCGTCATGGTATTCCCCCTCGAGACCAAACGAGGAAGTCAAACCGAGGAACTCACACAGTTGGCACTTTTATTCATTCCATTATAGTTGCAGCACTTACTAGTCAGATATAGATATCATGAGTCATCCTGATAGCATAAGTAGTAGGCAGTTTTAGTTAACCATTCAGTGGTAGTTGCAGTACTTACTAGTCAGATACGATCAGCATGTGACATCCCAAACCCAGCAGTTGTTGACACTTTTATTTCATTCCATTGGAGTTGCGATACTTACTAGGCAGGTATAACATGACACGATACACACCAGTTCCACCAGTTGTTGGCACTTTTATTATCCATTCCATTGTAGTGAAGCTGATTACTAGTCACATATTAAGTCAAATTTATAGCACTACTTTAGTTATGCTTGTCTATGATCGAGATACTATGCTCCAAGTCGTCCATAACCGCGGACACGGCTTTCAGAAAGATTTACCCTGCAGGAGTGCACAAATAGCAACACACACACGAACAACCTCAGAAAAACCAAATCAAAACCCAATGAGGCTTTCACGACAAAGCAATCATAGGATTCATAAAACATTTCAGGGGGCCACCCCATTAAGCTACCCGCAACGAAGTTGGCCGGCTCCGAGACGGACCCAAGGTTTGCGCCAATGGCTGTAAACGACTGGGAACCCGAAAGTGTGACTGGGCTTGTCGATACCGCGAAAACACTCCGCATCCTAATAATAACAGTGCTCCACGCACAATCGTAAATAAAGCAGTAAAGCATGGCATAAGTACAGGATAGTAATAAATCCCCAAACTAGTTTGTGGCCCCAAGAAATAAGAAATGAATCAAGCTCTGGCTAAGGGGGATTCATAGACTCTCCCGTATGTGGATAGTGCGAATAGTCAAGGAACAGGTATCAAGTACTCGGGGTCCTACGGGACACAAGTGAGCGTGGAAGAACCAAATAACATTTATTGCCCACCGATGCCTCTGCATTAGTTACATCTAGCAATTTAAGAGTTGTATTTAAAGTCATGATCCTCTCCACCATTAAGCATCTCCACCATTAAGCATGTGTCAACCTTCCAATTATGGTGGAACAACAACGGCGCGAAGCAGCACCTGAGCAAGCAACTATGACTCGCAAGGCCGACTATTTATCAAACAAAAGGCAATAGGATGTGTCCAAGGAAATATTGGGGCTGCAAGGAATATAAATGGTGCACGGAAACTAAAGCATCGCAATACGGGTAGCAATAGATCAACAGGAGGAAGTAAAGACTACAAATGCAAAATAGGTAGAAAGGGGGAGAATGCTCGCCTGGGAAACACTGTCGAAGGATCATATCCGGAGAACTTGTCGATACTCGCATCAACTCATTGGCCTAATCCGTGAAGAAGCAAACACTAGAAGAAACACCGGATGCAATATTTAATACTACGGCAGAAGATCCGGCATGCTTATGATATGATACATGGCATGGCACAAATGCGGTGCAATTAGGCAATATTAAGCGGAATCGGGGTCCCGACAATTAATCAGGTGGTTCAAGTTATTTAGCTACCCCGCAAATTAAATGTTGTCTTAACAAGGCAAAACATGGCATCGGTTCGCTACACAAATTTAGATGGAGCTAATACAAGACTAGAAAAGCCTGCATATGGTCTCCATATTTAATTATGCGGTGAATCGACTATACAACCCCCAAACCACTAAACATGTATGAAATTATGAACAATTTAATATGCAACAACTATATGTAGCATTTATAAAATAGGGATATAGGATCGGGGTCACACATAGGGTTCGGTGATCTTGGTTTCGAGGGTTGACGGGGTTTGGTCTTCGGATCCGGGTAGGAGATCATGGGGTTCCGGCCTCGGTTGTTGACGATGTACTTGGCTCCGGTGTCGGGATGGTTCATTCAACCCAGGAAGGAGAACTTTATGCCCATGGTTTTCGTCTAACTTGTCCTCCAGGAGGTATCTACAGTAGATCAGCAGCCGATGGAAGTATCCTCGAGAACGCTGCCTTGCGCCACGTCATCACTGTTCCCATGCTTCATCAAAACAAAACTAACATGGTGCACCCACCGCATGCCTGTAGACGAGGTAGTACTAGCAGCAGTAGAAATGCATGTACTAACATGTCTACTCGTGCGTGGAGTCACAAGAGGCAGAGCATACACATGCTCTTGGAGCACATCGAACTAGAACTGACCACCGGAGAGAGAGAGCAGGGGTGGGACAACGGACGAGCGGATCGGCGGTGGCCGGGCGCGTGGGGCTCGGGCCTGCACAGCACAGAGGTGGAGAAGCTCGCAGCGGTGTCGAGGACGACGATGTGGTTGGGGACGGAACCGGCGGCGCTGAGCTTGAGGTCCCAGGCGCACGGCGGTGGAGAGGCGGAACGAGGAGGCTCGGGCAGTTCTGTAAGGAGCTCAACCCGAGGCGACGGCTGGAGGTCATTGGCGAGCACGGAGGGCGATCGGAGGTCGTTCGCGAGCATGGAGGGCGACCGGAGGCGGGCTCGCTGGTGGCGGCAGGCGCGGTCGAGGTAGGAAGCGAGCAGCAGGGACGCGGAGGAGAGAAGGGCCGGGGCGGCGGAGCTCCTGGCGAGCCGGCGGCGCGACACCTGAGTATAGGCGGCGTTGCACGGGCTTCAGTGCGGCGCCGGTACCGGTGGAGGCGGGGCGCGGGTCTCCGTGGGTGCAGGCGGCGGTGGGGATCCGCAGGAGAGGCTCCGACGGCCGGGGAAGAACGAGGGGGCGGCGAGGCCCGGGAAGCACGGTGCGACGCAGGGGACCGAGCGACGGCGGCTCGGGAGGAGAGCGATGGGGTGGCGGCGCCAAGCGGGGATAGAGAGGGCGACAGGGAATCGCGAGGAGGATGGAGAGGGTGGGGATCGTGGGGGGTGGTTGGTGATGGGATCGAGGCAGGAGCGGGCTCCGTGGAGCGGTCGGGGTGGGGCCAGGCAAGGAGAGAGGAAGTGTAGGGAGGGCGCGGTGCGGGGGTGTGGCTCCAGGGCGTGCCGCGTGCGTCACGCTAGGCGGGCGGGGTGTCCGTGAGTGTGTTGCCGTGTGGGGCAGCGTGACGGGCAGGGTAGGGCATCGCCCGTGCGACTGGGGAGTGGGGCCAAGCGGCAGCACGGCAGGGTGGAGCGGTCGGCTTGGTTTGCTGCACGCGTTGCAGCGTGTGTGCGTGCGTGGGGTGCTGCGCGCGGGTGTGTGTGCTGGCTGGCGGAGGCGGCTATGTGTGGGTGGTGGTTTAGGCTAGGGATTAGTTAGGGTTTGGAGGTGGCCCGGTGGGCTTTTGGGCCTGGTTGGCTGCCTCCAAAAAAAACAACTTAAACTTTTATTTATTTAAAACGGGGCTTTTGCAAACCGTTTTTAGACAAACCAAAATATTCCGGAGACCGGGTTTTTAGTTTGAAATAAAGGCGGGGTATTTAGAAAACCAAAACTAGGTTTTTTGAAAATAGTTTTGAAACAAACATGCATGATGATGACAATGCTCAAATGCAATGTGGCATGATGACATGAGCATGCGGTCATGATGATGCAATGCACAAAAACACAGCGATTTTCTAGTAGTGAATTTACCCGGGGTGCTACAATGGTCCCACGATGCGTCGACGACAGACTGCGCCAAGATGAGACCGAACCACGAATGGCCAGTGGGGTCTACGGGGCGTGCAGGGCTCTAGCTACTACGGCAAGGCGGGCAAACGAACTGGTGGACGACGGCGAGCTCAGGGACGGTCGAGGCAGCTCCGGGGGTGGTCACAATCAGCGGCGCCCTTCTCCTCTAGAGGCGTCCTGCTCCGGTGAAATTCTGGCGAGCTGCTGCTCCCCTTGCTCCGTCTAGAGGTGTGGGACGGTCAGTGAGGTGAGGGGAGTGGAGTGGTGTGCTTCAAATGGCTGGGGGGTGCCCTCCTTTTATAGGCCCGACGGTGAGACCGAGCGGGATGGGCAGGCGACGGTGGAGACATGGCTATGGCCGGCTAGAGGCATGGCGGAGGGTGGAGATCGATAGGCGGTCTCCTGGCGGTGCTCTAGGAAGTGAATGCGGGCTTAGGGGCGGTGGTATGCAGTCGGGGTGAGCTGGCGCTCTGAGTGGCAGAGGCGACGGTGTCCACGGCGAGCGGTGGTTGTGGTACGTTGGGCGGCGAACGGGCGTGTCCGTCGTGTTCCCTAGGTCGTGGCGAAGCGGTAGGCGCGGGCTGCGATCGAGCGGCGGTCTGTGCACGCATGCCGGGTGCGGCACTCTGGCGCGTGCTCGGCATGGTGCGGTGGCACTAGGCACGGGCTCTCCTCGGTGGTCCACGGCTACGCTTGGCTCGGGCAAGGGACAGAGGGTGGCGGTGAGCTCCTAGCTACCTCCTAGACATGGCGAAAGAGAGGGGAGTGGTCTGCTGAGGCGAGTGCATGGTCGGCCGGCGAGCTAGTGCTCGGGGTGGCTCGGCACTATGGCTAGGGACAAGGGAGATGGGTGCTAATGGCATGGTTAGATCAAGAGGGGACCAAAAGATTAAATGGGGATCAAATGGGGCAAAACCCTGTGCAGAACAGTAAGCTAGGTTTAGAGTTAGATTCTTATCTGCCAAGTGTTTGATTAAATGGCCGCAAGAAATAAACTTTTGAATTTTGAAAAGATTTTTGGTGGATTTGCTAGATAGAAGCTTGAGACTCTGTGGGTGCTTGGGTTTTGAAAATTGAGCTTGTTTGAGTGGTTTTTGAAGAAGTGGGGTCTTCCCATATGAAATAGATTCAATTTTGAACTGTCATTTAAAATTAGCATTTGAAAGATTTTTGCAGATCACAAAGTGGGCCTTGGTACCTCATTATGTGTACTATCAAGGGGTGTAAAGATCCACACATGTTTCTGTTAAGTTTTGAGAACTAGGAATAACCAAAGTAGGCATGAGAGTTAATTTGGCCAAAATGACCATTCACTTCAAATATTCATTTTGAGTTGTTCTTCTTTGGGAAAAGTTTGAGAATGACTTAGATGATGTTTATTTCACCTAAGAAACATTTTACAAGCAATGGATCACAAAACCATGGAAATTAAGATCAATTCCTAAATTAAATACACATACACATGAATGCCTTCATTTTTAATTTGGAAAAGTTTTTGTTAACCCTAATTTTGATGATTTGGATCTTGATAAGCTTGGATTAAAGTTTTGGGATGTTACAAACCTTCCCCCCTTAAACAAAATCTTGTCCCGATATTTACAAAGAAAACTAGGAACTAAAGAGATCTGGGAACTCTGTCCTAATGTAATCTTCGCGCTCCCAAGTGGCTTCCTCCTCGGTATGGTTGATCCACTGAATCTTGAGAAATTTGATACTCCTGGTCCTGGTGGTTCTGTAGGCTTCTTCTAAGATACGGATAGGCACTTCCCGATAGGTCAGGTCATTGTTGATTTCTATGGCTCTGTGATCGATGTTCTTGAAAACTTCAGTCTTCTCGAGCACTTCCAAGCATTTGCGAAGTAACAAGATATGGAACACATTGTGGATGGCTGACATCTCTTCAGGCACTTCCAGCTGATACGATACTTCTCCTCGACGGTTCAGAATTTTGAATGGCCCGATGTATCTGGGGGCTAACTTTCCCTTTAGACTAAAGCGTTGAGTTCCCTTCAATGGTGAAACCTTGAGATATACAAAATCTCTGACATTGAAAGTCAGGTCTCTCCTTATCTTGTCAGCATAACTCTTATGTCTGGATTGAGCGGTCTTGAGGTGTTCACGGACTTTGTGAACCTTCTCTTCTGCTTCTCGGAGAATGTCGGGTCCAAAGATCTGACTCTCTCCTACTTGCGACCAATTCAAAGGGGTACGACACTTTCTTCCGTATAGGAATTCAAATGGTGCCATCTGCAAACTAGCTTGATAACTGTTGTTATATGAGAATTCTGCGAAAGGCAGGCAGTCTTCCCATTTTGATCCGTATTCTAACACACAAGCTCTAAGCATATCCTCAAGGATCTGGTTGACTCTCTCAGTCTGTCCATCTGTTTGCGGGTGATACGCGGTACTAAAGTTCAACTTGGTTCCTAATCCTTCCTGAACTTTCTGCCAAAATCTCGAGATAAACTGGGTTCCTCGATCTGATACGATGGTCTTGGGGGTTCATTGCAGACTAACAATCCTAGCAATGTACAGCTCTGCTAACTTTGCACTCTGGTAGGTTGTCTTGACAGGTATGAAGTGGGCTACCTTGGACAGTCTAGCAACTATGACCCAGATTGAGTCATTTCCCCTACTAGAAGTAGGTAAACCGGTGATAAATTCCATTCCTACGGAATCCCATTTCCATTCCGGAATCTGGAATGGTTGCAACAATCCTGCAGGTCTCTGATATTCTGCTTTGAATCTTTGACAGATGTCACACTTGGCGATGTAGCTTCCGATTTCTCTCTTCATCTTGTGCCACCAAAATTGCTCTTTCAAATCCTAATACATCTTTGTTCCTCCGGGGTGGATAGAATAAAGAGTATCATGAGCTTCCTTCATGATAATTTCCTTCAGCTCTGAATCTGCTGGCACACAGATACGTCCTTTGTACCACAGTACTCCTTCTTCGTCTTCAGTGAATCCAGGTACCTTTCTTGTACCAATACGATGTTTGATTCCGTTGATACTTTCATTTCCCTTTTGGGCTTCCTTGATTTGGCTAATCAAAGTGGGTTGAAGTTCAATGCTAGCTAAGAATCCTTTGCTAACTAATTCAGTCCTGAACTGCTCCAACTCCTCATATAAAATTGGTTGCTTCTCCTTGATCATGGTGTTTAGCCTACACGGCAATCTGCTAAGAGCATCCGCTACCACGTTGGCTTTGCCGGGGTGATAGTGAATGTCAAGGTCATAATCCTTGATTAACTCTATCCATCTCCTTTGTCTCATATTCAGCTCCTTCTGAGTGAAGATATATTTCAAGCTCTTATGATCTGAGTAAATCTCACAGCGATTACCCATCAGATAATGATGCCATGTCTTTAATGCTAGCACTACGGCTGCTAATTCAAGATCATGGGTCGGATAGTTCTGCTCATGCTGCTTCAGTTGTCAAGACAGATACGCGATGACTTTGCCTTCTTGCATCAATACGCATCCTAGACCAATCTTGGATGCGTCACAATACACATCAAACGGCTTCTTGATGTCTGGCGTGATCAAAATTGGGGCTGATATCAATCTCTTCTTCATCTCCTGGAAACTGGCTTCACACTTGTCAGTCCATTCAAACTTCTTGTCCTTCTTCAACAATTGGGTCATGGGTCTGGCGATGCTCGAGAATCCTTCTACGAACTTGCGGTAGTATCCCGCTAATCCGAGAAATGCACGGACTTGGGTTTGAGTGGTTGGGGCTTCCCATTCTTCGACATCTTTGATCTTGGCGGGATCAAAAGAGACTCCTCCAGCAGACACAATATGTCCTAGGAATCCTACTTCTTTCAGCCAAACTCACACTTGCTAAACTTGGCATATAACTGATGCTCTCTCAGGGTTTCTAGGATGATTCGCAGGTGTTGCTCATGCTCTTCTTCTGACTTGGAGTAGATAAGGATGTCATCGATAAACACAACTACAAACTTATCTAAGAAATTCATAAAGATCTTATTCATGAGATTCATGAAGTAAGCAGGGGCATTGGTTAATCCAAAAGACATAACCGTATACTCGTATAAACCATAGCGAGTAGTAAAGGCGGTCTTCGGAATATCTATTGCACGAATCTTAAGTTGGTGATAACCAGTCCTAAGATCAATCTTTGAGAATACCTGGGCTCCAGTCAACTTATCAAATAGATCCTCTATCTTTGGCAAAGGGACTTGTTCTTGATGGTGACGTCATTCAACTTTCTGTAATCTGTACATAGACGATTGCCTCCATCTTTCTTGTCGACGAATAACACCGATGATCTCCATGGCGATGCGCTTGGTTGAATCAAGCCTGTTGCTAACCTGGCATCTAACTGCTTCTTCAGTTCCACTAACTCTGAGGGGTTCATGCTATAGGGTCTCTGGGATATGGGTCCGGTTCCGGGGATTAGTTCGATGATGAACTCAATATCCCTATCTGGGGGCATACCTGGCAATTCATCTGGGAATACGTCGGGGTATTCACAGACTACTCTGACTTGGTCAATGGTGGGTAGAACTAGACTCTTGTTGCACTTGAATTGACGGGGTAAGGTTTCAAAGATATGCTCTACTGTTACTCCCGAACTACTGGTCATGGTGATGGCTTTCTTAGCACAGTCTATCAGTCCTTTATGCCTTGACATCCAGTCCATACCTAGTACTACTTCCAATCCTTTGGTTCCAAGTACAATTAGGTTGGCATAAAAATCTATCCCATGTATTCTGATAGGTTCAGCTTTGCAAATTTTTCTAGCTTTTGTAGTTGAACCAGGGATTTGAACTATCATGACATGCTTCAGGTTGGTTGGGTGAATCTTACTGGTGCATGCAAATTCTTCCGTGACAAATGAATGCGATGCTCCTGAATCAAACAATACTCTTACTAAAACTGAGTTGACAGAAAACATACCCAGCACTACATCTGGCGCTTCCTGGGCTTCTTCTGCGTTCATGTGGAAGAGACGACTGTTGCGGTTGTGAGGGTTCCCCGAGGCAAACCTCCTTCCTGGTTGAACACGACGATGCTGCTGAGCTGGGGCATTCACATTGGCATTGGCGGCAGTCTTCTTGGGACACTAATTGGAGTAGTGACCCTTCACTCCACACTCGAAACAAGTGATCTGGGACTTGTCCTGATTGCTGCGACATTGCACGATTGCTGGAGTGCAGTGTTGTTGTTGTTGTTATTGCTCTTGGGAGGGGCACGGGTGAAATTGTTGGCATTGCTAGAGTTGGTATGGTTTCCTCCGGACTTCACATTGCCTCCGCTACGGTTGGGGTAGCTTGGGCGAGACATTGGGGGTCGGTTGTTCCTGCGTGCATATCCTGGTGAGGTGTTGGGACGGTACTTCTGGTGACTGCTGGATCCAGACTGCTGCATCATACGATGCTTGCGGTTGTCGTTTGCCTGATTAATCTTCCCTTCCATTTGAATGGCAGAGTCGACTAGCTCTTCGAGATCCTGAAAACGGATGTTGACAAGGACAGTCTGCATCTCATCATGCAGTCCGTTCAAGAATCTCTCCTTCTTCTTGGCCTCCGTGTTGATTTCATCCGGTGCATATCTGGCAAGTGACAGGAATCTGTCACGGTACTCCACCACAGTCATTCTCCCTTGCTTCAATTCACAGAATTCATCTCTCATCCTGTTGACGAGACCTTGCGGCACGTGGGTGCGGCTGAACTTGACTTTGAATGCTTCCCATGTCATCACTTGACCATGGTTCATATTGCGGATGCTATTCCACCAAGCTCTTGCATCTCCCGCCAGATAGTGGGTGGCGAAGAGAACTTTCTCATTTTCATCAACTCCTGCAACTTCGAGGTTGTTTTCCATGATGTAACTAAATCGTCAGCATCTAATGGGTTTTCAGATTGGTTGAAGATTGGGGGATTGGTATTCTGAAAATTTTTGAGTTTGGATACATGGTGATCCTGATTTCCATGCCCTTGGTTATTGAGAGCCATCTGGGCGATCTGCTGTAGTGTTGCTAAGTTGGCTTGGCGTTCTTCCATGCTTGCTTCACGGTCGGCGATGAGATTCTGCAAGATCTGCAGCATTGGGTCCTACGACGAGCTTCTCCCTCCTTGGTTTCCACGAGTCCTCTGAAGATTGAGATAGATATAGGGGTAAGAGGGAAATTCTAAGGTTCATGGTTTTGGTTTTTCAAAGCTAAAACTTTGAGTTAGACTCAGGTTTTTCAACTAACTCGATTTTCATTCATGCAAGCAAGCACACGATACAACACACACCACCACAATTAAAGGAAAACAGATGGTTTGAAGAACCATTCTGCAAGCTACGATACGGTGGGACCGATACAACTCATGCTACGACAGTGCCCTAGTGCATCTACTCATCGTCGATGAAGTCGGAGTCCTCATCATCAGTGTAGAAGTCCACAGCATCCTCCTCCAGAAAGTCATCATCATTGCTGAGGTAAGAATCCATGTCTCCCTGGATGTCTTCACCCTCATCTTCTTCTTCCTTGGCTGCAAGCTGAGCTTCCTGCTCCTTGACGGTCTTCTCGAGGTCGGCCACCTTCTTGCAAAGACGGGCGATGGTGCGATCCTTCTTTGCACGCTGGCGGCAAAGAGACTGGCGATCTTGGACGAGCAAAGCAGAAAGTCCGGGCCTTACGGTGCAATGGCACGGTTCTGGTTGGCTAACTCTCTAGCATTGTCCAGTTCCTGCTGTCTGTCATGCAGCAAGAAGTCAAGATTCTCCACTTGACGCCTCAACTCTGGGTGACTTGGCATCTCCATCGACATTCCCATGATGTCACGTCTTGCATAGTGAGCAAAACGGGTTCCTTGGATCTTGTTGACGCTGAGGGCACATAGACGTGCGAGAGCTTCATGCATTGCCCTGGCTAATCCATCTAGCCAGTTGTTCTCTCTCACGGAGAACTGAATTCTCCCAGAAGTTGGCGCTTCAATGCTTCCTCTAAGATCCGCTGTGACTAGCCACTATAGGTCTCCTCCTGGGGGTCCTGGAAGTTAGCTCTAAGAAACTACGGATGTGGGCGTCCCAAGAACTCCGACAGTGAATCCAGATCCCTCTCGAAGATCAGCTGACCTCCATTTCCCAACTGGTAAAACTTGCTGAACTGAGTCTCCATCTACAAGAATTAAGGATGAGGAAATTAGTGAAGTGATCAAGTGTGTCAAATTTTTTAGTAATGTAAGAATTTTGAGGAACATGAATTTTTTGAGAAAGAAAGAATTCCCAAGGATAAGAGAGGAGATAGTTTTTCGTAAATACTCACTTTGGTTTCGAAACTAAGTTTTTGTTCGGACATCCATTCTAACTAGGGTCTCCTATGGTCAGGATGGCTCTGATACCAACTTGTCAACACCCGGATTTTTAATCCCAGATGCCCGTTATGCCATACCGCAATCCGGATTACCATTTTTGCGAGACATAACGGATTGGATATCACAGTACATCATCCATTACAAACCATACATAAGGTCTTACACAAATAAGGATCTCATGATCCAGTCTGAATACAACAAGCAGCGGAAATAAAAGATAAGCGTAGCGGTGGGGTCCATCTTCAGGGGCACAGGCAATGCTGACGAAGGCAGATAGTCCTAGTTATCATAGCCGTCCTGCTGGCCATCATCTTGATAGTCTCCTTCATAGTCTGGCCATGAGAATAGCTAGGGACAAAAGCCATGAGTACTCTTTAAGTACTCGCAAACTACCACTAACAAGTAGTATAGTGCTAAGTTAAAGTGCTAAATCTAAGTTTAACTATAAATTTGAGTTTGAAACCTAAGCTGAGTTCTGAAGCAAAGAAAGATAAAATAAAGTTCTAGAATCACTTAAGTAGGGAAGCTAATATCAAAAACACAACCCTGTTGTGGTCAAGTCAAGATTCATCATTCATTTCATAATTTATTTGGAAAACATCTGACAACGAAACAGTATGGCCATTCCAACTGTCCATAACCGCGGACGCGTCTATTCGAACAGTTTGACACTCTGTAGAGGTGGTACACTTTCACCACAAGATTCGATACATCCGCCGTGGATAACCTGAATCATCATACTTAGTATGCAGATAATCAAACATAACCTTCCCTTTGCACACCCTAGTATAAGCACCTCTCCTATGAGCATGGCCTCCCAACCATGACCATCAGTCATCTTGGGCACTTCATAGGTGGACAACATTGAGAGGTAGCCTCAGCTCAAACCTCTCCCGTGAGGGAACTAATACTAATGCATATAAATTTCCAGCTAAGCCTTACCCAATTAGGTAGTGTGGTTGTACGGTAAACTTGGAATGGTATCGCATCCGAATCCAACCATCTATTTTATAAAAAGGGGTTAAGGCTCATGCCTCAACATTTTCATCATCATAAACAAGTTGTGTTTCTCAACACATGTCAAAACATTTCAATAGAATGACTCGTCATTCCAAGGTTTTCACAATTCATTTTCACCAATTATTCCCATCTAAAGTGACTCAAGTTTTGATATACTCTAAACTACTAAGTTAAGAGTGTTCACTAATGTGGAAAGGTGATGGGTTCAATCTCATGCCATAGAATGACATCTAAAGCTTAGCTAAATAGGTCAAGTTTTATACTTTTTATGCTACCTTCACAACAAGTAAGGGACTTGGTGTAAACTAAGGGAGGTAAAACTTGTAAAGAAGACTTGGGGTAACTAATAGTCAAAGTAGTATGACTCAAGCATGCGTGTAGCATCTTGGATCAAGTTAACTAGCTTAATTCCAGTTCACTACAATAGCTTGCACTTTTAATGGTGGCTTGCAAGTACAACTTGCAAGGGTTAACTTGGATAGGGCTAGCTTGCCTTGGTTGGTGCAATGATTGAAGTTTTCTTCTTCTTCTTGGTAGCACTCCTCCTCCTCGTAAGCTTGGTCGATACTATCTTCTATAAATACATATGCAGTACACAATCACCAAACAATACTTAACTAGTTTACTTAGTACTCTATGGCACACAATTGATGATCTATTATCATCACAAGCATCACAAGTTTTATTCAATAGTTTCCTCCTTTTTATTTTAGAAAAGTAATTTCTACTCATTGAAAAATTAACTAAGATTTAATATTCACCACTTAAAATATGGGATCATGTGGACACCTGTCATCACCACATATTCTAAAATGTTGGAATGAGATTTAAAGGTTGGATCCTAATTACTTTGGTTTAAGTTCATTATTTAATGATTTAAAGTGACTAGAAATGCCTATATAGCATTATTTTGGTACTAGTACGAAGTCACTGCATGTAAACCTTAATATTATTACATATTTGGATAGAAATGATGAAATGTGATTTTTGAGAGTTGGAATCAACTCAAAACCTATCTTGGTTAATTTTATAAAAATGTTGCAAGGTGCAAATGCTTCTATTTTGTTATTTTTACTAGGAGAGATCTATAACTCTAATTGAATTAAATCCAACGGTCTTGGATAGATCATTTCAATACCTTTCAGGCAAAATTGGTTTCATGCAATTTGGATTTGTCAAACTCTCTGAATTGATTTTCAAACTCAGAGCCAGAACTAAGTTTAAACTAAATAGAAAAGTCCAATTTTGAACGGCTGGGCTAGCGTGGGAACGAACATGGGCCGGCCCAGTGGCGCTCCGCGACGTAGGGGGCGGCTGACAGGCTGGTCCCGCTTGTCAGCAAGACCTAAAACCCGAAACGGTATGGAACGATCTGGGTGCTACGATTAGAATAGAGATCAACAGTCCACAATCGTCGTCGATGACGGACTCGTCGCCGGCGAGACCGAACCCTAAACAGCCAGCGGGGTCTACCGGGGATGTACCAGGGCTCCAGCTATTGCGGCGAGGCACGCAAATGAACTGGTGGACGACGGCAAGCTCAAGGACGGTCGAGACAGCTCTAGGGGTGGTCCCAATCAGCGGCGCCCTTCTCCTCTAGAGGCGGCCTGCTCCGGTGAAATTCTGGCGAGCTGCTGCTCCCCTTGCTCCAGCTAGAGGTGTGGGATGGTCAGTGAGGTGAGGGGAGTGGAGTGGTGTGCTTCAAATGACTGGGGGTGCCCTCCTTTTATAGGCCCGACGGTGAGACCGAGCGGGATGGGCAGGCAACGGTGGCGACATGGCTACGGCCGGCTAGAGGCATGGCGGAGGGTGGCGATCGACAGGCGGTCTCCTGGCGGTGCTCTAGGAAGTGAATGCAGGCTTAGGGGCGGTGGTATGCTGTCGGGGCGAGCTGGCGCTCTGAGCGGCAGAGGCGGCAGAGGCGGCGGTGTCCACGGCGAGCGGTGGCTGTGGTGTGTTGGGCGGCGAACGGCCGTGTCCGTCGTGTTCCCTTGGTCGTGACGGAGCGGTAGGCACGAGCTGCGGTCGAGCGACGGTCTGTGCACGCGTGCCGGGTGCGGCGCTCTGGCCCGTGCTCGGCATGGTGCAGTGGCACTGGGCGCGATCTCTCCTCGGTGGTCCACGGCTGCGCTTGGCTCGGCAAGGGACAGAGGGTGGCGGTGAGCTCCTGGCTACCTCCTAGACATGGCCAAAGAGAGGGGAGTGGTCTGCTGAGGCGAGTGCATGGTCGGCCAGCGAGCTAGTGCTCGGGGTGGCTCGACACTGTGGCTAGGGACAAGGGAGATGGGTGCTAATCGCATGGTTAGATCAAGAGGGGACCAAAAGATTAAATGGGGATCAAATGGGGGCAAAACCTTGTGCAGAACAGTAAGCTAGGTTTAGAGTTAGATTCTTGCCAGCCAAGTGTTTGATTAAATGGCCGCAAGAAATAAACTTTTGAATTTTGAAAAGATTTTTTGTGGGTTTGCTAGATAGAAGCTTGAGACTCTGCGGGTGCTTGGGTTTTGAAAATTGAGCTTGTTTGAGTGGTTTTTGAAAAAGTGGGGTCTTCCCACATGAAATAGATTCAATTTTGAACTGTCATTTAAAATTAGCATTTGAAAGATTTTTGCAGATCACAAAGTGGGCCTTGGTACCTCATTATGTGTACTATCAAGGGGTGTAAAGATCCACACATGTTTCTGTTAAGTTTTGAGAACTAGGAATAAACAAAGTAGGCATGAGAGTTAATTTGGCCAAAATGACCATTCACTTCAAATATTCATTTTGAGTTGTTCTTCTTTGGAAAAAGTTTGGGAATGACTTAGATGATGTTTATTTCACCTAAGAAACATTTTACAAGCAATGGATCACGGAACCATGGCAATTCAAATCAATTCCTAAATTAAATGCACATACACATGAATGCCTTCCTTTTTAATTTGGAAAAGTTTTTGTTAACCCTAATTTTGATGATTTGGATCTTGATAAGCTTGGATTAAAGTTTTGGGATGTTACATAGGTGCCGATAAAGTTGCAAACGAGTGCTTCCTCGAAGTCTAGCCAGGAATTGATGTTGTTGTCAAGGAGGCTGTTTAGCCATGGTCTAGCTGAGTCAAGGAGAATGAGGGTGACATAGCACACGGCTACCCGCCTGTTGCCATTTGCGATGCCCACTGCGGTGACGTAATCCACCAACCAGTCTTCCGGTTTGATCGTGCCAATGTACTTTGTTGTGTCCGTGGGGAGCGAAAATCCATTTGGAAACGGCTCATTCCGGATGCATGGTCCGAAACATCTGTGGACCGGCTGGACTTTCTTCTTCCATCACGCGTGACAGGACCAAGAAGTCGATGTGCGCGCGAGCATCTACAGCCTCTGGCAGGTGGGGGCAACCAATCCCGTCATACGGGACACGGGGGGAGCGTTGCTCCTTCCGGCTCCATCGGCAGGTGCCTGATGATACTGTCCTTGGTCGGCTCCGCTAGCCAGGGAGTGGTTCCTACTGGTGACTACCGCCGCGTCGTGCTAGTGCTGCCCGTGGCTGCCTGATCTACCATGCGGGGGGCTATTCTGCCTTGGTCTGTGTAACACCCTCGAATTGGCCTATGCATATTTCAGCGATCCCCACTAAACCTGCATATAAACGTTTCAAAGATGCCCACCAAGCACTTGCATGTGGGTGGAAAACGAAGTAATATCATTACACAATAGTTCACAATGGAACCCAAAGAACATATATATACAACAATGACTCCTCGAGTCAAGAACACAAATATACAGTACAAAGATCCAAATCACCTTGAAAACAATACAACATCCGAGTACGGATAAGAAGCAAATTGAGCTAAGAGCCCTGAAGAATAACCAATGGCATCCATAACCCTGCCCAGGCCAAGCCAGAAGGGTAACCCTGCTAACGACATTAATCTCAAACCTGCTAAAACAGAAGGGGTGCCGACAAAGGGCAAAGGAAAAAGAGAACATTCAGTACCGAGGCCAGTACATGGAAAGTCTAGAATTCGGCGGATCTCGCCTACATAGGTATGGTGGACTGAAGCGGCAGCAAAGCATGCACTATACAACCTATAGAGACTCGATACAATTGGTGGCTATCAGAGAGAGATAAGAAATACCTATGCGGAACCAATCTGATACTAACACCAAACATACACATCCTGGTATTTCCCCCTCGAGACCAAACGAGGAAGTCCTTCCAAGGGAACTCACACGGTTGGCAGTTTTATTCATTCTTTCCATGGTGGTTATCCAACTTATTAGCCATATCAGATACAAATCTAATTACGACAGTAGACTTTAGTTGTAGTTGTCTATGATCGAGAAATAGTGCTCCAAGACATCCATAACCGCAGACATGGCTTTTTGAAAAGATTTAACCCTGCAGGGGTGCACCAAAGTTTCCACATGCACTTCCACCCTTTTTGCTAGATCAATTAACATACTTCCATCGGTATATCGGCGGGGCTTCGGACACGATGCTTTCCTAGACCCAAATCAAGTACATGGGGGGCACCCAAAAGAGCTACCATTACGAGGAATAGCTAATCCTCCTCGTACAGACCCTGAGCTTGCGTGCACTTGTCACGCGAGCAGAGGCCATAGACAATATATTCTCGTGATAGAGTGTCGCACCTACACAAGAGTAATAAATGCTCATCGAGCAACAGGTAAGAAACATGGCATATATGGCATACGTACAGTAGGTAATGTATAAAGCCTGAACTAGTTTTGTGGCCCCTAGCACAGCACTTTGAAATCAGGTAATAAGCCAATAGGGGCGCCCAGACACCCCACATGTGGTTAGCGCACTCAGTCTCGCAACAGGTGTCAAGAACTCGGGTTCTAGGTGGACACAAGTGGGCGGGTAAAAACCAAATAACATCTATTTCCCACCAGTGCCTCTGCATTATATCTATTTCTAGCATTTTAATTGACAAGTTATAATTAAAACCATGTTCATTTCCACCATTAATTATGTGCCAACCTCCCAACAACGGTGGACCAACCACGACGTGAAGCAGCACCTGAGCAAGCAACTACGACTCGCAAGGCCGACTGTCTATCAATTGACATGCAATAGGATGTGTCCAAGGAAATATAGAGGCTAGAAGGAGTATAAACGGTGCACAGAAACTAAAGCATCATAACAAGGATAGCAATAGATCAATAGGAAGATGTAAAGACTATAAATACAAAATAGATAGAAAGGGGGAGAATGCTCGCAAAACACTAAAATAAACACCGGATGCACTACTTAATACTACAGCAAAAGATCCAGCATGATACATGATATGATGCATGACATGGGAAAGATGCGATCCAACTAGGCAATATTAAGAGGAACCGGGGTCCCGACAATTAATTGGAAAATTCAAGTGGTTTAGATACACCGCAATTTAAATGTTGTCTTAATAAGGCAAAATATGACATCGGTTCACTACACAAATTTAAATGGAGGCAATTATAAGACTATAATAGCCCAGATAGTCTCCATATTTAGTTACGAGGTGAATCAACAAAGTAACCCAAACTCACAAAATATGTATGTGAGCATGATGATTTAATTATGCAACAAGATAGATGTCATTTATAAAATAGGATCTCGGGCAAGGGGTCGCACATTTAAGGGCGCGGGTCTTGGTTCGGAGGGGTTCGGGTTCGACTGGAACGGTCTTCGAATTCCGGGGAGAAGAGCTTGGCGTTCCGACGGATTCGGGTTCGAATTCGGGGTCTTCGGTTCCGGGGACCTCAACGCTTCAGGATGAAGATCTTGATGGCCAGCGTCCTTCGATTCACTGTCGGCATACTCGAGGTTGACGGACTTGGTCTTAGGGGCCAGCGGTCCATTGGGCACCATCGGGATGGTGTCGATCTTGCTTGTCACGAAGAGCTTGGAAACATCTTGGTATTAGGAAACACGATCCCACATGCCAACTTCTGAGGGAGTGTGACGAGCTTGGAGAGACCACACAAACATGAACTTCACATACAATAGTACCACATCAACAACTTCATCGGGACAAGCATGGTAAGAACAGGGGCTCAAACATCTCTCTAAAGGAGACACGCTTGCAGCGGAGCAGTCACCAATCTTACAGAGAGGAGGCTGAGGAGCCTTGTTGTGCGTAGGCGCTGCCGAGAGTACCAGCACAGAGAGGAAATGCGGCGGCCTTGTTGTTTGGTGGCCGGGACAAGGACGAGCTCGGGCGATGGGGTCGAGGGAGCAGGTGCCAAAGGCGGGGAGTGGAACAGGAGGGCGTTGGGCCTGCGACAGCGACATGAAGCTCGCGGGGGCCAGAGGACAGTGATGGAGCAGATGGAGCCCTGGCGGACGGGTGGAGAGCTGACCGAGCTCTGGCAGTGAGGAAGGACCACATGGTGATGACATGACCGGGAAGAGGAGGGCGCTAGAGACGCGGGGCTGGGTGTGGAGCTTGGTGGCGGATCGAGCAGGGCGATGGCGGACGAGGCGTGCCGCAGCGTCACGGGCGTCCGGGAAGGAAGGTGCGGACGGGCACGAGCTCTGGCGGCACGGACATCCACATGGTGGACGAGGCATTCCTCGGCGGCACGGACGGCGGCAGCGCCATGGAAGAAAGGTGCTGGGGAGAGGCGTGGAAGCTCGCGGGATCCCGCGGTGGCGAGTGGAGGTTCCGTCGGGGAGGGGCGACATTGGCGGCAGAAAAAGAGGAAGAAGGTGAATGCAGGGTGAGGAACAGGCTGGGATGCAAGGTGAGGTGGGGTCGCGTGCATGCCATGCGAGCAAGTAGAGTATTGCGTGCGCTGCGATCGGGCAATTAGGTGTGATGTGCGCGCGAGCTGGTACGTGTTGGTGTTGTGGTGGGGCCGAGAGTGGGTGTGGTGCTGGAGCGTGTCGTCGATCGGTCAGTTAGGTGGTGCGGGGATGGTCAGGTGCGGGATGGTCGGGTAGGTATGTGTGGCCACTAGGGTTAGGGTTTTGGGGTAAGGTTAGGAATAGAGGGATAGTAGGTGGTTGTGGACTAGGCTTTTGGACCTGATCTGCGGCTGCCTCCCCCTAACAGAACTATTTATTATTTTTGTAAAAAAACCATTTTGAAAATAGTTTCAGACAAACAGAGATATCCGGAACATCGGGGGTTGATTTGAATAAAGAGAGAGGATATTAGTTTAGAAAACAAATTAGGTATTTTAGCAAAATAGTTTCTGGCAAACAATATGCATGCAGATATTACGATGCTCAAATGCAATGTGGCATGATGACATGATCATGCAATCATAATAATGCACAAAATGAAAACAACACATGATTTTCTAGTAGTAGTTTTCCTAGGGTTCTACAATTCGACACCACTAACAATGGATCTCGCCCTCGAGAAACGCCTCATGGTACGGGGAAGAAGGTCGACAATGTGAATCTTCTCGCTTCGTCTAGATCTTTGTGACACCACTAACAAAGATTCTTTCTTCGTCTTGAAATTGGCGACAGCACCAACAGGAGGTTGTTGCTCACGTTCATCGATAGAACACTCCGGTGAAACAAAGATGAAGTTAAAGGCATTAAAGAAAATACCACCTCTAACTTCCGTGGAAGGAGTAAAATTGCATTGATCAACCATTTCAATGTGCAAAGTGAATGATAAAAGTATTGGTATGGTCACGACTCCATCCCGCACTCAAAGCATTACTCTATATATGAATAGAAGAATTATGCAACCAACTCTCGGAATTCAGATTAAAGATCTTGATAACAACATTTGCAAAGCAAAGGAGTGATGCAGGCTCTTCATCAGGTCTCGGGAATAGTGGACGGGAAGAAGGAACTAGTGAGGCTTTCGTTGGTCAAACAATATGCCCTCCTCACTTGAGGAGAGTGAAGGTCATGACTTATTGAAGCAGATAGGTGATGATGTCGTTCGAGAAATACCGAAAGATATAAAGAAAACATTTAGTGACTATTTGGGTCTACTGAATGGTACACCAGAAGAAGATTTCTCAGATAGCATGAAGACTGGATGTTGAAGCACCATTATAAGAGGATGGAAGTGAAACCCTGAGGGTACGACAGAAAACCAAACATGAGAATTCCTGGACTCGAAGAGAAGGTAAGAGAACAGATTCAAAACACATAGAGGTAAGAGGAGAATAGAAGAGGGGTAAGGAGTAAAAATAGACCTAATCAGATGTATCCAACCGATTTTCAAAATAGTTTTGACACTCTATATCGGACGTTAGCTAGGTTATCCTATAGGTTGGGGTATCATAATTGCTGAGCTCTGATACCACTTTGTAACACCCTCGAATAGGCCCTATGCAGATTTCAGTGATTCCCGCCAAACCCACATAGAAACGATTCAAAGATGCCCACCACGCACTTGCGTGCGGTGGAAAACGAAGTAATATCATTACACAGTAGTTCACGATGGAACCCACAGAACATATATATACAACAAGACTCCTCGAGTCAAGAACACAAATATACAGTACAAAGATCCAAATCACCTTGAAAACGATACAACATCCGAGTACGGATAAGATGCAAATTGAGCTAAGAGCCCTGAAGAATAACCAATGGCGTCCATAACCCTGCCTAGGCCAAGCCGGTAGGGTAACCCTACTAACGACACGATCTCAAACCTGCTAAAACAAAAAGAGGTGCCGACAAAGGGGAAAGGGAAAAAGAGAGTGGTTAGTACTGAGGCCAGTACATGGCGAGTCTAGAATTCGGCGGCTCTCGCCTACATAGGTATGGTGGACTGAAGCGGTAGTGAAGCATACGCTATACACCTATAGAGACTCGATACAACTGTAGGTTATCAGAGAGATATAAGAAATAACTATGCTAAACCAATTTTATATTAACACCAAACATACCCATCCTCATATTTCTCCCTTGAGACCAAATTAGGAAGTCCTTCCGAGGGAACTCACACAGTTGATAGTTTTATTCATTCTTACCATGGTGGTTATCCAACTTACTAGCCATATCAGATACAAGTCAAATTACAACAGTAAACTTTAGTTGTAGTTGTCTATGATCGAGAAACTGTGCTCCAAGTCATCCATAACCACGGACATGGCTTTTCGAAAAGATTTAACCCTACAGGGGTGCACCAAATTTTCCACACGCACTTCCACACTTTTTGCCAGAATAATCAACATACTTCCATCGGTATGTCGGGGGGCTTCGGACACGACGCTTTCCCAAAACCAAAGCAAGTACATGGGGGCCACCCAAAAAGAGCTACCCATACAAGGTATAGCTAATCCTCCTCGTACTGACCCTGAGGTTGTGTGTACTTGTCACGCGAGCAGAGGCCATAGATAATATATTTCCGTAGTGATGCACCCACCTCATAAAGAATAAATGCTCATCGAGCAATAGGTAATAAACATGGCATACATGACATAGGTACAGTAGGTAACGTATACAGCCCGAACTAGTTTTGTGGCCCCTACCACGGTACTTCAAAATCAGGTAATAAGCCGATAGGACGCCTAGACACCCCACATGTGGTTAGCGTGCTCAGTCTCGGAACAGGTGTCAAGAACTCGGGTCCTAGGTGGACACAAGTGGGCGTGTAAAAACTAAATAACATTTATTGCCCACCGGTGCCTTTGCATTATATCTATTTCAGCATTTTAATTGACAATTTATAATTAAAACCATGATCATATCCACCGTTAATTATGTGCCAACCTCCCAACAATGGTGGAACAACAACGACGCGAAGAAGCACCTGAGAAAGCAACTACGACTCGTAAGACCGACTGTCAATCAATCAACAGGCAATAGGATATGTCCAAGGCAATATAGAGGCTGTAAGGAGTATAAACGGTGCACGGAAATTAAAGCATCGCAACACGAATATCAATAGATCAACAGGAGGAAGTAAAGACAATAAATACAAAATAGTTAGAAAGGGGGGAAATACGCGCCTAAAAACATTGCCGGAGATACCTTATCCGAAGGAGTTGTTGGTACTCGCATCCACTCAATAGCCTAATCCGTGAAAAAGCAAAACACTAAAAGAAATACCGGATGCAATATTTAATACTACATCAGAAGATCCGGCATGATACATGATATGATGCATGACATGGGAAAAATGTGATGCAACTAGGCAATATTAAACGGAACCCGGGTCCCGACAATTAATTGGAATGTTCAAGTGGTTTAGATACCCCTCAATTTAAATGTTGTCTTAACAATTAAAATATGGCATCAGTTCGCTACACAAATTTAAATGGATGCAATTATAAGACTAGAATAGTCTGGATAGTCTACATATTTAGTTACGAGGTGAATCGACAAAGTAACCCGAACTCACGAAATATGTATGCGAGCATGATGCTTTAATTATGCAACAAGATAGATGTCATTTATAAAATAGGATCTCGGGCAAGGGGTCGCACATTTAAGAGCGTAGGTCTTGATTAGGAGGGGTTCGGGTTCGACAGGAACGGTCTTCCGATTTCGGGGAGACGAGCTTGGCGTTCCGAGGGATTCGGGTTCGAATCCGGGGTCTTCGGTTCCGGAGACCTCAGCGCTTCAGAATGAAGATCTTGATGGTCGGCGACCTTCACTTTCCTGTCGGCATACTCAAGGTTGAAGCACCAGCGGTCCGTCGAGCACCGCAACAATGGTGTCAATCTTGCTTGTCACGAAGAGCTTGGAAAGATCTTGGTATTAGGAAACACGATCCCACATGCCAACTTCTGAGGCGGGGTGACGAGCTTGGCAAGACCACACAAACATCAACTTCACATACAATAGTACCACATCAACAACTTCATCGGAACAAGCGTGGTAAGAACAGGGGCTCAAACATCTCTCTACAAGAGACACGCTTGCAGCGGCGCGGTCACCGATCTTACAAAGAGGAGGCCGAGGAGCCTTTCTGCGCACAGGCGCTACCGAGAGTACCAGCACGGAGAGGAAAGGCGGCGGCCTTGATGTTTGGTGGCCGGGATGAGGATGAGCTTGGGCGATAGGGTCGAGGCAGCAGGTGTCGGCGGCGGGGAATGGAATAGGAGGGCCCCGGGACTACGACGGCGACAGGAAGCTCGTGGGAGATGGAGGACGGTGACGGAGCAGAGGGAGCCCTGGCGGCTGGTCGATGGAGAGCTTGACCGAGCTCTGGCGGCGAGGAAGGACCGCAAGCCGACGACATGACCGGGAAGAGGAGGGAACCGGAGACGCCGGGCTGGGTGTAGATCTTGGCGGCGTATCGAGCGGGCCGACGGCGGACGAGGCATGCCGCAGCGGCGCGGGCGTCCGGGAGCGACGGCAGCATCGCCAGGAAGGAAGGTGCTGGGGCGAGGCGTGGAAGCTCGAGGGATCCCGCGGTGGCTAGCGGAGGTTCTGTCGGGGAGGGGGCGACCTTGGCGGTGGAAAAAGAGGAAGGAGGCGAACGCGGGGTGAGGAACAGGGTGGGATGCGAGGTGAGGTGGGGTCGTGTGCATGCATGAACGGCAGCATGTTCGCGTGCACGTTACTCTGGGCGAAAGGTTAGACGCGACGTGACTCTGGTTAGTGTCGGCGTGTGGCCAGGAGAGGGTGGGGTTGCCGAGGCGTGTCGTCGGTCAGTCGGTTAGGTGCTGCGGGGATGGTCAGGTGCGGGGTGGTCGGGTTGGTATGTGTGGCGGCTAGGGTTAGGGTTTTGGGGTAAGGTTAGGAATACAGGGGTTGTATGTGGCTGCGGACTAGGTTTTTGGGTCTGGTCTGCGGCTGCCTTCCCCAAACAGAACTATTTATTATTTTAATAAAATAAAATATTTTGAAAATAGTTTCAGACAAACAGAGATATTCAGAACATCGGAGTTTGATTTGAATAAAGAGAGGAGATATTAATTTAGAAAACAAACTAGGGATTTTAGAGAAATAGTTTCTGCCAAACAATCTGCATGAAGACATGACGATGCTCAAATGCAATGTGGCATGATGACATTAGCATGCAATCATGATGATGCACAAAATGTTACCACCTACACGCGATTTTCTAGTAGTGGTTTTCTCGAGATGCTACATTCGTTTGCTGAGGAGGCCTGGTGCGCCTACTTGCTACCACCGGAGCTGTGTTCGCCATCCGTGAGGACTTGGTTCTTCCTGTTTCACACTTGGCTGGGACCTGCCTTCGCCTGCCGTTGGTTAGCCATGGCGACAAGGATCTGGACGTGCTCTTGTTGGCGACACAGCTCCAGGCTCTCGAGGTGGACCATCTCTGCAACAGCTACTTCCGCCGCCCTCATTTTCTTGGAGAGAGTGCTGTAGACTGGCTGAGCCGCGGGAGTACGTGGGTTAGCAGCTCAGTCTAGCTCTGAACCGAGGTCGTGGCCTCGATGCTGGACGTGCCGGCTGGTGCCAGGAAAGGGGGTGAAATGTCACATGCCAAAAAAAAATCCTAATTTTGAAATGTGAAATAATTAAAATAACTTGGTAGAATTGTTTGGTTTTTTTGAAATTTCTCAAAGAAAAGAAACTTTTGAATTGAAAATACTCTCAACCTTCATTTCAAAACCATATGTCCTTTTGTCATGACCTAAGTGGCCATATAGGAAAAAGGACATGGATTGATATTGGGTTGTAGGATTGGTGTGCAAGATTTCGAAATTCAAAATGATGTTGCATGCATGATAATCATTGAACTTATACCTAGGAAATAATTCAATTGTCCAAGGAGAGAACCTAAAACCTCCTAATGGGATGATTTCATCCTAAGTACAAAGGATGGATGTCTTGGGTCCATATTGAATTTTTATAGTAACATAGAAGGATTTTAAAAGACCATAGAAACAGCCGCAGGCCTAGCAACGGCCCAAGAAGCAGCCTCAGCCCGCTCCCCCTCTCCTGTGCTGCTAAAGCTAGGGGCTCACCCCACCATCCCCTTCCTCTCGCGGCTGGAGACCAAGCCGAGCACGAGGTCAACCCCGATCGGCCCCCACCGCAAAATTCGGTGAATTCGTTCGGATTTTTGCCCTGTTCCGCGCGCTCTGACCCTCACATAATCTCCCTGCATTGTTTCCGTGATTTTTTCAATCTATTGGAACCCTAGCGCTGCCCAAGCCGATCTAACCAGAGCTCTGCCGCCACCGCCTTGGAGGGTACACGCCACCGTCGACTCAGGCCACCCTAATCCTAGCTCCCTGTCTCATTGTGACCGCCACGGAGGACCATGTTGTCCCACTAATTCTTCCCCTTTGCATCGCAGTCAATCACCGCCAATTCCTCGTCGTTGCTCTCTCTGGAGTCAGGGACGAGAGCCGCTGCAGTGAGCTCTGGAGCAAGGAGGAGGAGGGCCTAGAAGCTACTAGAAGAACCATCACTTCACGTCACACCTTGTCGTCAAGTTCCCCATCACAAGCGACATCCATAAGTGCTCGCCACCATCACTATCCGCCGCTCGCCGCCGTCCACGTTGCCTAGGCTAGCGAGCTCGCAATATTTGATTCACATCCATTGGATCGAAGACATACGCTATAGATTAAAAGGTCCGTGAAAGGTACCGTCCACTCACGTGCCGATACGTAGTCATGTAGTCAGCGCCAGGTCAGCTCCGCGTCAGCCCTCGAGCACAGTCAGTAGCTGACTCAGCATTACCCACTCAGTCGAATTAATTAATTCTTAAAATTCCGGATTTCAAAGAGATATTATAAAAATCATAGAAAAATATTTACATGTCAAAATTTAATATATAATATACCGTTAGATTTATAAAAACATGAAGAATGTTAATATGCTTTTATATCATAGTATAAATTTACTGTAGTAATTTAATTAGTATGAATACCCTTTTTGGAGTAAATGAATCATAGTCAATTAATTATAGATTAGAAAAAATACAAATAATTTGTATACGGATTCCTATTTTCATGTAGAATACTCTACTAGTCTCGCCTTAGATCTAAGTTTTAACGAATAAAAGATTTTAAATGATTTAAACTCCTTTATTGGTATTTAAATCATAGGAAATTATCCAAGACTCCAAAAATAGTAAAACCAATTTTCACTGTTTTGTTTTGACAATAGCTATCCATTTAAATTGTAAACAACATTATAGGGTATGGTTAAAATATAAATTCTTGCACAAAGCTATAAACCCATTGCAATAGTAATTAAATATTAGAAAAAGATTTACAACTCTTTTTTAGGTGGTTCCAATTGTTACTAGCTCTAAATTGAATTACCTATACAGTAGTATTTAATTCATCATTAATACTACAGTTATATCAGAAGTTAAATTAAGGTGAGTTAAACCCTATTAAATTAATATAGCTTTAATAATAAATGCTTAAATGCATTAAAACCTTTTCCATGTGCATAATATGGTATAGTAATGTCCAGTGAACTAAATACAACCTTGTGACCTATTAAATCGTCATGCATGTATTTTGTTCATCATTGTTTAATTGTATTGTTGCATTGTTGCACAATTGCGATATTTTGAATGGTGTGTTTGTTGTGCCTTTGTTTCAAATGTTAGAATGCGATGATTGCAACTACGATGATTGCAAATACTATGATTGCAAGTGAAGGAACTGCGATGAGTGTCCAAACAACTTCATAAACTAAAGGCAAGTGGTTCTACATAAATGTCCGACTTATTTTTCCTATGCATTGTAGCTCTATTTTTTATAGTTGTATGTATAGGAATATTATTGCTATGCTATGTCCTACTATTATTGTAGTACTCCTTGTAGGTGAGCCACCGTATGGTAGACGTTCTTAGATGTGCTACTTAGACGAGGTGGGACTATACCATGATGAGCCTTGATTTCGAAAGCAATTTTTTTTTGAAAACAAAAATGGCTTAATTAATGAATCACCTGAGTGTGATGGGATTGATATTTATGGATGGTATAATGTGGAAAGGCACCCAAGCCTCGGAGGAATGTTTAGTTTCTTTGTGTTGTAGCTTTCGTGTGCAATCATGTGCCAGTAAAAAATGGGTAGCTGCTTAGACTTAGTAGGTCGTGGTGAACCGAACCCTTCGTATCGAGAGATGTAGTGAATGGTAGGTTGATACGTTGCATGGATGGGTTTGGGAAACTACTTCCTGAATTATCTCTTCTTTGACTTCTCCCTATCATAACACAACTAGATTTAATAACACAACTAGATTTATGGGTGCATCTTGGCGCATGACCCCCGTGATTTTTTCACTATGTTGCAATAATAATAATCAAGCGGGGTAAAACACATTTGTTGTGCAACTGTCAAAAAAATCATCTTCTACGGAGGAACAAGTAAGGAACAAGTAATGAAATGTGATCACACATTCGTCATGAACAATGATAGATTTCGTAGTGCAGCATCTGTTGTGCAATAACCAAGTTTGTGCAACCATCAATGGCCATGGTATTGTGCAATAACCAAGTTGGTGCAACCGCCAGTAGAAATGGCAAATTCCATATATCCTACCCTCACATGGACAACATTAGTAAAAGATAGATAGACCTACATAGACCCCAAGACCCAAGTTAGAAACTTCACATAACGTTCCTTTTACATGACTCTTACAGGATGACAATTAATAACCTACTACCTACCTTCTCCTTGGAGTACGCAAATCTGGAAATGTACTCAATGACATTGAGAATTACACACTTGTAGGTAACTGATGCATCAAGAAAATGTTGTTTGCTAGACTCATCTACACTGATGTCCTCAAAGACTAACCATTCTGAAAAACGTGGATCCACTGGACCTATCTCAAAGATAGGATTCACATTAAGTGTTGTCAGACCAAACGGAGTCACGTATTTGTTCATACCACCTCGTATAATCTCACACATACACACAAAAAAAGATAATGAAATTACTGGAATTTCTCAAGCACACCGCCATCCCAATGCTGTCAGGTTCTCTTGCATTAATGGATCTAGTTTGTTGTGACTGGTTGTTTGGGTTCACCGTTGGAACAAGAGGTCCGGTAGACAACTATGAGATACCGGGCACATTTAAAATCTACTATAATACAAGTATTGAAAAGTGTAGACAAGAAGAAAGGCAATTACTTTAGCTTAAGGAATCCACTCTTTTCAATTGCTCCACAAATGAAACTTCACCGTCACCTTGGGAGAAGTGCATATCACAAGTACTCAAATATGCCCCCCTTCAGCAAATACTGGAAGAACTTTGGAACCTCTTCTTAGATTCTTAGTGTCACAATTCCCCGTGTTCTCTATTCTAGGAATAGTTCTTGCGACTTCATTTGCAATCTTTTACCACTCAGGAGTGCCTTCTTCAATCTACACATGTTGTACAAATTGTCGACAATAGATCTTTAACATAGAAATTTAGAAAAATACATTGATTAACGTGTGGAGTTGAGGTCGTTCAGAGCCTGCCAGGGAAGCTTATTTTTCATGTCTGGAAATTTGCATCTTCTGGAGTATCTTCAATTGATCTGGTCAGTCTATCTATGCAGTCATGATATTTTTGGTAGGATTTTCCTATCCACACTCCTCCAGTATGGGAGCTTATAGTATCTCACAAATCAATATTTTCTTCTGTCTTGTGGCTAACGATAGGCATCAGGAGAAGAGGTTAGGTTGATGACATCAGTTGTTTATTATTCCCTACTTGTTCTTTGACTATGTGTTGACTAAAAACTTTATGTCATGTTTAATAGTGATTGACTCATGTAGCATGGATGTTTTATAGAGCTTACATAAGCTAAATAATGTTATGCGTTTTCATGGGTGTTGCTAGAGAAGAATACTGCGCGGATGAAACCGATGAAGTGATAGGATATTCTATGCAAGCATGCACAACCTTAACCGATAGAACGTTGTATTATATGAGTGGAGGAGAGAGGTGAACTAATGAGGAACCTAGGTGGTCAAAATGGGCACTGAAGATGATCTAAGTCCCATGCGACAAAGTTAATCATTATGTAGATACATGGGATGTGCTTGTCCCTATTCACTATCCGACAAAAACATTTAATAGTAGAAAATAATATGTTTCCTGCATACACCTTAAACTTCGGTCTAGCGTAGATAAATCCATCCGAGTATGAGATCCTACATATGGTAAAACTCATGTTGGTTTAATTGATGCAGAGAAGACGGAGGTCCAACCCTTTTTTCTAACACAAATACCTTATAGATCTCCTAGATTAACATATGCGTGTAAAATGGGGTTCTAGGACACATAAGAAGGATAGCCTTATTTATAAATGCTGCAAAGAATGTTTCATTTAGACCTTGGATTTAAAGTGAAACCATTAATCATGAAGTAGGTCATACCTTTCCAAGTAAGCAATTTCCAGAGGTTGGTAAGTAAGCAAGGGGCCTCTGCTGAAGAAAACTTCACACAGCTTTAGAGACTCATGACTTGTCTCGCTGAATTTCTTTTCCCTTTCATTCCATATATTAAGAATTCTGGCCGACGGTGCAGTTCCCATTATACCAAGATGAGTTAAACCCGAAAAATAAACACCTAATATACACGAAATGGAGCTATTGAATGATCTAAAGTTGAACGTTTCATTCAGGACAATAGCAGGAACTCTTACCAAGAATCTGAGGGGACTATGCATAAATTCCTTCAAAATACAAAATGGCTTTTCTTGCACTCGGGAAGTGGCCTGTTAAGAATCCACCTCCATTCTCCCTTTCGAATATTCTAGTATAACTCCACTCTTCACCAGGAAGCGGACCAAGGTTGGAGATCTCTACCGCAAGAAGATCACCGGGTAAACCTAGGACCCCTTCAGCATCAACTATTCTAAAGGGGACACTATAATACTGAGTCGGTGAAAAATACATATTTAGTTTGGGACCAGTTTTGTTTCTAATGACAGTGCTGCAATAAAAAGAACATCAAACAAAAACTCTTGCATAAAGAAAAACGTCTAGTTACAATTGTGAGATCCAGAAACTTTATATCATCTGCAGAGTAATCATCTCTAACCTGTCCTCCAGTCCAATCGACCATCTCAACATGGAATAATATCCCTTCAGTTATATCAGCAATAGGAAAACAAAGGGAAACTGAGTTGCTACAACTAATCGTAACATGCCGCTCTGGAACCACGACATAAGTAAAAGCATGTTGAGATATCCATAAATAGACTGTTTATTCAAAAATAACAGCACGACAATAAAATTTAAACAAAGTGGCGGAACTTGATATTGGTCAAAACTGGTAGCTGCATTTTCATGAAACTTTACTCAGAAATTCAGAGAAGGAAATTGGACAATAAATGTTAAAGATTGAACTTTAAGAAGGGGAAGATCTATGCACAGAAGGGGAAGATCTATGCAAGTTTTCTTGAAGAGCTACACACACAAACGAGATAAACACTGTAACTTATAAAGTGAAGTATTTACATGGTCACAGAAAACGAGTCTGAATAAAAGCCACAAGACACAAAACTGGACTAATTTTGCCACACGAACTATAAGGCTTGGTCTACTTTGTCATTGCAAAGGTTGGAGTGGCAGAACTATGGCCTCATGATTGAATGGCATAATTAGTGAAACTATGTTGTAATAAACATGGGATATACGATGGAACCAACTAAACCGAAAACCACAAAGATACTCGCGTCCACTCTATTAAATCCATTGAAAAAATACTGAGCATACCTTATGGAAAGAAATCACGCACTACCATGTATTAAATCCTGAAAACACAAATACTGTACTAATCAGTATACATGTAAGCTCAAAGAAACCTAGAAAATAAACCAGAATAATCTATGAACAAAAAAGAACATTCTAGACTGGGTATTAGACATAAGTTATATGAGTAAAAAATAACCTGAAGCAGGAAATTCAATTATACTAAGTTCATTGCCTACCGAGTGGAAGTAGCCATCGGCGAGAAAACCAAATAATCTCATAAATACGCCCTCTGTCAAAACCTGCTCTGAGGTGTCACAACCTGAAGCTGAATCCAACAGGCAGCCTAGGGTGGAGATGTATCCTACACGTTAAGCTAGAACAGTCAGAATATAATGAAATTTTACATCATGCTCTTATCACTCGGTTTTCTTTGTGCTGTATTTATTAAACTATATAAGCAAACTGAATATTCATCAGTAGTGTGGCTTTGATATAAGGCACAATGAGGGGTGGATGCGGGACAGCGAATACAAAAACCTTAAATTATCTTGCACTGCTCGACAACATGTGGCATAGTTAACTGATACCATAGGTGAAAATACAACCGTTAATAGGTAACATTAGCGAGTTAACATACCCACCTATCAAATATGATCAAAGCGAGTTTGAGAAATCGACAAAAGATGACACATAGATCATATCACCCATCAGCATGTAGATGGGCGAAAATTGACAAATTTTACATAGCAAGGGCAACCAAAAGACCATGATCAACTCATCATGCCAAAGGTACCCCCTGTTTAGACGAGTGGAGAAGATGGTACAAAGAAACAAAAGGACTGAGTGTCAATTTGACACTCAAAGATGATACAGATAATAAAGATGATATAGATAATAATGAAGCGCCCCTTATAAAGGACATCACACTGTGCTAGCATCTTACTTGTCCTTTCTCTCAAGTGGCACGGCTGAGCATCAAGCAGTCAAACATTTTTTACCAGCAAGGTAGCAACAATCTGAAAATTAGAACATATACCATGAGTGCCAATTTTATTGCAACATGCATGTGATCTAACAGCAACAAAGTTAACCCCATTTACAATCGATGATATGATTATGAAAAATTATGCAACATCTAGGCACAGAACAAACAACGCATAAGGCAGCGAAATACCTACGCTAACTTGTCCGATCTCTCTCTTGAAACAGAGAATTTCCACCCACTATTTCCATACACTAACCTTGAAGTTGCTAGTAAACAACAAAAAATCCAAAAAATATTAAGTGAAATGCAAAATAAGTAAGAACAAGGTTTTCAGAGGGATATGTATTATTGGTTGGACTACTCGATTGCAAATTTTGTGGTATATACCGAACTGAAACTAACACAGTAGGAGCAGCCAGAGGTAGGTACATGAATATTTAGAAATCAATCCTTGATATAAGATAGTATTCAGCAACATGCATACCTTGTTGACCAATCAGGTTGTTGTTTCCCATATCATTGCCCATTGCTCTCAGTCCAAGCTCTTATGTATAAATACTAGAAAAAAGTTACCAATAAACTATGGCTTGAGTGCAACTGACATGTGCATCCAGAAGAACTAAAATTTATACATCACGGCCACCTTAAATGCTAATCCGACATCATTTCAACTGCAACATAAGTTCAAAAAAGTAAAAAATTTGGAATGGAAATACAGGATTCATTAATAACATATTTTCCTAACTATTTACAAAGGTGAATATACCAATGAGTTATTAATTAATGAATATCATTAATCACAAGTAATAGAAAGGCAAACACATGTAACTAATGTGAATGGTACTATTCATATGTGCATTAGTACCCGAAAAGATGGTAAAACTCTATTTTGATAGAAGAAAAGCACAAAAGATTGGCTCAAGGTTGAAGCTCTCAATTTCACTCCAAGAACATATGCTATAATGATATAGGATGTAGCTTACTCAGTTACCAAAATATTATCCAGGACCATTTCATCTTTGGAGCACCTCAACAGCTGCATCATGATAGCTAGGCTGATTGCAACACTGACTCTCAGTGTAGCATCAAGCCCGCTGCAGCAGGAAGTAACACATTAGGCCTTTCTTGGCAAGATAATCAACCTCACTGCCCAACCAAGGTGCCATAATGAGAATAAATAAATCTAAAGGAAAATGGAATTTACCAACTGAACAAAGATCACCGAGGGTTCACTTTGCACAATTAATATCCAGAGGTTCTCCATTTACACAAATTTATTGAGAGAGTAAATGAATAGAAAATGGTAGAAATACCTGCTTTGGTATCAATAGGAAGAAGCCTCAATATTCTGGAGAGTGCATATATATTCCTACCAACCGATGTGTTTTCTTGGTGAAGCCTATTTTTTACAACTAAATCAAATGATCGAGCAATCAAGAAACCTGTACAACATCAAATTTACAAATAATCAATAAGGAGCAATATTAGTATTAGCAATCCATATGTATCTCAAGTTTCAATCACTCTACTTTCACAAAGAAATGGGAACTTAATAGGAATGTTAGTAAGGCTAGACACGAGAAGTCAGTAATGAAGTGGAGATAAATACTTGAACCGGATGGACGAGAAAGCGGTTGATGATGCTCCTCCCGGCGGAGCAGTGGCTATCACTCCTCGGGCGATGGCAACAACACGATCATCCCAGACCTCGCTGTCACCATCCCACATCGGCATCGTTGGTCCAGGTTGTTACTTGGAATGGAGGCACATCATGTCAAGATCGCCTGTCATGTCACCGCTTCAACCTGCTACTGTGACACGGATGCGGGAAGACTGATGCACGATATGCCATCACCTCCTGCTTACTCTCTCCTGCCTCAAGCCGTCACAAAATAAAGAAACAAATTAAGATAGATGGTAGAAGAAATAAACGAGACAATCACTTGTAGCCTTCAGTGTGAACCAAAGATATAATTCAAAGGTAACATTCAGCAATAGTAATTTGGCAATACAAAGCACAAGAAATTTGAAGGGTATAGCTTCAAGTATAACCAAATCAAACATGAGGTCTAAGACCAAACATGGCATGGAGATAAAGACCCCAAAATAAAGCCTCTTAAATGGCTTATTTCTAGCTAGTTGCAAAGTTCAGAAAATCTAGGCAAACATGTAAGTGAACTTTCTTCTAATTCAGAGAACTTGCCATATATTCTTTCTTCTAAGATGCACTAAGATGGCTGAACTCGATATTTACATGACATTTTAATAATTGATTTTAAATCTCTTCCATGGGCCGCACTATCAATTAGAGATGTTAGGATTCCAATTTTTGTAGACACAACATCACTTGGTAATAAACTAAAAATGCTAGTCTTGAATCGAAAAAACTGTTTACAATTCGACGCTAGAAATTACAGAGAATGGGGAAGTTGAAGAGAGAGAGATCTTGAGGATCTTGTCACTAACCCATGGAGGAGAGGAAATCCCGCGTAGCCATCCCATCTTCCTGAGGGCCTCCACCTTTTCCCATCCCAAGCGATTGAGAGAGAGAGAATCGTGCAGACCACCACTGCTGCTGCTCCACCTAGCCTTCTCTTCCTTCCTACACTGTCGCCTTTCTCTCTCGCGCGTCAGTTGCCGGAACCATGGTGTGTTGCTTCTGCTGGCGCTACGAGGCGGCTGCTTGCAATGGCTCTGGGAGGCTCGAACGATAGCTGGGCTGGCCGAGGAGAGGGTGGTGAGGGAGGGGATTGGGGAGACGGAGTGGGGGCGGGTCGGGAGGAGGAGGGACCGGGTGGCAGCCAAGGAGGCAGAGCGCCGTCGCCGCCGCATGGGAGAGGAGAAGGGGCACGAGCGTGGGGTGGATGTATGAGATGATTAGGGTTTCTAACTCGGGATGCATTCTTACGTGGTAGTGAAAAACACTCTAGGTTCTCAGCGACTTAGTTGCCTAATCATGTGGCTAATCAAATCTAACTTTTGCTGAGCCTCCCGGGACCTCCACCAATTATACTTTTATATATGAGTGTGATGGTATCAACGGGTTGACCAGATCACATGGATAAAGTGTACAAACCCCTATAGGGTGTAAAACTAAGTATTTAGCCATGTTCCTAGTTATGGACAATATGAGTTGCTGAATTTAGAGGCTATGACATATTCTCGCTAATTCCAATTTCGTAATTTGATAAAACTTATGGCTGAACTTAATTGGGTTGTATGCTGAAAGATCAAATGGTTTATAAATGATAGGATGAAATTACTTCGATGCTGCAAACATGCCTTGAACTCCACAAGCCAAATAAGCATGTAGTTGCTAGACTTGTTTCACTCTCTCATAGTTCCACTTGCCATACATTCAAAGTATTGACCACTCTGTGGCTGCAATGTATCATGTTGTAGGCTATTATTCCAATTGTTCGGAGTGATCGAATAGGTTGCGAACCTCCACTCGACATTTGTTCGCCTGTGTCACAATTGAATATGAAGCATATTATCTATTTATGCTTCCGTATGCTATTAAACTATATGAGATTGCTATGAGCTAATCATTATGTAATAATTGCAATTTCTGTATCACTTGATGTAATAATGATGTACTGTTATATTCTTTGGTATTCATCTGTACTTTGTGTGCCAGTGAACCGATCCAGGGATTGGCACTATACACAGGAACTCAGACTTATCAAGCGAGGGTGTTAAAGATGGTATCAGAGTTTTGCGTTAACTGTAGGTTCGTGACCTTAGAAATGATTTAGAAATAGGAAGATCCTGTTAGGAGAGAAATCTTATTTACTAATTACTAGAATTCTTATAATCCTTGTCTATCTTTTCCAGAACCTCTTGTTGTTCAAAACATGTAGATGTCCTTTCCTTTGACTAGTAGACGAGATGATCTATCATCGAAATATAGAATTGGAGGATTTTTAGATCTCTAGAAAGGATACCACAATATAAGAGTAGTCCAAATAGTTTTGCAAGTTCAAGCCCGCCTGTATATGAACCAATATGATGGCATTGGAAATGAAAAACACTAAAGGAGTACCTATCAATTTTCAAGTTAGATATGGACCACCATATTTTATCTCTTTAGGAGATCATCGCAATCGTGTTAGCATATTGATCTTGCCAACTTATGTGGTATGAAAATATTAGTTGTTTGCTTGTTTGTATTGAACAACATTGTGTGATGCCTTGTTTTGAATATGTTGTTGCGAAACTCTAAATGTTTCAGAAATTTCCGTTGGTATTTTACAAGGTTATAATAAATGCTTTTGGTTAAAAGTTATGTGTGTGGAGGTGCAGTTTTCTGCACATCGGTGTTTACTCTGTGATTTTATATATTTTACTGGTAACTCAGAAAAATCTGCAAAAATAGGTTCTGGAGCGTAATTACCTGTGCTACCTGCTAAAAAATTGGCTAAAATCGCCGACAAGTTTAATATGTCAAAAATGGTTACCGGTACATTACATGCTTTTGATAGAATCAGCGTTTCATCTCAATTGATGTTCTACTTAATCCTAATGTTGTTTCCAATGTTTATAAACTATTTTGTGGATGATAATCACTAAATTACACCCCTATAGATAAACATTATGAATGATGTATGCTTGTGTGATGATTGTGTATGCTTGTTGTTTGGCTTGATTGCGTGTTATATGAACATGTTTGTATGGGTGACTATAGTTTCTTTCCTCTAGAATCCATTCTTTCTTCCCTATCTTAAACCCTTGGACCTAGAACGCTGTGTTGAAGATATGAAGAAGGATTTATTGGAAATTTTGGAATATGACGCTCTAATGAATGTTAGCAGTTCATCTAATGCAACAAAAGGATGTGGAAGTATGAAGTGTTGCAAAGGATGTCATATAGTAGATTACGCAACCTGAAAGTTTTGAAGTATCAATAGATTAGTTTTTGTAGTAGTTTTGTAGATTGGATACATGGGAATCTACCTGAACCTTGGTTTGTGCCCATGGAAACTATCTGCAAGGAAAATGAGGATGCCCGAGTGATAGAAAATGTGATTCACCTATCCTCATGCAGGGTAATAATTTGGGTGCAGGATGAATTGATCACCATTCCTACTACTCTTATTATTCGCTCTTGTATTGTTGGCTTCACGAATCTTGAGTGCCTTTTTAAGCTTAGCAAGGAGATGATGTTGATCCTATACCGTAGAATGGTATGATTTTGCACCTTTACAAAAGCATTCATTGCTAAGCATAGGAATGTACGACAAGGATAAACCCTCAAACATATTTAATGGGTACCGTGGAGTAAACGTTTCCTAACTGCCCGCCATGAGTGTTTTGCTAGTTCAAGTAGTGCTTGCCTAGAATCTCCCAATCACGGAGTTCGGAATATGCAAGAGACATTGAGCCAACAAATGTCTAGAGGAGAACCAATCTGAGGCAAGGGAACCCTCAAGAAGCAATCTAGTCAGTGTCCTTTTAAGGGTGGTAGCACACTGGTTATCTCGAACCTATTTCTTTCTAGCCTTCCCGAGAGATTCCTTTTACGGGTGGTAGTCTATCACATCCTAATTTTTTTCTAATTTTGGAATGTGAAATAAATAAAATAACTTGGTTGAATTGTTTGACTTTGTTGAAATTTCTCAAAGAAAAGAAACTTTTGAACTGAAAATACTCTCAACCTTGATTTCAAAACCTTATGTCATTTTGTCGTGAACTAAGTAGGCATATAGTAAAAACGGAATGGGTTGGTATTGGGTTGTAGGATTGGTGTGCAAGATTTAAGAATTCAAAATCATATTGCATGCATGAGCACCGTTGAACTTATACCTAAGAAATAATTCCATAATCCAAGGAGAGAACCTAAAAACCCCGAATGGGATGATTTCATCCTAAGTACAAAGGATGGATGTCTTGGTCCATACTAAACTTTTATAGTAACATAGAAGGATTTTAAAAGACCATAAAAACAACTTTGAACCATTTTGGAGTTCAAATCCAAAAGTTATGAATTATATAAGAAATGAATAAAGATAATGCATTGGACAAAGAGAAGAATTACAAATTTTATTTACGTTTTGACCAAAACTATTTTATATAAAGTTTAGAAGGTGTGTTTGGAATTTAGAAAATTTCTGAAACAAATTTGAGTGGATTTGGACCTATAAAGCAAAAAAATAGAAAAGAAATACTAAACAGGAATTCAGAAAAGGAATAAAGGAAAAAAATAAAAACATAAACCTAACCAGCTGGACCCGGCAGAGGCTAGCCGACCCATCTCCTTCTCTCCCCTATCCACCGACCGCGAGCAGCACGCAGCGCAGCAGCTGCCGATGGGCTGGCCCCTTCCGCCAGCAGTGTAGCAACCTGCCGGCCCATGTCCTAACTAGCACGCGCGTAAGAGCCACAAGCCCAACAATGACCCGAGTAGTAGCGTCAGCCCGCTCCCCCTTTACTGTGTCGCTGATGCGTGGGGCTCACCCCACCATTTCCTTCCTCTCGCGGATGGAGACCAAGCCGAGCACTAGGTCAATCCCGATCGGCCCCCACTACAAAATCTGGCGATTTCCTTCGGATTTTTGCCCCGTTCCACATGCTCTGACCGTCATATAATCTCCTTGCATTACCTGCGTGATTTTTTTGATCTATTGGAATCCAAGCGCCGCCCGAGCCGATCTGACCGGAGCGCCACCACCGCTGCCTCGGAGAGTACACACCACCGTCGCCTCAGGCCACCCCAAGCCTACCTCTTTATCTTTTTTTGACTGCCACGGAGGACCACGTAATCCCAATAATTCGTCCCCTTCACATTGCAGCCTACCGCTGCCAATTCCTCGTCGTTGCTCTTGCCGGTGTCAGGGATGAGAGCCGCTATAGTGAGCTCTAGAGCAAGGAGGAGGAGGCCTAGAAGCTACCAGAAGAACCTTTACTTCATGCCGCACCTCGTCGTCGAGTTACCCATCATCGGCGACCTCTAGAAGCGCTTGCCACCGTCACTGTGTGACGCCCGCCGACGTCCATGTTGCCCAGGCCAGTAAGCTCGCATTATTTGATTCAAAGCCATTGGATCGAAGACGTACGCTCCATATTAAAAGGTACATGAAGGGGTACCGTCCACGCAAATAGTCGACACATAGTCTGTAGCGACTCGCGTCAGCCCTCGAGCATAGTCAATAGCTTGCTTACCATTACCCACTTGGTCGAATTAATTAATTCTAAAAATTCTAAATTTCAAACAGATATTGTAAAAATCATATATAAATATTTACATGTCCAAATTTACATATAATATCCCGTCGGATTTAGAAAAATATGAAGAATATTAATATGCTTTTATATCTAACTTTTACAATATAAATTTACTCTAGCAATTTAATTAGTATGCATGCTCTTTTTGGAGTAAATAAATCATAGTAAATTATTTATAGATCAGAACAATACCAATCATATGTATACGGATTCCTAACTTCGTGTAGAATACTAATCTAGCCTTAGATCTAATTTTTGATGAATAAAAGATTTTAAATGATTTAAACCCCCTTTAATTGGTATTTAAATCATAGGAAATTATCCATGACTCTAAAAATAGTAAAACCAATTTCCACTATTTTGTTTTGACAATACCTATCCATATAAATTGTAAACAAAATTATTGGGTATGTTTAAAATATAAATTATTGCAGAAAGCTATAAACCCGTTGTAGTAGTTATTAAATATTACAAAATGACTTATCACTCTTTTTTTGTGATTCCAATTACTACTGGCTCTAAATTAAATTACCTATCTAGTAAAATTTAATTCATAATTTAATACTACTATTATATCAGAAGTTGAATTAAAGTGAGTTAAACCCTATTAAATCAATATAGCTTTAACAATAAATGGTTAAATGCATTAAAACCTTTTCCATGTGCATGATATGGTATAATAATGTGCAGAGAACTAAATACAAACTTGTGACCTATGAAATATTTATGCATGTATTTTGTTCATCATCGTTTTATTGTATTGTTGTATTGTTGCACAATTGTGATGTTTTGAATGGTGTGTTTGTTTTGCCTTTGTTTTTAAACATTAGAATGCGAGGATTGCAACTACGATGATTGCAAATACTATGATTGCAAGCGTCGTGACTATAATGGGTGTCCGAACAACTTCATCAACTAAAGGCAAGTGGTGCTACATAAATGTCGTACTTATTTTTTCTATACATTGTAGCTCTATTTTTTGTAGTTGCATGTGTAGGTATATTATTGCTATGTTGTGTCCTACTATTATTGTAGTAGTCCTTGTAGGTGAACCACCGTGCACGGCCACACATGTCCGCTACCTCCCCGTGCACCTCGACAAGAGTATGGTGCGTCACGTTTTTTTCCCTCGTGTCTAACCCTGGTGACTTAGTTGTGCTCAGTTGTATCCTCGAGTGTAGCATTGGCAGTTTAATTGTACTCAGTTTTGCCCACCAGTACTAACACTGCCGTGTGCAATATACTCTGTTTTACCCTCCAGCGGTTGGTCAACAGAGAGTCAAAGAATGGGTTTTAGCTAGCTAATTGAGTCATTTTATGCACAACAAATTCAAAAAAATAAAACATAGTGGCATCTACCCATGGAGTCTTATTATGTGACCTGCCACCATAACAAATGTATAGAAATCAAGTTTTAACCTAAATCACCACTTCTCAAATCACTTACTATCTATGAAGGTTCATGGATTTCTACGCAAGCGTCTTCCCAAAATATACCTCTACAAAATATAGTTTGTCTGAATGAGGCAATAATTGTCAAACTGATGTATATTTGAATTACAAATAATTTGATGTATGCAAAGATGTATAAAAGACACATTTTCCATTTTTTAAACATATTTATATTTTCTATTTGAATCCCTTTGTCAGTTTTGCCCTTGGTTTTTAAGTTCTACTCAGTTTTCCCCTCTCTCTCTCTTAGTCACAAACTCTCACACATGTGCTCATCTTGGCTGCTACACTCTGATTGGTTAAGACAGATGTCACGCGGATCGTGCCCACCAACCGTTGATCCTCTATGATCTAGTGGACAGGATAACTCCTATATCTCACGGGAGCACCCCTTTATCCATGCAAAATAATGAGTTTGCCACCGGTACTTTAACTCCATAAACAAATGATTTTGAATATAATTTGAAGGGAAAGTGTTCAAAGGTGTATAATTTTCGTATATGCAAGTTTGTGCATTACATTCCACTCTATGAAAATAATAATCTCTCAAGATTTTCTTAGCACAACATTATCGCATATTAAGTGCGATTTCAAAGAGTTCAAATGTGTATAATTTTCGTATATGCAAGTTTATTAATTACATTCCACTCTATGAAAATGGGGGAGAAAATGATAATCTCTCAAAAAATTAGCACATCATTATCACATATTAAGTGCGATTTCACAGTGTTCAAAGGTTTATAATTTTCGTATATGCAAGTTTATGCATTATATTTCACTCCATGGAAATGATAAATGATCACGATTTTATTAGCACAACATTACCATGTCCTAAGTGCGATTTCAAAGAGTTCAAATGTGTATAATTTTCGTATATGCAAGTTTATGCATTACATTTCACTATATGAAAATGATAATCTCTCAAGATTTTGTTAGCACATCATTATCACACATTAAGTGCGATTTCATAGTGATCAAAGGTGTATAATTTTCGTATATCCAAGTTTATGCATAATATTTCACTCCATGAAAATGATAAACTCTCAAGATTTTCTTACCACAACATTATCATGTCCTAAGTACGATTTCACAAAGTTCGAAGGCATATAATATTCGTATACACACGAGGCATAAAGATTTTAGTTTAGGGACCACTTTTCACGCTCTAAAAATGGTAAACTCTCAAGATTTTCCTAGGACAACATTATCATGTCCAAATTGTAATTTTAAAGTGTTCAATAGTTGTGTCAATTATAAACACTCTTTTACATTAAGAGTTGTATAATTTTTTTAATTTAAAAGTGTTCAAGAGTTGTGTCATTCTCTTATTTCTAATACATTCGTCTCCCTAGATCTCAAAGTTTGACTTTCACCTAATAAATTCACTTGATTACAGCCAATACATTAACTCGATAAACCAATTAAATCATCATAACAGCTCGCCGCCTGCATTCTCCATAGCAAGCGCGCACCCAAATGAGCTCTCAAGTTGCACCAATTGATTGTCCACATTAAGCATATGGTTTTCATTCTCATCCTTAATACAGGTCAAATGGACGACACCATACTGCGACCAGGACGAACAGGAGGCCGAAGTGAATCTAGACAAAGGGCCGCCATCACATGAGAGGGGCCATCGTCGCTGGAGGAGAATAAGAAAGGGGAGGCTGGTTCAGGGTCCCATCTTTCAATGCCAACCTGGGTACGCTGTGGGTCCGGCGCTCACATGGATAAGCTGTGGGTCCCATGCTGATCTAGATAAGTGGAGAGAGGTGTCCACTATGGGAACCGACTGAACGCGACCCCACTTGCCAGCATATAACAGCAAGGGTCCACTACGGGGGCCGACAGAATACGGCATCTCTTGTCAGCACGTAACGGCGAGGGTCCACTATGGGACCTGACTGAACGCGGCCCCACTTGTCAGTACGTAACGGCAAGGCTAACGGATAACAAGTTTCAGGCCGTGTGAGATTTTTTTTGAAGCTCTTGACAGTAGATGTGGTCCTACTGTCTTTAAATTACTTTAGGATTCCCCAAGTTGGGGAAGCCTAGCACAGTTACATATGTTCCTGAGACTGATACAGGGGGGTGTAAGGAGCAGAAAGTTACAAAGCGCTTATAAAGAGCTACAGAGAGTTACAAGTATTGTGTATCTCCTGATGATATTCAGATTTGGTCCTATATACTAGCAACCTAAAGTCTTGCTGAAATCTGTTCTTCCAAGAGTCAGTAGAGGGAGTAATATTGTTAAAGCACAAGTCATTCCTCTCTTTCCAGATGCTCCAGGTCGCTACGATAATAGTCTCCATAAACAGCTTGCTTGTTGAGTCTTTTTTCCCTTTTTCAATAATGTGCAGATGGTCCATATTATCATCCCATTGCAAACCAAGAGCCTGTCAGCATTGTTTGCTGAAAGAGCAGGCAAAAAAGAGGTGTTCCACTATTTCCTCAAAGTTATTGTTGCAAATTAAACAATCATAATTAGACACACTATTGTAGTGTCTTCGTTTGAGCATGTTTTTAGTATTCAATCTATCAGAGAGTAATAGCCAGAAGAAAAACTTGAACTTTGGTGTACATTTACTTTTCCATAACTAGTTGAAGGAAATGTGTGCTTCCATCTCTCTGAAACAGAATTGATAGAATGCTTTAGCCTGGTATTTGTCTGATCCCCAATTGTAACTCCAAATGTCTTTTACAGAATCATTAATTTCTATATTTGTGACTTTTTGCTGCAATTCCTTTAGCTCATCCATGGCTTGAGGCGAAATAAATAGGAGAAAAATTCGTGGCAAGGTCAGGACCGAGAAATTCTGCGCCATGAAGAGTCCTCTTTAGATGTAAAAGAAAATGCTCTTGGGAACATTTCAGCTGCCACCCCTTCCAACCAGTTATCCTTCCACATCAGCACTGTATTCCCAGTTTTAACAGTACAATGAGTAATCCCTCTGTAAATTGGGAATAGTTTAACAATATCCTTCCACCAGAAAGATCCACGTGTTTCAGAAGCATGTGGAATTGTCCCAATATAATATGTGTTCCAGATTAGAGATACCCATGGGATGTCAATTTTGTTGTAAAACTTATGTAAAAACTTCAAAAGCAGTGCATCATTCTGTATTTTAAGATTCAGAACACCCATACCTCCTTTGTTCTTTGGTCTACACACCTTGTCCCAGGCAATTAAGGCATTACAATGCTCTCCTGCCTCATCCTTCTTATTCCACAAGCAATGTCTCCTGATTTGTCCACATGTTCAATTATTCTTGGTGGTATCTTAAGAGTACACATAGGGAACATGAGAATAGAAGTTAACAGAGAGTTTATAAGAGTTGTTCTACCACTGTAAGACATCAGCATGTAATTAGTAGAGAGATTCCTCTCAATTCTGTCTACAAGTGGCAAAAGATCAGTCACAGCGGGTATGGTGGTTCCTAGAGGCAATCCCAAATAAGTAAAAGGCATTTTCCCAATTACACAACCAAGAAGGGATGCCAGCTCATTAGTAAGTTGCTCATTGACATTCAAAGGGATCATAATAGATTTACTATAGTTGATATGAAGACCAGTGGATGCAGCATAGGTATCAAGAATATTTTTCATTGTAACAACTTGATTAATCTTGGCAGGCATGATAATGATGGTATCATCAGCATATTGTACCACTAGATAATTCATACTTGGGTTGCAAGTAATTGGTGACTCCAGTGTATTAGTAGCTAGGGCTCTATTGATTGCAGACTGGAGGAGGTCAGCAGCAAGAACAAAAATAAGGGGTGAAAGAGGATCTCCTTGTCTGACACCTCTTCTGCAGTGAAATTGCCTTCCAGGGACACCATTAAGAAGTACAGAAGATTTCCCAGAGTCAAATATTATTTCAATCCACTTAAGCCACTTATCATCAAATCCCATTTGTGCCATTATTTTAATCATTGTCTGGTGATCAATTGTGTCAAATGCCTTGGCAAAGTCTAGTTTGAGTAAAATTATTTCCTTCTTAGATTGTTCACATTGATGGATAAATTCAAATGCCCAGGCTAAGCAATCTTGAATGGATCTTCCTTTAAGAAAACCATATTGATTCTGATGTACAATTCCAAGTACCACCTCTGTAGTCTATTTGCAAGAATTTTTGTGATGATTTTGAGGCAGCAATTTAATAAGGTAATAGGTCTATAATCATTAATAGACTCAGATGTACCTTTTTTTGGGATTAGAGTAATATATCCAACATTTATACTTTCCAAATTCATGTTCCCAGAGTGAAATTCCTGACATAATTTGTAGATATCATCTTTAATGATATGCCAACAAGTCTTGACAAAGTGCCCATCAAAGCCATCAGGACCAGGAGCTTTGTCTGCAGGCATTTTTTTGACCACTAAATTAATCTCATTTACTGTGAAAGGCTCAGAGAGTTTCTCAAGTCCCTCAGCTGGCTTAATGAGGTCAGTCAGATTCATGATCATCTGAGGATTTTGTATAGTACCCAGTCTTTCCTTGAAAGCATTAAAGATAGCCTCCTCTTTGTCCTCATGAGTGGTTATCACAGTGTCCTCATTCAATTTCAAATGAGATATGTTGTTTCTTCTGTATCTTTCAGTAGCCATAGCATGGAAGAATTTGGAATTTTCATCTCCAAACTTTGTCCATCTAATGGTACATCTAGCTTTCCAATATTGTCTTTATACTCAAGTAATTTGATGATATGCTTCTTGATGATCTGTCTAAAATTTCCTTCAGGAATTGTTAAATGCCTTCTGTCTTCAATTTTATCTAGTTCCATGAGAGCTCTATTAGAATTATCAATACAGATAGATAATTTGGATATAGATTTGCTCCAAAATTTCAGATCATGTCGAAGTCTTTTAAATTTGGCATTCAGAACCGCAACAATGTTGCCCTTATAAACCGGCTTAATCCAACTAGCAGCCACAGTGTCAAAGAACCCAGAATGAGCAGTCCAAAAAGATTCAAACCTAAAGATCTTAGATCTAGGAATTGAAGTTTGTACAGAAATCACACATGGTGTGTGATCAGAAGTGGGTTTACCTGTGCGAGCAATGTATAGCAAGGTAAGATTCTATCCAATGAAGAGAAGAGAAAACCCAATCTAACTGCTCCAACAGAGGATCTGATTGCATATTACTCCAAGTATACTTTCTGCCTTTTATTGGTAATTCAGTTAGTTGTTGTATTCTAATGAATTCATTGAAAGTGAACATATCTTGGACACTCCCACCAGGTTTATTTCTATTTTCTGGTGATCTTATGAAGTTAAAATCACCCATGATTAGCCAATCCTCATTATCTAGAATGTGAAGGTTCATTAACCAGTCAACAAAATCATCCCTGAGAGTACCATGGCAAGGGCCATACACATTCACCAAAGTCCAGGACTCAGCAGATTGAGTTGATGTGAAATGCACGGAGATAGCAAAGGGCTCACAATGCATAATCATACCAGAAAAGACAGAGCTATTCCAAATAATAATCAGACCACCAGATGCACCATTAGAAGGAATATAAACAAATTCATCAAATCTCTTAGGGCAACAGGACTTGATAAAGGTGGAATCAAAATGATGTTTCTTGGTTTCTTGCAGACATACTACAGCACAACCACTAGAATTTATGGCATTAAACAAAATCGCTTCTTCCTAGCATTAAGTCCTCTGATGTTCCAACACAAGATAATCCATTGTTTGTGATTATTCATTACAATAGGAATAAAGATTATTTCTTAGATGCCAAAAGCTCCTTGGCAGTGAGCTCAGCTTCAGGGATACCACACAGCTTCACACCAATGTTCTGCAGTACAGCAATAGGAGTAGGTGGAGGAAGATCATCCTCATCAACATCATTCACCTCCTGAACTTGTCCTGCAGAGATCTGTAAGTCCTTGGCTTCAATAACAGTAGGAATTTTCCTAGGCTTGACCTTAGATTTATATTTCTTCCCATCAACAGGCATGTGGACCTTGAAGCCATCATATTTTGTGCTTCTAGGACTCCTTCTAACCTGAGAAGTCATCAGGGGCATAATGGAATTATTAGCATCAGTAACTCTGTCAAGAAATTGCTGCTTATCAAAATTATCATGAACACCAGAGATGACCACCTCCTGAAATCCCAAGTCCTCATGAATAGCCCCTGAAAGATGACTCAGCCCCATGGATGGATATAAGTTAAGATCCACCTTCCTAGCAACATTCCCGGCCAGGACGGAGGAGAGTCTTTTTCCAAGCACCACATTCACATTATTAAAAGCAGGTATTGAAGATAAGAGTCCCATGTCAAACCAAATATTCCTATTCAATTTCTGCATGATAATGTTCTGAATAATAGATAGCTTAAGCCCTGTATTAGAATCAAGTGGGTTCAAACCACAAACCAAAGCTTTTGCAAAATCCAGACTGTCCACATCAATAGATGAGAGGGTCTTCTAGTGGGGTAAAAAGGAACTAACTCTAGACAGAGCTGAGATGTTAGCCTCAAAAATAGATTCAGAAGCAGTCTGGAAAGCATTCACAATGACAGTGTTAGAAGAGGATGAATCTTCAGACATAGGACTGTTAACATTTTCATTCCAAGCAGATAAAGGGCTATCATGAATATTGGTAATAGGAGGTGGGATCCCAGCTTCAACAGTGACACCTTGTTCAAGAAGAATAGCCTGGAAATTGTAAAGGGGGGGAGAAGCAATGTCACTATCAACATCAACAGCCATCTCCTGGTCTAGCTGATGATTCGGAACAGGTGCATGCTGATGTCCCTGATTATGATTATGACCCTGTCCTCCATGAGCACCATTCTGCTGGAGCCAAGCAGCCAATTGTTGTTGATAAATTTGTTCAGCAGATTGTTCAAGGCCATAGAAAGGATGAGGGTTCCTATCTTCAGGTTCTGGGTCCTCATGAGGTGGTGGTAGGTCATGTATGTGTGCATTCCAATCACTACTACGAAGGATATAAACTGGTACAGTCCAAGAGTTTCTTGCCCCACCTAATTGAGAAATTACAAGACTTTTGGGGATGAACTTTGGGTTTGCCACAACCACCTTAACAAGGACATATTTGAGGTGTTCCCTAGGTCTATGCCACATAGTGAGTAATCCAAAATCCTCAACAACACTACAGATGTAGGAATTAGTTTGATAATCTACAGGAAAACCTAGGAAAAGTATCCAAGTCTATCGACCAAAGGAGGCTAATCTGCGGTTTCTAGCTTGGTCATGTCTCACAAAAGTGACAGTGGTGATTTCATCAATTTCAAAGGTGGTTCCAACAACAGTGTCAGCTATCAGAGTATCAACCAGAGTAAAGCTATCCAGGCCAAAAGGATGATCATCACATTCAGCAACCTCAAATCCACTTTCATTCAGCAACCCCTCAATCATGTTCCTCATGTCAGATCTAAACTGAATCGGAATAAAACAGTTGGGTTCAGCAATGACAACATTGTCATGGTTCAGAGGAGCAATAGGATCAACCACAAGAACTGAGCGAACACGGCGATTGGAAGGGCCATGGTCAATAGACATACCGTCCGGGATGAAAGCTAGAGGATTCACCGGGAAGTTCGCCATTGCAATCTCTGCGGGGTTTCTTGTAGGGGTTCCACGAGCTCAAGACGAAGAGGCAAGCGTTTGGGGAATATCTGCGCATGGTTTAGTTTGTTTCTTAACAACCCAGATATTCCGACCCAATAAATCTGTCCGATTTTGTCTGATACGGTCCTGCTTTGGTACCCAAATTTGTCGGACCATCTTTCTACTCACGTTACAATGCCTGGCCCAATGACCAAGGTCTTTGCAAAGCAGACATCGAAGCCCAATATCGCACTCTCCAGATAAGTGTCCCGAGCCTAGGCAGGAGGCGCAGCAGATCCCACGGGCCCGGTAGCAGAACCTACATTTGCGGCCCAGCTTGCGACAACCAAAACACATGCCAGGGCAGTTTGCAGATTTATGGTCCGATAGCCCACAGCGAGAGCATCGACCCAAATATTCAAACACCAGGTCCTTTGGAGGCAATGCAGGTAAAAATTAAGAATTTCCATAATATCGTTATCAGCGTATCCAGAGGATCGAAAATCTTCTAATTGTTCCAGCACCAAGATAGGTAACCGATCGCAGACTTTACGGAAGAATCTGCCATTAACAAATTTCGAATTTGAAAAAATCTTCTGGTCCACCAAAATCGGATAGCTGAACGTACCAAAGAGAATATGATCAGAAGATCGCAACGGAAGATTCACAACGTTAGACTCCCTTTTCTGATCAGAAAAATCTCGAACAATCACTGAATTATGCAGATCAAAGTTTGATAAAACTTGAGCAGATCGATCAGTAGTATCTATCCTTGCATTTTTCTTCAGAACACTCAAATTATGTTTCAGATTAGTATGACTTTGCTGAGAGATATCCAAGATTTCCTTAGAAGCTTGATCCAATGTAATATCCGAATGAAGAAAACTAGAGATCGTAGGATGTGTTCCTCTAAACAGAGAGAAGTGACAAATGAAATCCGGCCAAATTCGATCTCGAAGCCCATAGATAAAATGCCCCACTTGATTAGAAGCCACCGATAATCTAAGCGATCACTTAACTGGAAAACCTTGTATAGTCGGCAATTACCCCCCTAGACAACATTGCAAAGCCAGACCCACAGATTCCTCGGTGAGAGGAAAAGATGCACAGGAGAACGAGACCACCAGAAAGAATTCCTTGCCACCAGAAGGAGAGAAATGGACCGATGTTCCAAAACGTCGACGTACCTGATCTTCCAAGGCCAGCCCTGGGGAGAAGTCCCAATGTAGAAGCCCTTCCATGGATGGGATTGCTAGAAGCCATGATCGCCGAGGGAGGAGGGGGGTGGAGGGGGTGGTGGAGAGGAGAGCCATTATGTCCCGCTTTTTTCGGTGCGGCTAGTATAACCCTAGGTTTTGATTGTCTCTGTCGTGTGAGATTTTTGTACAAGGAGATAGGCAAAAGTGAGGAAAAGTTAAGCGGCTGGGGAAAAGTGAGTACAACTAAGGAACCGAGGGCACGGAAATAGAAATCCCTATATGATATTATTCAGATGGACAGGTTTACTCACAAGAAGGTTAATGGATCGAAGAGACCGATGATGATGGCAATGACCATCAGGTGTATAGATTCCGAGGATGGAGATCCATGAGATCTATGGGCAGGATGTGCTTATTTTTAGTGCATCTTATGCCAATTTGCTTCTTATCTATACCCGGATCTTGTTTTCTGCTTCCGCTTGATACTATGATGTGTGATGTATGAGGATGTATCCTAAACTATTATCTCTATCTAGGATATTTTGATCTTGTCATATGGTGTTGATTATTTCTGTTTCTATTGTTTTATATGGTTTGGCTCTGATGTACTATTGTATGTCGCTGATATACATACTCATTTGTGTATATTTTTGATCGTTTTACCTGTCGACTATGCCGCTCGCTCTTGTCACGATGTTCTTGAAAGTGGGTAGGGTGGTTGGCTGGTACCGTGCCATGCTCCTCTTCTACGGGCCTACACGTGGGTGGCCTTGGGCCTTCGCGGTAGAATCCCTTATCCACTTTTGGGTTCATTCCTGGCTTGTTGCTTAAAGCGTAGGGTCCGAGGTATTACACATGCCAAAATTTGACATGTTGATCAAAGTAAGATATTTCTTTATGCGTGTTTCGCAACACTGTTGCACTCAAGGTATGCTACGACTCTACTAGTCTACGAAAGATCCCTATATAGGAAACTCTTGGATTTCACCAATGAGTTGAACATTCGTAGTAGGCAACTCCTATAATGGTTAAAATTATGGCACTCTCATGGTCTGCATTGCAAGAAAAATATGGAACAACCTGTCATGGTATTTCCAATGAGTACACCATGGAGAGGTCCTCACAAAGCATATATAGGGAGGTGCGGTAAGGCAGTGAATTTGCGGGTACGAGGTGACATAGTTTACCCAGGTTCAGATCCCACGATGGTGCCGAAATCCTACTATTGCTTCCAATCACTATAATGGCAATACGCCGGGTTACAAAGATCATAGGGTTCGCTGTGTGTGAGTTGTATCATTAGTTGTTCCCTAAAGGCTCCCAGAGGTCCGGCTTATAAAGGCGCCAAAACCTAGGGTTATAGGGTAAAGTCCATACTAGACAGGTTACATAGTCCTACACTAATACTGACTAGTCTTGGTGTCTTGTACTCCAAGGCTCTAGCTTCATCTATATAGGTGTCGTAGCCTCCCCGGTATTCCGGCACGTGCGTCCTTTCTGGATCCTTGTAACTGGGCCGCCCAGCAGGCCATGGGCCATTCTACCACTTTGGGCCATCTGGGTTATCTAGATTAGAGTTATGCTATGGTGACACCCATTATGCATAGCCCCAACAGTAGCCCCTAGGGAACTTTAAGATATTTCACCACATTTCTCTTGACTCGTGAATGCTCCATCTTGGTGATGCCGGCAATCTTGGCAAGTAACATCTTGAAGTCCTCCCAATAACACTGCAAATCTCTAGTCTCTTCAGCTTTACTATGTAGCCAGAGAAATGTTGAGTCTTCGATCGCTTCTCCACAGTTGGAAACTATCTGACTATTCCAAAGAATCTTTAGACATGACACGTCCACTTCGTTTGTCAGGAGGACGACATAGCATACAGCCTACGCTACCTTGAGACTCACAAATGGCTAGTTAGACCATCATTGTGATTTTCCCGCGCGAGAAATCTGAAGTGTTAGCGGGAGGTGCGGGGATGTGGTGAAATTACCGTGCATGTTCTACAACACATACGTCCCACTTACTCCATCAGATCTCCACTTGCTCAAATCTTGATATTTGGGTCCTTATAAATATTACTACGGTGGTTACTGTGTATCATTGACCTACCTTTCCCCATTCTTTGCCTTCTTCCTCGTGATAGGCACCGTTTCAAGCTCCCATGCAGCAAACCCTAAACCCCAATTATCTTCCTGATCCTCCCAATCTCCAATGGCAAGCACAAACCGTCCCTCAAAGGCAACGCCATCCGGTGCTCAGGTCGAGCCAATCTAGGAGGTCGTGGTTCCATCGGAAGGAGTGGTGGTGATAGCCATGGTGGAGGATACCACTAGCAGCAACCAAAAAGTTTATGTGCGTGACCCCACTGAAGAGGAGGAGGAAGGCACAGATGCGGATTCCCATAGAGGTGTGTGGAGGGGCTCCAAGCTCACTACCACCAAGCTTAAGGACATCATCACCGAGGGGTACCTCCCATTGGTGGAGGGACTCAACTAGCGGCTGGTGCCGGCCGGGGAGGTCACTCATTCTCCCCAAGCTAGAGAAAAGGTGTACCTTAAAGCCTAGCTGGTGCGTGGTATTTCCCTTCCCATCTTGAACTTCTTTCTGCAAGTTCTAGAGTACTTCCATGTCCTCTCGCATAACCTTTCTCCGAATAGAATCCTTGTACTCACCAACTTCATGGATTTATTGGATGGATACCTAGGAATTAATCGTAGGATAGAAAACTTCATGTACTTCCTCACTATTAAGAGGGAGCCGAGCATTAGCAAGGAAGAACTTGCTAACTATGGGAAAATCAGTTTTAATATTCGTCTGAACCGGAGGTTTTTTGACATCGTTGGGCATGAATCCATCAAGAATTGGTAGGATACGCCGAATATCCCTCTAGCATATCCTGACTTTGTCAATGGCACTGCTACAAATTCCACCAACTGGAGGACCAAAGCCATTCTTCCCTCTGACAACAAAGCCTCCTGCATCGTAAGGCGGATAGAGTGTCTCGTTGACACGGGTTTGACCGGCTTGGACCTAGCCATGTGCTGGTTCATAAGATGGATCCATCCTCTATAGCAACACTCTAACTTGATGCATAAGTTCACTAGAGAATGGAGGGATCCTCTCTAGGTTTCAGAAGATAACTTCTCTAGTGACTCCATCAAGATCTGGATGAAGTACATGGTTAAGGTGAAGGACATGAAGCACGACTTCCAGAACACCTACGACATGTTCGTGAAAGGCAATTCTCTAGAGGTAACTTATTCCTTGTCTTATTTGTACTCCAAAGTTTTCCAACTTGGTTCCGTAAATCATTCTTCTGACTTAACCTTCTACTAGCTCATAGGTTTGGCTGAGGAATACATGGCTCCCAAGGTCTATGACCCCAAGATCAAAGACTTCATGGTCTAGTCGGATGACGAGGCCTACAAGGATAAGCCTGCCCTGACAACAATAAAGCATAAGGGTCCTGTCTCTAACAATGTTGATTAGGGCAAGAAGAAAAAGAAACCGGAGAGCAAGATCTCCAAGAAATCTACCGCCTCTTTGGAGGCAGAAAAGAGAAAAGTTGCTAACATTCCTTTAACAAAGGCACCTGCTGATGTGTAAGAACTTCTCTTCTTCTTCTTTGTTCTAGCCCTTACTCTTTCCAGTACTTATACTTTAATGTGTATGTTTCATGAAGAGGAGTACATGTGCTTTGAGACGCACCTCCAAGGATGTTGGTGCATCCAAGGATATCCGTACATGCTCTAGAGAAACTAAAGCATGTATCTTGTGTAGAATGAGCGTGCTTGGAGGATGGCCGCCTCTGAAAATTTTGTCAAACTGAAGGAGTAGAAGGGTAAGGTTCTGAAGGAGTAGAAGGGTAAGGTCGCCTTCTTGAGGGAATAGATCAAGAAGCATAAGCATCCATCTTCTTTTAAACTCGATCATTATATCCTCATGACTTTATTTTCGAGTACTCATAACTGTTGTTTTGTTCCAACTTGCAGATGTCGTCGCCAAAGGCAAGGAGATTGTAGAACAACCTCAACATACACAACAACTGGATGACGAGAATAAGATTCTGAAGCAGGACCCACAACATGATGTCAAGATGCATGAAGAAACCATCAAATCCATGCAAGAGTCTACCAACACCGAGATTGAAAAGCTCAAGAAGGAGATTGAACTACTCAAGTCGAGGAATGATGATGTTGAAGGAGATATGCCCTAGAGGCAAATAATAAATGGATTTTATTATCATATCTCAGTTAGTTCGTAATAGTTTCATATTGTGCTATAATTATATGAAGCGAAAACATTGGTACAGGTGTGGTATGAAATAGACCAAGTCCCTAGTAGCCTCTATTTATACTAATTCATTGTACAACTGATGATCAAGGTTTCCTGATCATGGAGAATTTATGCCAGTTGACAATGGGGTCATATAATGATATCATGGACATTACCCAAATAAAGTTATTGCGACACGGTCAAGTCACATGGTTCATCGTTGCAATAGTTAGAAGCATAGTATCCTTCTCCTTAGACCGTGAACTATCTCGCGAGGCTTCTTTGATCGCATCAACCGTGATGTCCATAACTGGGTGGCCATAAAGGTGTGTTTCAGGTATTTCAGAGGAATAGTTGAAGCCTATGTATCAAGATCAGGATTTGTTCACCCACGTGATGGGAAGATACACATGGCCGAGTTGGAGAGATTACATCCATAATGTTGCAACATGTGACTAGGTCACTGGGATGTAATATCACGGGAACAAGTAAACAGAACTTGTTATCATTGTGTGGAACACGGCAGTGCCATCGGGGATGGCTTAAGAGGGGACAATAAGAATCTAGCGGTGGCTACCGCAAATGGGATGGGGCACAAGCACTGCAGATACAGCGAGGTACCCCGGTTCGGGGCCCTCTGGGCGAGGTAACACCCCTACTCCTACAAGGATATACTATCTCACAGGCGTATGCTCAGTACAAGTGCTCCTGGAGCTATATCTATGATGAACTAGTGAGAACTAGAGGTAGAAGATGATCTAGAGAAGTTAAGTCCATCTAACGGTAGCCCTGCCCCCCTTATATACTGCTTGGGGTTGCAGGTTACAAGGTTGGCCAACTAGAAGGACCTAGCCGGTGGGCCATAGCGCCATAGTCATTGCTACAGTGACTAGTCGCTAGAGCTACAGTGGTTAGTTGCCACCTTTACCCCGCATATAGCGGGTGTCGCATCCTGTGGTATGGGCGGCACCGCAGCCCAGGCTGACACAAAGCTGATAACCGGAGGTGTGGTCTTACTTCGACTATCACACCCTCCGGATCCTCGGTACTAATTCGGAAGTTACCAGATAGAGCTGGCCATCCGGCGGGATCCTCTAGTTGTCCGGCTAGACGAGCCAGCCAGGAAGATCTTGGTTGAGGTCCGATTGAAGCGTCCCAACCGGATGTGGCTTTGTATCCTTTGTCCATCCATCCTGATCCTTCTGGATCCAGCCTGCTCGGCCTGGCTTACCCTATTCGGGTGGTGATCCCCCTGACACTAGTCCCCGAGCACGCTGGGACATCGCCCTGAGCAGAAGTTCTTGCATGCTCCTGACCGAGTGGAAGTAGTTCTTGTTGATACCGACTTGAGCCTAACTTATTTGTCTCATCTTGTACCTAACTGGAACTAACCGGATACAGAATCGGTTAACACCTACTGGGTGAAACGTTGATGGAAGCGGCCGATGGGCGCTTACGGAGCCTTTGAGGTGACGGGTCATGCTGCTGAGGTCAGCCCTTGCGTCAGACACGACCAACAGTTCTGATGCATGGCTTGTCACCTCTGTTTTTTGGTAAACATGTAGACACACGACTCGTTAACTCCTCTGGGGTCTTCTATGCTAGGTCGCGCTGGCGCAAGTGAACTGGAACTGAACTATCATGGGGGAGGGGAGCAGTTGCATGCCACGTGGCGGTGAGAGAGCCGGGGTGACGTGCATGTCGTGATGATAAATAGGGGTCTAGGAGTTGGGATTTCCCCCTCCTTGCACTTCCCCTTCTCTTTGCTTCTGTCATTGCCTCTATGTTGCTCCTTTTTCGCCCCTACCTTGTGCCGCTAGAAGATGGTCGTCGGCGCCACCACGAGCCTGCGTGATGATGGGCCCTAGGATCTCTAGTACGGTGCCTCCAGTAGGCATGAATCCTTCGCAATGTGGGGGTTGGTACGGCTCCTTCGTCCGGAGGAGCTCATCGTGAAATATTGGCGGGGCTGATTCCTACCGTCGGGGAGGCTTGTTAAGGCTCGAATCTCGCCAGAGGGGGAGCAGGTCCCCAATCCCGTGGCCGGGGAGGCTGTCGTCTTCCTTGCGCACTTTGCTCGCGGGTTCGGCCTGCACGCGAGCGACTTCCTCATCAACCTTTTCTAGTTGTTTGATCTACACCTCCACCACCTTAAGGTAAATGCCATGGCGCAAATCGCGCACCATGCTGCATGCTACAAGTCGTACCTTGGCGTTCGCCAAATGCAGCCAACTTTTTGAAGTTCTTCAACTTCAAATCCCAGAAAGTCCACAAGGATGGCCCGCTGGTGGATGCTGGCTACTGCACCATTTTCCCGTGGGGGACCTCGCCGATGCCCTGGCTTGACCTTCCCAACACAATCAATATTTGGCAGTGCTCGTATTTCTACATGTGCAATGCCACCGAGATCAATTGGATCCGGCTGTCGGTTTTTGCCAATGTTGTTTCCAGCCGGCAGGGTTGGACGATGAAGGGCTGGGGGGCCAGGAGGACATCGACATGATGTCTGGGAGAGCTCGGTGCGGCAGCCGACACGGCAGTCCGGTCGAGGTTGCTGGAGGCGGCGCGCGCGGGGAGCCAGGGTTAGCGGTGCTGGGGCTGGCGAGGACGATGAGGACCACGCGGCGGCACCCGAGCGAAGGCTCGCAGCAGAAGCGGTGGCAGCTAGTGTGGCGAGCGACGCGGCATAAGGAGTCCGGTACGGGGAGGCATCTCTGAAGAGGGAGGGGATTGCGGGGCGAATCACAGCATCGGGGATAGGGTAGGTGGGGAGCAGGGACGAGGGGCAGGTCTCATTGGTCGAGGTGGGGCCGGGGGTTGGTGGAGGCGGGTCGTGCAGGGAGAGACACGGAAGGTGAGCGGTGTGGGAGCAAGGTGTCGGTGGGGTGGGCCAGCGCATGCGAGGCGTGTGCCTTGTGGAAGCGATGCGAGTAGGGTTGCTCGCGGTGTGCTGCTGCGTGTAACACGCGTGAGTGTGCTGCAGCGGGCGGGTTGGCGTGCAGGAGGGGGCTGGCTGGGTGTTGTGGCTGGGTGGGACAAGGTTAGGGTCCAAGTTAGCTAGGGTTTGGGTTTTGTTAGATTAGATCTAGGGCCAGGATTAGCTGGGGTGGTAGGCTGCTGCTAGCTGGGCCCTTTGGGCCTGTCCGGTGGCGTTCTCCCCTAGAACAAAAATAGTTTTTATTTCTTTTGTTTAAGAATATACTTTTGTAAATAGTTTTAGACAAACAAAATATCCAGGTAGACCGACGGTTTTGATTTGAACTAAAGAAGGGGATATCTAGAAACAAAGGTAGGTTTTAGAAAATAGTTTTAAGTTTAAATATGCATGATGACATGATGATGGTCAAATGCAATGTGGAATGATGACATGAGCATGCGATCATGGAGATGCACAAAATAAAAACAACACATGGTGCTACAATTCGACACCACTAACAATGGATCTCGCCCTCGAGATCCGCCTCATGGTACAGGGAAGAAGGCCAACGATCTGAATCTTCTAGCTTCGTGTAGATATTTGGAACACCACTAACAAATATTTTTGCTCCGTCTTGACATCGTCGACACCACCAACAAGAGGGCGTTGCTCATGTTCGTAGAGGGAACACTCCGGTTGAACAAAGGACAAAGATAAATATCTCAAAAGATAAGGCCACCTTTAACTTTGATGAAGGGGAGAAAAGATGCAACCTAATCTGCTTCAATATACAAGAGCAAATAGATTGAGTAGTCGGCATGGGGGCCAATCCATCACGCACCCAAACTATTACTCCGCACATGTAATAGATAACCGTGCAACCCATTCTCAGAATTTAGACTGAAGATCTTCACAAGCGATGTTCGGAAACAAAGGAGTGATGCAAACTCTTCATAGATGATGTCGTCGTGTTGGGACCACCGGAATATACAAAAGAAATCATATGAAAAGACACAGTGATTAGGTTCTGTGATGGTTCCATTGGCATGAAGAACACATGTCCAAGATATACTCCAACTTCACCAATGCTCATCCTTCTCATATGTTTTTCAATGATACGGATACCCGTAAAGGGGCACATATAGCTAAAGAGTTCAAGGGAAAAGATTGGATGAAGGGTACAACAAACGAGATGCAGATTTGATGATTGTAGCTCCATCGTTATACAAGGGAGAGAGAAACCCTAAAGGTATGATGGAAACCCAACCACGAGAAATCCTGGACTCGAAGAAAAGATAAGAGTAGATTCAAACACACATAGTTAAGAGGAGAATAGCATAGGGGTAAGGAGTAAAAGCAGACCTAATCAGATCTATCCAACTGATTTTGCAAAATAGTTTGACACTCTACATCGGCTGTTAGCTAGGTTATCCTACATGCTAGACCAGTGGGGTCTCACAACTGCTGAGCTCTGATACCACTTTGTAACACCCTCGAATCATCCCTATGGTAATTTTAGCGCTTCCCGCCAAACCCGCATTGAAATAATTCAAAGATGCCCACCAGACACTTGTGTGCGGGTGGAAAACGAAGTAATACCATTACACAATAGTTCACGATGGAACACATAGAACATATATATATAACAGTGACTCAACAAGTCAAGAATACATATATACAATACAAAGATCCAAATCTCCTTGAAAACGATACAACATCCGAGTATGGATAAGATGCAAATGGGGCTAAGAGCCCTGAAGAATAACCAATGGCGTCCATAACCCTGCCTAGGCCAAGCCGGAAGGGTAACCATGCTAACCGTGCTAAAACAAAAGGGGTGCCGACAAAGGGAAAAGGAAAAAAGGGAATGGTCAGTACTGAGGCCAATACATGGCGAGTCTAGAATTTGGTGGTTCTCGCCTACATAGGTATGGTGGACTGAAGCGGCAGCGAAGCATGCAAACAACAATCTAAAGAGACTCGATTCAACTGTTGGCTATTAGAGAGGGATAAGAAATACCTATTCAGATCCAACCTGATAGTAACACCAAAACATACTCATCCTGGCATTCCCCCTCAAGACCAAACGAGGAAGTCAAATCGAGGAACTCACACAGTTGGCAATTTTATTCATTCTATTATAGTTGCAGCACTTACTAGTCAGATATATAGCATGAGTCATCCTGATATCATAAGTAGTGGGCAATTTTAGTTAACCATTCCAGCATAGTTGCGATACTTACTAGTCAGATATAATTAGCATGATACATCCCAAATCCAGCAGTTGTGCACTTCTATTTACTCATTCCATTGTAGTGAAACTAATTACTAGACATGTAAAAGTCAAATTTAAAGCACTACTTTAGTTATGGTGGTCTATGATCGAGATACTATGCTCCAAGTCGTCCATAACCATGGACACGGCTTTCAGAAAGATTTACCTTGCAGGGGTGCACAAATAGCAACACACGCACAATCAACCTCGGAAAAACCAAATAAAATCCCAATGAGGCTTTCACGATAAAGCAATCACAAGATTCATAAAATATTTCAGGGGGGTACACCATTAAGCTACCCGCGACAAAGTTGGTTGGCTCTGAGACGGGCCCAAGGTTTGCATCCATGGCTGTAAACGACTGGGAACCCGAAAGTGTTACTGGGCTTGTCAATACTGCAAAAACACTCTGTAATTCCTAAACAGTACAGGTGCTCCACGCACAATTGTAAATAAAACAGTAAAGCATCGCATAAGTACATGATAGTAATAAATCCCCAAACTAGTTTGTGGCCCCAAGAAATAAGAAATGAATAAAACTCTGGCTAAGGGGATTCATGGTCCCACATGCGGATAGTGCGATAGACAAGGAACAAGTATCAAGTACTCGGGGCCTACGGGACACAAGTGAGCGGTTAAAAACCAAATATTAGCTATTACCCACGGTGCCCCTACAATAGTTATATCTATTCCCAGCATTTTAATTATCCAGTTGAAATTAAATTCATGATCATCTCGACCATTAAGCATGTGCCAACCTCCCAACAATGGTAGAACATCGACGATGCGAAGCAACACCTGAGCAAGAAACTACGACTCGCAAGACCAACTGACTATGATACAACAAGCAATAGGATATGTCCAAGGCAATATAGGCTGCAGGGGATATAAATGGTGCACGAGAACTAATGCATCACAACATAGATAGCAATAGATCAACAAGAAGGAAGTAAAGACTATAAATGCAAAATAGGTAGAAAGGGGGAGAATGCTCGCCTCGGAAAAAAAGCCAAAGGTTCATATCCGAAGAACTTATCGATACTCGCATCAACTCGATGGTCTAATTCGTGAAGAAGCAAAGCACTAAAAGAAACACTGGATGCACTATTTAATACTACGACAGAAGATCTAGCATGTTCATGATATGGTGCATGACATGGCAAAGATGTGGTGCAATTAGGCAATATTATGCAGAACCAGGGTCCCGACAATTAATTAGAAAGTTCATGTTATTTAGGTACCCCGCAATTTAAATGTTGAATTAATAAGGCAAAACATGGCATCGGTTCGCTACATAAATTTAAATAGAGCCAAATATAAGACTAGAATAGCCTGCATATGGTCTCCATATTTAGTTATGAGTTGAATCGGCATAATGCCCCCAAACCACAAATTATGTATGTGACATGAACAATTTAATATGCAACAATATAAATATCATATATTATAAAATAGGGGTCACGGATAGGGGCCACACACTAGGGTTCGACACCGATGGTCTTGGGGTTTGACGGGGTCGGTCTCGATCGTCGGATCCGGGAAGGACAACTTGGCGCGGCGCCGAGTTCGTGATCGGTCTTCGGAGTTCCAGCCATCCAATCCATATTGGTGCGCTCGGGGTTGAACAAATACAGGACAAGGGTACTCTTCCATGCGTAGGGCGTCCTGGAAGGAGAGGCCGGAGCTTAGAGCACAAGGGGTCCGGGACACGCAGGCGTGGGTATCTTGGCATCACGGCTGGCTGAGCAGCAACTGCCGTGGGGTTATTTGGAGGGGTGACACAGGGTGGGCCTTGGTCGCACGCAGAACATGAGTCGACATGGGGTTATTTGGAGGGGTGCAGGAGAACCAGGCGGAGGGCGACGAGGCACATGCACCGCAGAAAGGGGCCATGGCGGTGAGCTTGCGGGCCCGGTGGATGGAAGGCGAGGACGCACAGGGGGGCGAGATTGGGGCACGACAAAGAGGGGTCTGTGGACCGGCGCAGATGAGGTGAGGTCGATGGACGTAATGGAGAGGCGCAACCAGTCGCGGGCGAGGCGGCGATGTCTGGGAGAGCTTGGTGCGGCGGACAACACGACAGTCTGGGACAGGGTCGCTGGCGGCAGCACGCGCGCGGGGAGCCGGGCTTGGCGGCATTGGGTTGGCAAGGACGACGAGGACCACGCAATGACGCTAGAAAGAAGGATCGCGGGAGAAGCATTGGCAGCCGGTGAGGCAAGCGGCGCGGCGCAAGGAGGCCGGCATGGGGAGGCATCTCTGAATAGGGAGGGGGATTGCAGGACGAATCACGACATCAGGGATAGGGTAGGTGGGGAGCAGGGATGAGGGGCGGGTCGCATTGGTCAAGGTGGGCCCGGGGGATTGGTGGAGGCGGGTCGTGTAGGGAGAGACGTGGAAGGTGAGCGGGGTGGGGGCAAGGTGTCAATGGGGTGGCAAGCGACACAGGCATGTGCTGCTTGTAACGCATGATCAACCGCACTGTGGGTTGGCGTGCATGAGGCGGCTAGCTAGGTTTTGTTGGCTGGGTGGGACTAGGTTAGGGTCCAAGTTAGCTAGGTTTTGGGTTTTGTTAGATTAGATCTAGGGCCAGGATTAGCCGGGGTGGTAGGCTGCTACCAGCTGGGCCCTTTGGGCCTGGCCGGTGGAGGTCTCCCCCGGAACAAAAATATTTTTTATTTCTTTTGTTTAAGAATAAACTTTTGTAAATAATTTTAGACAAACAAAAGATCCGGGTGAACCGACAGATTTGATTTGAATTAAAGAGGGGATATCTAGAACAAAGGTAGGTTTTATAAAATAGTTTTAAGTTTAAATATGCATGATGACATGATGATGCTCAAATGCAATGTGGCATGATGAAATGAGCATGCGATCATGGAGATGCACAAAATAAAAACAACACGCGATTTTCTAGTAGTGATTTTACCGGGGTGCTACAGCGGTGCGTTGCACTAACCGAAGCACTAAATCCCTTCTCGAAAAACTCGAGGGTTAACTTTTCGGCTATGATAGTGTCGGAGATTTGCTGATATTTGGCGGATCTGGGCAATGCGAATTCTCTCGCTTCTTCCAGCAGATCAACATCATTTTGCTGGGCTTCTTGCACTTTGGCCTCTGTGTATTGGGTAACGCTAGGCAAAAAAAAAATCGAAATGGAGGATGCGACCCCCGGCCTCTGCATCGAAAAGATGCATATGGCATTTATTGCTTTATTAAAGATCGATCAACAAAGGAATAACAAAGCATATACATCACCAAACCCGAAGCCACCACACAACACTTACACACTCGACAATGGAGGAAAATCGTGTCAACTGGGCCGCTCTGTGCCCGGAAAGACAACAAAGATACTCCACCATCTAGGGACCGGGAACAACCACATACCACGAGGCACCCACTAGGAGAGACGAGAGCATACATCTGGATTAGCTGACTCTTAGGGTGCACCCTGTGTGCACGGCACTGAAGGCGTCGCCGCCATCGAGCCTCTGAGCAATCTTCACAGTTAAGATCCGCATAAACTTTGTCGGTCCTGCCACTGACGCCACCATGGTGCCAGACAGTGACCCCCGCCCTGCACGAGGTCATCATTACGTCCGCCGACGAGACCCCGCTACACCACACCGCCGAGACCCACCGCCATCGGTGCAGAAGATGGAACACTTCTCCACCAGCTAATCCCCTCTAGGCATCTCGGGCTCCAAAACGATGCCCTCAAGAGGGTTAACGACACTGATGTGCCACCATCGGCCAATCCGCAAAAATCCCAGATCTAGAGTTTCCCCCAAAGCCTTAAGCATGATGAGGGATTCGTAGCAACGATGCCTTCAACAAGAGAACAACATCCGAGGACGCCATCATTGTTGGCTCCGATCGACATCGGAGCCTGGCTCTTGCCGGACAGCTGCCTCACCTCACCCGCACTAAAGCCAAGGGCCAGCGCAGGAGAGGGAGCCGTTTCCACGTTGTCTTGTCACCGATCTGCCTGGATAAGGACCTCCATGTCGTGCCCCACATTGGCACTGCTCCAACGCGCCACCACCACCGGAGACCGGCGGCCGCACCACACCCAAGAGCCACCACACCGAGGTGCCCAGTGGAAGCACCACACCCAAGTAGGGAGAAGACGGCCCGCACCGATTTCCTTTCGCGGGGGGACAAGGAGGCCTGCCTCGCCACCGACAATGGTCAGGCTTTGCCCAGCTGCGCCCTGGGGCTGCAGGGAGGAGGAGATAGAGGTGGGGAGGGGCGGTGGCTAGCGGCTAGGGTTTCGCCCTCCCGTTGCCTCGCGGGGGGTGAGAGGAGGAAGATCATTTGCCCTGATGTATATCCCAAAGGATTTCCTGCCCCTCTACCAGATCAACACATCGCTGGAGGACATTAGTAACACTCCTTTTATATAACTCGCCATTTATTATGGTATAGGAATTTGCCCTTCTCTTAATTTGTCTGGCAAGAACCTTAGCACTTGGCAAACTACCATCTTTCAAAAAACTCAGAATTGGCTGCACCCCAGCTGGTACAGCATGGGCCAGGAAAACTACTTCGTCAATTTCCATTGGGTCTACCAAACATAAGTTCTGCCGGGTTTTGCCGAACAGTCCTCGGGTTTTGCGAGGGAGTCCCTGAGTTACTCGCAACACTCCCCCAATCAATATCCATTGGGACAACCTCTAACCCTGGTTTTGTCGGGATATGGATTGACTCGGATTCTAGTGATGGGTTAATAGATGGTTTACGGAGGTGCTCGAGAGCTATACCCGGCAGGATTGACTGTCTGGATGAACCGAGTTTCGATAACACATCAGCTACATCATTTTCAGCACGAGGTACATGATGGAATTTGCATCCCTCAAAGTACTCGCTGATTTTCTAAACGTGAAATCTATACAAGGCCATATTTGCATCAAGGGCATCCCAATTACCGAAACTTGTTGCACTACTAGATCCAAATCACCAAAGCATTGAATATGATGTATCCCAATTTCCTTTGCTACCTTGAGCCCATTCACAAGTGCCTCATATTCGGCTACATTGTTTGATGCGGCAACTTGTATTTGCAACACATATCTCAACTTATCTTTCTTGGGTGAGGTAAGGACTATCCCGACGCCTAACCCAGTTTTTGATTTTAACCTATCAAAATTCATTCTCCAATACTTCGAGTCGGGCAAGGGTGGCTCGTATTGCATTTCATCCCAATCGACAAAAAAGTTGACCATTGCTTGAGACTGTATTGCATCTCTCCTATCATATTGTAGGGCATATGGAGCTAACTCGATACCCCATTTGGCGACTCGGCCACTTGTGTCTTTGTTACCCATTATCTCGGATATTGGTGCTTCACATATCACCTTTATAGGGTGTTCCTCAAAATAGTGCTTAAGATTTTTGTCCACCATATAGACCATATGTCATCTTTTGATAATGTGGATAATTTTGTTTTGATGCAGAACGTACCTCTCTTAGGTAATGGACTGGTCTTTGTACCGGATTTACCCTCTTCGTCGCGCTCTACCACTATCACGGCACTTACGACTCGGTTGGTCGCTTCTATGTAGAGCAACATCGGATCTTTTGATAGTGGCGAGGCTAACACTGGTCTAGAGGCTAGCATCTTTTTTAACTCATGGAATGCATTATCTGCCTGTGGTGTCCAAATAACTTATACAACTTTTCATCAGCCGGGACAAAGGAAATGCCTTTGCCCCTAGCCGACTGACGAAGCAACTCAGCAAGGCCAGGCACCTAGTGAACTTCTGGACATCATTAAGACACTTTGACAGCTCCATTCTCTCAATGGCACTAATTTTGGTCGGGTTAGCCTTGATACTTCAGCTAGACACGAGGAATCCGAGTAACTTCCCGGCCGAGACACGAAGGTACATTTTTTTGGGTTAAGCTTCATTTGGAGCCTTCTCAAGTTCGTGAATGTTTGCCAGATATCATCTAAGGGAGTATGAATCTCCTTGGTTTCAGTTACCAAATCATCCACATATACTTGCACAATTTTCCAAATCTGATCATGCAAACATTTTTGCATCCACCTTTTATGTGTTGCACCTGCATTACGTAAACCGAATAGCATGGTGCGATAGCAATAAGCCCCGTATGGGGTAATAAATGCAGTTTTCAGTTGATCAGCCGGGTTTTACGGTATCTGGTGGAAACTACAATACATGTCTACAAATGACAGAAGTTCACAACCAGCGGTCGAATCAAAAACTTGATCTATCCTATATAAAGGAAATGGGTCCTTTGGGCATGCCTTGTTCAAATTGGTGTAGTCAATGCACATTTGCCACACCACAAAAACATTCGGATCAACTTTTTTCTTCTCAACAAGAACCGGATTAGATAGCCAATCCGGATGAAGCACTTCCATAATAAACCTAGCTGCAAGGAGCCGAGCTATCTCATCACCTATGATTTTTCCCCTATCCTCGGCAAAGCGGGGGAGAGGTTTCTTCACCGGCCTTGCGCCAGGCCTTGCATTCAAAGGGTGCTTAGCCAGCTCCCTTGGAACTCTTGCAAATCCTGTGTGGACCAAGCAAAAATGTTCCGATTCTCATGGAGGAAGCTGATGAGCTTGCTTTCCTATTTGTCACTCAGGCCCGCACCAATAGTGACAATGCGTTCCGGGAATTGCTCATCCATCTGAACTTTCTTGGTATCCTTAGTCATCTAGAAAGATATACTCCCATGTGGGTTACTCAGTGCCAGCATATTCAGCTGAGCCGACTGAGCCAGTGCCACAACCTCTGAATCCTCTTTTTCTCCTGAGCTATCACCAATGACTTGGCCAGATTTTATCCGACCGAGGAACACTCCATTGAGCGCCTACAATGGTGATGATCCCATTTGGCCTTGGCATCTTCATATTCAAATAGATGATATGAGTACTTGCCATGAACTTGGATATCGCTGGCCTGGCTCACAGGACAACCCCGACACAATTCCATGGAAGGTAGTGTTAGTCACCTGGAGCGTGTTCTCCGAGATACCCAACTTGTGCATCGTGTATTTGTATAATGTATTGATACTGTTGCCATTGTCAATGAGCACCTTGAAGAACTTCATTCAGATTTGGCCCAATGAATGTTGGGTCAAGAACTAAGGCATATGCCCCAGGTCTCGGCATGATCCTGGGGTGATCCCTTATGCTCCAGGTGATCTCCTGACTTGACCAGTACATATAATTCGGCACTGTCGGCATAACCGCGTTGACCTTCATGTGACGCCTTTGCACACTTTGCCTATCAATTTCCTCTGTCGTGAAGATGACATAACTCTGATGGTGCTCTCCATACTCATTTCGAGCTCCTTGGCCGGGGGTTTTGTAGTCCCCTTGATTTTGGTTCCCACTTGATGAACTTCTCTCCTCTCCTGGTTCTCATACCTCGGCGGTGGTGGTGGTGGTAAAATCATTGCTAGAGCATACCCTCATGTGAGCTTTGGTGGTGGGCGAGGTGCCTAGGGCAGACCCATCTCACCTTGCCCAACATGCTGCATCCATGCACACTGTCGAGTTGTATGATTTGCCGGTTTACTCGGATTCTGCATGTGAAACTTACACGGCTGATCCAACATAGTCCCGTATGTGTATCTCGGCCTCTCCTGCCACTGTTTCTTCTGCTCAGGACTCCATTGTTTCTTCCCATCGGTTTTCTATGTCCACTATTGGGCACTGTTCTTCTGCCGCTGGCTACCTCCAGCACCCGACTGATCTTGGTTCACAACAGCAAACTAGTTCAAACCATACCGATAGTCCGGCCTCTCGTCTCTTCTTTTACCTCGGAAATCATTCCTTCGTGATGATCCGGCTCCGTCCCAGGAGTAATCTGCAACCTTGATAGTTTCAGCCAACATAGTTGGCATATCTCTCTGTAGCCTTTGCCACAACACACTTGCATGTTGGCACCCTTGTGCAAACCATGCAATTGCATGTGACTCAATTACTCCTTCACATGAGTTACGCAGGGTACACCACTGAGTCAAAAACTCTCGGTCAGTCTCCTTCATCCTCTGTTTACACATCGCCAGGTGATGCAGCCTATTCGGTCTCTTGTACGTACTTGTAAAGTTACTCATAAACATCTCTTCAAAATCTATCCAGCAGTTGGTACTTCCTGTCGGCTGATTATTCAGCCAAACTCTCGCTAGTCCCTCTAGCATCTGAGGTACATATCTCACCGCCCATATGAGATTGCCCTGTGCGATGTGCACAACAATGGCATAGTCAATCAACTAATCTTGCGGCTTAGTGCTACCGTCATATGTCTTTGTCCTCCTGGCCAGCTGAAAATTCAGCACGGGTGGGTCCCTCATAATCTGAGGTCCAAAACACGTAGGACCCGAAGGACCTTGTCCCTCCATCTGTTCCAACATATAGATTCTGTCCAACTTTAACCTTGCATCATCTGCCTGCAAGTTTCTGTTTCCCAGCCTCTAACCCATTGCATTCCCCATCATCTGATGATCCGGCCTGGGAAACCGACATTGGCCACAGCCGAATAACCATCATTGTATATGTTTTGTGCTAGGTGAGCATATTGGTGTTGCATAGCTAGTCCAATACTTCATTGTTTCCTAGGTATGTTCTGCTACGGTGGATATTGTCGTCCTCCAGCCGAGTTATGACCCAAACGATTCAGGTTATGCTGGTTGGCATTACCGTGCCTAGCATTTCCTTGACTCACATTGCCTTGGCAGAGATTCCCTTGACCACCATTACTTCGGCTTACACTTCCTTGACCAGCATTGCCCTGTACTGCTTTGCCTTTCCTGGCCACCTTCGGGTCATAAGGTACCATGTGTTTGTTCCTTCTACCAGAAGTTGCACCCTCATATCTTCTCGGACCTACACCTGGTGACGATGTTGCTCCGCTAATCTTGAAGGAGCACCCCCAGCCAAATGAATGACGCAGGAGGCACCTGCTCTCGCGGGGTTAGTCCTGATCATTTCCTCATTCTGCTGGTTTGCAATGCACACCCGCTCAATGACTCTTTCCTGCTGCCTCTGCTGAGCTTCGCTGTATAAAGCATGTATGTTGGCAGTTGCTGCATCTACGGCTCTGAGGTTCTTTGACGGGGTACTATACCTCTGCAAACCCATAGACTGTGGGTCACCCGAAACTACTGACCTAGGAGCACATTCTTTATCTATATCATTGATGAGGTTCCTTCCTATACTCTTTACACCATTCATACGAGTCGGACTCGTGTTAAACCTAGTGGCCTTATTGTACTCATGCAGGGTGATGTTGAACGCCTGCTAAGCCAAAGCTACTTTCTTGGCTCCATCAAGCACCTTCTGCTAGGTCTACTCTAGCTCGGCGTGTGCCTAAGCCGGATCTACTATAGGAGCTATAGGAGTAGTCAAATTCTCTATGGCTTGCTAGAGGATATTTAGTGGCCTCTCAAGTGGAGGGAACCTCGAATGAGCTACCTTGGGACTTGTCTCCCCTTCCTCGGCTAGATCTTTGCAAGTGCCAGCCCCTGGCATCGTCATCATCACCTCGACATAGATGGCGGGGAGAGTGATACATGGACCATGAGCTGTGCGGAGAGGAGGATATGCTGCTATATTGACTCGCTACGGGAACATGCAGGAGACGTTGACCGCGACGTAGACCTTGTGCACGCCGAAGCTGACGAACTTGCCGTTGCGCAGGAGAGGGCAGTTGCCAAAATTGCCCATGTTGTCGGTGACAAAGTCCAGCGAGCCGAATCGCTGAACCAAGCTAGAGACGAAGCGCTCCCTGATGCGATGAAGTTTCCCATTCGGATGAACACACCAGCTAACACTGCTACTGGCCCAACGGTGGGCGCCAACTGTCATGGTGGTGTCACGGCAGATACCATTGGTAGGCTGAAGATGGCGATGTATGGACACTAGTGGTATCCGGGGAGGGATAGTGCAGTGAATTCGCACACGAAGAACACACACAAACACTCTATATACCCAGGTTCGAGGCTCTCCTCGAGAGATAAAACCTCTACTCCTGCCTCTAGATCTTATATTATGATATGTGGACTAGTACAAGTGCTCCTTGAGATGTATCGAGGAGAGCAAGAAGTTGAAGTGCTTCTGCCTCTCTCTCCCTCTATAGCTTATGTGTATTGCTAATGCACCGCCCCCTCCTTGGATGCCCTGGCTCACCTTATAAAGGGGTAGCCAAGTTACACCTAGGGCATACGTGGCCCGAATATTCCAGGTATATGCTTGTACCAAAATAGAAGAAATACCAACTCCTTTCCTTAGTCGCCAGCCTCTGCACAACAACTGTCCAGAGCCCACGATGTATGACCTTCAACGGTCAAACATTATCACGTCTGTGAGCCATTGTTCAGACCTCGTTCTAGAGGCCCTTGTCTCTAGCACTTGTCTCCCAGGAAATACGAGAGAGAGGGGAAAGCACTGACCTCAGAGCCGGCTCACTCCTTCCTGAGCATGCCAACCCCTGACTCGGCCCTACCCGGATGACTTGGCCAGGAGGATACCTACACACAAGAAACAACATAGATACTATGCTGACATACAATATATGTCGGCCAGGCCCTGTCGGGATAGCCCGGCCTTGGGTAACTCAACCGGCCCTCTTATACCTCGGATGACTCGTACCTTAGCTAACTTATACCTCGGTAGACTCTGTCCTTATACCGTAGCTTGACCCTACCTGGGGTCATCCCCCCAACAAAGGTAAATGGATCTTTGGGGCAGGCCTTGTTGAGGCTGGGGTAATCGATGCACATGCGCCATGTCTTGTTTTTCTTTAATACCAACACCGGGTTCGCCAACCACTCCGGATGGTATACGTCCATGATGAACCTGGTTGCAAGGAGTCGGGTGATTTCTTCACCAATTGTTTTCATTTTCTCTTCTGCTAAGCAGCGGAGAGACAACTTGACCAGCTTCGCGTCCGGCCGGACATGGAGAGAGAGCTTAGTGAGCTTCCTCTGAACACCTGGCATGTCCTTTGGGGAACATGCGAAGGTATCCCAATTCTCATAGAGGAAGTCGATGAGCAAAATTTCCTATTTGCTGTCGAGGCAATCCCTGACCAGGACGAACTTGTTCGGCTCATCCTTGTTGAGAAAAATCTTCTTAGTTCCCTTGGCCGGATTGAATTGCATCTCCCCGGCTGGCTTAGGCTCGCTAGCCGGCATGTCGGCTTGCGCCAGCACCATGTTCTGCGTGATGACGCGCTTCTCTTCTATGATGATCATGGCTTCGGCCAGCTTCGAGCCAGCGGAAGCGCATTATATTCACCGTTTGTAGCAGCTGGCAATAGCAATCACTGCCTTGGGCCCGGGAATCTTCATATTGAGGTCTTCGTAGTGTGGCACCGCCATGAACTTGGTCAGCGCTGGACACCCGAGAATAGAATGGTAAGCGCTGGAGAGGTTGGCCACCTCGAACCAGATGGCCTCGTGGCAAAAGTTGTCCTCTACAACAAAGATGACGTCCCACCAGATTTTGCCGATTGATGAATGAGAAGGGCCTAGATCGGCACCGTGGAAAGAGGTTCTTAGGGTTGAAGCTGAGACATGGTGATGCTGAGCTGGTCCAACAAGCTGTGGTAGAGGAGGTTGATGCTGCTACCGTCGTCGATGAGGATGCGCGAGAATGTGTAGGATTGCTTCTAGGAGATGATGATGGGGTATAGGACCATCACGTAGCTGCCCAGATGAGGTAGTACAACCGGTTGGTCTCTCCTTCTCCACGTAATCTCTTGCTCCGAGCAATTTAGGTATTGGGGGATGGGAGCGATAATGGCGTTCACCTCCGCTCCCTGGCACCTCTTGCTATGCTTGGTCTCTGGCTCAGTGGTGTAGATGTGTTAATTACCCACCTGGCGATGGTAGTCGTCATCATCCTCCTCCCAATGGTGCTAGCGATCACGGTTGTCCGGTGGGCCACCGGCTGAAGGAGGCGGTGGTGGTGGTGGGAGACCACCGATTTCAGCCATTCTCTTGGTCCATCTGCACTGGAGGGTCATGTGAATAGCCTCTTGTTTCCACCGATATGGAACTTGCATGGCCTAGCAAGAATTGACTCGATGGTGTACTTGGGTCTCGGCGGCCGATCATCTGGATTCTGCCTCCAGCAGTCGGATCCTCCTGGACTATTGCCACTTGCTTGGAGCCATACCAGTTATCCGACTGATATTCCTTCCTTTTGCCTTGGAGGTTGTCGTGGCCATGCCACCTGGAGTTGTGGTGGTGCTCACCCGACTGTTGTCGATCCACCAAATTGTCAGCAATAATTTTCCCTTGGTCGTCCACCACAATGGTTTCTTTGTCACAGAGTCAGCGGTGGCGTATTTGTCTGCAATGGCCATGGTTTGGGGATCCGCCTGGCTGAGCTTGTGCTTAAGCATGGTGTCGTCTCGGCATCCGTTGGTGAAGAAGTCAATCGCTTGTTGCTCCCTCACCCCTTCATAGGACTTATGCATGCTCGTCCACCGAGTGAGGTAGGCGAGGTTGGACTCGTCCTTGCCCTGAATGTAGGGAGAGCTCACGGGGCCTGCCCAGCCGCTTGTAGGTGCCGACAAAGTTGCAAACGAGTGCTTCCTCGAAGTCTAGCCAGGAATTGATGCTGTTGTCAGGGAGGCTGTTTAGCCATGGTCTGGCTGAGTCAAGGAGAATGAGGTGACATAGCGCACGACTACCCGCCTGTTGCCATTTGTGATGCCCACTGCGGTGACGTAATCCACCAACCAGTCTTCCGGTTTGATCGTGCCAATGTACTTTGTTGTGTCCGTGGGGAGCGAAAAGCCATTTGGAAATGGCTCATTCCGGATGCATGGTCCGAAACATCTGGGACCGGCCGGACTTTCTTCTTCCATCACACGTGACAGGACCAAGAAGTCGATGTGTGCGCGAGCATCTACAGCCTCTGGTAGGTGGGGGCAACCCATCCCGTCATACGGGACACGGGGTGAGCATTGCTCCTTCTGGCTCCATCAGCAGGTGCCTGATGATACTGTCCTTGGCCGGCTCCGCTAGCCAGGGAGTGGTTCCTACTGGTGACTACCGCCGCGTCGTGCTAGTGCTGTCCGTGGCTGCCTGATCTACCATGCGGGGGGCTATTCTGCCTTGGTCCATGTAACACCCTTAATTGGCCTATGCGTATTTCAGCGATCCCCACTAAACCTGCATAGAAACGTTTCAAAGATTCCCACCAAGCACTTGCATGTGAGTGGAAAACGAAGTAATATCATTACACAATAGTTCACAATTAACCCAAAGAACATATATATACAACAATGACTCCTCGAGTCAAGAACAAAAATATACAGTACAAATATCCAAATCACCTTGAAAACGATACAACATCCAAGTACGGATAAGATGCAAATTGAGCTAAGAGCCCTGAAGAATAACCAATGGCATCCATAACCCTGCCCAGGCCAAGCCAGAAGGGTAACGCTGCTAACGACGTTAATCTCAAACCTGCTAAAACAAAAGGGGTGCCGACAAAGGGCAAAGGAAAAAGAGAACAGTCAGTACCAAGGCCAGTACATGGCAAATCTAGAATTCGGCGGCTCTCGCCTACATAGGTATGGTGGACTGAAGCGGCAGCAAAGCATGCACTACACAACCTATAGAGACTCGATACAATTGTTGGCTATCAGAGAGAGATAAGAAATACTTATGCGAAACCAATCTGATACTAACACCAAACATACCCATCCTGGTATTTCCCCCTCGAGACCAAACGAGGAAGTCCTTCCAAGGGAACTCACACGGTTGGCAGTTTTATTCATTCTTTCCATGGTGGTTATCCAACTTATTAGCCATATCAGATACAAATCTAATTACAATAGTAGACTTTAGTTGTAGTTGTCTATGATCGAGAAATTGTGCTCCAAGACATCCATAACCGCAAACACGGCTTTTTGAAAAGATTTAACCCTGCAGGGGTGCACCAAAGTTTCCACATGCACTTCCACCCTTTTTGCTAGATCAATTAACATACTTCCATCGGTATATCGGCGGGGCTTCGAACACGATGCTTTCCTAGACCCAAATAAAGTACATGGGGGCCACCCAAAAGAGCTACCATTACGAGGAACAGCTAATCCTCCTCGTACCGACCCTGAGCTTGCGTGCACTTGTCACGCGAGCAGAGGCCATAGACAATATATTCTCGTGATAGAGTGTCGCACCTATGCAAGAGTAATAAATCCTCATCGAGCAACAGGTAAGAAACATGGCATAGGTACATTAGGTAATGTATAAAGCCCGAACTAGTTTTATGGCCCCTAGCACAGCACTTTGAAATTAGGTAATAAGCCAATAGGGGCGCCTAGACACCCCACATGTGGTTACGCGCTCAGTCTCGCAACAGGTGTCAAGAACTCGGGTTCTAGGTGGACACAAGTGGGCGGGTAAAAACCAAATAACATCTATTTCCCACAGGTGCCTCTGCATTATATCTATTTCTAGCATTTTAATTGACAAGTTATAATTAAAACCATGTTCATTTCCACCATTAATTATGTGCCAACCTCCCAACAACGGTGGACCAACCACGACGTGAAGCAGCACCTGAGCAAGCAACTACGACTCGCAAGGCCGACTGTCTATCAATCGACATGCAATAGGATGTGTCCAAGGAAATATAGAGGCTACAAGGAGTATAAATGGTGCACAGAAACTAAAGCATTATAACAAGGATAACAATATATCATCAGGAGGAAGTAAAGACTATAAATATAAAATAGGTAGAAAGGGGGAGAATGCTCGCAAAACACTAAAAGAAACACCGGATGCACTATTTAACACTACAGCAGAAGATCCAGCATGATACATGATATGATGCATGACATGGGAAATATGCGATCCAACTAGGCAATATTAAGAGGAACCGAGGTCCCGACAATTAATTGGAAAGTTCAAGTGGTTTAGATACACCACAATTTAAATGTTGTCTTAACAAGACAAAATATGACATCGGTTCACTACACAAATTTAAATAGAGGCAATTATAAGACTATAATAGCCCGGATAGTCTCCATATTTAGTTACGAGGTGAATCAACAAAGTAACCCGAACTCACAAAATATGTATGTGAGCATGATGATTTAATTATGCAACAAGATAGATGTCATTTATAAAATAGGATCTCGGGCAAGGGGTCACACATTTAAGTGCGTGGGTCTTGGTTCGGAGGGGTTCGGGTTCGACTGGAACGGTCTTCGAATTCCGGGGAGAAGAGCTTGGCGTTCCGACGGATTCAGGTTCAAATTCGGGGTCTTTGGTTCTGGGGACCTCAGCGCTTCGGGATGAAGATTTTGATGGCCAGCGTCCTTCGGTTCACTGTCGGCATACTCGAGGTTGACGGACTTGGTCTTAGGGGCCAGCGGTCCATTGGGCACCATCGGGATGGTGTCGATCTTGCTTGTCATGAAGAGCTTGGAAACATCTTGGTATTAGGAAACATGATCCCACATGCCAACTTCTGAGGCAGTGTGACGAGCTTGGAGAGACCACACAAACATGAACTTCACATACAATAGTACCACATCAACAACTTCATCGGGACAAGCATGGTAAGAATAGGGGCTCAAACATCTCTCTAAAGGAGACACACTTGCAGTGGAGCAGTCACCAATCTTACAGAGATGAGGCTGAGAAGCCTTGCTGCGCGTAGGCGCTGTCGAGAGTACCAGCATAGAGAGGAAATGCGGCGGCCTTGTTGTTTGGTGGCCGGGACAAGGACAAACTCGGGCGATGGGGTCGAGGCAGCAGGTGCCAAAGGCGGGGAGTGGAATAGGAGGGTGTCGGGCCTGCGACAGCGACAGGAAGCTCGCGAGGGCCAAAGGACGGTGACGGAGCAGATGGAGCCCTAGCGGACGGGTGGAGAGCTTGACCGAGCTCTGGCAGTGAGGAAGGACCACATGGCGATGACATGACCGGGAAGAGGAGGGCGCTAGAGACGCGGGGCTGGGTGTGGAGCTTGGTGGCAGATCGAGCGGGGCGATGGCGGACGAGGCGTGCCGCGGCGTCACGGGCGTCCGGGAAGGAAGGTGCGGACGGGGACGAGCTCTGGCGGCGCGGACGTCCACATGGTGGACGAGGCGTTCCTCGGCGGCACGAACGGCGGTAGCGCCAGGGAAGAAAGGTGCTGGGGAGAGGCGTGGAAGCTCGCGGGATCCAGAGGCGTGGAAGCTCGCGGAAGAAAGGTATTGCGTGCGCTGCGATCGGGCAGTTAGGTGTGATGCGCGCGCGAGCTGCTACGTGTTGGTGTTGTGGTGGGGCCGAGAGTGGGTGTGGTGCTGGAGCGTGTCGTCGGTCGGTCAGTTAGGTGGTGCGGGGATGGTCAGGTGCGGGATGGTCGGGTAGGTATGTGTGGCCGCTAGGGTTAGGGTTTTGGGGTAAGGTTAGGAATAGAGGGGTAGTCGGTGGCTGTGGACTGAGCTTTTGGGCCTGATCTACGGCTGCCTCCCCCTAACAGAACTATTTATTATTTTTATAAAAAACCATTTTGAAAATAGTTTCAGACAAATAGAGATATCCGGAACATCGGGGGTTGATTTGAATAAAGAGAGAGGATATTAGTTTAGAAAACAAATTAGGTATTTTAGCAAAATAGTTTCTGGCAAACAATATGCATGCAGATATTACAATGCTCAAATGCAATGTGGCATGATGACATAATCATGCAATCATAATAATGCACAAAATGAAAACAACACATGATTTTCTAGTAGTAGTTTTCCTAGGGTTCTACAATTCGACACCACTAACAATGGATCTCGCCCTCGAGAAACGCCTCATGGTACGGGGAAGAAGGCCGACAATGTGAGTCTTCTCGCTTCATCTAGATCTTTGCGACACCACTAACAAAGATTCTTTCTTCATCTTGAAATTGGCGACAGCACCAACAGGAGGTTGTTGCTCACGTTCGTCGATAGAACACTCCGGCGAAACAAAGACGAAGTTAAAGGCATTAAAAGATAAGACCACCTCTAACTTCCGTGGAAGGAGTAAAATTGCATTGATCAACCAATTCAATGTGCAAAGTGAATGATAAAAGTATTGGTATGGTCACGACTCCATCCCGCACTCAAAGCATTACTCTATATATGAATAGAAGAATTATGCAACCAACTCTCGGAATTCAGATTAAAGATCTTGATAACAACATTTGCAAAGCAAAGGAGTGATGCAGGCTCTTCATCGGGTCTCGGGAATAGTGGACGGGAAGAAGGAACTAGTGAGGCTTTCGTTGGTCAAACAATATGCCCTCCTCACTTGAGAGAGTGAAGGTCATGACTTACTGAAGCAGATAGGTGATGATGTCGTTCTAGAAATACCGAAAGATATAAAGAAAACATTTAGTGACTATTTTGGTCTACTGAATGGTACACCAGAAGAAGATTTCTCAGATAGCATGAAGACTGGATGTTGAAGCACCATTATAAGAGGATGGAAGCGAAACCCTGAGGGTACGACAGAAAACCAAACATGAGAATTCCTGGACTTGAAGAGAAGGTAAGAGAACAGATTCAAAACACATAGAGGTAAGAGGAGAATAGAAGAGGGGTAAGGAGTAAAAATAGACCTAATCAGATGTATCCAACCGATTTTCAAAATAGTTTTGACACTCTATATCGGACATTAGCTAGGTTATCCTACAGGTTGGGGTATCATAATTGCTGAGCTCTGATACCACTTTGTAACACCCTCGAATAGGCCCTGTGCAGATTTCAGTGATTCCCGCCAAACCCACATAGAAACGATTCAAAGATGCCCACCAGGCACTTACGTGCGGTGGAAAACGAAGTAATATCATTACACAGTAGTTCACGATAGAACCCACAGAACATATATATACAACAAGACTCCTCGAGTCAAGAACACAAATATACAGTACAAAGATCCAAATCACCTTGAAAACGATACAACATCCGAGTACGGATAAGATGCAAATTGAGCTAAGAGCCCTGAAGAATAACCAATGGCGTCCATAACCCTGCCTAGGCCAAGCCGGTAGGGTAACCCTACTAATGACATGATCTCAAACCTGCTAAAAAAAAGAGGTGCCGACAAAGGGAAAAGGAAAAAAGAGAGTGGTTAGTACTGAGGCCAGTACATGGCGAGTCTAGAATTCGGCGGCTCTCGCCTACATAGGTATGGTGGACTGAAGCGGTAGTGAAGCATGCGCTATTCACCTATAGAGACTTTATACAACTGTCGGTTATCAGAGAGATATAAGAAATAACTATGCTGAACCAATTTTATATTAACACCAAACAAACCCATCCTCATATTTCTCCCTCGAGACCAAATTAGGAAGTCCTTCCGAGGGAACTCACACAGTTGACAGTTTTATTCATTCTTACCATGGTGTTTATCCAACTTACTACCCATATCAGATACAAGTCAAATTACAACAGTAAACTTTAGTTGTAGTTGTCTATGATCGAGAAACTATGCTCCAAGTCATCCATAACCGCGGACATGGCTTTTCGAAAAGATTGAACCCTACAGGGGTGCACCAAATTTTCCACACGCACTTCCACACTTTTTGCCAGATCAATCGACATACTTCCATCGGTATGTCGGGGGGCTTCGGACACGACGCTTTCCCAAAACCAAAGAAAGTACATGGGGGCCACCCAAAAGAGCTACCCATACAAGGTATAGCTAATCCTCCTCGTACTGACCCTGAGGTTGTGTGTACTTGTCACGCGAGCATAGGCCATAGATAATATATTCCCGTGACAGAGTGCTGCACCTACGCAACAGTAACAAATGCTCATCGAGCAATAGGTAATAAACATGGCATACATGACATAGGTACAGTAGGTAACGTATAAAGCCCGAACTAGTTTTGTGGCCCCTACCACAGTACTTCAAAATCAGGTAATAAGCCGATAGGACGCCTAGACACCCCACATGTGGTTAGCGCGCTCAGTCTCGGAACAGGTGTCAAGAACTCGGGTCCTAGGTGGACACAAGTGGGAGTGTAAAAACTAAATAACATCTATTGCCCACCGGTGCCTCTGCATTATATCTATTTCAGCATTTTAATTGACAATTTATAATTAAAACCATGATCATCTCCACCGTTAATTATGTGCCAACCTCCCAACAATGGTGGAACAACAACGACGCAAAGAAGCACCTGAGAAAGCAATTACGACTCGCAAGGCCGGCTGTCTATCAATCAACAGGCAATAGGATGTGTCCAAGGCAATATAGAGGCTGCAAGGAGTATAAACGGTGCACGAAAACTAAAGCATCACAACACGAATATCAATAGATCAACATGAGGATGTAAAGACTATAAATACAAAATAGGTAGAAAGAGGGAAAATGCACGCCTAAAAACATTTCCGGAGATACCTTATTCGAAGGAGTTGTTGGTACTCGCATCCAATCAATGGCCTAATCCGTGAAAAAGCAAAACACTAAAAGAAACACCGGATGCAATATTTAATACTACATCAGAAGATCCGGCATGATACATGATATGATGCATGACATGGGAAAAATGTGATGCAACTAGGCAATATTAAGCGGAACCCGGGTCCCGACAATTAATTGGAATATTCAAGTGGTTTAGATACCCCACAATTTAAATGTTGTCTTAACAATTAAAATATGGCATCGGTTCGCTACACAAATTTAAATGGATGCAATTATAAGACTAGAATAGCCTGTATAGTCTACATATTTAGTTACGAGTTGAATCGACAAAGTAACCCGAACTCACGAAATATGTATGGAAGCATGATGATTTAATTATGCAACAAGATAGATGTCATTTATAAAATAGGATCTCGGGCAAGGGGTCGCACATTTAAGAGCGTAGGTCTTGGTTCAGAGGGGTTCGGGTTCGACGGGAACGGTCTTCGGATTTCAGGGAGACGAGCTTGGCGTTCCGAGGGATTCGGGTTTGAATCCGGGGTCTTCGGTTCCGGAGACCTCAGCGCTTCAGAATGAAGATCTTGATGGTCGGCGACGTTCACTTTCCTGTCGGCATACTCAAGGTTGAAGCACCAGCGGTCCGTCGAGCACCGCAACAATGGTGTCAATCTTGCTTGTCACGAAGAGCTTGGAAAGATCTTGGTATTAGGAAACACGATCCCACATGCCAACTTCTGAGGCGGGGTGACGAGCTTGGCAAGACCACACAAACATCAACTTCACATACAATAGTACCACATCAACAACTTCATCGGAACAAGCGTGGTAAGAACAGGGGCTCAAACATCTCTCTACAAGAGACACGCTTGCAGCGGCGCGGTCACCGATCTTACAAAGAGGAGGCCGAGGAGCCTTTCTGCGCACAGGCGTTGCCGAGAGTACCAGCACGGAGAGGAAAGGCGGTGGTCTTGATGTTTGGTGGCCGGGATGAGGATGAGCTTGGGCGATGGGGTCGAGGCAGCAGGTGCCGGCGGCGGGGAATGGAATGGGAGGGCCTCGGGCCTGCGACGGCGACAGGAAGCTCATGGGAGATGGAGGACAGTGACAGAGCAGAGGGAGCCTTGGCGGCTGGTCGATGGAGAGCTTGACCGAGCTCTGGCGGCGAGGAAGGACCGCAAGCCGACGACATGATCGGGAAGAGGAGGGAACCGGAGACGTCGGGCTGGGTGTGGATCTTGGCAGCGTATCGAGCGGGCCGACGGCGGACGAGGCGTGCCGCGGCGGCGCGGGCGTCCGGGAGCGACGACAACATCACCAGGAAGGAAGGTGTTGGGGCGAGGCGTGGAAGCTCGCGGGATCCCGTGGTGGCTAGCGGAGGTTCCGTCGAGGAGGGGGCGACCTTGGCGGTGGAAAAAGAGGAAGGAGGCGAACGCGGGGTGAGGAACAGGGTGGGATGCGAGGTGAGGTAGGGTCACGTGCATGCCGCACGAGCGCGTAGCATGTTGCGTGCGTTGCGGACGGGGCGGTTAGGTGCGACGCGCACGCGAGCTGCTGCGTGTTGGTGTCGGCGTGTGGCCAGGAGAGGGTAGGGTGCCGAGGCGTGTTGTCGGTCGGTCGGTTAGGTGCTACGGGGATGGTCAGGTGCGGGGTGGTCGGGTTGGTATGTGTGGCGGCTAGGGTTAGGAATATAGGGGTTGTAGGTGGCTACGGACTAGGTTTTTGGGCTTGGTCTGCGGCTGCCTCCCCCGAACAGAACTATTTATTATTTTAATAAAACAAAATATTTTGAAAATAGTTTCAGACGAACAGAGATATTCGGAACATCGGAGTTTGATTTGAATAAAGAGAGGGGATATTAATTTAGAAAACAAACTAGGGATTTTAGAGAAATAGTTTCTGCCAAACAATCTGCATGAAGACATGACGATGCTCAAATGCAATGTGGCATGATGACATTAGCATGCAATCATGATGATACACAAAATGTTAACACCTACACGCGATTTTATAGTAGTGGTTTTCTCGAGGTGCTACATTCGTTTGCCGAGGAGGCCTGGTGCGCCTACTTGCTACCACCGGGAGCCGCCAGGTCTGCCATCCGGCAGGGGACTTGGTTCTTCCTGTTTCACACTTGGCTAGGACCTGCCTTCGCCTACCATTGGTTAGCCATGGCGATAAGGATCTGGACGCGCTCTTGTTGGCGACACAACTCCTCGCTCTCGAGGTGGTCCATCTCTGCAACAGCTACTTCCGCCGCCCTCGTTTTCTTGGAGAGAGTGATGTAGACTGGCTGAGCCACGGGAGTACGCGGGTCAGCAGCTCAGTCTAGCTCTGAACCGAGGTCGCGGCCTCGATGCTGGACGTGCCGGCTGGTGCCAGGAAAGGGGGTGAAATGTCACGTCCCAATTTTTTTTCCTAATTTTGGAATGTGAAATAATTAAAATAACTTGGTAGAATTTTTTTGACTTTTTTAAAATTTCTCAAAGAAAAGAAACTTTTGAATTGAAAATACTCTCAACCTTCATTTCAAAACCATATGTCCTTTTGTCATGACCTAAGTGGCCATATAGGAAAAAGGGCATGGATTGATATTGGGTTGTAGGATTGGTGTGCAAGATTTCGAAATTCAAAATGATGTTGCATGCATGATAATCATTGAACTTATACCTAGGAAATAATTCCATTGTCCAAGGAGAGAACCTAAAACCTCTTATGTTAACACCCGGATTTTTAATCCCAGATGGCCATTATGCCATACCTCACAATCCCAGGATTACCATTTTTGCGAGACATAACGGATTGGATATCACAGTACATCATCCATTACAAACCATACATAAGGTCTTACACAAATAAGGATCTCATGATCCAGTCTTAATACAACAAGCAGCGGAAATAAAAGATAAGTGCAGCGGTGGGGTCCATCTTCAGGGGCACACGCAATACTGACGAAGGTAGATAGTCCTAGTTATCATAGCCGTCCTGCTGGCCATCATCTTGATAGTCTCCTTCATAGTCTGGCCATGAGAATAGCTAGGGACAAAAGCCATGAGTACTCTTTAAGTACTCGCAAACTACCACTAACAAGTAGTATAGTGGTAAGTTAAAGTGCTAAATCTATGTTTAACTATAAATTTAAGTTTGAAACCTAAGCTTAGTTCTGAAGCAAAGAAAGATAAAATAAAGTTCTAAAATCACTTAAGTTGGGAAGCTATTATCATAAACACAACCCTGTTGTGGTCAAGTCAAGATTCATCATTCATTTCATAAGTTGTTTCGAAAACATCTAACAATGAAACAGTATGGCCATTCCAACTGTCCATAACCGCGGACACGACTATTCGAATAGTTTGACACTCTGCAGAGGTGGTACACTTTCACCACAAGATTCGATACATCTGTCAGGGATAACCCTAAATCATCATACTTAGTATGCAGATAATCAAACATAACCTTCCCTTTACACACCCTAGTATAAGAACCTCTCCTATGAGCATGGCCTCCCAACCATGACCATCAGTCATCTTGGGCAATCGTGATAGGTGGACAACATTGAGAGGTAGCCTCAGCTCAAACCTCTCCCGCGAGGGAACTAATACTAATGCATATAAATTTCCAGCTAAGCCTTACCCAATTCAGGTAGTGTGGTTGTACGGTAAATTTGGAATGGTATCGCATCTGAATCCAACCATCAGTTTTATAAAAGGGGCTAAGGCTCATGCCTCAACATTTTCATCATCATAAACCATTTGTGTTTCTCAACACATGTCAAAACATCTCAATAGAATGACTCATCATTCCAAGGTTTTCACAATTCATTTTCACCAAGTGTTCCCATCTAAAGTGACTCAAGTTTTGATCTACTCTAAACTACTAAGTTAAGAGTGTTCACTAAGGTGAACAGATGATGGGTTCAATCTCATGCCATAGAATGAAATCTAAAGCTTATCTAAATAGGTCAAGTTTTATACTTTTTATGCTACGTTCAAAACAAGTAAGAGACTTTGTGTAAACTAAAGGAAGTAAAGCTTGTAAGGTAATACTTGGGGTAGTAATAGTTAAGGTGGTGTGACCAAACCATGCCTAAAGCATCTTTGCTCATTCATGTAGCTTAATTCTAGCTTGCTAACAATAGCTTGCAAGAGCTAGCTTGCATTGTTAATGGTGGCTTGCCTTGGTTGGTGCAGTGGTTGAAGTTTTCTTCTTCTTCTTCTTGGTAGCACTCCTCCTCCTCGTAAGATTGGTCGGTACTATCTTCTATAAATACATACGGAGTACACAATCAACAAACAATACTTAACTAGTCTAATTAGTACTCTAAGGCACACAATTGATGATCTATTATCATCACAAGCATCACAAGTTTTATTCACTAGTTTCTTCCTTTTTTTATTTTAGAAAAGTAATTTCTACTCATTAAAAAATTAACTAAGATTTAATATTCACCACTTAAAATATGGGATCATGTGGACACATGTCATCACCACATATTCTAACATGTGGGAATGGGATTTAAAGGTTAGATCATAATTACTTTGGTTTAAGTTCATTATTTAATGATTTAAAGTGACTAGAATTGCATATATAGCATTATTTTGGTACTAGTCCAAAGTCACTGCATGTAAACCTTAATATTATTACTTATTTGGATAGATATGATGAAATGTGATTTTTGAGAGTTGGAATCAACTCAAAACCTATCTTAGTTGATTTTATAAAAATGTTGCAATATGCAAAAGCTTCTGTTTTGTTATTTTCCCTAGGAGAGATCTATAACTCTAATTGAATTAAATCCAATAGACTTGGATAGATCATTTCAATACCCTTTAGGCAAAATTGGTTTCATGCAATTTGGATTTGTCAAACTCCCATAATTGATTTTTAAACTAGTGGACAGAAACTAGATTAACTCTAAATAGAAAAAACTAAATTTGAATTTCTAACTCGAGCGGGAACTAACTGGGCCGGCCCAGCTACGCACAGTGCGTGCAACGGGCTGCCTGACATGCGGGCTCCACCAGTCAGCGGCACAAAATCACCGAAACGGTATCTAGCATCCTAGGCCACACGATCTAAAGGGGATCTAACGATGGAGGGTCATCGTCGACGACGGATTGCTCCGGCGAGACTCTGACCTAGACGCGGCGGCGGGGGTCGATTGGGGGCGTACCAGGGCTCCAGCAAGGTCGGTGAGGCGGGCAAACGGGCTGGTAGATGACGGCGAGGCGAGGCGCGGTTGCGGCGAAGCTTGGGGTGCCCTAAATCGCAGGCGCCCTTCTCCTCCTGCCGCGGCGGCTTCGGCTCCAATTCCGGCGAGGCAGAGCTCGAGCGGCGTCGGCTAGAGGTGGGTGAGGTTCAGTGAGAGGTGGGGAGTGAGTGAGTGTGGAGAAATGAGGCTAGGGTGGTCGCTTTATATAGGGTCGACGAGAGGCGAGCTGGCGTCATTTACTGACGGTGGCTCGCTCGGCATGGGCGAGGGCGGCGATGGATTCTCTATCCCCCGGCGGTCCTCTGGGGCTTAAAGGCACGACAAGGCGAGGTCTCTACCGGTCGGGGGCGTGTTGTGAACTGAGCGCGGGCGGCGGTGTTCGACGCGGTTCCTCCGGGCTGCTGGTCGCGAGGTGGCGAACGAGGATGTCTGGGCGGTTGCTGGGCCTGCTGCGGGTGCTTCCACGCAAGGCTAGGGCTAGGCGAGGTCGGTGCTGCTGGCGGCTGGCTGGCCCGGGTGATCGACATGGCGGACAGAGGCATGGGCACGAGCAAATGCGGCAGGTCCTCCGCTCGATTTTGGTCAGGGGCTGGTCGAGGCGGTGCGGTGTGATGGCGCCTGTCTGCCAGCGGGCGAAGGAGAGCGCAGGACGGGCTGAGGCGAGCCGTCCATGGTCGACCTGGCGCATGGCGTCGGGCGGCTTGGTACTGGAGCAGCTAGGGGAGAGGGAGAGAGAGTTAGGGCCAGGGTTTTAGCTGGGGGGAAAAGGGGACCAAGTTAGGCCCAAATGGTGACCAAATCCACTGCTCACTATAGTGTTTTGGAATTTGCAAGATTTGTGTCTGCCACCTGTTTGATGAAATGGCCGCAAGAAGCAAAAGTTTGAATTTTGGTTTCAAATTTTTTGAGTGATCTACACTAGTGCTAGGTAGTATCTGGTTGCAAGGGTTTTGAAAGTGGAGCTCAATTGGATGGTTTTGGAAATAGTGGGATCTTTCCATATGAAATAGATTCAATTTTAAACTGTCATTTAAAATTAGCATTTCAATGTTTTTAGCAGATTACAAAGTGAGCCTTGGTACCTCATTATGTGTACTAGCAAGGGGTGTAAAGATCTAAAATTATTTCTGTTGAGAACTGAGTGCTAGGAACACTCAAAGTAGTGTAGTGGATTAAAATGGCCAAAATGACTATTCCACCTTTTTAATTGTTTTTTATTTGATTTTCTTTGGATTTGCTTGGGAAAGGTTTAGATGATGTTCAATTTACCATACAAACATTTTACAACCAAAGAATCACAGAATCATGGCAATTCAAATCAATTCCTAAATTAAATGCACATATACATGAATGCTTTCATTTTTAATTTGGAAAAGTTTTTGTTAACCCTAATTTTAATGATTTAGATCTTGATAAGTTTGGATTAAAGTTTTGGGATGTTACATCCTAATGGGATGATTTCATCCTAAGTACAAAGGATGGATTACTTGGCTCCATATTGAATTTTTATAGTAACATAGAAGGATTTTAAAAGACCATAGAAACAGCCACATGCCCAGCAACAACCCCAAGAAGCAGCCTCAGCCCGCTCCCCCTCTCCTGTGCTGCTAAAGCTAGGGGCTCACCCCACCATCCCCTTCCTCTCGCGGCTGGAGACCAAGCCGAGCACGAGGTCAACCCCGATCGACCCCCATCAAATTCGTGAATTCTGCTCGATTTTGCCTGTTCACAGCCTCGACCTCACATAATCCCCCTGCATTGTTTCCATGATTTTTTCAATCTATTGGAACCCTAGCGCTGCCCAAGCCGATCTAACCAGAGCTTTGCCGCCACCGCCTTGGAGGGTACACGCCACCGTCGACTCAGGCCACCCCAATCCTAGCTCCCTGTCTCATTGTGACCGCCACAGAGGACCATGTTGTCCCACTAATTCTTCCCCTTTGCATCGCATTCAACCACCGCCAATTCCTCGTCGTTGCTCTCTCTGGAGTCAGGGACGAGAGCCGCTGCAGTGAGCTCTAGAGCAAGGAGGAGGAGGGCCTAGAAGCTACTAGAAGAACCATTACTTCACGTCACACCTTGTCGTCAAGTTCCCCATCACAAGCGACCTCCATAAGTGCTCGCCACCATCACTATCCGCCGCCCGCCGCCGTCCACGTTGCCTAGGCTAGCGAGCTCGCAATATTTGATTCACAGACATTGGATCAAAGACGTACGCTCTAGATTAAAAGGTCCGTGAAAGGTACCATCCACTCACGTGCCGATACGTAGTCATGTAGTCAGCGCCAGGTCAGCTCCGCGTCAGCCCTCGAGCACAGTCAGTAGCAGTCGAATTAATTAATTCTTAAAATTCCGGATTTCAAACAGATATTGTAAAAATCATAGAAAAATATTTACATGTCAAAATTTAACATATAATATACCGTTAGATTCATAAAAACATGAAGAATGTTAATATTCTTTTATATCATAGTATAAATTTACTGTAGTAATTTAATTAGTATGAATGCCCTTTTTGGAGTAAATGAATCATAGTCAATTAATTATAGATTAGAAAAAATACAAATAATTTGTATACGGATTCCTAATTTCATGTAGAATACTAGTCTCGCCTTAGATCTAATTTTTGACGAATAAAAGATTTTAAATGATTTAAACTCCTTTAATTGGTATTTAAATCATAGGAAATTATCTAGGACTCCAAAAATAGTAAAACCAATTTCCACTGTTTTGTTTTGACAATACCTATCCATTTAAATTGTAAACAACATTATAGGTATGGTTAAAATATAAATTCTTGCAGAAAGCTATAAACCCAGTGCAATAGTAATTAAATATTAGAAAAAGATTTACAACTCTTTTTTAGGTGGTTCCAATTGTTACTAGCTCTAAATTGAATTACCTATACAGTAGTATTTAATTCATCATTAATACTACAGTTATATCAGAAGTTGAATTAAGGTGAGTTAAACCCTATTAAATTAATATAGCTTTAATAATAAATGCTTAAATGCATTAAAACCTTTTCCATGCGCATAATATGGTATAGTAATGTCCAGTGAACTAAATACAACCTTGTGACCTATTAAATCGTCATGCATTTATTTTGTTCATCATTGTTTAATTGTATTGTTGCATTGTTGCACAATTGCGATATTTTGAATGGTGTGTTTGTTGTGCCTTTGTTTCAAATGCTAGAATGCGATGATTGCAACTACGATGATTGCAAATACTATGATTGCAAGTGAAGGGACTGCGATGAGTGTCCAAACAACTTCATCAACTAAAGGCAAGTGGTTCTACATAAACGTCCGACTTATTTTTCCTATGCATTGTAGCTCTATTTTTTGTAGTTGTATGTATAGAAATATTATTGCTATGCTATGTCCTACTATTATTGTAGTACTCCTTGTAGGTGAGCCACCGTATGGTAGACGTTCTTAGATGTGCTACTTAGACGAGGTGGGACTATACCATGATGAGCCTTGATTTCGAAAGCAATTTTTTTGTGAAAACAAAAATGGCTTAATTAATGAATCACCTGGGTGTGATGGGATTGATATTTATGGATGATATAATGTGGAAAGGCATCCAAGCCTCAGAGGAATGTTTAGTTTCTTTGTGTTGTAGCTTTCGTGTGCAATCATGTGCCAGTAAGAAATGGGTGGCTGGTTAGACTTAGTAGGTCGTGGTGAACCAAACACTTCGTATCGAGAGATGTAGTGAATGGTAGGTTGATACGTTGCGTGGATGGGTTTGGGAAACTAATTCCTGAATTGTCTCTTCTTTGACTTTTCCCTATCATAACACAACTAGATTTAGGGGTGCACCTTGGCGCATGACCCCGTGATTTTTTCACTACTTTACATTATGTGTTGCAATAATAATAATCAAGCGGGGTAAAACACATTTGTTGTGCAACTGTCAGGAAAAAAATCATCTTCTACAGAGGAACAGAGTAATGAAATGTGAGCACACATTGCCTTGAACAATGATAGATTTCGTAGTGCAGCATCTGTTGTGCAATAACCAAGTTTGTGCAACCATCAATGGCCATGGTATTGTGCAATAACCAAGTTGGTGCAACCGCCAATAGAAATGGCAAATTCCATATATCCTACCCTCACATGGACAACATGATAGTAAAAGATAGATAGACCTACATATACCCCAAGACCCAAGTTAGAAACTTCACATAACGTTCCTTTTACATGACTCTTACAGGATGACAATTAATAACCTACTACCTACCTTCTCCTTGGAGTGGAAATGTACTCAATGACATTGAGAATTACACACTTGTAGGCAACTGATGCATCAAGAAAATGTTGTTTGCTAGACTCATCTACACGGATGTCCTCAAAGACTAACCATTCTGAAAAACGTGGATCCACTGGACCTATCTCAAAGATAGGATTCACATTAAGTGTTGTCAGACCAAATGGAGTCACGTATTTGTTCATACCACCTCGTATAATCTCACACATACACAATAAAAAGATAATGAAATTACTGGAATTTCTCAAGCACACCGCCATCCGAATGCTGTCAGGTTCTCTTGCATTAATGGATCTAGTTTGTTGTGACTGGTTGTTTGGGTTCACCGTTGGAACAAGAGGTCCGGTAGACAACTATGAGATACCGGGCACATTTAAAATCTACTATAATACAAGTATTGAAAAGTGTAGACAAGAAGAAAGGCAATTACTTTAGCTTAAGGAATCCACTCTTTTCAATTGCTCCACAAATGAAACTTCACCGTCACCTTGGGAGAAGTGCATATCACAAGTACTCAAATATGCCCCCCTTCAGCAAATACTGGGAGAACTTTGGAACCTCTTCTTAGATTCTTAGTGTCACAATTCCCCGTGTTATCTATTCTAGGAATAGTTCTTGCGACTTCATTTGCAATCTTTTACCACTCAGGAGTGCCTTCTTCAATCTACACATGTTGTACAAATTGTCGACAATTGATCTTTAACACAGAAATTTAGAAAAATACATTGATTAACGTGTGGAGTTGAGGTTGTTTAGAGCCTGCTAGGGAAGCTTATTTTTCATGTCTGGAAATTTGCATCTTCTGGAGTATCTTCAATTGATCTGGTCAGTCTATCTATGCAGTCGTGATATTTTTGGTAGGATTTTCCTATCCACACTCCTCCAGTATGGGAGCTTATAGTATCTCACAAATCAATATTTTCTTCTGTCTTGTGGCTAACGATAGGCATCAGTAGAAGAGGTTAGGTTGATGACATCAGTTGTTTACTATTCCCTACTTGTTCTTTGACTATGTGTTGACTAAAAACTTTATGTCATGTTTAATAGTGATTGACTCATGTAGCATGGATGTTTTATAGAGCTTACATAAGCTAAATAATGTTATGCGTTTCCATGGGTGTTGCTGGAGAAGAATACTGCGCGGATGAAACCGATGAAGTGATAGGATATTCTATGCAAGCATGCACAACCTTGGCCGATAGAACGTTGTATTATATGAGTGGAGGGAGGTGAACTAATGAGGAACCTAGGTGGTCAAAATGGGCACTGAAGATGATCTAAGTCCCATGCGACAAAGTTAATCATTATGTAGATACATGGGATGTGCTTGTCCCTATTCATTATCCGACAAAAACATTTAATAGTAGAAAATAATATGTTTCCTGCATACACCTTAAACTTCGGTCTAGCGTAGATAAATCCATCCGAGTATGAGATCCTACATATGGTAAAACTCATGCTGGTTTAATTGATGCAGAGAAGACGGAGGTCCAACCCTTTTTTCTAACACAAATACCTTATAGATCTCCTAGATTAACATATGCATGTAAAATGGGGTTCTAGGACACATAAGAAGGATAGCCTTATTTATAAATGCTGCAAAGAATGTTTCATTTAGACCTTGGATTTAAAGTGAAACCATTAATCATGAAGTAGGTCATACCTTTCCAAGTAAGCAATTTTCAGAGGTTGGTAAGTAAGCAAGGGGCCTCTGCTGAAGAAAACTTCACACAGCTTTAGAGACTCATGATTTGTCTCGCTCAATTTCTTTTCCCTTTCATTCCATATATTAAGAATTCTGGCCGACGGTGCAGTTCCCATTATACCAAGATGAGTTAAACCCGGAAAATAAACACCTAATATACACGAAATGGAGCTATTGAATGATCTAAAGTTGAACGCTTCATTCAGGACAATAGCAGGAACTCTTACCAAGAATCTGAGGGGACTATGCATAAATTCCTTCAAAATACAAAATGGCTTTTCTTGCACTCGGGAAGTGGCCTGTTAAGAATCCACCTCCATTCTCCCTTTCGAATATTCTAGTATAACTCCACTCTTCACCAGGAAGCGGACCAAGGTTGGAGATCTCTACCGCAAGAAGATCACCGGGTAAACCTAGGACCCCTTCAGCATCAACTATTCTAAAGGGGACACTAAAATACCGAGTCGGTGAAAAATACATATTTAGTTTGGGACCAGTCTTGTTTCTAATGACAGTGCTGCAATAAAGAGAACATCAAACAAAAACTCTTGCATAAAGAAAAACGTCTAGTTACAATTGTGAGATCCAGAAACTTGATATCATCTGCAGAGTAATCATCTCTAACCTGTCCTCCAGTCCAATCGACCATCTCAACATGGAATAATATCCCTTCAGTTATATCAGCAATAGGAAAACAAAGGGAAACTGAGTTGCTACAACTAATCGTAACATGCCGCTCTCGAACCACGACATAAGTAAAGGCATGTTGAGATATCCATAAATAGACTGTTTATTCAAAAATAACAGCACGACAATAAAATTAAAACAAAGTGGCGGAACTTGATATTGGTCAAAACTGGTAGCTGCATTTTCATGAAACTTTACTCAGAAATTCAGAGAAGGAAATAGGACAATAAATGTTAAAGATTGAACTTTAAGAAGGGGAAGATCTATGCACAGAAGGGGAAGATCTATGCAAGTTTTCTTGAAGAGCTACACACACAAACGAGATAAACACTGTAACTTATAAAGTGAAGTATTTACATGGTCACAGAAAACGAGTCTGAATAAAAGCCACAAGACACAAAACTGGACTAATTTTGCCACACGAACTATAAGGCTTGGTCTACTTTGTCATTGCAAAGGTTGGAGTGGCAGAACTATGGCCTCATGATTGAATGGCATAATTAGTGAAACTATGTTGTAATAAACATGGGATATACGATGGAACCAACTAAACCGAAAACCACAAAGATACTCGCGTCCACTCTATTAAATCCATTGAAAAAATACTGAGCATACCTTATGGAAAGAAATCACGCACTACCATGTATTAAATCCTGAAAACACAAATACTGTACTAATCAGTATACATGTAAGCTCAAAGAAACCTAGAAAATAAACCAGAATAATCTATGAACAAAAAAGAACATTCTAGACTGGGTATTAGACATAAGTTATATGAGTAAAAAATAACCTGAAGCAGGAAATTCAATTATACTAAGTTCATTGCCTACCGAGTGGAAGTAGCCATCGGCGAGAAAACCAAATAATCTCATAAATACGCCCTCTGTCAAAACCTGCTCTGAGGTGTCACAACCTGAAGCTGAATCCAACAGGCAGCCTATGGTGGAGATGTATCCTACACGTTAAGCCAGAACAGTCAGAATATAATGAAATTTTACATCATGCTCTTAGCACTCGGTTTTCTATGTTCTGTATTTATTAAACTATATAAGCAAACTGAATATTCATCAATAGTGTGGCTTTGATATAAGGCACAATGAGGGGTGGATGCGGGACAGCGAATACAAAAACCTTAAATTATCTTGCACTGCTCGACAACATGTGGCATAGTTAACTGATACCATGGGTGAAAATACAACCGTTAATAGGTAACATTAGCGAGTTAACATACCCACCTATCAAATATGATCAAAGCGAGTTTGAGACATCGACAAAAGATGACACATAGATCATATCACCCATCAGCATGTAGATGGGCGAAAATTGACAAATTTTACATAGCAAGGGCAACCAAAAGACCATGATCAACTCATCATGCCAAAGGTACCCCCTGTTTAGACGAGTGGAGAAGATGGTACAAAGAAACAAAAGGACTGAGTGTCAATTTTGACACTCAAAGATGATACAGATAATAAAGATGATATAGATAATAATGAAGCGCCCCTTATAAAGGACATCACACTGTGCTAGCATCTTACTTGTCCTTTCTCTCAAGTGGCACGGCTGAGCATCAAGCAGTCAAACATTTTTACCAGCAAGGTAGCAACAATCTGAAAATTAGAACATATACCATGAGTGCCAATTTTATTGCAACATGCATGTGATCTAACAGCAACAAAGTTAACCCCATTTACAATCGATGATATGATTATGAAAAATTATGCAACATCTAGGCACAGAACAAACAACGCATAAGGCAGCGAAATACCTACGCTAACTTGCCCGATCTCTCTCTTGAAACAGAGAATTTCCACCCACTTTCCATACACTAATCTTGAAGTTGCTAGTAAACAACAAAAAATCCAAAAAATATTAAGTGAAATGCAAAATAAGTAAGAACAAGGTTTTCAGAGGGATATGTATTATTGGTTGGACTACTCGACTGCAAATTTTGTGGTATATACCGAACTGAAACTAACACAGTAGGAGCAGCCAGAGGTAGGTACATGAATATTTAGAAATCAATCCTTGATAGAAGATAGTATTCAGCAACATGCATACCTTGTTGACCAATCAGGTTGTTGTTTCCCATATCATTGCCCATTGCTCTCAGTCCAAGCTCTTATGTATAAATACTAGAAAAAAGTTACCAATAAACTATGGCTTGAGTGCAAGTGACATGTGCATCCAGAAGAACTAAAATTTATACATCTCGGCCACCTTAATTGCTAATCCGACATCATTTCAACTACAACATAAGTTCAAAAAAGTAAAATTTTTGGAATGGAAATACAAGATTCATTAATAACATATTTTCCTAACTATTTACAAAGGCGAATATACCAATGAGTTATTAATTAATGAATATCATTAATCACAAGTAATAGAAAGGCAAACACATGTAACTAATGTGAATGGTACTATTCAGATGTGCATTAGTACCCGAAAAGATGGTAAAACTCTATTTTGATAGAAGAAAAGCACAAAAGATTGGCTCAAGGTTGAAGCTCTCAATTTCACTCCAAGAATATATGCTATAATGATATAGGATGTAGCTTACTCAGTTACCAAAATATTATCCAGGACCATTTCATCTTTGGAGCACCTCAACAGCTGCATCATGATAGCTAGGCTGATTGCAACACTGACTCTCAGTGTAGCATCAAGCCCGCAGCAGCAGGAAGTAACACATTAGGCCTTTCTTGGCAAGATAATCAACCTCACTGCCCAACCAAGGTGCCATAATGAGAATAAATAAATCTAAAGGAAAATGGAATTTACCAACTGAACAAAGATCACCGAGGGTTCACTTTGCACAATTAATATCCAGAGGTTCTCCATTTACACAAAATTATTGAGAGAGTAAATGAATAGAAAATGGTAGAAAATACCTGCTTTGGTATCAATAGCAAGAAGCCTCAATATTCTGGAGAGTGCATATATATTCCTACCAACCGATGTGTTTTCTTGGTGAAGCCTATTTTTTACAACTGAATCAAATGATCGAGCAATCAAGAAACCTGTACAACATCAAATTTACAAATAATCAATAAGGAGCAATATTAGTATTAGCAATCCATATGTATCTGAAGTTTCAATCACTCTACTTTCACAAAGAAATGGGAACTTAATAGGAATGTTAGTAAGGCTAGACACGAGAAGTCAGTAATGAAGTGTAGATAAATACTTGAACCGGATGGACGAGAAAGCGGTTGATGATGCTCCTCCCGGCGGAGCAGTGGCTATCACTCCTCGGGCGTTGGCAACAACACGATCCTCCCAGACCTCGCTGTCACCATCCCACATCCGCATCGTTGGTCCAGGTTGTTACTTGGAATGGAGGCACATCATGTCAAGATCGCCTGTCATGTCACCGCTTCAACCTGCTACTGTGACACGGATGCGGGAAGACTGATGCACGATATGCCATCACCTCCTGCTTACTCTCTCCTGCCTCAAGCCGTCACAAATTAAAGAAACAAATTAAGATAGATGGTAGTAGAAAGAAACGAGACAATCACTTGTAGCCTTTAGTGTGAACCAAAGATATAATTCAAAGGTAACATTCAGCAATAGTAATTTGGCAATACAAAGCACAAGAAATTTGAAGGGTATAGCTTCAAGTATAACCAAATCAAACATGAGGTCTAAGACCAAACATGGCATGGAGATAAAGACCCCAAAATAAAGCCTCTTAAATGGCTTATTTCTAGCTAGTTGCAAAGTTCAGAAAATCTAGGCAAACATGTAAGTGAACTTTCTTCTAATTCAGAGAACTTGCCATATATTCTTTCTTCTAAGATGCACTAAGATGGCTGAACTCGATATTTACATGACATTTTAATAATTGATTTTAAATCTCTTCCATGGGCCACACTATCAATTAGAGATGTTAGGATTCCAATTTTTGTAGACACAACATCACTTGGTAATAAACTAAAAATGCTAGTCTTGAATCGAAAAAACTGTTTACAATTCGACGCTAGAAATTACAGAGAATGGGGAAGTTGAAGAGAGAGAGAGATCTTGAGGATCTTGTCACTAACCCATGGAGGAGAGGAAATCCCGCGTAGCCATCCCATCTTCCTGAGGGCCTCCACCTTTTCCCATCCCAAGCGATTGAGAGAGAGAGAATCGTGCAGACCACCACTGCTGCTGCTCCACCTAGCCTTCTCTTCCTTCCTACACTGTCGCCTTTCTCTCTCGCGCGTCAGTTGCCGGAACCATGGTGTGTTGCTTCTGCTGGCGCTACGAGGCGGCTGCTTGCAATGGCTCTGGGAGGCTCGAACGATAGCTGGGCTGGCCGAGGAGAGGGTGGTGAGGGAGGGGATTGGGGAGACGGAGTGGGGGCGGGTCGGGAGGAGGAGGGACCGGGTGGCAGCCAAGGAGGCAGAGCGCCATCGCCGCCGCATGGGAGAGGAGAAGGGGCACGAGCGTGGGGGTGGATGTATGAGATGATTAGGGTTTCTAACTCGGGATGCATTCTTACGTGGTAGTGAAAAACACTCTAGGTTCTCAGCGACTTAGTTGCCTAATCATGTGGCTAATCAAATCTAATTTTTGCTGAGCCTCCCGGAACCTCCACCAATTATACTTTTATATATAAGTGTGATGGTATCAACGGGTTGACCAGGTCACATGGGTAAAGTGTACAAACCCCTATAGGGTGTAAAACTAAATATTTAGCCATGTTCCTAGTTATGGACAATATGAGTTGCTGAATTTAGAGGCTATGACATATTCTCGCTAATTCCAATTTCGTAATTTGATAAAACTTGTGACTGAACTTAATTGGGTTGTATGCTGAAAGATCAAATGGTTTATAAATGATAGGATGAAATTACTTCGATGCTGCAAACATGTCTTGAACTCCACAAGCCAAATAAGCATGTAGTGGCTAGACTTGTTTCACTCTCTCATAGTTCCACTTGCCATACATTCAAAGTATTGACCACTCTGTGGCTGCAATGTATCATATTGTAGGCTATTATTCCAATTGTTCGGAGTGATCGAATAGGTTGCGAACCTCCACTCGACATTTGTTCGCCTGTGTCACAGTTGAAGATGAAGCCTATTATCTATTTATGCTTCTGTATTCTATTGAACTATATGAGATCGCTATGAACTAATCATTATGTAATAATTGCAATTTCTGTATCACTTGATGTAGTAATGATGTACTGTTATATTCTTTGGTATTCATCTGTACTTTGTGTGCCAGTGAACCGATGCAGGGATTGGCACTATACACAGGAACTCAGACTTATCAAGCGAGGGTGTTAAAGATGATATCAGAGCTTTGCGTTGACTGTAGGTTCGTGACCTTAGAAATAGGAAGATCCTGTTAGGAGAGAAATCTTATTTACTAATTACTAGAATTCTTGTAATCCTTGTCTATCTTTTCCAGAACCTCTTGTTGTTCAAAACATGTAGATGTCCTTTCCTTTGACTAGTAGACAAGATGATCTATCATCAAGAAATATAGAATTGAAGGATTTTTAGATCTCTAGAAAGGATACCACAATATGAGAGTAGTCCAAATAGTTTTGCAAGTTCAAGCCCACCTGTATATGAACCAATATGATGGCATTGGAAATGAAAAACACTAAAGGAGTACCTATCAATTTTCAAGTTAGATATGGATCACCATATTTTATCTCTTTAGGAGATCATCGCAATCGTGTTAGCATATTGATCTTGCCAACTTATGTGGTATGAAAATATTAGTTGTTTGCTTGTTTGTATTGAACAACATTGTGTGATGCCTTGTTTTGAATCTATTGTTGCAAAACGTTAAATGTTTCAGAAATTTCCGTTGGTATTTTACAGGGTTATAATAAATGCTTTTGGTTAAAAGTTATGTGTGTGGAGGTGCAGTTTTCTGCACATCGCTGTTTACTCTGCGATTTTATATATTTTACTGGTAACTCAGAAAAATCTGTAAAAATAGGTTCTAGAGTGTAATTACCTGTGCTACCTGCTAAAAAATTGGCTAAAATCCCCGACAAGTTTAATCTATCAAAAAAATGGTTCTGTCAGCTGTTCTGTTTTGATAGAATCAGCCTTTCATCTTAATTGATGTTCTACTTAATCCTAATGTTGTTTCCAATGTTTATAAACTATTTTGTGGATGATAATCACTAAATTACACCCGTATAGATAAACATTATGAATGATGTATGCTTGTGTGCTGATTGTGTATGCTTGTTGTTTGGCTTGATTGCGTGTTATATGAACATGTTTGTATGGGTGACTCTAGTTTCTTTCCTCTAGAATCTATTCTTCCCTATCTTAAACCCTTGGACCTAGAACGTTGTGTTGAAGATATGAAGAAGGATTTATTGGAAATTTTGGAATATGACGCTCTAATGAATGTTAGCAGTTCATCTAATGTAACAAAAGGATGTGGAAGTATGAAGTGTTGTATAGGATGTCATATAGTAGATTACGCAACCTGAAAGTTTTGAAGTATCAATAGATTAGTTTTTGTAGTAGCTTTGTAGATTGGATACATTGGAATCTACACTGAACCTTGGTTTGTGTCCATGGAAACTATCTGCAAGGAAAGTGAGGATGCCCGAGTGATAGAAAATGTGATTCACCTATCCTCATGCAGGGTAATAATTTGGGTGCAGGATGGATTGATCACCATTCCTACTGCTCTTATTATTCGCTCTTGTATTGTTGGCTTCACGAATCTTGAGTGCCTTTTCAAACTTAGCAAGGAGATGATGTTGATCCTATACCGTAGAATGGTATGATTTTGCACCTTTACAAAAGCATTCATTGCTAAGCATAGGAATGTACGGCAAGGATAAACCCTCAAACATATTTAATGGGTATCGTGGAGTAAACGTTTCCTAACTACCCGCCATGAGTGTTTTGCTAGTTCAAGTAGTGTTTGCCTAGAATCTCCCAATCACGGAGTTCGGAATATGCAAGAGACATTGAGCCAACAAATGTCTAGAGGAGAACCAATCTGAGGCAAGGGAACCCTCAAGAAGCAATCTAGTCAGTGTCCTTTTAAGGGTGGTAGCACACTGGTTATTTCGAACCTATTTCTTTCTAACCTTCTCGAATCTCGGGACGAGATTCTTTTTACGGGTGGTAGTCTATCACATCCCAATTTTTTTTTAATTTTGAAATGTGAAATAAATAAAATAACTTGGTTGAATTGTTTGACTTTGTTGAAATTTCTCAAAGAAAAGAAACTTTTGAATTAAAAATACTCTCAACCTTGATTTCAAAACCTTATGTCATTTTGTCGTGAACTAAGTAGGCATATAGTAAAAACGGAATGGGTTGGTATTGGATTGTAGGATTGGTGTGCAAGATTTAAGAATTCAAAATCATATTGCATGCATGAGCACCATTGAACTTATACCTAAGAAATAATTCCATAATCCAAGGAGAGAACCTAAAACCCCCGAATGGGATGATTTCATCCTAAGTACAAAGGATGGATGTCTTGGTCCATATTGAACTTTTATAGTAACATAGAAGAATTTTAAAAGACCATAAAAACAACTTTGAACCATTTTGGAGTTCAAATCCAAAAGTTATGAATTATATAAGAAATAAATAAAGATAATGCATTAGACAAAGAGAAGAATTACAAATTTTATTTACCTTTTGACCAAAACTATTTTATATAAAGTTTAGAAGGTGTGTTTGAAATTTAGAAAATTTCTGAAACAAATTTGAGTGGATTTGGAGCTATAAAGCAAAAAATAAAATAAAAAATACTAAACAGGAATCCAGAAAAGAAATAAAGGAAAAAAATAAAAACATAAACCTAACCAGCTGGACCCGGCAGAGGCTAGCCGACCCATCTCCTTCTCTCCCCTATCCATCGATCATGAAAGGCAACAGTAGCAATGCCAATGGCCGGCCCTTCCGGCCAAAGAAGTAGCAACCTGCCTACCATGTCCTAACTAGCGCGCGCGTAAGAGCCACAAGCCCAACAACGACCCGAGTAGTAGCGTCAGCCCGCTCCTCCTTTACTGTGCCGCTGATGCGTGGGGCTCACCCCACCATCTCCTTCCTCTCGCGGATGGAGGCCAAGCCGAGCACGAGGTCAATCCCGATCAGCCCCCACTACAAAATCTGGCGATTTCATTCGGATTTTTGCCCCGTTCCACATGCTCCGACCGTCTTATAATCCCCCTGCATTACCTCCATGATTTTTTTAATCTATTGGAACCCTAGCGCCGCCCGAGCCGATCTGACCGGAGCGCCACCACCGCTGCCTCGGAGGGTACACACCACCGTCGCCTCAGGCCACCCCAAGCCTACCTCTTTATCTTTTTTTGACTGCCACGGAGGACCACGTAATCTCAATAATTCGTGCCCTTCACATTGCAGCCTACCGCTACCAATTCCTCGCCGTTGCTCTTGCCGGTGTCAGGGATGAGAGCCGCTATAGTGAGCTCTAGAGCAAGGAGGAGGAGGCCTAGAAGTTACCAGAAGAACCTTTACTTCATGTCGCACCTCGTCGTCGAGTTACCCATCATCGGCAACCTCTAGAAGCGCTTGCCACCGCCACCGTCTGACGCCCGCCGACGTCCACGTTGACTAGGCCGGTAAGCTCGCATTATTTGATTCAAAGCCATTGGATCGAAGATGTACGCTCCATATTAAAAGGTCCATGAAGGGGTACCGTCCACTCACGTGCCGACACATAGTCGTGCAGTCACTGCCAGGGCAGCTCCGCGTCAGCCCTCGAGCACAATCAATAGTTTGCTTAGCATTACCCACTTGGTCGAATTTATTAATTCTAAAAATTCTAAATTTCAAACAGATATTGTAAAAATCATATATAAATATTTACATGTCCAAATTTACATATAATATCCCATCGGATTTAGAAAAATATGAAGAATATTAATATGCTTTTATATCTAATTTTTACAATATAAATTTACTCTAGCAATTTAATTAGTATGCATTCCTTTTTGGAGTAAATAAAGCATAGTAAATTATTTATAGATCAGAACAATACCAATCATATGTATACGGATTCCTAATTTCGTGTAGAATACTAATCTAGCCTTAGATCTAATTTTTGATGAATAAAAGATTTTAAATGATTTAAACCCCTTTAATTGATATTTAAATCATAGGAAATTATCCAGGACTCTAGAAATAGTAAAACCAATTTCCACTATTTTGTTTTGACAATACCTATCCATATAAATTGTAAACAAAATTATTGGGTATGTTTAAAATATAAATTATTGCAGAAAGCTATAAACCCGTTGCAGTAGTTATTAAATATTACAAAATGACTTATGACTCCTTTTTGGTGATTCCAATTACTACTGGCTCTAAATTGAATTACCTATCTAGTAAAATTTAATTCATAATTTAATATTACTATTATATCAGAAGTTGAATTAAAGTGAGTTAAACCCTATTAAATCAATATAGCTTTGACAATAAATGCTTAAATGCATTAAAACATTTTCCATGTGCATGATATGGTATAATAATGTGCAGAGAACTAAATACAAACTTGTGACCTATGAAATATTCATGCATGTATTTTGTTCATCATTGTTTTATTGTATTGTTGTATTGTTGCATAATTGTGATGTTTTGAATGGTGTGTTTGTTTTGCCTTTGTTTTCAAACATTAGAATGCGAGGATTACAACTACGATGATTGCAAATACTATGATTGCAAGCGTCGGTACTACAATGGGTGTCCAAACAACTTCATCAACTAAAGGCAAGTGGTGCTACATAAATGTCGTACTTATTTTTTCTATACATTGTAGCTCTATTTTTTGTAGTTGCATGTGTAGGTATATTATTGCTATGTTGTGTCCTACTATTATCGTAGTAGTCCTTGTAGGTGAGCCACCGTATCGTAGACATGCTTAGATGTGTTACTTAGACGAGGGTGGGATTATACCATGATGAGCCTTATTTTTGAAAGCAATTGTTTTGTGAAAACAAAAATAACTTAATTAATGAATCACCTGGGTGTGATGGGAATGATATTTTTTGGATGGTATAATGCGGAAAGGCACCCAGGCCTCAGAGGAATGTTTAGTGTCTTTGTACAGCAGCTTTCGTGTGTAACCATGTGCCAGTAAGAAATTGGTGGCTGGTTGGACTTAGTAGGTCGCGGTGAACCGAACCCTTTGTATCTAGAGATTAGTGAATGGTAGGTTTGTACGGTGCATGGATGGGTTTGTGGAACTACTTCCCGAATTTTTTTCTTGGACTTCTCCCTATCATAACACAATATAAGTGTGATGGTACTAGCGGGTGGACCAGGTCACATGGGTAAAGTGTAAAACTAAATATTTAGCCATGTCCCCGGTTAATAATATGAATTGCTTAATTTAGAGGCTATGACATATTCTCGCTCATTCCAATTTTGCAATTTGATAATACTTGTGGCTGAACTTAATTAGGTTGTATGCTAAAAGATCAAATGGTTTCTAAATGATATGATGAAATAATTTTGATGCTGCAAACATGCCTTGAAATCCACAAGCCAAATAAGGATGTAGTGGCTAGACTTATTTCACTCTCTCATAGTTCCACTTGTCATACATTAAAAGTATTGACCACTCTGTGGCTGCAATGCTTCATGTTGCAGGCTATTGTGCCGATTGTTCTAAGTGATGGCATAGGTCGTGAACCTCCACTCAACATTTGTTTGCCTGTGGCATAATTGAAGATGGAGCCTCTTTTATGCTTCTGTATGCAATTGAACTATTTGATCTAGCTATGAGCTAAGCATTATGTAATAATTGCAAATTCTGGATCACTCAATGTAATAATGATGCACTGTTATATTCTTTGGTATTCTTTTGTATTGTGTGTGGTAGTGAACCAATTCAAGGATTGACACTATACATAGGAACTTAGCCTTATCTGGCGAGGGTATTAAATGAAACCATGTGTGATGTTGTACTCGCGCACGGTGGCGTTCTACCGACGTTGGGCGGTGGTGACCCTGGTAGCCTCTTCTAGGAGGTTTTGGCTGGTAGCTTCCAGGGCGGCAGCGGCTATAGCCGGATCCGTCTCGGGGACAGCGAGGTTGCAGAGGTGCTGAATGGAGGATGTCAGCAGGTCTTGCTCTAGCTCACACAAAGTGGAGACGTTGCCTCCCACTCGATGCTCGGGGCGTGGGCTGCGGTTTTCGCCTGAGCCAGCCAACATGACCTTGACGCTGCAGTTGGTTGGAGCGACATGGGGAGCGATGAAGCCGGGTGGTGCGCCGGATATGTGACCACCCCGCGAGGAAAAGCCTTGGTGACAATGGAGTTTTTGTTGGGGTTCCGCGTATGAAAACAATAAATTTTACTCTAAGCCCCTGAACCCCTGAAGCTGTTAGGACCTATCTATTAGTAATACAGTAATGGGAGGGGCTTTTTGCGAACTTACCCTTGAAGACCAAAAAGCGTTGTCAACGCTCGGGAGAGCGTGGTTGATGTAGACGAGCCGAAGCCAACCTCAAGGTCGTGATGAAGTCCTTGCGCTCCTTCTGGCTCCAACGACTTGAGTGCCTCAAGTGCGACACCTCGCGGGGAGTTACACACGTCCGGTGCCTAACGATGACTCCCGCTTCCTTGATCCAGCAGCAGTTGCGGAAGTAGAGCTCCCGGATCCGAATCCCGCAGCACGACGGCGCTCCGCGGTGAAGATGTCTCTCGCTCGCGCAGTCCAGACTTGGGACCACGGTCACGAGAGAGAGAGGGGGAGAGAGAAAATATCAATTAGAGGTCCTCCCAAAAGTGGGGAGACCTTTATTGATTATTGGTGTATTTTTCTAGGCCAAATACCCCACTATATATAGGGGGAGGGGAGGTACTACCTCCCCTCATGTCCTGGGGTGGGACTAAAGGAGAGGAGGGGGTGGGGTGGCCGCCGGACAGCCCCTAGTGGGCCCCACGGGGGGGGGGGCTAGGCCCAGCCGGCTAGCCCCCTTGGCCCCTCTCCCTCTCTCCTTTCCCCTAATGGGCCCTCTCCCTCCGGAATTGGCCCATTAAGTCGTTTTGACCTTTAATTGATTTTCTCTTTATTAAATAAATATGAATAAATGATTAAATCAACATTTAACATTCATTCACATATAATTTAATCTCCGTGGCCATGGAACACCTTCCACCTCCGCTCCGGACATCCTCCGGACTTACCGAAACCCTTCCGGTTTTCTCCCTTCTATTTTTCGGTGATTCCACCGATCCTATAAACACTCTTTAAGCATCATCAAGCCCTTAAGCATGATACCCTACGGTTCGGGAACACTCCAGACATGGTCGGGACACTCTCGCACCAATGATCGACAAAGGGACCTGGATGGCCATGTGACCCCAGTGCGTTCCACGAAGATCTTTCGTCATTTGAACCAGGGCAGTCGTGTCTTATTCCCTTTGTCACTCGATACTTATATTGCCCGAGATCTGATCAATGACATCACCATGTCATGTTCAATATCGTTACTGAACAATGCTACTTGACTCGTTCCGACAAGTGATATCCCCGTGATCCAATCACACGTTGTGCAGTTATTAGATATAACTTCTCCGAGTGGGCCCTTGAGTATCTTCCCGTCACATGGACAGACAAATCCCGCTCTTGACATATATTGCCTCTAAGGTTTCCTCTGAGTACCTGAACACACCTTTGTAACCACCGTTTTACCAGATGGCGTTTGATGCTATCTAAGTACTCTCGGGAGACAGTGATTGATATAGCCTCATGGTCTAAGGAATAGTCTACGAGGATCCATTTCTAATCATTGTAACTTGAACTTCGTGACATGATCGGGTCACGATGTTTAGGTTGGGTATTGGTTCATCATCTCATTCTCCAAATGAGATGACCTCATTTCCAACTGGCATAAATGCCACATGATCAGGAAACATGATCATCTGTTGACCAATGAACCAGTGACTAAAGTTTCACTGGGAACCCCTGGTTGTTTGTATATCACACGTGTATTGATGTTTCCACTCAATACAGTTATAGCATGATATAAAACTTAATCATAAACTATATGAAATATGATAATAGTCCTTTACTACTGAAAGGGAAATGGACGTCGCCTAGGGGGGTGAATAGGCGTTTTAAAATTATTACGATTTAGGCTCTAATAAATGCGAAATAAAACTTAACGTTTAATTTATCAAGCCAAAACCTATATCCACTAGTTTCACTAAGTGCACCAACAACCTGTGCTAAGCACGATAAGCAACAAGGTGATAGCAAGATATAGTACTTCAAGCACGATGGCTATCACAATGTAAATTGCATAAGTAAAGGGCTCGGTTGAGAGATAACCAATGGACACGGAGACAATGATTTGTTTCCCGAAGTTCACTTCCAAAGAATCTACGTCTCTATTGGAGAGGTGCGGGGGCGCAATGTACTTGGAACGCCACAAATGGCTCACCTCGAGGTGTGGTGGCTCAATGCTCACCAAACGCCACACAAGGCCTCACCCCAAGATGCGAAGGCACGCAACCTACCGACACCACAACAGGCTCACCCTATTGTCCCGTGAGCTCGCCACAAAAGGCCTACTCACGTTCCACTATGGGACACTTGAGGGCGGTCACCGAACCCGTACAAGGCTTGGGGCAATCTCCACAACTCAATTGGAAGGCTCGCAAGAAACGCCACAAAGGCTCCACAATGCCACAAAAGGCCAACAAGCTTGGGGAACCTCCAGAACTCAATTGGAGCCCCAAGAACAATGCCACAAAGGCTACAAAGCCACAAAAGGCAACAAGGCCAAAAAAGGCTACAAGACCACGAAAGGTCAACAATCCAACCACACAACCGTCTAGGGTTCCAAGAACCCAAGAGAAACAATCCCAAGGGATTGAACTCACCGAATCTCCGAGGAGAACTCAAACCTATGCACCAAATGCAAGAGGCAAGTCCTTCACTCTCAAATTCCATCAAAGCTACACAAGCTATTGGGGGAATAAGGGAGGAAGAACACAAGAGGAGAACACAAAACTCTCCAAGATCTAGATCCCAAGGATTCCTTCACAAAGGAAGGATTTGGCTTGGTGGGGCTTGTAGATCTAGATCTCCTCTCTCAAATCCCTCAAAAAGATGCAAGAATCATAGGAGGGGAAAGGGGAGAGGGAAATTTCTTCAAGGTCAACAATGGAGGAGAGAGAGAGCAAGAACCAAGAAAAAGCTAGTTTTGTACGAAGGGGAAAGGGGAGATCCTTTTAAAGGGCTCCCCGATTTGCCCGTTGCCCACAGAATCGCGCACGGCCGGTAGTACCGGTGGGTGGCCGGTACTACCAGTGGCACCCAGCCAACGGTCAGAAAACAGTGATGGAAAGACTAAAAATGCGAGCATGGCCGGTACTACCGCCGCTTCGTCGGAACTACCGGTGGCAAGGATGTCCTAACGGTACTACCGCCTGTAAATCCGATCCAAGTTCCGACAAATAGCACTAACCAGGCAGAGAGAGTACTGAACCAAAAATGGGTTTACCGGAAGTTGGGCCGGAGTTAACACCGGTACTACCAGCAGCAAACTGCCCTAGCGGTACTACCGGTGGCCCGCCGGAACTATCGGACAGGCAAAAACTTCAGAACCAGAACTGCCACAACTTTTGCATCCGAACTCCAAACGAGATGAAACCAATTTTTTTGGAAAGATAACGAAATATTGGATATCACCAAGGGAGAAAATACCATGAATATATATGTGAGATACCTCCCAAGGTGTGGAGCCTGAAAACCCGCAAGATCAAGAACGCAATAAGATATGCAAGGGAAATCCGTTTTTGATGAACTAGAGCTTGTTATGAAGATAACCACAAGCTCTAGATCCTCACATGGACAAGAACCAAACAACAACCAAGAAAGATGATGCTATGTATGCAAAGGTTTGAGCTCTCTCCGAAAGATACGAACGAGTCACCCACTCGAGAGCCCCTCTTGATAGTACGGCTATCTATCCTAAACCCGGTCTCCCAACATTACAAGAACACTACAAGAGACCGGTAAAATAGAAACCTTATCAAGATCATACCTTTGCCTTGAGCATCCCACTTGAGCTTGATGTAGACGATCTTGTCACCATCAAGATGGAACACCTTTCTTGATTGCACTTGCTTGATGAAGTCTTGATACATGCTCCCCCATACTCCATGGGGAAGCCTCTTCTTCGAACTTGTCTTCATCATTCCATGATTGTCGAGGATGGCATGCTTCAAGCATGAGATCTTCTAGAGATGACGCATCTTGAGCTTGCACTTCAATTCTTGATGATGTCTTGAAGATAGCCATGAGGAACTCCATCTTCTTATTCTTATTCAAGACAAACTTGATCTTCTTCTTCTTCTTCTTCTACTACTACTACTTGATTCCAATAGGCACAAAGCCCTTGGACAATGCTTCTTCTTTTTCATCCTTGAAACCAACACATGGTCCAAGCGATGCCAATGGACAAACCTACAAGTGAAACTCAATTTGCACATTAGTCCATAGGGATTTTCATTAATTACCAAAACCACACATGGGGCATACATGCCCTTTCAACTACTATTTGTCTCTAGGGCATATTTCCAACAGTCTCCCACTTGCACTAGAGTACAAATACACTAGCTGCATTTTGTTCTCAATCATTGGCACCATATATCCGGTACCCTGAACATGCTTTCTCATGGAAGAGGTTGAGCCTTGGGTATGTACTTTACAGTCCCAAATCCTTTGCAACTTACTAATGTCACCTTGATTGACATTAATCCTTTATCATCTCATGATAGCATATATGTGTATGCATCATCGCTATGGCAGCAGAACGAGGCCTGATTCCAGGAGCCTATAGTGACGTTAGATCAACCTCGAGGACTTTCTCATGGGTACTGTGACCTTGGACACATCATTCTACATTAAAAGCGAATTAGCTCCGCCATAACATTATACAACACTTTAGATGGTAACCTTATCTATTATTATAAATGTATTCATCGAAACACCAGTGCACTCTGTGCAACTTTCGCTGTTATGTTCACCTCGCTTCCTACTTGACTTTAACTGGCATCTACAGGAGTTTTCAACATATTCCCTTATAACATAACTCTTTATGCTTTAAGATATGTTATCCTTTATGGATTTGGAAAATATGTCCATAGTTATCTATTAGACATTGCAGACAAAACCTAGCTCAAACGTTCTGTGATTCGAACTTAATCACTTTCACACGTTCCTTATTTGGATCACATATTATGCCAAGTTATCATCATGGTTTCTAAGATAAAACCTATGTCTCAACATAGTGGATGACGATCATCTTCTTTCAACCGTTGATGTTAAACTTAATGCTATTCCTAATTTGAGTCATTAAGGACTAGTTCCTTAATTAACTTCCATCCTGAAACCCTTTTTCAGAATCCCTTAAGGAATACTACATAATATCATAATACACCTATTATCAACTTCTATATCTTATGAATCATTATTCATAAGTATTCGCGCCTTTCATTCTCAACACATTTAAGAATTACTCTTATAAGCTCCCACTCAAAATATGTTCCCACATATTTGAATTTGAGACTTACATTGCTCCCACTCAAAAATATGTCAATCACATATTGTTTCAGGAAGACTTTCACAGCTCTCACTCAATTTTATGCAAATTGCATATCTCCTTACTATTTTACTAACTTCAAAATCCTTTGATCAAATATCAAACTTGGAGATTTATTATGAGATACTAGTACTTTACTAGTTTTAAATCCACTAGACTTTTAGCACACATGAATCAAATTCATTTGAATTTGTCCAATACTTGACAAATTGTGCTTTAGTCATTTACCCCCTTTTTCCTACTATGGCTTTGCAGTCATTTGGGAAAATACAAGTAACCCCTTTTACTTGTGAGATTTAGCAACGAATTGCTTTCTAATCTCAAGGGAATTTTCCTTTTAGGATTCTCATAATTCTAGTTTACCATTATTTCCTTTGTAGTTCGTAGGTATGTCATATTCCAAAAATCATGACAAGTGATTCACAAATGTCTCCATACAAGATATGGATTTACATTTTGAATCCTACATCATGTAGTGAAAAACGATAGTGGAGAGAAAAACACAATGATCAAAATCATTGGTTCATTCCTTCTATGAAGAGAATCGTTTAGGAACATTCTCCGTTGCGCTTCTCACCACTCTGATGGAGGGTTTTGAATCCTATCGTGTTTTACACTAATTTCTATTTGCTTCATAATTGAGAAACATCACTAGAAGTGAGCTTTCTCAAGAATGCACCAAAATCCAAGCAATACGAATCTTGCTTTCCTTTTGGTGTCAGCTATGGATTTTGTATTCAAAGTTTCCAATGAATACACTACAAGGACTTATTCGCTATTGTTTTGGTTATATTGAATAACCCCCAAAACTTTCACGAATTCAAATGGTTTACCAATTCTAATTGAGTGCTAGCTATTTCTAACTAATGGTCACTACATCTACACTACAACGATTTATTTGGTGCCTTCTATTCAACACCCTTTTTGATATCTAATATCATATTGTGATGCTTTTGTACTTTGACGTTTCAAAACACTTTGCATTTCACAATTACTTTTATGCCATTCTTATAAAATTGAATTTCATTACTATTGATCAAATCATAGCAATTTGACTCTCTTTTATACTTATACCCTTTGTTGATGAAACATTTTGATCAAATCAAATAGTTTCATATTCATATTTCCTTTGGTAAACTTACTTTACACATTTAAACAATCATTTAATGATAATTACCATTTTCGTTAAAACACAATACATCGAATATGTATTTACTTTTAACAATTCTTTAAACACTTTTTATTCAAGTAATACATGGTGTTCAAGTTATTTTGCCGAACTTAGGCATGATTTATATGTGAAAAGAAATCGAATGACTTTCACATATTATCACATAACTTTGAATTTAAACAATGGTTTCGTTCATTAATGAACATATCATTAAATTCGGTATTTTTAAACAAGGCATTTTAATATTTTACAAATGTTCATGCATTATCAATTAGTTTCAAACAATAAGGACGATTCACAAGTAATCAAACAAGATTTGAACACGAATAGAAATCATTCATAAAAGCAGAACAACTGTTTGTTACAAACTCATATGAATAACCGTCTCACGAAATGTGAGACACACTAAAGAAGTTCACAATCTCTTGATTACAATAATCATCCTAAAACACAAACTAAATGATAAATGTCGAGGGAGAGTGTCGTCGGCCATCATCATCATGCTCGCCATCAACACGCAACGTCACCTCCTCTCCAGCAAGCACCTCTCATGCAGAAGGACCTGTTTTCAGTAAAACAGAACAAGTATCAGATATACTTAACACTGCAATGTGTTTGCAAGATTATAACATTTATAAAATCATATATCAAATATATACCTTTGTCGTTGACGACCTGAGCGACATCTGGTTCAACCAACACATTCCTGAGATGTGTCATGAATCGGTGGAACTCCATCGTTTCCATGTCGCCCCTCATTACGCAAGTCCTGACCTGTGCTTGGTAGCTTGGTGGCAGCAACCGCAGCACATCAGCATTTGCAAAAGAGCCTGTAATCCAGACGTCCAGGAAGTATGCTAGCCTCATGTACACATCATGCATGTGCTGCAAGTGGCTGTCTAGTGACGAGTTCTCCTCCATCTTAATGGAGAGGAAGTCTCCCATCAGCTCATGCTCCCAAATGCGTGTCTGCTCCACGAAATATGTCCTAAGCTGTAGCATCACCGAATGAGGGTTGACATCACCCATGAAAGGCCATAGCTCGTCCACCATTCCGAAACGCATCACAACTGAAATATAGGAGGCCATCTCACGATGGAGATAATGGTCTTTCTGCTCCTCTGGGGTCTCAAGGTCCGTGGGCTGATCCAAATCCATCCCATCGAGTATGTAGTCGACCATGTCGTTCTCGCTAAGGAGAACATGGAGACTGGCAACCCAAATGGAGAAGTTCAATCCATCTAATCTGAGCTTCTCTCCTTCTAACCATTCAATTGTCAACACGAAAGGTCCCATCTATATTTATAATTGCAAAAGGAATTTAGACTAAGTTTATAATTAAATGAGTTAATAATAACTCCACTCAGAAACACCTATCCCCAGTGAGGGTTCTAGTGATAACACGACCCCTATCAGCCACATTTCCCCCGATTGATCACGGCCATCGATGTGGGTTCAAAGGTGGACGCTAAACGTCGGTCACATCATTCATGCGACTCGTGCTCGATCTTTCCACCATCCGTGTTCCGAGGCCACGCTTCTGTGGCGTGCTAGGCTCGCCAACTCAACCTTAGTGTATCCGCTGTGCAACATGGCTTACACCCACTGTATGCGAACATAGATATGTCTGACACCCATGCCTGTAACCCTGGATCGCCTCATACCGAAGAACTTTATTGGTGGTGCACACTAAGGGGGAACACAATCGTTGGTAATTTTAACAGGGATCATCTTATTAGGCTACCGTCGAGTATCTAATACTAGCACACAATAATACATACAAACAATAACATTGAATGTAAATGCTATGTGATATGGTCCTTCACGTCGTGATCTCCATCCGCCGTCACCGGGTTCCGGTGCCGTAGACACCAGGGTACCGGTGTCATTCCGGTGTGGTAGTTTGTCATTACCATGACTATCTACTACTATGTAACAAAATGTAATTACTTTACCTTTGCCACAACCATATCACAAAGCAATGCCCCCCTGCAAAACAAAGTTAAACGCCTCTACTTTATCTTTGCATGTTTTACGTGGCTGAATGGGCTTTCGCACAAGAACCGTTCTTACCTACGAACTTTCAGCACAACGCTGATCAAGTAGTTGTCTCTACTACACCCCTTTCGGGGCCCTCCATTGCAAATGGTATACCAACTAATGCGAGAGAGACAAACACCCCCCTAAGCCACTTTATACGGTACAAGCCGTATGTCAAGCGTGGACCAGTCTCGCGAATGAACGCGTAAAGTCGGTTGGGGGCCACTTCATCAAGCATTACTACGGTATACATAAGTACACGTGGGAGGGTAACAACTAAAAGATCAACGCCCACACGCTACATCTCGTGTGTTCTACCCATACTAGCATTACTACGCATAGATCTAGCTTTGATACCCTTTGTTGGGGTTCCGCGATGAAAACAATAAATTTTACTCTCGAACCCCTGAAGCTGCCAGACCTATCTATTAATGTCTGATAATGGGAGGGGCTTTTCGCGAACTTACCCTTGAAGACCGAAAAGCGTTGTCAACGCTCAGGAGAGCGTGGTTGATGTAGACAAGCCGAAGCCGACCTCAAGGTCGTGATGAAGTCCTTGCGCTCCTTCTGGCTCCAACGACTTGAGTGCCTCAAGTGCGACACCTCGCGGGGAGTTACATACGTGCGGTGCCTGACGATGACTCCCGCTTCCCCGATCCAGCAGCAATTGCGGAAGTAGAGCTCCCGGATCCGAATCCCGCAGCGGATCGTGACATGATCGGGTCACGATGTTTAGGTTGGGTATTGGTTCATCATCTCATTCTCCAAATGAGATGACCTCATTTCCAACTGGCATAAATGCCACATGATCAGGAAACATGATCATCTGTTGACCAATGAACCAGTGACTAAAGTTTCATTGGGAACCCCTGGTTGTTTGTATATCACACGTGTATTGATGTTTCCACTCAATATAGTTATAGCATGATATAAAACTTAATCATAAACTATATGAAATATGATAATAGTCCTTTACTACTATTTGTCTCTAGGGCATATTTCCAACAGTTTTAGAGGCGGAGGTCACCGAAGTGGATGATGGAGCCATCGCTGGGGAATGTTCCCCAGCGAAGCATGATGCGTTGTTGATGACGCTATTAAAGGGTCCGAGAGTGAGCACAAGGCTAGAGGCGACGCGCTCACCGACAACAAGTGGAACTCCTGTGCGAAAGATGCCCCCAGTCGCAACACTATGCCGCACGGTGGGCGCCAACTGTCATGGTGTGGAACATGGCAGTGCCATCGGGGATGGCTTAATAGGGAACAATCAAAAGCTAGCAATTGCTACCGCAAATGGGATTGGGCACAAGCAATGCGGTCATAGTGAGGTACCCAGGTTCGGGGCCGTCTCGGCAAGGTAACACCCCTACTCCTGCAAGGATATACTGTCACGGTTGTATGCCCAGTATAGGTGCTCCTGGTGCTGTATCTCTGATGAACTAGTGAGAACTAGAGGTAGAAGATGATCTAGAGAAGTTATGTCCGTCTAACGGTATCCCTTCTTCCCTTATATAATGCCTGGGGGTGCATGTTACAAGGTTGGCCGATTGGCGGGACCCAGCCGGTGGGCCATAGTGCAATAGTCAGCGCTACAGTAACTAGCTGCCAGAGCTACAGTGGTTAGCTTCCACATTTACCCCGCGCAGAGCGGGTGTCGCACCCTGCGGTATGGGCAGCACCGTAGCCCAAGCTGACGCAAAGCCGAGAACCTAGAGGCGTGCTCTTCTTCGACTATCACGCCCTCCGGATCCTCGCTACTGATTTCGAGGTTATCGGATGGATATGGCCATGTGGCGGGCTCCTACGGTTGTCTGGCTAGACGGGCTAGCTAGGGAGATCTTGGTTGAGGTCTGGTTGGAGCGTCCCAAATGGCTATGGCTTTGTATCCTTTGGCCATCTAGCTTGATCCTTCTTGAGCTGGCCTGCTCGGCCTGGCTTACCTTACTCGGGGGTGATCCCCCCAACACTTGTCGATAACGAGATTGAACAAGGTATATGACATCGATGATCAGATCTCGAACAAGTTGTATCGGAGACACAAAGGGAATTGCACTCGACGTTTACGGTTCAAATGACATTACATCATCGAATGCACAGGGGTCATTATGGGCATCTTGGTCCCGCTATTGATTATTGATAGAGGTCATGCATGTGCCATTCCCGAGACGTTGCGGTAACACACTTAAGGGTATGATGACACTATGAGATCATTCTGTAAAGATGGAATCATAGAAGAGAGAGAAACCGGGATCATTTAAATTAATATGAATTTATTATATATTAATTATGAATTAATATATATTAAATAAATATTTTTAAATTAATATTTATAAGGAAACTTCCTCAAAGGGCCAAAACCCTGGAGGCAATCGACCTAGGAGAAAAGATACCCGGACAAGGTAGCAAACAGTAGCCATAGGCGCTGTTGGGCCGCCTTGACCGTCCCATGCAAGCAAGAGGGCGGGTGTGCATTGTGCGCCACAAAGGCGGTTTCTAGTGGGGCGCCGCAGACGGGCCACGGCCTCCCGGCCCAACTCGGGCGCGGGACACGCGGGGCAGAGCAGGCGTGCAGTGGGCTACCCCAACGCCCACCCAACCGCTGCATCCCCATCGCTTGAATGTAGCGGGTCGCTGGCAGGCGCACGCCCGCAGGAGGCCGGCCCACCCGACCACTGCTGTTTTCACCGCTGCCTGCTGTCGCTGCTGTGTGCTACGGGTTGGGCCACAGATAGGGTGGCCCACCCGACCACCGGTTGGCCCAGCCGGCCATCCCCTCCTTTCTATTTCCTTTGTCTCTAGTTTATTTCCACATGGGACACCCAATGGGAGGTTACACATCCCTCCATCTATATAAAAGGGTGCCCATTGGTGGGAATAAACACACCAATCCAATAATTCTCTAAGGCACTTTTATCAGGGAATCTCTCTCACTCTCTCTCATTATCCTCTCGTGATGGTGCGGTCCCTGGAAGGATGGCACACACAAGAGACATCACACCTGCAACACGCCATTGCGGTGCAGGGATTCTAGCCATAGGATGTACTTCCGCACTCTTGGCAGGGATCAGTGAACTAGAGATTATTGCCGTACACCGTATGTGTATGAAACCACGAGGGTGATGCCATTAGTGGCACCTTGGATGTTGTGATCCGTACTGCTGCACGATGGAGAAAGGGGTGACTTGCGAGGAGCTTCGCGACCTTGAGGTCGGCTATGAGCGTGACTACATCATCCACGTTCCATTCAGAATGTTAACCGCTTTCGGACTACAAGGGTATGTATCTGAAACTTCTGCCATTACTTCATTACTCCTAGATAGATCCTGGCAGTTAGGTGTGTCCGCATAGGAAAAATTGTGTTTTTTGCCCCAAACCCCTTCAGTGGTATCAAAGCCGATCTATGCGTAGTAATGTTGTACGGACAGTACCCACATGGATTGTGCTAGCATATATACTATAGTTGTTACCCTCTAACGTGTACTTGCTAATATCGCAGCATTGTTTGATGAAGAGGCTCAGACCAACCTTACGCGAGACTGGTTCCACGCTCAACATATAGCTTGTACCGTATAAGTGGCTAGCGGTTGTCTTCCATTCACTATTTGATATGGCATTTACAACGGAAGGACCCATAAGGGGTGTAGTGGAGGAAACTATTCAATCCATGTTGTGGTTGGAAACTTCGTAGAATATAAACGGTTCTATCGCAAAAGCTCTAGCAGCCACGTAAAACTTGCAAAAGATAAAGTAGAGGTGTCTAACTTTAGTTTGTAGGAGGGCTTGTGATTTGATATGGTCTTTGTGGTTATGAAGGTAAAGTAGTTTACTTTTCTGTTACTAAGTATTATAGTAATACTCATCATTCAGATGGATGACCTGCTGGTGGCATCGCGGACTTGGTGTCAAACCGGTGGCAATGGAGATCATGTCGGAGCACTCGATGGAGTTAAAGCCATGTCAAGAAGGACCATATAATATCACAATATACATGTAATGTTGATAACTTTTATATATCTTATTTTGTGATAGTATTAGATACTCATAGATAGCATACTATATTGTAGCATCCCAATTGTCTAACAATGGTAATGCTACATGGTTTAATAATATAATGGCTACTTCCTACATATAATTGTTGCATCATAATGATATTATGCTCATGTCATCATGCCACCTTGCATTTGAGCATCATATAAAACCCTTTTTCTTTTGGTTCTCCTCTCATATGCATTATTAATTGTATTTGCCTCTTGATATTGTATTTGGTTATTGATATATTGTTTAAATGCCCAAGTTGAGTTGGGGGCATATCTTTTATTCCAATTCCACCACCTCTCTTTGGCACCACCTTATAATTCCACCATCCCATTATCCATGAGCTTGTATTTTCTTTTTCTTTTGATTTTATTCTAGCTCATGTGGGTGGGGTGGATCTAAATCTATAAATTCTTTTGCTTGGCCTTATTTCCACTTCTTGGGAATGCATAAGAATAATGCCATGCTATTATTTTGTTTTCACAAGAATTTAATCAAGGCATTTATTATTTTTGCATGGGCCATGCAAGAGTACCACCACCTTTAGCCAATTGTTTCTCTCTTGGTTTAAATGGGTTTTCTCTTCATGGGGCTATATCCATCCATCACCTCTATCCCTCTCTACCACTCCTTTTGCTTGATCTTGTTTGATCTTGCTAAAAACCCTACCACCACATCACCCTCTCTCTCTCTCTAATCCTCTCTCCATAAACCTAACACCTCATCTAAACCCTAACTCTAGTTTCCTCTCTTTTCTTCTAACCCTAGTTCTAAGCTAAACCCTAACCACACCACACCTCACCTCTCTCTCTCGCTGTCGAGGCTGGCCCTCTCTCTACCTGACCCACACTCCATCTACTCCATCTACCACCCCCAAACCCTTTGACACGCTCTCTCTCTCTTTCTCTTCTAGCTCTTTTGTCTCTCTCTCTCTCTCTCTCTCTCTCTCTCTATCACACCTAGCAAAAACCTAATATCTCTCACCTCCCCCTTTTCCTTCTAGACTAGACCGAGCCACCCTCCTACCCGACCTGGTCACCTCCCTCCCCTCTGGCTCGACCAGACCAGGTGGACATCAAGCTGGTGCACTGTTTTTCCTCCTCCCCGCCCTCTCTCACGTGCTCGATCGCCCCCACCTCCTGCCTCTCGTGTCTCTCCTCCCTGCCTTTTGCTTAAAGCTGGAGCACCACCACACCAAGGTCCTAACCAGATCGAGATCCCCTTCCGGTTCCTCTTTGTCCCCACGCGCAACTCCACCGGCCGCCGACCAGAGCCACCCTGCCGTCCGGTGCACCTCTTCCACGTCTGCTGCCACCGTGTCCGGGACGTGGCCAAGACGCCAGGAGTTCCTCTCCTTCTCCTTGTACACGGCGGTGATCCGGAGAGCCTCCGCACCCTCTCCATCACACGCAAGGGAAGGAGCCTGGAGTGGCAGGCCGAGCCATGTTCACGTCGTCGTTCACCATCCTCTCGTCGCCGACGTCGTCAGCCACGACAGTCACCATCGTCGGTTCCTCCCCGGTGAGCCCTTGGTACCCTGGACATGCCCCCCTCCTCTCTGGCTTGCGTCGCGTATGCCAGCACCACACATACCGCCAGAGGCAGCTCCCGCCATGCGATCAGCAAACAAAAAAGAAACCTAGCGCCCCTCCGTTTCTTCGCTTTTCACGCCGTGGTCCGCCTCCGTGCGAACTAGCCAAACGAAAGTTGTAGCCCTTCATCGTTGCTGCGATTTTCATTTTTACGGTTTGGCCAGATTCTCGCTAGTTCGCTCGCCTTCGTCCTCGTAAGATTGGCCGCAGCTAGCCAGTTTTTCGAGAATGGTTTTAGTTCGTCAGACCTGGAAAACACCTCCGCGGACCCTCTGACCGTCCGCCGTTTCCGGCGTATCTAGCCCTTGTCTGGTGATGCCGCAAACACGAAAGTCGTAGATCTTGTCCTCCTCTATGTTTTTCGTCTTTACCGCATCTCAAAATTCCCAGCAGATCGTTTGGGATCTTCGTCCGAAAACGCTCCCAGCTAGCAGTCTCGTGGCTCCAGATTCAGTTCCGTCAGACAAAAATCTCCGCGGTTTGCAGAAACCCCCCGGAAGATCCTGGCCATCACGGACAGACCCCCCCGCGCCCTGGATCGCCCACGTGTCGATTTACTGCTGCCTTGCACACGCTACCCCGCCCGAGGCCCTTTGTCATCCACTGCGGCTGGGTGTACTCGCGGTGCAAAAAGACCGGTTCTGTCCCCGCCGCGCCGGCTGCTGCTGAGTCAGCACTGGACCCACATGTCGGCGTCTGTGGCTAGGATCAGTTGAGTGTAAAAAGTTCTGCGATCTTTTCTTGTTAATAAAAATAATTCCAGCAAAATGCAAATATGTTTTAAATTCAGTTTTAAATAACTTTTAAAATATAATTCCAAATAAGACATATAATATATGTTTTTGAATCAGAAAAATGTGAGGATTTCAAATATGCTATTCAAAATATTGTTTGAGCACTTTAAAATTTTCGAGATGATTAAAATTACAATAAAATGCCCTTTTTATTAATTATTTATTAACTTTAGTTTTATAACTCTGATTTTGATAAATAATATGTCTAAATCGATCAGCGTGACGAGCCCGTTCTATCTATGCCATCCTTGTTCTGATTTGAAGCATGCATCATGTCATTATTAAAAATCTGAACTGTTTATGGCAATAAAATTTGACTAAACAAATAATGAAATGCTTTATTCTTGTACCCCACATCTCACCCATGCCATGCTACTTTATGCCATGCAAATTTGTGCATCATTCATCATGGCATGATTGTTTGCTTGTCGCATTTTAATTCATATGCTTGTGCACTCTATTTATGTTGGCCCTTGTTTGTTTGGTTCTTCTTCGAATAGACGCTGAGCAGGGGATATATCAGGAAACCCAGGAGCACTACCCAGATCCGTCCCTCGCTTCAACTGAGCTGCCAGGCAAGCACTACCACATGCTTGCATACATATAGTACCTACTGCCTCTATCTTATTCTTGCATCATTGAGTCGCGATTGCATTAAATTGAATCCCAAGTACTGCATAGCCTTTACTTTTAAACCCCACCGAAGCTTGTTCCTCCATCCCATGAGCCATTACTACAGGAGTTGTTTGAGCCATGCGGGTTGTAGAACAACATGTGTAGGGTTTGTGAGAGTCTAATGGATAACGAGGTACCTAAACAACTTAATTTGAGTAGTAATGGGATAACTAATGAAAGTGGCACCGGTGAGCAATATCTGCCATTTGGTTCTTCATGCTCACTTGTGTCCCGTAGGACCCCGAGTACTTGATTCCTGTTCCTTGACTATTCGCACTATCCACATCCGGGAGGCCTTATGGACCCCCCTGAGCTAGAGCTTGATTCATTCTTATTTCTTGGGGCCACAAAGTAGTTTGGGGCTTTATTACTATCCTGTACTTATGCCATGCTTTACTGCTTTATTTAAGATTGTGCGAGGAGCACCTGTACTGTTTTGGATGCGGAGTGTTTTCGCGGTATCGACAAGCCCAGTCACACTTTCGGGTTCCCAGTCATTTACATCCATTGACGCAAACCTTGGGTCCGTCTCGGAGCCGGCAAACTTCGTTGCGGGTAGCTTAATGGGGTGGCCCCCTGAAACATTTCTGAATCCTGTGATCGCTTTGTCGTGAATGCCTTGTTGGGTTTTGATTTGGTTTTTTCCGAGGTTGATCGAGTGTGTGTTGCTATTTATGCACCCCTGTAGGGTAAATCTTTCTGAAAGCCGTGTCCGCGGTTATGGACGACTTGGAGCACCGTTTCTCGATCATAGACAAGTATAACTAAAGTACCGCTTTTAATTTGACTAAGTACCTGACTAGTAAATAGTGCAACACTCATGGAATGGTTAATAAAACTGCCAACGGATGGGGGGTTGTTCGTCCGCCTCCTCATTGGTAAGCGAGGAGGAGGATGGATCTGTTAATATTACTGTTATAACTGTTGTTCTTAATTAACGGACATCCGTCTATCTTTGGTTAGGCGGATGGTTAGCGAGTATCTATAGAATTGATAGATATTATCTTTTGCTGCAATTGCGTCACCCCAGGTTATGTTCCCTTTAGAGGCATAAAGACTTGCTGAATACCCCTAGGGTCTCACACGATAAATTGTTTGATTCAGATGCACAGGTATTCTCACAAGATGGATACTGGGTGGAGGAGACGGACGATGTTGGCAACGATCACTCAGTGTAGAGATTCCGGGAACGGGGATCCGTGAGATCTGTGGGTGGGATGTGTTTATTTATGTGGCATCTTATGCCGATTTGCTTCTTATCCGTACTTGGATCTTGTTTTCCGCTTCCGCCTGATACTCTGATGTTTGATGTATGAGGAGCTATCCTAAAATATTATCTCTATCTAGGATGTTTGGATCTTGCCGTATGGCGTTGCAATATTTCTATTTCTTTTAGATGGAATGGCTCTGAGGACTGTTGTATGTGGCTTGCATACATACTCATTTGTGTATGTAGTTGATCCCTTCGCCTGCCGATTACGCCACTCGTTCTTGTCCCGATGTTCTGGAAATGGTTAGGACGGCCGAAAGGTCTACTTGTGAGTGACATTTGGCCCCACCGTACTATTTTAACCATTTCCGCTCATCCAGGCATGTAACTAAGAGCGTAATTCACCGAGGTAGTTACAATTGGTATCAGAGCCATCCCGCCCTTCAGGGTCTCAGCTAAATGGTTGTTGTCAGTCTAGCAAATATTTTGGTAGCTATGTATACTAGGGAAAAACAAAACGCGAGAGTAAGACTGCTTTTATTTTTCTTCTTACCCACCCACCCACCCTTTTCTGGTAAGGAAGTGTAACGTTTTCAATCCTCTTCTAAAATTCAAACTAGGATTCACGTGTTCTGGGTTCCGTAGTACCATACGTTGTGTGTGTGTGTGTGTGTGTGAATTCCTTGTCTATCTGTTGCATCCAACATGTTATCACTATCTGCCTTTTGGTCATCAACTGTTGGTACATTCCATACCGACAGGCTTTTGCAAACCGACACGATCTATCTGATTCGTTGTATACCGACGCGATCTGTCTTACTCTTTGTTATCCGATGTTATCTTGTTTGGGGTGTTCGTTTCCGTAGTTACTAATCTTTAGGTTCATCTTTAGAAGAAGGTGTTGGGATATGTGTTTTACTTATTCATGTGCGGAGTAATGATTTGAGTGCGGGATGGAGTCGCGACCATACCACTACTCCTATCATTCGCTCTTGTATATTGAATTGGTAGAGTTACTAATCTTGATTCGTTAAGTGGTTTTGCGCATATAGTGGTAATTTAATGCCGAAATTTGCGGAAATTTTTTCTTTGTAGTTTGTGTACCACACTCCTTGTCCAGTCAGGTGCGATATGCTTAATATCTTCTAGGTGCTTTGAACTTTGTTGATATTTTAATATCATCTTAGTACTTTGTATCCTTTAATCTTGATTAATTCCATTTTGGTACTATTTTGGATTATTATTATTCTCCATTATGGTACTGACTTGTGTTTTATATCAATCACAGGATGGCACCACCACGCCGTTCTGAGGAGGACATACAACCTGAACTAGGGGCTGCATTGTCAAGCATCACCAATGCCTTGGCCGCAATAATCCAAAGAGCGATTTGAAGAAAGTGTCTGGAGGAATGAGTTTGTTCCGCTACCTCCACCTCCCAAGCGAGGAGACATCAAAAGCTTCCTGAAGTTCAACCCACGCCAATTTGATGTTTCTGATCAACCACTTGATGCTGATGATTAGTTGCGTGAGATGTCAAGGTTACTGGTGACTGCTGATGTTCCTGAGCAAGAATGGGTAAAATGTGCCACTCACCTTCTGAAGGGAGATGCAGCTCTGTGGTGGGAGAATTACCTCAAGGCAAACTACACTGGTTTTCAGCCTACTTGGGAACAGTTCACTGGAGCTTTCAAAGAGCAATATCTGTTAGAAATTGTCATGGAGAGGATGAAGGAAGTGTTTCTCAACCTCAAGCAGGGCAATGACAATGTCAATACCTACATCAGAAACTTCATGAACCTTTCTCGTTATGGTGGCGATGAGATCTCTGATGACAAGAAGAAGCAAAAGAGGTTCAGACAAGGGCTCAATGCATCGATTAAATATGCAATCATACATGCAAGGCCGACGTCTTTTCTGGAACTCCAACATACAGCTCTGCAGGAAGAAGCAAGTAGGCAAGTGTTTGAGGAGTCAAAGAAACACAACCGTGATGCAGCAAGCTCTTCAGCTATGTCAACTCCTTCTAAGCGTCGTGTCTGGGTTCCTAACACCCCACCGTCGCTCTCGGCTCCACCAAGACCTTCAAGCTACGCAACAAGGCCACCAAACTTCCTCACTGCTGCTCCCAGGGGCTACAACCACAACTACCCTGGAGCGCCTAGTGGAGTCCCTGGCTATGTTGCTCCACGCCCACCTGGTGCTTGTTACACTTGTGGAAACACTGGGCATCAACACTGGAACTGTCCATTGAACAACAAAGCTCTTTCTCCACCACCTCCAAGACCCGCGGCAAGCTCTCCTATGGTTCGTGCACCACCACCTTGGGCTCTCAACATCAACACCAAGTCCGGGTCTACTGTTGCTCGTGCCAACTGTGTCAACGCCGCTCAAGCTGAGCATGCACCTGGAGTTGTGATGGGTATGCTTTCCGTTAACCCAGTCCCTGCACGAGTTTTGTTTGATTCTGGTGCATCGCATTCGTTTGTTTCTCACAAATTTGCAAATGAGAATGAGTTAGCTATGGATCCTCTCCTTAAGCGGTTAATGGTCCTTTCTCCTGGAGCAACAATGGCAGCTTCAAAAATCAGCCATGGCAATCAAATTGAGATTGGTGGTTCTTCGTTTCCCGCTTCCTTGATTATTCTGGGAAATTCTGACATTGATGTTATCTTGGGCATGGATTGGTTGACAGCAAATGCAGCTGTGATTGATTGTGCTGAACGCTCGGTTTCTCTGAAAATTCCTGAAGGCCATATAGTCTATTCTCCAAGTCTGACTCCTGCTATTCAACTTTTCTCTTTGGCGGCTTTGAATGATGATGCTATGGAAGCTATTCAGAGTGTTCTGGTGGTCTGTGAGTTCCCAGATGTCTTTCCTGAAGAGTTACCGGGTATGCCTCCTGACCGTGAGGTCGAGTTTGTGATTGAGCTTGAACCTGGTATCGCTCCTATCTCCAAGCGGCCTTATAAAATGGGTCCTGCTGAGTTGGCTGAACTCAAACGTCAGCTTGATGAACAAGAGAAGTTGGGGTTCATTCAGCACAGTACTTCTTCTTGGAGTAGCCCAACCATCTTTGTGAAGAAGCGAGACAAGACTGATAGACTTTGTGTTGACTATCGGGCTCTCAATGCTAAAACCATCAAGAATAAATATCCCCTTCCGCGGATTAATGATCTTTTCGATCAGCTAGCTGGTGCTGTGGTATTCTCTAAGCTTGACTTGAGAAGTGGATATCATCAAAACAAGATTCGCAAGGAAGATGTTCCTAAAACAGCTTTCACCACCCGCTATGGCCTGTATGAGTACACGGTCATGTCTTTCGGTCTCACCAACGCACCTGCCACATTCTCGAGGCTTATGAACTCGGTTTTCATGGAGTATCTTGATAAGTTCGTTGTGGTCTATCTGGATGACATCCTAGTATATTCTAAGTCAAAGGAAGAACATGAAGAACACCTTCGGTGTGTCCTAAACAAACTTCGTGAGAACCGCTTGTATGCAAAGTTCTCCAAATGTAAGTTTTGGCTCCCTCAAGTCACCTATCTTGGTCATGTCATCTCTGCCAAGGGCATTGCCGTCAACCCAGAAACTGTAAAGACAATTGTTGACTGGCTTCCTCCTGTAAATGTCAAAGAAGTCCGGAGTTTCCTGGGTTTGGCTAGTTATTGCCGTCGCTTCGTTCAGAACTTCTCGAAGATTACGAAGCCTCTTATCGATCTCCTCAAGAAAGGCAAGAAATACCTTTGGACTCCTGCATGTCAAGAAAGTTTTGAAACACTCAAAGAGAAGCTCACTTCCACACCAGTCTTGATTCCTCCAGATACATCCAAGCCTTTCCAGATATTCTGTGACACCTCTTTGCAAGGATTGGGTGCGGTCCTTATGCAAGAAAAACAAGTGGTTACTTATGCCTCTCGACAGTTGAAGACGCATGAGATCAACTATCCTACACATGACCTCGAACTCGCAGCAGTTGTCTTTGCTTTGAAAGTATGGAGGCACTACTTTCTTGGCAACCGTTGTGAAATCTTTTCTGATCACAAGAGTCTGAAGTATATCTTCACACAGCCTAATCTCAACCTTCGTTAGAGGAGGTGGATTGAAGCAATCAATGATTTAGATTTGACCATCAACTACACTCCGGGCAAAGCTAATGTCATGGCCGATGCTCTCAGCCGCAAAGCTTATGTCAGCAACCTCATGGTGGAAGAACAACAACCTCTCTTGTGCGAGGAATTCTGTTAGCTCAACCTTGAAATTGTGGATCAAGGGTATCTTCTGAACCTTCTGGCAACCCCTCTCTTGGGAGAAAAGGTTCGCTCCATTCAACTTGGTGATCCTTGCACTAAAAAGATCATCTCCAACATTCAGCTTCCGAAGTATGAGTCCTTCCACGTCGACGACCAATGCTCTCTTTTCTTTGAACACCGGATGTTTGTTCCGAACTACCCGGGTTTGAGAGAGCAAGTTCTCAAGGAGGCGCATGATTCTGTTCTTTCTATCCACCCTGGCAGCACTAAGATGTACATGGACTTGAAAACACAATATTGGTGGCCTGGATTGAAACGATATTGTGACAAGTATGTCTCGGAGTGTGATGTCTGCCGCAGAGTTAAAGCTATCCATCAGAAACCTTCCGGTCTTCTACAACCATTGAAACCCCCGGAATGGAAATGGGAGAAAGTAGAGATGGACTTCATCACTGGTTTTCCAAGGTCGTAGAAGGGCAACAATGCAATCTTTGTTGTAATTGACAGGCTTTCTAAAGTGGCTCACTTCTTCCCCGTCAAGGAAACAATTTCTACAATTCAGTTGGCTGAGCTCTATATCAACAGAATTGTCTCTCCGTATGGAGTTCCTCTTGAGATCAGTTCAGACCGTGGAAGCATCTTCACTTCCAAGTTCTGGGGAAGTTTCCAAAATGCTTTGGGAACAAAATTGAACTTCAGCACAGCTTACCACCCTCAGTCGCAAGGACAAGTTGAAAGGATCAATCAGATTCTGGAAGATATGCTCCGTGCTTGCGTTATCTCTTTCGGCATGAAGTAGGAAGAATGTCTTCCTTATGCTGAATTCTCTTACAATAGCAGCTTCCAGAAAAGTCTAAAGATGGCACCATTTGAGGCTCTCTATGGTCGCAAATGCAGAACTCCGATTGGTTGGTCGGGCGCAGGTGAAAGAATATTGTTTGGCCCTGACATTGTAACTCAAGCGGAGGAAAAGGTTCACATCATTCTTGAAAATCTGAAGATTGCTCAAAGTCGCCAGAAGAGCAATTATGACAGGAAGCACACGGACATGGAGTATGTCCCGGGTGATCTCGTTTACCTTCGTGTCACTCCCATGAGGGGCACGCACCGCTTTGGTATCAAAGGAAAGCTGTCTCGTAGATACATCGGTCCATTCAAAATCCGTGGAAGAAGAGGAGAAGTTGCTTATGCTCTTGAACTTCCTGAAAAACTCAAGGTCCATGATGTTTTCCACATCTCTTAACTCAAGAAGTGCTTCAAGGATCCCGGCAGGACCGTGGACCATGAGCTTATCAATCTCCAAGAAGACCTGTCTTATCAAGAACACCCCACAAAAATCCTTGAAGTCGTAGAAAGAAGGACTCACAACAAGTCCATCAAGTTCTGCAAGGTGCAGTGGTCGCACCATTATGTTGATGAAGCCACTTGGGAACGTGAAGACGAGTTCCGTGCCAAGTATCCTACCCTCTTTGAGTCTTCTTCTTCCTAGAATCTCGGGGCAAGATTCCTGTTTAGTGGGAGAGAGTTGTAGCATCCCAATTGTCTAACAATGGTAATGCTACATGGTTTAATAATATAATGGCTACTTCCTACGTATAATTGTTGCATCATAATGATATTATGCTCATGTCATCATGCCACCTTGCATTTGAGCATCATATAAAACCCTTTTTCTTTTGGTTCTCCTCTCATATGCATTATTAATTGTATTTGCCTCTTGATATTGTATTTGGTTATTGATATATTGTTTAAATGCCCAAGTTGAGTTGGGGGCATATCTTTTATTCCAATTCCACCACCTCTCTTTGGCACCACCTTATAATTCCACCATCCCATTATCCATGATCCTGTATTTTCTTTTTCTTTTGATTTTATTCTAGCTCATGTGGGTGGGGTGGATCTAAATCTATAAATTCTTTTGCTTGGCCTTATTTCCACTTCTTGGGAATGCATAAGGATAATGCCATGCTATTATTTTGTTTTCACAAGAATTTAATCAAGACATTTATTATTTTTGCATGGGCCATGCAAGAGTACCACCACCTTTAGCCAATTGTTTCTCTCTTGGTTTAAATGGGTTTTCTCTTCATGGGGCTATATCCATCCATCACCTCTATCCCTCTCTACCACTCCTTTTGCTTGATCTTGTTTGATCTTGCTAAAAACCCTACCACCACATCACCCTCTCTCTCTCTAATCCTCTCTCCATAAACCTAACACCTCATCTAAACCCTAACTCTAGTTTCCTCTCTTTTCTTCTAACCCTAGTTCTAAGCTAAACCCTAACCACACCACACCTCACCTCTCTCTCTCGCTGTCGAGGCTGGCCCTCTCTCTACCTGACCCACACTCCATCTACTCCATCTACCACCCCCAAACCCTTTGACACGCTCTCTCTCTCTTTCTCTTCTAGCTCTTTTGTCTCTCTCTCTCTCTCTCTATCACACCTAGCAAAAACCTAATATCTCTCACCTCCCCCTTTTCCTTCTAGACTAGACCGAGCCACCCTCCTACCCGACCTGGTCACCTCCCTCCCCTCTGGCTCGACCAGACCAGGTGGACATCAAGCTGGTGCACTGTTTTTCCTCCTCCCCGCCCTCTCTCACGTGCTCGATCGCCCCCACCTCCTGCCTCTCGTGTCTCCCCTTCCTGCCTTTTGCTTAAAGCTGGAGCACCACCACACCAAGGTCCTAACCAGATCGAGATCCCCTTCCGGTTCCTCTCGTCCCCACGCGCAACTCCACCGGCCGCCGACCAGAGCCACCCCGCCGTCCGGTGCACCTCTTCCACGTCTGCTGCTACCGTGTCCGGGACATGGCCAAGACGCCAGGAGTTCCTCTCCTTCTCCTTGTACACGACGGGTGAGCCGGAGAGCCTCCGCACCCTCTCCATCACACGCAAGGGAAGGAGCCTGGAGTGGCAGGCCGAGCCGCGTTCACGTCATTGTTCACCATCCTCTCGTCGCCGACGTCGTCAGCCATGGCAGTCACCGTCGTCGGTTCCTCCCCGGTGAGCCCTTGGTACCCTGGACATGCCCCTCTCCTCTCTGGCTTGCGTCGCATATGCACCGTCTTGACGCAGCCACCGCCATGTAGCCTCCATGTGCGATCAACAACAGCAAAAGAAACCTAGCGCGCCCCTCTGTTCTTTCGCTTTTTCCGCTCGCCGTGGTCCGTCTTCGTGTGAACTAGCCAAATGAAAGTTGTAGCCCTTCATCGTTGCTGCGATTTTCGTTTTTACGGTTTGGCCAGATTCTCGCTAGTTCGCTCGCCTTCGTCCTCGTAAGATTGGCCGCAGCTAGCCAGTTTTTCAACAACGGTTTCAGTTCGTCAGACCTGGAAAACACCTCCGCGGACCCTCTGATCGTCCACTGTTTCCAGCGTATCCAGCCCTCGTCTGGTGATGCCGCAAACACGAAAGTCATAGATCTTGTCCTCCTCTATGTTTTTCGTCTTTACCGCATCTCAAAATTCCCAGCAGATCGTTCGGGATCTTCATCCGAAAACGCTCCTAGCTAGCAGTCTCGTGGCTCCAGATTCAGTTCCGTCAGACAAAAATCTCCGCGGTTTGCAGAAACCCCCCCGGAAGATCCTGGCCATCACGGACAGACCCGCGCCTGGATCGCCACGTATCGATTTTCACTGCCACCTTGTGGCCATTTGCCCAGATGCTCACTTTGTCATCCACTTTGGTGGGTGTACTCATGGTGCAAAAGACCGGTTCTCATGGCCACGGCTGCTGAGTCAGCACTGGACCCACATGTCGACATCTGTGGCTAGGATCAGTTGAGTGTAGAAAGTTCTGCGATCTTTTCTTGTTAATAAAAATAATTCCAGCAAAATGCAAATATGTTTTAAATTCAGTTTTAAATAACTTTTAAAATATAATTCCAAATAAGACATATAATATATGTTTTTGAATCAGAAAAATATGAGGATTTCAAATATGCTATTCAAAATATTGTTTGAGCACTTTAAAATTTTCGAGATGATTAAAATTACAGTAAAATGCCCTTTTTCTTAATTATTTAATAACTTTAGTTTTATAACTCTGATTTTGACAAATAATATGTCTAAATCGATCAGCGCGACGAGCCCATTCTATCTATGCAGTCCTTGTTCTAATTTGAAGCATGCATCTTGTCATTATTAAAAATCTGAACTGTTTATGGCAATAAAATTTGACTAAACAAATAATGAAATGCTTTATTCTTGTACCCCACATCTCACCCATGCCATGCTACTTTATGCCATGCAAATTTGTGCATCATTCATCATGGCATGATTGTTTGCTTGTCGCATTTTAATTCATATGCTTGTGCACTCTATTTATGTTGGCCCTTGTTTGTTTGGTTCTTCTTCGAATAGACGCTGAGCAGAGGATATATCAGGAAACCCAGGAGCACTATCCAGATCCGTCCCTCGCTTCAACTGAGCTGCCAGGCAAGCACTACCACATGCTTGCATACATATAGTACCTACTGCCTCTATCTTATTCTTGCATCATTGAGTCACGATTGCATTGAATTGAATCCCAAGTACTGCATAGCCTTTACTTTTAAACCCCACCGAAGCTTGTTCCTCCATCCCATGAGCCACTACTACAGGAGTTGTTTGAGCCATGCGGGTCGTAGAACAGCATGTGTAGGGTTTGTGAGAGTCTAATGGATAACGAGGTACCTAAACAACTTAATCTGAGTAGTAATGGGATAACTAATGAAAGTGGCACCGGTGAGCAATATCTGCCATTTGGTTCTTCATGCTCACTTGTGTCCCGTAGGACCCCGAGTACTTGATTCCTGTTCCTTGACTATTCGCACTATCCACATCCGGGAGGCCTTATGGACCCCCCCTGAGCCAGAGCTTGATTCATTCTTATTTCTTGGGGCCATAAAGTAGTTTGGGGCTTTATTACTATCCTGTACTTATGCCATGCTTTACTGCTTTATTTAGGATTGTGCGAGGAGCACCTGTACTATTTTGGATGCGGAGTGTTTTCGCGGTATCGACAAGCCCAGTCACACTTTCGGGTTCCCAGTCGTTTACAGCCATTGACGCAAACCTTGGGTCCGTCTCGGAGCCGGCCAACTTCGTTGCGGGTAGCTTAATGGGGTGACCTCCTGAAACATTTCTGAATCCTGTGATCGCTTTGTCGTGAATGCCTCGTTGGGTTTTGATTTGGTTTTTCCGAGGTTGATCGAGTGTGTTTTGCTATTTGTGCACCCCTGCAGGGTAAATCTTTCTGAAAGCCGTGTCCGCGGTTATGGACGACTTGGAGCACCGTTTCTCGATCATAGACAAGTATAACTAAAGTACCGCTTTTAATTTGACTAAGTACCTGACTAGTAAATAGTGCAACACTCATGGAATGGTTAATAAAACTGCCAACGGATGGGGGGTTGTTCGTCCGCCTCCTCGTTGGTAAGCGAGGAGGAGGATGGATCTGTTAATATTACTGTTATAACTGTTGTTCTTAATTAACGGACATCCGTCTATTTTTGGTTAGGCGGATGGTTAGCGAGTATCTATAGACTTGATAGATATTATCTTTTGCTACAATTGCGTCACCCCAGGTTATGTTCCCTTTAGAGGCATAAAGACTTGCTGAGTACCCCTAGGGTCTCACACGATAAATTGTTTGATTCAGATGCACAGATATTCTCACAAGATGGATACTGGGTGGAGGAGACAGACGATGTTGGCAACGATCACTCGGTGTAGAGATCCCAGGAACAGGGATCCGTGAGATCTGTGGGCGGGATGTGTTTATTTATATGGCATCTTATGCCGATTTGCTTCTTATCTGTACTCGGATCTTGTTTTCTACTTCCACCTGATACTCTGATGTTTGATGTATGAGGAGCTATCCTAAAATATTATCTCTATCTAGGATGTTTGGATCTTGCCGTATGGCGTTGCAATATTTCTATTTCTTTTAGATGGAATGGCTCTGAGGACTGTTGTATGTGGCTTGCATACATACTCATTTGTGTATGTAGTTGATCCCTTCGAATTGACACGCTTCGTTCTTGTCCTGATGTTCTGGAAATGGTTAGGACGGCCGAAAGGTCTACCTGTGAGTGGTATTTGGCCCCACCGTACTATTTTAACCATTTCCGCTCATCCAGGCATGTAACTAAGAGCGTAATTCACCGAGGTAGTTACATATATAAGATGATCCTTATTAATACCAATATAGTGTTTTACTTGTAGTGTGTAGCACCAACAAAGTTCGTAGTTATGAAGCAAGCCATGAAGATCGGGTGCTAGACATATCTGCATTTGCATATGGTGGGTGCAAGCCATGAATGCACTGCGAATACACTAAGGTTGGATTGGTGAGCCTACCATGTACAAACATGGCCTCGGAACATAGTAAATCTAAGGATCGAGCATGAGTCACATGGTTGATGTGATCGACGAATATAGTCCACCGTGGTAGCTATATCAAAGGCCATGATGATCAGGGATAATATGGTGTAAAGGGACCGTGTGATCGCTAAAATTACCCAAAGGATGAAAATTTTAGTGGGAGCTCAATTATAGAATTGAACTCGTATTATGAACTTAGTCTAAATGTCTTTTGCAAATATCTTTGTAGATCCTGGCCTATCCCATTCAGGTCCTTTGCAATCATGGGAATTTTTCTTGCATGTTGTGAAACTTACAAAAGGGTCCAACTTGATAGATTAATACCCACGCCTGAGGGATATCCTCATAATAAATGATCTTCTCTTCTTGATATAAGAACCATTAGGAGATATTCCAATTACTCCACATTGTCATCAAATGAGCCCTGCTCAATTGATGATATTTTGTGTTTTATCCATTATCGTTGGATGAAGCTATGATCCATTGGTTGGAGGCTAGGCTATCGTGATTGTGTTTCTTTGACACCAACACTTGGTCGTTGAAGGAGGAACTCTTCACAAGACATACTCATAATGTACGAGCCATTGGATGAGTTTTCCTTCCAAACTAGGTGGAAGAAACAGATACTTCGAGAATCACTTAGTGATCATGCATGTTCATGATGAACGCCTCACATATGATGTGAACTACTAGATGATGGACTACTTTGTGATAGATTGGGATGTAGAATTCGCTTCCTCTCAGCCACAAATATGTTGTCAGGGGCTATATCATGAAAGATGAATAGTTCACCTTTCATGAGTTTGTGCCAGAGTTGAGAACTCCCAAAGTAGGCTTGATCGCAGTGGGAGTCATGGATGAAAATGTGTATATATTTGATATATACAAATTATAAATGCTATTCTTGCAAAACTCATTGCAGTTTACAAAGTATTTGATACTTGTCCTGTTTTGTGAAAACACGATTGTCTTGAGTTTAAATATTGAACGACACTATTGTTTTAGTCATGGCGGTTATAGATATTCGATCTTTTGGCTTTGCAAAATCATGCCTCATTAGAAAAAATGACTAAAATTCCGCATTTTGATAAAATGGTGATATGCGAAGAATTTTTAAATTTTATACATATGATGTATTGTATTTTCAAAAAATAGTGAAAATCATTAACGCAAGTCTGAGACTATTTGAATTTTTCAAATGTTTTCAGAATGAAGGAGGATATTGAATTAACAGGAATACAAAGTCTATACGAGTTATCGATATGACTAAAGTTTTTAAATTTAGTTTTGGCATAAAAGGACTTGTGAAAGTTGTTTCACAAATTATGATGATTAGACAATTCAAAGTGTATTCATATGTCTAAACATAATAATCATATTGTATTGGATACATATGTTCTGAATATTATCTGTTATCAGGGTTATAGTTATCATTTAGAGTTAGAGATCAAATAAGCTAACACTCATTTGAAATATAAGGAACATATAAATATTCATGGAAACAACACGATAAGAGTTATGGAACGTTCAAGTTTCTAGAGATTTCGATAATTTGAAGTCATGATGAATATGCAAAACTTTATAGTGTATTCCTAGGCAACTATGAATACATCTTCCACAAAGGGAAAACCTGCTATTGTTTGAGGTATTGTGTTTTCTCAAGAAATAGTTTCTTGATGAAGATGCCGGTGTAAGAAAGTAAAAGTCCAAAAACAAGGGATTTGACCCTACATCCCAAATGAAGTGTAGCACATCGGAATTTATTCCGAGGGGATAAACTCTACATAAAGATAAACTAATGATAATATTCATAAAGTTTCAGCAAATACTTTTACAAAATAAAGTAGGATTCAAGAATATATTCTGCAAGTTTGCGAAATTATTATTGATTCACTTATCATGTTATTAAAACATGACATACCTACAAACTACGAAGAAGAGTGCTTGACCTAAATGCGACAAATGACTAGGAGTCATAAAATCCTATATTAAGTTACATTTAAGATTAAAAGTAATAGGTTACTTGATCTTATTAAATAAAGTTGTTTACTTGATCTTTCCAAATGACTGCAACGTCATTAGGAAGAAATGAAACTTAAAGAAAGACTTAAAAGCTCGATTTGTCACAAAGTAAGTTTTGAAAAATTCAAAGTATTGACTACAAAGTACAGTGAAGCTTGTGTCTATCGTATTTACAACAACAATTACTCCAATTTGATAATTTTAAGAAGTTTATAAAAAGATAGATAGTGTATCACACACGACTGAAAAGGAGTGTGGAAACACGAATGTATCAAAGAAAACATTTCTGCATTTTTTGGCATTAAAATACCAACTAGATGCGCAAAACCACTTAATGGATAGAGATTAACAAATCCACATTATGTGAAAGCATGCAGGAAGGAAGAACAACCTTAACAAGATTGCGTCGGTTAACAAAGAGTCGACTAGATCACATCGGTTTACACATAAGCCTATCAGTTTGAATTTTTAGAAGAGGATAGAAAAATATTACACTTCCTTACCAAAAAGGGTGGATGGGTGGGTAAGAAGAAAAATGGAAGCAGTCCTAGTCTCACGTTTAGTTTTTTCCTAGTATACATAACTAGCAAAAATATTTTCTAGACTGACAACGACCATCTTGGCTGAGACCTTGAAGGGCGGAATGGCTCTGCTACCAATTGTAATACCTTGGACCCTACGCTCTAATATCAAGACTAGATGAACCCAAAAGTGGATAGGACGTACTACCATAGGGACGCGTAGCCACACACAGTAGGCCCACCTCGTGAAGTAGCGCACGGTACCAGCCAATCAACCCACCCACTTTCATGAACATCAGGCGAGAGCGAGCGGTGTAGTCGACAGGTAAAGCGATCAAAAACATACACAAATGAGTATGTATGTTAGCGATATACAATAAACATCAGAGCCACACCATCTAAAAACAATAGAGATAGAAATATTCAACGCGGTATGGCAAGATCCAAATATCCTAGATAGAGATAATACTTTAGGATACATCCTCATACATCACACATTAGAGTATCAAGCGGAAGTGGAAATCAAGATCTGAGTACGAAAAGAAGCAAATTGGCATAAGATGCCCTGAAATAAGCACATCCCGCCCACAGATCTCATGGATCTCCATCCTCGGAATCTCTACACCTGACTATCGTTGCCACCATCATTAGTCTCTTCAACCCAGTAACCTTCTTGGAAGTATACCTGTCCATCTGAACCAAATATTTATCGTGTGAGACCCTAGGGGTACTCAGCAAGTCTTAATGAATCTAAAGGGAACAACCTAGGGTGACGCAATTGCAGCGAAAGATAATAGCTAAATAGTTCTATAGAGACACGCTACACATTCGCCCAACCAGAGATGGACGTACGCTCATTAATTAGTAACAACAGTTATATGGGTAACATAAATAAACATTGCTCGCCCACCTTCTCTCTTACCGACAAGAAGGCAGAGGAACATCACATCCGTTGGCAATTTTATTAATCATCCCATGAGTGTTGCACCATTTACTAGTCATGTCTTAGTCAAATTAAAGGCGATACTTTAGTTATGCTTGTGTATGATCGAGAAACTATGCTCCAAGTCATCCATAACCGCGGACACGGCTTTCAGAAATATTTACCCTATAGGGGTGCACAAATAGCAACACACACATGGTCAACCTTGGGAAGAACCAAATAAAAAGCAACAAGGCCTCACGATAATGCATTCACATGATTCAAAAATTATTTTAGGGGGCACCCCAATAAGCTACCCGCAACGAAGTTGGCCAAGTCTGAGACGGAACCAGGGTTTGCAAGAACGGCTGTAAACGACTGGGAACCCAAAAGTGTGACTGGGTTTGTCGATACCGCGAAAGTATGCTGCGATCCTAAACCGTACAGGCGCTCCATGCATAGTAGTAAAGCATGGCATAAGTACACGATAGTAATAACACCCCAAACTAGTTTATGGCCCCAAGAAATAGAGTGTGAATCAAGCTCAAGCAAACGGGGATGCAAAGAGTCTCCCGAGTGTGGATAGTGCGAATAGTGAAGGAACAAGAATCAAGTACTCGGGATCCTACGGGACACAATTGAGCTTGGAATAACCAAATAACTTCTATTGCTCACTAGTGCCTCTTTATTTAGTTATCTCATTACTACATAGTTTAAGTTGTTTAGGTACCTCATTATCCAAAGAGTAGCACAAAACCTACTCATGAAATTCTACGACTCGCATGGCTCAAACAACTCCTATAGTAAGGGCTCATAGAATTGGGGATAAAAGCTTTGGTGGGATTTAAAAGTAAAGGATGCAATACTTGGGATTCAATTTGATGCAATCGTGACTCGTTGATGTAAGAATAAGATAGAAGCATATGTGCTATATGTATGCAAGCATGGGGAATTTCTTGCCTAGAAGTTCAGTTACAGAATAGGATGGATCCGGGTAATACTCTTGAGGCTCCTGATATTCTCCTTGATCAGCGTCTATCCGGATAAGAACCAAACACACAAGGGCCAAAATAAATTTATTGTACAATCATATGAATCATATGCAACAAGCAAACAAAGTATGCCATGATGGAATGATGCACAATTGCATGGTATAACATAGCATGGCATGGGTGAGGTGTGGAAACAATAATAAAGCACTTTATTTAATTATTTAGGCATGCTTTGCTCCCATAAAAAGTTCTGAATATTTAATATTTATACGATGCATGCTTCAATTCATATCATGGATTGCATATTTAGAACGGGCTCGTCGTGCTGATCGATTTAGACATATTATTTGTCGAATTTGGAATTACAGAATTAAAGTTATGAATTTATTAAGAAATAAGCATTTATTGGCATATAAATAATTTCGAAATTTTAAATTGCTCAAAAATTATTTTGGATGGCATATTTGAATTCCTGGGATTTTTCTGATCATAAAACATATATTATTTGTATTATTTGAATTTATGGATTTAAAACATTATTTAAATGAAATTACTCCTATATTAAAAAGGGTTCAAATGTCAAAGGTTTGACTAGTTAGAGTTACCTCTGGTTAAATTTGAATTTATATTTGAATCCACATTTAAATTTGATCCATATCTGCTTTTTGAATTTTTGTCAAATTTGAAATATTTAAAAAGATATGAATTATTTAGTGTCAACAATATTCAGAAATTTTATATTTTGAAAGAATATGCTCTGGAAACTTTTTACACCCGCGCTGAGCTACCCTCACTCGCTGGCAAGTCAGGACAGGGCTTCCCTGGCCCACTATGCGTGTGGACAGAGAGGTGGCGAGACATGGCCGGGCTAGGGGCTGCGGTGGAACAAAAGAAAAGGCCAGGGGCCTTTTTAGAAAAGTAACCGATTGGGACGAACTCAGGCTGACAAAACTGTCTAAAGTTTGCACAAAATGATTAGTTGGACTTGACTTCTTGAGAAGCTTGCGAGCAATTCATCGTGAATTAGGAGGTGATGTAAAGGATGAAGTTATAGAGGGATGATAGGGCTACAAGATTGGTATTCGTGGTTTTGACGGAGGTGGACTATACCTCCGGTAAAAAGGCAATGAACAGAGGTCGATGTTACTGACTAAGATGACATATTCATCAGCGAGAAAATAGAAGAAATGTTGGTTTTTGATAGAAGATTCAGATAGATAGGGGTCACCGTTCCGTGCTTGTATTATGCGGAGATAGGGGAGAGGGGCACGACCGCGACGCGACCACATGATCGAGAGAAGTGGAATAGGGCTCGGGTGGCCTCGTTGCTAGGTTGAGTCAGACCAGGGCAGGGGAAACTGGCCGGTGCTGCCTTGAGGTGGATCAGGTTGGTGGCACCAAGAGTGGTCAGATGGACAGCTTAGATTGGTGGTTTTAGCTAGATCAATACATGTTCACTGCTATGTTTAAGATCAAAAAGATGGGTTCAAAGGTTGGATGGACTAGGTCTAATACATGAAAAGATAGAGGGTATGGGGTTGGTTTAAAACATTGCGTCACAAATTCAAAATATATAAATTAAACTGGAGCTCAAAAGAATTCAAAACAAGAGAAAAGACATAGAGATAGTTTGTTATTTCATGTGATAGTGAAAGCACCAATACATACACATGGGTGGCATTTTTGTGAAAAAAATGGGTAAACATGTGTGGGAGAAGAAGAATGATTCAACCCAATTGAAAAATGGAGCATAGCCAAAGGAGACATGAAATACACATAGATCACCATATGGAAGCATAGCTTGTATCAAACCATGTCTCTAGCACATGGGCATGTATATTTCTATATGGAACCATTTCAATATCACATGAGTTTGATAAGACCCCAAATACAAATATAAGGAGCTGACATGGTATTTAGCTGAAGGATTGCCCACAAGATCATGTAGACAAAGAGTGTTTGGATAAAGATGACAAGGAATCCACATATGGTATATGGTCTAACAAGATTGCAAGTAGATCAAATGAGAGCCTTGTCATTGTGTGGAATACGGCAGTGCCATCGGGGATAATCAGGATGCTATCGGTGGCTACTCACAACGGGTTGGGCACAGATACTGCAGACACAGGGATGCACTCAGGTTTGGAGCCCTCTTGTCAAGGTAACACTCCTACTCCTACAAGGATCAACTATATGGGGAGAAGATGCTCAATACAAGTGCTCCTTGAGCTGTTTCCTTAGCTGCTATCGGGTGCTAGAGGGAGATGAACTACTTGAATTGGTGATTCTGGCTAACTTGTAACTCATAATGTCTTACCTAGAACCCTCGCACTACCCCTCCTTATATACTGGTAGAAGGGTAGGTTACAATGTGGGCTCTAGGGTTTATTGTTTGGGCTTGGGCTTACAAAGCGGGCTGGCTGACCTGGTCCAGCCGGTGGTCTAGGACCCATTCAAGTTCTAGTACAGGTGGGGACAACGCCACAACGTCTCAACGCCTCCACTTTGGGCATCACCCAGTGCTTTATCCATCATCTTGGTGCTTTATCCGTCAGCCGGAGCTTTACTCGTCATCTCCCAGCCTTAGTGCTTTGGCACCCTCGTCTGGTAGTGCCGGCAGGGCAGCGTGCCGACCTATCCGGTCAAGGGTGCGCTCAGCAAGGAGCATTACCCCCTCTTGTACCTTTGGCCAACGGATCCGAGGCAGCCGGGTAGAGGTGGCCACCCAGCCGGCTTTCCTGGCACTCGGCTAGACGGGCCAGCCAGGGAATCTTGAGGCAGACCAGGTGAAGGGTATCACCCGGCTGGGGTTCTTTGTCTTATCGCCATCCGACGAGATTTCCCTAGAGCCAGCCAGTTGAGCCTGGCTTGGCCTACCCGGGGGTCATCCCCCCGACACTAGTCCCCGAGCGCCTTGGGACTTCGCTTTGCAGAGAAGTTCCTGCGTGCTCATTGGCTGCTGTTGAAATGATTGCGGATGAAGAACATATCGCGAATCGTCTTGTAGTGCTTGTACTGTAATGCTTGTCATTTTCCGGCTCGAGATGCCCACTTTCCTGGCTGGAGTTTACTGGCTACGGGTCCGCTGGCCCACCCACAGGGTGTGAGCGGCGATTGCGTATCCTGGATGCCGTGCTCGGTTGGGGAGGTGAGTCACCCAGTTGATGATGTCAATGATGTCGTTAGGTATGCCTGCCTCCTCTAGCGTGCGTCACGTTAGTTTGACCTCTTAGCATGCCACTGCAGTTTTGGTAACTTCGCACACGCCTTCATCATAGCGGTTTCTCAGGGATCGTGCGCGCGCTTAACCTTCGCGGTAACGCCTGTGGGATCTTCTGTGGCATTTCCTCCAGCGCAAACGATCCGGCACCGAAGCGTTGTGGGGGTAGTGGAGCAGTTCTTGTGTCACGTGGCGTAGGGGAGTGCAGGAGGCGCGGTTTCCCTGCCTCGATAAATATGGGAGCCAGCGAGGGCTTCTCCCTTACTTCACCTTCTCCCTGTGCCCATTGCCCTTTGCGCTTCTGCCTCCTCGCTGCTACCTTGCGCAATCGCTCTCCTTGATCGCCGATGCCACCGTTCTTCTATCGCGATGACGGGACCCCGCTTCTCCAACACGGCCACCGCACCTGCCACGATGCTTCCTGACAAGGCGGGGGGCTGGTGCGGCTCGTACGTCATTGACGAGATTGTGCAGAAGTACCGGCGAGGGAAACTCATCCCGTCGGAGCGCCTAGTGAAGCATCGCCTAGCGCTGGAGGGGAGCGGGTCCCCAACCCTCGACCTGGGGAGGATGTCGTCTTCCTCGCCCACTTCACCCGTGGGCTCGTCCAGCCTCTGAGCAGGTTCATCTTGGAGTTGATGGTGTCGTTCAACCTTCAGCTCCACCACCTTGGCGCCAACGCCATCGCGTAGCTGTCGCATCACGCGGCCTGCTGCGAGGCCTACCTGGGCATTCGCCCGAATGCGGCAAACTTCTTGAAGTTCTTCTACTTCAAGGTCTAGGTGGTGGGGAAGGGCGGCCCCCTCACGGAGACCGGCAGCTGCGCCGTCTACCCCAGGGCGTCGTCGTCGATGCCACGGCTGGAGATGCCCGACACCATCAAGTTGTGGCAGCGCTCGTACTTCTACGTGCGCAACAACACCGACATCGACTGGATCAGGGCGCCGGTGTTTGCCAATGTAGCCTCCACCCGGAAAGCCTGGACCGTCCAAAACATGGGCGCCCAGGCGGACATGGAGCGGATGGCCGCCCGTGTGACAGTGCTGGTGGAAAAGGAGTGGCTCACTGATGACCCACAAGTATAGGGGGTGTATCGTAGTATTTTCGATAAGTAAGAGTGTTGAACCCAACGAGGAGTAGAAGGTGCTGGCGAATGGCTTGGAGCAGGAATTCTCTGTAAATACTTAGCAAAAGGATTTTTAGGATTTTTTGATAATGCAGATAAATAAAGTACGAGTAAATAAAAGACAATAATAATAAATGCAGAAAGTGGCCCAATCCTTTCTTTAGCAAAGGACAAGCCAGTTGTATTACTTAAGATGACCAAATGTTCTCGAGGACACACGGGAATATCGTCAAGTGCTTTCGCTTCATATAGTTGATTAATCTTCTTTAGTTTGCTAAGTGTTGTGTGGGTGAACCTGTGCTAATTTATCGACCTTCCTAGGACTAATACATACTTGTGATTATACCCCTTGAAAGCATCCGCAAGTACAAGAAAGTAATTAAGGTAGAAACCTAACCACAACTTTAAACTCTAAGACCCTGACATCCCTTGTGCAAAGGTTTCCTAACGGGGGTTCAGGTTTCTGTCACTCCGGCAACCCCTACGATTAGTAGCCAAATACACAATGCATTCCCCTAGGCCCATAAAGGTGAAGTGTCATGTAGTCGATGTTCACATGACAGAACTAGAAGAAATACACCATAACTTAAATATCAAACCATTGAATCTTTCTCAACACAATTCCACTACTAACAACATGACTTCTCCCATGTCCTCAAGAACTAAACGAACTACTCACAAGACATCATATGGATCAAGATCAGAGATGATATAATGATATGTAACAATCTGAACATAAACGGTAATTCAATGGTTCACTCAATAGCATCAACTACAAGGAAATCAACATCGGGAAAGTTTCCCCTAAGAACTATGCAAGATTTAACCCAATTGTTACATCGGTATGAAGTGGTGGCGATGGTGCTGGTGGAGATGATAGTGGTGATGATGATGATGATCCCGATGAAGTCCAGCTTGATGGTGATGTTGATGGCGACAATCTCCCCTCTCCAGGAAGGAATTCCCCTGGCAGAGTTCTGTCTGCCGGAGAGATCTTTCTCTCTCGGTGTTTTCCGCCCCATAGAGGCGGCAGAATCTTTCTGTGGTCGCTCAACATGTATTAGGGTTTTGAGGAGATAATATACGCTAGAGGGGAGAGCCTGGAGTGGGCCAGGGCGGCCAAACCACCTGCTGGCGCGTCCTAGGGCTGCCCGCGCTAGGGGGTGGTGTGGGCCCCCTGTGGCCCATCTCCACTTCCCCTTCTGGCAATCTTCATCTTCTGGAAAAATAGAATTTTCCATGTATTTTTCTAGATTTTCTAATCTTCACGAATTTCGCCTCCAAACTGCACCTTTTCCATCAAAATCCTGACTGCAGCGGTCCATGCTCCGAAAGTCATCAACCATGCAAAAACAGATGAAATTACATAAGTATCATCTCTTAATATGAAATATATCAATGAATAACAGTAAATTATGATATAGAATAGTGATGCAAAATGGACGTATCAACTCCCCCCAAGCTTAGACTTCGCTTGTCCCCAAGCGAAAACTGAGCTCAATAAACATGACCTCAGGTTTATGGAATGAAGAGTCGATAAAATAATACGGACAAGAAGCATCACATTCATCAATACACAAATCATAATAGAAAACAACTCACTATTATATAACTTAACTTGCAATAAGTAAAGGAAACACAATAAAGATACATAAAGTAAATCATAATTGGTAATGGCAAACTTAGCTCTTGGTCGAAGAATAGTTGACTATTTGCTGGAGTTCACACATAACTGGTTTTCAATGATAGCTTTCAAAGTAGTATTCACTAAGATAGGAGCAATGTGCAAAACAAGGAACATAAGAAACATGATTAAATAAATCATCAGATGAATGAATGAAACACAACAACTCAAAATACTTGCTGAGGTAGAAGGGAATAGGTTTACTGACTCAACTAAAAAGGAAAAGATAGGCCCTTCGTAGAGGGAAGCAGGGATTTCAAGTTTCATAAAGAGCTTCCAAAAATTATGGTACTTATTAGCTTTCAGCTCTCATTGCCCTATCATAGGCATCTTTAGGTGATTAAGGTTAAAATGATCAAATATGAGGATATGCTTGACAAGTTGCAAGTTGAAAATCTCATGTCCCTTGAATACGAGGGCTGCTCCTCATGCTACTCAAGTTTAGTCACCGGTAAGTTCTTGTCATAGTAAGTTTATGTATATCATAGAGAACCGCCAACGGGGTACCCCTTGCCCGATGATACGGAAGAATCCCCATATCAAAATGACAAGGCAAGTAGACAACGAGCATCTCAGCAATCTTCTTATTTACCATGGGAATATGGTGCTTTTTTCTCTCTTTCCTTTTTCTCAATTCCTTCTTTTTTTCTCTTTTCTCAATCTCTATCTCTTTTTTTATAAGAAGAATGCTTCATAGATTTCTCATTATGGTTACGCTACAGGTTTCCACCATGATTAGGCATGGATTAGACCGACGGCCCAGGCGTTTCTCTAACACACATACATAACTCCATGGACTTACAAGCTCCCCTTTCATTTCACACCGATGACATCCATAGACAGAAGAGCATGATATCAACTAGGTATAAAGTACCAGTGCAATGTTGAAAGCATTCCCCATGACGGCATGGTTCTGCTAATTCACAACTTACAAAGCGCAAGCATATACGCAACATAGATGGGAACAATGGTTCAAGTTTATTAAGTGCAAGAAAGTAAAGTGTGTCATCAAGTTTGTGAGAGCTTTAATCACTAATTTTCACATAACAAGTTTAATTCGGAAGGTAGATAAAAACATGAATTTACTTGGAATAGCAATAGTGCTAGTAGGTAGGTATGGTGGACACAAATGACATAGGTTTTGGTTTAAGGATTGGATGCACAAGAAGCATTCCCTCTCAGTACAGGTTTTTGGCTAGCAAGGCTGGGTAGCAAGCATAAGAGTTGACGGAAACAAACAAACATACAAGTGATAACAACAAACATGCAATCTTTGTTGGAAGCACAAAATATCATAACTAGAAAATACTAAACTTATGGGCAAATCAAGAAAGAAAGATGATGAAATTATATTTCTTTAGAGTACTTTTATCTTTTTCATTCAATTCTCAAAATAGTGTTGCTACTGACCTAGCCAGGTTTTCCAAAACCAACTAAATTAACTCAATGATCCCAAAGTAATGCCAATACTAACAACAAGATCAATCATATAACCATGAATTGGAAACTAATATAAGATATGCAAAAGAGTAAATGATAGAACTTCTCATTAATATTCCATAACGGCAACTCACACCAAGGGATACATAGATATCTAACGAGAGGGGGGACACTTCCATAATGCAAACTATCCTGCATGATAACTTCTCTATTCATGATATGAATCTACTAAAACGGTAAGACGATAGAAGATAGTGATGTGATACCGCTGCACTCCCCTAAGCTTGGAACAAACCAAGGGGATGCCTAAACCCGATGATGAATTACTCCTTCGGTGGTGGTGGTATTCTCTCGATGAGCTTTTTATTAATTTCCCCAAGTCCTCAATCTCGAAGGTGAGAGTACGAATCAACTCCAAGTTTTGCTCAATGCGGCTCATGATCATGTCGGGTTGCGAATTCCAGCTCTTGCGATTCTTTCCCCACTCTTCCTCCTTGAAGTCTACTTTTCCCGCATGGTTAGAACGAGGCATATCCCAATTGGAGGGTAGTTTCTCCTTGGGCATATTCTGGAATTGATGCTGATGGATAAGGGCATGGAAGGGATTCTTGGTGCATGGAGGAAGTGACCGTGGAGCCAAACAGTGATGCGGAGGCTTCCCTCCAGTTGACATCCGTGCAGTCCTTTTGATCTTTGCAGGGTTTGCTAACACTTCAATGCTTGCAATGGTAGTGCCGGTGTGTGGATGCTAGCTTTTGTTTGCCTCCTCTTCATCTTTACTCTTGATCTCCTTCTCCTAGCCAGGGTCTTGAGGATCCTCCTCCATAGGCTCCTTTCCCTTATCCTTGGCGGAGACCATTGTGCTTCTAAACTTTGAGAATAGTTCCTGGCAGAAATAGATCGAAACTAAAACACGACGAGAACATGATATACGAACCTCGAGGGGTCCGGGGGATTATATATTATGAAGTTTTACGACAAAATGAAGGTACTAGGAGAAAACGGGTCGGATACGGAGTCCGAAGCAGCCACACCACCTGCTGGCGCGGCCAGGGGGGCCCACGCCAGGGGGTGGTGTTAGCCACCCTGGCTCCGTTTGTGTCCCTCTTTCACTTTGTTGCTTTCCCTGTTGGATAAAAACTTCAAAAATATAATTGGACAGAATTTTCGCGGAACTTTTCTTACCAGAACTGTTACCTATTCGAAAACGGACTCTGCAGGTCTCTGAATTTGGCATTTAGTAGATTCTTCCGGAGTCACCGCTTGAATAACATCAATATCTTCATCTTCATGCTCATATTGCTCGAGTTATGAAACCTTTCACTTTCTTACACCATTTTCTCCGATAACATGGAAATTTCTTTCACACAAAACTTCAGACAATTCTCATTAGCAACCTTAGTATAAGCGAGGTAATAAACCTTTTAGGTTCAAATTCAACTAAAATCCATCAAAACATAATCTAATGTAGCAACTCCTTCCGAAAAACCAAAAAGAATTCAAAAAGGAGATTGATTTAAGAAGCAAATGCAAGAGTGGCAAAATCTGTCAAAACAGACCAACATGTAAAGATCAATTTTTTTCGAAAATCTTCTGTTGCTCAAATCAAAAAGTGGAAAAGTAATGAACGTTAAATAACAACCTGGGGCAGAAGCACAACAAATTATAGCTCAATCCAACGTACAGAGACCTCTCACGAATTTTTACGGTGAAGCACAAAAATCTGTTTTGGGACAGCAACTTCCCCAAATCTTACTTCTCTCATTAGAGGTTGATCTTGACACAAAAACCAAACAAAAAGGATAAGGAGAGGTTATTACCGAAGTAATAACTTCCAAGACTCAAAGAAACAAAAACAAACTAAAAGCACAAATAAATTGGGTTGTCTCCCAAAAAGCTCTTTCTTTATAGCCATTAAGATGGGCATGATAATTTCAATGAAGCTCACATAAGAATATGAATTGAAGTAAAAGAGAGCATCAAGAAGCAAAAATACACATGTTTAAGTCTAACCCACTTCCTATGCAAGGGAATTTTGTAAGCAAACAAATTGTTGAAACCAGAAGCTGTAACCATAGGAAGGCAAAATAAGTGCAACATAAATACTTTAAGCATAAAACGAGGAAACTTAATATTATTGAGATGCTTTAGAACAGTCTTTCCTCTCTCATAATAACCTTCAGTATCATGCATAAATTTAATGATATAACTATCACAAGAACCATTGTAGCAATGATCACTTATCCTAACAGAAAACACAGGGACACTAGCTCTCATAACACTACTTTGTGAAACAATATTAGAAGTATTCTTACAAAGGATAGTGTGTCCCTCTTCTACATATTTAGTGACAAAGTATTTCACATTTGCTATTATAGGTTCATCATCCATTTGTTTATCATGTTCAAAAGATTTATTTGTACTTTCATTAACCATACTAGCTATCATAGAATGCTCCTTTATCTTAATTGGGAAAGGCATTTTCTCAATGTAAGGTTCAGGTAAAACATGATTAGCAGTATAAACTTCGGTATTTCTTGCAGGAACAATACTAATAATGTCTTTATAAGGTGCATGGTACTTATTCCACTTCTTTTTAGGAACTTCAATATAGGAAGCAAAAGCCTTAAAATAAGTTACAATAGCTTGAGAGTCTAAACCATAAGCATTTTTAATATTTTGAAAGTCACCAGTTCCCATAAAAGATTCAGTGCATTCATAATCATAATTTATACCTGACTTTCTTCCTTTGTCATTCTCGCATGCTTTAGCATTGTCTTGAATACGGTATAGAAGATCCACTTAGCTTCTTCTTCCATGCATGTAAATGATCCAGCACAAGAAGCATCCAATAAATCCTATCATGAAGAGAAAGCCTTGCATAAAAGTTATTGATAATAATATTGTGAGGGAGCTCATGAATAGGATATTTGAGCATTAGTAACTTCAATCTCCCCCAAGCTTGAGCTGTACTCTCTCCATCAAGAGGCCAAAAGTTGTATATTTGATTCTGATCTTTATGAATCTCACTAGGAGGATAAAAATTTGAATAAAAGAGAGGCACTATTTCCTCCCATTCAAAAGCTTGACCATTCTTCAGCAGCTTATACCATTCCTCAGCTCTTCCTTTCAGTGATAATGAGAATAACTTCTTGTTGACTTGATCTGTTGTAATACCTGCACACTTGATGTAACATCCCAAAATTTTAATCCAAGGTTATCAAGATCAAATCATCCAAAAATAGGGTTAACAAAAACTTTTCCAAATTTAAAATGAAAGCATTCATATATGTATGCATTTAAAATAGGAGTTGTTTGAATTGCCATGATTGATTGATCCAATGCTTGTAAAATGTTTCTTAGGTGATTTAAACATCATCTACATCATTCCCAAACTTTTCCTAAAGAAAATCAAATAAAAAAGAATTAAAAAGAAGGAATGGTCATTTTGGCAAATTTAACTCTCATGCCTACTTTGCACCCCTTGCTAGTACTCAATTCATAACATAAACAATTCTTGATCTTTGCACCCCTTGCTAGTACACATAATGAGGTACCAAGGCCCACCTTTCGATCTGCTAAAAACATTCTGTTAACTATTTTAAATGACAGTTTAAAATTGAATCTAATGCATATGCATAGATCACCCCTATTTCAAAAACCATCTATTTGAGCTCCATTTTCAAAACCCTTGCAACCAGAGACTACCTATCACTAGTGGAGATCACTCAAATTTTTTGAAACCAAAATTCAAAACTTTCTTTCATGCGGCCATTTCATCAAACACTTGGCATGCATAATCTCTACTCTAATCTTAGCTCATTGTTTACTACAGGGTTTTGCCCCCAATTGATCCCCATTTAATCCCCTTGTCCCCTCTTGATCTAACCAGAGCCTAACCAGCCTCTTCCCTACCCCCTAGATGCACTGCCATGCCATGCCGAGCACCACCTCGCCGGCTGACAATGCACTCGCAGCAGCCCTCTCCAGCCCCTCTCCTCATGTCTAGCAGCTTGCCAGTGGTCCACCTCCACCGCCCAACCAGCCCCAGGCGAGAGACAGAGAGCAGAGCGGCCAGGAACCGCCGCGCCCGGAGCCGGTCGAGCATGCCGACGCCGCCCCCAGAGCACGCCCTGTCCCTGATCGCACAGACCATCCCTTGGCACTAGTCCGCGCCCGCCGCTCCACCTCGACCTGGAGAACACCCTAGACATCCCCGTTCGCCGCCCAAAGCCTCACAGCCACCGCTCGCCGTGGACACCGCCCGCGCATAGGCGCCTCGTCAGAACTGCGTGCCACCCACAGCCGCATTCAATTCCTAGAGCACCGCCAGGGAACCGCCCATCGATTGCCACCCCCAGCCATGCCTCTACCCCGCCGTAGCCTTGTCACCGGAGTCGCCTGCCCATCCCGCTCGGTCTCACCATCGGGCCTATAAAAGGAGCCCTCCCCGGCCTCTTCTATCCACACCATTCCACTCCCCTCACCTCTCTGAACCTCACCCACCTCTAGACGGAGCAAGTGGAGCAGCAGCTCGCCAGAATTGGAGCTGGAGCAGCCGCAGCAGGAGGAGAAGGGCGCCATTGATTGCTCCACCCCAAGCTCCGCCGCAACCGCGCCTCGCCTCGCCATCGTCTTCCATGTTGTTTACCCGCCTCGCCGACCCTGCTGCTGCCCTGGTACGCCCCTAGTAGACCCCCAACGAGCTGCTAGGGTTCGAGCTCGCCGGCGACCTGTTCGTCATCGACGACGACCCTCAGCCGCTGATCTCGCTTCTAATCCTACGGCCCACAGCGCGTGTACCGTTTCGCGTTTTAAGTGTCGCTGACATGTGGGACCCCTGTCATTGAGCCCAGCCCATGAGCACCGTACTTAGCCCATCGATTCAAATCTGGATTTTTCTTTTTAGTTAAATCTAGTTTCTGTCCACTAGTTTGAAAATCAATTTAGAGAGTTTTCGAAATCCAAATTGCATGAAACCAATTTTTCTGAAAGGTATTAAAATGATCTATCCAAGCCCGTTGGATTAAATTCAGTTAGTGTTATAGATCTCTCCTAATAAAAATAACAAAACAGAAGCTTTTGCAACTTGCAACATTTTTATAAAATCAACCAAGTTAGCTTTTGAGTTGATTCCAACTCTCAAAAATCACATTTCATCATATCTATATAAATATGTAATAATATTAAGGTTTACATGAAGTGACTTTGGACTAGTACCAAAATAATGCTATATAGGCATTTCTAGTCACTTTAAATCATTAAATAATGAACTTAAACCAAAGTAATATTGATCCAACCCTTAAATCTCATTCCCACAGGTTAGAATATGTGCTGAGGACATGTGTCCACATGATCCCATATTTTGTTGGTGAATATTAAATTTTAGTTAATATTTCAATGAGTAGAAATTACTTTTCTAAAATAAAAAGGATGAAACTATTGAAATTAAACTTGTGATGCTTGTGATGATAATAGATCATCAATTGTGTGTTTTAGAATGCTACTTAGCCTAGTTAAGTATTGTTTGGTGATTGTGCACTCCCTATGTATTTATAGACACTAGTACCGACCAAGCTTTCAAGGAGGAGGAGTTCTACCAAGAAGAAGAAGAAGAAAACTTCAACCACTGCACCAACCAAGGCAAGCTATTGTTAGCAGGCTAGAATTAAGCTAGATGAATGATCAAGGATGCTTTAGGCATGCTTTGATCACACCCATTTTAACTATTAGTACCCCAAGTCTTACCTACAAGTTTAAGTTCTCTTAGTATGCAAAGTTCCTTACTTATTTTGAAGGTAGCATAAAAAGTATAGAACTTGACCTACTTAGAAACCTTTAGATGTCATTCTATGGCATGAGATTGATCCCATCTTTCCCCTTTAGTGAACACTCTTAACTTAGTATTTTAGAGTAGATCAAAAACTTGAGTCACTTTAGATGGGAGCACTTGGTGAAAATGAATTGTGAAAACCTTGGAATGATGAGTCATTCTATCGAGATGTTTTGACATGTGTTGAGAGACACAACTGGTTTATGATGATGGAAATGATGAGGCATGAGCCAAAACCCTTTTATAAAACTGATGGTTGGATTCAGATGCGATACCATTCCAAATTTACCGTACAACCACACTACCTGAATTGGGTAAGGCTTAGCTGGAAATTTATATGCATTAGTATTAGTTCCCTCACGGGAGAGGTTTGAGATGAGGCTACCTCTCAATGTGGTCCACCTATGCAGTGCCCAAGATGACTGATGGTCATGGTTGGGAGGCCATGCTCATAGGAGAGGTGCTTGTACTAGGGTGTGTAAAGGGAAGGTTATGTTTCATTATCTGCATACTAAGTATGATTATTCAGGGTTATCCCTGACAGATGTATCGAATCTTGTGGTGAAAGTGTACCACCTCTGCAGAGTGTCAAACTATTCGAATAGCCGCTTCCGCGGTTATGGACAGTTGGAATGGCCATACTGTTTCGTTCTCAGATGTTTTCTAAATAACTTGAAATGAAGGATGAACTTTGACTTGACCACAACAGGGTTGTGTTGATGATAATAGCTTCCCAACTTAAGTGATTCTAGAACTTTACTTTATCTTTCTTTGCTTCTGAACTCAGCTTAGGTTTCAAACTTAACTTGATAGTTAAATTAGATTCAACACTTTAACTTAGAATTATAGTACACGTTAATAGTAGTTTGCAGTACTTGAAGAGTACTCATGGCTTTTGTCCAGCTATTATCATGGCGGACTATGAAGGAGATTATCAAGATGATGGTCAGCAGGCGGCTATGATAACTAGGACTATACGCCTTCGACATTGCATGTGCCCACGAAGATGGACCCCATCGCCACGCTTATCTTTTATTTCCGCGCTTGTTGTATTAAAGATGGATCATGAGATCCTTATTTGTGTAAAACCTTATGTATGGTTTGTAATGGATGATGTCTTGTGATATCCAATCCGTTATGTCTCGCAAAATGGTAATCCGGATTGCGGTAGGGCATAACGGCATCCGGGATTAAAATCCGGGTGTTGACAAGTTGGTATCAGAGCCATCCTGACCATAGGAGACCCTAGTTAGAATGGACGTCCAAACCAAAAACTTAGCTTCAAAACCAAAGTGAGTATTTATGAAAAACTATTTCCCCTCTTACCCTTGTGAACTCATTCTTTCTCAAAAATACATGTTCCTCAAAATTCTTACTTTACTACTTAAAATTTGACACACTTGATCACTTCACTAACTTCCTCATCCTTAATTCTTGTAGATGGAGACTCAGTTCAGCAAGTTTTACCAGTTGGGAAACGGAGGTCAGCTGATCTTCGAGAGGGATCTAGATTCACTGTTGGAGTTACTGGGACACCCACATCCGGAGTTTCTTGGAGCTCAACTTCCAGGACCCCCAGGAGGAGACCTACAGTGGCTAGTCACCGCAGATCTTCGGGGAAGCATCGAAGCACCAACTTCCGGGAGAATTCAGTTCTCTGTGAGAGAGAACCACTGACTAGATGGATTAGCCAGGGCAATGCATGAAGCTCTCGCACGTCTATGTGCCCGTAGCATCAACAAGATCCAAGGAACCCGTTTTGCCGACTATGCAAGACGTGACTTCATGGGAATGCCGATGGAGATGCCAAGTCACCCAGAGTTGAGGCGTCAAGTGGAGAACCTTGATTTCTTGCTTCATGACAGACAGTAGGAACTAGACAATGCCAGGGAGTTAGCCAACCAGAACCGTGCCATTGCCGACTAGAAGGCCCAGACTTTCGCACTGCTCGTCCAAGATCGCCAGTCTCTTTGTTGCCAGCGTGCAAAGAAGGATCGCACCATCGCCCGTCTTCGCAAGAAGGTGGCCGACCTCGAGAAGACCGTCAAGGAGTAGGAAGCTCAGCTTGGCGCCAAGGAAGAAGAAGATGAGGGTGAAGACATCCAGGGAGATATGGATTCTTACCTCAGCAACGATGATGACTTTCTGGAGGAGGATGTTGTGGACTTCTACACTGATGATGAAGACTCCGACTTCATCAACAATGAGTAGAGGCACTAGAGCACTGTCGTAGCATGAGATGTATCATCTCATTGTATCGTAGCTTGTAGAATGGTTCGTCCAACCATCTGTTTTCCCCTTTTATTTGTTGTGGTGTGTGTTGTATCGGGTGATTGCTTGCATGAATGAAAAAGAAGTTAGTTGAAAAACTTGAGTCTAACTCAATGTTTTAGCTTTGAAAACCCAAAACCATGAACCTTAGAATTTTCCTCTTACCCCTATATCTATCTCAATCTTTAGATGACTCGTGGAAACCAAGGAGGGAGCAGCTCGTCACAGGACCCAATGCTACAGATCTTGCAGAATCTCATCACGGACCGTGAAGCAAGCAGGGCCGAGCGTCAAGCCAACTTTGCAACATTGCAGCAGATCGCCCAAATGGCTCTCAACAACCAAGGACATGGAAATCAGGATCACCAAGGATCCAAACTCAAAAACTTTCAGAACACCAATCCGCCAATCTTTAACCAATCTGAAAACCCATTAGATGCTGATGACTGGTTACAGACCATGGAAAACAACTTAGAGGTTGCCAGAGTTGATGAGAATGAGAAAGTTCTCTTTGCCACCCACTATCTGGTGGGAGATGCAAGAGCTTCGTGGAATAGCATCCACATTATGAACCATGGCTAGGTGATGACCTGGGAAGCATTCAAGGTCAAGTTCAGCCGCACCCACGTGCCGCAAGGTCTTGTCAACAGGATGAGAGATGAATTCTGCGAATTGAAGCAAGGAAGAATGACTGTGGTAGAGTACTATGATAGATTCTTGTCACTTGCCAGATATGCACCGGATGAGATCAACACGGAGGCCAAGAAGAAGGAGAGATTCTTAAACGGACTGCATGATGAGATGCAGACCGTCCTCGTCAACATCCGTTTCGATGATCTCGAAGAGCTAGTCGACTCTGCCATTCAGATGGAAGGGAAGATTAACCAGGCAAACGACAACCGCAAGCGCCGTATGATGCAGCAGTCTGGATCCATAGTCACCAGAAGAACCGTCCCAACCCGTCACCAGGATATGCACCAAGGAACAACTGACCCCCAAATTCTCACCCAAGCTACCCCAACCGTAGCAGAGGTAATGTGAAGTCCGGAGGAAACAATCATAACTCCGGTAATGCCAACAATTTCAACCGTGCCCCTCCCAAGAGCAACAACAACAACAACACTGCACCCATAACTGGCAACAATGTTGTGCCTGTCGCAGTCAAGGACAAGTCCCAGATCACTTGTTTCGAGTGTGGAGTGAAGGGTCACTACTCCAATGAGTGTCCCAAGAAGACTTCCACTAATGCCCCTATGAATGCCCCAGCTCAGCAGCAATGTCGTGTTCAACCAGGAAGGAGATTTGCCCCAGGGAACCCGCACAACCGCAATGGTCGTCTCTTCCACATGAACGCAGAAGAAGCCCGAGCGCCGGATGTAGTCTTTGGGTATGTTTTCTATCAACTCAGTTTTAGCAAGAGTATTGTTTGATTCTGGAGCATCACATTCATTTGTCACCGAAGAATTTGTATGCACTAGTAAGATTCGCCCAACCAACCTGAAGCATGTCATGATAGTTCAAATCCCTGGTTCAACAACAAAAGCTAGAAAAAATTGCATAGCTGTACCTATCAGAATACATGGGATAGATTTTTATGCCAACCTAATTGTACTTGGAACCAAAGGATTGGAAGTAGTACTAGGTATGGACTGGATGTCAAGGCATAAAGGACTGATAGACTGTGCTAAGAAAGACATCACCATGACCGATAGTTACGGAGTAATGAGAGCATATCTCGAAACCTTACCTGTCAATTCAAGTGCAACAAGAGTGTAGCCTTGGCCACCATAGACCAAGTCGAGTAGTCATGAATACCCGACGTATTCGGATGAATTGCTAGGTATGCCCCCGGATAGGGATATTGAGTTCATTATCGAACTAATCCCCGGAACCGGACCTATAGCCTAGAGACCCTATACCATGAACCCCGCAGAGTTAGTGGAACTGAAGAAGCAGTTGGATGCCATGTTTGCAACATGCTTGATTCAGCCAAGCGCATCGCCATGGAGATCACCAGTGTTATTCGTCGACAAGAAAGATGGAGGCAATCGTCTGTGTACAGATTACAGAAAGTTGAATGACGTCACCATCAAGAACAAGTACCCCTTGCCAAAGATAGAGGATCTATTTGATCAGTTGACCGGAGCTCAGGTATTCTCAAAGATTGATCTTAGGACTGGTTATCACCAACTTAAGATTCGGTACAGCGGATATTCAAGACCGCCTTTACTACTCGCTATGGTTTATACAAGTATACGGTTATGTCTTTTGGATTAACCAATGCCCCTGCTTATTTCATGAATCTCATGAATAAGATCTTTATGAATTTCCTAGACAAGTTTGTAGTTGTGTTTATCGACGACATCCTTATCTACTCCAAGTCAGAAGAAGAGCATGAGCAACATCTGAGAATCATCCTAGAAACCCCGAGAGAGCATCAGTTATATGCCAAGTTCAGCAAGTGTGAGTTTTGGCTGAAAGAAGTAGGATTCCTAGGACATATTGTTTCTGCCGGAGGAGTCTCTATTGATCCCACCAAGATCAAAGATGTCGAGGAATGGGAAGCCCCAACCAATCAAACCCAAGTTCGTTCATTTCTCGGATTAGCGGGATATTACCGCAAGTTCGTAGAAGGATTCTCGAGCATAGCCCGACCAATGACCCAATTGTTGAAGAAGGACAAGAAGTTTGAATCGACAGACAAGTGTGAAGCCAGTTTCCAGGAGCTGAAGAAGAGATTGATATCTGCCCCAATTTTGATCATGCCAGACATCAAGAAGCCGTTTTATGTGTATTGTGATGCATCCAAGATTGGCCTAGGATGTGTATTGATGCAAGAAGGCAAAGTCATCATGTATCTGTCTCGATAATTGAAGCAACATGAGCAGAACTATCCGACCCATGATCTTGAGCTAGCAGCCGTGGTTCTAGCATTGAAGACATGGCGTCATTATTTGATGGGTAATCGCTGTGAGATTTACTCAGATCATAAGAGCTTGAAGTATACCTTAACTCAGAAGGAGCTGAATATGAGGCAAAGAAGATGGATAGAGTTAATCAAGTATTATGACCTTGACATTCACTATCACCCCGGCAAAGCCAATGTGGTAGCGGATGCTCTTAGCAGATTGCCGTGTAGGCTTAACACCATGATCAAAGAGAAGCAACCAAGTTTGTACGAGGAGTTGGAGCAGTTCAGGACTGAGTTAGTTAGCAAAGGAGTCCTAGTTAGCATTGAACTTCAACCCACTTTGATTAGCCAAATCAAGGAAGCCCAGAAGGGAAATGAAAGTATCGACAGAATCAAACATCGTATTGGTATAGGAAAGGTACCTGGATTCACCGAAGACGAAGAAGGAGTACTGTGGTACAAAGGACGTATCTGTGTGCCAGCAGATTCGGAGCTGAAGGAAATTATCATGAAGGAAGCTCATGATACTCTTTATTCTATCCACCCCGGAGGAACAAAGATGTATCAGGATTTGAAAGAGAATTTTTGGTGGCACAAGATGAAAAGAGAGATCGGAAGCTACATCGCCAAATGTGACATCTGTCAAAGAGTCAAAGCAGAGCATCAGAGACCTGCAGGATTGTTGCAACCATTACAGATTCCGGAATGGAAATTGGATTCCGTCGGAATGGACTTTATCACAGGTTTACCTACTTCTAGTAGGGGAAATGACTCAATCTGGGTCATAGTTGATCATTGTCCAAGGTAGCCCACTTTATACTGTCAAGACAACCTACAGTGCAAAACTAGAAGAGTGTACATTGCTAGGATTGTTGATGCATGGAACCCCAAGACCATCGTCTCAGATCGAGGAACCCGGTTTACTTCAAGATTTTGGCAGAAAGTTCAGGAAGGTTTAGGAACCAAGTTGAACTTCAGCCGCTATCACCCGCAAGCAGATGGACAACCGAGAGAGTCAACCAGATCCTAGAGGATATGCTTAGAGCTTATGTGTTGGAATACGGATCAAAATGGGAAGACGCACGCCTTTCGCAGAATTCTCATATAACAACAGTTATCAAGCTAGTTTGCAGATGGCACCATTTGAATTCCTATACGGAAGAAAGTGTCGTACCCTTTGAATTGGTCGCAAGTAGGAGAGAGTCAGATCTTTGGACCCGACATTCTCAAAGAAGCGAAGAAAGTTCACAAAGTCCATGAGCACCTCAAGACCGCCCAATCCAGATGGAAGAGTTATCTTGACAAAAGAAGGAGAGACGACTTTCAATGTCGAGATTTCAGATATCTCAAGGTTTCACCATTGAAGGAACTCAATGCTTTAGTCGAAGGAAAGTTAGCTCCAGATATATCGGACCTTTCAAGATTACGAACACGAGGAGAAGTATCGTACCAACTGAACTGCCTGAAGAGATGTCAGCCATCCACAATGTGTTCCATATCTCGTTACTTCGCAAATGCATGGAAGTGCCTGAGAAGACTGAAGTTTTCAAGAATATCGATCACAGAGCTATGCAAATCAACAATGACCTGACCTATCGGGAAGTACCCATCTGTATCTTAGAAGAAGCCTACAGAACCACCAGGACCAGGAGTATCAAGTTTCTCAAGATTCAGTGGAGCAACCATACCGAGGAGGAAGCTACTTGGGAGCACGAAGATTACATTAGAACAGAGTTCCCAGATCTCTTTAGTTCCTAATTTTCTTTGTAAATCTCGAGACGAGATTTTTGTTTAAGGGGGGAAGGTTTGTAACATCCCAAAACTTTAATCCAAGGTTATCAAGATCAAATCATCCAAAAATAGGGTTAACAAAAACTTTTCCAAATTTAAAATGAAAGCATTCATATATGTATGCATTTAAAATAGGAGTTGTTTGAATTGCAATGATTGATTGATCCAATGCTTGTAAAATGTTTCTTAGGTGATTTAAACATCATCTACATCATTCCCAAACTTTTCCTAAAGAAAATCAAATAAAAAAGAATTAAAAAGAAGGAATGGTCATTTTGGCAAATTTAACTCTCATGCCTACTTTGGCTATTCCTAGTACTCAATTGTTAACAGAAACAATTCTTGATCTTTGCACCCCTTGCTAGTACACATAATGAGGTACCAAGGCCCACCTTTTGATCTGCTAAAAACATTCTGTTAACTATTTTAAATGACGGTTTAAAATTGAATCTAATGCATATGCATAGGTCACCCCTATTTCAAAAACCATCTATTTGAGCTCCATTTTCAAAACCCTTGCAACCAGAGACTTCCTATCACTAGTGGAGATCACTCAAAATTTTTGAAACCAAAATTCAAAACTTTCTTTCATGCGGCCATTTCATCAAACACTTGGCATGCATAATCTCTACTCTAATCCTAGCTCACTGTTTACTCTGGGGTTTTGCCCCAATTGATCCCCATTTAATCCCTTGTCCCTCTTGATCTAACGAGCCTAACCAGCCTCTTCCCTACCTCCTAGCTGCACTGCCATGCCATGCCGAGCACCACCTCATGAGCCGACAATGCACTCTCCAGCCCCTCTCCTCATGTCTAGCAGCTTGCCAGTGGTCCACCTCCACCGCCCAACCAGCCCCAGGCGAGAGACAGAGAGCCGAGCGGCCAGGAACCGCCGCGCCCGGAGCCGGTCGAGCATGCCGCCGCCGCCCCCAGAGCACGCCCTGTCCCTGCTTGCACATACCATTCCTTGGCACCAGCCGGCGCCCGCCGCTCCACCTCGACCTGGAGAACACCCCAGACATCCCCGTTCGCCGCCCAAAGCCTCACAGCCACCGCTCGCCGTGGACACCGCCCGCTTGGCCCGCGTGGCGCCACCTCGCCAGATCGTGCCATCGCCCCTATGGCCGCATTCAATTCCTAGAGCACCGCCAGGGAACCGCCCATCGATCGCCACCCCCAGCCATGCCTCTACCCTGCCGTAGCCTTGTCGCCGGAGTCGCCTGCCCATCCCGCTCGGTCTCATCGTCGGGCCTATAAAAGGAGCCCTCCCCGGCCTATTCTCTCCACACCATTCCACTCCCCTCACCTCTTTGAACCTCACCCACCTCTAGACGGATCAAGTGGAGCAGCAGCTCGCCGGAATTGGAGCCGGATCAGCCGCGGCAGGAGGAGAAGGGCGCCATTGATTGCGACCAGCCCAAGCTCCGCCGGAACCGCGCCTCGCCTTGCCGTCGTCTTCCACGTCGTTTGCCCGCCTCGCCGACACCACTGGAGCCCTGGTACGCCCCCAGTAGACCCCCACCAAGCCGCTAGGGTTCGATCTCGCCGGCGACCTGTTCGTCGTTGACGACGACCCTCAGCCGTTGTTCTCGCTTCTAATCCTCATTACAGTAGCATGCCGTTTCGCGTTTTAAGTGCCGCTGACACGTGGGACCCCCTGTCAGCTGAGCCCCGCGCCGCGGAGCACCATTGGGCCGGCCCAAATCCTTTCCCACGCTAGCCCATCGATTCAAATCTGGATTTTTCTTTTTAGTTAAATCTAGTTTCTGTCCACTAGTTTGAAAATCAATTCAGAGAGTTTTAGAAATCCAAATTGCATGAAACCAATTTTGTCTGAAAGGTATTAAAATGATCTATCCAAGCCCGTTGGATTAAATTTAGTTAGAGTTATAGATCTCTCCTAATAAAAATAACAAAACAGAAGCTTTTTTAACTTGCAACATTTTTATAAAATCAACCAAGTTAGCTTTTGAGTTGATTCCAACTCTCAAAAATCACATTTCATCATATCTATCTAAATATGTAATAATATTAAGGTTTACATGCAGTGACTTTGGACTAGTACCAAAATAATGCTATATAGGCATTTCTAGTCACTTTAAATCATTAAATAAGAAACTTAAATCAAAGTAATATTGATCCAACCCTTAAATCTCATTCCCATAGGTTAGAATATGTGGTGAGGACATGTGTCCACATGATCCCATATTTTGTTGGTGAATATTAAATTTTAGTTGATATTTCAATGAGTAGAAATTACTTTTCTAAAATAAAAAGGATGAAACTATTGAAATTAAACTTGTGATGCTTGTGATGATAATAGATCATCAATTGTGTGTTTTAGAATGCTACTTAGCCTAGTTAAGTATTGTTTGGTGATTGTGCACTCCCTATGTATTTATAGACGCTAGTATCGACCAAGCTTTCGAGGAGGAGGGGTTCTACCAAGAAGAAGAAGAAGAAGAAAACTTCAACCACTGCACCAACCAAGGCAAACTATTGTTAACAGGCTAGAATTAAGCTAGATGAATGAGCAAGGATGATTTAGGCATGCTTTGATCACACCCCTTTTAACTATTAGTACCCCAAGTCTTACCTACAAGTTTTAGTCCCCTTAGTATGCAAAGTTCCTTACTTATTTTGAAGGTAGCATAAAAAGTATAGAACTTGACCTACTTAGAAACCTTTAGATGTCATTCTATGGCATGAGATTGATCCCATCTTTCCCCTTTAGTGAACACTCTTAACTTAGTATTTTAGAGTAGATCAAAAAACTTGAGTCACTTTAGATGGGAGCACTTGGTGAAAATGAATTGTGAAAATCTTGGAATGATGAGTCATTCTATTGAGATGTTTTGACATGTGTTGAGAGACACAACTGGTTTATGATGATGAAAATGATGAGGCATGAGCCTTGACCCTTTTATAAAACTGATGGTTGGATTCGGATGTGATACCATTCCAAATTTACCGTACAACCACACTACCTGAATTGGGTAAGGCTTAGCTGGAAATTGATATGCATTAGTATTAGTTCCCTCACGGGAGAGGTTTGAGCTGAGGCTACCTCTCAATGTTGTCCACCTATGCAGTGCCCAAGATGACTGATGGTCATGGTTGGGAGGCCATGCTCATAGGAGAGGTGCTTGTACTAGGGTGTGTAAAGGGAAGGTTATGTTTCATTATCTGCATACTAAGTATGATGATTCAGGGTTATCCCTGACAGATGTATCGAATCTTGTGGTGAAAGTGTACCACCTCTGCAGAGTGTCAAACTATTCGAATAGCCGCGTCCGTGGTTATGGACAGTTGGAATGGCCATACTGTTTTGTTGTCAGATGTTTTCTAAATAACTTGAAATGAAGGATGAACTTTGACTTGACCACAACAGGGTTGTGTTGATGATAATAGCTTCCCAACTTAAGTGATTCTAGAACTTTACTTTATCTTTCTTTGCTTCTGAACTCAGCTTAGGTTTCAAACTTAACTTGATAGTTAAATTAGATTCAGCACTTTAACTTAGAATTATAGTACCTGTTAATAGTAGTTTGCGAGTACTTGAAGAGTACTCATGGCTTTTGTCCCTGGCTATTATCATGGCCAGACTATGAAGGAGATTATCAAGATGATGGTCAGCAGGACGGCTATGATAACTAGGACTATCTGCCTTCGTCAGCATTGCCTGTGCCCCTGAAGATGGACCCCACCACTACGCTTATCTTTTATTTCCGCTGCTTGTTGTATTAAAGACTGGATCATGAGATCCTTATTTGTGTAAAACCTTGTGTATGGTTTGTAATGGATGATGTACTGTGATATCCAATCCGTTATGTCTCGCAAAAATGGTAATCCTGGGATTGCGAGGTAGGGCATAACAGGCATCTGGGATTAAAAATCCGGGTGTTGACACTTGAGCAACCCGCATAATTCATGTATAAAGAGCAAATGATCATCGGGATGGATAGTTCCATCTCCAACAAAATAGTTATCCATAACACGATCAATAATTCTTGTAGGTATTTTAAAAGTATCATTCTCAGCAGGTGGTGGTTCGTCTACTATCTTAGAAGTGGTAATAGCATTATAAAATAAGAAACTCAATGAATTATCCATAACGAAAATAAAGCAACTAACAGAAGTAAAAAATACTCACAGTAGAAGTTTCCTTTACCAGTTCCACTCTCCAATAGCACTTCACTCCCCGGCAACGGCGCCAGACAATAGTCTTGATGACCCACAAGTATAGGGGGTGTATCATAGTATTTTTGATAAGTAAGAGTCTCGAACCCAACGAGGAGCAGAGGTGTTGGGGAATGGCTTGGAGAAGGAATTCTCTGTAAATTCTTAGCAAATGGATTTTTAGGGGTTTTTGATAATGCTGATAAATAAAGTACGAGTAAATAAAAGACAATAATAATAAATGCAGCAAGTGGCCCAATCCTTTCTTTAGCAAAGCACAAGCCGGTTGTACTACTTAAGATGACCAAACGTTCTCGAGGACACATGGGAATATCGTCAAGTGCTTTCGCTTCATATAGTTGATTAATCTTCTTTAGTTTGCTAAGTGTTGTGTGGGTGAACCTGTGCTAATGTACCGACCTTCCTAGGACTAATACATACTTGTGATTATACCCCTTGCAAGCATCCGCAAGTACAAGAAAGTAATTAAGGTAGAAACCTAACCACAACTTTAAACTCTAAGACATTGATATCCCTTGTGCAAAGGTTTCCTAATGGGGGGTCAGGTTTCTGTCACTCCGGCAACCCCTACGATTAGTAGCCAAATACACAATGCATTCCCCTAGGCCCATAAAGTTGAAGTGTCATGTAGTCGACATTCACATGACACCACTAGAAGAAATACACCACAACTTAAATATCAAACCATTGAATCTTTCTCAACACAATTCCACTACTAACAACATGACTTCTCCCATGTCCTCAATAACTAAACGAACTACTCACAAGACATAATATGGATCAAGATCAGAGATGATATAATGATATGTAACAATTTGAACATAAACAGTAATTCAATGGTTCACTCAATTGCATTAACTACAAGGAGTAATCAACACCGGGAAAGTTTCCCCTAAGAACTATGCAAGATTTAACCCAATTGTTACAACGGTATGAAGTGGTGGCGATGGTGCTGGTGGAGATGATGGTGGTGATGATGATGATCCCGATGAAGTCCAGCTTGATGGTGGTGTTGATGGTGATGATATCCCCTCTCCGGGAAGGAATTCCCCTGGCAGAATTTTGTCTGCTGGAGAGATCTTACTCTCTCGGTGTTTTCCGCCCTGCAGAGGCGGCGGAATCTTTCTGTGGTTGCTCCCTAGGTATTAGGGTTCCGAGGAGATAATATACGCCAGAGGGGAGAGCCTGGAGTGGGCCAGGGCGGCCACACCACCTGTTGGCATGGCCTAGGGTTGCCCGCGCCAGGGGGTTGTGTGGGCCCCCTGTGGCCCATCTCCACTTCCCCTTCTGGCAATCTTCGTCTTCTCGAAAAATAGAGTTTTCCATGTATTTTCCCGGATTTTATGATCTTCGCGAATTTCGCCTCCAAACTACACCTTTTCCATCAGAATCCTGAGTGCAGCAGTCCATGATCCGAAAGTCATCAACCATGCAAAAACAGATGAAATTACATAAGTATCATCTCTTAATATGAAATATATCAATGAATAACAGTAAATTATGATATAGAATAGTTATGCAAAATGGACGTATCACTCACCGCTCGGGACATCTGCTGTCCTGGATGATGAACCGCGTGCTTCCGCTGCAGTAGCGGTTGCACAAGATTTGCCACCTATTCGGCCTGCTGGATCCCACCCTGGTGTCCCAGCTAGAGGTGCCGTTCGTGTCCCTTCGAGAGTGGCTCGCCACCATCTCGAAGGAGACGCTGGCGGAGGACTAGGTCTTCTCCTACCGAATGTACCATCATAGACGGCCTCCCCCGAAGGTTAGGCTTTCTTCCTTTTCTTCGGGTAAACCTTTCTCGAGGAATTTTTTCTCCTTGCTTCTTATGTTCCCTGTTGAGTAGCTTTTTACGGTGCAGCTAGCAGAAGATAGTATGGGGGAGGGCGAGCTGTCCGACTCTACCGCCGACCGCAAGCCGCCGAAGTTTCTGCAGACGGAGCCGGAGTGGTTTCCCACCCGGGCTGACAAGGGCTGCGAGTTTTCACCCGGTGAGCAGTTTTTCTTTCCCGGATTGTTCTTGTTCCTCTTTTGTCATATGCTTGACATTGTATCCATGTCTTGGCGTAGCCGGCCACGGTGAGGACATGGACCTGGCTGAGGGTGCCGCGTTGAAGGCTCACGAGAAGCGAGTTGCTTGGACCAGCACTGCTTCGCCCGGGCGTGGGGCGAAGAGGAGCCGCCGTCCAAGGGTTGTAGCCTTCATCTGCTTCCTCTGCTTTGTCTTCCCGACTGCACGAGTTTTTGTGCTTCTTGTTGAGCATTGGTTACCCCCTGCAGCTCTGTTAGCGGACATGGATCAGGAGATGGAGAGGATGAAGGCGGAGGTCGCCCAGCTGGAGGAGTCCAACCAGGCGCTCTGGGCCCAGATCAGCCAGCTACTATCGCATCAGTAGAAGATGGAGGTCAAGGCCAGCCAAGCGAAGAAGACCGCCGACATCCGGGCCGAGGCGCTGAAGAACCTCGAGCAAATCCAGGCCCTTCAGGCGGAGGATCTGAAGACTGCCCAGGCCGGGAGAAGGCGGCTCTAGGGGAGCTTTGCTAGATCGCCAAGATGGTCATCGGTAAGTGATTCTTTTGGTGAGCTTGTTTCTCCTCCCGCTGTAGCCGGAAAGGTGACAATTTCCTTTTGCGTTGTGCAGCTCAGTATCCTGAGGCGACCAACCAAGTCTTGGCGCGTGTCCCCGAGGCGGACGTCGGGCACGATCTGCACCCGGTGGAGCTAGTGACAGTCATCAGCGAAGAGGCCAACCGGCTGCACGGTGCCGCCCTTGAGGTCTTCAACTACGTCTAGCCGGACACCGACCGCCTAGGCACGATGGCCGCCATGGCCAGGACACTCTCTGGCACCCTAGAGCTCATGGACGTGGTGCGAGACTGGACTGCTCGTGGCAGTGCTGAGATGGTCTTGGCATTGCTGAAGTCCTGGTACCCGGACATGGACCTGCGGAGTCTCTCCAAGGGGTTTTGTCAGGATACCAGCTACGACCAGCTTCGGGCTGAAGTTCTTGACATCCGCTCCCGCGGTGTCAAAATTGGGAGTTTCGTCTAGCTGGATCAGGACTTCGTCGACCCGGCCGTCTCAGAGGGATACCACTACAACCCTCTACACGACGACGCCCCGGCTGCGCCTGGCCCTGCCTCCGCCAACCTTGCTTCTAGCAGCCACGCTCCAGCCAGTGCCTCTTCCAATGGCCCTTAGGCCTGATCCCTAGAATGCTGGGTGTATTTTTATCTGGTTGAAAACTTGTTTGCTTGTGGTACTGATACCTTCGATCCGGATTTCGGATGTACTATAGCTCTTTTTCCATAGTAGACCTAGGTTATCGAATCCACGGGAAGCGAATGCGTATTGAAGTTACTTTAACAGACCTTCAGGAGTTTTAGAATTCCTTTTGTGTTTTCACTGGACCAGTAGCTTGCATCTTTTTGTTGTTGTCGATGATGAAGAGAGAGGGCCTAGGGCGTTCGGTTTCACCTGTAGCTATGCAAAAACATCTGATGGAAATAAAAGATAGAAATAAAGTATGCGTGTACTTGTTAGAGCAAGATAAATTATATGTTGGCAGTGCATCCATAATTGCTATTGCCTCTGCAACCGCTTATGGAAATAACCTACTAGTCTCATCCATAGAAGAAAGAGAATAAATGATATGCATAGTGATGTCACCGTTAATCCCAAACAAATCCCTCACATATAGCCGTACTACCCCTTCTGTCACTAGGGTTCCCAACCTGCAGATTAGTTGTAACATCCCAAAACTCTAATCCAAGGTTAATCAAGATCAAATCTACCCAATTTGGGGTTAACAAAAACTTTTTCCATTTAAATTGATTAAGCATTCATATGTGTGTGCACATAATTTAGGAGTTGTTTTGAATTGCCATGTTTGAGTGATCCATTGGTTGTAAAATGATCCTAAGGTGAATTAAACATCATCTAGATCATTACCAAATAAATCCCAAGGAAAAAACAAATCAAAAAGAATAAAATAAGCAAATGGTCATTTGTGCCATTTTAATCCACTAGCCTACTTTAGCTATTCCTAGAACTCAAATCTTAACAGAAACAATTGTGCTTCTTTGCACCCCTTGCTAGTACAAGTAGTGATGTGCCAAGGCCCACCTTGTTTCACCCCAAAAACTTTCAAACACTAAATTTAAATGGCATTTGAAAATGGAATCCAAATCATATGGGAAGATCCCACTTGTGCAAAAACCAATTCACCTTGACAATTCCCAGCAACCAGAGACTACGAAGCATAAGATCAGATCACACACCAAAAATCTTTTCAAAATTCAAATTTAAACTTCTTGTGGGCATTGTGTCGAACACTTGGCAGACAAAGTTAAACTGGCCTAACTTATACTATTTTTGAGCAAATTTGGTCGAGCCATTTGAAACCAATTCAAGTCCCTTGTCTCCCCCGGACCCAACCAAGCTATCAAAGACCTACCCAATGGCCTAGGGCAGTAGTGCCGCGCCACCTGAGCACCATGCTCGTCGGTCGAGCATGGACAACTCCCAGCAGACCACCCCTCTCTCTCTCGCCATGTCTAGGAGCTAGAACAGACCACACCACCACCCTCTATCCCCTCCCCGAGCGGAGCCGAGCCATGGACCACCCGCAGAACGCCGCGCCCAGACCGTCTGCACCATGCCGAGCACGCGCCAGAGCCCCGCGCCCGAAAAGGGTGCAAACACCGTGCCTCCACCGCAGCTCGCGCGCACCCCTTCGCCACGACCCTAGGATCGCCTGGACATGCCTGTTCGCCGCCGCTTTACCTGCAGCCCCGTGCGCCACGTCGAACGCTGCCTTTGCCGTGCTGAGCAACAACCACACCCGACCAAATGCCACCGCCCCTAGCCGCGCCTTTAAGCCATAGAGCACTGCCAGGAGGCAAGCCACCGTCCCCTACCTCCAGCCACGACGATAGAACGTTGTACCACCCTCGTCGGAGACGCCAGCCCATCCTGTTCGGTCGCTTCATCGAACTATAAATAGAGGCCACCCCAGCCTCATTCTGCACACCCTCTCACTCCCCTCTCTCCACTGATCCTTCCACCCCATCCCCGGAGCAAGGCGGGCCGCCGTTCACCGGAATTTCGTCGGAGCTTGCCGCAGTAGAGGAGGAGAGGCGCCGTTGATTGCGACTGTCCCAGGAGCCGCCGTGACCATGCCTAAAACCGTCTTCATCCACCAGCTCGATCGCCCCCATCGCCACGTCTAGCTAGAGCCCTGGTAAGCCCCCACGTACCCCCACCGTGCCGCTAGGGTTAGCTCTCGCTGACGACCTGTTCATCGGGGACGACGATCCTCAGCCGTTGATCCACCTTTTAATCGTAGTGCTGAGAGTGCCCTGTACTGCTTCGCGTTTGATGTATCGCTGACATGCGGGACCCCCCTGTCAGCTGTCCTTAGTGCCGCGGAGTGATACTGGGCCGGCCCATTAGTTTTCCCACACGACCCAGTTAATTCAAATTTAGGTTTTTCCATTTTAGTTTGAACTCACTTCTGTCCCTTAGTTTAAAAATCAATTCAGGAAGATTTACTGAACCAAATTGAGTGATTCAAATTTTGTTGGAAAGCTTCTGAAAAGATCTATCCAAGCCCGTTGGATTTAATTCATTTAGAGTTAGAGATCTCTCCTAGTAAAAATAACAAGACAAAAGCATTTGCACCTTCAAACATTTTTATAAAATCAACCCTAATAGCTTTTGAGTTGATTCCAACTCTCAAAAATCACATTTAACCATACCTATCTGAATGCATAATAATATTAAGGTTTACATGTAGTGACTTTGGACTAGTACCAAAAGAATGCTATGTAGGCATTTCTAGTCACTTTAAATCATTAAATATTAAACTTAAACTTATTAAAATGTGGTCCAACATTTAAATCACATTCCCATATGTTAGAATATGTGGTGATGACATGTGTCCACATGATCCCATATTTTAATTGAAGAATATTAAATCTTAGTTAATTTCAATGAGTAGAAATTACTTTTCTCAAATAAAAAGATTGAAGCTAGTTCAATTAAACCTTGTGATGCTTGTGATGATAATAGATCATCAAATGTGTGCCTCAGAGTGCTAAGTAGACTAGTTAAGTATTGTTTGGTGATTGTGTACTCCATATGTATTTATAGACAATAGTACCGACCAAGCTTTGGAGGAGGAGGAGTTCTACCAAGAGGAGGAGGAGGAAAACTTCAACCACTGCACTGCACTGCACAAGGCAAGCCATCATTAACAATGCAAGCTAACCCTTGCAAGATAGATAACCTAAGCCAAGGCATTAGGCATGCTTTGGTGATACCATTTTGGATTTATACCTATTCCCAGATTTAATTCCAAGCTTTACTTTTCTTTACTTTACCAAAGTCCTTTACTTGTTTTGAAGGTAGCATAAAGAGTATAAAACTTGACCTATCTAGATAACCTTAGATGTCATTCTATGGAATGAGATTGAGAATTAGCATCCCACCTTAATGAACACTCTTAACTTGGTAGCTTAGAGCTAAATCAAAACTTGAGTCACTTTAGATGGGAACACTTGGTGAAAATGAATTGTGAAAACCTTGGAATGATGAGTCATTCTATTGAGATGTTTTGACATGTGTTGAGAAACACAAATGGTTTATGATGATGAAAATGTTAAGGCATGAGCCTTAGCCCTTTTACAAAACTGATGGTTGGTTTCAGATGTGATACCATTCCAATTTTACCGTACAACCACAATACCTAAATTGGGTAAGGCTTAGCCAGAAGTTTATATGCATTAGTATTAGTTCCCTCGTGGGAGAGGTTTGAGCTGAGGCTACCTCTCAATGTTGTCCACCTATGCAGTGCCCAAGATGACAGATGGTCATGTTTGGGAGGCCATGCTCATAGGAGAGGTGCTTATACTAGGTGTGTAAAGGAAAGGTTATGTTTGATTATCTGCATACTAAGTATGATGATTCAGGGTTATCCCTGACAGATGTATCGAATCTTGTGGTGAAAGTGTACCACCTCTACAGAGTGTCAAACTATTCGAATAGCCACGTCCACGGTTATAGTTAGTTGGAGTGGCCATACTGTTTCGTTGTCAGATATTTTCAAAATGACTTATGAAATGAATGATAAATCTTGACTTGACTACAACAGGGTTGTGACTATGACACTAGCTTCCCAACTTAAGTGATTCTAGAACTTTATTTTATCTTTCTTTGTTTCAGAACTCAGCTTAGGTTTCAAACTTAACTTTACAAATAAACCTAGAGTTAGCTTTTCCCACTAGTACTATCTTACCTATTAGTGATAGTTTGCGAGTACTTAAAGAGTACTCATGGCTTTTGTCCCTGGCTATTCTCATGGCCAGACTATGAAGGAGACTACCAAGATGAAGGACAACAGGACGGCTATGATAACTAGGACTATTTTTCATCGCCAGCATTGCCTGTGCCTTTGAAGATGGACCCCACCGCTACGCTTATTATTATTCCGCTGCTTGTTGTATTAAGACTGGATCATGAGATCCTTTATTCGTGTAAGACCTTATTATGGTTTGTAATGGATGATGTACTGTGATATCCAATCTGTTATGTCTCGCAAAAATGGTAATCCTAGGATTGCGATGTATGACATAACAGGCATCTGGGATTAAAAATCCGGGTGTTGACATCAGTCATCACTCGTACTCCCTATACCTGGCTCAACCCTCGGGGTCTTGGGTACCTGAAAAGTCCTAGGATTGAGGCAAGAGAGGATACAAGAATCATCATGTCATACAAACTAATACACGATCCCATCTATGATAAATCACAGGCACAATTGCTACATGGCTAGGCCGAAGCCGTTAGCCCAAGGAGAATTACTCACACATAGAGATGAGATCAACAATCACAAACATTGTAATGAAAATCATAAGATTGATAGCAATAGTCTTACAATGTCGGCAATCGGAGAAGAAATCTACTATTACAAGTGGTGGAGTATGGCTATGGAGATGGAAAAGGATGTGGAGATCTAGAGGCGGCTTTCTGGCGAGGTATGGCTTCTTCGGGGTCTGGGGCGCAGCGTGAGATGTTTTCTCGTTGCCTGAGGCTTATTTATATAGGGGTCCCTTCACGAAAGTAGTTCTGTTTGACCTAACGGTGGCAGCACCAACTATATGACCAGAGCTATACGGTTGAAATTTTTGCTCCGGCTGTATAGTTGGTCGTTATGGTGTCTGCCTTCATTGGAAAGCTCCTGGTTTCTTCTGGTTGAAGGAAATATCGTATCTTTGACTTTAATGCAGTGATTCCCTCCTTTAGACGATATTATCTGCGCAGGAAAAATACAAGAACAAAGGATTGCATACCCCTCTGGATATTAGCATTAGTGGAAGGGTTTAGAGAGATATTTCATCAAAAATATGATTAATATCTAGTTTAAATGTGGACATAGATGGCTATATTTCAGAGACATCAACCTCCCCAAGCTTAAACTTGATCGTCCCGAGCAAGAAAACCAAAATCAAAAAGGAACTCAGCATTTAAACTGAAATAACAAGATGGTGATCTTACTCATGATTAATAGTCTCATGTTTCCTCCACTTCATAAATCTGAAAAACTTCATCATATATAGAGTAATGGCAAGCATATCATACGGGTTTTATGCATCCTTATAGCGCAGAAAAATTATTGTAAGCATGGATGATCCAAATTAGTAAATTTTATTCCATGTCAAGTAATCAACTCATAGGCTTGCCTTTGAACAGTAAAGTATAATCATGTAAATTAAGAGTGTGAGAGTTGTCATGAAAAGCATATATACTAGAGTATCTCAATTCTCCCACATCAATGAATCAAGACTTTGCAAGCACTACTTTTCTATTCATTGTCCTTCAAGAATTTCAGTTTTTTAAGTAATTGAGAGCATGCCAAAGATTTTTATTAGTTTATCGGGCTGTGATGGACACTCCTGTCATCACTAAGGTTTTTATTCCTTTTGCATAATGATTACTCATAATAGCCCGAGGAGTGATTCCATCATGATTACAGCTACCCGGGAGTACCAAGAATCTTACCCACTATAGCATTGCTACTACAAGTGTTTAATCAACTCATAGCCGAAATCTAGGAGTTTCCTCCATGAAGATCGTTCGTAGGCTAGCAGAGTTTGACACGCATAAAGCTATATCATTCTTATGATTAACAAGTCAAACTTTGGCATGCTCACAAAAACCGCTAAACATTAATTCAATCAAACAAATCTTTTCAAAGAGAGCTATTAAGTGAATCAACATTTTTAGTGGTGTCAAGTGTCTCTAGAAATGAGCCTTCAAGACTAAGCACTACAACACCCAAGCCTTCAATTGTGAGACTTTTTCGTATTACAATTCTTTAGCAATTTTTAGGCAAGACTTGGTTAATTACGAGAGCTGGAACAAAATGAGCCTAATTAAATACCCATGCAAACGACAATCTTACTATGATACAAAGACTCACTCCACCAATATAATATCTCAACATTTACTACTAACTAGCATGGGTTTCTCAAACTTCAAAAGCAGGGAGTCATAAGGCATACCTCTCATGTTTGGTTCCACTTCTCTCTTCCTTTTTAATTTATTTCTTGGAAACTCGAAGTCAATCACTCTCCTGCAAACATACGAAGACATCGAGGCGGAAGGAAAAGAAAGAGGAAAAAATAAGGAAAAATGGAGAAATGTTTTTTTGATTTTTTAAGAGAGGGTAATAAAAAAATAGAAAATTGGCGGCAAAGGTTGGCTAGAAAATTTCGAAAGCAAATAGAAAGAACTAAAGATAAAGTGTTGGGGAAACCAACACGAGTGCTTATAAACTCAAATAAAAACGTAACCTTGAAAATAAAATCAAATGAACGCCAAATAAAGATACATGAGGAAACTTCCCCAAGATTAGGCTTTTGCAAGCCCTTCAAATCATTGTGGTGGCAGGAAAAAGTCGTTACTGCAGTTTGCGAATTGAGTGGAGAGGTTACTTGTTGATTCTCAAAGGTTCAAAGAGAGGTTGTGCATCCTCTCCCCAGTCCCTCCAAGTCCTTAGAAATCTTGGTATGTGGCGAACCGGGTTTGTGGCTGCTCCTCTTGATGAGGAACTTCTTGCTCCTCCTATTGGTCCTCATCCTCTTCAGGAATCTCTTCCTCGGGTTGATACTGTTCAACCCGCACATCATATAGCAAACGTCCTTCATCGATAGAGAAAATACCATTAGGCAAAGGAGTGGGGTAGATACGCCTAGCTCTAGCAATATGCAGATAGTAAACACCACCTCTCCTAGTGAGCATTCTACATGCCCTCAAGGTGGAGAAACTAACACGCGTCTCACCTAGTACGGGTTGCAACTCACCTAGATCGATGTCTAGGGTAGTGGCAAGCACGATGTTGACGCCTCCTCCTGTGATTGGCCCTTGGCTTCGGGAGGCTTGCTGCTCTAGGTAGCGCACAAGGATGGCACCCAAGTTGAGTGATAGGTTACAGTTGATGTAAGTAGCCTTGGCAAGGACTAGGATGTCCTCCTCATTGAGTCTCGTGAACTCATTGCGTGCCTGCAAGGTGTTAGCAATAACATAGAACAAATAGCGGATTGCAGGATGTTGAATATTCTTCCCCTTGTTCACTCTACTAGTGAAGCTCATTCCATTATATTATTGATCGGGGTAAGGAATTAAGCCAGTAAAGGATGCGCGTAGAGCGTGAACATCATTGTTTGGCAAATTAAAGCATGCACACAATTCATCTAACGTTAAGGTGTAGTTGTTGTTCATCACACGGAAAGAAATGGTATCCTCTCCTTGCCACAATTTAACAGTGCTTTGCAATGAACTTAGGAATTCAATGGTTAAGCGGCCATAAGTAGGTACATCATTGTACACAAAGTTTTGCAGGCCACCTCTATTGCAAAGTAAATTGAAGTCATCAGAAATACCGAGTTGGTTCAATATAAGGGGGCAAGCCCACTTGGTTTCCTTCACTTCGTGGTTCTTGATCTTGTTCAAGCGTTCGCGATGAGCCTCATCCCTGAACCGTATCCCCATGCGTTCCTGGGTGATCGCCTGAGAAGCACTAGCGATGGCACGAGCACGAGTTTGGCTCCTTGTGTTCATCTTCTAAAACATTGAATAAAGGCAAAAATAAAACTTTTTGATCCAACAACAGTAAGTATAATATGTTCCTCATCTAAGCACACTAAAGAATCTCCTCAAGATAATAATCTAGGTAAGAAAATCATGGCAATTAGTTCATAGTAGGTCTCACCCTAGATTGATAATGACAATAGATCGAAGATGAATTTGCAAAAAGTAATTGGAGGATCAGAGGAGAAACATACCATAGATAACTTGTGTGCGAGGAAATCGAACGAAATTGAGTAGAGATAAAGATTCCTTGAGGTTTTGAGGGAGTTTGGAGGTAAAAGAAAGAAAAAGGATTGAAGTTTTGGAGTTGGGAGTACCTTACCGTGCGATTTTATGATCGAAAGAAACTATACAGGTGCAACTATACGGGCGGACCATTTGTTCCGGCTGTAGTTGGTGTTCTATCAAAATATTGGGTCTTCCTCCTGGCGGCGCAACTATACGACCGCAACTATACGGGCAGACCAAAATGTTTCGGCCATATAGTTGGTCATTAAACTGTGTGTCCCTGTGAAAGAAATTTTGTAAAAGACATCGATATCTATACGACCAGAACGATATGGCCAGAATTTTTATTCTCGCCGTATGGTTGGTCGTTAAACTCCTAATATATATGAAAAGAAATTATACAGAGGCATTGATATCTATACGACCAGAACTATATGGCCGAATTTTTATTCCTGCCGTATAGTTGGTTGTTAAACTGTCTATACATAAGAAAAGAAATTGTACGGAGGCATTGATATCTATACGACCGGAGCTATACAGCCGGAATTTTTATTTCCGCCGTATAGTTGGTCGTTAAACTCTCAGTACATATTGTAGAAATGTTTTCGATGGCAGAGATAACTATACGACTGGAACAATACTTCCAGAATTTTTATTCCCACCGTATAGTTGGTCGTTAAACCGTCTGTATGCATCAATTTTTTTGTTTCTTCGTAAACTATTTCTTTTCCTGTAACTTAGTGATATACCTTGCTTTTGACAGAAAATTGACATAAAATATTGTTGACTAAGAATAGCATGAATAATGAAGAAATTCAAGTACTACCAAATTTCTTCTCCTCAAATAGAGTTTTCTAGCACTCTTTATTGAACATGAACTTAAACTAAAACTAAGAACTTAACTCAAACCTTAATTTAACGTGGGTTGCCTCCCACGGAGCGCTCTTTTATGGTCAATAGCTTGACCTTGATGATACTCACTTGGGCCAGATGAGTGGAACACCCACTCCAAAGTAATTGGCCTTCAAAGTGATGGCCTCCTTCTCATCATGTTTGGCTTTCTTGTTCCTGGGGAAATGAATAACAAAAGGATCCTGCGAAGGCAATTGCAGATTCACGTTCCCTTCATGAAGGTTAATTAAAGCTTTTATAGTTCTTAAGAAAGGACGGCCTAGTATTATTGGAGCAGCAGTATCTTCAGGCATGTCAACAATAACAAAATCAATGAGAACAGGACAACCTTTGATGTAAACTAAAGTGTTCTCCTTAATCCCTATAGCTTGTTTGTAGGTAGAGTCTGCTAGATGCAATTTTAATTTAGTAATTTCAAAGGAGCAAAGATTTAACTTGTTAAAAAGACTCTTTGGAATTGTTGAGACGCTTGCACCTAGATCACAAAGTGCAGCTATCTCATTGGTTCCAACCTTTATCTTAATATTAGGCTCAAATATGTCATCTAGTTTAACAGGTAACGTTTCAGCGATTTCCTTGTATTCCTCTTCAAGCTCGCTTACCTTAATTGCTACTTGATCAACAAAGTGTTGCTACATGGCTTCATCATTATATTCACTTACCGGAATTTTGACGTTGATCCTTTTTACAAGATCTTCGATGGTGTAGCTTGGTGAAGGGGCATTACTATAATCAAGTTCTTCAGGCTCCTCCCTTTGGATCCTCATCATTTTGAGTTCTTCAACAGGATTGGGCTCAGGTTTACCAGCAAATTTAGCTAGAATGAGAGTTTGCCTCTCGGTTATCTTACCTAGCTGTGCCTCAACGATCCTTGTTCTTTCTTGAAGGGCCTGTAAATCATTTCTCAAACTAACAGCTTGGTTAGATAATTTACCAAGCATAGCATCATGGTTCTCCGTAATTTTGACTAGAATATTATTTTGTTCATTTTGCGAGTCTATGAAAGACTTAAGCATTTCTTGGAGACTACCATTACTAGTTCCCATATTATTATTAGAGTTATTTGTAGGACTAGCATAATGTTTCTAAAAATTAGGATTGTAACTCTTCTTCCAAGCAGGATTATAATCATGATGAGCTACGTAGTATATTTCTTCTATATTTGTTTCGAGGGTGGCTCTTACCTGAGTTTCCTTACCTTTTACAACTAGTATGAGCTCATCCAACTTAGCATTGAGATCTTCATTCTCTTGTGGCGAGACAAAGTTTACCTTCTTCGTGTTTGATCTTTCAACATGCCATTGGGCATGGTTGTCTTGCATATTGTCTAGCAGCTACTTTGCTTCAGTAATATGTTTACCCATGAATGTTCCTCCAGCTGCAGTATCAAGCATAGACTTATACACATGATTAAGAGCATTATAAAATAAATGGAGGATTAACCAATCTTCCATCCCATGACTAGGACAGTTTCTTAGGCATTCTTTCATCCGCTCCCATGAAAGCGCTAGTGGCTCACGCTCTTCCTGTTTAAAACCAATAATATTAGATCGGATGCATAGTCTTTGCAGGTGGGAAAAATTTAGTCATAAATAAAGATGTACATCCCACCCATGATGTAATAGTATTTTTAGGCAAAGATAGCAACCATTGTTTAGCTCTTCCTCTTAGAGAGAAAGGAAATAGACGTAATTTGACCGCATCAGGGTCAACGTCTTCTATACGCATCATATCACATATTTCAGTGAAAGTATTTAAGTGCATACCTGCGTCTTTAATAGCAGAGCCTCCAAATTGATTCTGTTGAACTAAACTTAAGTAATAGGGCTTAATTTGATACTCATCAGCAGCAATTGCTGGCTGAGTAATAGGAGTATGCAAATAATCATTATTGTGAGTAGCAAACTCCCCAAGCTTCTTTTCAGCTATACTTCCTATGTTTTTGGGTTTTTTAGATTAAAAATTATAATAGTAAAAACAAGAATTTAAATACTAAGTAAATTTTTTTGTTTATCAAATAAAGACTAAAAGCAAACTAACAAAATTAAAAACAAGAATTAAAACTAGCAAGGTTCCTAATAACCTCACCAGGGTAACTATTGCTTCCCCGGCAATGGCCTAGAAAAAGGGTTGATACCTTCGATCCGGATTTCGGATATAGTATACCTCTTTTTCCCTAGTAGACCTAGGGTATCGAATCCACGGGAAGCGAATGCGTATTGAAGTTACTTTAACGAACCCGCGGGAGTTTTAGAATTCCTTTTGTGTTTTCACCGGACCAGTAGCTTGCGTATTTTTGTTGTTGTTGATGATGGAGAGAGAGGGCCTAGGGCGTTCGGTTTCACCTGTAGCTATGCAAAAACATCTGATGGAAATAAAAGATAGAAATAAAGTATGCACGTACTTGTTAGAGCAAGACAAATTATATGTGGGCAGTGGATCCATAATTTCTATTGCCTCCGCAACCACTTATAGCAATAACCTACTAGTCTCATCCATAGAAGAAAGAGAACTAATGATATGCATAGTGATGTGACCGTTAATCCCAAGCAAATCCCTCACATACAGCTGTACTACCCCTTCTGTCACTGGGGTTCCCAACCCGCAGACCAGTCATCACTCATACTCCCTATACCTAGCTCAACCCTCGGGGTCTTGGGTACCTAACAAGTCCTTAGATTGAGGCAAGAGAGGATACAATAATAATCATGTCATACAAACTAATACACGATCCCATCTATGATAAATCACATGCACAATTGCTACATGGCTAGGCCGCAGCCCTTAGCCCAAGGAGAATTACTCACACATAGAGATGAGGTCAACAATCACAAACATTGTAATGAAAATCATAAGATTGATAGCAATAGTCTTACAATGTCGCCAAGCAGAGAAGAGATCTACTATTATAAGTGGTGGAGTATGGCTATGGAGATGGAAAAGGATGTGGAGATCTAGAGGCGGCTTTCTAGCAAGGTATGGCTTCTTCAGGGTCTGGGTCATAGCGAGAGATGTTTTCCCGTCGCCTGAGGCTTCTTTATATAGGGGTCCATTCACGAAAGTTGTTCTGTTTGACCTAATGGTGGTGGCGCCAACTATACAACCGGAGCTATACGGTCGGAATTTTTGCTCCAGCCGTATAGTTGGTCGTTACGGCGTCTGCCTTCATTGGATGGCTCCTGGTTTCTTCTAGTTTAAGGAAATATCGTATCTTTGACTTTAATGTAGTGATTCCCTCCTTTAGACGACATTATCTGCGCAGAAAAAATACAAGAACAAATGATTACATACCCCTCTAAATATTAGCATTAGTGGCAGAGTTTAGAGAGATATTTCATAAAAAATATGATTAATATCTAGTTTAAATGTGGACGTAGATGGATATATTTTAGAGCCATCAGGTACTAACTATGTTATTTGGTGAACACTTGACTTTTGATGTTTGACGAATTCTATCCGGAGCTTTGTCTCCTCTTTGTGATGTTATCTTGTGTTGCACTTGTTGTGTGCTTTCTTCTGTGTGGGGGCGCACGAGCGCACCCACAGGGTCTAGTCCCCGAGGTTCAGGCCGGCTGGAGGATCCAGCCGGGTCGAAGCTCCTTTGTGTTGTTGCTTGTTGCAGGTTTCCTGTGTGGGCGCGCGTGAGCGCACCCATAAGGTGTAGTCCCCGAGGTTCGGGCCGGATGGAGAATTCAGCCGGGTCAAAGCTCCTTTGTGTTCACTTGCCGTCTGGCGGCTGGTCTCCGGCTCGGACGCTTTGTCTCATGCAAGGATGAAAGATACAAACAATGGTTTGCACGTTAGAAATGTGTAGGGTAATTACGGTTTTTAGTTTCACTTTCGGTTGAAAATTTTGCCGTTTCACGCAAGACTGGTAGCTTAGTCCTTTTCTTAGCTAGCATTGGCCTTTAAAGCTATGCTCAGTTAGCATACTACGCAATACTTCTGATATTGGCTACCAGCTTCAAACGAGCAGGCGCAACCAGAACATCCAGACGTGTTGTTTTCCTTATGATTTTTCTTGTACGGGCCTTCGAGTTTTCTGCTCTTGCCGTGTCTGTCAGCCGGCTTGCGACCTGCAGCCGGAACCAAAGAGGGATCTCTTGGAACCGTGTACAGTACTCCGTCTCTTCAGAGTTTCCGGCCGTCTGGGCCATCCAGCGAGTCCCCGAGGGAGACTATGGGGTCCAAGGTTAAAAACAATACAGCCAGAGAATTTTAAGTGCAGCAAAAAATGCTAAATTATTACGGAGTCCCCGAGACCATGTCGAGGCCCCTCAACTTGTTCATTACATAAAGGTAAGATACATTTTCCCTTTACTCAGGTGTAGAATGGATGAAGCTGGTTCGCATTCCACGTGCGTTCAGTTTCTTCACTGGAGCGGTCCATCTTGTTCTTTACTGGCTGGCGGGCGTCGATCAGGTAGTATGAGTTGTTATGCAGCACCCTGCTGATGATGAATGGCCCTTACCAAGGAGGATCTAGCTTGTGCATCCCCTTAGTGTCTTGTACCAGCCGCAAGACGAGGTTACCCTCACAGAACGAGACGTTGCGGATCCGGCTACTGTGATAGCATCGCAGGCTCTACTAGTAGATGGAAGACCTGGACAAGGCTAGCTCTCGAGCTTCCTCAAGGAGATCAACATTGTCTTCCTGTGCTTATTTGGCTTGCTGCTCTGTGTACAACAGTTTGCACGGTGCATCGAATTTGATGTCGGTTGGCAGGACTGCCTCTGCCCCATAGACAAGGAAGAATGGCGTGCAGCCGGTGGAGCGGTTGGGCGTTGTGTGTAGGCTCCATAGCACTCCCGGCAATTCCTCTATCCAGCATCTAGGAGTCCTCATCAGCGGCTCGATCAGTCTTGGCTTGATTCCGGCTAGGACCATACCATTTCATTGCTCACACTGTTCATTGGATTGGCGGTGTGCGATGCAGGCTAGGTCCAGGCGGATACCCTTGTCACCACAGAAGCATGTGAAGGCTCCCTTGGCAAAGTTTGTGCCGTTGTCTATGATGATGATGTTTGGGTAGCCGAACCGCGTGATGATGTCGGTGAAGAACTTTACCATTGTTGGTCCATCCAGCTTCTTGATTGGCTTTGCCTCAATTCACTTGGTGAACTTATCCACGACCACCAGCAGATGTGTCATGCCGGAGCGCGCTGTTTTGAATGGGCCTACCATGTCCATGCCCCAGACGGCAAACAACCATGTGATAGGGATCGTCTTGAGCATTGATGACGGAGTGTGTTTCTGCTGGGCGAACCGTTGGCATCCGTTGCATGCCTTCACCAGCTGTTCGACATCTTCCAGTGTCGTGGGGTAGTAGAACCCATGGCGGAATGCCTTTGCCACTATTGCTCTCGATGATTGATGTCTCAAGATATCTCAGGCTCGTTGAGGAACCCTAAGAGGAAGGTATGATGCGCACAGCAGCAAGTTTCCCTCAGTTATGAAACCGAGGTTATCGAACCAGTAGGAGCAAGGAAACACCTCCAAGGTGTTGTTTCCAACTTGGAATCCTGCACAACACAACCATAGAACTTTGCCCCCAACTTATAGTGAGGTTGTCAATCTCACTGGTTTTGCTAAAACAAAGGATTAAACATATTATGTGGAAGATAGTAATAGCTTGCAGAAAGTAAACAAAAAATAGTAAATAGTAGATTGTAGATTGATGGTAAAATAATGGACCGGGGTCCATAGTTCACTAGAGGTGATTCTCCTTAAGATAGATGGCATGTTGGGTGAACAAATTATAGTGGGGCAATTGATAGACACCGAGAAAGCATACATGCATATACTAATCATCTTGACTCCTATGAGATTTGATTGGGCATTACAACATTATACATAGACCGTAATCCAACTGCATCTATGACTAATAATCCAACTTCAGGTTATCATCCGAACCCCCTCCAGTATTAAGTTGCAAGCAACAAATAATTGCATTAAGCAGAGTGTGTAAGGTAAACAATACGATTGTTCTATGAACAAATGATTGCTGTTTTCTCCCTAGTAGCAACATCACATCTAGTACCTTAGAGATTTCTGTCACTTCCCTAGATTTCGAGAGGCATGAACCCACTATCGAGCATAAATACTCCCTCTTGGAGTTGCTAGCATGTACTCGGCTAAGATAGCTACTAACAACGGAAAGCATGCAAGATCACAAATAACAAAGACATGATAGAATCAATAATCAATCTGAAATAGCATCTCAATATCTATCGGATCCCCGCAAACACAACATGTAGGATTACAAATAGATGATCTTGATCATGAACGGAGCTCACAAGATCTAGACATGGTATCACAAAGGAGGAGAACCAACCATCTAGCTACTACATGGACCCGTAGTCCAGGGATGAACTACTCACGCATCACACCGGAGGCAGGCATGGTGATGGAGAAGGCCTCCAGGGTGATCTCTCCCCTCCGGCAAGGTGCCGGGAAGAGCTTCATATCCCTCCTGATCTAGGGATGGAGATGACGGCGACTACAGACTCTTTTGTGGAATTTTGATCAGGTCCTTAGGGTTTTCGTCCCGGAGGCAATATATAGGCGAAGGGGCAAGTTCGGTGGAGCGCCAGGGTGCCCACACCACCTGGTGGCGCTAGGGGCTGGGCCGCCACCAGTGTGTGGGCCTAGCTCCCCTCTTTGTCTCCCCTCCAGACTCCGTGTTCCTTCTGGTGAAATATTGACTTGGGCTTTTGTCCGGTCCAATTCCGAGAATATTTCCTTACTAGCTTTTTTGAAACCAAAAACAATAGAAAACAGGAAACTGGCACTATCGCATCTTGTTTATATGTTAGTTCTAGAAAATGTGTAAAAATACTCCAAAGTGTGGACAAAACATAAGAAAGTAGATATAAAACAAGCATGGAACATAAAAAATTATAGATACGTTTGCAACGTATCAACATCCCCAAGCTTAACTCCTGCTCGTCCTTGAGTAGGTAAGTGATAAAAAAGAATAATTTTTGAGGTGACATGCACCATCATAATCTTGATCAAAGTATTTGTAGAACATTGATAGCTGGGATCATAATACTTTAGCATAACATAAAAGATATAGTTCTAACAATAAGACATAGCAACTATGTTGTAACATGAAAAGGTACAAACAAAAGATTCATGAATAACAATGCTTTGCAAGACGTTTGTTTGTTTGTTTGTTTGTTTCACATATAGAAAACATAATGAGAATGGTATTCAGCTTGGCCCTCATAGTGTAGCAAAACATAAATGCATAGGACACCTTCAAAGTTCATAAGGGTGACTAGATACAAATAGTTTAAGAACAAGCAATATCAAAGTTATGAATCAATCAACAAGTTTCGGGACAATGCACATTAAACTAAGAATGGCCACTATGCTCTCTCAGTAGGTGCATAAAGATAGAATATGGAGACTCAACATAAAAGTAAAAGAAAGGCCTTCATAGAAGGAAGCAGGGATTCAAGTCTCATAAAGAGCTTCCAAAAATTGTACTTATTAGCTTTCAGCTCTCATTGCCCCTATCATAAGCATCTTGAAGTGATTAAGGTTAAAGTGAATAAACTAGGGAGTATATGCTTGACAAAGTATAAGTTGGCAATCTCATGTCCCTTGAATACGAGGGCCGCTCCTCATGCTACTCAAGTTTAGTTACCGGTAAGTTCTTGTCATAGTAAGTACATGTGTATCATAGAGAACCGCCAACGGGGTACCCCTTGCACATGATACAGGAGCTATCCCATAATCAAAATGACAAGGCAAGCAGACAATGAGCATCTCAGCAATCTTCTTATTTACCATGGGAAAATGGTGCTTTTTTTCTCTCTTTCCTCTTTTCCCATCTTTTTTTATTTTTCTCAATCTCCATCTCTTTTTTATAAGAAGAATGCTTCATAGATTGCTCACTATGGTGATGCTGCAAGTTTCCACCATGATTAGGCATGGCTTAGGCTAGCGGCCCAGGCATTTCTCTAACACACATACATAACTCCTTGGACTTACAATCTCCCCTTTCATTTCACACTGACGACATCCATAAACAAAAGAGCATGATATCAACTGGGTACAATGTACAAGTGCAATGTTGAAAGCGTTCCCCATGACAGCATGGTTCTGCTAATCCCAACGTATAAGTGCAAGCATATACAACATAGATCACACAATGGTTCAAGTTTATTAGGGGCAAGAAAAGTAAAGTGTGCCATCAAGTTCGTGAGAGCTTTAATCACTAATTTTCACATAACAAGTTTAATTCGGAAGGTAGATAAAAACATGAATATAATTGGAATAGCAAATGCTAATAGGTAGGTATGGTAGACTCTTTGGAATAACTTGGTTTTATTTGGAGTTGGATGCATCAGTGAAACTCATACTTGGTATGGAGGCTAGCAAAAGACTGGGAGCGACCAACTAAGAGAGTAATAATGGCCATAATCATGCAAAGCAACAAACCATTATTAATTAAAGCATAAAGTTATATTACAAGTCAAAAACTAAATGATCATAGAGGCAATGGTGACTTGGTATAGTCTTAACATGGTGTTAGCATGCGCCAAGTCAACCCAAATAAAGCATTTAAACGAGAATACCACAATATTATGCTTTTAATATGCTAAAACAACACATGATTCTTTCAAGGAACATTAAGCAATTCTCAATTGTTTATAACAAGTCACGCTACAGCAATAATCACTGATCATAAAGCCAAAACAATATCAAGCATGACATGATAAAGTCTAAGTAACAGTCAAAAACAAGCTCCTTTTTACCACTTAAGCATGGACTTTCCTACTCTTTTCCAATCCAAATCAACTTATTTGAAAACTAATGCATGAATGAGGGGTCCAACCAATTGATTCAAGAAAACTAAGCAAACAAAAACTAAAAACAAAACGAAGACGCTCCAAGAACAACACAACTATGCATGAAACAATAAACATGAAGTGTTTGGAAGAAATCTAAATTTTTTATTGATGAAGAAGGGGATGCCTTGGGCATACCCAAGCTTTGGCGCTTGTACTTCTTGAATATTTCTTGGGTTGACACAGGTGGCACCCCCAAGCTTGAGCTTTTTCCATTCTTCATCTTATCACATTACTCTTCCCTACACTTAAAAATTTCCTTCATACAAAACTTCACACAATCTTCATTAGCAACATTAGTGTACTCAAGATAATAAGTCTTTTGGTTCAGTTTCAACACAAGTAAAACTTCCATTAAAACATAAGATACTGTATCACTTCCTTTAAAAAGTTCAAATGATCAAAGAGAACTCAAAGAGAAAGAGATTAAGAGGCAAATGCAAATAATGGCAGAAATCTGTCAAAACAGACGAGCAGGTAAAAACCGATTTTTTCAAAGACCTTCTGTTGCTCAAATTGGAAAGTGTTGAACTATCAAAAGTAGGATAACAACCTGGGGAAGAAGCACAAAAATTACATCTCAATCCGACGTATAGAGGTTTTTCATGAATTTTTACAGCGAAGCACAAAAATATGTTTCGGGACAGCAACTTCCCCAAATCTTACTTCTCTCTTAGTAGAGGTTACTCTTGGCACAAAAACCACACAAAAATGATAAGGAGAGGTTATTACTGAAGCAATAACTTCCAAGACCCAACAAAAGATTTCTAACGAAATTTGGGTTATCTCCCAATAAGTGCTTTTCTTTAATGCCTTTGAGCTAGGCATAAAAAGAAAGAAAAGAATCAAGTATTCTCAAATGAAGAAGCATTAAAATTGATACCAGAAATATCTTCAACAAGGCAAGGTATCTCATCCAAATAGTTCTAGAGGATCCTCTCTCAATGCTCTTGGGTTCACTATTTTCATCAAACGGGTTTTCAGGAACAATCCAATCAAAATTCTTTTATAAGGCTTCATGCATTCCTACAAGTTTAAAAGGTATTGGTATCTTAATTCCCTCCCCATTAGGTTGGATTTGTCCATATTTTCTCGTGTACCAATAACATCTACACATGAGCCTAGCATATTAAAACGATCGAAGACTTTCCTAGCTTCTTTAGCAACATCATAGAATTCCTTAAGCAAAGTTTCTAGAATAAAATCTCTCTTTTCAGTGTCCTCAATATCTTTAAGTTTGAGAAACATTACTTGCATTATAGGGTTAAGGTTAACACACCTAGCTTCCAACATGTGAACTAAGAGGCTGCAACAATTTCATAATTTGGAGCAAGTTCTGCTAGGGATCTATCCTCAATATCTTCATGCTTGCTAACATGATTAAAGAATTCTTCAATATTATCTTTTCCAATTATAGAGCCACTACCTATTGAGAGGTCTTTCAGGGTGAACTTAGGGATCAACATGGTGAGCTGGGAACTAGGTAACAACTATAGAAAGAACTAATTTTTGTGTGTTTTTGATAAAGAAACAAGCAAACAAAGTAGAAGTAAACTAAGAAAAACAAATAAAACAAAGTAAAGAGATTGGTTATGAGGGACTCCCCTTGTGAAGATATCCTTGACTCCCCGGCAACAGCGCCAGAAAAGAGCTTGATGGCTCAAGATATCTCGAGCTCGTTGGGGAACCCCAAGAGGAAGGTATGATGAGCATAGCAGCAAGTTTCCCTCAGTTATGAAACCAAGGTTATCGAACTAGTAGGAGCAAGGAAACACCTCCAAGGTGTTGTTTCCATCTTGGAATCCTGCACAACACAACAACAAAACTTTGCCCCCAACTTACAGTGAGGTTGTCAATCTCACCGGTTTTGCTGAAAACAAAGGATTAAACGTATTGTGTGGAAGATAGTAATAGCTTATAGAAAGTAAACAGAAAACAGTAAATAGTAGATTGTAGATTGATGGTAAAAGAATGGACCAGGGTCCATAGTTCACTAGAGGTGATTCTCCTTAAGATAGATGACATGTTGGGTGAACAAACTACAGTGGGGAAATTGACACATACCGAGAAAGCATACATGCATATACTAATCATCTTGACTCCTATGAGATTTGATTGGGCATTACAACATTATACATACACCGTAATCCAACTCCATCTATGACTAATAATCCAACTTCGGGTTATCATCCGAACCCCCTCCAGTATTAAGTTGCAAGCAACAGATATTTGCATTAAGCAAAGTGTGTAAAGTAAACAATAGGATTGTTCTATGAACAAAGGATTGCTGTTTTCTCCCTAGTAGCAACAACACATCTAGTACCTTAGAGATTTCTGTCACTTCCCCAGATTCCTAGTGGCATGAACCCACTATCAAACATAAATACTCCCTCTTGGAGTTGCTAGAATCTACTCGGCCAAGATAGGTACTAACAACGGAAAGCATGCAGGATCACAAATAACAAAGACATGATAGAATCAATAATCAATCTGAAATAGCATCTCAATATCCATAGGATCCCCGCAAACACAACATGTAGGATTACAAATAGATGATCTTGATCATGAATGGAGCTCACAAGATCTAGACATGGTAGCACAAAGGAGGAGAATCAACCATCTAGCTACTACATGGACCCGTAGTCTAGGGATGAACTACTCACGGATCACACCGGAGGCAGGCATGGTGATGAAGAAGGCCTCTAGGGTGATATCTCCCATCTGGAAGGGTGCCGGGAAGAGCTTCATATCCCTCCCGATCTAGGGATGGAGATGACAGCGGCTACAGACTCTTTCGTGGAATTTTGATCGGGTCCTTAGGGTTTTTGTCCCGGAGGCAATATATAGGCGAAGGGGCAAGGTCGGTGGAGTGCCAGGGGGCCCACACCACCTGGTGGCACGACTAGGGCTGGCCGCGCCACCACCAGGTGTGGCCGGCCTGGCTCCCCTCTTCGTCTCCCCTCTGGACTCTGTGTTCCTTCTAGTGAAATATTGACTAGGGCTTTTGTTCCGAGAATATTTCCTTACTAGCTTTTCTGAAACCAAAAATAGCAGAAAACAGGCAACTGGCACTGTGGCATCTTGTTAATAGGTTAGTTCTGGAAAATGTGTAAAAATACTCCAAAGTGTGGAAAAAACATAAGTAGATATAAAACAAGCATGGGACATTAAAATTTGTAGATACGTTTGCAACGTATCAATGATGTGTGGTGACCGCACTTGCCTTGGTGAATGTCCACTAGTAGCCGGATTCCTTCCTCTTGGCTTACGCAACGCTGGTATATTCCTCCCACGCTGCGCTTGTAGAGATTGTTGTTGATGATTGTGTATGCGCTTGCCCTGTGCTTCACTTGTCTCGCCTCAACCTCTTCATCCGGAAGTTCTCCTTTGGCTAGAAAGCCCATGAACGATTGCCCCATGGAGGCATTTCTCGGATGGCGTAGACGGCTTGCATGATCAGTTTGACCTCCTGTCTACCGGCAGGCTCGGGCTCGTCAGGTGGTCTGCCAGGTGGGAGACCAGAGCCGGCAGTCCCCAAGATGGAGGCGGTAGTCCCCGAATGGAGACGACAGTCTCCGTGATAGAGGCGGCAGTCCCCGGGTGCGGCATGGCAGTCCCCGGGTGTGGCGCAGTAGTCCCCGGGTGCGGCGTGATAGTCCCCAGGTGCGATGTGGCACCAGGTTGTTTGGAGCCGGCGATGCCTGGGTCCGCGTCCAACACGATTTAGTCGGATTCCGGAGACGGCGTGATGGAGGTCTTGCGCAAGTGCTCGAGGGCGACCCTAGGAGGAATTGCTGCTCTTGTTGACCCCACGTGGGCGAGCATGTCCGTGGCTTCATTGTTCACTCGAGGCACATGGTGGAACTCGCATCCTTCAAAACAGGCGCATAGCTGCTGCACGAAGAAGCGGTATAATGCCATATTCACGTCCTTGGCATCCCAATCGCCTGATACTTGCTGCACCACTAGGTTGGAGTCGCCAAAGCAGAGGATGTGCATGATGTCGATCTCTTTTGCCATCTTGAGGCCGTGTACAAGCACCTCGTACTTGGCGACATTGTTGGACGCGTGGAAGTGGATCTACAACACATACTCCAGCTGGTCCCCTTTTGGGGAGGTGACGACGACCACGACTCCGAGTCCACCATACATCTTCGAGCCATCGAAGTGCAGCTTCTAGTGTGTGGAGTTGGGACATGGAGGTAGGTACTGTGTCTCCGCCCAATCGACGAGGAAGTTCGCTAGGGCTTGAGACTTGACCGTCATTCTTGGCTCATACCAGATGCAGTGTGTGGCGAGCTCTATCGCCCATTTTGGCACCCGGCCTGTGGCGTCCTTGTTGTCGATGATCTTCGATAGGGGGCTAACACCACTACCCGGATGGAGTGCTCTTGGAAGTAGTGCTTCAGCTTCTTGGCGGCTATGTACACGCCATACACCAGCTTCTGATAGTGTGGGTAGTTATGCTTTGACAGCGAGAGTACCTTACTCAAGTAGTACAGCGGGCATTGAACCGGCTAATCCTTTCCTTCTTCTGGTCTCTCTATCACCAGCACGACCCTAATGACCTGGTTGGTAGCCGCAATGTACATCATCATTGGCTACTTTGCGGTTGGGGCCACCAGTATCGGTGGAGAGGATACCATGCGATTGAGGTCACGGAAGGCCTCATCCGCCTGCACTGTCAAGACAAGCTTGTCTGTTTTCTTCATGAGCTGGTACAGGGGTAATGCCTTCTCGCCCAGCTAGCTGACGAACCGGATGAGGGAGGCTAGGCATGCGGTGAACTTTTGCATGTCGCGCAGGTTCTACGACGCCTACATGCGCTCGATTGCACTGATCTTCTCCGGGTTGGCCTCGATTCAACATTCTGAGATGAGGAAACCGAGGAGCTGCCCGGCTAGGACGCCAAATACGCATTTCTCCGGGTTTAGCTTCATCCAGAATCAGAGAAGGTTGGCAAATGTCTCCTTTAGGTCTTCGAGGAGCGTCTGCTCCTCCTTTGTTTTAACCACCACTTCATCGACATAGGCGTGCATGTTTCTGCCAATTTGCGATTTTAGGCACTTCTGCATGCAACGTTGATATGTGGTGCATACATTTTTGAGTCCAAATGGCATGGTGGTGTAGCAGTAGGCCCCGTATGGGTGATGAATGCTGTCTTTATTTGATCAGCGGGGTTCAGCCAGATCTGGTGGTATCCGGAGTACGCGTCTAGAAATGACAACAGTTCACAGCTGACCGTAGTCGATCACTTGGTCTATCCTTGGCAGGGTGAACGGATCTTTGGGGCATGCCTTGTTGAGGCTGGTGTAGTCAACACACATGCACAAAGTCTTGTTCTTTTTGAGCACCAGCACTGGGTTTGCCAGCCATTCTGGGTGGAAAACATCCATGATGAATCCGGCGGCGAGCAGCCGGGTGATTTCTCCATCGATGGTTCTTATTTTCTCTTCCATGAAGCGGCGTAGTGACTGCTTGACCGGCTTTGCATCCGGCCTGACACGTAAAGAGTGCTCGGCGAGTTCCCTCGGAACACTAGGCATGTCCTTGGAGGACCATGCGAAGATGTCCCGATTCTCACGGAAGAAATCAGCGATCTCTCTTTCCTATTTATCGTCGAGGCTGTCTCCGACTAGGACGAACTTGTCCGGCTCAGCCTCGTTCAGTAGGATCTTCTTGGTGCCCTTTGATGGCTTGAATTGCGCCTCTCCGACTGGCTTTGGCTTGCCAGCCGACATGTCCGCCTAGAGGGCTACCACATTCTGCATGATGAAGCGCTTCTCTTTTGCAATGATCATGGCCTCGGTGATCTTGGAGCCGTCTGTGGCGCATTCCACCAACCATCTGTAGTCACCCGTGATGGTGATTACCCCCTTTGGCCCGGGGAGCTTCATCTTGAGGTATGCATAGTGCGGTACCACCATGAACTTGGTGAGCGTGGGGCGTCCTAGGATGGCATGGTAAGCGCTGCAGAGGTTGACCACCTCGAACCTGATAGGCTCGCGGTGGAAGTTGTTCTCCGTGCCGAAGATGAGATCTAGCCGAATCTTGTAGATGCGTGAATGCGATTGTCTCGGAACAGCTTCGTGGAAGGAGGTGCTGGACGGCTCCAACTGGGACTCACTAATGCCGAGCCGGTCTAGGGAGGTGCGGTACAGGAGGTTGATGCTGCTTCCGGCGTCCACCAAGACGTGGGAGAACCTGCATGAGTGCTTCTTGGAGATGATGATGGGGTCCAAGACCATAGTGTATGTGCTCGGATGCGGCAGTACTTCCGGTTGGTCCTTCCGGCTACACTTGACCTCTTGTTCGGACCAGTTCAGGAACTGGGGAACAGGAGGAACGATTGCGTTCACCTCCGCCTCGCGGAGCCTTTTGCTATGCTTGGTTTTTGCTTTGATGGTGAAGATGTGGTAGTTCCCTACATGGCCGGGATAGTCTCCTCTATCTTCATCCTGGCGTTTTTGGCGCTCGCGGTTGTCTTGCTGCCCATCGGCTGGCGGCAAAGGGGGTGACGATGGTAAACCACAAACCTCGGCCATCTTCTTTGTCCAGGTGCACTAGAGGGTTGTATGTGTATCTGTCTTGTTGCCAACACTATGGAACTTGCATGGGCCATCAAGCATGGACTCGATGGTGTACTTGGGCCGAGGTGGCCAGTCGCCAGGCTTCTGTTTCTGGCTGCCGCCTGCAGCCGGGTCCGCTTGGACGGCTGCCACTTGCCTAGAACCATATTGGTTATCCAGATGGTCGTCCTTCCTCTTGCCATGGCGGTTGTCATGCCGCATGGAGTTGTGATTAGTCCCTTCCGGCTGGCGCCGGTCTACAGTGACCTCCACGATGATCTGTCCCTAGTCATCCATCCGGACGGATCTTTACATCACCAATTCCATGGTGGCGTACTTGTCCACGATCTCCATGGTCTTAGCCATGGTATTGGGCTCCACCCAGCAAAGCTTGTGATTGAGAATGGTGCCGTCCCTACAACCATTGATAAAGAAATCGACTGCTTAATGTTCATGCACCCCCTCGCAGGAGTTGTGCATGCTCGTCCACCGGGTGATGTAGGAGCGGTTTTTTCGTCCTTACCCTGGACGCAGAGGGCGAGTCACCTGGGTGACCCGGTCGCTTGTAGGTGTCCGTGAAGTTGCGGACGAACGCTTGCTCGAAATCCATCCAAGCGTTGATGCTGTTATTGGGAAGACTATTGAGCCATGTCCTGGCAGAGTCGAGGAGCATGAGCGGGACGTAGTGCATAGCCACCCGGCGGTTGCCGTTCGCAATGCCCATCGTTGTGGTGTAATCCACCAGCTAGTCCTCTAGCTTGATCATGCCATTTTACTTTGGCATGTCCCTTAGGAGCGAAAATCCATTTGCAAACGGTTCGTTCTGGATGCATGGTCCGAAAAATCTTGGGCCAACTGGACTTTCCTCCTCAAGTGCATGTGACTGAACCAGCAGGTCGATGCGTGCGTGCGCGTCTCACGGTTCCTCTGGCTCGAGTGGGCCAAGCCATCCTGAAAGGAGGGATTTGGGCGGTGCATTGGCTCTTCCGGCTTCGTCAGCCGGATCGCGGTTCCTGCTGGTGGCTTCGCGTGGGTTTTGCCCAAGGCCGGCCGATCTGCCACGTGGTCGGTTCTCCTGCCTTGTAACGTTCGGAGAGAAGGCCTTGCTCCCACCTACGACCGTATCATCAACCTAGCGAGGTTGCTGGTTCTTGCTATTGCCGCCGAGGCTTACACCCGCCTCGGCCCGTTGCCTGTTGGCTGTAGCCACAAGGAGCTAGACGCGTGCCTGTTGGCAGTATATCTCGTCACCCTCCAGGTGGCTAAGCTCCACGATGACAGCTTCCGTGGCCCTCATGTTCTTGGCCAGGGTACTGTAAATCGACCGTGCCATGGCGACACACGAGTTAGCAGCCCGGTCTAGCTTCGAACCCAAGTTGCAGCCCTAGGGTGGCGCCTTCCGGTTAGCACCGGGTAAGCAGGAGAAGCTGTGCGTGGTGTTGTACTCACGCATGGTGGCGTCCAGGCGTCGTTGGCGGGCAACGACCTTGCTGGCTTCCTCCAGGAGGTTCTGGCGCATGGTCTCCAGTGCGGTTGCTGCAGCGGCTGGGTCCAGCTCGGGACCGATAGGGATGCGGAGGTTCTGGATGGAGTCCCCCAAGGGGTCCGGGTCTTGATCACGCAGAGCAGCGTCTTTGACGCCTACATCGTGCTCCATAGGTGGGCGGCATCCATCGCCTGCGCCGTCCATCATGACCTCAACGCTGCCATTAGCGAGGAGCAGGGCGGAGAAGCCTGGAGGCGCGCTGGAGATGGTGATCACCTCGTGAGGGAAGTCCTCGGCGATGGTGGCGACTAGACGCGATGCTCGGTGAAATGCATGAGGGAGCTATCACTTGGGAAAGTTTCCCCCATTGAAGCAGGATGCATTGTCGAGGACGCAGTTGAAGGAGCTGAAGGTGAGGACGAGGCAAGAGGCAACTCGCTCACCAACAACGAGAAGAAGGCCCATGCGAAAGATGACCTCAGCCGAAGCGCTATGCTCCACGGTGGCCGCAAACTGTCGTGGTGTGGAACACGGCAGTGCCATCGGGGATGGCATCAGAGGGGACAATCAGGATGCTATCGGTGGCTACTCGCAATGGGTTGGGCAAAGATACTGCAGACACAACGATGTACCCAGGTTCAGAGCCCTCTTACCGAGGTAACACTCCTACTCCTGCAAGGATCTACTATATGGGGAGCAGATGCTCAATACAAGTGCTCCTTGAGATATTTCCTTAGCTGCTATCGGGAGCTAGAGGGAGATGAACTACTTTACTTGGTTATTCTAGCGAACTTGTAACTCATAATGCCTTACCTAGAACCCTGGCACTACCCCTCCTTATATACAGGTAGAAGGGTAGGTTACAATGTGGGCTCTAGGGTTTACTGTTTGGGCTTTGGGTTTATAAAGCGGGCCGGATGACCAGGTCCAGCCGGTGGTCCAGGACCCAGTCAAGCTCCAGTACAGCTGGGGACAGCGCCACAACGTCTCAGCGCCTCCGCTTTGGTCATCACATAGTGCTTTATCCATCATCTTGGTGGTTTATCCGTCATCCAGAGCTTTATCTGTCAATCGGAGCTTTACTCGTCATCTCCCAGCCACAGCGCTTTGGTGCCCTTGGTTGGTAGTGCCGGCAAGGCGGCATGCCAGCCCGTCCGGTCAAGGGTGCGCTCAGCAAGGAGGGTCACCCTCCTGCATTTGGCCATAATGGACCCGAGGTGGTCACAGAGGTGGCCACCCACTGGAGCCTGCCCCGGCTGACGGGCCAGCCAGGAATCTTGTGGCGACCGGTGAAGCGATCACCACTGGGTTCTTTGTCTTGTGGCCATCCAGCCAGATTTCCCTGGAGCCGGCCAGTTGAGCCTGGCTTGGCCTACCCGGGGGTCATCCCCCCGACAAGACTCACATACATGCATGGTATAAATATTGAGCAAGTTAAGCTCACATGGATCTCAAGCAAGTTAGTAGGTAGACTCAATTAAAGAGACATGCCCTCAACTTAACTTGGGCATCATGTACATTTATTAAAAACCAAAAACATTATATGAAGAAGCAAATACAATTAATAAGAATACAAATGCATATGAGGAGAAGAACCAAATAAAAGAGTTTTATATGATGCTAAAATGCAAGGTGGCATGGTGACATGAGCATGATATAGTGATGATGCAAAAATGATATGTAGAAAGTAGAAATATATAGACTAGGCAAGTAGTATTGCAATTGTTAGACAATTGGGATGCTACATTAAATGAAAGAAAATAGATGTGTTACCACTACAAGAAAAGTTGGCTTTTACAGCAGACGATTTTTGTGGCTGATGGCCCGTTTTTTTGTGGTTAAAAAGTCTTCTACAACGGATAGCCTTCGTGGTAAAAGCCCCATCATAAAAGAATCTACCATGAGTTTTTTCCAACCATGGCGGATCACACCCTTCAACCACGAAAACTTTTTCTGTCGTAGATCTGTTCGCCAGCCGTGTTGACTGCTGACGTCATGCAAACTTCCACGTGGCGAACGATGTTAACGCCCAGTTATATCCGTTAACAGTCACAGAAACCATGGTAGAAGCCTAGCCTAGACAAGGCCTGCTAATTATTAAGTGGGCCGAACCATGAGGATAGTGCAATAATATTACAGCTCTTTACTATTTCTCCCTGCACTGTTTGAAGTGGGCCCACTAGTGCATCCCCCACGACCTGTACGATTTCAGGCCGTTACTATTTCGGACTAGAGAAGGCCCACCTTCGTCCAATAATATGCGGCCTATTAGCGGTCTGCGCCTGTAGGTCTGGTACTGTTGAGACATGTCGCTGTCTCGTTACTATTCCTACAGCCCGTAGGGTCTGCTCCTATTCTACCCATTTACTGTTATGGCCTTTTACATTTCTAGGTTGCCACTGTTAGGGTCCTTTAATGTTATGGCTTTATAATATTTTGGCCTTTCACTGTTCTAGCCTTTTACTGTTCAAGCCATTTACTGTTTAGGTATTTTACTCTTGTGGCCTTTTACTGTTCCAGCCATTTACTGTTTAGGCCTTTTACTCTTCTGGTCATTTTGCTTTTCTGACCTTTTACTGTACGAGCCTTTTGCTGTTCAGGCCTTTTACTGCTCATGCCTATTACCTTTTAGGTCTTTTAATGTTTTGGCTTGTTGCTGTTCAACCCTGTAAGTTTTTAGGGCTTTGGCCACTTATGAGGCCCACCAGTATTCTGACCTGCCACTTATGGCCTTTTACTATTTATTGGGCCCATATGCTGGCCGGCTTATTTGCGTATTCTATAACTATGATGCAATTCTTGTTTAAACAATCCCTTAATATTTCCGCCAGCTAATGGCCCCGCTAGGATCACCCTATTACATCAACAGAATTTTTTTGAAATTTATTGCAGAATAGAATTTCAAAAAACAAGATGAAGCATTACAGAGACATCGCCAGACATGGGTTGGAACAGGGTTTCTGCTACGGATCTTACATCACCATAGAAGTAAGAACTAGCATACCTTGACAGCTGCAGAAGAGTTTATCATGTAGATGGTTCATCCAATCTTGTTGATCTTTCAGTTCTTGTATCCGTTCACGTGTAATCGTGATTATTTCATCTATTTCATCTGTTTCTTGTTCAATTAAATCAATTGTTTGGAGTGTAGCTATAACACCTCTTTGTGCTAGAAAAACTAGAACAGTGGGCCGATGCAAGCAATAACCACTATCACTGGTGCTTTGTGAAATTACCTTAATACTTAACTTAGGATTTCTCCCTTCTACCCACATAGCTTCATGTGTAGCCTGAAACAAAGAAAACAAGTCAGCACAACATACCAGCTAACTAGCGGCCATCTTATATGTAAAATAATTCTAATTCATCATTGCACAGGAACAACCAATGATGTGCCTCATACATATCTTCCCGGAATAAAAGGAACAGTCGATGTCCTGGACCGATGCATACATGTGTCAGTATCATAGCCACTCTGGAACAAACACTAAAGATTATTTGCATGCTGAAACTAAGACATATTTAAGTTAGAGGAGCAAAGCAGGCAAAAACACCATGTTTGTTGTCAAAGAATTTCAAAATTGGCATTGTCATAATATAACAAATCAAGCAATCAACATGTGTGTCTCATACAGACTAACTAAACTAGTGTGGCAATGAATGTAGGGAATCAAGCAACTCGACTTTTCCCTCATAAACTAATCATATCACTGCATCAAAGAAATATCGAAAATATAACAAAAAGAGGTGCGTGATATTCCTTCAGTTGCTTAGAACTGGTTGGGACAACAAAGCATTAACCTAAAATATAAAAATAGTGTTTAAAAATGGTCCATAGTATGAACTAGCGAGATACGTGTATGGTTGGACCTCCAACCACAGAAGGTGGCATTGTTTTAATCATCAGGAAACTATGATAGTACCTTGGAAAAACAAGTAATAGATCAAGTGTGTCTTAAATAGACTGCCAGCATCATTCCAGAGAAATAAGATATCAACCATTGCTTTTTAGTAGCCAAATCATTCAAATATTTTAATTGTCGGGCCAGTAAATTAAAAAAGAAGAGAAACAGAGAGACGAGTCATTTTTTGCCAAATCAATAGTTGGATGCAGCCAATAAGTAGCACAAACCTTCTTTGTAATGCCTACAACTATTGTATTTCCAACAGCTGATAGTATCATTTTACATATAACCATGCAAGAAAATCCAGTAGACAAACAAGCAAATGATACATTGTGCACCTTGCAAGATCAATGAAGTATTTAAACAATGTAATCTAGTATGAAGTGGCATATCAAATTAAGCATAATGTGAAATTCTTTTGATAGAAGCACTTTTTGCACCATGTATAGTAGGTAGATAGGAAATGGAGCAATCATACGCCATGTGCATCATATAAACTGCCAGATTATTTGAAAAAAGATATCAAACATATATAATGTCAAGTAAATGTGTACAAGCTCTGTTATCCACATTATATCCATGGGAACCACAACAGAATATCGCATTGTTGCAATCACAAATCAACTAAAAATGCACAGGAACCATAACTAATTGAACCATCTGGTGGCTAATATTAAACTCACAATATCATCTGATCATGTATAGATGAAATCCAGCAGACATGAGTTAGAACATATGCACAATATCTCTTGTTTATTATTAATCAACATTGTATTTCTCACATAAATTGCAATTGTTTAAGTTAAGAAAATCATTATATTGATTTAATCATGAGCAAACTAAAGAATCAAATTGGCAACAGAATCTATATGTGCATCATGTGGAGTAGCTATTGAGGTAATGAACTAAGCAATCAAACACCAGATGCACGATAAACTTCCAGATCATATTAAGATGGTTATAGTGCATATATATAGTAACTAGGTATCATATTAGATGATACTAGCTATGTCAATCTCACTATGAGTAGTCTACCTTGAACTCCCTCCGTTTCAAAATATAAGATGTTATGGATTTTGTGAAACGTATGTATCTAGACCCCCTTTGGTGTTGGTAGAGTAACTTGGACTATTATTGTATGCATTTTTACTAGTCCAAGTTACTCCCCACCAAGACCAAGTAATTTATACTAGTCTCATACATATAACACTAGACTATGTTACTACCTCCAGAGTGCATATAAGCTCAAACATGGTGGCTATCTCTAATATTATAATAGAATATAAATTAGCATAAAAGTGGATATACTTCAATCACCACCACCTCATCATGTTCTAGTTAACGTATATATAGATAGATAGATGATCACTAGTCAAATATAGCAAAAAAAATATCTCCACCATGATTGAGTGAGCAAATTGAATTATAAATAAAGGGATTTATGTTTGGTCTTTGTGTAGTACCGTTAAAGCTCATTGTGTTCTCATCATTGGCCAACTCATGTGGTGTAGACACTAGATGATGTGACTACCTCCAGAGTGCATACAAACTCTTAAATATAGCAGAAAAAATACTATAATAGACTATACATTAGCATAAAAGTGGATATAATTAAATTACCACCACCTAATCATAGTCTAGTTGACGCATAGATAGATAGATAGATATGATGATGAGTCAAATATAGCAAAGAATATATCATCACGATGATTGAGTGAGAAAATTAAATTATAAATTGAGAGATTTACATTTGGTCTTTGTTACATAGTAGAAAAGTATAGCATAAAAGTGGATATACTTAAATCACCACCACCTAATCATGGTCTAGATAACATATAGATAGATAGATGAACATAAGTCAAATATAGAAAGAATAGATCATCACCAAAATCAAGTGAGCACATTGAATTATAAATTGAGGGATTTATGTTTGGTTTTTGTCCAGTCTTGTTTAAGGTCAATCTTCTTCTAATCAATAGCCGAATAATGTGGTGCTTCGTACAAACAAGCATCTGACACTAAGCACATCTCAGTAAAAACAAGTGACTTACTATTTCTCTTTGTGCAGTCCCGTTGGAGGACATCTTGTTGTCAGTTCGCTCCTTGAAGACATCCACCACATCCAGTACTTGGATAGATGATCCATCTACTTTATTGTTGCTCCTCTTCATATTGGTTCATGCCACTCATTCACATAAAATAGGTTTGCATTTAGCACTAGAAAGCAACAAGTACATACAAGATTATAGGGACGATTCACTCTACAATTCTCTGAGTTCCCTGTGAGAGGAAATAATATCAGATAGTGGCTGTTGATATTTACAAAGAACTAGATATAAATTATAGTATGATCACTTGTGAACATGTAGAGCAGGGAATGGAAGAATATAAACAAACATTTAAATGACATAAAGTTTGCCATGGCGACAAAATAGAATGCAGTTATAGTCACTCCTTAGCACGAACAAGAGACAAATTACGATGATTTAACTTGTGAAATAGGATTGCACACAATTATGATGAACACAATAGACATTACAATGGTATACCTCGTGAACTTATAGAGTAGGGAATGCAAACCCATATGCGAAGTGACTTAAAATGCCATGAATTACATAATAGAAGGTAGATATTGCTGCTACCAAAATTATAATTAAGAACCTGAATTTATAGAGCAGGGCATGCAGATAACCATTTTAAGTTCCTTAAAACTTTCCATGTAATACTACATTCAATCCAAAGTAAATAAGGCGTATAATTTTTTTGCAAGTCAATGGATGCAAAATTCGACCAAGTTTGTAGAACATACCAGGAACATTTACCATGCCAAACCAATGCCATTCGATACATCTGGGCATATATTTTCATAGACACAAAGTCCACAAATTAACCCTTAATATATTTTTCTATGAGCTACATCAAAGTTATCATTGTTTGACTTTAAAAAAATTATAGGCCTTCTTTTATGGAATGGATGTAGTCCCTCCGTTTCAAAATATAAGAGGTTTTAGATTTGTGAAAGAAGTGTATCTAGACCACTTTTAGTGTGTAGGTTCATGTAGGTTTGGAGTAAACATACACACTAAATAGTGTCTAGATACACTCCTTTCACAAAGCTAAAACATCTTATATTTTGAAACGGAGGGAGTAGTACACAATAGGCAACAACTACTGTCGGAGCTTAATTGAAACAAATAATAATGGCATAACTTGCAGAGAGAATGCAAAACCAACAAGTTCAATGACATAAAATTTGCGATGAATTACATAAGAAAAGGAAATTACTATGGTTGCTTAGTACAACCAGATTGAATTTAAAATAGCATAAATTCTGAACTTGTAGAGCAGGGAATGTTAACCTACATGTTTAGGGGCTTAAAACTACCAATGAACTCCAAAATTACATGTAGTCAGTATTGTAGCAACGGACAAAGCAAATGCACATTATGATGACATAACTTGCGAACTTGTAGAACATGTAGGAAACTTTAGATGTTTAGTGAATTAACATTTTCCATGAACAACATAATACCAATTAACTCTAATGATGTCATTTTTGTACTACTGATAGCTGTGAGATTCGACACATTTTTTATGACTTTTATTGATGGTTTTGTCTTGGATTTGATCGTTTTCTAGCTTTACCTAACGCTAATACTTCGGTAGCAAAGAAAACTTGCTTTTTAATGTGTGTTTTAGGTTCTGAGTGTCAATAGAAGGTTTTAACTAGAGAAACACAATATTCTAGAGAAAACAATCAAGTCTCTCTTTGGAAGCACTAGAGGGGAGCATGCAGAGGCTTCAACGAGCAACTATACGACGGGAATTTTTTTCCGGCCATATAGTTGCCGCTGTATAGTTGCCACCGCCTCTGTCTTGTCAAAAGGGACAACTTCTGTGAAGGGACCAAGGACGAAAACACAACACAACAACCGCCATACAGTCCAGAAGGGAGAAAGAAGAGATCCGGAGAAGAAGGGGAGATGTTCTTCATCTCTCTCCACGATCTTTGACCTCCTAGCCAATACACCCACATAGGCACTACTTTTACTTGAGAGAGAGGGATCTTCACCTGACAAGACTAGGGTTTGAGATTGTTTCTTCCCATCTTGAATTGTGTTGGATATTTTCCCATTCTTATTGTGGATCTCCACGGTAATATCAAGAGGATTTCCCTTTATTTAATTATATTGATGACCTGTTCTTCTTTCATGTGTGAGTAATTTCCTTGGGCGTGGGAGATGTAGGGGATTGGTGAGATGTGATGTGCCTTCATATATTTTCCATTAGTTTGTGATTGATTATAATTACTATATTATGTGTGCTTGACTATGTGTGGGATGCCTAATGCTTGTTATCCAATTAAGGGCCCAGACAACATGATGCTTTGTTCTACATAGATAAGATCTTGTTCGCTAGCAGACCGGCGACCCCCGGGTGACATGGGGATATCAATGGAAAAATAGTAGACTCTAGTATAACGAGGAACCACTATGCTTATTGCATTAGTTCGATCCAAGGAACTTAATTGCTAAGTGACCTGAAGGGTCTTAATCATCTAGTGTCTGACCATGGTTTTGGTAACAGGCTCGTAGGATTATTGAAGTTGGGATGAAATCTACCAAGAGGAGTTCCGGCTAATTATGGGTTGCTCGCCTACACATATATTTATAAGATTATAATCGTTACAGTTATCATTCGTCCACCTGGCACAGTCACTATCACCATGAACTGAATCTCCCCGCAACTTCTTTTGCCATCTGCAAAAAACAACAAACAACCAAGTTGTTCTTTACTTTTATGCTTTATATTTCTGAAGTTTACATTTTTAGTTCTATTTAAATACATCTCATTTAATCAAAACCCCATTCTCATTATAACACTTGCAATCAATTCACTCAAAGACCTGTGACAACTTTGGGTGTGATAGAGAATTCACCCATAAACACTTACCTTTGGGCTCCCTGTGGGATCGATATCTATACTTCGAAACTAGCTACAAACGATCTATGCACTTGCAGACATCAAGCTATTTTCTAGCATCGTTTCTGGGGAGCTAAGCACTAAGAGTTTGTCTTTTGACATTTCAGGTGTTGCTACTATATAATGTTCTCCTTAGGAGACAAAGGGCCTACATGCTCTGGTAGGACCTATCTACCGAATTATATTGAACGCGTGCCTGCTCAAAGGCGCAAAGAAATTATTGAAAAACTTTTAAGATCAAATAAAGTTGAAGTTGAAAACCTGAGTGATATTATGGAAATCATGTCTATTTATAGGACAACTCCTATGAAACCTGAGAAAACTCTCAGAGAATACAATGCTCCAAGTTCTGAATTTTCTAAACAACCAATAGAATTCCCTAATCATGGAGTTAGAGAATATCGATTTGATGGTGGAATTATTAAAATTTTCCCGGAAAAAGCTTTCAGTGGAAGGGAAGATGTAGACCCAAGAAGACATATTAGAGAATTCGACGATGTGATAACATCACTGGGACCAAAAGGTTTGCCAAGTGACTTCTCTCGTCTAAAATTATTTCGATGGTCTCTTAAAGGTAAAGGTCTAGACTGGTTATATTCTCTCCCTCGCCATTACATTAAATGTTGGGAAAACTGCATTGTTAAATTCATAAACAAGTTTAATCCTTTTAAATAGGAAACTGAACTAAGAAAGAATATAGGTAGCTTTAGTCAGAACTTGGGAGAAAACTACCCACTAGCCTGGGAAAGATTATCTGGAATGATCAATAGTATTCCTAATCATGGCTATTCTGAATCAACTATTTGCAATTTATTTTACCATGGTTTTAATACTCAATGTAGAGAATTGCTTGACTTCTCAGCAGGAGGATCCATAAATACTTTAACTATTAAAGAATGTTTGGAATTGGTGTCTACTAGGGCTAAGAATGATTCTTTATATAATCCTGATTTTGCCACTAAGCTAGAAAAATGGATACTTTGGATAACTCCTGATCTTATGGCTAAAGTACACAAAACAATGAAATTAAAAAGGTATACCTTCATAACTTGTTAAGGAAAAAAAAGTAGATCTTTTACAAGTTTTAACTGAAGAAGATGAGACTAGAAAAGTTTTTCAAGAATTAAAACATCGACAAGAAATCTCATAATAACGTGCATAAGAACTGTCAAAAACACAAAAAGAGTTTGGCAGAACTCACGGAAGATTATGATGAGATTGGCCAAGAAATAAAATTATTTCACAAGTATCTTAGTATGATTGAAACCCAGTGTGAACAAATAACATCCGGTTATCAAAATTTTCTTTGTAATGATAAAGATATTCATGTTTCTACTAATGTTGTCACGAGAGGAGTTGTAGTTGTTAAAGGACCCTTAGGACCACCAGAATATGAAATAAAAAAGAGCGAAAGAAAAAAGCCTTGCTCGAAGCAAGCCAAGAAGATGATACATTGGTGGATCCTCAAGATGAAACTGAAACACAAGATCAAACCAAGGAGGACCAAAATGATGCACAAGATGACCATTATGACTCTAATACAGAAACAGTTGATCCAAGAGAAGAAAAAGAGATAAGCAAGGAAGACGAAGTTGCTGTAGTAGAAAAGAAGAAAAACAATAAGAAACAACAAAAGAAAGCAATAAAGGAGCCCGACCCCCCACAAAAGGTAAAAGACAAGAATAAGTCAGGTGAGAAAAAGCTTCCTTACCTAGATCAAAAAATAAAGCACCGGATCAAGTAATTTATAATTATTTTACAAAGGCACTTAGTGACCTTCGTCTGGAAACTCCGTTTGCGGATACAATAAAAGTTCCTACCTATTCTAAGTTCCTCCTTGATATTCTTAGTAGAAAGAAAGAAATAACCGAAACTGTTGCCATGGTAACTAGTTATGCTGCTAATGGGAAGCTGTTGTCTAAGTCTGGAGATCCCGGAATACCAACTATTTCATGCTCAACAGGTAAAACTGATATTCACAATGCATTGTGTGATCTTGGAGCAGGAGTTAGTGTAATGCCATACTCCCTCTATAAAAGGTTAGGATTAGGAGAGTATTCTCCTACTACTATCACTTTATAGATGGCTGACAAGTCCACTAAACAACTCGTTGGTATGATCAAGGATGTTCTACTTAGACTAGATGAGCATGTTATTCCCACTGATTTTATTTTTCTTGAGATGCCTGAAGATGAAAAATTATCCATAATACTTGGAAGACCTTTCCTTAGTACTGCAGGGGCATCAGTGGATTGTACTGAAGGAAATATAATCTTCAATGTTTATGATGCTGAAATCATCCAGTATTTTCCAAAGAAGCTAGAAGCAGAAGAAATATATTTCACCGGCAAAACGAGTTCATGTGGTAAGTGCCTTTGATAAGGGACAACCCAAGGTAAGAATTCGAGAATAGAGAAGAGGTTGATTTACTAAACCATTCTTAATAAAATGCTTAATGGGAGTCAACCCATATCTTCAGTAAAATAAACTAGAGAATAAAAGGTTCATCACATTCCTACCACTTTTTCACAGACATCCTCGCAGAAGTGCGCCCGTGAAGATGCAGCTGTTAAAGAGTAGTATAAACATTGATTTAATGAGTATAGAATAAGAATAAAAATAAAAGTTTGAGTTCTTATCTACAGAAGCTAAAATATTGCCTTTAATACGCCAATGTTGGTCGATAGTTTCTACTATCAATTTTCTATAAAAAATAAGGTATTTCACTAAGTTTTGGGATAAGAAGGTATTCTCAAAGAAATAGAATTATTTTGATGGTTTAACGACCAACTATACGGCGGGAATAAAAATTCCAGCCGTATAGTTCCGGTCATATAGATATCTTTGCCATCAAAAAAATTTCTTCAAAGGCACAGAGAATTTAACGACCAACTATATGGCAGGAATAAAAATTTCGGCCGTATAGCTCCGGTCGTATAGAGATCGATGCCTTCGTACATTTTTTTTGAAATGTACTGACAGTTTAACGACCAACTATACAGCAGGAATAAAAATTCCAGCCGTATAGCTCTGGTCGTATAGATATCGATGCCTCTCTTAGAAATTTATCCCAAAGTTACTTAGAGTTTAATGACCAACTATACGTCAGGAATAAATAAATTTGTCCCTATAGTTCCGGTTGTATAGATATTGATGCTAGTTTTAGAAATGTATCTCGAGGGACAGACGGTTTAATGACCAACTATACAGCAGGATCGTTGCGATCCATCCATATAGTTGTGTCCGTATAGCTGTTTTCCGCGTAAAGAAACCCTAGTTGGCGGCGCGGACGCAACTATACGGGCGGAACAACATCACCCGCCCGTATAGTTCCAGCCGTATAGTTTGGTGCGACCACAAAATTGCACCGGGGCGGCTAGGTCTTTCACCCCTCCTCATTATTTCTCTCATATTCTCTCTCCAAACCTCTCAAAATCCACCTAGAACTCTTGATTCTTCATGTATTTAGTGCGTTTGAGTGGGGGAATCAACTGATCGGTATGTTTCTCTCCCTATTCATGCTTTATTTTCAGATTTCCATGGTTGAAACTCTCACATTGATCTAGTGGATGAACTCAAGCTTATTTTGTTTTTCCTATTGATTTCTCACGTTAGGATTAAATTTTTCCACATAAGATCGTTCATATATCATATAGAAACTATATGCCTAAGGTTTTATGGTGAAATTTTTCATTACATGACGATGAAAAAAATCGGTAACCTCTTTCGTTCGAGCAAACGCCAACGGGTGAGGGCTCGAGCTCGGGGTCCCGAGCCGAGCGCAGCCCCAAGTTGGCCATGGTTTCATCGACGAGGGTGCTGCCCACACGTTGGGGCAACCACAGCTTTCTAACCGTGGCGGGGTTGAAGGCGGACTTCGACCTCATGTGCAACAAGGCGGGGTTGATGGTACTTGGCTTCACAAGCCACGACACCTACACCGAGCTTACCCATGAGTTCTTGGCCTCCTTCTATGATGACCACAGGAAGAAAGGTAATGAATCCACGGTAAGCTTCACCATGAATCAGCGGCACTATGAAATAAATTTTGAACAATTTTGCGATGCTTTTGGCTTCCCCCGTGTTGGGGAGCCAACTATTACTAACCTCTATAGTGTCACAAGCGGAGAAACTTCGGAGGTCATTTATGTTAATGGTGGAACCAACTTCTATTAGAAGAAGATGTCCACCATTCAGAACCCAACCATCCATTACTACGCCTTGTTCCTCACCAACACACTACTGGGAAGAGGTGACACTGGTTCCATGGCCAATGCGGACATGGCAATGATCACCAAGGCTCTCTTTCCCACTGCACCGCAAACCCCCAAACCTGCAGCTCTACTCATCCAGCACTTTCGCCACCAAAGCAACAAGACCAAAGGTGATATTTGCATTGGTGGATTGGTAACCCACATTTACCATGCATTAAATATTATACTACCTTCTATACAATCGGTTGTTCTAAGCTTATGGACGTCAAATATTTAACTACTTGTTGCTTCCTTGGTGTTTACGAAGCTAACCGGAGGCTCCAAACCTATCAATTTAGTTATCTTGATGATGCAAAGGGAGAGCAGGTTCCATTGCCCTATCCCCAAGCCTTCTCGATTGTGGAGAAGGACACTTGGATCCTCACCAAGGACCAAGTAATGCAGATCATGGCTGAACTTCAGCCTGAGGAAGAGGAAGATGAAGAAGGAGGCAGCAGGATGAGGATGAGCAGGAGAATGAGGATGAGGAGGGGCACAACCCTGCTTAGGAGGGACAGCAGCAGCAACAAGGGGGAGCTTGGGACCCGTGGCCAAACCAGCCACAATAGGGGTACAACTACATCCCCTATCAGGAATTCCAGCAGCTAAACCAACGCGTTGGGAGATCGACCACACACTTCCAGGAGTGAATGAAGATGTGAGTACTTTGACTAACAACTTCAGTCACTTCATGACCCACTTCCCCGACTACTACCAGCAGTATCCACACCAGCCGCCAAATGACGGCAACAACTGAGCCTGGCAATATCCTAAGCTTGGGGGAGGTTTGAAAACCTCCAACCTTTGCATTCATGTTTTTGTTTCTTCTTTTGATTTATTTTATTTCTTCAAGTTGCATGTTTATTCTCAGTTTGCATTCTTTAACCAAAAATACAAAAAAATAGTTGTAACTTTATTTGCAAGTTCGTTTCTTTGTTTCCCTCGGAGATTGCTCAATTTTAGGTGACTTGGAAATATGGAAATATAGAAGGGGTTCAACTCAAATACGAGAACGAAGCAAGCAAGAGGAGGTATCATATTCCTTTCATCACCCTCTCTACAACCTTAAATTGATCCTACAATTATTTATTCGCTTGCACTAGAGTTACTCCCCATTTAGCTTGTCATCCTACAAATTCTATTCCTTTGCTAGTGTCTTCTTTTTAGCTTTGAAACATTGAGAAATGAACTTGGTTAAAAACACTTCCTACATTTTTACAACAAGAAAAAGAATCTGAAAGATGGCTTGAGTCCATGCTTATCTCAAAGAATTTAATTTTAGAACTACTCCATCCCATTTGAGCTTAATCAAAATAGACTCAATAGTATCTTTGAATGAAATTGTTTGATAAAATGGATGTTTCGAAGTAGAAGAAATTATGCCACTACTTTTTCTAATAATTCTCGTAAGGTATTGCTTTACGCGTGTCATTACAACTCTGTCGTGCTCCATGGGGAACTATTAACTCTGTTGGCCAACGAATGATCTAAATGTAGGAAACCACTTGATTTCGGCTACTGAGTTATGTAAACGTCTGTAGCAGCAATTCTATGACGGGTAAAATTTTTAGTCTCCTCATGGTTTCACGTTCTAAGTGAAGTTGTAGTACTCCTCTGACCCATTATTGCTCAACAATAATTTATTGGCATGGTCATGAGTGCACAACATAACCCCAATTAACATGTTAAAAACAGTGGCATGATTTCTCTATGAAAGAACTAAAGTTTTTGAAAGACAAAAGAAACAAAAAGGTCCTTTGAGAGTCTTGAAATTTTGACATGGGAGTAGATGAGTTATTCTTAAATTAAATGTTTTGGTGCCAACTTGAGTATAATTGATTAAACAAACAAGATTAAAAGTTTTCATCTCTCGACGAAGAGAGACACCAAAAGAATTTGTCCCACTTTCCTACTAGCTAAAACTTTTGACACTTGCTTGGGTGTATGATTTATTCACTGACAAGATATATGTGGTTAGGAAGTGGACTCAGTTTAATCTTGTGAACACTTGTATGATCATATTTAAGATTGCAGGGATTGTGAAGAAAAGAATTTGACACCAATTCAAAGTTGTAAGTTCTTTAATTTCAGTCTCGAATCTCTGCTATTCTTCCTTATTTCCTTGTCACTTGAGGGCGAGCAACATCTAAGCTTGGGGGAGTTGATAGCTGTGAGATTTGACACATTTTGTGGCTTTTATTGATGGTTTTCTCCCGGATTTGATCGTTTTCTAGCTTTACCTAACGCTAATACTTCGGTAGCAAAGAAAACTTGGTTTTCAATGTGTGTTTTAGGTTCTGAATGTCAACAGAAGGTTTTAACTAGAGAAAGACAATATTCTGGAGAAAACAAGCAAGTCTCTCTTTGGAAGACCTCGAGGGGAGCATGTAGAGGTTTCAACGAGCAACTATACGATGGGAATATTTTTTCGTCCGTATAGTTGCCGCCGTATAGTTTCCGCTGCCTCTGTCTTGTAAAAAGGGACAACTTCTTTGAAGGGACCAAGGACGAAAACACAACACAACAGCCGCCATACCATCCAGAAGGGAGAAAGAAGAGATTCGGAGAAGAAGGGGGAGACGTTCTTCATCTCGCTCCACGATCTTCGACCTCCTAGCCAATACACCCACATAGACACTACTTGTACTTGAGAGAGAGAGAGGGATCTTCACCTTGCAAGACTAGGGTTTGAGATTGTTTCTTCCCATCTTGAATTGTGTTGGATATTTTCCTATTCTTATTGTGGATCTCCTCGGTAATATCAAGAAGATTTCCCTTTATTTAATTATATTGACGACCTGTTCTTCTTTCATGTGTGAGTAATTTCCTTGGGCGTGGGAGATGTAGGAGATTGGTGAGATGTGATGTGCCTTCATATATTTTCCATTAGTTTGTGATTGATTATAATTACTATATTATGTGTGCTTGGCTATCTGTGGGATGCCTAATGCTTGTTATCCAATTAAGGGCCCAAATTACATGATGCTTTGTTCTACATAGATAAGATCTTGTTCGCTAGCAGACCGGCGACCCCTGGGTGACACGGGGATATCAATGGAAAAATAGTAGACTCGAGGATAACGAGGAACCACTGTGCTTATTGCATTAGTCCGATCCAAGGAGCTTAATTGCGAAGAGACCTGAAGTATCTTAATCGTCTAGTGTCTAACCATGGTTTTGGTAACAGGCTAGTAGGATTATTGAAGTTGGGATGAAATCTACCAAGAGGAGTTCTGGCTAATTATGGGTTGCTCGCCTACACATATATTTATAAGATTATAATTGTTACCATTATCATTCGTCCACCTGTTACAGTCACTATCACCATGAACTGAATCTCCCCGCTCCTTCTTTTGCCATCTGCAGAAAACAACAAACAACCAAGTCGTTCTTTACTTTTATGCTTTATATTTATGAATTTTACATTTTTAGTTCTATTGAAATACATCACATTTAATAAAAACCCCATTATCATTTCAACACTTGTAGTCAATTCACTCGAAGACCTATGACAACTTCGAGTGTGACAGAGACTTCACCCATAAACACTTACCTTTTCGGGCTCCATGTGGGATCGTATCTATACTTCGAAACTAGTTACAAACGATCTGTGCACTTGCAGACATCAACTACCATCATTTTGTATATATACTAAGAGTAATTGTTGGTCAAAGAAAAAACACGCAGAACAAGGACGCCTTAAATAGAAGGAGTAGTTTAACTCCTAGATTTAACATAGACTACACCGAAGTTATCAAGGGAGAGTGGGGTTTAAATTAAGCCAGTAATGAGGTAGGAATTTACCACCAATATAGAAATGCCGTTCACTGTCGCAGGATTATACCTGCTATATTGAAACGAACAAGCAGATCTAGTTTACATAGGTCACGGCGTCATCTACGCATACACGACATCTTTGTGGGCCACGTCAAGGACACCGAGGGTGCTCGGTAGTGGTGAGTCGTGCTAAAGCAGATAGGGTGTCGGTGAAGCAGATATGTGGAGGTTGTTGATGGGTCTGGCTTGCTTGGCAAGATGGCCGGTGAAGGAGATCATGTGTAGTGCACGGCGTCATCGGTGAAGCAGATCTGTTACGACCAATTATGGATTCGAGGCACTGCACAACAGCGTCGATGAAGCAGATCTGGTGTAGTGGACTATTGATTCCATGAAGCATAACTAATGCAGCGCACACCGACGTAGGTGAAGCAGGTCAGGTGTTGTGGACAAGGGAGTCGACAAACTAGCATGGTTATATGGAAGAGGGTGTCAGCAAACTAGATTCGGTAAGGTGGACGTCGGCTGATCTGGTAGACTAGTGAGGAGTATATGGTATTGAGGTATGTCGTGTAGGTCAGCGAAGTGCAGTGGTGCAGGAGCTGGAGGTGGGATAAGGGGTTTGGGGTGGCGTGTTGGTGGGCGAAGTGTGGCACTGATGTTCTGGTGCGGTGGTGCAGGAGCTGGAGGTGAGATAGCGGTTGGATGGCGTGTAGGCCGACGAAGTGAGGTGGAGATGATTACAATGCGGTGGTGCAGGTGCTAGAGGTGAGAGGGGTTGGGTGGCGTGTAGGCTAGCGAAGAGCGGCGGGGATGCCCTAGTGCAGTGGTGCAAGAGCTGGAGGTGAGATAGGGGGTTTGGGTTTTTCGGAGTGCTATGGGGGAAATGGCGTCGGTGGAAGGTGGACTAACCAGCTTCAAAGCTATGGGGACCCCGGGGGATTACGAACCATACCCACGCCCCGACATTAGGACATTGTCAGGGGTAGAAATGGAATTTTGTACGGCTAAAACTTGGGGCGTGTGACCGCTCGAAATTAATTACATACACACATGAAGGTAGTAACATGAACTAGTATATTATTAGTACCCACTATCACCAGCCTAAGAGCATCTCTAGTGGCTAGTGTAAGTAGTAGTCTAAGCCAAATATAGACCACCACAGACCAAAAAATGTCTCAAGTGGCTTGTGTATCCGGTGGTATAAAATTTAGACATCCTCCAAACTAGCTAATCATTGTCCATATTTGGACAACCAAGCCACCATGTCTAAAGAAAAGCTGGTCGCTTGCGAACTTGCTCCCACGCCAAATTAGAGCATTTGTTGCACTGAATTGCTGTGTACATTGAATATTTGTGTACATATGGACATATAGACTATCAAATTTAGACTATCCACCAGAAAAATAAAGTCGTTTAAAAAAGGAATCGTTTTACTCCATTATCTATGTGAAGATGTAGACTACCAAATTTAGACAAGCCACTAGAGATGCTCTAAGAGACTACCAAATTTAGACAATCCACTAGACATCAAGAAAAAAATACTAGCGTGCTAATTAATTTAGCGTAGCTTTTCTCTAGACGATATGAAAGTTATAGCTTGCTAATAACGCGCTATTTTACAAAACAACGTTTTGTAAAAAGTAAAAAATATAATAGGTATATCGTGAATATAAAGGATTTCAGCATCTAATGAATTGCCTAGAGTAATATTTGTACATGCATAATCAATTCCGGCGCTATCCAAGTTGGAGGAGAACCGGCAGGACTGAATCTTGGTAAAACGTCGAGTGCTGCAGGAGGAGGCAGCGGCTTGACGCGTTCACTTAAGTTTAACAATCAAAAATTTGATCGTACGTTTGCTTACTCGATACATTCATCATATGCTATCTTGTTCCACACTCGCCAACAAAAAAATAACGTCATATACTTGAAATATTGCTAACGTTATGATGTTTTAGCACGATATAGCAAGCTATTTAAAGAATAGTGCCATAGCGAGAAAATCTTGAAAAAATAGCGCGGACTCTCCAAATACGCTATATCACGCTAAATAGCGTGAAATAGCGTGATATTTTTTCCATGCTAGAGATGCTCTAAGGCTGGTCAAAGTGGTAAGTAACTTGGAGTAGTAATATGCATATATTGTACTAAAGACTATTGAAAGTAGTATCTTTTAGATGCTAAAATGGAAAAGAAGATCCAACAGCTAGCAATGTTCGGATTTGAGAGTCTTGATCCAATGCTCAATATTCGAAGTTATTCGTACACTGTATATAACTAGTAAGTTTCACGTGTCCTGCACGTGAGACTGAGATAATAGATTTCTAACATATCATCACAATATAAAATTATAATAGGTAAAGCAGAAAAATATAAATTTGATCAACATCTATAAAGAATGGGTGTATATTTGGTTCTTGTACTTTGTATATCATATAGAAGTCAACGATTATTAGCTATCTAAAACTTGAAAATTTTGGTAACATGGTCTACAGAAATGAGAGAGAAGATTCTAGAATGATGGAGAAGTGTGTTTTGAGTTTTGTGCATAGCATTCATTGTGATGAAGACTATCAATAGAATCTTCTAGATGCTAGAATGGAAAAGAAGATCCAATGGCTGGAAATGTAGGGATTCACGAGTCTTGATCCAACGGTCAATATTCAAAGTTATTCGTACGAAAATATAATGGTAAGATGGTAAGATATCTTCTCTACTATAATGGAGCAATTTTGAATCAGATCCATAGCACCAATCCTGACAGTTGGGCTGTTAGATCTAATGGTTCAGAGCAGCTGGATTCATGTTGAATAGTACCTAGAGCAAACTCCACTATGTTCTAGAACCATCATGTCACCACCCCTAAAATTTCATAGCACAGTAGGTTGTATTCTTAATATGTGTAGATAGTTATTATTAATAGACTTAATGTGCATTTTTTGTCTAACATGACTATTGACTTAATGTTTGTTAAATCACATTTCATACAGTATATACTTGCATGACATGTGCCTTTTACTAGTAAGAAATAACTAGTGAGTTGCAAGTGCCTTGCACGTGAGAATCAGATAATAGAAGTATGCCATATCATTTTCTATACAAAATTATAATAGGTGAAACTCAAAAAATATTTATAATTTCGAGCCACATTAATAAACCATCATGTGTGTTTGGTTCTTGTACTTTTTAGATCACCTACTCCAACCTATAGCTACCTAAATAATCTGCATCCGTAAAACTAATTCGTAAATAAATTATATTATATAGGAGTACGTGGCCGGGGCCGGGGGGAAACTACATGCCCTTTCGGCTCCACAACCGCTCATGCATGCATCTTCTGATCTTCCTAGCGGTTCCTTTCATCTTCTCGATGCCATTCCTTTTCTATCACCCGACCGGATCTCTGCAAAACAAAAGAAGGTGCCAATCATCGTCCATGGCGCCACCGTTTGACAAGATGCACTCCTTCCTGACCCTGGCAACAACACCATACTACAGGTGGCGTATACCAACAGTGCGTCGGTGGTGAACGATTACATCGAGAAAATCGAAAATATCCTAGAGGAAGTGGAAGACAAGATTCTTGGCCTCGACGTCGAGTACACCAACGAGCAATCATCGACGTAGAAGGATGCTATCGTCCAGCTATGTGTGGGCATGTATTGCCTAGTCTACTAGATCTGCTAGGCCAACCAGCCATCCTCCAAGCTAGCGGAGTTCCTCGCCAACCCTAACATTTTCTTTGCAGGCGTCGACATTGGCAACGCCGGTATTAGGCTTAGGCATTCTCTAGTGCTAGTGACAAACTTCGAGGACATCTAGAAGAGGTGGAAGCATGTTGGCTCCATGAATGAGAAGGATTCTTTGGCTGACTACATGGTGGCCCTCATAGACATCCGTTACAAAGCCATGAGGAATAACAAGAAGGATGTGGACCACAAGTAGTGGGGATTGTGAACTTCGATAGGGGTCAACAAACTCTCGAAATGTTCAACAAAAAAAAGAACTAAAGTAGAAGGACAAGGGCAAGCGCAAGCAGAAAAAGAAGAAGAATAAGATGAAGACTCAGAATGGTACACCATGTGACCTACGAGTATATCTTTGCATTTTGTTCTATCCTTGCTTGATAGTACTTGTACTACTACTCACAGAAGTTAATGCATGTGTATATTGTAGGCATGCAAGGGGCGGAGGGAAGAATTAATGCTAGGAATCGCAACTGTTTATTTTATTTTTACTGCAGAGTGCTAGTAGGAGTTTAGGTTTAGGCATCGTAGCACACCACCAGCCCACCCCCCAATGAATTGTATTGTCAATCAACAGCCATGGCAGATTAATTTTATAGTAGTATATAATTCCTTTTAGTAATTCTATTTATACTGCTGAAAGATAGAGGGTGAATGCACACCTGCAAAACTGATAATAGCACTGTAGCAGTAGAACTGCAAGATGAACTTTTGTCAATTGCCTAAATGTATGTTGAGTAGTACAGTATAAACATATATAGTACTACCTGTTATGTACTAGTACTACTACTAGCAAAAAGCTACCGTCCCTACTGCGGAAAGCATAAAATTTCTTTCAACGAAACTACTACTCCAAAAATGGCTATATTTACTTGTCGTGAAAATAGATGTATCTAGACATGTTTTAGTGCTAGATAGGAGTACATACAATCCAGTGACAATTAATATGAATAGGAGGGGAGTACTACTACTACCGTACTCCACTATTGTACTACTACTAGGTACTACTCTCGAATTAAACCAAATCCCTGGTATGCAAACGATCTTTCTGCAATTAAACCAAATTAACAGTGATGGCCATGAAATACCACCTCTTTTTGCCATATAAAATGTGCCATTTATCTCTCATATCATGTTTCTTCCAGCTATAGCTATGCCTTATATGCATGACTTCTAGTTCTCATTTAGTTTCATATGAGCTTTGCACATTTATTAGTTTATATAGAATTTTATCAGTTTCCTTGTCTATGACATGTGTGTAGGTGTTGATGATGATTATGGATAAAACAAAGGCAAAAGGAACAAAGAGAGCATAGTATTGAGGAGTTGCAGGGACTAGACTTAGCCATTTGGGTGTTGGAAAAAGTGAATTTATCCAACTTCTCAAAATAAATATCTAATACTACTCGATTGTAGCCCTCGTCGATATGAATCCAATGAGCCCAAGAACACCCAAATCGTATGAAGAAATGGCGACCAAAATACTAAAGGATCTGCACGTTCAACGAGCAACTATATGGCCGGAACTAAAAGTTCATGCCATATAGTTGGTAAAAAGGTTGCAAACGATGGTATTTCTCCCCGGAGAAGCTCCGAAACCTTCCCTAAGTCATATGACGGTATTGGGGAACCCTAGGACACCCCCAAGGCCTATATAAAGGAGGCAGGACCCAAGAGAGATCCACCAAACCATAGCCCTCTAGGGATCGGAGCCATGCCGCTGCCGCCACCCATCCGATATCCACGGTGGCAGAGCTGTGCCTCAACCACACCTCCAAGATCTACATCTCCCTCAACACCATCACCATCAAGGCATCCAAGAAAGAAGAAGAGGAGGAGAAGGAAGACATCACCACCACCACGCATCGATCTCCATCTCCATCATGATCTCCATCTCCCTCTCTCTCTTGTGTTTAGTAATTGTAAGATTGGACACGGTTGTGACATCATTATTTATTTATATATGTCTTGTTGTTCATCCATGTGTGAGTGATTGATTAAATTCTAGGTTGAGGTATGATCTAGTGCGCTACGTTAGAATTTATTGTGATCTAAGATGAGTTTATGTGATCCTTTGGTCCAGAAGTGTCTTTTGCCTTGCGGTGACGCACGAGAATCATGCATAGTGCACATAGAGTGACAACCCGATAATCAAATGGGGAACGTTTATTTGTCTGAGGAATCTCTTATAGATCACACATATATTTGCCCATATAGTACTAGTGAGAACAAAGCCTAGAAGCCATCTCTCATTCCATTCAATCCTACAACTAGTATCTCTTTAATTCAGTTCATATTCCTCTTTACTTTCCATCTTAGTTTATTTTGTTCTTGTTATTAGATATTTTAAACCTCTCTCAGTTATCGTTGTTCTAGTAACTTATATAATAGGCTATTTCCAAACCACGGTTTGGGTGCGAAACATGGCCGCATTGACAACGTGGCTACGAGGTCGTGTTGTTTCCGTTCGTCAATTTCCCATCAGGACAAACTCTTAAATATTTGTTGCTACAAGTACTGCAATAAACCTGTTGTTGGTGTAGGAATCCATTCATCAAATTGGTGCCGTTGCTGGGGAGCTAAGCGTCCAATTATTACCTTCCTACTCGCACATAGTTTATTTCCATTTGTTGATATTTATCTTACTGCTTTTGATTATTTGAAAAGAACAAAAAACAATTTACCTTTTGTTAGTAGTCTTATTATTTATTTTAGTTATAGGAAATTCAAAAACATAGGAACTATGGAAAGTAAAAGTCTTGCGGAGTATGGTGCTTCGAGTGTTGATCATTTACATGCTCCTATTGTTCAACCTGCTATTGATGTGGATGGATATGAGATTAATCCTATGTGGATAAATATGCTCATGGAAGTAGATTTTGTAGGAGATCCGGATAATGATTCATATGATCATATTGAAAAATTTACTTCATTGTGTTCTACGGTGAAGGAAAATGGATGGACAAATGACGAGTTGAAGTGATATCTGTTCCAGTTCTCGCTGAAAGGAAAAGCTAAAGATTGGCGAAAATCGCATCCCGTGGAACACTTCAATTCATGGAAAGGTATCTCCGAAGCTTTTATTGGTAAGTATTTATGACAAAAGAAAACTTATGAGCGTAGGTTTCATATCCTGAATTTCAAGCAGAGCAACAATGAGGATTTAATACAAGCTTATAGCAGGTTCTAAAAATTGATGCATGATTGTCCATATCATAATTTACCTGATTGGTTATTGCTGAATCACTTTTATGGAGGCTTAAATCACTCTTCTAAGGATAAGCTAGATATGATGTGTGATGGTGCATTCCTTGGAAAAACTTTGAAAGAAGCTTGTCAACTCTTAAGAGATATACATAATAATTTTCATCAATGCCAATGTGAAATTGTGCATGAAGAAAAACCTCTCCCTATTGATCTAGAGAACTTGGTCAATGAGTTTCTTAAAGATGAAAATAGAAGAGGAAAAATTCCTAATGATGATACCTTAGTTAGAGATGTTCTTTCTAAGGCAGTGTCTTTCATAGCTGATTATTTTAATCATATTAGAACTGCTGCTACTAATGATGGAGAACAACCCTCTACTGGTACTCCCATATATTCCACTTGTTGCATCATTGAAGTAGAAAAGAAGGATAAATCCATGAAGCCTAAAACCAGGAAAAATAAAAATATGAAGCCCCGTGTTGAATATCCCACACATCTGACATCTGTAGATGAAGTGAAGCTGTTTTATGAAGAATATCAGAGAAATGAAAGACACATCAAGAAGAAAGAAGAAAAAGAAATCAAGGAATGGAATAAATTGAAAGCCGCTCTCAAACCTTATCCCCCACCTATTCCTGCTCTTTATTATTCTTCTGACTTTAGTGATGATGAGGACTTAAATTATTCTAGAATTCCTAATAATAGCCCTAAAGAAGTTTTTGATGATTCTAGTAGTGTTTATTTAAATACTCTTTTTAGAGAAATCAATTATGATGAGCCAAAGACGGAACCCTATGTACCTCCCATATCTGTTTGCGATGACTTTTGTTTTACTAATGAGGTGCAGGAAAATCCGGTGGCAATGACCAAGCTACTGGATCTAGAAGGACATTATGAGCTAGACCCACAAAATAGTAATCAAGTTAAATATTCAAAGTTTGATAATAAATATTTAACACCCTCTATGCACGAAGGAAAGAATACATATTTACCACGCTTGGTGCATCCATCCTCACGTGGCAACGAGAACACTTACAAGATACCGATGCACCGTAAGAGGGTACGTCTTAGAGCAAACTATGATATAAATCCTGCGAAAACTTGTTGGAGGTAAGCAAAACGTCTTAGGCGTCTTTCTTAGTTTTGTGTCTTGACTCTAGTTGCATTCATGTTGCATTGGAACTTTTATTCTGTGGATGTCTTTCTATTAGAGTTATCTTGTTGTAGTTTTCAAAAGGTAGAATTTATTGTTACTATGTGTTGCATAACTCGGTTGTACTCAAATCCTGATTTATACATGCTATTGTTGGTCTAAAATTAAAGTTGTTATTTTACTGTCAAAACAAGGTGTTTCGCTAAGTTTGAAAGAATTCTCAAAGGAACAATTTTTTTTTGATGTCTACTGAAGGTTTAACGACCAACTATACGGCGGGAATAAAAATTCCAGCCGTATAGTTTGGCCGTATAGATATCTTTGCCATCGACAAATTTTCTTTCTTAGGTACAGAAGGTTTAACGACCAACTATATGGCGGGAATAGAAATTTCAGCCGTATAGTTCTGATGGCTCAGTGTTGATGTAGAGCTCGTTGGGAACCCAAGAGGAAGGTATGATGAGCACATCAACAAGTTTCCCTCAGTTATGAAACCAAGGTTTAATCGAACCAGTAGGAGCAAGGAAACACCCCAAAGGTGTTGCTAGCTGAGCCTTTGCAGGGCGCACTACCGGTGCTAGTAGCAACGTGGAGACCTGCACAACACAACCACAGAACTCTGTCCCCAACTTGCGATGAGGTTGTTGATACGTCCATTTTGCATCACTATTCTATGTCTTAATTCACTATTATTCATTGATATATTTCATATTGAGAGGTGATACTTATGTTATTTCATCTGTTTTTGCATGGTTGATGACTTTTGGAGCATGGACCATGAAGTCGGGATTCGATGGAAAAGGTCTGTTTGGAGGCAAAATTGAAGATCAGAAAATCCGAGAAAATATACGGAAAATCCTATTTTCCGAAGACTAAGGATGCGGAAGACGGAGTGGAGATGGGCCAGAGGCCCACACCACCCCAGCGCGACCCTAGGCCGCGCCAGCAGGTGGTGTGGCTGCCCTGGCCCACCTCTGGCTCTCTCCTCTGGCGTATATCATCCTCCCAAAACCCTAAGACTCGGGGAGCGACCACAGAAAAATTCCGCTGCCTCTGCGGGGCGAAAAACACCAAGAGAGAAAGATCTCTCCGGCAGATAGATTTCTGCCGGGGGAATTCCTTCCCGGAGAGGGGAGATCGTCGCCATCAACACCACCATCAAGCTGGACTTCATTGGGATCATTATCATCATCACCACCATCACCATCACCATCAGCACCCTCATCACCATCTCCATATTGATGTAACAATTGAGTTGAATCTTGCATTAGTTCATAGGGGAAACTTTCCCGGTGTTGATTACTCTTTGTAGTTGATGCTATTGAGTGAAACATTGAATTATTGTTTATGTTCAGATTGTTATACATCATTATTCCATCTCTGATCATGATCCATATGATGTCTTGTGAGTAGTTCGTTTTGTTCTTGAGGACATGGGAGAAGTCATGTTGTTAGTAGTGGAGTTGTGTTGAGAAAGATTCAATAGTTTGATATTTAAGTTGTGGTGTACTTCTTCTAGTGGTGTCATGTGAACGTCGAATACATGACACTTCACCTATATGGTCCTAGGGGAATGCATTGTGTATTTGGCTACTAATCGTAGGGGTTGCCGGAGTGACAGAAACCTGAACCCCCGTTAGGAAACCATTGCACAAGGGATGTAAGGGTCTTAGAGTTTAAAGCTGTGGTTAGGTCTCTACTTTAATTACTTTCTTGTACTTACGAATGTTTGCAAGGGGTATAATCACAAGTTTGTATTAGTCTTGGATGGGGCGGTACATTAGCACAGGTTCACCCACACAACACTTAGCAAGCTAGAGAAGATTAATCAACTATATGAAGCGAAAGCACTTGATAGTCTTCCCATGTGTCTTCGAGAACGTTTGGTCATCTTAAGTAATACAACCGGCTTGTCCTTTGCTGCATAAAGGATTGGGCCACTTGCTGCATTTATTCCTACTGTCTTTTATTTGCTCGTACTTTGTTTACTTGCTTTATCAAAAACCCCTAAAAATCCGTTTGCTAAGTATTTGCAGAGAATTCCTGATCCATACAACTAGCCAGCACCTTCTGCTCCTCATTGGGTTCGACACTCTTACTTATCGAAAATACTGCGATACACCCCCTATACTTGTGGGTCATCAAGACTATTTTCTGGCACCGTTGCCGGGGAGTGAAGCGCTATTGGAGAGTGGAACTGGTAAAGGAAACTTCTACTGTGAGTATTGTTTATACATTAGTTGCTTTATTTTTGTTATGGATAATTCGCTGAGTTTCTTATTTGGTAATGCTACTACCACTGCTAAGGTAGTAGATAAACCACCACCTGCTGAGAATGATGTTTTCAAAATACCTACAAGAATTATTGATCGTGTTATGGATAACTACTATGTTGGGGATGGAACTGTCCATCCTGGTGATCATTTACTCTTTATACACGAATTATGTGGGTTGTTCAAGTGTGTAGGTGTTACTACAGATCAAGTTAAGAAGAAGTTATTCTCATTATCACTAAAAGGAATAGCTGAGGAATGGTATAAGCTGCTGAAGAATGGTCAAGCTCTGGAATGGGAGGAAATAGTGCCTCTCTTTTATTCAAAGTTTTATCCTCCTAGTGAGATTCATAAAGATCGGAATCAAATATACAACTTTTGGCCTCTTGATGGAGAGAGTACAACTCAAGCTTGGGGGATATTGAAGTTACTAATGCTCAAATGTCCCATTCATGAGCTCCCCAACAATATTATTATCAATAACTTTTGTGCAAGGCTCCCTCTACATGATAAAGATTTATTGGATGCTTCTTGTGTTGGATCATTCACTCGCATGAAAGGAGAAGCTAAATGGGATCTTCTGGACCGTATTCAAGATAATGCTGAAGCTTGGGAGAATGACAAATGTAGAAAGTCAGGTATAAATTATGATTATGAATGCATTGAATCTTTTATGGGAACTGATGACTTTCAAAATATTAAAAAAATACTTATGGTCTAGACTCTCAAGCTATTGCTTCTTATTTTAAGGATTTTTCTTCCTATATTGAAGTGCCTAAAAAGAAGTGGAATAAGTATCATGAACCTTATAAATATATTGCTAAGAGTGTTCCTGCAAGAAATACTGAAGTTTATACTGCTAATCATGTTTTACCTGAACCTTATATTGAGAAAATACCTTTTCCAGTTAAGGTAAAGGAACATTCTATGATAGCTAGTATGGTTAATGAATGTACAAGTGAAGCTGTTGAACCTGATAAACAAATGGTTGATGAACCTATAATAGCAAATGTGAAAGACTTTGTCACTAAGTATGAAGAAGAGGGACACACTATCCTTTGTAAGGATACCTCTAATATTGTTTCACAAAGTAGTGTTATGAGAGCTAGTATTCCTGTGTTTTCTGTTAGAATAAGTGATCATTGCTATGATGGTACTTGTGATAGCTATATTGTTAAGTTTATGCATGATACTAAAAGTTACTATGAGAGAGGGAAAAGTGTTCGTATGCATCTCAATAATATCAAGTTTCCTCGTTTCATGCTGAAAGTTTTTATGTTGCACTTCTTTTGCCTTCTTATGCAAGTTGCCTCTGGTTTCAACAACTTGTTTGTTTGCAAAATTCCCTTGCATAGGAAGTGGGTTAGACTTAAATGTGTGTATTTTTGCTTCCTAATGCTCTCTTTCACTTCAATTCATATTCCTATGTGAGCATCTTCAAAATTATAATGCCCATCTTAGTGGCTTTAAAGAAAGAGCTTTTTGGGAGACAACCCAATTTGTTTTTGCTTTCAGTTTGTTTTTTGTTTCTTTGAGTCTTGGAAGTTATTACTTCGGTAATAACCGCTCCTTACCCGTTTTGTTTGGTTTTTGTGTCAAGATCAACCTCTAATGAGAGAGAAGTAATATTTGGGGAAGTTGCTGTCCCAAAACAGATTTTTGTGCTTCACCGTAAAAATTCGTGAGAGATCTGTGTATGTCGGATTGAGCTGTAATTGTTTGTGCTTCTGCCCCAGGTTGTTATTTAACTTTCATTAGTTTTGCACTTTTTGATTTGAGCAACAGAAGATTTTCGAAAAATTGATCTTTACCTGCTGGTCTGTTTTGACAGATTTAGCCAATCTTGCATTTGCCTCTTTATTCGTTTTCCTTTTTGAATTCTTTTTGGGTTTTCGGAAGGAGTTGCTACAGTAGATTATGTTTTGATGGTTTTCAGTTGAAGTTGGACTCAAAAGGTTTTATCACTTCACTTATACTAATGTTGCTAATGAGAATTGTGTGAAAGAAATTTCCAGGAAGTGGAGACAATGGTGTAATAAGGAAGAGAAGGGTTTTATGACTCAAGTAATAAGTGTATGAAGATGAAGATATTGATGATATTCAAGTGGTGACTCCGAAAGAATCTACTAGATACCAAATTCAGAGACCTGCAGAATCTGTTTTCAAATAGGTAACAGTTCTGGTAAGAAAAGTTCCGCGAAAATACTATCCAACTATATTTTTGTAGTTTTCAGTCAATAAGGAAATCTCTGAGCGAAAAGGGCGGAAGCGGGCAGGGTGGCTCACACCACCTGTCATGGCCCTCCTGGCCGCGCCACCAGGTGGTGAGTCCACCCCGGACTCCGCCTCTGACTCATTTTCTCCCAGTACCTTCCTTCTGATATGAAACTTCGTAATATATACCCCCGGATCCCCCGAGGTTCGTATATCGTATTTTCGTCATGTTTTTGTTTCGATCTTTTTCTGCCAGGACATACTCTTTGAAGGCTTAGAAGCACAATGGTGTCTGCCAAGGATAAAGGGAAGGAGCCCATGGAGGAAGACCTCCAAGACCCCGGGAAGGATAAGGAGATCAAGAGTGGAGGTGAAGAGGAGCAAGGCCAACATCCGCATACCGGCACTACCATTGCAAGCATTGGAGTGGTGACGAAACCTGCCAGGGTTAGAAGGACTGCGCGGATGCAGACTGGGGGGAAAGCTCCCCGTCATAGTTTGGCTCCACGGTCACTTCCTCCACACACCAAGAATCCCTTCCATACCTTTATCCATAACCATGCAGGAAAAGTAGACTCCAAGAGGGAAGAATGGAAAAAGAATCAGAAGAGCTGGGATCCACAAACTGAAATGATCATGAGCCGTATTGAGCACAACTTGGAGTTGATTACTCTCACCTTCAAGATTGAGGACTTGGGGAAACTAATCAGAGAGCTCATCGAGAGGATACCACCACCACCTAAGGAGTAATTCGTCATCAGGTTTGGCATCCCCTTGGTTTGTTCCAAGCTTGGGGGAGTGCCGCGGTATCACATCACTATCTTCTGTCTTTTTACCTTTTTAGTAGAGTCATATCATGAATAGAGGAGTTATTATGTAGGATGGTTTGCATTATGGAAGTGTCCCCTCTCTCGTTAGATATGTATCCCTTGGTGTGAGTTGCCGTTATGGAATATTAATGATAAGTTCTATCATTTACTCTTTTGCATAGCTTATATTAGTTTTCAATTCGTGGTTATATGATTGATCTTGTTGTTAGTATTGGTATCACTTTGGGATCATTGAGTTAATTTAGTTGGTTTTGGCAAACCTGGCTCGGTCAGCAGCAACACTATTTTTGAGAGTTGAATGAAAAAGATAGAAGTACTCTAAAGAAAAATAATTTCATCATCTTTGTTTCTTGATTTGCTCATGAGTCCAGTATTCTCTAGTTAAGATCTTTTGTGCTTCCAAGGAAGATTGCATGTTTGCCTTTATCACTTGTATGTTTGTTTGTTTCCTTCAACTCTTATACTTGCTACCCAGCCTTGCTAGCCAAAAACCTGTACTGAGAGGGTATTCTTCTCGTGCATCCACCTCCTTAAAACCAAAACCTTTGCCATTTGTGTCCACCATACCTACCTAGTAGCATTATTGCTATTCCAAGTAAATTCTTGTTTTATCTACCTCCCAAATTAAACTTGTTATGTGAAAATTAGTGATTAAAGCTCTCACGAACTTGATGGCACACTTTACTTTCTTGCACTTAATAAACTTGAACCATTGTGCTCACCTATGTTGCGTATATGCTTGCGCTTTGTGAGTTGTGAATTAGCAGAACCATGCTGTCATGGGGAACGCTTTCAACATTGCACTGGTACTTTGTACCTAGTTGATATCATGTTATTTTGTCTATGGATGTCGTCGGTGTGAAATGAAAGGGGAGTTGTAAGTCCATGGAGTTATGCATGTGTGTTAGAGAAACGCCTGGGCCGCTGGTCTAATCCATGCTGACATGGTGGAAACCTGCATCGTAACCATAACGATTATCTATGAAGCATTCTTCTTAAAAAAAGGAGATAGAGATAGAGAAAAAGAGAAAAAAAGAGATATTATGAAAAGAGGAAAGAGAAAAAAAGCACCATATTCCCATGATAAATAAGAATATTGTTGAGATGCTTGTTGTCTGCTTGCCTTGTCATTTTGATATGGGGATTCTTCCGTATCATCGAGCAAGGGGTACCCCGTTGGCGGTTCTCTATGATACACATATGCTAACGATGACAAGAACTTACCGGTGACTAAACTTGAGTAGCATGAGGAGCGACCCTCGTATTCAAGGGACATGAGATTCTCAACTTACAACTTGTCAATGCACATCCTCATATTTGATCATTTTAACCTTAATCACCTAAAGATGCCTATGATAGGGGCAATGAGAGCTGAAAGCTAGTAAGTATCATAATTTTTGGGAGCTCTTTATGAGACTTGCAATCCCTGCTTCCCTCTTTGAAGGGCCTTTCTTTTACTTTGTAGTTGAGTCAGTAACCTACTCCCTTCTATCTCAGCAAATATTTTGAGTTGTTGTGTTTCATTCATTCAGATGATGATTTATTCAATCATGTTTCTTATGTTCCTTGTTTAGGACATTGCTCTTATCTTGATGTTTACTACTTTGAAAGCTATCTTTGAAAACCAGTTATTTGTGAACTCCAGCAAATTATCAACTATTCTTCGACCAAGAGCTAAGTTTGCCATTACCAATTATGATTCACTTTATGTATCTTTATTGTGTTTCCTTTACTCATTGCAAGTTGAGTTATATAATAGTGAGTTGTCTTCTATTATGATCTATGCACTTGATGGATGTGATGCTTCTTGTCCGTATTCTTTTATCGACTCTTCACTCCATAAACCCGAGGCCATGTTTATTGAGCTCAGTTTCGCTTAGGGACAAGCAAAGTCTAAGCTTGGGGGGAGTTGATACGTCCATTTTGCATCACTATTCTATGTCTTAATTCACTATTATTCATTGATATATTTCATATTGAGAGGTGATACTTATGTTATTTCATCTGTTTTTGCATGGTTGATGACTTTTGGAGCATGGACCGATGCAGTCAGGATTCTGATGGAAAAGGTGCTGTTTGGAGGCAAAATTCACGAAGATCAGAAAATCTGGGAAAATATACGGAAAATCCTATTTTTCCAGAAGACTAAGGATGCCAGAATACGGAGTGAAGATGGGCCACAGGGGGCCCACACCACCCCTTGGCGCGGACAACCCTAGGCCGCGCCAGCAGGTGGTGTGGCCGCCCTGGCCCACCTCTGGCTCTCTCCTCTGGCGTATATCATCCTCCCGAAACCCTAAGACTCGGGGAGCGACCACAGAAATATTCCGCCACTTCTGCGGGGCAGAAAACACTGAGAGACAAAGATCTCTCCGGCAGACAGATTTCTGCCGGGGGAATTCCTTCTCGGAGAGGGGAGATCGTCGCCATCAACACCACCATCAAGCTGGACTTCATTGGGATCATCATCATCACCACCATCATCATCACCATCAGCACCCTCATCACCATCTCCATATTGCTGTAACAATTGAGTTGAATCTTGCATTAGTTCATAGGGGAAACTTTCCCGGTGTTGATTACTCTTTGTAGTTGATGCTACTGAGTGAACCATTGAATTATTGTTTATGTTCAGATTGTTATACATCATTATTCCATCTCTGATCATGATCCATATGATGTCTTGTGAGTAGTTCATTTTGTTCTTGAGGACATGGGAGAAGTCATGTTGTTAGTAGTGGAGTTGTGTTGAGAAAGATTCAATAGTTTGATATTTAAGTTGTAGTGTACTTCTTCTAGTGGTGTCATGTGAACGTCGACTACATGACACTTCACCTATATGGGCCTAGGGGAATGCATTGTGTATTTGGCTACTAATCGTAGGGGTTGCGGATGTGAAACCTGAACCCCCGTTAGGAAACCATTGCACAAGGGACGTAAGGGTCTTAGAGTTTAAAGATGTGGTTAGGTCTCTACCTTAATTACTTTCTTGTACTTACGAATGTTTGCAAGGGGTATAATCACAAGTATGTATTAGTCTTGGATGGTGCGGTACATTAGCACAGGTTCACCCACACAACACTTAGCAAGCTAGAGAAGATTAATCAAATATATGAAGCGAAAGCACTTGACAGTCTTCCCATGTGTCCTCGAGAACGTTTGGTCATCTTAAGTAATACAGCCGGCTTGTCCTTTGCTGCATAAAGGATTGGGCCACTTGCTGCATTTATTCCTACTGTCTTTTATTTGCTCGTACTTTATTTACTTTATTTATCAAAAACCCCTAAAAATCCGTTTGCTAAGTATTTGTAGAGAATTCCTGATCCATACCACTAGCCAGCACCTTCTGCTCCTCGTTGGGTTCGACACTCTTACTTATCGAAAATACTGCGATACACCCCCTATACTTGTGGGTCATCAGTTGTCAATCTCACTGTGTTTTGCTGAAAACAAAGGATTAATTGTATCGAATGGAAAGAAGTAATAGTTTGTAGAAAGTAAACACAAAGCAGTAAACAGTTTGTAGATTGTATGTAAAGAAAAAGGACCGGGATCCATAGTTCACTAGAGGTGGCTCTCCTTAAGATAGATAACATGCTGGGTGAACAAATTACAGCGGGGCAATTGACAAACATCGAGAATGCAATACATGCATATACTAATCATCTTGACTCCTTTGAAACTTGATTGGGCATTACAACATTATACATAGACCGCCATCCAACTGCATCTATGACTAATAATCCACCTTCAGGTTATCATAGAACCCTCCGATTAAGTTGCAAGCAACAGATTATTGCTTTACGAATTGCATGAAAGTAAACAATATGATTGTTCTATGAACAAAGGATTGTTGTTTTCTCCCTAGTATCAACAGCACATCTAGTACCTTAGATATTTCTGTCACTTTCCCAGATTACTAGAGGCATGAACCCACTATCGAGCATAAATACTAACTCTTGGAGTTGCTAGCATCGACTTCCCCAGATTACTAGAGGCTTGCATGATGATGAAGAAGGCCTCCAGGGTGAATTCCCCTCTCAGGGTGCCGGGAAGAGCTTCAGATCCCTCCCTATCTAGGGATGGAGATGACGGAGGCTATAGACTCTTTCGTGGATTTTTGATCGGGTACCTAGGGTTTTCGTCCCGAGGGCATCTTATAGGCGGAAGGAGAGGCTGAGGGGGTCCTAGGGTCGGCCAGACCACCCCCTGGCATGGGCCAGGCTGGTCCGCGTGGCCAGGTGGTGTGGTGGCCCCCTGGCCCCTTCCGTCTCGTATTCTGGCATCTGATAACTTCCGGAAAAATAGGCACTTTGGCTTTTGTCCCATCTAATTCCGAGAATATTCATTTTCTGACTTTCCTGGAACCAAAAACAGCAGAAAACATGCAGCTGGCACTGTGGCTCTTGTTAATAGGTTAGTCCAAGAAATCATATGAAAAGTACTGCAAAGTGTGGATAAAACACAAGAAAGTGGATAAAACCAAGCATGGAACCATCAAAAATTATAGATACATTTGCAATGTATCAAGTTCCGGCCATATAGATATCGATGCCTTCATCAAAATTTGTTTCCAAGGTACAATAAGTTTAACGACCAACTATACCACGGGACCTTTTTGGTCCGTCCGTATAGTTGCACCCGTATAGATGGGAAAACCCCTCAAACGCCAACTAGAAGGTAACCATTTTTCAAAATTTTATTCTTTCTTCTTCTTTATTCTTATAAAAACCTCGAAACACCACCTGGGAGCTTCTCCCATGATCTAGAGAAGCCAAGCATATGTAAGCAATAAAATTCTACCTTAGAAACCTCCTAGACTGTAATTCTCTATAGAAGTTCGTGTTTTCTTTTTACTTTATTTTTGTCGGTTGGGTGAACAAACTTCATTCGTACACCAAAATGATGTCTTTTTATTTTGTGTGTTATTTTCACAGGAATTTGAACCTTGTGTGATGACATGTACGCTAGTGCCGACCGTGCAAACACTCACATGAGCCACTTGGTTGCTTCAATTCAATGCTTCGACAATCAGTTTTCCAAGAAGGTTCGCAAGGAAGGCAGGAACTAGGCTATATCAAGAAATATATGTTAAAGAAAAGGTTCTTTGTCCATCAAAAGAGAGGTTAATTGTACCTCAACGCTAAAGTGTGTCATCCTTGTTTTCAACTAAGCTTGGGGAGGTAACCACTTATCACACTCTCTTTTGGAAACTATATTTTCTTTTCTTTTGGTGATATACTCAAGTTTGGTCCTTGCAAAGTTCTAAGCTTGGGGAGGTTACTTCTGCATGTGTAGAGTCTTGTGCAATGTTTGTATTTGATGAAGGTTTAATGCAATCATGTATCCTGCTATTTTTGAATGCTTGTTTAAGTGAGTCTAGTTCTGTATTCATATTGGGATACACTTGCTCATGATAGGCACCATAGGAGTTGACTTAGAGCTTGCATGCATCTTGCCAAATTGTTATCAAGCTTGTGACACTATTTGTGATCCTCCAGAAAACATTGCCACAATCTCTACACTTGGAAACTATGAATACTCGATGAAGATCTTTTGAAATTTGTTGGTTGTCACTAATAGCTTTGTCTTAAATAAATAAGTTATGCTCGACCCCATAGTGTCAAAACAATAGACTTGATAGTTTTCTTACGGAAGGAGTTGCCAATTGGAAATGATATTTCGAAGTTTTGAGTTCTATGCTAAATAAGCTGTTGTTTATTTGTCTTAAGAGTTTAGACTTAAAGATCTCAACACCATAGATGTGATGATTGACTTGATAAGTTCTCTTTGAAAGGATTTGTTTGAATAAACTAATATTTAGCGGTAATTGAGATGCATGCCAAATCTTGACCTATTGATTAAAGTATGATATTTCTTTATGCGTGTGTGCACGACTGTCGCACAAAATGGGATGCTAACAACTCCGCTAGCATTTGAACAGTCCAAATAGAGGAAACTCTTGGAGTTTGGCTATGAGTTGCCCAACATATGCAGCAAAAATGCTATATTTGGGTATGCATTGGTATTATCATGGGCCTGTGATCAAAGCAAAAGAGGGAATACTCCTCTGACTGTTATGAGAAATCATTATACCGAAAAGGGAAACCTTGGTAATGGTCACGAGTATCCATTCTTAGCCTGCACAGTCAAATTAAACACACTAAGTTTTGGCATGATCTCATTACTGATGAACAGAAGTTTTAGAAAGACAAAGAATAGAAAATAAGTGTTTGATAGCCATGATTCATTGATGTGGATGACCAAAAGAGACACTCTAATGCTATGCTTCTTTTGACATGTTCTCACATTTCCTTTTGGCATAAATCTTGTTACTAAGAGATAAACTTTCTGAAACTCAATAACTGATGTTTGCACTTGAGAGCCTTAACTAGATGACATGATTGGGTAGAATCAATAAACTTTATTCCTATTTATGCTTGACATCTATTTGTGACTAAGTGTTGCATCATAAAAAATAATGATATGAAAAGTTATACAAAAGGTGCAATAAGAGGATCACAAGTTTATCTGCAAGTTAGATTCTGTCAATACCCGGATTTTTAATCCCAGATGCCTGTTATGCCATACCTCGCAATCCAAGGATTACCATTTTTGTGAGACATAACAAATTGATATCACAGTACATCATCCATTACAAACCATAATAAGGTCTTACAAATAAAGGATCTCATGATCCAGTCTTAATACAATCAAAGTAGCGGAAATAAACATAATAGGGGCTCCATCTTCAGGGTCACGGGCAATGCTGACGATGGGAGATGATCCTAGTTGTCATAGACCTCCTGCTGTCCATCATCCTGGTAGTCCTCCTCATAGTCTGGCCACGGGAATAGCCAGGGACAAAGCCATGAGTACTCTTTAAGTACTCGCAAACTATCACTAACAAGTAAGGTAGTTCTAGTAGGAATCTTAAGCTCTAGGTTTATTTGCAAAAACACAGATTTATCTAAAGCTGAGTTTAGAAGTAAAGAAAACTAAGTTAAGGTTCTAAATCACTTAAGTGGGAACCTAGCTTTCATGTTCACAACCCTGTTGTGGTCAAGTCAAAGTCATAGTTCAGTTCACAAGTCATTTTGAAAAGATCTGACGACAGGACAGTATGGACACTCCAACTGTCCATGACCGCGGACGCGGCTATTTGAATAGTTTGACACTCTGTAGAGGTGGTACACTTTCACCAAAAAATTCGATACATCCGTCAGGGATAACCCTGAATCAGCATACTTAGTATGCGGATAATCAATCATAACCTTTCAATTACACACTCTAGTATAGGCACCTCCCCTATGAGCTTGGCCTCCCAGCCATGGCCATCTGCCATCCTGGGCACTACATAGGTGGACATTCACACTCACGAGGTAGCCTCAGCTCAACCTCTTCCGTGAGGGAACCCATACTAAGGAATAAAACTTCTAGCTAAGCCCTACCCAATTCGGGTATTCTGGTTGTACGGTAAAATTGGAATGGTACCGCATCCAAACCCAACCATCAGTTTTTACAGAGGGCTAAGGCTCATGCCTCAACATTTTCATCATCAAATCCTTTTGTGTTTCTCAACACATGTCAAAACATTTCAATAGAATGAATCATCATTTCCAAGGTTTTCATAATCATTTTCACCAAGTATTCCCATCTAAAGTGATCAACTTTTTTGCTTAGTACTAGCCACTAAAGTTGAGGGTAATCACTAATGAGGGGTGCTAATCTCCAATCTCATGCCTTGTAATGACATCTAAGTATAACTACTTAGGCCTAGTTTTATACTCTTTATGGTATCTATCCTATTTTTCCAATACTCACAAAGTACTAACTAAAAGTAAAGAACTTTGGTAAAGTAAAAGAATAAAGCTTGCAAGTAAAACTTGGGATTGGTATAATCAAGTTGCATAACCAAGCGTGCCAAATGCATCTTGCATAGGTTATCTTGCAAGGATGACTTGCATAGGTATGAGACTTGCAAGTGTTAGCTTGCCTTGAGTAGTGTGCAGTGGTTGAAGTTTTCTTCTTCTTCTTCTTCTTCTTCTTCTTCTTCTTCTTCTTGGTAGTACTCCTCCTCCTCGTATCCCGGGTCGGTACTATCGTCTATAAATGAATACGAGGTACACGATCACCAAACAATACTTAACTATTTCTATTTATCACACTAAGGCTCACACTAGATGATCTAGCATCATCACAATCATCAAATGAAATAAAGACTTAATCTTGTTTATCTTATTTTAGAAAAGTAATTTCTACTCATTGAAAATACTTAAGATTTAATATTATCCAATTAAAATATGGTATCATGTTGACACATGTCCTCACCACATATTCTAATACTTGGGAATGTGATTTAAAGTGTTGGTCATATTTTATAAAGTTTAAGATTATCATTTAATAGATTTAAAGTGACTAGAAATGCCTAAATAGCATTCTTTTGGTACTAGTCCAATGTCACTGCATGCAAACCTAAATATTTTTACATATTCAGATAGATCTGATCAAATGTGATTTTTGAGAGTTGGAATCAACTCAAAAGCATTTATGGTTGATTTTTGACAAATGTTTGAATTTGAAAAAGTATCTGTCTTGTTATTTTTACTATAGGTGATCTCTAACTCCAAATGATTTGAATCCAACGGTCTTGGATAGATAATTTAAATATCTTTCTAACAAAATTGGAATCATGTAATTTGGTTCAATAAATCTCTTTGAATTGATTTTTGAATCTACTGACATAATGTGGTTTTAACTAAATTGGAAAATAACTATTGAATTCATAGGCCTGCGTGAGAAACTAAACGGGCCGGCCCAATATGCACAGCGTAGCACAGCGGGCTGCTGACAGGGGGTACCACTAGTCAGCGACTCCATCTAACCAAAACAGTATCGTGCAATCTAGGCCCTACGATTAGAAAGCGATCCAACGACTGAGGTTCATCGTCGACGACGAACAACTCCGGTGAGGTCTAAACCCTAACGCGGCGGTGGGGGTCGTGTGAGGCTCACCAAGGCTCCAGCTAGGGTCGACGATGGGGGCGACCAACATGGTCGACAACGGCGGTTCGAACGGTGGTCACAGCAGCTCCTGGCATGGCTCCAATCGACGACACCCTTCTCCTTCTGCAGCGGTGGGCTCCGGCCAAATTCCGGTGATGTAGAGCTTGCCTTGCTCCGGGAAAGGGTGTGGGAGGTGTGCTGAGGAGTGGGTAGTGAGGTGGTGTGGAGAATTGAGGTGGAGAGGCCTCTATTTATACACCGACGAGGGGACCGAACGGGATGGGCTGGCTTCTCCGGCGACGGTGGTACAACGTGCTATCGACATGGCTGTGGGTAGGGGCGGTGCGGTTCTCCCTGGCAGTCATCACGGGCGTAGTGGCATGGCACGGGGTGGTCTAGGTTGGTCAGGCGCGTGCGATGCTTTGCACGGAACCGGCGGTGTTCGAGACGGTGCACGGGGGCTACGAGTCGCGCGACGGTGAACGGGGGTGTCTAGGAGCTAGCTGTGATCATGGAGAGTTAGTGCACGTCAGGAGAGGGCGAGGCAAGGGCGAGGCGTGGCACGTGCGAGCTGGTCAGCTATGGTGCTCTGGCGCGCTCTCGGCACGGCACAGAGACACTGGGCGTGGCACTGTTGGGGTGGTCCAGGGCCTGGCTGTGATTGAGGGCTGGACAGGGGGTGGCGATGGACGGTCGCCTGTCTCCTGGTCGTCGTGGGAGCGGGCGGCGTGGTCCGTGGTGCTCTATCTATGGTCGGCCGGCGCGGCTGGCTTCGAGCGGCGCTCCACTGGTGCAACGGCAAAGGGGGCTGCGTGTCTGGTGCTGCTAGAGACTCGGGGAGACAAGGGGAGTGCAATGGGGGCAATTGGTCTAGTGATCAATGCTCCAAACAGTGAAGTTAGGCAGAGTTGGATTTGTGTCTGCAAGGTGTTTGATTAAATGGCTGAAAGAATTTGAATTTGAAATTTTTGAATGAATTTTGGTGAGTGATCTAAACTTATGCTTGAGTGTCTATGGTTGCTTGGATAAGTGAAGTGGAATTGGTTTGAGTGGTTTTTGCAAAATGGTGATCTTACCATATGAACTTGATTCAAATTTGAACTGTCCATTAAATATATTTGAAAATAGTTTCTGTGGGTTTGGGTTCACTTTTACTTGGTCTAGCAAGGGGTGAAAAGAAGTGGAAATGTTTCTGTTAGAAATTCTTTTCTAGGAACACTCAAAGTGACCTAGTGGTTAACTTTGGTCAAAAAGACCATTAGCTTATTTAATTCATATTTGATTTCTTTTTCTTTTGATTTCGTTTGTAATTGGCCTAGATTATGTAGCATTCATTTTTAAACCATTTCTCATCATTTGTAGCAATCAAACATGGCAATTTCACGCAATCATACACTAATGCAAATCACACATGCACTCATATAGATTTTTGGAATAAAAGTTTTTGTTAACCCTAAATTTGGGTGATTAGAACTTGATAATCTCGATTAATGTTTTTGGGGTATTACAGATTCATTGTTGACATGGAGCATATAAGTTTTGATGAATCTTTAGTGGTCATTATAACTAAGCTTGTGTTGCCTTGTATGAATACATGTTTTCTCTCTTCGAGCTTGTAGAAGAAATAAGGATGCAAGGCATTGATTTCCAATGATAAGCTATTTCACAACCATTAATTTATTATTGACCCTTCATGCTCGAGGACGAGAAAGGTCTACCTTGGGGAAGTTGATGGTTCTGAAATACCACCTCTTTTAGCCATATAAAATGTGCCATTGATATCTCATATCATGTTTCTTCCAGCTATAGCTATGCCTTATATGCATGACTTCTAGTTCTCATTTACTTTCATATGAGCTTTGCACATTTAGTAGTTTAGGTAGAATTTTATCACTATCCTTGTCTATGACATGTCTGTAGGTGTTGATGATGATTATGGATAAAACAAAGGCAAAAGGAGAAAAGATAGTATAGTATTGAGGAGCTACATGGACCAGACTTAGCCATTTGGGTGTTTGAAAAAGTGAATTTTCCCAACTTCTCAAAATAAATATTCAAGACCACTAGATTTTAGCCCTCATCGATATGAATCCAATAAGCCCAAGAACAACGAAATCGGAGTTTGTATGAAGAAATGGCGACAAAAATACTAAAGGATTTGCAAGTTCAACGACCACCTATACGGTCGGAACTAAAAGTTCCAGCCATATAGTTTGGTAAAAAAGGTCGCAAATAATGGGATTTCGCCTGGGAGAAGCTCCAGAACCTTTCCTAAGTCATATGACGGTATTAGGGTAACCCTAGGCCACCCCCAAGGGCTATATAAAGGAGGGAGGACCCAAGAGAGAGCCACCAAACCATAGCCCTTCAAGGGCGGAGCGCTGCCGCCGCCGCCACCCATCTGATCTCCACAGCAGCGGAGCTCTGCCTCAACCACACTTCCGAGATCTAGATCTCCCTCAACACCATCACCATCAAGGCATCCAAGCAAGAAGAAGATGAGGAGAAGGAAGACATCACCACCACCACGCATCAATCTCCATCTCGATCATCATCTCCATCTCCCTCTCTCTCTCTTGTGTTTAGTAATTGTAAGATTGAACATGGTTGTGACATCATTATATATTTATATATGTTTTGCTGTTCATCCATGTGTGAGTGATTGATTCAATTCTAGGTTGAGGTATGATCTGGTGCGCTAAGTTAGAATTTATTGTGATCTAAGATGAGTTTATGTGATCCTTTGGTCCGAAAGTGCCATTTGCCTCGCGTTGACGCGCGAGAATCATGCATAGTGCATACAAAGTGACAGCCTGGTAATCAAATGGGGAACATTTATTTGTCTGAGAAATCTCTTATAGATCACACATATATTTGCCCATCTAGTACTAGTGAGACTGAAGCCTAGAAGCCCTCTCTCATTCCATTTAATCCTATAACTATAATCTATTTAATTTAGTTCATATTCCTGTTTACTTTCCGCCTTAGTTTATTTTATTCTTGTTAAAAGTTCTTTGTTATTAGATATTTTAAACCTCTCTCAATTATCGCTGTTCTAGTAACTTATAGAATAGGCTATTTCCAAACCACGGTTTGGGTGCGAAACATGGCCGCAGTGACAACGTAGCTGCGGGGTCGTGTTGTTTCCGTTCGTCGATCTCCCATCGGGACAAACTCTTAAATATTTGCTACTACAAGTACTGCAATAACCCTGTTGTTGGTGCATGAATCTAGTCATCAAACAGCAGCTTATATCCCCACGAAAACTCGACGCGAATGAACAAACGCACCTGCTTTGACATAGCACGACTGACCAGGTAATGCGGCAGCACCGCCAGGTAAGACGTAATGTCCTCAAACGCGACATCGCCCGGCTTAGAAGAGCTCGACACATCAAGCTCTACTATCACGGTGCCGGTCCTCCTCCCGCCATCCGTCCAGGAGAGCAGCAGCATGCATTCCACCCACATCCTCACACTATACACCGGTAAGTTGCACTTCGCGGCCCTAACCAGGCTGCAGACATGAGGGGGGCCGTGCCTACCATGCCAATCGTCAGGACGAACATGGCGCCGTCCTGCTCCCTGACGATGATGAGCCAGGGGGACGCCTTGCCCGACAGCAACACCAGCTCCTAGAACACTTTGGTGTGGCATACTGGATCATGTGCACTTGGATCGAGTGGACCACTTCGAGGTGGGTGACGAGCGCTGGCAGCGGGGTGGTGAAGTCGTAGCCGGTCTCCATCCAAGTGCAAGGAGCATATCGACACATGATTTCGTGCTCATGGAGTTCGTAGTAGGGAAGCAAACTACTATTGCCTTTGTGGGCGCACTCGACCCTAGCCACTGATAGGACGGCATCCATGGCGGGCTCGTGTGTGAATCCACCGCTACGGTGCTCGCACTTTTGGCAGGAGGTGATCTTGCGGATGCAACAGTGGGAGACTAGATGAATATCAACGCACTATAGAAATGGAAGTTCAAAAAATAAAATAGTTGCATGGACGAACCGACAACAGAAAAATCAATGGATTGTGAGGGAGAAATAGAGAGACCTTGTAGACCCGCATGGGCTTGAGGGGCTGGGAGCAGGTGGAACAGTTGAGAATGGTGGCTTGCATGTTCAGAGTGACCGTCCCAAGCATTGCGATTTGGGTGGGGGAAATGGGGACTCTCTAATCCAGCCTCCAACCGTGCCCTTCGTTTATGCCACCGCTGATAATCAATGAAGCTCTACCTGATTGCGCCTTTCCTTTCTGTAGTAGGGTCCTTTTTTGTATAGTTTGAGGCCTTATCTACAAATTCCTAGTTTAGTTGGCAAGATGAGCGACCTCTTTGTATTTTTGCTCCATCCTTTTATTCATAACTTGCACGTGCCTTGCACGTGAGACTCACATAATAATAAAGTATGACATATCATGACTATATAAAATTATGCTCTGTAATAGGTAAAGCTCAAAAAAATATGAAAGAGACACGTCTATAAAGTAACGATGTATATTTGGTTCTTGTGCTTTATATCATGTAGAAATAAACATTTATTAGCTACCCAATACTTGAAAATTTTGAGACCATGATCTAGAGAAATGATGGAGGAGATTCTAGAATGATTGAGAAGTGTGTTTTCAGGTTTGCAGATAGTCATTCTGCTAAACACTACTAATAGAATCTTCTAGATCCTAGACTAGAAAAGAAGATCGTACGGTTGGTAATGTTGGGATTTGCGAGTCTTGATCCAACATTGAATATTCAATGTTATGCGTACATTTTATTACGGTAAGATTTGATGCAACTCCACAACTAAAAACTAAATGTACGCGTGATGTTCTATGCGATCTTATTCGAGAATAAAAATCAAATATGAGGATTGGGAGATAAATTTTCGGATCATGCTAGATTTTATCTCATAGAAAAAACATGACTCACACGATGGGGGTCTGCTTTCTCTCTAATGCTAGGCTTCATATGTAGTAGTACCACCAGACTAGTACTCTTTGAACTATAATCATGCGCGAAAGCACTACGCGTACCTGATGGGTGTTGCGAAGCTTTCTAAGAGGGGACGTGTAGAGAAGAGAGGGAAGATCAGGGATCTATGATGATTTTCCTTCAAGTTTGGCAGCAAGGACATAATTATAGTGATTGTAAGGATGAATAGTGATGAATTTTGTGTGCATAGACATTGCAAGAAGTTGAATTTTTCAAACCTGATGGTGGTTTTTCTATATTCAAATCTTTTGTACCTTAAACGATTCTGGAACCTATAACACACTCGTCGTGCAAATTTGATATATATAATTTTGGTAGATCAACATGAAGTAGTTCCAGTCGGAGAAAATAGCTACTAGACAGATTGGAAATTCATGTTATTACTTGAAAATAGCCCATAAACATGGTCTGCTATGTGCGAATAATGGGGTATTACCATTCTAGGCTTTATTCTTCGTGTACTAACTTAACAAATAAACATTGTCTATCACTTACAAAATTGAAAACTACTTTTTGTTCGTGAAAGTTAGAAACTATGACTGTGAACACATTCTACCATACAAACATGCGCTCATCTACTAAATATGGGCACACTATTCGTCTAGTGCAATGCAGATATAGCAATGACCCTAGTCACTTGATTTGGAAGTTAAGCATCTTCACAACATGGTAGTACATATTGCGAAGCAATGTTTTCGAAAGTAATCAAACCTCATACTTATCACAACTAGTACGCTCAAGAGAACATGAAGCACAAGTTATACATTATTTTGATTTTTCTTTATTTTTATTGATAGAACTTGATCATTTCAAACCTCTAGTTGTTTTTATAGATTGACTAGTCTAGTAAATTAAAGCAATTTTACGCGAAATTAGAGAGCTAGCAACCTATCATGCAGTCATAGTTAAAATTTGATCTGATTTTGATAAATCAACAAGTAGTTTAAGTGGTTGGAATTAGCTAGAAAAGTCAAAAGTTCATGTAATTGTAGAATTTCCCATAAAACATGCTCCACTTTTGTGTAGAAATGGAAGGCTAGTATATACCTTTATTAGCCTTAATTATTCTCCGTGTACTTTGCTAAATAATCTACAAATGTAAAGATTGTTTACCATATCTTGCCCAGATGCGCATTTACCGAATACGAGCATTATTATCACATAAGCATGGCCATTTGTTTTGAAACCCAAGCATGTTTGTACATGCTATGCCATATTGCAAAGAAATACTCTCAAGAGTTATCCAAACTAAATCTTTTCATTATTTTGCATAGTAGGTGGTGATTCGTGCAAGAGGATGTCGTGCGCAAGTACTATAATTTTTTTTCTTGTTTTTTAAACTCACCGGAATTTGTCGGCCAACATGTAAATTCTTTGCAAGTTGAATCTTTCAAACCACCTAGTGTTTGTCGATATTTTATTGACTAACTTGGGTCCCATAAAACGATTTCGTGGATCTAGCTCAACATGTGAGGGTGGTCCAATAGGGCAATATTTCATTTAATAATGTTTTATTTTTTATGTATACTATATAGGCTATTTAGAAATCTTAAGGTGGTCGATTCACCGCCTAGATCCGCCACTTTGTAGGTGAAGCTTTGGAGCGAGCAGCCTATGATGTGATCGTAGTTCAAGTTTGATATAATTTTGGTAAATTGATAGAGGAAGTTAAGTGAAAAAATTAGCTAGCTCGTAAATTCATGTAACTTGAGAAATGCCCATAAAATTGTGGGCACTATGTGTGAAAAAATGGGGTTGTCATATGGGCCTTATTCCACGTGTGCTTGCTTACAAAAATAGTTACTTGTAAAATTGTAACTGATTTTTCTAGTCATAAAAGTTAGAAAATTACAATTGTAATAAACATTGTTTACCATGCCAAGATACGCCAATATATCGAATAAGGGGACCTTATAATAAATTACATGTAAATATGGCCATACCTTGGTTGCTTGGCTTCAAACCAAGGTATGTTCCTACATGATAGGTCACTAGGCCATATTGAAAAGGATTTTTCAGAAGTTACCAAAACTTGTGTTTATCATTCCTCGTGGCAACCAAGGTAGTATGTTCCTACTACATGGTGGGCCATATTGCTCCTAGGCACTTCGTGAGTATGTGAGGTGAGCCATTTACACATAAAGTAGTCATGTGTAAGTACAGTAAACCTTTAGAGGTAACTAGTGTATTGTAGAAGCATACTATTGGAATTGCTCTAAGGAGTAGTCAACATGCTATAAGTTAAATAGTAGGGCATGTACACCATGTATTTAGGGTTCATTTGATTCAAAGGATTTGTAAAACATAGGAATAGGAGAAGTGCAGGATTTGTAAAAAATATGAAACAGTGCTAGGAGGAAATAGACACTTTTTTGATATAGTAGAAGCGGGTCGGCGTCAGAATTCTAGAAATTCATCCCTGTCAGAGATCGAACTTTGGTCGTTGGGATGCACCAACCGCGACCCAACCACTAAGCTATTGCCTCGTTCTCACTTGTAATCCTATAGAAATGAAAAATGCAGGAATCGGTAAGATACGGTGTTTGATTGCACCGCAGGAAAAACGCAGGAAATTTTATATGGTTTAGGTACATGTCATAGTTTTTATAGACACATAGGATTTTTTCCAAGAGTTATCACCTCTTGTTAGAAATCCTAATGGATTGTAGTGTAGGGAAGAAATGCATAGGAGTTTTGTAGGATTTATTCCTTTGAAACAAACACACTCTATTGAAAAAATTCGTATGGATTGGAATCCTATAGAATTCCTATGGAAATCCTATAGAATTCCTATGGAAATCCATTGAATCCTATAGATTGTGGTGGATTCGAGTCAATGAAACCAAGTTCCATATGAGCCACTCCTACAACCTAATCAATTAGGACTTGCATGAAACTAGATACATGTTATTACCTAATACTGTGATGGTAGTAACATGTGAAAGTTTTACTAGTCTACGTTATTTAGCACTTGAGTATCCTAAAATATGGAAGAAAAAGAAAACATCCAGCCAAAGCTCATTTTTGGGTGGAAGCACGAGGCAAACAGAAGGAAAGTTGGGCTGGACCACCAAGGGCCCCAACTTCTGCACTGTTGCGCCTGCACGGTTTTACTCTGTACTCCATGGGAAGGAAGAGGTGACTGTGATTCCAAAAAAGAAATAGGTGACTACTGTGATGCTACCCACCTGAACAAGTTCCATTAAAGTCATAGATTCACCGATGCATGAGGAGAGCAGCTAATGCCGCATTAAAGAGGAGAGAGGGAGGATGATTCTCCTTCATCCAGGAGATATGAGCTACTCCTACAAGTAGGCCTAATTAATTAGGCCTTGCATTACACTAGACACATGTTATTACACAATACCCTTTGAAGGTACTGTAGTAACATGTGAAAGTTTTACTATCCTAAGTTATTTAGCACTATGAGAAGCCTAATATGGAAGAGAAATAAAACATCCATCCAGAGCTCATTTTTGGGTGGAAGCACGTGGCAAACAGAAAGAAAGTTGGGCTGGACCACCACGGGCCCTAACTTTCTCTACACTGCTGTGCCTGCACGGCTGTACTCCACGGATGGACCACCACGAGCCCCAACATGGGAAGGAAGAGGTGAATGTGATTCGCAAAAAAAGGAAGAGGTGACTGATGTGATGCTTCTCACCTGAACAAGTGCCAGACATAGATGCATGAGTGGAGCATAGCAGCCAATGCCGCATTGAGGTGGAGAGAGGGAGGATAATTCTCCTTCATCCAAGAGCCTTTTATCTCACGAAAGGCAGCGATGAGACATATTTTTTTGTGGAGGAGCCTTTGTTATATAAACAAGGCAAAAGATTTGCGGTGGAAGGGCCCCTTGCTCGCCTTGCCAGCAGTACGAGATCGACTAGGCCCTACAAGATGAGTACTAATAATACAAGCAGGATTAACACTTGAGTACTACTAGTACTAGTAAGTTGCACGTGCCACCTTCTGTATGATAAATGCACATTATTGCCGATCTACCTTTCAAACCAATCTTTTTGCTCATAAGAAGGATCTACATGAAAGAAAAATAAATCTTAGAGAGTAGTATATTTTTGCATAGTCTAATTCGATTTTCACAATCCAAGTAAAACTTTACCCCTTATAGCCGCAATTTCTTCCTCATCACTATCAGTTACATAACAGTCAGTGTAGCAGATCTCATCATCGCTCAAACTGTCCATGATTTTCTACCTTGCTTTGAATTGGAACATATAAATGGAATTGCAAGATACTTATTATAGCACTAAAATGCATGGAATTATAACCAGTTCAAGTGAAAAAATGCTATCCCTAGCAGCAAGCAACATGTTTCGCCAATGTTTCACTTCAAAAAAGTGATTCAATCTCAATATATTTGTATTTATGCGGATTTAAACTATGAGGAACGAAATAGAGGGGAATGAAAGAGATCCGAAAAATCAGTTAAGATACAGATAATGGAATTAGTACAAAAAGAGGAATTGCGCATGTTTTCTATAAGGAAGAGATGAACATTATACCTCTGTGTTCTGGGTCGCAGTTCGCGTAGCAATGGCATGCAGATTGATCTGCGCAGCGCTAGAGATGACGGTGGTGGCAAGAGGATGGGTGTGTTTTTTGTATGATGGTGGACGGATTGGGCAATGCGGAGGTGGGCAGAGTAGAAAAAAGCTGATTTATAGGGGTGTCGGGTCCATGTATGTACCTGTGCTTCCTCGGTGCAGGGTGAGAAATGGAATGTATTGAGTAATAAAGTAAAATATAGGAAGGCTGGCCAGGTCCCGATGAAGTGCATCGAATGCGATGGTAGTATTAGGGCGGTTCTATTTAAAAATGTACTCTATTAAAAACTAGTAAGTTGCACATGCCCTACACATGAGACTCAAATAATAGACATCTGACATATCATCACTATGTAAAATTATAATAGGTAAAGCAAAAAAAAATTGACCAACATCTATAATGTATGGCTGTATATTTGGTTCTTGTAATTTGTATATCATGTGGAAGTCAACGATTATTAGCTATCTAAAACTTGAAATTTTTGGTAACATGGTCTCGAGAAAAGAGGGAGAAGATTCTAGAATGATGGAGAAGTGTGTTTGGAGGTTTGTGCATAGCATTCATTGTGATGAAGACTATCAATAGAATCTTCTGGATGCTAGAATGGAAAAAAGAACCAACGGCTGGAAATGTTGGAATTCATGAGTCTTGATCCTACGGTCAATATTCAAAGTTATGCATATAGTATATAGTGGTAAGTAAATAAAAATATAATAGTGGTAACATAAGAAAAGAAACACTATCAATAGTATAACTTCTAGATGCTAAAATGGAAAAGAAGATCCAACAGCTGGCAATGGTGGGATTCCCGAGTCTTGATCCAACGGTCAATATTCAAAGTTATTTAGAGTTATTCACAAGTATTGATCCAACGCTCAACGAATAACTTTGAATATTGAGCGTTCGATCAAGACTCGTGAATCCCAACATTCGATGCCATTGGATCTTATTTTTAATTCTAGTATCTAAAATATACTATTGATAGTCTTTAGCACGACACACACTATGCACAAACCTCAAAACACACTTCTCCATCATTCTAGAATCTTCTCCCCCATTTCTCTAGACCATGTTACCAAAATTTTGAAGTATACTAGGTATAGGTAATCAACATTGAGTTCTACATGATACAAAAAATAGAACCTAATATACCCATACTTTATAGATGTTAATCAAATTTATATTTTTTAGCTTTACCTATTATATTATCTTACCACTATATAGTGTACGGATAACTTTGAACTTTGACTGTTGCATCAAGACTCACGGACCCAAACATTACAAACTGTTGGATCTTCTTTTCCATCATAGCATATAGAAGATTCTTTTTTTAGAGCAGCATCTAGAAGATTCTGTTGATAGTCTTTAGAGCAAGTCCAACAACACCCCTACATTTTATCACCTATGTGTGTATGTAGACGCCTTCCCTAAAAAAATATTCTCCTAAATTTTGCTTATCTCCAGGAGCAACCCTAAATTATCTCCCCTATATCATAACCACAATATTTTAATAGAAAAGAGCTTGCTTTATCAATTTGTTTTCACCCATCAACTCAGTCATCCACGTAGGGCCCATAGATTGGGGAGGTCGTGGTCGCATTGGACGCACCACAAAATTATCATTGGGCCATCAAGTGCGGGAAGTAGAGTCAGCATTTCGTCCAATCACTTACCCTAGTCATCATCATCGATATTTTCCACACGCATCGGCTTCATCAACGACATTAATTGTCTCCTCACTTCGGTAAACTACCACATTAATCTCGGATCACCTCTTTCCTATTTATTCTTTTCCCTTCCCTGCACCAAACCATCTCTAATCCCCCGCTTCCAGCAACCATCTCCGTCCTCGTCTATCATCCATGGCCACCTTCCGGCTGCCACCCACCGTACCGGAGCACAAAGGCCCCGACATCACCGCACAATAGGACAATGCCCTGCGCATTTGGGCCTTCTCCCCGTGGAGAACACCATGGCAGCTGGTGTGCGCCTTCCTCGATGCTGGGTACGGTCGCCACAAGTATCGTATGTACGGCCTCCACGATAATCCGGACGGGACATTGAAGTTGAAGTTCGTCAACTTTAGGGACGGCCGTCTCCTCTATGACTAGGCTTTCAACTACGTCTGGGAGATGGTGGTGTTCACTGGCGCCAACATTTTCACCAACTACTAGGAACGTTTCCCCAACAATGGAAAATTCATCCACAATGTCCTCCCAGAGCTGCCAATGGCTCCGGAGGTGCCGTCGATGGCTCAGGAGGATCCACCGCCTTATCCGAAGGTGCCGATGAGTGAGGAGCCGGTTGTGTCGCTGGAGCTGGTGTTGGTGCCGATGTCTAACGAGTTGCCACTGCGGCACGGACTAGGTGTTAGGAGGCACCGAACCTGCACTAGTTCAGCATCGAGTCCTATATATGTAAACTCGTGTTGTTATGTTAATGGTTGAATGAAGTTTCTTTTGGTACTATCGTCAAAAAACATTTCTTTTGGTACTACTCACTATACCTTGTAGTACTAGTAGTACTGCGAATAGCGATCTATTAAATATCCTTCCCCGAATGTTTGTGAATTAAGTGAAAATTTCAAAACTAGGAAAGTTTGAATTGCTACTCTATTGTAGTAGTAATACTTTTTGCTGCCAAGGACCAAAATGGTTACCACCAACACAGCTGACAAACATGCCAGACAGAGACACGGAGCTGCCAACACAAGGCATGTCATCAGTCGACGCGTGTGCGCAGCGCCATGTTGTGGACGAGGGAGAGATCAGTCGATTGGGGTGTGGGTGGTGATGGGGGAGTGAAGAACAGAGTAAACACAATTTGTTTTGCGTGCATATATATTGTAAAGGTCCTGAAATTTACTCTGCCCATTGTACCCTATACCTCGTATCAGGAATCCATCCCAGCTTTGCTCTAACATTGCACCGCATTCAAATCCTCCTCTTTGCATCTCTCTCACTTCCTCCTATGTGCTCATAGAGTCTTCTCGCTCTTTATTTTTAACAGAAAAAGTAATAAATTATTCTTACTTGCTTTTAAGAAAATAAATTCTAGTCACTTGGAAAATTCAAATTGATTATTTTTTGCTTTTAATATCTTCGATTGTTTTCAAAATATGGCCAAATTTGTCGGCATGCAAATTCATGGATATGGTATCATAAGCATAAAGTATGATATAGATATGGCCTTGACCTTGGTCATTCGTCTTGAAATCCAAGAATTTTACATACTCGTTCACAACTATGCTTAAATTCGTTTAAATTTCACAACTTACTTTTATGTTAGAATTTTACACGGGCGGTGGGAGTACATTCTACATCACGGACCTAAAAAGGGAAAATTACATCGAGGTTCATACATTTCGCACAAAGGACCATAAAATTGAGCAAAGTAAATAGTCGGGTTCAGCTCCTTCTCGAGAGAGCAGCTGATCGAGCCATACTCTTCATATTACTTCCTCTTTGATTGTTTTCAAAATATGGCCAAATCTGTCACCATGCAAATTCTTGGATATGGGATCATCAAAATAAAGTATGATGTAGAGATATGGCCTTGATCTTATGGTCGTTCGGATTGAAATCCAAGAATTTTTCATACTCGCTGACAACTATGCTTAAATTCATTTAAATTTCACCACTTACTTTTAGGTTAGCATTTTACATGGTCGGTGGGACCTAAAAAAGGGGATAATTACATCGAGGTACATACGTTTAGCACAAAGGACCCTAAAATTGAGCAAAGAAAATAGTCGGGTTTGGCTCTTCTCGAGAGAGCAGCTGATAGAGCCATACTCTTCATACTACTTCATCTTCGATTGTTTTCAAAAATATGGCCAAATTTTTCATCATGCAAATTCTTGGATATGGGATCATCAGCATAAAGTATGATGAAGATATGGCCTTGACCTTGGTCGTTCGTCTTGAAATACAAGAATGGTTCATACTCGTTGACAACTAAGCTTAAATTCGTTTAAATTTCACCACTTTATTTTAGGTTAGCATTTTACACGGTCGATGGGAGTACATTCTACATCAAGGACGTAAAAAGGGAAAATTACATCGAGGTCTATACAATTAGCACAAAGGACCCTAAAATTGAGAAAAGAAAACAGTCGGTTTGGATCTTCTGGAGAGAGCACCTGATTGAGCCATACTCTTCATACAACTTCCTCTTTGATTTTTTTCAAAATATGGCCAAATTTGTGGCCATGCAAATACTTGGATGCTCAATCATCAGAATAAAGTATGATGTAGAGATATGTCCTTGACCTTGTGGTCATTCAACTTGAAATCCAAGAATGTCCCTAATTGTTGACAACTATAAGTTGAAATTCGTTTAAATTTCACCACTTACTTTTAGTTTAGAATTGTACACGGTCGGTGGGAGTACATTTTACAACAAGGACCTAAAAAGGGGAAAATTACATCCAGGTCCATAAATTTAGCACAAAGGACCCTAAAATTAAGCAAGGAAAACAGTCGGGTTCGGATCCTTCTCGAGAGAGTAGCTGATCGAGCCATACTCTTCATACTACTTCATCTTCGATTGTTTTCAAAATATGGCCAAAATTGTCGGCATGCAATGGATATGGTATCATCAGCATAAAGTATGATGTAGATATGGCCTTGACCTTGGTCGTTCGTCTTGAAATACAAGAATGGTTCATACTCGTTGACAACTAAGCTTAAATTCCTTTAAATTTCACCACTTTCTTTTAGGTTATAATTTTACACGGTCGATCAGAGTACATTTTACATCAGGAACCTCAAATAAGAAAAAAATACATCGAGGTCCATACATTTAGCATAAAGGACCCTAAAAGGACAATTTTCTAGTTCGGCTCCTTCTTAAGAGATCAGCTTCTCTAAGAGAAACTATTCATAGTACTTCCACTTCAATTGTTTCAAAATATGGCCAAATCTGTTGCCATGCGTATTCTCTAATATGGGGTCATTAGCACAAAGTATGATGTTGGTATGGCCTTCACCTTTGTCGTTCGGCTTGAAATCCAAGAATGTTCATACTCGTTGACAAGCTTATAATTGTCTAAATTCCACCACTTACACTTTTGGGTTAGAATTTTACACGGGCGGTGGAAGTACATTTTACATCAAAGGACTTAAAAAAGGGAAAATTACATCGAGGTCCATACATTTATCACCCCCCCTGAAATTAAGCAAGGAAAACAGTCAAGTTCGGCTCCTTATCAAGAGAGTAGCTGATCGAGCCAACATTTCATACTACTTCCTCTTTGATTATTTTCAAAATATGGCCAAATCTATCACCATGCAAATTCTTGGATATCGGATCATCAAGATAAAGTATGATGTAGAGATATGGCCTTGACCTTGTGGTCGTTCGGCTTGAAATGCAAGAAAGTTCATACCCTTTCACAACTAAGCTTAAATTCGTTTAAATTTCACCACTTGCTTTAGGTTAGCATTTTATATGATTGGTTCGAGTACATTTTACATCAAGGACCTCAAAAAAGAAAAAATTACATTGAGGTCCATACATTTAGGAAAAAGGACCCTAAAAGGAAAATTTCCTTGTTCGGGTTCTTTGCGAGAGATCATCTGATCTAAGCCAAACTCTTCATACTACTTCCTATTCGATTGTTTTCAAAATATGGCCATATCTGTCGCCATGCAAATTCTCTCATATGTGATCATAAGAATAAAGTATGATGTTGATATGGCCTTCACCTTGGTCGTTCGGCTTGAAATCAAGAATGTTCATACTCGTTGATAAGTAAACTTAAAATCATATAAATTTCACCACTTACACTTTTAGATTAGAATTTTACACGGGTGGTGGAACTACATTTTACATAAATGACTTAAAAAAGGGAAAATTACATCGAGGTCCATACATTTAGCACAAACCCCCTAAAATTAAGCAAGGAAAACAGTCAGGTTCGGTTCCTTCTCGAGAGAGCAGCTAATCGAGCGATACGTTTCATACTACTTCCTCTTCGATGTTTTCAAAATATGGCGAAATCTGTAGCCATGCAAATTCTTGGATATGGGATCATCAGCATAAAGTATGATGTAGAGATATGGCCTTGACCCTGTGTTCATTCGGCTTGAAATCTAAGAATGTTCATACTCGTTGACAACTGAGCTTAAATTCATTTAAATTTCACCACTTACTTTTAGGTTAGCATTTTACACGGTCGGTGGGAGTACATTTTACATTAAGGACTTAAAAGGGAAAATTACATCGAAGTCCATACATTTAGCACAAAGGACCCTAAAAGGAAAACTTTCTGGTTTGGCTCCTTCTCGAGAGATCAGCTGATCTGAGCCAAACTCTTCATACTACTTCCTCTTTGATTGTTTTCAAAATATGACCAAATCTGTTGCCATGCAAATTCTCGATATGTGATCATCAACATAAAGTATGATGTTGATATGGCCTTGACCTTGGTCGTTCGGCTTGAAATCCAAGAATGTTCATACTCATTGACAAGTAAGCTTAAAATCATCTAAATTTCACCACTTACACTTCGAGGCTAGAATTTTACATGGGCGATAGAAGTACATTTTACATCAAGGACCTAAAAAAGGGAAAACTACATCAAGTTCCATACATTTTGCACAAACCGCCCTAAAATTAAGTAAGGAAAACAGTCAGGTTCGGCTCCTTCTCGAGAGAGAAGTTGATCGACCCATACGTTTCATACTACTTCCTCTTTGATTATTTTCAAAATATAACACCCCAAAACTTCTAATCAAGATTATCAAGTTCTAATCACCCAATTTAGGGTTAACAAAAACTTTTATTAAGAAAATGAATATGAATGCATGTGTGTTTTGCATTAGTGTAGAATTGTTTGAAATTGCCATGCTTGATTGTTGCCAATGATGTGAAATGGTTTAAAGGTGAAAACTATATCATCTAGACCAATTACAAACAAAATCAACAGAAAAAGAAATCAAATATGAATAAATAAAGCAAATGGTCATTTTGACAAAAGTTAACCACTAGGCCACTTTGGTCTCCACTTCACTCCCCTGTCTCCCCTGAGCATAGCCAGCACCCAGACCAAGTCCCCCTTTACCGTTTGCATAGTGAAGCGCCGCCTGATTTTGGTCATGGCCGGCCGACCACGGCCAGCTCACAGCAGACATCGCCGCAGTCAACCATGATGTCCAGGAAGCACGCTGCACTCCACCGCCACCCCTTGTCCCCGCCTCGACTCCAGCCGAGCCCTAGACCACCCTAGCTACGCCATGCCCCTCTTCTCTGTGCCATGTCCAGAGCGCACTAGCTCGCCGTGCCCGACCAGCTCGCACAGACCGCGCCTTGCCTTCGCCGTGCATGCTCACGCCCACCATGATCATAGCAACCAAGCAGACAACCCCGTTTGCCGCCGCGCGACCCGTAGCTGCCGCACGCCACCGCAAACACCTCTGTGTCCGTGTGGAGGACCACACGTTCCCGACCGAACCACACCACCCCACGCCTTGACATTAAGTCCATGAGAACCACCAGGGAACCACGCACCGCCCACTAGCCTCCGCCACGCTGATAGCCACCTGTAGCCTCGTCACCGACGAGTTCGCACCCGCACCATTCGGTCCCCTCTCCGTAGTATAAAAGGAGGCCACCCCTGCCCCATTTCTCTAGACCAACACACTCCCCACTCCTCATAGACACTCCCTCACCCTTCCCCGGAGCAAGGCGAGTGCCGCTTCGCCGGAATTTGGCCGGAGCCCGCCGCTGCTGGAGGAGAAGGGCGTGTCGATTTAGACCACCCCAAGCCCTGCCGTGACCATGCCTCACCTCGCCGTCGTCTACCATGTCGATCCCCCCTGTCGCCGACCCTAGCTGGAGTGCAGGTGAGCCCCGCGAGACACCCACCGCCGCGTTAGGGTTGACTCCCAACCGTTGATCTGTCTTCTAATCGCATGGCCCAGATGCGTAGATACCGCTTCGTGTAGTTAGTTCCACTAACTGGTGGACCCCATCTGTCAGCAGCCTGCTGCGCCACATAGTGGAGTTGGGCCGGCCCGTTTAACTTCCCGCGCTGGCCTAGAAATTCAAATATTGAATTTTCCTTTTTAGTTAAAACCATATTCTGTCCATATATTCAAAAATCAATTAAGAGAGTTTCACCGAACCAAATTGCACGATTCAAATTTTGGTAGAAAGGTAATTAAATTATCTATCGAAACCTGTTGGATTTAAATCATTTGCTGTTAGAGATAATCTTTAGTAAAAATATCAAGACAGAGACTTTTGCAACTTCAAACAATTTTCAAAAATCAACCGTAATAGATTTTGAGTTGATTCCAACTCTCAAAAATCAAATTTTACAATAGCTATCTGAATATGTAAAAATATCTAGGTTTGCATGCAGTGAAATTGGAGTAGTACCAAAAGAATGCTATTAGGGCATTTCTAGTCACTTTATATCTATCAAATGATAACCTTAAACTTAATAAAATATGATCAACACTTTAAATCACATTCCCATGTATTATAATATGTGGTGATGACATATGTCCTCATGATACCGTATTTTAATTGGAGAATATTAAATCTTAATTAATTTCAATGAGTAGAAATTACTTTTCTCAAATAAACTAAATAAAACTAGTTCTTATTTCATGTGATGATTGTGATGATGCTAGATCATCAAGTGTGAGACTTAGTGTGCTAAATAGAATTAGTTAAGTATTGTTTGGTGATTGTGTACCCCGTATTTATTTATAGACGATAGTACCGACCCAAGCTACGAGGAGGAGGAGTTCTACCCCGAAGAAGAGGAGGAAAACTTCAATCACTGCACCAATCAAGGTAAGCCATCACTAACTGCAAGATAACCTAAGCAAGATGCATTAGGCATGCTTTGGTAATATACACTTTGATTTATACCCATCCCAAGTTTTTACTTGCAAGCTTTACTCTTGTACTTTATCAAAGTTCTTTACTTTTAGTTAGTGCTTTGTGAGTTTTGGAAAGTAGTATAGATAGCATAAAGAGTATAAAACTTGGCCTATACTAGATGTCATTCTATGGCATGAGATTGAAGATTAGCACCCCTCATTAGTGAACCCTCTTAACTTAGTGGCTAGTGCTAAGCATAAAACTTGATCACTTTAGATGGGAATACTTGGTGAAAATGATTGTGAAAACCTTGGAATGATGAGTCATTCTATTGAAATGTTTTGACATGTGTTGAGAAACACAAATGGATTTGATGATGAAAATGTTGAGGCATGAGCCTTAACCCTCTATAAAAACTGATGGTTGGGTTCGGATGCGATACCATTCCAATTTTACCGTACAACCACAATACCTAAATTGGGTAAGGCTTAGCTGGAAGTTTATATGCATTAGTATGGGTTCCCTCGCGGAAGAGGTTTGAGCTGAGGCTACCTCGTGAGTGTGAATTGTTCACCTATGCAGTGCCCAGGATGGCAGATGGCCATGGCTGGGAGGCCAAGCTCATAGGGGAGTGCCTATACTAGAGTGTGTAATTGAAAGGTTATGATTGATTATCCGCATACTAAGTATGATTATTCAGAGTTATCCCTGATGGATGTATCGAATTTTGTGGTGAAAGTGTACCACCTCTACAGAGTGTCAAACTATTCGAATAGTCGCGTCCGCGGTCATGGACAGTTGGAGTGGCCATACTATTTCGTCATCAGATGTTTTCAAAATGACTTGTGAAGTGAACTATGATTTTGACTTGACCACATAGGGTTGTGAATATGAAAACTAGGTTCCCACTTAAGTGATTTAGAACATTTACTTAGTTTTCTTTACATATGAACTCAGTTTAGATAAATCTGGCTTTTTGCAAATAAACCTAGAGCTTAAGATTCCTACTAGAACTACCTTGTTAGTGATAGTTTGCGAGTACTTAAAGAGTACTCATGGCTTTGTCCCTGGCTATTCCCGTGGCCAGACTATGAGGAGGACTACCAGGATGATGGACAGCAGGACGTCTATGACAACTAGGACCATCTCCCATCGTCAGCATTGCCTGTGACACTGAAGATGGAGCCCACTACTTCGCTTATTATTCCGCTGCTTGTTTGTATTAAGACTGGATCATGAGATCCTTTATTTGTGTAAGACCTTATTATGGTTTGTAATGGATGATGTACTGTGATATCCAATCTGTTATGTCTCGCAAAAATGGTAATCCTGGGATTGCGATGTATGGCATAACAGGCATCTGGGATTAAAAATCCGGGTGTTGACAAGTTGGTATCAGAGCTATCCTGACCATAGGAGACCCTAGTTAGAATGGATGTCCAAACAAAAACTTAGTCTCAGAAGCAAAGAAGTGAGTATTTATGAAAACCTATTCCCACTCTTATCCTTGATTCTTTCAAAAAAATTCATGTTCCTAAAAAATTCTTACATTCCTACATAAAATTTGACACACTTGATCACCTCACTAACTTACTCATCCTAAATTCTTATAGATGGAAGCTTAGTATTGCAAGTTCTACCAGTTGGGCAACGGAGGCCAACAGATATTTGAGAGGGATCTAGATGCACTGTTTGAGTACCTTGAGCGCACGCATCCGGAATTCTTCGGGGCTCAACTCAAGGATCACCCAGGAGGAGATCTACAATGGCTGATAGTTGAAGATGTCAGAGGCAAGATGGAAGCACCCCTTTTTGAGAAGATTCAATTCACCGTGCAAGAGAACAACTAGCTAGATGGATTAGCCAGGGATATGCATGAAGCTCTTGCCCGTCTGTGTGGGTAAACATCAACTTGATTGAGGGAACTCGATTTGCTCACTTTGCAAGGCATGATTCTATGGGAATGCCATTGGAGATGCCAAGTCACCCATAGTTGAAACGCCAGGTGGAAAATCTTGACTTCCTACTATATGATAGGCAGAAGGAATTGGACAATGCTCGAGCCTACGCCAACCACAACCTTGCCATTGCCGCCAAGAAGGACCATACTCTCACCATGCTCGTCAAAGATCGCCAATCACTTCGTCGTCAGTGCGAGAAGAAGGATCGCACCATCGCTCGTCTTCGCAAGAAGGTGGCCACTCTTGAGAAGACCATGCGTGAACAGGAAGTCCAGCTTGAAGCAAAGGAAGAGGAAGAAGGTGAAGACATCCAGGGAGATCTTCACTTGTACCTTAGTGATGACAACGACTACCTGGAGGATGATGCCATGGATTTGTACAGCGATGATGATGATTCCGACTTCATTGATGATGAGTAGATGCACTTGATCACTACCGTAGGAATGAGTTGTATCGGTCCCACTGTATCTTAGTTCACAGAATGGTTCTTAAAACCATATGTTTTCCAATTGTGTGTGGTGTGTGTTTGTATTGTGTGCTTGAATGAATGAATGAATGAGAAGAAGTTAGTTTGCAAAACCTGAGTCAAACTCAAAGTTTAAAGCTTTTGAAACAAAACCCTGAACCTTAGAACTTTCCCTCTTATCTCATTATCTATCTCAATCTTCAGATGACTCGCGGAAATCCCGGAGGAAGCAGTTCATCTCTGGACCCAATGATGCAGATTCTGCAGATGCTAGTTTCTGACCGTGAATCTAGTAGAGCCGAACGCCAAGCCAACCTAGCCACTCTTCAACAGATAGCTCAGATGGCCCACAATAATCAAGGCCATGGGAACCAAGATCACCATGGATCCAAGCTTAAGAACTTTCAGAAACCAATCCCCCTATCTTTAACAAGTCCGAGGATCCCTTAGATGCTGATGACTACCTGCAAACCATGGAGAATAACCTAGAGGTCACAGGAGCTGACGCCAATGAGAAGGTACTGTTTGCCACCCATTATCTGGCAAGAGATGCAAGATCATGGTGGAATAGCACCCGTACCATGAACCACGGTTAGATAATGACTTGGGAAGCATTCAAGATCAAGTTCAGCCGCACCCATGTGCCCCAAGGTTTGGTCACCAGAATGAGAGATGAGTTCAGAGAACTGAAGCAAGGAAGGATGACGGTAGTTGAGTACCATGACAAATTTCTGTGCTTAGCTAGATATGCCCCTGATGAGATCAACATTAAATCCAAGAAGAAGGAAAGGTTCCTGAATGGATTGCATGATGATATGCAGACTGTGTTAGTCAACATCCGTTTTGAAGATCTAGAAGAGCTAGTAGACTCTGCCATCCAGATGGAAGGGAAGATCAATCAAGCCAATGACAATCGCAAGCGCAGGATGATGCACCAGACTGGGTCCCACAATATCCAGAAGTATCGCCCCAATCCGTCTGCAGGATATGCCCGAAGAAAGAATAGACCCCCGATGTCCCGTTCAAGCTACCCCAATCGTAGAGGAGGAAAACTGAAGTCCAGAGGAAACCACAACAACAACCCCGGCAACTCCAACAACTTCAACTATGCACCGCCCAAGTACAACAACAACAATACTGCCCCAAGGACAGGAAGCAATGTTGTGCCTATTGCAGCCAAAGACAAGTCCCAGATTACCTGCTTTGAATGTGGAGTCAAGGGTCACTACTCCAATGAGTGCCCCAAGAAGCTTGTAGCCACCACCAATGTGAATGCACCCGCTCAGCAGCAACGCCGTGTTCTGCATGGAAGGAGGTTTGCCCCAGGGAATTCGCTCAACCGCAACGGTCGTCTATTCCACATGAATGCTGAAGAAGACCAGGAAGCGCCCGATGTCGTGATGGGTATGTTTTCTGTTAACTTTGTACTTGCAAGAGTGTTGTTTGATTCTGGAGCATTGAACTCATTTTTTACAGAAGAATTTGCATGCACTAGTAAGATTCAACCAATCAAATTGAAGCATGTTATGATAGTTCAAATACCTGGTTCAACCACCAAAGCTAGAAAAATTTGCAAGGCTGTACCTATCAGAATCCATGGGATAGATTTTTATGCCAATCTAATAGTAATTTGAACCAAAGGTTTGGAAGTAGTACTAGGAATGGATTGGATGTCGCAACATAAAGGATTGATCGACTGTGCCAAGAAAGCCATAACCATGACCATTAGCTCTGGAGTATCAGTAGAGCATGTATCTGAAACCTTGCCCCGTCAGTTCAAATGCAACAAGAGTCTAGCCCAACCAACCATAGCCCAAGTCAGAGTAGTCTATGAATACCTCGACGTATTCCCAGATGAATTGCCCGGTATGCCCCCAGATCGGGATATCGAGTTCATCATTGAACTGATTCCTGGAACTGGACCCATAGCTCAGAGACCTTATAGTATGAACCCATCTGAATTAGTGGAGCTAAAGAAGCAACTTGATGCTATGCTGGAGAAAGGTTTGATTCAACCAAGCGCATCGCCATGGAGATCGCCTATTTTGTTTGTGGATAAGAAAGATGGAGGTAACCGTTTGTGGGCGGATTAGCAGAAGCTGAATGATGTCACCAGAAAGAACATGTACCCATTGCCAAAGATTGAGGATCTGTTTGATTAGTTGACTGGTGCCAGAGTGTTTTCTAAGATTGATCTTAGAACTGGTTACCACTAACTCAAAATTCATGCAACGGATATTCCAAAGACCGCCTTTACCACCAGATATGGATTGTATGAGTATATAGTCATGTCTTTTGGATTAACCAATGCCCCCGCTTATTTCATGAATCTCATGAATAAGATTTTTATGAACTTTCTAGATAAGTTTGTCGTTGTTTTTTCGATGATATTCTAATCTATTCAAAGTTAGAAGAAGACCATGAGCTACATCTGAGAACCATCCTTGAAACCCTCAGAGAGCATAAGTTGTATGCCAAGTTTAGAAAATGTGAATTCTAGTTGAAGGAAGTAGGATTCCTCGGACATATTGTGTCGGCAGGAGGAGTCGCTGTTGATCCCGCCAAGATCAAAGATGTTGAAGAATGGAAAGCCCCAACTACTCAAACCCAAGTCCGTGCATTTCTCGGATTAGCGGGATACTACCGCAAGTTTGTTGAAGGATTTTCAAGCATCACAAGACCAATGACCCAACTGTTGAAGAAAGATAAGAAGTTTGAATGGATGGATAAATGTGAAGCAAGTTTTCAAGAGCTCAAGAAGAGATTGATTTCAGCCCCAATTCTTATTATGCCAGATATCAAGAAGCCTTTTGATGCGTATTGTGATGCATCCAAGATTGGTCTCGGATGTGTGTTGATGCAAGAAGGCAAAGTCATGGCATATCTATCCCAACAACTGAAGCAGCATGAGCAAAACTACCCTACCCACAACCTTGAACTAGCAGCTGTAGTTCTAGCTTTGAAGACATGGCGTCATTACCTTATGGGTAATCATTGTGAGATATATTCAGATCACAAGAGTTTGAAGTATATTTTCACTCAGAAGGAGCTAAATATGAGGCACAGGAGATTGATAGAGTTAATCAACGATTATGACCTTGACATTCACTATCACCCTGATACATTGCAAATGTATTTATAATTTTTGATGTTCCATGCTTGGTTTTATCCACTTTCTTGTGTTTTGTTCACACTTTGGAGTACTTTTCATATGATTTCTTAGACTAACCTATTAACAAGAGCCACAGTGCCAGCTGCCTATTTTCTGTTGTTTTTGGTTCCAGGAAAGTCAGAAAATGAATATTCTCGGAATTGGACGGGACAAAAGCCAAAGTGCCTATTTTTCCGAAAGTCATCAGATGCCAGAATACGAGACGGAGAAGGGCCAGAGGGCGGCCACACCACCTGGCCGTGCGGCCAGGCTTGGCCTGCGCCAGGGGGTGGTGTGGCCAGCTCAGGCACCCCCTCGGCCTATCCTTCCGCCTATATATTGCCCTCGGGACGAAAACTCTAAGTACCCAATCAAAAATCCACTAAAGAGTCTGTAGTTGCCGTCATCTCCATCCCTAGATCAGGAGGGATCTGAAGCTCTTCCCGGCACCCTGCCAGAGAGGGGAATTCACCCTGGAGGCCTTCTTCATCATCATGCAAGCCTCTGGTGTGATGCGTGAGTAGTTCATCCTTGGACTACGGGTCCATGTAGTAGCTAGATGGCTGGTTCTCCACCTTTGTGCTTTCATGTTTAGATCTTGTGAGCTCCGTTCATGATCAAGATCATCTATTTGTAATTCTGCATGTTGTGTTTGCAGGGATCCGACGGATATTGAGATGCGATTTCAGATTGATTATTGATTCTATCATGTCTTTGTTATTTGTGATCTTGCATGATTTCCATTGTTAGTAGCTATCTTGGCCAAGTAGATGCTAGCAACTCCAAGAGTTAGTATTTATGCTCGATAGTGGGTTCATGCCTCTGGTAATCTGGAGAAGTGACAGAAATCTCTAAGGTACTAGATGTGCTATTGCTACTAGGGAGAAAACAACAATCCTTTGTTCATAGAACAATCGTATTGTTTACTTTACATGCAATTCATAAAGCAATAATCTGTTGATTGCAACTTAATACTGGAGGGGGTTCGGATGATAACCTGAAGGTGGATTATTAGTCATAGATGCAGTTGAATGGCGGTCTATGTATAATGTTGTAATGCCCAATCAAGTCTCAAAAGAGTCAAGATGATTAATATATGCATGTATTGCTTTCTCGATGTTTGTCAATTGCCCCTCTCTAATTTGTTCACCCAGCATGTTATCTATCTTAAGGAGAGCCACCTCTAGTGAACTATAGATCCCGGTCCTTTTTCTTTACATACAATCTATAAACTGTTTACCGCTTTGTGTTTACTTTCTGCAAACTTTTACTTCTTTCCATTCGATACGTTTAATCCTTTGTTTTCAGCAAAACACGGTGAGATTGACAACCTCATCGCAAGTTGGGGACAAAGTTCTGTGGTTGTGTTGTGCAGGTCTCCATGTTGCTACTAGCACCGGTAGTGCGCCCTGCCAAGGCTCAGCTAGCAACACCTTTGGGGTGTTTCCTTGCTCCTACTGGTTTGATTAAACCTTGGTTTCATAACTAAGGGAAACTTGTTGCTGTGCTCATCATACACTAGTAGAAAATGGGCCTTTGGTTCAGGCCACTAGTCCCGGCTGTGGCTGGGGCCGGGACTAATGGTCCGAACCAGATGGCCCGAGGAGGCCGAGGTACTTTGTCTCGGTTCGTAAGGAACCATTAGTCCCGGTTTGAGATACACACCGGGACAAATGGGTCTGGGAACGCACGCGTGCTCCTGGCAGTACCATTAGTCCCGGTTTGTATCTCAAACCGGGACTAATGGCCGGGCCCTATATATATGCACCCAGCCCTCCACTCTCTCCTGTTTTTTTCCTATGTGAGAGGTGGGTATAACTTTGTGCTAACTTTTTTTCTTCATATGCACTAGAGGTGTTCGGTGAAATGCCTGTTAGAGCGATGCCACTTGAGTTACACAAGACAAAATATGATATGAGGTGCCAGAGCGACACTTAAGGTTTCTCCTCTTTGTTTTGAAGTGTCCTAAAAGGTTAGCAACTATTTTCTCGTTTTGACCGCGCGGTACTAATTTAAGCATCGTGATTGCGTTTGATATATATGCATGGTTATATGATGCAGATGAGCCACCCATGGATGTACGGTGACCGACGCTCTGACGCTTACAGAGGAGGCGTGCGTTCTTTTCGCCTTGTGGCCGAGGCGAACAAGCGGTGGGATGGTTTTATGTGTTGTCCATGTGTTGAATGTCGGAATGAGCAGGCTCACACTTCCTCAAGAGTCATTCAGAGCCACCGCTTGATGCGGTTTCATGTCTGGCTATAATGTTTGGACCAAGCACGGAGAAAGAGGGGTTATGATGGAAGACGGTGATGAAGAAGAGAACAATGATGACAACTACCGATCTATGTTCCCTGAATACGATGATACCACAGTTGAAGATAATGAAGAAGAAGGGGTGAAGAACGGGAACCAGATGAGCCCGTTGATGATTTTGGTCGGGTCATTAGTGATGCAAGGCGAGATTGCGACACAGAAAAGGAGAGGTTGCAGTTCGAGGAGATGTTACAGGACCACAACACATTGCTGTATCCAACTTGTGAAGATGGCCAGAAGAAGCTGGGTAGCACACTGGAATTGTTGAAGTGGAAGGTAGAGACCGGTATGACTGACTCGGGATTTGAAAAGTTGCTGGTAATAATGAAGAAGCTGCTTCCAAGAAATAACCAATTGCCCTCCAGTACGTACGAAGCAAAGAAACTTGTCTTCCCTCTAGGATTAGACGTGCAGAAGATACATGCATGCCCTAATGACTGCATCCTCTACCGCGGTGAGAAGTACGAGAATATGGATAAATGCCCGGTATGCACTGCATTGCGGTATAAGATCAGAAAAGATGACCCTGGTGATGTTGAGGGCGAGCCACCCAGGAAGAGGGTTCCTGCCAAGGTGATGTGGTATGCTCCTATAATACCACGGTTGAAACGTTTGTTCAGAAATAAAGAGCATGCCAAGTTGTTGCGATGGCACATGGAAGACCATAAGAAAGACGAGATGTTGAGGCACCCCGATGGTCGGCAAGGAGAAAATTCGAGAGAGACTTCCCGGACTTTGCTGGTGACGCAAGGAACTTATGGTTTGGTCTAACTACCGATGGCATGAATCCTTTTGGGGAGCAGAACTGCAGTCACAGCACCTGGCCCGTGACTCTATGTATCTACAACCTTCCTCCTTGGTTGTGCATGAATCGGAAGTTCATTATGATGCCAGTACTCATCCAAGGCCCGAAGCAACCCGGCAACGACATTGATGTGTACCTAAGGCCATTAGTTGATGAACTTCTACAGTTGTGGGCCAAACCAGGTGTACGTGTGTGGGATGAGCCCAAACAGCAGGAATTTGACCTACAAGTGTTGTTGTTCGTAACCATCAATGATTGGCCTGCTCTTAGTAACATTTCAGGATGCATTTAACAAAGGATACAATGCATGCACACACTGTTTAGATGAGACTGAAAGTATATATCTGGATAAATGTAGAAAGAATGTGTAACCGTACAATCATCGTTTTCTTCTGCCCAGTCATCCCTTAAAGAAGAAAGGCAAGCATTTCAATGGCAAGGCAGAAACCCGGACGAAGCCTGTCCCCCGTAGTGGTGCTGATGTATTTGGTATGGTCAAGGATTTGGATGTAATCTTTGGAAAGGGTCCTGGAGGACAACCTGTTCTTAAAGACCCCATTACCGGACACGCACCCATGTGGAAGTAGAAATCTATATTTTGGGAGCTACCCTATTGGAAAGTGCATGAGGTCCGCTCTGCAATCGACGTGATGCACCTGACGAAGAATCTTTGCGTGAATATTCTAGGCTTCCTAGGCTTGTATGGGAAGTCAAAAGATACCCCGACAGCATGGGAGGACCAACAACATCATAAAGGATGAGACGGCAAGCATCCATTGCAGTTTCAAGGGCTTGCCAGCTACGCTCTTACCAAAGAAGAGAAGGAAATCTTTTTTGAAGTCCTTTTCAGTATCAAGGTCCCGTCTGGCTTCTCGTCGAATATAAAGAGAATAGTAAATATGAAAGAGAAAAAATTTCAAAACCTAAAGTCTCATGACTGCCATGTGCTTATGACGCAATTGCTTCCGGTTGCATTGAGGGGAATTCTACCAGAAAATGTTCGACTAGCCATTGTGAAGGTATGTGCATTCCTCAATGAAATTTCTCAGAAGGTAATCGATCGATAAAGTCTATCAGGGTTACAGATTGATGTGGTCCAATGTCTGGTCAGCTTCGAGTTGTTGTTCCTGCCATCCTTCTTCAATATTATGACGCACCTCCTAGTTCACCTAGTCGAAGAGATTTGAATTCTCGGTCCTGTGTTTCTACACAATATGTTCCCCTTCAACAGGTTCATGGGAGTCTTAAAGAAATATGTTCATAACCATGCTAGGCCAGAAGGAAGCTTCTCCAAGGGCTATGGAACAGATGAGGTCATTGAGTTTTGTGTTGACTTCCTTCCTGACCTTAAGCCGATTGGTGTTCCTGAATCTCGGTATGAGGGGAGGATGACTGGAAAAGGCACACTAGGAAGGAAATCAATGGTATGTTGGGACGGGCATTCTTTTACTCAAGCACACTACACAGTTCTACACAATTCCACCGTGGTGGCTCCGTATATCGAGAAACACAAGAATATTCTACGCTCCGAAAACCCAGGGAAGCCTGAAACCTTGATTAAAGGGGAACACGAGAAGAATTTTGGCAATTGGTTGCAGACACATCTCATGAATAACACCACTATTGGAGATGAGTTGTACTCATTGGCCAGGTTACCATCTTCGACTATATGTACTTTCCAAGGGTACGAGATAAATGGGAATACATTTTACATGATCGCCCAAGATAAAAAGAGCGCCAACCAAAACAGTGGTGTCCGCTTTGATGCAACAGATGACAATGGGCAGAAGGACACATATTATGGGTACATAGAGGAGATATGGGAATTTGACTATGGACCTACTTTTAAGGTCCCTTTGTTTCGGTGCAAATTGGTCAAGCTGACAGGAGGCGGGGTACATGTAGACCAAAAGTACGGCATCACAACAGTGGATCTCAACAATCTTACGTACATGGATGAACCATTCGTCCTAGCCAACGATGTGGCTCGGGTTTTCTATGTGAAGGACATGTCTACCAAACCGAGAAAAAGGAAAGATAAGCAAAAGAGTACAGAATACGATGAGCCAAAGTGCCACATAGTTCTTTCAGGGAAAAGAAACATCGTGGGAGTGGATGACAAGATAGACATGTCAGAAGGTTACAATAATTTTCATGAAATTCCGCCCTTCAAAGTGAAAACTGACCCAAGCATCCTGTTAAATGATGAAGATTCTCCATGGCTACGGTGCAAAACCACAACACTAGATGTTGGTGATGTGTAATAATGTATTAAACCTTTTATTTGAGACATAAATCTATGTAATGTATTAAACCTTTTATTTGAGTCATAGAGGTCCCCTTTCATGTAATACATCTTGCTCAATCAAACTAGACATTGACGACCGGGTTCTGAGCCGTGGGAGGTGATCACCCAAAGAGAAGGAACCATCACAAGAGAAGGAACCCACAAACACTAAGGATACATAGCACAACTGAAAATTAAGATACATAGCACAACTGAAAATTAAGAAACATGCCTAATGTTGGAGTGATTCAGTCATGCTCCTGCCTAGCCCTGTAATACGTGCCACTATAGTCGTCGTAGTCGCCGGCGCCATCGTCGCTGTCGTCCTCGGGGTCACCGTAGTCGAACCTTGAAGGTTGGGCACGCGTGGGCTGGATTTGAGGGTACCGCAGGCGGGGGTTATTGCCGGTCGTGTTGTAGGCCATGACACTCTGGAGAGTCCGGCCGCGCCACCACAGCCGACGGCCGGCCTCGTTGAAGTTCGAAGGAGGTGGGCCGTCCTCCTCATGCCTGGCGAGCACCCTCTCACGCCGATTGATGAAGAAGGCTTCCCAAGTCGGGAAATAGTCGAGATGCCAGTTGGGATTCCTCCGCTGATCTGGCATGAGCTCGAGGTAGTAGTGGTTCGTGATGGCCATCCGGCGCTCCACACCTAGAGGGACAGGAGGGACCGGCATGCCTCCGGCGCTCAGCATCCAGCCGGTGGGGACGCGGTAGCCCGGTGGGCAGGGGTAGTTCGAGGCGCAAAGCGCCTCCGCCTCCCGGGTGGTTAGAGATACGATGGAAGCCATGGGAAGATAATTATGAGTCTAGATGTGATATGTAAATGGAGGCCAAGCGTACATATATATATTGAAAAAATGGCGGGAAGACAGAGGTGGGAACCGGTGGAAAGCGCGGGAATGCAGTGGTGCGGGAAACTTTCATCCCGGGTGGGGGCTCAAACCGGGACAAAAGATGGGGGAGCCTTATCTGGGGGAGGCTTATCTGGGAGGGCCTTATCTAGGGGGTGGCTAACCTTTAGTACCGGCTGGTGGGTGCAACCGGGACTAAAGGTGGTTTTTGTGTCATCTAACAAAATTGTCGGTGGGATAAGGATGCGTGCGTAACCTTTAGTACCGGCTGGTGGGTGCAACCGGGACTAAAGCTGTCGGCAGGATAAGGACGCGTGGGTGGACGCACTGCTCAATGAGATAAAGCATGTAGCGCACGACGCCCTATCGGAGGAAGAAGACAAAGTAGAAGCAGCCCCGTGCCTATAAAAGGAGCATCGATACGCCATGGCAAGCAGCTCAACAAGCCAACATGGATGGAGAGTTTTATCCCCATGGATGGAGGAAAGGGTTGGGAAATCTCCCGTGGCGGAACTTCTCGAAGATGCCCTTGGTGCACATGCCCTAAGGCATCTTCGGAAGTTCCGCCTCGGAAAATATTTTCCTGCTAGCCCGTGAAAGACTCCCCATGGATGGAGAGTTTCATTCCCATGGATGGAGGAAAGGGTTGGGAAATCTCCCGTGGCGGAACTTCTCGAAGATGCCCTTGGTGCACACACCCTATGGCATCTTCGGAAGTTCCGCCTCGGAAAATATTTTCCTGCTAGCCCTACATATATAGTGAGAAATGGCGGGAAGTCAGAGGAGGGAAGCGGTGGAAAAGGCGGGAAGAAAACGGGCAGGAAAAAATAAGGCGGGAAGAAATAAGGCGGGAAGAAACAAACCTTTAGTACCGGTTTCACGTGAACTTTTTATCAACCGGGACTAAAGGGGCTACCCTCGTACGGAGAAAGCTAAAGGGGTAGACGATCCGGGGCCCCTGGTCCAGGGTTTCGCCGGAGGAAGACCACCGGAGCGTCAAAATCACATGAAAATGGCAAAATGGTTAATAGTTTGACTAGTTAGAATAATTATTTTATAAAACAGAAAATTGATTTGAATCCCTTATTCAAATTCAAACACTTTTTATGTTAAAAATTTAGTGAGATTCAAAAATATGCAAAATATAATAGTTAATGCATTTTTAAATTGAAAATGGCAAAATGGTTATTAGTTTCACTAGTTAGAATAATTATTTTATAAAACAGAAAATAGATTTGGATTACTTATTCAAATTCAAGAAATTTTCATGTTGAAATTTTTCTCAAATTCATAAGTATGCAAAAACTGTAAAATTCAAATGTTTAAAAAATATACTAATTGAATTTTTTTAAAACAGGCGGTGCCCCTAGGGTATTTTTTTTGAAATAAGGACCTTTAGTCCCGGTGCGTGCTACACACCGGGACTAAAGGTGTGGCGTTGGGGCGTGCGTGTTGGGCGGTGCCGAAAACCCTTTAGTCCCGCTCCATGTAACGCACCGGGACTAAAGGGTCTTTAGTCCCGGTACGTTACATAGACCGGGACTAAAGGTCCTTCCCCTTATATCACGCACCCTTTCACTCCCCCACCATCTCCACTCACTACAAGGGAAATCGCGCGCGCAAAGGAAATAGCTTGCGAAGCCCCGGGAAGGCCCGGCCCTAACGCCGCCACCGCGCCAGCTCACCTCAATAACGCCGCGCCCACACCCTCTCCAACCCGTGCGCCTGCATCCCTGGGCACCTGTAATTCCACGTGGCAGGTGGTGCGTAGTAGATGGCTGCATGTGATGAATGGCATATTGCGTGTGGCGAGGTATGGTGCTGGCTGACATGTAGCACAATAAGGGAGGCAGTGGCTCAAGCGAGCTCCGGCCAGCGAGCGCAGGCGAGCCGGCCAGGGGGAGGCGAGCCGGCCGGCGGCTCCTCTTTTTTTTGTAGTGTATATAGTGAATTGTAATATTATTTTTTAGTGTAATAGCTAGTATAGTGTAATATTATTATAGTATATAGTAGTGTAATATTAGTAGTGTAATATTATTTAGTACTATATATAGTAGTGTAATATTATTTAGTAGTATATATAGTAGTATATTGCATTATAGTAGTATATTGTAATATTATAGTATTATATATATAGTAGTATATTGCATATATTGATGAATATTATATATAGTAGTATATTGCATATATAGTAGTGCTCGCGGGCCGCCCGGAGATAGGGTTAGGGTGGTGGTGCTCGCGGGCCCCCGGAGATAGGGTTAGGGTGGTGGTGCTTGCGGGCCGCCCGGACATAGGGTTAGGGTGGTGGTGCTCGCGGGCCCCCGGAGATAGGGTTAGGGTGGTGGTGCTCGCGGGCCGCCCGGACTTAGGGTTAGTGCTAGGGTGGTGGTGTTCATATTATTGTTTAGTTTTATTTTATGCAGCAATATTGAATGAAAAATGTTATTGTGTGCATTTTGTAGAAAACTATAGATCCAATCCAGAGAGACCTCGCACAGGAAGAAATTCTCGAGGATATGATAAACGACACCCCCCATGTTAATCGACCCGAATCTCCGTCGATTTATCTGAACCCCTCTGGTGAGGGAGAGGAGGTCAACCGAAATGATGAAGGAGAAGCCGACGGCTCCGGTGGTGGAGAAGCCGACGACTCCGGTGGTGGAGAATTCGAAGCCGACGGCTTCGGTGGTGGAGAAGCCGACGGCTTCGGTGGACCATTAACGAAGTCCGGCGAGGTATATATATGAAGTCTGGTGATCAGTAGATGCATTAACTGAGTTGTATATATATAAATTGATGAATGTTTCTTCTCTTAGGCCTCCACATCGAGCAAAAAATATTCCAAACGAGGCCCGGCCAAAAAGTTGGACGCATCTCCGCGTTATACAATTACGGTGGTATCACCACGGGGTGAACCGTTGGAACCCGAAAAGGCTAAAACTGTATTTAAACAACAATGCGGAGTTATGGTTAGGGATCGCATCCCGATCACCGTTCGAGAGTGGAATAAGACCAAGGCGAAGAGGGTGAGTATGTCAGCAGTGCAAAGAGGGTCTTTGGAATGACCTCATGACACATTTCACCTTGCCAGAATGTGAGGATGATGCCGACACAGCTGCATTGAGGAAGAAAGTCAAGCAGTGGACTCTTACGAAGATGGCCGAACTATTCAAGAACTGGAAGAAAGCATTATGGCAAAAGTATCAGAAGACGAAGACTCCTCCTATATTTGAATGCTATCTATCGAAGCAGCAGGCTAACTGGGATGCATTTGTGAAGTACAAGGAGTCAGAACCTGCTATTGAAAAGTCGAAAAAACAAGAAAAATGCCACGATGAAGAAATATCACCATCACGTGGGGCCAGGGGCTACGCGGCTGCCATGCCAAAGTGGGATGCTAAAGAGAATGAGCTGCTTGCTAAAGGATCACTCCAGAACCAATGCACGAAGAATGGGATCTGAGGGCAAGGAATTGGTTCCTTGGGCATGGGAGTGAGTATGACGAAATCTGAGGGACCTTATTTGCAGTGACGGGATTAGGATACCCCGGGATACATGGCAGAAAGTGGTGAAGGAGATTAAAGCGGGGACAACAAAGTTCCGTCCCGATAGAGAGAAAGACTTGCTGACAAAGGTCCTCGGGAATGACGAACGCGGAGGACGTGTACGAGGCCTTGGCCCTAGTTATATGTGGGAGATGGGGTTTCCCAAAGACAGAGATACTTATAGGAGCCGAGAGAGAGCAAAGAGGCGACGGCAGGAGGAGGGAGACAGGTTCACCGAGTTGCTAGGAACACTTCGAATGCATCAGCAACAGATTGACGAACTTCGAGGAGCAGCACGCCTGCAAGATCCTGTACTCAATATTACCACCGTCCCATCTCAGCGGAGAAGCAGCGTGGCTGAATCAGAGGTCCCTTCTAACAATGCACGTTTGGTAGATGGCGGTCCCGGCTACCCCGTGGATGGAATCAAGGAGCAGGCATCTTGTGAGCTCCATCAGAAGGTGAAGAACCTATCCATCAAGGTGGCGGTCGGATGTGCTTTACCTTGTCCACCTGGCACACGCTGGCATGGCCATGAGATTCCAGCTAGCTATGCTAAAGTTGCTGTGGATGAAATCGCAATGGGGTGGGACTCAATGGAGCTTGACATCCCTGGACCTGAAGGTGAGAGGACACTCGGAGAAGTACTGGGTGGTATCATTCTATGGGACAAGAACAACATCAAGCTTCCAGGCTGGACGCCAAAGCCAACACCGCCTCCGAGTCGTCGCATGTCACCTTCACCTCCATCACCTCCAAGAAGCCCACCCCATGACTACGACCACCACAGCCCGAGTCCATCTCGATCTCCGCCGCAGCCTCCGATTAGTACTAAACGACGCAGCAGCCCAAAACGACAAATGTCGCCCCTCCCAAGAGTACCTCATAAGAATCTTCCCATCAGACCTTACGATCGTACTGACGAGGAAACCGACATGATCGTAAAGGCCAAATGTGTTGCGCAGCTTCAAAAGAAGAAACCCGAGCCCGCCCCGGTATACACCGAGAAGCAAAAAGCGTATGCACTTTCTTTTCTGAACACAAAATCGCAATATGACTTGCACCATAAGCCAGATGACTATCAACGCACACTTCAGAAGGAAGTGAAGAAGAGCGAATCAAGTAGAAGTGCAAGCGGGAGCAAATTATCAAGTCAAAGTGCAACCGGGAAAAGAAAGGACGTCCCCCAGCTCGGGGAACAGGCCAAAAAATCGACCCCACCCCTCAAGGTGGTATCCCATGACATTTCCCAGCAGAATATGGAAGAAGCTGCGAAGCTTGCGGCCTCTATGAATGTGACTGTTGAGGAATTGCTAGGTTCCAAGGACGACAAGTTACCCAAGGCTCAGGTAGTCCCTACATATGTCCCAGGGAAGCCTCTGGTTAGCTTTGAGTAGTTCCAACAACTGCCAACACAAATGCAGAGTTTACATAACTGGTACTTGAAAGCCGTAAAGCAGGAGAGAATAATGAGCGTGGCGAAAGTCCCACATGATTACTACTTCCGAGAAGAAGAGGTCCATGTTGAGTTTCTAGAACTCTTCCAGTTATACAGTTTCGGCGCCCTCGACAAAAGTCTCATGAGTTGCTATTGTCTGCAAGTTGTTGAATTCATTGTCTATATATAAGTTGTTCATTTTTCAGTTGTTCAGTTCATTGCATATAATTATCCTCATTATATCCTTTTGTACTCTGTTATTATGCAGAATGAAGATCATGGAATGTAAAAGAAGGTCACTCTTTAGTGTTGGGTTCATTGACCCAGATAAAATACATTGTAAGACGCTAAAGGATAAACCCGAGGAGACGTAGGAAAACCTTCTAAGGTTTCTAACGGAGCAAAATTTCTGTGACCACATACTGTTTCCTTATAATTTCGCGTGAGGGTCTTACTCTGTTGTACACATTCACTTTTGCTTACTCGATGTTAAATGTAATTGATGAGTTACTGATGTATATATAAACGTGTGCAGTTTCCACTGGATTCTCATGGACATTCAACTTGATAACGGAAGAGTTGAAGTCATGGACCCATCGAAGAGACCCCTGGAACAGTTTAGGGACATGCAGGACATGCTCCAGAGGTAATTTCCATGCTATATCGGTCTCTTTATTTGATTTCCTGAGATATCACGTAATAAATAACTCATTCATTCATTTTCTTTGTCGGGCAGGGTTTGGAGCATGTTCAAGAGTAGGGTTAAGGGTTCCTTTAGTAAGGAGCTGGCGTTTACTCCGGTCTCGGTAAGTAATACGTGATATGTTCGCGTATCTCTTTACTCCTAGTTTCAAGACAATTATGATGCTAGATTATAATTTTGATTGAATTCTATTCTCGTAAAGTGCGTGAGGCAGCCACAGGGGACGAATCTATGTGGATTCTATGTTTGCGAGTTCATTCGCATGTTTTCCGCTGAGCACAAAGATTATAGAGTCAATGTAAGCAATACATTCACAACATTATTTTATTACCTTCAATTTTTGTTATCATGATTGATATTCATATTGATCTCCTTTTCTTATATAGTTCGAGAGAATGCGGGATCAGCTCCTACCAGAGCAACGCGTACGAGGAATTGCTGAAGAACTGGCAGGATTCTTGATGAACGAGATGATAGATGACGTCGGGGAATTTAGCGTGAATAGGCGCTACCGATGATCCCCGATCGTGTAATTAAATCATCGAATTGTGATCTCCATGTAACTATCATGATCATGTATATATTTGTATGCTCGATCTTAAGAGAAGTTATCTTATGTATGCATGAACGTGTATGGTATTTGGTAGCGTAGAAAACTATTTTTGAAATAAAAAGAGAAAAAAAGATAGAAATTGAATTCTCTACCGCGGCAGAGAAAGTGCCTAAACTTCTGCCGCGGCAGAGAACCATTTGTCCCGGTTCGTAATAGGAACCGGGACTAATGGGGGGCTCCTAGCGCCAACAGAGATAGCCACATGGATACCCATTGGTCCGGGATGGTAAGCGGTCCCGGACTAGTGGGGGGGGGGCTTTAGTCCCGCCGCTCCAGTCCCGGTTACCAGGATCGGGACTAAAGCCCCTTACGGGCCATGACTGGAGGCCCTTTTTTCCACCAGTGATACCTTCCTCTTGGGGTTCCCAACGATCTCTACATCAACACCGAGCCATCAAGCATTTTTCTGGCGCCGTTGCCGGGGAGTCAAGGACATCTTCACAAGGGGAGTCCCTCATAACCAATCTCTTTACTTTGTTATTTTTGTTTTGCTTAGTTTCTTTTTTCTTTTTTTGCTTGTTTTGTTATCAAAAACACAAAAAAAACTAGTTTTACAAGTTTGCTTTGTTATTTGAAAACACAAAAAAATGACTACTCTTGAAAACACTAAGTTGTGTGACTTCACTAGCACCAACAACAATGATTTTATGAGCACACCTATTGCTCCACCTGTGCCTGAAGATACTTTCTTTGAGATAAAACCTGCTTTACTCAATCTTGTTATGAGAGAACAATTTTCTGGTATTGGTAATGAAGATGCTGCTGCCCATCTAAATAACTTTGTTGAACTTTAGATGCAAAAGCATAGGGATGTAGATGGTGATATTATTAAGCTGAAACTGTTTCCTTTCTCTTTGAGAGGAAAAGCTAAACAATGGTTAAATTCCTTAACTAGGAATAGTATTGATTCTTGGACTAAGTGCAAAGATGCTTTCATTGGAAAATACTATCCTCCTGCTAAGATTATATCTATGAGAAGTGAAATAATGAAGTTTAAACAATCTGATAATGAGCATGTTGCTCAAGCTTGGGAGAGAATGAAATCCTTGGTAAAGAATTGTCCCACTCATGGACTGACTGCTTGGATGATCATCCAAACTTTTTATGCAGGATTGAACTATTCTTCAAGGAACCTATTGGAGTCTGCTGCTGGAGGTACCTTTATGACCATCACTTTGGGTGCTGCAACAAAACTTCTGGACAATATGATGGTTAATTATTCTGAATGGCATACTGAAAGAGCTCCACAAGGTAGGAAGGTAAATTCTATTGAGGAAACTTCCTCCTTGAGTGATAAGATTGATATTATTATGTCTATGCTTGTTAATGGGAAAGCCCATATTGATCCAAATAATGTTCCTTTAGCCTCTTTGGTTGCTCAAGAAGAGCAAGTTGATGTGAACTTCATAAGAAATAACAATTTTGGCAACAATGCTTATGGTAATAACAATTTTAGGCCCTATCCTCCTAATAATACTTATGGCTATAATGGTAAACCTGGATTACCTAGTGAAGGAAGAATTTTAGAAGTTGAAAGAGCCACTAAAAACATCATGCAAATGCAATATGAGCAAAATAAACTATTCACTAAAACTATGGAGGAACAATCTACCATTTTGAAGAACATTAGCCATCAACTTGAGAGTCTAAATAGGGAAATTCCTAGTTTACAATTGAAACTCTCTAATGCTGAAAGAAATATATCATCTTTGTCTGAAGCTCAATCCTCTTTGATTAATAACATGGCTGCTAAACCTGAAACTAATGATAATCCCTTTGCAGCTACTAATGCTATACAAGTAAGAATTGATGAAAATGTTAGACTATTAGCCGAATTACATGCTAAGTGGGAAAGAGAAGATGAAATTTCTAGAAACATTAGTGTTTCTACTATCACCACCACTAGTGTTGAGGCTAGTAATAGTTCTACTACTCTAGATGATAAATTTGATTTTGATCTTGATGGGTGTAATATCTCTGAAGTTATTAAGTTCCTACAAAAGCTTGCTAAAAGTCCTAATGCTAGTGCTATAAACATGGCCTTTACAAAACACATTACTGATGCTCTCATAAAGATTAAAGAAGAAAAGATGAAACATAAAGCTTCTATTCCTATAAAACAACAAGATGGTTGGGAACCCATCATTAATATGAAAGTGAATGACTTTGGTTTTAAAGCTTTATGTGATCTTGATAGTAGTGTTTCTATTATGCCTAGAAGGATTTATGATATGCTTGATTTGCCTCCACTTGAAGATTGTTATTTGAATGTCCCACTTGATGATAATGCTAAAAATAAACTCATGGGGAGTCTTAATGATGTTCTTATTATGGTTAACAATGCCTATGTCCCCATTGATTTCTATGTTTTGGATGTTGAATGCAATGCTTCTTGTCCTATTACTTTGGGAAGACCTTTTCTTAGAACTGTTGGTGCCATTATTGATATGAAAGAAGGCACCATTAAATATCAACTCCCACTCAAGAAAGGTATAGAACACTTCCCTAAGAAGATAGAGAAGATTTCTTTTGCCTCTCCTATGAAAACAAAATTTGGTCTTAATGCTTTTTCATTTGAGAACACTTGATTCTTTTTCTTGCTTCTTATGCCTAACTTAAAGGCATTAAAGAAAAGTATTTATTGGAAGATAACCCAAAAGTTTTAGATGAGTCTTGGAAGTTATTACTTCAGTAACAACCGCTCCTTATCCTTTTTATTTTCTTTTTGTGCCAAGAGTAACCTCTAATGAGAGAGAAGTAATGATTGGGAAAGTTGCTGTCCCGAAACAGATTTCTGTGCTTCACCGTAAAAATTCGTGTAATATCTCTGAACGTATTTTTGAGGCATGAATTTTTGTGCTTCTGCCCCAGGTTGTTATATAACTTTCGTTAGTTCAACACTTTTTGATTTGAGCAACAAAAGGTCTTCGAAAAAATTCGTCTTTACCTGCTGGTCTGTTTTGACAGATTTCTGCCATTTTCTGCATTTGCTTCTTGTTGGTTCCTTTTTGAGTTCTTTTAGGGAATTGAGCTTTCTGGGGGAAGTGCTAAAGTAGCTAGTGTTATAATGTAAGTTTATTTGGTGTTATAACCGAACCTTAAGACCTTTTATCTTGAGTGCACTAATGTTGCTAATAAAGATTGTGTGAAGTTTTGTATGAAGGAAATATTTCAGGTGTATGGAAGGAATGAGTAATGAGATGAAGGATGGACTAAAGCTCAAGCTTGGGGATTCCATGCGTGTCACCCCGAGAAATATCCAAGAAGTACAAGCGTCAAAGCTTGGGGATGCCCAAGGCATCCCCTTCTTCATCAATAAAAAAATCCCAGGTTTCTTCCAAACGCTTCATTTTTATTGTTTCATGCATAGTTGTGTTGTTCCTTGAGCGTCTTCTTTTTCATTTTCGTTTTGGTTTTTCGTTTGCTTTGGTTTTCTTAGTTTGCTGAATAAATTGGTTGGACCCCCTCTTTCATACTTTGGTATGCAAATAGTTTGGTTTGGTTTGGAAAAGAGTAGGAAAGTTCATGCTTATGTGTAAAAAGAGCTTGTTTTTTACTGTGGCCTATGCTTTGTCATGCCATGCTTGATATTGTTTTGGATTTATGCTTAGTATTCTTTGCTGTATCATGACTTGTTATAAACAATTGAGATTGCTTAATGTTCCTTGGATGAATCATGCGTTGTTTTAGCATATTAAAGCATAGTATAGTGGTATTCTCCTTTGATGCTTTATTTGGGTTGACTTGGTGCATGCTCACACCATGTTATGACTATCTCAAGTCACCATAAGTCTTTATGATCCTTTAGTTTTCAACTTGTAGTATCACTTTATGCTTTGATCAATGATGTTTTGTCGCTCTGCATGATTATGGCCATTACTGCTCTCTTAGTTTGTCGCTCCCAGTCTTTTGCTAGCCTCCACAACCAAGTATGAGTTCCACTCATGCATCAAACTCCCTAAACCAAGTTATTCCAAAGATTACACCATACCTACCTATTAGCTTATGCTATTCCAAGTATATTCATGCTTTTGTTTACCTTCCAAATTAAACTTTTTATGAGAACACTAGTGATTAAAGCTCTCACGAACTTGATGGCACACTTTACTTTTATTGCCCTTAATAAACTTGAACCATTGTGTCGGCTCTGTTGTATATGCTTGCACTTATTTGTTGGGAATTAGCAGAACCATGCTTTCATGGGGAACTCTTTCAACATTGCACTTAGTACTTGTACCTAGTTGATATCATGCTCTTTTGTATATGGATGTCGTCGGTGTGAAATGAAAGGGGAGCTTGTAAGTCCATGGAGTTATGTATATGTGTTAGAGAAAGCACAGGTCAGCTGGTCTAATCCATGCTGACATGGTGGAAACCTGCAGCGTAACCATAATGAGCTGTCTATGAAGCATTCTTCTTATAAAAAAAAGAGTCCTATATTGAGAAAAAGAAAGAGAAAAAGAAGAAAAAAGAGATTATGAAAAGAGGAAAGAGAGAAAAAAGCACCATATTCCCATGGTAAATAAGAAGATTGCTGAGATGCTCGTTGTCTGCTTGCCTTGTCATTTTGATATGGGGATTCTTCCGTATCATCAGGCAAGGGGTACCCCGTTGGCAATTCTCTATGATACACATGTACTTACAATGACAAGAACATACCGGTGACTAAACTTGAGTATCATGAGGAGCGGCCCTCATATACAAGGGACATGAGATTTCTGACTTATACTTCGTCAAGCATGTACACCATAGTTTGTTCACTTTAACCTTAATCACTTCAAGATGCTTATGATAGGGGCAATGAGAGCTGAAAGCTATAAGTACCATAATTTTTGGAAGCTCTTTATGAGACTTGAATCCCTCCTTCCTTTTATAAAGGCCTTTCTTCCACCATTATTTTGAGTCTCCACCTTCTATCTTTATGCACCTACTTTGAGAGCATAGTGGCCATTCTTAGTTCTACGTGCATTGTCCCAAGAGCAGTTGATTGATGCATATCTTGATATTGCTTGTTTTAAACTATTTGTATCTAGTCACTCTTATGAACTTTGAAGGTGTCCTATGCATTTATATTTGCTACTCTATGAGGGACAAGCTGAATGCTATTATGCTATGTTTTCTTTATGTGAAACAAACAAACGTCTTGCAAAGCATTGTTATTCATGAATCTTTTGTTTGTGCCTTTTCATGTTGCATCTTAGTTTCTTTGTCTTATTGCTAGAACTTTTCCTTTCATGTTATGATTGAAGTACTATGATCCCAGCATTGAATGTTTTACAAATACTTTGATCAAGTCTTTGAAGGTGCGTGTCACCTCAAAAATTATTCTTTCTTTTTATCACTTACCTACTCGAGGACGAGCAGGAGTTAAGCTTGGGGATGTTGAGGTATTGCAAATGTATCTATAATTTTTAATGTTCCATGCTTGGTTTTATCCACTTTGTTGTGTTTTGTCCACACTTTGGAGTACTTTTCATATGATTTCTTGGACTAACCTATTAACAAGAGCCACAGTGCCACTGCTTTCATTTTCTGTTTTTGGTTCCAGGAAAGTGAGAAAATGAATATTCTCGGAATTGGACGGGACAAAATCCAAAGTGCCTATTTTTCCGGAAGTCATCAGATGCCAGAATACGAGACGGAGAAGGGCCAGAGGGCGGCCACACCACCTAGCCGCGCGGCCAGGCTTGGACCGCGCCAGGGGGTGGTGTGGCCATCCCAGGCACCCCCTCGGCCTCTCCTTCCGCCTATATATTGCCCTCAGGACGAAAACCCTAAGTACCCGATCAAAAATCCACGAAAGAGTGCAGAGTCATATCCATCCCTAGATCGGGAGGGATCTGAAGCTCTTCCTGGCACCCTGCCGGAGAGGGGAATTCACTCTGGAGGCCTTCTTCATCATCATGCAAGCCTCCGGTGTGATGTGTGAGTAGTTCATCCTTGGACTACGGATCCATGTAGTAGCTAGATGGCTGGTTCTCCTCCTTTGTGCTTTCGTGTTTAGATCTTGTGAGCTCCGTTCATGATCAAGATCATCTATTTGTAATTCTGCATGTTGTGTTTGCAGGGATCCGATGGATATTGAGATGCTATTTCAGATTGATTATTGATTCTATCATGTCTTTGTTATTTGTGATGTTGCATGCTTTCCGTTGTTAGTAGCTATCTTGGCCAAGTAGATGCTAGCAACTCCAAGAGTTAGTATTTATGCTCGATAGTGGGTTCATGCCTCTGGTAATTTGGGGAAGTGAGAGAAATCTCTAAGGTACTAGATGTGCTGTTGCTACTAGGGAGAAACCAACAATCCTTTGTTCATAGAACAATTGTATTGTTTACTTTACATGCAATTTGTAAAGCAATAATCTGTTGGTTGCAACTTAATACTGGAGGGGGTTCAGATGATAACCTGAAGGTGGATTATTAGTCATAGATGCAGTTGGATGGTGGTCTATGTATAATGTTGTAATGCCCAATCAAGTCTCAAAGGAGTCAAGATGATTAGTATATGCATGTATTGCTTTCTCGATGTTTGTTAATTGCCCCGCTGTAATTTGTTCACCCAGCATGTTATTTATCTTAAGGAGAGCCACCTCTGGTGAACTATGGATCCCGATCCTTTTTCTTTACATACAATCTATAAACTGTTTACCGCTTTGTGTTTACTTTCTACAAACTTTTACTTCTTTCCATTCGATACGTTTAATCCTTTGTTTTCAGCAAAACACGGTGAGATTGACAACCTCATCGCAAGTTGGGGACAAAGTTCTGTGGTTGTGTTGTGCAAGTCTCCATGTTGCTACTAGCACCGGTAGTGCGCCCTGCCAAGGCTCAGCTAGCAACACCTTTGGGGTGTTTCCTTGCTCCTACTGGTTCGATTAAACCTTGGTTTCATAACCGAGGGAAACTTGCTGCTGTGCTCATCATACCTTCCTCTTGGGGTTCCCAACGAGCTCTACATCAACACCGAGCCATCACACCCCGGCAAAGCCAATGTGGTAGCGGATACTCTTAGCAGATTGCCGTGTAGGTTAAACACCATGATTAAAGAAGCCCAACCAAGTTTGCATGAAGAGTTGGAGCAGATTAGAACGGAGCTAGTTAGCAAAGGATTTTTAGCTAGCATAGAACTTCAACCCACTTTGATTAGTCAGATCAAGGAGGCGTAGAAAGGAAATGCAGGTATCGACGGTATCAAGTGTTGTATTAGTATAGGGAAGGTACCTGGATTCACTGAAGATGAAGAAGGAGTTTTGTGGTACAAATGACGTATCTGTGTGCCAGCAGATTCAGAGCTGAAGCAAGTTTTCATGCAGGAAGCTCATGATACTCTTTATTCTATCCACCCCGGAGGAACAAAGATGTATCAGGATTTGAAGGAGAAATTTTGGTGGCACAAGATGAAGAGAGAAATCAGAAGCTACATAGCTAAGTGTGATATCTGTCAGAGAGTCAAAGCGAAACATTAGAGACCCGCCAGACTTTTGCAACCATTGCAGATTCCTTAATGGAAATGGGATTCCGTCGGAATGGACTTTATCACCGGTTTGCCTACTTCTAGTAGGGGAAATGAATCTATTTGGGTCATAGTTGATAGACTGTCCAAGGTAGCCCATTTTATACATGTCAAGACTACCTACAAGAGTTCTAAGCTAGCAGAGTTGTACATTGCTAGAATCATCAATTTGCATGGAACCCCCAAGACCAAGTGTCGGATCGAGGAACCCAATTTACCTCAAGATTTTGGTAGGAAGTCCAAGAAGGATTAGGAACCAAGTTGAATTTCAGCACACCTTATCACCCGCAAACCGATGGACAAACTGAAAGAGTCAACCAAATCTTAGAAGATATGTTGAGAGATTGTGTGTTAGAGTATGGATCAAAATGGGAAGATTGTCTGCCTTTCGCATAATTCTCATACAACAACAGTTATCAAGCCAGTTTGCAAATGGCCCCATTTGAATTTCTGTATGGAAGGAAGTGTCGTACCCCTTTAAATTGGTTGCAAGTAGGAGAGAGTCAGATTTTCGGACCTGACATCCTACGAGAAGCCGAAGAGAAGGTTCACAAAGTCCGTGAGCACCTCAAGACCGCCCAATGCAGACGGAAGAGTTATGCTGACAAGAGACATAGAGACCTGACTTTCAATGTCGGAGATTTTGTGTATCTCAAAGTGTCGCCTTTGAAGGGAATGCAACATTTTCAACTGAAAGTAAAGTTAGCCCCCAGATATATTGGACCCTTCAAGATTCTGAATCGCCAAGGAGAAGTATCTTATCAACTGGAACTGCCAGAGGATATGTCAGCCATCCATAATGTGTTCCATATCTCGTTACTTGGCAAATGCTTAGAAGTTTCGGAGAAGATCGAAGTTTTGAAGAACATCAATCACAGAGCCATAAATATCAACAAGGAATTGACGTATCGTGAAGTACCCATCCGTATATTGGAAGAAGCCTTCAGAACCGCTAGGACCCGGAGTATCAAGTTTCTCAAGATCCAATGGAGCAACCATACCGAAGAAGAAGTTACTTGGGAGCGCGAAGATTACATTAGTACTGAGTTTCCAGATGTCTTTAGTTCCTAGTTTTTATTAAATCTCGGGACGAGATTTTGTTTAAGGAGGGAAGGTTTGTAACACCCCAAAACTTCTAATCAAGATTATAAAGTTCAATCACCCAATTTTGGGTTAACAAAAACTTTTATTAAGAAAATGAATATGAATGCATGTGTGTTTTGCATTAGTGTAGAATTGTTTGAAATTGCCATGCTTGATTGTTGCCAATGATGTGAAAAGGTTTAAAGGTGAATACTACATCATCTAGACCAATTACAAACAAAATCAACAGAAAAAGAAATCAAAGATGAATAAATAAAGCAAATGGTCATTTTGACAAAAGTTAACCACTAGGCCACTTTGTGTGTTCCTAGAAGAAGAATTCTAACAGAAACATTTATATTTCTTTTCACCCCTTGCTAGACCAAGTAAAAGTGTATCAAGGCCCACTTTACAAACTTACAAAAACATCTTTCAAATCAATTTAATGGATAGTTGAAAATTGAATCTAGTTCATATGTTAAGATCCCACTTTTTCAAAAACCTATCAAATCAATTCCCCTTGACCTCTCCAAGAAAACATAGACTATCAAGCTTAACTTAAGATCACTCAAAAATTTTGGATCAAAATTTCCAAAGCAAGTTTCATGCGACCGTTTCCACAAACACCTTATTTACACTAATTTAACCACTTGCCTAACTTCACTGTTTTGCATAGTGACCCTCAACCATTTGGTCTCCACTTCACTCCCTGTCTCCCCTGAGCATAGCCAGCACCCAGACCAAGTCCCCCCTTTTCCGTTTGCATAGTGGAGTGCCGCCTGATTTTTTTCATCGCCGGCCGACCACGGACAGCTCACAGCAGACACCACCGCAGCCAACCATGATGTCCAGGAAGCACGCCGCACTCCACCGCCACCCCTTGTCCCAGCCTCGACCCTAGCCGAGCCCTGGACCACCCTAGCTACGCCGCGCCCCGCCTCTCTGTGCCATGTCCAAAGCGCGCTAGCTCGCCGCGCCCGATGATACGTTGCTAACGTATACATAATCTACTTTCTTATGTTTTGTCCACACTTTGGAGTACTTTTTATACACTTCCTTGGACTAACATATTAATAAGATGCCATAGTGCCAGTTGCCTGTTTTCTGCTGTTTTTGGTTCCAAGAAAGTCAGAAAATGAATATTCTCGGAATTGGACGGGACAAAAGCCAAAGTCAGTTTTTCATCGAGGGGGACATGGAGCCAGAATACGAGACAGAGAGGGGCCAGGTGCCGGCCACACCACCTAGCCACGCGGCCAGGGCTGGCCCGTGCTAGGGGGTGGTCTGGCCATCTAGGGCACCCCCTCGGCCTCCCCTTTCGCCTATAAGATGCCTCTGATACAGAAACCCTAAGTACCCGATCAAAATTCCACGAAAGAGGCTATAGCCGCCGTCATCTCCATCCCTAGATCGGGAGGGCTCTGAAGCTCTTCCCGGCACCCTGCCGGAGGAGAGAATTCACCCTGGAGGCCTTCTTCATCACCATGCAAGCCTCCGGTGTGATGCGTGAGTAGTTCATCCTTGGACTACGGGTCCATGTAGTAGCTAGATGGTTGGTTCTTCTCCTTTGTGCTATCATGTTTAGATCTTGTGAGCTCCGTTCATGATCCAAATCATCTATTTGTAATCTTACATGTTGTGTTTGCAGGGATCTGATAGATATTGAGATGCTATTTTAGATTGATTATTGATTCTATCATGTCTTTGTTATTTGTGATCTTGCATGCTTTCCGTTGTTAGTAGCTATCTTGGCCAAGTAGATGCTAGCAACTCCAAGAGTTAGTATTTATGCTCAATAGTGGGTTCATGCCTCTAGTAATCTGGGGAAGTGACAGAAATCTCTAAGGTACTAGATGTGTTGTTTCTACTAGGGAGAAAATAGCAATCCTTTGTTCATAGAACAATCATATTGTTTACTTTACACGCAATGCATAATGCAATTATCTATTGCTTGCAACTTAATATTGGAGGGGGTTTGGATGATAACCTGAAGGTGGATTATTAGTCATAGATGTAGTTGGATTACAGTATATGTATAATGTTGTAATGCCTAATCAAGTCTCAAAGGAGTCAAGATGAGTAGTATATGCTTGTATGCTTTCTCGATGTTTGTCAATTGCCCCGCAGTAATTTGTTCACCGAACATGTCATCTATCTTAAGGAGAGCCACCACTAGTGAACTATGACCCCGTTCCTTTCTTTTATCATCAATCTACAACTGTTTACTGCTTTCTGTTTACTTTGTGCAAACTATTACTTTCTTCCACACAATACGTTTAATCCTTTGTTTTCAGCAAAACCGGTGAGATTGACAACCTCACTTTAAGTTGGGGGCAAAGTTCTATGGTTGTGTTGTGCAGGTTTCCACGTTGCTACTAGCACCAGTAGTGTGCCCTGCCAAAGGCCAGCTAGCAACACCTTGGAGGTGTTTCATTGCTCCTACTGGTTCGATAACCATGGTTTCATTACTGTGGGAAAACTTGTTGTTGTGCTCATCATACCTTCCTTTTGGGGTTCCCCAATGAGCTCGATATATTTTGGGCCATCACCCGACCAGCTCGCATAGACCGCGCCTTGCCTTCGCCGCGCACGCTCACTCCCGCCATGATCAAAGCAGCCCAGCAGACAACCCAGTTCGCCGCCGCGTGACCTGCAGCTGCCGCAAATACCTCTGCGTCTGCGCGGAGCACCGCACGCGCCCGACCGAACCACACCGCCCCACGCCTCGCTATTAAGTCCGTGAGAACCGCCAGGGAACCACGTACCGCCCACTAGACTCTGCCACGCCGATAGCCACTTGTAGCCTCGTCACTGACGAGCTCGTGCCCGCACCGTTCGGTCCCCTCGCCGCAGTATAAAAGGAGGCCACCCCTGCCCCATTTCTCCAGACCAACACACTCCCCACTCCTCACAGACACTCCCTCACCCTTCCCCGGAGCAAGGCGAGCGCCGCTTCGCTGAAATTTGGCCGGAGCCCGCCGCTGCTGGAGGAGAATGGCGCCGTCGATTTCGACCACCCCAAGCCCTGCCGTGACTGCGCCTCACCTCGCCGTCGTCTACCACATCGATCGCCCCGTCGCCGACCCTAGATGGAGCCCAGGTGAGCCCCGCAAGACCCACACCAAATGTTAGGGTTGATTCTTCGCCGGAGCAGTTCGTCGTCGACAACGACTCCTAGCCATTGATCTGTCTTCTAATCGCATGGCCCAGATGCGTAGATACCGCTTCACGTAGTTAGTTCTGCTGACTGGTGGACCCCATCTGTCAGCAGCCTGCTGCGTCGCGTAGTGCAGTTAGGCCGGCCCGTTTAACTTCCCGCGCTGGCCTGGAAATTCAAATATTGAATTTTCCTTTTTAGTTAAAACCATATTCTGTCCACATATTCAAAAATCAATTCAGAGAGTTTCACTAAACCAAATTGCATGATACAAATTTTGCTAGAAAGGTAATTAAATTATATATCCAAGCCTGTTGGATTTAAATCATTTGCAGTTAGAGATAATCTTTAGTAAAAATAACAAGATAGAGACTTTTGCAACTTCAAACATTTTTCAAAAATCAACCATAATAGCTTTAGAGTTGATTCCAACTCTCAAAACTCTCATTTTATGATAGCTATATGAATATGTAAATATATCGAGGTTTGCATTTAGTGAGATTGGACTAGTACCAAAAGAATGTTATTAGGGCATTTCTAGTCACTTTAAATCTATCAAATGATAACCTTAAACTTAATAAAATATGATCAACACTTTAAATCACATTCCCATGTATTATAATATGTGGTGATGACATATGTCCACATGATACCGTATTTTAATTGGAGAATATTAAATCTTAATTAATTTCAATGAGTAGAAATTACTTTTCTCAAATAAACTAAATAAAACTAGTTCTTATTTCATGTGATGATTGTGATGATGCTAGATCATCAAGTGTGAGACTTAGTGTGCTAAATAGAATTAGTTAAGTATTGTTTGGTGATTGTGTACCACATATTTATTTATAGACGATAGTACCGACCCAAGATACGAGGAGGAGGAGTTCTACCCCGAACAAGAGGAGGAAAACTTCAATCACTGCACTAATCAAGGCAAGCCATCACTAACTGCAAGATAACCTAAGCAAGATGCATTAGGCATGCTTTGGTTATACACTTTGATTTATACCCATCCCAAGTTTTTACTTGCAAGCTTTACTCTTGTACTTTATCAAAGTTCTTTACTTTCAGTGAGTGCTTTGTGAGTTTTGGAAAGTAGTATAGATAGCATAAAGAGTATAAAACTAGGCCTATACTAGATGTCATTTTATGGCATGAGATTGAAGATTAGCACCCCTCATTAGTGAACACTCTTAACTTAGTGGCTAGTGTAAGCATAAAACTTGATCACTTTAGATGGGAATACTTGGTGAAAATGATTGTGAAAACATTGGAATGATGAGTCATTATATTGCAATGTTTTGACATGTGTTGAGAAACAAAAATGGATTTGATGATGAAAATGTTGAGGCATGAGCCTTAGCCCTCTATAAAAATTGATGGTTTGGTTCGGATGCGATATCATTCCAATTTTACCGTACAACCACAATACCTGAATTGGGTAAGGCTTAGACGGAAGTTTATATGCATTAGTATGGGTTCCCTCACAGAAGAGGTTTGAGCTGAGGCTACCTCGTGAGTGTGAATTGTCCACCTATGCAGTGCCCAGGATGGTAGATGGCCATGGCTGGGAGGCCAAGCTCATAGGGGAGGTGCCTATACTAGAGTGTGTAATTGAAAGGTTATGATTGATTATTTGCATACTAAGTATGATGATTCAGGGTTATCCCTGACGGATGTATCGAGTTTTGTGGTAAAAGTGTACCACCTCTGCAGAGTGTCAAACTATTCGAGCTGCGTCCGCGGTCATGGACAGTTGGAGTGGCCATACTATTCCGTCGTCAGATGTTTTCAAAATGACTTGTGAAGTGAACTATGATTTTGACTTGACCACACAGGGTTGTGAATATGAAAACTAGGTTCCCACTTAAGTGATTTAGAACATTTACTTAGTTTTATTTACTTCTGAACTCAGTTTAGATAAATCTGGCTTTTTGCAAATAAACCTAGAGCTTAAGATTCCTACTAGAACTACCTTACTTGTTAGTGATAGTTTGCGAGTACTTAAAGTGTAGTCATGTCTTTGTCCCTGGCTATTCCCGTGGCTAGACTATGAGGAGGACTACCAGGATGATGGACAGCAGGATGTCTACGACTCCTAGGATCATCTCCAATCGTCAGCATTGCCTGTGACACTAAAGATGGAGCCCACTACTGCACTTATTATTCTGCTTCTTGTTTGTATTAAGACTGGATCATGAGATCCTTTATTTGTGTAAGACCTTATTATTGTTTGTAATGGATGATGTATTGTGATATCCAATCTGTTATGTCTCACAAAAATAGTAATCCTGGGATTGTGATGTATGGCATAACAGGCATCTGGGATTAAAACTCCTGGTGTTGACACAAAATATGGCCAAATCCGTCACCATGCAAATTCTTGGACATGGGATCATCAGCATAAAGTATGATGTAGAGATATGGCCTTGACCATGCAAATCCAAGAATGTTCATGGTCGTTGACAAATAAGCTTAAATTTGTTTAAATTTCACCACTTATTTTTAAGTTAGCATTTTACATGGTCGGTGAGAGTACATTTTACATCACGGACCAAAAAAATGGAAAATTACATCAAGGTTCATACATTTAGCACAAAGGACCCTAAAATTAAGCAAAGAAAATAGTCGGGTTCAGCTCCTTCTCGAGAGAGCAGCTGATCGAGCCATACTCTTCATACTACTTCCTCTTTGATAGTTTTCAAAATATGGCCAAAACTGTCGCCATGCAAATTCCTGGATATGGGATCATCAACATAAAGTATGATGTAGAGATATGGCCTTGATATTGTGGTCATTTGGCTTGAAATCCAAGAACTTTTCATACTCCTGATAACTATGCTTAAATTCATTTAAATTCCACCACTTACTTTTAGGTTAGCATTTTACACGGTCGGTGGGAGTACATTCTACATCAAGGACCTAAAAAAGGGAAATTACATCAAGGTCCATACATTTAGCACAATGGACCCTAAAATTGAGCAAAGAAAATAGTTGGGTTTGGCTCTTCTCGAGAGAGCAGCTAATAGAGCCATACTCTTCATAGTACTTCCTCTTTGATTGTTTCAAAAATATGGCCAAATCTGTCGCCATGCAAATTCTTGGATAGTCGATCATCAGAATAAACTATGATGTAGATATATGGCCTTGACCTTGTGGTCATTCGGCTTGAAATCAAAAATGTTCATACTCGTTGACAATTATAAGTTGATTTCACCACTAACTTTTAGGTTAGAATTTTACACGGTCGGTGGGAGTACTTTTACAACAAGGACCTAAAAAGGGGGGAAATTACATCAAGGTCCATACATTTAGCACAAAGGACCCTAAAATTAAGCAAGGAAAACATTCTACTTCGGATCCTTCTCAAGAGAGTAGATGATCGAGCCATACTCTTCATACTACTTCATCTTCGATTGTTTGCAAAATATGGCCAAATTTATCTGCATGCAAATTGTTGGATATGGGATCATCAGCATAAAGTATGATGTATATATGGCCTTGACCTTGATCGTTCATCTTGAAATACAAGAATGGTTCATACTCGTTGACAACTAAGCTTAAATTCGTTTAAATCTCACCACTTTCTTTTATGTTAGCATTTTACACAGTCGATGGGAGTACATTCTACATCAAGGACCTAAAAAAAGGGAAAATTACATCGAGGTCCATAGATTTAGCACAAAGGACCCTAAAAGGTAAACTTTCTGGTTTGGCTCCTTCTCGAGAGATCAGCTGATATGAGCCAAACTCTTCATACTTTCTCTTCGATTGTTTTTTAAATATGGCAAAATATGTCGCCATGCAAATTCTCTCATATGGGATCATGAGATTAAAGTATGATGTTTATATGGCCATCACCTTGGTCATTCGTCTTGAATCCAAGAATGTTATTACTCATTGACAACTAAGCTTAAATTCATCTAAATTTCACCACTTACACTTTTAGGTTAGAATTTTACACAGGCGATGGAAGTACATTCTACATCAAAGGACCTAAAGAAGGGAAAATTACATCGAGATCCATACATTTATCACAAACCCCCCTAAAATTAAGCAAGGAAAATAGTCAGGTTTGGATCCTTCTCTAGAGAGCAGCTGATCGAGCCATTTCATTCTACTTCCTCTTTGATTGTTTTCAAAATATGGCCAAATCTGTCACCATGCAAATTCTTGGATATGGGATCATTTGGATAAAGTATGATGTAGAGATATGGCCTTGACCATGTGGTCGTTCGGCTTGCAATGCAAGAAAGTTCATACTCTTTGACAACTAAACTTAAATTCGTTTAAATTACACCACTTACTTTTAGGTTAGCATTTTACACGATCGGTCCGAGTACATTTTATATCAGGAACCTCAAAAAAGATAAAATTACATCGAGGTCCATACATTTAGCACAAAGGACCCTAAAAGGAAAATTTCCTGGTGCGGTCCTTTGCGAGAGATCATATGATTCTAGCCAAACTCTTCATACTACATCCTATTCGATTGTCTTCAAAATATGGCCAAATCTGTCGCCATGCAAATTCTCTCATATGTGATCATCACAATAAAGTATTATGTTGATATGGACTTCACCTTGGTCATTCATCTTGAAATCAAGAATGTTCATACTCATTGATAAGTAAACTTAAAATTATCTAAATTTCACCACTTACACTTTCAGGTTAGAGTTTTACACGTGCGGTGGAACTACATTTTACATAAAGAACTTAATAAAGGGAAAATTACATCGAGGTCCACACATTTAGTACAAACCCCCCTAAAATTAAGCAAGAAACAGTCAGGTTCGGTTCCTTCTCGAGAGAGAAGCTAATCAAGCGATACATTTCATACTACTTCCTCTTCGATTGTTTTCAAAATATGGCCAAATCTGTAGCCATGCAAATTCTTGGATATGGGATCATCAGCATAAAGTATGATGTAGAGATATGGCCTTGACCTTGTGGTCGTTCGGCTTGAAATCCAAGAATGTTCATGCTCGTTGACAACTAAGCTTAAATCGTTTAAATTTCACCACTTACTTTTAGGTTAGCATTTTACATGGTTGGTGGGAGTACATTTTACATCAAGGACCTAAAAAAGGGAAAATTACATCGAAGTCCATCCATTTAGCACAAAGGACCATAAAAGGAAAACTTTCTGGTTCGGTTCCTTCTCGAGAGATCAGCTGATCTGAGCCAAACTCTTCATACTACTTCCTCTTCGATTGTTTTCAAAATATGACCAAATCTGTTGCCATGCAAATTCTCGACATGGGATCATCAACATAAAGTATGATGTTGATATGGCCTTGAACTTGGTCGTTCGGCTTGAAATCCAAGAATGTTCATACTCATTAACATGTAAGCATAAAATCATCTAAATTTCACCACTTGCACGTTTAGGATAGAATTTTACACGGGCGATGGAAGTACATTTTACATCAAGGACCTAAAAAAGGAAAAATTACATCGAGGTCCATACATTTAGCACAAACCTCCCTAAAATTAAGCAAGGAAAATAGTGAGGTTCGGTTCCTTCTCAAGAGAGCAGCTGATCGAGCCATATGTTTCATACTACTTCCTCTTCGATTGTTTTCAAAATATGGCCAAAAACGTCACCATGCAAATTCTTGGACATGGGATCATCAGCATAAAGTATGATGTAGAGATATGGCCTTGACCTCGTGGTCGTTTGATTTGAAATCCAAGAATGTTCATAGTCGTTGACAACTAAGCTTAAATTTGTTTAAATTTCACCACTTACTTTTAGGTTAGCATTTTACACGGTCGGTGAGAGTACATTTTACATCACGGACCAGAAAAAAGGGGAAATTACATCGAGGTCCATACATTTAGCACAAAGGACCCTAAAATTGAGAAAAGAAAATAGTCGGGTTCAGCTTCTTCTCAAGACAGCACCTGATCGAGCCATACTCTTCATACTACTTCCTCTTCGATTGTTTTAAAAATATGGGCAAAACTTTTGCCATGCAAATTCTTGGATATGGGATCATCAACATAAAGTATGATGTAGAGATATGGCCTTGATCTTGTGGTCGTTCGGCTTGAAATCCAAGAATTTTTCATACTCCTTATAACTATGCTTAAATTCATTTAAATTTCACCACTTACTTTTAGGTTAGCATTTTACACGGTCGGTGGGAGTATATTCTACATCAAGGACCGAAAAAGGGAAAATTACATCAAGGTCCATACATTTAGCACAAAGGACCCTAAAATTGAGCAAAGAATATAGTCGGGTTTGGCTCTTCTCGATAGAGCAGCTAATAGAGCCATACTCTTCATACTACTTCCTCTTCGATTGTTTTCAAAATATAGCCAAATATGTCGCCACGCAAATTCTTGGATACTCAATCATCAGAATAAACTATGATGTAGAGATATGGCCTTGACCTTGTGGTCATTCGGCTTGAAATCCAAAAATGTTCATACTCGTTGACAATTATAATTTGAAATTCATTTAAATTTCACCACTTACTTTTAGGTTAGAATTTTACACGGTCGGTGGGTGTACTTTTACAAAAAGGACCTAAAAAGGGGGAAATTACATCGAGCTCCATACATTTAGCACAAAGTACCCTAAAATTAAGCAAGGAAAACAGTCGAGTTTGGATCCTTCTCTAGAGAGTAGCTGATCGATCCATACTCTTCATACTACTTCATCTTTGATTGTTCTCGAAATATGGCCAAATTTATCTGCATGCAAATTCTTGGATATGGGATCATCAGCATAAAGTATGATGTAGATATGGCCTTGACCTTGGTCGTTTGTCTTGAAATACAAGAATGGTTCATACTCATTGACAACTAAGCTTAAATTCGTTTAAATTTCACCACTTTCTTTTATGTTAGCATTTTACACGGTCAATGGGAGTACATTATACATCAAGGACCTAAAAAAGGGAAAATTACATCAAGGTCCATACATTTAGCACAAAGGACCCTAAAAGGAAAACTTTCTGGTTTGGCTCCTTCTCGAGAGATCAGCGGATATGAGCCTAGCTCTTCATACTTTCTCTTCGATTTTTTAAAATATGGCCAAATGTGTCGCCATGCAAATTATCTCATATGGGATCATCAGAGTAAAGTATTATGTTGATATGGCCTTCACCTTGGCCATGCGTCTTGAAATCCAAGAATGTTCTTACTTTTAGGTTAGAATTTTACATGGGCGATGGAAGTACATTCTACATCAAAGTACCAAAAGAAGGGAAAATTACATCGAGGTCCATACATTTATCACAAGCCCCCCTAAAATTAAGCAAGGAAAATAGTCAGGTTTGGCTCCTTCTCTAGAGAGCAGCTGATCGAGTCATACGTTTCATACTACTTCCTCTTTGATTGTTTTCAAAATATGGCAAATCCGTCGCCATGCAAATTCTTGGATATGGGATCATCCGGATAAAGTCTGATGTTGAGATATGGCCTTGACCTTGTGGTCGTTTGGCTTGAAATGCGAGAAAGTTCATACTCTTTGACAGCTAAACTTAAATTTGTTTAAATTTCACCACTTACATTTAGGTTAGCATTTTACACGATCGGTCCGAGTACATTTTACATCAGGGACCTCAAAAAAGCAAAAATTACATCGAGGTTCATGCATTTAGCACAAAGTACCCTAAAAGGAAAATTTCCTGGTTCAGCTCCTTCGCAAGAGATCATCTAATCTGAGCCAAACTCTTCATACTACTTCCTATTCTATTGTTTTCAAAATTTGGCCAAATCTGTCGCCATGCAAATTCTCTGATATGTGATCATGAGAATAAAGTATGATGTTGATATGGCCTGCGCCTTGGTCGTTCGGCTTGAAATCAAGAATGTTCATACTCATTGACATGTAAACTTACAATCATCTAAATTTCACCACTTACACTTTTAGGTTAGAATTTTACACGGCAGTGGAACTACATTTTACATAAAGGACTTAAAAAAGGGAAAATTACATCAAGGTCCATACATTTAGCACAAACCCCCCTAAAACTAAGCAACAAAAATAGTTAGGTTCGGTTCCTTCTCGAGAGAGCAGCTGATCGAGCGATACATTTCATACTACTTCCTCTTTGATTGTTTTCACAATATGGCCAAATCTGTATCCATGCAAATTCTTGGATATGGGATCATCAGCATAAAGTATGAGGCAGAGATATGGCCTTGACCTTGTGGTCGTTCGACTTGAAATCCGAGAATGTTCGTACTCATTGACAACTAAGCTTAAATTCGTTTAAATTTCACCACTTACTTTTAGGTTAATATTTTACACGGTCGATGGGAGTACATTTTACACCAAGGACCTAAAAAAGGGAAAATTACATCGAGGTCCATTGATTTAGCACAAAGGACCCTAAAAGGAAAACTTTCTGGTTCGGCTCCTTCTCGAGAGATTAGCTGATCTGAGCCAAACTCTTCATACTATTTCCTCTTTGATTGTTTTCAAAATATGACGAAATCTATTGCCATGCAAATTCTCCAACATGGGATCACCAGCATAAAGTATGATGTTGATATGGCCTTGACCTTGGTCGTTCGGCTTGAAATCCAAGAATGTTCATATTCATTGACAAGTAAGCTTAAAAGGATCTAAATTTCACCACTTACACTTTTAGGCTAGAATTTTCCACGGGTGGTGGAAGTACATTTTCCATCAAGTACCTAAAAAAGGGAAAATTACATCGAGGTCCATAAATTTAGCACAAACCCCCCTAAAATGAAGCAAGGAAAACAACCAGTTTTGGCTCCTTCTCGAGAGAGTAGCTAATCGAGCCATACATTTCATACTACTTCATCTTTGATTGTTTTCAAAATATGGCCAAATCCGTCACCATGCAAACTCTTGGACATGGGACCATCAGCATAAAGTATGATGTAGAGAAATGGCCTTGACCTCGTGGTCGCTTGGCTTGAAATCCAAGAATGTTCATAGTCATTGAAAACTAAGCTTAAATTAATTTAAATTTCACCACTTACTTTTAGGTTACCATTTTACACAGTCGGTGAAAGTACATTTTACATCATGGACCTAAAAAGGGGAAATTACATCGAGGTTCATACATTTAGCACAAAGGACCCTAAAATTGAGCAAAGAAAATAGTCGGGTTCAGCTCCTTCTCGAGAGAGCAGCTGATCAAGCCATACGTTTCATACTACTTCCTCTTTTATTGTTTTCAAAATATGGACAAATATGTCGCCATGCAAATTCTTGGATATGGGATCATCATCATAAAGTATGATGTAGAGATATGGCCTTGACCTTGTGGTTGTTCGGCTTGAAATCCAAGAATGTTCATACTCGTTGACAACTAAGCTTAAATTTGTTTAAATTTCACCACTTTATTTTAGGTTAGAATTTTACACGGTCGATCAGAGTACATCTTACATCAGGGACCTCAAATAAGCAAAAATTACATCGAGGTTCATACATTTAGCATAAAGGACCCTAAAAGGACAATTTTCTGGTTCGGCTCCTTCTCGAGAGTTCAGCTGATATGATCCAAACTCTTCATACTACTACCTCTTAGATTGTTTCCTAAATATGGCAAAATGTGTCGCCATGCAAATTCTCTCATATGGGATCATCAGAATAAAGTATGATGTTGATATGGCCTTCACCTTGAACATTCGGCTTGAAATCCAAGAATGTTCTTACTTGTTGACAAGTAAGCTTAAAATCGTCTAAATTTCACCAATTACACTTTAAGGTTATAATTTTACATGGGTGGTGGAAGTACAATTTACATCAAAGAACCCAAAAAAGGAAAAATTACATCGAGGTCCATACATTTATCAAAACCCCCCTAAAATTAAGCAAGGAAAATAGTCAGGTTTGTCTCCTTCTCGAGAGAGCAGCTGATCGAGCCATATGTTTCGTACTACTTCCTCTTCGATTGTTTTCAAAATATTGCCAAATATATCGCCATGCAAATTCTTGGATATGGGATCATCAGGATAAAGTATGATGTAGAGATATGGCATTAACCTTGTGGTCGTTCGGCTTGAAATGCAAGAAAGTTCATACTCTTTGACAACTAAGCTTAAATTTGTTTAAATTTCACCACTTACTTTTAGGTTAGCATTTTAGACAATCGGTCTGAGTACATTTTACATCAGGAACCTCAAAAAAGCAAAAATTACATCGAGGTCCATACATTTAGCACAAAGGACCCTAAAAGGAAAATTTCATGGTTCAGCTCCTTCGCGAGAGATCATCTGATCTGAGCCAAACTCTTCATACTACTTCCTATTCGATTGTTTTCAAAATATGGCCAAATTTATCGCCATGCAAATTCTCTCATATGTGATCATCAGAATAAAGTATGATGTTGATATGGCCTTCACCTTGGTCGTTCAGCTTGAAATCAAGAATGTTCATACTCGTTGATAAGTAAACTTAAAATCGTCTAAATTTCACCACTTACACTTAAGTTGGAATTTTACACGGGCGGTGGAACTACATTTTAAATAAAGGACTTAAAAAAGAGAAAATTACATCGAGGTCCATACATTTAGCACAACCCTGATAAAATTAAGCAAGGAAAATAGTTAGGTTCAGTTCCTTCTCGAGAGAGCAGCTGATCGAGCAATACGTTTCATATTACTTCCTCTTCGATTGTTTTCAAAATATGGCCAAATCTATAGCCATGCAAATTCTTGGATATGGGATCATCAACATAAGGTATGATGTAGACATATGGACTTGACCTTGTGGTCGTTCGACTTGAAATCCAAGAATGTTCGTATTCGTTGATAACTAAGCTTAAATTCATTTAAATTTCACCACTTACTTTTAGGTTAGCATTTTACACGGTTGATGGGAGTACATTTTACACCAAGGACCTAAAAAAAGGGAAAATTACATCGAGGTCCATTCATTTAGCACAAAGGACCCTAAAAGAAAAACTTTCTAGTTTGGCTCCTTCTCGAGAGATCAGCTGATCTGAGCCAAAATCTTCATACTACTTCCTCTTTGATTGTTTTCAAAATATGACCAAATCTGTTGCAATGCAAATTCTCCGACATGGGATCATCAAGATAAAGTATGATGTTGATATGGCCTTGACCTTGGTCATTCGGCTTGAAATCCAAGAATGTTCATACTCATTAACAAGTAAGCTTAAAATCATCTAAATTTCACTACATACACTTTTAGTCTAGAATTTTAAACGGGCGGTGGAAGTACATTTTACATCAATGACCTAAAAAAGGGAAAATTACATCGAGGTCCATACATTTAGCACAAATCCCCCTAAAATTAAGCAAGGAAAACAATCAAGTTCAGCTCCTTCTCGAGAGAACATCTGATCGAGCCATACATTTCATCCTACTTCCTCTTTGATTGTTTCCAAAATATGGCAAAATCTGTCACCATGCAAATTCTTGGACATGGGATCATCAGCATAAAATATGATGTAGAGATATGGCCTTGACCTTGTGGTCGCTTGGCTTGAAATCCAAGATTGTTCATAGTCATTGACAACTAAGCTTAAATTCGTTTAAATTTCACCACTTACTTTTTAGGTTAGCATTTTACATGGTCGGTGAGAGTACATTTTATATCACGAACCAAAAAAGGGGAAATTACATCGAGGTCCATACATTTAGCATAAAGGACCCTAAAATTGAGCAAAGAAAATATTTGGGTTCAGCTCCTTCTCGAGAGAGCAGCTGATCGAGCCATATGTTTCATACTACTTCTCTTTTATTGTTTTCAAAATATGGCCAAATATGTCGCCATGCAAATTCTTGGATATGGGATCATCATCATAAAGTATGATGTAGAGATATGGCCTTGACCTTGTGGTCGTTCGACTTGAAATCCAAGAATGTTCATACTCATTGACAACTAAGTTTGAATTCGTTTAAATTTCACCACTTACTTTTAGGTTAACATTTTACATGGTCGGTGGGAGTACATTTTACATCAAGGACCTTAAAAAAGGGAAAATTATATCGAGGTACATACATTCAGCACAAAGGACCCTAAGAGGAAACCTTTCTGGTTTGACTCCTTCTTAAGAGATCAACTGCTCTAAGCCAAACTTTTCCTACTACTTCCACTTCGATTGTTTCAAAATATGGCCAAATCTGTTGCCATGCGTACTCTCTTGTATGGGGTCATCAGCATAAAGTATGATGTTGATATGGCCTTAACCTTAGTCGTTCGGCTTGACATCCAAGAATCTTCATACTCATTGACAAGTAAGGTTAAATTCGTTTAAATTTCACCACTTACACTTTTTGGTTAGAATTTTACATGGATGGTGGGAGTACATTTTACATCAACAACCTAAAAAGGGAAAATTACATCGAGGTCCATACATTTAGTAGAAAGGACCCTAAAACTAAGCAAGGAAAATAGTCGGGTACGACTCCTTCTCGAGAGAGCAGTTGATTGAGCCATACTCTTCATACTACTTCCTCTTTCCCAAATTAGGACGCATATTAGGTTTGGTCAAAGTCAATCTTTATAAAGTTCGACCAACTATATGTAAGAACATACTGACTTTTCTAATGACAAATGCATATAATATGAAAATATAGTTGATGATGATTCTAATAGCATTGAGTTGATGTCGTATACTTAGTCAAATTTTATTAAATTTGACTTTGACTAGAAGTAATACACTTCCTAATTTGGAAAAAACGGAGTACTACTTGCTTCACGGGAAAAAATTAGGAGTGCTCCTCACTTTGGAACCAGCTTGCTACGGGTGTGCGTGGTTCTTCCTCTTCCTAGGGTACGGAGGTGGAGTAGTGTGGAGTAGGAAGGCTAGCCAAATCTTAATGGTGGGCATCCAATGCGATGGGACGTTTTTGTTTTTTTGGCAGGCCAGATCACCAATCCGTTGTCCAGCACTTAAGTAGTACTCGTACTTGTACTAGTAGTACTACGAATGGCGATCTATTGAAAACCCTTCTCCTCAGATGTTTGTGAAGGAAGTGAATATTTTGAAACCGGGAAAGTTTGAATTGCTACTCTATTATACTCCCTTCGACCCATATTAGTTGACTTAGATTTATCTAGATACGAATGCGTCTAGTCAAGTTTTAGTTCTAGATACATCCGTATCTAGACAAATTTGAGTCAACTAATATGGGTCAGAGGGAGTAGTAGTAATACTTTTTGCCGCAAAGGACCAAAATAGTCCCCACCAACACAGCTAACGAACACGCCAGACACAGACACGGAGCCGTTGACACAAGGTAGGTCTTCGGTCGATGCACGTGCGCAGCTCCACGTTTCGGACGAGGGAGAGATCAACCGGTCGAGGTGTGGGTGGTGATGAGGGAGTGAAGGACAGAGAAAACACATTTTTTTGCATGCATATATATTGTAAAGGTCCTGAAATTTACTCTACTCCCTGTACCATGTACCTCGTGTTAGGAACCTATCCCAGCTTTGCTATGACATCACACTGCCTTCAAATCCTCCTCTTTGCAGCTCTCTCGCTGCCTCCTCTGTGCTCATAGTCTCTTCTTGCTTTTTATTTTTTAAATAGAAAAAGAAAATAAGTTCTTCTTACGTGCTTTTCAGAAAATAAATTCCTGTCACTTGGAAAATTGAAATTGATTTTTTTTGTTTTTAATATCTTCAATTGTTTTCAAAAGATGGCCAATTTTGTTGGCATGGAAATTCTTGGATATGGGATCATAAGCATAAAGTATGATGTAGATATGACCCTGACCTTGGTCGTTCGTCTTGAAATCCAAGAATTTTTCATACTCATTGAAAACTATGCTTAAATTCGTTTAAATTTTACCACTTACTTTTAGGTTAGAATTTTACACGGGCAGTGGGAGTACATTCTACATAAAGAACCTAAAAAGGAAAATTACATCAAGGTCCATACATTTAGCACAAAGTACCATAAAATTGAGCAAAGAAAACATTCGGGTTTGGTTTCTTCTCGAGAGTGCATCTGACCCAGCCATACTCTTCATACTACTTCTTCTTTGATTATTTTCAAAATATGGCCAAATCTGTGGCCATGCAAATTCTTCGATATGGGATCATCAACATAAAGTATGATGTAGAGATATGGCCTTGACCTTGTTGTCGCTCGGCTTTAAATCCAAGAATTTTTCATAGTCGATGACAACTATGCTTAAATTCGTTTAAATTTCACCACTTACTTTTAGGTTAGCATTTAACACGGTCGATGGGAGTACATTCTACATCAAGGACCTAAAAAGGGAAAAATTACATCGAGGTCCATTCATTTAGCACAAAGGACCCTAAAATTGAGCAAAGAAACAGTCGGGTTCGGCTCCTTCTCGAGAGAGCAGCTGATCGAGCCATACTCTTCTAAATGAGATATGCTCTAGAGGCAAATAATAAAGCATATTGTTTGATATATCTCTTATGTTCATAATACATTTCATGATGTGCTGTAACTATATTAATACGAAATGTTAATACATGTGTGTATGTAAACAAACCAAGTCTCTAGTTACCTCTAGCGAACTAGTTCATTGGTCATGAGGACGATCTAGGGTTTTTAGATCATTGGCATTGATGCCAATTAACAATGAGGCCATGTCATTAGTTGAATGATGTGATAGATAAATAGCCCAACAAGTTGTATCATAATGAGATCTAGTTACAAAGTTCACCATTAATGATAAACTAAGTAAACCTCGCAACCTAATCCTTAGACTGTGATATAATGCAAATCACCATTCTAGAGGGAGCTTAGATGGTATCAAGTATCATACCATGACTTGGTGATCAAAAAGATGCTAGTCATGTTTCCCAAAGGAGCGCGTAGAGGAGTACATAGCAAGACCAGAATATGCCAATCCATGTAACTGATAGATACATGTGGCCATCTGGGTGACGTTGCATTAATGAAGCTTACAAGCATGTGACTTGGTCACATAATGCAATGACATGGGAACAAGAAAACAAGTTCATCAGTAACGAGATTGAACAAAGGTATGGAAATACCGTAGATCAAATCTCGGGTGAACTAGGTATCGAGTGGCAAAGGGAATGGGAAACCATGTTTACGGTTCAAATGACATTATCATTATGGAATGCACATGGGTCATTATAGGCATCCCGGTCCCGCTATTGATCATTGATGGAGATCATGTCTGTGCCATTCCCGAGCCATGGGAAAATACACTTAAGTGTATGATGAGCTAGGTATCCTCTCTAAGTTGGAATCACCATATGAAAGAGAAAAGGAAACAGAAAATTTTCCATGAGAGAACCGGAATTGTTTCGGGAAGTTCCGAAGTCGTTCGAAGGAAATCGAAAGGGAACTGAAAGGTGTTTCAGGTCAAATCGGATCTTGTAATATGTATTTACATGTTAATTAATGTAACTAATATTAAAATATAATTTGAAAGGGTATTCCACTAATGGGCCAAATTCCTAGGGAAAACGGGCCCATGAGGGAAAACCGCAAGAGGGAAGGGCCAAGGGCCAAATGGGCCAAGGCCTAGCTGCCACATGGGGCCCACCTAGCTAGCCTAGGGCTATGCGTGGGGTGGAGCCCACCCTTGAACTGCTGGCCCATGAGGCCTATGGCGCCTCCCCCCTCTCTCCCTTGATTAGTCCCACATGGAAAACCCAAAGGGGAGGGCACACCTCCCTCTCCCTATATAAAGGGGTGCCCATCGGTGGGATTAGACACACAATTTGAGATGTTCTCTAAGGCATTTTCCTTAGAGAATTCCTCCCTCTCTCTATATATAGTTGTCTCCACGCGTTGGCATGGTCCCAAGAAAGGACTGTTCGTGCAAGAGACGGCGCACCTGCAGCACGCCGTTGTGCTACAGGGATTTCAAGCCGGAGATCTACTTCCGCACTCCCGGTGGGATCAAGGAGCCAGAGGTCATCATCATACACCATATGTGTACGAAACCGTGAGGGTCCACACTTGGGGAACCTTGGATGTCGTGAGCCGGAGCTACTGCACGATGAAGGTGGACCAAGGGGTGACCTGCGAGGAGCATCGTGACTTTGAGGTCGGCTGCGAGTTGAACTACTTGAACCAAGTTCCCCTCGGAATGCTAACCGTGAATGGTATACAAGGGTATGTATTCTATACGCTCCGGTCGTTACTACATTACTAGATAGATAGATCTTGGCATTAGGGAGTTCCAACGTAGGATTTTTTTTGTTTTCCGCTACAGAACCCTTCAGTGGTATCAGAGCCAGGTTTATGCGTATGAGTGTTGTACGGCCAATACGCACAAGTATTATGCAGGCACTGATCCCTTAGTTGTTACCCTCCAATGTGTACTTGTTTATATCGCGATATTGTTTGATGAAGCGGCCCGGACCGACCTTACGCGTATTCATACGTGAAACGGGTTCCACACTCGACATATGGCTTCTCCCATATAAGTGGCTAGCGGGTGTCTATCTCTCATTCAATATTTGATATGGCATTTACAACGGAGGGCCCCGAAAGGGGTGTAGTAGAGACAACTGTTGGATCCATGTTGTGGTTGGAAAGTTCGTAGATTAGAAATAGTTCTATTGTGAAAGCCCTAACAACCAAGGAAAACTTGCAAAAGATAAAGTAGAGGCGTCTAACTTTGTTTTGCAGGAAGGCTTGTGTTATGATATGGTATTGGCCATTACGAAGGTAAAGTAGTTTACTTTTCTGTTACTAAGTAGTATAGTAATAGTCATCATTCTGATGGACGACCTGCTGGTGGTGTCGTGGCCTTGGCGTCAAACCAGGGAAAGATGGAGATCCCGTCGGAGCACTCGATGGAGATCGAGGAGCAAGAAGGACCATAACATATAACAACATACATGTGATGTTGATACCTGTTTTACATCTTATTATATGCTAGTATCAGATACTCAATGGTAGGAAATAAGATAATCCCTAAGTAATTCCAATGATAGTGTTCCCCTTGTGTGTGCACCACCAATAAAGTTATCCGTTATGAGGCAGGCCGTGACGATCGGGTGTCAGACATATTTGCGTTCACATATAGTGGGTGTAAGCCATGTTGCACTGTGAATACATACAAGTTAGATTTGGAGAGCCTAGCTGAAATGGACCGTCTAGGCACCTAGATGGGGGGTGAATAGGTGCTACTTCAAATTTTAATACATTTTCAATTTTAGGTTGGACACAAAGGTAAATTCTCTAGATATGCAACTACGAAGAATTTACCTAGCGAGTAAAGGCGAGTAAGATTGAGGAGCTAGAAAACCGTAGTGGAGCACGCGGAGACACATGATTTATTTTACCACGGTTCCTTCCTTGTTAAGGGAAGTACATCTGCATTGGAGGGGTGGGTGGTGCTAAGACCACCACGCCACAATAGGCCTCGCCTTGTTCTCCGTTGGATCTCGCCACCAAAGGCCTGATCCACCTTTCCACTATTGGTACCCTTCGAGGCGGGAACCAATGCCTTTACACAACTAGCGGGGCACCACTCCATAACCAAATTAGAGGCTGCCGTAATGACAACAAGCTGCCACAAGAACAAATATTATCAAACCGAAACACAAGATATAGATATTAACAAGTAATACTAGATCAAGAAATCTCCAAGTGAATGGAGGGGAAGTGATGCTCTTGATTCGTGATGTCGATGAATTAAGTCTCCTCCTTTGATTCCCAAAGATCAGAGCATTTGGGTGGTTGAAGTGGGAGATCTTGATTGAGAGCTTTTTGAATAGACCAGTACTTTTTTGAATGAATCAAGAGATCAGACAGGAGGGTTGATTGGGGCATTTATGCCCCCTATCTAGAGTTAGCCGTTGGTGAAGTTGGAGGCCGGATTATCTGGCCCAAGTGATGGCCGGATTATCCGCCTAGGGCAAAACACCGCCCTAGATTTGGATTTTCCAGGGGAAATTCTGCCCCTATACTGCATGACGTGCCTTGGCTCCCTTTGCAAACTTCCCTGGGGGTGGATTATCCGGCCCAAGCAAAAACCTCTAGCCCAAGCCGGACAATCCGAGAGATAGTCCGCCCTCCTTACTGCATGACGTGCCAAGCAAGACTTTTAAAACCTTCTCGGGGGGCGGATTTTTCGGCCCTTGTAGGGGCGGATTATCCGTTCTAGGCAAAAACTCCAGCCCTGGCCGGACAATCCGAAAGGCTATCCGCCCCCTCACTTCATGACGCGCCTTGCCTACGTTTGTTAATCGAGCAAGGCCGGATTATTCGGCCCTTGGCAGGGGCGGATAATCCGCCCCTCAACAACATATTTTGGCTGCTTTTCATATGAATAATTATATGCAGCACTTAGCACACATGATATGATCCATGGTATTTTTTATCTAACACACAAAACACTAGGGATCATGAAATGTTCTTTCAGTCTTCCTATTTTTGGTGTTAGATGACAATACTGGGATTTGCAATAGATCTCCTAGAACATCATTTCAAGGATGAAAAAGACTCCCCCTAGATGTGTGCATAACTAGAATATTTGCATTTGAATAGACATGCACACATATAGGTACGAGGCTATTTCATAGGAATGGTATCTATATACAGATGACAAATTGGAGCAAGAACATCATGCGATCGTGAGATAGAGGTCCTCAATATAATATAAGAATAGTTAACTTGATAACCATTGAGACCTTCCACCATAAGAAAGATAGCCAACAACGATAGCCAGTATGATAGATGGATCCATAATCACCGAGAGATAAATCCATAAGATAGATCCAGTGCCACACACCAACATAGTCTCATACAAAATAAATCACGAATAAAAGTTAAACGCTAAATGGGCACAAGAGAGAATAAAACCGAAACGATAAAGTGAAAATGCTTGCGCCCACCCATGCAAATCCATGATGACTTAATATAACTACTTCTCCCCCTTTGGCATCGAAACGCAAAAAAGGAAGAAAAGTGATGCTAGCGCCCCAAGATATCACTCGTAGTCCTCATCATCTTCCTTGTCCTTGTTAGCTGGTGGAGTGGGCTCCTTTGCCGAGGCAGGAAACAAGTGGCACTCGAGCTCTCCATAGTTGAGACCATAAGAGTTCCACTGAGCATATGGAGTGGGAGCGGTAGCAGCTGGAGGAGTGCCTGACACCCCAGACATATGGTGGAGAATGAGCTGCTAGGTATGAGCCATCTCGTGGAGTTTCTTGTACGCCTTGTACTACCCCTTGTGAGTATCCACCCCTATGCAAAATATGTTCCGCTGAAACCAATTCAGCTGCTTCACCTCACGAGCAACAGGAGGCACTAGAGGCCTACGAGCACTATCACGAGCATCCCTCATAAGAAACTCGGGAGCAGAAGATGGGTGAGCGGTCTTCCTAGACTTGTTGTAAATCTTATTCACCTCATGGTCAACATTATAGTGAAATTCTCCAGTGGAAAGCAAGTACTTGATGAGCATCATAATGTAAGGAGCATACGGAATGGAGAGCATATTAAACTGGCATCAGTCAACTCATGATAGATGAATTCCATCACATCCAGCTTGTAGTCCATAGAGTCATCCTCACAAGTGGCCATCTCATAAAAGAGCGAGCAGCTGAACCAAGTGGCCACGAATATTATCATTGTTTCCCCCACTAGGTGTGATGGAGTCATGAAAAACACCAACCAACCGAGCATAAAGAGGGGAGAGGCTAGCGAGCATACTCACAATACCATCAGGAGCAGTGCATGGAGAAAGAGCAGCATCCTTGTTGGGCTTGAGCAGAGTGATGATACGATGACCACAAGCATGATCCCGGCCATTAAACGGATAGCCAAGCACACCAGCAAAGGTCTGAAAGTCAAATTGCATCATAGTGTCACGGGTCATCCACTTCATAGTGCGGTTCTCATCACCAAAAATCACCAAAGTGGAGAAAAATTGCTTCACCACCTCAGAGTCATAGGAGCACTTCAAAGCCATAAGAGTACGCAACCCCATCCACTCAGTCACAACCATAGCATCAGCAAGTTGAGGATTCTCCTCAACAATAACAATGGGACGCATAGGACGAATCTTCAGAGATGAATAGACGTCCTCATAGATGAACCTCTCGTCAGCACACCAAAAGCAAGAATTACCAAGCTGTCCATCTCTCTCACTTTCCTCATATAGATCACGATGGCTAATAGAGGAATAAGTGACAGGATACATTGCCTTATAGTCGACCCTTGGTGCCTTACCCTTCCTCTTTGCGACACCCCGCATGGCCTTGTCCTTCTATGCTTGTTTAGCCATTCGGTCATCCTCTCTCTTTTTCCTGCGCAGTTCTACCTCGTCAATCAACCCACCTTCACCGCTACGCCTGAAGTAGCAAGGACGAGGACGACGCTTGTAGGTCTTGGGAACACTAGAACCACCTGTGAACTGAATGAGAGGGATAGCATGGGGGTAAGCACACACACAAGTCTAGGAGGGATGTAGAAACAGTAGGCAAACAATCCATAGCTCAAAATACCATATGCACAAAATTTGAGAAATTCTGAACTAGAGTTGAATCTGCCAGGCTGGATAATCTGGCCTTGCCAGGGGCAGATAATCCGGCCCTTGCGAAAATTTTAGAATCAACCCAGATCTCATGCAACAAAGTAGATCGGTACAGGCATTGTAAGACTACAGTTTCCAAACAGAATATAAACCACAAGGTGACTTCTAGTCCAAGTTCCACCAACAATCAACACATCTATACAAAATATGGTGGAGAGGGAGTTACCCTCAGTCATTGTAGGGATAACGCGAAGGAGAAGGTACCCGGATGCGTGGGGAAGAAGATCTCGGGGAGGCCCGGAGAATCAGGTGGCCAGAACAGCTCCGGGAAGGGTGGGACCAGCATGCGATGGCTTGGGGAGAGAGATGGGGTCGGGGAAAAGAACTGCTCTGTTTGTGCTCTTTGCCCCGTCGCCCCGCCCTTAGTAGAAAAAAACGCTAGGGGCAGATTATTCGGCCTCCACTTGGGGCGGATAATCTGGCCCTTTTTCTGAAATTCTGTTGTACACAGATTTAGGCCCGCGCACCCCCAAACAAACCCCCGCAAAGGAAATAATGAACTTGTGTGCAAGAATAGATGGCTCAAGGATGGAAAAAGGCTTGGGTTTAGATAACCAAACTAAGATGGTACTACACCCCAAAGATTACAAGAACCAAATCAAATAAAAGCCAAATTTGGGTGTGTTTTCCATAAAACACAAGATAAGCAAGAAAATCTAGAAAAATCCATACGGAACCAACTCTTCTGATGGAAGAGGGCGGTGGCCGAAGCCACCATGTTGGAGTGCATGGTATCACACCGCGAAGATATATCTTGGTATCATGACCAATACTCATTAGTAAGCTCACATATCACAAAATGATATTAAGAGAAATGATTTTTCTTGCTTTCGACATTATGGGGGGAGGGTTAGTCCAATCAATTAGGACCACACTCCCCCTATATCCATGCCCACATGTAAACCAAATAAAGGAGGAGATGTAAGTGGGTGTGCGTGAGTAATCAAGACAAACTCCTTGAATCAACGATATTTAGCTCATTCCTCAAATAACTAAACCTTGCTTCATCAAGTGGCTTCGTGAAAATATCAGCAAGTTGGTTCTTCGTGCTCACAAAGGATAGATCAATATCACCACGAGCAACATGATCCTGAATAAAACGATTCCGAATCTCAATATGCTTTGTCCTTGTATGCTGCACCGGATTGTACGCAATTTTGATTGCACTTTCATTATCACATAAAAGAGGCACTTTGTCACAATTGACACCGTATTCCTTTAAAGTTTGCCTCATCCACAATAATTGAGTACATGCACTTGCAGCAGCCACATATTCAGCTTCGGCGGTGGAGAGAGATATGCAATTTTGTTTCTTAGAAGACCAACATACCAAAGACCTTCCCAAAAATTGACAAGCTCTAGAAGTTGACTTCCTATCATCCCAATCTGAATCAGTATAACCACATAGAGTGAAATTGGAGCCCTTGGGATAAAATAAACCAAAATTTGGGGAATGAACCAAATATCAGAAGATTCTCTTGACCGCCACTAAGTGGCTTTCTTTAGGAGCTGCTTGATACCTTGAAGACACACCTACACTCAACACAATATCGGGTGTAGATGCACAGAGGTAAATGAGAGAGCCAATCATGGACTGATATACCTTTTGGTCCACATCTTTACCATTGGGACTGAGTTCAAGATGGCACTTAGTTTGCATCAGTGTGGCGACGCCATTAAGATCCGTCATCTTGAACCTCTTGAGCATGTCTTGGATGTATTTTTCTTGATTTGTGAAGGTTCCTTCTCTAAGCTATTTGATTTCAAATCCAAGAGATAACCGTAATTCCCCCATCATAGACATCTCAAACCTGTCAGTCATAAGCTTTGTAAATTCATCATTAAAAGCTTTATTAGTAGAACCAAAGATAATGTCATCTACATATAGTTGGCATATGAAGAGCTCCCCCTTAACCTTCTTAGTAAAAAGAGTGGGATCGATTTGCCCAACCTCGAAACCACGGTCTAGCAAACCCTCTTTAAGGTGCTCATACCATGCACGTGGGGCTTGTTTAAGGCCATAGAGTGCCTTATCGAGTTTGTAAACATGGTCCAGGAAGTTGGGATCCTCAAAACCCGGGGGTTGCTTTACATATACCAACTCACGTAGAGGACCATTAAGAAAAGCACACTTAATGTCCATTTGTTGTAATTTAAAATTATTATGAGCTGCATAAGAGAGGAGGATACGGATGGACTCAAGACGAGCCACTGGAGCATAAGTCTCGCCGAAGTCGATGCCTTCAACTTGTGAATAACCTTGTGCCACGAGTCTTGCCTTGTTCCTAACAACAATTCCATTCTCATCTTGGTTATTCTTGAAAATCCACTTTGTGCCGATAAAATTGCGGCAATCTTTGGACTTCTCTACTAATTTCCAGACTTTGTTGCGCTTGAAACTATTTAGCTCTTCATGCATAGCAGCAACCGATTCCGGATCTTTAAGAGCTTCAAACACTTTCTTGGGTTCCACCATGGATATGTGAGATTTATGATCACCGAAGCTTGCTAGCTCCCTTCTTGTGGACACCCGCCGTCTGAGATCACCTACAACTTTATCAAGAGTGTGAGCTCTCAGTTCAAGGTTCCTTTCTGCACGAGCTTTACAACAAAGTTCAATCAACTTGTTGTTTCTAGGAGGAATTTCTTCATCATTTGAGTCTTTGTCGGGACCATTAGCTTGAACTTGATCAACCACATGTTCAACGTGAACTGGAGAAGAAGAACAGTGCCCTTTATTTTGATTAGTAGCCATAACAGGAAGTTGCTACTGTTCTGAGTCTCCAGGGCGGAATAATCTGGTCGAGGGAGTGGTTGGATAATCCAGACTGGGAGTACTTGCTCCTTCTTGACTATTTTGGAGAAGGGCCGGATAATCCTGTGTCGCCTAGAAAATCCGGCCTAGGAGTTGCATAAATTTCTTGGTTGATCTATTCGGTCCTTGCATTCGAGGTAGTATGAATGGATATTCCAGTGTCGACCGGATAATCCATCCTGGAGCTTCCTAGAGCAGATGATGGAAGATCTTCAGTAGGTGGAGGTGTTGGTGTAGTGGTTTCTCCAACGAGTGGAGCATGTTGAGCTTGTGTCGATGAGGGCTCTACTTGAGTAGAGCATTGTCCTTCCTGATCCGCCACAAGGGCTTCCCCAATGGGGTTGGAAAATCCCATTCCCATTCTTCTTATGGCATGTTGGGGTATTTCAACATCTGCATCACAAACATCAACTTGCCCTGCATGGGAGCCATCATTTTCCTAGAACACCACACTACAAGATTCTACAACAGTTCTAGAGAGCTTATTGTAGACTCTATAAGTGTGGGATTCGGCACCATAACCAATAAAAATACATTATAAAGCCTTAGACTCGAATTTAGATAAACGACCTCCTTTGATGAGAAAGAAACACTTACAACCAAATACCCGGAAGTATGAGATATTGGGATTGTTACCAGTAAGTATTTAATAAGGTGTCTTGTCCAAGATTTTGCGGAGGTAGTGCCGGTTGGATGAATGACGCGCGGTGGCAATGGCTTCAGCCAAGAAGTTATATGGTGACCTGAATTCAGCCAACATAGATGTTGCCATATCCATTAAAGTCTGGTTCTTCCTCTTGGCTACACCATTTTGTTGAGGGGTGTAAGAAGTGGAATATTGGTGTCTTATCCCCTCTTCACTTAGGAATTCATTCAGAGTGTAGTTCTTGAACTCGGAGCCGTTATTGCTTCTAATTGCCAATATAGGGACATTGTGTTGATGCTGAAACTCGTTGGCGAAATCGATGACCGTTTGTTGAGTCTCGCTCTTCAACTTGAAGAAGTAGACCCATTTATATCTTGAATAATCATTGACGATTATGAGACAATATTTCTTCCCACCGAGGCTCACATTAGACAAAGGACCAAAGAGGTCTAATACATTGCAAATGTATCTATAATTTTTGATGTTCCATGCTTGGTTTTATCCACTTTCTTGTGTTTTGTTCCAACTTTGGAGTACTTTTCATATGATTTCTTGGACTAACCTATTAACAAGAGCCACAGTGCCAGCTACCTGTTTTCTGCTGTTTTTGGTTCCAGGAAAGTCAGAAAATGAATATTCTCGGAATTGGACGGGACAAAAGCCAAAGTGCCTATTTTTCCGGAAGGGATCAAGTGCTAGAATACGAGACGGAGAAGGGCCTGGGGGCCACCACACCACCTGGTCGCGCGGCCAGGCCTGGCCCGCGCCAGGGGGTGGTGTGGCCGCTCTCGACACCCCCTCGACCTCTCCTTCCGCCTATATATTGCCCTCGGGACGAAAACCCTAAGTACCTGGTCAAAAAATCCACGAAAGAGTCTGTAGCCGCCGTCATCTCCATCCCTAGATCGGGAGGGATCTGAAGCTCTTCCCGGCACCCTGCCGGAGAGGGCAATTCACCCTGGAGGCCTTCTTCATCACCATGCAAGCCTCCGGTGTGATGTGTTAGTAGTTCATCCTTGGACTACGGATCCATGTAGTAGCTAGATGGCTGGTTCTCCTCCTTTGTGCTTTCATGTTTAGATCTTGTGAGTTCCGTTCATGATCAAGATCATCTATTTGTAATTCATACATGTTGTGTTTACGGGGATCCGATGGATATTGAGATGCTATTTCAGATTGATTATTGATTCTATCATGTCTTTGTTATTTGTGATCTTGCATGCTTTCCGTTGTTAGTAGCTATCTTGGCCAAGTAGATGCTAGTAACTCCAAGAGTTAGTATTTATGCTCGATAATGGGTTCATGCCTGTGGTAATCTGGGGAAGTGACAGAAATCTCTAAGGTACTAGATGTGCTTTTGCTACTAGGGAGAAAACAACAATCCTTTGTGCATAGAACAATCATATTGTTTACTTTACACGTAGTTCGTAAAGCAATAATCTGTTGCTTGCAACTTAATACTGGAGGTGGTTCGGATGATAACCTGAAGGTGGATTATTAGTCATAGATGCAGTTGGATGGCGGTCTATGTATAATGTTGTAATGCCCAATCAAGTCTCAAAGGATTCAAGATGATTAGTATATGCATGTATTGATTTCTCGGTGTTTGTCAATTGCCCCGCTGTAATTTGTTCACCCAGCATGTTATCTATCTAAGGAGAGCCACCTCTAGTGAACTATGGATCCCGATCCTTTTTCTTTACATACAATCTACAACTGTTTACTTCTTTGTGTTTACTTTCTGCAAACTTTTACTTCTTTCCATTCGATACGTTTAATCCTTTGTTTTCCGCAAAACACGGTGAGATTGACAACCTCATCGCAAGTTGGGGACAAAGTTCTGTGGTTGTGCTGTGCAGGTCTCCACGTTGCCACTAGCACCGGTAGTGCGCTTTGCCAAAGCTCAGCTAGTAACACCTTTGGGGTGTTTCCTTGCTCCTACTTGTTCGATTAAACCTTGGTTTCATAACTGAGGGAAAACTTGCTGCTGTGCTCATCATACCTTCCTCTTGGGGTTCCTAGCAGGCTCTCGTCGAGCAGCAGAGTACATCAAGATCTTTTCTGGCGCCGTTGCCGGGGAGTCAAGGACATCTTCACAAGGGGAGTCCCTCATAACCAATCTCTTTACTTTGTTGTTTTTGTTTTGCTTAGTTTCTTTTTACTTTGTTGTTTTTGTTTTACTAGTTTGCTTTCTTATTTGAAAAACACAAAAAATTAGTTCCTATCTTAAGTTGCCTTCATGTCTAGCCTTGCTCCAATCACTATGTCACCCGAGGAAATTATTTTCACTTTTAAACAAGGAATTGAGGAAAGTTTTAAGGAAGCTTGGTCTAGAATCTCTAATCTACATGAAAAAACTGAGCCTAAAATGACTCAAAGCTTGTTCCTTAGCAGTTTTTACCTTGGGATTGCTCTTTGCTATAGATATGCTTTAGATGCTGTTGTGGGAGGAGATTTCCTCCAATGTAATGAGGATGATGCTATTAATGCTATAAAGAAATTGATCCTCACTTACAACATGCCTAGCCAAACTGATATTTCTTTCGCAAAAATATTTGCTAGGTTGAACACTCTTGAGACTAGCACTACTAGCTTAAAAGATTGCTATAATATGCTTAGGGAGAATCACAATTATGTTCCAATAAATTCTGAACCATCAAAGTGGCTCCCTACAGTAAAGATTGAGATAAACATTGAAACTTTTCAAGCCCGCTGTGATATCATGTCTGAATTTTGTCTTATGTCCAAAGATATTTATGAATCTTTGAATCTTTGGGGGTTTACTGAAGGAGGAAAATAAATATCTCTTGCTAATAATGCTACCATATTACCTATTGGAATAGCTGAAGGAGTGTTTACAAAGATCCTTGAGAAAATGATTTCTACTGATTATCTTGTTATTGAATGTGCAGGAAAAGGACAAATTACACTTGGAAGGTCCCTATTAGAACTCCTTGGAGCAATAATAGATGTGGGAAAGGGGACCATGCACCTTTATTCTCCACCAAACAATCATATTTTCCCAAAGGTTAAGAATAAAAATAAGAGAGGTAAGGGCAAGAAAGTTTGTTTTAATGCTTCTTCATTTGAGAACACTTGATTCCTTCTTTGCTTCTTATGCCTAACTTAAAGGCGTTAAAGAAAAGTAATTATTGGGAGATAACCCAAAAGTTTTAGATGAGTCTTGGAAGTTATTACCTCTGTTATAACCTCTCATTATCCTTTTTATTTGCTTTTTGTGCCAAGAGTAACCTCTAATGAGAGTGAAGTAATGATTGGGAAAGTTGCTGTCCCGAAACAGATTTTTGTGCTTCACCGTAAAAATTCGTGAGAGAGCTCTGTATGTCGGATTGAGCTGTAACGCTTTGTGATTCTGCCCCAGGTTGTTATCTAACTTTCGTTAGTTCAACACTTGTTGATTTGAGCAACAGAAGATCTTCGAAAAAATTCGTCTTCACCTGCTGGTCTGTTTTGACAGATTTCTGCCATTTTCTGCATTTGCTTCTTGTGGGTTCCTTTTTGAGTTCTTTTGGGGAATTGAGCTTTTTGAGGGAAGTGCTACAGTATCTAGTGTTCTAATGGAAGTTTATTTGGTGTTAGAACTGAACCTTAAGACTTATTTATCTTGAGTGAACTAATGTTGCTAATAAAGATTGTGTGAAGTTTTGTATGAAGGAAAATTTTCAGGTGTATGGAAGGAATGAGTAATGAGATGAAGGATGGACTAAAGCTCAAGCTTGGGGATGCCACACGTGTCACCCCAAGAAATATCCAAGAAGTACAAGCGTCAAAGCTTGGGGATGCCCAAGGCATCCCCTTCTTCATCAATAAAAATCCCATGTTTCTTCCAAACGCTTCATTTTTATTGTTTCATGCATAGTTGTTTTGTTCTTGGAGCGTCTTCTTTTTCGTTTTCGTTTTGGTTTTTAGTTTTCTTGGTTTGCTTAGTTTTCTGAATAAATTGGTTGGACCCCCTCTTTCATACATTGGTTTGCAAATGGTTTGGTTTGGTTTGGAAAAGAGTAGGAAAGTTCATACTTATGTGGTAAAAAGAGCTTGTTTTTGACTGTGGCATGTGCTTTGTCATGCCATGCTTGATATTGTTTTGGCTTTATGCTTAGTATTCTTTGTTGTAGCATGACTTGTTATAAACAATTGATATTGCTTAATGTGCCTTGGATGAATCATGCGTTGTTTTAGCATATTAAAGCATAGTATAGTGGTATTCTCCTTTGATGCTTTATTTGGGTTGACTTGGCGCATGCTCACATCATGTTATGACTGTCACAAGTCACCATAGCCTTTATGATCCTTTAGTTTTCAACTTGTAGTATCACTTTATTCTTTGATCAATGATGTTTTGTCGCTCTGCATGATTATGGCCATTATTGCTCTCTTAGTTTGTCGCTCCCAGTCTTTTGCTAGCCTCCACAACCAAGTATGAGTTCCACTCATGCATCCAACTCCCTAAACCAAGTTATTCCAAAGAGTCCACCATACATACCTACTAGCTTATGCTATTCCAAGTTTATTCATGTTTTTGTTTACCTTCAAATTAAACTTGTTATGAGAAAACTAGTGATTAGCTCTCACGAACTTGATGGCACACTTTACTTTATTGCCTCTAATAAACTTGAAACATTGGGTCCTTCTTTGTTGCGTATATGCTTGCGCTTTATAAGTTGAAATTAGCAGAACCATGTTTCATGGGGAACGCTTTCAACATTGCACTTGTATTTTGTAGCCCGTTGATATCATGTTCTTTTGCTTACGGATCGCGGCGATGTTAAATAAAAATGGAACTTGTAAGATCATGGAGTTTGTATGTGTGTTAGAGAAACGCCTAGGCCGCTAGCCTAAGCCATGCCTAATCATGGTGGAAACTTGCAGCATCACCATAATGAGCACTCTATGAAGCATCCTCAATAAAAACCTATGCAAATAGCAAATAGAAAGATCGCTGAGATGCTCATTGTCTGCTTGCCTTGTCATTTTGATTATGGGAAAGCTCCTGTATCATGTGCAAGGGGTACCCTGTTGGCGGTTCTTAATGATACACATGTACTTACAATGACAAGAGCTTACTCGTGACTGAAGTTGAGTAGCATGAGGATCGGTCTTCGTAAGTAAGGGGCATGAGATTTCGGTTTATAACTTGTCAAGCATATCCTCTTAGTTGTGTCACTTTAACCTTAATCACCTTCAAGATGCTTTTGGTAGGGGCAATGAGAGCTGAAAGCTATAAGTACCATAATTTTTGGAAGCTCTTTATGAGACTTGAATCCCTACTTCCTTTTACAAAGGCCTTCCTTCCACCATTATATTGAGTCTCCACCTTCTATCTTTATGCACTTACTTTGAGAGCATAGTGGCCATTCTTAGTTCTATGTGCATTGTCCCAAGACTAGTTGATTGATGCATAACTTGATATTGCTTGTTTTAAACTATTGTATCTAGTCACTCTTATGAACTTTGAAGGTGCCCTATGCATTTATATTTGCTACTCTATTGAGGGACAAGCTGAATACTATTATGCTATGTTTTCTTTATGTGAAACAAACAAACGTCTTGCAAAGCATTGTTATTCATGAATCTTTTGTTTGTTCCTTTTCATGTTGCATCATAGTTTCTTTGCTTATTGCTAGAACTTTGTCTTTCATGTTATGATTGAAGTACTATGATCCCAGCTTTGAATGTTTTGCAAATACTTTGATCAAGTCTTTGATGCTGCATGTCACCTCAAAAATTATTCTTTCTTTCTATCACTTACCTACTCGATGACGAGCAGGAGTTAAGCTTGGGGATGTTGATACATTGCAAATGTATCTATAATTTTTGATGTTCCATGCTTGGTTTTATCCACTTTCTTGTGTTTTGTTCCAACTTTGGAGTACTTTTCATATGATTTCTTGGACTAACCTATTAATAAGAGCCACAGTGCCAGCTACCTGTTTTCTGCTGTTTTTGGTTCCAGGAAAGTCAGAAAATGAATATTCTCGAATTGGGGGACAAAAGCCAAAGTGCCTATTTTTCTGGAAGGGATCAAGTGCCAGAATATGAGAAGGAGAAGGGCACAGGGGCCACCACCACTGGCCGGCCGCAGCTGGCAGCCTAGGGGTGGTGTGGCCGCTCCCGGCACCCCCTCGGCCTCTCCTTCCGCCTATATATTACCCTCAGGACGAAAACCCTAAGTACCCGATCAAAAAGTTCACGAAAGAGTCTGTAGCCGCCGTCATCTCCATCCCTAGATCGGGAGGGATCTAAAGCTCTTCCCAGCACCCTGCCGAAGAGGGGAATTCACCCTGGAGGCCTTCTTCATCACCATGCAAGCCTCCGGTGTGATGCATGAGTAGTTCATCCTTGGACTACGGATCCATGTAGTAGCTAGATGGCTGGTTCTCCTCCTTTGTGCTTTCATGTTTAGATCTTGTGAGCTCCGTTCATGATCAAGATCATCTATTTGTAATTCATACATGTTTTGTTTGCGGGGATCCAATGGATATTGAGATGCTATTTCAGATTGATTATTGATTCTATCATGTCTTTGTTATTAGTGATCTTGCATGCTTTCCGTTGTTAGTAGCTATCTTGGCCCAGTAGATGCTAGCAACTCCAAGAGTTAGTATTTATGCTCGATAATGGGTTCATGCCTGTGGTAATCTGGGGAAGTGACAGAAATCTCTAAGGTACTAGATGTGCTGTTGCTACTAGGGAGAAAACAACAATCCTTTGTTCATAGAACAATCGTATTATTTACTTTACATGCAGTTCGTAAAGCAATAATCTGTTGCTTGCAACTTAATACTGGAGGGGGTTCGGATGATAACCTGAAGGTGGATTATTAGTCATAGATGCATTTGGATGGCGGTCTATGTATAATGCTGTAATGCCCAATCAAGTCTCAAAGGAGTCAAGATGATTAGTATATGCATGTATTGGTTTCTCGGTGTTTGTCAATTGCCCCGCTGTAATTTGTTCACCCAGCATGTTATCTATCTAAGGAGAGCCACCTCTAGTGAACTATGGATCCCGGTCCTTTTTCTTTACATACAATCTACAACTGTTTACTTCTTTGTGTTTACTTTGTGCAAACTTTTACTTCTTTCCATTCGATACGTTTAATCCTTTGTTTTCCGCAAAACACGGTGAGATTGACAACCTCATCGCAAGTTGGGGACAGAGTTCTGTGGTTGTGTTGTGCAGGTCTCCATGTTGCTACTAGCACCGGTAGTGCGCCCTGCCAAAGCTCAGCTAGTAACACCTTTGGGGTGTTTCCTTGCTCCTACTGGTTCGATTAAACCTTGGTTTCATAACTGAGGGAAAACTTGCTGTTGTGCTCATCATACCATCCTCTTGGGGTTCCCAACGAGCTCTACGTCGAACGACGAGCACATCAAGGTCCACATGAAGGAGCTCCAAAATCCTCTTTTATGAAATAATTGTCTTCCTTCGATAGGGAGAGTCATGCATTTTCCCTTCAACGCAAGACCTACAAACACGATCTTTGGCAAAGGAAACATTTTCTTTTAGTCCAAGAATGTGAACACCCTTCTGAAGGCTTTGCAAAGTTCTCATATTGACGTGGGCTAGATGGCGATGCCAAAGCCAACCGGCGTCGGCCTTTCTGAAAAGACACATCGGGCCTGTAGTGGTTTTCCTCGAAAAGTCCACCACATATAGGTCATTTTCGACATATCCAACGAAAGCAACCTGTAGAGACTTGCTCCACAAGAGTACCACTAAATCACCATCAATAAAAACTGCAAAGCCCATCTTACCAAGGGCACGAACAGAAATTAAATTGTAACCGAGGGTCTCAACAAGCATGATCTCCACGAGAGAAATATCCTGGGCAACCACAACCTTGCCAAGACCCAATACCTCAGATTTTGACTTATCACCATAGGAGACGGTTATATGATCATGGTTTGGCCGCATCTCCGAGATGATCTCCTTGCTTCCGGTCATATGACTCGTGCACCCACTATCGAGCACCCATTTGGACACACCGGAAGCATAACCCTACAAGAAAATTACTTCTTGGTTTTAGGTACCCATTTTTCAATGGGTCCTCTCATGTAAGTAACAAGGGTCTTGGGGACCCAAATAGACCAAGAAATGTAATTATCAAATGGACCAACATAACTAGCATATAGATCACCATAGTAATCACAAAATAATTCATAATTAGGATTATTAGACCCTGCAACACCAATATGGTAAGTCTTGTCATTTGTTACGGCGCTTGTCTTTGCTTGAGCAGTTTTGCTTTTATTCTTCTTATTGTTCTTCTTCCTCTTTGTCTTGGGAACATAGCCAAGTCCCTCTTTTCCATTTCTCGCCCTTTGCTTACCAAGGATCTCATCTAGGACTTCCTTACGTTTGGGTTGGGATCCCTTGGCAAGTTCATCTTTCAATCTAGCATTTTCTTCAATGACATCTTCATGTCCACATGATGGTGTAGAGGTACTAGGCATATCATACTTGTCCAATTGAGTTTGGAGCTGATTACGAGACTCATTTAGAATAGAGTGTTCACTCTCCAATGCCTTGTAGGCAATGTCAAGTTTCTCTAATTCCTCAGAGAGTCTAGCATGATCAACCCCAAAGTCAATGAGCTGGGCCACAACCTCTTCATGAGAATCCTCGATTGAATCAAGCCTCTCCTCTAGAGAGACTCGAGCCTCTTCTTCCTATTTTAGAGCATTCTCCAAAGAGGCAATCTCCATGGCATCTTCTCTTTCAATTCTTCCCTTTTCTTCGAGGGGCTCTTAGGAGTGAGCAAGTTGGATCATGAGAGCATCAAAATGTAATTTGTGTTCACCTTGCAAGTTAGTGATAAAATTGCCCAAAGCAATAACTTATTCCTTTACTCTCTAAGACATGTATGATCATCCATATCAACATTCATAGTAGTCTTAGGAAAAGAAGAGATAGAAGATGATACCTCGGAACCTCTTGCCATAAGGCAAGTGACGTTCTTCTTGATGACGTTCTCATCGGGGGAGTCGAAGAGCAACGTGGGAGTAGATGTGGTGGCTATTGCAGCCACCTCTAGAGTGCTATCTTCATCCTCTTCATCTTCGCTTCTGGATGAATACTCTTCTTGTGCCACCAAAACAATCATAGGTTGCTTCTTATAGGGAGAATTTTCTTGACGAACGACTTCTTCCGAGGTCCCTTGGATTTTCCCTTGAGGATGAGCCTGCCCCCATTATCCTCTCTACTTTGGTAGGGACACTCATCCACAAAGTGCAAACGGTCTCCACAATAGTAGCAAGTTCTCAGATTTGGGTCGTTCTCCTTTCGCCCACTTGACCCACTCTTACGCTCAAGTTCAGATTTAGCCTTAGTTGGATCCTTCCAAAAGTTACTTGCGTAGAAGGCCATGTACTCACCATGAGCACTCTTGACCTCCTCGGGATATCTCAGGGAGACAATGGCAAACCCTCCATCCTCTTCATCTTGTTCAACAACATTGGCCTTTAATGCAACATTTATGCTCTTTTGCATCCCAATTGCCTGAGCATGAGCATCTTCGGCATTCTTAGCTGCTACTTTGAAAGCTTCCATTTCTTGCATGACTTCATTGGAAGTCATTTGGTTTTAGTTGTGTCTACCTTGCAAACTCTCCAAATCTGTGGGATCAAACGGCATGAGAACACTAACATACTTTATTTTAATCTAAGCATGATCAATATGTGTGGCCCCATGCTTTCTAAATGTTGTTGCAATGCTCTTGAGCCTTCTATACATGTCTTCGTGGTCTTCACCATCCAACATGTACAATCCTTCGACTTCATTGCTTAGAGCATCATACCTATTTCTTCTCATGCTTTCATTTGTGATGAACAAGTCGATGAGAGCATCCCAAGCTTCTTGGGTGGTGTTGAGGTGTTCAATATGTGGCATGTCCTTGGGACCCACACCAAGCTGAATCATGTGAAGATCTGTTGCATTTAGTTGACTTCCCACTGCTTATCTTATTATCAAGTTGGTGGAGTCTCCAATATGAAGGCCAACTTCAATGATCCTCCAAATCTCAATCAACAAACTGCACACATGAGATTTCATTAAGAATTGCCATTCATTACATGAAGATGCGGTAAGCTTGGGTGGATCACCCCTATTGTTTATATGAGGGTGAGGGATAGGTGGGTAGGGAGAATATAGGTGAGAGACCTCACTATAGTCCTCCTTACCACTTCCCTTCTTGGAGGAGCAACCATTATTTTTCTCACTCACCAACTCATCTTCCTTGGAGGTAGATGAAGATGGGGCTGTAGATGAAGTGAGACGGGCAATAATTTGCTACATCTCTTCCATTTTGGTCTCAAAGTATTTCAACAAGCAAGTTGTTTCCAACGTCTTGAGGTCATCCATTGTGACCTTGTCCACAGCCTCACTCACATCTCCCTTAGTACCCATACTTCTCTTAGACTGTTAAGCCCGAATAAAGAGCCGAGGCTCTGATACCAATTGAAATGGATCGTATGGGCACCTAGAGGGGGATGAATAGGTGCTACTTCAAATTTTAATACCTTTTCAATTTTAGGCTTGACACAAAGGTAAATTCTCTCGATATGAAACTATGAAGAATTTCCCTATATGTAAACCTAACTAGTAGTGATTAAACGCGAGTAAGAGTGAGGAGGAATGAGACCGCAGTGGAGCATGCGGAGACACATGATTTGTTTTACCGCAGTTCCTTCCTTGTTAAGGGAACTACATCTACGTTGGAGGGGTGGGCGGTACTAAGACCACCACGCCACAATAGGCATCACCCTGTTCTCCGATGGATCTCGCCACCAAAGGCCCGATCCACCTTTCCACTATTGGTACCCATCAAGGTGGGAACTGATGCCTTTACACAACTAGCGGGCACCACTCCACAACCGAATTGGAGGCTCCCGTAATGACAACAAGCTACCACAAGAACAAATATTATCAAACGGAAACACAAGATCTTGATATAAACAAGTAATACTAGATTGAGAAATCTCCAAGTGAATGGAGGGGAAGTGATGCACTTCATTCATGATGTCGAGGAACGAAGTATCCTCCTTCGATTCCCACAGATCGGAGCCTTCGGGTGGTTGAAGTGGGAGATCTTGATTGAGAGCTATTTGAATAGACCAGTACTTTTTCGAATGAATCAAGAGATCTGACAGGAGGGGTGATTGGGGCATGTATACCCCCTGTCTAGACTTGGCTATTGGTGAAGTTGGAGGCCGGATTATCCGACCGATATGATGGCCGGATTATCCGGCTAGGGCAAACCACCGCCCCAGATTCGGATTTTCCGGTAGAAATTCCGCCCCTATACTACATGACCCTCCTTGGCTCGCTTTGCAAACTTCCTTGGGGGCGGATTATTCGGCCCGAGAAAAACCTCCGGCCCTTGCCGGACAATCCGATAGATAGTCCGCCACCCTGACTGCATGACGTGCCTGGCCAGACTTTGAAAACCTTCTCGGGGGGGGGGGGGCAGATTAGCTGGCCCCTATAGGGGCGGATTATCCAGCCCGGGCAAAAACTTCGGCCCTGGCCGGACAATCCGATAGATTATCCGCCCACTCACTACATGATGCGCCTTGCATGTGTTTCTTGATCGAGCAAGGCCGGATTATCCGGTCCTTGGCAGGGGCGGATTATCCGCCCCTCAACAACAAATTTTGGCTGCTTTTCATAAGAATAGTTATCTGCAGCACTTAGCACACATGATATGATCCATGGTATTGTTATCTAACACACAAAACACTAGGGATCATGAAATGTTGTTTCACTAGCATGTATAGACATAGCCTCAGAACACAAGAGACCAAAAGGTTGAGCATGAGTCACATGGTTGATGTGATTGACATTGGGGAATGTCTACCTTTGAAACTGCATTGTCGGCTAGGATGATTGGGGTTGGTGTAGCGGATTGGGATCGTGTGATCACTAAAATCGTCCAGGGGGTGACAATTTTCATGGGAGCTCAATTAGGATTGAACTCATATTATGAACTTAGTCTAGATGTCTATTTGCAAATATCTTAGTAGATCATGGCATATCTCATTGAGGCCTTTTCCGACCATGGGAAATCTCTTGCTTGATGTAGAACTTAGTAAAAATGGTCCAATTTCATAGATTAATATCCACGGCTGAGGTATACCCTCATAATAATACCATCTTATCTTCTTGATAAAATAACCATTAGGAGATAATCTGATAACTCCACAACATTTGTGTTTTCTCCATAATCATCCAATAAGCCATTCTCCATGCGATGGAGAGTTGTACTACAATTTTGTATTATGCAAAATCTGGCACATAAAGTATGAGCCATTGGATGAGTTTTCCTCCATCATGGATGAAAAGAGAATATTTGGAGAATCACTTAACAATCTTGCATTAGAGTTGAGAACTCTTAGAAGGGCTTGATTGTGATGGAAATCATGTATGAAAAGAATATATGTTAGATATACAATGTTATAAATGTAATTTTTGAAAAACTTGTTGTAGTTTACATAAGTATTGGATACTTGTCCCATTTTGTGAAAACAGGATGGTCTTCTTGAGAATTGCTGGAATTGAGGCAATGTGTCTTGAAGACGGCAAGCAAAACATTTGATGGCCGACATCACCCCTTTCCTTAAAGGTTTGCCATTTGGATTAGTGGAATTGAATATAATTTTGTAATCCTTTTTTGTGTGTCTTGCTTTTAGCAAGATGATTGTTCATATGAATAAGTTACAAGCCAATTGTACTGTTCTTGTGAATAATACCTTTATGGTCACATTACGATTATAAATGAGTTATTCTCATCACTATGTTAATGATAATAGTTTAAGCATTTATAAAGGATTACAATGCTAAAGGATATCCAAAGTTTAATAATGACATGACACTATTGTTTAAGTCATGATGGTTATTGCATGTTATTCATTCTAAATGAAGATCGGGTTCTTAGATACTTGATCTAGATACTTTGCAAAACCATGTCTCGCTAGGTGGAATGACTAAAACTCCGCATTCTGGTAAAACGGTTATATGCAAAGAAATGTTGAACTTCATACATAATGATATATCATGTTTTCAACAAGATAGTGGAAATCATTATTTATACTTCATGTTGAATCATATACATAGTGATGTATCGTATTTTCAACAAACAGTGGAAATCATTATTTCATACTACATTTTGGATTTAATTAAATATGAGTATGTACTTAATGAAACATAAGTTTGAATTTTTCTGAATTGTTCAAAAGATTTCAAAGTGAAGGAGGATATTTAATTAACAACAAGACCAAAGTCTCTTCGATTTGATTGATATGACTAAAGTATTTAAGTTAATTTTGTCATAAAAGGACTTGTGAAAGATGTTTCACAAATTATGACAATTGGACAAATTCAAACTGTATTGGAATGTCTAAATATCATAATCATGTTGTATTAGATACATATAGTAAAATAGTATCTCTTATCAGGGTTATAGTTATCGTTTAGAGTTAGAGATCAAAATAAGCAAACACTCATTTGAAACACAGATTCGTGGAAATAACACCATAAGAGTAATGGCACGTTAGAGTTTCTAGAGGTTTCAATCATTCGAAATCGTAGCGAATAAACAAGTCTTTGTAGAATATTCTTAGGCAACTATGAATACATATTACACAAGGGACAAACCTGATGTTGTCCTAAGTTGATGTGTCTTGATGAAGAAAGTATTTGACCCTACCTCCAGATTGTTGAGTGGCGCAACGGAATTTGTTTTGTGAAACCAAACTCTACAAATAGAGGAGAAACTAATGATAATGATCATAAAGTTTCAACGATTACTTTTACCATAGAAAGTAGGATTCGATGACATATTCTGCAAGTTTGCATAATTCTATTATTGATTCACTTGTCATGTTATTTGAACAAGACATACCTATGAACTACAAAGAAGTGTTATGGACCTAAGTGCGAGAAATGACTGGGAGTCATAAAATCATGTATGAAGTTACATTTAGGATTTCAAAGTACTATGTTACTTGATCTTATTAAGTAAAGAAGCTTACTTGATATTTCTGAATGACTTCAAAGTCATAAGATGGAAATGAAATTTAATGGAGATGTAAACCTTGATTTGTCACAAATTATGCAAAATTTCAAGGAGTTGACTACAAATTTAGTGATGCTTGAGTCAGTTGGATTTACCCTAGAAAAATATGGATATTGGAATCTCGTAGCTAGAATTCTCAGTTTTATGATGATCAAAGAATTTTGGAATGTCCAAGATTATTGAGAGGACCTGCACTTGACTGGGAGCTAAGTAGCTTGGCTAAATCTTAATATATGGCAGATGTATTTTGAGTGGGAGCTAAGTGAAATCCCTGGATCTCATATATGGATGCCATATTTGAGTGGGAGTGCGACATTATTCTAAAATATGTGGATGACATATATGAATGATGTGATTGGTACTAATAACATTTAAGTCGGTAAATATATATGAAGTTGAACAAGATATTAAAAAATGAGATCTATCGAGATAGAATGGTAAGTTTAATAAACATCATAGTTGAATGCTTCATGGACTTGATTTTGAAGATGTTTATAATATCCTAGACAAGATTCTGAAGTAATTCAGAATGGAACAAGGTAAGAAAGAAGTTCTTACTTTTATGAAGCACTACATTAGTCTCAGTAATGCAACCATGGTTAAAAGAAAGAAAGAGATGTGTTACATCTCCTATGCCTCAGTCATAGGTTCTTCCATACAATTGTATACTCGACATAATGTGACCCGAGGTTCTGGTTTGAAGGACAATCTCTTAACTGTACGAACATGTCTTGAAGTGATTCTTGAGTTAGTCACTAAACTATAATTAATTTTGTCCTTGAATGGCAAAAAGAAAAGTAAGGCGCATAGTTGCATTTCATGCACTAGGATCTACATATATAAAGAAGTATAAGGGCACCATCTAACGTGATGTATATTGTTGTGGCGAGACTAGTTCGTCTTTATGCAGAGGGTGTGTCCCAGGGCATAGTGCCCACGAGAAAGTTTGTTTTGGCTGATCTAACGTCACTGCTGGCTCCTGGAAACCGACCTCACTCTGTTGCCATAACTACTATACATACACAAAGGAGTGCTAAGTGTGTTTCAATGTTTAAGTGACAATAGTGAAAGGAAGACATTATGAGATAATGGTATGAATGTCAAAGGTAAACACTATAAACAAGGTCTCACTTTGTCACCAAACGAATACATCAACCCATTATGAGATAATGGTATGAATGTCAAAGTTAGGAAGACATTAACGATTTGTAAAGTCATAATGATCTGGTAAAACAAAACATGGACAGAACATTTTCCATAAGCATGCATGATCATTAAACACATATGTGATATGGTTTATGATGAGTAAAACGAGAGCTAGATTATTTGTACTCTGGTGTAAGTGGGAGACTGCAGGAGATATGCCCTAGAGGCAAATAATAAAGCATATTGTTTGATATATCTCTTATGTTCATAATACCTTTCATGTTCTTCTATAATTGTATTAATACAAAACATTAATATACGTGTGGTATGTAAACAAACCAAGTCTCTAGTTACCTATAGTGAACTAGTTTATTGGTCATGAGGATGATCTAGGGTTTCGAGATCATGGGCATTTATGCCAATTGACAATGAGGTCATGTCATTAGTTGAATGATGTGATAGACAAAAATCCCAACAACTTGTATCATAATGGGATCTAGTTACAAAGTTCACCATCAATGATAAACTAAGGAAACCTTGCAACCTAATCCTTAGACTTTGAGATAATTCAAATCACCGTTCTGTAGGGAGCTTAGATGGTATAAAGTATCATATCATGACGGGGTGATCAAAAAGGTGCTACTCAAGTTTGCCAAAGGAGCGCATAGAGGAGTACATATCAAGACCAGGATTTGCCAATCCATATAAGAGATATATACATGTGGCCCTCCTGGTGACATTGCATTAACGAATCTTGTAACCATGTGACTTTGTCACGGAATGCAACGACATGGGAACGAGAAACAAGTTCATCGGTAACGAGATCGAACGAAGGTATGGAGATATCATAGATCAAATCTCAAGTGAACTAAGTATTGAGTGGGAAAGAGAATGAGAAACGATGTTTATAGTTCAAACGACATTATCATCGTGGAATGCACAAGGGTCATCATGGGCATCCCGGTCCCGCTATTTATCATTGATGGAGATCATGTCTGTGCCATTCCCGAGCCGTGGGGAAATACACTTAAGGGTATGGTGATCTAGAGATCCTCTATAAGTTGTAATCACCATATGAAAGAGAAAAGGAAACCAAAAAAGTTCCGTGAGAGAACCGAAATCGTTCCGAGGAAATCGAAAGGGAACAAAAAGTTGTTTCGAGTCAAATCAGAATTACTAATATGTATTTACATGTTAATTCATGTAATTAATATTAAATATAATATTAAAATCTAATTTGAAAGGGTATTCCACTAATGGGCCAAATTCCTAGGGAAAAAGGGCCCGTGAGGGAAAACCATAAGAGGGAAGGGCCAAGGCCTAGATGCCACACGAGGCCCACCCGGCCATCCTAGGGTTGTGCGTGCAGTGGGGCCCACCCCTAGCCGGCTGGCCCATGAGGCCCATGGCGCCTTCCCCTCTCTCCCTTGATTAATCCCACATGGAAAACCCAAAGGGGGGGCACACCTCCCTCTCCCTATATAAAGGGGTGCCCATGGGTGGGATTAGACACACAATTTGAGATGTTCTCTAAGGCATTTTCCTTAGAGAATTCCTTCCTCTCTCTCTACATAGTTGTCTCCACGCGTTGGGACGGTCCCAAGAAAGGACTATTTGCGCAAGAGACGGCGCACTCCTAGCGGGATCAGGGAGCCGGAGGTCGTCATTGTACATCGTATGTGTACGAAACCGCTAGGTGCCACACCTGGGGCACGTTGCATGGCATGAGCCGGAGCTGCTGCACGATGAAGGTGGAGCAAGGGGTGACCTGCAAGGAGCATCTCAACCTTGAGGTCGGCTACGAGTTCGACTACTTCAACCAGCTTCCCCTCGGAACGTTAACCGCGTAGGATCTACAAGGGTATGTATTCTATATGCTCCGGTCGTTACTACATTACTACATAGATAGATCTCGACATTAGAGAGTTCCAATGTAAGAATTTTTTTGTTTTCCGCTATGGAACCCTTCATCTTCATACTACTTCCTCTTCGATTGTTTTCAAAATATGGCCGAATCTATCGCCATGCAAATTCTTGGATACTCGATCACCAGAATAAAGTATGATGTACATATCTCGACTTGACCCTGTTTTCTATAAGCTTAAATTTGTTAAATTTCACCACTTACTTTTAGGTTAGCATTTTACATAGTCGGTCGGAGTACATTTTAAAACAAAGACCTAAAAAGGGGGAAAATTACATTGAGGTCCATACATTTAGCACAAAGGACCCAAAAATTAAGCAAGGAAAACAGTCGGGTTCGGCTCCTTCTCGAGAGAGTAGCTGATCGAGCCATACTCTTCATACCACTTCATCTTTGATTGTTTTCGAAATATGGCCAAATTTGTAGGCATGCAAATTCTTGGATATGGGGATCATCAGCATAAAGTCTGATGTAGAGATCTGGCCTTGACCTTGTGGTCGTTCGATTGAAATCAAAGAATGTACATACTCATTGACAACTAAGCTTAAATTTGTGTAAATGTCACCACTTACTTTTAGGTTAGAAATTTACATGGTCGGTCAGAGTACATTTTACATCAAGTACCTAAAAAGGGGGAAATTACATTGAGGTCCATACATTTAGCACAAAGGACCCTAAAATTAAGCAAGAAAAACAATCGGGTTTGGCTCCTTCTCAAGAGAGTAACTGATCGAACCATACTCTTCATACTACTTCATCTTCGATTGTTTTCAAAATATGGCAAAAAAATTCGGCATGCAAATTCTTGGATATGGGATCATGACCTTGGTTGTTCATCTTGAAATCCCAGAATAGTTCATACTCATTGACAATTAAGCTTAAATTCATTAATTTTCACCTCTTACTTTTACGTTAGATTTTTACACGGTTGGTGGGAGTACATTTTACATCAGGGACTTGAAAAAGGCAAAAATTACATCGAGGTCCATACATTTATCATAAAGCTCCCTAAAAGGAAAATTTTCTATTTTGGCTCCTTCTCGAGAAATGAGCTGTCTGAGCCAAACTCTACATACTACTTCCTCTTCGATTGTTTTCAAAATATGTCCAAATATGTTGCCATGCAAATTCTCTCATATGGGATCATCAGCATAATATATGATGTTCATATGGCCTTGACATTGGTCGTTCGGATCAAATCCAAGAATTTTCATACTCGTTGACAAGTAAGCTTAAAATCGTCTAAATTTTACCACTTACATTTTTAGGTTAGAATTTTACATGGGCGGTGAAAGTACATTTGACATCAAGGACCTAAAAAAGGGAAAAATACATCGAGGTCCATACATTTAGCACCACCTAAAATTAAGCAAGGAAAATAGTCGTGTACAGCTCCTTCTCGAGAGAGCAGCTGATTGTTTTCAAAATATGTTCAAATCTACTGGCATGCGAATTCTTGGACATGGGATCATCACCATAAAGTATGATGTTGATATGGCCTTGACCTTTGGTCACTCGGCTTGAAATCCAAGCATTTTCATACTCGTTAACAACTAATCTTAAATTCGTTTAAATGTCACCACTTACACTTTTTGGTTAGAATTTTACAATGAAGAGGGGTAACCTCGGTAATGTGCATGGTGAAGGACTTAGGGTTTCACGGAAAAGAGAACACTGTGGATTTCGTCGGATGCCAGGAAAACAATGGAGTCAAAGTTGCCTGAATATTTGGGAATTGCACTATTACAAGTTGCTTGGGAGATTTTATGGTACCCTCGCTTGGGCTTCTCCCGTCCTATATATAATAGGCCGGGTCTCAAAGTTGTATGCGGATAGGTTTTACATACTTGTGATTACAATACCAACACATTGCCGGTTTAGAGATTCTTTTCTAATACAATCAAAGTCTTTGTCAGTTTCTTCCTTGGACTATCATCTGAAATCTTTATGGGCCGTAATCCTTTTACCTAGCATAGGGCAGCGAATCATAAGCATCTGAATAATCGTACCTATGTGAGTAGCCCCCGAGACTCTACTTGAACTGTAGTTTCAGGTTGAGTCTCAAAGTTTCTTTTTTCCTTCTTTCCTTTTATTTCTGTTCCTTGATTTTTATTTTTGTAGGGATTTTGGTACAACGAGTCTGATGCTTCCGACGGATGGGGAACCAGTTAATTGATCCTGGGAAAAAACAAGGTTGTCCTACATTAAATTCAAGTACCTAGGCTCGAATCCAGAATTTTCTACTAGCGTAATTTAGTTCGAGCCGTTGAGATCTTATCAAATACTGAATTCTAGTTTCTATTTTTATCGGGTACCCAACACGTCCGTCAGGATTTTTCATCGTATCGTTGATACGGATATTTTACTAGCAGAGCGCATTCTTGTGCGATTACCAGGCCACATAGAACGAATCATGGGGTCTTACCTTCATGTTTTTGAACATGGCATTTAGATTTTTGTCGCGTCGGGTGCGATCCAAGAGTTTTTTGATTTGTAGCGGCTGAAGAACTTTTTATTTTCCATAACTACTTGCGATAGGAGTATCTATTGCAGAATTTTTCTTTTGTCTTTCTTTATCAGGTGCATGCCAGCGCTCCTGATAGGAGTAGCCCCTGAGGCTATGTTTGGATATATCTATCAGAACATAGGCTCGAAAACTTGGGTTTATGGCGCCAGTGCTTCTGTAGTTTTTGTTGGGTGCACGACCAGTGCTTCCGATAGGAGTAGCCCCCGAGGCTACAGTCGTAATATTGTATATTCGATTGTAGTGTCAAATCTTCTCTTGGAGGCATTTACTTCGACTCCAATTTTAATTTCTTTGGGTCATATTTCTTATAGCGAGCCGCAATTTCTGCAATGTCTCTGCTGTGACGTCAGTAATGGCGTATTTTATGTTGCTGATTTTCAGAAAACACGTCCTGACAGGACGTGTCGAATGTGGGGCCATGCGGCAGTAATGATGACGCATGATAGCATATTCAGCGGAGATTTTTGACTGCACGTCCCCTCCCTGTGCAAAGATCAAGGCATCACGCATTGTCCTCCATTTTTACCGCGGCCATAACTTTTTAGACTTTTCCTTTACGGAATCCCTGTAACACGTGTCACCACCATGTGATCTTCCATCGGTGCGATTTTGCATCGAACGGTTTGGACCTCACGCCTTTTCTCTTTATAAGGGAAAGGAGATGTGTTTTATTGTTTTACCTCACCTACCTCTGCTCCATCTTCTTCCTGGTGTCGTCTTGATGACAAGTACGCCATGAGGGGGTCCTCGAGGCGTGCGGAAGAGAGGGGTGTGGGACGTATGGTGTTCCGGGACGGTGAGCACACAAGTTTACCTAGGTTCGAATCCGCCGGCTTTGGACGGATCCTACTCCTGCTAGCAATCGATGTCTGGCGAGAATATGGGTTACAAGGGTTTCGCCTGTGCGAGTTGAGGGTCTAAAGTATTGGATGTGCCCTAAAGGCTCTCCCTAGGACGGCTTATATAGATATCCGGCCTAGGGTTTACAGGAGAGATCTATCCGGCTACGTCTAAGAGTCGGTTACAGAGTACATCTTGAAGTACAAGTAACATTATGGGCCTAAGTCGGTAAGTCTTCTGGGCCTTCCCGTAGCCGGATTGGACTCCGTCTTTCTCCCTGATTGGGCCGCCCGTGAAGCAAAGCTCTAACCCAAAGTGGGCCACCCTGGTCAGTGCGGAACTGTGAGGATACCGGAAAGTATATCCCCAACAGCAGCCCCCGGAGGCCTCCAAGATCCAAAGTCGAATTTATCATCGTCTAGCTTGATCTTCTGCTTGCAGAATCTTGAAGGGTTCCTGAAACTTCACAACAAAAAATACGATCCGGGTCTTAAAAATAAGTCGGACCTTTCAATTGGTTACTCGGATTTTCCAGCTCGTTTTTAAACTAAGCCAGAACTTGGTCTCTAACGCCACCTGACACAAGCATGGTCAAGTCACGTCATCTGACAGGCGTTCCGTCAGCACGACCGTTGGTGGGTCCACGGTCCGCGGAACCGAGCCGCTGTTTAAATGCGTGCGTGGAGATCGAGGCGACGCAATCATCGTGCGGGTCCTTCCTAGTTATTTCCACGACGCGTGGTGGTTACACTATAGCGTTTGCACGAATCTTGGCGCAGGTAGGTGGATATAAGGGGTTCGGATTTCTTCTTCTCCTTTCCACCAGTCCTTTGTCGTTTCCTTTCCTCCCAATCTTCCTGCGTGCATAGAGCCTCCTCGTCCTCCCCCCACAGAGCTCCCAGCGCTGCCCCTTTAAGGTCACCCTCTCACTGGAGAAAATGGCTGCATCATCTTCTTCCTCCGTTTTGGCGGCAGCAGCGGCGGCGGTGAAGGCGGAAGCAGCAGCAGAAAAGGAGAGCTACCAGGGAATCTGGATCCCCTGCGCCCTTGACGAAGCAGGCCTCAAGAACGTGGAGAAGGAGGGGCTTCTCACTGCCGACGACTGGCGGAGCAGCTCCGGTGAAACCGTCCCCAACCCGCGCGACGACGAGAGGGTCCACTTCGGCACCCATCTTGACCGAGGTTTGTCTTTTCCTCCCTCGGAATTCTTCTCCGAGGTGATAGATCATTATGAAGTTCAACTCCACAATCTTCCTCCCAACTCACTTCTAGAAATGAGTGCTTATGCTGCGCTTTGCAAGGGCTTTCTCGGCATTAGGCCGAGTTTGCTTCTCTTCCGGTTTTATTTCCATGTCCGAAGGAATTCCATCACTGCCGGTGTTCCTTACATCACCAGCACTATTATCTTTTCTCTTAGACGTGACCGGGCATATCCCAAAATTTCTGCCAGTGACTCGGTCAAACAATGGCCAGCCACTTTTTTCTACCATAGGGATAATCCGGCTCCCGGCAAAGCTACTGCTTTGCCGGCTTTTGTCGACGGAGCCGCCACGGCCCAGCTTTCCTGGGACGAGGCTGCTCCGGCTCTCACTGATGATCTGATCCTTGCTAAGAGGCGGATCGAATATCTGATTAAGCACAATGGTCTGAAGGGATCCGACTTGGTCCAGTGCTAGGTCTCATGTTGGATCCAGCCACTTCAGTACCACGGGGATAGACTGATGCACTCCATCACGTCTTCTCCAACCGACTCCCTCCGCATCAGCCCCAAAGCCTACACCACTCAAGGCTACATAAGCCAAATCAAATGGCTGATCAAGGAGCGGATCGAAAGGCGGATTCCGGAGGTTTCTCTGGACATGCACACGGAGGAAAACCCCATGGTGCCGGTAGGCTTCCATCATCACATCTTTTATGTGTTTCAATCTTCGAGTTATACTGCAATACTGATATGTTTTCTTGTTTTTAGCTTGCTGACATCCCCGAGTCGGAACTTGCTCCGCTCGAAGGATACCCTCCGGAGTTCTCTCAGGAGGTAGAAGTAGTTCCACTGCCGGATCTTACGCTCAAGAAGCACAAAGCTCCGACAGTAGCGGTTGGCACAAAGGAGGTGCCTGTCGTGAACAGGTAACTTCCAGTCACAACTTTTCCTCCTTTGTTCTTTACTCAAATTTCTTTCTGAGATGTAACGTTTCCGACTTTGCTACCTTCTTAGAGCAAAATCAATCATCGAGGGCAAGGGGAAAGGGATTTCTTCGAAGCCCTTGCGTTAGACGAAGCTTACCATAGCTTCCCCTGCCGTGGCTCCTCCGACTCCGGCCCCTCAACCTTCTGCAACTCCGGTTATCTCGTCGGATGCTGCAGAAGATCCGGATCCTCAAACGGAGCCTGTGATCCTTGGGTCACAAACTAACGTCACCGTGGGTGCGTCAGCTCAAGATAAGGGTGAACCCTCTTCGGGTAATGATCCCTCGGCTGAAGTCTTCGCTGAAAACCTCCTCAGCAATCCGGGTCTTGCCAAGTTTGGCCTGACCCGGAAATCTCTGAAGGAGATCCGGTAACTAGCCAGGCAAGTCCTGGATAAAAGCCATTTATCCCCCGAAGAGGAAGCGCAAGAAGCAGATGACATCAAGTTCTCTGACCTTCTCACTCAAGTCCGCCTTCGTGATGAGAGGATTAGGACGGGCGAGCTTCCAACAGCCCCAGTGATCCCTCTTACTCTTGCCGAGAAGGTGGCCGCTGAAGTGAACGTGGGTTTAGATAAACTCACCCGCGAGCAATATGTAAGTCGGAATTCCAACTCTTGTTTTTTCCATTATGTTATATCATATCCTCTAGCCCCCAAGCATGAATTAGGATATAGAATCCAAGATTATGCTTCATTAGGATGCCAAAGAACGAACTAGTGTAGCCCCCAAGGCTCGTGCTGATATTTAGCAAAAATATTAGCCCGAGTCTTAAGTAGCTTTCTGACTTTGGGTATTCTGACTTACAGAAAGTATGTTCCTATAACCAGGAATTACTAACCAATGTCTGTGATAAGCGGAGAGAGATCAAAGCTCTCCGGCTTAAAAATGCTGAGCTCAAAGTAGCCAAGGATGAAGCCGAAGGTAAACATTCCGAGATTCAAATCTTGTCTTTGCTTTTTTTTAATGTCAAATTTTTCTGAATTGTTGTTCTTTTTTGACTTACAGCGCTGGTGAAACAATCCATTGCTATGATTGAAGAGGCCGAGAACCTCAAGACCCTGGTGGTGGAGAACAAGGGACTTTGCCAAGAGCTGAATAAGCTCAAGGCAGATCATGAAAAGAGCATAGCTCAAGTCCTTGAATCCTCCTCCATGGTCACTGATGAGCGTGATCGCAAGATTGCTCCTCAGGATAAAATAATCTCGGACCTCAAGAATGAGCTTGGTAGAGAGAATGACATATCCCAGGCGCTCCGGGCTGAACTCTAGAGTCTCCGAGAGGAGAAGACCAAGATTGACGACGTCATTTTTGGTACGTTCCACCTCTCTGACTTATCTTTTTCTTTGACTTCTATCAATGTCGGTTTTTTCTTAACTTGTTTTGTGTATAGGTCCTCTGAAGTTGACGGACTCTTCATCGTCCGAGCCCTGCACTCACCGGCTTACCCAAGTCGATGATCTTCTTCATGACTACCGCCAGTCCCTTGAGGACATTGGCGAGTCTCTCAGGATTCCGGACATGCCAAGCATGTCGGATTTTGAGGTGCGGGACAGGGCCAAGGAGATGCCGTAGCTTGTTCGGGACTGGAACATGTCCTACGCACGGACTGCTGCGCAGAACGCTCTCACTATGGTCATGAGCCACCATGGAAACATGGAGATCTGGCAAGTGACCAGAGGGTACTGCAAGGTAGACGAAGACGGCCAGGAGCAGGACCTTCAAGCCATCATGCACTCCTGCGCCGGATACGAAATCCCCTTCTTCACCCGCGTGGATACTCCGCCTCCTCCTGCAGAAGAAACCGAAGAAGTTTCCGACGATGAACGCACCAACTCGGATGCGGACATCTCGGAAAGATATCAAGGCGGAGTGACCAGCGAGCCGGCAGATCCTTCATCTCCTCCTGCATCATAGACCAGAAATTTTTGTATTATTTCGGAAAAAACCTGATGCGATTGTAAATATTAAGTACTATTTATTTTGCTAGTGCTAAGATTTTGATCTATTCAGCACATTTCGGCTTTGAGATTTTTGCGTGCCTGAAATGTTTACATAATCACTTGTATTTTTTCGTCTCCACTTATATAGCTTTCCGTCTCGTCCCTTTCGTGAGCCGGCTAAACCTTCCGCTGGAAACTTTGCCGAGCAACGGAGCTCAATTGCTAAACCAGTTTAAACTCGGAAACAAAGCCGGCTGCAATACCAACAATTCACTATTCGGAAAATGCCCGCATCCGGCAATCAGACAAAACCCCAAAGTAAAGACTAGAAACTTTAGAGTTATACCCGAAGGTAGCAGTTTTAGAATTGGAAATCTAGACCAGAACAAACATGAGCATAAAGTACTTTCAAGCATTCTGGGATTTTCGACTATGACATGATCATTTGGAAATAAGATGGTTTAAGAACTTCTCAGAAAAAACTTGAGGTAACTAACACTTTTATTTCTCACAGAACATGTACATATGTATGATTACAAAGAAGGATAAACTAAGAATAGGAGGGACGTAGCTGAGCAATATTCCACGGTATGTCTAACTCATCCGGATTTGTACTGCCTCCAGCTATCTTTCTCTTCTTAGTAGCAGGTCTTTCTTTGACTGGCCTCATGTCAGTTAAGTAGTACGATCCATTGTGCAATTCTCGACTAACTAAAAAGGGTCCTTCGCATACTGGGGAAGTTTCTGCTTTCTTTTGGTGCACAAGCCAGAGAACCAAATCACCTTTATTGAAAGATCTATTTCAGACTCTCTGGCTATGATACTTGCGTAACTTCTGCTGATAGGCTATAGATCTCATTTCAGCAACGACGCGAACTTCTTCGACTAAGTCGAGATCATTTTGTCGAGAAATCTCGGCATCCTCTTTGATATACGCGGCCACTCTAGGAGAAGTATGAATGAAATCACTAGGAAGAACTGCTTCTGCACCATAGACCAAGAAGAAAGGTGTGTATCCTGTTGACCTGTTCGGAGTTGTTCATAAACTCCAAATTACAGAGGGTAGTTCCTCTGCCCAAGCCCCCGCAACACGTCATAGTGGTGCTTCGAGTCTTAGTTTCAGGCCTTGTAGAATTAAACCATTTGCTCTTTCGACTTGTCCGTTAGCCTATGGATGTGCGACTAACGCAATGTCAAGCCGGATATTTTGCTCATCACAGAATTCGGCCAGTTCTCCCATAGAAAAGTTACTCGCGTTGTCCGTAATAATGCTATGCGGATAACCATACCGGATTATAACATCCTCGACAAATCTTTTGGTTGTTGCTCCATCACAACTAGTGACAGGTTTAGCCTCGATCCACTTGGTGAATTTATCCACCATCACTAAGAGGTGAGTAAATCCACTTGGAGCTCGTTTAAAAGGTCCTACCATATCAAGCCCCCAGACCGCAAAAGGCCATGTTATAGGTATTGTTCGCAACTGATCAGCCAGAACATGAGCTTGCTTGGCGTACTTTAGGCAGCCTTTGCATGTCTTGACTAATCGTTCGGCATCTGCCTGAGCTGTAAGCCAGAAAAATCCATGTCGAAAAGCTTTTGCCACTAAAGATTTGGCTGCAGCATGGTGACCACACTCGCATTCGTGGATTTCCCTTAAGATTTCCACTCCTTCTTCCAGAGATATACAGCGCTGAAAACCCCCAGAAACACTCCGTTTATGGAGCTCACCCTTAACAATAGTATAGGCTTTTGCTCGTCGGATAATCTGCCGGCTCAGCACCTCGTCTAGCTGGGAATTACAGCCAGAACTGCTATCAAAGGTGAGTCGGATTTGGTCGGATATTCCTCATCTACTCCCTTTATCGAGGGAACTTTGAGGTGCTCTAAAAATGCGCCATCCGGGACCTCTTTCCGCGCAGAGCCTATTCGAGACAGTGCATCTGCTTCCTCATTTTCTGCCCGAGCGATGTGTTGAACTTCAAACCCTTCGAACGATTTAGATAGATCATCCACGACAGCTTTATATGCTTCCATGTGCTTATTTGCATTACAAATATCCGAGACTTGCTTAGCAACAAGATCTGAATCTCTGTCACACATCAAACGTCATATGCCAATATCCTTGGCAATCCGGATTCCATGCAATAGTGCTTCATACTCGGCAATATTGTTTGTCGCTGTGAAATGGATCTGCAACACGTATAAAAGTTTATCTCCTTGGGGTGATTTGAGCACCACGCTAGCCCCCGAGCCCCCTCAAGCCTTAGACCCGTCGAAAAAGAGGGTCCAATATTCCGACTCAGGGAGGATCATATTCTCCTTCGTCTCTGTCCAATAAGTGACAAAGTCAGCAAGGATCTGGGATTTGATTGCTGTCCGAGGTTTGTACTCAATATCGAAAGCTGAAAGCTCTATGCCCCATTTGGCGACGCGTCCTATGGCGTCGCTGTTGTTGATTATGTCTCTCATGGGAGCTTTGCTCACCACGGTAACTGGATGCTCCTGAAAATAGTGTCGTAACTTACGAGATGCTAGGAAAACACCGTAAGCCAACTTTTGATAGTGCAGATATCACTGTTTTGATTCTGTCAAGACCTTGCTGACAAAGTAAGTCGGACGCTGCACCAGGTGTTCCTGATTTTCCTCTGGTCTCTCCACCACCATGACGATACTAACGACCTTATTTGTTGCAGCAATATAAAGCAACATCGGTTCCTGAGGTTCCGGCGCTGCGAGGATAGGAGCAGATGAGAGTACTTTCTTCAGGTCTTGTAGTGCAGCTTCAGCTTCGTCACTCCAGACAAAATCTTTGGTCTTCTTCAGGAGTTTGTATAATGGTGCGGCTCTTTCACCAAGCTGGCTTACAAATCGACTGACCACAGCAATGCAACCAGTTAATCTTTGTATGTCCTTCAGGTGAGTTGGCCTGGAAATATTGAGTATAGCCTTGATTTTGTCGCGGTTCACCTCTATGCCTCTTTGAGACACGATGAAACCTAACAATTTTCCGGCTGGTATTCCAAAGAAGCATTTCTTCGGGTTAAGCATGATGTTGTATTTTCATAGATTGGCGAACGTTTCCTCCAAGTCGAAAATGAGTGTTTCCTTGTTTTTGGACATCACCGCGATATCATCCACGTATGCATGTACATTGCGTCCGAGTTGGTCGTGGAGGCAACGCTACATCGTGCGCTGGTACGTAGCTCCTGCATTCTTCAGCCCAAAGGGCATCGTAACAAAACAGAAGGTTCCGAAGGGGGTTATGAATGAAGTTTTGACTTTGTCAGATTCCTTCATCCGGATTTGGTGATAACCGGAATATGCGTTGAGAAAACAGAGGAGTTCCGAGCCTGCCGTAGAATCGATAACTTGATCAATTCTAGGCAGAGCGAACGGATCTTTTGGACAAGCCTTGTTCAAGGCAGTATAATCAACACACATCCTTAAATCAGTGGTGTCCTTTTTAGGGACCATTATAGGATTGACCGACCACTTAGTGTGGATGACCTCTCCTATGAATCCGGCTAACTCGAGCCGTGCTAGTTCCTTAGCTATTATCTTACGCTTTTCATCGCCAAACTGTCGTAAGGACTGTTTGACGGGTTTAGCATTCGGGTTTACATTTAGAGAGTGCTCGGCAAGTTCCCTAGGTACTCCGGTCATGTTAGATGGCTGCCATGCGAAGATATCTTGATTTGCTTGGAGGAACTTGATGAGCGCGCTTTCCTATGCGCTATCTAGGCCTACGCCTATCTAGGTCACCTTGGAGGGGTCATCATCCTTCAACGGTGCTTTCTTCGTCTCTTTTGATGCCTTGAACTCCGGATTTGGCTTGGTAACCTCCTTCTTCGTTGCGGGCATCTCGGACGGATCTATGCTCTTCTTGATCTCCTGGTACTCCTGGGCGTGCAGCACGGCTTCGGCAAAGGCGGCATTTCCATCCTCGCACTCTCGTGCTTTCTTCGGGTCTCCCCTGATGGTGATCACGCCGTTGGGACCTGGAATTTTCATCATATTGTAAATGTAACACGGACAAACCATAAAAGCCCAGTAAGCCGGACGTCCGAATATAGCGTGGTATGCGCTCTTGAACGGGACCACTTCGAAGGAAAGGCCTCCGTCTGATAATTCTTTGGAGTTCCAAAGGTAACATCCAAAGTTATCTCTCCCAGGGAATTAGCTTGTCTTCCTGGGACAACTCCGTGAAAGATCACAGAGCTATGGTTCAGCTGGGTCTCCGAGATCTTCATCCGGTGTAGCATTTCGACATAGAGAATATTGATGTTGCTACCACCGTCCATGAGGGTCTTGGAGAAACCATAACCGTCAATAAGTGGGTTAACAATTAAGGCGTATTTTCCTCGCCTGTGTAACTTAGGCGGATGATCATCACGGTCAAACGTGATTGCCACTTCCGACCAGTCCAGATACTGGGGAACAGCCGGAACTGTTGCATTGAGTTCGTGTAGAACTGCTTTCTTGACCTTTACTGGTTGAGATCCGAGGAAGGTGACATAAGTGTCCTTCTTGGTGGGAAAAGTCTTCTTCCCTTCTGACTTGGGATTTGAAGCATCGGCTTCCTCCATGTCGGAATCTTCCTTGGTCTCTTTGTCTTTTTCGGGATTTTTCTTTCCCTTCTTCCGCTTAGCTTTGTAGCCCGCGGTGTCATATCTTTTGATCTCCTCATTGAAACGACATTTAGCGTTGGTGTGGGACGAGCCCCCATTGGCGTCTAGGTTATGCACACATGGGTTATTGGCAATGTCGTCCCAAGGGTAGGTTTTGCCTGGTTTTTGTTCTCCTCTACCTTGGACCCTTGATGTCCCACGGCCACGCCCGCGGCCTCCGCCACATCCTCCTCGTCCTCCAGACCCGGAAACAATAGTAACTACCACCGTTTCCGTGTTGGGCTTTTCTTCCGAGGTATTTTTGCGCTTCTAAGCTTGTTGCTTTGGTTGTTTTTCCGACTGAGGCATAGCTAGGGCATTGAGTAGTCCTTCTGCATCATCGTCAGCATCTGCATACTTGCTCGCTGTTTCTATCATCTCTCCAAAATCGGTGACCTTGTCACACTTCAAGCGATGGCGCAGTAAACCAATAGGGAGACCTACAATGAAAGCTTCAATCGTAGTTTGATCATTTACTCCTTCGCAGGATTTCTTGGTGTCGATCCATCGTCCGAGGTAATCCCGGCAAGTTTCTCCGGCTTTTTGGGTGCAACGCTGTAGGTCTCCAACCGTATAGGTCTCCAATCCCGGAAATTCCGAAAGAACGCGCTTTGCAAATCATACCAGTTATGGATGGTGTTTGCCGGAAGTTCATTAAGCCATGATCGTGCCGTCTTCCGCAACATAAGTGGGAGATATCGGGTTGCGACCAGGCTGTTTTCGCCTTTGGCAATGCAGCAAGCTTGGAAGAAATCCTGTAACCAGGTGTCTGGCCAAGCAATGCCGTCATAGGCTTGGATATGTCTTGAGATAGCAAATCCTTCCGGGAATTTTGTAGCTCTGATGCGTGGTCCGAAGCACTTTGGGCCCACGTACACGTCATCGTTTTCATAGCGCCGAGCCTCTATGTTGGAGTTGATCTTGTGCCTTGCGTCGTTCGGGGATAGAGATCGTCCCGAATGCCTGTTGTGGCTGCGGTGCCGTGGAGCCGGACTTCGGCTTCTACCACAACCTCCTCCGCCATGTCGTCCTCCTTGCCCTCCATGGGGGTCGTTGTGATGACTATGAGGTGGAGAGGGTGGGGCAGCTGGATAGTTTCCGGCTGATCGCCGGCCTCCGTCCGGAACGTCATTATTCTGGTTCCGGGAAGGATCTTGACTGCGACGAGCCCCCTGCCGGCTTGTACCGGCATGGTTTCCGTCGTTTCTTCGTCTGTTGTTCCCACCATGGTGAGGCTTAGCCGGACGGTTTTCATGTCTAGGAGGTGGCATTCTCTGACGATCCTCCTCCCGACGTTTCTCCTTATCTTCTCCCCTTTGATCCTTAGATTCTCGTCGGGGAGGGTTCGTCGGATTCAGGGCAGCGATGGCGTCTTTTTCGGCCGCTAGGGCGACGTTGCTCCAGTTACGCGAAGTTTTGTGATGCTGTCCTGAAGATCCGGTTCTTGAATAATTGTCTTCCCTGCGTTCGGGGTGATGGTACTACGCCCGAACGTAATGGGATCTTACGCCAGCCCATGCCGGATCTGTGCGACACTGGTCAGAATCCGAGACCAGTTTTTGACTTCCGGACAGGGCTACCTTTTGCTGCTCCAGTCCCTTGTTGAGTAGCTTGATACACAAACGGATCTCCTCTGGTCCTGGATTAGCCGATAGAATTTCTCGGGTTGCCACGGTATTTTGTACTGGTGTTGGGTATACCCAATCTCCGTTGCTATCTTTCCGTGGCTTCCCCATCTCATCTCCAAAAAGGACGGCACGAACACGTGGGAATTGGTTGTCATCTATGTGACGCTTCCGTGTCTTCTGATGTAGACGAGACATGTATTCCTTATTTGACATGCGTTTCTTCTCCACCTCGATGTTTTTGGCTTCATCGAGGAGTTGTTGACGACACGCTTCTAGGGCTTGCGCCCTTTCGTCCCGCACATCTGCAGTAAGTTCTGCAACTGTAGGGATAGGTGTGGTTAATGCATCATCGATGAGTTTACGCGCACCTTCAGTGATAACGTGTCCATCCACCGATGCTTCTTTTTTCAGCTCGTCTGGGATAAGTGCTCCATCCGAGTTTTCCTCGTATTCCTCGGCAATCACCTCCTCTGTCAGAGGGTCTTTTGTCGGGGTCTTGTTTTTCTTGTTCTTCTTCTTTGCCTTCTTGGCTGTGCCGGTAGCAAAGACGGCTTTGGGTCCGTTTCCCGGAGTCAAGCTCTGATCGGTACTTTCGGACATCTGGACCCTTGGATTATCTCCGACGTCCATGTCATCCTGTGTTTTGGGAGAGTGTTCGCCAGATCCTTCATCCATGGCTTCTCCATCTTCTGCAGCTTTGGAGTTGTACTCCTCTTCATATTCCGCGGAGAACTTTTGGAAATCTGCTGATGTTATTGATTCATCCGAGGATGCGGGTACGTCACCGTTTGTTCCAATTGACTCCACCATCGAGTCGGTGTTTTCTCCAGCATCGGCAGAGCCGGATCCAGATCCCACGTATCCGACGAAGTGTGACGCGTGCCTCATGAGGTACCTACGGCTTTCGCGATCAGCCATATCGAAACTTTTGATGGTCTCGAGGATTGCATCTGCGCTTTCGCCTTGCAGTATGATACGTTTTAGTGTGTACCTTAGGAACGACATGTCTGTCCCGGCATCATCAGAGCCAGAATTAGTGTCGTTGATATGCTCCTCCTGGATTTCGACTTCCACGGGTGGGTCGATCTGGGATCCGGCTCCTCCGGGGAGATCCACTCCAGATTCGACTTGGTCCGCTAGGTCTTCTTTAGGCTTGGGTTTCTCCACTATCTCCACAACTGGTGCAGGCTGGGTGGGGTTAGGGTTTTCTGAGATCCGGAACTCTGCCGCCTCCGCGGACAAAGGGGACGCAAAAAATTCTTCTGCCTCTATCATCACCGCTGGGGTGGGTTGGGCAGGTTCAGTGAAACCGATGTAAACATCGATCTCGCCAAAATACATGATTGTGTAGGCAGTCACGGCCTCCCTTGCCGGAATCCAAGTCTCGTCGAGAACGATGAGAGGGACATCACTGGCGTAGAGGATCCGACCGACGGCGATAGTCACGCTGATTCCGATTCTTGCAGATTCCGCTTGGAACGCAGATATGAAGCTCACTTGCCCCACGGTGGGTGCCAACTGTCGTCGGATTGATGACAAGTACGCCATGAGGGGGTCCTCGAGGCATGCGGAAGAGAGGGGTGTGAGACGTACGGTGTTCCGGGACGGTGAGCACACAAGTTTACCCAGGTTCGAATCCGCCAGCTTTAGACGGATCCTACTCCTGCTAGCAATCCAGTAATACGGCAGAGCCGGAATATGGGTTACAAGGGTTTCGCCTGTGCGAGTTGAGGGTCTAAAGTATTGGATGTGCCCTAAAGGCTCTCCCTAGGACGGCTTATATAGATATCCGGCCTAGGGTTTACATGAGATATCTATCCGGCTACGTCTAAGAGTCGGTTACAGAGTACATCTTGAACTACAAGTAACATTATGGGCCTAAGTCGGTAAGTCTTCTGGGCCTTCCCGTGGCCGGATTGGACTCCGTCTTTCTCCCTGACTGGGCCGCCCATGAAGCAAAGCTCTAACCCGAAGTGGGCCACCCTAGTCAGTGAGGAACTGTGAGGATACCCAGAAAGTATATCCCCAACACCTGGTGCTCTTGCCCCCTTGCGAACTCCTGCTCTGTTCTCGTGTTCCTTTTTTGCCGCCATGGGAAAAAGCACAACTAGGACTTCCACCGCTACCGTGAAGGCCACCAGGAAGAGGGATGTCAGATGGGCTCCTACCAAGTGCACTATGCGAGTTCTCCATGAAGCATGGAACTCCGGCCATCTAGCAGAGGGTACCTTCAAGCTTCCTGGAGACGAAGCTTCTCGCATGCCTGAGCCTGGCTGGAGAGTAATGTTCATCTCCTTTCTTTTTCACGGCCTTTCTCTTCCGGTACACGAATTTCTTCGCGGTCTTCTTTTTTGTCTATGGCGTGCAGCTATATCAGCTCATGCCTAACTCTATCCTTCATTTGGCTTGTTTTGTCACTCTCTATGAATGCTTTCTCAGGATTCATCCCCATTGGGGCATGTGGAAGCATTTCTTTTATGTTCGCCATAACGCCACTGACACCATTGTCCATGATGTTGGTGGCGCCATTTTCTCTGTTTGCTCTGACGTGGATTATTTGATTTTAAGATCACTGACTCTATCCAAGGCTGGAAGTCTAAGTGGTTTTATATCAAGGATCAACCACTTGAAGGTTAGTCTTTCGGTTTAGCCCCCTTTGATCCTAAGAAACCTTGCCACAAACTTGACTCCTGGGATAAACGTCCTTCTGCCAAAGAGATGGTTGAAATCTAGCCCTATATTGATCGTATTTCGAAACTACGACACGGAGTTGGCAAGGAATTTTCGGGTCTTCAGATCCTGGCATATTTTTTGCGGATTCGCATCTAGCCGCTTCAAACTCGGCTTTCTGCCATGTGGGCGTATACCTGGAAGAAGGATCTGATGAGGATTTCCTCATAAGACCTTACCCTCAAGGTATATGAAAAGAGGGTTCGAAACTTCACCACCCTTACCAAGAAAAGCCTGGTTCCATTCAACTGTGTTGTGAAGCATTATGGCAAGAAAAACTGGCTCCCCGAGGTAAATTTTCTTTGCTTTCATCTTTCCTTCCTTTTATTTGCGGATGAATTTTTACTCTATCAATGACTGGCACCTTTTCCATGTCTTCTGCTTGTGTAGGACTTTGATCACTTGAGCTCACTTCCTCCTCTCCCTGGAAGCTGTGAGCCCCCTGTCCATCCTTCCGCATCCGACAATCTCCCTGTGGCTGAGACTGCCGCGGATGAGGAGATAGATTTTTCTGCATCTGATTCTTCATCGAAGATGCAATCTCTTCTGTTGGCTCGCTCCAGAGATTTTCACGTGAAGCGTGCTGGTGATAAGAGGAAGCGCCCCCTTTCCTGTAGAAAGGGTCGAAGACACGGATGACTCAACTACGTCCAAACCCCTCAATGCTACTCCAGTCTCGGCTGCTCTCGCCCAGATGAACTTGTTCCACTTTGCAGAGGATGTATGTTCGTAAGTGTTTCACTGCTTCTTTACTACTTTATCGGGTAGTTCTGTTGCTGATTCTTTTCCCAATTGTTTTGTTCTTTTATCTTGCAGTGATGATGATGAAGATCCTCCCGCATCTCCTATTCGCACATCTGTCGCCTACTCTATAAAGAAATCCCCTCCGCCGTTGACGGAGCCGAAGGAGAAGCTCGTGTCTTTTGTGGGGAAGATTATACAGAAAGATGTTGCCACTTCATCAAAGCCGACGCTGCAAAAAGGAAGAAATCAGCTGGTAAAGGTGTGGTGATATTAGAAAATCCTGTTGATGTGGATATGAAAGATGTAAGTCACTCTTTATTTCAGATTTTTCTGCTCGTAGCCTCTTTTATTTTCCCCTGATATCCTTTGCTGTGATGTTCTTCTTCAGCCTTTGATGCGTGAGATGGTCGATATGGCCTCTCGCTTTATAAAAATCCGTGATGAAGCCAAAGAACTGAAGGGTATGTCATGTTCATCTTCACAATCTCTTTGTGAATTTTCTTCTCCACTTTTTCATGATTTACACGCATAGCTACTACCAAGGAATCCAGAGTTATTCAGGATGAGGCAATGAAGCATGCCGATGATCTGGAGGTCAAACTTCGGGCTGCAGAGGAGGCTTTGGAGGAGGCCAAGAAGAAGGCGAGAACTGATGCCTAAGAAGTGGCCAAGCAAACCGCTATTCGATATGAAAATCTTTGGCAGCGCCTGGAGGCCCTTAACTCCTCTTTGACCCGTAAGTTTTTTCTCTTGCGTGGCTTTATTTCATTTCTTTCCTTTGGTCATCAATCCTTTCCCTCTTCTTTTATTTTCAGAATTGACTGGCCACTAACGCTGCATGAAGACAGGAAGGTTGATCCTTTGTTGGATGCTATTAGCACCTTGGAGGCCAACATCGTTCATGGGTGCAACCTTCTTGTCCGCTCCCGCCATGCCTTCACGCTGAAATATTTCCAACCAAGGAGGTGCCGAACAACTTGAATGATCTTGTCACTGTCTTCGGTGCTGATCCTAGCCCCCTTGTTGGTTATAGCTTGACACAGTCAAAGAGTGGTGCCAAAACTTCAATGGCACTGGTGATGGCGCACGGCAAGAAGGTCGACTAGGAGAAGGTTAGCTCCTCTGTCCCAGTCACCTCCAATGGCCAAGAAGTTGACTTGAAGCCTTATGTTAAGAGGGCCAGAAAGTATTCTACGACGGGCGCCCCTCCTTCGGCTGCCCCTACTGCTCCTATAACTAGTGCTCCTTCTGCTAGTGCTACTCTGTCTTGGGAGGACACGACTTCATAGGCTTTGTTTTGCAGTTCCATTGTATCCTCCTTGCCGTCATTGTAATGAACCTTTAACTTATCCAGCTGCCTTTTGCTTCCTTTTTACAAGAAAGCAACTGTTAAATATGTGTGTATGAATTTGTCTTTGTATGCTGAACGTTTCATATCTTTCATGTCTTGCTAGATTGTGAATGAATCTTCGACTCCTTCTATATCCGCGCAGTTGTCGGATGCAATTCTTTCCTCATATGTGGTGGGCACAGCTAGTACCCCCATTGTGCGTATAGTGGAATCGCCGTTGTACACTGAAAAGATTGAACAGGTGAAAAAACTTGAAGGAAAACTTCGGGTTGTTCAATCGATGGTGGATGTTTCCCAATCTAAGACATGCTAGGCCCTCAACCGCGAGGCTTTTTTTGGAGGAAATTTCTAGGGCAAGTGAAAAGTTGTTGTGTAAGTCTTCTTCCTCTTTCTTCGGTTGCTTCTTCTGGCTTGCGGAAAATCAATATTTTTCTCCCTGATTTGTAGGCATTCAATCGTGCGAGAGGGAGAAAACCCAACGTCCGCGCAACCGAATGCAAGCTCTTGTGTTTTCCTCGTGAAGTTCTGAAACATATTTTTGGACTGATCATCGTCGTGCCTATATAGTGGTGTTGCTTTAGGATCGCCTATCAGAGTTGGAGCAATTTGTCGAGTGCTGCCGTAGATCCCTAGCCATTGTTTATAATGCCATGTTTCCTCGGGATCCTCAGCCTTAGAACTTGGCGGATTTGATTGCGAAGTTTCGACAAGGTGAAAGGATTCATCATAACGTGAAGCTTCAACTAGTGGCGGGTTCCAAGCTCGCGCTCTCTTGGGTATACACACATCATCCGACACTAGGTCTGGATGTTGTATCTTCGGGTATGCCTCCCCCTTCAGATGGCCACCTTGTTTATAAGGCGCCTCATTATGCCGCTGCTCGTAGACCCACCATTAGGATTATGCCAAGATGCTTAGAAGCGGACGAAGAATTTTTTGTTAATTTTGCTATCTGACTGCTTGCTTATGCAGCCTTGTATTTCATAGACGAAATATTGTATAGATCTTTCTTATATTTATCAAAAAGGTCGTATGTTTTATACGAGTTGTATGTTGTATTCTCTTGTTGAGGACCTGCCGAACTAATTTTGTTTGCCATAGAAATTTTGTACCTCGTGAAATACTTTCTTTATTTATTGATAAGCATAGATGGAAATACATTGCAAGGGCGTGATCGCCTAGCCATTGGCCTTTTATTGAATATAAAGTGCGTCTAAGTGAATATTTTCTTTAGGAACTTCGGCTTCTATTTTTGGGGTTCTTCATCATGCTCCGTGTTGTGGTGCTCTTGTCTTGTCGACGAATGGGTCTTCCTATGCGGGACCTATATTGGAGGCTGCATAGATTGCTTTTGCGATACCGTTGTGCTCTTGATCTTCCGATGTTTGATTTTTGTGGGTGTGCCCTTCATGTAGTGACTCCTCATCCGCTATTTTTAGCTGTCCAAGTTCTATCTCCACCAAGAAAGATTCTAAGATTTTGTTGAATTCCCGATCGCAGCTGTCCGCGCGGCTGAAGCTTCCTTTGAATGTTATGACCCCATTGGGGGCTGGCATTTTTAGCACCAGATATGCGCAGTGAGGTACTGCCATGAACCGTGCGAAAGTTGGTCGTCGCAGGATCGCGTGATATTGTGATGGCCAATCCATGACTTCGAATTCAAGTTTTTCTCTCCTGAAGTTATTCTTTGACCCGAAGACTACGTCGAGATGGACTTCGCCCAATGGAATTTCGGCTTTTCCTGGAACTATCCCGTGGAAAGTTGTGTCTTTAGGTACTAGATTCGTCATGGACCAATTCATAGCCCGTAGGGGTTTGGCATAAATTAGGTTGATGCTGCTTCCCACATCTAAGAAAACCTTGCTCATGTCGAACCTGCCAATTTGTGCTTCTACTATTAGCGCTGACTGGCCCGGTCGAGGGACCCGTAGTGAATGATCAGCTCTGCTGAAGGTAATTTCTTATTCTGACCAATGGAGATACTCTAGTGTAGGAGATGGCTTTGTTACTTCCATGTTTACTTTCCTAGTGATCAACTTCTGTGTTCTGTTAGAGGGCGGTCCCTTCTGGATCATTGACATTGCTCCTTTTGACCTAGGATATTCGTCGTCTTGGTATGTTGTGTTTTGCGGCGGTCTTGCTAGCGGATGCCCCTGTGGTGGTGGTGGTGCGCCAACAGCCAAAGCGCCAGGTGCAGTAGCATAGCCTTGGTTTGCTTCTTCGGTTGCCCTTACCTTGCATAGCTCTTGCATTTTTAAGAATGTTCGACAATCCTTTAGGAGGTGATTTGATCGTCTTTTGTCGAGTCGACATAGTAGTGCATATTGCAGGGTCCTTCCAACATTTGTCCTGCTGACATAGGTGGGTCTCGATTCGTCGGCTGGTATCGTTGCTGCGATTGGCCTCCATTGATGTTGTCCCTATTGCCACGATATTCGCTGTTGTAATCGTTGCTCCGTCAGTTGTCCCCTCTAGAGAAACTTGCTACAACATAACTTGGTGTATGGTACCCATCGTTGGTTCATCGTCTCCGATCATTATTGTGCCTGTCCCTATCACTTTCGGGTGAACAGGCTCTTTTGTTGTGTACTGCATCATCAACATCAGCCCAGCGATTGGCTATGTCCATCAACTGTGAGATTGTCTTTGGCTTGGTTCGTCCTAGTTCTTCAATAAACTCCTACCGACGAAGTCCATCGTTGAAGGCGTTGATTGCTCTTTCGACGGATATTGCTTCAGCCTAGTTTTTATGATGTTCCACCGTTGGACAAAAGCCGATATTAATTCTCCTGGCTTTTGCTTGCAGGCCCGCAGTTGCTCCAAAGACACAGGTCGCTTGAATGTGGACTGAAAGTTCCTGATGAATTTGTCCTGATAGAATCTTCGGGTAGTAATCTTAGCCAGGAATGTGCCGTGCCGATTAGGTGCAGCTGCAAGCTTTGCATTGTAGTAGCTTTGGAGCCGCCCTGTAATTGATGGTTGCTAGATAATCCGTCAACCAAGCTTCGGGTTCTTGGAGACCATCGTACTTTTGGCGATCTTGGGGTAACTTAAAATCTTTTGGTACCGGAGTGTTGCGAACCAGTCGCGTAAAGTAACTGGCTCCGCATAGCTCTTGCTCTTCCTTGCTTTCACTGTCATGGTATCTTCGGGTGTTACGTTCTTCTATGGATCGGTCGATCCTTCGCTGTGTGATATCGTTTCTTGCGTCGTTTCGCGGTTCTAATTCTAAAAAGTGGACTCGATGTGGCGATCGTGATCATTAGGTATGACCTCCTTGCCAAGGGCTACTGCAACGGCGCGGGGATCTATCGGGTTGCCTCGTGGTTCCTTGTTTTTTTTCATGAGAGATGCTCCTACCATGCTGAGATTCATCAGGGCGGAGCGATGGAGGGCCACGTGAGGATCGTCGGGTGTGGGCTGCGTTGTGATTAGATATGTTTGTGCGGCCACAATAGCTGCCTGGGCTATTTTTGCCTTGATGTTTCTGGCCTGGTCTATTGACATGAATGGTAGATCGAGATCTCAGATTAGTCCGCTCCTCTCTTCTTCGGGGATATCCTGCATCCTAGACGTTCCTCTCCTTGGCGATGCTCCTCCTGTTACGCTCCTCGATCCTCGGGTGGAACTTAACTACGCCCGTCATAGGCTAAATTCGTCAGCTAATATTTTCCTTTCGTCGAGTTGCCTTTGCGTCTTTAGTAGGTCTCTCTTTTTGTGGTCGATTAAATATTGATATGCTAATAGATCTTCACGAGTGGCATCACTTGTCACTGTAACCGCACCCGAAATTGTTGCCCTTGCCTTCTCCCATGCACTGGCTGGTAAGCTGAGAGTTTGCCTCTCGCCTCTGCGTGGTTGTTATTCTTCTCAGTTTATACGGTTGACTGTTGGGTCTCCCCCATTTCCTCGGCTTCCTTCGTTGCCGTGACTTCCTGCATTATGGCTTGAAAGAATATCATCGGGATCAAAAATTGGGTTACTATTGGAGTCTTGCTGGGTCGAGGCGTCTCCAATGATCACGCATACTTGGTGTTCAGTGATATATGGGCTGGTGACGTCATCGTCTATACCGAGGGAGACACTGTTGGGGTGAGCCAGTGAAGTCCATCAGTTTTTTTTCTAGGTAGATTTCTGCCATCCGAATTCCGAAGTCGATGCTTTCGCTACTTTCTTCGGGTTCCAAATTTGCCGGGCTTGCTTCACATGGTGGGGTTAGCTGTGGATCTGATCTGAAGGAGAGATTGTCGTAAAGACCATCAAGGTCCCCCAAATCCATCTCGATTTGCTTGCTTTCTTTGCCTGCTTCGATCTGTGCTGTGACATCTTTGAAAGAGATGATAGAAGCAGGAGTTCATTTTGGTCATGGTATTAAGAAATGGGATACGGTAATAGTACCTTACTAAATTAAGGGGGCGAGCGGCGGGAATCGAACAGGATCCGACGGAAGATGCTGGTAACACCGTAGGCATAGTATTTTCCACCGATAGTTCTGATGTGATCAGGGCCAAAGGGTGCGATTCTTGCGGCTCCTCTACTTGGAAGTGGAAACTGCGATGATTAGATCGGATCCGCCATTGAAATCAGTGGGTACCAATACATGGGTGGGCGGGCGTGGATCTGGTTTCGTGGGGTTGATGGTTGGTGGAGAGTGGTCCGCCAAATCCATGGTTCCAGCGTTCAGGTTTCCCACAGACGGCGCCAATTGACAAAAGGTAACCTCGGCAATGTCCATGGTGAAGGACTTAGGGTTTCACAGAAAAGAGAACGCCAGGGATTTCGTCGGATGTCAGGAAAACAATAGAGTCAAAGTCGCCTGTATATTTGGGAATCGCACTATTACAAGTTGCTTGGGAGATATTCTGGTACCCTCGCTTGGGCTTCTCAAAGTCAAAGTCGCCTGAATATTTGGGAATCACACTATTACAAGTTGCTTGGGAGATTTTCTGGTACCCTCTCTTGGGCTTCTCCCGTCCTATATATAATAGGCCGGGTCTCAAAGCCGTATGCGGATAGGTTACATACGCATGATTACAATACCAACACATTGTTGGTTCAGAGATTATTTCCTAATATAATCAAAGTCTTCGTCGGTTGCTTCCTTGGGCTATCATCTGAAATCTTCATGGGCCATAATCCTTTTACCCAGCATAGGGCAGCAAATCATAAGGATCCGAGTAGTCGTACCAATGTCATACACGGTAGGTGGGAGTACATTTTACATCAAGGACCTAAAAAAGGTAAATTACACCGAGGTCCATACATTTAGTATAAAGGACGATAAAATTAAGCAAAGAAAACAGTCGGGTTCGGCTCCTTCTCGAGACAGCAGACGATTGGGCCCTATTATTTATACGATTTCCTCTTCGATTGCTTTTAAAATATGGCCAAATTTTTCACCACGCAAATTCTTGGATACGGGATCATCGGTATAAAGTATGATGTACATATGGCCATGACCTTGGTCATTAGGCTTGAAATCCAAGAATGTTCATACTCACGTTCATCTTTAAAGAGTTGTCAAAACTCATGTTTATCTTCATGGAAAGTAGTACATGCAGGAGAATGTTGTGTGAATTCTTTTGTTATTAGTACTCATTATTTTTTGTTTGATTGTTTTCAAAACAAGGACAATTTTTGGCAGCCTTTCAAAAACCATGTTTTGCAATATGGCCTACTATATGTATTAACATTCTTGTGTTTAAAGCAAGATGACCAAGGCCAAATTCCATATATATTTCGTAGTTTATGATAATGTGCCAATATTTTGTAGATGGGGTTATCGTGGAATGGTAAACAATGTTTCTAGTGTATGGTTGGATCTTTTATGTCCAAAAAATAGCATATTAAATTCCCAGGTGCAAAAAAATGTTTTGTTTTGTGTAAGTATTAGTACAAATAAAACACATCGGAATCGCACCAAATATTTTGTTTCGATCCGTATATATGGAAATCTTTCTTATATATTGTCATGGCCATCAATTTGACCAGAAATTACACGAGAGTTCTTTGTTGGAAACTAGTACCACAAAATAGCTTGAGAATGGGAGAAATTATTATTACAGGTGGATCGCTACTCCTACAGCTACCCCTACATTTTACTCAGTAGTACTCCATTTTCATTTATAAGAAAGATTTATTGTGGAGGGAATTGGAGCAAAGTAGTACTATTGTGACGGGAACTGGAGTAGAGTAGTACTATTTTGAAGGGAACTAGAGCAGAGAAACATGCGTCGTTTTCATTTTATTCAACCTTGCCTATATGCTATATCCCCAGTTCCCCATTACCCTACCTCTATGCCAAGCGCCGCCGTTCTTCTCCTCCACAATGCCGCTTTCCGATCCTGTTCACCGCATAGTATGAGAGTGTTTGTACTTCTCCATGTCCTGCCTACCTCCATCGATCTTCCCTCTTTTCTAGAAAACCAAATCAAGTCACCATCCCAACTTCCATCAGCTCCCTTGCGATGGCAGGACTGATCAAGGACAGTGATGATTCTGGACTATTCCAGGATTTTTTACCGAAGGCCTGCTTGCAGAACTCATAACTAGATGCGACATCATCACCGCTGCGAGCCTTGCTGGTTCGTCCAAACATCTTCTTGACTCGGCAAAATATAGTGCAACTTTACATACTTCTCAGCCGTTTGGCCTCCCCTGTGTTCTTCATTCTCACCCGACTAAGAAACCATGGGAATGCAATGAGTACTTCAAGGGCAAGGATATGCCATGGAAGCTGACGCCGCTGGACAGGTTCTCCTCCGACGCCGTGTTCCCCAATTGTATGGGTAAGCAGTGGGTAGGTGCCAATGGAGATTGGATCGCCACTGTTAGGTTGGAGTGCAAGTGGGAGCTTGTCAATGTGTACACTCATCAACACATTCCTCTCCCACAAGTAATTGAGTATGTACCCACCAACGATCCATTTACATTCATGCATAATGATCGCCTTATTCTCCTCCGGAAGATTGCTATTTGCCGACCTCGCATAGCTACGGCGGATTATTTAGATTTCTATCTTTTTGCTATCTTCTACTACTTAAATTCTACCCTTGATGGCGATGAGTATGCATGTATAGTTCTTGAGAACCATTTCCAGTGCTATTTCAGATACAGCGATGCACTTATCCACAAGGGTCTAGTATTTGTAGCCACTGAGAGTGACAGTGCTTATGTCTGGAATCATGTGTATTTTGGTAAGTTTGATCCATTCCTGTTCTAAACACTAGCTTCATTTTTAATGGATGTAAACTAGTGTTGGATGATTTAGCCGTCATTTGTTTTTCAAGATCCTATTCTGCTCCCGTGACCACCTGGCGTGCATCTTGAGGAGGGCAACCTTGATGCCATTGATGATGGCGAGCATGAACCTGGTGTATGGTTCTTGGCAATATCTGCAGATGAATCTCGCCTTCTTATTATCCATACCGAGGGCGTTACTAATGAGGAGTTTTATGGCGATACTTATTATGATCATGGCAATCATGTTGCTGATCATAGTGTTGATCGTTGCGGTCGCACTTATGGCACCTATACAACTGGGTTTGGCTTCAAGGTGTACTCAAAGGACACTGCTTACTTGTATCTAGCTAAGCCATATATAGTGATTGCTGACCTGGGAGCATATTCCCTTTTCCTTAAATTGAATTATCTGATTAACACTAAAGTATGCAGTGCAGATGTTACCCCAGGATATCTGACGAGAAGGAACTGTGTCTACACCTCCTACCATGCAATAGGACTTCGATATACATCGTTTCCTGAAATATGCTGCTTCAGTCTAAATACCGAAGAAGTAGCAGTTGGTTTCTCAACCATCGTTGCATGGAAATCTCCGAAGACTCCATTATGGTTCATCCTGAGCTTCGCCCATGCCCCCGATTGGAACCAAACTACCATAAGTAACCGTAATATTATGTAATAGGATAGCTCAGTTGGTATCAACCCTGTTGAACTATTTTGGCTGTAAAGTAGTATTAGTATAGTAGTAGTTCTTGTATTTCGTAATATTTTGTACTATATACTGATACTTGTTTAGATCAAGGGCAGGACATGGTACTGCTTTTCCTTTGTTCTCTCATTTCTAGTAACTAAGTATTTTATAGAACTAATACCGATGTACTCGTATCTTCTTTAGATCAACTGTAGTAGATGGTCTTGCTTTTCTTTTTTAACTTGGCCTTGTCATAAACTCATAATATAAACGAGGCTTTGGGCATTTTGAGTTAAATATGGAGGTCACACACAAGCATTGATGTGATAAGGAGGCATGCACACAAAAGCAGACTTGATCGCAGTTTTGTTTCTTCCAATGATGGGTGTTCGGAGAAAAGGGCAAACTGAATTTGTCACTTTGAAATGCTGTTGAATATGTCCAAGTGCCATTGAATGTGAACTAGGAACCTTTTGATATTTTTATTTCTTATTATGTACCGCTGAATCTTTCAAATGCTACTAAACCTGTCAAAAGTTTTGTTTGGTACTTGTTCAGATCGACCGGCCAAGTGCAGAATATGGTCTCGCTTTCCTTTTGAATCAAGCCTTGCTACATGTATTGAATTTCAATGTCCGCATTGCTGAATCTGTCAATTCTTTTGGTCACTTTCTCTGTATTGCCAACCGGTCACTTTGAATGTTATGCTGACTCTGTCAAGTGTTGCTGAATATGAACTGGGAATCTATCTGATATTTTCACGGTCTTATTCTGTACTACTAGATCTTTCAAATGCTACTGAATCTGTCAAATGCTCTGTCATTACTATTAGTACAATATTTTGTAACAAACTGTGACGTACTGGTACTTGTTTAGATGAAGTGCATTAGATTTTCTTGCTTTAATTTTGGAATTAGCATTGTCACAATTATCTAGATGAGCCTTGGGTAGTTTGGGTTGCATGTCGGTGGTCACACAGGAATTAATTTAAGGAGGAGTAATTCACATAGAAGCAGACTTGATCGTCAGTTTTGCTTGCTCCAATGATCAAGTCTCTTCAGAGAATAGGCCAAACTGATCATGCGCCGAGGTTTTTTAGCTGGAACAAGAACTGGTTCTCTCTGTACTGCTATTGAATTTCAAGAAGGAAAGCTATTGAATCTCTCAAATGTTCTACTGTTGCCATTACGAAAGCATTTTGTGGAACTAACACTAATGTACTAGTACTTGTTTAAATCAAGGGCAGTAGATAGTCTTGCTTTACTTTTGAAACATGGTCGTGTCACAATCTAGATGAGACTTGGGCATTTTGGGTTGCATACGGGGGTCACACAGGCATTGATGTGAGAAGAAGGTACTCAAAGCGGACTTGAACGTTAGTTTTTCTTTTTCCAATGGTCGAGTGTGTTTGGTGAAAAGGACAAACTGATCACGCGACATGGTTTTTATAGAGCTGAAACAAGAACTAGTTCTCTCTATACTGCTATTGTATTTCATTGTCTGTATTGCTAAATTAGTCATTTTCTAAATGTTGCTGAATTGGTCAGGTGATCCTGAATATGAACTTCGAATCTGCTGATAATTTTTCTACCTTATTCTCTACTGTTGAATTTTGACATGAATATCTGCCAAAAAGAATAATCGCTTTCCCCTCCCTCTCTGAGGTCTTTGTTTCGAATCCGACCGAGCACATCACAATGCGATTTTTATTAACCAGGAGAAGAAATCTAGTAGCGCATTCGGCCGCTCTTTAGCCCAAAACATTTTAATTCAGTCTATTCAGGGTTAGGGCACTGCTAACCACAGCCCAGTGAAATTTGAGAAATGAGCCCATGGAGCATAGCGAATAACATATTAATTCGGCCTTTTAGGGGACAGGGTACTGCTGAGCACAGCCCAGTGAAAGTTGAGAATGAAGCCCATGGAGCATAGCCTATGGAGTATAACGCATGTAGAGCAACCTATGTAGAAGAGCCAAACTCTTTTTAATTCGGCCTACGATATTTTTTCTATAAATATCTTTGTTGTAGTGGCAACACACTCAGTTTATGTTTATTTGATTTGAAGGTCTTTGGTTCGAATCGCCTGTGTGTGTATGTCTTGGGTTTACTTTTTTTCTTCTAGCAATATCGCATTACGGAGGGCTGATATCATGGACCCACTAGCCTACAGCATCCCTCGAGTTTATTTTTGAGGGTGCGTTTGAAAAAAGTTAAATACTTGTGTACAGATGCTAGCATCAGGGACCCACCAGATTGAACATACAAGGCTACATCGGGAACCCACAAGCCAGAACATACCAGAGAGGCTGACATAAGGGCCCTAGAAGTAAGACCATACACCGCTGCTATGGTGAAAACAATGGACGTAGCCGAAACAAAAGTCCATCATACACACATTGCACTTATAGAGAAGATGACATGTCGGACCCAGCAGGCCCAAGCATAGCCAATCAAATTAGCATATCAAGCCCAAGCATAGCCCAAATCCTTCTAATTTGGCCTTTTCGTGGTCTTGTGGCCATCGACCATTGCCCATTCAATTTAGGAGTGAGACCATGGAATATAACCCATGACGAATAGGGCATCCGCCCTGAGTTAGCCCAGAATCCTTTTAATTCGTCCTTTATGAGAATTTTTGTACTCTGATGCTGACATCTGGGACCCAAAAAAACAGTCCAACATACACATGTTTCTTTTAAATAGGGGATGTCATCTGGGACCCAACATAGACACGTTTCCTACACAGAGGAGCTTGACATCTGGGACCCAACAAGTTGCGGAGGTCAAAACAGCGAACACGGCCAAAAAAAGTCCATCATTCGCACGTTTCATTTACAGAGAGGCTAATATGTGGGACCCAGTAGCGTGACCTTATAAAGATGCTACATCGAGCAACGTTGCCAGTTCGAAACAGGGAGGCGAGTGAGAAAAAAGTTCAGCATGCACACTTTTCTTGTAATGAGAGGCTGAAATGAGGGACCCAGCAGCATGAGCAAACGACAAATTTGTCGAGCAATGCTATCTAATTCGGAACATGGTTGCGCTAGAGAAGAAAAAATTCCATCATACCCATGATTCTTCTAATGTGAGGCTGACATAGGGGACCCACCGACCTGAATAAATAGCTAATGCAACGAGCAACGCTATCAAGTTCGGAACACGAAGGCGCGATCGAGGGCAAAAAATCCATCATACACACATTTCTTCTAATGAGAGATGCCATGTGGGGCCCAGGAGGTTGATTAAACGGTAGATGCATCGAGCAGTGCTATCAAGTTCGGAACAGGGTAGCATGAGCGAAGGAAAACAATCCATCATACACACATTTCTTCTAATGAGAGGGTGACATGTGGGCCCAGGAGGTTGATTAAATGGTAGATGCATTGAGCAGCGCTATCAAGTTTGGAACAGGGTAGCACGAGCAAAGGAAAAAATTCCATCATACACACGTTTCTTCTAATGAGAGGATAAATTGTGGGTCCCAGCAGCATTATTAAACGGAATATGCATCGATTACCGCTATCAACTTCGGAAAAGGGTAGCACAAGTGAAGCCAAAAATTCCATCATACACACAATTCTTCTAATCAGAGGCTGACATGTGGGACCCAATAGCCTAACTAAATGATAGATGCATTGAGCAATGTTATCGAGTTCAAATATGGGAGGCGCGACCGAAAAGTTTGGTCGACACTAGCGTCTGGGACCCACACGCCTCAAAAGACTTCGGCAAGACAACATCTCACGAGGAAACGAAAATCTTGCTTCTTCCATGCGCTAGCCGAGCTTCCTCCATGTTTTTAGCGGTTCCGTCGTAGTAGAGGGCCGCCAAACCAGAAAAAAAGTTTTCCATCGGCCACGGTCGAGCCGAGAAATTCATCGCGAAAGACGTGCCTTCTACGACGACCGTCGATCCAAGTCGTTGTGGAAGGAAACATTTCTTGTAGTGTACATCTCCTATGCCTCAGTGATAGGTTCTTCCACTTAACCATACCATATACTCGATGTAATGTGACCCAAGGTTCTGGTTAGAAGAACAGGTTCTTAGTTGTAAGAACATGTTTTGAGGTGATTCCTAAGTTAATCACTAAACCAGAGTTATGTTTGTACTTAAAATTGCAAGAAGCAAAGTTAGGCATCATAGTTTCATTTTATGAACTATTGATTAGGATCGATGTGGATATAGAAGTATATGGATAATTCTTAAAATGGCTAGTGTAGTTTTGGCTAAATAAGTTCGACTTCTGCTAAGTGTGTTTCCGGAGTTTATATGACAATAGTGAAAGTTCACTGGTTGACTATCATTATAAATAAATTGGGAAGACATTAATGATTTGCAAAATAATACATATCTGGTAAAACAGATCAAGGACATAACATTTTCCATGAGCAAGCATGCTTTTTCATATCATCATATGATGTTATGACTAGCAGCAATTGGAAGAAGTTTGTAAAAACTTCATGTTCTTCAATGACAAGATTCAAGGAAGGGTTGTAATTGTTACAACAGAGCAGGTTCTGTCAAACCATATGGATGCTAGTGTCTCGTAGCTGGAATTCTCTTTGATGATGATCAAAGAATTTTGGAATTTCCAAGATTATTGAGAGGGCCTGCATTTGAGTGGGAGTTAAGTAGCTTGGCTAAATCTTAATATGTAAATAGCATATTTTGAGTGACCTAAGTGAAATCCTTGGATATCATATATGATTCCATATTTGAGTGGGAGAGTGACACCATTCTGATATATGTAAAAGACACATGTGAAGGATGTAATTGTTATTAGTGATCTTTAAGTTAGTAAATATTTTGAGGATGAAGTTGAGTAAGTTATTAAACATTTAAATATGTCAAGATATATTTATAAGTTTAATAAACATTAATGTCGAAATGCTTCATGGACTTGATTCTGAAGATGTTCAGAATATCCTAGATAAGATTCTGAAGAAGTTCAGAATGGAACCAGGCAAGTAAGCAGTTCTTACTTTTATATCTGGATGAAGCATTGAGTTAATCTTAGTATTACAACTGTGGTAAATTGAAAGAAAAGAGATGTATTACATCGCCTATGCCTTAGTCATAGGTTCTTCCACATAACCATACCGTATACTCGACGTAATGTGACCCAAGGTTCTGGTTAGAAGACCATGTTCTTAGTTGTAAGAACATGTTTTGAGGTGATTCCTAAGTTAATCAATAAACCAGAGTTATGTTTGTACTTAAAATTTTTGGGTCCGCAGCATAGAAAACAAAAAAATTCGTACGGTGTGAACTATATGCCAACATCTATCTACTAGGTACAAAGCAACAGGTGGACATACATCCATGGAGAACTTACCCTCGAAGACAACGAGCTTTGTTAACGAGTAGGAACTCGTGGTTGATGTAGTCGTACACTTGCCGATCTCAAGATCGTGATGAAGTCCAGCAGGTCCGGCTCCAGCACGTCCATCAGATCCAGCTCCAGCACCACCAAGTCCAGCACCGCAAAGCAGCGGTGCATCCGTGATCGCACACACGTCCGGTACCCCGACAACCTCCGTCCCTCGCTCCAGCAAAGCAACGGAAGCAGCAACTCCTTTCCAGATAAAGCCACTAGGAACATGTATCTCGCTAATCCGAGACCATGGGGGAATAATACTAGAGGGGGAGAGAGATCCTTCACAAGGAGGTGCGTGTGAGAAGTAAGGAGAGGGGGGCCTTTTATAGGAGGAGGGGTGGGTACCCCTCCCATGGCCGGCGCCCCATGGAGGTGACCCTTCACCTCCCCCATTCATGTGGTGGTAACCCCCTCCACATAAATTTGCCTCTTCACATTCTCCATTAAAGTCTCCACTTTAAATGCATTAAATTTCTCCAAATTTAATGCTCTCTCATTTAATAAAACTCTTTTATTAATTTTATTCAGAATTTTGTTAATTACTTTAATTAACAAACATTCACATAAAACCCCCTGCAACATTTCAATATTACATGCAAAACCAATTTCAGCAATTTCACCCGAAACAGTTTCGGTGTCTATTGAAATAATTCCAGCGCTTTCTTAAATCTTTATCTGAAACATATTTGCTCCAAATGGTGTTGGTATCCCTTAAGTGTGTCACCCTACGGTTCACGAATAATGCAGACATGATCGAGACCCCTCTCAGATCAATAATCGAAGCGGACACGGAGATCCATAAGACTCCTACATTCAACGATGACTTCGTGATCGTGAGAACCTTTAACGCTAGTAACTAAATCCCTTTGTCCCGCGATATATTACATGTCCGAGATTTGATCATCGGTATCTCCATACCTAGTTTGATCTCAAGCTATCGACATGCACTCTTTTCGCTCGTGATATAACATTCTAGTGATCACATCACTTGCTTGCAAGCTATTTCAATGTGATATCACCGAGAGGGCCCAGAGTATATCTATCCGTCATCAGGATGGACAAATCCCACTCTTGAGCCATGAGCCTCAACATAACACCTTCGTAGCACTAAACCCACCTTTATAGTCACCCTGTTATGGTGTGACGTTTGATGTTATCAAGATACTCTTCCGGTGTTAGCAATTAACATGATCTCATGGTCTAAGGATAAAGATTACTTCATATGATGTTATAGCAATATAAACATAATGACTTTGATCGTAATGCTATACTTCGGATGAATGTTCATCACATCATTCCACCAATGGTGTGACCTTGTTATTAACAACATCCAATGTCCATGATCAGGAAACCTTGATCATCTTGTTAATCAACAAGCTAGTCTATAAGAGAGGCATGACTAGGAACCCTTTTTGTTTATTAAACACACATGTATTGATGTTTCCGATCAATACAATTCTAGCATGTAAAATAAACATTTATCATAAACATGGAATAAGATAATAACCACTTTATTATTGCCTCTCGGGCATATTCCCTTCAGTCTCCCACTTGCACTAGAGTCAATAATCTAGTTTGAAAAACTTTGCGTATTGAACACCTATGTCTTTCTGGTGTTGCATATACGCTATTGCTAGTGGTTAACATAATCTCTGGATCTGACAGTTTCAGGTCCGTGTGTATTTGCATGTCTTTGCGTGTCTACGCATCACTCATTCTCAAATGAGATGGCATTGTATAGATTTGGTCCTTTGGTGAGACCTTTAGTTCGTTCGGCTCAAAATATGTTGATATTATTGTCACACAATATATCTTCATAGTATTAGCCCACTTTGAACCACACCTAGTTTGATAACAAACTACTTAACACAAATGCCCTCCTTTGCTGCTACTATAGCAGCTATATACTTAGCCTTTTGTTGTAGTATCCGTCACAATATCTCAACTTTGGAACTTATCCAAATCCATCATGGAACATCCTTTCCATTATATTGTGCCACCCATGGTCTAAATTGAGATAAATTTAATTTGTATCTTGTGACAAAACTAGTATCAATGTAACACTTTACAATGAACTACCTTTAACTATTTGTCACTTATACATTATATATTCTTAGTTCTTCCAAAGCTCACAAGAATATCTTTACTATTGTCCAATGATCATCTTATGAATCATTGTGGTATATGCTCATAACATTTAGAGCATAGGACATTCTGGATATATACATATCATGGTATAATCGATCAGAATCTTCATGTGATTTTACTCACCAAGTGTTGAAACACTTGAATCTGAATACAATTCTTTCCATGCAGCAAGAACCTTTCTTGTTGTTTCCATATTGAACCCTTTCAATATCTCATATATGTATGTCTGGCACAACCATATTAGCGCCTTAATCTATCCATATAGATATTGATGCCTAATATTCCAGGTTTGCCCAAGTCTTTCATCGAAATCTTATTTTAATGAAATTCTTAACTTGTGTCAATACAAGATACATCATTTCCAATCAACAATATGTCCTCTACATAATGTATTAGAAATATGTCTCAGCGCTCCCACTTAATTTCTTGCAAATGCAAGCATCTTCATCATCTCCAATTTAATTTAAACTCTTTTAACAGTTTCATCATGGTGAAGATCCCAACTCCGCTATGCTTGCTTCAACTATTGAAGTTTACATGCCCTTTTAGCACCCTTTGAATTAACAAAACCCTTCGGACCATGTCATGTACATGTCCTAGGTTACCGTTCTATTAGAAGAACCTTGTTTTGTTTATTCAACTACCATATACCAAATTATATGTAGTGGTTGCTACATTAATCCGTCAAGACTATATATCGCTATGAAAGATCAAATGTTGTCATAGTCAACTCCTTGAACATTGTCGTAAACTTCTTTTCGACATGTCGACTATTTCATAGATGTTAAACATCCATGTCTTATTTCTTTATAGATCCAAACACGACCGATAGGCTTCACGCCTTTCCGGAGGGTCTTCCAAGTTCAGAAACTTGTCTTCTCGTGTATGGATACTATCACGGATTCTATGACTTCTAGTCATTTTATGGAGTCAGGGCCCATCATCGCTTCTTTGCATGTAGTCGGTTCATCATTGTTAAAACAATAACGACTTGCTTATCAAATCTTACTATTTGATTCTTACTGACCCACATGGTTCTATAGGAACTCTAATCTCCGAGATCACAACCTTTGTAATCACGGGAGCCATGAGCATTTTGGCCGCCACCGGGACACTTTCCGGCGCTGCGCTACTTAGCACATATAGCTAAGGTTCAACAACCTTATCAAAGTTCTATTGTCCTCCCACTTAACTTTTCACGAAAAATTCCTTCTCAAGAAACTTGACGTTCCAAGTAACAAACTCTTTTGTCCTCGGTGTTATGGAGAAATTCCCAACAAATTCTTTGGGATAACCTACAAAGACGTGCTTATCCGACTTTGGTTGTAAACATTTTACTTATGCATAGCATACCAAAATTTTAAGAAAAGACAATTCGGGTTTTATCCCAAACCATAACTCATATGGTGTCATTTCAATGGATCACGATGGTGCTATTTTCAGTGTAAAAGCGGTAGTCTCTAAAGCTTCAATCCTTAAAACATAATGGCAGTTTTATAAATGACACCCTTGATCTTACCATGTCAAACATGGTTTGATTTCATCTCTCGAATATGCCATACTCCTATGGTTTATCGGGGAACACAAATCATGGAACAATTCCTCAAGTCTTAGGTGTTTTTGCTAAACATGTAACTCAAATATCTTCCTTTATGATCGAATCATAAACTCTTTATTTTCTTGTTACAATGAATTTTCACTTCATCTTGAAAGTCTTTGAACAACTTTCAAATGTTTCATACTTCTTCCTTATTAAGTAAATATATAGATATATTCACTCAAATTTTCGGAGAAAGCATATGAAGCAAAAGATCCATCGCATATGGCTACACATAATGGACTATGCACATTAGCATGCACAATTTCCAATAAGCTAGTCATACGTTCCTCTCTGGCCTATGGACGGAGTTTCAATTATCTCAAGGAAAGTCTCACATGCGTCAATTGATCAAAATCAAAGACTCCAAAAATCCATCAACATGGAGTTTCTTCATGTTTTCTTTCAAATATAATTTAAACAGCGATGTCACTTCATAAGTGATCTTTCAATCATTTGTCTTGCGACATTTTAGCAATAGTGTTTATGGATGTGATTTCTCCCACTAGACTTGTAAAAGTTCATCCATCCTTTATGGAATACGGTAATTATTTGAACAACCATTGTTTTCATGATACCGGAACAAAATAACAATTATTTAAACAAATCTTGAAGGCTTGGTTTGATGACAACGAAAAACACAATAACACTTTATTTGTTTTCGATGATCATCAACACTTATTCTCTCGCTGGTTACTTTGGACATTGTAGTTCATGAATTGCGTTGTCCTATATGACACTTCATACCAACCAATTTGGTATCCAATACCTAAGAACCACATTGTTTAACAAGCAAGGAATATAGCCATAACATGTATATCTTCTATATACCTAAGTTGGACATCTCCAACCTTTTATTTTCTGCCAAATATTTTATAGATTCTCTTTCAGCAATTCCTTTTTCTTTTAAAAGAATCTATCAACATCAATAGTGGTGTCATCAACATGACACATGGTACAAAGCGTATATAGTCAACTACTAATACCTTTGGACTTGCACTTTGAAGTGGATCACCATCATCAAATGTTTGGTGTTCTTTCAAAAATCCATTCTTTAGTAATCTATTAGTGTAGTAAACATTTTACTTACATCTTCTATTCATCCTTATCATGACAACTTTCATGATCAAGCTACTATAGCTTATAAGGAAGAATCACGAGTATAATATCAGTTCCCAAAACCTTTTTGGTAGATTCGGATGCCTAGCATCTCCATCCTTCACAAATTCTCATACAATATGAGAACATGTATTTTGGTAAATTATACTCTATCATAATGCAACCAAAAAACATTGTTTCAGATATCACAATATCTTTCACACATGATGGTTTCTGAAACAATTTTCAGCTCCAATATAATCTTGATATTAAAACAACTTTTGAATATCAATAATCATGGAGGCAAACATGATACTTTAGATACTAACATTGGAATTCTTACTCTTGATTTAATACTACTTATTAAACTTAATGGAGTAAATAGAGTTTGCTGAAACTTTGCAATAGGACTTATAAACTTTAAATTGACATTCAAAACAATACGATACCAGTTTGTAAAGTAAATATCCAGAATTCTATAGTTCTATTATCTCAAATAAAAACTAAGCATAAGGTAGAAAACGAATGCCAATGACTACAACAAACTATGCAAATTCACTTCGATTTAGTTTATGACAAATTGAGTTCGACTAATCCAAATTAGAAATGAACTCCCACTCAAACACAACATCCCTCGTGCCTTTTTGGTGATTACATGAACCAAATCCACTACACCAAGTCCGATCATCATGTGAGTCGGTGTAGCTTCAAAGGCGAGCATCAATATGGTCATCACATCAACTATATGACTCATGCTTAACCTTTCGGTCCGTGTTCCGAGGCCATGTCTGTACATGCTAGGCTCGCCAAGTAAGAACCTTAGTATTCGTGTGTGTAAAACTGTCTTACACCCGTTGCATGAAAGCGTAGAGTTGAGAACACCCGATCATCACGTGATGTCTCGAAACACAATCCATAGAACGGTGCATACTTAAGGAAGAACACATTTTATCTTGATATTTAAATGAGGGATCATCTTACAATGCTACAGAAAACGCCAAACTAGCAATATAAGATGCTAACATCTAATGTGTAAAGTGAGATGATATGGTCCATGCATTTGATCTCTATCACTTGCATTATGGTATGATATCTATCATTCCTTTGTGTGTAAGGCCAAGGTCTATGGAACTTACACGTTGAGTGTGTTGTAAGAGTATCTATCATACATCTACTTGCAACAATACCATATCAATACACTAGCCCAGCAACGATCTAAACTAGACGCCTCTAATTTATCAAATGCAAGTTTTACGTGGCTTAGGGCTTTCGGAGATAGAACCGGTCTAACCTACGAACATGAACCACAACAAGGATAACCAAGTTATTAGCAACTCGTTGTAAATCAGATATTGACTATAGTAGGAGAGACAGACACCCGCCAGCCACTTATGCAAAACAAGTTGCATGTCAGTCGTGGAACCAGTCTCATGTACGATGACATGTAAGGTTGGTCTGGGCCGCTTCATCCCACTATGCCACCAATATCCAAAATACATAGAAGATGCAATAACATAATCATCATCACCCACATATAAACATATGTGTACTACCCGTGTAAAGCACCTACGCATAGATCAGGCTCTGATACCACCGTTGGGTCCGCAGCATAGAAAACAAAAAATTTCCTACGGTGTGAACTATATGCCAAGATCTATCTACTAGGTACAAAGCAACGGGTGGACATACATCCATGGAGAACTTACCCTCAAAGACAACGAGCTTTGTTAACGAGTAGGAACTCGTGGTTGATGTAGTCGTACACTTGCCTATCTCAAGATCGTGATGAAGTCCGGCTCCAAAGACGTGCATCGAGATCCAGCTCCAGCACCACCAAGTCCAGCACCGCAGCAGCGTGCAGCATCTGTGATCGCACACACGTCCGTACCCGACAACCTCCGTCCCTCTCTCCAGCAAAGCAGCGAAGCAACTCCTTTCCAGATAAAGCCACCGGGAACATGTATCTCGCTAATCCGAGACCATGGGGGAATAATACTAGAGGGGGAGAGAGATCCTTCACAAGGAGGTGTGTGTGAGAAGTGAGGAGACGGGGGCCTTTTATAGGAGGAGGGGAGGGTACCCCTCCCATGGCAGCGCCCATGGAGGTGACCCTTCACCTCCCCCATTCATGTGGTGGTAACCCCCTCCACATAAATTTGCCTCTTCACATTCTCCATTAAAGTCTCCACTTTAAATGCATTAAATTTCTCCAAATTTAATGCTCTCTCATTTAATAAAACTCTTTTATTAATTTTATTCAGAATTTTGTTAATTACTTTAATTAACAAACATTCACATAAAACCCCCTGCAACATTTCAATATTACATGCAGAACCAATTTTAGCAATTTCACCCGAAACAGTTTCGGTGTCTATTGAAATAATTCCAGCGCTTTCTTAAATCTTTATCTGAAACATGTTTGCTCCAAATGGTGTCGGTATCCCTTAAGTGTGTCACCCTACGGTTCGCGAATAATGCAGACATGATCGACACCCCTCTCAGATCAATAATCAGAAGCGGGACCTGGAGATCCATACTGACTCCTACACATTCAACGATGACTTCTATGATCGTGAGAACCTTTAACGCTAGTAACTAAATCCCTTTGTCCTGCGATATATTACATGTCCGAGATTCGATCATCGGTATCTCCATACCTAGTTTGAGCTCGTTACCGACATGCACTCTTTTCTCGTTCCCGTGATATAACATTCTAGTGATCACATCACTTGCTTGCAAGCTATTTCAATGTCATATCACCGAGAGGGCCCAGAGTATATCTATCCGTCATCAGGATGGACAAGTCCCACTCTTGATCCATGAGCCTCAACATAACACCTTCGTAGCACTGAACCCACCTTTATAGTCACCCTGTTATAGTGTGACATTTGATGTTATCAAGATACTCTTCCGGTGTTAGCAATTAACATGATCTCATGGTCTAAGGATAAAGATTACTTCGTATGATGTTATAGCAATATAAACATAATGACTTTGATCGTAATGCTATACTTCGGATGAATGTTCATCATATCATTCCACCAATGGTGTGACCTTGTTATTAACAACATCCAATGTCCATGATCAGGAAACCTTGATCATCTTGTTAATCAACAAGCTAGTCTATAAGAGAGGCATGATTAGGAACCCTTTTTGTTTATTAAACACACATGTATTGATGTTTCCGATCAATACAATTCTAGCATGTAAAATAAACATTTATCATAAACATGGAATAAGATAATAACCACTTTATTATTGCCTCTCGGGCATATTCCCTTCAAAAATTGCAAGAAGCAAAGTTAGGCATCATAGTTAAATTTTATGATCTATTGAGTAGGATCGACGTAGATATAGAAGTATATGTCTACTTCTAAAACTGGCGAGTGTAGTTTTGGCTAAATAAGTTACACTTCTGCTAAGTGTGTTTCCGGAGTTTATATGACAACAATGAAAGTTCAATTGACTGGTCGACTGTCATTATAAATACTAGAAACAAAGTGTCACTATGTCACCAAAACATACTTCGACACATTATGTTATAATGATATTAATGTCAAAATCTAGAATACGTCAATGATTTGCAAAAGACATAGATCTGGTAAAACAGATCAAGGACATAACATTTTCCATGAGCAAGCATGCATTTTCATATCATCATATGATGTTATGACTAGGAGCAAATGCATGCTAGATTATTTGTATTCTAGGGCAAGTGGGAGACTGAAGGAGATATGCCCCAGAGGAAAGTAATAAATGTATTTTATTATCATATCTCAATTACTCCGTAATACTTTCATATTGTACTATAATTGTATCAAGCGGAAACATTGATACATGTCTGGTATGAAACATACCAAGTCCCTAGTAGCCTCTATTTATAATAGTTCGTTGGGAAACCGATGATCAAGGTTTTCTTATCATGGAGCATTTCTTCTAGTTGACAACGGGGTCATATAATGATAGGAGGGACATTACCCAAATATAGTTACTGCAACACGATCAAGTTACATACTTCATCATTGCAATAGATAGAAGAGTAGTATCCTTCTCCTCAGACCGTGAGATCATATTAATCACTATCTCCTGAGGCTTCTTTGATCGCATCAACCGTCATGTCCGTAACTGGGTGTCCATAAAGGTATGTTTCAAGTATTCCGGAGGAATAGTTGAGGCCTATGTATCAAGATCTGGATTTGTTCACCCGCGTGACGGGAAGATACACACAATTAACTTGGTGAGATTACATCCATAATCTTGCAACATGTGACTAGGTCACGGGGATGGAATATCACAGGAAAAGTAAAACAAAACTAGTCGGTAATGAGATTTAACAAGGTATATGATACTGATGATTAGATCTCAGACAAGTCGTATCAAAGAAACAAAGGGAATTGGACTCGACGTTTACGGTTCAAACGACATTACATCGTGGAATGCACAAGGGTCATTATGGGCATCCCGGTCTTGCTATTGATCATTGATAGAGATCATGTTTGTTCCATTCTCGAGCCACTATGGTAACACACTTAAGGGTATGATGACGCTAGGAGATCGTTCTGTAATGATGGAATCACAAAAGAGAGAGAAACTAGAATCGTTCCGAAAAGAATCTGAAGTTGTTCAGAGGAAGATAAAGTAAAAAGACCAAAAGGTGTTTCGGATCAAGGGAAATTTATTATATGCATTTATTATATATTAATTATAAATAAATATTTAAATTAATATTTATAGGGCAACTTCCTCAAAGGGCCAAAATCCAGGAGGGGATCGGTCCAGGAGAAAAGCTACCTGGAAAAGGTAGCAAAACAGCGTAGGGCAGGCGGGTGTTGTGCGCTGCGCAGAAATTTGCTAGCTAGGGCAGGCGAGCCACTACATCCTGGCCCAACTCTAGTGGGGGAGGCACGCGGGGCAGAGCAGGCGCATGGTAGGCCACGCTAAGGCCCACCCAACCGGTGCTTCTCCACAGCATGGTCATAGAGAGCCACTAGCAGGCGCGCGTGCGCGGTGGCCAGCCCTCCCGGCCACTTCTATTGTCGCCATTTCCTGCTGCAGGATGGGCCGTGGACAAGGTGGCCCACCCGACCACCTGTTGGCCCAATGGGCCTGCCCCTCCTCTCTATTTCCTTTGTCCCTAGTTTAGTCCCACATGGGACACCCAATGGAAGGGTACACATCCCTCCATCTATATAAAGGGGTTCCCATGGGTGGGAATAAACACACTAATCCAATAATTCTACGAGGCACTTTCCTTAGGGAAACTCTCTCTCATTGTCTTCTCATGATGGCGTGGTCCCTGGAAGGATGACAAATGCAAGAGACGACACAATTACAGCACATCGTTGCACTGCAGGGATTCCAGCCAGAGGATCTACTTCCGCATTTTCGACAGGGATCAGAGAACTGGAGGTCGTTGTTGTACACCATATGTGTGCGAAACCACGAGGATGCTACCATTAGTGGAACCTTGGATGTCGTGAGCCGGACTACTGCACAATGGAGCTAGGGGTGACTTGCGAGGAGCTTCACGATGTTGAGGTCAGCTATGAGCATGAGTACATCATCCACCTTCCCCTCCGAATGTTAACCTCTTTCGAACTACAAGGATATGTATCTGGAACCTCCACCATTACTGCATTACTCCTAGATATATCTTGGTAGTTAGGTGTGTTTGCGTAGGAAAATTTTGTGTTTTTTACCCCTAACCCCTTCAAATGGTGCAACACAAATTTCCATAAACCTTGAAGCCTTCAAGAAACTTTAGAAGGAGCAGTACATCTTGGCGAAAGCATGCCGAAAAGATGATACACGTGTGTTTGGTAATACTTATCCATCTCTCTAATCTTGTAAATCATATGTATGTTGCTTTAAACTCATAGAATATTTATTCACTTGTGACTATAGCCGCCTTTGGATTAACCAACATGCGAGAAAGCATGTCGGATCTCAAAAGCCAGATGGGTCTTACCAGAAACTTCATCAACACTATCGTCGGGCAGGTTAAAGAGATAGCCTAGTCCTTGGATATCACTATCAAGGCAGTAGAATCTGCCACCAAGTTCTCCAATATCCTTTGATGAGCCCCCGAGAAGATCAAGAGCTGGAAATCTTCCTCAATCAGGGTAGGATCAAGGATGGTGCTGGCGCTAACCAAATCTCACTATGATGACATCGACATCAAGGTGATCACCTACGAGATGCCGGTGGTTGAAGAAGATGGAAAAGATATCGATAGCTCCACTATCTAGAACTATCTTGCTGAATACGACAATCGTGTGGACAAGTTTGTGAAGTCGGACATCTTTATACCTGCCGAGGATGTTCTAGATGAAATTCATCTCCTGCAAATTCAGTGTCTTCCTTGGGCTTGTCGTACTCTGAAGATATCACTGGGCTAGCTCTCCTATTGCCGACGATGCTACATCAAAGTATCCCACACCAGAGGTGTAAAAAACAATGATGTATTAAACAATCCTCTGTATATATTTATTGTAATGTAGAAAACATGTTACTAAGGCGGAAAACTTGTCTAAAAGCCTCCAACTACTTAACTAAGCCTGACATGTGTGTTTTGTATATTTTTAAGCAAGTGCTTTCTTATTCATTATTATGGTTCTTGTGCTTGACCTTTCGTGAAACAGAAAACTCTTAGCACATACCTTGCGCTTTGGTGATGATGTTTAATAACACCATAAAAAACGTAAAGAGAAAAATTGTTGCTTCGAGTGCCAAAAAATCACTACTCTAGAACCCACACAAAAACAACAAAAAACATGTAGTCTATAAAACGTAAGATAATTCCCGAAGGCAAAAAATTCACAAGTGCAAATGCAAACTTGCACAAAAAAGATTTCACATGATCCAAAAATGAACAACTAAAGGAGGTAAAAGAGTCAAAATATGAGTGAACCAAATGTTGTATTTCATTGATCATATAAGGTACATATTACATAAAGGAAATATGCCAAGTATGAAAAGGAAGTTGTTGTGATATGTTTAATGGCTGATCTATCTTCGTAAAATAATCATCAGGGTCACGCTGCTTGCATTTGTGGTCTTTTCCTAGCTTATCTTTCAACTCACAAATATTAATGAGGTAATAGGAACCAATTAACAATGCTTTGCTTATGACGAACGGTCCTTCCCAAGGGGGGGTAGTTTATGGGAATTTTTCTGCTTGAGGGAAAGCACTAGATCACCCTCCTTAAACGAGTGATGCCGAACACGGAGACTATGGTAACTGCGTAGCTTCTGATGGTATATGGTAAATCTCTAGTCTGCCAGAATGCGTTCTTCCTCGATAAGATCCATTGATAGTTGTGTGGACTCTTCAGCTTCATCTTCATCGTAAGCGGCAACCCGCGGTGAATCATGGAGGATGTCGGAAGGAAGGACTACTTTTGCTCCATATACCATGAAGAAAGGAGTATAGCCAGTAGATCTGTTGGGAGTAGTTCTTAAACTCCACATCACAGATGGTAAATCCTCCACCTAGGCTCCAGCTACACGATCCAATGGTGCCTCTAAGCGTTGCTTGATTCCTTGCAGAATTAATCCATTGGACCTCTCAACTTAACCAATAGATTGTGGATGTGCCATGGATGCTAGGCCAAGGAGGATACCTTTCTTGTGACAATAATCATCCACTTCTCTGAGTGATAGGGTTGCTACCGTTTTTAGTGATGATGCTGTGTGGGAGGCCAAATCTCACCATGAGATCCTGGACAAATTTGAGGGTTGTTTCCCCATCGAGCTTTATAATGGGTTTAGCTTCAATCCATTTAGTGAATTTATCAACTGCTATGAGTAGATGAGTAAACCCACAAGGTGCCATCTTCAAAGGTCCAACCATGTCAAGCCCCAGACCGGGAACAACCATGTAATTGGTATAGTCCGCAATACCTCAGCTGGAACATGTGGTTGCCTCGCATAATACTGACACCCAAGAAACATCTCAACAAGCTTGTCGGTGTCCGCCTTGGCGCTAAGCTAGTAATATCCTTGCCTAGAGGCTTTGGAAACCAACGATCTAGGAGCAGCATGGTGCTTGCAATTGTTGAGATGGATCTCCCTCTGGATCTCTATTCCGTCTTGCTTAAATATGCACTGTAGGAATATGCTTGTGGTGCTTCGTTTATATAGCTGGCCGTCAATGATGGTGTAGGCCTTTTCTCTGTGTACTATCTGCCAGCTTTCTACTTCGTGTGTCAGTAAGGTTTCGTCTTTGAGGTAGTCCATGAACGGTTTAGTCCATGCTAGAGGGATCACTTCCACTATATTGATAAATGAATCAACTTTATTCGGATTTTCGGGGTCTACGTCCCTTCACGGATGGTGCCCAAAGATTTTCCAATAATATGCAGGTGGGATTGTCTTGCATGCTGATTCAAGCTTTGACAGCAGATCCGCTGCTTCACTATCCTCCCTTTTGACATACTTGACTTTGTAGCCGTCAAAGCTCTTGGCTATCTGATCCACTTCATATCGATATGCCGCCATCATAGGATTCCACGCATTCTAGGTGCCAGCCATCTGATAGGAAACCAAGTTGGAATCTCCATAGCCATGCGCTTGATGCCAATATACTTGGCTACGCGAAGTCTATGAATAAGAGCTTCATACTACGCCATGTTGTTGGTAGCGTTGAAGTGGATCTATAGGACATACTGAAGCTTTTCTCCTGTTGGTGAATGTAGTAGTACACCATCCCCCGAGCCATTGAGCATCTTGGATCTGTCATAGTGCATGGCTGAAAACTCTAGTTCTAGTACAGAGGTATTAGCTGGGGTTTCCTCCCAATCTGCAATAAAATCCACCAATGCTTAAGATTTGATAGCGTCACGCCTCTTGTAGGTGATTTCAAAGGCGGAAAGTTCTATGCCCCACTTCGGCACTCCTCCCATGGCCTCTCCAATGTTGATTATCTCAGATAGCGGAGCTTTGCTCACTACTATGATTGGGTGCTCCTGGAAATAATGCCTTAGCTTGCGAGAAGCAAGGAAAACTGCACCTGCTAACTTCTGGTAGTGCGGGTAGCGCTGCTTGGATTTGGTCAAGACCTCTCTTACATATTAAACATGTCATTGAACTCCGTGTTCGTGCTTCTCTTCTTTACACTCCACCACGACGACGGTACCAATAACTCGGTTGGTTACCACCATGTAAACTAGCATGGGTTGCATTGATTCCGGTGTTGTGAGGATTGACGCGAAGGAGAGTAATTTCTTCAACTCCTGCAATGTAGCATCTTCTTTGCCCGTCCAGATGAATTTGTCCACCTTCTTGAGAAACTTGTAGAGTGGCATGGCCTTCTCACCAATTCACATACTGAACCTGCTTATAGCTGCAATGCAGTCTGTGAGTCATTGGATGTCCTTCAGACAGGTGGGTCTTTTCATGTTAAGGATGGCCTTGATTTTCTCTAGGTTCACCTCGATTCCATGATGCAAAATGACAATTTGTCAGCTAGTACCCGAAGACACACTTCACCGGGTTGAGCGTCATGTTATATTTCAAGATATTATCAAAGTTTTCCTATAAGTCAGTGATAAGATCCTTTCCTTTTTTTGACATCACCACAATGTCATTCACGTAAGCATTTATGTTCCGACCAATTTGATCGTGTAAGCAATGTTGCATCGTCCGCTGGTAAAACGTACCAATGTTTTTAGCCCAAAGGGCATTGTGACGTAGCAGTACATGCTATAGGGGGTGATGAACAAAGTGGCCAGTTGGTCCGACATGAGCATCTTAATCTGGTGGTATCCGGAGTATGCATCCAAGAAACAGAAAAATTTCGAGCCAGCCATCAAGTCAATGACATGTTCAATGCGAGGCAAAGCAAACAGATCTTTCGGGAACGCTTTGTTTAAGCCTGTCTAATCAATACACATCCTTAAATTTTGGTCTCCTTCTTGGGTACAAGTACATTATTTTGCATCATACCAATGTCATCGAAGGACCTCGCCGGATTTGTTTTGCTACTATGCTACGATGTCACAAATGTTTTGCTGCAATCTCTATGGTTTTTGGCTAGAATAGTGTAAATTTTATGCTATACAATCTCCGGCGAAAGTCTCCGCCGAAGTCAGAATCGCTACAATAATACAATGTTTTTGCTCCATATAGCTACGAATTTGCATCATTAGAAGATTTATTTTGCTACGTGATCTTCGGCGAGGTCTCGACGAGGTCTCCGACGAACTTTTTTTTTGGTACAACCGTTCATTGATTTTGCTACATTAGCATATCCTTTTGCTACGAGGGCGAGGTCTCCGGTGAAGTTGACCTTTTCTTATTATTTGTAGACCGACATTTTTTTCTACATTAGTATATATATTTTTGAAGAATTGCAGCAATTGCGAGATTAAGACGCTAAAGTGGACACGTGTCAGTACGTTGATCTGGAGGCTTTAAAGCTCCTAGCCTCCAATGGACGCTTAGTCCGGCCCTTTGAAAAAGGAAAAGGATAGACATCATCCGAGGGACGAAACCGATCCATCCCCCATCTCTACCCCACACGTTGCCGCAGTGGACCCCACCCACGCCTTAGCCTCTTGTCCCATCTTATCCACCGCAAAAGGACTGGACAAACCAGTGCCTCAGCCGCTTGCCGCCGGCCCGAGAGTCTCCCCTACGCGCCTCTGCTCCTCCCCCTCTATTCCTCTCCATCGCAGGTCCCTAGCCTATCGTCAGGACGTCCCCCGTGGAGCCCCACACCGACGTCATTGTCGCCGTTGTCGATGATGAAGGTCACAAGACAGGAGTGGCAAGGGAAGTCCCATGTTGGATCCCTGTCAAGAGGAGGGTGTGCAGTATCGCACGCACCATGACCCATGTAGCTCGTGCTCCTCCCCCAGTGGCTCCTAGTGCTCCCGCCACCGTGCTCCTACCCGACCGCCTCATCGTCACGCCTCTCGACGGCGGAAATGATGCTATATAATGGTGGCGGCACTTTCTACAACCTTGTTAGGGATTTGCTACATTAGCATCTCGGATTTTCTACCACTGGCCAGCGACGGTGCTACGTGCAGCCAGTGGTGGTGCTACATGCTAGCCAGCAGTAGCGCTTGCTACCATGGCGGCGACGCTTGCTACAATGGTGGCTGCGCTTTGCTATAAGAGGCAGCATCGTTTGCTACCATGGGTGTGAGACCTTGCTACGAGGTGTCCAACAAGGTCTCTAGGCGAAAGTCTCCAGCAAGGTCTTCTTTTTTCTACATTATCACTTTTTTTTGCTACCACCGGTTTGTGGTTTTGCTACAATTGTGTAAAATTTCTGCTACAAGGTCTTTCAATGAAGTCAGTTTTGCTACGTTAGAACAAAAAAAATTCTACAAAGTGTCCGACAAGGTGTTTGATGAAAAACCAACGAGATCTGTCTTTTTATTTTTTGACTTGTGGCCGACCCATTTTTTGCTACATGCATCTCTTTTTATTTTTTGACTTGTGGCCGACCCATTTTTTGCTACATGCATCAAACGGGAAAATTTGTAGCAAAAGCAGCTCGTTTCGTACTACTCTCTCTGGTTCATATTAATGTTCTTAACTTTTCCTAGATAAACTAGATGCATTCGTATCTAGACAAAGTTGAGAACATTAATATGGACCGGAGGGAGTAGCAAAAGAGGGATTCGATTATCTTCTAGGGACACGTGGATGTAGAGGATCGGGGGAGTTGTCCAGGGGAGTTATCCGGGGGGATGCGTAGTGCTTAAAAGAATATGTTAGCTTGTTTGCATAGATGCAGATATAGAAAAATGACTGAGAGCATCTCCACTCGCCCCCCCATACGGGGTCTGGTGTTTGTCTTTATGGGGAGGCGCCGACGCAGGTACCTCCTATTGGGGTCACCGCCTCCCAGCTGTTGCCCCTAAACAACCCCCAAATTGCAATTGCAAATTCAAAGTTTCAAAAGGTCTCTAGAAATTAAAACATAGTTCGCTGCCACCGGGCACTTCATAGTTCAGGCGATGCAATCGCCACAAATCAACGGAATACAAGTCCGTCGGTGATCAAAATAAACATATGGGGAACATGAAATTGGGAAGGGGATCATCTACTGCGGTAGGAGTCACCTCTTGGGTCGACAGCAGTGGAATAGTGGTGCTGGCCTGGGTGAGGATCGAGGTCGAGGTCCGGGTCATAGGCGCCAGTGTCAGGCTACTATTCGGGTTGGCGGGCGCTTGGTTCTTACAGAGGATTAGGGCGTGCTGATCAACACACCATGCCTTCGTGTCGGCATCCATGTATTTCATGTTGACCATCAGGATCGCCAAGTCCTCACTACTCTTCTTTGCCACCACGATGGCCTTGATGAGGCAGAGCTTGATGTCCTGTCGCTCGATGACCGATACCCACCTCGCCGAGGTGATCTACTCCAACCTGGTAGCCTACTCCGCCCTCATGGCGGCGTCCGTGGTGGCATCAGCCATGCAAGCTAGGATGGACGAGTGTAGTTTCTCGATGGCCGGCACCGCATCCCTCATGGCCTTGGCCTTCCTTTGGCCGACGGGCCGACCCTTCGATGCCGTAGATGGGGCCGCTCCCGAGTCATACATGCTGGACTTGGCCTTGGCGAGCGAGGTCCACGTCTTCGTCCACTTGTTGCAGCGCTCGATCCGAGAAAAGACGTGGATGAACTTAAACTCATTGTCGTCGTTGTCCTTGCGGTAGGTGGAGATCATGGCGCGCATCTACGAAAAACACAAGTCGGACACAAGTCTGAAATGGGCGGGAGCGGGCGACGACGGGGGCGGTTTACCTAATCGTCGTAGTTGGTGTTGCTGACATGGATGCGGTGCACCTCCTCCATGACGCAGTGCCACTTGTTGCAGGTGTGCTGGATCATGGACCAATAGTGAGACATAACGGAGTCATTGTGGTCGTGGTGCAAGTCCTTGAAGTAGGGATCCAACAACCGCAGCTCATCGTACATCGCCTTCACCCTCTTCCAATAGTAGTCTGAGTTCTGGTTTGCGCCGGTGTTGGAGATTTGTCCCGCAAAGGAACTAGGGTCCAATGATCCCTTGGTTTGTGAGGGGGCTAACATGCGAGTCTGAAGGAGTCCGTCGACTGCTACGGCGGTGGAACGGGCGCACGATAGAGAGTTGTCACCGGTTTTTTTACCCAGGTCCGGGACCCTCGTGAGGAGGTAAAGCCCCTACCCCTGCTTGGTTGTATTGCTTGCTCGCCTCGCGAGGTTACAATGGTGGATGAAAGTCTAGGGTTTAAGATCTCTGGGATCTGTCCCCTTACAAGGTGGGAGAAAGGCTCCTTATATAGGGTGGCGTCGGGCCTATTCCCCCAGCTTACGAGCAGGAAGGGTGCCCACAATGCCGCTCCATGTGATCCCGGTCCAGGGGACTACCTTTTGGTGGACTTAGTTCAGCCCGCCGCGCTTCATTCTATCCTCCTGTAAAGCGTACTTTGTTGATGTCCTTTTTCTTTATTTGGCGCTCTCTGCTTTTTCCCTCCTTTCACCAAAATGGCAACCGAGAGAGCCTCCTGCCACCGGATCACATGTCCCAGCCCTGCGAAAGGAGGGTCGATCGGGTCCTCTTTTCCGAGGTGACTGATACTGGCTGTACTTGTTGTCGGGCCTGTAGCCCGTGCTCCATGTGGTGTAGTTACTATTCTACCCGGGCGCACCCAGGGGTATTTGAGGCTCGGGGCACTACACGAGGACGCGGTAGCATCCTCAGGGAGATAACCTCGTGAAGCCCATTCAGGGGCATCCCTTAGAGGGGTGCCCTTCCTCTTGAAGGCGGAGGCCCTTATGCCGCATGGATCGTCCAGCATGGAGACGTGGCACCTCGGATGCCAGGGCTCCGACAGTAGCCCCCGGGCGCTTGGCCTGCATAGGTATCCTCGGGGGCCCGAAGGGGCAAGCAGCCCTAGATGGTGGATAGGCCCCTGCGATCCCTTTGTCAACAAGTACCCGACTTGCTCGAATCCCAGCCATGAAGCTCAACCGGCTACAGGTGCTCGCTCGTAGATCTGAACTGCACGGTTCCCGCTCCGAGAGTTGTTCCCATGACACGACGACGTGTGGGGCCTCGCAGTTAGTGCCGCGCAGGCATCACAATGATACGTATTTTCGACGGGCGCGGTTAAAGGTGAGGGAAGAATATTTTCCCTCTCACACTTGCTGTTTTCTTCCTTCCTCTCATGCACTCTTGAGTGGACATCCCCTCCCCCTCTCCATGACACCCACACATTTCTTAGCTAAGGAGAAGGGCAAGGCAGTGATGGTCGAGGTGGTGGTGCCCCCACCGGTGAAGCACGGCCGAGGGCATCCTCGTGGGAGCGGAAGAGGGAGGCGCGGTTCCACGTTATGGCTCTCACCATGCATGCACCCACGGAGGCAAGCATGGGGTCGGGAGAGGCAACCGCCAAACGCGGGCACGGGCATCCTCGCGGGAGCTGTAACACCCCGATTTCAGCAACCCGGATTAGTTGTCCAGAATGCAAAAATCTGGGGGAACAAAACCTTTTTCTTGTTGATTGATGCGGTGTTTGCTTGATTGCTTGTCTGTGCTTATGCATATGATTGTATAGCTTATGATATACTCCTTACCTCAACACCAGTTGTCAAAAGCTATTTAACAAAATTATCCCGGCTCATTTTACATATTCTCAAATGTTCTGGCATTTCAAAACATGAGCCAAGATGCTTGTGTAACCAAAACTATTTTAGTAGCTTCTATTGACAAAACTATGGAGAGCTACAATCTCCTTATGTTTTCAAGACAGAACCTTCAACTATGCTTACCTCTAGGATTTCCAACACCTTTTATATTGCTTTTGAATTCTACTCTTGGTAGAGATACCAAGGGCTCTTACCTTATTCAAACTCCAACCTTTCAAAATGCCCATACTTACCTCAAGCTAAGCTTGATGGTAACCCTAGTCGTAGTTGAATTGCATGTAAGATGAATTGCCTTGATCTGCTATCTGATTTGCCTTGTTCTGTTGTTTAACTTGTTTGCTTAGGAGTAGTATGAGCTACTCTAGGGGATAATCATCTAGAATCTAGCTAATATAAGAGTGTCAACCCTAAGCAGGTTACCCAAGCTGGATCTAATCTATAGCCACTAGGTGATCACCTAAAACCATTAACCAGATCACTTCTGAAGTTATTCATTCTAGAAGCTTCCAAGTCTATGAAGACCCATATTAAGAATGGATCCTTCCTACTATATCTACACTTCAACAACATCCTTTTGATGATAATTTGAAACCTTGCATCCTCTCAAATCATCCCCTCTTTCATTCTAGTGATAAACCATAGATCTGCCAAAATGGCTAAGTCTAGAAAATCTGATATCAATACCACATCTTTGAGTCTCCATCATTTCCACTCCTTCTATAGTTTTGGTAATGCACTTGAACCATCTTGTAGACCATCTTAAGGACTACCAAGGCCCACTCTTGCCCTTGGTTAGACCATCCTCAAACCCACTTGGTCTTGATAGTTTTGCAGGCAAGAAAATAATAATTCCTGCAAATCTTATCAACTAGCCTACTTGGTCAGAATCTCACACCTTCATCCTACCTTCTTTGGACCAACTCTCTGCATGGTTGCGTTGTACTCATAATTTTCAATCAATCCCTACTTCACTGGTTCCAATTGGATCTTTGTTCCTCTAAAACCCACAAGGTTTAGAAGGCTATTTGATAATCTGCTATGGCACCCTTATTTTATTCAAAGTTTCGAATCTATCCTTGGAGAGATCAAGCATGATCAAGCTCAACTTATTGTACCATGGTGATCTACTCAACTTGGTCTAACTATCCATATATACCTTGCATCAAGGTGAGCTCTGAGATCACTAATCCAACCCTATCTAGATGGATACTTCATGATTACAACATCCACATTGGATATAAGCATTTGCCAAATAATTTCCATAATTCTTGGAACCTAAAAGTATTTAATTTCCATACTTGACAAAATCCTAGAAACACTGTCTATAAAGGCAAGTTTGTTTCTCTCCAAATCACTTTGCCAACTCAAGGCACATTTCAGTACTATACATCATACCCTATCATACCACTTCAAAAATAAATATTCTTGCTAATTTCTAATAATTCTTTTTTCCTATTTTCTTAAATGGCAGAAACAAGAAAATAAATATTTTAAATACTTTTATTCTTCAATAAATCTTGGGAAAATTCTCCAATGTGCGGACTTATATTTGGGACCATCCCAAACCAAAAACTAACCTTGCACAATTCAAAAACCCAAATGAACTCAAGAAAACCCTTTCAGCACTATTTGAATAATTAACCAAAGAAGGACCTAAAATGATCAAATAAATCTAAATAGATTCGTGGAGGTGTATATTACCCATATATACCAAATAGTACCCTTGAACCCTCTTTAAAATATCAAAAATCAAGAAGCTCTTCCTGATCATCAAGATGGCCAAAATTTGATATTCTTCAAAACCATAATCCAAAACTATTTAAAACCTTCTAAAACTTGTTTAATACTTCACCACAACACCACCCCTCTCTCCCTGGTCGACCATCCCTGTAGCATGGCATTGTAGCAGACCACTCCTTTGTCTTTTGTGTTTGGATAAAGGAGAGACCAAAGATCATGAATATATTGCCCTTAAATTTTTTTCCACTAATGCATACCCCACTCCCTACCATTATGCACGACCATGAACACCCCCACACTCCATCTCCACCGCTCATAGCCACCAATGGGCAAGCCATGGACAAATCCCCTCGATATGTAAGCTTAGTCCACCATACACCCCCTATACTCCAAATAAAAGGGCCGAAGCTAGAACAACTTATCCCTGCCCCCTCATTCCACTCCTCTCACTCCCACTAACCTCCCCTAGGAACCCCTCTTCCTCCCCTGCTCTGTCCTGCACGAGAGGAGAGAAGGAAGGCTTATCGGCCATTATTGTGCTTGAGCTCGAAGTGCCTTTTCTCTGCTCCCCTCCACTTGCATGTAGACTTCCCGCACTCCTCTCCCCCTGATCTACCATCCGCTAGCTCCAGAGCTCCTCCTAGACACTGTCTCGCCCAGGAGAGGAAGATCTCTCTCTCTCTCGGTTCTTCCTCAATAAAACCACTTGGTGGTCTCCCTCCTCCTCCTCTACCCTCCTTGATGGAAATTTTAGCATCCCTAGAACCCGCACTAACACCCCCGGCCCTCCTGTACGACATGCAGGCCCCTTGGAAGCAGCTTCGACGAGCTTTGGCGCTTGCATCGTTGGTGGTCACTGGCGAGCATCCTTCCCTGGACGAACCCCGCCTTGCCGCCCATTATTCGGCTTCCTGCATTGCGCCGTGTCGCCTCCGCCACTTCCCCGACACCGGAACACCTCCCGGTAAGCCCCACCGTGCTACCCTGAGCCTAGCTAGGGTTTGAATCACCACCACCGCCGCCTGGGGTAGATGACACACCCCCGCCGTGGATCCAAACTTGATCGAACAACCGGCAGCAGCGTACCGCTTTAGCGCAGTGAGCCGCTGACCGGCGGGCCCATCCCAGGCCGTTTGAAATTTGGCAGCGCGTGTACCCCCACCGGTGTAGTTGTGTCGGCCTGCCCCTAGGCGGCCTGGTTCCCTCAGATGCGGCCCGCAAGGCATATTTCTCCTTTTTCTTTTATTAAGTTCTTTCTAGATCTGATAAATACCATGAAGAAAAAATGCCCAATAAAATGGAAATTATCTATAAAGGCCCAAATCTTTTTTCCTGCATCTTCTTACATGTTTTGTACAACATGCAGAGCCAAGCTTAGTCCAAAAAGGTTTGGTCGATAGTTTTTGACATTAAATGTACTAAAATGTATCATTTTAAGAAAATAATTTCCCTTGAGATCTCCAACTATCCAAATGAAATGAATCCACCACCCTCTAGTAGGATTTGTAGTTGCCCATCTTTTGGCATTGGTCCCATGCCAGGTGGAGCAATTTTACAAGTTTGGTAAAATAACAAAATCAATGCAGATATGCACTATATAAATTCTTTAGGTCAATATGCATTACATTCTAGATTGAATCCAATTCCCAGTAATGGAGTACTTCAAGTACTATCTAAACCCAGGAGCTCAGAATTTCTTGAGCCTCTGCCGATTTTTAATGAATTAAATACTTATGAATGTGGTGTATTCACTTGATAAATCATTCCAGAAGTTTGGAAACTCCAAAAATAGTGTTTCCAATTTGTACTGGAAGGTATTTTCAATATACATTGCAAATGTATCTATAATTTTTTATGTTCCATGCTTGGTTTTATCCACTTTCTTGTGTTTTGTTCCAACTTTGGAGTACTTTTCATATGATTTCTTGGACTAACCTATTAACAAGAGCCATAGTGTCGGCTGCCTGTTTTCTGCTGTTTTTGGTTCCAGGAAAGTCAGAAAATGAATATTCTCGGAATTGGACGGGACAAAAGCCAAAGTGCCTATTTTTCCGAAGGGATCAAGTGCCAGAATACGAAACGGAGAAGGGTCAGGGGCCGACCACACCACCTGGCCATGCGGCCAGGCTGGACCCGCGCCAGGGGGTGGTGTGGTGGCTCCCGGCACCCCCTCGGCCTCTCCTTCCGCCTACATATTGCCCTCGGGACGAAAACCCTAAGGGCTCGATCAAAAATCCACGAAAGAGTCTGTAGCCGCCGTCATATCCATCCCTAGATCGGGAGGATCAAGCTCTTCCGCACCACCCAGAGAGGGAATTCACCACGAGGCCTTCTTCATCACCATGCAAGCCTCCGGTGTGATGCGTGAGTAGTTCATCCTTGGACTACGGATCCATGTAGTAGCTAGATGGCTGGTTCTCCTCCTTTGTGCTTTCATGTTTAGATCTTGTGAGCTCCGTTCATGATCAAGATCATCTATTTGTAACTCATAAATGTTGTGTTTGCGGGATCCGATGGATATTGAGATGCTATTTCAGATTGATTATTGATTCTATCATGTCTTTGTTATTTGTGATCTTGCATGCTTTCCGTTGTTAGTAGCTATCTTGGCCAAGTAGATGCTAGCAACTCCAAGAGTTAGTATTTATGCTCGATAGTGGGTTCATGCCTCTGGTAATCTGGGGAAGTGACAGAAATCTCTAAGGTACTAGATGTGTTGTTGCTACTAGGGAGAAAACAACAATCCGTTGTTCATAGAACAATCGTATTGTTTACTTTACACGTAGTTCGTAAAGCAATAATCTGTTGCTTGCAACTTAATACTGGAGGGGGTTCGGATGATAACCTGAAGGTGGATTATTAGTCATAGATGCAGTTGGATGGAGGTCTATGTATTATGTTGTAATGCCCAATCAAGTCTCAAAGGAGTCAAGATGATTAGTATATGCATGTATTGCTTTCTCGGTGTTTGTCAATTGCCCCGCTGTAATTTGTTCACCCAGCACGTTATCTATCTTAAGGAGAGCCACCTCTAGTGAACTATGGATCCCGGTCCTTTTTCTTTACATACAATCTATAAACTGTTTCTGCTTTGTGTTTACTTTCTGCAAACTTTTACTTCTTTCCATTTGATACGTTTAATCCTTTGTTTTCCGCAAAACACGGTGAGATTGACAACCTCATGCAAGTTGGGGACAAAGTTCTGTGGTTGTGTTGTGTAGGTCTCCACATTGCTACTAGCACCGGTAGTGCGCCCTGCCAAAGCTCAGCTAGTAACACCTTTGGGGTGTTTCCTTGCTCCTACTGGTTCGATTAAACCTTGGTTTCATAACTAAGGGAAACTTGCTGTTGTGCTCATCATACCTTCCTCTTGGGGTTCCCAACGAGCTCTACATCAACACTGCACCAGCACTTTTCTGGGCGCCATACACAGAGCCATCACCTATCCATTGTCCTTTACCTCATATCATTTAGACCTGTAGAGTTAATCTGGTGAAAAAGACAAATTGACTGTAGAACTAACTTTGGGAATTTACCAATGCCATTCTAGTAAATATTTTGAAGTGATTCCAACTCTCACTGGACCAGTACATCAAACCCTACTTAACCATGCAAGGAAATAAATGTTGGGACTATAGAACTTTTCTAGTCAAATTTGCACCTAAACTAGAGGTTATTTCACTAGAAAAATCATAACTAACTATAGAAAATTGATAAAATCATGAAACCACTTCTGTTGGCCTTGTTATTCCAATACCTACATGTAGATATCATTTTTGCACATTTATACCATACATGTCCAACCCTTAGTTCCAAACCCCTTTATTAAGTGGATTTGGCAAATAAATCCTAAAGGAAAGTCCACAAAGGCAATTTAAGTAATTCCAAATGCTATGATCTCAATCTATCCAAAACCTACTGAATTGAATAGTGTGTGGTATGTTTTCTTGCTATATTGAAATGATGCTTGCATGCCTTGTGTTGATTGTGGCTCTGTTTGTTTGCATGTATCCTCTTTGACGATGATAGTTGCGATTATATCAAAGGACCGAAGAAGATTGTTATTATTTTGGATAATATGGATTTCTATGAATAAGTCTAGGTACATATATGCCATACTTCTGATCTCAAGCAAGCCACCTTCTTGCTCATAAGCCTTGTCTTATGTTTTACTTATGCATGTTTTACTTACTTGATTATGAAAACTGCATTGTTTTAATATATGATGATCTATATCGGATAGTGGCTTGGCTCCTCCAAACCATTACATATTTGTACTACTAAGTACAACCCCTTTTATGACACCTACTTTCCACTAGTTGTGTAAGTGGTGTATTACCCCATACCCCTTAGAGACCCCATTTTAGCCGAGCAAAACTATAGGATGGGAAGACCCCAGAAAAAGTTTACAAAAATGTTTTATGATAAAACCTTGGTGAGGTTTGACCTACCAAGAGATATTTAAGGAAGAAAAGTGTTTTGGTTTTACAAATGATGCTGGAAAGGAGGAGGAGAATTTTTTTACGAAAACGCACCCGGTTCTTTGCAGCTTTAGCTATAACAACTCATCCGTGCAACCACATTACCCCGGAATGGGATGGGGCTTAACTCAAAGTAGTTCACTCTAATATGGGTATTATTAGTTCTATGTATGGGGGATCATGTTCCTCAAAATTCGGGCTTACCTTTACAGAAAGGGTCAACTATCAAACAGTCACCTAGAGGAAGCAGAGTCACCCATGTGTGTGACCAGGCAAACTATGAGCCCTTCACTAAAAGTGCCCCATCCAGGGATAAGTGGGGTGCTCCGGTTGGTCCGTGGATCTAGACGTCCCAGGCTTGAGGGGAACAAAACTCATAGCATAGGGCCCGTGTCAGAGTGGACCTTCCAAGGGTTATGTTTGATTATCCGAATGTCGTATACTGGTGTATGACGATTCGCAGTGAACTGCGGCGGATGTATCGAATCTTGTGGGTAAAGTGTACAACCTCTGTAGAGCGTAAATCTATTTGAATAGTCGTGTCCGTGGTTATGGACGGTTGGACAAACTACTGTAGAGCGGTGCTGGTTTTGATTTCAAAAAGGATTTTTGAAAAGCAATGGCTTCGGAAATGATTTGACCATGGGATGGTCGGAAAGAAGGAAAGGAGTTTGGTCATGAGATGACCAGAAGGAAGAAACAATTGGGTGACGCAATCCTAGTGTTTTCCAAAACTTTTCAAAAAGGTTTCCAAAATGTTTACAAAAGTTTTCAACAAATATATGTACATGCTATATATACAAGAGAAACTATTTGAGAAAAGAACCTCTCTTGGAGCCCTCCTACTACCACAGCCATATTGCATATCCTCTTGTTATTATCATTCTCTTAAGGTGGTTTGTGAGTACATTCCAAGTACTCACTGGCAATGTCCCAGGCTATTAACTTGGTCAGATTTCGGGAAGAAGGTGAAGTTGACGACTATGCGAGCTAGGAAGTTCTCCCAGTCAGTTGCCTGTAGGTTAAGGCATGGCTCCAGCTCTATGCTTGATGAAGTTCCGCTGATGATTATTGATGTAACCATAATGGCATGTAAGGTATGACATGTATCTGCTTAGGTAATGGATGTTTACTTTGATACTGGTCGATTATGTGCCATGACTAACTGATCATGGGATCGTGGTGTATGCATAACAGGGATTCTCGGAGGATTAATCCAGGGGCCCACAGACTTGGTATCAGAGCCATCCTAACTGTAGGATAACCTTAGTTAGCATGGTCATTAGACAAGAAAACTATTTTGGAAACACCGGCTCTCGAAAACTACTTTCTCAAAATCATTTAGAAAAGTTCTACTTCTTATCCTCTCCTAAATTCAAATGATTTGAAAAATTGGTTTACTCTATCTCTCATCCAAAATTCAAATCTACAGATTTTAACTAACTAGGACCTAGAAACCGGTGAAGACGATGAAGACGAGATGAAGAGAGAAACTACCAGCAAACACAAGGAGACTACAAGATCACCCTCCCAGCGGAATCCTCATAACTAGAAGAAATCAAGTATTGCACTATCGTGAGGCTTCCAAGGACTCGGCGAAGGCTTCACACGCAACATAGTGACTCAGACCCTAAGAACGATGACGTCTAGGATAACTAGTCCTAAGATAGGATTCCCCTATATTGCGTGTAATTAACTCCTTGGTCCCCTAGTAGGTCGTGTTTGCTTGCCTAAGTGCATCATGTGTTGCTTGATGTGTGCTGCTTACGAAGGACATTGCAACATCCTCGCTATGTCTGCCTTGTATGTATGTCTGTCTTGTTTGACCCTAGTAAACATGTGCTTTGAGGACCAATACACCACCTAAGAACCCTGGACACCCTTGTTAGTTGTAGCTAACGAGATCCATACGAACCTCGAGAGTTATGAGAACAAAAGCATCGGCAGAACCTCGAATTTAGCTTCGTAAAGTTGGGAAAAACCCATGAAGATTTCTCCTCAGCAGGATGGCCTACCTCATCAAATTTAACTCTCAAGACTCCTCACCAACCTTAGGCACCATCAATCCCCTGTCGACAAAAGCAAGAGTCTCGCTGAACCCGGAAGACTATCACCGAAGGCTCCCCACTACTCACGAGAAACCGCAAGTTTGCTAACCAAGACAAGAAGTGAAGACCTGAATCCACTAACCTTCGGTATATTGGTACTTCTGATAGCCTCTAAAGGACAATCTACTCTAGTCAACCCGACCCAAACCAATGAGAAGTTTCGTACCAGAGGGCCGAATACTCTAGAACCTTGAAGACAAGGATGGATGAAGACATCAAGTCTACCTCGCCATAGAGCCGAAGCAATGCCAATAGTTCAAGTGATGACCACTTCCCCGAAGCTGAATGCCTCTAACCTGACTTAAGGCTAACAAGAAGTGTCGCTAAGTGCTAACCTATCCAGAGCTAACTCTCTAAAACTTTGTTAGGAAACCACCCCGACAAGGTTTGTGCAATAGAACGACACTCGAAGACCTCAACTCAACACCCAAGGAGGTACAACCTTCTGCAGCTTCATGCCATCAGTTCAAGACAGAAGATCTGCACCACTCTCGAAGAACCTTAGTGAAGCTCTAAGGTGGAAAGACTGTCAACACCCAGATTTTTAATCCTAGATGCCTGTTATGTCATACATCACAATCCCAGGATTACCATTTTTGCGAGACATAACAGATTGGATATCATAGTACATCATCCATTACAAACCATAAATAAGGTCTACACAAATAAGGATCTCATGATCCAGTCTTAATACAATAAGCAGCAGAAGAAGTAATAAGCGTAGCGGTGGGGTCCATCTTCAGGGGGCACAGGCAATGCTGACGAAGGCAGATAGTCCTAGTTATCATAGCCGTCCTGCTGGCCATCATCTTGGTAGTCTCCTTCATAGTCTGGTCATAGGAATAGCTAGGGACAAAAGCCATGAGTACTCTTTAAGTACTCGCAAACTATCACTAACAAGTAGTATAGTTCCAATGTAAAGTGCTAACTCTAAGTTTATTTGTAAAGTTAAGTTTGAAACCTAAGTTGAGTTCAGAAACAAAGAAAGATAAAATAAAGTTCTAGAATCACTTAAGTTGGGAAGCTAGTGTCATAGTCACAACCCTGTTGTGATCAAGTCAAGATTCATCATTCATTTCATAAGTCATTTTGAAAACATCTGACAACGAAACAGTATGGCCACTCCAACTGTCCATAACCGCGGACGCGGCTATTCGAATAGTTTGACACTCTGCAGAGGTGGTACACTTTCACCACAAGATTCGATACATCTGTCAGGGATAACGCTGAATCATCATACTTAGTATGCAGATAATCAAACATAACCTTTCCTTTACACACCCTAGTATAAGCACCTATCCTATGAGCATGGCCTCCCAACCATGACCATCTGTCATCTTGGGCACTGCAATAGGTGGAAAATATTGAGAGGTAGCCTCAGCTCAAACCTCTCCCGCGAGGGAACTAATACTAATGCATATAAACTTCCGGCTAAGCCTTACCCAGTTTAGGTATTGTGGTTGTACGGTAAAATTGGAATGGTATCGCACCCGAATCCAACCATCAGTTTTTGTATAAGGGCTAAGGCTCATGCCTCAACATTTTCATCATCATAAACCATTTGTGTTTCTCAACACATGTCAAAACATCTCAATAGAATGACTCATCATGCCAAGGTTTTCACAATTCATTTTCACCAAGTGTTCCCATCTAAAGTGACTCAAGTTTTGGTTTAGCTCTAAACTACTAAGTTAAGAGTGTTCACTAAAGTGGGATGCTAAGATCAATCTCATGCCATAGAATGACATCTAAAGTTATCTAGATAGGTCAAGTTTTATACTCTTTATGGTACCTTCAAAACAAGTAAAGGACTTTGGTAAAGTAAAGAAAGTAAAGCTTGGAAATAAAACTTGGGGTAGGTACTAGTCAAGGGGTATAACCAAAGCATGCCTAATGCATCTTGCTTTATTTCTCTAGCTTAATTCTAGCTTGCTAACAATAGCTTGCCTTGGTTGGTGCAGTGGTTGAAGTTTTCCTCTTCCTCCTCTTGATATAACTCCTCCTCCTCGAAAGCTTGGTCGGTACTATCGTCTATAAATACATACAGAGTACACAATCAACAAACAGTACTTAACTAGGATACTTAGCATTCTAAGGCACACATTTGATGATCTAATATCATCACAATCATCACAAGGTTTTATTAACTAGTTTCATTCTTTTTATTGAAGAAAAGTAATTTCTACTCATTGAAAATATCTAATATTTAATATTCTCCACTTAGAATATGGGATCATATGGACACATGTCATCACCACATATTCTAACATAAGGGAATGTGATTTAAGGGTTGGATCATATTTACTTTGGTTTAAGTCCATTATTTAATGATTTAAAGTGACTAGAAATGCCTATATAGCATTATTTTGGTACTAGTCCAAAGTCACTGCATGCAAACCTTAATATTATTACCTATTCAGATAGGTATGGTTAAATGTGATTTTTGAGAGTTGGAATCAACTCAAAAGCTATCATGGTTGATTTTATAAAAATGTTTGAATGTGCAAAAGCTTCTGTCTTGTTATTTTTACTAGGAGAGATCTCTAACTCTAAATGAATTAAATCCAACGGGCTTGGATAGATCTTTTCAGTAGCTTTCTAACAAAATTGGAATCACTCCATTTGGATTTGTAAATCTCTCTGAAATGATTTTCAAACTAGGGGATAGAACTAAGTTCAAACCTAATTAGAAAAACCTAAATTTGAATTCGTGGGCTAGCGCGGGAACGGAAATGGGCCGGCCCAGTGGCACTCCGCGGCGCAGAGAACAGCTGACAGGGGGGTCCGCCACGCAAACGAACAAGTCGAGGACAGCGGTTCTCCTGGTACCAGCGGCGTCCCGAGAGGTGGCCTTAATCAACGGCGCCCTTCTCCTCCTTCCGCGGTGGACTCCGGCGAAATTCCGGCGCTGCGGACGGTGGCTTGCTCCGGTGGGGCTCTGGGAGTGCTGTGAGAGGGAGGGGATGAGAGTGGTGTGACGAATTGGTGCTGGGGAGGCCTCTATTTATAGGCTCAGCGAAGCGGCAGAGAAGCATGGGAGATGCTCGCCGGTGGCAGCGGCACAGCGAGCTAGAGGTGTGGGCGGTGCGCTAGGACAGTGGGTGGTGCCCTGGCGAGTGTCACGGAGGTGCGTGTGCAGTGAATGGAGGTCGGGAGAGGTGAGTGGCGTGGTGCGCACAATGTCTCTGCCGACGGCGAGTTTCACGGCGGCCGGCGATTACAGGGCATGGTCGGGGGAAAGGGGATGTCCATTAGCTTCCTAGGACGGTGGTGATCGTGTAGACGGGCGGCTGGAGCAAGGCGGGGTCTGACTAAGCAGGGACCAGGCGCGCTCTGTGGGCGGCTTCGGTATGGCGGACAGGCTCCGGGTGCGGCGATTCCTGGCTACTCCTGGCGCAGTCCTTGGGCTGGGGTTGGTTGGGCAGTGGAGGTGGACCACAGGCGACCTCTTGGACATGGTGGGCGACGCTGGCGGTGGTTGTGGCGCGCTGCGCCAGTGGGGGTGCCCAAATGGTGCTCGGCCTTAATGGCCATGACCATTTGGTCGTGGCACAGTGGGTTTCCGGGCTAGAGAAGGGTAGGAGGGTGCACTGGGTGGTTGTGGTTGCAAAATGGGAGACCAATTTGGTCCAAACACTGCTCAAAATAGTGTTTTTGGTTTTTTGTTTGAATTCTGCCCACAAGGTGTTTGTAGAAATGGCCGCAAGAATTCAAGTTTTGAATTTTTGGATGATTTTTGGTGGAGTTCCTAGGCACATGCTTAAGCCTCTATGGTTGCTTGGGTTTTGAAAATGGAGCTCATTTGAGTGGTTTTTGAATAAGTGGGATCTTCTCATATGAACTACATTCAATTTTCAAATGCCATTTAAAATTAGTGTTTGTAAGTTTTTGGTAGTCACAAAGTGGGCCTTGGTACATCATTACATATACTAGCAAGGGGTGCAAAGATCCACATTTGTTTCTGTTAAGAATTGAGTTCTAGGAATAGCCAAAGTAGGCATGTTGATTAAAATGGCACAAATGACCATTTCTTTCTTTTATTCATTTTGATTTGTTTTTCTTTGGGATTTGTTTGGGAATGATCTAGATGATGTTTATTTCACCTAAGAATCATTTTACAAGCAATGTATCACTTAATCATCACAATTCAAATCAACTCCTATTTAAATGCACCCACATATGAATGCTTTAATAATTTTAATTGGGAAAGTTTTTGTTAACACTAAATTTTGATGATTTGGCTCTTAATAATCTTGGATTAAAGTTTTGGGATGTTACAAACCTTCCCCCCTTAAACAAAATCTCGTCCCGAGATTTACGAAAGAAAACTAGGAACTAAAGAGATCTGGGAACTCTGTCCTAATGTAATCTTCTCGCTCCCAAGTGGCTTCCTCTTTGGTATGGTTGCTCCATTGAATCTTGAGAAATTTGATACTTCTAGTCTTGGTGGTTCTATAAGCTTCCTCCAAGATACGGATAGGCACTTCACGATACGTCAGGTCTTTGTTGATCTCAACAGCTCTGTGATCGATGTTCTTGAAAACTCCAGTCTTCTCCGGCACTTCCAGGCATTTGCGAAGTAACGAGATATGGAACACATTGTGGATAGCTGACATCTCCTCTAGCAGTTCCAGTTGATAAGATACTTCTCCTCGACGGTTCAGAATCTTGAAGGGCCCGATATATCTGGGGGCTAACTTTCCTTTCCGACTAAAGCGTTGGATTCCCTTTAATGGCGAAACCTTGAGATATAAAATCTCCGACATTGAAAGGCAGGTCTCTCCTTCTCTTGTTAGCATAACTCTTCTGTCTGGATTGGGCGGTCTTGAGGTGCTCACGGACTTTGTGAACTTTCTCTTCAGCTTCTCGGAGAATGTCGGGTCCAAAGATCTGACTCTCTCCTACTTGCGACCAATTCAAAGGGGTGCGACACTTCCTTCCATATAGGAACTCAAATGGTGCCATTTGCAAACTAGCTTGATAATTGTTGTTATATGAGAAGTCTGCGAAAGGCAGGCAGTCTTCCCATTTTGATCTGTACTCCAACACAAAAGCTTTCAACATATCCTCTAGGATCTGGTTGACTCTCTCAGTCTGTCCATCAGTTTGCGGATGATAAGCGGTATTGAAGTTCAATTTGGTGCCTAATCCTTCCTGGACTTTCTGCCAAAATCTCGAGGTAAACTGGGTTCCTCGGTCTGATACTATGGTCTTCGGGATTCCATGCAGACTAACAATTCTAGCAATGTACAACTCTGCTAGCTTCGAACTCTGGTAGGTTGTCTTGACAGGTATAAAGTGAGCTACCTTGGATAGTCTATCCACGATGACCCAGATTGAGTCATTTCCCCTACTAGAAGTAGGCAAACCGGTGATAAAGTCCATTCCGACGGAATCCCATTTCCATTCTAGAATCTGCAAAGGTTGCAACAGTCCTGTGGGTCTCTGATGCTCTGCTTTGACTCTTTGACAGATGTCACACTTGGCGATGTAGCTTCCAATTTCTCTCTTCATCTTATGCCACCAAAATTGCTCTTTCAAATCTTGATACATCTTTGTTCCTCCGGGGTGGATAGAATAAAGAGTATCACGAGCTTCCTGCATGATAACTTGCTTCAGCTTCGAATCTGCTGGCACACAGATACGACCTTTGTACCACATAACTCCTTCTTCGTCTTCAGTGAATCCAGGTACCTTTCACAGCCTGTCTGACGTTTGATTCCGTCGATACTTTCATTTCCCTTCTGGGCTTCCTTGATTTGGCTAATCAAAGTGGGTTGAAGTTCAATGCTAGCTAAAAATCCTTTGCTAGCTAGCTCAGATCTAAACTGCTCCAACTCCTCATACAAACTTGGTTGCTTCTCTTTGATCATGGTATTTAGCCTACACGGCAATCTGCTAAGAGCATCCGCTACCACATTGGCTTTGTCGGGGTGATAGTGAATGTCAAGGTCATAATCCTTGATTAACTCTATCCATCTCCTTTGCCTCATATTCAGCTCCTTCTGAGTGAAAATATACTTCAAGCTTTTGTGATCTGAGTAAATCTCACAGCGATTACCCATCAGATAATGACGCCATGTCTTCAATGCCAAAACTACGGCTACTAATTCAAGATCATGGGTCGGATAGTTCTGCTCATGCTGTGTAACACCCTCGAATCGGCCCTATGCAAGTTTTAGCCCTTTCCGCCAAACCCGCATAGAAACAATTCAAGGACGCCCACCAGGCACTTTCGTGCGGGTGGAAAATGAAGTAATAACATTACACAACAGTCCTCGATGGGACCCACAGAACAGCTATATATACAGCATGACTCCATGAGTCAAGAATACAGATATACAGTACAAAGATCCAAATCACCTTAAAAACGATAGAGCGTTCGACTACGGACAAGATGCAACTGGGGCTAAGAGCCCTGAAGAATAACCAATGGTGTCCATAACCCTGCCCAGGCTAAGCCGAAAGGGTAACCCTGCTAATGATGGCGATCTCAAACCTGCTAAAACAAAAGGGGTGCCAACAAAGGGCAAGGAAAAAGAGGAGCGTCGGTACTGAGGCCAGTACATAGCGAGGCTAGAATTCGACGGCTCTCGCCTACATAGGTATGGTGGACTGAAGCGGCAGCGCAGTGGCACTAAACAACCTATAGAGACTCGGTGTCACTGGCGGCTATTAGAGAGGGGTAAGAAAGACCTATTCGGATCCTACCTGATACTAACACCAAACATACCCATCCTGGTATTTCCCCCCCGAGACCAAACGAGGAAGTCGGACCAAGGAACTCACACAGTTGGCAATTTTACTCATTCCGTTATAGTTGCATCAATTACTAATCAGATATAGATAGCATGAGTCATCCTAATAGCATAAGTAGTGGGCAGTTTTAATCACCATTCCGTTGTAGTTGGAACATTTACTAGTCAGATATAATAGTCCTGAGGAATCCCAAAACCCAGCAGTTGTTGGCACTTTTATCACATTCCATTGGTGTTGCAATACTTACTAAGCAGGTATAGTATGACACAGGTCACCACAGATCCACCAATTGTTGGCATTTTTATTATCCATTCCATTATTGTTGCATCTGCTTACTAGTCACATATTAAGTCAAATTTATAGCACTACTTTAGTTATGCTTGTCTATGATCGAGATACTGTGCTCCAAGTCGTCCATAACCGCGGACACGGCTTTCAGAAAGTTTTACCCTGTAGGGGTGCACAAATAGCTACACACACTCGATCAACCTCGGAAAAACCAACTCAAAAGCCAACGAGGCTTTCACGACAAAGCAATCACAGGATTCATAAATATTTCAGGGGGCCACCCCATTAAGCTACCCGCAACGAAGTTGGCCGGCTCCGAGACGAACCCAAGGTTTGCGCCAATGGCTATAAACGACTAGGAACCCGAAAATGTGACTGGGCTTGTCGATACCGCGAAAACACTCCGCAATCCTAAACAATACAGGTGCTCCACGCACAATCTTAAATAAAGCAGTAGAGCATGGCATAAGTACAGGATAGTAATAAAGCCCCAAACTACTTTGTGGCCCCAAGAAATAAGAATGAATCAAGATCTGGCTCAGGGGGTCCATAAGGCCTCCCGGATGTGGATAGTGCGAAAAATCAAGGAACAGGTATCAAGTACTCGGGGTCCTACGGGACACAAGTGAGCGTGGAAGAACCAAATAACATCTATTGCCCACCGATGCCTCTGCATTAGTTATATCTAGCATTTTAATGGTTGTAATTAAAGTCATGATCATCTCCATCAATGAGCATCTCCACCAATAAACATCTGCCAGCATTCCAACAATTGTGGTACTTGACATCACGAGATCGCACCTGAGCAAGCAACTACGACTCGCAAGGCCAGCTATCTACCAAACACAGGTAATAGGAGGTGTCCATGGCAATATAGAGGCTGCACGGGATATAACTGGTACACGGAGACTAAAGCATCGCGACACGGATAGCAATAGATCAACAGGAAGAAATAAAGACTATAAATGCAAAATAGGTAGAAGGGGAAGAGATGCTCGCCTGGGAAACACTGACGAAGGATCATATCCGGAGAACTTGTCGTTACTCGCGTCCACTCATCGGTCTAATCCGCAAGAAGCAAAGAACTAAAAGAAACACTGGATGCACTATTTAATATTACAGCAGAAGATCCGGCATGATTATGATATGCATGCGAGATGGACAATTATTATGCAACAGGTTTTAAATATAGCATTTATAAAATAGGGGCTCGAGGAAAAAGGGTTCACACATCTGGATTCGGCGATCTTGGGTTCCGGGGGTTCGGGGTTCGATAGGGTTCGACGGGGATCGGATCTAGGGTTCAGATCGACGGGGTCGTTCTCGGACAACGGAAGGAGGGCTTGGCGTTCCGGGAAGAAGGACTTGGTTTGGCGTTGAGGCGCATCGGATTCGCCTTGGTCGGTGTCGATCTTGTCATCGCGAAGATCTTGACGGGTCCGCGTATCGGGTCGGTCTTGGCGTTCAGGGTGAAGAACTTGGCGTCCTCGAGGAAGTACTTGGCGTATCCGTGTCGACGACCTTGGCGTCCGGGTTCTCGGGCATCGGATCCGGGAAGAAGTACTTGTCGCATCTGTGGATCGGTCTTCGGGGTCGAAGAACTTGGCACGCCAGGGTTCGGTCTTTGGATCTTGGTCGGGTCGTTGGTCTTGTCGTTTCGCGGCGTAGATCTTGGAATCCCGGGTCTAGGCATCTTTGATCGATGGCGAACTTGAATAGACAACATCGGTTCCAGGTAGCACACACAACATCTCTTCACGGTCATTGTCTTATCATCACCACAACAACATGGCCTTCGGGTTGCACACACCTCTTCACATCATCTGTAGGTCACTACCTCATACCCTCGCCGCATCATATTGTTGCAGGGCTAGCACACACGCACGACACAAGAGGTACTTGTCAAAAAAATAGAGAACAAACGCAGCTCACAGGATGGAGCAGAGGAGGGCTGGACCTCGTGGTGTCTCACGGCGAGAGGAAACAAGGCGGAGCTCGGCCGTGCTGCGGGAGAGGAGGGCGGTACCGCGTGGGCCGAGACGGGCCACACGATGGCGGCCGGAACATAGAGGGGAGCCGAGGGAGGAGGCCTGCACGGGCGGCGCTCGAGAGAACGGTGGTGGCAGAGGCAGGGTGTTGCGCTGCGGCAGAGCTCGCAGAGGAAGGCGGGGAGGCGGCTCGCCTGCGGCGGCGAGGCTTGGTGGCGGAGGACGGCGCTGGCCGGTGGTTGCCGAGGCGGGGATGAGCGGGAGCGGCGCAGGCGGGGTCCCCGCGGTGGCGGACCATGGTGGCGGGGAGGAAGCGCAAGCATGGCCAGCGGCGGAAGGAGGAGGCGTGGGGAGGGCGGCCAAGGAAGCGGGGCATCAGGTTGGAGGCGGGGTCGAGGAAACCAAGGAGAGAGGAGGGCGCGGGGCTGGCGGGGTCCGCGTGGTGGGGTGCGGATCGAGGTGGTCGGGCGTCGGCAGTGTGTGAGGAGTGGGGCAGGCGGAGGTGGGCGGGTGAGACCAGTGGACGAGGGGCGGGCAGGTGGGGCAGGCAGCGTGTGAGACGGCCAGAGGTGGAGCAGGCGGGTGTGTGTGTGAGCAGCGAGGTGGCGGTGGTTGGTGGGAAAAAGGGAGGGGCTGGTGATGTGGAGGAAAGGTATTGGCTGGGGTGAGGTGGAGGGGTGGAGGAAGGGGCTGGGTAGACTAGGATTGGGTAGAAAAGGGTTTGGGTAGGTCTGGTTTTTGTACTGGGGATGGCCGACTGGGTCAGATCGGTCTGGTACGGCTGTCCCCTAAAAATAAAACAAAAATTTGATTATTTAAAACGGGGCTTTTGCAAACCGTTGGTAGACGAAACAAAATATTCCGGAGACCCGGGTTTTATATTTGAATAAAGATGGGGCTTAATTAGAAAAACAAAATAGGTTTTCAAAAATAGTTTCAGACAAACAGATGCATGGTGATGACGATGCTCAAATGCAATGTGGCATGATGACATGAGCATGCGGTCATGATGATGCAATGCACAAAAACACCGCGATTTTCTAGTAGTGATTTTTGCGGGGCGCCACATGCTGCTTCAGTTGTCGAGACAAATAGGCTATGACTTTGCCTTCTTGCATCAGTACACATCCGAGACCAATCTTGGATGCATCACAATACACATCAAACGGCTTCTTGATATCTGGCATGATCAATATTGGGGCTGATATCAATATCTTCTTCAGCTCCTGGAAACTGGCTTCACATTTGTCGGTCCATTCAAACTTCTTGTCCTTCTTCAGCAATTGGGTCATGGGTCTGGCGATGCTCGAGAATCCTTCTACGAACTTGCGGTAATATCCCACTAATCCGAGAAATGCACGGACTTGGGTTTGAGTGGTTGGGGCTTCCCATTCTTCGACATCTTTGATCTTGGCGAGATCAACAGAGACTCCTCCGGCAGACACAATATGTCCTAGGAATCCTACTTCCTTCAGCCAAAACTCACACTTGCTGAACTTGGCATATAACCGATGCTCTCTCAGGGTTTCTAGGATGATTCTCAGATGTTGCTCATGCTCTTCTTCGGACTTGGAGTAGATAAGGATATCATCGATAAACACAACGACAAACTTATCTAGGAAATTCATAAAGATCTTATTCATGAGATTCATGAAATAAGTAGGGGCATTGGTTAATTCAAAAGACATAACCGTATACGCGTACAAACCATAGCAAGTAGTAAAGGTGGTCTTCGGAATATCCGTTGCACGAACCTTAAGTTGGTGATAACCAGTCCTAAGATCAATCTTTGAGAATACCTGGGCTCCAGTCAGCTGATCAAATAGATCCTCTATCTTTGGCAAGGGGTACTTGTTTTTGATGGTGACGTCATTCAACTTTCTGTAATCTGTGCACAAACGGTTGCCTCCATCTTTCTTGTCGACGAATAACACTGGTGATCTCCATGGAGATGCGCTTGGTTGAATCAAGCCAGTGGCTAACATGGCATCCAACTGCTTCTTCAATTCCACTAACTCTAAGGGGTTCATGCTATAGGGTCTCTGGGCTATGGGTACGGTTCCGGGGATTAGTTCGATAATGAACTCAATATCCCTATCTGGGGGCATACCTGGCAATTCATCTGAGAATACGTCAGGGTATTCACAGACTAATCTTACTTGGTCTATGGTGGGCAGGGCTAGACTCTTGTTGCACTTGAATTGACGGGGTAAGGTTTTAGATATATGCTCTACTATTACTCCAGAGCTACTGGTCATGGTGATGGCTTTCTTAGCACAGTCTATCAGTCCTTTATGCCTTGACATCCAGTCCGTACCTAGTACTACTTCCAATCCTTTGGTTCCAAGTACTATTAGGTTGGCATAAAAATCTATCCCATGTATTCTGATAGGCACAACTTTGCAAATTTTTCTAGCTTTTGTAGTTGATCCGGGGATTTGAACTATCATGACATGCTTCAAGTTGGTTGGGTGGATCTTACTAGTGCATGCAAATTCTTCGGTGACAAATGAATGTGATGCTCCCGAATCAAACAATACCCTTGCTAGAACTGAGTTGACAAAAAACATACCCAGCACTACATCTGGCGCTTCTTGGGCTTCTTCGGCGTTCATGTGGAAGAGACGACCGTTGCGGTTGTGAAGGTTCCCTAGGGCAAATCTTCTTCCTGGTTGAACACGACGCTGTTGTTGAGCTGGGGCATTCACATTGGCAGTGGCAGCAGCCTTCTTGGGGCACTCATTGGAATAGTGACCCTTCACTCCACACTCGAAACAGGTGATCTGAGACTTGTCTTTAGCTGCGACGGGCACAACATTGCTTCCTATCCTGGGTGCAGTGTTGTTGTTGTTGCTCTTGGGAGGGGTACGGTTGAAAGTGCTGGTGTTGCCGGGGTTGTTGTTGTTTCCTCCGGACTTCACATTGCCTCCGCTACGATTGGGGTAGCTAGGGCGAGACATTGGGGGTCGGTTGTTCCATGGTGCATATCCTGGTGAGGGGTTGTGATGGTACTTCTAGTGACTGCTGGATCCAGATTGCTGCATCATACGACGCTTGTGGTTGTCGTTTGCCTGGTTAATCTTCCCTTCCATCTGAATGGCAGAGTCGACTAGCTCTTCGAGATCCTCGAAGTTGATGTTGACAAGGACAGTCTGCATCTCATCATGTAGTCCGTTCAGGAATCTCTCCTTCTTCTTGGCCTCCGTGTTGATCTCATCAGGTGCATATCTGGCAAGCGACAGGAATCTGTCATGGTACTCTACCACAGTCATTCTGCCTTGCTTCAATTCTCTAAATTCATCCCTCATTCTGGTGACTAAGCCCTGCGGCACGTGGGTGCGGCTGAACTTGATTTTGAAGGCTTCCCATGTCATCACTTGACCATGGTTCATCAGGCGGATACTGTTCCACCAGGCTCTTGCATCTCCTGCCAAGTAGTGGGTGGCAAAGATAACTTTCTCGTTGTCATCAACTCTAGCTACTTCCAGATTGTTCTCCATTGTCTGCAACCAGTCATGTGCATCTAATGGGTTCTCTGAAGTGCTAAAGATTGGGGGATTGGTATTCTGGAAGTTCTTCAGCTTGGATCGTTGATGATCCTGATTTCCATGCCCTTGGTTGTTGAGAGCCATCTGGGCGATCTGTTGTAGTGTTGCTAGATTAGCTTGGCGCTCTGCCCTGCTTGCTTCTCTGTCTGCGATGAGATTCTGCAAGATCTGCAGCATTGGGTCTTGCGACGAGCTGCTCCCTCCTTGGTTTCCACGAGTCATCTGAAGATTGAGGTAGATAAAGGGGTAAGAGGGAAAGTTCTAAGGTTCAGGGTTTTGATTTCAAAGCTAAAACTTTGAGTTTGACTTAGGTTTTGCAACTAACTTCATTTCATTCATTCAAACAAAGCACACGATACAAACACACACACACCACAACAAGGAAAACAGATGGTTTTAAGAACCACTCTGCAAGCTACGATACAGTGGGATCGATACATTTCATGCTACAACAGTGCTCTAGTGCATCTACTCATCGTCGATGAAGTCGGAGTCCTCATCATCAGTGTAGAAGTCCACGGCATCCTCCTCCAGAAAGTCATCATCATTGCTGAGGTAAGAATCCATGTCTCCCTGGATGTCTTCACCCTCCTCTTCTTCCTCCTTTGCTGCAAGCTGAGCTTCTTGCTCCTTGATTGTCTTCTCGAGGTCGACCACCTTCTTGCGAAGACGGGCGATGGTGTGATCCTTCTTCTCGCGCTGGAGGCGAAGAGACTGATGTTCCTTGACAAGCAGTGAGAAAGTCTAGGCCTTCTAGGCAGCAATGGCATGGTTGTGGTTGGCGAACTCCCTAGCATTGTCCAATTCCTTCTAGCGATCGTACAGTAGGAAGTCAAGGTTCTCCACTTGACGCTTCAGCTCTGGGTGACTGGGCGTCTCCATCGGCATTCCCATGAAGTCACGTCTTGCATAGTGAGCAAAACGGGTTCCTTGGATTTGGTTGATGCTAAGGGTACACAGACGTGCGAGAGCTTCATGCATTGCCCTGGCTAATCCATCTAGCCAGTTGTTGTCTCGGACAGAGAACTGGATTCTCCCGCATGTTGGTGCTTCTATGCTTCCTCGAAGATCAGCGGTGACTAGCCACTGTAAATCTCCTCCTGGGGGTCCTGGAAGTTGAGCTCCAAGAAACTCCGGATGCGGGTGTCCCAGTAACTCCGACAGTAAATCTAGGTCCCTCTCGAAGATCAGCTGACCTCCATTTCCCAACTGGTAGAACTTGCTGAACTGAGTCTCCATCTACAAGAATTAAGGATGAGGAAGTTAGTGAAGTGATCAAGTGTGTCAAATTTTAAGTAGTAATATAAGGACTTGAGGAACATGAATTTTTAAGAAAGAATGAATTCCCAAGGGTAAGAGAGGAAATAGTTTTTCATAAATACTCACTTTAGGTTTTCAAATTAAGTTTTTGTTCAAACGTCCATTCTAACTAGGGTCTCCTATGGTCTGGATGGCTCTGATACCAACTTGTCAACACCCGGATTTTTAATCCTAGATGCATGTTATGTCATACATCGCAATCCCAGGATTACCATTTTTGCGAGACATAACAGATTGGATATTATAGTACATCATCCATTACAAACCATAAATAAGGTCTTACACAAATAAGGATCTCATTATCCAGTCTTAATACAACAAGCAACGGAATAAGTAATAAGCGTAGCGGTGGGGTCCATCTTCAGGTGGCACAGGCAATGCTGACGAAGGCAGATAGTCCTAGTTATCATAGCCGTCATGCTGGCCATCATCTTGGTAGTCTCCTTCATAGTCTGGCCATAGGAATAGCCAGGGACAAAAGCCATGAGTACTCTTTAAGTACTCGCAAACTATCACTAACAAGTAGTATAGTTCCAATGTAAAGTGCTAACTCTAAGTTTATTTGTAAAGTTAAGTTTGAAACCTAAGCTGAGTTCAGAAACAAAGAAAGATAAAATAAAGTTCTAGAATCACTTAAGTTGGGAAGCTAGTGTCATAGTCACAACCCTGTTGTGATCAAGTCAAGATTCATCATTCATTTCATAAGTCATTTTGAAAACATCTGACAACGAAACAATATGGCCACTCCAACTGTCCATAACCACGGACACAGCTATTCGAATAGTTTGACACTCTGTAGAGGTGGTACACTTTCACCACAAGATTCGATACATCTGTCAGGGATAACCTTGAATCATCACACTTAGTATGCAGATAATCAAACATAACCTTTCCTTTACACACCCTAGTATAAGCACCTCTCCTATGAGCATGGCCTGCCAACCATGACCATCTGTCATCTTGGGCACTCAATAGGTGGACAACATTGAGAGGTAGCCTCAGCTCAAACCTCTCCCGCGAGGGAACTAATACCAATGCATATAAACTTACGGCTAAGCCTTACCCAGTTTAGGTATTGTGGTTGTACGGTAAAATTGGAATGGTATCGCATCCGAATCCAACCATCAGTTTTTGTAAAAGGGCTAAGGCTCATGCCTCAATATTTTCATCATCATAAACCATTTGTGTTTCTCAACACATGTCAAAACATCTCAATAGAATGACTCATCATTCCAAGGTTTTCACAATTCATTTTCACCAAGTGTTCCCATCTAAAGTGACTCAAGTTTTGGTTTAGCTCTAAACTACTAAGTTAAGAGTGTTCACTAAAGTGGGATGCTAAGATCAATCTCATGCCATAGAATGACATCTAAAGTTATCTAGATAGGTCAAGTTTTATACTCTTTATGCTACCTTCAAAACAAGTAAAGGACTTTGGTAAAGTAAAGAAAGTAAAGCTTGGAAATAAAACTTGGGGTAGGTACTAGTCAAGGGGTATAACCAAAGCATGCCTAATGCATCTTGCTTAATTTCTCTAGCTTAATTCTAGCTTGCTAACAATAGCTTGCCTTGGTTGGTGCAGTGGTTGAAGTTTTCCTCTTCCTCCTCTTGATAGAACTCCTCCTCCTCGAAAGCTTGGTCGGTACTATCGTCTATAAATACATACGGAGTACACAATCACCAAAGATCAATTTTTCCTTTGGCTTCAAGATTTCCCAGGCTTTTTTCCTTTGTTCTGGACATGGATATGGTGGCTGCTGAGGTGTATCAGACGCCGGAGTTTCATACATTGTTTTACAGGCCTCTATCCGCTCAGGCTTATGAGGAGTTCTGTGTTTTGCAACAAGGCATGTCTGATTCCCCTTTGTCTCTGGGACATGATGAATGGAATTATTCATGGGGAGATACGTTCTCGGCAGGTAAATACTATAAATTGTTGCACAGCCATCTTGTGGTGCCACCAGTGTTTAAGTGGATCTGGAAATCTCCATGTGTGTTGAAGACCAAAATGTTTGCATGGCTTCTACTGAACGATCGTTTGAACACTAGGGACTTGATCGTGCGGAGACATTGGAAAGTTGAGAATGATGATATTCATTGTGTGCTATGTCCAACTAGTTCCCATGAAGATAGAATACACCTGTTCTTCTCATGCAATTTTAGCCGTCGTGTATGGAACTACCTTCAGATTAATTGGCCAATGGGGGATGACATCCAGACCATAATGGAAGAGGCACGCAGGGAGTTTGCTAAACCTTTTTTCATGGAGGTGATGATCTTGGCCTGTTGGCATATTTGGAAGCAGCGTAATGGGAAAATCTTCTAGCATGAGAGGCCCACCTTTGTGAGGTGGAGGTGTAACTTCATACATGACCTGACTTTACTAAAGTACAGGATTAAGAAAAAGCATAGAGATAGTCTAGCTAACTGGATCAACGGCTTGTTGTAATTTCATTTTTTGTAGGACTCCTTCTCTTCACTCCCTGAGGAGTTTGTAATTATATGTACATACTTGTTTCTCTTTTGTTTTAACTTTACTTGCTGTGGGGCTTTTGCCTCACAGTTCTTGGGTCAAAAAAATACTTAACTAGGATACTTAGCATTCTAAGGCACACATTTGATGATCTAATATCATCACAAGCATCACAAGGTTTTATTAACTAGTTTCATTCTTTTTATTGAAGAAAAGTAATTTCTACTCATTGAAAATATCTAATATTTAATATTCTCCACTTAGAATATGGGATCATATGGATACATGTCATCACCACATAGTCTAACATAAGGGAATGTGATTTAAGGGTTGGATCATATTTACTTTGGTTTAAGTCCATTATTTAATGATTTAAAGTGACTAGAAATGCCTATATAGCATTATTTTGGTACTAGTCCAAAGTCACTGCATGTAAACCTTAATATTATTACATATACAGATAGGTATGGTTAAATGTGATTTTTGAGAGTTGGAATCAACTCAAAAGCTATCATGGTTGATTTTATAAAAATGTTCGAATGTGCAAAAGCTTCTGTCTTGTTATTTTTACTAGGAGAGATCTCTAACTCTAAATAAATTAAATCCAACGGGCTTGGATAGATCTTTTCAGTAGCTTTCTAACAAAATTGGAATCACTCCATTTGGATTTGTAAATCTCTCTGAAATGATTTTCAAACTAGGGGACAAAACTAAGTTCAAACCTAATTAGAAAAACCTAAATTTGAATTCGTGGGCTAGCGCGGGAATGGAAATGGGCCGGCTCAGTGGCACTCCGCGGTGCAGAGAACAGCTGACAGGGGGTCCACATGTCAGCGGCTCTTTAAACGCGAAGCGGTACGGGGCAACGTGGACCGTGTGATTAAAAGGAAGATCTACGTCTGAGGATCGTCGTCGATGACAGACAGGTCGCCGGCGAGGTGGAACCCTAGCGGCTCGGTGGGGGTCTATGGCGGCTTACCGGGGCTTCGGCGAGGGTCGGCAAGGCGGGAAAACGAACAAGTCGAGGACGGCGGTTCTCCTGGTACCGGTGGCGTCCCGAGAGGTGGCCTTGATCAACGACGCCCTTCTCCTCCTTCCGCGGCGGACTTCCGCGAAATTCCGGTGCTGCAGACGGCGTCTTGCTCCGGTGGGGCTCTGGGAGTGCTGTGAGAGGGAGGGGATGAGGGTGACGAATTGGTGCTGGGGAGGCCTCTATTTATAGGCTCGGCAAAGCGGCAGAGAAGCATGGGCGGTGCTCGTCGATGACGACGGCACCACGAGCTAGAGGTGTGGGCGGTTCGCTAGGACGGTGGGCGGTTCCCTGGCGAGTGTCACGAAGGTGCGTGTGCAGTGAATGGCGATCGTGAGAGGTCAGTGGCGCGGCACGCACGATGTCTCTGCCGACGGCGAGTTTCGCGGCAGCCGGCGACTACAGGGCACGGTTGGGGGAAAGGGGATGTCCGTTAGCTTCCTAGGACGATGGTGATCGTGTAGACGGGCGGCTGGAGCAAGGCGGGGTCTGGCTGAGCAGGGACCTGGCACGCTCTGCGGGCGGCTTCGGCATGGCGGACAGGATCCGGGGGCGGTGGTTCCTGGTTGCTCCTGGCCCTGTCCTCAGGCTAGGTTTGGTTGGGCGGTGGAGGTGGACCACATGCGACCTCCTGGACATGGTGTGCGACACTAGCGGTGGCTGTGGCGCGCTGTCGCCGGTGGGGTGCCCAAATGGTGCTCGGCCTTAATGGCCATGACCATTTGGTCGTGGCACAGTGGGTGGCCGGGCTAGAGAAGGGTAGGGGGTGCACTGGGTGGCTGTGGTTGCAAAATGGGAGACCAATTTGGTCCAAACACTGCTCAAAATAGTGTTTTTGTTTTTTTTGTTTGAATTCTGCCCACAAGGTGTTTGTAGAAATGGCCGCAAGAATTCAAGTTTTGAATTTTTGGATGATTTTTGGTGGAGTTCCTAGGCACATGCTTAAGCCTCTGTGGTTTCTTGGGTTTTGAAAATGGAGCTCATTTGAGTGGTTTTTGAATAAGTGGGATCTTCTCATATGAACTACATTCAATTTTCAAATGCCATTTAAAATTAGTGTTTGTAAGTTTTTGGTAGTCACAAAGTGGGCCTTGGTACATCATTACATGTACTAGGAAGGGGTGCAAAGATCCACATTTATTTCTGTTAAGAATTGAGTTCTAGGAATAGCCAAAGTAGGCATGTTGATTAAAATGGCACAAATGACCATTTCTTTCTTTTATTCATTTTGATTTGTTTTCCTTTGGGATTTGTTTGGGAATGATCTAGATGATGTTTATTTCACCTAAGAATCATTTTACAAGCAATGGATCACTTAATCATGGCAATTCAAATCAACTCCTATTTAAATGCACCCACATATGAATGCTTTAATAATTTTAATTGGGAAAGTTTTTGTTAACCCTAAATTTTGATGATTTGGATCTTAATAACCTTGGATTAAAGTTTTGGGATGTTACAAAGACTGTGTCTTTCCAACTCAAACCTCAGAGACTGACTACATGCAGATACTTCTAGAAAGTTTTCCAGCTTCGACGTCTTCTCGCCAAGCATCAACCCTCGAGTCATTAGATAAGAGAATAACTAAATATTTACGAAGCCCCTCTGCTACTTCAGCGGAAAACCAACCTAAAGGACCATAGATTCGCTAACCCCGTTAGTTCTAAATAGTTTGGACAATCCACTACTTCAACTACTCTAATAGGCTAAGTACGAATAAAAGTAGTATATAAGCCTCATAACACCTAGTTTGCGGACGTCGTCGGAAGATTTCAACTCCGGTAAAAAGATAGCGATATCCACCTAACATCATCCGACGACTCCAAGAAGAAAGGACTGTGTTAATTCTGAGCCACCCTAGTTTAACCCTAAGGGGAAAGACCTGCATCTTTCCCACAAAAATAGACTAACCATCTGTTAGAAGCAACCTCAGGAGTAGACCCAAAGTTGTGAACTAGGATATGATAAGCCCTTAAGAGAAACACCGCAAATCTTTACAGAAGAAAGCTCACTCATGCCATCAGGACTGAAGTCTACTCAATGCTTCGTACATCCAAGAAGACTGAAGCTCAACTTTGTCGACATAGTAATCAGGTTCAAAGACAAAGTTCTTACGTTAGTATGCTTAAGACACATAGTACTAACTCGAGCCCCCAATCCCATAACTCTACTCTCCCTAATCTCGGGACGAGATTCTTTTAAGGGGGAAAGGTTTGTAACACCCCGATTTCAGCAACCCAGATTAGTTGTCCAGAATGCAAAAATCGAGGGGAAGAAAAACTTTTTCTTGTTGATTGATGCAGTATTAGCTTGATTGCTTGTCTGTGCTTATGCATACGATTGTATAGCTTATGATATACTCCTAACCTCAACATTAGTTGTCAAAATTGATTTAACAAAACTATCCCGACTCATTTTACATATTCTCAAATTTTTCTGGCATTTCAAAACATGAGCGAAGATGCTTGTGTAACCAAAACTATTTTAGTAACTTCTATTGACAAAACTATGGAGAGCTACAATCTCCTTATGTTTTCAAGACAGAACCTTCAACTACTCTTACCTCTAGGATTTCCAACGCTTTTTATAAAGCTTTTGAATTCTACTCTTGGTAGAGATACCAAGGACTCTTGCCTTATTAAAACTCCAACCTTTCAAAATGCCCATCCTTACCTCAAGCTAAGATTGATGGTAACCCTAGTCGTAGTTGAATTTCTTGTAAGATGAATTGCCTTGATTTGCTGACTGATTTGCCTTGTTCTGCTATTTAACTTGTTTGCTTAGGAGTAGTATGAGCTACTCTAGGGGCACATAATCTAGCATCTAGAAAATCCAAGAGTGTCAACCCTAAGCAACTTAACCAAGCTGGATCTAATCTATAGCCACTAGGTGATCACCTAAAACCATTAACTAGATCACTTCTGAAGTTATTCATTCTAGAAGCTTCCAAGTCTATGAAGACCCATATCAAGAATGGATCCTTCGCACTCGATATACACTTCAACAACATCCTTTTGATGATAATTTGAAACCTTGCATCCTCTCAAATCATCCCCTCTTTCATTCTAGTCACAAACCATAGATCTTCCAAAATGGCTAAGTCTGGAAAATCTAATATCAATACCACATCTTTGAGTCTCCCTCATTTCCACTCCTTCAGCATTTTTGGTAATGCACTAGAACCATCTTGTAGACCATCTTAAGGACTACCAAGTCCCACTCTTTCCCCTGGTTAGACCATCCTCTAACCCACTTGTTCTTGATAGTTTTCGAGGCAAGAAAATAATAATTCCTGCAAATCTTATCAACTAGCCTACTTGGTCAGAATCTCACACCTTCATCCTACCTTCTTTGGACCAACTCTCTGCATTGTTGTGTTGTACTCATAATAGTCTATCAATCCCTTCTTCACTTGTTCCAATTGGATCTTTGTGCCTCTAAAACCCACAAGGTTTAGAAGGCTATTTGGTAATCTGCTATGGCATCCTTATTTTATTCAATGTTTGGAATCAATCCTTAGAGATCTCAAGCATGATCAAGCTCAACTTATTTTAACATGGTGATCTACTCAACTTGGTATAACTATCCATATATCCCTTGCATCAAGGTGAGCTCTGAGCTCACTAATCCAACCCTATCTAGGTGGTATAAAAATATCAATGCCCTAGATCCTCTAATCCTTGTTCTCTTCTAAAATCCATCTTGTGTTGCAAAACCCACGGTTTCCAATGATGGATACTTCATCATGACAACATCCACCTTGGATATAAACATTTTCCAAATAATTTCCATAATTCTTGGAACCTAAAACTATTTAATTTCCATACTCGACAAAATCCTAGAAACACTGTCTATAAAGGCAAGTTTGTTTCTCTCCAAATCACTTTGCCAACTCAAGGCACATTTGAGTACTATACATCATACCCTATCATCCCACTTAAAAATAAATATTCTTGATAAGTTCTAATAATTATTTTGCCTATTTTCTTAAATGGTAGAAACAAGAAAATAAATATTTTAAGTACTTTTATTCTTCAATAAATCATGGGAAAATTCTCCAATGTGTGGACTTATATTTGGGACCATCCCAAACCATAAAATCACCTTGCACAATTCAAAAATCCCAAATGAACTCAAGAAAACCCTTTCAACACTATTTGAATAATTAACCAAAGAAGGACCTAAGATGATCAAACAAATCTAAATAAGTTCTTGGAGGTGTGTATTCCCCATATATACCCAATAGTACCCTTAAACCCTCTTTACAATATCAAAATGCAAGAATCTCTTCATGATCATCAAGATGACCAAAATTTGATACTCTTCAAAACCATAATCCACAACTATTTAAAACCTTCTCAAACATGTTTAATACTTCACCACAGCACCACCCCTCTCTCTCTGGTCGACCAACCCTGTAGCATGGCGTTGTAGCAGCCCAGTCCTTTGTCTTTTGTGTTTGGATGATGGAGAGACCAAAGATCATGCATATCTTTCCCTTAAAAAAATTCCACTGCTGCATATCCCACTCCCTGCCATTATGCACGACCATGAACACCCCCACACTCGCTCTCCACTACCCATAGCCACCAATGGACAAGCCATGGACAAATCCCATCCATATGTAAGCTTAGTCCACCATAAACCCCCTCTACTCCAAATAAAAGGGCCGAAGCCAGAATAGCTCGCCCCTGCCCCCTCATTCCACTCCTCTCACTCCCACTTACCTCCCCCAAGAACCCTCTTCCTCTCCTGCTCTGTCCTGCACGAGAGGAGAGAAGGAAGGCTTATCAGCCATTATTGTGCTTGAGCTTGAAGTGCCTTCTCCCTTTCTCCCCTCCACTTGCATGTGGACTTCCCGCACTCCTCTCTCCCTGATCTACCATCCCCTAGGTCCAGAGCTCCTCCCAGACACTGTCTCGCCCAGGAGAGGAAGATCTCTCTCTCTCTCTCTCTCTCTCTCTCTCTCGTTTCTTCCTCAAGAAAAACACTTGGTGGTCTCCCTCCTCCTCCTCTACCCTCCTTGATGGCATTTTTAGCATCCCTAGAACCCGCAATAACACCCCCGGCCCTCCTGTACTGCATGCAGGCCCCTTGGAAGCAGCTTCGATGTGCTTCGGCACTTGCATCATCGGTGCTCACTGGCGAGCATCCTTCCCTGGATGAACCCCTCCTTGCCGCCCATCGTTCGGCTTCCTGCATCGCGTCGCGTCACCTCCGCCACTTCCCCGACACTGGAACTCCACCTGGTAAGCCCCACCGTGCCACCCCGAGCCTAGCTAGGGTTTGAATCGCCACCACCGCCGCCTAGGGTAGACGACACAACCCCGCCATCGATCCAAACTTGATCAAACAGCCGCCAGTAGCGCGTACCGCTTCACAAGAGTGAGCCGCTAACCGGCAGGCCCATCCCGGGCCGTTTGAAATTCGGCAGCGCGCATGCCCCTGCCGGTGTAGTTGGGCTGGCTTGCCCCTGGGCGGCCTGGTTCCCTCAGATCCGGCCCGCAGGGCGTATTTCTCCTTTTTCTTTTATTAAGTTCTTTTAAGATCTAATAAATACCTTGAAGAAACAAATGCCTAATAAAATGGAAATTATCTATAAAGGCCCAGAACTTTTTTCCTACATCTTTTTACATGTTTTGTACAACATGCAGAGCCAAGCCTAGTCCAAAAGTTTTGGTCAATAGTTTTTGACACTAAATCTACTAAAATGTATCATTTTAAGTAAATAATTTCCCCTGAGAGCTACAAATATCCAAATGAAATGAATCCACCACTCTTTGGTAGGATTTGTAGTTGCCCATCTTTTGGCATTAGTCCCATCCCAAGTGGAGCAATTTTACAAGTTTGATTAAAATAACAAAATCAATGTAGTTAGGCACTATATAAATTCTTTAGCTCTATATGCATTAAATTCTGGATTGAATCCAATTCCCAGTAATGGAGTACTTCAAGTACTATCTAAACCTATGAGCTTAACATTTATTGAGCCTCTACCGATTTTTAATGAATTAAATACTTATGTATGTGGTGTATTAACTAGATAAATCATTCCAGAAGTTTGGCAACTCAAAAAATAGTGATTCCAATATGTACTGGAAGGTATTTGCAATACTTGTCCATTTTCCTTTACCTCATATCATTTAGACTTGTAGAATTAATCTGGTGAAAAAGACAAATTGACTACAGAACTGACTTTGGAAATTTCCCAATGGCATTATGGTAAATATTTTTAAGTGATTCCAACTCTCACTGGACCAGTCGATCAAACCCTACTTAACCATAAAATTAAAAAAATGTTGGGACTATAGAACTTTTCTGGTGAATTTTTCACCTAAACTAGAGGTTATTTCACTAGAAAAATCATAACTAAATATAGAAAATTGATAAAATCATGAAAACACTTTTGTTGGCCTTGTTATTCCAATACCTACCTATAGATATCATTTTTGCACATTTACACCATACAGTTCCTACCCTTAGTTCCAAACCCCTTTATTAAGTGGTTTTGGAAAATAAATCCTAAAGGGAAGTCCACAAAGGCAATTTAAATAATTCCAAATGATATGATCTCAATCTATCCAAAACCTACGGAATTCAATAATGTGTGGTATGTTTTCTTACTGTATTGAAATGATGCTTGCATGCCTTGTGTTGATTGTGGATCTATTTGTTTGCATGTATCCTCTTTGACGATGATAGTTGCGATTATATCGAAGGCTCGAAGAATATTGTTATTATTTTGGATAATATGGATTTCTAAGAAGAAGTCCAAGTACATATATGCCATACTTCTGATCTTAGGCAAGCCACCTTCTTGCTCATAAGCCTTGTCCTATGTTTTCCTTATGCATGTTTTACTTACTTGATTATGAAAATTGCATTGTTTTAATATATGATGATCTATATCGGATAGTGGCTTGGCTCCTCCAAACCATTACATATTTGTACTACTAAGTACAACCCCTTTTATGACACCTACTTTCCCCTAGTTTTGTAAGTTGTGTATAACCCCATACCCCTTGGAGACCTTGTTTTAGCCGAGCAAAACTATAGGATGGGAAAACCCCGGAAAAAAGTTTACAAAAATGTTTTATGTTAAAACCATGGTGAGGTTTGACCTACCAAGAGAGACTTAAGAAAGGTTTTACAAATGATGCTGGAAAGGAGGAGGAGAAAATGTTTTTGAAAACGCACCCGGCTCTTTATATCTTTAGCTATAACAACTCATCCGTGCAACCACATTACCCCGGAATGGGACGGGGCTTAACTCAAAGTATTTCACTCTGATATGGTATTCTCACTTCTACATATGGGGGATCATCTCCCTCAAAATCCAGGTTTACCTTTACAGAAAGGGTTAACTGTCAGACAGTCACCTAGAGGAACCAGAGTCACCCATGTGAGTGACCGGGCGAACAATGAGCCCTTCATTGAAAGTGCCCCCTCCAGTCTGAGTGGGGTGGTCCGGTTGGTCCGTGGATCCATACGTCCCAGTCTTGAGGGGAACAACTCATAGGGTACGACCCGTGTCAGAGTGGACCTTCCGAGGGTTATGTTTGATTATTTGAACCCCGCATACTAGTGTATGACGATTCGCGGTGAACCGCGGTGGATGTATTGAATCTTGTGGGTAAAGTGTACAACCTCTGCAGAGTGTAAATCTATTCGAATAGCCATGTCTGCGGTTATGGACGGTTGGACAAACTACTGTAGATCGGTGCTAGTTTTGATTTCAAAAAGGATTTCGGAAAAGCAATGGCTTCAGAAATGATTTGACCATGGGATGGTCGGAAAGGAAGGAAAGGAGTTTGGTCATGAGATGACCGGAAGGAAGAAACAAATGGGTGACGCAATCCTAGTGTTTTCCAAAACTTTTCAAAAAGGTTTCCAAAATGTTTACAAAAGTTTTCAACAAAGATATGTAGATGCTATATCTACAAGAGAAACTATTTGGGAAAAGAACCTCTCTTGGAGCCCTCCTACTACCACAGACATATTGCATATCCTCTTGTTATTATCATTCTCTTAAGGTGGTTTGCGAGTACATTCCAAGTACTCACTAGCATTGTGCCTGGATATTAACTTGGTTAGATTTCGAGAAGAAGGTGAAGTTGACAACTATGCGAGCTAGGATGTTCTCCCAGTCAGTTGCTTGTAGGTTAAGGCATGGCTCAGGCTCTACGCTTGATGAAGTTCCGCTGATGATGATTGATGTAGCCATAATGGCATGTAAGGTATGACATGTATCCGCTTAGGTAATGGATGTTTACTTTGATACTTGTCGATTATGTGCCACGATTAACTGATCATGGGATTGTGGTGTATGCATGCGGTGACCCAGCATACCACTACATGATGTAGTACACTATAGTTGTTGATATAACACCAATGAAACACCGTTCACTAGTATTACATCCCTTAGAGTGGTAGAATAGAAACACAGCAGGTCCAAGGCATGACTACAGATTACAACTCGACTCTTTACAAAAGATTCAGAGAACACTCTAGGTTAAAGAGAGAGAAAGAAACTTCTTACAAAGAAGAACCAGAAATAATAACCCGGATATCTAATGACTAGGGTGTCAACACCCGGATTTTTAATCCCAGATGCCCGTTATGCCATACCTCGCAATCCCAGGATTACCATTTTTGCTAGACATAACAGATTGGATATCACAGTACATCATCCATTACAAACCATACATAAGGTTTTACACAAATACGGATCTCATGATCCAGTCTTTAATACAACAAGCAGCGGAAATAAACGATAGCGTAGCGGTGGGGTCCATCTTCGGGCACAGTAATGCCGACGTAAGGCGATAGTCCTAGTTATCATAGCAAATCCTGTGACCATCATCTTGATAATCTCCTTCATAGTCTGGCCATGATAATAGCCAGGGACAAAAGCCATGAGTACTCTTTAAGTACTCGCAAACTACTACTAACAAGGGTTACCATTCTAAGTTAAAGTACTAAACTGAAAGAATAACTATCAATTAAGTTTGAAACCTAAGCTGAGTTCTGAAACAAGAAAAGATAAAGTAAAGTTCTAGAATCACTTAAGTTGGGAAGCTATTTTCATCTACACAACCCTGTTGTGGTCAAGTCAAGGTTCATCATTCATTTCAAGTTATTTAGAAAGCATCGACAACGAAACAAGATGGCCATTCCAATCGTCCATAATCATGACACGCTATTCCAATAGTTTGACACTCTGCAGAGGTGGTACACTTTCACCACAAGATTCGATACATCTGTCAGGGATAACCCTGAATCATCATACTTGGTATGCAGATAATCAAACATAACCTTCCCTTTACACACCCTAGTATAAGCACCTATCCTATGAGCATGGCCTCCCAACCATGACCATCTGTCATCTTGGGCACTGCAATAGGTGGAAAATATTGAGAGGTAGCCTTAGCTCAAACCTCTCCCGTGAGGGAACTAATACTAATGCATATAAATTTCCAGCTAAGCCTTACCCAATTCAGGTAATGTGGTTGTACGGTAAATTTGGAATGGTATCGCATCCGAATCCAACCATCAGTTTTATAAAAGGGTTAAGGCTCATGCCTCATCATTTTCATCATCATAAACCAGTTGTGTTTCTCAACACAGGTCAAAACATCTCAATAGAATGACTCATCATTCCAAGGTTTTCACAACTCATTTTCACCAAGTGTTCCCATCTAAAGTGATTCAAGTTTGATCTATTCTAAAACACTAGGTTAAGAGTGTTCACTAAGGTGGAAAGGTGGGATGAATCTCATGCCATAGAATGACATCTAAGGGTTTCTAATTAGGTCAAGTTTTATACTCTTTATGCTACCTTCAAAATTAATTAAAGAACTTTGTGTAAACTAAGGGGGTGTGATCAAAGTATGCTTAAGGCATCTTTACTAAACTATCTAGTTTTATTCTAGCTTGCTACAATAGCTTACTAAAGCATGTTTGCAAGGGTTAGCTTGCCACTAATAGCTTGCCTTGGTTGGTGTAGTGGTTGAAGTTTTCTTCTTCTTCTTCTTGGTAGAACTCCTCCTCCTCGAAGGCTTGGTCGGTACTAGCGTCTAGAAATACATAGGGAGTGCACAGTCACCAAACAATACTTAACTTAGGCTAAGTAGTATTATAAACCACACAATTGATGATCTATTATCATCCCAAACATCACAAGTTTTAATTCAATAGTTTCAACCTTTTTATTTTGGAAAAGTAATTTCACTCATTGAAATATTAACTACACTTTAATATTCACCACCAAAATATGGGATCATGTGGACACATGTCCTCACCACATATTCTAACATGTGGGAATGAGATTTAAAGGTTGGATCAATATTACTTTGGTTTAAGTTTATTATTTAATGATTTAAAGTGACTAGAAATGCCTATATAGCATTATTTTGGTACTAGTCCAAAGTCACTGCATGTAAACCTTTATATTATTACGTATTTGGATAGATATGATGAAATGTGATTTTTGAGAGTTGGAATCAACTCAAAAGCTAACTTGGTTGATTTTACAAAAATGTTTCAAGTTGCAAAAGCTTCTGTCTTCTTATTTTTATTAGGAGAAATCTATAACTCTAAATGAATGAAATCCAACGGGCTTGGATAGAGCATTTCAATACCTTTCAGACAAAATTAGTTTCATGTAATTTGGATTTGTCAAACTCACAGAATCGAATTTTGAAACACTGGACAAAAACTATATTCTAACTAAAAAGAAAAACCTAGATTTGAATCTACGGGCTTGCGCGGGAAAGGAAATGGGCCGGCCCAGTGGCGCTACGCGGCACGGGGCTCATCTGACAGGAGGGGTCCATTTGTCAGTGGCACTTAAAACGCGAAATGGTACGCGCGCTGTGGGCCGTGCGGTTAGAGGCTAGATCTACGGCTGAGGGTCGTCGTCGACGACGGACGGGTCGCCGGCGAGCTCGAACCCTAGCGGCTCGGTGGGGGTCTACTAGGGGCGTAACAGGGCTCCAGCAGGGTCGGCGATGCGGGCGAACGAAGTGGAAGACGACGGCGAGGCGAGGCGTGGTCGTGGCGGAGCTTGGGGTGGCCGGAATCAACGGCACCCTTCTTCTCCAGAGGCGGCGGCTCCGGCTCCAATTCCGGCGAGCTGCTGCTCCACTTGCTCCGGCGAGGGGTGGTTGAGGTTCAGAGAGGTGAGGGGAGTGGAATGGTGTGAGTCTTTGGTGCTGAGGAGGGCTCCTTTTATAGGCTCGACGGTGAGACCGAGCGGGATGGGCGGTCGACGGTGGCGACATGGCTACGGCGAGCTGGCGGCATGGCTGGGGATGGCGATCAATGGGCGGTCCCCTGGCGGTGCTCTAGCGCTTCAATGCGGCCGTAGGGGCGGTGGCATGCGGTCGGTGTGAGGTGGCGCTCTGCGCGGCCGAAGCGGCTGTGTCCACGGCGAGCGGTGGTTGTGGGGCTTTGGGCGGCGAACGGAGGTGTCTGGGGTCTTCTCTAGGTCGAGGTGGTAGCGGGCTGGTGTCGAGCGGCGGCTTGTGCACTGTCGCAGCTCTACAGGCTAACCGGCATGGTCGACAGGCTCGGGGTGCGGCGGTTCCTGGTCGTTCGGGTCGCTGTCCTTGGGCTGGAACTGGTTGGGCGGTGGAGGTGGACCACTGGCTATCTCCAGGACACGGTGGATGGCGCTGGTGGCGGCTGTGGCTTGCTGTCGCCGGTGGGGTGCCCAAGTGGGGGTTCGGCCTTAATGGCCATGACCGTTTGGTCGTGGCACAGTGTGGGGCTGGGCTAGAGAGGGTTAGGGGGAGTAGTGGAGAGGTTTTTGGTGGCAATTTAGGGAACAAGTTTGGCCAGAACACTATTTAAAATAGTGAAATTTGTTTAGTTTGTAATCTGCCTGCCAAGTGTTTGATGAAATGGCCGCAAGAGAAAAAGTTTTGAATTTTGAGTTCAAAAATTTTGGGTGATCTCCACTAGTGCTAGGTAGTCTCTGGTTGCAAGGGTTTTGAAAATGGAGCTCAAATACATGGTTTTTGAAATAGGAGTGATCTATGCATATGCATTAGATTCAATTTTAAACTGTCATTTAAAATAGTTTACAGAAGGGTTTTACTAGATCAAAAGGTGGGCCTTGGTACCTCATTATGTGTACTAGCAAGGGGTGCAAAGATCAAGAATTGTTTCTGTTAAGAATTGAGTACTAGGAATAGCCAAAGTAGGCATGAGTGTTAAATTTGTCCAAATGACCATTCCTTTATTTTAATTCTTTTTTATTTGATTTCTTTTAGGAAAAGTTTGAGAATGGTGTAGATGATGTTTAAATCACCTAAGAAACATTTTAGAAGCAAAGGATCACACAATCATGGCCATTCAAAACAACTCCTATTTTAAATACACACATAGATGAATGCTTTCATTTTAAATATGGAAAAGTTTTTGTTAATCCTAAATTTGGATGATTTGATCTTTGATAAACTTGGATTGAAGTTTTGGGATGTTACATAGGGCTAGCATCTAAACTACGTGGCTTGTAAATGCTACTAATGTATTGCTCTACAGAAGTAGGTTTTATGGCTAGAGTATCTATTCCTATGTAATTTAGAACTTCATCTTTACTTTAGTGTATGTGTATGTTGACTTCCTTGACTTCATTGAAGGACTTGAGCTGTCGATGATGGTTTCTTGAGCAGAAATTGATGTTAACGTCGTCTTCAATGGCTTAGAACCTAGCAAGGGTTAAGAAGGTACGCTTGAGTACGAGTGTACTCAGCAAGTTCACTAAAAAGGAGTGTTCGATGCCCTATCTCTACAGCCATAGACCATAGGTCGTAGGCAATGCAGGTTTCCGTAAAAATTTCTTTAAAGGTTGCTTTTATTCTAAAAACTATGTCCGACAGCCTTCACAGGTTGACTAGAATCTTCATGGGGTTCCTTTCATGCCGCGTTCGTAGCTCCTTCCCGGAACAGGGAGTAACATGTCACAATTCATACACTCTGCAGAGGTGTGTTACTTTACCCACAAGAGACCTTAAGCTTTGTTGCACTGCCGGGAGTATGTCCCCATTCAAACTTCCATGGTTTGAGGCCTAACCTAAGATCTAAGCCAATCACTTCCCCCTTGGTGTACGCCATGCCCACATCTTGAATTACAGCAATGGTTGGTACAGACCGTCAGATGCTAGAACTATCGTGGGATGTTTAGGGTTCCCACCCATATGCTGCATATCCTCTACGAATTACCAAGAAATGCACGCTACAAGGATAACAACCACGACCTGGCCACTACGGATGCATGCGAGAGGAAGAAGATACAGCTGACTTCTCCATCCAATTCCAAATCTCGTGGTTAACGTGTAACATACGGTGCTAGAATCACTGACGACATTGGTTGTTAAGTCCTAGATGATACATTACTGTACAATGGCGTTTCTGTTGCCAGTTATGATAGATTAACTAATCACCCTGAATCAGTAACCGATACTTCAAGTTACTTATGAAAATAGTTTTTTCGATCTTTTTGAAATGCAGGTGATAACAACAGTTGAGTTACACGCATTTGATAGAAAATAATCAAAGGGCATGAGAAAGTGTGGACTTTCCTTTTGTGATTGCAAGATTATGCACTCACGGTCTTCAAGACAACAGAAGATCCAAATTCTGTAAATAACATCACTGGTCCGGTAAGGACAAATGTTTAAAGAAGCAAGATGAAGTTATGCATAAATAATGTAATGCAGTTTGATAAACGTGAATTCCCGGACTAATCATATTTGATCTAGGGTTCGGAAACTGGGAATGGTTTCTTTAGAATGTATTTCAATTTTATATCAACTTCACACTTGTTTCTTATTAAGGCTTGTGAGAGTCTGTGAAACAATATGTAAGTACAACAAGTCGCATGCAATACTAAAGCACTCAAGTATGGAATGGTACATAGGGATTTTTTTAAGGGTTATTGATTCTTTAGAGTCTTCATAGAAATACTTAAGGATTACTTTTAATATTTCTTGAAAGAATAACTTTTGAGGAAAATATTACTTTACAAAGTAAAAGCATTTAAATTTAAAGGTAACACTTTAAGATTTTCTTATTAATTACAAGTATTAAAGCATAAAACAATTAGTATTTTGAAAAGCTATTCCACTAGCAACTGGAGTCTTTTACCACTTCATGAAGGTGAAACAAAAGTATTATGCCTTTATGGAAGTGGTGTTCTCTTGATTTTATAAGTGAATAGAATCACTTACTTATTATAGAATTAATACTTATTTCTGTAAACATAGGAATGACATCATGTTAAATACTTAAAAACTTTGTTTGGATTTTAAAGTGGATTCCCAAACTTGTAAAAGAATTACCACTCAAAACTTGATGATTTTATAATTGATAAACTATTTTTGGAGAGGAAGATTTACTTAATTCTAAATGGTAGTTTTAGTAAGTACAACTTGAAATGGTTATACCTATGTTAACATTAATGAAACATCAATTGAACTTGTTGTTACATTTTTAGACTTTGAACAAATAATGGTAAAGGCAATAGTAAAGATTTATATATTTTTAATAAATTAAAACAAAAGAAAGGGGTTTTAATAAGATTTATTAGACCTTTATGTTTAATTTTACTTAAATTATGAAAGATAATATTTTTAAGGTGTAGATTTTATTTTGATGATCATTTTGGTATATTATAGGTATTTTTGTGATTTTTAAATAATAAGATATGATTTTTATAAGTTTAATCACTAAATAAATAATAATCATTTAGTTGATGTATCACAAAAATGTACAAAATAAGTTTATAAAGGTATATTTTGTTTTTCTAAGAATTTTCATATGTTATAAATATTTTTATGAATTTTAAATAATAATATATTTATTTAAGATTTATCCCAAATATATTATTTACTAATAATAATTATTATATTATTTAAGTTGGAAAATAAAATATGATATTAGGTTCAGAATATAGAGTTTATTTTTCTATGCATTTTGATATATTATATACATTTTTATAAGATATTCAATTTCCAAGATTTAATCATTTTCTTAAACTCCTGAAATTTATTTATATTTGAATTTATATAATTTATTCATTTTCTAATAGGACTTTAAACAGAGGAATACTTTTTATACCGCACCTAACCCAGCAGCAGTCACTAACTAGTGGGCCTTTGGCCAAGTCATCAGCCCCGTTGGCATGGACTAGTCAAACTCGCTAGCTGGGCGTGGAGTGATGCGAGCGTGACGTCAGACTGACGTCACCTCGCCGGCCACCACCAGATGGTCAACGGTGATGGCGGATGTGAGCGTGCGCGCGACTGTGGAGCAGTGCGTTGGAAAGAGCAGAGCACGGCGAGTCTATCTGTAGTTACGCTACCCCGTATAGGACATCGAAACAATGACACCGACAACGACTGGCGGCGGTGAATGGTGGTGCTCGATACAATGGTGGTACAGCACGCGAGGAAGGGATCTAAGAGGTGCACGAGAATCAGGGGCTTACCCTCGACGTGTTGCTAGTCCCAAATGGAGCTAAGCATGACCGGATCAACAACGGGGTGCACGGCGGCGGTTGTCGGACTTGGAGAAGATGAGGTCGATGTGGCCGATTGAAAGCGTCTTAGCTCGATTCCTTCACCGTGGAGATGAAGCACAACCTGACGAAGCTTGTGGCATCCTCGGCTGACCTTGGGGCTGCTTCTAACGGCACCGATGTGTAGGCCTCTCCGGTTAGGGTTTCGGGTCTGCAGTGAGAGAGAGAGCTCCGGAGAGAGAGAGGAAGATATGAGGATGAGGACGGGCATAGGCTCCGCGATGGCGTTCTTATCCCCCCAGAAGACGGCGTCATTCTTATGTGCGTCAGGATGACGACGACGGCAATTTTTTAGAAAACCCGCTACAGTTTCTAGGAATTAACCCATAGTCCATCTTCTGTCCCACCTATCGGTGAGAACGAGAGGGGACTTGGGATGCTGTTGCTGGGCCTTGACGAAGTGTGCGGTTGATTGTTGCTGCTGCTCGTGTGCGATGGGTTAAAGAATGGGCCATGGGCTAGAACGGCTGCGGCCTGGTTTTGTTGGCACTTTTTTTCTTTGTTCTATTTCTATTTTCTATTTTACCATTTCCTTTCCAATTTGATTTCTACAAGAGTTTTAAAATGTCCAGAAATTTTGTAAGTCATGGATATATGGTAGAAGTCAATTATAACCAATTCCTCTATATTCCTTGTTGTGTATACACAACGTGTTATTATATGAAGGTTTTTTTATTTAGTAAAGTAAATATAGATTAGGGATTTAGGATTTTCTTTTTATGCAAAAATTCTCTTAAAGATGACTTTACCTTTACTTTGACAACTATAATTTCAAAGTCTTACTAAGCTGATTTATAGTCACGGAATCTTTTTATGAATAGGTAATCACATAGAAATTTATAATGGATTATTGTTGTGGTTGATAATATAGTGATTTACATTTAAGGTTCTTTAAAGTTTGGAATTCCTTTTATTCCAATTCCATTACAATTTCTTCATAACCAATCTACTCTTTTTCAAAGTAGGGATGGATCAATTTCTTAACTAGTTATTCACTACCTAGTAAAGTATGATTGATTTCGTGATAGAGATTTATTACATGATCTTGAATAGCAATCTTCGTTCATGTGATGCATGTGATCTAAATTCTAAGAAACATTCATGTTAGGGTTTCTAATACCATTCTTCTATGACTTTAGATCATACCCTACCCACTTCTGTATTTGTGAATGTTGCTAGGTATCAAGGTGTAAGGCTTATCTCTAACTTGATGATCATGGTTAATATCTCAACTTAGAATGGGATACTGAGATTACTTCCTAATGTGATCCTGATAGTTCTATTATTCTAGGTTTTTGTTAGGGTTTAAGATAATAAATCAAACAAGGCTTTCATCCATAATCACTCATCTAGTTCTCTAATTATCTCTCGGAAGCTTCATTTATCCAATGGTTACCTAGGAATAGGAAATGGTTCCACTGTCAAATTGATTCTAGGGCTTTGGGCAAAGAGGTAGACATGGGTCTTGTCCTGGATTGATATGATCTTGATTAAGGCTTCTAAAGAATTCCTATCCTCACACTTCACTAAGCTTGAATCATAGTTAAGGAATTCCTTTCCTAAATATACTCTATTTCTCTCTCTTATCTTATTCACAAAGATCACATCTTCCTGAATAACACAATCATCAGACTCCACCATATCCATCATCATATGATGACATGGTCATGCCATTTCAGCAATAATCATTCTCCATTATTAATCTAGTATGAAACTTCCATTTCTTAACTACCTCTAATGAATCCATCAATGTAGCTACTTCTAACTCCGTCCATTAACTCCTTTAAATCCATCTTGCAACTACTCCCAAGGCTTGCAAGATTATAGTTCTCTCTATATCACGTGTGATATCAATCATCCGGGATGGGCATGGTACTACTCTGATAATACAAGTTTGTTCTTGTATTGGCTTGGTTAAACTACTATTCCTCCAACTACTCCATATACTCATGTTATATACTTCCTCATACTCTAGCTTGACTTATCATGATCAAGATAGATGATTTAGTTTACTAGGGCTTGCCTAATTTAGTATACTCACAACCCTACTTCAACACCTAAGCACCTATCCTTAATTGACTTGAGAATAATGATCACCAACCCTTGATCATGCTTAGTTTAAGCTTCTAATTGTCTAATCAAGATCCATTAACACTAAGCAGTAGACTTGCACTAGTCTCACTATAGGCTTATCTTTTAAGGAAACTTACTTTAAGTTTATACCTACTTGGCTTAACAAGATTACTATTGGATACTCTAATACTAGTAGCTTTCTCATAGCTTCTCAATTACTAGCTTATCTCTTGGTTTTAGGTACTTCTTCTAGTTAACTCAGGAGCGAGTTATCTCCTCCAACATCAAATGGTTTGATCACCACTAAGGATCTCATTTCATTGATGATGGCACACTTCACCATAGCTAGTTCCTTCTTCTTACCTATTCACTTTGTTCTTTGGATGGTTAATATAATAGGTCAAAGTTAAGAGTCAATAAGTGCTAGGTCAAGAATTGATCACTCAATATTGAAAATCAATAGACACTAGGACTTATCTATCTAGGAATGTCATATGTTAATATGACAACAAAGGTATATAACAAGTGGTCTTGGCTTGACTTCCTTCCTACTCTATTAGTAATAAGAGTTAATGTTTAAGAACCACCATGATACCCATAGTAGGAATAACTATGGCAAGCAAGTGTATCGAGATTTAGTTATAGAGTTTCTTTACTTAAGTTATATACTTAACTTGGTATTCAGGGTTTGTGGTAGATAATACCTTGATATCATCTTTAGAATATTAAGTATTCCTCCTTGAGTTATTGTATGGAATACCATGTCATGATATCTAGAAGATCTAATACTCCTTATTAAGTAGTGTGTGGTGACTTAGTTTTATTACATTTGATCTACCCTTAGATCAAATTATATTACCCAAAGATAAGGTTTTAGCAAAGGTCATATTGAAACTTATCACAGTCAACTTGATGATCTACTTCAGTTCCACCAAGTTAAGAGAAGCTTCAATCACTTTCACAAGTTTTATTTAAAAGCGGGAAAATTATCCAAATTTTCTATGCATGAATGCAATGCACACACCTCATCTCAGCTTATTTCTAAGCTCTAATGCTGGGATGTTACACACTCTCCCCCCTAAAATAAACTTTGTCCCCGAAGTTTGTACTCTCTTACGTTTCGGAATAAGGTGTTGACTTGTATTGATCACGACCTTTCCAAACTCCATTGTGATCACAAATGGGGATAATTGTGGTATCCCGTATCCAAATCTTTTTCCTTGAATTTTCTTCATCTTGACAATATCCACTATCGCTTCTAATTTATCCTATGGTTTCTTTTGCTATAATCTCTTGGATTATGTCCTTACAGTCCTATTTAAGATTGGTTTTGGACACATTTCATCCATTCCGATCAGGCTTTCCTACTACTTAACACTAGACTATTATAGTAGGCTCTCCTCCTTCTTAAGGACTATTTACCAGTTGTTTCCCCTATATAACTAGTCCACTAGGGTTAAGCAGTTATGTCTACTTCGATCATTCATCTAGACATACTCTCGGAAATACATTATACACTACAAGAAAAGTTTCCTTACGCAACGAATTGGCCTGACGGTCGTCGTAGAAGGCGTGTCTTCCGCGACAAAATTCTCGGCTCGGCCGTGGCCGATGGAAACCTTTTTTTCGTTTTCGCGGCCCTCTACTATGACGGATCTGCTAAAAACATGGAGGAAGCTCGCTGGCGCGTGGGAGAAGCAAGATTTTTGTTTCCTCGGGTGATGTTGACTCGTCGAAATCTTTTGAGGCGTGTGGGTCCTGGACGTCGGTGTCTCTAACAAACCATACTTTTCAGTCATGCCTCCCTGATTTGAACTCGATAACATTGCTCGAGGCGTCTGCCGTTTAGTCAGGCTACTAGGTCCCACATGTCAGCCTCTCATTAGAAGGATCGTGTGTATGATGGAATTTTTTTCCTTCACTCGCGCTACCCTGTTTCGAAGTTGATAGCGCTGCTCGATGCATCTACCGTTTAATCAGCCTCCTGCAACCCACATGTCATCCTCTCATTAGAAGAAACGTGTGTATGATGGAATTTTTTCCTTTGTTGGCGCTACCCTGTTCCGAGTTAATAGCGCTTCTCGACGCATCTACCATTTAACCAACCTCCTGAGCCCACATGCTATCCTCTCATTAGAAGAAACGTGTGTATGATGGATTTTTTTCCTTCGCCCGTGCTACCCTATTCTAAACTTGGTAGCGTTGTTCGATGCATCTACCGTTTAATCACGATGCTCGGCCCCACATGTCCTCATCTCATTAGAAGAAACGTGTGTATGATGGATTTTTTACCCTCTGTCACGCCTTCGTGTTCCGAACTTGATAGTATTGCTCGCTGCATTAGTCGTTTAATCAAACTCCTGGACCCCACATATCATCCTCTCATTAGAAGAAACGTGTATATGATAGATTTTTTTCCTCGGTCGCGCCTCCGTGTTCTGAACTTGATAGCGTTGCTCGCTGCATCAGCCGTGCTGGTGGGTTCCTTATGTCAGTCTCACATTAGAAGAATCATGGGTATGACAGACTTTTTTTCTACTCTAGCGCCACCCTGTGCCTAACTAGATAACGTTGCTTGATGAATCTGCCGTTTGTTCACGCAGCTGGGTCCCACATAACAGCCTCTCAATAGAAGGATTGGTTGTATGATTGACTTTTTTCTCTGCTCGCGCTCCGTGTTTCGAACTTGATAACGTTGCTTGCTGCATCAGCCATTTTTTCAGGCTACTGGGTCCCCCATGTCAGCCTCTCATTAGTACAAACATGTGCATGATGGATTTTTTTCTCGCTCGCGCCTCCCTGTTTCGAACTTGGCAACGTTGCTCGATACAGCACATGTATAAGGCCATGCTGGTGGGACCCACATGTCGGTCTATCTTTAAATGAAATGTGTGTAGGTATGATAGACCTTTTTCGGCCGCGTCTGCTATTTTGGACTTCCAATAGATTTAAATTGTGTGTGTCACCACTACGCCAAAGATATTTATAGAAAATATATTATTAAACATTCCTTAGTACCATCAAGTTATGTTTTAATGTTTTTAAAAAGATGTCATGTGTCCGTGTTTATATTTATAAAAATAAAATGGCAGCCTCCTAGCATTTCAATTTATAAAATGCCACATATATAAGAGGTGGAGGCGGAGTTTTTTTTAAGAGATGGAGCAATGCTCAAAAGGCCGAATTAGAAATAGTTTGGGCTATTCTACTGGTCCATCTACATGTGCTATAATCCATGGGCTCCTTTCTTAAATTTTACTAGGCTGTACTAAGCAGTCCCTTGACCCTAACAAGGCCGAATTAAAATGGTCTTGCCTATGCTCCATGGGATCCTTTCTCAAATTTCACTAGCCTGTGCTCATCAGTTCCCTAACCCTGCGCTAAAAAAATAGTTCCCTGACATCGAAAAGGCGTGTGTGTGTATGTTAGACTGTTTTTCCGGGTCAAACTTGATAAAGTTGCTGGGTCCTCCATGTTAGCCTCTCACCATGCTAGACTTTTTTCTTGCTCGCGCCTCCCTATTTTGAACTTGGCAATGTTGCTCGATGCAGCATCTCTATAAGGCCGCGCTACTGGGTCCCATGTGTCAGCCTCTCTGTAAATGAAACATGTGCATGATGAACTTTTTTTCAGCCTCGTCCGCTGTTTTGACATCAGTCTGTTGCTAGGTCTAAATATACATTGTACAAAGTAAAGGACAAAATATACACACATACTATATAGATGTCGATCAAATTATTTTATTTTTTTTGAAAATTATCTATTATAATTTTATATAGTGATGTTACGTCATATGTCTATTATCTGGTTCTCACATGCAGGGTACGTGGAACTTACTAGTAATGCAGTAGTTTCAATAAAAAACATAGGTAGGCGGAACTTTTTCTGGGGGGGCTGGGCAAGGGGATAACCATAAAGGCCGAATTAAAAAGATTCTGGGATAACTGGGAGCGGATGCCCTATTCTTCAAGGGCTCACTCCAAAACTGAATGTGTTATGGTCGGCAGCCACAAGACAATAAAAAGGACGAATTGAAAGTTTTGGGCTATGATTGGGCCTGATAGGCTAATTTCATTAGCTCGGTAATAAAAATTCTAGACCTCAACAAGGAAGAAAAAACGAGGGAGAAAATTTTGGCCAATATTTTCGCGTGAAAATTGTTGATATCCAGGACACATACCCCGCGCATGCCAAAACTTTCCCACTCGCGCCTTCCAACTCGCGCCTTCACTCCAGCAGCCAGCTACTGTCTCTCTGCGCCATTCTTATCGAGACGCGCATGCGGTCAAAACCACAAGCCGCGCACCAAAACATTCACACTCCGTCTATCAGCCGGGGCGGCCTGACACCATTGTTGGCGGCACCATTCTTTTCAAGACGCACACAGGCCGGTGGTTAGCTAGTCGATCCCCACGGTATGCTTATAATATCCTTAGTTCGCTCAATCATTCCCTAGAAGTAGTTTCGTACTCGATCTGCTCGTTTTACATTGTTCTGCACTTGATCTATTTGTTCGAATTGGTTGTCATTTTGTGCTCGGTCGATCTGTTCTCTCAAATATGTAACATAGTTCTACACTCAATTTCTAAAATAAGCTAAAATTACATAGCATTTATAGTTCTATATTCAATCAGGTTGCTCAAATATCTTGGCTTAATTAGATCTATAATCAACCTGTTCGGTGAAATATCTTGAAAGCTTCTGACCATCTCTATCCTCAACACATGGACAGATATTGGATACTGAATGGAAAAAAGCAACACCTTCATATTGGGAAGGTGTTAATGAATTCATGAAGTTTGTTAGACAGCATAACCGCGACTCGGATGTGTTTTGCCCATGCTGACAATGCCTTAATTATAAAAAGTTGAGTCAGAGCAGAGTCACAGACCATACTTTCGTTAATGGGATGCAACGCACATATATTAGGTGGACTAAACATGGTGAACCATATGATCAGCCTGTTCTTGATCCTCTAGCTGATGCTGATCCGCCTGAAGCTCATCAGATCGAGGATGAGGACCTTTCTGGTTTGTTAAGGGACCTATACCCCACTTCAAGCGAAAAAGGTGATCCTTCTCTTAAAAGATCACTTTTCTCTAACCTGTAAAAGATGCCAAGTGTTCAGTGGACCATGATTCTGGTATCTCAAGATTCGAACTGGTAATGAAATTACTAAAGCAGAAGTCATTCAACAAGATTACCAACAAAGCTTTCGATTCAGTGATTAAGGTGTACAGCGAGTTAATCCCTCGGGAAGGACTGCCAAATTCCTTTTATGAGATGAAACAGTACATCAAGGTACTTGGACTATCATATGAGAAGATCCATTTTTGTCCAAATAACTGTGTACTATTCTGGGAGGATTATGAAAACCTCGATGAATGCCCAGTATGTAACAAATCAAGATGGAAAAATGGTGATAAAAAGAAGAATGATCCTTGTAAGGTTCTGAGATATTTTTCAATTACAGATAGATTGAAGAGTTTGTTTCAGTCAGAACAAACATCTAAGGAAACAAGATGGCACAAAGAGATTCTCAAGCCAGAAAATTACTTACTCAGACATCCAGCTGATGGCGATGAATGGAAGAACTTTGACAAGGCCCATCCAGGATTTGCAGCGGATCCAAGGAACCTGAGACTTGGCCTAGCTATAGATGGATTTAACCCATTTGGCAACATGAGTAACTCGTACAACATGTGGCCAATACTTGTTACAATTTACAACCTGCCTCCCTAGGCATGCACTGATCAGTCGAACTGCTTGCTGGCTTTACTCATCCCAGGTCCCAAATCACCTGGGAAGGATTTTGATCTGTTCATGCAGCCTCTTATACAAGACTTGCAGGAACTATGGAAGAGTGTCATGACTCCTGATATCCTTGCCAGCAACCATGAAGATGCCAAGTTCCCTATGCGTGCTGCTGTGTTATTCTGCACCCATGATTTTCCAGCTCTTGGCACTATGTCAGGCAGAGTGATAGCAGGTTATAATGCATGTGTTCGTTGTGAGACAAAACAGGTCACAGTGAGGCTACAAAATAAGACTGGTTTCCTTGGCCACCGGGTTTTTCTTCCTCAAGGCCACAAATTCTGAAAAAACTTGAAAAAATTGCAGTTCGATGGAAAGCAGACTGAATATGGCACTGCAGCACAAAAGTTCACTACAGCTGAGTTGCATGCACATTTACAAAAGGTCGGAAATGTCAAACCAAGAAAATAACCAGTTGCCAGACGAGGTAAAAGAAAGAATACAGAAGATGCATCGACAGTAGGAGCAGCATCCAAAAGGTAGAGAGCGAAAGAAGTAGCAGCTGATTCTCAAGGGAAGGAAAAGGAACCGGGAATATTTTATAAGCGCAAATCCACTCTATGGGACTTGCCGTATTGGGCTAGTAAGACACTTCGAAATAATATTGATGTATGCACATGGAGAAAAATATATGTGACAGCATTATAGGCACATTACTCAACATTCCATCGAAGAAAAAAGATAGCTATAATGCTAGGCTTGACTACAAAAAACTCAACGTTAACAACAACTTGAAGCTGCATCCTGAAGATACAGTTGATAAGGGCGGTGAAAACATTACAAATTTCGAGGTGCAGAATTTACCTTGTCGATGAATAGAAGGGTACTATTTTGTGACTTCCTCTGAGGTGTGAAGTTCCCATCTGTATTTTCTTCCAACATTGAAAATTGTATCAATGCAGAGGGGAACAAGCTCCAAGGGTTGAAGACTCACGATTGCCACATCCTACTACAAAGGCTTTTAGGTCTTGGCGTTAAAGGTTTAGTGAACAAGGATTTGTATAATGTGCTTGCAGAGTTGAGAAAGTTCTTTAGGGAAATCTGTAGCAAAACTCTGGACTGAAGAGTTGTAGCGCATCTTCAGACGGACATAGCAGAAATCCTGTGTAAGCTTGAGCTGATATATCCACCAGCCTTCTTTGATGTGATGGTGCATTTGGCTATTCATCTGACTGAAGATGCACTTTATAGAGGTCCCGTACAGTACGGATGGATGTACCCTATAGAACGTCGACTTTGCACTTTCAAGGGTACTATCAGGAACAAGGCTAGAGCAGAGGCTTGCGGCATACATTGCTACTGAAGCATTTGCATTTTGCTCAAGATACATTCCTGATCGTAAAATGAGATCCAATATGGGTGGCAAAATTGAAGAAGTTGAAAAATCTGTTTTTAACCATAGTGGTTGCCTAGTAGGAAAGAAGGAACATAGAACATTAATGCAGCACGAATATGACCAACTTACTTGGTATGTGCTAAATAATGCTGATGAGGCTAAAACCTTTGTTGTGTAAGCACTATTCATACATATCCTCACATATATGAAATGAAACTTGTAGCAAGATATGTTTAGATGTCTTACTTGAGTATCATTTTTTGTAAGTTATTTAAAGCAACCAAAGGAAAAGATTATGATGCACCAGTATGTGGGGGTGGGTTTCAGGAATGGTTTAGGAATCATATAAGATGGTCAATTGAACTTTGAATTGCATATGAATTGTGCACATGAGATGACCTCTTGATTATTTTGTATAACCGCAGATCACGAAGCTGCGTGAAGAGAATCCGAGCGATGTTAGTGATGGTCTCTATGCCGTATCACGTGGTCCGGCAAAGAGGGTGCAGACAGCTTCACCTTGCAAGGACGATGGTATCCACTACAACACTTATGAGCGTGAGAAACATCTAAAGACACAAAACAGTGGCATCACGACCAGTGGAGAGCACTTGACAGCTAAACTGAAGAAGTCAGATGACTATGATCATTATGGTCACATAAAAGAGGTTATTGAGTTGAATTATAACGACAAGACTGGTGGTCGATCTGTGGTTCTATTCAAGTGTTATTGGTATGACCAAGATCCAAAAAAGAAAAGAGGCCCCAGAAATGATGGGAATTTCATATCGATCAATACTACTGCCGAGAGGTACAAGGAGGAACCTTATATTTTGGTAACTCAAGCTTCCAAGGTAATTTTCTTGGATGATAGAGATAATAAGGACTAGCAATATGTGCAAAAGTTTGAGGCAAGGAGCACCTATGATGTGAATGAGTATGACGAACTAGTCACCACACATGTTGCCCACCAAGATGATCCTAGTGGTTGTATGGTCACTCAACTGGCTGACGTCGATAAAAATTTGATTGCCAGAGGCGGCTCTGCGCATGATGGACAAGTAGATTTCACTGTCGAGGTTAGTGTAGTCGACAAAGACAGGAATAAACTGGTTCTACCTAATGAATCTTAGGACATGTATGATGAATGGCAAGGGGAAGAAGATCCAACCTAGTGGGAATATGTGGATCTAGAACGCGGTGGTGCCGAAAGCGATGATGGTGACGATAATTAGACTATTGTTTCATATTATGCAGTGATATGATGAACAGTGATTCGTATTGGTTTTCTCTTTGTAAAATGTATGAGACATGATGACAAATTCCTGTTGGATTGTAATCCTAGACTAATTGTTTTCCCTGTCTAAATTGGATTAAGCTTAATTCAACAAGTGCAAACATATATAGAACAGGTTCACTTGGCGTGCAGCAGAAACATTGGTTCAGTACATTAATTAATTATCAACCACAGGACCAGTTTCATACAGAAGGGGGCATATGCACCTCGTGTCAGTTGAGATGGGCGAGCACATTGTCTCGGTAGATAGGGCAGCTGGCGTTGGTTTCGAACCAAGTGAAGATGCACTTGTGGTGGTACGGATGGTTGCATCCCCGGAGATGCACCGTTGTGCGCTTCGACAACCTCTGCATGCATATGTTGCAGTGGCTATCCTCTTGCTCAACCAGGTACCAACTTTCTTGAAGCATCGGCAAGTTGATGATGAGCTGGAGATTCAGGCTGATGGTTAGGTCGAAGTGGAACCCGTCGACCCACATACACGCCTCAGGCCAGAGCCGGTGCAGAATGTCGTACGGCATGATGATGTCCCACTCATACGCCATGAGTTGCAGGTTCTTCAGCAGCGATACATGGCCAAGAACCTTGCACATAGTTCCCACGACCTTGCATGCTGTTCGCAGCTTGCTGGGAGGCAGGCTGAGATTCAACACTTCCTCTTCGCAGGGTGTGGTCACGACATCGTCCCCCTCCAGAGGGGCTGGGATGGAGCCAGGCATCCTTTTGAGCTCGTACGTCCTCGAGAAGAAGATCTTCGGTGTCATTGTGTATGGCATCGCCGTGTTAACTAACTGTGGCTCGAAGACGGAGAAGTCGGTTGTGGTTGCGGAGACGCGGCAGTCACGAAAGACATGGGGTCTAGACTCGATGATGCGCTCCTGTGAGGAGCGCTCCTGTTCTGGCGGTGCAGCCTTTTGGCGATTTTTGGGGGGGGGGAGGGGGACGGGAGGGGCAGGGGCTAGTCCATGGTGCTGGCCTGGATGAGGGGGAAGAGGCCAGGGGAAATTGGTGAGGGCCTGTTTGATTTGTAGGATAGGAAAATTGTAGGAATAGGAAAAATGTAGGATTTCATTGTCATATTCACTCCAATCCTATAGGAATTCATATGCACCAAAGTGTGTTTGATTCCACCATAGTAGGAATCTAAAAAGAGGTATGGGTGAATGTTTGATTTCCTACAAAAACTAGTACTGTACAAAGGAATCCTTAGGAAAAAATCTTATGGGAATCAATCCTACAAATCAAACAATCGTCATAGGAAAATTTCCTATAGGATTTAATCCTACAAAATTCCTAGGCAAATCCTTGGAATCAAATGTACCATGATAGTGGACTACTGGAACAAAAGGCGGGGCCGTGCTACCTCGTCACTCCCCAACGTCATCCCTGGCTCGTCCTCTCTTCATGGTTCTATTTAGGTTCGTCATAGTGCTAGTGGGAGTAATTTGGGTAATACATAGTCCTACGTGTATTGCCAACTAAGCATTTACATGACATGGCATGCAATTAAATGATGAGAGAGAGCCTTTGGGTAACTAGCTATGTTACCATAAGGGCATATCCAATGTGAAAATAATGTCGGATATAAGACACCTATGGTCGACCTTAGTGGAATTTAAACATTGTAGCACTCGGTCTTAAGCTAAGAAACCTTGCGGTCGACCATACCAGTATGACCCGACCATAATAACTAGAAAATCATTGTTTCTCTCTCCTCACTACACAGTGCGCTTGCGGGAGCATTTCAAGACAAAATGAGTCTACATTGCAATAAATGAGAATTTGCATGATACCACACCTATGTTACTTTCCACTATGGAGGTAGTAACTTATTTAATTTTATTTTGTGAAAATGGAGGTAGTAACTTAGACTAGGAACGTATGCATGTTAAGTTACTCCCCACCATGACCAGCATAATATACTAGTAACTTGCATATGTTATTGTCTTCATACTGGGTGATAACATGTGTGTGGTGTCATGCAAGACGTAATTAATTAGGTTCTAGACTCATATAAATGTGTGATGTTATGGTAATACCTCCCTCTTTTTAATCATTAATTATCATGTCATGTCACCAATACATGCAAGTTACTACTCCCACGTGACGAGAGGGATGGTTGTTGTCTCTATGTTAAATAGAGGAAGGGTTGTTGAGCTGGATAGGGAAGACAAATACTTTAACATATCCTTGGTTTTTTTGTGGCATCGTCTGTGCAGCGTAGGCACCGGTACCGGATGGATGAGAAGAGGTTTGGGCACCGATATTTGCATACGCTGTGGAGGGCCACCCAAGTTCTACGGATTTCCAAGCTTTTTAGCTAAAAGAGAGCAACTATGTAGATGCATAGACTGGTGGTAGTTCCCCTTGCTATCGGTAAAAGAGAGAAACTATGTGGATGCGATGATGATTCAATTTTTACATAACATAACTAGTATAGGTAGAACACAACCACAGCAAAAACTAAACCATACTCTAGACAGAATCATCACACATATAGACACCTGAATATCATACGGTTCTTTTTTCCTAGAACCTATGTTGCCCTCTGCCCATGCGGGCATGCCGTCTGGTGTTCGATGAACTCGAGGAAGCTGCCAGCCCGTTTACAACCTTTGTTGCTGCACTTGAGCTTCATTCTCGAGGACATCTGATCCACGGTAGTGGTTGGTTCGAAGACGCCTCCATATTCACACCCCGGGCACTGGCCATCGGAAAATTTTCCAACACATTGTGCACATGCAATGTGCGTCGCGGCCTTGCCAAAGCACTGCTCATGCAAGGAAAAGAGATTTAGCCCAAAAACAAGAGTTGTATCGAACCAGTGTGGAAAACATCATGAAGAAAGAAGTAGTAATAACCATGTAAGCGGGACGATGAACAATTTGAGAACACAGCCTGCAGCAGAAGACCTGCCTCATTGCACTCATGTCAATCATAGCTTTAAACCACTCGTCTGCCATAGAGCCGTCTTCTTCACCTGCGGCGGATCTGAGAGGGATTTTGAGATTGAGCAAGCGAGAAGAGGGAGGAGCGCAGATCTGAGAGGGTTGATGAGAGCGAGCGAGAGAGACTGGTACAATAGTTAAATACTAGGAGTACTAGACTTCTCATCTCACTCTAGGCAGTATCGTCCGTCCATCCAAATTCAACGGCCATCAACCGATACCTTATCTCTGTGGCAAGAGACATGCACGGAGAAAACTAGGGAAGCGTTGTGTTCCACGATTAATTATCTCCCTCTGACCCGGTGTACACGTCGCTTTGACGACCTAGGGCTACGTGGAAGACTAAATAATGTACTCCAGTACTACTCCGGGATGGAGGTACTAGTACTACTATTCTACCTCTATTTGGGATGGGAGTATGAGACTAGCCCCAACGGGGGTATTAGGTGGTACGTACTGTATCATGCATTAGGTCTTTCACAATGGGGTGTAGCTTAGCACGTTACCATAGGAGTTATAAATACCTAATAGACAACATCTCCAATGCATTGTATTTTAGAGGTTGTATCTTAATTTAATGTTTTTTCTCTCATGCATGCATTTTATTGGGCAATCAACTCTTTTTGCCTATGATTACGTGCACGGGGTGTATCTTAGCTACTATAATTGACATGCCACAAAGCATTTTTCCTAGTATTTCGCGCTAAGAGAATCCCCCATTATCAAAGACCTTATTACATGTATGGAAAATACTTATGTGTCACGGCAATTAATGATGAAAGAGATTGTGTTGGTATCACTGAAAATAATTATAATTTTGAGCCACGTCCATAAAGTATATGGTGTATAATTGGTTCTTGTACCTTGTGTCATATAGAAATCAACCTACTATAATGATGAAAGAGATTGTGTTGGTATCACTGAAAATTAATTATAATTTTATGCCACGTCCATAAAATATAGGTTGTATAATTGGTTCTTATACCTTGTGTCATGTAGAAATCAACCTACTACTACTAGCTATCTATTACCCGTTATTCTCGAGAGAAATGACGAAGAAGATTCTAGAATTATTGAGAAGTGCATCCTGAGGTTTGTGCATAGCATTGACTGTGCTAAAGACTATCAATGGAATATTCTATATGCTAGCATGGATAGAAGATCGAGCGGTTTGCAATGTTGGGATTTGCTAGGCTTGATCGATTTTTCAAAGTTCAAAGTACTGCATACACAATACAGTGTGGTAGGATTATATAATATAGGTAAAGCTCAAAAAAATATGAATATCCGAGTATCACGTGCCGGAGTACTTCTATATAGTGACTAGTAAGCTGCACATGCCGTGCACGTGAGACTCAGATAATAGACATATGACATATCATGGGTACGATTCAACATGGTGGTTCTAGAACATGGTGGATTTTGCTCTAGGTACTATTCAACACGAATCCAGCTACTCTAAACCATTGGATCTAACAGCCTAACGATAAGGATTGCTGCTATGGATCATTCATATTCAAAACTGCTCCATTATAGTGGTAAAGAGAATACAGCCTATTGTGCTATAAAATTTTTGGGGTGGTGACATGATAGTTCTAGATCATGCATGGTGGAGTTTGATCTAGGTACTATTCAACACGAATCCAACTGCTCTAAACTATTGGATCTAATAGCAAAACGGTCAGGATTGGTGTTATGGATCCGATTCAAAACTGCTCCATTATAGTAGTAGAGATAATATGACATACTGTACGGTCAGGCATGTGCAACGTATTACTACTGTATACTAGAGTACATACTCCAAGAATTTACCAGACTCGTTGCTCTAGCTTCCAGCTTGTAACACCCCAAAAATATTAAGCAAGATTATCAAGTTCTAATCACCCAAATTTAGGGTTAACAAAAACTTTTATTCCAAAAATCTATATGAATGCTTGTGTGATTTGCATTAGTGTAGGATTGATTGAAATTGCCATGTTTGATTGCTACAAATGATAAGAAATGGTTTAAAGGTGAATGCTACATCATCTAGGCCAATTACAAAAAAATCAAAATAAAAAGAAATCAAATATGAATAAAAAGATCAAAGGGTCATTTTGACCAAAGTTAACCACTAGGCCACTTTGAGTGTTCCTAGAAAAGAATTTCTAACAGAAACAATTCCACTTCTTTTCACCCCTTGCTAGACCAAGTAAAAGTGAACCAAGGCCCACTTTACAAACCCACAGAAACTATTTTCAAATATATTTAATGGACATTTCAAAATTGAATCAAGTTCATGTACTAAGATCACCATTTTGCAAAAACCACTCAAATCAATTCACCTTGACTTTTCCAAGCAACCATAGACACTCAAGCATAAGTTTAGATCACTCACCAAATTTCATTCAAAGTTTTCAAACTTAAATTCTTTCAGCCATTTAATCAAACACCTTGTAGACACAATTTAAACCTGGCCTAACTTCACTGTTTTGAGAAGTGATCACTCGACCAAATGGTTCCCTCTTCACTCCCCTATCTCCCCCAGTGTCTAGCCATGCATAGACAACCACCCCCCTCTGTCGTTCCGCTAGTGCAGCGCCGCCCAAAAATGGTCATCACTGGCCGACCAAGAACCGCTTGCTCCAGACAACGTTGCAACCATCCATGATGTCCAGGAGACATGCCACCATCCACCGCCACCCCCTGTCTAGCCCACGACCGCAGCCAAGCCCTGGACCACCCTAGCAGCGCTGCGCCCAATTTCTCTGCACCGTGCGGAGAGCGCGGTAGAGCACCGCACCCGACCGGCTCGCACAGACCGCGCCTCGCTCTCTCCGCACATGCGCACGCTCGCCATGATCACAGCTAGCTCCCAGAAACCCCACATGCTTAGCCAAAGCACCCGTCGCCGTCGAACTGATCGCTCCAGCAGAGCACTACACGCGCCCGACCAACCTCGATCGCCCCGTGCCATGCCTTTAAGACCGTGACGACCGCTAGGGAACACTGCACCACCCCCTACCCTTAGCCATGCAGCTAGCCGCCTGTATCATTGTCACCGACAAGCCCGAGCCCATGCCGCAATGTCCCTTCGCCGGTGTATAAATAGAGGACCCCTACGCCTCCATTCTCCACACCACCACACTCCCCACTCCTCACTGAGCCTCCCACACTTTCCCCGGAGCAAGGCGAGCACCGCTTCACCGGAATTTGGCCGGAGCCCGCCGCTGTAGAAGGAAAAGAGCGCCGTCGATTGGACCCACCCCGGGAGCTGTCGTGACCATCGTTCGAACCACCATCGTCGACCACGTCGTTTTCCCCTATCGCTGACCCTAGCTGGAGCCCAGGTGAGCCTCACATGACCCCCACTGCCGCGTTAGGGTTTAGACCTGGCTGGAGATGTTCATCGTTGACGATGAACCTCCGTCATTGGATCGTCTTCTAATCATATGGCCTAGATTCCATGATACCGTTTCGGTTAGACTAAGTCGCTGACTAGTGGGACACCCCTGTTAGCAGCCCGCTGCGCCACGCTGTGTAGATTGGGCCGGCCCAGTTAGTTTCCCGCGCAGGCCTATAAATTCTAATAAGTATTTTCCAATTTAGTTAAAACCATATTCTGTCAGTAGATTGAAAAATCAATTCAAAGAGATTCACTGAACCAAATTGCATGATTCCAATTTTGTTAGAAAGATATTTAAATTATCTATCCAAGCCCATTGGATTTAAATAAATTGGAGCAAGAGATCACCTATACCAAAAATAACAAGACATATACTTTTCACATTCAAACAATTTTTAAAAATCAACCATAAATGCTTTTGAGTTGATTCCAACTCTCAAAAATCACATTTGATAAGATCTATCTGAATATGTAAAAATATTTAGGTTTGCATGCAGTGACATTGGACTAGTACCAAAAGAATGCTATTTAGGCATTTCTAGTCACTTTAATTCTATTAAATGATAATATTAAACTTTATAAAATATGACCAACACTTTAAATCACATTCCGAAGTATTAGAGTATGTGGTGGTGACATATATCAACATGATCCCATATTTTAATTAGAGAGTATTAAATCTTAATTATTTTCAATGAGTAGAAATTACTTTTCTAAAATAAGATAAATAAGATAAAGTCTTTAATTCATGTGATGATTGTGATGATGCTAGATCATCAAGTGTGAGCCTTAGTGTGCTAAATAGAATTAGTTAAGTATTGTTTGGTGATTGTGTACCCCGTATTCATTTATAGACGATAGTACCGACCCAGGATACGAGGAGGAGGAGTACTACTACTAAGAAGAAGAAGAAGAAGAAGAAGAAGAAGAAGAAAACTTCAACCACTTCACTACTCAAGGCAAGCTAACACTTGCAAGTCTCATACCTATGCAAGTCATCCTTGCAAGATAACCTATGCAAGATGCATTAGGCATGCTTGGTTATGAAACTTTGATTATACCAATCCCAAGTTTTACTTGCAAGCTTCATTCTTTTACTTTAACAAAGTTCTTTACTTTTAGTTAGTGCTTTGTGAGTTTTGGAAAAACTAGTATAGATACCATAAAGAGTATAAAACTAGACCTATACTTAGATGTCATTCCAAGGCATGAGATTGGAGATTAGCACCCCTCATTAGTGAATACCCTCAACTTTAGTGGCTAGTGCTAAGCATAAAAGTTGATCACTTTAGATGGGAATACTTGGTGAAAATGATTATGAAAACCTTGGAATGAGGTTTCATTCTATTAAAATGTTTTGACATGTGTTGAGAAACACAAAAGGATTTGATGATGCAAATGTTGAGGCATGAGCCTTAGCCCTTTATAAAAACTGATGGTTGGGTTCGAATGCGATACCATTCCAATTTTACCATACAACCACAATACCCGAATTGGGTAGGCCTTAGCTAGAAGTTTATATGCCTTAGTATGGGTTCCCTCGTGGAAGAGGTTGAGCTGGGGCTACCTCGTGAGTGTGAATGTCCACCTATGCAGTGCCCAGGATGGCAGATGGCCAAGGCTGGGAGGCCAAGCTCATAGGGGAGGTGCCTATACTAGAGTGTGTAATTGAAAGGTTATGATTGATTATCCGCATACTAAGTATGATGATTCAGGGTTATCCTTGATGGATGTATCGAATTTTGTGGTGAAAGTGTACCACCTCTGCAGAGTGTCAAACTATTCGAATAGCCGCGTCCGCGGTCATGGACAGTTGGAGTGGCCATACTGTTTCGTCGTCAGATGTTTTCAAATGACTTGTGAATGGAACTATGACTTTGACTTGACCACAACAAGGTTGTGGATATGTAAACTAGGTTCCCACTTAAGTGATTTAGAACATTAACTTAGTTTTCTTTACTTCTAAACTCAATTTTAGATAAATCTGGCTTTTTGCAAATAAACCTAGAGCTTAAGATTCCTACTAGAGCTACCTTACTTGTTAGTGATAGTTTGCGAGTACTTAAAGAGTACTCATGGCTTTGTCCTTGGCTATTCCCGTGGCCAGAGTATGAGGAGGACTACTAGGATGATGGACAGCAGGAGGTCTATGACAACTAGGATCATCTCCCATCGTCAGCATTGCTTGTGACCCTGAAGATGGAGCCCCTACTACGTTTATTTTCTGCTGCTTGATTTGTATTAAGACTGGATCATGAGATCCTTTATCTGTAAGACATTATTATGGTTTGTAATGGATGATGTACTGTGATATCAATCTGTTATGTCTCGCAAAAATGGTAATCCTGGGATTGCGAGGTATGGCATTACATGCATCTGGGATTAAAAATCCAGGTGTTGACATAGCTGCTCGCCACCTATGTTTCAAGAGTGTATAGTACTACTACTCCTACTATCTGATTAGACTACGGCTAGCTGAAAGTACGGCATCTACAAGTACCGATATGACATTTCTCTTGTGAGTTAATGCCCCGGACAACCACCAACTGCGAAAAAACTCACGTGCCGCCAAGCGGTCGCTCTACATACTCCTTGGAGCATCTAAAAAAAAGTACTCCTTGGAGAAATGCTGGGTCAAAACTGAGTAGCACTGCTAGTAGTACTACTAGTACTATACTTTCTCCTTCATTATACTCTCTAGAGAAATTTCTTTCTTCCACCAAAGGCATGTTACCCTCACAAATACTTGAAGGAATCCCGGTGGATTGGCTGCTTCGTCCTCGGAGGTCCACTTTGGCTCGAGGCCAGGCCCCGAAATAGTTCATCTGGCAGGAACATGCCGCCGTTAGAGCTGCCTCTATAGAGCGCCTGGTCGCCCGCAGTAAACGTGTGTTGGCCCTACCGGCCGACGATGCAATTTTGGGCCCCTTCGAGGCTACCGATCCTGCACTGGCCGCGTCATGGAGGCGTCAACACGGCAGGCAAACAAAAGTGGACCTCTACAACAAAGTGTTGGTCCTGGTGGGCCTTCCTTTCGACTGTGATGGAGCTGCGTCCGGGTAGGCGCTCTGGCTGGACATCAACCGTGCGCAAGTTAAGCCTGTGCAAGACAGCGGCCAATCCTTCCACCGGGAACCTACAGCCAGCGATAATGCGACCGGGGCAGAAAACTCGGGTGGGAACCAGGTTGCCGTGGCCGTGGTCGAGGCCGTCTGGGTCCCCTCGAGCCTATCGATCCTATGCTGGCCCTTGCTTAGGATCATGACATGCTCGAGTTTGAGCTTGCGCGCGACGAACCTGCGGCAAGCGAGCATGTGACCGGGGCAGACAACTCGGGTGGGCTCCAGGTCACCGTGGCCATGGCAGACGACGCCATCATGGGTCCCCTCGAGCCTATCGATCCTATGCTGGCCCTTGATCACCATCAGGACATGCTCAAGTTCGAGCTCGAGCGCGAGGAACCTGCGGCCGACGAAGGTGCGGTTGGGGGAATCAACTCAGTAGGGGGGCAGTGTGCTCCTCTACTCGTTTCCGAGCAATCTCGTCCCTTCGACCATGATCAACATGCAGGTGCACGCTGTGTTTCGTGTGTGAAGAAAACAGTAGTCTCAAGAGTATGGCTCAGCTGCTCAGTTGAAATTGAGCCGGACCCGACTGCCTTTCCAACCTAATTTTAGGGGCCTTTGTGCCAATTGTATGGACTTGGATGTAATTTTCTATTTTTTGATGTAACCTTTTAATTCCACCGAACATGTTGATTGAAGCATGATGCTTTCGGGTGAAATTAGCTACTCCCTCCGACCCAAAATAGTTGACTTAGATTTGTCTAGATTCATGTATCTAGACTTGTTTTAGTGTTAGATACATCCGAATCTAGATAAAACTAAGTCAACTAATTTGGGTCGGGGGGAGTATAAAATTAAGCTTGAAAAATATAACATGTAATTTATCCAACAAATTCATGTAGTGCTAGTAGTAAACTAGTAAGTTGCACGTGCCATGCATGTGAGACTCAGATAATAGACGTCTGACATATCATCACTATATAAAATTATAATAGGTAAAGCAGAAAAAATATAAATTTGATCAACATTTATAATATATGGGTGTATATTTGGTTCTCGTACTTTGTATGTCATCTAGAGTGAACGATTATTAGCTAATCTAAAACTTCAAAATTTGGTAACATGGTCTGGAGAAACGAGGGAGAAGATTCTAGAATGATGGAAAAGTGTTTTGAGGTTCCCATGTTTCCGGACATAGCGAACCTCCCATGTTTTACTTGTGATTCCTAGGTTCTTTGAGTTTTCAAGGTTCGTAGATAAATTAACCAATTTAAATTACACTACGGTCTCTGATTGAAATTAATATTCTCATATTTGTCTAGATTCGGGTATATGCATCTAGCATAGAAACATGACTAGATACATTTGAATCTAGATGAATCTATGAACATTAAATATGGATCAGAGGGAGTCTGTCGAAATTATGTCAAATTATTTCGATCCACATGTGAACTGATAGCCAATATATTGAGAACACGACCGGGAGTTTTCAAAGATTCAACTTCTTTCTAGACTTTGCATACCGGCAAAGTTGACCCTGCTTTGAAAAAAGAGAGAGATAAAGGCCAAAAAAATAGGGGGACTTATGCATGACGTCCTTTTGCTTGTACTACCTGCCATGAAAAATAATAAACATGAGTTTTTCATAACTTTTTAAAAAATCTGCTTCACAAAAATGGCCTACCATGTATATGTATGAACAGGTTTCAGGACGAGCGACCAAGCAAGGTCACGGACATATCCATGTTTATGGGAATTTTGTAGTAGTACTACAAGAAAGTAGATGTGCGCATCTTGGTGTTGGTAAACAGCTTTGCCAATGGGAGTTCCCAAATACTAAGAAAAGTAACAACTCCAATTTTATAAGCGATGGAAATATTTTTCTCTATAAGGCAAAGTAATCCACTTTCGTACTAGTACTACTCGAAATGGAAGGCGTCTCCTTCTCCAAAAAAAGGAGGCAGCACGAGAGCAGCGGGAGGAGGAGTCGGAAGGTGGTGCGATGTTAGAGCAAAGCTATGATGGGCTGCTGACACGAGGTACACTTCACTAGTAGTAAATATATGGACCTACTAGTAGTAATATGCACACAAAACAAGTTATGTTTTATCTCTCCTTCGCTTGTCTCTTCCTCATCCACAGTGTGGCGCTGCCCACGTGTGACTTGGTACGACACACCGATCTACTTCCAGCAACCGTTTTCACGCCCAAAATTCAAGCCATCTACTGGATTAATAATCATCTACACCAATAAAAAGTCACAAAAGTAATAATAATAATTACAAAAAGGTCCCCAGACCACATTGCGAGGACTACAAACCCTAGTGCGCTAATTGGAGTGTCTCGCTCCTTCGGGACCTACGGTACCTAGGTTCCCAAAAAGAAATAAAGAATGCCGCTGCCCCAATTTTCAGACTAAGTGCACCATGCTTTCTTACAATTCCCAAGTTTTAGGATTTTTCAAGCGGGCATAGAAATATTTTTCATTTCATTCTTGTTTAATCTTCTTGCTTTTTTATGAGGTTGCTGCATGTAATGCTAGTTGTTCTATAGTTCAAATGTTAGGTATTGTACATGTTGGTATAAAGCTGGCAATAGATGATGTGTTACTTTGTTATACCTAACACTCGGTTATACTATTGAACTAGCTCTCACGCACTTGTAGAATATTAATTTAGACCTAATTCGATAAATCGACGGGAAGTTGTCTGAGTGGGTGAAATTAGCTAGAAAATTAAGCTTGAAAAATATAACATGTACTTTATCCAACCACTTTATGTACTATAGTAAATAAATGGCACATGCTATGAACTCTAAGCCATATTGATCGCACTTCCTTCCAAAAAATAATTTTGCTTCTTTACCATGTGTGCTAACATGCACCGACCTAGCTATACCAAAATATGGGCACATGGTCATTACCTTGATGAAGACAGGGTATGTCCATGACCTTGGTCATTTGGCTTGAAACCCAAGAAAGTTCATACATAGTAGAACATGATATAGTAGGCAATACCAGAAGTGTGAGTTTTTCAAGTACTTTTACTGGTAGAAAAATAAGAAAGAATGGCCCCACTAAATTTTCGTACAAAGTGGACAATTCTTTCTTACAGTTCCCAAGTTTAAGTATTTTTCAAACTTCCAAGCTAAAGCTCCACGTGCACTTAAATGCATGACTCTAAGTCGATTAAATAAAATTAGGTCAAACTTGAATACATGTGAGCGTGATAGACTATTACTCTTGAAAATATCCAAAATTCTTTTGAAGGTTCCCAGGCAGCCAATATATCATGGGCCAACAATAGTTTTGAAAAATGTCATTACTGATTAGTATTTTCATACCAACCAATTTCACCGTGTATGGAAAACTTTCAAACAAAATAAAGCGTAAAACAAAAACATGAGACTTCATTACGATTGGGGTACTTTTGCTAGTAGTATTATTAATTGCCAAGAAAAATGTTAAACATGAGATTCGACAACCTTAGGGAAAACAGATTCACATTATAGCCCACCATGATGTAACATTATTAATTCTTGGTTTTTAGCACGAATGACCAATAATATCATAGCCTTCTATATCGATGTATACCCTAGCTACACTTTTACATAGGGTTCTGACATCGGGTAGATGGGTGCATCTTGGCCTAGTAAACAATGTTGCCCGTGGGAGTTTTGAACAATTAGGAAAAAACAGTTTTCACTTCTCCAATTGATTACGGGGATGTTTTGTACTAGGAGTAAAGAAAATCAGAAGAAGGTGGCACTGAATGCGACAAGTGCGCCATGTTTCCAGACATAGCGAACCATCCATGTTTTACTTGAGATTCCTAGGTTCTTTAAGTTTTAAAGGTTCATAGATAAATTAACCCAATTAAATTACACTACTATATCCGATTCAAATTAATATTCTCAGATTTATTTAGATTCAGATATATGTATCTAGCACAGAAACATGACTAGATACATTTGAATCTAGATGAATCTATGAACATTAATATGGACCGGAGGGAGTCTGTCGAAATTAGGTCAAATTATATCGAACCACATGTGAGATACCAATTGCTCTTTAAATTTCACAAAAATCTTTTGAAGTTACCCACCAGATAACCAATATATCGAGAACACGACCGGGAGTTTTCAAAGATTCAACTTATTTCTAGACTTTGCATGCCAGCAAAGTTGACCTTGCTTTGGAAAAAGAGAGAGAAATAGGCAACAAAAACAGGGGGACACATGCATGGCATCCTTTTTCTTGTATTTCCTGCCATGAAAAATAATAAACATGAGTTTTCACAACTTTTGAAGAAAGCCGCTTCACAAAAATGGCCTACCATGTATAAGTATGAACAGGTTCTAGGAAGAGCGACCAAGCAAGGTCATGGACATATCCACATCATAGTTGGCATTGGTAAACAACTTTGCCAATACGAGTTTCCAAATACTAGGAAAAGTAACAACTCTACTAAGTGATGGAAATATTTTTTTTCTATAAAGCAAAGTACTCCACCTCATTCTGTACTGCTACTCCAAAAGGTAGGCAGCACGAGAGCAGTGAGAGGAGTGCCCTGCACGTGAGACTTGAATAATAGACGTATGACATATCATCATTATATAAAATTATAATAGGTAAATCACAAAAACTTATAAATTTGATCAACATACATAAAGTATGGGTGTATATTTGGTTCTTGTACTTTGTATCATCATGTAGAAGTCAAAGATTATTAGCTACCCAAAAAAAAGGAGGCAGCGCAAGAGCAGCGGGAGGAGGAGTCGGAAGGCGGTGCAATGTCAGAGGATGCTGACACGTGGTACACTCCACTAGTAGTAAATATATGGACCTACTAGTAGTAATATGCACGCAAAACAAGTTGTGTTTTCTCTCTCCTTTGCTGGCTCTCACCATCCATCCTCCATCGATCTCTTCTCTGTAGCCACGGGTGCACAATCCGGCCGACTTGTCTCTTCCTCGTCCACACTGATCTACTTCTAGCACCCCCCCCCCCCGAAATTCAAGCCATCTACTGGATTAATAATCATCTTGTTTTTTTATGAACAAGTTTCAGGACGAGCAACCTCGCAAGGTCGTGGACATATCCACATCATAGTTTATGTTAAATTTCCCATATTTGGTAGTACTACAAGCAAGTAGATGTGCATATCTTGCAATTGGTAAACAATATACGAATAACTTTGAATATTGACCGTTGGATCAAGACTCGCAAATCCCAATATTTCCAGCCGTGGGATATTCTTTTCCATTATTCTAGCATCTAGAAGATTCTATTGATAGTCTTCATCACAATGAATGCTATGCACAAAACTCAAAACACACTTCTCCATCATTCTAGAATCTGCTGCCTTGTTTCTGTAGACCATGTTACCAAAATTTTAAACTTTTAGATAGCTAATAATCGCTGACTTCTACATGACATACAAAGTACAAGAACCAAATATATACACCCATACTTTATAGATGTTGATCAAATTTATATTTTTTTTGGTTTTCCTATTATAATATTATCTTACCACTATATAGTGTACAAATAACTTTGAATATTGACCACTAGATCAAGACTCGTGAATACCAACATTTCCAACCGTTGGATCTTCTTTTCATTTCTAGCATCTAGAAGATTCTATTTGTTTGAACGGTCTAGAAGATTCTATTGATAGTCTTCATCAAAATGAATGCTATGCAAAAAACTCAAAACACACTTCTCCATCATTTTAGAATCTTCTCCCTCATTTCTCTAGACCATGTTACCAAAAATTTCATGTTTTAGATCTCCACTACTATAATGGAGCAGTTTTGAATTGGATCCATAGCACCAATCCTGACCGTTGGGCTGTTAGATCCAATGGTTCAAAGCAGCTGGATTCGTGTTATCAAAAATTAGCTACTAGTAATTTGCACGTGAGACTCAGGTAGTAGACGAATCTAGCTGCTTTGATCCATTGGATCTAATAGCCCAACGGTCAGGATTGGTGCTATGGATCCAATTCAAAACTACTCAATTATAATAGTAGAGATAATTTTATATAGTGATGATATGTCAGACGTCTATTAACTGAGTCTTACGTGCAGGGCATGTGCAATTTACTAATAGTGGTAAGATACGAATAACTCTGAATGATGACCATTGGATCAATACTCGTGAATCCCAATATTTCCAACCGTTGGATCTTCTTTTCCATTCGAGCATTTAGAAGATTCTACAGATAGTCTTCAGTAGAATGAATGCTATGCACAAACCTCAAAACACACTTCTCCATCATACTCCTAGAATCCTCTGCCTCGTTTCTCTAGACCATGTCACCAAAAATTTCAAGTGTTAGGTAGCTAATAATCTTTGACTTCTACATGATGATACAAAGTACAAGAACCAAATATACACCCATATTTTATATATGTTGATCAAATTTATATTTTTTGTGATTTACCTATTATAATTTTATATAATGATGATATGCCATATATCTATTATTTGAGTCTCACGTGCATGGCACGTGCAATTTACTAGTAGCCTACAATGTATGAACATTCTTGAGTTTCAGTCTGAAGGACCAATAAGGTCATGGCCATATATATCGATACCCAAGCTACACTTTATGATACGGTTCTCACATCGGGTAGATGGGTGCGTCTTGGCGTAGTAAACAATGTTGACCATGGGAGTTTCGGACAATTATGAAAGAACATTTTTCACTTTTCCAAGTGATTACGAGAATGTTTCGTACTAGTAAAGAAAATCAGAAGAATTTGGCTCGGAATGCGACAAGCGTGCCATATTTCCAGACATTGCAGAGCATGCATGTTTTCCTTGTGATTCCTCGACCTGTCTGTCGAAATTAGTTCAAATGAGTTGGCATATGCATATGCGCACTGTTTAGCTAAGAAACCAAAGTTCACTCAGCCGTTTCGCTCACTACAGTATATTGGCCCCATTCATACAAATAACTTTGAATGCTAACCGTTGGATCAATTATTTGATGTATTTACACGAATTTGAAATATTTATTTATTTTTTACGAGGGCCACGGCTGGCTGGCAGCATCACTCTAATTTTCTTTTTCATCTATCCACCACCGTACTAGACTCCGACTTTTCTTCACAAGCTGCACACGCCACCGTCCCATCGCATTTGATGTGTGCTGCTTTTCGAGCCTTCGTTTTAATACTACTCGGGAGGTGAGCCAAGCGTGATTCAGCACTAAATTTCCATGTGATATTGGCGGGATCGTCTAGTTCAAAATTTTAGAGGATTATTGGCGGGACCCTCCCTTCTACCTTTCCCAAAATTTAACCCTTCCTTCACTTCTCACTTCTCGGCAAACGCTAGCTACCTCCATACCGACAGGGCCTCTCGCTTGATCGCCTGCCGACTCCACAATCCATACTCACATCATCCTCTATCCCATCCCTCCTTAGCCAACTTCCAGGTCGCCGGAGTCTACTCAGCGACGCCGTCATCCATGCTACCATTGTTGCTTCGTCGCATCTGCTTCCCCCACTCAGACTGTCAGCCTCCCCACCACCCCAACCAAGAGATGCGTACGCCACACGGATCCCTCACCAGGGCGATGGTTAGAAGTCCGTACAACTGAGACGAAGGTTGCTGCACACTTACTATGCCCGCTTTCCTTGCACTTTACTACTACTTACGAATGTAGTTCATCGCTTCCTTGTTGTGCCTTCTCGTTACCAATTATTTCTAATGCATACTAGTTGCAGTACTACGGGATTGGTTCAAAGAGAAAAGAAGGCAACTGCTAGTCGTCAAGCCAAATTGGTTATCTCGCACTAGTGTGAAGCCTCTCTAGCCCAATGATAACCCCCAAAAATCCTCCCCAGACAATGGTTTGCCTCTATTTTGCATATACACACGTTGTCGTTATACATTTTATTTTTGAGAGTAGTTCAGCCTTTGCTTGCCCTATCTTGTCATACTAGTATATATTTTTTGTAAGGCATGGAAGATGATGTACTGTCGAAACATGCCCTGTCTTGCCAAGGAATCCTGAATAATTTGGACATGCAGATCTAGCCCCGCTCGTCACAACACAACTGATCCAGAAACATGGCTTGGTCAAGTACCCTAAACATGGCTATTTGTTGCATTGTGTTTGTTATTTACTGATTGATTTGATGCATTGCAATTTGCAGAAGCAAGTGCATGATCATGTCCCTGCCAAGGAGGTTCGCTGCACAGATATTCAGCGTACCGGTGATATAGCCGTTTCTACGAACCAAACCGAAGTATGGTGCATGGCCGAAGCTAAGATTATGCTTCTCCAAAAGGATTTGGACACAGCCACTCGGCGGATCAAAGAATTGAACTGAGGGTGGATTTCTACTATTGAAGATGGCATTGATGTTGCCATTGATCTTCGGAAGTTAGTCGCTGAAAATCGTGTTCCCAATTTGGCTGATGCAGATGTCAATGAGATCAATGTGACGGTTTTGGAACAGGTCAAAGCACGAGCAGAGATTCTCTGCGCATCTTTGCAGGCAGATGATTTTCAAAGGGTGATGAAAGAGCCACCATGCGAATAGATTGTTATTTCGAATAATGAGGATGACTTTCGTTGTATTGTCAGCCTGATATTTTCTTTGGCGCACTGTATGAAACTATACTATACCTAATTGCTTCATCTAGACAATGTATCCCAGTCTCATTCTAGCCAGTTGGAAAATGGAAAAGCCTTATTTTGCACTTTCATTTAGATCTGTAGAAACACGTTTTGCCGAAAATTAACACATTACCATGAAAGGTAGTTTGTGCCCATTACCGTGAATAAATTCGTGCACTATATACTTGTGTGGCCCTAAAGTCAAACTTTTAGACTGTAGTAGTAGATCGAGTACAAAAAAATCAATTGAGCGACAAACCACAAGACGAAATCACCTCTTCCACCAAGCAGTGCGCCAGAAACACCCGCCGCAATGGGCTCCTGCGTCCAAAATTCAAACGGTAATAAATTTTCATCTCTCCCTTCGGTCCAGAAACAACGCGCCAAAGGCCATTCCTCAAAATGGTTTCTCTTGTAAATTCCCACGTGCCACACAATTCAAAGTTTCAAACATACTAGTACCACCCGTGCCCTTCAGGCCGAATCCCTCGAGATCACCTTGCACGACCACGGCCATGCTCCTTCTGTCCCATCTCCCCTTCACAGCCTCTCCACCGGCATGCCACCATAGCGACGGCGAAGACGTTTTACCAGCTCCTGACACTGGCCCGCACTAGATTAGCTCCTCTATACACGAGGTCCACGGCGCCGGAGCCAGCTCGGCAACACCGTCACAGCATCGTTGGATCCACTTCCCCGACTCCACGACACCAGATCTACTTCCTCGACCTTGTCCATGGCACTGGAGAGATGGGGAGGCAAACCTGCTCAAGGGCGAACGGCGAGGTCGTAGCTCACCATAAGTCCGGAAAAGGCACGGGAAGGAAATCGCGTAATAGCGATCACAAAGGTTGCCGCCATATAGTTCATATGCTCTTTACGCATTTGATGTCTGAAAGTAGTTCATCGCTTGTTTCACTGCATTCTCGCACTGAGTTTTGTATCTTGTACTCCGACATTTCTTGTCGAGGCATCGTATAAGCATATGTCTGTCATTGTTCCTTCAGAGCTTTCAACTGCTTGCTAGGACTGTACTAACTTGCTATTCTACACACACGTCGCTCTTAAATCTCATAAGATATATTTTTTGTTGATGCATGTAAGATGATTTTCGGCCCCCTGATGAGGAAGAACTGAAGATTAGGGAAGATAGATTTTTAAAGAATTCCACATATGCAAGGTCGCTCGGCCCGTAGAGAGTTAGATCTTTCGTAGCTACCACCACCAATCATGATGTCCAGGATTCTGATGCAGAATTTTATCCTCAAGATCAACAAAACCCAGAGGGAGAGCTGAATCAGGAAGATGGACCGGTCGAGAACCCCCTCCCTAATCTACCTGCTTGTCCACTTCCCAAGGTGCTTGCTCTGTCTTGTCATTGCGATATTTGTTTCATCTTCATGTTTCGTACCTCAATTCCCACCAAATATTCTACAATGCCATCTTCTTAGTTCATGCATCATATATGTTCAACATTTCTTGCCTTACTATTCTTCTGTTCTATCCGCGTCTCATTTTACATAGGACTTTGATACATTAATGTATCGCTTATGTGTGTCAGGAATCAGATGGTTCACCTAAGACCCTTCTAGGTGTCAGCAGGGAGAAAAACTATGATTGGCAAGTGTGTGATTTAGCATTAGTTTCTGTTGATGAACAATATTTTGAGGGAGACCTGACTTGGGAAGTTGGACCCGTTGAGGACCTCCCTGCTAGTCCGCCAGCTTGTCCACCCCCCAAGGTGCTTGCTCTATTTTTTAATTGTGATATCTGTTGCATTTTCCATGTTTTGTATTTCAATCCCACCAAATATTTTGCAATGCCCTCTGCCTAGTTCATGCCTCATATATATAGAGCACAGTTTGCCTTACTATTCTTCTGTTCCATGTGCATCTCATTACATATAGAACTATAACAGATTGAAGTATTGTTTATGTATGTCAGGAATCAGCTGGTTCATGTAAGACACGTTCAGGTACCAAACACGAAACGTCGACAAGCCGTCCTGCTAATGCTACTGGTGGAACACAAACACACGCTGTGAAATACAATAAAGGAAAATCAGGAAACTCACATACGGCTAAAAAGTGTCGTCTTGGCGGCACACCATAGGTTCCACCAGTAGTAGACGCAGCAAATACCATCCCACACATTCCACAATCACCAATTGCCAATCAAGATACCTAGCAACAATTGACAGCCGAACCAGTTTTGACCTCTACTTGCCTAACACTCTTGGCACAACACCAACAAGCTAGCGATGATCACCAACCTGTTGATCAGCCCATCGCCAAACAAGGTATGTGTTCCAAGGATTATCGATGTATGCTTCCCTATATATACCGTGCAAGATTGATGTAATGGTTGAATTGGCAGCTACACGAAGATTTAAGAAAAGGGGGCCAACGGTAGGAAAAAAGCTTGAAGCTAAAATTTCTGCAACGCAATCTAGATATTGCATCAATAATATTGTGCCTGGCAAGCGAAGGCCAGAATATCCAGAAGAATCTGCTTTTCTAGCATCCGAAATAGGCGTTTTTGTTAGGAATGATATTCCCATCTTCGCATCGTTCAAGCTCCACCAATAGACCCCTGACCATTACAATTAATTACTGCAGAAGTTACATGAAAGTCATGGTGCTCTGTCCCATGCATTCAAGCTTGCTCTTGGTTCTATTCTAAGTCACTTAACACATCACATGTTCCATTCTTGCCGACAGACAAAATTCAACTTTGATCAGGATAATGAGGATGTAGAGTATGTTCTCATGGACATGTTCTCCTGTTCTTTGCGCCAGCAGCACCATAGGCTAAAGAGTAAATACTTTGATGGTAAGGCAAGCAAGGATATTCAAAGAATAACTCCTATGGAACACACTATGACTGACCAACACTGGATAGATCTTCTCGACCACTGGTTTGATCCAAAGATTATGGTATGGTTTGTGAAGACTGATACCATATCACATTCAAAATTCCTATTTTCACATCTGTATCACTAGTCTCCTTTTGCAGATGAACGCTGAGAAAAACAAAAGAAAACGTGTTGCACAACGCTTAACAAACCGAACTGGATCTCGTGCATTGGTTGGCCACCTGAGCGCAATAGTAAGAATAATTAGTTTTTAATCTTCTACGGACTTTGTGCTTCTTATATTTTGATAATGTGTTCCGCCCACTTTATAGAAAGGTGTGGTAAGTCTGCAGCAAAAATTCCAGGCATGCCAGACAAGCAAAAAAGAAGGGCTCAATCCCTCCACTGAGAGTGTTATTGTAAGTCTTCTGTTCGATTGATATTTTGTGATGACACACCTGCAATGATTTATATGTATAGTTAGATGTGCAACAATGCCTGAACTTCTGCCTAGTTTTCTTTTTAATTTAAGTACTAGATGATTTCCAACTAGTGTGAGTTTCAGTTTTCAGCTATACAAAGAGTTGTCTTGTGTATATCATGCACCCGGCGATGAAGAAACAGACAGATGCCATGTTGGCATAGTCCTGTTATTACGTGCTAGTGATAAAATTCTTATCAGTATGATCAAATAGCTATACTTTTACTACAATATATATGATGCGTAATCAGCCATGCCAACTTGTAAGATTTGTTCATAGACAGTTTAAATGTGTTTTCTACATGTTTCTCTGTATTAGCTTTTCTTATCTCACCCATATCTGCCAACTGATAACCTTACAGATTAAATTGAATGAGGAGATGGAAAAACCTAGGAAAGATGGTCTAGAACAAACCCAAGAAGAATGTCTGGAAATATTTAAAATGGTACTAAAAGGTGAAGGTCATCGTAAAAGCACGTTCCTGTGTAATGCTGGGTTGTGGCAGTGCAAGTCCAAGTCCAAGTCCAAGTCGCCGTATTTGTCTAGTCGGGAAGAAATTGTAGCACTACGGGCTGAACAGGAAGTGCATAGATGAGCAATCGATGATATGAGACAGAAAGCATTAGCATGTGATGCAGAGTTGAAGATGTTACGAGATCAGCAGAATTCTCGAGAGCCCATAGATGAAGAGACTTGTATAAATTGAAGACGAACCCTGACAATCAAAGGTGAGTAGAATGGTCTTGTGAAATGGTTCCTGCTACAGAGCCCGGGTTGTGTTTGGGGCCATGTAACAAAAACGGAGGGAGTATTTGTTTTGCATCATGCATTTATCCGTTTACCGTATGCTCGATGCACAAAAATCCTGTGCCCCAACCTCACTCTCTCAGCCTTGGATTCATGAACCTCACAAAGGTTTTTTCTTCTGTGGACAACCGCCAAATTCAAAATCTCAGTTCATCAACAAATCCTACCGCCTACCCCGTTTTAATCGGAGATTATGTATCCAATTTCTTTGCCAATATGGTAAGTATTTTGATGATCACTTGATGCGAATCAGGCTTAAATTCGTACCGAGGGAGTACCATTAATGACATTTAAAAATCTCAATCGAGCAGCAAAACCTGTAACCAACCCTGTTTGAATCGAAGATATCCAATTTTCATTATGGATGATAAGTTAATGTCACTCTCGGCCTTCAATTCCTGAATAAGGAGTACACATTTTATCCAAATGTTGCCTAGGCGCTAGCCAAATTCCAAATATCAGTCCGCACAATTATTATGATCATGGATGATTAGTTGATGTGACTCTAGGACTTGAATTCCTGGACAGATAGCGTACGGTCTACTAGCTTTTTTCTATTATTATTTGGCAGGTAGACAAATTCAAAATCTTAATCGAGCGGCAAAATCACACACTGACCTTGAAGCATTTCTCGCCCCACCGTTTCAAAAACTTTGTGGCAAATCTCCCACCAGGGAGTACCATTTTTCTGTTATTATTATTTAGCCGGTAGCCAAATTCAAAATCTCTGTCGAGCGGCAAAATCAAACACTGACTTTGAAGCATTTCCCACCCCACCGTTTCAAAAACTTTGAGGCCAAATCTCCCACCAGGGAGAACCACTTTTCTATTAATTATTATTTGGCCGGTAGTCAAATTCAAAATCTTTGTGGAGCGGCAAAGTCAAAAACCGACTTTGAAGCATTTCCCGCCCCACTGTTTCAAAAACTTTGAGGGCAAATATCCCACCGGGGAGTACCATTTTTATATTATTATTATTTGGCCGGTAGCCAAATTCAAAATCTATGTCGAGCGGCAAAATAAAACACTGACTTTGAAGCATTTCCCGCCCCACCGTTTCAAAAACTTTGAGGACAAATCTCCCACCGGGGAGTACCACTTTTCTATTAATTATTATTTGGCCGGTAGTCAAATTCAAAATCTCTCTCGAGCGGCAAAGTCAAAAACCTACTTTGAAGCATTTCCCGCCCCACCGTTTCAAAAACTTTGAGGCCAAATATCCCACCGAGGAGTAGCATTTTACTATTATTATTATTTGGCCGGTAGCCAAATTCAAAATCTCTGTCGAGCAGCAAAATCAAACACTGACTTTGAAGTATTTCCCACCCCACCGTTTCAAAAACTTTGAGGCCAAATCTCCCACCGGGGAGAACCACTTTTCTATTAATTATTATTTGGCCGATAGTCAAATTCAAAATCTCTGTGGAGCAGCAAAGTCAAAAACCGACTTTGAAGCATTTCCCGCCCCACCGTTTCAAAAACTTTGAGGGCAAATATCCCACTGGGGAGTACCATTTTTCTATTATTATTATTTGGCCAGTAGCCAAATTCAAAATCTATGTCGAGCGGCAAAATAAAACACTGACTTTGAAGCATTTCCCGCCCCACCGTTTCAAACACTTTGAGGCCAAATCTCCCACCGGGGAGTACCACTTTTCTATTAATTATTATTTGGCCGGTAGTAAAATTCAAAATCTCTCTCGAGCGGCAAAGTCAAAAAACGACTTTGAAGCATTTCCCGCCCCACCATTTCAAAAACTTCGAGGCCAAATATCCCACCGGGGAGTTCCATTTTACTATTATTATTATTTGGCCGGTAGCCAAATTCAAAATCTCTGTCGAGCGGCAAAATCAAGCACTGACTTTGAAGCATTTTCCGCCCCACTGTTTCAAAAACTTTGAAGCCAAATCTCCCAACGAGGAGTACCGTTTTTATATTAATTATTCTTTGTCTGGTAGCCAAATTCAAAATCTCTGTCGAGCGGCAAAATCACACACCGACCTTGAAGCATTTCTTGCCCCACCGTTTCAAAAACTTTGAGACCAAATCTCCTACCGGGGAGTACCACATTTCTATTAATTATTATTTGGCCGGTAGCCAAATTCAAAATCTCTGTCGAGCAGCAAAATCAAACACCGACTTTGAAGAATTTCCCGCCCCAGTGTTTCAAAAACTTTGAGGCCAAATCTCCCACCGGGGAGTACCACTTTACTATTAGTTATTATTTGGCTTGTAGCCAAATTCAAAATCTCCGTCGAGCGGCAAAATCAAACACCGACTAACATGGGTATACCCTGCAGGTACTCGAGTCTTGTATATACGGTCCAGATACGGTAGAAGCCCATAGTGTTGCCACGGCCCAATGAAGACTTCGAGTGGCCTACGGACTATTGATAACTTGTGAGACAAGAAGAAGTCTAAAGATAGAAAGTTTGAAGGGCAAACCCTAAACTGTAACTGACTCGACCTACTACCTGAGACCTGGCCTATCTATATAAAGGCCAAGAGGGGGCGGCAAGGAGGACACACGCAACCCTAGTTTCCACAACTTTCGCCAGATTGCATCTGCGCGCCCCTGTAATCTTTGATTCCTTCGTTAATTCCAAGAGTAGAGAAGCAGGAGTAGGGCCCTCTACGAGGCTTGAACCTAGGTAAACCTTGTGTCCCTGTGTGCCTGTTTGCTAGTGGATTGATGCTTCCAGTGCTCCCTCCTTCTCCAAAACCCAAGTCCATAACAATGGGCATTGACGAGTTAAACCCTCGTCAATTGGCGCCGTCTGTGAGAATTGGGAGTGCTGATGTTGCGGCTTCTTTGGCCTCATCAACTGTGATCTACAACTCCACAATAGCGGAGATCCGCTAGCTCTTCGGCGCGTTCGACTTCACCTTCCACACACCAGTCACTCGCCCGGCTTTTGAGTCCATGGGCGATGGAATCAGCCTGGCGATCGGGAGCTTCCGCTTCCAAGTTGGTAAGACGGGCATGCTTCGCATGCCTGACTCGACAACGGCATTCGTGATTGCTCCAGCATCATGGTTCCCACCACCAATCGGCGGCCTCAGCAAGATCAACACCTCAGCAACAGCTGAGAGCACGGATAGATACAGCAGTCGCGAATCCGATCTGGGCAGCCTAGCAACAGAAGATGGAGTTTATGGCTTCGGATCCGAAAGTTGCGGGAGCAACAGCTTCCCCAACCACTTCATGTGTGTCGTCATCAACACTGGCGATTCCACCGCTAATCACGAAAATGGTGGCAATGGATCTGGCACCGATGCACCTAACGGCGGACCACCCAATGGCGGCCCCGCCAATGGTGGCAATGGCACATCTGTCAACAATGGAGGGGCAGTCGAACCTCCAACCATGGTGAACAAACACACTGGCGAACGTGTCGTGATCAGGCTCAACGATCTCGAGTGGGCCTGCTGGCGAGAGGCTCTGCGAGGCAATCCTCTGCCTCCAGGCACGTCGCAAGAGATGTTGATGGGCTACCATTGGCTACTAAAGGAGGAGTACAAACGCCAGCTACAAACAATCGTGCAACTAAAGTCCTTGAATGGCGGCAGACGAGTCGAGCCTTCGAAGGGCCGGGCTCTCCTCCCACGGAGGATCCTCCTCCAAAGGCAAAGAATACGTGGCCAACAAGAGACAATCTTGAATGGCCCACCTCACCGAGTAGGAGCGCATAGAAGCTACGAAAGTCCTTGACTTCAGCTCTATGACAGTCGACACTCGGGGCAACGTGGTCCCAAAGACGCCGCAAGCAGCGATGACAGCGGTCACCATGTACCTACTCAACAACCAGCCGCTGGCTGGAGATCCCTGAGCCACCATGCACCGATCTATGATCGCAGGCTCGGGGCTAATCGAGGCCGCTCTCAATAAAGAGCCGACACCAGAGCCGAAGAAAAACAAGGCTCTGGCAAAATGTTATTCCTCACCTTCGTCCAGCGACGACAGTCACGATCTGTCTCGACGTCGCCCGATGCGCGTGATGACATCACGTAGCGCAAAATCGACAAGTCAAGGGCATGACGTGCCCGTTCGACTGACTCGGAGGACGAAGACGTGGAGCTCTGTGGTGCCAGATGCTTCAGCAGGGCCATCAGACAAAAGCGAATGCCCAAGGGGTTCAAGCTACCATCAGAGAACCCAAAATTTGAGGCCTGCAGGACCCGAAAATCTGGTTGGAGGACCACATCTCCTCCGTCAGGCTCCATGGTGGGAGTCGAAGTACGGCCATGCAATGCCTACAGCTACAGCTGCAGGACACCGCCCAAGCATGGCTCAACAACCTCCCGCGCGGATCCATTCGCAGTTGGGATGAGCTGGTCTACAGCTTTGTGCGCAACTTTAAGGGCACCTACAAAAGGCCCGCGTTGATCGAAGAACTAAGGTGCTGCCAGCAAAGGTCGGGCGAATCACTATGCTTGTACATCTAGACGTGGTCCATCATCAAGAACGCCACAGAAAATATCTCAGTGGACCGGGCAATCGACGCATTCAACGGCGGTGTTCGCCGCATAGAGCTCAGGGAGGAGCTGGGCCGCTCGAAGCCCAAAACCATTTACCATCTCATGGAAATCGCGAATCGGTGGGCAGATGGAGAAGACTCGGTGAAAAACCACGTTCACTTCGACGACGAAGCAGAGCTCGAGCGCAGACGTGATCATCAAAGCAAACATCGAATGCGCATCTACGATGACCGCGACAACGTCAACATGGTCGCAGCTGGCTAAACTGACAGGCGCGACTACAACCGCAATAGTGGCTATCGCAGCGATGGACACCGCGACTCCGGGAAAACCACGCATGTATGGCAGCGCTGCACTCGCGAAGAGGCACCCATGACAACAATCGAGGACAAACTGTCCGGGCCATGCAACATGCACTTCTACATCGACAAGCACGATGGCAAGAAGAAATCCAGCCACCTTCTCAAGGACTGCCGCGAGTTCCTCAAGCTCCACGAGGGTTTGGCTCGGATGAATCGCGACGCAGTCAACAGGGGCTACGGAGTCGCCCCAGGCGCTGTAGCACATGGAGCTCCTCCACCACCACCTAGAGTGCCACCACCCGCGGCCGAACCGTCCCACGATCAAGGCGGCGAGCTATACCCACGGGTCGTGGTCAACATGATGATCCAAAAGGGACGCCCCTCGAACCGAGTGCAGAAGGCCATCACTCGCCAAGTCAACTTGGCAACAAACTCACCACCATCCACTACTGAGTACCTCAGCGGAAGCGACTCCTGCATCACCTTCGACAAGCGCGACCACCCACGCCAAGTACCTCGCCTAGTCCACTGTCCCCTCGTACTCGAGGCACAGATGGGAGGCTTTGACATGAGTCGCATCTTCATGGACGGTGGAAGCGGCATCAACCTCATGTTCACACGTACCTTGCGAGCGATGAGGATCCCTCTGACCTGCTTAGAGGTCTCGAACACGACATTCCATGGCATCGTCCCAGGCAAGGGAATATATCCCCTAGGCAAAATCAACCTCGACGTCATCTTTGGCACGTCGAAAAACTTTCGACGTGAACGCATCGACTTCGAAGTCGTCGATTGTCCCTCACAGTACCACTGCATCCTCGGACGTGTCGTGTTCGCCAGGTTCATGGCAGTACCACACTATGCCTACCTATAGATGAAAATGCCAGGTCCAAACAGCATCATCACAATCAATGGGAGCTTCGAGAGGTCCGGCAGTTGCGATAGGGAATTCAACCGAATTTCCCAGTCCTTCGGCATGCAGGAAGAACTCGCAAGATTGAAGTAATTGGCAGACAACAGTCTGCCTCCCCTGAGCCGGCCAAGTTCACCCGACCTGTCCTTCGACTCGTCGGTGCACACGAAGAAACTTCAGGTCCACCCATCGGACCCGGCCAAGACGGCCCTCATCGCCAATAACTTGAGTCTCGCATAGGAACTCGCGCTCGTCGAATTCCTCCGTGAGCACTGGGAAATCTTCGTTTGGTGTCCAGCGTACATGCCAGGGGTTCCCAGGGAATTCGCCGAGCACGCACTCAATTTCAACCTAGACGCAAGGTCAGTCAAGCAAACAATTCGGCGACTGTCTGAGGCAAGAGCAAAAGCGGTCGGAATGGAGATCAACAGACTCCTCGACGCCAAATTCATACGCGAGATCAAGGAAAGCACTTGGCTCGCCAATATGGTGCTGGTACCCAAAAAGGACACGGATATCCTACGGATGTGCGTGGATTTCACCTCTCTAAATAAGCACTGCCCAAAGGATCACTTTCCGCTACCGTGAATCGACCAGATCATCGACTCCACCGCGGGATGTGAGCGCCTCTGCTTCCTCGATGCCTACTCGGGCTATAATCAAATTCGAATGAAGGAGGAAGACCAAGAGAAAATAGCATTTACAACGCCCTTTGGTGTGTTCTGCTACAACACAATGCCCTTCGGGCTAAAAAACGCAGGAGCAACCTATCAGCGGTCCATGAAGGCTTGCCTCAAGAACCAACTTGGTCGCAACATCCAAGTCTATGTTGACCACATCGTCATCAAGACCAAAGAGGAAGCCTCGCGAATCGACGATTTACATGAAACCTTCACCAACCTCGACCGCTACCGGATCAAGCTCAATCCAGACAAATGCGCCTTTGGCGTACCATCTGGGCAACTACTCGGGTATCTCATCTCCGCAATAGGGATCGAGGCAAACCCGAAGAAAATAAAAGCCATACTGGCCATCGAGAAGCCAAAGAATGTAAGAGGTGTCTAGCAGCTGGCTAGGCGAATTGCGGCGCTCAGTCGATTCATCAGTCGAATGGGCGAAAAGGCACTGCCCTTCTACCAACTTCTCCACAAAGCCGACAAGTTCGAGTGGACCAAGGAGGCACAGGAAGCATTCGAAGACCTCAAGCGTCTACTGTCTACCTCACCCGTACTAGTGACCCCACGCGAGAGGGAACCACTGTTGCTATACATCTCCGCCACCAACCAGGTGGTCAGCACAGTGCTCGTGGTGGAACGAGCCAAGGAAAACAAGGTCCACAGGGTACAACGCCTAGTCTACTACCTCAGCGAGGTACTCACGCCAACAAAGCAGCAGTACCCGCACTACCAGAAGCTGGCATATGGCATCTTCATGACAGCCAGGCGACTGCGCCACTACTTACAGGAGCACCCAATCGTGGTGGTCAACGACGCCCCGCTTGGACACATCCTCAACAACCCCGACGCCACTGGATGAGTCGCGCTTTGGGGAATCGATCTGTCTCCACGAGATATTACATATGAAAAGCGCGACGCGATCAAGTCGCAAGTTCTCCCTGACTTCCTCGTGCACTGGATGGAGGATCAGCTCCCTGAAAAACCAAATATGTCTTACCTCTGGACAATGCACTTCGACGGATCCAAGCGAAAGGACGGAGCTGGCACAGGTGTCATACTAACATCACCCCAAGGAGACAAGCTGAAATATATTCTGTGAATGCAGTTCACCGCCTCCAACAATGAAGTTGAATACGAGGCCCTATTGCACGGGATGCGAATGGCAAAAGCCTGTGGCACCAAGAGGCTAATAATCTACGGCGACTCCAAGCTGGTCGTCAACCAGACAATGAACGAGTGCGACGCACTGAACGACAATATGATCGCCTACCGCGGCCTCTACGACACACTCAAAGGGGATTTTGATGGCTGTGAGCTACTACACGTAGGTCGCGAAAGCAATGAAGAGGCGGACACACTCGCCAACATTGGCTCTACCTGCGCCCCCATACCACCTAGGTATTTCTCGAGCGCATCTGTGAATGCTCCATCAAGCCAAAGGCCGCAGAGAAGGAAACAAGCGCATCAACGGACTCAGGGGCTACGCCACCCAATGAGCCAATGGCACTCGACAACCTGGAGATCGACACAGGACTTGAAGGAACAATGGCGATCATGATGATCAAACCCTCTTGGACTCAACCCTACATCACATACCTTCTCAGCAAGAGGCTGCCGGACGACCCGACTGACACGCGGCAAATCGCACGGCGATCCAAGGCATTCGCCGTCATCAACAGCGAACTATACAAGCGTAGCATCACAGGAGTACTCCAACGATGCGTCTCCAACGCTGATAGACGAGCCATTCTCCTCGACATCCATGAGGGGACTTGCGGGCACCACGCTGGCAGTCGCACCCTCGTCGCCAAAGCTCTATGAGCTGGATTCTACTGGCCTACGGCCATGCGTGACGCCAAGGACATCGTCCAAAAATGCAACGCTTGCCAGCGATTTGCAGACAAACCACATGCACCTGGCACGGAGCTCCGGCCAATACCATTGGCCTGGCCCTTCGCGCAATGGGGACTCGACATGGTCGGCAAGCTCCCAAAGTCCTCGCGAGGAGGAGCCGTCTACCTCTTGGTCGCAGTCGACAAATTCACCAAGTGGATAGAGGCCATGCCAGTGACTAACCAGTTAGGAGCCAACGCAGTCAAATTCTTCGAGTCCATTGTCTATCTTTTTGGAGTGCCACACAGCATCATTACAGACAATGGAACAAACTTCACCTCTAAGGAGTTCCAGGGTTTCTGCGAAAACCTGGGAATCAATGTAAGCTATGCCTCTGTAGCTCATCCGCAGACCAACGGTCAAGTCGAAAAGGCCAACAGGCTCGTCTACGGCAGAATCAAGAAGCGAATCCTTAGGCCACTCGAACAAGCCACATGATGCTGTCCAGACGAGCTGCAATCGGTACTCTGGAGCCTACGCACAACCCCAAACAATGCCACGGGGTACACCCCGTTCTTTATGGTGCATGGTGCTGAAGTGGTGCTACCCGCAGAGGTATGATACAAAGCACCACGAGTAGTCGCTTACAGCAAGCAGGAGTCAACTCTTGCACTCGAAGACTCTGTCAACCTCCTTGATCAGGCACGGGAAATCGCAGTAGAAAGATCGACGATCCACCAGCAGAACCTGCGCAACTACCACAATAGAAGGCTACGCCCCAGGTCCTTCGTCGAAGGAGACCTGGCCTGCGACTGAAACATCAAGGGCATCTCATGCTCGAGTCCCCTTGGGAAGGACCATACGTGATTACAGAAGTAATCCCAGGTGGTGTCTATCGCCTCAAAGATTTCGAGACCGGAGTCGCGTACTCCAACCCCTAGAACGTCACGCAGCTACGGCGCTTCTACCCTTAGTCGTCTTTTATTTCTTTCATTACAAATAAGGCTATGCAGCCAAGGCTACTTAGCCACACATTATACCTCATACTATTCTACGAATAAATAAAGCTAAGTGCCCCAAACTCTGTGTTTTTCTATTATTTTTTCGCCATCTATCTACTCGGGAGCTGCGCCACCCTTTACACATCTGTTCTATGAACCAATCGCGATATCCTGAGTAGCTGACGCATCAATCGAACCCTTGACAAACACCAACCCAGCTGCAACGCACCTGATAGGTTGGCAAGGTGCTGAGATAAAACACAAGTCAAGCTAACGAAAGGGAATCGCATAGTGCAACGCACTCACAAAACATACGAGCTAACAAGCTCTTTTCACATCAATATCAACCAATTATACACAACATATATATATGAACTTGACAACACTGGTACATTTATGTGCAGGATACAAAGTTAACTCTACTGTTGCAATAGAAGAACGTTTGTCTACTCCTCGAAGAAGTCGACAATTTCCTCCGCTGGGCAATCCACCGCCTGGTAATGAGGAACCATATTCCAGGTCGAACCTGCCGGCGGAGTCGGCGGACCAGCAGCAACAGCTGCAACATCAACATCAGGCCTATGCAGTCGCACCAGCGACAATGCAGCCTTGGCACCAGCCACTAACTGTTGCCGCACAAACTCGCGGACTCCACTCAAGTCTTGGAATTTAGCAAGGAGAGCCAGCAGACTCGAGGGAACGATGTCCAGCGGAAACATCGTCTGATAAATATTCCTTAAGCATGATTGCGACTTCTTCATAAAATGAACCACTCGCAAGGCACGATCCTGTAGAGTCGCAAGTGCGATTGCGTGATCATGATCTACCTAGAAGTACCCACTTGCTTGAAGCTGTTCTTGGGTCAGGTCATTCATGCGAATGGTGATCCTGTCTTTTTCTTCCTATGGATGACGCGCGCTGACAACTACACCAAGCAAGGGGCAAAATTATGAAGACAACGAACTACCACGACTGGCTACAAGAAAAGGTAAGGAGGCAAAAAACTAACACTTGAACTGGTCACCCAGCTGTGCCACCTCTCCTAGTAGATATTGCTCTCGGGCAGTGGCCTTCTCCGCCCTCGACTTCCATACAGTTCGTGTTCCAGCTGCTTAACGCGATCGCGCAGTCGCGAAAGCAGAGATAGCTCATCCACCCTCGAGTGCGACTGCGCTGGGGTATCACCAGTGGATGGCGGATCCCGAGGTTCACTCGACGGACCACTCGATGTACCCTACCACAAGCCAAGCAAGAGACAATACGGGACCAAGCAACACATGGACAAAAACTCAAAGTACATCCAAACATATCAAAGGTATCAACAAGGACACTTAGCAAGCGGCATGCTTTCAATAAAAGGAGTCGCACTATCAACTATTACAGATATCACTACTGAGGAGCAGCTTGCTTCTTCGACATTGACTTTGGTTTCGGGGGCCTCATCGAGTCTGTGACAGTATCAGACGCCACATACTTCCCGCCGGCCCCTGACGCCGCAGCCTTCGCCGCCTTCTTGGCCCGCTGCAGCTCCTTAGAGTACTTCGCGGCTGTGTTGATGAGTTGAGGCTGCAAAAGGAGCAAAAACTACCTGTTGACCATCTACGTCGACAGGCATCGCCTTGGAGATCGCAGCGGGATCCACCTCCACGCCATGGGCTTGAACCATCACGAGTGACATGGAAGCGCTAGCCGCATGAAGCGAGTTCTTGAAGCTCGCAGGAATACCTCCAGCAAGGGACTCCACCAAGTCATCGACGTTCTCGATTAGCTCAGCTTTGGGCGCCAGCTCCTCGTGGATGCGACTGAGTACACCCTTAGCTTTGGTCAGCATCCCCTGAATGGAAGCGCTGTGGTATTCGACTGCCGCGATGGCGCCTGCCAAAGCATCATCGTGACAAAGCGCCTGGGCGTCGAAGCTCAGACCACCAGCATCTACACAGAGCAAAGTGTTAGCAAAAAGTCAGCACAATAACAAAGTCGAAAGAAAGGAAACAATGGAAATCCAGACGAAAGAATACCTGACAGAGCCTTGGCAATCGAGAAGAGCTACTCTTCGAACAACTTCTCCCTAGCAACGATGGAGGCGCGCAAATACTCTTCGCGTTTCCGTGACTCATCCAGGGCCGCGACCGCCTCATCGCGACTCTTCACCGCCGCAGCGAGCGTCTTTTCAAGGGAAGCGGCTTCGTGAAGAAGCACGTTATGCTCAGCTGCAAAAAACACACAAGATAGACCATCAGTCAAGTATATAAAAATATCACAAGGATGAAGAAGAATAAGCACAAGATACTAACTTTTAACCACGCGGTGGCGATTGTCCAGCAACGTGTGCTGTCAACCCATTGCAAGTACTTGCTTCGCCAGGCGAGCAGCTTCCTTCACAATAAGCTGCAATAGGAGAAAAAGCAAAGGATCAGCAGATAGCATGGATGATTAATTCGACTGCAAGTAATAGCAATATAACACATATGTGATCCTCCAGAGACTCCGAAGTTAATTGCCGCGTAGTCGTCTGGACAACCATCTGATGCTCCACGGCGTGTGAAGAACTTGATGAATTGTGTCTAGAGTGGGCCGCCAATGAAGGGGAAGGAGTCTGCTTAGCCACTTCCTTGGCCTTGGAGTCCACGACTCCAGACTCTTTTAGAAATTGGATGTCACCAGAAGATGATGACGCCGGTTGACTACGGAACAAAATCAACATCAGGAAACGCAACTCCAAAAAGAAGCAAGATGAGAATTGTATACTTACCAGTCAAACCTATCAAAATAGAAGGTCTGGTCCTTCGACTCTGACGACTCCTTCGGCAGCCTCATCTTCTTGCGGTCAGATGGCGCCATGGAACTCACAGGAATAGCATGAATTGGCGACTCTGCACCAATCGCTGGGCCTCCTGGAGTCGAAGGAGATGACGCATCCGAATCTTTGCTGCATGAATGCTTGCGAGTGTCCGGACTGCTGGACTCGAGGGCTTCCTCCTCCTCTTCAAATGGGACAGTCGACTCCGACTCGTCCTCCTCAACTACTTCATGAGGAATAACCCCCTCAGGAAGAGGGGGCAAACTGGGAGACACCTTCCAATCCTGCATACAGAAAACAAGTCAACACACGTCAAGAAAATGAAGCACTCGACAAATAAAGCTACTTTGTAGCACAGCCATACCTCAAGAGGAGGATTAGAAGCATCGAATGGAGGTATGACTGGTTCACTAGGGAGTACATCCTTGGCAGTGTACTTGGTCAGTAGTCGCACCCTCTTATCTACTTCACTTGCGGAAATGCCATTGGCAGATACACGAATGACATCGTCCGCACCATCCCACTAGAACATAGGGTGGATTCTGGCCTGCAGGGGCTGGATGGGACGGCGGAACCATGTGCGAATGAGGGCGCAGCCTCCCTCTTCTTTACCCATGCGACTCTCGAGGTTGCAGACGCGCTGATACAACACATATGTCTCCTCAGACTCGCCAGGCATCACCACGTTCTTCCAAGAACACCTCCTCCTACATGGCACCGCGGGATCAAAAGGCGCGAGTCCGAAGTGCTCTCCGTCGGCCTTCTGGTCGCGGATGTAGAACCACTTGTCCCTCCACCCTTGGACGTACGCCATGAGCTTGATATCAAAGTATGTGACGGAGGAATCGACATGGAGCCCGCAGCCTCCTATGTCGTAGACTACGGAGCCAGATGCCGACTGGCGCTTCAGCTTGAAGAGACCAAAGTGTGGTTCGACTCCGAGCCAACACTCGCAAAGCATAATATAGCAGGCAATGTGGAGGATAGAGTTGGGGGACAACCGCTAGAGCCCATAGAAACACAGGAGGCCCCTGAAGAAAGGATGCAGGGGCAGAGACAGACCACGGATGATGAACGCTAGGAACATCACCGAGAAACCAGCAGGAGGACAAGGGGTTACCTCACCACCTGGGACTCGCGAGTCACCAACCGCGGAAGACAGAACTCCATCTTGGCAGAAGACGGAGCTCGGACGACTTGATGATGGACGCGCGCCACGCACCATTGGTGACGCGAGTGCCCGCGCCCTTATTCTTCCCGGCGACGGCGGCACTGGTGCCCGCAACGGCGGAGCCGCCCTTCTTCTTGGCAGGAGCAGTGGCGGCGGTGGACTCAGCGGTAGTGCCTCCCTTCTTCTTCCCCATCTTGCGGTGGCGATGAGAGCGAAGAAAATAACTCGGAAAAACACGGAGATGGTCCAGCGTCGTGAGCGGAATGAACTCTCGGAGGCAAAGAGAAACAGCAATGGCGATGGAGGCACAAAGCAGAGAAAGAGCATATGGGAATTTACCGCAGTTGCGCTGCTACATAACCCCCTGGCGGATGAAATCCAATGGCCAGATCAAACCCTATTGGACGCGTGGAGCACATCGTGATCGACACGTGGAGCACCTGAAGCACGAACCGTCCCCCACTACCCTCATTACAAGCGAAAATCGAGGAGGCGCAGTTAAAACGAAAGATTACGCATGCCCGGTAAAGTTAGGGTCAGAAAATGGGACCCACCGCTCGTCATGTCCCGTCAAAGCCGCTCACACGGGCAACTGAGGTCATCCTACTGTCAACACTGATGTCATCAAAGATTGAGCACTAGAAGATTTTGACTACTTTAGTCCTTGCTCGAGGCTTCGACTCCACCAAGTACTCGGGGGCTACTCCAATAGGGAGCGCTGGTCGCGCACCCTACGATTTTCTTTTCTGCAGGAATATGGACATTCAAAGCATACCCAACCACTCAAATCTACGATTCGACTATGGATCATGGGTTACTCCCATAGGGAGTGCCGGAAATAAATTCGACTGAAACAAGCAAACAAAAGACGATAGCAGTCGCATAAGTTCTTTAGTCCCTGCCTGAGTCTTCGACTCAACCAGGCACTCGGGGGCTACTCCCATAGGGAGCGCTGGTCACGCACCCTATGATTGTTTGTACATCGTACTGTGTGTTGATAACATTCACACTCGAAGTCTATTGCGACACTGCCTCATATTTTCCCTACAAAGAGACTGCGTCTCCTGGGTCACCCGAATCATCTCCGTGATGACAAAATTTGGATGCCACGCTTGCAGCGTGAAGATAAGACCTGAATAAGGCATGGCAACGCATTTGCTGCGCATTACCAGAAATATATCCGTGCCTACAGGTGCGATGAACATGCCTTGACGGACGCGTCAAGTGCTCACACCCTTATACTGGAATTCAACTTCTATAAGACCTCCGTGGCTTGAGTCAAATTACACAAGCACTTTTCCAAATTCAAGTCCGGGGACTCGAGTTCGAGTAGATTGTGTTGTTTTGCCCTAAGCTAGTTAACTGATACTAATACATCGGTTAAATCAGGCACGCACATCAACAATCCCTATGACACAAACAGAGCACTCAAAAAAATACTCAGTCATGCACTCGAAAGGCTTCATAAAGTCCCCAGTCGAATTTGCGATTCCACTAGACACTCGGGGGCTACTGACATGGGTATACCCTCCAGGTACTCGAGTCTTATATATACGGTCTAGATATGGTGGAAGCCCACGGCGTTGCCACGGCCCAATGAAGACTTCGAGTGGCCTATGGACTATCGATAACTTGCGAGAAAAGAAGAAGTCTAAAGATAGAAAGTTTGAAGGGCAAACCCTAAACTATAACTGACTCGACCTACTACCCGAGACCTGGCCTATCTATATACAGGCTAGGAGGGGGCGGCGACGAGGACACACGCAACCCTAGTTTCCACAACTTTTGCCAGATTGCATCTGCGGGCCTCTGTAATCTTCGATTCCTTCGTTAATTCCAAGAGCAGACAAGCAGGAGTAGGGACCTCTACGAGGCCTGAACCTGGGTAAGCCTTGCATCCCTGTGTGCTTGTTTGCTAGCCGATTGATGCTTCCACCGCTCCCTCCTTCTCCAAAACCCAAGTCCATAACAATGGGCATTGACGAGTTAAACCCTCGTCACCGACTTTGAAACATTTCCTACCCCATCGTTTCAAAAACTTTGAGCCAAAATGTCCCACCAGGGAGTACCACTTTTCTATTAATTATTATTTGGCGGGTAACCAAATTCAAAATCTGTGTCGAGCGGCAAAATCAAATACCGACTTTGAAGCATTTCCTGCCCCATTGTTTCAAAAACTTTGAGGCCAAATCTCCCACCTGGGAGTCCCACTTCACTATTTATTATTATTTGGCCGGTAGCCAAATTCAAAATCTCTATCGAGCGGCAAAATCAAACACCGACTTTGAAGCATTTCCTGCCCCACTGTTTCAAAAACTTTGAGCCGAAATCTCCTACCGGGGATTACCACATTTCTATTATTATTATTTGGCCGGTAGCCAAATTCAAAATCTCTGTCGAGTGGCAAAATAACACACCGACTTTCAAGCATTTCGTGCTCCTCCGTTTCAAAAACTTTTGACTTTAAAATTCCCATTCTACCCATTGTTCAGACGCCCTATGGGCACGCTAAAGTCGGTAGCTTGGGGGCATGATCGTAATTATTTTTCTATTCACCTCCATAGACCCGATTCACGTAGTTTTTCCAGCTGGCCATCCCAATATCCTAGGCTTCTCTCCCATGCCCTCACCTCCACGACCACCATGCGCACCGCCCGGTGGCAATTCTACGTCTGCTGGAGCCGCTTCATCGACGCCCACCCCATCGTATCTAGTTCACCAGGTCTCTCTGCCACTCCACCAGAGTTGTGGTATCGCTGACCATGCCTATGGCGTCGTCGACCGCGCACGCTCTGCTTCCCCGCCGCCGAAAGCTATCCAACCATACCTGAGCAGCTTCACCGTTGTCCACCATACGGGATCTAGTTCAACAAGTTCCATGTCCACTGCTCCAGACTAGCTACACGGTTGTTGCCGTTGATTGCACCGGCATCGACCGCCCAAGATCTGCTTCCCCGATGCCAACAGCCACCACAACCACAGCACCCTCGGTGACTTGGACGTCACTCGCACGGTACCGACGATGCTTAGACACCTATCTGACCAAGGTAACCAAATCTCCAACCCGTTTTTGTTTTGTCACCGGTATAGCAGGTTCAAGCCTGCCCGAGTGAACTGCATTTTTGTAATCGTGCTAGTACATGCAAGTCACTGGGCACGCCTGTTCTTCGTGCTAGTACATAAAATTTCATTAGACATGTTGGTTTGCATTCGCTGCTCTACAAATTTCAAGTCATGCACATGTCTGTTATATTGTCATGCACATGTTCTTATCTTAGCTGCTCCGTACACCAGTAATTGCTTGCTATTGTGTAGTTCTTGCAAAATGTAATGTCAGTGGAAAATATTAGTGTGGATTCCCTGCTCCACAGTTACTAACTCTATCTGGTTATTCCTGAGCTAAGTTCCTGCTATTATTTCCTCCCTGGCATCATTCTGCTATCATGTAGTACCCGTTCAAACTCTTCGTACTAGTTCGATTATAATTTTGTTGTTGCCATCTAGTTCTTCAAAAGCTGCAACACTGACTATTTTCTTTTTCTTTGCGTAGAGCTCAAAAAGGCAACAGTGAACATGTTGGTTGGCACAGCCTACAGGTCCACCAGCGATGCCATTATATATTTTCTGTATCTGGTGCTTGTTCGTCCTAATCAACGGCATAATTATTCTTTACTATATAGTTCATTCGTGTTTTCCATTCCTGCTCACAAGTTCTGGTATGCTGTGGTTATAATTTCTATGTGGTTTATGCTTAGCTACAACAGTAACTGCATGCCATTGTGTAGCTCACCGCAAATTCCGAGTCACCCAACGACATTTGCATTCCAGGAGATATCACTGCTTCCATATATATTTGCTGAAATGACCTGGCTAGTTTATACTGAGATTCTAAGAAACACTTTGTTTGATTGATCATTTCATTGTTGGCATACTTGTCTAATATTTGTTTGTCATGTTCTACAGGTTCACAAGCCACACTATTATATCTTGTATCTGGTTCTGGTTCGTCCTAGGGAACAACATAACTATCCTCTACTGTATAGTTAATTCATAGTTTGCATTCCTGCTCTAGGTGTTCGTATTATGCAGTTATAATTCCTATCTAGTTCATTCTTAGCTATGAGTAGTTTGTCTTCTTTGCTGTATTAACTTGTTATTAGTTAATTTTAGACTGCAATTATTGCTATCACGACCAAAGAGGGGACTGCAAGATCATGTCTCAAGGTAGTTTTCCAATGTAGCTATCACAGTCAAAGGGAGATGCAATTGATGGATTGAGAAAGCAAATTGAGGACTCTGCTATCAACTTGATTGGCAACTGAAATGCTGAATTTTCTTTCCCTTTTGTTCATATTATGTAATATTTTTAAGAAGTTTGCAGCTGATGTAATATCTTGATAACTCGTATAGGCCATGTAGGCATTTAGTTGACACCGTCCATGAATGACGGTACCATAATCATTGACCAGTCGATCAAGTAATCAGAAGGATTTTGTTATTTGCCCTTCTTTTATTGCACCTTCCATGAACAGTAAAAGATGATCGCTAATTATACTCCTTTTATGATATTTGCATGGCCTTCAGAATTACCAAAATAGTAACGGCAACTGGGTAGAACAGTAATAGGCCAAAACAGTAACAGGATAAAACAGTAAAAGGACAAAATAATAACAGGCCAAAATAGTAATAGGCCAAAGCAAAGAATAAAGCCAAAACAATACAAGAATAAAGCCAAAACAAGAGTATGAGCAAGCGAATGAATAAAGTTAAAATAGTAATAGGCCAAAATAGTAGTAGGCCAAAACACCAGCAGACTAGAACAACAGTAACTTAGCACAGTAACAGGCCAGAACAGTAACAAACCAGAAAAGCAACAGGCCAGAACAGTAATAGGCCTGAACAATAGCAGGCCAGAACAGTGGCAGTAAGCACAGTAATGGGCCAGGACAATAAAGGACCGCAATAGTAACGGACATGAATAGTAGACGGACAGAACAGTAACGAGCTAGAATAGTATCGGACCTTCTCAAAAGTGGGTCGTTCGTAGGCAGCCCAGGACGAGCTATGCGAATAGTGACGTGCTAACCATAGGCCTTAATAGTGTCGGGCCTACTTAACGTAGGCTTTTAACGGGCCGCACAGTACTAGAATAGTGTGGGCTTCTGTAGGCCGTAATAGTAACGAGCCTGACATTCTTGGGCCGCTGCTGGTCGCTTCTTTTGGGCCCATTTCAAACAATGCAGGACGAAACAGTAACGGGACATAATCTTATTGGGATCCCCTTATGGGTCAGCCCACTTAATTATTAGCAGGCCTTGGCTGGCCTTGCTTCTATCACAGTTTCTACGACCGTTAACGGCGGTAACTGGGTGTTAACGGTGTTTTCCACATGGCGTTTTGCATGACATCAGCAGTCAACGCGGATGGCGAACAGATCTATGACGGAACATGTTTTCGTGGCTAAAGGGTGCGATCCGCCACGGTTAGGAAAAAACCGTGGTAGATTCTTTTGTGATGGGGCTTTTACCATGATGGGCATCCGTCGTAGAAGACTTTTTAGCCACGAAAAACGGGCCTTCCACCACGAAAATCGTCAGTTGTAAAAGCCAACTTTTCTTGTAGTGATAGTGATGACTTCTTATAACCTTATGAGAATAAGGTTTAACCTCATCATAACTTTGTACTTCTTCTCCAACCTTTAGTCGGAAAGTTAAACAACCACACTTCAGTGTTTATTGTTTACTGTCCCCCTTGGGGTGTCTAATGGTCTCTAAACTCCATGTATAATACCCCTTCACTCAATAGTTAGGATATCAGTCTCTATCCAGCTTATACTTTACCTCTATACAGTCTTGTGAAAGAATCTGCAGTATATCCACACAATTATGGATCTCTGAAATGAATCTTCCAACGTTACTTATCTTACTCTTAATATTTTTGGGCCTTATTTCTCACTGATAAACCTTATTACACGAAACATCTTGAAACAAACGATTGCCTTAATTTCATACTTCCTTAGGTCTAACTTAACTTAGGCCAAGTTTTATGCTCCTTAAGTCATACACAAATGTCCTAATTAGCAAAACTGATAGGATACTAGCTACGGATACTAACTACGGATACCAGCTGCGGATCCTCCTAGGTGTATGAATTACTATACGGTTTTCAACTTCTTACTGGCATTCTCTCTGAGTTATCAGAGCTTGAATACCACCCTTGTTCCAAGACTTCTTGTTTGCACTGATTCAAGAGACTTCCATGATCTTGGTACAACTACTTCATTAGCTTCTGAGCAACGTCACTTACTTTAAGTGAACTTAAGTCCATCCTTCATGTTGCTCTACACCTTTTCTGCCTTAGTATTCCTTCTTAATTCTAGCTCATAGGGAGTTGGAAATGATCCATCCTTCAAAATAGTGTTGATACTCCTTATATTTGGCTTCCTTCTTCCTGCAGTCTTCATCTTGATCTTCAGAACTCGTCACTCCCTTACACAAATTCCTTTTTTATCTAGGTCTATAACATCAAGTAATAACTTGATGATGCAACATGGATTTGCACACCAAGTCAAACTTCATGTACAGATTTAGTGAATCAAGAAGATCCAAGAAAACCAAGAAATCCAAATGTGGTACATATAACACACATCATTCTAAGCCCGTAATATAGTAGTTGAGTATAATACCTCTAGAATTCAGGCTTAGTTGTGTAGTATATGACACCTCCTAGTATAGGTTTACTTTGTGATACTTAGCACATAAGGGTTAAACTATACTTTGTCTCAGTATTTACCCAAATTTCTCAGTTGCAACAGGATAATTTTGAGCAAAGTGATCTCATTTTGGTTCTTGACTAACCTCTTACCTTTCTTTTGGGACTACTAAAGACTACTAATTTTCCATTCTATCGCAAACTATCCTCACATGATCTCTCAAAACTACTAACAACACTGTAGTTACTACCTTAATCCAAAAATGATCGTAATATTATGACACATGTGCCTTCTATCATAGACCTACATTGTTCTTTACTTATGGTTATTACAAGATTTGTTACTACGTACTTGTCCTAATTACAAACTTATCATGATTTCGGAGCTATTCTCACCATGAACTTGTTAAGATTTACCTAGTCATCGTGATAGAAGAGCTAATGTCACCATGACGACTCTTCTTCTTAGCTTACTATTGTTGATTCAGAACAAAATTCAACTTCATCACAAAGAATTCTCAAGTGAATCCCACATGATTACTTCCCACTACATATTCTAATGGTCTTCATCATGTAGCCTATAATTACCATCTAATGATAAGATTTTTCCCACTTGCATAGTTCCTATGGGTAGACTACACCATTTAAACTACTCCACAAGATATTCTAATCTCAGTCCTAATCTTCTATGATATTTTACTTACTTCAGATCTCTTATTGGTGGTATACCTATTTAGAGCTACACTCAAATGACATTTCTCTAGAGAATACATATAACTATTGACGAGGGTTTAACTCATCAGTGCCCATTGTTATGGACTTGGGTTTTGGAGAAGGAGGGAGCGCTGGAGGCATTAGTCGGCTAGCAAACAAGCACACAAGGACGCAAGGTTTACCCAGGTTCAGGCCTCGTAGAGGTCCCTACTCCTCTTGTCTGCTCTTGGAATTAATGAAGGAATCGAAGATTACAGGGGCCCGCAGATGCAATCTGGCGAGAGTTGTGGAAACCAGGGTTGCGTGTGTCCCTCTCGCTGCCCCCTCCTAGCCTTTATATAGATAGGCTACGTCTCGGGTAGCAGGTCGAGTCGGTTACATATTAGGGTTTTCCCTTTAAACTTTCTATCTTTAGCTTCTTCTTGTCTCGCAAGCAATCGAGAGTTTGTGGGCCAATCGAGTTCTCCATTTGGGCCTTGGCAATGTCGTGGGCTTCCGCCATATCCGGACCATATATACCGAACTCGAGTACCTGTAGGGTATACCCATGTTAGTAGCCCCCAAGTGTCTAGTGGAATCGTAGATTCGATTGGGGACTTTATGAAGCCTTTCAAGTGCATGATTGAGTATTTTTCGAGTGTTCAGTTCATGTCATAGGGATCGTTGATATGCTTTCCTGATTTAGCCAATGTATTGGTATCAGTTAACTGCCTTAGGGCAAAACAACGCAATCTACTCAAACTCGAGTCCCTCGACTCTAATTCAGAAAAGTGCTGGCATAATTCGACTCAAGCCACGGAGGTCTTACGGGAGTCGAATTCCAGTGTATGGGTGTGAGCACTCGACGCGTCCGTCAAGGCATGTTCATCGCACCTCTAGGTACGGATATATTTCTGGTAGTGCATAGCAGATGCATTGCCAGGCCTTATTCAGGTCTTATCTTCATGTTGTAAGCACGGCATCTGAATTTTTGTCATCGCGGAGATGATTCGGGTGGCCTAGGAGACGTAGTCTCTTTGTAGGGAAAATATGAGGCGAAGACACCATAGCATTCGAGTGTGGATGTTATCAACACACAGTACAATATACAAATAATCATAGGGTACGCTACCAGCGCTCCCTATGGGAGTAGTCCCCGAGTGCCTGGTTGAGTCGAAGACTCAAAGGGGACTAAAACTTTTTGCATCGCCGTCTTTTTGCTGCTTGTTTCAGTCGAATTTGCTTCCAGTGTTCCCTATGGGAGTAACCCATAATCCTCAATCGAATCATAGATTTGAGTGGTGGGTATGCCTGCAGAAAGATACATCGTAGGGTGCGCAACCAACGCTCCCTATGGGAGTAGCCCCTGAGTGCTTGGTTGAGTCGAAGACTCGAGCAAGGACTAAAGTAGTCGAAATCTTCTGCTGCTAAAATGATGTCAATGCTGACGATATGATGACCTTGGTTACCCGCGTGAGCGGCTTTGACGGGACGTGACGATTGGTGGGTCCCACTTTCTGACTTTGATTTGACCGAGCGTGTGTAATCTTCTGTTTTAACTGCGTCTCCTCGATTTCCACGTGTAATGGAGATAGTGGGGGACGGTTCATGTTTTGTCTTGTCCATGTGTCGATGGCGATGTGCGCCACGCGTCCAATAGGTTTTCTGCTGGCCGTTGGATGGCATGCGCGAGGGGGTTAAGTAGCAGCGCAGCTGTGGTAATTTTCCCATCTGCCTTTTCTCCGCTCGTGCCTCCATTGCCATTGGTATTGCTCTCTACTTCCCTGCACACATCCCCTTCATGGCACTGGACCAACTTCGTGCCTTTCCTAGTTACTTCCTCTGTTCTCACCGCCATCGCAAGATGGGAAAGAAGAAGGGAGGCGTCGCTGCTAAGTCCACCACCGCCAAGAAGAAGGGCGGCCCCGCCACTGTGGGCACCAGCGCTGCCGGTGCTGGGAAGAAGAAGGTCGCGGGTACCCGCGTCACCAATGGCGCATGGTGTGCCTCCATCATCAAGTCCTCCGAGCTTCATCTCCTGCGTCAAGATGGAGTTCTCTCACCCGTGGAGGATGAGTCGCCAGTGCCAGACAGCGAGGTAATTCCTTGTCCTCCTGCTGGTTTCTGGGTGATGTTCCTTGCGTTCATCATCTGCGGTCTTTCTCTGCCCCTGCATCCTTTCTTCAGGGGCCTCCTTTGCTTCTATGGGCTCCACCTGCATCAGTTGTCCCAAAATTCTATTCCCCACATCGCTTGCTACATTACCCTTTGTGAGTGTTGGCTCAGAGTCGAGCCATACTTTGGCCTCTTTAAGAGGATTTTTAAGCTGAAGCACCAGTCAGCATCTGGTTCTGTAGTCTATGATGTAAGAGGCTGCAGAATCCATGTCGACTCCTCCGCCAATTATTTTGATATCAAACTCATGGCATCCGTCCAAGGGTGGACAGACAAGTGGTTCTACATCCGCGATCAGAAGGCCAATGGAGAGCACTACGGACTCGCGCCCTTTGATCCCGCGACGCCGTGCAAGAGGAGGCATTCTTGGAAGAACATAGTGATGCCTGGCGAGTTCGAGGAGACGGAAGTGCTATACAAGCGTGTCTGCGACCTCAAGAGCCGCATGGGTAAAGAAGAAGGAGGCGCCGCCCTCATTCGCACATGGTTGCGCCGTCGTATCCAACCTCTGTAGGACAGAGTCCACCCCATGTTCCAATGGGCTGGTGCGGATGATGCCACTCGTGTATCTACCGATGGCATTTCTACGGGTGAAGTAGATAAGAGGCTGCGACTGGTGACGAAGTATACTGCCAAGGAGGTTCTCCCAAGCGAACCAGTCATGCCTCCCTTCGACGCCTCTAACCCTCCTCCTGAGGTAGAATTATGCTATGAAGTAGCTTTCATTGTCCATTGCCTTTAAGTTCTTGATGTATAATGAATTGTTTTCTGAATGCAGGATTGGAAGGTGTCTCCCAATTTGCCCCCTCTTCCTGAAGGGGTTATTCCTCGCGAAGTGGATCAAGAGGATGAGTCGGAATTGACCGTCCCACTTGAAGAGGAGGAGGGAGCCCCCGAGTCCAGTGATCCGGACACTCACAAGCGTTCTCGCAGTAAGGACTCGGATGCTTTGTCTCCGTCGACTCTAGAAGGCCCTTCTGTTCGTGCTGAGGAGCCGATTCCCGCTGTTCCTGTGCGCTCCATGGCTCCTCCTGCCCGGAAGAAGCTTCGACTGCCCAAGTAATCGTCGGAGTCAGACAAGCAGTCCTTCGATCTTGATAGATTTGATTGGTAAGTTCTGTATTCGTGACCTCGTTTTTGTTTCTTCTTTGAGTTGCTGTTTTTCCTGAAGATTTTTTTATGTGTGTTCTAGCCAAGCAGCGTCGTCGTCTTCTGACGACGTCCAGTTTGTGAAGGAGTCCGGAGTCGCAGACTCCAAGCCCAAGAAGATGGCCGAGCGATCTCCTTCTCCTCCATTGGCGGCCCACTCCGGGCATAACTCATCGAGTCTGTGCTGGGGAACATCAGTTGGTTACCCGGATGACTGTGCGATAGCCTTCTTTAGAGTCTGTGGAGGATCATGTAGGTATCTTGTAGTTGGTAGTCGGATTTATTCTTGGCGCTATTTACTTGAACTTTTATTCTCTCCTGATGCAGCTCATTGTGAAGGAGGCTGCCCACCTAGCAGAGCAAATCCTTGACATGGGTCGGTAGCATGCGCGACTAGACAATCGCCATCGTATTGTCGAAAGTAAGTCTCGACTTCGTCTTTCTCTTTGCGAATTTCATTGATTCGATTTGGTGATATTCCCTGTATGTCGCAGCTGAGCATAATGAATTACTTCACCATGTTATTGCACTTGAGAAGACGCTAGCCGCAGCGACGAAGAATCGTGACGAGGCGGTCGCGGCTTTGGAGGAGTCGCGGAAGCGGGAGGAGGATCTCCGTGTCTCCACTGCTGAGAGGGAGAAGTTGTTCGAGGAGCAACTTCTCTCGATTGCCAAGTCCCTCTCAGGTCTTCTTTTTCATCTGGACATCCCTTGCTCTTCTGTGCTTTGACGTGTGGTTGTTATACTAACACTTTTGTGTATGCAGATGCTAGCAGCTCGGCTTGAGCTTTGATGCCCAATCTCTACGCCACGCGGATGCCTTAGCTGGTTCCATCGCCGCAGTCGAAGTCCGCAACGTATCCCTCCAAGAGACGCTAGGGAAGGCCAAGGATGTGCTCAGTCGCATCCGTGAGGACTTATCTCCCAAGGCCGGATTGATCGACAACCTCGGCGACTTGGTGGAGTCCCTGGCTGGAGGAATCCCTGCTGACTTCAAGAACTCGCAGCGCTCCGTCGGCGCCACCATGGCACTCGCAATGGTGCAGTCCCATGGTGTGGAGATGGATCCTGCCGCTATCTCTGAGGCGATGCCTATCAACGCTGGAGGCCAGCAGGTAGTGTTTGCTCCCTATGCTGGTAAATGCAAAAATTATGGTCCCCAGCTTATCGAGACACTCGCCAAGTACTCCGAGGAGTGGCATCAAGCGAAAGCTGCGAAGACTGCGGTGTCTGGGGGTACTACCGGCAAGTCCGTGGCGTCGGAAACTGCCACGGATGCGATGAAGCCCCCGAGGCCGAAGTCGAAGTCGAAGAAGCACACTGCTTCCTAGTCTTTATATGTAATATTTCTAGTGTTTGACCTTTGTGTCTGTGAAACAATGCTTTTATGGGGGTACCCTAGTCAGGACTTTGATATGTTTGAATGCATCCAAGCCTTTCGTCAGTGTATCCTCGGCCTCTTAGTTTGCTTTTGTTTGGTTCGTGATAGGATACCTCGAGTGGTTCTTCGAGTGATCCGCGTGATCCATCACCCACTGATGAGACCTTGGCGCAACCACGTTCAAGGGTGGATGAGTTGTCCCTGCTTTCACGACTGCGTGATCGTGTTAAGCAGCTGGAATGTGAGTTGCCCATCCTCCACGGTAACACGGATGTATGGAAGTCGAGGGCGGAGAAGGCTACCGTCCACGAGCAATATCTATTGGAGGAGGTGACGCAGCTGGGCAATCAGTTCAACTGTTAGCTTCCTGCCCTCTTATCTTTTCTTTTAGTCAATCGCGGCAGTTCCTTGTCTTCATATTTTGCCTTTTTTTTGCTTGGTGTAGTTGTTAGTGCTCGTCATCCGCAGGATGAGAAAGACAGAATCACCATTCGAATGAACGACCTGACCCAGGAGCAGCTTCAGGCGAGTGGGTACTTTTGGGTGGACCATGATCGTGCGATCGCAGTTGCGAACCTGGAGGATCGTGCTTCCCGAGTACTCCACTTTCTGAAGAAGGCGCAGTCATGCCTGAGAAATATCTACCAGACGATGTTTCCACTGGACGCCGTCCCTTCGAGCATGTTGGCTCTCCTGCTAAGTTCCAGGATTTGAGTGTAGTTTGCGAGTGCGTGCGGCAGCAGTTAGTGGCTGGTGCCAAGGCTGCTTTGTCACTGGTGCGACTGCATAGGCCTGATGTAGACGTTGCAGCTGTTGCTGCTGGACCGCTAACCCCGCCGGAAGGTTCGACCTGGAACATGGTTCCTCATTACCAGGCGGTGGATCGTCTAGCAGAAGAAATTGTCGACTTCTTTGAGGAACAAACAAACGTTCTTCTGCTGCAATAGTAGTTTAACATGTATCCTACACATAAGTGTACCAGTGTTGTAAAGTTCGTATGGATATACTACATGTAATTAATTTCTATTGATATGTAAAGAGCTTGTTAGCTTATATGTTTTACGAGTGTATTTGTACTCTGCAGTTCCTTTTCATTAGCCTGACTTATTTTATCGCAGCACCTTGCCAACCTGTCAGGTGCGTTGCTACTGGGTTGGTGTTTTATCAAGGGTTCGATTGATGTTGTGTCAGCTACTCGGGATACTGCGACTTGTTCATAGAAAGAGGATGTAAAGTGTGGCGTAGCCCCTGAGTGATAAGATTGCCAGAAAAATGAGGAAAAACACAGAGTTTCGGGGCACTTATCTTTATTTATTCACAGAACAGTACGAGGTACAATGTGTGGCTAAGTAGCCTGCCTGAATAGCCTTATTTGTAAACAAATGACTAGGGGTAGAAGCGACGTAGCTGTGCGACGTTCTAGGGGTTGGAGTATGCGACTCCTGTCTCGAAATCTTTAAGGCGATAGGCGCCACCTTGGATTACTTCTGTAATCACGTATGGTCCCTCCTAAGAGGACTCAAGCTTGAGGTGTCCTTGTTGCTTCAGTCGCAGGACTAGGTCTCCTTCGACGAAGGATCTGGGGCGTAGCCTTCTGCTGTGGTAGTTGCGCAGGTTCTGCTGGTACATCGTCGATCTTTCTGCTGCGATGTCTCGTTCCTCGTCAAGGAGATCGACGGAGTCTTCGAGTGCAAGTGTTGACTCTTGCTCGCTGTACGCGACCACCTATGGGGCTTTAAAGCGTACTTCTGCGGGTAGCACTGCTTCAGCACCGTGCACCATGAAGAACGGGGTATATCTCGTGGCGCTATTTGGGGTTGTGCGCAGGCTCCAAAGTACGGACTGCAGCTCGTCTGGCCAACATCCTACAGCTTGCTCGAATGGCCGGAGGAGTCGCTTCTTGATTCCACCACAGACGAGGCCGTTGGCCTTTTCGACTTGACCGTTGGTCTGTGGATGAGCTACGGAGGCATAGTTATGTTGATTCCCAGGTTCTCGCAAAAACCCTAGAACTCCTTAGAGGTGAAGTTTGTTCCATTGTCCATGATGATGCTGTGTGGCACTCCGAAGCGATAGATAATGGACTCGAAGAACTTGACGGCACTGGCTCCTGACTGGTTTGTCACCGGCATGGCCTCTATCCACTTGGTGAATTTGTCTACTGCGACCAAGAGGTAGACATAGCCCCCTCGCGAGGACTTTGGGAGCTTGCCGACCATGTTGAGTCCCCATTGCACAAAGGGCCAAGCCAATGGTATTGGCTAGAGTTCCATGCCAGGTGCGTGCGGTTTGTCCGCGAATCGCTGGCAAGCATTGTAGCGCTGGATGATGTCCTTGGTGTCGCGCATGGCCATGGGCCAGTAGAATCCAGCTCGTAGAGCTTTGGCGACGAGGGCGCAACTGCCAGCATGGTTCCCGCAAGTCTCTTCATGGATGTCGAGGAGGACGACCCTTCCATCCGCGTTGGAGACGCACCGTTGGAGTACTCCTGTGATGTTGCGCTTGTATAGTTTGCCGTTGATGATGACGAATGCCTTGGATCAGCATGCAATGTGTCACACGTCAGTCGGGTCATCAGGCAGCCTCTTGCTAAGAAGATATGTGATGTAGGGTTGAGTCCAAGATGGCTCGATCATCATTACACCCATTGGTCCCTCGAGTCCTGTGTCAAGCTCCAGGTTGTCGAGTGCCATTGGCTCATTGGGTGGCGTAGCCCCCGAGTCCGTTGCGGCGCTTGTTTTCTTCTCTGTGGCCTTTGGCTTGATGGAGCGTTCGCAGATATGCTCAAGAAATACCCCAGGTGGTATGGGGGCGCAGGTGGAGCCAATGTTGGCGAGTGTGTCCGCCTCTTCATTGCTTTCGCGGCCTACGTGCCGCAGTTCACAGCCATCGAAGTCCCATTTGAGTGTGTCATAGAGGTCGCGGTAGGCGATCATGTTGTCATTCAGACGTCGCACTCGTGCATCGTTTGGTTGACCACCAGTTTGGAGTCACCGTAGATGATGAGCCTCTTGGCACCGCAGGCTTTCGCCATCCGCATCCCGTCCAGCAGGGCCTCGTATTCAGCTTCATTGTTGGAGGCAGTGAACTGCATTCACAGAATGTATTTCAGCTTGTCTCCCTGGGGCGATGTTAGTATGACATCTGCGCCAGCTCCATCCTTTCGTTTGGATCCATCGAAGTGCATTGTCCAGAGGTAAGACATATCTGGCTTTTGGCCGAGATGGTTCTCCATCCAGTGCACGAAGAAATCAGGGAGGACTTGCGACTTGATCGCATCGCGCTTATCATATGTAATGTCTCGTGGAGACAGCTCGATTCCCCAAAGCTCGACTCGTCCGGTGGCGTCAGGGTTGTTGAGGATATGTCCAAGCGGGGTGTCGTTAATCACCACGATTGGGTGCTCCTGGAAGTAGTGGCGCAGTCGCATGGCTGTCATGAAGATGTTATACGCCAACTTCAGGTAGTGCGGGTACCGCTGCTTTGTTGGCATGAGTACCTCGCTGAGGTAGTAGACTAGGCGCTGCACCCCGTGGACCTTGTTTTCCTCGGCTCGTTCCACCACGAGCACTGTGCTGACCACCTGGTTGGTGGCGGAGATGTAGAGCAACAGTGGTTCTTTTTCGCGTGGAGTCACCAGTACTGGCGAGGTGGATAGTAGACGCTTGAGGTCTTTGAATGCTTCTTGCGCCTCGTCGGTCCACTCGAACTTGCCAGTTTTGCGGAGAAGTTGGTAGAAAGGCAGTGCCTTTTTGCCCATTCGACTGATGAATCAACTGAGAGCCGCGATTCGCCCAGCCAGCTGCTGGACGCCTCTTACGTTCTTCGGCTTCTCCATGGCTAGTATGGCTTTTATTTTCTTCGGGTTCGCCTCAATCCCCCTCGCGGAGATGAGATACCCAAGTAGTTGCCCAGATGGTACGCCGAAGGCGCATTTGTCCGGATTGAGCTTGATCCGGTAGTGGTCGAGGTTAGCGAAGGTCTCGAGTAAATCGTCGATTAGCGAGGCTTCCTCTTTGGTTTTGATGACGATATCGTCAACACAAACTTGGATGTTGCGACCAAGTTGATTCTTGAGGCAATCCTGCATGCACCGCTGATAGGTGGCTCCTGCGTTTCTTAGCCCGAAGGGCATTGTGCTGTAGCAGAACACACCAAAAGGCATCATAAACATCGTTTTCTCTTGATCTTCCTCCTTCGTTCAAATCTGATTATAGCCTGAGTAGGCGTCGAGGAAGAAGAGACGCTCACATCCCGCGGTGGAGTTGATGATTTGGTTGATTCGCGGCAACGGGAAGTGATCCTTTGGGCAATGCTTATTCAGGGAGGTGAAGTCCACGCACATCCGCAGGATATCCATGTCTTTTTTAGGTACCAGCACCATGTTGGCTAGCCAAGTGCTTTCCTTGATCTCGCGTATGAATTTGGCGTCGAGGAGTCTGTTGATCTCCATTCTGACTGCCTTTGCTCTTGGTTCGCATACCGCTGAATTGTGCGCTTGATCGCCTTTGTCGGGATTGACATTGAGTGCGTGCTCGGCGAATTCCTTGGGAACCCCTGGCATGTCCGTTGGACACCAGGCGAAGATTACCCAGTGCTCATGGAGGAATTCGACGAGCGCGAGTTCCTATGCGGAACTCAAGTTGTTGGCGATGAGGGTCGTCTTGGTCAGGTCCGTTGGGTAGACCTGGACTTTCTTCGTGTGCACCGACAAGTCGAAGGACAGGTCGGGTGAACTGGCCTGCTAAGGGGAGGCAGACTGTTGTCTGTCGACTCCTACAATCTTGCGAGTTCCTCCTGCATGCCGAAGAACTGAGAAATTCTGTTGAATTCCCTGTCGCAGCTGTCAGACCTTTCGAAGTTGCAGTTGATTGTGATTATGCCGTTTCAGCTCGGCATCTTCATCTGCAGGTAGGCATAGTGTGGCACTACCATGAACCTTGCAAATGCGACACGTCCGAGGATGTAGTGATATTGTGAAGGCCAGTCGACGACCTCGAAGTCGATGCGCTCTCGCTGAAAGTTTTGCGGTGTGCCGAAGATGACATCGAGATTGATTTTACCCAGGGGATATACACCTTTCCTTGGGACGATGTCGTGGAACATCGTGTCTGAAACTTTTAGACACATCAGAGGGATCCTCATCACACGCAATGTACTCGGGAACATTAGGTTAATGCCGCTGCCGCCATCCATGAAGACGTGGCTCATGTCGAAGCCCCCAATCTGCGCCTTAAGTACGAGGGGACAGTGGCCTGCACGAGGAACTTGGCGCGGGTGGTCAGGCCTGTTAAAGGTGATGCAGGAGCCGCTTCCACTGAGGTACTCAGTGGTGGAAGGTGGAGAGTTTATCGCCAGGTTGACTTGGCGAGTGATGGCCTTCTACAGTTGATTTGAGGGACGCCCTTTTTGGATCATCCCCATGTTGCCCACGAATCATGGGTATGATTCGCCTCCGTGATTCTGGACCGGTGCGGCCGCGGGTGGGGGTAGTCCGTGTGGTGGCGGAGGAGCTCCATGTGCCATGGCGCCTGGGACAACTCCATAGCCCCTGTTGACTGCGTCGGGCCAGACCCTCGTGGAGCTTGAGAAACTCGTGGCAGTCCTTGAGAAGGTGGCTGGATTTTTTCTTGCCGTCGTGCTTGTCGATGTAGAAGTGCACGTTGCACGACCCGGACAGTTTGTCGTCGATGGTTGTTGCGGGTGCCTCTTCACGAGTGTGGCGCTGCCACACCTGCATGGTTTTACCGGAGTCGCGGTATCCACCTCTGCGATAGCCGCGGTTGCGGTTGTCGTCGCATTTGTCGGCGTAGCCGGCTGCGACCATGTTGACGTCTTCGCGGTCATCGTAGACGCGCATTCGCCGCTTGCCTCGATGGTCACGTCTACGCCCGAGGTCGTCGTCGTCGGAGTAGGTGCGGTTTTTCACCGAATCCTCTCCATCGGCCCACCGATTTGCAATTTCCATTAGGTGGTCGATTTTTTTGGGCTTCGAGCGGCCCAACTCCTCCCTGAGCTCTATGCGGCGAACGCCGCCGTTGAACGCATCGATTGCACGGTCTTCCGAGATGTTTTCAGTGGAATTTTTGATGATGGACCACCTCTGGATGTACGAGCGTAGCGATTCGCCCGACCTTTGCTGGCAGCTCCTCAGCTCTTTGAATGATGCGGGCCTTTTATAAGTGCCCTTGAAATTGCATACAAAGCTGTAGACCAGCTCTTCCCAGCTACGAATGGATCCGTGCGGGAGATTGTTGAGCCATGCGCGGGCGGTGCCCTGTAGCTGTAGCTGCAGGCATAGTGCCCTTGAAATTGCATACAAAGCTGTAGACCAGCTCTTCCCAGCTATGAATGGATCCGCGCGGGAGATTGTTGAGCCATGCGCGGGCGGTGCCCTGTAGCTGTAGCTGCAGGCATTGCATGGCCGTGCTTTGACTCCCGCCACGTAGCCTGACGGAGGAGATGTGGTCCTCCAACCAGATCTTTGGGTCTTGTAGGCCGTCGAACTTTAGGTTTTCCGACGGGAGTTTGAACCCTTTAGGCATTCACTTCTGCCTGATGGCCCTGCTGAAGCATTTGGCACCGCAGAGTTCAGTCTTGTCCTCTTCTGAATCAGTCGAACGAGCGCGTCTTGCCCTTGATTTGTCGATTTGCGCTGCGTGAGGTCATTGCGCACATAGTAGAGCGGCGACACCGAGACAGATCGTGATTGTCGTCGCTAGACGAGGGTGAGGAATAGCGTTTTGCCAGAGCCTTGCCTTTCTTTGGCTCCGGCATTGGATCTTTGTCGAGGGCGGCCTTGATTAGCCCCAAGCCCGCGATCATAGATCGGTGCATGGCAGCTCTTGGATCTCCAGCTGGCGGCTGGTTGTTGAGGACGTACATGGTGGTCGCTATCACCTCTGCTTGCGGTGTCTTTGGGACCACGTTGCCCCGCGTGTCGACTGTCATAGAGCTGAATCGAGGACTTTTGCAGCTTCTATGCATTGTTGCTCGGTGAGATGGGCCATCCGAGATCGCCTCTTGTTGGCCACGTACTCGTTGCCCTTGGAGGAGGATCCTCCCTGGGAGCAGATCCCAGCTTGCCGAAGACTCGACTCATCTGCCGCCTTTTTACGCGCCTCGAGTTGCGCGATTGCATGTAGCTGGCATCTGTACTCCTCCATTAGTAGCCAATGGTATCCCATCAGCATGTCCTGCAGCATGCCGAGGGGCAGAAGATTGCCTCGCAAAGCTTCTCCACAATGGGCCCACTCGTTGTCGTTGAGTTTGATCACGACACGCTCTCCTATGTGTTCGTTCACCATGGTTGGCAGTTCGACTGCCGCTCCATTGTTGACGGGCGCGCTGCTGCCACCGTTCGTGGGGCCGCCATTGGGCGTGTTGCCGTTGGGTGGTTAAACGCCGTTGGGCGGTCCGGGGCCAGTGTTTTCGCGATTGGCGGCGGTGTCGCCCGTGTTGATGACCGCGCACATGAAGTGGTTAGGGAAGTTGTTGCTCCCGCAACTTTCAGATCCGGAGCCGTAGGCTCCATCTTCGGTGGCTAGATCACCCAGATCGGATCCGCGACTACTGTCGCTGTCCATGCTCCCGGCTGTTGCCGAGGTGTTGAGCCCGCTGAGGGTGCCGATTGGTGGCGGGAACCACGATGCTGGAGCAATCGCGGGTGCCGTTGGCTGGTCAGGCATGCGAAGCGTGCCCATCTGACCAACCTGGAAGCGGAAGCTCCCAATCGCCAGACTGATTCCATCGCCTACGGACTCGAAAGCCGGGCGAGTGGCCGGCATGTGGACGGTGAAGTCGAACACGCTGAAGAGCTGGCGAATATCCACTGTTGCGGAGTTGTAGATTGCGGTTGATGGGGCCGAAGAAGCCACGACATCAGCACTCCCAATTCCCACAGACGGCGCCAATTGACGAGGGTTTAACTCATCAATGCCCATTGATATGGACTTGGGTTTTGGAGAAGGAGGGAGCGCTGGAGGCATTAGTCGGCTAGCAAACAAGCACACAGGGACTCAAGGTCTACCTAGGTTCAGGCCTCATAGAGGTCCCTACTCATGCTTGTCTACTCTTGGAATTAACGAAGGAATCGAAGATTACAGGGGCGCGTAGATGCAATCTGGCGAGAGTTGTGAAAACCAGGGTTGCGTGTGTCCTTCTCGCTGCCCCCTCCTATCCTTTATATAGATAGGCTAGGTCTCGGGTAGCAGGTCGAGTCGGTTACAGATTAGGGTTTTCCCATTAAACTTTCTATCTTTAGCTTCTTGTCTCGCAAGCAATCGAGAGTCCGTGGGCCAATCGAGTTCTCCATTTGGGGCTTGGCAACGCCGTGGGCTTCCGCCGTATCCGGACCGTATATACCGAACTCGAGTACCTGTAGGTTATACCCATGTCAACTACACCTTAAGAAAGATGACAAAAACATCCAACTTAAGTGTGACAAGGTTTATCCTCAAGTGGATATACATCACAAGTCTTGGTTTAGATAAGATGGATCCTATAGTCACTATATAACCTACAGATCTTCCTACAAGGGTTTTAATGCTAAGGTCCAAGCATATGCTCTGATACCAGATGCGGTGACCCAGCATACCATGCATGATGTAGTACACTATAGTCATTGACATAACACCAATGAAACACCGTTCACTAGTATTACATCCCTCGGAGTGGTACAACAGAAACACAGGAGGTCCAAGACATGACTATAGGTTACAACTCGACTCTTTACAAAAGATTCAGAGAACACTCTAGGTTAAAGAGAGAGAAAGAAACTTCTTACAAAGAAGAACCAGAGATAATAACTCGGATATCTAATGACTAAGACTAGCATCTAAACTACCTGGCTTGCAAATGCTACTAATGCATTGCTCTACAGAAGTAGGTTTTATGGCTAGAGTATCTATTCCTAGCAAATCTGGAACTTCGTCTTTACTTTAGTGGATGTGTATGTTGACTTCCTTGACTTCATTGAAGGACTTAAGCTATCGATGATGGTTCCTTGAGAAGAAATTGATGTTGACGTCGTCTTCAACGGCTTAGAACCTACCAAGGGTTAATAAGGTACGGTTGAGTACGAGCGTACTCAGCAAGTTCACTAAAAGAGAGTGTTTGATGCACTATCTCTACAGCCATTCACCATAGGTCATAGGCAATGCAGATTTTTGTAAACATTTCTTCAAAGGTTGCTTTTATTCTGAAAACTATGTCCGACAGCCTTCACTGGTTGACCAGAACCTTCGTGGGGTTACTTTCCTGCCACGTTCGTAGCTCCATCCCGGAACAGGGAGTAACATGTCACAATTCTTACACTCTGCAGTGGTGCGTTACTTTACCCAGAAGAGACCTTAAGCTTTGCTGCACTGCCGGGAGTATGTCCCCATTCAAACTTCCATGGTTTCAGGCCCAACCTAAGATCCAAGCTAATCACTTCCCCCTTCGCGACCCTGCATGTCCCCTTGGTGTATGCCATACCCACATCTTGAATTACGGCAATGGTTTGTACAGACCGTCAGATACTAGAACTATCGTGGGACGTTGAGGGTTCCCACCCATATGCTACATATCCTCTATGAATTACCAATTAATGCGCACCACGAGGATAACAACCACGACCTAGTAATCCGGATGAAAGCGAGAGGAAGAAGATATAGCTGACTTCTCCGTCCCATTCCAAATCTCGTGGTTAACGTGTAATATATGGCGCTAGAATCACTGGCGGCATTGGTTGTTAAGTCCTAGATGATACATTACTGTACAATGGCATTTCCATTACCAGTTATGATAGACTAATTGATCACCCTAGATCAGTAACCGATACTTCAAGTTAATTATGAAAATAGTGTTTTCGGTATTTTCGAAATGCAGGTGATGACAACAGTTGAGTTACGAGCATTTGATAGAAAATAATCAAAGGACATGAGCAAGTGTGAACTTGCCTTTTATGATTGCAAGATTATGCACTCACGGTCTTCAAGACAACATAAGATCCAAATTCTATAAGTAGCATCATTGGTACGGTAAGGACAAAAGTTTAAAGAAGCAAGATGTAGTTATGCATAATTAATGTAATGCAGTTTGATAAACATGAATTCCTGGACTAATCGTATTTTATCTAGGGTTCGGAAACTAGGAATAGTTTCTTTAGAATGTGTTTCAATTTTATATTAGCTTCACACTTGTGCTTCTTATTAAGGCTTGTGAGAGTGTGTGAAACAATATGTAAGTACAACAAGTGCATGCAATACTAAAGCACTCGAGTATGGAATGGTACATAGGGATTTTTTTTAAAGGGTTATTGATTCTTTAGAGTCTTCATAGAAATACTTAAGGAATACTTTTAATATTTCTTGAAAGAGTAACTTTTTAGGAAAATGTTATTTTACAAAGTAAAAGCAATTAAATTTAAAGCTAACACTTTAAGATTTTCTTATTAATTACAAGTATTAAAGCAAAAAACAATTAGTATTTTTGAAAAGCTATTCCACTAGCAAGTGGAGTCTTTTAACACTTCATGAAGGTGAAACAAAAGTATTATGCCTTTATGGAAGTGGTGTTCTCTTGATTTTATAAGTGAATAGAATCACTTATTATAGAATCAATACATCATGTTAAATACTTAAAAACTTTGTTTAGCTTTTAATGTGGATTCCAAAACTTGTAAAAGAATTAACACTCAAATCTTGATGATTTTATAATTGATAAACTATTTTTGGAGAGGAAGAATTACTTAATTATAAATGGTAGTTTTAGTAAGTATAACTTTAAATGGTTAGACCTATGTTAACTTTAATGAAACATCAATTGAACTTGTTGTTACATTTTTAGACTTTGAACAAATAATGGTAAATACAATAGTAAAGATTTATATATTTTTAATGAATTAAAACAAAAGAAAGGGGTTTTAATAAGATTTATTAGACCTTTACGTTTGATTTTACTTCAATTATGAAAGATAATATTTTAAGGTGTAGATTTTATTTTTATGATCATTTTGTTATATTATAGGTATTTTTGTGATTTGTAAATAATAAGATATGATTTTTATAATTTTAATCACTAAATAAATAATAAATATTTAGTTGAAGTATCACAAAAATGTACAGTTTATAAAGGTATATTTTGTTTTTCTAAGAATTTTGATATATTATACTTATTTTTATGAATTTTAAATAATAATATATTTATTTAAGATTTATCCCAAATAGATTATTTACTAATAACAATTATTATATTACTTAAGTTGTAAAATAAAATATGATAATAGTTTTAGTATATAGAGTTTATTTTTCTAAGCATTTTTATATATTATATACATTTTTATGAATTATAAAACAAAAGATATTCAATTTCCAAGATTTAATCATTTTCTTAAACTCCTGAAATTTATTTATATTTGAATTTACATAATTTATTCATTTTCTAATTGGACTTTAAACAGAGGAATACTTTTTATACCGCACCTAACCCTAGCCGAAGTCGCTGACTAGTGGGCATGTGGCCACGTCATCAGCCACGTTGGCGTGGACCAGTCAAACTCACTAGCTGGGCGTGGAGTGACGCGAGCGTGACGTCAGCCTGACGTCACCTTGCCGGCCACCACCAGATGGTCAACGGCGACGGTGGATGCGAGCGCGCGCGTGACTGTGGAGCAGTGCATTGGAAAGAGCAGAGCACGATGAGTTTATTTGTAGTTGTGCAGCCCCGTATAGGTCATCGGAACAACGACACCAACAACGACTGGCGGCGGTGAACGGCGGCGCTCGATGCAACAGTGGTACAGCACACAAGAAAGGGATCTAAGAGGTGCACGAGAATCAGGGGCTTACCCTCGACGCGTTGCTAGTCTCAAATGGAGCTGAGCATGACCGGATCAATGACGGGGTGCACGGCAGCGGTCGTCGGACTTGGAGAAGATGAGGTTGATGCGGCCGATTGAAAGCATCTCGGCTTGATTCCTTCACCGTGGAGACAAAGCACAACATGACGAAGCTTGTGGCATCCTCCACTGACCTTGGGGCTACTTCTAACGGCGCCGATGTATCGGGCTCTCTGGTTAGGATTTCAGGTGTGTGGTGAAAGAGAGAGAGAGAGAGAGAGAGAGAGAGAGAGAGAGAGAGAGAGAGAGAGAGATAGAGAGCGATCCAGAGAGAGAGGAAGATATGAGGATGAGGACGAGCAGAGGGTCCGCGGTGGTGTTCTTATCCCCCCGGAAGACGGCGTCGTTCATCGCGGCAGTCGGAGTTTGCTGACGATGGCGAACAACATCGGTCGAGCACACGCAGGTGCTTGTGTGCATGAGGATGACGATGACAGCAATTTTTCAAAAAAAAACCCTACAGTTTCTAGGAATTAACCCACAGTCCATCTTATGTCCCACCTGTCACTGAGAATGACAGGGGACATGGGATGCTGTTGCTAGGCCTTGACGAAGTGTGCGGTTTATTGTTGTTGTTTCTCGCGTGCGATGGGTTAAAGAATGGGCCATGGGCTGGAACGGCTGCAGCCTGGTTTTGCTGGCAGTTCTTTTTCTTTTTCTTTATTCTGTTTCTATTTTCTATTTTACCATTTCCTTTCCAATTTTATTTCTACAAGAGTTTTAAAATGTCCAGAAATTTTGTAAGTCATGGATATATGGTAGAAGTCAATTATAACCAATTCCTCTATATTCCTTGTTGTGTATACACAATGTGTTATTATATGAAGGGTTCTTTTATTTAGTAAAGTAAATATAGATTGGGGTTTTAGGGATTTGCTTTTTATGTAAAAATTCTCTTAAAGATGACTTTACCTTTACTTTGACAACTATAATTTTAAAGTCTTAGGAAGGTGATTTATAGTCATAGAATCTTTTTAGGAATAGGTAATCATATAGCATTTGTTGTTGTGGTTGATAATATAGTGATTTACTTTTAAGGTTCTTTAAAGTTTGGAATTCCTTTTATTCCAATTCCATTAAAATTTCTTCATAACCATTCTACTCTTTTTCAAATTAGGGATGGATCAACTTCTTAACTAGTTGTTCACTACCTAGTAAAGTATGATTGATTTCTTGATAGATATTTATTACATGATCTTGAATAGCAATCTCCTTTCATGTGATGCATGTGATCTAAATGCTAAGCAACATTCATGTTAGGGTTTTGTACTACCATTCTTCTATAACTTTAGATCATACCCTACCCACTTGTGTATTTGTGAATGTTGCTAGGGTTCAAGGTGTAAGGCTTATCTCTAACTTGATGATCATGGTTAATATCTCAACTTAGAATAGGATACTGATATTACTTCTTAATGTGATCCTGATAGTTCTATTTTCTAGTTTTCTGTTAGGGTTTAAGATAATAAAGCAAAAAAGGCTTTCATCCATAAACACTCATCTGGTTCTCTAATTATCTCTTGGAAGATTCATTTATCCATTGGTTACCTAGGAATAGGAAATGGTTCCACTGTCAAATTGATTCTAGGGCTTTGGGCAAAGAGGTAGACATGGGTCTTGTCCTGGATTGATATGATCTTGGTTAAGGCTTCTAAAGAATTCCTATCCCCACACTTCACTAAGCTTGAATCATGGTTAAGGAATTCCTTTCCTAAATATACTATATTTCTCTCTCTTATCTTATTCACAAAGATCCCATCTTCCTGAATAAGACAATCATCTGACTCCACCATATCCATCATCATATGATGACATGGTCATGCCATTTCAGAAATAATCATTCTCCATTATTACTCTAGTATGAAACTTCCATTTCTTAACTACCTCTAATAAATCCATCAATGTAGATACTTCTAACTCCATCTATTAACTCATTTAAATCCATCTTGCAACTACTCCCAAGGCTTGCAAGATTATAGTTCTCTCTATATCACATGTGGTATCAATCCTCCGGGATGGGCATGGTACTACTCCCATAATACAAGTTTGTTCTTGTATTGGCTTGGTTAAACTACTATGCCTCCAACTACTCCATATACTCATGCTATATACTTCCTCATACTCTAGCTTGACTTCGCATGATCAAGATAGATGATTTAGTTTACTAGGGCTTGCCTAATTTAGTATATTCACAACCCTACTTCAACACCTGAGCATCTATCCTCAATTGACTTGAGAATAATGATCACCAACCCTTGATCATGCTTATCTTAAGCTTCTAATTGTCTGATCAAGATCCATTAACACTAAGCATTAGACTTGCACTAGTCTCACTATAGGCTTATCTTGTTAAGGAAACTTTCTTTAAGTTTATACCTACTTGGCTTAACAAGATTACTATTGGATACTCTAATACTACTAGCTTTCTCATAGCTTCTCAGTTACTAGCTTAACTCTTGGTTTTAGGTACTTCTTCTAGTTAACTTAGGAGGGAGTTATCTCCTCCAACATCAAATGGTTTGATCACCACTAAGGATCTGATTTCATTGATGATGGCACACTTCACCATAGCTAGTTCCTCCTTCTTACCTATTCACTTTGGCTTTGGATGGTCAATATAATAGGTCAAAGTTAAGAGTCAATAAGTGCTAGGTCAAGAATTGATCACTCAACATTGAAAATCAATAGACACTAGGACTTATCTATCTAGGAATGTCATATGTTAATATGACAACAATGGTATATGACAAGTGGTCTTAGCTTGACTTCCTTCCTACTCTATTAGTAATAAGAGTTAATGTTTAAGAACCACCATGATACCCATGGTACGAATAACTATGGCAAGAAAGTGTATCAAGATTTAGTTATAGAGTTTCTTTACTTAAGTTATATACTTGACTTGGTATTTAGGGTTTGTGGTAGATAATACCTTGATATCATCTTTAGAATATTAAGTATTCATCCTTGAGTTGTTGTATGGAATACCATGTCATGATCTCTACAAGATCTAATACTCCTTATTAAGTAGTGTGCGGTGACTTGGTTTTATTACGCAAAGATAAGGTTTTAGCAAAGGTCATATTGAAACTTATCATAGTCAACTTGATGATCTACTTCAGTTCCACCAAGTAAAGAGAAGCCTCAATCACTTTGACAAGTTTTATTTAAAAGCGCGAAAATTATCCAAATTTTCTATGCATGAATGCAATGCACACACCTCATCTCAGCTTATTTCTAAGCTCTAATGTTGGGATGTTGCAATGCATAATAGGGAGTCTCAAAGGATTAATCCGGGGGCCCCACAGGAGAGGCAAAGGCCACCGCGGAGGACACGGTGGTAGGCCTATGGTCGGATCTGGCCTGAGCACTCCCGTTGTCACCGAGGCCCTGGCTTTGGAGGCCCCCACACCAGTGGTAATCAAGATCGAGGATGACCCTGAACCTGGAAGGGTTATCGACTTCCTCGTCATCCTCGATGGCTTGGACTGGCTCATAAGGATGCAGCTTCCTAGGCGGTTCGTGCTCGGGATCTCGCGCGACCTCCCCGATGAGGTGTGGCTGCGCCACTCTGAGGGCGCGAGCAGTGGGAAGTTAGCATCACCACCTTCTCAGGGGGCGAGAAGTTCCTCACCAGCGGTTGGCGTCGTTTCCTCTTCGACCACCGCATCTAGTGCGGCTTCACGCTACGGTTCTGGTATATCGGTGAGGGTGGCTTCTCCATCTCGGTGTTCGACATGCAGCTATGCCGTGTTAACTATCCTCCTCACCTTTGGGCCGCCCAGTAGGGGTGTCTATCACGGTGCTGCTAGCGGGCATGATGTCGCAATGGTCACTAGTTCCTTTTGTCTGGTAATTAAGACTTTAGGATGAACTTCCCAGTAAGGGCCCTTGTCCTATTTGTTATTATCGTTCCTGGAGTTTGATTTATTTTTGTGGCATGGCACCGTCTTGCCGAGGCCCGCGATGGCGGCTCGCATTTCCTTTCTGTAGGGATGACCTTCTGGGAGCACCGAGCACACTCGCTGAAGGGTTGGACATCCAGGGGTGGAGCCCTCGCGAGGCGTGATTGAGGGTAGGACGCCTGGGGAGGCGGTCTCTAGGGCGGCACATTGAGCGTGCTACCAATAAGGGATCCCTTTCGTTGCAGGACTGGCCCGTCGTGGGGCGGGCCATGCCTGATTAGGTTGGAGGGAATCTTGGCGCCTCGAGTGGATGGCTCCCCGTGGCTCATGGACTGTAGCAAGTCCGGGAGGTTCTCACGAGGAGCTACTTCTATGCGTACCCTCGAGGAGGGGTCCCCCGTTAACTTCTAGAGCTCACCCTCTTGAGAGGGGGCGCAGCCTCGTGAGGTTCGTGTGCCCTTTCCGGGCGCCTCTAGTGGGGGCGAACCGCGAGCGAGATACCCACTCCGCCTCGGGGCATAGGTTTTTAGGACCCCCGCTTTTCGACCCCCGCCAAGTTTAACCGCTAAAGAGGGTGTCTCCAGGGTATCCTGCGGGCCTCTCGAGGAGAAACCACAGGATTAGTTGTTCCATCTATCAGCCCCCGTGATGATGGTTCAGGGGGTGAGGTGACTCATGGCGACGGGTGAGCCGTGGAGTTCAGATCTCGGCACTTTAGGTCTAACAAGCTCGGGCTACCGAGGGGAAGGGCCTCATTAGCCATCGCGAGGATAGAAACAGGGTTAGGAACCGTGGGTGAGGTAACTCACGACCGTGCGTCGGGCCATAGAGTTCAGATCTCGACACTTTAGGCCCTGATGATCTCGGGTTGCGGAGGATAGGGCCCCATGAGCCATCGCGAGGATAAGAATGAGGTCAGGGATCGTGGGTGAGGTAACTCACAGCCGTGCGATGGGCCATAGAGTTCAGAGCTCAACACTTTAGGCCCTGACGAGCTCGTGTTGCGGAGGACAGGGCCTCACCGTCCGTCGCGAGGATAAGAACGGGGTCAAGGACCATGGGTGAGGTAACTCACGGTCGTGCGATGGGCCGTAGAGTTTAGAGCTTGACACTTTAGGCCCTGACGAGGTGCTCCGTAGACCTTACCGGGAGAGGTCCGTAAGGAAAACAGGCGCCCACCATCAGAGGCCCGCACATGCGCCGTGTGAGGTTTTTAGGTACCAGGGACCATATGACGAGGTAACTCTGGGTCGGGTCTACCCCGTGAGTTCAGAGCTCTACACTTTAGGTCCTGATGCCGATAGGGAGTCGCGCCGACCTGGGGAAGGGTACCGTCTCTAGCCCCCGCTCGTGCGGAGTGTGTGAGGGAAATCGGGTGGTGTGGTATTTCGGAAAAAATGGTTTTTCGATGGAAATACTGAACAGCCAATCGTGGGCTCAGCACAAGACCCAAAGAAATGCCTGTAGTGTAGGCTTATTACAAATGCCACCGTGGTCTGCACATGGTCTGACGAGAGGCAAAAACCGCAAGGGTGAGGGTTTTTCGAGTTTCACCTTCAAAAAGTCGCAGATCCAGGCGTGTCGCTAGGAGAGGTCTATCCATCTCCTGGTAACCTGTGTCGCTGGCGCTCCTGGCCACTCAGCTGCCGTTGTGGGGGTGGCAGGTGTTGTATGCACGATGGGTACAGTCCATGGAGAAGTCTGGAGCCCTTGTGCCATCGTCTCCCTCAGTAGGCGCCTCCACCCTCGAGAAGATGGGTGGTGGCACACCCACTCCCCTCACGAGGTTGCGGGTACCGGTCACGCCCGGCTCCTCGCGAGGTGGGAACAGCAGCCGCCCTTTTTGCCATGGCGTTCTCATGGGCGATCATTTGCTTCCTCCTAGTGGAGCCTCCGACGTAGTCCAGGGCGTCCACATCCTCGGGACAGGTGGCGGCAGCGGTCTTGTAGGTGTGCTCTAGGGAGCGCAAGGCTCCCACTTCGTTGGAATGGACCGTGATTACCCCGACGCTGCCGCCAGGCATCTTGAGCATGTTGTAGGCATGGTGAGTAGCGGCCATGAACTTGGCCAGCATAGGGTAACCGAGGATGACGTTGTATAGAAGGTTGATGTGTGCCACGTCCAAGTCGACGAGCTCAGTGCGGTAGTTGTCGTGTGTTCTGAACGTGATGGAGAGGCGCACCTGCCCGATGGGTATGGTGGACCCACTTGTCACCCCGGAGAATGGCATGGTCAGCATCAGCGTGTCATAAGGCACTTGCAGCTGGGCGAAGGTCTCTGTGGAGATCACGTTCAGGCCTGTGCCTCCGCGATGAGGGTCTTCACAACGGCGATGTTGTTGATGGTGGGGGTGCAAATCAGGGGGAGCGTGCCCACGGGCCTGGCAGAGACAGGGTGGTCGTTGGCATTGATGGTGATGGCGCACTAGGACCACTTGATCTTCGGCAAGGGGATTCTCGGTCTAGCAGTCGTGACCTAGCGTGTTAGAAGCTTGAAGTGCCGGTTGGAAGTTGGGGCTTGGGAGCCACCAAGGATGCAGGCTATGGCACCTTGCGGAACCTGGTAGCCCCTAGGGTCATCGACGCGTGCTTGCTCCTGCGGGTGCGGATGCTGTTGCGCGGTGTTGCCTTGGTGACCTGCCTGAGGGGTGTAACACCCGATGGAGTTGTTATTCCAGCGGTTTCCTCCATGGTTGCCCCTGCCTTGGCCGCCTCGCTCGCCTCCTGGCCTTCCCTTTGTTTGGTTGTTGCGCAGGTCACGGAGTTTTTTGAGCTCATAGCAGTCGTCGGTGGGGTGGCCTGGCTTCTTGTGGAAGTGGCAGCACAAGTTGTCGTCCCGCTCCCGCTCGTTGGCCCCCTCGCGAGGGCTCTTCCGCTCTGGCTCGGCTGCCAGGACGTTGGTAGTATTGCGCTTGGGACCCTTGACATTACCCTTGGATGAACCAGAGGCCTTCGGATTGACTTTCACCTCCACGAGGCTGACCATCCGCCCCGCCTCGGCTTTCGTGCACTTCTCGGCCATGATGAAGAGCTCAGCAGCGGTGGCGAGGCTCTCGCCCCGAATCCTGATATTTTCTCTCATCTTGATGTCCTTCACGCCCTCGGAGAAGGCAGTGATGATGTTGGAGTCTGAGATCATGGGAATCTTGTTGCAGACTCGACTGAACCTCTGCAGAAACTTGAAGAGGGTCTCCCCCGGCTACTGGCGTATCTAGCGGAGGTCGTAGTAGGTGAGCGGGCGCTCGTAGGTCCCCTTGAAGTTGGAGATGAAAAGGGAGCTGAGCTCAGCCCATGAGTCGAATCGATTCCTCGGGAAGGGGTTCATTAGCCAGGTGCTGGCCGCCTCCTTCACGCATAGGGGAAACCAGCTCGCCATGACATGATTGTCTCCTCCTGCCGCTTCGACGCTCGTGGTGTGAATCTAGAGGAACTCGCATAGGTTTGTGGTGTCGTCGTAGCGTGCCGACATTTCCGGGCGGATCTTGTGTGGCCAGACCACGCGGCGGAGGTTCTTGGTGAAGGCAAGGTAGCCGTTGGCCTGGACCGCCCTTCCGTTGTCGAGGGACGCGCGGTTCTGCAGCCCCGCGGCAGTGATTTTCTCGGCGAGGCGTTCCTCATGCTCGCATGGTGGCGCTGTGGCGACAAGAGGGGAGATGGTCTGGCAGTTGTTCGCGGGTGGTGGCGAGGTGTCACCCAGCTTGGCTACACCCCCGCGCTGACGGGGCAGGCCCGATCCCCTAGCCCCCAGCACCCCGCTTGTGGTTTGAGCCCCCGGGCCCTCTGGGAGAGAGTGGCGGCGTTGACAAGCTCGGTGATACGATCGCGCCACTTCTCCTTGACCTGCTCGGCAGCAGGTGGTCCAAGAGCTCACACACCATGTGCTTGGAGGCCTTCGTGGTGAGCGGCTCGAGGTGTCCACGAGAAGACGCGGTGTGGAAGAGCGACGTGACGCCATGCGAGGAGGGGGATGGCTCCTACGACGGGTGGTAGGAGGATCCGCCCTCTTCCTCCGTCCACAGGACTTGCACGAAGGTGGTGCGCTGCCGGGCCGGCTCCGTATGGGCCTTTCTCGCCGCACGACGGAGGGTCCGCTCGACGCGTGTCTTGTTGCCGGCTGACATGGTGCCGAGGTCGTCAAAGATCTTGAAAACACGCCTCAGCCCCCTACTTGGCATGCCAAATGTTGGAGATTTGTCCCGGCGAAGGAATTAGGGTCCAATGATCCCTTGGTTCATGAGGGGGCTGGACATGCGAGTCCGAAGGATTCCGGCGACGGCAACGGCGGCGGAACGGGCACACGATAGAGAGTTGACATCAGGGTTTTTCTACCCAGGTTTGGGACCCTCGTGAGGAGGTAAAGCCCCTACCCCTGCTTGGTTGTATTGCTCGCTCACCTCGCAAGGTTACAATGGTGGATGAAAGTCTAGGGTTTTAGATCTCTAGGATCCGCCCCCTTACAAGGTGGGAGAAAGGCTCCTTATATAGGGCGGCGGCGGGCCTCTTCCCCCGGTTCACGAGTGGGAAGGGTGCCCATAGTGCTGCTCCTCGTGATCCCGGTCCAAGAGACTACCTTTTGGTGGACTTGGTTTAGCCCGCGGCGCTTCACTTTGTCCTCCTATAAAGCGTCCTTCTCGATGTCCTTTGTCTTTATTTGGGGCTCTCTGCTTTTTCCCTCCTTTCACCAAAATGGCAACCGAGAGAGCCTCCTACCACCGGATCACCTGCCCCAGCCCTCCGAAAGGAGGATGGACCGGGTCCTCTTTTTGAGGCGACTGATACTGGTTGTACTTGTTGTCGGGGCTTTAGCCCGCGCTCCACGTGGTGTAGTTACTGTTATACCCCGGGCGCACCCAGGGGTATCCAAGGCTCGGGGCACTACACAAGGCCGCAGTAGCCTCCTCAGGGAGGTAACCTCGTGAAGCCCATTCAGGCTCGTCCCTTAGAGGGGCGCCCTTCCTCTTGAAGGCATCCTACCTCTTCAGGGCAGAGGCCCTTACGCTGTAGGGCCCGTCCAGTGCGGAGACGTGGCACCCCGTATGCCAGGGCTCCGACAGCCGGTGAAGGGGTCTATGCTGACGGTCTTCCAAGCCTCGGCAAGGCATTCATCCTCCCTGGAGCTCCATTTGGGACCGCGTTTACCGCCTCCTTTCTTTGTTTTATCTCCCTACGCCTGCACTACCTTCTTCTTCCCTTTCAGGTCGACCGAGATGGTCACCGGTACCTCCACCACCACATCCTCATCCTCGGCTACCTCCCCGTTCGTGTAGACCTCGTCCTCCCATGTGTTGCCGTCCTCCTCCTCATATGCAGCAGCTTCCTCTTCCGTGAAAGCCAGGACGGAGCTGCCGTTGATCATGTCGGTCATGATGGACTCGCCCGTGGCTCTATCACCGTAGTGCGATCCGCCGAACAGGTTGGCTGCGCCCTGGCTGCTGCCGGTGCCGAACAGGTTGGGGATGCTCTGGCTGCTGCCCGTGGCAAACTGAGTGAAGCCAGGGCTCTGCGTGAAAGCAGGGAGGCGGCGATGGGCCGGTGAGGTGTCGTTGTCGAGGGAGTTGGGGTCGAAGCCTCCGAGCGGGTTGAAGTCGTCGTTGCCCGACGAGAAACGAGGAAGGTGCGGCACCATGTTCGGGTGGCCGGACGGTGACGCGCTGGACGGAGACGGGAAGGTGCCGCTGCTCTGGCTCCCGAGGATGTGGAGCGCAGCGTTATAGGACGGTACCACCATTCCCGCCATGGCGGCCGCACGCTGTGCCGCAAGAGCGGTCGCAAGGGCCTGCTCCGCCTGCGCCTCCGCCCCCCTGCGCAGCCTCGAGTTCTTCTCCCTCAGCCGGCGGCTGGCGTTCTCCACCAGCCGGCGCTGGATGTCGAACGCCCACTCCACGTTGGTCATCCCCTCCGGTCGTTGCTTGTCGGCCTTCCCTTTCTTAGTTGGCGTAGACGCTCGGGCAGCTTGGTACCTCTTCGGCTGGTGGCGGCGGTGGCGCATGAGAGGGGAGAGGTGGGTCAGGGAAATGGCGGGAATAAGCGGCGATGGAGGGGGGAAATGGTGGGACTGGGCAACCTAGAGGGGAAAAGGGATGGGAAAAGGGAGGAAAAAGGGGGCAAATTTTGTGTCCCGCCGACAAGGCGGGCCCGCCAACTTTTTCAAGTTGTCCCGGCAGCCCCCGATCGACCCCCTCGCGTTGGGTTCGGCCTGGGGCGCCGGATGTTTGGTTGGGCCGCCAGCGCCATTTTAATTTTGGGGAGGGCTGAGCGGGTTTTTCTGCGCAGGCACCAAAAAGGGAGCACATTTTGGTGTCCCGCCGACAAGGCTGGCCCGCCAACTTCTTCAATTTGCGCCATCGACCCAATCAACTCCCCTCGTGTTGGATTCGGCCTGGGGCGCCGGATGTTTGGTTGGACCGTGCCGGCGCCATTTCACCCTCACGGGGGCTTGAGTGGAGATGCTCTGATGGTGAATTATTGCGTCTTCTCTAGGTGGCAACGGACGAAGATTTGCGCGCGTATATTGGGAACGATGGCCAGTATTTTGATCTCGTCGACTTGAACAAAGTTCGGAATTTTCAGGTCCTGGACACCCTGCCCATATGCCGTTTGAAGGTATGGTCATTCTGCGTTCTTCAACCTGAAAAATCCCCTGTTACTCTATCTGGAGCACTTAAACTCCAATTTGGGTTCCTAGCCTTTGTACTTTCAGGTTTAAGACTTGCTTGCTAGATGTTTAGTCTCCAAATCGTTAAGCCCGTCCCGAACAAGGAGTTATGCCCTTCAGGCCTAGGCCTTAGCAAATTTTGGGTCATGAGAACGACTGAACGAGGCCCCAAATGTAAACAGGTTACTAGCATCCAGGCAGACAATATCTAGTCGTAATAAATATATTTTGGTGAGCTGATGCAATTTAAGCTAAACTAGACATATCGAACAAGGTTACCATTCTTTTTTGTGTGTTTCTTGTTCTGTGTTGTACTTCTGTGTGCAAAGCTCCATTTCTTCTCTTTGTAATTTAAGTTCGTTGAAACATTATTTGTTAATGCAAGTTGCCAAGGCCATTTGGCAAATCCCAAATGTATTGTTTGCGAATCTTGAAAGTAGATGATAAAAGGACATGGTGATGACACGTGCAACACGGACACACAGTATTGCATATTTGTATTGACGTGATGGTTCTGTTATGGGATCCAATAGAACAGGATTTATGAAACCTGATGAAATGGAAGTATGAAGGTCAAGTGCTGAAACTAGACGAATGACCCATGTTGATATTTACCTGAAAGTCTTCCTGGAATACGTACTACCAACATTCATTCACTGGCCTTCTAAAATCCTGGTTTGCTTTGGGTTCTACATCTTTATACTCATTGTCGTGTTATAATGGAACTGGCAAAGAAGTTTCCTGAGTGTCAACTTACCTGTAGATGGTGGAACACTTTAAATGCCAATTGACAGCTTTTCGAGAAACATATTGGTTTATATTTGCTATTATTGTGTATTTGGGTCCGTGGCTAATAGAAAACTATCCTTGATGGACTTACATATATGGTTAGAGATACATGTCGACATGTATTTACAGACTTCTATATTTCTCATGGGCCTGTTTAGGTTTCAGAAGTGAAGTATCATTGCTCATGAGCTTACTACATTGACCGTGCTAGAAGTTTTGTTTTGGCAAAAGGGATTATATACGCCACTTGATAGAGGCACTGGTGACCAAAAGGGGGAACCCCCTGCTCATTTGATTCAGAGTCTCAGGCCATGCTGCACCACCTAACAAGGGTGTTTCGGTCTTTTTTACATTATCTATTTGAAGTGGCACTAACATCTAGTAAGTTGTGACAAAATTATGTGCCAGATTCAACATTTTTGCAAACTTAATGGCATATAAGATATTATTATTATTATTTTCCCGGTTCTTCTAATCCTTGTATTGATCTCCATTCTTTTGATGCTTCTTACTTTATAGCCTTGAGATCTTTCACTATGAAATCTGCCTACTACCATACTTCATAGCCTTCAGGTCTTCACTTTGAATAGTTTTTGAACTCCCAAAGAAAACCACTCCAGATGGTTTGCTTATTTTTCTTGAGATTATACCTACCTTGTAAGATTTGATGATATATTTATGATGCTGTGTTGTCTGACGATATATGTTTATAAACAGATAGAACTTTCTGGAACCTTTTATTGCTTTAGCGGATCTTTTTCATGGCTCATAATGAGCACCAAATGCTTAACTTATTTCTGAAATTTCTTCACAGGATAGTATTGCGGAAGTATTTGGCACCGCTGTTCAATTTCAGCGTCTCTAGTTGTGTGTTGGACGGCTAAATGGAACATGCCTCCCTAGCAGGCCACTGTCTGCCCTAGAAGACAAAATATCTGTAAGTCATAATCTTACGTACAGTACTTGTGTTCTGATTGGTTCTTGACACAGTTCTGCTTATAGCCGAATTTTGTTGTGTTCATGTTATTGATGTGGCCCCATGCCCTTGTCCAGGCTAAGATAATAGCAGCTTCAGCAGCACAAAAAAGGGGTGGGTGGGTAGGGGTATCAGTAGCCTTTGTTGCATCTATTTTTAGCATGTATCATGTTATCCATTCAGATAGCATGGCGATTCTGATGATCCCTTTGAGTAGGAGACCTATCAAAGGCTAGTTGCGATCTCTTTGACTAGGAAGCCAATCAGAGGCTTGTTTTTTAAGGGAAATCAAAGGCTACTTGTGAGTGCGGTAAGCTATTATTATATGCATTCTTCGAGAAGTGAGCACATTGATGTTGCTATAGGAACATGAGATACCTAAAGAATATCCTTGGAGGCAAAGACTTTGGTTTAAACTGTGCCAATAGTTGAATGTGGAGGGATATTGTGATGCTGATCGGGCAAGCAGCTTAAATGAGAGAGGATCTACCTCAGGATATTGTGTATTTAGAGCCTTGGAGGTGGAAATCGTGTAATGTGGAGAAGCAAGAAGTTGTGGCTTGGTACACAATAGAAGCTGAGTATAGAGAAATAGACTCAAAGCTCCTATTGTTGAGGCATAGCATAGTGGTGCTACACTGTGATATATATCGTGAGTCAATATTGCAAATAATCTAGTGCAACATGATTACGCAAAGCATGCCTTTATTAAGGACAAGATAATTTGTGGAACACTGAAACATCATTATGTCAAGTTTAATGAGAAATTGGCTGGCCGTTTAACTGCTTTTTTACATCCAAGTGAATGCAGGAAAATATGTAAAAATACGGGCTTAATCCATATAGTTATTCTGCACCCCACACATATACCGTACCACCCTCCTTGCGCCCCTACCCTGTGGACAGCCCGCGCGACCATAATATATGTGATGTGTCGTTTACTTCGGAGGTTGTATGGATAGTTCACTAGAGGCTGCGGCCAGTGGTGTCAGGTTGTTGCCGTGGTGGAGGTGGTAGGAAGCAGGGGATTGGGAATTAGAGAAGTAGATTGGATTGGGAGAGCATATAGGGTAGAGAGAAAGATATAGGGTAGAGAGAGACTTTCGTATATTGCTTGACCAAAAGACACGGGATATACATCCTCTTATAGGAGGAACAGCTCCAGGTGACTTGATGCAAACCAACTAGGACTAGCAGTAGTATTTAAATAGGACTCTTCTTTGACTAACACAAAATAACTCATATCGATAGACTGCTGCAGTAATTGACCTATACTACTAACACCACAACGCTACTCCCCCCATTCAGACACAGCTCGTCCTCGAGCTCTAATTCATGGTGGATGTTCCTCCTCAATGTCATCAATCACTTTAATGTAGAAAAGACGCTGACAACGATGGCCTCTCGAGAATTTTTCGTCGCAGTTGAAGCACATTCCCTTTTCTCTTCTCTCTGCCATATTTGCGGTTGTCAATCTTTGGAGCATCCGTTCTTCACCAAGTGGAACCGTACGATTCAAGGGGATACCTTGCTGTTGTCCCAATGGCCGTGGATGACTTCTCATTAGAGTGTTGCTTTGATAGTAGCATGTTGTTCATAAGAGCGTGCCAGACTCATGGCGACTTGAAGGTCCAGTGACTTTTGCATCTCAATATCCACTCGGAGCAAGTCAGTGAGACCTGACTTAAACGATTAAACATGCTGCTTTGTCGACAGGGGGTCGTTGTGAGAAAGAAAGGACGTAAATTTCTTCGTGTATTCTGTCACTATCCCGGATTGCCGCATCCTTGCAATCTCACCAAGAGGATTGTTACGGATTGGTGTCCCAAAGCGTAGATTGCAACATTCTTTAAACCTAGGGCATGATGGTATACCCTCATCACGCTCCAGATGCATATAAGACTCTTGAGCTATGCCCATCATATGATAGGCTGCCAGCCAAACTTTGAATGCTTCATTCGTGCGTTGTCCCCAAAAAATTGCTCGAAATGATTCAGCCAGGTAAGCGGGTCTTCCTTGCCCTCAAACTTAGGAAAATCCAATTTATGGTAGCAGGGGGGCCCTCGTCGTGATGGGTGGTAGGGCGGGCCAGATATTTGGAAATTTAGGTTGTTGTGGTGGTGCGAATGACGAAAACCATGTCTGATACGGCTACGGTGCATAGGGCCTTGTTGAGGTTAACGCCCCTGCAGCAAATTGCGACACTATTGGCAGCTATTGTGACAACGAAGGAAGCTGCTGTGAGTACCATGGCAGATTCGTCGAGGGTGGCCCCATCGAGGTGGTGAGTGTGACTACAAGCTACGCGGCTATGAGATTCGCTAAAACACCAGATGAAGCAAGTGGTGTTGGTCCCGCGGGTTTTAGGGGTACGTGGTTTGGCATGTTTCAGACTGGGTGCTCCACGGGAATGCGGTACCGGGAACTCAGAGAGCAAGACCGAGAAGCATCTCGAGCATAGGTCCGACCACTGCCCCTTGCTCCTGGACTATACACTGGTGGCGGCTCGCAGGGGACAGTTCCAGTTCGAGCATGGATGAACTTGGATGGATTTTGTGACATGGTGGCATTTGCTTGGGCGACCATTGATGGATACCTAGACCCGTTCCGGAGGTTAGTCGCCAAGCTTAAGCGCACTGGCCGCCAGCTGCTGAGCTGGACTAATAAGAAGGTGGGTTCGGTGAAACTGTAGCTGATAGGCATGCAAGTGGGATATCCGGTGGACAGTCCGCCAGAGTGCATCCAAAGGTAGGAAACAATTAGTTTAGGAAACTAATTGGTTTAGGAAGTAAGCTGAAAAAGTTTGGGCAGACATGCATGCACAGTTTGGCAGACATCCTCCTGCATCCCTAACAGCGTGGGTGATCATTTACTACCTCGATATTGCCATGAAAGCCAGACAACTCTCGCCGGATGAGCGCACCCTTCATGCAATGCTAAAGCAGACCTACCTAGGGCTCACCTCACTGGAACGTACCATGGCACGCCAGCGGGCTAAGATCAGATGGCTGGGTGAGGGGGACGCCAACATGGCCTTTTTCCACTAGCACGCTTCCTACCGCTGGCAGAAGAATGTGATACATACCCTACAGGTCGATTACGCGGTCGTGGTGCACCATGCTGCCATGATAGAGGACTCGTTCACTCACTTCTAGAGCCTACGAGGCACGGTGACGGAATGCCAGTTCTCCCTAGACCTGGACTTCCTAGGGACTACCTCCGGAGACTTGTTGGAACTAGATGCACCTAAACGGATTCACCACCCATGGCAAGGCGTCGAGCCCAAACAGATTCACTGCTAAGTTTCTACAGAGCTGCTAGGGGGTGGTGAAGGAGGACTTCATGACTACTTTCGCTGAGTTGTACTCCATGAATGGGCGCGGATTTCAGGGCCTCAACTAGGCCCTGATCATATTACTGCCCAAACATAGCGACGCTACCTCACTCGGTGACTATAGGCCAATTAGCCTCATCCACTTCTTCGCCAAGCTAGGGGCTAAGATATTGGCCTCGAGGATCGCTCTGCAGTTGTGAGCCATGGTTGACTCGAACTAGTGTGCTACATCCAGAAGTGCTACATACATGATAACTTCATGCTGGTTCAACAGACAGCGCGGCTGCTCCATAGGTTGAAGGAGCCGCGAGTCATGCTCAAGCTAGACATAGCTAAAGCATTCGACTCTGTGTCCTGGTCTTTGCTATTTGAGGTGCTGCGGAAGGTCGGGTTTGTCCAAATTCCACGAGATGATCGTCGTCCTCTTGTCCACGGTGACCTCTAGGGTGATGCTCAATGGCGAGCCAAGCCCCCTGATTTGGCATTGGAGGGGGCTGAGACATGGTGACCTCATGCCGCTGATGTTGTTCATGTTATTCATTATAACACGCTCAACAGGGTGATGGACAAGGCCTTGGAGTTCGGTATGTTGAAGCGACTCTCAGCCTGCGAGCTGGTGACGACTGTCTCCCACTACACGGATGACGTTGTGATCTTTTGCCACCTAGATGAGATATAATTGTGCAAGGTGCACACACTACTAGCACTATTTGGCGAGGCATCAGGTCTACACACCAACTTTGCAAAGTGCTCAGTCTCGCCGATCGCTTGCTCCAAGGAGGATACCTTGTGTGCAGCGGGGGTGATAGAGTGCTAGGTGGCACCCTTCCCCGTCAGATATCTAGGTATCCCTCTTTCCCTGAGGAGGCTATCTGTGGCGGCGCTCCAGCCCCTAGTGGACATCATTGCGAATAAGTTGACAACTTGGAGAGCCTCCATGATGATGAAGGATGGGTGCCTTCAACTAATTCGATCGGTGCTAATGGCGATCCCCCTTCATCAGATCATCATGTTGGGGCTGAACAAGCAGACGCTCAAACAGATCTAGAAGATTACAGGAGGCTTCCTCTAGGCTGGGAGAGTAGAGGCCGATGGTGGTGATTGTCATGTTAACTAGGACAGGGTCTATAGACCGGAGTGTTATGGCGGTCAGGGGATCCCCGACCTTGCCCGCACGATAGTCAGCCTTCGGATCTATTAGATCTGGAGGATGCACACGGACCCATTACACCCCTGGAGTGACTTGGACATATGCTTCTCTGTGGTGGAGTTGCAGGTCTTCGATTCCTCCATAGTCATGATGGTGGGAGACGGGACAACGACGTTGTTTTGGCTAGACCGGTGGCTCAACTGGAAGACCATGAGCGACACAACACCTGAGGTGTTTATGTTGATCCCTAAAAGGATTAGAAAGCGTTGGATGGTGAGAGAGGCGTTGCTGGAGCGTCGTTGGATCACTGCATTCAGGGCGCTCTTAGCCCGCTTGCCCTATGGTAATACGTTCAGCTGTGGGCCAGGGTATACCTTGGGCTTTCTGAGAAGCCGGATTCATTAATCTGGCGCTGGACAGCTGACGCTCAGTACTCAGCCCGGTCCTACTACGAGTTCTTGTCCAGGGCTCAATCGCTTCAAGGTCCTGGGAGCTAAACTGGAAGGCTTGGGCACCGCCCAAGGTCAAGTTCTTTGTGTTGCTGGTGAAGGTAATATGCCCAAGAGTCAATAATAAAATGGTTATTATCTTATTCCATATTAATGATAAATGTTTATTTTGCATGCTATAATTGTATTAATTGGAAACGTTAATACATGTGTGTTTACCAAACAAATAAAGGGTTCCTAGTTATGCCTCTCTTTTCATCTAGCTCGTTGATTAACAAGATGATCAAGGTTTCCTGATCATGGACATTGGATGTTGTTAATAACAAGGTCACAACATTGGTTGAATGGTGTGATGAACATTCATCCGAAGTATAGCAATATGATCAAAGTCATTTTCTTTAAATTGCTATAACATCATATGAATTAATTCTAGTCCTTAGACCATGATATCATGTCAATCACTAACACTAGAAGAGTAACTTGATAACATCAAACGTCACACCATAACAAGGTGACAATAAATGTAGGTTCCGATACTCCGAAGGTGTTATGTAGAGACTCATGGATCAAGATTGGGATTTGTCCATCCTGATAACGGATAGATATATACGCTGGGGCCTCTCCATGATATCACATTGAGATAGCTTGCAAGTGATGTCTATGCACTTCTATTCTTGTAGACAGTTGTTGGGCCTCCAAGTACAGAGGTTTGTAGAACAGCAGCAAGTTTTCCCTTAAGTGGATCACCCTAGGTTTATCGAACTCAGGGAGGAAGTGGTCAAAGGTATCCCCTCTCAAGCAACCCTGCAATCAAGATACAAGCAGTCTCTTGTGTCCCCAACACACCCAATACACTTGTCAGGTGTATAGGTGCACTAGTTCGGCGAAGAGATAGTGAAATACAAGTGGTATGGATAATTATAAGTGGTAACGGTGCTATAAAATAGCTTGATGGCGTGGAAAAGACTAAAGGCAAACTGAAATAAAGAAGAAAGCAAGCAAACATGTAATAGATCTAATTGCAAACGGTGTATCAATGCTAAGAAACAAGGCCTAGGGATCATACTTTCACTAGTGAACACTCTCATATAAATATCTTCTCTTTATGATACTACTCTTAACTACTCTTCGGTTGGACACTCTAATCGATGGTAAGGCTATAACAGCACACCTCAAAGTTCATCTTTCCCATCTAGAAAACCCCACACTGTCACCTTGAGTACTAGATGGTTCCAACAAACACCACAATTTCATAAAGACATCCAACTCCAAATATAACTCATAACAAGTATTTGTAATCTCTAGCCTAAGTGCCACCATGGTGTGCACGCTGTCACTTTCACACACATGGGGAGAGCAGAGATCTATTAAAGCACTTGAGTAGCAAGGTAGATCTATAGATTACCAGCTCATGATCACAATATGATCATGCATAGAGAGAGAGATGAACACATAGCTACCGGTAGAACCCTTAGCCTCGAGAGAGAACTACTCCCTCCTCATCATGGGAATCAGCAATGGTGATGGAGATGGTGGTGGAGATCAATGGAGATGGCTCCGGGGGCACTTCCCCGTCCCAGCAGGGTGCTGGAACAGAGACTTTTTGTCCCCCAAATCTCCCCTTTGGTGGTGGCGGCGCACCGGAACTTTTCGTGGATTTCTGATTGATGATTTAGGGTTTACGCATCGGGAGGCTTCTTATAGGCCAGAGGGCAAGGTCGGTGGGCGGCCAGGGGGCCCACACCATGCCCTGGCGCGGCCTAGGTGGACCCGCGCCTAGGGGTGGTGTGGCCACCCTGTGGCCCCCCTCCGGATCTCCTTCTAGCTCCGTGAATCTTCCGGGAAAATAGGAACTTTGGCTTTTGTCCCGTCCAATTCCGAGAATATTCATTTTCTAACTTCCTGGAACCAAAACAGCAGAAAACAGGCAACTGGCACTGTGGCATCTTGTTAATAGGTCAGTCCAAGAAAGTCTATGAAAAGTACTCCAAAGTTGGAACAAAACACAAGAAAGTAGATAAAACCAAGCATGGAACATCAAAAATTATAGATACATTTGCAATGTATCAGCAAGCAAGTGATGTGATCACTAGAATGTTATATCATGAGAAAGAAAAAAGAGTGCATGTCGGTAACGAGATCAAACTAGGTATGGAGATAGCGATGATCGAATATTGGACATGTAATATATCATGAGACAAAGGCATTTAGTTACGATGTTAAAAGGTTCACACGATCACTAGAGTCATTGTTGAATGTGTGGGAGTCAGTATGGATCTCCAGGTCCCGCTGCTAATTATTGACCGGAGAGGGGTCTCGATCATGTCTGCATTATTCGCGAACTGTAGGGTGACACACTTAAGGGATACCAGCACCATCTGGAGCAAATATGTTTCAGATAAAGATTTAAGAAAGTGCTGGAATCATTTTGATGGAAACCGGAATTGTTTCAGGTGAAATTGCAGAAACTGGTTCTGCATGTGATATTAAAATGTTGCAGGGGAGTTTTATGTGAATGTTTGTTAATTAAAGTAGTTAAAAAAAATCTGAATAAAATAAGTAAAATAGTTTTATTTAATGAGAGCTTGCATTAAATTTGGTGGAAATTTAATGCATGTGAGTGGAGGTGTGTTTATGTGAGTGGGAGATCCACCCACATGAATGAGGGACAGGTGGGGGCACCCACCATGTCCGCCGGACATGGCATGGGGGCAGCCCCCTTCCCCTATAAAAGGAGCACCTCCTCCTCCACTCTCACACCTCCTCGTGAAGCATCTCTCTCCCCTCTAGAAATTATTCCCCATGGTCTCGGATTAGCGAGATACATGTTTCCGGTGGCTTTGTCTGAAAAGAAGTTGTTGCATCGCTGGAGCAAGGACACGAAGGTTGTCGGGGTACCGGACATGTGTGCAATCACGGATGCACCTCTGCTTTGTGGTACTGGACATGCTGGTGCCGGACCTGCTGGACTTGCTGGTGCTGGACCTGTTGGACTTGATGGTGCTGGACCTGCTGGACTCGCTGGACGTCATCACGATCTTGAGATCGACAAGTGTACGACTACATCATGCACGAGTACAACCTTGTAACGCTTTGTCACTCTTCAAGGGTATGTTCTCTATGGATGTATATTCACCCGTGTATTGTATCTAGGTTGATAGATCTTGGTGCTTAGTTGTTCACATCGTAGGAAATTTTTTGTTTTCTATGTTATGAACCCAACAGTGGTATCAGAGCTAGGTCTATGCGTAGATGCTTTGCATGGGTAGAACACATAAGAGTATGTGGGCGATATCATGTTATTGCATTTTATATTTATTTTGGATATTGGTGGCATAGTGGGCTGAAGTGGCCCGGACTAACTTTACATGTCTTTGCACATGAGACATGTTCCATGCTTGACATGCAACTAGTTTTTCATAAGTGGCCAGCGGGTGTCTGTGTCTCCTACTATAGTCAATATCTTATTTACAACGAGTTGCTAATAATTTGGTTATCATCATTGTGGTTCCATGTTCGTAGGTAAGACCGGTTCTATCTTCGAAAGCCCTAAGCCACGTAAAACATGCAATTGATAAATTAGAAGCGTCTAGTTTAGATTGTTGTTGGGCAAGTGTCATGATATGGTAATGTTATAATTTGAAGTATAGTTGATACTCTTGGAAATTATAGCATACCTAATGTGTAAGTTCTATAGACCTTGGCCTTATACACATAAAGGAATGATAAAGATCATATCACGATGCACATGATAGTGATCAAGTGCAAGAACCATATCATTTCACTTTATGCATATGATGTTTTGTTTGCATCTTATATTGCTTGTTTGGCGCTTTAGTAGCATTATAAGGTGATCCCTCATTTATATATCAAGATAAAAATGTGTTCTTCCTTAAGTATGCACCGTTCTATGGATCGTTGTTTCAAGGCATCACGTGATGATCAGGTGTTTTTTGATTCTACGCTTTCATACAACGGGTGTAAGACAGTTTTACACACGCGAGTACTAAGGTTCTTACTTGGTGAGCCTAGCATATACAGACATGGCCTCGGAACACAGACCGAAAGGTTAAGCATGAGTCATATGGTATATATGATGCCCATATAGATGCTCTCCTTTGAAGCTACACCGACTCACGTGATGGTCGGACTTGGTCTAGTGGATTTGGTTCATGTAATCACCAAAACAACTCGAGGGATGTTGGTTTTGAGTGGGAGTTCATTTGTAATTTGGATTAGTCAAACTCAATTTATCATAAACTAAAATCAAAGTGAATTTACATAGTGTGTTGTAGTTATTGGCATCCGTTTACTACCTTGCACTTAGTTTTAATTAAGATAATACAACTATAGAATTCTGGATATTTAGTTTACGAACTGGTATCGTATTGTTTTGAATGTCAATTTAAAGTTTAGAAGTCCTATTGCAAACTTTTAGGAAACTCTATTTACTCCATGAAGTTTAATAAATAGTATTAAATCAAGAGTAACAATTCCAGTGTTAGTATCTAAAGTATCATGTTTTCCTCCATGATTCTTGATATTCAAAAGTTGTTTTAATATCAAGGTTATCTAGGAGCTAAAACAATTGTTTCAGAAACCATCATGTGTGAAATATATTGAGATATCTGAAATAATATTTAGGTTGCAACATGATAGAGTATAATTTGGCAAAATACATGTTCTCATATTGTATGAGTATTTGCGAAGGTTGGCGATGCTAGATGTCCTAATCTCCCAAAAAGGTTTTGGGAACTAACATTATACTCGTGATTCGTCCTTATAGGCTATACTAGCTTGATCATGAAAGTTGTCATGATAAGGATGAATAGAAGATGTAGGTAAAAATGTTTACCACACTAAAAGATTACTAAAGAATGGATTATGGAAAGAACGCCAAACATTTGATGATGGTGATCTACTTCAAAGTGCAAGTCCAAAGGTATTAGTATTTGACTATACACGCTTTGGACTATGTGTCATATGTATGGCGCCAATTTTGATGTTGGTATATTCTTTTAAAAGGAAAAGGAAATGCTGAAAGATAATATATAAAACTTTTGGTAGAAAAGAGAAAAGACTGGAAATGTCCAGCTAATGTATATAGATGATATACATGTTATGGTTGTATTCTTTACTTGTTAAACAATGTGGTTCTTGGGTATTGGATACCAAATTGGTTGGTATGAAATGTCATACATAACAACGCAATTCATGAACTACAATGGCCTAAGTAACTAGCAAGAGAATAGGTGATGATGTTCATCAAAAACAAATAAAGTGTTTTTGTGTTTCTCGTTGGCATCAAATCTTACCTTCAAGATTTGTATAAATAATTGTTATTTTGTTCCAGTATTATGAGAACAATGGTTTTTCAAATAATTACCGTATTCCATAGAAGATGGATGAACTTTTACAAGTCTAGTTGGAGAAATCACGTCCATAAAACTAATGCTAAAATGTCGCAAGACAATTGATTGAAAGATCACTTATGAAGTGACATTTCCATTTAAATTATATTGGAAAGAAAAACATGAAGAAACTCCATGTTGATGGATTTTTGGAGTCTTTGATTTTGATCAAATGATGCTTGTTTGACTTTCCTCGAGATAATTGAAACTCCGTTCATAGGACAAAGAGAAATGGATGACTAACTTATTGGACATTGTGCATGTTATTGTATATAGTCCATTATGTGTACCCATATGCGGTGGATCTTTTGACTTCATATGCTTTCTCCAAAAATTTGAGTGAATATATCTGTATATTTACTTAATAAGGAGGAAGTATGAAACATTTGAAAATTGTACAAAGACTTTCAAGATGAAGTGGAGAATCATTGTAACGAGAAAATAAATAATTTATGATTTGATCATCAAGGAAGATATTTGAGTTACATGTTTAGTAAAACACCTAAGATTTGAGGAATTGTACCATGGATTTGTGTTTTTCGATAAACCATAAGAGTATGGAGTGTGCGGGAGATTGATGATTGGCTCAACGTATCGAGCTCGTTGGGGAACCCCAAGAGGAAGGTATGATGAGAACAACAGCAAGTTTTACCTCAGTTATGAAACCAAGGTTATCGAACCAGTAGGAGCAAGGAAACACCTCCAAGGTGTTGTTTCCAACTTGGAATCTTGCGCAATACAACCACAGAACTTTGCCCCAACTTACAGTGAGGTTGTCAATCTCACCGGTTTTGCTGAAAACAAAGGATTAAACGTATTGTGTGGAAGATAGTAATTGCTTATAGAAAGTAAATAGAAAACAGTAAATAGATTGTAGATTGATGGTAAAGAATGGACCAGGGTCCATAGTTCACTAGAGGTGTTTCTCCTTAAGATAGATGACATGTTGGGTGAACAAATTACAGCGGGGTAATTGACAGACACCGAGAAAGCATAACAACATATACTAATCATCTTGACTCCTATGAGATTTGATTGGGCATTACAACATTATACATCGACCGTAATCCAACTGCATCTATGACTAATAATCCACCTTCAGGTTATCATCCAAACCCCCTCTAGTATTAAGTTGCAAGCAACAGATAATTGCATTAAGCAAAGTGTGTAAAGTAAACAATACGATTGTCCCATGGACAAAGGATTGTTGTTTTCTCCCTAGTAGCAACAGCACATCTAGTACCCTATAGATTTCTGTCACTTCCCAAGATTCCTAGAGGCATGAACCCACTATCGAGCATAAATACTCCCTCTTGGAGTTGCTAGCATCTACTCGGCCAAGATAGCTACTAACAACGGAAAGCATGCAAGATCACAAATAACAAAGACATGATAGAATCAATAATCAATCTGAAATAGCATCTCAATATCCATCGGATCCCTACAAACACAACATGTAAGATTACAAATAGATGATCTTGATCATGAATGGAGATCACAAGATCTAGACATGGTAGCACAAAGGAGAAGAACCAACCATCTAGCTACTACATGGACCCGTAGTCCAGGTATGAACTATTCACGCATCACACCGAAAGAAGTCATGGTGATGAAGAAGGCCTCCAGGGTGATCTCTCGCCTCTGATAGGGTGTCGCGAAGAGCTTTAGATCCCTCCCGATCTAGGGATGGAGATGGCGGCGGCTACAGACTCTTTCGTGGAATTTTGATTGGGTCCTTAGGGTTTTCGTCCTGGAGGCAATATATACGGGAAGGGGCAAGGTAGGTGGAGTACCAGGGGCCCACACCCCCTGGTGGCGTGGCTAGGGCTGGCCGCGCCACCACCAGGTGTGGTCACCCTGGTTCCCCTCTTCGTTTCCCCTCTGGACTCCGTATTCCTTCTGGTGAAACATTGACTTGGGCTTTTGTCCAGTCCAATTCTGAGAATATTTCCTTACTAGCTTTTCTGAAACCAAAAACAGCAGAAAACAGGCAACTGGCACTTTGGCATCTTGTTAATAGGTTAGTTCTAGAAAATGTGTAAAAATACTCCAATGTGTGGACAAAACATAAGAAACTAGATATAAAACAAGCATGGAACATCAAAAATTATAGATACGTTTGCAACGTATCAACATCCCCAAGATTAACTCCTGCTCCTCTTCGAGTAGGTAAGTGACAAAAAAGAATAATTTTTGAGGTGACATGCACCATCATAATCTTGATCAAGGTATTTGTAAAACATTGATAGCTGGGATCATAGTACTTTATCATAGCATGAAAGTTATAGTTCTAACAATAAGACATAGCAACTATGTTATAACATGAAAAGTTACAAACAAAAGATTCATGAATAACAATGCTTTGAAAGACGTTTGTTTGTTTCACATATAGAAAACATAATGAGAATGGTATTCAGCTTGTCCCTCATAGTATAGCAAAACATAAATGCATAGGACACCTTCAAAGTTCATAAGGGTGACTAGATACAAATAGTTTAAGAATAAGCAATATCAAAGTTATGAATCAATCAACAAGTCTTGGGACAATGCACATTAAATTAAGAATGACCACTATGATATCTCAATAGGTGCATAAAGATAGAAGATGGAGACTCAACATAAAAGTAAAAGAAAGGCCTTCATAGAAGGAAGCAGGGATTCAAGTCTCATAAAGAGCTTCCAAAAATTATGGTACTTAGTAGCTTTCAGCTCTCATTGCCCCTGTCATAAGCATCTTTAGGTGATTAAGGTTAAAACGAACAAATATGAGGATATGCTTGACAAGTTATAAGCTTAAAATCTCATGCCCCTTACTTACGAGTACCGTTCCTCATGCTACTCAAGTCTAGTCACATGTAATTTATTTTCATTGTAAGTACATGTGTATCATAGAGAACCGCCAACGGGATACCCCTTGCCCGATGATACGGAAGAATCTCCATATCAAAATGACAAGGCAAGTAGACAATAAGCATCTCAGCATCCTTTATTTCCTATTTGCATAGGCTTTTTTCTTTCTTTTTTCTTTCCTATTTGCATAGGCTTCTTTTTTATATATAGAATGTTTCTTAGATTGCTCACTATGGTTACGTTGTAGGTTTCTGCCATATTAGGCATGGATTAGACCAGCCGCCCAGGCGTTTCTCTAACACATATACGAACTCCATGAGCCTTACAAGCTCCCCTTTCATTTCACACCGCCGGGATCCATAAGCAAAAGAACATGATATCAACTAAATAAAGTGTAATGTTGAAAGCATTCCCCATGACAACATGGTTCTACTAATTCACAACTTACAAAACGCAAGCATATACGCAACATATATGGGCACAATGGTTCAAGTTTATTAAGTGCAAGAAAAGTAAAGTGTGCCATCAAGTTCGTGAGAGCTTTAATCACTAGTTTTCACATAACAAGTTTAATTCGGAAGGTAGATAAAAACATGAATATACTTGGAATAGCAAATGCTAATAGGTAGGTATGGTGGACTCTTTGGAATAACTTGGTTTTATTTGGATTTGGATGCATGAGTGGAACTCATACTTGGTACATGTGGAGGCTAGCAAAAGACTGGGAGCGACCAACTAAGAGAGCAATAATGGCCATAATCATGCAAAGCGCCAAAAAAATATTAATTAAAGCATAAACTGATATGACAAGTCGAAAACTAAATGATCATAGAGGCTATGGTGACTTGGTGTAGTCTTAACATGGTGTGAGCATGCGCTAAGTCAACCCAAATAAATCATCAAAGGAGAATACCACAATATTATGCTTTAATATGCTAAAACAACACATGATTCTTTCAAGGCACATTAAGCAATCTCAATTATTTGTAACAAGTCATGCTACATCAATAATCACTAAGCATAAAGCCAAAACAATATCAAGTATGACATGATAAATTCTAAGTCACAGTCAAAAACAAGCTCCTTTTTTACCACTTATAAGCATGAACTTTCCTACTCTTTTCCAATCCAAATCAACCTATTTGAAACTATGTATGAATGAGGGTGTCCAACCAACTTATTTAACCAAACTAAGCAAATGAAAACAAAGACGCTCCAAGAACAACACAACTGTGCATGAAACAATAAAAATGAAGTGTTTGGAAGTAACCTGAAATTTTTATTGATGGAGAAGGGGATGCCTTGGGCATCCCCAAGCTTTGACGCTTGTACTTCTTGAATATTTCTTGGGGTTACACGGGTGGCATACCCAAGCTTGAGCTTTTGTCTATTCTTCATCTTACCACATTACTCTTCCCTACACATTAAAATTCCCTTCATACAAACCTTCACACAATCTTCATTAGCAACATTAGTGCACTCAAGATAATAAGTCTTTTGGTTCTGTTTCAACACAAGTAAAACTTCCATTAAAACAAAAGCTATTGTATCACTTCCTTTAAAAAGTTCAAATGATCAAAGAGAACTCAAAGAGAAAGAAATTACGAGGCAAATGCAAATAATGGCAGAAATCTGTCAAAACAGACCAGTAGGTAAAAACCGATTTTTTGAAGACCTTCTGTTTCTCAAATATAAAAGTGTTGAACTAACGAAAGTTGGATAACAACCTGGGGCAGAAGCACAAAAAAGTACAGCTCAAACCGACTTACAGAGAGTTTTCACGAATTTTTACAGCGAAGCGCAAAAATCTGTTTTGGGACATCAACTTTCCCAAGCATTACTTCTCTCTCATTAGAGGTTACTCTTGGCACAAAAACCACACAAAAATGATAAGGAGAGGTTATTACTGAAGCAACAACTTCCAAGACTCAACAAAAGACTCCTAATGAAATTTGGGTTATCTCCCAATAAGTGCTTTTCTTTAACGCCTTTGAGCTAGGCATAAGGAGCAAGAAAAGAATCAAGTATTCTCAAATGAAGAAGCATTAAGAGCAAAAAAAAAATTTATAGGAGAGGCAAAAGGAATCTTCTCTCTCTTCTTAGGTAAGTGTTCTATACCTTTCTTGAGTGGAAATTGATATTTAATGGTGCCTTCTTTCATATCAATAATGGCACCAACAGTTGTAAGAAAAGGTCTTCCCAAAGTAATAGGACAAGAAGCATTGCATTCAACATCCAAAACATAGAAATAAACAGGGACATAGGCATTGTTAACCATAAAAGGAACATCATTAACACTCCCCTTGAGTTTCTTTTTAGCATTATCATCAAGTTAGACATTTAAATAACAATCTTCCAATGGTGGCAAATTAAGCATTTCATAAATCTTTCTAGGCATAATAGAAACACTATTATCAAGATCACATAAAGCTTTGAGATCAAAATCATTCACTTTCATATTAATGATGGGTTCCCAACCATCTTCTAATTTCATAGGAATAGAAGCTTTATGTTTCATCTTTTCTTCTTTAATTTTTATGAGAGCATCAGTAATATGTTTTGTAAAGGTCATATTCATAGCACTAGCATTAGGACCTTTAGCAAGCTTTTGTAGGAACATAATTATTTCAGAGATATTGCAACCATCAAGATCAAAATCATAATTATCATCTAAAGTAGTAGATCTATTGTTTCCCATATTTCGAAGAATTTCAACATTTTTATTAGAAAAGGTTCCATTGGGTTTACTAGCTTCAACATTAGTGGTAGTGATAGTAGAAATACTAATATTTCTAGCAATTTCATCTTCTCTTTCCCACTTAGCATGTAATTCAGCTAACAGTCTAACATTTTCATCAATTCTAACTTGTATGGCATTAGTAGCAGCAAAGGGATTTTCAATGGTTTCAGGTTTAGCATCCATTTTATTCAAAGAAGATTGTGCTTCTAACAATGATGATATATTTCTTTCAGCATTAGAGAGTTTTTCCTCAATAATTTTATTGAAGGCAGTTTGTTTACTAATAAAATCTTTAAGCATGACTTCAAGTTCAGAGGGTGCTCTTCTATTATTGTTGTAGGAATTTCCATAAGCATTACCATTATTGGGAGGATATGGCCTATAATTATTATTACCAAAAATTATTCTTGTATGCATTATTTCTAAAATTATTGTTTCTAATAAAGTTCACATCAACTTGCTCTTCTTGAGCAACCAATGAGGCCAAGGGAACATGATTTGGATCAATATGAGCTTTCCCATTAACAAGCATAGACATAATAACATCAATTTTATCACTCAAGGAGGAGGTCTCTTCAACAGAATTTACCTTCTTACCTTGTGGAGCTCTCTCAGTGTACCATTCAGAATAGTTGGCACTCATATTATCCGGAAGCTTTGTTGTAGCACCCAAAGTAATGGTCATAAAGGTACCTCCAGCAGCAGAATCCAGTAGATTTCTTGAAGAATAACTCAGTCCTGCATAAAAGGTTTGGATAATCATCTAAGCAGTCAGTCCATGAGTGGGACAATTCTTTACCAAAGATTTCATTCTTTCCCAAGCTTGAGCAACATGTTCATTATCAGATTGTTTAAATTTCATTATTTCCCTTCTCATAGATATAATCTTAGCAGGAGGATAGTATTTTCCAATGAAAGCATCTTTGCATTTAGTCTAAGAATCAATACTATTTCTAGTTAGGTATTGTAACCATTCTTTAGCTTTTCCTCTCAAAGAGATAGGGAAACAATTTAAGATTAATAATATCTCCATCTATATCCCTGTATTTTTGCATCTCACAAAGTTCAACAAAGTTATTAAGGTGAGCAGCATCTTCAGTACCAACACCATAGAATTGTTCTCTCATAACAAGATTGAGTAAAGCAGGTTTAATTTCAAAGAAAGTAGCTTCAGGAACAGGTGGAGCAATGGGTGTGCACATGAAATCATTGTTGTCGGTGATAGTGAAGTCATAAAACTTAGTGTTTTCCAGAGTAGTAATTTTTTGTTTTTTAATATAAAGAAGCAAACTAGTACAACTAATTTTTTTGTGTTTTTGACAAAAGAAACAAGCAAACAAAGCAAAAACAAACTAAGCAAAACAAAAACAACAAAGTAAAGAGATTGGTTATGAGGGACTCCCCTTGTGAAGATGTCCTTGACTCCCCGGCAATGGCGCCAGAAAGAGCTTGATGATCGGCTCAACATATCGAGCTCGTTGGGGAACCCCAAGAGGAAGGTATGATGAGCACAGCAACAAGTTTCCCTTAGTTGTGAAACCAAGGTTATCGAACCAGTAGGAGCAAGGAAACACCTCCAAGGTGTTGTTTCCAACTTGGAATCCTGCACAACACAACCACAGAACTTTGCCCCCAACTTATAGTGAGGTTGTCAATCTCACGAGTTTTGCTGAAAACAAAGGATTAAACGTATTGTGTGGAAGATAGTAATTGCTTGCAGAAATTAAATAGAGAACAGTAAATAGATTGTAGATTGATGTTAAAGAATGGACCGGGGTCCATAGTTCACTAGAGGTGATTCTCCTTAAGATAGATGACATGTTGGGTGAACAAATTACAGCGGGGCAATTACACACACCGAGAAAGCATACATGCATATACTAATCATCTTGACTCCTATGAGATTTGATTGGGCATTACAACATTATACATAGACCATAATCCAACTGCATCTATGACTAATAATCCGCCTTCAGGTTATCATCCGAACCCCCTCCAGTATTAAGTTGCAAGCAATAGATAATTGCATTAAGCAAAGTGTGTAAAGTAAACAATACGATTGTCCCCTGGACAAAGGATTGTTGTTTTCTCCCTAGTAGCAACAACACATCTAATACCTTAGAGATTCCTGTCACTTCCCCAGATTACTAGAGGCATGAACCCACTATCGAGCATAAATACTCCCTCTTGGAGTTGGTAGCATCTACTTGGCCAAGATAGCTACTAACAACGGAAAGCATGCAAGATCACAAATAACATAGACATGATAGAATCAATAATAAATCTGAAATAGCATCTCAATATCCATCGGATCCCTGCAAACACAACATTTAAGATTACAAATAGATGATCTTGATCATGAACGGAGCTCATAAGATCTAAACATGGTAGCACAAAGGAGGAGAACCAACCATCTAGCTACTACATGGACCCGTAGTCTAGGGATGAACTACTCACGCATCACATCAGAGGCAGGCATGGTGATGAAGAAGGCCTCTAGGGTGATCTCTCCTCCCAGGTGTGGGAAGAGCTTCAGATCCCTCCCGATCTAGGGATGGAGATGACGGCGGCTACAGACTCTTTCATGGAATTTTGATCGGGTCCTTAGGGTTTTCATCCTCGGAGGATTTTATAGGCGAAGGGGCAGGGTCGGGGGAGGCTCGAGGGGCCCACACCAGGTGGGGGCGCACCTAGGGCTGGCCGCGCCACCCTATGGTGCGGCCGCCTCGTGGCCCCTCTTCGTCTCCCCTCCGGACTCTGTGTTGCTTCGGGTAAAATATTGACTTTGGCTTTTGTCCGGTACAATTCCGAGAATATTTCCTTACTAACTTTTCTGAAACCAAAACAGCGTAAAAACAGTAACCGGCAATCGTGGCATCTTGTTAATAGGTTAGTCCCAGAAAATGTGTAAAAATACTCCAAAGTGTGGACAAAACATAAGAAAGTAGATATAAAACAAGCATGGAACATCAAAAATTATAGATATGTTTACGACGTATCAACATCCCCAAGCTTAACTCCTGCTCGTCCTCGAGTAGGTAAGTGATAAAAAAGAATAATTTTTGAGGTGACATGCACCATCACAATCTTTATCAAGGTATTTGTAAAACATTGATAGCTGGGATCATAGTACTTTAACATAGCATGAAAGATATAGTTCTAGCAATAAGACATAGCAACTATGTTGTAACATGAAGAGGTACAAACAAAAGATTCATGAATAACAATGCTTTGAAAGACGTTTGTTTGTTTCACATATAGAAAACATAATGAGAATGGTATTCAGCTTGTCCCTCATAGTGTAGCAAAACATAAATGCATAGGACACCTTTAAAGTTCATAAGGGTGACTGGATACAAATAGTTTAAGAACAAGCAATATCAAAGTTATGAATCAATCAACAAGTTTTCGGACAATACACATAAACTAAGAATGACCAATATGCTCTCTCAATAGGTGCATAAAGATAGAAGATGGAGACTCAACATAAAAGTAAAAGAAATGCCCTTCATAGAAGGAAGCAGGGATTCAAGTCTCATAAAGAGCTTTCAAAAATTATGGTACTTATTAGCTTTAAGCTCTCATTGCCCCTATCATAAGCATCTTTAGGTGATTAAGGTTAAAGTGAACAAATATGAGGATATGCTTGACAAGTTATCCAATTGCATCTATGACTAATAATCCACCTTCAAGTTATCATCTGAATCCCCTCCAGTATTAAGTTGCAAGCAACAGATAATTGCATTCAGCAAAGTGTGTAAAGTAAACAATACGATTGTTCTATGAACAAAGGATTGTTGTTTTATCCCTAGTAGCAACAACACATCTAGTACCTTAGAGATTTCTATCACTTCCCCAGATTCCTAGAGGCATGAACCCACTACCGAGCATAAATACTCCCTCTTGGACTTGCTAGCATCTACTCGGCCAAGATAGCTACTAACAACGGAAAGCATGCAAGATCACAAATAACAAAGACATGATAGAATCAATAATCAATCTGAAATAGCATCACAATATCCATCGGATCCCCGCAAACACAACATGTAAGATTACAAATAGATGATCTTGATCATGAACGGAGCTCACAAGATCTAGACATGGTAGCACAAAAGAGAAGAACCAACCATCTAGCTACTACATGGACCCGTAGTCCAGGGATGAACTACTCACACATCACACCAGAGGCAGTCATGGTGATGAAGAAGTCCTCCAGGGTGATCTCTCCCCTCTGGCAGGGTGCCGGGAAGAGCTTTAGATCCCTCCCGATCTAGGATGGAGATGGCGGTGGCTACAGACTCTTTCATGGAATTTTGATCAGGTCCTTAGGGTTTTTGTCCTGGAGGCAATATATAGGCGAAGGGGCAAGGTCGGTGGTGTACCAGGGGGCCCACACCCCCTAGTGGCGCGGCTAGGGATGGCCGCGCCACCACCAGGTGTGGCCGCCCTGGTTCCCCTCTTCGTCTCCCCTCTGGACTCCGTATTCCTTCTGGTGAAATATTGACTTGGGCTTTTGTCCGATCCAATTCGGAGAATATTTCCTTACTAGATTTTCTGAAACCAAAAATAGCAGAAAATAGGCAACTAGCACTGTGGCATCTTTTTAATAGGTTAGTTCCGTAAAATGTGTAAAAATACTCCAGAGTGTGGACAAAACATAAGAAAGTAGATATAAAACAAGCATGGAACATCAAAAATTATAGATATGTTTGCAACGTATCAGAGATGAAATCGAACCTTGTTTAACATGGTAAGATCAAAGGTGTCATTTATAAACTGCCATTATGTTTTAAGGATTAAAGCTTTAGAGACTACCGCATTTACACTAAAAAGAGCACCATCGTGATCCATTGAAATGACACCATAAAGGTTATGGTTCGGGATAAAACCTGAGTTGTCTTTTCTTAAATTTTGGTATGCTATGCATAAGTAAAATGTTTACAACCAAATTTAGATAAGCACGTCTTTGTAGGTTATCACAAAGAATTTGTTGGGTATTCCTCCATAACACCAAGGACAGAAGAGTTTGTCGCTTGGAACATGAAGTTTCTTGAGAAGGAATTTTTTGTGAAAAGTTATGTGGGGGACAATAGAACTTTGATAATGTTATTGAAAATTGGCTATATGTGCTAAGTAGCGCAGGGCCAGAAAGTGTCCCGGTGGCGGCCATAATGCTCCTGGCTCTCGTGATTACAAAGGTTGTGATCTTGGAGATTAGAGTTCATGTTTGAACCGTATGTGTCGGATAATAATCAAATAGCAAGATTTGATAAAAAAAGTCATTATTGTTTTGACAATGATGAACTGACTGCATGCAAAGAAGCGATGATGGCACCTAACTACATCAAGTGACTATATGTCATAAAATCCGTGATTGTTTCCATACACGAGAAATCAAGTTTTTGAACTTGGAAGACCCTTCGGAAAGGCGTGAAGCCTATCGGTCGTATTTCGATCTATAAAGAAATAGACGTGTATGTTTGACATCTATGAAATAGTCGACATGTCGGAAAGGAGTTTACGACAATGTTCAAGGAGTTGACTATAAAAAGATTTGATCTATCATAGCAATATTTAGTCTTGATGGATTAATGTAGCAACCACTACATATAATTTGGTATATGGTAGTTGAACAAACAAAACAATGTTCTTCTAATAGAATGGTTACCTAGGAAACGGTCCAAAGGGTTTTGTTAATTCAAATGATGCTGAAAGGGCATGCAAACTTTAATGGTTGAAGTAAGCATAGCGGAGTTGGAATCTTCACCATGATGAAACTGTTAAAATGATTAATTTCATCGGAGATAATAAAGATGCTTGCATTTGCAAGAAATTAAGTGGGAGCACTATGACAAATTTCCAATACATTATGTAGAGGACATGTTGTTGATTGGAAATGATGTATCTTTTATTGGCACGGGTTAAGAATTTCATGAAAATTGGATTTCGATAAAATACTTGGGCAAAACCGGAATAGTTGGTATCATGTCTATATGGATAGATTAAGGTGATAATATGGTTGTGCCAGCCGTACATATATGAGATATTAAAAGGGTTCAATTTGGAAACGACAAGAAAGATTCTTGTTGCATGGAAAGGATTGAATCAAGATTCAAGTGTATCGAAACTTGGTAAGTGAAATCACATGAATGTTTTGATCAATAATACTATGATATGTACATATCCAGATATGTCATGTGCTCTGAATGTTGTGAGCATATACCAGAATGATTCATAAGATGATCATTGGACGATAGTAAAGATATTCTTATGAGCGTTGGAAGAACTAAGAATATATCATGTATAAGTGACAAATAGTTAAAAGTAGTTCATTGTAAAGTGTTACATTGATACTAGTTTGTCACAAGATACAAATAATTTGTCTCAATTTGAACTATGTGTGGAACAATGTAATGGAAAGGAGGTTCCATGATGGATTGGATGAGTTCCAAAGTTAATACATTATGACAGATACTACAACAAAAAACTAAGTATATGACTTCTATAGTAGCAGCAAAGGAGGGAATTTGGCTAAGTAGTTTGTTATCAAACTAGGGGTGGTTCACAAAGGGCTAGTACTATGAAGATGTATTGTACGACAATTATATCAACATGTTTTAACCCAAAGGAACTAAAGGTTTCACCAAAGGACTAAATTTATACAATGCCATCTCATTAGAGAATGATTGATGTGTAGAGACGCAAAGACACGCAAATACACACGGAACTGAAAGTGTCAGATTCGGAGATTATGTTTACCACTAGCAAACATGTATATACAACACTAGAAAGCGATAGGTGTTGAATGCGCAAGTTTACAGACTAGATTATTGACTCTAGTGCAAGTGGGAGACTGAAGGGAATATGCCCGAGAGGAAGTAATAAAATGATTATTATCTTATTCCATGTTTATGATAAATGTTTATTTTGCATGCTGTAATTGTATTAATTGGAAACGTTAATACATGTGTGTTTAATAAAAAAATAAATGGTTCCTAGTTATGCCTCTCTTTTCATCTAGCTCGTTGATTAACAAGATGATCAAGGTTTCCTGATCACGGACATTGGATGTTGTTAATAACAAGGTCACAACGTTGGTTGAATGGTGTGATGAAAATTCATCCGAAGTATAGCAATACGATCAAAGTCATTGTGTTTAAATTGCTATGACATCATATGAAGTAATTCTAGTCATTAGACCATGAGATCATGTCAATCACTAACACGGGAAGAGTAACTTGATAACATCAAACGCCACACCGTAACAGGGTGACAATAAAGGTGGGTTCAGATACTCTGAAGGTGTTATATAGAGGCTCATGGATCAAAAGTGGAATTTGTCCATCCCAATGACGGATAGATATACTCTAGGCCTTCTCGGTGATATCACATTGAGATAGCTTGCAAGCAAGTGATGTGATCACTAGAATGTTATATCACGGGAATACAAAACGAGTGCATGTCGGCAACGAGATCAAACTAGGTATGGAGATACCGATGATCGAATCTCGAACATGTAATATATCACGAGACAAAGGGATTTAGTTACGATGTTAAAAGGTTCACACGATCACTAGAGTCATCGTTGAATGTGTGGGAGTCAATATGGATTTCCATATCCCGCTATTGATTATTGATCGGAGAGGGGTCTCGATCATGTCTGCATTAGTCGTGAATCGTAGGATTACACACTTAAGGGATACCGAAACCATCTGGAGCAAATATGTTTCAGATAAAGATTTAAGAAAGCGCTAGAATCATTTCGATGGAAACCAGAATTGTTTCGGGTGAAATTGCAGAAACTGGTTCTGCGTATGATATTAAAATGTTCTAGGGATTTTTATATGAATATTTGTTAATTAAAAGTAATTAACAAAATTCTGAATAAATAAATAAAATAGTTTTATTTAATGCGAGCTTGCATTAAAATTGGTGGAAATTTAGTGCATGTGAGTGGAGGTGTGTTTATGTGAGTGGGAGCTCCACCCACATGAATGAGGGAGAGGTGGGGGCACCCACCATGGTCGCCGGCCATGGCATGGGGGCAGCCCTTCCCCTATAAAAGGAGCACCTCCTCCTCCTCCACTCCCACACCTCCTCGTGAAGAATCTCTCTCCCCCTCTTGAAATTATTCCCTTTGGTCTCAGATTAGCGAAATACATATTGTCAGTGGCTTTGTCTGGAAAGGAGTTGCTGCTTCCGCTGCATCGCTGGAGCGAGGACACGGAGGTTGTTGGGGTACCAGACGTGTGTGTGATCACGGATGCATCGCTGCTTTGCGGTGCTGGACTTGCTGGTGCTGGACTTGCTGGTGCTGGACCTACTGGATTTGCTGGTGCTAGACCTGCTGGACTCGCTGGACTTCATCACGATCTTGAGATCGGTAAGTGTTCGACTACATTATCCACGAGTACAACCTCGTAATGCTTTGTCGCTCTTTAAGGGTATGTTCTCTATGGATTTATATCCACCCATTGTTTGTATCTAGGTACATAGATCTTGGTGCTTAGTTGTTCACACCGTAGATTTTTTTTTGTTTTTTATGCTGCGAACCCAACAGCTGGTGTGTCAAGACCGCTGATAGACGGCTGAGCGGCTGGTTAGACGGGGCCTGGCCCACCTCCCGTGCTGCCACATGTGCGATCAGTCGGACGAGACCATGACCCGCCTCTTGGTAGACTGCCCCTTCTCCAGGGCGATCTGGCATGAGGTGCTCTCTTGGATTCCATCCACGGCCGCACCACCGGATGGAGGAGACTTTGTGGACTAGTAGATGCAGGCTTCAGCAACAACCCACCCCCCCCCCCCCCGTGCAATGCGCAACGGGAAGACCTCGTTGATCATGCTGATGGCCTGGTGGATCTGGAAGCAGCGCAATGCGATCGTTTTCGACAATGCATCACCTACCTTGAGTAGCCTTCTCGGCACGATTCGATCTGAGGCTCGATCTTGGGCCGCCGCTGGAGCGATTGGCCTTCGTCCCTTGATCCCCGGGGCCCGTAAGTCTAGTGGGTTGACTTGGTGCGGTGTTAGCTCGCTGAGCTTGTATATTGTTTGTACAGAATTTTCTTTCTCTATCAATGAATCGAAACGCAAGGCTTCTGCATTTTCGCGAAAAAAATAGGACTCTTCTTTGACTCAGAAACAAAATAACTCATAGTGATAGACTGCTGTAGTAATTAACCTGGACTCTAATTAACATATACTACTAGCGCCAAAACAATGCTGACATAAGAAAAGGTCACGGGCGTAAAAAAAAATTGAGAAGTTGCATGCGATCGTAAGCAACCTAGCAAGACGACCTGCATGTAACTTAAGTTTTTTTGAGAAACAAGAAAATGTAAAAAATGACCGAAATAACAAAGTTCGCATGCGGCATAAAAATGAAATAGCCGTCTTAAAACAGAAAACAACCAAAAATTATTAAGTCATTCTAAGAATATACAGCCCAGTTAGTGATGGTAGAAAAAAAGCAGAGACACTGATACGGCATGACGTTGACGAAAAGTTAAGTCAACATAAAAATTCTGGGCCATAATTATAACGTCACATAAGAAATATTGACATTGACATAAAGAGCCACCAATGGCCATTAAACCTAATGATCGGACTTTTTTTAAGGCGACATATAAAGTTCTGACATTAAACAGAAGGACCAACCCAAATAAAGTTACTTTTAGTAATCCTATTTACTACTCCCTCCGTTCGAAAATATAAGACGTTTTACCTTTATGAATTGAATGTATTTAAACGTCTTTTAGTGTATAGATTCGTAGAGGTTCGGAGTGAACCTATACACTAAAACGTGTCTACGTACATTCGTTTTATAAAGCTATTGTTATATTTCTAAACGGAGGGAGTAGTTACTATTGGCTGACCGCCACCAAATCTGATGCAAATCGAAAGGACTTGATCATCCTGGGTGGTTCAAAATTCACCAAATCACATGCATTGTGATTTTCAACATATCACTATTTGTTGCTGAAGGATTTTTTATGGAGTAAAGTAAAATCAGTCCTTCATAATCAAGTGACTATACTAGGAGTTGATTTCAAATGATATATCCATTGGGAGCGACAATCATCAATTTTCTTTAGCAGTTGACGTGAAATGATATATCCTTCAAGAGCGAGCATATTTTTCATTATTATTCTACCACGTTTTCTTGTAGACGGTTCTGAGTCATCCTGTGGTTTTGGTTCCATGTCTGTTGAGTTTTTTTTTTGGAAATAGACGCTTTATTATTATCCATGTCTGTTGAGTAGCCGATAAACCTTTTGTGAAGAACATTTTACTCATTTGGTTGTTTCTTCAAATTTCCCTGTACGTGCCTGCTTCCAGGAGCAACTTCGTGGTCAGATAACACCTTAGTTGAATGGGAATATATCCAACTAGACGGGCATACGAGTTTCACCTCGCCGTCTACCTTGCATTTTGACACTATGTGATAGGCATGATAAATGATTGGTTTGGCAATGCCTTTAATTCTTTCTGTTTTGTTTTATACTGTTAGGGCTAGACCATTCTCGGTAGATGCACTATGGGATTAGATCTAGGAGATCTTAGAGTGAGAGAGAGTACCTGCGCCCTGGCTTGACAAGCAAGAGCCGGAGGGGATTCCGGAGCCAGAGCCGGAGCTGGACCCGCCGTCGTTGGCCATGGGAAAAAGGGGCGACGGCGTGAGCGTGGGTGGTTGAGAGCGGTGGCGGCGGAGCTTCCCATCGGCCTAGTGCGAACCCTAATCGGTGGGTGTGTTGGTGGGGGGCTGCGGCGCACGGTGAACCTCGTACCGTGTGCGTCCGGCCCCCCCACCTCTTTATATACTGGCTGTGGGTCCACAACCATGGATAGGGTTGGGCGCCCCCGATTAGGGCGCGATGAGGGTCTCCGTTCGGACCGTTGGGCCCGAACGTGGGAGAGATCTATCCAACATTCTCCCCCTAGATCTCGACTTTACTTTTAACTTTGTACCTTACTTATTTCATCACAGAATGATACCTAGAGCATGTTTCATCGTCTCAGCTCAATTGCCGATAGAATCAGACAGCCACTATATACCTTCATGTTCTGAAACAAATTCTGTTACTTTTGGGCCTCTATGGTCCAGGAATCATAGGCTTGCCGTTAAACCCATGCCGGCTATGTGTTCCTTGAACACATTGGGTGGTAAGCCTTTCGTTAGCGGATCCGCAAGCATATCCTTTGTCCTTATATGCTCGAGACTTATAGTTTGATCCTGGACTTTGTCCTTCACAACATAATACTTTATATCTATAGACTTTGAAGCATTACTCGACTTGTTGTTGTGAGCATAGAATACTGCGGGCTCGTTGTCACAGTACATCTTTAGTGGCCTGCTGATGCAGTCAACCACTTTCAAGTCGGGTAAGAATTTCTTTAACCATAACGCCTGTCCCATGGCCTCATAACATGCTATAAATTCTGCATACATCGTAGATGATGCAACTATTGACTGTTTGGCGCTTCTCCACGAAATAGCACCTCCTGCGAGAGTAAAGACATACCCTGTCGTGGACTTTCGGTCGTCTTTATCTCCCGCAAAATCTGCATCTGAATACCCTTTTATCTCTAGGGAATCAGATCGTCTATATGTTAGCATGAGGCATTTTGTGCCTTGCACATAGCGCAAAGCTTTCTTTACCATCTTCCAGTGCTCTATGCCTGGATTCTCTTGATATCTACCGAGTACCCCGGTGATAAATGCTAAGTCAGGGCGAGTGCACACTTGTGCATACTGTAAGCTTCCAACAGCCGAAGCATATGGTGCGACTTCATTTGATCGATCTCATATTGATTCTTTGGACATTGGGATTTCCCAAAACTGGCCCTTGACTATGGGAGCAGGTGTTGAATTACTCGCATGCATATTGTATTTCTTTAAAATCTTTTCTGTCGCTTTCTGTGACAGTCCTAACACTCCATTCTTTCTGTCTCGGTGAATTTCTATGCCCAAAACATAAGATGTTTCACCAAGGTCTTTCATGTCAAAGTTTGATGACAAGAACTTCTTTGTTTCTAGTAGTAGACTAACATCACTGCTAGCAAGCAGAATATCATCCACATATAGAATTAGGAAAATATATTTCCCACTTTTGAATTTTGCATAAATGCAATTGTCCTCAACATTTTCTTTGAATCCAAATCCTTTAATGGTATCATTAAACTTTAAATACCACTGCCTAGAGGCTTGCTTTAACCCATAAATGGATTTCTTTAGGCGGCATCCCATATGTTCCTTCCCCTCCATGAAAAAACCCTTGGGTTGTTTCATGTAAACATTTTCTTCTAAATCTCCATTTAGAAATGCCGTCTTGACATCCATTTGATATAACTCTAAATCAAAATGTGCAACTAGTGCCATGATGATTCTGAAGGAGTCCTTACATGAGACCGGAGAAAAAGTCTCATTGTAATCTATGCCTTCTCTTTGCGTAAAGCCTTTTGCCACGAGTCTAGCTTTGTACTTTTCTACATTCCCATTGGAGTCATACTTTGTTTTGTAGACCCACTTGCATCCTACTGTTTTGGCTCCTTTGGGAATTTCCTCTAAGTTCCAAACATTGTTGGAACTCATCGATTTCATTTCATCTTCCATTGCCTCCACCCACTTGGCTGAGTGAGGGCTACTCATGGCTTCTTCATATGAGGTAGGATCGCCCTCCATATGAACTACATTGTAAACTTTGTAGATGTCTTTGGAAATGGCTGGTCTTCGTTCTCTTTTAGACCGTCTGAGTTCATCAGACTCTTGCTCATTTCTTGCCTCGGGTTCAGGCACATTTATAGTAGGTGGCTGTTCTGGCTCCCTTTCGTGCTCAACAGTGGGTTCAGGTGGCTCCTGATGGACAGGTTCCGAACTTTCGCCCATTGTTGTCACGTGTGGAGTCACAACAGGTGCCGACACCACAACCTCAGGGGTTGTAGATGGTGGTACAACAGGTAGCGAGAAAAATGGCTCCTGAGTCATCGGATTAGGTGCATGCACCCTCTTCTCCTCAAGATAAATTTTCCTAGCTATCGTGCTCCCCCTCATCAGTTCGTCCTCCAAGAAGACTGCATGTCTCGTTTCTACAAACTTTGTGTATCTGTCGGGACAGTAGAAACGATAGCCTTTGGACTTATCTGGGTAGCCAATAAAATGGCAAGATACTGTTTTGGGGTCTAACTTTGCGATGTTTGGATTGAAAACTTTTGCCTCATTTGGCTCCCCAGACCCTCAAGTGGTGCAGAGAGGGGACTCTGCCTGTCCACAATTCATACGGTGTTTTGGGCACCGACTTACTTGGTACTCTGTTGAGAATATGAATGGCGGTTTTAAGCGCCTCCATCCACAATCCCAATGGGAGGGTGGAATAGCTCATCATGCTGCGCACCATATCCATAAGGGTACGGTTGCGCCTTTCAGCTACTCCGTTTTGCTGAGGTTCGCCCGGCATAGAATACTGGGCGACTATTCCGTTTTCTTGCAGGAACCTTGCAAAGGGTCCTGGTACTTGTCCATATGGAGTATGCCGACCGTAGTACTCCCCCCCACGATCGGACCGGACTATTTTGATTCTTTTATCGTGCTGATTTTCTACTTCAGCTTTGAAAATTTTAAATTTATCCAATGCTTCCGATCTTTCTTTAATTGGATAAATATAACCATACCGGGAGTGGTCATCCGTGAATGTTATGAATGAATCATAGCCATCCACACTTTTCACCGGAAGCTTGGTCCACAAATATCCGTGTGGATTATTTCTAGTGTAGCTATGCTTCGGTTTGCACCCTTTTTAATTTGTTTGACATACTTTCCTTTAATGCAATCTATGCATTGTTCTATGTCGGAGAACTCTAACGGAGGAAGAATGTCATTTTTAACGAGGTTTTCTATTCTTCCCCTCGAAATATGGCCTAGTCTGCAGTGCCATAGTTTCGATGAGTCAAGAGTTCGCTTTCTTTTCTTTTGTTCTTTGTTCGACAAGGAAACTTTTCCATTCACATCACACACAGAAAAAACTTTCTCATGCAGGGATAACAAATATAACTTATCAAATAATGTAGCAACACCCACACATTTGTCTTTCAACCAAATGGCACACTTGCCATTTCCAAAATAACATTCGTAAGAATCTTTGTCCAAACAGGAAACACTTATTAAATTCCTATATAATGAAGGAACGAAAAGCACATCTTTGAGCAAAAGAAAAGAGCCATCAGCCAGCTCCAGAGGGACGTCACCAATGGCCTCCACTTCTGCTTCTATTCCATTCGCCACTTCAATGTGTCTTTCTCTTCTTGGCGTGGTCCTTGTCGAATGGAACCCCTGTAAAGAGTTGGCAACGTGAACAGTTGCTCCAGAATCAATCCACCAAGTGGATCTGGTAAACTTTTCATACAGAGATTCATTAACAAAAGAAACAATGTCTTTACCATTTTTGGTCATGATGTACTTTAGCCAAATCGAGCAGTCTTTCTTGTAGTGGCCCGGCTTTTTACAGTGATGGCACTGATCCTTCTCCCCAGGGGTGGACTGGTGATGCTGGTACTGGTGCTGCATTGGACCCTTGCCATGGGGCTTGGAGGGTGAGCCACCATGGTTGCCACCTATGAAGCCTCTCTTCCTGTTGTCCTTCACGAAGTTCAGAGAACCGCCGTGAAGGGCTTTCAGCCTTTCCTCTTCCTGGGAGCACATCCCAATGGTCTTTTCTATGTCCCACTTTTCAGGGGACATATTATAGTTTATTACAAAGTTTTCAAAAGGCTGTGGAAGTGAGGCCATCACAAGGTGCACCAAGAGTGCTGGCTTTAGCTCGAGGTCCTCATCCATGGGCTTGAGTTTCGCTGCCATGTTTGACATCCTCAAGATGTGCTCTCTTATTCCGTGGGGTCCTCCCGTGTACTTTTCAGTAACCAGCTGCTTTAACAGCTGGGTCGCATACATCTTTGAAGAGCCAGTAAACTGGCTCTTTATCTTGGCGAGATACTCGCCCACGGTAGCACACTCTCCAATTGAGCCCACTATTGCGTTCTCAATTGTGTTCTTTACGAAGGCCAGAGTCTTCTTGTTGGCGTTCACCCATTTCTGGTTATCAATAGAGTAGGCCAGCTCCAATGGAGCATGGTCCCTCTTCCTTTTCTCAAAGTCAGCACTTTCCTCAGCGGCCCCCCTGACCGGGTCAGCGGGCTTGACTGGTTGCTTGGTGTCAACCACCCAATCCACTTCGGCGCATACGAACGCCAAGTCAACTTTCTTCCTCCATTCGGAGTAGTTGTCCCCCCTTAGGAGCGGGATGTCCTTCAAACATGCCATGAGGTTGAGACCTCCTGAAAATCACAAAAGATGTGAGATCACCAAGTAAAACAACTGTATGCGTTAATTCAACGTTGGTATAAATTAAGCATGCAATCGTTTCGTGCTATTTAAAATTACATCACCGTTGGGCAGAAATAAATTTAAATGCACCTTTAATACTCAATGGAAAAGATTATGGTCATGTTTATTAATAACGTTGGTCAATTAATAGCATGAGACATAATCACTTTAATCACTTTATCACATCTTTATATCAAAATTTAAACAACTTTTATTGCATTATTGCAATTTAAACCATCTATTTGCAGCGGAAACATTAAAAAAAACCTTTCATAACTTTAAACTTTACAGAAAAAATCTACCTCTTTCATATTCTCTAGTCAAACATTCTCTGAAATAAAAGACTAGAAACAACTATGTTGAAAAACAAGCTTAAAACTAAGCAAAAAACGATTAAAACAACTCTGTAAAAAAAATTAGGCGATCTGGCCAAGCTTGCTGCTGACATTCACCACGGCCGTCTGTGCCCTTGCACTAAATGGCCAGCCCGCCACAGCACACAGCCAGGCAACGCCCGGCCTCAGCCTAGACGCCGCTGCTCGCTAGTGGCTACGCCCTTTCGCTCGCTGCTAGTGGCCGCCAAGCAGCCTTGACCATCTGGCCTGCCTTGGCCCGCCAGCGACCGGCCGCCAGATCTGGACCGTTGAACGCCCCTGACCTAGATCATGTGGCTGCCCGCGCCCCTAGGAGGGTTAAAACCCCCTCGCGCCGCCAGCCCCCCGAAAACCTAGTCATTTTCCCCTCCTCCTCTTGTCCACCCCGCGCCCCTGCTCTCTGGCGGCGGCTGGCCGTTTGGTCCGAGGCGAGGCGGCGCCGCCCGGCACCGCCGGCGGCCCCCTCCCTCTCCCAGCGGCTGGCCCCTCCCTCGAGCTTCCCATCTGCTCCACCCTCTCTGGCGGCAAGAGGCGAGGTGGCCGGCGCTCCGGCGGGCCCCTCCCTCTCTGGCGGCTCTCTGCCCGGTGCAGCCGGTGGGGCTGAGGCGAGGCGGCGCCACCCGACGCAGCCGGCGGCCCCCTCCCTCTCCCACGCCCCCTACTGCCTGCCTCTAGTGGCTCTCGCAGCTCGTCGAGGCGAGGCGGCGCCGCCCGGCGGGCCCCCTCCTCTCGCGAGCTCCCCTCTTCTCCTTTCCTTCACTGTTCTCCACCTTCCCACACCCTCCAGCCCCGACGGTGAGAAGGAGAGAGAGAGAAGGTTGGCGTCCTCCTGCCCCCTTGTCCAGCGGTGTGTCCACCCTAGGGTGGGCACACCACCGTCAAACGGCGCAGCGGAGGCGTCCTCTACCGGCCCATGGCGCCAGTCCTTTTGGGTTTTTCTTTTGGGGATTTGGGGCTGTTCTATCGGATCTGGGGAGGATTTGATTTTGGGGCTTTTCTTTGTAGCTTTTGCATGCGGGATCTGGGAAAGAAAACTGGGGGTTACTTTTCAATCTGCTTTAATTTTCTTTGCCCTCCGAAGAAGGTGTGTTCTTCTTCCGACGCCTCGGCATGCCGATGCGCGTCAAGATAGAGAGGAACGGCGCGGCCAGAGGGGCAGGCGCACTTTAGATCTAGGGTTTTACTTTTGTTCTTTTCTTTTCTACCGAAAGAAAACTAGCATCTAATATGCTCTGATACCATTGTTAGGGCTAGACCATTCTCGGTAGATGCACTATAGGATTAGATCTAAGAGATCTTAGAGTGAGAGAGAGTACCTGCGCCCTGGCTTGACAAGCAGGAGCCGGAGGGGATTCCGGAGCCAGAGCCGGAGCTGGACCCGCCGTCGTTGGCCATGGGAAAAAGGGGTGACGGCGTGAGCGTGGGTGGTTGAGAGCGGTGGCGGCGGAGCTTCCCGTCGGCCTAGTGCGAACCCTAATCGGTGGGTGTGTTGGTGGGGGCTGGCGCAGTGAACCTCGCACTGCAGTCGCCCCCCCACCTCTTTATATACACACTGGCGACAGGGGCCCACAACCATGGATAGGATTGGGCGCCCCCGATTAGGGCGCGATGAGGGTCTCCGTTCGGGCCGTTGGGCCCGAACGTGGGAGAGATCTATCCAACATATACAACCATAGATAGAATAGAAGATTAGGTATGCTTTGCAGCACCATTGAAATCTAAACTCTTCAACCCTTTTTTGTCACGATTCGCCACACCATATGGAATTAGGTTGACACATATTGCATGTTGCGCAATTTTAACATATTTAGCTATCAAAGATATGTAATAAGTATAAGTACAGTGTACCAGTTCACGCTTCACCACAATGGCATGTAAAAGATTCATCTGACTTCACTTCATTGCCACAGTTATGTCTAAATCACTACAAATTATGAGGTAAATTTGCATTAATGTATTGTACTGATCTACACGCTAAAGACATCTAGATACATTCATTTCACAAAAGCTAAAACATCGTATATTTTGGAACGAAGGGAGTAGTTGAGAATAAAGCTCCAGAGAAATTAAATTGCCCCCTTTATCCTGAAGCCCTAAACTGCTATATCGAAGTAGACCTCAAACTATCATGCAAATCTAGGCACGAATCAGGTTCAAGCCTATTTACACATGTTTTCAGTATTACAACTTCAGAATTCTTATGTCCCACTATTACTCTGGAGTTCCTTTTTAGATTTTCACAAAACCAGTGGACTATTTCTGATTTTCTAATGGAGAAGCACCGCAAACCATGGAAGAAAGTACATAAGTACAGTGCATGCCAAAATTCAAAATAAGCAGGACTATAAGAGAAAAATCAAAATATAGATAGCAGGATCGTGAGAGATGAAGGTTCGGCAAATTGTAACCGTGCTTTCCCATCGGTGCATCAATGTTGCCCTCCATGCCCAGCTGAGTAGCAAGCACCTCCTCACAAAAAGCAAGCGGATGTGCAACGCCGAGTGGGTCGTCAATGCTGTCAACGTCCAAACCTCCTCAAAGCAGCTCATCCATGCTAGATGGCATAATGTTAATTGGTACTCTATGAGGCACACTTTCAGCGGAAAATAAGAACTGCAGCACTTTAGCACGTAAAACAAATAAGAACCGAAATACAACAAATAAGACATCATCTTGTAGATTATGCAATAACATATCTCCCTAAAGATTTATCTGCGCCAATATCAAGCAACAATATGAATACAAACTACTGAATCGTTACATGCAAGAACCCAAAAACTGCAAAAAAGAGAGCTACGGCTACACAACTCGTTCATCAAGACCGTCACCTATGAAAAGCCATTCACTAAATGCAGTTACCTTCAGAATCAATAAAATCAAAGGAATTAATAGAAATAATGATTAGGAAATTTACTTACCTACAAAATGTAGAGGCAAAGAATAAGGTAAAGAGTGTCTTGAATTCCCAATGGCTTCCAATAGGATTAGGTTCCTGAATCCAGTTTTCAGGCATGAACATGAAAGGAAATTGTACCAAAATACATGAAGAGGTGATGCATGAACCTTGAATTTTTTATATTGGGTACCTCTCCCAATATCCAACAACCTTAATTGATCCAACACATGTTGGGTTTTCTGTTTGAGTTCAAAAAAACTCAAAGATGAAATCAAATTACACCGGGTAGAAGAAACCAGATCGGATAAAAATGATCTCCGAAAACATTGCTCAGATCCATTCGTCAGCTCTCCTCCCGCCATTCTTTGGCCATCGCCGGGGCAGCAAGCGAGAATAGTGTGGCTCCCAGATATGGATGAAGGTCACGACATAGAAAGGAGAGCTCAACATGACTCCAGTACTTGGATGGGGACGGTGAGGTGCGACGGGGAGAGGAGATGAGCAGGCCTTCGGATCTTAAATTATATTTTGCAGAACGATTGGCTCAAAATAAATTCACTTGCAGAGAATTTCCGCAGACATACTGACTGATATTGATCCTAGAGCATTGAAGAAATTATTGTCTCATCATTGAATAATTAAATCACATGTCCAACAAGTCTATTCATGTTTAATCTAATGAGAACTGATATGAAACGATAAGGCAAGTCAATAAAATTAGAACTAATGCATGAATACAAACTGATGCAAAATAAATGATGAAAGAAAATAAGATCAAGTTTGGCCCTTGCCTTGTTACCAATATAACCCATCGCACCTACACCCGTTGTTAATATTTTCAAATTCTGAATGTGCCTGCCCTTTATCACCATTTGGTTGCTTATTTTCTATACAAAATATGACCTTTTCCTGTTATGATCGGTACTGATATCATGGTCTAAATTATCTTCTGGAAAAACATTAGAATTTTCACTAAGGAATTGATGAAGTTCTCCTTCGGTTTCATTGTAAGACTCACTAAGAAAATGAACTTCCACCGGGACCACCACAAGATACTCTAATGGGTTAATCTTTGATGGTGAAGGAGGATCATTGTGATATTTATGTATCAGTTTATTTTGACGTTTCTTATTCAAAGTTTCACAGATGATATGTTCCCATACTGCAAATGGATGGTCGTCTTCATAACATAGCCAAATAATAAGCTAAGGTAAGATACCAACCAAATAATGTTTAGATACTAATCTATATTGACGAAACTTAAGAATCCCCATGAGATAAACAAATAACTTTCAAATATACTTACATTGGATGGTCTATAAAACGGTTTTTTAAGGTTTCCAAGAGCCCAACTCCAATGTCAGGTTCCTGCGGTAGGTTATTTTGTGTGGATTTGCGCCACATATCATCTTACAAAATAAGAAATGAAGATTCATGCAACTAAAAGGTTTTAAGCAGTGATTTACCGAAGAACATGAATACCAGCTAGTTCCTACATAGCAAGCCATTCGTGAATGTCTAAGTCAGTGGGTGGAACTATGTCTCCAACATTCGATGTACCTACAAAATTCCTGCAATTAAAAACTTGGTAGGTTAGAACAATCTGTAAGGCTATACCTGAGTTATGTGAAAACAACAGCACAAAGTATCTGTGATTGCATATATTATTAAGACTGTAAGGCACGACCGTCATATGATTACCTACAAATTGTACTTAGCATCCGCATAAAAAGCAACTTCCAACCCAGGCTTTACCAAACAGATGTTTGTGTCAGCATATAAGGAAGCGAATTGACCAATGCCTTACTAAACATGCGCTCTAGTAAGTCGAAACACACATTGAAAGGGATCGTAGTACTTGCAATTGCTAGTATCCCGTCAGTACTGCTTATGTTCATTATCCATTTATTATGCACATAATGATTTGAAATGTTTATTAGCAGAAGTAGAATGCATTGGTTTTCTTAGGAAGTAAAAAATCTAGAAGAATCATCGTCCTCTAGAGGCTATAAAAGACTATAATCTCTTCTATTTAATTGGTTCCAAACAGAAGTTTTTGCATCTCTGGTCAAGGAATCAGCAATAATGCGAATACTGCATAAACCAAGCTAGCATATTTTTCCCCTGAGGAAGTATTTTTTATCACCACTACCAAATGCTTATTTCCTATTCTGGATATCAAATAGGACCCAATCCGTCTTATGGAAATATATGTACAGAAGACTGAATTTTCCCAACAACTATATATGCAGCTCTTTGCATGAATGCTCACCCAAAAAAAATAACAAAATAGAACATTATATCAGTATTGGATGTGAAGTTGAACTATAACGTTTCTTCCTTTCCTCCAAATAAAGCATGATAGGAAGCTAGATTTTACCTCCAACAAAATGTTACCGGGGAGTAGGGACTGAACTCAAGCAAGGGCAGAGTTCAACAAGTGCTTAGACGACTAATGTTGTTTGCCGCACACAAATTTCGTCTTCCATAAGAGATGTCTTGCAGCCCTGGCGACGTCACGAGAAGACATGGCATCATGCCACCCCTCCAATGCCCTGTTCCCATGCCCAGAGATAAGACGCCGAGAGGCAGAGTATAGCAACGAAGGTGTGGCTAGCAGGAGAAGACCAATCTCGGTAGAGCTGCATTACAAAGACAGAGCCAAGTCGACATAATTATGTATAGATGAATAAAGAAATAATCTTATTCGAGGTAGAGGAAACTAAAGCACTAAAATTATCACTTATCAGCATTGTATAGCTACTGAACTAATAAATTGTTTTTGAGGCTTCCAGCATAATACACCTTATAGGCTTTTAAAGTTTAAAATGAAGTAAGAATATCTGACATAAAAAACCACTATAGGCAGAAAAGATTCTAAAAATAAATGACGGCCTACTTTTACATTCAAGACCAAACCATGTTCTGCACCGATAATAATACGATATTGCAATAAACTTAAGACATCTAGATATAGTTATGCCAAATCCAAGAACCAGAATCACAACATGCCACCAACATGTCATGGACTAAAGCATCTATCGAATGCTAACTCGATAAAATATTGCAGGGGTTATCTTCATAATGTAAATTACCAAGCAAGTCAAATTAAACCAGGGGAGATTTAGCCAAGATATAGTATGATAGATTATGATGTACGCACATACCATATGGAAATAAATCCTTGTCATTCCTCCGCTGAATCTCATAGTATCGGAGATATATATGTAGCCAACCGAAGCTACCCGATACATGGAGATCATGGGTCAAGTCATCGCGCGCTACTAACACCTCCCCTGTGTGACTGCAACGGATTCACCGTTACTAGAGAGTAAGGACAGGAAGCACACATGCTGCACCAAGGGCAATTAGCGAGAGTATGGAGGAGTAAATCAGGTATTCCAGGCTTTGCAGTTCAGGAAATACAACAACAATTGGTTTCACGAGGATCAACTCGTAGTATTCCATGTTCTTCATGAATTTAATAGGCAAATTATTCGTGGGACATGGCTTTGATGTAAACCAAAACAAACTCAACATAAAAAGTACACCGAAGGACACCTTCAAATGAGCAAGAAAGAAAATTAATAATACAAACATTAGTAGTTATATGTAGCATTTATCATGTTATCCAAATTGATTACCACTTCTGAAACTTTTCTAATCTCCAGAATCCATATCATAACCATGAACTAATGTGCTTACTCCGAAAGAGGAAGATTTTCTTTAGTCTGCCTTTATATAACATCATCACATGTGAGATAATATGTACCAATTATAGTGCATAATTTTGAGAGCACTATACCACTACCAATAGAACCCCACATCAGCTAAATATCTCTATACTAACACATGGCAAATTAACTGCATTGCATATCAATTCACCACCACACCAAGCACCCGAGTTGAGTGAAACAGTACCTTACAATCAAAACTAAATAGCAACAGACCAACAATTAATCACTACAAACGTGCTACCCATGCCTCCCAACATTAGAACTACCCAGCCATGCAACCTCAATCGACTCACAGGGTATCAACTATACAAACTAAACCTCTACCTCGCCAATTTAACACCAGTGTTTCAGTCATACTAAACCAAGCAGGAGGTTTATCTAGAGGTGTCTTCTTACCACATGGAGCCACGATACCTGAGGGTGTAGGGCTCGGACTCGAATGAGCGGTCGAAGTGGGAGTGGACCTTATGCTTTCCCTTGCCGCTATGGTACTGTAGTGTGATCTTGGAGAGGGCACAGATATCAGTGCCCTTGGAGGCGAGCGCAATGAAGAGGTAGGTGGAGTTGTCCTTGGAGTTCTTCCCGTCTGGGTAGAAGTAGATCACCCACTGTTATCTACCCATAGTGAAGGTCTCGCTCACGATGTGTGCCCATCCCCTTGGCGAGGGAGTAGCCATGGATCATGAAGCTATGGGAGCCGTTCACCATCTCCGTCACAGAGCACGAGCTGGTCCGATATGCTTCCAAGTCCCACGATGACGGGCGCCCACAATAGCAGCAGGGGAAGGGCTAGGTGGCGGCGAGGCTCCGTTGGTGTCGGCATCCATGGGAACGGGATTGGCTAGGGTTAGGGTTTAGGGTGGGAGGGGTTGGGAATTTCTTCTAGGCCGATTAGGAGAGAGAGAGAGGAAGGTAGGCTCGTAAACTTGCCTTTACCCCACCACCACCTGCCCGCTGATCCGCATAGTCGGCGCCAGGAGTTCCTTGCCACCACTGATAAAGAAAGGGGAGGAGAGGGAAACAGATCAGAGAGGAGAGACCAGGGGAGACGACGTTCCGACCTTCCCCATCATTCCCCATCAACTGCAGGTTACCGCCTCCGCCCATGCTTCGTCGTTGCCATTGCCACCTGCAGAGATGAGAGAGACGGGAGAGGGTTCGGGTCTTCCTGAGAATTAGAGAAAGACTCCGCAAAACCAGTCAACGAAACCAGGAGTGGCCCACAACCAGTGGAAGCATGCGCGCCGAACGCGGAAGATGGCCTCAGCGCATGCGCTGGTCACCAGGCTTCAATTAAACTATAAAACTATTATTCATTTATAATCGCTCGGACATATGATTTGTAGTGCTTTTGCATAGTACCAAAATTTTCTATATGTAACATGCAAGTTCAATTCTACGAGTTACGACCTTCAATCATATTTTTTATTTTAAACAATAATTTTATTAGTTTCAACTTTGTAATGCTTTATTATTTTAGATTGGTTGTTTGATATCTACACCCAGTTGGCATAATGTTTAGAAAAAATTATACTGATCTATTAAAATTATGGACACACTTAACTGAAATCTTTAGCGCAACTGCATTTGTGTACGATCTAACATGCATAGCTCCAGCTAGAAAACAATAATGCCTACCTTTTCATAGTTAAGTTAGTTATAACGAGATTTTGTAGTAACATCAATATTCAGATGCTCACAACCTTACCACCGAGTCCATAGAAACATGAGTTTCTTCTTTGAAACTAAAATGCAGTTTTTGCTAAAAATAGAACCATAAAACCATCAAGAAATATTAGCTTAAATTAGGGAAATATAGATTATGGTCCCTATTTTATGTCAGTGACACGGTACTGCAAAACCATGTAGATTTATGCAAATGAAGTACACAAAATGCATAGATTTACCTCTAGACAGAACAAACTCAATGCGATGGATTATTTTTTGTATACCCTATAATATGTTCTTGTATCTCTTGTCGAGGTGATCACGGCCGGACATGCAAAAGACAACCTCAATTGATATTGCTGAAATAAATGATGTTGGCATAAACATGGTATTGCCTGTGGTGTAGCTCTTTCCTAGCAGCGCGCTGATGATAAATTATTTTCATGATTCAAGAAATATGTACCTAAGTTTGACGCTGGGAATATTTTCCTTGGTAAGCAACAATATCATAAAAATACATGCTTCTTTTAAGATGGAGGTTCCTCTTTTACATCCAACAGTGATCTACTTACTGTGACTACTCTATAAGTACAATTGTGTGTGTTAGATCTTTGGAAATAAATATGCCGAAGAACAATTTGTAAATAGCAGATAACTACTTTTTGATTGTCTACCTAACTCCAACTAAAATTCATGTACACAATGATTTGTTTTACATCATGGGTATCATGTTTGAAAACATGGCGCACAATATGATAGTAAAATTACATTTGATGATTAATAAGCTAAGAAGATTATAGAATAACATATTACTCTAGAAAGGATATTAGACTCAGAGACCTCAAACTTGATTGATATTATTGGTGCTTCATGATAAAAAATCAATTAGGTTTAAGCATTAGCCATACTTTTATGAGAAACCTCCGCAAAGCATATTAAATATATATACCTCAACTTGATAGAATTCAATACTGGTTCGATTCTCTAAATATTGTCATCAATATTAGGAATATAAATGGATAGAGCAGAAAAGGCTAAAAAATGTCACGTCATCCAGGAGTACGAAGGATATGAACATATCATCAATTCACATAGTTGATCACGACAGCAGCCCCATGGACGGCATCAATCAACTATGTACTTCTAAATTGATCAATCTGTAGTACAGTTACCTCCCGATCTACTGATTCCATAGTTCCACACCCATCGTGATTTTATGTACATGACTTAAAGTAGATGCTAGATTGCTGCTCGATCAGAACTTCCAAGTTGGAAAGGTTCATGTTTGGAGACTAAGGGGATTAAGGAGGCCCGTATAGGCCAGATTCGATTGTACCTTTTTTTAATCAAATCCATTGGGGACGGAATATTAAAGATTAAGACTACATGGTCTACATAGGGAGAGACGCGTACCACAGTGGTTACTCGATGATGTGCCGACGAGGCGAGGCGGTGAAGAAAAGGAGGCTGCTCGGGGAGATCTGGCGACATGATCTTTTTAGCGGCATAGTTAGTAGGATGAAGTGATGTCGGGACCCACGGTTCTATATTCAAACCATCACTGAAAACTATGTAAATCATGACAATATATTTGTCAACTGATTTAAAGTGCAGTCAACAATATGTATATAGTTGGTGTAAGAAATATCCTTTGATATCTTCAAGGCACAAAGGAATTTGATTAATTTCATCAAAAACATCAATATTTCACCATTTTGTGATACACATAGATTGGATGTTATCTAATCATGCTAAAGTCAAATCGTAGATTGAATTCACTTGTAGATCCTTCTAAAGGAAGTCTTCAAAATAGACTCTAATGGCTTCACATAATGAATGATCATATTCAAGATCATTCGTTTAAGATTCAACAGAATCAGCTACCTTTATCTATCAAGATAATACCACTTGGATTGCTTAGATGCATATGGGTTAAATAGAGAACATTTTGCAAACATATCATGTGAAAATATAACAGATTTATTCATAATGTCTTCACCAACTTCTATATTCCATAATTATGTTCATGGAATTGGTATGAGACAATTTTGAGATTTGCAAAGTTCAGCGGGAGTAAACTCCCATATTATAATCAGTTGATGATCTTCAGATCATACATATTGTACTCTTTTTCCTATAATGAGTTTTCCCTAATGATTTCTCATAAAAGGTTTTTAATGAGACAACATAAATACAAGTGTTTTTGATCAGGCGACATGATCTGGCGACATGATCTTTTTAGTGTCTTAGGCTTAGGTCAGTGACACAATACTGCAAAACCATGTAGATTTATGCAAACGAAGTACACAGAATGCATAGATTCACCTCTAGACAGAACAAAATCAATGCGATGGATTATTTTTTGTATCTCCTACAATATGTTCTTGTACCTTGATGGCTCAAAATATATCGAGCTCGTTGGGGAACCCCAAGAGAAAAGTATGATGAGCACAGTAGCAAATTTTCTCTCAGTTATAAAACCAAGGTTATCGAACCAGTAAGAGTAAGGAAACACCTCCAAGGTGTTGTTTCCAACTTGGAATCCTGCACAACACAATAATAGAACTTTGCCCCCAACTTATAGTAAGGTTGTCAATCTCATCGGTTTTGCTGAAAACAAAGGATTAAACCTATTGTGTGGAAGATAGTAATTGCTTGCATAAAGTAAACAGTAAATAGTAAATGGTAGATTGATGGTAAAAGATAGATGACATGTTGGGTGAACAAATTACAACGGGGCAATTGACAGACACCGAGAAAGCATACATGCATATACTAATCATCTTGACTCCTATGAGATTTGATTGGGCATTATAACATTATACATAGACCGTAATCCAACTGCATCTATGACTAATAATCCGCCTTCAGGTTATCATCCGAACCCCCTCCAGTATTAAGTTGCAAGCAATAGATAATTGCATTAAGCAAAGTGTGTAAAGTAAACAATACGATTGTCCCCTGGACAAAGGATTGTTGTTTTCTCCCTAGTAGCAACAACACATCTAATACCTTAGAGATTCCTGTCACTTCCCCAGATTACTAGAGGCATGAACCCACTATCGAGCATAAATACTCCCTCTTGGAGTTGGTAGCATCTACTTGGCCAAGATAGCTACTAACAACGGAAAGCATGCAAGATCACAAATAACATAGACATGATAGAATCAATAATAAATCTGAAATAGCATCTCAATATCCATCGGATCCACGCAAACACAACATGTAAGATTACAAATAGATGATCTTGATCATGAACGGAGCTCACAAGATCTAAACATGGTAGCACAAAGGAGGAGAACCAACCATCTAGCTACTACATGGACCCGTAGTCTAGGGATGAACTACTCACGCATCACATCGGAGGCAGGAATGGTGATGAAGAAGGCCTCTAGGGTGATCTCTCCCCTCCGGCAGGGTGCCGGGAAGAGCTTCAGATCCCTCCCGATCTAGGGATGGAGAAGACGGCGGCTACAGACTCTTTCATGGAATTTTGATCGGGTCCTTAGGGTTTTCATCCTCGGAGGATTTTATAGGCGAAGGGGCAGGGTCGGGGGAGACTCGAGGGGCCCACACCAGGTGGGGGCGCACCTAGGGCTGGCCGCCTCGTGGCCCCTCTTCATCTCCCCTCCGGACTCTGTGTTGCTTCGGGTAAAATATTGACTTTGGCTTTTGTCCGGTATAATTCCGAGAATATTTCCTTACTAACTTTTCTGAAACCAAAAACAGCAGAAAACAGGCAACTGGCACTGTGGCATCTTGTTAATAGGTTAGTCCCAGAAAATGTGTAAAAATACTCCAAAGTGTGGACAAAACATAAGAAAGTAGATATAAAACAAGCATGGAACATCAAAAATTATAGATATGTTTACGACGTATCAACATCCCCAAGCTTAACTCCTGCTCGTCCTCAAGTAGGTAAGTGATAAAAAAGAATAATTTTTGAGGTGACATGCACCATCACAATCTTTATCAAGGTATTTGTAAAACATTGATAGCTGGGATCATAGTACTTTAACATAGCATGAAAGATATAGTTCTAGCAATAAGACATAGCAACTATGTTGTAACATGAAGAGGTACAAACAAAAGATTCATGAATAATAATGCTTTGAAAGACGTTTGTTTGTTTCACATATAGAAAACATAATGAGAATGGTATTCAGCTTGTCCCTCATAGTGTAGCAAAATATAAATGCATAGGACACCTTTAAAGTTCATAAGGGTGACTGGATACAAATAGTTTAAGAACAAGCAATATCAAAGTTATGAATCAATCAACAAGTTTTCGGACAATACACATTAAACTAAGAATGACCAATATGCTCTCTCAATAGGTGCATAAAGATAGAAGATGGAGACTCAACATAAAAGTAAAAGAAATGCCCTTCATAAAAGGAAGCAGGGATTCAAGTCTCATAAAGAGATTTTAAAAATTATGGTACTTATTAGCTTTCAGCTCTCATTGCCCCTATCATAAGCATCTTTAGGTGATTAAGGTTAAAGTGAACAAATATGAGAATATGCTTGACAAGTTATAGCTGAAAATCTAATGCCCCTTGCTTACGAGTACCGTTCCACATGCTACTCAACTTTAGTCCTAGGTAAGTTCTTGTCATTGTAAGTACATGTGTATCACAAAGAACCGCCAACGGGGTACCCCTTGCCCGATGATACGGAAGATTCCCCATATCAAAATGACAAGGCAAGCAGACAATGAGCATCTCAGTGATCCTTTTATTTCCTATTTGCATAGGCTGTTTTTTCTCTTTTTTCTCTTTTTTTTCTTTCCTATTTGCATAGGGTTTTTATAGAGGATGCTTAATAGATTGCTCACTATGGTTATGCTGCAGGTTTCCACCATGATTAGGCATGTCTTAAACTAGCCGCCCAGGCGTTTCTCTAACATATAAATGAACTCCATGAGCCTTACAAGCTCCCCTTTCATTTCACACCGCCGGGATCCATAAGCAAAATAACATGATATCAACTAAATAAAGTGCAATGTTGAAAGTGTTCCCCATGATAACATGGTTCTGCTAATTCACAACTTACAAAATGCAAGCATATACGCAACATAGATGGGTACAATGGTTCAAGTTTATTAAGTGCAAGAAAAGTAAAGTGTGCCATCAAGTTCGTGAGAGTTTTAATCACTAATTTTCACATAACAAGTTTAATTCAGAAGGTAGATAAAAACATGAATATACTTGGAATAGCAAATGCTAATAGGAAGGTATGGTGGACTCTTTGAAATAACTTGGTTTTATTTGGAGTTGGATGTATGAGTGGAACTCATACTTGGTACATGTGGAGGCTAGCAAAAGACTGGGAGCGACCAACTAAGAGAGCAATAATAGCCATAATCATGCAAAGTGACAAAACATTATTAATTAAAGAATAAAGTGATATTATATGTCGAGAACTAACTGATCATAGAGGCTATGGTGACTTGGTATAGTCTTAACATGGTGTGTGCATGCGCCAAGTTAACCCAAATAAAGCATCAAAGGAGAATACCACAATATTATGCTTTTATATGCTAAAACAACACATGATTCTTTCAAGGCACATTAAGCAATCTCAATTGTTTGTAACAAGTCATGCTATAGCAATAATCACTAAGCATAAAGCCAAAACAATATCAAGCATGACATGATAAAGTCTAAGCCACAGTCAAAAACAAGCTCATTTTATACCACTTATAAGCATGAACTTTCCTACTCTTTTCCAATCCAAATCAACTTATTTGAAACTATGTATGAATGCGGGGGTCCAACCAATTTATTTAAGCAAACCAAGCAAACGAAAACTAAAAACAAAAACGAAGACGCTCCAAAAACAACACAATTGTGCATGAAACAATAAAAATGAAGTGTTTGGAAGAGAACCTGAGATTTTTATTGATGAAGAAGGGGATGCCTTGGGCATCCCCAAGCTTTGACGCTTGTATTTCTTGTATATCTCTTGGGGTGACATAGGTGGCATCCCCAAGCTTGAGCTTTTGTCCATACTTCATCTTATCACATTACTCTTCCCTACACTTTAAAATTTGCTTCATACAAAACTTCACACAATCTTCATTAGCAACATTAGTGTACTCAAGATAATAAGTCTTTTGGTTCAGTTTCAACACAAGTAAAACTTCCATTAAAACACAAGCTACTGTAGCACTTCCTTTTAAAAGTTCAAGTGATCACAGAGAACTCAAAGAGAAAGAGATTAAGAGGCAAATGCAAATAATGGCAGAAATCTGTCAAAACAGACCAGCAGGTATAAACTGATTTTTTCGAAGACCTTATGTTGCTCAAATCAAAACGTGTTTAACTAACGAAAGTTATATAACAACCTAGGGCAGAAGCACCAAAAATTACGGCTCAATCCGACGTATAGAGATTTTTCACGAATTTTTATAGCGAAGCACAAAAATATGTTTCGGGACATCAACTTTCCCAAGCATTATTTCTCTCTTATTAGAGCTTATTCTTGGCACAAAAACCACACAAAAAGGATAAAGAGGGGTTATTACTGAAGCAATAACTTCCAAGACTCAACAAAATATTCCTAAAGAAATTTGGGTTATCTCCCAAAAAGTGATTTTCTTTAACGCCTTTGAGCTAGGCATAAGAAGCAAGAATCAAGTATTCTCAAATGAAGAAGCATTAAAACCAATTCCTTGCCCCTACCTTTCTTACCTTTATTCTTATCCTAGAGGAACATATGATTGTTTGGTGGAGAAGCAAAATGCATGATGCCCTTTTCTACATCTATTATTACTCCAAGGAGTTTTAGTAGGGATCTTCCAAGTGTAGTTTGTTCTTTTCTTACACATTCAATAACAAGATAATCAGTAGACACCACTTTCCCTAGAATCTTTGTAAACACTCCTTCAGCTATTCCAATGGGTAATATTGTGGCATTATTAGTAAGAGATATTTCTTATCCCCCTTCAGAAAGTTCTCAAAGATTCAAAGATTCATAGATATCTTTAGGCATAAGATAGAATTCAGACATGATATCACAATGAGCATAAAAAGTTTCATTATTTATAACAATTTTTACTGTAGGAAGCCATTTTGAAGATTCAGAATTTATTGGAACATATTCATGATGCTCTCTAAGCATGTTATAGCATTCTTTTAAACTAGCTGTGTTGGTCTCAAGAGTGTTCAATCTAGCAATAATATTTATAATGGAGGAATCATATTTGCTAGGCAAGTCATATGTTGCAACCAAGTTTTTAATGGCATTAAAAGCTTCACCCTCATTGCATTGGAGGAAATCTCCTCCTACTACATCATCCAAAGCATATCTATAGCAAAGAGCAGTTCCAAAGTAAAAACTGCTAAGAAACAAGCTTAGAGTCATTTTAGGTTCAGTTTTTCATGTAAATCAGAGATTCTAGACCAAGCTTCTTTGAAACTCTCTTAAATTCCTTGTTTGAAAGTAAAAAATCATTTCCTCAGGCGACATAGTGATTGGAGCAATGCTAGACATAATAGCAACTTTAGATAAAACAAAAAAATGTGTTTTTAATAAAAGGAAGCAAACTAGTACAACTAATTTTTTTTGTTTTTGATAAATGAAACAAGCAAACAAAGCAAAAATAAACTAAGCAAAACAAAAAACAAAGTAAAGAGATTGGTTGTGAGGGACTCCCCTTGTGAAGATGTCCTTGACTCCCTGGCAACGGTGCCAGAAAAAAGGCTTGATGGCTCAAAATATATCGAGCTCGTTGGGGAACCCCAAGAGGAAGGTATGATGAGCATAGCAGCAAGTTTTCCCTCAGTTATGAAACCAAGGTTATCGAACCTATAGGAGCAAGGAAACACCTCCAAGGTGTTGTTTCCAACTTGGAATCCTGCATAAAATCACAGAATTTTGCCCCCAACTTATAGTGAGGTTGTCAATCTCACCGGTTTTGCTGAAAACAAAGGATTAAATGTATTGTGTGGAAGATAGTAATTGCTTGCAGAAAGTAATAGTAAATAGTAAATAGTAGATGGTAGATTGATGGTAAAAGAATGGACCGGGGTCCATAGTTCACTAGAGGTGATTCTCCTTAAGATAGATGACATATTGGGTGAACAAATTACAGCGGGGCAATTGACAGACATCGAGAAAGCATACATGCATATACTAATCATCTTGACTCCTATGAGATTTGATTAGGCATTACAATATTATACATAGACCACAATCCAACTGCATCTATGTCTAATAATCCACCTTCAGGTTATCATCCGAACCCCCTCCAGTATTAAGTTGCAAGCAACAGATAATTGCATTAAGCAAAGTGTGTAAAGTAAACAATACGATTGTCCCATGGACAAAGGATTATCGTTTTCTCCCTAGTAGCAACAGCACATCTAGTACCTTAGAGATTCCTGTCACTTCCCCAGATTACTAGAGGCATGAACCCACTATCGAGCATAAATACTCCCTCTTGGAGTTGCTAGTATCTACTTGGCTAAGATAGATACTAACAACGGAAAGCATGCAAGATCACAAATAAAAATAGACATGATAGAATCAATAATAAATCTGAAATAGCATCTCAATATCTATCGGATCCCCGCAAACACAACATGTAAGATTACAAATAAATGATCTTGATCATGAACGGATCTCACAAGATCTAAACATGGTAGCACAAAGGAGGAGAACCAACCATATAGCTACTACATGGACCCGTAGTCGAGGGATGAGCTACTCACACATCACACCGGAGGCAGGCATGGTGATGAAGAAGGCCTCCATGGTGATCTCTCCCCTCCGGCAGGGTGCCAGAAAGAGCTTTAGATCCCTCTCGATCTAGGGATGGAGATAACGGTGGCTATAGACTCTTTTGTGGAATTTTGATCGGGTCCTTAGGGTCGGTGGAGGTTCGAGGGTCCCAAACCAGGTGGCGGCGCGCCTAGGGCTGGGCGCGCCACCTTATGGTGTGGCTGCCTCGTGGCCCCTCTTCGTCTCCCCTCCGGACTCCGTGTTGTTTCGGATAAAATATTGACTTTGGCTTTTGCCCGGTCCAATTTCGAGAATATTTTCTTACTAACTTTTCTGAAACCAAAAACAATAGAAAACAGGCAGCTGGCACTGTAGCATCTTGTTAATAAGTTAGTCCTATAAAATGTGTAAAATTAATCCAAAGTGTGGACAAAACATAAGAAAGTAGATATAAAACAAGAATGGAACATCAAAAATTATAGATACGTTTACGACGTATCATACCTTTTGTCAAGGTGATCAGGGCCGGACATGCAAAAGATAACCTCAATTGATATTGCTGAAATAAATGATGTTGGCATAAACATGGTATTGCCTGTGGTGTATCTCTTTCCTAGCAGCGCGCTGATGATAAATTATTTTCATGATTCATGAAATATGTACCTAAGTTTGACGCTAGGAATATTTCCCTTGGTAAGCAACAATATCATGAAAATACATGCTTCTTTAAGCTAGAGGTTGCTCTTTTACATCCAACAGTGATGTGCTTACTGTGACTACTCTATAAGTACGATTGTGTGTGTTAGATCTTTGGAAATAAATATGCTACAGAACAGTTCAAATAATGAATAGAACGGTAAATAGCACATAACTACTTTTTGACCGTCTGCCTAAGTCCAACTAAAATTCATGTACACAATGATTGGTTTACAGCATGGGCATCATATTTAAAAACAGGACGCATAATATAATATTAAAATTACATTTGATGATTAGTAAGCTAAGAAGATTATAGAATAACATATTACTCTAGAAAGGATATTAGACTTAGAGACCTCAAACTTGATTGATATTATTGGTGCTTCATGATAAAAAATCAATTAGGTTTAAGCATTAGCCATACTTTTATGAGAAACCTCCACAAAGAATATTAAATATATATACCTCAACTTGATGGAATTCCATACTGGTTCGATTCCCCAAATATTATCATCAATATTTGGATTATAAATGGATAGAGCAGAAAAGGCTAAAAAATGTCACATCATCCAGGAGTACGAAGGATATGAACATATCATCAGTTCACATAGTTGATCACGGCAGCAGCCCCATGGACGACAACAGTCAACTGATGTACTTCTAAATTGATCAATCCGCAGTACAATTACCTCCCGATCTACTGATTCCATAGTTCTACACCCATTGTGATTTTATGTACATGACTCAAAGTAGATGCTAGATTGCTGCTCGGTCAGAACTTCCAAGTTGGGAAGGTTCATGTTTGGAGACGAAGGGGATTAAGGAGGCCCGTACGGCCAGATTTGATTGTACCTTTATTTAATCAAATTTGGGACGGAACATTAAAGATTAAGACTGCATGGTCTGCATAGGGAGAGACGCGTACCACAGTGGTTACTCGATGATGTGCCGATGAGGCGAGGCGGTGAAGAAAAGGAGGCTGCTCGGGGAGATCTGGCGACATGATCTTTTTAGGGGCTTACAGAAGTTTTCGGCGACAAGATCTCTGCTCCCATGCGGCGCCTTAGAGCAGCCACGGGTGTGGTCCTTCTGCCGCCGTCGTGCATGATGAAGGAGGCCCGGGGATGGAGGCGGCGACCTAGCCTGAGAAGGAGGGAGCCCGGAGGCGCTGCAGCCTGGTCCAAGGCGTTTGGTCCTTCTTCGCCCCCCACTCGCGAAGAAGAAGGACGGGCGATAGAGGCAGCAACCTAGTCGGAGAAGGGCCAAGCCAGGGAGGAGGTGGGTGACAATGGTGGAGGTTGGCGACGGGCAATGCTAACCCTAGCACCACTGCTTCTGTGAGGGAATGAGAGAGCGAGGTCGGGAACATTGCCAGAGAAGGACGGATCTGAGAGGATGCGGGTGACACTGGAGGAGGCCAGCAGCATCGCAACACCAACCATGGCTCCGCTGCTCTGTGAGGGAGATGTGTGAGGAAGAAGAGAGACCGCGAGAATTGACCGAGAGAGACGCATCGGGAAGTTCCTGGAGCACGCGTGTCGAAGGCCACCGTCCACGACAGTAAGAGGCGACGCAGCGACGTAACAACGCGTCCGCAGGCCCACGTCCAACGATATCACAAAAAAGACCCACAAACAGACACAATAGATTACATAGCGCATCGCAGGAGCGCTGAGAAGCCTCCCAGCAGCTCAGCCTTAGGCAATTAGATAATGTTATCAGCTTGTTAATTGGTTGCTCGGCTTTGTGTAGAACTGGTTGTCATATGATTTATTTTTACGGATATTCATGATTTTTCCCCCAAAATGAATAATGTTGTCTTTTGATATCGTGTCCATCTGTAGACATAAGACCGAGCAATTTAGATTGTCATTTTTCCTCTTTAAATCTAATGTATAGACAATCGTCACTCTTGTAGGTGGGAAGCTTATCGTCTCGTGGTGCGAAGCTGTTTTTGGAGGTTGAATCTGAAGCCTGAACTTGAATTGCTATTTCTACTTATTCTTCCGTGGACTTAGAGCATCTCTAGGAGATACTGGAAAGGACGCCACAGTTTTGGTCGACCGAACGTGCACTGACCAGATCCCGCAAAACCGGTACCGGAAAAAAATCCAGCTCCCTAGAAAAACCCCTCTCATCTCACATATTCTCAGTTTTGGAGCCAAATTTTTCAGCGCCCCCGAAACCATAGAATGGTTGGCGGTAGGGAAGTTTCAGCTCCCGCTGTCACCCTTCTGCCACTGAACTCGCCAGAGCCCGGCCAAATTTCTACCATGCTTTCGTCCAAATATCAACCGGTTTCCTATTTTCGGCCAATATCAGACGAGTTTCACCGTGCATTTCGAGCCGAGGAGCACCATTCAAAGTCGTGCCATCGCTGGCCTTCCCAGATGTGTGAGCACGCGCACGAACGAGCGGCGGGCGTGCGGGTGTCGGCAAGCGAGCGCCGAGCGCGAGGGCGAGCCTAGGAGCGCGGGCTAGCGGCACTGGAGGCAGATTCTCCTTGGCTGCTTCCGGCCACGGCTTGCAGTGCGGGCTCTGGCGGCGCGGGAGGCCAGCAGGAGGTGCGAGGAAATGACCTGATTTTGGCACATAGAGAAAATGGGGAAAGGATTTTTTTTTGCCACTTACAGGTGGGCCCAGGTATGTGATTTTTATTTGCAGTAGATATTTTGAGGTATCTATTCAAGGGGACCAAAATTTCGTACCGCATACTAGTTTCCAGTTTTTTTTTTGAAATGGGGATTACTCCGGCCTCGGCATCCTGGGATGCACACAGCCTATTTATTAAAAGTATCAAACGTGCGTCAAAAAGTATTACAAATCAAGCATTAGATATGGTTGATACAAATACCAACCATCTGAACAAATCTAGGAATCTCACAAGAGATAAACGATCACAACTAGGCATCTGTCAATCTAATAGAATGACACCACGAAGCCTGGCTAAAAAAATCGAAGTAACCTTCACAAGATGGGTGCACCCAGAAACCATGGACTGCCGCTAGTGCTCTGGGAGAAGGAAAGCCCAAAGTTGGATCCAATGTGCCGCCATATGAATAACCTATAAAAAATATGAAACTCCGGCATTGTTAAAAATACAATTATTACGACATTTCCAAATGGACCAACATATGGCCGAAATGCCAATTCGAATTCTACCTTTGTTTGCTTTATCTACCCAATTGAGTCAATTACCAAAGATATTAGTAATATTGGTTGGAGGAGGTAAATTATAAGCACAGTAGATCATACGCCAAACAACTTTAGCAAAAAGACATGAAAGGAATAAATGTTCTATTGTTTCGTTATAAACAACATTTTTGATCCATTCTACATATGCTTGGCTAAGTTATCTTTAGTTAATAAAACTTTTGTATTAAGGAACCATATAAATATCTTTATTTTCATAGGATTTTTTAACTTCCACAAACACCTTGATGGAAACCGCGGATGACCATTCATGAGATTCTCATACATCGATTTAACTGTAAAAATTCCATTCTCCGACAAGTTCCATCGAAATCTATCCCGATTATTTGTCAAAGATACAACCATCAATCTCTCACATAGGTGCAGTCATGCATCCCATTTATTTCCCGTTAAAATTCGTCTAAAGCCAATATTTAGAGGATTGTGCGATAGGACAGTGTTAACTAACACATGCTTCCTGTGTACAATGCTATAAAGGGAGGTGTATTGATGTGCAAGAGGCGATTCTCCTAACCAAGTATCCTCCTAGAATCCAGTACCATTCCCATCACCAGTCCTGAAAGCACCACAAGCGAAGAACTCACCTTTCACTTTCATTAGTCCTTTCCAGCAAGGTGAATCAGTTGGTTTAGCTTCGACTTGCGCTAGAGTTTTGTTTGAAAAATATTTGTTATATAGTAACCCATGTCATACCCCATCTTCAATCAACAATTTATATAACCATTTGCTTAGCAAGCATTTATTTTTTACCTCTAGCACCTCAATCCCCAAACCGTCCTGATCTTTAGGCCGACAAATAATATTCCACCGAGTTAATCTATATTTTTTCTTATGTTCATCCTCTTGCCATAAGAAACGTAAACGGTAGAAATCTAGTCTTTCCCTAACACCCTTCAGTAATAGAAAGAAGGATAACATAAACATAGGCATACTCGATAGAACAGAGTTAAGAAGAACAAGTCTATCACCATATGATAGAAGTTTCCCTTTCCAACATCCTAATTTACTTTCAAATCTAGTCTCAATCGGATTCCAATCGGAATTACGAAGCTTCCTATGGTGTATAGGTATCCCAAGGTATCTAAATGGCAAGATACTAGACTCACACCCAAAAATCTCCTTATAAGTATTTTCTTGTTCTGCAGCTTTGCTAAAACAAAAGATCTCGATTCTATGAAAATTGATTTTTAAACCAGATAATTGTTCAAAAATACAAAGAATGAGTTTCATATTGACCGCTTTCTGTAAATCGTGTTCCATGAACAAGATAGTATCATCAGCTTATTGAAGATCTAGTTTCCAGTTTACCCGATCCGAGTTTTCCGGGTTTGGTTTTTGCAGGATCCGCTAGAGATGCTCTTAGCTGTTTGTAAGAGAACCATAGCTTTTATTTCCGACCTTGATCCAAACCTTCAAAGACATTTTTGCTATATACAATGTTTTTCTCTATATTTATTGAAGTTGTCTCGGTATTGGCTCCTTGTAGGTGCTTAATCCTTGTACCCCACGGAACCTATGCATGGAAGATATATTGCTGTTCTTAAAGCTCTATGACCCAGGACAAAAACAGCTACGGTTAGTTTGTTATAACTCTCCTTTTCTGGTCTTGTTTATCAATCGATAACTTCCAGTTTCTTCTGAACGAAACACCTAGATATATTGGAACACTATTTGTGAAAGCTACATCCGAGCCTGCAGAGATTCTTCCCAAACTAAGAAATCTAGCTGGTTTTTCTACATATGAGGTCAGATCATGTACCAGTGCAACCTTGCTTCTCCTAATCTCAAATGTATTGTCTCCACATCACGTGCACTGGTTTCTCACTTTAACATGCACATGCTAGAAATCAAATTTGAACCATCTGTGCTATGTGAGTTCATAAACATTGATGATACCTTTAGAGACAGCCAGATCAGTTTTTGGTACACAGATCTCTATTTTGCACACACTTCGAAGACTTAATTTCTTCTCTTTCTTTCTGCAGATTGAAAATGGGGACATCATTTGCTACTACCAGAAAAGCCCGAAAACATGGGACCAGCATACACACCCTTCTGTTCTATCATTCTTCGAGCACGTTCATGATTTGAAGGTGTGTCTTTGTTTTCTACTTTGCCATATTATTCAGGCTCCCTGCTGTAGGTTACATGTTTGTATCTTTAGTTGTTTATAAATTTTGTAGATGTTATTGTCCCTTCTATGATTACATAAGCGCACTCATCGTACTGAATAGGTGTATTTCGTGGTTAGTTTAGTACTCCTTCTGTTTTTTATTACTTCGCATCCGAGGATTCTTCAAAGTCAAACTTTATCAATTTTGACCAAGAATACAGAAAAATATATCAACATTCATTATTTCAAATGCATATATTGTGAAAATATAGCTTATGATGATTCCAATACTATAAGTTTTACATTGTACATACTTTTATTTATTGCTAAATATTTGGTCAAACTTTAAAAAGTTTGACTTTGACTAAACCTGCAATGCAATCTACTTGTGAACGGAGGGTTGGAAAAGCAAATATACTCTACTCCTATGAGCATTTACTAGTACAATCTCTGTTATTTATTCCCGTGTTGAGATTCATGCCGAGCTAAATAGCTGAACATTATGAAACGATGCTGCCAAGAAATTTAAATGCCCTTTCATGCTAATTCTCTCTCCTGGTCATCATATCGGAATTTAACATGATGGCGTTATTCATTGTTCTGAATTTTTCATGAGACATACAATACGCATATTTGTATACAAGAGACACTGTGCAATGCAGAATACAGTAGACTTTGTCTTCAACAGTACATAAAACATATCATAACATGAGTAAACAGATACACACACTGTTAGGATAAGAATGGTGGCAGCGAGGATGGATACCGGTGTGACAAGCAATGCATGAGAGTGATGGACATGGGAGGGACCATAAAAACACGGGGATGAGAACCAACATACAGTATGCGGTAGATAGTGATTGCATGTAAGAGGTTGATGTTGGAGATGTTGTAGGCATCACACCTACGAAGGGTGATGATGGTGGGAGGTGTTGTGCGCTTGAGATGAAGATAACGGTGCCCACAGGGTGAATATGAATGGTGCAAGCATCAACGGAGGAAGTGTTGCATAGACACTGGCTATTGTACTACCACCACAGCCATCGTGTCATCTTGCCGATCCAGACCACCGCTGTCATGGCACCTCAGCCTTCTGTCACTGCCACTGTGACGCTGCCAAGTCATCTTGTCAACCCATGCTGCAGATGTCATGAGTCATGTACTATCTGTATAGATTATCTTTTTTGTTCCTTTATGTCCCGTCAATATACTTCATAAGTTACCAACAAAATGTACACAGCAACTGCTGCATGGATTGTTTAGCAGAATGGATAGTAGAAATGTAGAACTAGAATCTCATAGGAGAAAAATGTTCAATCATCCATGTCTGGTTGATAGTACAATGTTTCTCTAGTGGATTTAAGATGAATGTCTTGTACAATGAACAGTTTATGTCACTCGCTTGAACTTTGATGATGTGTGTATACCTAACCCACTAGACTACATAACTGAACATTTCTACAATTCTACGTCCTAGATCTCTATAACTAGAGCAAATAGCTCCCCGAGGTGGTTGTGGATTTGGCACCATCAGATAAGAATACATAGAAGTTGCCTGACCTACTAGTTATTAAGATTATTCTCTTGTACTGCGTTGTAACTTCTGATGCAAAATAATTCTTGTTCTTTTTGTATTTATCAGTTTTTCTACTTAGTTTTCTTAAAAAGTTAGCTAAGGGACATGGTATATTTTCAAGTAAAGGGAGAGAGACATAAGTTGAGGAATACCCAAATGCATTTTGTTTTTAGCATATTTTTATGTATGTATGTATTATGCTAGCTTCTTATTTCCCTCTAATTGCTCTATATTTGTTTGTAGTCTTTGTAATTTGTAGTTTGTATCAATGTGCTCTAGAAGAAGATATTGTGTTGTTAAAATGCAAGTCCGGCCTTCAAATAGAGCAGGAAAAAGTGGGTAGATATGTCGGAGATTCATCCCGCGAAGGAACTAGGGTCCAACGATCCCTTGGTTCGTGAGGGGGCTGAACATGGGATTCCAAAGGTAAAGCCCCTACTCCTGTTTTGTTGTATTGCTCGCGTGCCTCACGAGGTTATAATTGAGGATGAAAGTCTAGGGTTTTTGATCTCTGGGGTCAATCCCTTGCAAGGTAGGAGAAGGGCTCCTTAAATAGGGCGGCGGCGGGCCTCTTCCCCCGGTCCATGGACGGGATGGGTCACCATAGTGCCGCCCCCGAGGCGCTGGTCTACATGACTACTTTTTGTTGGACTAGGTCTTCGACGCCGGGGCCTCCCCATCCGCTCCTAAAATGATCTCCTCTTACACCCTTTTGTGCTGGCATGGCGAGGCTCACTGGCTCTTTCACGTCAAAGTGGCACTGAGCTGCCCTGCTCTTGCCGAGGCCTCCCGCCCCGCGGGCCAGAGCCTTGTCAGTTTCACCTTTGACCAAGCCCCGATACCTAGGACCGTTGGGACAGGGGCATCTAATGCGATGGTCGCGCTTGTCTTTTCCCTTAGGAAGGAGCCGTGTTCCGCTCTCGGATCCCCCCTCTGGTGGTCCTCTGGAGGGTGGATCCTAGCACACCTCATGAGGGGAGGATCACCTCCCTCGCGAGGTTCACTCGAGCCTGTAGTAGCAGCCAGACGTAGACGGATCGTGGTACACCCTATACCAGCTATCCGACAGTAGCCCCCGGATGTTCGGGACGAGTGCCGCGCCCGTGTCGCAGAGAGTCCGAACGGCCATCCCAACGTCTAGCGCCACACAAGACGCGTGTCGTTCCAGGCTCTCCAGACACCTTCTCGAAAGGTGTGCGCCCGATCGGAAACACCCCCGGCCCATAAAAGGGGAATTACCCTCATTGAGCCAAGATCTATTCTTCTCCACCTGCTATCCTTCACTTGCTTCCCTTAGTAAACCGTCCTCGCACACCGCACGCAATGTCTCGCCGTGAAGCTCTGGCAGCAATGAAGGGGAAGCATCCTCAACCCATCCCTCCTCGAGAGGAAGAGGAGGGGGAGGAGATGGGAGTGATGTTGTTGCCCTCCACCCTTCGGACAGACACCGTCCTCGACCGGTGTCGCCTGCAGCTTGCCACCGACCGAAACGAGTGGGGAAGGACCCGGGTGTGGCCTAGATCGGTGGATTTGGCGGGCCTCTCCAGTCCTGTGCACCCGTTCTTCTACCAACACATTATTGCGGGGTTGATTCCGCCATTCTCCCCCTTTTTTATGGCAGTTCTGGAGCTCTACTAGATCCGTGCTCTCCACCTACAACCCAACTCCATCACCACCCTGGCTATCTTCGCCTGCTGGTGCGAGATGTTTGTGGGGGTGAAGCCTTCCGTGGCGTTGCTGCGCCAGATGTATGCTCTCTACATCACCTCCACCAAACATGCCGTCGACTACGCCTCCTTTGTGAAGGAGGGGTCGTTTGGGCCACAAATGGGCTGGACGAAGCGCGTGGATGACTTCTGGAAGCGGTGGCTCCTGATGGACGTGGTGGAGGACAGCCCTCGCCTTTCTCCTCCCACCACGCTAGCCGAGAAGGTCAACATCCGATGGTCCACGACGAACCTAGAGGGGGACAAGGTGGACACCCTTTTCGCCCACGTTGAGCAGCTCAACTCCTCGGGTCTAACGGGACCTCTCATCACCATGGAGTTCCTTCGCCTCAGGATCGCTCCGCTATAGAAGCACAACAAAGACATGTGGGACTTTGCCGTGGGAGACCGCGTGGCCCTAGGGGACAGCGTCACTGACGATCCCGTCGCGGCGGGCTTCATCCACGAGCTTCTACACACCCCCGCCCCCTCTGAGCTTCCCAAGGGAGTCCTGCCCCTTTACCTCGACCCCCATGGAACGAAGATTCGAGCCACCCTACCTCGGTTCGATGAGTGGGGAATTGTCCCTCCCAGTCATGCGGGTGAGCGCCCGAATCCTCTAGATGTGGCTTCCCCCACCGCTGCCTCGTCCGAGGGCTCTCCCGGGTCCATGGGGGGGAAGGCCGTAGAGGTAGGGGTTCCTGCCACTGGGGTCGACCCTCAGGAGGCATCTCGACAGAAGAGGGATCATGAGGAGGGTCCACCTCCAGAGGAGGCCATGTAGGGAAGTGGTGAGTCCCGTCCTGTCATGGTCTTCTTTCCCCTTGGCGCGAAACAGGGCCGTTGGAGCATCTGACCGTCGATTAGAGGCGGCAGTAAGTACCCTTGGTAGCCCCATCTCTTTCCCGTGCCTTCTGGTCTTAGCTCACTCGAAGGATCTTTGCAGCGAAGGTCGCCCACACAAGTAGTCGCGGGTGAAGAGGACCACCTCCCGAAAGGTCCGGTTGGTGGTACGCCCCCTAGATTTGTTGAGCGAGGTCCACACTACGCAGGTGGCGCCTGAAGAGGGGGTGGTCGCCTCCCCTCCGCAAGCGACTCCTGCCTCTGTCACCCCGGGGCCCCCAGCTGTAGTTGTGGTGGAGGCGGGGGAGGAGTATGCCCGGGGTTCCCTTCTTGAAGCCGCTCCCCGAACCGTGGACTAGGTCGCAGACGTCATGGGGTCGGTCGATGCGGCCGCTGTGTAAGGGTCATCGAGGGGCGAGACTTCCGAAGGCCGTACGTCCCCTAGGCTAGCCCCCTTGACCCCTGCGCGCCAGTCGGGCGACTCGGAGGGGGCTCCGTCCGGCGAACAGCCCAACGAGTCCTGGGAGCTGGTTGTGGTCGAGACGAGATACTCCCCCCGCACCTAGCTCTTGGGGAATCTTGTTTTTGCCTTCACATCGATCTGGACCAGTTCCTAGTAGACACGGTCTGCGAGGACCGCCGGCTGGCCCAGGAACGAGAGCAGCTTGCGGAGGCCCGAAAAGCGATGGACTCCGAGAGGGAGCGCGCCCATGTTGACACAAAGGGCACACTCCGGGATGCTTCGGCCTGGGCGACAAAGATTCTTGCTGACGCCGAGGCCCAGGCCTCCTAGATCGGGGATGCCTTGTTGTCCCGGGAGAAAGATGTTTCCGCTCAGGAGGCGGCGGCGGCCCAACGCCAGAAGAAGCACACGGCTCGGTCACTAGAGACCGGCGCCAAGCTGTCAGAGGCCTAGGGGTCCCTGCCCGGGAGCAAGAGGAGAGCTCCAGGCTTCGTGTCGCCCTTGCAGAGGGGGAGAAGCTCCGGTGGGGTTCGCTTCAGGTGGCCGAGGAGCTCCGAGGTGAAATCAGGGCCCTAAAGGAGTCCCTTGCTGCTGCCGTGCAGGCCGAGGAGGAGCGCGAGTGAGCCGCTCACGAGGCGTCGGTGGCCTTTTACAAATCCTTCCATTCCTGCTCATGGGGGTAAAAGGCTTCGTCGTGTCAGAGCTTCAAGCTGGCCGCGAGGCCGAGGCGCTCCTGGAGCTTGCACACAGGGTTCTGAGCTTCCTCAGCATGGTGGCGCAGGCCCTGGACGACTTCATCTCCTCGGAGTGCGAGGGGATGCTGACCGTGGTGGGTAATACCCTCTTCACCAACCTCTTGCAGTTGTGGCCCGACCTCGACTACTCCCTGGTCGTGCGACAGTCGGCCACTGTGCCAGCTCTCAAGGCAAGGGTCGCCCCGCTCGTCAATTGGTTGGTCGAGGCGTTTCCACGTGAGGTGGACGACGAGGGCGAGGTCGGAGACGATGAATCAGGTGACTCCGCCGAGCCAGAAGAGGAAGAAGGTCTCCACCAAGCGAGAACCAAGGGCACCGCTGGGGTAGCATGATTCTTGTTTATGTAACATTCGTGGAGCGTCTTAGGACTTGCCGTCTCTCTACTAGGACTTGTAAGGGCACCCTTCCTGCAATCAGGGGCCTTAACTGCCAGTTGTCACTTTTCTAGTCTCTAGGGAATGGCGCGTGGTTCTCCCGTGGGGCCCTCGAAAGGACTGTCGTGGGTTCCACAAATTTGGCTCTGTCCCATAGGCCTCTTGTGGAGAGGAGCGTAGGTTCATGCGCCGCTTGAGGGGTAGTCTCAAGGGTCACCCCGCTAGCCCCCTTTTGGGGAAGTCGTGGGGCTTGTAACTGTCTTGTAGGTCCCTCGAGGAGAGGCCATAGGATCTGTACGATCAGTTTTGCCCCATGAGTCCCTCGAGGAGGTGACTATATGGCGTGCACTTTCCCTGTATAGTCCCTCGGAGAGGTAACCGTAGGTTCCTCACGCCGCTTGAGGGGTAGTCTCAAGGGTCTCCCACTAGTCCCCTTCCGGGGACGTCGTGGGGCTTGTACCTGTCCCGTTGGTCCCTCAAGGAGGAGGCCGTAGGCTCTGTACGTTCAGTTCCGCCTCGTGAGTCCCTCGAGGAGTTTACCATAGTGCGTGTACTTTCCCTGTATAGTCCCTCGCAGAGGTAACCGTAGGTTCCTCATGGTGTATGATCTCCCTTTGTGCAAGGCGTGAGGATCATTAAGCACCAGGAACCGTGTTTGAGGTGACTTATTGCCAGAGCTAGTCCGTAAGTTCAGAGCTCGACACTTTAGGCCCTAGTGCTGACCAAGGGCGGCAACACTGATAGGTACCATAACCAGCCCCCGCTCACATGGTTTGAAAAAGGGAGAAGCACCCTGACATGGGTATACCCTACAGGTACTCGAGTTTGGTATATACGGTCCAGATACGGCGGAAGCCCACGGCGTTGCCAAGGTCCAATGGAGAATTCGAGTGGCCCATGGACTCTCAATTGCTTGCAAGATAAGAAGAAGCTTAAGATAGACAGTTTAAAGGGAAAATCCTAATCTGTAACCGACTCGATCTGCTACCCGAGAACTAGCCTATCTATATAAAGGCTAGGAGGGGGCAGCGAGGAGGACACATGCAACCCTAGTTTCCACAACTCTCGCCAGATTGCATCAGCGTACCCCTGTGTAACTACCTCGGTGAATTACGCTCTTAGTTACATGCCTGGATGAACGAAAATGGTTAAAATAATGCAATTGGGGCCAGCGGCCACTCACAATGAACCTTCGGCCGTCCTAACCATTTTCAGAACATCGGGACAAAACGGCGGCGTAATCGTGAAGGATAAACTACATACACAAGTGAGTATGTATGCAAGCCACATACAACAGTCCTCGAGCCATTCCATCTAAAAGAAATAGAAATATTACAGCATATCGGCAAGATCAAATATCCTAGATAGAGATAATAATTTAGGATAGCTCCTCATACATCAAACATCAGAGTATCGGTGAGCGGAAGACAAGATCCGAGTACGGATAAGAAGCAAATCGGCATAAGATGCCACATAAATAAACACATCCCGCCCACAGATCTCACGGATCCCCGTTCCCAGAATCTCTACACTGAGTGATCGTTGCCAACATCATCCATCTCCTTCACCCAATATTCTTCTTGCGAGTACACTTGTTCATCTGAATCAAACAATTTATCGTGTGAGACCCTAGGGGTACTCAGCAAGTCTTTATGCCTCTAAAGGGGACACAACACAGGGTGGCCAATTGCAACAAAAGATAATAACTAACAAGGCTATAGATACTCGCTAACCATCCGCCTAACCAATGATAGACTGATGTCCGTGAATTAAGAACAACAGTTATAACAGTATAATTAACGGATCCATCCTCCTCCTCGCTTACCAACGAGGAAGCGGACGAACAACCCCCATCCGTTGGCAGTTTTATTAACCATTCCATGAGTATTGCACTATTTACTAGTGGTGTAGTCAATTTAAAAGCGGTACTTTAGTTAGACTTGTCTATGATCGATAAACTATGCTCCAAGTGCGTCCATAACGCGGACACGGCTTTGAAAGATTTACCTGAGGGTGCACAAATAACAACACACTCGATCAACCTCGGAAAAACCAACTCAAAACCCAGCGAGGAATTCACGACAAAGCGATCACGAGTTGAAACATTTGAGGCCACCCACTAAGCTACCTGTGAAGTTGGCGGCTCCGAGCGGACCCAGGGGTTTGTGTGGGCGGCGGTAAGCGAATGGGAACGAAAGTGTGGTAGGCTTGTCGATCTGAAAGCGTGTCACGATCCAAAGCAGTCTGGTGCTCCACGCACAATCTTAAATAAAGCAGTAAAGCATGGCATAAGTACAGGATAGTAATAAAGCCCCAAACTACTTTGTGGCCCCAAGAAATAAGAATGAATCAAGCTCTGGCTCAGAGGGGTCCATAAGGCCTCCCGGATGTGGATAGTGCGAATAGTCAAGGAACAGGAATCAAGTACTCGGGGTCCTACGGGATGCAAGTGAGCATGAAGAACCAAATAGCAGATATTGCTCACTGGTGTCACTTTCATTAGTTATCCCATTACTACTCAGGTTAAGTTGTTTAGGTACCTCGTTATCCATCAGACTCTCACATACCCTACACATGTTGTTCTACGACCCACATGGCTCAAACAACTCCTGTAGTAATGGCTCATGGGATGGAGGAACAAGCTTCGGTGGGGTTTAAAAGTAAAGGCTATCTGCTTAGGATTCAATTTAATGCAATCGCGACTCAATGATGCAAGAATAAGATAGAGGCAATAGGTACTATATGTATGCAAGCATGTGGTAGTGCTTGCCTGGCAGCTCAGTTGAAGCGAGAGTCGGATCTGGGTAGTGCTCCTGGGATTTCTGATATATCCCCTTCTCAGCGTCTATTCGAAGAAGAACCAAATAAACAAGGACCAACATAAATAAAGTGCACAAGCATATGTATTGAAATGCGACAAGAAAACAAGCATGCCATGATGAATGATGCACAATTGCATGGCAATAAAGTAGCATGGCATGGGTGAGGTGTGGGGTACAAGATTAAAACATTTTATTGAGTTTTTAGTCCGGTTTGCTCTCATAACACTTGCTGTACACTTAATATTTATATGATGCATGCTGCAATTCAGAACAAGGAATGCATAGATAGAACAGGCTCGTCACGCTGATCGATTTAGACGTATTATTTGTCAAATTTGGAGTTATATAATTAAAGTTATTAATTTATTAAGAAAAAGGTATTTTATTGTAATTTTAATTATCTCGAAATTTTAAAGTGCTCAAATAATATTTTGAAGGGCATATTTGAAATCCTCACATTTTTCTGATTCAAAAACATATATCATATGTATTATTTGGAATTAGCAATTAAAAGTTATTAAAAATAGAAGTTAAATCATATTAAAACATTTTTGGAAATTGTTTTTATTAAACAGATAAACGAAAACCTTTTTGCACTCAGCCACACCTAGCCACAGTCACAGACGGGTGGGCAGTCTTGGAACTGACAATGGCAAAGCTTTTACACAGCAGGGGAGACTAGGCTGCGATGTTGATGGTGGGGCCAATCAGCGGGACCACTGCAGGCGCGCGTGGCACTGCGTGTGGGATCTAGGGGCCAGGTTGAGCAACTCAAACCACGGGGCTTTCTTGCAAACTACACGGGGCTGACTCGTGGGGTCATTGGGGCTGCTAAAGACTTAGGCGTGATCGACAAAAGTGCGGGGGGCTTTCTTGCAAGCTACTACTGGTATCTTGCACTGCGATGAACGCGACAGTCCGACGATGGCGAGGTTTTCAGCGAGTTCTTGGTGAGCAGTGGCGAATCTCGCGTTGCCATAAAAACAAAATGAGAGAGAGGAACACAGCTACGGATCTCGTTCAGGAAGGCTCGTCGGAGGGTATGCAGGCGGAGGAGCTTCGAGGCAGGGGGAAGCTTACTGCCTTATGCTGCTCATCGGAGGCACGTCACCGGCGAGGTCAAATACCGGCGCTCGGCGGAGGAAGAAGCGAGAGAAGGCGAGGGGCACTCACCTCGTCGATTCCCAGGAAAAGCAGGGGATGGGATGGCGGGCGGAGGGGCGGCGATGTCTGCGGCGGTGGTCTGTGATTCGGTGGCGGCTCTGCGGTCCGGCTCCTCCTAGCAGCGGGGCAGCCACGGTCAGCAGCGATGCTCAGCGTCTGAGTCTGGTCTCCAACTAAATGCAGGAGCAGCGTCGTGGGGCTCATCCGCGGCCATGCTGCCGCATGAGAGGAGGAGGGGAGAAACGAAGCGGGCAGCTAGGGTTTGACGATGCGTGCGGCGAAGATAAAGGCGGCGGCCACCACGCTCGGCATCTTCTTGCAGCGGATAACGGGGGCGGCCACCTGCCTGCCGCTGCCGTTTGTCGAGAGAGGAAGCGGCGGAGAAGAGGAAAGAGAGGAGAGCTGACAAGCAGCGTCGTTATCGGGCGGAAGAAAGAGAAAGGGAGGCCAGGAGGAAAAGAAGGCGGACGGGCTGCTTCTTTGGCTGCGGCCAGGTAGGTCTGCTTCTTGGGTCACTCACTTGTTTATTTCTTTTATTTATCTAATTTTTTGTTTTGTTTTGTTGCAGATTTAAGCCTCATAAAGTAAACCTTTTTGGAGATTTTGCAAATTTTTGATTAAAGGGCCAAGGAGATGGGTATGGAGTGAGGTGAGGGTTTGTGGTTGAGCACAAGTTGATGGTGAGGAAAAACACAAGAGAGAGAGAGGTGGGGTTTATGGGAAGAAATGATCCCACTTGATCATGCATGATGGGGAAAAGTTTTGTTGGGAACATGGGGATGGTGGAGAGAGATGGAGGCTCCCACAAAGAAAGATCCACTAAAAACAAAGAGAAAAACAAAGGAGCTAAAGATGGTGGTACTCTTGCATGGCCCATGCATAATCATTAAATGCCATGTTTTATTCTTGTGACAACAATAATAATATAACATGGCATGATTCCCATGCATTACCAAAAATGTGGAATAAAGGCCAAAAGAAAATAGAATTGGATCCTCCCATCTCCCATGAGCTAGATTAAATACCAAAAGAAAATAAAAGCCCATGGGTAAGTAGAATGGTGGAATTATAAGGTGGTGACAAGGAAAGGTGGGGAAGTGGAACAAAAGATATGCCCCCAACTCAACTTGGGCATCAAGCATTTATCAAGATTCAAATACAATATATCAAGAGCCAAATACAATTAATAATGCATATGAGAGAAGAACCAAATCAAAAGGGTTTTATATGATGCTCAAATGCAAGGTGGCATGATGACATGAGCATGATATAATTATGATGCAACAATTATATGTAGGAAGTAGTCATTATATTACTAGACCATGTAGCATTACATATGTTAGACAGATGGGATGCTACACCCTGTAGTCTTCGATTCCTCCGTTAATTCCAAGAGCAGACAAGCAGGAGTAGGGACCTCTACGAGGCCTAAACCTGGGTAAAACTTGCGTCCCTGTGTGCTTGTTTGCTAGCCGACTGATGCCTCTAACGCTCCCTCCTTCTCCAAAACCCAAGTCCATAATAATGGGAACTGGCGAGTTAAACCCTCATCAATTGGCGCCGTCTGTGGGAATTGGGAGTGCTGATGTCGCGACTTCTTCGGCCCCATCAACCACAATCTACAACTCCACAACAGCGGAGATTCGCTAGCTCTTCGGCGCGTTCGATTTCATCGTCCACATGCCAGCCACTCGCCTAGCTTTCGAGTCTGTGGGCGATGGAATCAGCCTAGCGATTGGGAGCTTCCGCTTCGAGTTGGTCAGCGGGCATGCCGCATGCGACCAGCCGACGACACCCGCGATTGCTCCAGCATCATGGTTCCCGCCACCAATCGGCACCCTCAGCAAGCTCAACGCCTCGGCAATGGCGAGAACAGACGGCGATAAGCGATCGCAGATCCGATCTGGGTGACCTGGCCGCTGAAGACGGAGCCTACGGCTCTGGATCTGAAAGTTGCAGGAGCAACAGCTTCCCCAACCACTTCATGTGTGCCGTCATCAACACGGGCGATACTACATGCCAATCGCAGCGTTGGCACCGGATCGCGCACCCCATGGCATGGCGACGCCCAGCGACATCGGACCACCAACAACATGCAATGGCGGCCCACCAGCGGTGGCAGCTTACCCGTCAACAATGGGCGGCGGAGAACGCCGACCATAGTGAATGAACACACTAGAGAGCACGTGGTGATCAAGCTCAACGACAACGAGTGGGCCCGTTGTGGAGAAGCTCTGCGAGGCAATCCTCTGCCCCTCAACTCCCTGCAAGACATGCTAATGGGCTACCATTGGCTACTAAAGGAGGAATACAGATGCCAGCTACATGCAATCGTGCAACTCGAGCGTAAAAAGGCGGCGAATCAAACCTTGGTGAGTCGAACTCTCCTCCCGGAGATCCTCCTCCAAACAGCGAGTACGGCCAACAAGAGAAGATCTTGACTAGCCCACCTCACCGAGGAGGAGCACGTGGAAGCCGTGAAAGTCCTCGACTTCGGCTCCATGATGGTAGATACACGGGGCAACGTGCTCCGGAAGACGCCGCAAGCAGCGATAGCGGCGACCACCATGTACCTCCTCGACAACCTACCGCCCGGTGAGATCCACAGTGCCATGCGATCTATGATCGCGGGCTTGGGGCTAGTCGAGGCAGCCCTCAACAAAGAGCCTGCACCGGATCCAAAGAAAAGCAAGGCTCTGGCAAAACATTACTCCTCGCCTTCATCCAGCGATGATAGCCACGATCTATCTCGGCGTCGCCGCTCACGGCGGCATGATCGCGACTACGATGTGCGCGATGACCTCACGCAGTGCAAAATCACAAATCAATGGCAAGACGCGCTCGTTCGACTAACTCAGAAGAGGATGAGACTGAGCTCTGCGGCACAGATGTAATGAGCCATCAGGCAAAAGCAAATGCCTAAAGGGTTCAAACTACCGTCAGAGAACCCAAAATTTGACGGTCTACAGGACCCGAAAATCTGGTTGGAGGACCACATCTCCTCCGTCAGACTACATGGCGGGAGTCGAAGCACGACCATGCAATGCCTGCAGCTACATCTACAGGGCGCCGCTCACGCATGGCTCAACAATCTCCTGCGTGGATCCATTCGCAGCTGGGAAGAGCTGGTCTACAGCTTCGTGCGCAATTTCAAGGGCACCTACAAAAGGCCCGTGTCAATCGAAGAGCTGAGAAGCTACTAGCAAAGGTCGGGCGAATCGCTACGCTTGTACATCCAGAGGTGGTCCATCATCAAGAACTCCGCAGAAAACATCTCGGAGGACCGCGCAATCGACGCATTCAACATCAGCGTTCGCCGTATAGAGCTCTGGGAGGAACTGGACCGCTCGAAGCCCAAAACGATCGACCACCTGATGGAAATCGCGAATCGGTGGGCTGACGGAGAAGACTCGGTGAAAAACCGTACCTACTCCGACGACGACGACCTTGGGCGCAGACGTGACCGTCGAAGAAAACATCGAATGCGCGTCTACGATGACCGTGACGAGGCCAACATGGTCGCAGCTGGCTACGCCGACAAACGCAACGATAACCGCAACAGCGGATACGCGATGGTGGATACGCGGCGACGCGAAAACCACGCAGTGTGGCGCCCGCACTTCGTGAAGAGGCACCCGCAACATCTATCGAGGACAAACTGTCCGGGCCATGCAACATGCACTTCTACATCCACAAGCACGATGGCAAGAAGAAATCCAGCCACCTTCTCAAGGACTGCCGCGAGTTCCTCAAACTCCATGAAGGCCTGGCCCAGATGAATCGCGACGTAGTCAACATGGGCTATGGAGCCGCCCTAGGCGTTGTGGCACATGGAGCTCCTCCACCACCGCCCGGACCACCACCACCCGCGGCCGCACTGGTCCAGCATCATGGAGGCGAACCATACCCACGAGCCGTGGGAAACATGGGGATGATCAAAAAAGGGCGTCCCTCAAATCGAGTGCAGAAGGCCATCACTCGCCAAGTCAACTTGGCAATAAACTCTCCACCTTCCACCAGGTACCTCGGTGGGCGACTCTGCATCACCTTCGACAGGCGTGACCACCCGCGCCAAGTTCCTCGTCCAGGCCACTGTCCCCTCGTTCTCAAGGCGCAGATTGGGGGTTTCGACATGAGTAGCGTCTTCATGGATGGCGGCAGTGGCATTAACCTCATGTTCGCGAGTACCTTGCGGGCGATGAGGATCCCTCTGACGTGTCTGGAAGTTTCAGACATGATGTTCCACGGCATCGTCCCAGGGAAAGGCATATATCCCCTGGGCAAGATCAACCTCGGCGTCATCTTTGGCACGCCGCAAAACTTTCGGCGAGAGCGCATCGACTTTGAGGTCGTCGACTGGCCTTCACAATATCACTGCATCCTCAGACGTGTTGCGTTCGCGAGGTTCATGGAAGTGCCACACTACGCCTACCTGCAGATGAAGATGTCGGGTCCAAACGGTAATCACAATCAATGGCAACCGAGAGGTGAAGCGGTTGTAATAGAATTCAACAAAATCTTCCGGTCCTTGGCATGCAGGAGGAACTTCAAGATTAAAGGTCGACGGACAACGATCGCCTCCCGGCAGGCCAAGTTCACGGAACTGTCCTTGACTCGTCGGTGCACCGCGAAGAAAAGTCGAGTCCACCGCGGACCCAAAGCGTCCCTCATCGCCAACAACTTGAGTTCCGCGGAACTGGCGCTTATCGAATTCCTCCGTGAGCACGGGAGATCTTCGCTTTGGTGTCCAGCGGACATGCCGAAGTCCAGGAATTCGCTGAGCACTCCTTAACGTAAATCGAGACGCAAGGCGATCAGCGAACAATTGGCGACTACTCACGAACCAAGAGCAAAAGCTCGGAATGGAGATCAACAGACTCCTCGATGCAAAATTCATACGCGAGATCAAGGAAAGCACTTAGCTCGCTAACATAGTGCTTGTGCCCAAAAAAGACACGGATATCCTGCGGATGTGCGTGGACTTCACCTCCTTAAATAAGCACTGCCCAAAGGATCACTTCCCACTGTCACGAATCGACCAAATCATCGACTCCACCATGGGATGTGACCGTCTCTGTTTCCTCGATGCCTACTCAGGCTACAATCAGATTCGAATGAAGGAGGAACACCAAGAGAAAACGGCGTTTGCAATGTGCTTTGGTGTGTTCTGCTACAACACAATGCCTTTCGGGCTAAAAAACGCAGGAGCCACCTATCAGCAGAGCATGCAGGCCTGCCTCAAGAATCAACTTGGTCGCAACATCCAAGTCTACGTTGATGACATCGTCATCAAAACAAAAGAGGAAGCCTTGCCAATCGACGATCTACGCGAGACCTTCGCCAACCTCGACCGCTACCGGATCAAGCTCAATCCAGACAAATGCGCCTTCGATGTACCATCTGGGCAATTACTCGGGTATTTCATCTCTGCGAGAGGGATCGAAGCAAACCCAAAGAAAATAAAGGCCATACTGGCCATGGAGAAGCCAAAAAACGTAAGAGGCGTCCAGCAGCTGGCTGGGCGAATCGCTGGCCTTCGATCGATTCATCGATCGAATGGGCGAAAAGGCACTACCTTCTACAAACTTCTCCTTAAAGCGACAAGTTCGGTGGGCAGATGGCGCAGAAGCATTCGAAGACCTCAAACGTCTACTATCCACCTCGCTAGTACTGGTGACTCCACGCGAAAAAGAGCCGTTGTTGCTCTACATCTCTGCCACCAACCAGGTGGTTAGCATGGTGCTTGTCGTGGAGCGAGCCGAAGAAAACAAGGTCCATGGGGTCCAGCGCCCAGTCTACTACCTCAGCGAGGTGCTCACGCCAACAAATAAGTGGTACCCGCACTACCAGAAGCTGGCATACGACGTCTTCATGACAGCCAGGCGATTGCGCCACTACTTCCAGGAGCACCCAATCGTGGTGGTCAACGATGCCCCGCTCGGGCATATCCTCAATAACCCTGATGCCACCGGGCAAGTCGCACTTTGGGGAATCGAACTGTCTCCACGAGACATCACATATGAAAAGCGCGAAGCGATCAAATCGCAAGTCCTCCCTGATTTCCTCGTGCACTGGATGGAGAACCATCTCCTCGAAAATCCAGATATGTCCTATCTCTGGACAATGCACTTCGATGGGTCCAAACGAAAGGACGGAGCTGGCGCAGGTGTCATACTGACATCGCCCCAGGGAGACATGCTGAAATATATTCTGCGAATGCAGTTCACTGCCTCCAACAATGAAGCTGAGTACGGGGCTCTAATCCATGGGATGCGGATGGTGAAAGCCTGCGGCGCCAAGAGGCTCATCATCTACGGCGACTCCAAACTGGTGGTCAATCAAACGATGCACGAGTGCGACGCACTGAGCGATAACATGATCGCCTATCGCGACCTCTACGACACACTCGAAGGGGACTTCGACGGCTATGAGCTGCGGCACGTAGGCCACGAAAGCAACGAAGAGGCGGACACACTCGCCAACATTGGCTCCACCTGCGCCCCCATACCACCTGGGGTATTTCTCGAGCGCATCTACGAACACTCCATCAAGTTAAAGGCTCTAGAGAAGAAAGCAAGCGTGTAAATGGACTCGGGGGCTATGCCACCCAATGAGCCAATGGCACTCGACGACCTGGATCTGGATATAGGACTCAAAGGACCAGTGGGCATCATGATGATCGAGCCATCTTGGACACAACCCTACATCACATATCTACTCAGCAAGAGGCTGCCAGATGATCTGGTGGCCTAGCGACACATTCTGACGATCCAAGGCATTCGTCGTCATCAACGGCGAACTGTACAAGCGCAACATCACAGGAGTGCTCCAACGGTGCGTCTCCAACGGGGACGGAGGGACGTTCTCCTCGACATCCACGAAGGGACCTGCGGGCACCATGCTGGCAGTCGCGCCCTCATCGCCAAAGCTCTACGAGCTGGATTCTACTGGCCCACGGCCATGCGTAACACCAAGGACATCGTCCAGTGCTGCAACGCTTGCCAACGATTCATAGACAAACCTCACGCACCCGGCGCGGAACTTCGGCCAATACCATTGGCTTGGCCCTTCGCTTAATGGGGACTCGACATGGTCGGCAAGCTCCCGAAATCCTCGCGAGGAGGTTACGTCTACCTCTTGGTTGCAGTCGACAAATTCACCAGGTGGATCAAGGCCATGCCAGTGACAAATCAATCAGGGGCTAGCACTGTCAAGTTTTTCGAGTCCATTGTCTACCGCTTTGGAGTGCCACACAACATCATCACGGACAATGGGACGAACTTCACCTCCAAGGAGTTCCAGGAATTCTGCGAAAACCTGGGAATCAACATAAGCTACGCCTTGGTGTCTCACCCGCAGACCAATGGTCAAGTCGAAAAGGCCAACGGCCTCGTCTGCGGCAGAATCGAGAAAAGACTCCTCCGGCCACTCGAACAAGCCGCCGGATGCTGGCCAGATGAGCTGCAATCCGTACTCTGGTGCTTGTGCACAACTCCAAACAGCGCCATGGGATACACCATGTTCTTCATGGTGCACGGTGCTGAAGCGGTGCTACTCGCAGAAGTATGCTACAAAGCCCCGCGGGTGGTCGCTTACAGGGAGCAGGAGTCAACTCTTGCACTCGAAGACTCCGTTGACCTTGTTGACGAGGCGCGAGAAATCGCTGCGGAGAGATCAATGATCTACTAGCAAAGCCTCCGCAACTAGCACAGCAAAAGGCTACGCCCAAGATCCTTCATCAAAGGAGACCTGGTCCTGCGACTCAAGCAACAAGGGCATCTCAAGCTCAGGTCTCCTTGGGAGGGACCTTACGTGATTACAGAAGTAATCCCAGGTGGTGCCTATCGCCTTAAAGATTTTAAGACAGGAGTCGTATACTCCAACCCCTGGAACGTCGCATAGCTGCGTTGTTTCTACCCCTAGTCGTTTTTACATTACAAATAAGGCTATTCAGCCAGGCTACTTAGCCACACATTGTACCTCGTGCTATTATGTGAATAAATAAAGCTAAATGCCCCCAAACTCTGTGTTTTCCTCATTTTCCTACAAATCGATCACTCGGGGGTTGCGCCACCCTTTACACTCTCGTTCTATGAACAAAGCGCAGTATCGAGTGGTGACACAACAACAATCGAACCCTTGATAAACACCAACCCAGTTGCAACGCACCTAATAGGTTGGCAAGGTGCTGAGATAACATAAGTCAGGCTAACGAAAAGGAACTGCAGAGTGCAAACACACTCGCAAAATATAAAAGCTAGCAAGCTATTCACATATCAATAAGTATTAATTACATCCAACATATTCATATGAACTTTACAACACTTGTACAACTATGTGTAGGATACAAATCATGCTACTGCTGCAATAGGAGAACGTTCGTTTGTTCCTCAAAGAAGTCGACAATTTCTTCCGCTAGGTGATCAACCGCTTGGTAGTGCGGAACAATGTCCCAGGTCATACCCTCTGGCAGAGGTTGCGGCCCAGCAGCAACAGCTGCAACATCTACATCCGGCCTATGCAGTCGCACCAGTGCAACGCAGCCTTAGCACCCGCTACTAACTGCTGTCGCACACACTCGCGAACCGCACTCAAATCTTGGAACTTCGCTAGAAGAGCCAATAGGCTTGAAGGGACGACGTCCAACGGAAACATCGTTTGGTAGATATGCCTAAGGCACGACTGCGCCTTCTTCAAAAAGTGAAGTACTCGAGAAGCATGATCCTGCAGGGTCGCAAGCGCAAGCGCACGATCGTGGTACACCTAGAAGTACCCACTCGCTTGTAGTTGCTCCTGGGTCAGATCATTCATTCAAACGGCAATCTGGTCCTTCTCATCCTGCGGATGATGGGCACTAACAACTACACCAAGCAAAAGGGCAAAGTATGAAGACAAGGCATCGCCGTGGCTGACTAAAAGAAAAGATAAGAGGGCAGAAAGCTAACATTTGAACTGCTCACTCAGCTGCGTCACCTCCTCCAAGAGATACTGCTCACGGGCGGTAGCCTTGTCCTCCTTCGACTTCCATACATCTGCGCTACCACGGAGGATGGTCAACTCACGCTCCAGTTGCTTAATGCGATCGCATAGTCGCGAAAGCAGGGACAACTCATCCACCTTTGAGCGCGGCTGCGCCAAGGTCTCATCGGTGGGTGGAGGATCACGAGGATCGCTCGAGGGACCACTCGACGTACCCTATCATAAACCAAGCAAGGGAAAAATAAGGGACCAAGAGTACATTGATAAAAGGCTCGAATGCATTCAGAAACGGCAAAGTCTTGACAGGGATACTCCCACAAAAAGCATGGTTTCAACACAAAAATAAAACTACAACTATTGCAGAATAACTACTAAGGAGCAGCCTGCTTCTTCGACATCGACTTGGACTTCAGGGGCCTCGTCGAATCCGTGGCGGTCTCTGACGCCACAGACTTTCTAGTGCCAGCCCCTGATGCCACAGCCTTTGCCGCATTCTTCGCTCGCCGTAGCTCCTCGGAGTATTTGGCGACTGTATTGATGAGTTGCGGCCCATATTTACCATAGCCAGTAGCGAAGGGAGCAAACACTACCTGTTGGCCATCTGCATCGACGGGCATCGCCTTGGAAATCGCGACGGGATCCACCTCCACGCCATGGGCTTGCACCATCGCAAGTGCCATGGTGGCGCCGATAGACCGCTGGGAGTTCCTGAAGCCCATGGGAATACCCCCAGCAAGGGATTCCACTAGGTCCTCAAGGTTGTCAAGCAGCTCAGCCTTGGGAGTTAGATCCCTGCGTATGCGACTGAGCACCACTCTTGGCCTTCGCCAGCGTCCCTTGAAGGGAAGCGCTGCGGTCTTCGACTGCAGCGACAGCACCAGCCAATGCATCATCGCGATGAAGGGCCTCGGCGTCAAAGCTCAGGCCGCCGGCATCTACATACAGCAAAGTGTTAGCACAATAACACGATGTCGAAGCAAGAAACAACGAAAATTCAGCTGAAAGAGTACCTGAGAGGGACTTAGCAATCGAGAAAAGCTACTCCTCGAGTAACTTCTCCCTCTTGGCATTGGAGGAACGCAAGTCCTCTTCACGCTTTTGCAAGTCCTCCTCGCGCTTTTGTGACTCCTCCAAGGCCACGATTGCTTTGTCGTGACTCTTAAATGCTTGGCGAAGTGCCTTTGAGTGAAGCACCATGACGCAGAAGTTCGTTATGCTCAACTTCAAAGAACATGATGTATGATCAATCGAATCTAGAAACTTCACCAAGACAAAGACAAAGGAAAAACAAACCTTCAACAAAGCGATGGTGATTGTCCAGCCGTGCATGTTGTCAATTCATGTCCAGGACTTGCTCCGCCAGGCGAGCAGCTTCCTTCACGATGAGCTGCATTAGAAGAAAACAAAGTTCAGCAATAGCACCAAGTATATATTCGACTGACAAAACAACAAAAAGATGCTTACATGGTCCACTAGAGACTCCTAGGATAATTGTTGCGTAGTCATCCGGGCAACCACCTGGTGTCCCCCAGCATGCGGGGAACTCGATAAGTTGTGCCTGGAGTGGGCCGCCAATGGAGGAGAGGAAGATTGTTCGGCCACTTTCTTGGCCTTGGAGTCTGCGACTCCGGATTCCTTCACAAATTGGACGTTGCTAGAAGACGACGATGTCGCTTGACTATAAAACACATCCAGCAAAAACCTCAGGAAACGCTACTCCAAAAAAAATAGAAACCAAGGCAAAGTCGTGAACTCACCGGTCAAATTATCAAGGTCGAAGGATTGATCCTCCGACTCCGACGACTCCTTTGGTAGTCGCAGCTTCTTCCGGGCAGGAGGAGCCATGGAGCGCACAGGAACGGCAGGGATTGGCTCCTCTGCAACAACAGAAGGGCCTTCTGGCAACGTCGGCGATGAGGCATCTGAATCCTTGCTGCGGGAACGCTTGTGAGTGTCTGAGTCGCTGGACTCGGGGGGCTCCCTCCTCCTATTTGATTGGGATGGTCGACTCCGACTCGTCCTCTTCATCCACCTCGCGAGGAATAACCCCTTTAGGACGAGGGGGCAAATTGGGAGACACCTGCCAGTCCTGCATTCAGAAGATACAATATTATATATCACAGCATCGTAAAAGGCAACCAAAAACGAAAGCTACTTTGTCATACAATTCTACCTTAGGAGGAGGGTTTGAGGCGTCGAGAGGAGGCATGACTGGTTCGCCTGGGAGAACCTCCTTGGTGGTGTATTTGGTCACCAGTCGCACCCTCTTATCAACCTCACCCGCAGAAATGCCATCGGCAGATACGCGAGTGGCATCGTTCGCACCGGCCCAGCGGAACATGGGGTGGACTCTGGCCTGTAGAGACTGGATACGACGGTGCAACCATGTGCGAATGAGGGCAGCGCCTCCCTCTTCTTTCCCTATGCGACTCTCGAGGTCGCATACGCGCTTATACAACAGCTCCGTTTCCTCGGACTCGCCAGGCATCACAATATTCTTCCAAGAGCGCCTCCTCTTGCACGGCGTCGCGGGATCGAAGGGCACGAGTCCGTAGTGCTCTCTGTCATCCTTCTGGTCGCGGATGTAGAACCACTTGTATCTCCACCCTTGGACGGACGCAGTGAGCTTGATATCGAAGTAAGTGGCGGAGGAGTCGACATGGATTCCGCAGCCTCCTACGTCGTAGACTACCGAACCGGGCCGCTTGGCGTTCAACAAAAAGCCTCTTAAAGAGGCCAAAGTGCGGCTCGACTCCGAGCCAACACTCGCAAAGAGTAATGAAGCAGGAGATGTGTAGAATAGAATTTGGGACAACTGATGGAGCTGGAGCCCGTAGAAGCAAAGGAGGCTCCTGAAGAAAGGATGCAGGGGCAGAGAAAGACCTCGGATGATGAACGCAAGGAACATCACCCGGAAACCAGGAGGAGGACAAGGGATTACCTCCTCGCCGAGCACTCGCGAGTCGTCTTCCATGGAGGGAAGAACTCCATCTCGACAATGAAGATGCAGCTCAGCAGGCTTGATCATGGACGCACGCCAAGCGCCGTTGGTGACACGGGTGCCCGCACCCTTCTTCTTCCCAGCACCAGTGGCGCTGGTGCCCATAGTGGCAGAGCTGCCCTTCTTCTTGGTGGCGGCAATGGCGGCGGCAGACCCGGCAGCGACATCTCCCTTCTTCTTGCCCATCTTCCGATGGCGGTGAGAACGGAGGAAGTAGCTGGGGAAGATATGGAGCTGGTCCAGCGCCGCAACGAGAAAGTGTGCAAGGAAGCAGAGAGCAGCAGCAATGGCAATGGAGGCAAGAACAAAGAAGACAGATGGGGAAATTACCGCAGCTGTGCTGCTACTTAACCTCCTCGCAGAAACCATCCAACGGCCAGCAGAACCCTACTACATGCATGGCACACATCGCCATCGACACGTGGCGAGGCTGAAGCACGAACCGTTCCCTCACTATTCCCATTACGCGTGGAAATCGAGGAGACGTAGTTAAAACAGAAGATTACACACGCCCGGTCAAATCAAAGTCAGAAAGTAGGACCCACCGCTCGTCATGTCCCGTCAAAGCTGCTCACGCGGGCAACCGAGGTCATCACATCGTCAGCACTGACGTCATTGATTTTTAGCAGTAGAAGATTTTGACTACTTTAGTCCTTGCTTGAGTCTTCGACTCAACCGAGCACTCGGGGGCTACTCCCATAGGGAGAGCTGGTCGCGCACCCTACGATTATCTTCATGCAGGTATATGAACATTCAGGACATACCCACCACTCGAATCTACGATTTGATTGAGGACTATGGGTAACTCCCATAGGGAGCGCTAGAAGCAAATTCATTGAAACAAGCGGAGAAAGACGACAGCGATCGCAAAAGTCTTTAGTCAGCGAGTCTCGACTCAACCTGGCACTCGGGGGCTACTCCCATGGGGAGCGCTGGTCGTGCACCCTATGATTATTCGTACATCGTACTGTGTGTTGATAACATCCACACTCGAATTCTATGGAGACTCCGCCTCATACTATCCCTACAAAGAGACTGCGTCTCTTGGGTCACCCAAATCATCTCCTCGATGACAAAGTTCGGATGTCGTGCTTACAGCGTGAAGATAAGACCTGAATAAGGCACAGCAGCGATACGCATTGCACTACCAAAACATATCCGTGCTGCGAGTGCGATGAACATGCCTTAATGACGGACGCGTGAGTGCTCACTCATACCTGGAATTCGACTCTGTAAGACCTCCATGGGAGTCGAATTACGCAAGACTTCTTTAATGGTCGGCCGGGGACTCGAGTTTGAGTAGATTGCATTGTTTTTCCCTAAGGCAGTTAACTGATACCGATACATCGGATAAATCAGACACGTATATCAACAATCCCTATGACACAAATTGAACGCTCAAAAATATACTCGGTTATGCACTCGAAAGACTTCATAAAGTCCCCAATCGAAACTGCGATTCCACTGGACACTCGGGGGCTACTAACATGGGTATACCCTAGAGGTACTCGATTTTGGTATATACGGTCCAGATCTGGTGAAGCCCATGGCGTTGCCAAGGCCCACTGGAGAATTCGAGTGGCCACGGACTCTCAATTGCTTGTGAGACAAGTAGAAGCTTAAGATAGAAAGTTCAAAGGGAAAACCCTAATCTGTAACCGACTCGATCTGCTACCCGAGACCTAGCCTATCTATATAAAGGCTAGGAGGGGGCCGCGAGGAGGACACATGCAACCCTAGTTTCCACAACTCTCGCTAGATTGCATCTACACACCCCTGTAATCTTCGATTCCTCCGTTAATTCCAAGAGCAGACAAGCAGGAGTAGGGACCTCTACGAGGCCTAGACCTGGGTAAAACTTGCGTCCTTGTGTGCTTGTTTGCTAGCCGCCTGATGCCTCCAATGCTCCCTCCTTCTCCAAAACCCAAGTCCATAACAATGGGCATTGGCAAGTTAAACCCTCGCCTCACCCCAAAAAGACAAAGATGCAAACAAGGAAATCGGCAGGTAAAACAGAAACAAAAACGAGTCGTCGCTCGAGAATCTTAACACCACCCGGGGGCAGGTTGTTTGTTACCGCTGCGGCCGTGAGCATAACTCACGGGTAGAACTTGCGAAGGTGTTGGATGTTCTAGGCTTTGGGGATCAGGATGCCCTCCTCCATTTCCAACCGCGCCGCGCTTGGCCTTGTGATGTGCACAACCCGGAAAGGGCCCTCCCACATTGGAGAGAGATTGTGGAGGCCCTCGCGAGAGAGGACGCGACAAAGGACCAGGTCCCCTACTTCCAAGGTGTGCGCTCGTATGTTGCGGCAGTGGTATCAGCGTAGTGCCTGTTGGTATCTGGCTGCTCGTATGCTCACCTTGTGGCGAGCCTTCCCGATGAGGGTGAGGTCGTCATGACTCCTCTTGTGTCGTTTCGTGGAAGGCAAGCACCCGGGGGGAGCCATGCTTGAGCCCTGCAGGGATGACAACTTCAGCACCATATATGAGGAAGAAGGGGGTCTCACTCGTTGGTTTGATCGCGGTGGTTCGGATGGACCACAACACTCCTGGGAGAGCGTCCAGCCATCCTCGCCCGCACTCTTTGATCTTGTGGCAGAAGCTCTTAGTCTTAATCCCCTTAAAGACCTATTTGTTTGCTCGTTCCGCTTGTCCGTTGTTGCGAGGGTGGGCGACTGATGCGTAGAAGATCTTGGTGCCGATGTCCTCATAGTAGGACTGGAATAGCCCGCTGGTGAACTGGTTTCCATTGTTGGTGATGATGCGATTGGGTACACCGAAGAGGCACACCAGGCCTTGGATGAATTTTACCGCTGACCGTGCCGGGATAGTTCTGAACGGTTCTACCTCGTCCCATTTGGTGAATTTTTTGATGGGGACGTAGAGGTATCGGTAGCCCCCGGGTGCCCGCAAAAAAAAGCCCCAAGATATCCAGCCCCGAGACCGCAAAAGGCCATGAGAGCGGGATGGTGCAAATTGCTCTTGAGCCAGTGATGTATTTGTTTAGCGTGGGCGGCATGCCTCGCATGACTTTACCATCTCTACGGCGTCGGTGAGGACGGTGATCCGATGAAAGCGCTTCTGAAAGGCCTTCCTTAGGGGTGCACGAGGCCGTGGCCGCATTCCCCGTGGATGTCGGTTGTTGACTCACGCCCTTTAGATGCTGGAGATGCATCGGAGGGCAACCCCATTGGGGCAGCGGCAGTAGAGGCCCATGTCCACAATGCAATACTTCTTTGCTTGGCATACTAGGCTTTCTGCCGTGTCCTCACTGTCCGGGAGAATGTTGTCATGGAGATAGATTTTGATTTTAGTGATCCAGCTCGGCTCCTGAGCTGTGGCCACCAGGAGAATCCTGCTCCTAGAGGGCAGCTCGTAGTCGGGCGCATCTATGGAGGGTGGGGGCAGGAGCTCCTCTAGGTGGGAAGTTTCCTTTTGGTGGTGGCCGAGGGTTTGAACAACCTTTCCTCGAAGACCCCCGACCGCTGGGGCTCCCGCCTGGATGCGCGCTTAGTGATTCCGTCCGCCTCGTAGCTAGTTGTCTCTACAGGGGATGTGGAGCAGGTCCATGCTGAGGAAGTACTTCTCCAGCCTTCGCACTTCCTCCAGGTACGCCGCCATGTGCTCGTCCTTGGGATGATATCTTTTATTGGAGAAGTTGACCAGGAGCAGGGAGTCTCCCTAGATCGTGATGCGCTTGATGCCGAGGGTGATGGCTGCCTTGAGGCCGGCAATCAAGCCCTCATACTCGGCGATATTGTTGGAGTGCTTGTCTCCATCCTTGAAATGCAGCTGCATGGCGTAGGAGAGTTTGTCGCCTGTGGGAGACATGAGCATGGCGGCCGCTCTGGTGCCATCCTCGTTGAATGCCCCGTCAAAGTTCACTGTCCAACGCCCTAGGGCTAGCTTCCCAGGAAGCTGGGTTATTTCCTCCTGGGGCTCGCTTCTCCCAAGGTCAGTCCACTCTGCCACGAACTCCGCCACGGCCCTTGCACGGACGGTGTGAGTGGTGTCGAACGCCAGCTTGAAGGGCTGCAGTTCGATGGCCCACTCAGCCACACGACCCATGGCATTGGGGTTGCGCAGGATTGCCTCTAGAGGGAACTTGGTGACACTGATACATTGCAAATGTCTCTATAATTTTTGATGTTCCATGCTTGGTTTTATCCACTTTCTTGTGTTTTGTTCCAACTTTGGAGTACTTTTCATATGATTTCTTGGACTAACCTATTAACAAGAGCCACAGTGCTAGCTGCCTGTTTTCTGTTGTTTTTGGTTCCAGGAAAGTCAAAAAATGAATATTTTCGGAATTGGACGGGACAAAAGCCAAAGTGTCTATTTTTCCGGAAGGGATCAAGTGCCAGAATACGAGACAGAGAAGGCCCAGAGGACGGCTAGGCCTGGCCCACGCCAGGGGGTGGTGTGGCCAGCCCAGGCACCCCCTCGGCCTCTCCTTCCGCCTATATATTGCCCTCGAGATGAAAACTCTAAGTGCCCGATCAAAAATCCACGAAAGAGTCTGTAGCCGCCGTCATCTCCATCCCTAGATCGGGATGGATCTGAAGCTCTTCCTGGCACCTATTTGGAGAGGAATTCACCACAGGCCTTCTTCATCACCATGCAAGCCTCCGGTGTGATGCGTGAGTAGTTCATCCTTGGACTACGGATCCATGTAGTAGCTAGATGGCTGGTTCTCCTCCTTTGTGCTTTCATGTTTAGATCTTGTGAGCTCCGTTCATGATCAAGATCATCTATTTGTAATCATACATGTTGTGTTTGCGGGGATTCGATGGATATTGAGATGCTATTTCAGATTGATTATTGATTCTATCATGTCTTTGTTATTTTAGATCTTGCATGCTTTCCGTTGTTAGTATCTATCTTGGCCAAGTAGATGCTAGCAACTCCAAGAGTTAGTATTTATGCTCGATAGTGGGTTCATGCCTCTGGTAATCTGGGGAAGTGACAAAAATCTCTAAGGTACTAGATGTGTTGTTGCTACTAGGGAGAAAACAACAATCCTTTGTTCATAGAACAATCGTATTGTTTACTTTAGACGATTAGTAAAGCAATAACTGTTGCTTGCAACTTAATCTTGGAGGGGTTAGGATGATAACCTGAAGGTGGATTATTAGTCATAGATGTAGTTGGATGGCGGTCTATGTATTATGTTGTAATGCCCAATCAAGTCTCGAGGAGTCAAGATGATTAGTATATGCATGTATTGCTTTCTCGGTGTTTGTCAATTGCCCTGTAATTTGTTCACCCTGACATATTATCTATCTAAGGAGAGCCACCTCTAGTGAACTATGGATCGGTTCTTGTCTTTTACATACAATCTATAAACTGTTTCTGCTTTGTGTTTACTTTCTGCAAACTTTTACTGCTGTCCATTCGATACGTTTAATCCTTTGGTTTCCACAAAACACGGTGAGTTTGACAACCTCATCGCAAGTTGGGGACAAAGTTTTGTGGTTGTGTTGTGCAGGTCTCCACGTTGCTACTAGCACGGTAGTGCACTACAAAGCTCAACTAGTAACACCTTTGAGGTGTTTCCTTGCTCCCTCTGGTTCGATTAAACCTTGCTTTCATAGCGAGGAAACTTGCTCTTGTGCTCATCATACCTTCCTCTTGGGGTTCCCAGCGAGCTCTACATCAACACGCCATCAAGCATTTTCAGGCGCCATGCATTGAGCCATCAACCACCCTGATGGGGTGACCCTGGAAGTAGTGGTGTAACTTGCACGACGCCACGAGGAGTGCGTAGAGGAACTTCTGTTTCATGGGTTACCTTTCCCGTGCGTCCCTGAGCACCATGTTGACGAAGTAGACCATGCCACGACCTCCGTGGTCTTGGCCGCGGCTTGGTCGATGGCCCCATCATTGGCTCCCTTCGGGGCGTCGCCGCCTTCGGGCGTAGCCCCCGGGCCCTCGGGAGGGTTCGTAGCCTGGGCCTTCCGCTTCTTTTCTACCACTTCTTCACGCTCGGCGATGGATAGCTGGGTTCCTGCGTCCAACAACAGGGTTATTGCAGTACTAGTAGTGGCAACTATTTATTAGAAAGATCGATCCCAAAGGAGCTTTGCAAGATGGAAACTACACAACCCCGCAACTGCGTTGTCAATGCAGCCACGTTCGCACTCAAAATGGTGTTTGGAAATAGTCTACACTATAAGTTTCTAGAGTAATAGTAAAATAGAAATATTTAAAGTAACTAGTAACAAAGTAAACAAAGTACTAAAAGTAAACTAGAACAAGAACTAAACTAAAGGGGGTTGTAGTTGTAGGACTTAATGGAACGAGAGAGGGTTTTTAGGCTTCGGTCTCACTAGTACTAGATGGGCGAATATATGTGCGAATCCATTATCTACAAGAGATTCCTTCACAAATAAATGTTCCCCACTTGATTACCGGGCTGTCACACTATGTGTAGTATGCATGATTCTCATGTATCACTCGCGAGGCAAACGTAAACTTCCAGACCAAGGGATCCAGTGAACTCATCTCGTAACTCATGTAATCGAATACTTGGATCACAAACACATTCTAACTTAGCGCACTAGATCAAACCTCAACCTAGAACCTAATTAATCAATCACACATGGATGAACAACAAAACATAGATGAATATATTAATGAAGTCACAACCATGTTCAATCTTACAATTACAAGATCTAAGACAAGAGAGAGAGAGAGAGAGAGAGAGAGATGGTTGGAGATGATGATGATGATGGATGGTGCACGGTGAAGATGGGGTGTGGCCTCCTTCTCCTACTCTTGATTGATGGTGTGGATATGTGTGTGGCGGCTATGGAGGTAGCGGAGCTGCAGGGATCCACCCCTTAGGCGTGGATGGATTCTCCTCCTCGGTTTAGGGTTTTCCCCTCTTTAAATAGGCATCTGGAGGTCAATTTTGCAAACCGACGAAGCTGGGGACCGAATATGCCCATTGGGCCTTCAAAAATGTTGTTCTGTTTGACAAAACAAACCCGTCGAAGGGCGGTACGGCCGTATGGTATGGCCGGGCTCCGCCCGTACCAGCGGTCGTTATCCCTGCGGTATTCCGTAGTATTTTGGCCGCTATTTCTTCATACGGACACCGATTGAGGTGTTCTTTGGCTCGTTGGATTCGTATAGATGAGGGGTACAAAACCATGGCCTTGTATAATTATTTGGAGTTTATGAAAAAATCAACTTTTTCCTCCCCTCAAATGGCTAAGTCTGGTGCATGCAACTCCTCCATATTGAATCCTCTTGGATCCTTTTATTCATGATTCTCCATAGCACCTACACACATATCAAAGACAAGAAAAAGGTAATAAAATCCTAATAAAACTAATATTGTGCAAAGCCCGTGTGGAAATGAATGAAAACTAATAATCATACACAGTAGGCATAGTTATAGATAGATGTATCATGTAATGAGTGAAAATATGAATAATTTATATACTTAGATATGCATACATTTTGGAATCATAAACTTCCCCAAGCTAGACTCTTGCTCATCCCAAGCAATAAAGTGGCTTATGGACAAGTTCATAATGTTCATGAGGCACGAGTCAATAACATAAATGAGGCAAAAAATTGAAACAAAAGTATAAAACCGGATGTAGAAGATCAATGCCTTGTATCCTTATTTTCCCTGCAAGCTCAAAGTAAGAAAGAACATATTCATAAAAGGCAACACAAGCTTAGTTATGTCAATCCATAAAAGATCAATTAAAACTTCAATGCTCCATGTGAAAAAATGAATCTAGATTGAAAGCAAACTTGTGATCCTCTTATTGAGCCTTTTAATAAGTTTTGCATCTCCTTACTTTTGTAGAGTAAGGGATTCAATGAGAATATGAATTTACTCATGGTTGGCATTCATGTGCATTCAACACTTCATCCATTTGTAAAGATCATCAAAGTTAGAGAGATGATAAGAACACTATACAAGCTTCGGTAAATCAGGACAATCAAAGTAGAGTTTACCATAAGTATAAATAATTAGAAGTGTAAAAATCAATCCAATTCTTCTAGTTAACTCTCAGCTTGCCAAGGAACACTAGGATATTTTAATAGCAAAGTCGAGTAAGAGATTGCATGTCCTAAGTAGCATGACAGTGAAGTGTCTTATTTACACCCACATCAGTAAATCAAGGCTATCAAAAACACTTCTAATCCAATCATTGTCTTTCAAGAAAATTCATAAAGTAGTAATGAGACCATGCTAAGGACTTGTTATGTGGATCTTAATTTCCATTTTTATTCTTCCTTCTTTCAAGGGTCATTGAGTGTTTCTTTAAACAATGGCTTGCACACCTTTGACAATACCAATACTTTTGCCCATTATAGTGACATTTATGCCACTCATGTCATCAACTCATAGCGAAATCAGGGTTGTGCAGTAGATCGTTCATAGGCCAACGGAGTTGTTGGAATCCAAAGTTGTGCATGAGAAACATAGAACCCCTTTTTATCTTTTCCCTCTTTTTATGCTAGTATCACGGTTTGATCCACAAGGTTAGCTTTGGCATGCATCACAATTACCACTAGGCTTTATTTCAATCAAACAACTCCTTTATAGAGTGCTTTCAAGTCTATCAAAACATCTATGGGGTTAAGTATCTTCAAAGGTAAACTCTCAAGACAATCAATCATCAAACAAGTCATAAATTTTAGACTTTTTCTTGTTGTACTTGTTTGGTAATATTATTTCCAAGGCAAGACTAAGCAGATAAAGAACTAGAGAAAAGCTTCTAGAACTAATCATCATACCAATAAAAAGCTTTACTCTAACTATTTTGAATTACTCCCACCACCATGGCATCTTCACATATCAACCAACTAAGATAAACAATTCAAACTTCAAAAGTGGAAGACAAAGATTTTAAGTGTAGAAATCATGGCAACGTATTTTTAGAGGATCACAATGTTCTTCTCAAGACGGATATAGATAATAACAACGTGCATCAAGCTCTAACTCAACTCTTATGAATTCCAAAAAAAGCAAGTGCATCCATTATATAAACATGAAACATAACTTAACCAAGCATTCAAAAACATTGGGATACATGATCGCACAAATTTTTTATCGAACAAGAACATTGCAAAAGACACTACACATGCAAAAGTAACTTCCCCAAGCTAGAACTTTTGTAAGAACCAAACTTGAATAGATTACCAAAAATAAAAGAGAAATGGGTTATCAAAGAGGCGTGAAGTGATTACCTCCCCAAGCTTGAATAAAACAAGGGTGATACACTTTACCGTTGAGGTACGAATAACCTCACTTTTGATGGACATGGATATTTGGTTCAATGAGTACTTCCTTGTTGAAGTGTTGAGTTGAGAACAACCAAGTGACTTGTGCAAGTATTTACACGGTTCACACAAATCATGCACGTCATCACACAAGGTTTAAGTCCCTGCGAAAATAACAAACGAAGTAAGAGCAAACAATTGATTGTATGCAGTGGAGTTCGTTCACCCAACCGTGAGAAGAAAATAAAAGAAACACGAAACACTAGAGAGAATTATAGGCTAGAGAGTTTTGAAGGTAGGTAAAATAAAATGAAGTATAAAGGAACATGTAGAAGGTAACCCACTGACCTGAGATTGTTAAAATAAAAAGATTTGAGAGGTTATAACCTTTTTGTACTCGTCCCTGCCCTTGCTGCGGGGTGCTGCTTCTTGGTACGGGTGCGAGGTACGGACGGGCTCTGCCCATACGGCACCTTGTCTTCTCTTTTTTTGAAGGGTTCCGACGAAGTTGGTATGACCGGGTGGTATGGGCAGGATGTGCCCGCATGGGTGGTCGTTAAAACTTCACCTTCCTCTTCATATTTTCTTCGCCTGATAATGAGGTCAGTATGGGCGGACGGTACGGACACGTCCGACCGTACCAGTGCTCGCTAAACGTGTTGTCACCTTCCTGGAGAATTTTCTACTTCTTCTGAATTGTCACATGAGCGATACGAGCGCGTGGTCTGTCCGTACTGCAGCTCGTTAAGCTCGTTGTGAGCTCCGGAACAAGTTATTTTTCTACGAAAATTATACTAAGGACCTGAAACATTAGTCCAGCATCCAAACAAAGCAAATATATATTTTTGTTGAGAAGATTTAACCAAGATATGTAACACATGATTAGAGTAATAAATAATTCTACTAGTCGAAAATAGTCCCAAGCCAACTCTAATAGGAAATCATGCATATATATACAAGTGCCAATGCAACATGAATGCAACTAAACTCAAGACACAAAATTAAGAAAGACAACTAAAAACTTTCGGGTTGCCTCCCGGAAAGTGCTTTATTTAAAGCCATATAACCAGGCTTAGATGCTCCATTAAATTATCCACCTAGATCCCAGGGGATATCAATTAGAGGTGTAATGGTACTTATCTCTAGCAAAGGGTTGGAGCATATCATAGTAGAATGTGATCGAAGTCGTACCCTCTTGTGGTGCATCGACATCATGTAGATGAATAGGTTCTCGCTTCCAAGCGAGCATGGATGCACTAAGTGTGGTGAGCATGCCTCCTTATATAGCTGCAACGAGAGGGTTAGAGATTCGAATATAATATTTAATTTTTTATCTTGGTTACCATTGTAGGGGAACACTTCATAGTATTCTTTCTTTGCAACAAGGAGTAAATCAGGTCCTTGCATATTAGCATTAAAAGATTCATAGCAAGGTCCTATCTCTAGTTTATCATTAATAATGCTCTCCTCATGAGTGTCTAGGCACGAGGCCTCATGAATACATTACAATCAGTTTTAGCATTATAAGAATCATTACTAGAGAGGCATCATTATCAAACAAAGTATTTGTAGTGTGCCAATCTTTGTCAACCTCACCTTTGTGCTCCTCATTTTCATCTTGTGATTCCTGCAAATGATTATCTTTGGGCACTATGGCTTTGCACCATGCCTTACTCTCCAACACAAGTGCATTCTCACTAAGATGTCCTTGACAATACTCGGCAATATATTGCAAGGTTTCATATGCAATTTGTAAAAATTCATTATCACTACTCATCATAAGTATCCTTATTTTTCGGAGTAGTTCATGGGCACCTTCATAAAGAACATACTCTATGTCTTTCCTATTAGCATCACTACTATTGTAAGACGCCACAAATTCAACATAGGTATGAGAACATTGAAAGCAAAAAATGTCAGGCACACATACAATGAAGACATATTATTTGATATGAAGAAAATAACATCTGAGCATGGCAAATTACCTGATAATACATATTGTATACCTGCATATCATTAGTAGTTATGAGTTCTTCGTTGTACGCACCGTCTTCTTCTTTCACAACCATGTACAAGGATTCTTTTCGTCTCTTCTCCTACTTTGCAAGTTGAATATGTTCTAAAATAGAAATCTCAGAAGACATGATTAGTAGCAAATGTTTTATAATTTTTATTTTACAAAATTTTATGGGTTTTTGGTTTTATATTTTTTTTGTTCTTTTCAAATAAGTGAAAGGAGTAAATAGCAACAAACGGAAATAAACTATGTGCGAGTGGGTAGGTAATAACCAAACGCTTTGATCCCTGACAACGACGACAAGTTGATAGTTGGGTTCCTGCGTCCAACAACAGGGTTATTGCAGTACTAGTAGCGACAACTATTTATTAGAAAGATTGATCCCAAAGGAGGTTTGCAAGATGGAAACCACACAACCTCGCAACTGCATTGTCAATGCAGCCATGTTCGCACCCAAAACGGTGTTTGGAAATAGTCTACACAATAAGTTGCTAGAGTAATAGTAAACAAGAAAGATTTAAAGTAACTAGTAACAAAGTAAACAAAGTACTGAAAGTAAACTAGAACAAGAACTAAACTAAAGGGGGTTGTAGCTGTAGGATTGAATGGAATGAGAGAGGGTTTCTAGGCTTCGGGCTCACTAGTATTAGATGGGCAAATATAGTTGTGAATCCATTATCTACAAGAGATTCCTTCAACAAATAAACGTTCCCCACTTGATTACCGGGTTGTCACACTGTGTGTGGTATGCATGATTCTCACGTGTCACTCGTGAGGCAAACATACACTTCTGGACCAAGGGATCAAGTGAACTCATCTCGTAACTCATGTAATCGAATACTTGGATCACAAACACATTATAACTTAGCGCACTAGATCAAACCTCAACCTAGAACCTAATCAATCACTCACACATGGATGAACAACAAAACATAGATGAATATATTAATGAAGTCACAACCATGTTCAATCTTACAATTACAAGATCTAAGACAAGAGAGAGAGAGATGGAGACGCCGTTGGAGATGATGATGATGAACGGTGCACGCGTTGAAGATGGGGGCGCCTCCTTCTCCTCCTATTGATTGATGGTGTGGAGATATGGATCTTGTGTGTGGTGGCTATGGAGGCGGCGGTGCGGCAGGGCTCCGCCCCTTAGGCATGGATGGATTCTCCTCCTTGTTTTAGGGTTTCCCCCTCTTTAAATAGGCATCTAGATTTCGGTTTTGTGAACCGACGGAGCTAGGGGCCGAATATGCCTATTGGGCCTTGAGAAATGTCATTTCGTTTGATAAAACAAAGCCGTTGGAGGGTGGTACGGCTGTATGGTATGGGCAGGCTCCGCCCGTACCAGTGCTCATTATCCCTGCGGTATTTCATAGTATTTTGGCCGCTATTTCTTCATACGGACTCCGATTGAGGTGTTCTTTGGCTCGCTGGATTTGTATGGACGAGGGATACAACACCATGGCCTTGGATAATTATTTGGAGTTGATGGAAAAATCAACTTGTTCCTCCCCTCAAATGGCTAAGTCTGGTGCCTGCAACTCCTCCATATTGAATCCTCTTGGATCCTTTTATTCATGATTCTCCATAGCACCTACACACAAATCAAAGAAAAGAAAAAGGTAATAAAACTAATATTGTGCAAAGCCCATGTGAAATGAATGAAAACTAATAATCATACACAATAGGCATAGTTATAGATAGATGTATCATGTAATGAGTGAAAATATGAATAATTTATATACTTAGATATGCATCAATTTTGGACTCATCAGCGACCAGGATAGCGCTTGCTGTTTGCAGCATAGCAACCAGATACAACAGTAGCGGCTCACGCTCCCTAGGGGCACCATGATCGGAGGGCTCATGAGATACATCTTGAGGGCTTCGAACGCTTCTTCAGCCTCCGGAGCCCACTGGAACTTACCGGTATGCTTCATGAACTTGAAGAAAGGCCAGGCCTTCTCTCCAAGCTTGGAGATGAACCTTCCCAAAGCCTCCACGCACCCGGCCAAACTCTGCATCTCCTTGAGCCGTGTTGGCGGGCGCATTTCCTCGATTGCCCGGACCTTGTCGGGGATGGCCTCGATCCCCCGATGTGACACCAGGAAACCGAGGAGCTTGCCTGATGAAACCCCGAACATGCACTTGGTAGGGTTGAGCATGATGTTCACCCGGCGTAAGTTAGCGAAGGTTTCCGTCAGGTCCTCCACCAAGGTATCTCTCTCGTGGGTCTTGACCATGATGTCTTCGACGTAGGCCTCCATGTTCCTCCCCATCTGCCCGCATAGCGCGATGCACATGAGCCTTTGGAAGGTCGTGTCGGCATTCTTGAGGGCGAATGGCATGCAGGTGTAGCAGCACACGCCACATAGGGTGATGAAGGTAGTCTCCTCCTCCTCCTCCTCCTTGGCCATCTTGATCTGATGGTACCTCGAGAAGGCGTCTAGAAAACATAGTAGGTCGAAACCTGCCATGGAGTCGGTGATTTGGTCTATCCGCGATAGCGGGGAAGGGGTCCTTGGTGCATGCCTTGTTGAGGTCGGTGAAGTCGACGCAGAGCCTCCCACCCCAGGTGGCCTTGGGGACCACCACTGTGTTTGCGTGCAGTCGGCATGCAGGACTTCCTTGATGAGGTGCGCCTTGATGAGCTTTTCCATCTCGGTGATGATGAATTGTTTCTCCTCCGCCGTGGATTCTACTTTTTCGGACGTGCCGTGGGGCATACTGCTAGGTGATGCTCGATTACCTCTCGAGGAACCCCTGTCATGTCTGACGGGATCCAGGCAAACATGTCTGCATTGGCCCGAAGGAAGGTGACGAGGGCCTCCTCCCTCTCGGCTGAGAGGCCTGCGCCAATGGTGATCGTAGCCCCCAGTACCTCCGGGTCAAAGGGGACCTTCTTAGTCTTGGTCCTCTCATGAGAAAATGCCACGTTCTTCTTGCTAGCGACCCCGGCAGTACACACGGCGCCCTCGTTAGGAGGCGCCACCGGCTCAACGTCTTATTCCCCCTGGGGTGGGGAGAGCTATGGGAGGCCAGTCGCGGACTCCCATCGCGCTGGTGTCATGTCCTTACATGCCTGCCTGAGGGAGCACAAGACTTCGATCTCATCGCAGCGCACCGTGATGGCGGTGCCTCCGGCGCCCGACATCTTGACTAGGTTGTAGGCATGGTGCGTGACCGCCATGAACTTACCCAGAGCCGGGTAGCCTAGGATGGTGTTGTAGGGCAGGAAGATCTGGGTGACATCAAAGTCGATGAGCTCCGTGTGGTAGTTTCCGCTCGTCTCAAAGGTGACGGGGAGCCGAATCCGGCTGAGACACACAGTGGTGCCCGTTGTGACCCCCACGAACGGCGGGGCGGGGAGGAGGCACGAGCCAGGCACCCGCAATTGCCTGGACGCCTCTTCAGAGAGTACATTCAGGCCCTCCCTGCCATCGATGAGGGTCTTAGACACATAACCCCTGATGGTGGGGGTGTAGATCATGGCACGGCGCCCACCAGTAGTGGAGCCGGTGGTCCGAGGCGCCGAAGGAGACCGACTACCGTGACTAATCGGAGAGGGGCAGTGGCGCTAACCTTGCCGCCACCAGACCCTCGGGTGAACGCACGAGGTGGGGTCTCTGAGGCGAGGCCTAGAGGCCTCCCAAGATGCATGCGACCATTCTAGATGGCCCTCTAGGTGAGGAACCCTCCGGGCTGACCTCCACGCGGGAGCCTCTCGCCATCGCGTCGTCCGCCTGAAGGTCCTGGGAGACGCGCCTCAGCCCCCTACCTGGCGCGCCAAATGTCAGAGATTTGTCCCACGAAGGAAGTAGGGTCCAATGATCCCTTGGTTCGAGAGGGGGCTGAACACGCGATTCCGAAGGAGCGCAGCGACAGCGACGACGGTGGAGCAAACGCACGACAGAGAGTTGACGCCGTTTTTTTTACCTAGGTTCGGGACCCTCGTGAGGAGGTAAAGCCCCTACTCCTGCTTTGTTGTATTGCTCCTGTGCCTCACGAGGTTACAATGGAGTATGAAAGTCTACGGTTTTTGATCTCTGAGATCGATCCCTTGCAAGGTAGGAGAAGGACTCCTTAAATAGGACGGCGTCGGGCCTCTTCTCCCGGTCCATGGACGGAAGTGTCACCATAGTATCGCCCCCCCGAGGCGCTGGTCTACAAGACTACTTTTTGGTGGACTAGGTCTCCGACGCCGGGGCTTCCCCATCCGCTCCTAAAGTGATCTCCTCTTTCACCCTTTTGTGTTGGCATGGCGCGGCTCACTTCCTCTTTCGCGTCAAAGTGGCACTGAGCCACCCTGCTCTTGCTGAGGCCTCCTGCCCCATGGGCCAGATCCTTGTCAGTTTCACCTTTGACCAAGACCCGGTCTCTGGGACTATTGGGATAGGGGCATCCAATGCGATGGTCGCGCTTGTCGCTTCCCTCGGAAAGGAGCTGTGTTCCGCTCTCGGCTCCCCCCTCCGGTCGTCCTCCGGAGGGTGGGTCCTGGCGCACCTCATGAGGGGAGGATCACCTCCCTCGTGAGGTTCACTCGAGCTTGCAGTAGCAGCCAAACATAGACGGATCGTGGTACCCCTGTACCAGCTATCTGACAAGATCAACTACTGCGAGAACTTCTCTTGTCCTGCTTTTCATTTTTTCTCATTCATTGAAATATAAATTGGTAGCAACAATATAAAACCTACACTACTAAAGTATGAACTAGCAGAAACATCAGTGTGTTGTAACCTACACTGATGTATTGCAGAATGTAACCAGTTGAAACATGAACGGGACTATGTAGTACGACAGGTGGATGAATTACATGATCAGAATGCTCAGATTATGTTGGAGTTCTCCTTCGTAGATCTGCAACATGCAACAGAGGATTTCAAGGATCTATGCAAAATCGGAGACACTGAATATGGATGTGTATATAAAGGCACTATACATAATACCATGATAGCAATCAAGATGTGCAGATCCGAGGGCTTGTTTCAGCAAGAGGTAGCCTGCACCTAATGCGATAGTGGTATTTTAACTTATTATGTTACTAACGTAATATTATCACAGGTTGCTGTTCTTCGTCAAGGGAGGCATCCGGACATCGTCACCTTAATTGGAATATGCTCCGAGGATTCATCTCTTGTGTACGAGTGGTTACCGAAGGGAGATCTTGAAGAGCACATTGTCTGCTCGAACCACTTTCCACCTCTCTCATGGCACATCCGTACTCAGATCATCGGTGAAGTTTATTGCTCACTGCTTTTCCTTCATTTACACAAGCCTAGTGCTTTGGTCCATGGCGATCTCCGGCCTTGCAACATCTAAAGATGTTATAGGTGACCCATGGAGCTCCCAGGTTGGCTGTACGACGTGGAGACAATGTAGACCATCCGATCGGGCCTCCAGAGGGCATCTGGACTGTTGGTAGCTGGTAAGACGATTTTGCCCTGGTGTGCGGTGCAGATCGTATCCTTTACGCGTACCCGAAATTCGTACCAGCCTCCCGCTGCTCTCTACCTAGGAACCTTTAGGCCCGTTGTGGCCCCGCACGTCGGCCTCGCTTCTACGGTTCCCGTTGGCCCGTGGGTGGGTGGACCTCGTTGGCGAGGGCAGCGACACAGTCTCCGCATGCCCCGGGTGGGTGACTTTAGTTACGGTTTAGCCCACCGCGTGGACTGGCCAGTTTGTACCCGCGTGTTCTGTTCTATGGTCGCTGGTCGTGGCCCTAGCTTTCTTTGCGCCCGGGCATCAACGACCTGCCGTGGGAGGAGTTGCGTTGCGCCTGAGGCTTCGACGGCGGAAATATCTGCCTCATGCGGGGTAATATTGGGTTCCGCACGGTCCGCTCCTGCCTACTCCTTCCCAGCGGTTCGCTGCTTCCGCCTCTCGTACTTCATTCGCGCTTCCTCTCCCTCGCTCGCTCGTCGCCCTTTGCTGCCTCGGACGGTCGCACCGTCTGCCTTCGCTTGTTGTTCGCCCACGCCGCCGTACCATCGCGATGGATACCCTTTGTAGAGATTTTGGTTAGGGTGAGCCGCTGGCCATTTTTGTCCCACTTTTTGGATTCGTCCCGCTTTTTCGATTCGCTGCTCTTTGTCGCTTTACGCTCGATGGGATCTAGGGTTTGGCCCCGCTCTGCTTATCCCGGCTTGTTTTTTTCCCCTTTTGGGTTGGCCGTGTACCTGGGTGAGGATCTAGGGTTTGGCCGGACGCTGTTCCCCCGACTTGTTTTTTCCTCTTATGGGTTGGTAGCTTTCGTCTCGGGGGATCTGGGGACACGCCGTCCCCCCCCCCCCCTTCTTCTTCTTTTCGCGCCGCTCGCCTCTCGTTTGCTTTGCTCGGAGGAGCTGCTTCTTCCTTTTTCGATTTTGCTTGGCCGCTCTCGAATCTACGGTTTCGGACTCCTTCTTCGTTCGTCTGGTGGCTTGTGGTGCTTGCTTACCAGAGCTGCTCCTGCTTTTTTTTTGCCGCTCTCGGATCTACGATTTAGGCCTCGTTCTTCGTTCGTCTGGTCGTTTGCGGTTCTTGCTTACCATCTCTCCCTCTTCTGATGTGCAGGTGCTCCGTTCGCTAACGGTCTCTGGGTCGATTCGTCCTCGCTGCTCTCCCTGGGTTCATGGTAAGCTGCCGCTTCTCCATTAACGCCTGTGATTTGCCCGGGGTGCCTGTTCCAAGGGTGTGTGTCACTGGACTTTGGTGCCTGCTATTGGATTGGTGTGCTCTAGCTTAGGGTTTTCCAATTCTGCTTGTCAAGATATGCGATGCTGCCTAGCTGCTTTTTCCATGTGCTGCTACGATATGCCAGATCTCCCGCTGTTTTCTTGTTACGATGTTTGGGTCCTGATCTTCCTACACGTGGGTTCTTTAGCTGCTTTTTCCATGTACTGTCAATGGCAGCTCCCTAATGGTACACATAATGTCAATAAGAAACGTCAGGCAAATAATCCTTTCTTGAATTTATATGGTCACTCTTTCTGCCTTTGTTACAAATTCTGCATTAACACGACAACATATAATTGTCAATAAGAAATGTCAGCCAAATACTGCTTTGTTAAAATTATATGGTCCCTTTTTCTGCATTTTTTACAGATTCTGCATTAACAGGACCATATTATTGCTACCCGTGCACGATGCATGGATTGGTTTGGTCGTCTTGCCCTAGCACAAGTAGCTAATTTTGAGTACAGACTAATTCAGACTGCTCTTCTTATTCATGTACAGACTAATAATCAAGGGACATGTTGCGCTGACAAGTTTACATTGTTGCATTTTGTCCTCCGTTTCTTTTGTGTCTGATGGAGGTCAGGTTGTGAGTAAAAGTTGCTAGGATGCAACTCTCCCTCCTGAATTTCATATAGCAGCATTGACATTACATTTTACCTGGCTGAGCTTGACTTATTTTACCTGGTTCATGGAACATCACGTTTCAGTGCCACACACTTTTTACTGCTCTTATCCAGTGTACCAAACAGGAATTACGGTACCTAAGTTGATACACCTTACCGTTCCATTCTATTAGTTATACCCCGTTAGGTTGCCTGCTTCTTGTCGGCATTGCCGTGCCTTGATTATTGACATTGTTCGGTTAATAATCTTGCTGATTGGTCGCAATTCTCATCCTGCTGAGCGTGGGTATGGTGTATACAGAGATGTTTACTTGATTTTTCTTTTTTCCCCAGGTTTTCTCCTGCTGTAGCCTCCTGCCGCGTCTTTCCTTGCCAGTCGTGGTGCTCTTTCTTTGTTCTAGGTTACATTTACCATCTCTTCTTCTGGTGCATTCTTTGTTAATCTGTACCGGTTTGGTGCTTGATTTATCTTATTTGATCCATGGAGATCAGAGTTAAGTAGCACATGATTTGTACTGCTAGGATGCAACTCTTCCTCATGGATTTCATAGCAGCATGTCAGGTTGTCTAATTGTTGCTAGCAGTCCCCTTTGTCCTATGATGAGCTAGGCTTATTTACCTTGATTCATGCGAAAACACATTTTAATACGACGCGTTTTTTTCCAGTAAATAATCTTGCTGATTAGTCCTGCTTCTTAGCGTTCGGAGAGTAGGTATGGTGTATAGAGAGGTGTTTACTCGATTTTCCTTTTTCTCCAGGTTTCCTGCTGCTGTACCTTCCTACTGCCGCCTATCCTTACCCGTGGTGGTGCTCTTTCTCCGTTCCAGGTTACATTTACTCTCTCTTCTTCTGGTGCATACTTTGTTAATTTGTACTAGCTTTGCGCCTGCTGCTTTGCCTCTATGGTAGAGCCCTTGTTTTTGCATTACCCTTGCTAACTTGTGCTTTCTTTCAGGCTAGTTCTTCCTAGGGGTTTTGCTGTCGGCTTCTCTTAGACGGGCAGTATCCTCTTCCTCTGTTTAAGGTTAGGCTTCCTATCCCTTGCTCTGCTACATTTTACTTGCTTCCCCGTATTATTTTTGTTTCCTGATACACGTTTGCTCCATGCCCTTGTTTTTGCATTACCCTTGCTAACTTGTGCTTTCTTTCAGGTTAGTTCTTCCTAGGGGTTTTGCTGTCGGCTTCTCTTAGACGGGCAGTATCCTCTTCCTCTGTTTAAGGTTGGGCTTCCTATCCCTTGCTCTGCTACATTTTACTTGCTTCCCCGTATTATTTTTGTTTCCTGATACACGTTTGCTCCATGTGCTGTTTATTGTTCTTTTTTTTTGTGTGTGTGTGGCTCGTGTCATTTGTGCCCGTGTTACTCCAGGATGTTTGTTGTCTGCTATTCCTCCATTCATTTGCTCGAGCTGGTTGCGTCTCGGTGCCGGCTGACCTACTGCTCCTACCTGCGTGAGGTGGGCGGGGATGGTTCCGTCCTTGAGGCGTGGAGCTTGAGATCGATGTTGTCCAGGAGGGAGCCACACCCACCCGTGTTTTTTTTGGTCATCTGTGTCTGCTGGCTCACGTTGTCCGTTCGAGGAGTCTGCCTACCAAGTCATACGTTTCCTGCAGCGCACCTATGGGTTTGTTGTATCAGTTAGCCATGTGTCTTTTCCTGCTGCTGCCAGTAGTGTAGGTTCTCAGAGTGAGGCAGCCCAGTGGCATACTCTATGTAACCAGTTGATTGTTTCTGTGTGTAACATGTAGCGCTCCCTGCCACGTTTTATTTGTTTGTTCTCCGGTGTGTAAAAGGATATTCCATTGTTGCTATCTTCCCTAATAAATGACCTGGATAAATCTCTGTTCCATGCTATCTGTGTTTTCTGCTCCTCTCTGCCCGATGTGTTCATAATCGTGTGTTTCGTGTGTTCGTTAGCCTCATGTTCTTTTTGCGTGTTTACCTCCTGGATCTTTTTTCCGCTTGCGCTTTTACTTGGGTTGGCTCTTTATGTCGTGCATTATTTGCGGGATCCTATTCTGAATGTGATTTCCCTGCTTGTGGTGAGTACGCACCTTAACTCTTTTTTTCTTGCCGTACCCACCTTGTGTTAGATGCAGTGTCGGTTCCGGTTTGTGTTTTAGAGGCCGCAATGCCCCCCCAAAAAACCAGCTTTCTGGGTAACTCCTCACTGGGTCCCATCACCTCCGGATGGAGAACTGTGCTACAAGAGGAAACGTATGTTCTGTTTTCTATTGCTTGTCTTTTGGTCATTTGCCCTCTTCGGGTACCCTTCTTACCGTTCCTTTCCCTTGTGCCAACTAGGATGGCTGGCTTCCGCTCGTTGCCGCTTCTGTTTCACGCTTCTATCGTAAGAAAATGAGGCTTTTAATTGACCTCCGATGTAGTGGTTACGCAAGTGTGGGGTTTGATGCTCTCTCCTAGGTTTATTTTTCTTGTTGTCTTTGGGGGAAGAAAATTTACTTGGTTAGCCCCGTCCACTAATGTAGAGCATTCTGTTCAAGAGCCGCTTGGCCCTGATTGGGAGGGTTTCCCTGGTCAGCTTGCTGAGAGTATAAAAGGTAACTAGGCATGTACTTCTGTGCTACTTTCCACTTCTTTCTGGGGGTCATGTTTTCTTTCATGTCTAAACTTGTGCACTTGCGCCTTGTGTGCTTAGCATCCTATGGAGAATACTAGTGCCGTAACTGCGGTGCAGCTTTCTGGTGGGAGGAGCGGGTTAAGAGCACATCCTCTGGAGAATTGCGTCGTGATGATTACAATCTCTGTTGCAAGGGCGGGAAGGTTTACATCCCGCTGATACATTACAAATGTATCTATAATTTTTGATGTTCTATGCTTAGTTTTATCCACTTTCTTGTGTTTTGTCCACACTTTGGAGTACTTTTCATATGATTTCTTGGACTAACCTATTAATAAGAGTCACAGTGCATACTTTTTTACATTGTTTTTGGTTCCAGGAAAGTCAGAAAATGAATATTCTCAGAATTGGACGGGACAAAAGCCAAAGTGCCTATTTTTTCGGAAGTCAGCAGATGCCAGAATACGAGACAAAGAGGGTCAGAGGCCGGCCACACCACCTGTCCGCGTGGCCAGGCTTGGCCCGTGCCAGGGGGTGGTGTGGTGGCCCCTGGCACCCCCTCGGCCTCCCCTTCCGACTATAAGATGTCCTCGGGACGAAAACCCTAAGGGTCCGACTAAAAATCCACGAAAGAGTCTGTAGCCGCCATCATCTCCATCTCTAGATCGGGAGGGATCTAAAGCTCTTCCTGGCACCACTTGGAGAGGGAATTCACAGAGGCCTTCTTCATCACCATGCAAGCCTCCGGTGTGATGGGTGAGTAGTTCATCCTTGGACTACGGATCCATGTAGTAGCTAGATGGCTGGTTCTCCTCCTTTGTGCTTTCATGTCTAGATCTTGTGAGCCCCGTTCATGATTAAGATCATCTATTTGTAATTCTGCATGTTGTGTTTGCGGGGATTCGATGGATATTGAGATGTTATTTTAGATTGATTATTGATTCTATCATGTCTTTGTTATTTGTGATCTTGCATGCTTTCCGTTGTTAGTAGCTATCTTGGCCAAGTAGATGCTAGCAACTCCAAAAGTTAGTATTTATGCTCGATAGTGGGTTCATGCCTCTGGTAATCCGGGGAAGTGACAGAAATCTCTAAGATACTAGATGTGTTGTTGCTACTAGGGAGAAAACAACAATTATTTGTTCATAGAACAATCGTATTATTTACTTTACACGCAGTTCGTAAAGCAATAATCTATTGTTTGCAACTTAATACTGGAGGGGGTTCAGATGATAACCTAAAGGTGGATTATTAGTCATAGATGCAGTTGGATGGCGGTCTATGTATAATGTTGTAATGCCCAATCAAGTCTCAAAAGAGTCAATATGATTAGTATATGCATGTATTGCTTTCTCGATGTTTGTCAGTTGCCTGTTTGTAATTTGTTCTGACCAAAGATGTTATCTATCTTAAGGAGAGCCACCTCTAGTGAACTATGGATCCCTTTCTTTTTACATACAATCTACAAGCTATTCTTGCTTTGTGTTTACTTTATGCAAACTATTACTTCTTTCCATTGATACGTTTAATCCTTTGTTTTTCCATAAACACGGTGAGATTGACAACCTCATCGCAAGTTGGGGACAAAGTTACGTGGTTGTGTTGTGCAGGTCTCACGTTGCTACTAGCACCGGTAGTGCGCTGTCAAGGCTCAGCTAGCAACACCTTTGGGATGTTTCCTTGCTCCTCTTGATTGATTAAACCTTGGTTTCATAACGAGAAACTTGCTTTGTGCTCATCATACCTTCCTCTTGGGGTTCCCAACGAGCTCTACATCAACACCGCTCCAGCATTTTTCTGGCGCCATATATAGAGCCATCAAGCATTTTTTTGGCGCCGTTGCCGGGGAGTCAAGGACATCTTTACAAGGGGAGTCCCTCATAACCAATCTCTTTATTTTGTTATTTTTGTTTTTCTTAGTTTCTTTTTGCTTTATTTGCTTGTTTCTTTATCAAAAACACAAATTTTTTAGTTTTACTAGTTTGCTTTCTTATTCAAAAACACAAAAAAATTAAGTCTCCTTTAGTTGTTACCTCCTCTTTAGCACACCATGTTGATCCCCAAATTCACCCTGAAAGATCTTTCAATTGATAGTGGTTCTATAATTGGGAAAGATAATATTGAAGAATTCTTTAATCATGTTAGTAAACATGAGGATACCGAGGATAGATCCCTTGTAGAACTTGCTCCAAACTATGAGATTGTTGTAGCTTCTTTAATTCACATGTTAAAAGCTAGGTTTGTTAACCTCAACCCCTTAATTGTATGGTCATGCTTCGACTCCTACCATGGAGCCTGACGGAGGAGATGTGGTCCTCCAACTAGATTTTTGGGTCCTGCAGGCTGTAGAATTTTGGGTTCTCCGATGGGAACTTGAACCCCTTGGGCATTCGCTTTTGTCTGATGCCCCTGCTGAAGCATCTGGCGCCATAGAGCTCCACGTCTTCGTCCTCTGATCAGTCGAGCGGGCACATCGTGCTCTTGACTTGTCGATTTTACGCTGCGTGATGTCATCGTGCACATCGTAGTCGTGGTCGTGTCGCCGTGAGCGGCAGCGTCGAGATAGATCGTGACTGTCGTCGCTGGACGAGGGTGAGGAATAGCGTTTTGCTAGAGCCTTGTTTTTCTTCAGCTCCGGCGTCAGCTCTTTGTCGAGAGCAGCCTCGATTAACCCCAAGCCCGCGATCGTAGATCGGTGCATGGCGGCTCGGGGATCTCCAGCCGGCGGCTGGTTGTTGAGTAGGTACATGGTGGCCGCTGTCACTGCTACCTGTGGCGTCTTTGGGACCACGTTGCCCTGGGTATCGACTATCATAGAACTGAAGTCGAGGACTTTTGTAGCTTCTATGCGCTCCTGCTCGGTGAGGTGGGACATTCGAGATCGCCTCTTGTTGGCTACGTACTCGTTTCCCTTGGAGGAGGATCCTCCGTGGGAGGAGAGCCGGCCCGTCGAAGGCTCAACTCGTCCGCCGCCTTTTTACACGCTTCGAGTTGCGCGATCGGTTGTAGCTGGCATCTGTACTCCTCCTTAAGTAGCCAATGGTAGCCCATCAGCATCTCCTGCGACGTGCCTGGAGGCAGAGGATTGCCTCACAGAGCTTCTCGGCAACGGGCCCACTCGAGATCGTTGAGCCTGATCACGACACGTTCGCCAGTGTGTTCATTCACCATGGTTGGAGGTTCGACTGCCCCTCCGTTGTTGACGGCGCGCCAATGCCACCGTTTGGGGGGCCGCCGTTGGGAGGTCCGCAATTAGGTATGCTACTGTTAGGCGGATCGGTGCCAGATCCATTGCCACCATTTTCGCGATTAGCGGTGGAGTCGCCAGTGTTGATGACGGCACACATGAAGTGGCTGGGGAAGCTGTTGCTCCCGCAACTTTCGGATCCGGAGCCGTAAACCCCATCTTCCGTTGCTAGGTCGCCTAGATCGGATCCGCGATTGCTGTCGCTATCCGTGCTTTCAGCTGTTGCTGAGGTGTTGAGCTCACTGAGGGCGCCGATTGGTGGCGGGAACCACGATGTTGGAGCAACCGCGGATGCCGTTGGTTGGTCAGGCATGCGACGCGTTCTGATCTGACCAACTTGGAAGCGGAATCTCCCGATCGCCAGGCTGATTCCATCGCCCACGGACTCGAAGGCCGGGCGAGTGGTAGGCGTGTGGACGGTGAAGTCGAACGCACCAAAGAGCTGGCGAATCTCCGCTGTTGCGGAGTTGTAGATCGCGGTTGATGAGGCCGAAGAATCCACAACATCAGCACTCCCAATTCCCACAGACGACGCCAATTGACGAGGGTTTAACTCGTCAATGCCCATTGTTATGGACTTGGGTTTTGGAGAAGAAGGGAGCGCTGGAAGAATCAATCGGCTAGCAAACAAGCACACAAGGACGCAAGGTTTACCCAGGTTCAGGCCTCGTTGAGGTCCCTACTCCTGCTTGTCTGCTCTTGGAATTAACGAAGGAATCGAAGATTACAGGGGCGCGCAGATGCAATCTGGCGAGAGTTGTGGAAACTAGGGTTGCGTGTCCTCCGCCACCCTCTCTAGCCTTTATATAGATAGGCCAGGTCTCGGTGGCAGGTCGAGTGGTTCTGATTAGGGTTTTCCCTTTAGACTTTCTATCTCTAGACTTCTTCTTGTCTCACAAGTCATCGAGAGTTCGTGGGCCACTCGAAGTCTTCATTGGGCCGGGGCAACACCGTAGGCTTCCACCGTATCTGGACCATATATACCAAACTCGAGTACCTGTAGGGTATACCCATGTCACCCAAAAATCACAGAAACCTCACCTCCGGAAGGCATCTAGAGGGGGAACTCATCCGCCAGGGATCCATCTTCACCCTGCGCAGATCCAGGAGGCTAAGGCATCGATCTTCATCATCCACCGCTGCATCACCACCATCTCCATCCATCCCATCTACATCTTGTCTAGATCTTGTTGTAATTCCTGTACTCGTTGTGGATTTATACAAGTACTATCCATCTATGATTGTTTCCATTATCATTGCCATGATGTTGATTGCCTCCATGTCTGAGTAGATCATTTAGTTCTTGGGGATATGGAGAAACCCTAGTATGATATTAAAATAAGATAAAGTCTATTATGATATTCATCGATGTGACCATGTGTTAGATTCTCTACATCTTGATGTTCAGAGAAGTCGACCTCTCAATATTTGCCTCTCCTGGGGACTTGATGGAGGGAACTACTTGTTGATTGATGGAGGCGCGCTAGCACTTATAGTGACTATAAATTTGTTAGCAATCCTTACGTATCAACTTGGGAAATCGAGGAAACTTACGGAACACTATCCATGCCATGGGATACGTCCTACGGATTTACCTCCCTTAATAGCACAATAATTCGATTGATGTTGATTGCTGACTGCTGTGGTTATGAGGATGATGTGAGCAGCGGTTGTTGCCTATTCGTCCACATACGGAGTTCCTCCCACACATACATAGTTGAGAATGTTCATGATGATAATCTTTATCTTAGATCTTCACAATACTAGTGGTGTATCCGCTACTCCTTGAGAACGCCTTTTCCCTACTGCAGTTCCAATCATTCTTTACATACGCGATACTTACTTTCTGTATTAAGTTACTTTGCTTTACTTTATTATTGCTCTTATACCCAAAACCCAAAAATACCTTTTTACACATTACTCGCATTTTATCTTGTTACTTAGAACTTTATCTAGCATTTCTATCACAATATTTATTTCAAGAATTATTAGACTTCAGATTCCTACTCCCTATGGGGTCGATATCTTTATTTCGAAACTAGCTACAAACGATCTGTGCACTTGCACTCATCAAGCTATTTTTGGGCGCCGTTGTCGGGGAGCTAAGCGTTGTAGGTCTTTTATTTTTTTGCTTATTTATTTTTTTCTTGCTAAATTTTGTTTTGAGTTACAGGTTTTCACCAACATGATGGAGTTTGAGGATATGACTAGTGCGAACCCACTCAACCACTTTGGGAAGCCTTATGATATTTATAAAAGAGACAACTCCAATGAGAAGACAGGGGGGTTTGAAATAAATCCTCTACTACTTAGTATTCTACATAAGAAGCAATTTACTGGAGATAAAGAAGATCTTGAGCATATTGCATGTTTTAAAGATATATGTGGCACTTTTCTATTGACGGGATATACTGCCGATGAGGTAAGGGTTAAACTTTTTAGTCAAACTTTGACAAGTACAACTCTCTCATGGTATAGATCTTTACCCCCTGAAGCCACTACTACTTGGGATAATTTAGCTTGTAAATTTCTATCAAAATATTATCCATTATCAAAATCTTTTGAAATCAGGCGTCTTATAATGACTTGGAAGAATCGTTCTAATGAGGAACTAGTAAGATCTTATATTAGATTTAAAGATTTACTACGACTATGTCCTCATCATGATTTGCCTGAATGGTATTTACTAAATATTTTGTATGGAGGTTTAATTGAACCTAATAAAATTGAACTAGACTCTTTCGCGGAAGGAGCCTTTATGAATCTTCCTATACCTAAAGCTTGGGCTTTACTTAATAAAATTCGTGATCATAGAGTTTCATGGAATTTTGGTCTAGGAAGTGAAGGAGGCATAGAAATAGAGCATGATTGTATTCATGATTATAATAAAAAGGCCATGTGAAAGAATTGTCTAAAGAACTTTATGTGGATTCAGGTCTTGTGTTGCAAGTTGTTAAAGCTTTTACAGAACATATTAAAGCTCCAAAGGATTAGTAACTTTCAGGTGTGCATAGTATTCTAATCTATTTTTCTTGCAAACTGATTAGTAACACATACAATCATGCAATCAATTCTCACATACTGATTAGTAACACATACAATCATGCTCAGAGTAAGAATTAACTACTTCACGCATTTAAAATACCAGGACATGGCTATTATAACTGCGACTAGGATAACACCGGCACCAAAGGAATATTGTAGACACCTTTCCTTCCAAATAGCATACCTTTTTTATCTTATTCATCTTCAACCTAGTTGTTTGCCTACTTTTGTGCTTCTTGATGTTATGTGCATCGATGGTGTCGCCCAACACCAACTCTATTTGCCCCTTCTCTTCCACAGCCCTTTCCATTTTTTCCTGACGGTTTTCTTTGTTTTATCCATCATTCATATTGTCTCATGAGCTAGCCTTAGCTTCTCTTCCGTCTTCCTAAATTCTTCATTGGTCTTTCTCAATTCTTCATATGTCTTCCTCTTCTGCTCCCTTGTAAAGTCCAATTCTCTTAGGACAGTGATTTTTGCGTCAATACAATGTTGGAACTAGGCACATCCATCATGAATACTGCATTCATAGGCTGATTTCATAGGCTGATTCCTAGAAAAATTGAAACAAATTGAATTCGGAAAATCTCAGAAGATGCATCCAAAATTTCAAGAAAATTAGAATTAGAGAGACGAAAGCTAGAAGCTTTATACCACATCCGACAAGGAGGAGTAGTACCCGAGGCTGACGAGGATCTTGCTGTCACCCATTGTCGTAACCATGGAGACATGTACATAGGCAGCGTAGATCTTAGGCAGGATTTGACGTATGCGGCACCGCGTGGCGGCGAAATCCATATACTGGGGTTCTTGATCTAAACCACGACCGGCGGACGGTGACGGGTGGGGGCAGCCGGCGGTGGTGGTTCATGAGGGAGAATAGAGAGGGCGTGGGGCATAAAGGGGGCTTCAGAAGAGTGAGAGTAAGGTAGTAGAAGGGTGTGGATGCGGGTCATAAAGAGGAGAATTTGGACCCTCCGGATAATAACCGTATGTCTTGGTAAAATGCCTTTTTGCATTACTTTAATTTTCATTTGTTTGTTTTAGGATAAATGTTGTATTAAATGCATGTAAATTCATATTTTAATACTTGTGCCTATTTATTTGTTTTATTTTGCAGATGGATCGTGGGTGGATGTACCTGGGGAATCGTGCGACCGATGTCTACCTTGACGGTGTCAAGGAGTTTTTGAACATAGCTGAAATGAATGCAGTTCATACACAGGACCCATGGATACTTTGTTTGTGCTATGACTATAAAAACATCTAGAGTTTTACAAGCATTTCAGAAATTTAGACACATTTGACCAAAAGGGGATTCATGGTGGGGTATGATTATTGGCTCCAGCACGAAGAAGTACGACAAATTACATATGAGGAGGGTGATGCTAATGAGGATGCCAACATGGATGATGTTGAGATTACCACCACATTTCCATCAACTGATGACGAGGTTGGCCGAACAAATGACATGGACAATATATCATCACAAGAGGACATGGAAGATGTTGAATAAGACAATGTGAGTCAGATGTTGCGGGAGTTGAAAGAAAACTGTGAGGATCAAAAAATGCAAGATACATATGCTTGCATGATCAAAGACTCGGAGACACCAATGTATCATGGGTGTAAGACGCACTACACAAAGTTAGCTAATGTGCTAGAACTCATGCAGATGAAGCAAATGTTCGGATGGTCAGATAAGAGTGTAACCAAGTTGTTAAATTTCTTACAAGACATTCTTCCTGAAGGAAACCACATGCCAGATAGTTTTGACAAAGCTAAGCAGATTGTGTGTCCGTTGGGAATGGAGGTTCAGAGAATACATGCATGTAAAAATGATTGTATATTATACTGTGGTGATGCCTACATCAATTTGCGTGAATGTCTGGTGTGCAAATTTTCAAGGTTCAAGGTTCCCAAGGTTGAAGCAACTAATATGGCAGATGACAGTAGCAGTGAGGATGACCGGGACACTGATCAGGCGAGCAAGAAGAAGCATAAAAAACCAGGTAGGAAGGACATCCCAGTAAAAGTGTGTTGCTACCAGCCTATTATTCCTTATTTGACAAGCTTATATGCAAACCCGGTTACGACAAAACTGATGCGTTGGCACACAGAGGAGTGCATTCAGGACGACATGCTCAGACACCCTGCCAACTCTCCATAGTGGAGGAACATCAATAGGTTGAAGCCTTTGTGTCCAGATGGTGATCCTTTTGGAGATGATGCTAGAAATGTGAGGTTTGCACTGAGCACCATAGTACCACCCATAGCGCATGGACTATGTCTCGGCATTTACAACCTTCCTCCATGGTTATGCATGAAGCAAAAGTATATCATGCTCGCAATACGAATCCAGGGCCCCAAGCTCCTTTGGATTTAAGGAGTAAAAATATATGATGCACATGTGAAGGAAAAGTTTACCCTAAGATGCATGTTATTCACAACCATAAATGATTATCCAGCCTATGGAAACTCCTCCGTCCAGGATATAAAAGGGACCTATGCGTGTGTCCAGTGCCTAGACAAGACATCAAGTATGTATTTGTATGAGTGTAAGAAAACGGTGTACATGCGGACTCGGAGGTTTTTGCCAAAGGGTCATAAATATCGGACTCTGAAGAAGAAGTTCGATAATGCTTGTGAGAATGACTTGGCTCCTCTAATTTTAAATGGAAGTCAAATCTATGATCAGCTTAAATACTTGAGAGTTGTGCATGGAAAAGGATGATTCAAACGTAGGGGTAGAGGCAGAGGCAAAGGCAAGGACAAAGAAATAGATATAGATGACCAGCCTCACAAAATAAAACCGGTCTGGAAGAGGAGATCAATACTATGGGACTTACCTTATTGGGAACATCTCGATGTTCGACATTCCATCGATGTGATGGATGCTGAGATGAATGTGTTAGAAATCATAATAGGGACATTTCTCAACATGAAGGACAAAACTAAATATAGTGCAAATGCATGACTTGAAGCTGCCAAACTCAGAGGGGAAAACCCACCCAAGGTTGATGCTCAAGGAAAGCCAGCCCATGTGTGTCTGCGACAAAGTAGAGGGAAAAAGTTTGTGTGATTCTCTATATGGCATGCATTTTCCAATGGGCTACACCGCCAACATGCAAAGGATTGTTTCAAAGACATAAAACAGAGTAACGGGTATGAATTCACATGATTGCCATGTTCTAATGGCACAGACGCTCCCTGTCGCGATAATGAATGTCTTGACATCACATGTTCGAGACATTCTAACACGTTTGTGTGAATTTATCAACACAACTTCTCGGAAGGTGATTGATCCTAGTAAGTTGGATGAGCTACAAACGGAAGTGGTGGAAACTCTGTGCAATTTTGAGACGATATTATGTCCATCATTCTTCAATATCATGGTACATCTCATTGTCCACCTTGTGCACGAGATTAAGATGTGTGGTTCCGTATATCTGCGAAGCATGTACCTATTTGAACACTACATGGGAATTCTTAAGCACTATGTCAGGAATCGAGAACGTCCAGAGGGGAGCATCATCGAGGGCTATGTAACCAAAGAGGTTGTTGAGTTCTGTCTTGATTACATGTCACATCTTGACCCGGTAGGGGTGCCCATGTCTGTCCATGAGGGGAAGCTTACTGGTGTTGTAACGAGTGGAAAGATCAAGTTCAGGCCGACTCACACTAAATATAATCAGGCACACTATGTTGTGATGTAAAACATGGGCTAAATCACTCCGTGCATAGAAGAACACCATGACAGTCTATGAGAAATGCATCCCCATCGACATTCGATCGAGACACTCCATGTCGAGGAGTTCAACGCCTAGTTCAGTGATCGACTATGTGATGTTGAAGCAAAAGATCCCAGAATTGCTGCTCTTGCAAGAATCCCTAAATGGTAGGTCAGATAGTTTCAGGTGTACAAGATCAACGGGTACACATTTTCTACTAAGAAAAAAAGATAGCACAACAATGACACAAAAAGTGGTGTAGTTTTAGAGGCAATTGAAGAAAATGATGAAGCTATGACATAGCTCTACTATGGATACATATAAGAGATATCGGAGCTAGACTATGTGGATTTCAAGTTTCCATTGTTCCATTGTCATTGGGCTCATAGGAATCAGGTGGATCCAAATGATTATGGCCAAACTACTATGAAGCTCAATCGTGCTGCTTACAAGAACAAGACATTCATACTAGCTAACCTGGTTCATCAGGTCTTCTACATCGTCGACCAGAGGAATAAGAAGAGACATGTAGTTATGCCATCAAAAAGGAGTATCATTGGTGTGGATGGCGTGTTCTCCAAGGAAGATTACAACAATATTTATGATGTTCCTGGCCCTTTGTGCTCAGTCAAGCAAAGAGACCAACAAGATGAGGTTCTTATGGAAGAACCGCACATTCGCAATCAAGAATCCAGAGAATAAATATGTACGACTAATCCAAATATTTGTATGAAGTTGTAATAATTTTCTAAGTAGTTATGAAGAATATTTGGAATAATCCAAACATCTTATGATATATTATTGACATTTACTATATCCAGGGCGTTTATCAGGATGGTAGTGGATTTCTGGAGTGGATGGGGATCCGAATATGGCACAACACAGAGGCGATCATGTGTTCAACAAACGTCTCTAATAAACTTTTAAAGGCTGTTTAGAAAACAGCCCGTCTGATGTAGCAAGTTCAGAGGAGGTTTTTAAAAAATATGTCTGAGGTAGCAACTGTATGAGGCGGTTATTAAAATAACCCGGATGAGGTGTGACTAGGAGGCCATGACGGAGCATGGCCGGCGGCGACCCAAAGACATAGTGGTGTCCTCTCCTCCGCCATTTTATTGCAATGCATTATATGAACACGCCTTACAAATAATAACATTAGACAAAAATATATAGCTAGATGATGATATATTAGTAATATTGTGATGCAAACATTACAAACAAACAACATTGAGAAATACAAATATATACAACTAGAACCAAAGGTTAGCTAGCTAGCAGGGACAATATATTACATAGCCAATAGGTGTATCCACCGGCTAGATAAGTCAAAAGCAAACATACTAGCGGAACCAATTGATCACGAGTTGTTGCCATCGTCTCCCTGCTCCCAGCAATTTGCCCATGCACAACAACATTACCCTCAGGATCGGAAGCTGGATGATAGCAGCCATTCAGTTCATTTGGGTTCTTTGTGATATCATCATGGAGACGCATGAAATTAGTATCATCTGGATCAACCATATTGATTCCAGAGCTGCAGCAAATTCACTAAGTGGGGCACGATACTCTTTATCATCGGTCATCCATCGAAAATGCCTAGAATCATCCTTCTCAAGAAAGAGGGTACAATAGAACTGTATGACCACTTTTTCATTGTAGTGACACCTGAACTCCATGATCCTTACTAAGTCTAAGCGATCACATGTTTCAAATATGTTGAAAAATATTTCCTTGTTTTTTTATGTGCTCAAACTCGATTGCCCTTTGAGAAGCAGCCTTAGTTTTAAGTAGAAGAATCATCTCAAAGACCTTTTTCTTTTTTAATCTGTGGAACCATTTGCCGGTACCTTTATCTCTCTTAGACTCATACTGAGTTTCATCCCAACGAAGAGCTTCGTATTGACGCTTTAGAAATTTATCAACCTTCTACTTTTTTCAGGCAATGCTACATTGGGAGACGCGATTATGACCTTGTGTGTGGTAGGGTTTGATGAGCTACCTAACATTTCAGTTGCATCTCTCTTTGCAGCAGTTCTTTTAGGATTTGTCCTCCTATTCACCTCAGTCGTTACAACCACGTGCCTATTCCCATTCGTCTTCTCAACCTCGTGCCTTTCCCCTTTCTTCTTTGCAACATCATGCTCACTTGAACCTATGGTATAAGATAAAAATTATAGAAAATATGTACTCTAGGAAATATGAATAGATCTGTTATGTATACTTTATTCAAGTGTGAGTTGGATAAATTTAATAAGATGCAATAGCTGACTGTCCTAACTCTCACAAAACTGAATCGTAATAAACAGCTAACTCCTTAAACTGAATCCTGCACTGAATCAGTACATGATCTACTAGCACTACGAGAGATTTCATCACGAAATATACTGGTACTGTGAGAGGGATTTCAATTAATTGATCAACGAAGTTTGTTCCTCATTCGTCTGACGACATCTCTGTTCGATGAGATTGCGTCCGCGCTTCCGAGAAGGTAGCGGCAGGGTGGCATGGTTTGGCAAGGAGGGCGGTGGAGGTGTGGGCTAGCAAGGAGAGGGGCTGTGGCGGCGTCGCGGTCACACAAGAGGCGGCGAAGACATTGGGATAGAGTTTGAGTGGCAGCAGCCCGCGAGATAGGGTTTAAGTGGTGGAGGCTGGCAGGATAGGGTTTGAATGCCGGCGGCCGGCGGGCTAGGGTTTGACTGGCGGTGGACGGCGGGAAAGGAAATATTAACACCGATATGTTCCTTGAAGAACAGGTAGGCAGTGAGTGATGACCACCCAAGGGAGATCCAACGCACGAGATAAATCCGGAGTTGGTTCCAATCCGGAGTGTCTGGATAAATTCAGAAGCCCAACTTTAGTTTTACTAGTATTTTTCAATAAATATTTGTCTAGACTTGGAAATTGTAATCATATAACTTAACATACCACGTAATGTTGGAAATGTGATTTTTCAGAATATGAAAAAAAATCCTATATGTTCATGAAACTTGCCATTTGTTCAATTCTATTTTTAATAAAGTCCGAAAATACTCAGATAATTATGAAACTTTCCATTTGTTCATTTTATGGTACCTAGATTATGTGGTAAAACTATTTGTCAATTCTAAAGCACTTGCACCAATGTTGCTTTGTAACGAGTACAACAACAGCACAATTATCATACTTGCTAGGGTGAACTCTAAAGTTTGTACTACGTCACGTACTTTCTTCAGTGTATCAACTTATTTCTTGGCATAGGAATTCATTTCACTCTACTAATCACATATTCAACTTTTATTACCTTTTAATTTAAAATAATTTGCATGTTTTAGACTTTTTCCTAACGTAGAGTGTCCGAATAAATCCGAGGTGTTCGAACTTTGCTCTTTCACAGCAGACGAAGCTGCCTTTTAGAGATAGTTAGATATTTTGACAGCCTGCATGGACATGGATCCAAATATTTTGAAATTGTGGTGGCAAAAACAAAATTTTGGGAAAAATGGTGGGACAGGGCATCTTTTCTTCATTCCCCGCCCAGCCGGCCCGACCCGAAGTGTTCAAACCCTCACCGCCGCCGCCCTTCCCCTGTTGCTCCTCCCTGCCACCATCGTTCCTCTTGTGCTCCTCCTCGCCGCCTTCGTTCCACTATTGCACCTCCCTGCCGCCGTCCTCCCCACCGCAGGCCCATCTCTCGTGTGCGCAGATCTAGCGGCTCCCACACCGGCTATTCCACCCCCTTCTCCATCGCCGTTGGCGGGGCTTCTCAACGAGACTGCAAGCGCGCTGCTCCATCTCACTGCCCTGCTCCTCCCTGATGTCGGGCTTCCCGGTTCCCTCGCTGCTCCAGCGTTCTCACCACTTAGCGGATGCCGCCACTAACGATACCGAGGACATCCACAAAGGACTAGAGTCGTCATCACGCCTGATACGGTAAGAGTCTTTGAATTTTTTCTTTTTAGTTATCTTTAGGACCTTTTCTTTTAAAAATATGATATATTGTAAGTATGTGCACACTCTTAATTGTAAGTACATTGTCATGTTACAGTTCAGTAGCAGAAAATGGTTTAGTCCCAAGTACTAAGAGCGCCTAATATAATTCTTACACAATGAAGTGCATTTTTTAGTTAGTATACTATTATTTTATGTGTTATCTCATATCTATATTGATTTTCTACATAAGCAGGAATGACTCAGACCCAGTGCCATCGATATCTACACGAACCAGAAGGGAGAAAAACCGAAAAGGTGATAGGCATGGGGAAACAAGTAGACCGAAGTGTAAGTTCATCATGACACACATCAATCCAAAAAATGGCGTTCCGTTAAAGCCGAATAATGTAAGAAAAAAGTTCTCGAGGATTTGTAGGGTTGTGGCACGAGAACGAGTGTCCATCACCTTTACAGGATGGAAAAAAATATTGAAGATCGCTTGCGGTAATGTCAAGGCATATATTCTCAAGTATTTCACCATCCGACCGAAGGACTTGACGCATGTGGAGTGAGCGGCTATAATGATCGCATGCAAGGCCTGGAAGCAATGGAAGTCTAGGCTCGTGATGGAGTTTGTGGATACAGACAATAGCCCCCTTGATTTGTACCCATAGATCACCCAAGAGGCTTGGGATGAGTTTGTGGCACAGAAAAAATCTGTGGAGTTTAAAATAAAGAGTCAAAAAGCAAGAGAGCGTGCCCTGTAATTCAAGAACCATCATAGAATGGGGGCTGCTAGGTATGCGGGCATGGCCCATAAATGGGAAGAACAAGATTTAGAGGCAGACGCATCTAGAAAGCAGAAACCATTTGGAGATATTTGAGACGAGAGGGAAAGAGACTAGACTAGAGAAAGGGCTAAATGTGACAAAAAAAGGGCGGTGTGCCAACTTTAGTTAGGACTAAGGACATTGAAGCATATGGAAAATTGGTGACACTTCACATGTTAGCTAGAATTGATGATTATTTCATCAACAAATTCACCCTTTGGTCTAAAGGCTTCATTAATTTGTTTTATAGGTTGCGAAGGATGCTGAGAAGGAAGCAAGCATCTTAAAGGGAGATGTCCTCATAGCGGTTTTGGGCCCAGAGCACCATGGTCGCACGAGGGGGGTAAGTTCCATTGCCCCGTGGAAAACATGACGCGATTGGAAGTTGGAGGACAAGCGTGCTTGCAAAAAATCTAAGAAGGAGCTTTATGAAAAAGAGACACGAGAAAAAATGAAAGCTGAAATACTTATAGAATTAAGAATGGAATTGGAGTTGTTGGGTCATCCCGTTCCACCGTCTCTTGTCCCACAACCTCCTCCAGTTCCGAGCAATTGTGCTTCTTCCCAACTCGTCATTGGTTCTGGTACGGATGCTAGTACGGACGCTGACATGATCAGCTATCCTTGTGATCACATAGAGGTAATTAAACTCATTGATAATGCAAAGCATGTATTACATGAAATGAATTATGCATTGTCATATGACATGCCAGTTTACCTAATCCTTCTTTGTAGGTAGCCACCGTATGCCAGCTACTAGCGAGGAAAGTCGGCTCGGATTGACCCAAGCCGGCTGCCTGGGCACTAGTGCATCCACCAACCAAAGGGAAGATGGTACACAACTGTCCTCTTCGTGACAGTTTTGCTAGGGTCAAGATTGATGATGTCCAACAGGGGTGCAATGAGATCACTTTGCCGGTCCCTCCCAATGAAGAAATCATGACTCTGATTGAGGCAAAGGGCACCTTCGCCCAGTGGCCAAAGAACGATATCCTTCTTGAAACACCAGATTTCCTGGCCTCGACACACCTATCACCGACAACATTGACTCCCAACATCAAGGAAGCAACGGTTTTTCAAGCTGATGATGATCATTTAGAAACCAAAGCGATCGGTACCCTGCCCGCGAGTGTGCCTGCCAAGACCTCAATCAGTGTTGTTGTGCCAGCTCCAACAAATACGGTGCACTCCTCACAAGAAGCGCCACCCCCAAAAAATAAGTTGCCCCCTAATACGCCACTGCCCGGGCCCCATAATATTCCCCCTACAAATATGCCGCCCCGCAGAATATGCCGCTCCCCCAGGATATTATATTATAGACCGTACAAGCCACTGCTGATACCCCCGCTAGTGTGCCCAAGTCTAAAGAAACTGAAGAGGCAGCCCCCACCAGTGTGGCCACCAAGACCGGGGTTGACATGTCAATTACTCCAACGAATAAGGCATTGTTGTCACAAGTGCCCCTGCATCCCCGAAGATAGTAGAGAAACTAGTGCCTACAACTACCGTAAAAGACCCCAGTATTATGCACAATGATAAAGGCACCATGCCTATTTGGGCCGCCAAGGGGGTACCACCAGCTCCAGCTAGGATCACGCGCTCAAATGCACTTTCCAAGCCCACAGGGAATCCTCGAGCTCCTGTGAAAACCAAAGCTACCACAGGCAAGGCCAAAAATAATACTAGGACAACTACAAAAAATGCAAAGACCAAGCAGCAGTCATCGGCTAATCTTACTAATGCGGACCTCAGTCAAATGGACGTCGAGCAATTGCATTCATTCTTTGAGGGGGTGGTAAGGTGGGGGGGCCTAGATACACGGGACGTTTTATAATCATGGGGGGGGGGGAACGAATAAAAGGTGAGGTTAGTAATATTGAGGCTGAGTTTGGCAAAGACATTGCACTGTTGCAGAAGCACTATGTGGATAATTTAAAGAATCCAGAGAGCATGCAAAAAATTGGAACATTCGGTCGCTTACCTGCTGAAACCTTTCACCATCATGACAACAATAGTGATGCTTCCGATTTTCCCATGATGTAGAAGGACTTGTACCTGGCTATGAATATGGACAGCTTTGACATCTACACAATGAAATCCATGCAACTGTGAGTATTTAACAATCAATGCATTACTATATATATATATATCTATGCATGCATAGTTCTAGCTACGCTATCTATACAGTTTTAAATTTGTTCATATATATGTGCATTTGTATGTAGGTTATTTTTTGTGAGAGCCAGGACCTATAAGCATGAAATATTCTTCGTCGCCCTACCATTTCTTCGCAAGCGTGCATGGACATTAACGAAAGGAATGTCAGGGATTACATCTTCAACATGTTGGAGAAGAGCAAAGATCAGGAACTAATTTTATGGCCTTTTCATAAATAGTAAGCTAGATTAATTACTACCACATCCTCGTCTGTGAATTTGAGTGGTTTACCCAACTAATAATTGGTTCAAATTTTAGTCTTCACTAGATTCTTATTGCTACCTCTCTTCTGGATGGCCATGTCCATTATCTCTATTCTTATGATAAAAAAAGAATGCAAATTATGATGATGTACAAAGGCTTATTAACAGGTGATTTAATACTTTCATCTACATAATAAAAGTGATATACATCCTGGTTTCGTAATAATATACATTTTTTGTCTTCCTATTTTTAGATAGCAAGGAAGAACTAAAAAAGAGCTAATCTATCACATGGGTGAACCGGTTAGTTTCTACCAGCACTTGTACGCATATATATGCATACATGTTAAATATATTGTCTGGGTAATACGGTCATTTCCACATATGCTCTGTTTCAGTGCCACCAACAGCCTCCATCAACGCATCTTTGCGGCTACTATGTTTTCCATCATATGAGCATCATGATGGCCAACCTGGTTATTCCTAGACCAAAACAACTGGTATGCAAACATTATGTTTTTGTTTTATTGAAATATTCTTCGTATTGGTACCAGTTTTGATCATGATTTAATTTACATAGTGTCTGCAAATTGAAGAGACAGTACTATCGATGGCCAAGCTAAAAATGATCCATGCGGAGATTGCTGAATTTCTTTTTCAACAAGTGCTGAGAGGCGACGGAGAGTTCCACGGTGAATCCTTTTGAGAGCAAGTATGCCAAACATTGTTATACTATAGTCGATTGCCAATGTTCTTGAAATTGTAATACTTGCCATGCCTTGCTAGTTATGTCAATGATAGTGTTTATATAGATTTGTGGTATGTATTGTGGTGTACATTGATTTGTGTGACATATTAGCTATATCAGGGTTCTTGAGACTTCTCTTGACAATAAATATATTATTTGTATTCCAGTTGCATTCTGAATTATTCTGGACCATCTAGATACTATGCTCGCTGGTAAATAGTAGCCGAAAGCTGCCTAATATAGGTATGAGTTGCTAGAGGTGGTTGCTTAAAAATGCCGTCTTAGTGCGAAGTTAACATAGAGACTGTCGGGAAAAAAAGCCGACTCCCCCTAGGAAACTCTAAGAGACAGCTATAGGTTAACTCTGTCTCAAATTGTAGAGGCGGCTACTATAATAACTGGTCTCAAAGAGGAAATGTATTAGAGACGGATGAAACATGGAGCCGTCTCAGGTTTGAAACTTATGGAGGCAGATTATCATAATAGCCGACTCAGGTTGCCTGACTATTGGAGACGGTCCCTAGTATAGGTCGTCTAAGGTTGAGGAGTTCTTGCAAGCGATTCGAAATACGAGCCGTCTCTATCTCGTACATGTTAGAGGCGTTTTCCTTTTTGCAGCGTCTGAGGTCTTGTATCTTAGAGCCGCAAATAAAAACCGGGTCAAGTGGTGTGCTCTTAGAAGCTATGCGCTTGAGCTGGAACGAGAAATAGGCTGAGGCCCATAGGAAATTGACATCTCTAAGTAACGTGTTTGTACTAGTGTTTTCTTTTTATGTTTTGTGTTTTCTCTTTTGTAAATTCAAATAGAAATCTGTTTCGTATATTTTAAGAACACCAAAACTTTGTAAACATTTTTTAATACTGTGGGAGCCCTTATAACAATTTTGGCTCATCACCATTTGTATTTTTGAAATATGTGAAACCTTGAATTGTTTTCAAAGACAAGGGTAGATTACGGTTTTAGGGTTTTTACATTCTTTTCTTTCATGCAATTTTATTCTTAGCGGGACAATGATGATTATGAATGCACACCAAACCCTAATGCATGATTACTAAAACTAGGGGTGTTACAGATCTATCATCCTTACGATAATCTCGACCCGAGATTCCTAAGGTAGGAAGAGAGAACAAAATAGGGCCACTCTAAGGGTAAGAGGGAAACACACAAAGAAACACACAGAGTATCTCTTGGTCAACCCATGAAGTAGTGTTCAAAAATAACTCTGGGATGACGACATGAAACATGTCAAGGTAGCAGAGGAAACAAAAGGAGATGGTTTAAAGTTATTAGAGAGATGGTTTTCGTAAGGGTTGAGACCATGGAGCTCAAAGAAGAGTTAAAACTTCTAAGAAAGAAAGATTCAAACAGAAGGAATATGACCACAGACTTCAAGAGATGAAACTCTACTAGATGGCTTAAGTAGAGATTTCATAGGTACAGATATACGGATAACCAAGTTGTTGAACTACTATTGAAATAGAAGGTTCACTCTTTCGTTCAACAGAAGGCAAAGACTGAAAGTTGTTTTGAGGCAAGGACTCTTAAGAGTCACAAGGAACATGTAATAAGACGAACTTCTAATTACCAAAATCATAGTTGCTCTTTGAACATGTTTAAGAAAATGACAAGGAAACTCTTATTCATCCAGGACTATTAAAATCCTTACCATATATCATGATGCACTTTACACCACCGGGATGATTAAGTAACACTATAAGAAAAATTGGCTTTTACAACAGATGATTTTCGTGGTTGGAGGCCCATTTTTCGAAGTTAAAAAGTCTTCTATGATGGATGGCCTTCGTGGTAAAATCCCTGTCACAAATGATTCTACCACGGTTTTTTTGCGGCCATGGAGGATCGCAACCTTTAGCCATGAAAACTTGTTCTGTTGTAGATCTGTTCGCCAGCCGTGTTGACTGTTTACGTCATGCAAACAGCCACATGGCAAATTTCGTGAATAGACGGTTACCACCGTTAATGGTCGTAGAAACCATGGTAAAAGCCAGTCCTAGCCAATGCTTGCTAATTATTAAGAAGACATCCCAAAATATTGTTTCTTCCTACACTGTTTGAAATGGGCCCCCGCTGTGGCCTATAAACTTTCAGGCCCGTTACTGTTTTGGCCTACATAAGGCCCACCTTGGTCCAAAACTATGCGGCCCATTAGTGACCTCACCAAGTTGGCTCTTTGATTTAAGGCCTACTCATTTACCCATTACTATTCTTACAAATTTCATCGTAATACCCAATAAAGGCCCTTTTTAGAAGGTCCGCTATTGTTCTGGCCATTTACTATTATGGCCTTTTAATTTTCTGGATTGCCACTATTCGGGCCCTTTACTGTTCTGGCCTTTTACTGTGCCAGTGATACATCTCAAATGTATCTACTTTTCCAAGTACTTTTCTCGATGGCTTGATCCGGAACCTTCCCATACTTGGATAAGACTGCTGAATCTAACACTGTCTTTAGCAAAAGTCTCTTTCTGTCAGTTTTCGCAGGAAATAAAATTGAGAAAAAAATACCACGTTAGATTTCACCAAATAAAGATGTCTGGGGATTTGGAATCAAGAAAGCGGAGACATGAGGCCCAAAAGAGACCAGGTGGCGCACCTAGTAAGGGTGGGCGCGCCACCCAGTCCCTTTTGGACGTGGAGCATCGCCTCAGCCCCTCCTTTGGTGTACCCCCATATATACCTAAAAAACCTAGGTATCTAGAAGCACAAAGCGTTTTGTGAAACAGAGCACCGCTAGAGCCACGATCTTCGTTCTGGGGGTCAGATTGGTCCTGCTCTCCACCCCGGAGAATGGGATTTCAAGGTCTTCTCCACCATCATCATCATCAACATCTTCACCAATGACCATGAGTTCATCCCCCATCATCATGTGCGAGTAATTCCCTATGGGCATGTGAGGTGGATGGGTATTGGATGAGATCCATTATGTAATATCCATATGTATCGAGATTTGAGGTGTTTATCTTGTAGACATTCTTGCATGAGTGTTGGTACACTTTTGCTATGTTTAATGCTTGTTGCTAGGGACCGAGTGACATGATTTCAGTATTGAACTTTTATTGCCCAATTATATATTTGAGTTTGGTATGTATTTGCAAAGTGCATTACCTATTATTATGTTGAACCTACGAACCCTAAGGTGATAGTTAGGGAAACAATGGGAATATATGATAGTTTGAGAATATTGTGTGTTCATGAAGTGTTAATGATTTGTTCTGGTCTATTTGAAAAGGTAGACCTTAATTGCTTGTAGTACCAAGTTGGCCTCGGTGAAATGGGTAGGCAGGACAAAAGATATTATGCAAACTTATATGCATGATTATGTTTGGAGCACACACCTACACACAACTGAATTAGAGATAAATGCCATGTTAGTATGATACATTATATGATGGATATCATTCATGCAACACCCCGCTATAACCTCATGTCTGCGTTTTAGCCACTGAAAGTTTCACAACCTTACTTCCGGTGAAAACTGGAAATCTACTACTTTATTTAGTGCATTGAATCAACTACCATAAATCACCACTTTGTTTGCAAGTTTATTGATATGCATGTGTGATTGAGAGTGACGCCGCAATTTATAAAGTCTTATTGGTATTCTTGTGTTCCCCTTTAGTTGAACTAGAAATTTGGGTAATACTTCGCATCGAAGATTTCAGCGATCCCCTATACTTGTGGGTATCAGTTGGCCTTTTACTGGTCTAGCCTTTTACTATTTTGGCCATTTACTATTCTAGCCATTTACTATTCTAGACTTTTACTGTTTTGGCCATTCACTGTTCAGGCCTCTGACTATTCGGGCCTTTTAATATTCAAGCCTTTTATTGTTCGGGCCTTTTACTATTATGGCCTATTGATGTTCAGACATGTACATTTTTAGGCCTTTCACCGCTTATGCTGCCTACCATGATTCTGACTTGTCACTCTTATGGTCTTTTAGTGTTTATTGACCCCGTCTACTGGTTGGCATTTTTGCGTATTCTACAATTATAGAGCAATTCTTGTTTTAAACAGTCCGTTAATATTTTGGCCCGCTAAGGGCCATGCGAGGATCACCATATTACATCAACAGGAAATTTTTAAAATTTATTATAGACCAGAATTTCAACAAAAAAAAAAGAAGAAGCATTACAGAGATATCGCCAAACATGGGTTAGAGTATGGTTTTTGCTACGGAGCTTACATCGCCATACAAGTAACAACTGGCTTACCACCAGCTGCAGAAGAGATAATCAAGTAGATGGTCAGTCCAATCTTGTTGATCTTTCAGTTCTTGTATTTGTTCATGTGTAATCGTGATTATTCCATCTATTTATTTTGTTTCTTGTTCAATTAAATCAATTGTTTGGAGCGCAGGTGTAACACCTCTTTGTGCTGAAAAAACTAGAATAGTGGGAACAGTAGGCCGATGCAAGCAATAACCACTGTCACTGGTACTTTGTGAAATGATCTGAATACTTAACGTAGGAGTCCTCCCTTCTCCCTCCATATATTCTTGTGCATCCTAAAACAAGTTAGCATAGCATACTAGCTAACTGTTGGCCATCTTATATGTAAAATAATTCTAATTCATTATTGGCCAGGAACAATCAATGATGGGCCTCATACATCTCTTTCTGGAATAACAGGAATAGTCGACATCCTGAACCGATGCGTACATATGCTAGTATCATAGTCGCTCTATGGAAAAAATGCTACAAATTATTTGGAGGCTGAAACTAAGACATATTAAGTTAGAGGAGCAAACAAGGCGAAAAAACACCATGATTGTTGTCAAAGAATTTCAAAATTTTCATTGTCCTAATATCAAATAAAGCAATCAACATGTATGTCTCATGCAGACAAACTAAACTAGTGTGGAAATGAATGTAGTGAATCAAGCAACTAGACTCTTTCCCTCATAAACTAATCATATCACTGCATAACGGAAATATATAAAATATAGTAAAAGGAGGTGCGTGAGATTCCTTGAGCTACTTAGAACTGGTCGAGACAACTTGAGCAAAAGGAGGTGCGTGAGATTCCTTGAGCATTAACCTATAATATAAAAATAGCGTTTAAAAATGGTATGTAGTATGAACTAGCTAAATTAGTGTGCAGTTCGAAAACTTATGTTGGATGTCCAACAACAGAAGGTGGCATTGTTTTAATCATCAGCGAACTATGATAGCACCTTAGAAAAACAAGGAATAGATCAAGTGTGTGTCTTAAATAGACTATCAGCATCATTTTAGAGAAACAAGATATCAACCACTATGCTTTTCAGTAGCCAGATCATTCAAATATTTTGATTGTCAGGCCAGTAAATAAAAAAGAGAAACAAAGAGATGAGTCATTTTCTGCCAAAATAATAGTTGGATGTAGCCAAAAAGTAGCACAAACCTTCTTTGTAATGCCTACAACTATTGTATTTCCAATTGCTGACAGTATCATTATACATCTAACCAGGCAAGAAAATCCAGTAGGCAAACAAGGAAATGATACATTGTGCACCTTCAATGTCAATGAAGTATTTAAACAATGTATGACTGGTATGAAGTGGCAGATCAAATTAAGCAGAATGTGACATTCTTTTGATAGAAGCACTTTGTGCACCATATTGACTAGGTAGATAGGAAATGGAGCAATCATACGCCATGTGCATCATATAAACTGCTAGATTGTTTGAAAAAAAAGATATCCAACATATATAATGTCAAGTAAAGGTGTACGAGCTCTGTTATCTACATTATATCCATGAGAACCAGGACAGAATATCACATTGTTGCAATCACAAGTCAACTAAAAATGCAAAGGACCCATAACCAATTGGACCATCTGGTGGCTAATATTAAACTAGCAAGATCATTTGATCATGTATAGATGAAATCCATCAGACATGAGTTAAACCATATGCATAATGTCTCATGTTTCTTAGTAATCAAACATTGTATTTCTCATAGAAATTTCCATCGTTTAAGTTAAGCAAATCATGACATTGCTTTAATCATGAGCAAACTAAAGAATCCAATTGGCAATGGAATCTATATGTGCATCATGTAGAGTAGCTATTGAGGTAATGAATTAAGAAATCAAACATCAGGTGCATGATAGACTTCCAGATCATATTAAGATGGTTATAGTACATATATATAGTAATTGGGTATCATACAAAGCTTAATTTATGATTTTTATATCGAGGGAGAACATTGTTTCTTATCTTAATCAAAAAGTACACTATATACATACTATTAAATTTTACTAGGCTAGTAATTTCGAGAGTATCACCAGTTGTATAACACAGCGATGCTGACAACATATATTAGATGATAGTAACTAAGACAATCTCACTATGAGTAGTCTAGCTAGAACTCCCTTCGTTTCAAAATATAAGATGCTATGGCTTTTGTGAAACGAATGTGTCTAGACCCCCTTTAGTGTTGGTATAGTAACTTGGACTAGTATTGTAAGGATTTTTACTAGTCGAAGTTACTCCCCACCAATACCAAGTAATTTAGACTAGTCTCATACATATAACACTAGACTATGTTACTACATGTAGAGTGCATATAAGCTCAATAATGGTGGCGATCTATAATCTTATAATAGTATATAAATTAGCATAAAAGTGGATATACTTTAATCACAACCACCTAATCATCGTCTAGTTTAGGGCTGGAATTATAACTCGAAACTCGCGAGCTAAATGAGTAACTTTTGACTCGGCTCGAACACGGTGTCTAACGAGTTGACTCAAGTTTTCGATTTGAGCTCCTTTTTTCATCCAAGCTAAATGAGCTACTCGTTAGCTAATCATTTAGCTCGTTGATACCTTTGATCCGGATTATGGATGTAGTATAGCTATTTTTTCCTAGTAGACCTAGGTTATCAAATCCTCAGGAAGCGAATGCGTAGTGAAGTAACTTTAACAGACCTTCGGGAGTTTTAGAATTCCTTTTGTGTTTTCACCGGACCAGTATCTTGCGTCTTTTTTTTGTTGTTGATGATGGAGAGAGAGAGAGGGCCTAGGGCGTTCGGTTTCACCTATAACTGTGCAAAAACATCTAATGGAAATAAAAGATAGAAATAAAGTATGCATGTACTTGTTAGAGCAGATAAATTATATGTGGGTAGTACATCCATAATTGCTATTGCCTCCGCAACCGCTTATATCAATAACCTACTAGTCTCATCCATAGAAGAAAGAGAACTAATGATATGCATAGTGATGTCACCGTTAATCCCAAGCAAATCCCTCGCATACATCCGTACTACCCCTTCTGTCACTGGGGTTCCAGCCTGCAGATCAGTCATCACTCATAGTCCTTATACCTGGCTCACCCTCGGGGTCTTGGGTACCTGACAAGTCCTTAGATTGAGGCAAGAGAGGATACAATAATCATCAATACAAACTAATACACGATCCCATCTATGATAAATCACATGCACAAGTGCTACATGGCTAGGCCGAAGCCCTTAGCCCAAGGAGAATTACTCACACATAGAGATGAGATCAACAATCACAAAAATTGTCATGAAAATCATAAGATTGATAGCAATAGTCTTACAATGTCGCCAATCGGAGAAGAGATCTACTATTACAAGTGGTGGAAGATGGCTATGGAGATGGAGAAGGGTTTGGAGATCTGGAGGCGGCATCCTGGCGAGGTATGGCTTCTAGGGCATGGTGTCTCTCTGTTTCTCGTCGTCCCTTCATGAAAGTTGTTCTGTTTGACCTAATGGAGGCGGCGCCAACTATACGACCGAAGCTATACGGTCGGAATTTTTGCTTTGGCCGTATAATTGGTCGTTATGGCGTCTGCCTTCGCTGGACGGCTCCTGGTTTCTTCTAGTTGAAGGAAATATCGTTTCTATGACTTTAATGTAGTGATTCCCTCCTTTAAACGACATTATCTGCACAGGAAAAATACAAGAACAAAGGATTGCATACCCTTCTGAATATTAGCATTAGTGGCAGAGGTTAGAGAGATATTTCATCAAAATTATGATTAATATCCAGTTTAAATGTGGACGCAGATGGCTATATTTCAGAGCCATCAACCTCCCCAAGCTTTAACCTTATCATCCCGAGCAAGAAAACCAAAGTCAAAAAGGAACTCATCATTTAAACCGAAATAACGAGATGGTGATCTTACTCATGATTAATAGTCTCATGTTTCGTCCACTTTCATAAATCTGAAAAACTTCAGCATAGATAGAGTGATGGAAAGCGTATCATACGGGTTTCATGCATCCTTATAGCGCAGCAAAATTATTGTAAGCATGGATGATTCAAATGAGTAAATTTTATTCCATGTCAAGTAATCAACTCATAGGCTTGCCTTTGAATAGTAAAGTATAATCATGAAAATTAAGAGTGTGAGAGTTTTCATGAAAAGCATATATACTAGAGTATCTCAATTCTCCCACATCAATGAATCAAGACTTTGCAAGCACTACTGTTCTATTCATTGTCCTTCAAGAATTTCAGTTTTTAAGTAATTGAGAGCATGCCAAAGATTTTTATTAGTTTATCGGGTTGTGATGGACACTCATGGCATCACTAAGGTTTTTGTTCCTTTTGTATAATGATTACTCATAACAGCTATAGGAGTGATTCCATCATGATTACAGCTACCCGGGAGTGCCAAGAATCTTACCCACTATAGCATTGTTGCTACAAGTGTTTAATCAACTCATAGCCGAAATCTAGGAGTTTCCTCCATGAAGATCGTTCATAGGCCAGTGGAGTTGTTGGCATCCCATGAAGTTTGACACGCATAAAGATATATCATTCTTATGATTAACAAGTCAAACTTTGGTATGCTCACAAAAACCGCTAAACATTAATTCAATCAAACAAATCCTTTCAAAGACAGCTATTTAAGTCAATAAACACTTTCAGTGGTGTCGAGTGTCTCAAGAAATAAGCCTTCAAGACTAAACACTACAACACCCAAGCCTTCAATTGTGAGACCTTTTCTTATTACAATTGTTTAGCAATTTTTAGGCAAGACTAGGTTAATTACGAGAGCTGGATCAAAATGAGCCCATTTAAATACCCATGCAAACGACAATCTTATTATGATACAAAGACTCACTCCACCAATATAATATCTCAACATTTACTACTAACTAGCATGGGGTTCTCAAATCTTAAAAGTGGGGAGTCATAAGGCATACCTCTCATGTTTGGTTCCACTTCTCTCTTCCTTTTTTATTTGTTTCTTGGAAACTCAAAGTCGATCACTCTCCTGCAAACATACGAAGACCTCGAGGCGACAAGAAAAAGAAAGAGGGGGAATAAGGAAAAATGGAGAAATCTTTTTGTGATTTTTAAGAGAGGGAAATAAAGAATAGAAAATTGGCGGCAAAGCTTGGCTAGAAAATTTCGAAAGCAAATAGAAAGAACTAAAGATAAAGTGTTGGGGAACCAACACGAGTGCTTATAAAGTCAAATAAAAACGTAACCTTGAAATAAAAGCAAATAAACGCCAAATAAAGATACATGAGGAAACTACCCCAAGCTTAGGCTTTTGCAAGCCCTTCAAATCATTGTGGTGGCGGGAAAAATTCGTTACTCCAGTTCGGGAATTAAGTGGAGAGGTTACTTGTTGATTCTCGGAGGTTCGAAGAGAGGTTGTGCATCCTCTCCACAGTCCCTCCAAGTGCTTGGAAATCTTGGTATGTGGCGAACCAGGTTTGTGGCTACTCTTCTTCTTGGTGAGGAACTTCTTGCTCCTCCTCTTGGTCCTCATCCTCTTCAGGAATCTCCTCCTCAGGTTGGTACTACTCAACCTGCACATCATATAGCAAACGTCCTTCCTCGATAGAGAAAAGACTATTAGGCAAAGGAGCGGGGTAGATACGCCCAGCTCTAGAAATATGCATATAATAAACACCACCTCTCCTAGTGAGCATTCCGCAGGCCCTCAAGGTGGAGAAACCAACACGTGTCTCACCTAGTATGGGTTGCAACTCACCTAGATCGATGTCTAGGGCAGTGGCAAGCACGGTGATGATGCATCCTCCTGTGATTGGCCCTTGGCTTTGGGAGGCTTGCTGCTCCAGGTAGCACACAAGGATGGCGACCAAGTTGAGTGACAGGTTGCAGTTGATGTAAGCAGCCTTGGCGAGGACTAGGATGTCCTCCTCGTTGAGTCTCGTGAACTCATTACGTGCCTGCAAGGTGTTAACAATAACATAGAACAAATAACGAATTGCAGGATGTTGAATTTCTTCCCCTTGTTCACTCCACTAGTGAAGCTCATTCCATTATAGTATTGACCGGGGGAAGGAATTAAGCCAGTAAAGGATGCGCGTAGAGCATGAACATCATTGTTTGGAAAATTAAAGCATGCACACCATGAATCCAATGTTAAGGTGTAGGTTTTGTTCATCAGACGAAAAGAAATAGTATCCTCTCCATGCGACAGTTTAATAGTGCTTTGCAATGAACTTAGGAATTCAATGGTTAAGTGGCGATAAGTAGGTACATCATTGTGCACAAAGATTTGTAGGCCAGCTCTATTGCAAAGTAAATTAAAGTCATCAGAAATACCGAGCTGGTTCAATATAATGGGGCAAGCCCACTTGGTGGCCTTCACTTTGCGGTTCTTGATCTTGTTGAAGCATTCGCGATGAGCCTCATCCCTGAACCGTATCCCCATGCGTTCCTGAGCGTCTGCTCGAGAAGCGCTAGCGGTGGCACGAGCCCGAGTTTGATTCCTTGTGTTCATCATCTAAAACATTGAAGAAAGGCAAAAATAAAACTTTTTGATCCAACAACAGTATGTATAATATGTTCCTCATCTAAGGACACTAAAGAATCTCCTCAAGATAATAATCTAGATAAGAAAATCATGGCAATTGGTTCATAGTAGGTCTCACCCTAGATTGATAATGACAATAGATCAAAGATGAATTTGCAAAAAGTAATTGGAGGACCGGAGGAGAAACATATCGTAGATCACTTGTGTGCGAGGAAATCGAACAAAATTGAGTAGAGATGAAGATCCCTTGAGGTTTTGAGAGAGTTTGGAGGTAGAAGAAGGAGAAAGGATTGAAGTTTTGGAGTTGGGAGTACCTTCCCTTGCGATTTTGTGGTCAGACGCAACTATACGGGCGCAACTATACGGGCGGAACATGCGTTCCGGCCGTATAGTTGGCGTTCTATCAAAATATTAGGTCTTCCTCCTGGCGGTGCAGCTATACGACCACAACTATACGGGCAGATCAAAATGTTTCAACCGTATAGTTGGTCGTTAAACTGTCTGTCCCTGCGAAAGAAAATTTGCAAATGTCTCGATATCTATACGACAGGAACTATACGGCCAGAATTTTTATTCCTGCCGTATAGTTGGTCGTTAAACTCCTAGTATATATGAAAATAAATTGTATGAAGGAATTGATATCTATACGACCGGAACTATACGGCCGGAATTTTTATTCCCACCGTATTGTTGGTCGTTAAACTCTCAGTACATATTGCAGAAAAAAATTGATGGCAAAGATAACTATATGACCGGAGCTATACGGCCAGAATTTTTATTCCCGCCATATAGTTGGTCATTAAACTGTCTGTGTCCTTCATAATATTTATGTTTCTTCGTAAACTATTTCTTTTCCTATAACTTAGTGATATACCTTGTTTTGACAGAAAATTGACAGGAAATATTGTCGACCAACAATAGCATGAATAATGCAGAAATTCAAGTACTACCAAATTTCTTTTCTCCAAATGGAGTTTTCTAGAACTCTTTATTGAACATGAACTTAAACTAAAACTAAAAACTTAACTCAAACCTTAATTTAACATGGGTCGCCTCCCATGGAGCGCTCTTTTACGGTCAATAGATTGACCTTGATGATATTCACTTGGGCCAGATGAGTGGAACACCCACTCCAAAGTAATTGGCCTTCAAAGTTATGGCCTCCTTCTCGTCATGTTTGGCTTTCTTCTTCCTGGGAAAATGATTAACAAAAGGATCCCGCGAAGGCAATTGCAACTTCACGTTCCCTTCATGAAGATTAATTAAAGCCTTTATAGTTCTTAAGAAAGGATGGCCTGGTATTATAGGAGCAACAGTGTCTTCAGGCATGTCAACAATAACGAAATCAATGAGAGCAGGACAGCCTTTCATGTAAACTAAAGTGTTCTCCTTAATCCCTATAGCTTGTTTGTAGGTAGAATCTGCTAGATGAAATTTTAATTCAGTAATTTCAAAGGAGCCAAGATTTAACTTGTTAAAAAGACTCTTTGGAATTGTTGAGATGCTTGCACCTAGATCACAAAGTGTAGCTATCTCATTAGTTCCAATCTTTATCTTAATAGTAGGCTTAAATATGTCATCTAGTTTGACAGGTAACTTTTCAGCGATTTTCTTGTATTCCTGTTCAAGCTCGCGTACCTTAATTGCTACTTGATCAACAAAGTGTTGATACATGGCTTCATCATTACCTTCACTTACCGGATTTTGATGTTGATCCTTTTTACGAGATCTTCGATGGTGTAGCTTGGTGAAGGGGCATTACTATAGTCGAGTTCTTCAGGCTCCTCCCTTTGGATTCTCATCATTTTGAGTTTCTCAACAGGATTGGGCTCAGCTTTTCCTGCAAATTTAGCTAGAATGAGAGTTTGACTCTTAGTTATCTTACCTAGCCGTGCCTTGACGATCCTTGTTCTCTCTTGAAGGGCCTGCAAATCATTTCACAAACTAACATCTTGGTTAGATAATTTACCAAGCATAGCATCATGGTCCTCCGTGATTTTGACAATGATAATATTTTGTTCATTTTGCGAGTCTATGAAAGACTTAAGTGTTTCTTGGAGACTACCATTACTAGTTCCCATATTATTATTAGAGTTATTTGTAGGACTAGCATAATGTTTCTGAAAATTACGATTATAACTCTTCTTCCAAGCAGGATTACAATCATTACGAGCTACGAAGTCTATTTCTTCTATATTTGTTTCGGGGGCGGCTCTTACCTGAGTTTCCTTACCTTTTACGGCTAGTATGAGCTCATCCAACTTAGCATTGAGATCTTCGTTCTCTTGTGGTGAGACAGAGTTCACCTTCTCCGTGTTTGCTCTTTCAACATGCCATTGGGCATGGTTGTCTTGCATATTGTCTAGCTGCTGCTTTGCTTCGGTAATATGTTTACCCATGAATGTTCCTCTAGCTGCAGTATCAAGCATAGACTTAGACATAGGATTAAGAGCGTTGTAAAATAAATGGAGGATTAACCAATCTTCCATCCCATGACTAGGACAGTTTCTTAGGCATTCTTTCATCCTCTCCCATGCAAGCGCTAGTGGCTCACGCTCTTCCTGTCTGAAACCAGTAATATTAGATCGGAGTTGCATAGTCTTTGTAGGTGGGAAAAATTTAGTCATAAATAAAGAAGTACATCCCACCCATGATGTAATAGTATTTTTAGGCAAAGATAGCAACCATTCTTTAGCTCTTCCTCTTAGAGAGAAAGGAAATAGACGTAATTTGACCGCATCAGGGTCTACGTCTTTTATACGCATCATATCACATATTTCAGTGAATGTATTTGAGTGCATACCTGCGTCTTCAACAGTAGAGCCTCCAAATTGATTCTGTTGAACCAAACTTAAATAATGGGGCTTAATTTCATAGTCATCAGTAGTAATTGTTGGCTGAGTAATAGGAGTATGCAAACAATCATTATTGGGAGTAGCAAACTCCCCAAATTTCTTTTCAATCATACTTCCTATGTTTTTGGGTTTTCTTAGATTAAGAATTATAATAGTAAAAACAAGAATTTAAAGACTAACTAAATTTTTTGGTTTATCAAATAAAGACTAAAAGAAAACTAACAAAATTAAAAACAAGAATTACAACTAGCAAGGTTCCTAATAACCTCACCAGGGTAGCTATTGCTTCCTCGGCAACGGTTCCAGAAAAGGGGTTGATACCTTCGATCCGGATTACGGATGTAGTATAGCTCTTTTTCCCTAGTAGACCTAGGTTATCGAATCCTTGGGAAGTGAATGCGTAGTGAAGTTACTTTAACGGACCTTCGGGAATTTTAGAATTCCTTTTGTGATTTCACCAGACCAGTATCTTACGTCTTTTTTGTTATTGTTCATGATGGAGAGAGAGGGCCTAGGGCGTTCAGTTTCACCTGTAGCTGTGCAAAAACATCTGATGGAAATAAAAGATAGAAATAAAGTATGTGTGTACTTGTTAGAGCAAGATAAATTATATGTGGGCAGTGCATCCATAATTGATATTGCCTCCGCAACCTCTTATAGCAATAACCTACTAGTCTCATCCATAGAAGAAAGAGAACTAATGATATGTATAGCGATGTCACCATTAATCCCAAGCAAATCCCTCACATACAGTCGTACTATCCCTTCTGTCACTAGGGTTCCCAACCTGCAGATTAGTCATCACTGATACTCCCTATACCTGCCTCAACCCTTAGGGTCTTGGGTACCTAACAAGTCCTTAGATTGAGGCAATAGAGGATACAATAATCATCATGTCATACAAACTAATACACAATCCCATCTATGATAAATGACATGCACAATTGCTACATGGCTAGGCCGAAGCCCTTAGCCCAAGGAGAATTACTCACACATAGAGATGAGATCAACAATCACAAACATTGTAATGGAAATCATAAGATTGATAGCAATAGTCTTACAATGCCGCTAATCAGAGAAGAGATCTACTATTACTAGTGGTGGAAGATGGCTATGGAGATGGAGAAGGGTTTGGAGATCTGGAGGCGGCTTTCTGGCGAGTTATGGCTTCTAGGGCGTGGTGTCTTTCTGTTTCTCATCGCCTGAGGCTTCTTTATATAGGGGTCCCTTCACGAAAAAAATTCCGTTTGACCTAATGGAGGCGGCGCCAACTATACGACCGGAGCTATACGGTAGGAATTTTTGCTCCGGTCGTATAGTTGGTCGTTACAGTGTCTTCCTTCGTTGGACGGCTCCTGGTTTCTTCTGGTTAAATGAAATATCGTATCTTTGACTTTAATGTAGTGATTCCCTCCTTTAAACGACATATTCTGTGCAGGAAAAATACAAGAACAAAGGATTGCTTACCCTTCTGAATATTAGCATTAGTGGCAGGGGTTAGAGAGATATTTCATCAAAAATATGATTAATATCCAGTTTAAATGTGGACGTAGATGGCTATTTTTCAGAGCCATCACTCGTCAAAACTTGTTCAAATACAGAGTTTGAAAATTTTCAAAGATGAGTGTCATACTATGAATATTTCTTGCACATGTAATGGTGTAGAGCTACTATATTTTTCATTAATCTTCCTTCTAGTTATTATGGAAGTACTTTCAGTGTTCTAGTTCCAAATTAGTAGGATAATTACTAGTTTTTCTTATATCAGGGCAAACCAGGAACATCTACCATGCCAAACCAATGACATTCGATACATCGGGACATATATTTTCATAGATGCAAACGCCACAAATTAACCCTTAATATATTTTTCTATCAGCTTGGTCAAAGTTATCATTGTTTGACTTTAAAAAGTATGGGCCTTCTTTTACAAAATGGATATAGTATATAATAGGCGGCAGCTACTATCAGAGCTTAATTGAAATAAATAATAATGGCATAACTTGTAGAGGGAATGGAAAACCAACAAGTCCAAGGACATAAAATTTGCGATGAATTACATAAGGGAAGGCAGTTACTATGGTTGCTTAGTACAACCAGATTGAAAATTAAAATAGCATAAATTCTGAACTTATAGAGTAGGGGATGTTAACCTACATGTTTAGTGGCTTAAAACTACCAATGAACTCCAAATTTACATGTAGTCAGTGTTCTAGCAACGGACAAAGAAAATGCACAATATGATGACATAACTTGCAAACTTGTAGAATAGGTAGACAACTTTATATGTTCAATCAATTAACATTTTCCATGAACTGCATAATACCAATGAACTACAATGATGCCATTTTTGTACTACCAAAATTGGTTATATATATTAAGAGTAATTGTTGGTCAAAGAAAAAACATGCGAAACAAGGATGCCTTATACCTTGAAAATGAGGGAGTAGTTTCACGCCTGGATTTAGCATAGACTACACTGGTTTATTAAGGGAGAGTGGGCTATCAATTAAGCCAGTATTGAGGTAGGAATTTACCACCAATACAGAAATGCAGTTAACTATCAATGGCTTATACGTACTATATTGAAACGAACAAGCAGATCTGGTTTACCTAGGTCATGGCAGCGTCTACACATACACGACATCTTTGTGGGTCACGCCAAGGATGCTGAGGGTGCCCAATAATGGTGAGTCGCGCTGAAGTAGATAGATCATGACAGCATCAATGAAGCATATCTGTGGAGGTTATTGATGGGTTTGGCTTGCTTGACAAGATGGATGGTGAAGGAGATCCGGTGTAGTGCACATCATCGTTGGTGAAGTAGATATGTTACAAACGATTATGGATTCGAGGCGCTACACAAGATCATTGGTGAAGTAGATCTGGTGTAGTGGACTGTTGAGTCCATGAAGTAGATCGAATGCAGCACACACTAGCATAGGTGAAGCAGGTCAGGTGTTGTGGATGAGGGAGTCGAGAAACTAACACGGTTGTATGGAAGAGGGTGTCAGCGAACTAGGTTCGGTAAGGTGGACGTCAGTTAATCCGGTAGACTAGTGAGGAGTATATGGTATCGAGGTATGGCGTTTAGGCTGGCGAAGTGCAGTGGCGCAGGAGCTAGAGGTGGGATAGGAGGTTTAGGGTGGTGTGTGTGCCGACGAAGTGCGGCGGGGATGTTCTGGTGCAGTGGTGCAGGAGCTGGAGGTGAGATAGGGGTTGGGTGGCATGTAGGCCAGTGAAGTGTAGTGGGTATGTTACGGTGTGGTGGTGCAGGTGCTGGAGGTGAGAGGGGGTTAGGTGGCGTGTAGGCCTATAAAGCGCAGCGGGGATGCTGGTGGTGCAAGACCCGGAGGTGAGATCGGGGTTAGGGTTTTTCGGAGTGCTATGGGGGTAATTGCATTGATGGAAGGTGGACTACCCAGCTTCTGAGCTGTGCGACCGGGGGGATTACGAACCATACCCATGCCCCAACATTAGTAGTTAGGCCATTGTCTTCCATACGGCTAAAACTTGGGGAGTGACCAGTTGAAATATATTCGGTGGAGGTGAGGCAGAAGAATTAGGCGCTCTGGGATTTTGAATTTGGCTATACAATACAAAAGATATAGAAAAATAATATCCTATCCTCGGAGTAGCTATAGTCCAATGACTATAAAAAATAGTTTACTATAATGTCCTAGCCTTTGTAGCTACGGAGTATTTCCGGACCCATTTCTGCAAAAATAGCGTCTCTGCCTATGGCTTAATTACGTACACACATGTTATTACCCACTATGAAGGTAGTATCATGAACTAGTAACACTATATTATTACCCACTATGACCAGCCTAAGAGGCAACATATCCAATGGATTACTATCTCTTGAAGACATGCATGCATGTGATTGGGCTACTAGAATCTGTCTTTTGTATATACTTGCATGCAATAGTAGTACTAGGTAGTCTAGCTAATACTAGTACCTGAGTACTCCTCCTCATCGGTAACTATAACTAGCCTATGATACTGTTGAAAGGGCATATATGCCCCCATGTGTGGTTTTGGTAATTAATGACAATCTCTATGGACTAATGTGTAAATTGAGTTTCACTTGTAGGTTTGTCCATTGGCATCGCTTGGACCATGTGTTGGTTTCAAGGTTGAAAAACAAGAAGCAATGTTCAAGGGATTTGTGCCTATTGGAATTCAAGAGTGTTTTGAAGAAGAAGTTGGAGTTCATCATGGCTATCTTCAAGACATCAAATAAGAAATGAAGGGCAAGCTTAAGATGCGCCATCTCTAAAAGATCTCATGCTTCAAGTGTGCCATCCTTGGCGATCATGGAGTGATGAAGACAAGCTCAAAGAAGAGGTTTCCCCATGCGGTATGGGGGATCAAGTTCCAAGCCTTCAGCAAGCAAGCGCGATAAAGTGCGATCAAGAAAGGTGTAAGTGTTTCTGCAGATCCCCCAAGGCTCGTCTTCTTTAGTCACAAAAATGATCTTCTATTTTTCCACAGGTATTCAGTTATGCGAGCACACAGAAACTCACTGCTTACAGACCCAAATGAATGGTTTTATGATGTCTTCTCAGGGCTCTAGTAGTTATTTTTGGATTGATCATCGCCATGCATACACACTGTCTCTGATCCAGGATCGTGTGTCCGAGGTTAGTGCGTTTGTCGAGTGTTGTCTCCGATCACTAGCCATCATGTATAATTCCATGTTTCCCTGGTACCCTCAACCTGATGGTGTTCATTGCATGGAAAACAAAAAAAATCCTACGGTTGCAACCACCAAGATCATATGTAGGATATACATGTAACGGTTTCAGATGGAACGACCCTCGAAGACCGTAACACGGTATAACATTCCCGTAAACAAACGTGTCTATTGTAGAGTGTACACGACCGTCCTCAAGGACGCGATGATAGTGCCACACGTATAGCACCTCCGTAGTCGGTCACACATACGGTGTGTCGACGACTTCCATCCCTCGCTCCAGCTCGGTAGCGGAAGTAGTGGATCCTCGGGAACACCACCAACACTATGACATGGTGGTGATGGTGGTGGAGAATATCTTGAGAAGGGCTTCACCTAAGTACCTCGCTCATGTCATTGGACAAGGCTAGAAGGGGAGGAAGATGCCAACCAAAGGGCATATGAGAGGAGAGGTGAGTGTGTGTGGAATGTTGTGTTTAGAGGGGGTCTCCACCTCCTCCTTTTATAGGAGAGGGGGATGCTCCCAAAGACCATAAACCACCCCCTAGTGGTGCCCCCATCTCTCCCCTCTTGATGGTAGTGGAGTCTCCACTCACACAAATCAAAGGGTCACCATAACTCCATTACTTCCCACTCAAAAATCAAAGGTATTTCAATTAAAGCACTCTAATTCACTTGGTTTAATGCCTTTCAATTTAATGAACACTTCATTTAATGAGTACTTCATTTAACAAACACATTAACATTTTATCCCCTCGCGGTATTCTGATAGATCGAAACTATTCCGGCAAATTTATCAAAACAATTCCTGCATTGTTTAGTATTTTCTCCGGTGTTCCCTATCCACTCAAATGCGTCGACTACCCTTAAGTATGTCTCCCTATGGGTCGTGAACTGTGTGGACATGATCGAGACACTCTCTGATCAATAATCATTAGCGGGATCTAAGATCCATAATGACTCCCACTAGTTCATGCGATGACTTAGTGATCGCGTGACCTTTTATTTGCAGTAACCAATTCCTTTTGTCTCACGGTATTTTACTTGTCCGGGATCCGATCATTCGGTATCATTCATACCTAGTTCAATCCCATTACTGACAGGTACTCTTTTCTCGTTCCCATGATATAACATTCTTAGTGATCATTATCGCTTGTTTGCAAGCTTTGTCAATGTGATATCATTGAGAGGGCCCTAAGTATATCACTCCATCATTAGGATGGACAAATCCCACTCTTGATCCACGAGCCTCAACTAACACTATCCAAGTACCCGATGGCACCTTTATAATCACCCTGTTACGGTGTGACGTTTGATGCAATCAAAATACTCTTCCAGAGTCAATGATTGACGTGATCTCATGATCTAAGGATTAGGGTTACATTGAATGATGTTATAGTAGTGTAAACATAATGTCTTGATCGTGTTACTATACTTTGGGAGTATGTTCATCACATCATTCAATAAATGTTGTGACCTTGTTATTAACAACATCTAATGTCATGATCAGGAAACCTTGATCATCTGTTAATCAACAAGCTAGTGTAATGAGAGGCATCACTAGGAACCTTTTCTTTGTTTATTAAACACAAATGTATTAATGTTTCCGGTTAACACAATTATGGCATGAGAAATAAAAATTTATCATAAACATGGAATAATATAATAACCACTTTATTATTGCCTCTCAGGTATATTCCTTTCAGAACCTCAGAGTCTTGCCAATTTGATGGAGAAATTTCGACAAGGCGAGAGGATTTACCACTCCGTAAAGTTACAGCTTGTGGCGGGTGCTAAACTTGCACTTTCCTGGGTACACACACACCACCCTTTACTGAACTTGTATGATGTGTCACTGGGATTGCCTCCCCTTCCTGGGGGTGGGATGGTGCTGGCTCGTGGTTGATGTAGAGCTCGTTGGGAACCCCAAGAGGAAGGAATGATGAGCACAGCAGCAAGTTTTGCCTCAGTTATGAGACCAAGGTTTAATCGAACCAGTAGGAGCAAGGAAACACCCCAAAGGTGTTACTAGCTGAGCTTTGGCAGGGCGCACTACCGGTGCTAGTAGCAACGTGGAGACCTGCACAACACAACCACAAAACTTTGTCCCCAACTTGCGATGAGGTTGTCAATGTCACCGTGTTTTGCGGAAAACAAAGGATTAAACGTATCGAATGGAAATAAGTAAAAGTTTGTAGAAAGTAAACACAAAGCAGAAATAGTTTATAGATTGTATGTAAAGAAAAGGACCGGGATCCATAGTTCACTAGAGGTGGCTCTCCTTAGATAGATAACATGCTGGGTGAACAAATTACAGCGGGGCAATTGACAAACACCGAGAAAGCAATACATGCATATACTAATCATCTTGACTCCTCTGAGACTTGATTGGGCATTACAACATAATACATAGACCGCCATCCAACTGCATCTATGACTAATAATCCACCTTCAGGTTATCATCCGAACCCCCTCCAGTATTAAGTTGCAAGCAATAGATAATTGCATTAAGCAAAGTGTGTAAAGTAAACAATACGATTGTCCCCTGGACAAAGGATTGTTGTTTTCTCCCTAGTAGCAACAACACATCTAATACCTTAGAGATTCCTGTCACTTCCCCAGATTACTAGAGGCATGAACCCACTATCGAGCATAAATACTCCCTCTTGGAGTTGGTAGCATCTACTTGGCCAAGATAGCTACTAACAACAGAAAGCATGCAAGATCACAAATAACATAGACATGATAGAATCAATAATAAATCTGAAATAGCATCTCAATATCCATCGGATCCCCGCAAACACAACATGTAAGATTACAAATAGATGATCTTGATCATGAACGGAGCTCACAAGATCTAAACATGGTAGCACAAAGGAGGAGAACCAACCATCTAGCTACTACATGGACCCGTAGTCTAGGGATGAACTACTCACGCATCACACCGGAGGTAGGCATGGTGATGAAGAAGGCCTCTAGGGTGATCTCTCCCCTCCGGCAGGGTGCCGGGAAGAGCTTCAGATCCCTCACGATCTAGGGATGGAGATGACGGCGGCTACAGACTCTTTCATGGATTTTTGATCGGGTACTTAGGGTTTTCGTCCCGAGGGCAATATATAGGCGGAAGGAGAGGCCGAGGGGGTGCCTGGGCTGGCCACACCACCCCCTGGCGAGGGCCAGGCCTGGCCGCGCGGCCAGGTGGTGTGGCCGCCCTCTGGCCCTTCTCCGTCTCGTATTTTGGCACTTGATCCCTTCCAAAAAAATATGCACTTTGGCTTTTGTCCTGTCCAATTCCGAGAATATTCATTTTCTGACTTTCCTGGAACCAAAAACAGCAGAAAACAGGCAGCTGGCACTATGGCTCTTGTTAATAGGTTAGTCCAAGAAATCATATGAAAAGTACTCCAAAGTTGGAACAAAACACAAGAAAGTGGATAAAACCAAGCATGGAACATCAAAAATTATAGATACATTTGCAATGTATCAACATCCCCAAGCTTAAGTCCTGCTCGTCCTCGAGTAGGTAAGTGATAAAAAGAAATAATTTTTGAGGTGACATGCACCATCAAAGACTTGATCAAAGTATTTGCAAAACATTCCAATCTGGGATCATAGTACTTCAATCATAACATGAAAGACAAAGTTCTAGCAATAAGAAAAGAAACTATGATGCAACATGAAAAGGCACAAACAAAAGATTCATGAATAACAATGCTTTGCAAGACGTTTGTTTGTTTCACATAAAGAAAACATAGCATAATAGTATTCAGCTTGTCCCTCAATAGAGTAGCAAATATAAATGCATAGGACACCTTCAAAGTTCATAAGAGTGACCAGATACAATAGTTTCAAACAAGCAATAACAAGTCATGTATCAATCAACTAGTCTTGGGACAATGCACATAGAACTAAGAATGGCCACTATGCTCTCAAAGTAAGTGCATAAAGATAGAAGGTGGAGACTCAATATAATGGTGGAATAAAGGCCTTTTGTAAAAGGAAGTAGGGATTCAAGTCTCATAAAGAGCTTCCAAAAATTATGGTACTTACAGCTTTCAGCTCTCATTGCCCCTATCATAAGCATCTTGAAGTGATTAAGGTTAAAGTGAACAAACTATGGTGTACATGCTTAACGAAGTATAAGTCAGAAATTTCATGTCCCTTGTATACGAGGGCCGCTCCTCATGCTACTCAAGTTTAGTCACTGGTAAGTTCTTGTCATCGTAAGTACATGTGTATCATTGAGAACCGCCAACGGGGTACCCCTTGCCCGATGATACGGAAGAATCCCCATATCAAAATGACAAGGCAAGCAGACAACGAGCATCTCAGCATTCTTCTTATTTACCATGGGAATATGGTGCTTTTTTCTCTCTTTACTCTTTTCATAGTATCTCTTTTTTTCTCTTTTTTTTCTCAATATAGGACTCTTTTTTTATAAGAAGAATGCTTCATAGACAGCTCATTATGGTTACACTGCAGGTTTCCACCATGTCAGCATGGATTAGACCAGTGGCCCAGGCATTTCTCTAACACATATACATAACTCCATGGACTTACAAGCTCCCCTTTCATTTCACACCGACGACATCCATATACAAAAGAGCATGATATCAACTAGGTACAAGTACCAAGTGCAATGTTGAAAGCGTTCCCCATGAAAGCATGGTTCTGCTAATTCCCAACAAATAAGTGCAAGCATATACAACATAGACGACACAATAGTTCAAGTTTATTAAGGGAAAGTAAAAGTGTGCCATCAAGTTTGTGAGAGCTTTAATCACTAGTTTTCTCATAACAAGTGGAAGGTAAACAAAAGAATGAATATACTTGGAATAGCATAAGATAGTAGGTAGGTGTGGTGGACTCTTTGTAATAACTTGGTTTAGGGAGTTGGATGCATGAGTGGAACTCATACTTGGTTATGGAGGCTAGCAAAAGACTGGGAGCGACAAACTAAGAGAGCAATAATGGCCATAATCATGCAGAGCGACAAAACATCATTGATCAAAGCATAAAGTGATACTACAAGTTGAAAACTAAAGGATCATAAAGGCTTATGGTGACTTGTGATAGTCATAACATGGCGTTAGCATGTGCCAAGTCAACCCAAATAAAGCATCAAAGGAGAATACCACTATACTATTCTTTAATATGCTAAAACAACTCATGATTCATCCAAGGCACATTAAGCAATCTCAATTGTTTATAACAAGTCATGCTACAACAAAGAATACTAAGCATAAATCCAAAACAATATCAAGCATGGCATGACAAAGCATAGGCCACAGTCAAAAACAAGCTCTTTTTACCACATAAGCATTAACTTTCCTACTCTTTTCCAAACCAAACCAAACTATTCGCAAACCAAAGTGTGAAAGAGGGGGTCCAACCAATTTATTCAGAAAATTAAACAAACAAAAGAAAACTAAAAACCAAAACAAAAACAAAAAAGAAGACGCTCCAAGAAAAACACAACTATGTATGAAACAATAAAAATGAAGCGTTTGGAAGAAACCTGGAATTTTTATTGATGAAGAAGGGGAATGCCTTGGGCATACCCAAGCTTTGACGCTTGTACTTCTTGGATATTTCTTGGGGTGACACATGTGGCATCCCCAAGCTTGAGCTTTAGTCCATCCTTCATCTCATTACTCATTCCTTCCATACACCTGAAATTTTTCCTTCATACAAAACTTCACACAATCTCATTAGCAACATTAGTGCACTTAAGATAAATAAGTCTCAAGGTTCAGTTCTAACACCAAATAAACTTCCATCAGAACACTAGCCATTGTAGCACTTCCCTCAAAAAGCTCAATTCCCCAAAGGAACTCAAGGAGGAACTAACAAGAAGCAAATGCAGAAAATGGCAGAAATCTGTCAAAACAGACCAGCAGGTAAAGACAAATTTTTTCGAAGACCTTCTGTTGCCCAAATCAAAAAGTGTTGAACCAACTAAAGTTAGATAACAACCTGGGGCAGAAGCACAAACAATTACAGCTCAATCCAACATACAGAGCTCTCTCATGAATTTTTACGGCGAAGCACAAAAATCTGTTTCGGGACAGCAACTTTCCCAATCATTACTTCACTCTCATTAGAGGTTACTCTTGGCACAAAAAGCAAATAAAAAGGATAAGGAGAGGTTATTACAGAGGTAATAACTTCCAAGACTCAACTAAAACTCTTGGATTATCTCCCAACAAGTACTTTTCTTTAACGCCTTTAAGTTAGGCATGAAAATTTGAGAAGATGCTCTCATAGGAAATATGAATTGAAGTAAAAGAGAGCATCAAGAAGCAAATTCAAAACACATTTAAGTCTAACCCACTTCCTATGCATAGGAATCTTGTATGCAAATAAATGCACAAAGAACAAAGTGACAGGCATAGGAAGATAAAACAAAAGTAACTTCAAAACTTTTAGCACATAGAGAGGTGTTTCATTACCATAAAAACTTCTACAACCATATTTTCCTATCTCATAATAATTTTTAGTAGCCTCATGAATAAACTCAACAATATAACTATCACATAAGGCATGCTTTTCATGATCTACAAGCACTAGAGCTTTATTATAAACATTTTCAAAAGAATCCTCGGGAACATAACATTCACCCTCCTTTGATAAGCATGGGGGACAATCAAATAATGTAAGGGATAAAGAGTTACTCTCATTAGAAGGTAGGCATGGGTAGATCCATTCTTCCTCCTTTTGTCCATCACTCTCCTCTTTTGCATCTAATGAGCTTTTAGGTTCAGCAATTTCTTCTTCCATGGAGGTTCTAGCAGGCGGTGGTTCATCTATTACCTTAGCAGTCATAATACTGTTCCCAAATAGGAAACTGAGTGAGCTATCCATAATGAAATAGTGATTGGAGCAGAGCTAGTCATAAAGGCAACTTAAGATAGGAACTAATTTTTTTGTGTTTTCCAATAAGAAAGCAAACTTGTAAAACTAATTTTTTTTGTGTTTTTGAAGAACAAAACAAGCAAACAAAGCAAAAAGAAACTAAGCAAAACAAAAACAACAAAGTAAAGAGATTGGTTATGAGGAACTCCCCTTGTGAAGATGTCCTTGACTCCCCAGCAATGGCGCCAGAAAAATCTTTGCTGGCTTGTGGTTGATGTAGAGCTCGTTGGGAACCCCAAGAGGAAGGTATGATGAGCACAGCAGCAAGTTTTCCCTCAGTTATGAGACCAAGGTTTAATCGAACCAGTAGGAGCAAGGAAACACCCCAAAGGTGTTACTAGCTGAGCTTTGGCAGGGCGCACTACCGGTGCTAGTAGCAACGTGGAGACCTGCACAACATAACCATAGAACTTTGTCCCCAACTTGCGATGATGTTGTCAATCTCACCGTGTTTTGTGAAAAACAAAGGATTAAACGTATCGAATGGAAAGAAGTAAAAGTTTGCAGAAAGTAAACACAAAGCAGAAACAGTTTATATATTGTATGTAAAGAAAAGGACCGGGATCCATAGTTCACTAGAGGTGGCTCTCCTAAGATAGATAACATGCTGGGTGAACAAATTATAGCGGGGCAATTGACAAACACCGAGAAAGCAATACATGCATATACTAATCATCTTGACTCCTCTGAGACTTGATTGTGCATTACAACATAATACATAGACCGCCATCCAACTGCATCTATGACTAATAATCCACCTTCAGGTTATCATCCGAACCCCCTCCAGTATTAAGTTGCAAGCAACAGATTATTGCTTTACGAACTGCGTGTAAAGTAAACAATACAATTGTCTATGAACAAAGGATCATTTTTTTATCCCTAGTAGCAACAACACATCTAGTACCTTAGAGATTTCTGTCACTTCCCCAGATTACCATAGGCATGAACCCACTATCGAGCATAAATACTAACTCTTGGAGTTGCTAGCATCTACTTGGCCAAGATAGCTACTAACAATAGAAAACATGCAAGATCTCAAATAACAAAGACATGATAGAATCAATAATCAATCTGAAATAGCATCTCAATATCCATCGGATCCCCGCAAAAACAACATGTATGGATTACAAATAGATGATCTTGATCACGAACGGAGCTCACAAGATCTAAACATGAAAGCACAAAGGAGGAGAAACCAGCCATCTAGCTACTACATGGATCCGTAGTCTAAGGATGAACTACTCACGCATCACACTGGAGGCTTGCATGGTGATGAAGAAGGCCTCCAGGGTGAATTCCCCTCTCCGGCAGGGTGCCGGGAAGAGCTTAAGATCCCTCCTGATCTAGGGATGGAGATGACGGCGGCTACAGACTCTTTCGTGGATTTTTGATCGGGTACTTAGGGTTTTCGTCTCGAGGGCAATATATAGGCGGAAGGAGAGGCCGAGGGGGTGCCTGGGCTGGCCACACCACCCCCTAGCGCGGGCCAGGCCTGGCCGCGCGGCCAGGTGGTGTGGCCTCCCTCTGGCCCTTCTCCGTCTCGTATTCTGGCACTTGATCCCTTCCGGAAAAATAGGCACTTTGGCTTTTGTCCCGTCCAATTCCGAGAATATTTATTTTCTGACTTTCCTGGAACCAAAAACAGCAGAAAACAGGCATCTGGCACTGTGGCTCTTGTTAATAGGTTAGTCCAAGAAATCATATGAAAAGTACTCCAAAGTTGGAACAAAGCACAAGAAAAGTGGATAAAACCAAGCATGGAACATCAAAAATTATAGATACATTTGCAATGTATCAGATGGTTCACATGGATCCCTACTATGCGGTTGCCCATAAGTTTGCCATCAGAATCGTCTGTAGGTGCTTGGAGGAAGACAAAGAATATTTCCTGAAATTTCCGGTGTAACCCGAACATTTTCCTGCAAGATAAACATGTACATTATGTAAATTTTGTTTCACAGTTAGTAAATATATGCTGTCTCATTGTACTTTTTGTTTTGATACGCAAGACCTTTTCATTTGCGTGATGTCGTAGGGCTGAGTCAGCTATTCGAGTCAAAGCGTATTGGGTTTTTGGTTGGCAGAAGGCCGAAGACTTTAGTATGTTGTTGCTAGCAAAGCCCCTAAGTATCGGGTGGACATTATGTTTTGTTGACAATTGAAGTAGACCCTGAATATTGGGTTGATTAATAGAACAGGTAAATAAAAGGATTGAGACTTAGTTTTGGGAACTTATCTTTATTTATCGTCCTAATGACGGAGTGATATACTTAGGGCCCTGGTCGTTACTGACAGGTACTATTTTGTGCATTTTAGTGTGCTTTCCTAGTCGTTGGCCTTACTGAATATAAATGCAGAAAAGTAAAAGTCCTAAATGTCGGTGTTTCCTGGTTTGATGTTCTTTGTCATTGTCTTCATGTGCTCCCTTTAACTGTTGACTTCATCCTTTATGGGTTTTGCCAGTTTGTTCGACTGGAGGCATGGCTTCTGTGTCATGGACCAGTGAGAAGGTTGCTTGTTCAGTATTATTGCTTCGGGTGGTGAAGTCCATGCACATCCGTAGTTGTGTGCTTTTCTTGAGGACACACCGTGGATTGGCTACCCATGTGTCTTCTGTGATTTCCTTAATGGACCGGATGTTCGTGGGGCGATGAAACTTTTTTCAATGGCCCTGCATCTGGGCTCCGTGAGATGGAGAAGTGGTTGCTTTGCAAATTTTGTGACGAAGTATAGAGTGAGTGGGTGCTCATCGAGTTCCTTGGGGTTTTTCTGTACGTCGCCTGATACCTGTGCAAGAATATCTCGGTGCTCATGGGTGGACTCGATGAGAGCGCCTTCCTATGCGGGACCAAGGTTGGAGACCGCATAGGTTAGTTTTGTTATGATGGCCTGGTCTTTTGCGACCTGTCCTTCTAGCAGAGGTTCTTCATCTGCTATTTTTAGCTATGCGAACTCTACCTCCATCCCGAAAGATTTGGATATTTTATTGAACTCCCGATCACAATTGTCTGATCGAGTGAAGCTGCCTCTCACAGTGATTATTCCATTGGGTGCTGGCATTTTCATGACTAGTGTGGTACCGCTATAAATCGTGTGAAAGTTGGGCGCCGTATGATCGCGTGATATTGTGATGGCCAGTCCATGACCTCGAATTCAAGCTATTCTCGCCTGAAGTTACTCCTGGATCCAAAGACAACATCAAGATAGATTTTTCTTAGAGGGATTTCAGCTTTGCCTGGAATTATGTGATGACCCACAAGTATAGGGGGTGTATCGCAGTATTTTCGATAAGTAAGAGTGTCGAACCCAACGAGGAGCAGAAGGTGCTGGCTAGTGGTATGGATCAGGAATTCTCTGCAAATACTTAGCAAACGGATTTTTAGGGGTTTTTGATAAGGAAAGTAAATAAAGTACGAGTAAATAAAAGACAATAGGAATAAATGCAGCAAGTGGCCCAATCCTTTATGCAGCAAAGGACAAGCCGGTTGTATTACTTAAGATGACCAAACGTTCTCGAGGACACATGGGAAGACTGTCAAGTGTTTTCGCTTCATATAGTTGATTAATCTTCTTTAGCCTGCCAAGTGTTGTGTGGGTGAACCTATGATAATGTACCGAACTTACTAGGACTAATACATACTTGTGATTATACCCCTTGCAAACATCCGTAAGTACAAGAAAGTAATTAAGGTAGAAACCTAACCACAACTTTAAACTCTAAGACCCTTACATCCCTTGTGCAATGGTTTCCTAACAGGGGTTTAGGTTTCTGTCACTCCGGCAACCCCTACGATTAGTAGCCAAATACACAATGCATTCCCCTAGGCCCATATACATGAAGTGTCATGTAGTCGATGTTCACATGACACTACTAGAAGAAGTACACCACAACTTAAATATCAAACTATTGAATCTTTCTCAACATAACTCCACTACTAATAACATGACTTCTCCCATGTCCTCAAGAATAAAACGAACTACTCACAAGACATAATATGGATCATGATCAGAGATGGAATAATGATGTATAACAATCTGAACATAAACATTAATTCAACGGTTCACTCAATAGCATCAACTACAAAGAGTAATCAACACTGAGAAAGTTTCCCCTAAGAACTATGCAAGATTCAACCCAATTGTTACATCAATATGGAGATGGTGAGGATGGTGCTGATGGTGATGATGGTGGTGGTGATGATGATGATCCCGATGAAGTAGAACTTGATGGTGGTGTTGATGGCGACGACCTCCCCTCTCCGGGAAGGAATTCCCTCGGCAGAATTCTGTTTGCCGGAGAGATCTTTCCCTCTCGTAGTTTTCCACCCTGCAGAGGCGGCGAAATCTTTCTATGGTCTCTCCTAGAGTATTAGGGTTTCGGGAGGATTATATACGCCAGAGGGGAGAGATGGAGGTGGGCCAGGGCGGCCACACCACCTGGTGGCGTGGCCTAGGCTGGCCTGCGCCAGGGGGTGGTGTGGCCCCCCCTATGTCCCATCTCCACTCCTTCTTCTGGCAGCCTTCGTGTTCTGGAAAAATAGGATTTCCCATGTATTTTCCCAGATTTTCTGATCTTTGCGAATTTTGCCTCCAAAGAGGATATTTTCCATCAGAATCCTGACCTGTAGCGGTCCATGCTCCAAAAGTCATCAACCATGCAAAAACAGATGAAATAACATAAGTATCACCTCTTAATATGAAATATATCAATGAATAATAGTAAATTATGATATAGAATGGTGATGCAAAATGGACCTATCATTATGCCATGGAACAAAGTGTCTATAGGTGTCACGTTTGCTAAGGACCAATTTATTGCTCGTAGAGTTTTGGCATAGAATAGGTCGATGCTGCTTCCTGTATCCATGCATACTTTCCTCATGTCAATAGCGCCAATTTTTGCCTCTACTATCAGAGCCGAATGACCCGATCACGAGACTCGAAGTGGGTGATCAGCCCTGCTAAATGTGATCTCTTTTTCTGACCAATGGAGATATTCGGATGTGGGTGGTGGCGTTGTTACGACCATGTTTACATGTCTTGTGATCATCTTCTGGACCCTATTGGATGGACACCCTTTCTGAATCACTGATATTGCACCCTTAGACCTTGGGTACTCCTCTTCTTGATTTATTGCGGGTTGCGGCTAGCTTGCTAGCGGCTGTACTAGTGGTGGTGGTGGTGCACCAATGGCTAGGGTACCAGGTGTTGTGGCATATCCTTGATTCTCTACTTCTGTTGCTTTTGCATTACATGCCTCCTGCATTTTTAAGAAAGTGCAGTAGTCCTTGATGAGGTGTTATGTTGGGGGGATACCCCCGGGTAGGGTCACGCTGGGGTATAAAGGCCGAGTTATCCGAGGTCTGGCACGGTCAAAACAAGTGCTGGTCAGGTCACCTCAAGGCAGGCCGACTTACGAAGTAATCCGGCCCGGTGGGCATTTGCCAAACATTAATCTGGCATGCATAAAATATAAGACAACCAAACTTGATTTGCCATGTATGCAGGTACCCTCATAGCCGGGTTGGCCAAGCGCTAGCCGGGCTACCACTTGGCTTCCAAGAGAAGGAAGGAATCTCCCGCTGGTCAAAAGGTGGTCTCTGCCCGCTGTAGCGTGAGCGGAGCGAGCAGAGGAAGGAGCAGCGAGGCGTGGCCGGCAAAGGTGAAGCGGGCGATGTCGGCTGACGTAGTCCGGGTCTGGTGACTCCAAAGGAAAGGGGCACACAGAGGGTTACGTCCATAATCCAGACGGACCGTTAAAGTGGATAAAGAGGCATCTAGCTTTAACCAAGGGGCATATTCGAGGAATATGCCTCCATGTATGCCCTAACTTTGTAACCTGGGTGCCCCCTATATAAGGAGCACCAACACCTCCATAGAAGGGGATCGATCATTTTCTGTCTTGGGATAACTCTAGGGCATTGTAGTGGGGGTAACAGAACTAGTCTCCTTCTCATAAACAGCTCAAGGAGCACATGTAATCCACCATTGACAGAGGGAAATACAACATCTATGTTTAGAATCACCACACTATCCCTCCCTGTATTCCTCTAGTGCTCATTGGCCCCATCTTTAGCCTATCCATGGCATTTGCTATGCCACCACCACGACAGTTGGCGCCCACCATGGGGCTAGCGGCTCTAGCAGGGGTGAAAATCCGGACAGGAAACATCATTGGCACCGGCGAGCGCATCGTCTCTGGATTGGTTCAGCGCTTTGGAGCACTAGACTACATCAGTGACAATGTTGGAAGCTTCGGTAGGCATCCTCCTCCGCGCAATGGCCTCTTCATCAAGCTTGGCGCGCACAAGATCTATGTCGGCATGGACGAGACCTGCATTCACCCGCGACACGTCGTCGAGGGAGGCGAGCCACCTCTCAGCGCGGCTAGCGGCTCGCGTGTCACTCGCCCTGCAAGCTGCATTGAGGTCATGATGACCGTGCCAGATGCAGGAGCAAGCAAGGATCCGGCGCCAGACCCAGAGATCATGCCAAAGCAGGCAAGGTCTAGATTCCCTCCACTAGAGAGGCTAGAGAATGTACTGCAACAAGCAATAGATAGCCTAGCAACACCGATAGATCCTATTGTAGATTCGACTCAGGCGCAAGCTGAGTTAGAGGAGACTAGGCAGAAAATGTTAGCTGGGGCGAAAAAAGTAGCCGAGTTGCAGCAGTCGCTGAACATCACCTTGAGTGAATATGCAAAGTCAAAACGCATAGATGGAGTAAAAATCCGAGGTAGAAACCTGATTATGGAAATCGACAAGGAGTGTGATCCTAGGCCGGGTCAGACAGCTACTATAGTAACAGGAGGGCTGGAGAGGTACATTACCCTGGCAAAGAACCTCAGGGCTGCGAATGCAGCTGCATCCGAGTTAGAGGGTTTAACCGGAGAAGCCCGGGAAAGGCAACAGGAGAGGGTAAACCACTTGTTGAGGGTGGCTTGCCAACAAAATGAGGAGATGAACAAGGCAAACCCGGCGCAGCCCGGAGCATCTCGTGTGGTTCATTCGGCAGGGAACAACCCAGCAAAATCCGCTGGAGCTGCGTTGTCCCCGGGTCACGCTCCTAGGAGAGAGGAGGTGGTAAACTCGGGGAGACAAGACAAACAAATGGTTCCGTATGACCCGGTAAGGGAAGGGAAAGGAAAAGCGGTGCAAGTTGATGAGGATCGCCATAGTGCTAGCTGGGGTGAAGTTGGCCAAGGTAACCACGACCAAGGCAACACCGGTCAAAGGAACGTTGCCAACGGCAATGCCGAACAGCGTAATCCGGCTGAAGAAGGGCAAAATGCGCCTCGGAACCACCAACAACAGTACGCACTTCGATAGGAGAGAAGCGCAGGCCAGGCAATACAATTGTAGAATGCTCGTCTGGGTCAGGACAGGTACAATGATGGTTATTCAGCAATGGTTGATGCCGGATTCCCTAGACAAGAGCACCACGTAATTGGATCAAGATTAGGGAACATGAACTTGCAGCCGTATGATGCTAGACTGAAGCTAGACCGAATCTATAGGTCAGAGCTGATTGAGGTGCAAGGTCCTCCGGGGCCGACATGTTTTGGACTTTGGATCATGAGGGAGCCACCAGTGCCGAACTTTCAGTTGGCCAGAGGAACAAAGACGTATGATGGCAGTACAAAGCCGGATGATTGGCTCATTGATTATGCAACTGCAGTGAACATAGCCAAAGGAAACTTGAGATGGGCTGTGAGATACTCACCATAGATGCTGGAAGGACCAGCAAGGGTTTGGCTAAACAACTTGCCACCAGGGAGTATCAACTGTTGGCTGGATTTTGAGGAGCTGTTCGTGAGCAACTTCTCGAGCACCTACATGAGGCCAAACAGGCCACGAACTTTGGCATTATGCAAACAGAGCCCAAACGAGCCGGACAGAGAATTTCTGACCCGGTGGTGTAATGTGCGCAATTCATGCGAGGGGATAATTGAATCACAAGCTATAGCGTGGTTCGCCCAAGGCTGTAGATATGGAAGTATGTTGTGGCAGAGGTTGCAGCGAGATATGCCAACTACGTTGGCTAAAACGACCCGGATCGCGGATTCGCATGCCTTAGGAGACCCAACGCAACCCCGGTTAATGTTAAGCGAGTCCAACAAGGAGTACTACAATAGAGATGGTTTCAGATCATCCAGGAGGAATGACTTCCGAGGTAAGAGAAGGGATGATTGTCTAGATTACCTATATAGCTCGCAGCAAGTGGCCGATGTGAACCAAGATCAGCCCAGTGCTGGTGATACGTTGCTAACGTATCTATAATTTTTGATGTTCCATGCTTGTTTTATATCTACTTTCTTATGTTTTGTTCATACTTTGAGATACTTTTATACATTTTCTGGAACTAACCTATTAACAAGATGCCACAGTGCCAGTTGTCTGTTTTCTTCTGTTTTTGGTTCCAGGAAAGCCAGAAAATGAATATTCTCGGAATTGGACGGGACAAAAGCCAAAGTCGATATTTTACCGGAAGACTCACGGAGCCAGAAGACGAGACGGAGAGGGGCCAGGGGCTGGCCACACCACCTGGTGGCGCTAGCCAGGCCAGGCCGCGCCAGGGGGTGGTGTGGGCCCCTCCGGCCTCCATCGACCTTGCCCCTTCGCCTATAAAATCCTCCCGATGCAAAAACCCTAAATCATCAATCAGAAATCCACGAGAAGTCTCTGTTCCGGCCCCCTGCCGGGACGGGGAAGTGCCCCCGGAGCCATCTCCATCGATCTCCACCACCATCTCCATCGCCGTTGCTGATTCCCATGATGAGGAGGGAGTAGTTCTTCCTCGAGGCTAAGGGTTCTACCAGTAGCTATGTGTTCATCTCTCTCTAGGCATAATCATATTGTGATCACGAGCTTTGTAATCAAGTAGATCTACTTTGCTACTCAAGTGCTTTAATAGATCTCTGCTCTCCACATGTGTGTGAAAGTGACAGCATGCACACCATGGTGGCACTTATGCTAGAGATTACAATTACTTGTTATGAGTTATATTTGGAGTTGGATGTTTCTATGAAATTGTGGTGTTTGTGTGAACCATCTAGTGCTCAAGGTGATAGTGTGGGGTTATCTAGATGGGGAAAGCAAACTTTGAGGTGTGCTATTATAGCCCTACCATGGATTAGAGTGTCCAACCGGAGAGTATTTCAGAGTTGTATCATAAAGAGAAGATATTTATATGAGAGTGTTCCCTAGTGAAAGTATGATCACTAGGCCTTGTTTCTAAACATTGAAACACTGTTTGCAATTAGATCTGTTACATGTTTGCTTGCTTCCATATTTTTGCCTTTAGTCTTTTCCTCCTGTCAAGCTATTTTCTAGCACCGTTACTACTTATAATTATCTATACCATTTGTATTTCACTATTTCTTCGCTGAACTAGTGCACCTATAGACCTATCAAGTGTATTGGGTGTGTTGGGGACACAAGAGACTTCTTGTATCTTGATTGCAGGGTTGCTTGAGAGGGATACCTTTGGCCACTTCCTCCCTGAGTTCGAGAAACCTTGGGTGATCCACTTAAGGGAAACTTGCTGCTGTTCTACAAACCTCTACACTTGGAGGCCCGACAACTGTCTACAAGAATAGAAGTGCGTAGACATCAAGCTATTTTCTGGCACCGTTGCCGGGGACGTATGGTAAAAGGTACTCACACCATCCGGTGTGAGTGCTCGAAGTTATTTCCTTTAGATTCTGCAATTTTTTCTTTTTGTTTCTTGTTTTCACTAATTATGCTTAATGGAAAACAACAACAAAAATTTGAGAGCTTTATAGTATTTATCTTGAGTTAGGACATGGAGTGTTTGAAGGGAAAATTAAAAAACCTATGGAACTTTTTTTGCATGCTAATAGCAATGTTGTTAGTATGAATTCTTTGGACACCATTATTGCTAATGCTATGGAAAAGTCTAAGCTTGGGGAAGCTAGTTTTTATGAAAATGATCTTTTTAGTTCCCAGCTTTGGAAGATAGTTATTCTATTGCTTATGATGATGCTATACCTCTAATATATGATGATTGCAATGATAAATATGATATTTTCAGTCCACCTACTATTGAGGAGAAAATTAATTATGATTACAATATGCCTCCTATATTTGATGATTATGGTGATGAGAATAATAATGATAGCTATTTTGTTGAATTTACTCCCACTACAATTAATAAGAATGACTATGTTTATGTGGGGAGTATTAATTCTTTTATGCATGTGGCTCATGATAAGAATATTTCAGATGATAGTTATATTGTTAATTTTATTCATGATGCATTTGAAAATTATTATGAGAGAGGGAAACATGGTTTTATGCATCTCAATAATATTAAGTTTCCCCTCTTTATGTTGAAAGTCTTGAAGTTGCACTTGTTTTGCTTTACTATGCTTGTTGCTTTGTGCTTTCATGACTCGTTTCTTTACAAGATTCCTATGCATAGGAAGTGGGTTAGACTTAAATGTGTTTTATATTTGCTTCTTGATGCTCTCTTTTACTCTCAATTAATATTTCTTATGTGAGCATCTTCTCAAACTATCATGCCTAACTTAAAGGCGTTAAAGAAAAGTACTTATTGGGAGATAACCCAAAAGTTTTAGATGAGTCTTGGAAGTTATTACTTCAGTAATAACCTCTCCTTATCCATTTTATTTGCTTTTTGTGTCAAGAGTAACCTCTAATGAGAGAGAAGTAATGCTTGGGAAAGTTGCTGTCCCGAAACCGATTTTTGTGCTTCGCTGTAAAAGATCGTGTAAAATCTCTGTACGTCGTTTTGAGGCGTGAATGTTTGTGCTTCTGCCCCAGGTTGTTATATAACTTTCGTTAGTTCAACACTTTTCGATTTGAGAAACAGAAGGTCTTCGAAAAAAATGGTTTTTACCTGCTGGTCTGTTTTGACAAATTTCTGCCATTATTTGCATTTGCTTCTTGTTGATTCCTTTTTGGGTTCTCTTTGGGGAATTGAGATTTTTAAGTGAAGTACTACAATAGCTTGTGTTTTAATGGAAGTTCTATTGGTGTTGAAACTGAACCCAAAGACTTATTATCTTGAGTACACTAATGTTTCTAATAAAGATTGTGTGAAGTTTTGTATGAAGGAAGAATTTTAGGTGTAAGGAAAGAATGATGTAATGAGATGAAGAATGGACAAAAGCTCAAGCTTGGGGATGCCACCTGTGTCACCCCAAGAAATATTCAAGAGGTACAAGCGTCAAAGCTAGGGGATGCCCAAGGCATCCCCTTCTTCATCAATAAAAATCCCAGGTTTCTTCCAAACACTTCATTTTTATTGTTTCATGCACAGTTGTGTTGTTCTTGGAGAGTCTTCGTTCTTTGTTTTTGGTTTTCGTTTGCTTGGTTTACTTAGTTTTCTTGAATAAATTGGTTGGACCCCCTCTTTCATGCATTGGTTTTCAAATAGTTTGGTTTGGATTGGAAAGAGTAGGAAAGTTCATGCATAAGTGGTAAAAGGAGCTTGTTTTTGACTGTGGCCTATGCTTTGTCATGCCATGCTTGATATTGTTTTGGATTTATGCTTAGTGATCTTTACTGTAGCATGACTTGTTATAAACAATTGAGATTGCTTAATGTGCCTTGAAAGAATCATGCATTGTTTTAGCATATTAAAGCATAGTATTGTGGTATTCTCCTTTGACGCTTTATTTGGGTTGACTTGGCGCATGATCACACCATGTTAAGACTACACGAAGTCACCATAGCCTTTATGATCATTGAGTTTTCGACTTGTAATATCACTTTATGCTTTAATTTTGCATGATTATGGCCATTATTGCTCTCTTAGTTGGTCGCTTCCAGTATTTTGCTAGCCTCCACAACCAAGTATGAGTTCTACTCATGCATCCAACTCCAAATAAAACCAAGTTATTCCAAAGAGTCCACCATACCTACCTATTAGCATTTGCTATTCCAAGCATATTCATGTTTTTATCTACCTTCCAAATTAAACTTGTTATGAGAAAACTAGTGATTAAAGCTCTCACGAACTTGATGGCACACTTTACTTTTCTTTCCCTTAATAAACTTGAACAATTGTGTCGTCTATGTTCTATATGCTTGCACTTATATGTTGGGGATTAGCAGAACCATGTTGTCATGGGGAACGCTTTCAACATTGCACTTGTACTTTGTACCTAGTTGATATCATGCTCTTTTGTCTATGGATGTCGTCGGTGTGAAATGAAAGGGGAGCTTGTAAGTCCATGGACTTATGTATGCGTGTTAGAGAAACGGCTGGGCCGCCAGTCTAATCCATGTTGTCATGGTGGAAACCTGCAGCGTAACCATAATGAGCTGTCTATGAAGCATTCTTCTTATAAAAAGAGTCAGATATTGAGAAAAAGAGAAAAAAAGAGATATGAGAAAAGAGGAAAGAGAGAAAAAAGCACCATTTTCCCATGGTAAATAAGAACATTGCTGAGATGCTTGTTGTCTGCTTGCCTTGTCATTTTGATATGGGGATTCTTCTGTATCATCGGGCAAGGGGTACCCTGTTGGCGGTTATCTATGATACACATGCACTTACTATGACAAGGACTTACCGGTAACTAAACTTGAGTAGCATGAGGAGCGACCCTCGTATTCAAGGGACATGAGATTTCCAACTTATACTTTGTCAAGCATATACTCCATAGTTTTTTCACTTTAACCTTAATCACTTCAAGATGCTTATGATAGGAGCAATGAGAGCTGAAAGCTAATAAGTACCATAATTTTTGGAAGCTCTTTATGAAACTTGAATCCCTGCTTCCTTCTATGAAGGCCTTTCTTTTACTTTTATGTTGAGTCTCCACCTTCTATCTTTATGCAACTATTGAGAGAGCATAGTGGCCATTCTTAGTTCTATGTGCATTGTCCCAAGACTTGTTGATTGATGCATAACTTTGATATTGCTTGTTCTTAAACTATTTGTATCTAGTCACTCTTATGAACTTTGAAGGTATCCTATGCATTTATGTTTTGCTACTCCATGAGGGACAAGATGAATGCCACTATGCTATGTTTTCTATATGTGAAACAAACAAACGTCTTGCAATGCATTGTTATTCATGATCTGTATTTGTATCCTTTCATGTTACATGCATAGTCACTATATCTTATTGTTAGAACTTCATCTTTCATGCTCATGTTTAAAGTACTTTGATCCCATCATTCAATGTTTGCAAATGGTTTGATCTTGATTATGATGGTGCATGTCACCTCAAAAATTATTCTTTTTATCACTTACCTACTCAAGGATGAGCAGGAGTTAAGCTTGGGGATGTTGATACGTTGCTAACGTATCTATAAATTTTGATGTTCCATGCTTGTTTTATATCTACTTTCTTATGTTTTGTTCATACTTTGAGATACTTTTATACATTTTCTGGAACTAACCTATTAACAAGATGCCACAGTGCTAGTTGCCTTTTTTCTTCTATTTTTGGTTCCAAGAAAGCCACAAAATGAATATTCTCGGAATTGGACGGGACAAAAGCCAAAGTCGATATTTTACCGGAAGACTCACGGGCAGCCGGCGGAGAGGGCGAGGGCTGGCCACACCACCTGGTGGTGCGCGCCAGGCCAGGCCATGCCAGGGGGTGGTGTGGGCCCCTCCGGCCTCCACCGACCTTGCCCCTTCTCCTATAAAATCCTCCCGATGCAAAAACCCTAAATCGTCCATCAGAAATCCACGAAAAGTTTTGCAGCGCCGCCGCCATCGAAGGGGAGATTCGGGGGACAGAAAGTCTCTATTCCGGCACCCTGCCGGGACGGGGAAGTGCCCCCAGAGCCATCTCCATCGATCTCCACCAGCATCTCCATCGCCGTTGCTAATTCCCATGATGAGGAGGGAGTAGTTCTTCCTCGAGGCTAAGGGTTCTACCGGTAGCTATGTGTTCATCTCTCTCTATGCATGATCATATTGTGATCATGAGCTTTGTAATCAAGTAGATCTACTTTGCTACTCAAGTGCTTTAATAGATCCCTGCTCTCCCCATGTGTGTGAAAGTGACATCGTGCACACCATGGTGGCACTTAGGCTAGAGATTACAATTACTTGTTATGAGTTATATTTGGAGTTGGATGTTTGTATGAAATTCTGGTGTTTGTTGGAACCATCTAGTGCTCAAGGTGACAGTGTGGGGTTATCTAGATGGGGAAAGCGAACTTTGAGGTGTGCTGTTATAGCCCTACCATGAATTAGACTGTCCAACCGGAGAGTAGTTCAGAGTTGTATCATAAAGAGAAGATATTTATATGAGAGTGTTCACTAGTGAAAGTATGATCCCTAGGCCTTGTTTCTAAACATTGAAACACCATTTGCAACTAGATATGTTACATGTTTGCTTGCTTCCATCTTTTTTTCTTTAGTCTTTTCCTGCCGTCAAGCTATTTTCTGGCACCGTTACTACTTATAATTATCTATACCACTTGTATTTCACTATCTCTTCACTGAACTAGTGCACCCATACACCTGACAAGTGTATTGGGTGTGTTGGGGACACAAGTGACTTCTTGTATCTTGATCGCAGGGTTGCTTGAGAGGGATGCCTTTGACCACTTCCTCCCTGAGTTTGATAAACCTTGGGTGATCCACTTAAGGGAAACTTACTGCTATTCTACAAACCTCTGCACTTGGAGGCCCAACAACTATCTACAAGAATAGAAGTGCGTACACATCAGCCGGCACAAATCAGCATCGTAAAACTGGAGGGCAACAGTGGCAACAAAAGAGTGAAGGAAAGAAGCCCTGGACCACGGAGCAGAAGAAACAGTGGCAAGAGAGAAAGGGCCGTCCGAGATATACATTCGAGTCTATGCTGGATCAGCCGTGCAAGTTCCATACGCCAAGTCCAAATAGCCCGGCGAACCATACGACCTGGCAATGTGAGTGGATGAGGAAGTTAGAGCAAGGTAGTCTAGGGAATGCTAAGGAACCTCAGCACGATGCTCCTTGGCATGATGGACGTCAGAATGAAACACCTCGGCAGCAACTGTTAACTGCGGGGAACGAACAGTAGCTTATGTTGCCTCTGTCTCCGCCGAGGTATGAGAACCAGGAAAGGAGGGATGTTGTGCACCACATAAATAACCAACAGCAACAAGACCAGGGATACCACATCAATGAGGGGATAAATGAGTATAGGGAGAACCATCAGAGTTATTGTGTGTTTACCACGGAAGAGACGGGCAGAATGAGTCTGCAGTGCCGGCCTATGGAGGTGAATGTAGTGATGCCGGCTGTGGCGAGGTACATGCCTTGGTCAGACCAGGAGATTACTTGGAGTATCAAGGATCACCCAAAGCTTATGCTAAGTCCAAGGACCTACGTGCTAGTGCTAGATCCGACATTCATTGGACGCAATATCAATGTGAGATTCTCCAAAGTACTGATAGATAATGGCAGTAGCATTAACATCATGTACAACGATACCATGCACAAGTTGGGGATATCAGAGAATATGCTCCAAGCAAGTATGACCACCTTTCATGGCATTGTGCCAGGTATATCATGTGAACCAATTGGAAAGGTCTGGCTTGATGTGCTATTCGGCACAAGGGATAACTGCCGGACTGAATATTTGGAGTTTGAAGTGGTGAACTTGGAAAGCGCTTATCACGCGTTACTCGGCAGACCCACTCTGAGAAAGTTCATGGCAAGTACTCACATCAGTTACTTGAAGATGAAATTACCCGGACCAATGGGAGTGATTACCATAGCTGGGGACTTCATCCGCTCTATTGAATGTGCGTCCACCGGGTCTAACCTGGCTGAGGCACTCGTAATCGCTCAGAAGAAGAGGAAAATCATGGAGGTGGCTGCACTGGCTCGGTCCGCGCAGCAGCATATGCCATCCCTAACCAACCCACATGGTAGTGTGTCATTTCAAGCGACAAAGGACACTAAGAAATTGCCAATTGATGATCAGTTCCTAGAGCGCACCATGACTATTGGTGCCGGGTTAAGTGACAAATAGGAAAGCGAGCTCGTCAACTTCCTCCATGAGAATCTGGACATTTTTGCTTGGCCTACACAGGACCTCCAAGGTGTGCCGAGGGAGTTGGCTGGTCACTCTCTAAACATGAGACACAGAGCAAAGCCGGTGAAACAACCTCTCCACCGCTTCGCCGAGGACAGGAGAAAAGCCATTGGATATGAGATAGCTCGGCTCCTCGCAGTCGGTTTTATCATGGAAGTACTTGACCCGAATTGGCTCTCTAATCCGGTGCTCCGGATTGGCTCTCTAATCCGGTGCTCATGGAGAAAAACAAGGACGATCCGAATGTGGCAGTGGTATGGCGCATGTGTATCGATTACACGAACCAGAATAAGGCGTGTCCAAAAGATCCATTTCTATTGCCAAGGATAGATCAGGTCATAAATTCAAGTGCTGGGTGTGAGTTGTTGTCATTCATAGATGCATATTCCGGTTTCCACCAGATAGCCCTGAACCTAGATGATCAAATAAAGACTATGTTTATCACCCCGTATAGGGATTATTGCTATCGCACTATGTCGTTCAGATTATGTAATGCAGGAGCAACGTACCAGCGATGCATGCAAAAATGTTTGCATGACCAGATAGGTCAAAATGTGCAGGTTTATGTGGATGATGTGGTGATAAATACCAAGGAAAGCAACACGCTCCTTGAGGATATCCGGCAAACATTCGTGAACCTAAGGAGGTTTCGGATGAAGCTTAACCTGGAAAAATGTACCTTTGGTGTGCCATCGGGAAAATTACTCGGTTTCCTTGTCTCTAGCCGGGGTATTGAAACCAATCCCACAAAAATCCGAGCCATAGAGAGACTAGAATTACCAAAGTGCCTTAATGATGTGCAGAAGTTCACTGGTTGCTTGGCATCGTTAAGCCGGTTTGTAAGTCGGCTGGGAGAGAAGGCCTTGCCCCTCTACCAGTTAATGAAACAGGCAGATAAATTTACATGGACAGCGCAAGCTGATAGCGCGTCCCATGAGTTGAAAAAGATGTTGTCCTCTTCACCAATATTAGCTGCGCCACTACCCAAGGAGCCAATGTTGTTCTATATAGCCGTGACCAACTGAGTTGTAAGTGCGATAATCATAGTGGAACACGACGAGGAAGGAAAGTCAGTGCAAAGGCATGTGTATTACTTGAGCGAGGTATTGTCGGCTTCAAAACAGAACTACCCTCACTATCAAAAGATGGCGTATGGCGTGTATATTTCGGCTGAGAAACTCAAACATTACTTTGAGTAGCACCCCATCAAGGTGGTGTGTGAAGCACCCATATCCGAGATTATGGGTAATAAGGATACTAGTGGCTGAATTGCAAAAGGGGAAATTGAGTTAGCCCCATATGCACCACAGTTTGATAGAAGGGATGCGATCAAGTCACAAGCCATGCCGGATTTCTTTGTGGATTGGGCTGAGATGCAGTATGAACCACCTCTGCCGGACTCAAATTACTAGCGAATGCACTTTGATGGATCAAAGCTAAAGGAAGGACTGGGAGCCGAAGTAGTGCTTACCTCGCCCAAGAAGGACCAATTGAAATACGTCCTCCAGATCCATTTTAGCGCGTCAAATAATGTGGTTATGTATGAGGCACTAGTGCATGGACTCAAAGTAGCAAAGGAGGTAGGCATCGTCGGATACTATGTTTTGGTGATTCGGATTTGGTACTGTAGCAAGTGTCTGGCAATTGGGATGCCCTGGATGCAAACATGGTACTCTATAGATTTTATGTCCAAAAAATAAGTGGTTTCTTCGAGGGGTGCGAATGCCATCACGTACCTCGGATTGAAAATGAGGCAGCTGGTGTGTTATCGCAACTGGGATCATCCCGGCAACTAATTCCACCAGGCATTGCCCTGGATCACTTGAGAAAACCATCTATCACACCATCACCAGAATCCGAGTCAATATATATCCTGGCACTCTCCGGATCATAAGCTACTCCAATGGAAATAGACTGCACATCAGCTAACCCGAGGACTGCCTCAGCAAACCTGGGGACTGCCTTGGCAGACCCGGGGACTGTTCAGCTAGATCTAGCTAGAGTAATGTTGGTGGATGCAATGGAAGTTATGAGGAGGTTTTTCCCATCCGAGCTATACCTGCATGGGCCAAACCGATATTTGAATTCCTAAAGGAGGGAACTTTTTCGGAGGATGAGGTACTCTCAAGGAAAATCCAGAGAAGGGCAAAGGCATACACCATCATCAACTCAGAACTATACAAAAGAAGTGTAACCACTATGATGTAGCGATGCGTAGACCCGGAAGAAGGGCTTGACATACTTCAAGATATTCATCAAGGGGAATGTGGTCATCACGCATCCTCCAGAGCATTAGTGGCAAAGCCTTTTCGGCATGGACTCTATTGGCCAAGTGCCTTGGAACAAGCAGAGGATCTGGTGAGGAAATGCAATGGTTGTCAAAGATACGCCACAAAAACCCACATGCCAATGTCGGAACTCAAGATTATCCCTATTACTTGGACATTTGCTATGTGGTGCCTAGATATGGTAGGACCATTTAAGACTGCTAAGGGAGGAATGATCCATATCCTGGTTATGGTGGACAAGCTCAGAAAGTGGATCGAAGTTAAGCCAATCAGGAAATGTGATGGGGCAATAGCAGTGACATTCCTCAAGGACATAATCTTGAGATATTGCTATCCCCATAGTATCATAACTGATAATGGCACAAATTTTGCTAAAGGAGCATTTGCGAGGTTCTACCGAGTGAAGAAGATCCAGCTATATGTTGCCTCTGTAGTCCACCCCGCATCGAACGGGTAAGTGGAAAGGTCCAACAGAGTAATCCTGTCCGGGATAAAACCCCGGCTCATGGAGCCGCTGCAAAGATTAGTGGGTGCTGGATAGAAGAACTACCAGCGGTGTTGTGGAGTTTAAGAACAACTCCGAATCGATCAATAGGCTATACGCCATTTTCTGGTATATGGGGCAGAAGCTGTATTACCAGTCGACATAGAGCATGATTCGCCAAGGGTCACCCAATACACAGAAGCCGAAGTGCGTGAACCTGGCAAAATGATGTTGATCTGCTAGAAGAAGCGAGAGAACTGGCCTTGTCCAGATCCGCCATATATCAGCAAAACCTCCGACGCTACCATAGCCGAAAATTAAACCCCCGAGTCTTCCGGGAAGGTGATCTCGTACTTCGGCTGGTGCAGCGCACTACTGACATGCATAAGGTATCCCCTCCATGGGATGGACCTTTCATTGTAAGCAAAGCTTTGCACAATGATTCCTACTATCTTATTGATGCACAGCCATAGGAGAAGAACAAGGCAGGCAGGTCCGGAGAGGAATCTAAGCGCCCATGGAATGTAGCACTACTTTGTCCTTTTTACACCTAACAAAGAGGTGAATGTATCCGAGTTACTCATATGTCGGTATGTATGTCGGCAATGAGCTTATCAATGAAACTTGGGCACCCCTAGTAGAAACTCAGGGACTGCCATAATAACTGTCTTTCTTGCTTTTATGTTTTATATATGTCGGCTGGCTTAAGTTGATTATGTCTTAGCCGGATTAGTAGTGTGTGAGCACCAAAAACGCAACTCTTTGACTTTGCTATTGTCCAACAAGAATTGGCTTCATGGCAAGCAAGAGAACAAGTTTGGAATCGCAAAGCACATGAAAAACGACTAAGGAAAGGAAAGTAATCGAGCCGACATTTGTTATCTAGAATAACCCTGTATTTACTTCATCCATTTTTCATCGGATTATTTTGAGATAATCTCAAAGTTTCAAGTATTGTTAAGTCAATTTTTTGAACCTCAGACTCATAAGTCAAAAAACCGAATAAAGGTAGACGCGAGCCGAGTCATAAAATTGGAAGAACAAGAAAAGGAAACTTGGGGACTTCGCCCACATTAATCTGACATTAAGAACTTAAGTAGCAAAAGAAACTGATCATAGCAAACCAGATCATTATGCATAAATACAACTTCACCCGGTATACCGGGGATCTGATGAATATTGTTAAGCGTTTTTTAAAGCTCAAGGAGAAGCAGCTGGAGCCGAATCATTTGTAGAGGGAGGAGGTACTTCGGCGTCTGTAGGCGGGGCACTAGCCTCGGCCTCATCTTCGGGGATGGCCTCCTCGTCCTCTGGGTCTTCGGCATTGTCGCCAAGCTCGAAGGCTTCCTCCTCACCCTCTTCACCCTCAGCACCATCAGAAACATAGGCATCATCAAATTCATCAAGGTAGTTTGGACCCTCATTCCAACTGTGGTAGAAGGCATATTGGATGAGCTTGTTGGCATAGGCTTTGCGCTGAGCGATGCACTCCGGGTCATTGGACCATTTCGGTCCGGTGCGCATACGGCCAAGCAACCCCAAATCCAGCTCTTCGTACCAGGATAGAACGAAGTTCAGCGCTGTGTCAGCTCTGGCTCGAGCAGCAGATTCCCGCCAAAGGTGAATTTGGCTCTCGCACTCCATAAGTTTTGCTAGAAAAGTAGTGCTTCCTTTGGAGGTGGGCTCAGTAGGCTGGAGAGCATTGAACATCTGAACTATTGCCGGCATTATGTTTGCGCCATAGTTCTTCGTAGTTTCAAGGCGGGTGGTAAGACTAACCAGCAGATCCTCCGTATCATAAGGGATTGACCCGGCGGTAGGACCTGTTGGAATACCCCGCTGCTGGCGAGACCTAGCCACAGCACCGGAAGCAATAGAGTCACCCTCTGAGAACTTACCTACAAACAGAACGAAGGATGTCAGTGAGAAAGAGCACTTAATCCGGAGAGATAAGAATTGAAAAGAGGAAGGGAACTCACATGAAATTTGGAAAAGGATACGAGTGAGCTCGGCATACACATTTGCATTGCTGGCCTGGAGTTTTTCATATTCGGAGGTTACCGAACTAAGATTTACGTCGGCTTCCTGCAGCAATTCCTTGTCCTTGGATATTTGAGTGGCCAGGCACTCCTTTTCCTCGGCGAACTCTTGATCAGCCTTATCCAGCTCGGATTTGTGGAGGTCCTTGAGCCTTTGGATTTCGGCTAGCCGAGTAATCTCTGTATCCTTGAGGCGCAGTTGAGCAATCTCGTCATCTTTTTTCTTTGATTCAGCCTGGTGCTTCCCTGCTTGTTCGAGAAAATAAGTCATCATGTTAGGAATGGGCACGCTATCTTCAAGTGTAACTGCAATAGTGAGTTGACCCGACAAAGCCAAGGTATAAATGTACGTTGAGCCAAGAAATTCAAATGTAATGGCTAAGTGAATAAGAGAAGTTACCTTGGATCTCAGCCAGATTTTTGCGCATAATGATATTTTCAGCCTCGACCTCGGCTGCATGGTTCAGATAACAAGTTAATACGGATAGCGAGTAACTCGAAGGAACGAGAAGGAAAAGGTCTTAAGCAAGGAAGTTTACCCTTCTTCTGGTAATCATCCAACAATTTGCTGTATCTGGCACGAAGATCTTTGTATGAGTCCAGCAAGCGCTAGAACTCAGCAGTTCGACGGTTGGTGGTGATCTAAAACAAGCCAATGTTAGTTCGCAGATAAAAATAAAGTTATTCGAAGTCTACAAAATCCGGGCCAAGTGGAATTTAACCCAGCTCTAGTTGTGTGGATATTCGACGTATACAAAATCTGAGCCAAGTGGAACTTAACCCGACTCTAGGTGTGCGGATATTCGAAGTCTACCAGATCCGGTCCAAGTGGAACTTAACCCGGCTCTAGGTGTGTGGATATTCGAAGTATACAAGATCCAGGACAAGTCGAACTTAATCCGGCTCTAGGTGTGTGAATATTCGAAGTATACAAGATCCGGGCCAAGTGGAACATAACCCGGCTCTAGGTGTGTGGATATTCAAAGTATACAAGATCCGGGCCAAGTGGAACTTAACCCGGCTCTAGGTGTGTGGATATTCGGAGTATACAAGATCCGGGCCAAGTGGGACTTAACCCGGCTCTAGGTGTGTGGATATTTGAAGTATACAAGACCCAGGCCAACTGGAACTTAAACCGGCTCTAGGGGTGTGGATATTTGAAAATGCTAAGGACTTGCGCTAATTCTCTAAGAGCATCCGACCGAGTAATAACTTACTCCCTCGGAGGCTCGGGGACTAGTGGGTATAGCTATAACTGTTTGCATACATAAAAGAGCATAGCAGGAAAAAGGGATTGCCTCCATCATCCGACCAGCAAGGGAGATGGCCTTGGTAGCGAAATTCATCTGAGCGCTGAACTCCACCGGACCAAACTTCTACGGCAAATCATCTTGCGGGTTTATAAACTCGGCGTCATTCTAGTTATGGACATATTCTATGAGCGTCGGACTATAACTTTCACCGCTGAGAGAATGACTCGTCACCAAGCCCTTGGCATGGGCCTCCCGCCTCGCGGACTGAGCAGCAGCAGGACTGGTATGCAAGGTCAATTTCTTACTGCTCTCAGATCCGGCGGCAGGAGACCCAGAAGTAGAATCCTTAGTTGGCTAGGTGGCTTTTTTGCTCTTGCCGGATAATGCTGATCACTGAAGAAGATCCGGACTGAGCTTGGGAAGCAGGCTGAATAATGTCTTTAATAGACACAGTGGATCCGGAGGCAGAGGCCTGAGACTTCTTCTTGGAAGATGGCTTGGCTGTTCTTGCTACGCTGGTGTCGATGTCTGCTTGCTAGTGCTGGTGCTACTGGTACTGGTGCTGCTGGTGCCGCTGGTGCTAGTGCTATTGATACAGATACTGCTGATACTAGAGAGACTGAAACTGAGGAAGAAATTGTTTAGGGTGGCGCTGATGAAGCTGGCACCTCAGAACTGGAAGGTTGCGGTGGTGCAGAGAAAATGGGGAGATCCGGCATCACCGTATCCTCGACCGCTCCACTGCCCCCCACGTCAACATTGCCCTCCTCATGACGAGGTGGGCTCTGATCTAGCACTGCCGCGGAGTCCTCTTGGATAGGACTCAGCATACGAACATCATTGTCGCAAGGAGGATAAGAGCTGCTCCGGATCGGAGAGGAGATGCTAGGTCCACTCTGGGGAATAACCCTAGGAGCGCTGATGGAACAAAAAGCAGCAAGTCAAAAGGAGAAAGAAAGGCAAAGGAAAAAGAGCAAGACTCGGAGATGAGCAGGAAAGGAATAACGACTTACTCGTCCAAGTTTGGGGGAGTCCAAGGTTTGGGCATCCTCCAGACTGTGCTCTTGATCGTGGGCTTAGCTGGAGCCTTAACCCTGGATTTCTTCTGCCTCTTCTTTGGTGGGGGCACCTCCGAAGCTGTGGCCGAGGTTGCCGCGCGCTTCTAGGAGGGGGCAGGAGCCGAATCATCCGTGGCGAGAGGGGGAACCTCGAGGACCTGACCGGCTGAGTTAGCTGAAGATTCGGACATAACCGGGAATGTGTAAGAGAGGCACCGGATCAAGTACCTCCATAACCTCAACATCTGACTCATCGTCATCCGGCCAATCCCTTATAAGAAGAGGCCTTACCAGAGGGTCGTTTGGTGTTGTACGGACTAGGCAAGAACCTCTCCGAGTCAGGCTCCTCCTTGTCTGGCTCTGCACGGTCTGCCACCCATTTGAGGGCCAGCTCCTTGTCATCCTCAATTGACTGCTGGAGAAACATCTGAGAGCAAAGTTATTAAATGGTTAAGTTAGGAAGCTATCCGACTAATGGCAAGACTCGGAAAAAATACCAAGAGAAGAGTTTACCTTAGGAGGCGGGTTGGCCCGGGTAAAGGGTGCAAGCCCCCATTTCCAAGCCTCGGAGAACTCCTTATCCACCCTGAAGATGGCCTTGACCCGGCGGAACACCTCCGAATTGTTAAGCTCGAAGGAGGAGGTCCGATGGGGGTCAAGTGGGGCACTCAGATAGAAAATCTTATGGGCGCGCTTCTAAAGGGGGAGACTCGGCTGCGGACGAATGTGATCATTATGTCCTCACTACACAACCGCAGCTCGACGAGCTCCTTAATCCGGCGATCTACCTGGTTCGCTAGAGAGGTAGGCCGTTTTGGGATTTTCTCCCACAGAGAGGTGTCTGGGACACCCATCTTAAAGGGGAGGAGCCGGACCAAGTCCACGTTCGAATTGTTCCGGACATAGAAGAAGGTTCGGGCCTAGCCTTTGCAAGATTCGAGGCCAGTAACCCCGGGGGAAGGTAGAATTCTTCTGGGGAGAGATTGAGGCTCCACCGCACTAGGTCAAGTGCTTTACAGCAGGGGCTAGGTGCTTGTTAGAGACGACACTTTTCTTGAGACCAAAGAACTTGATCAAGAGTTCTTTGGTAGGCCAGAGGCCAACGTAGCCCTCAATTCCGGAGGCGAAAGAGGAAAGAGAGATAATGGCATTGGCTGGGAGATGATGCGGTTGAAGTTGGTAAGTGGAAATGAAATCATGGAAGAAATCAGAGACAGGCAAGCCAAAGCCACGATGGAAATGGGAAAGAAGTACGACGAACTCACCGAGATTTGGAGAAGGAGCTATCTCCTGGGCGGCGAGGCGACATGAGAGGCCCTCTAGGATGCGGTGCGACGCATACAGCCAGTCGATGTCATCCTGGCACACGAACGCACCCGCCCAGGTGCCGCAATCGTGAACCTCGTCTTCCTCCTCTTCCTGAGCGATGATGGTGGCCTCCTCCTCTGTCATGGCCAAATCGAGTTCTTCAAGAACGTAATCAGAGAAGAAGTAGCCGTCCGTGGGGAATTTGGAGGTGTAGGGCCCTGTGGTGAAAGGCTCAAGTGGAAGCGGTGGCACTGTCGCAAGGAGCGGCTGGCTACGGTAGCGGCGGCGCAGCGCTAACGTAGAAGCACTGGCGGCAGTGGCATCGCTGTGGAGAAGAAGGGGCAAGGGGAAGGGGGCGTGCGAAGTGGGGGAACTTCCCCAAGAGCCGCCCTTGTCCCCTATTTAACCGCGCGTCACTGGCGCATAGTGAGATCGGTTGCTGCGGCCCAACTGCATGTTGTGGCCGTGTATCCTAAAAACCAGCCAATCAGGATCGTGCCATAGCGAAGGTTACAAGGAGCAGGGGATCCCATGACATGATGTTATGATACAGTTAATGAGGGGCTGCCACGACAGGACGTGTAGAGAAGTTATTCCTGACATTACTACAGTAACCGGCACAGTAAACTAGCGCGGCCCTTAAAATGAGGCAAAGTGACGATTAGCCTCCACGTAGGACATGGGGAAGTGTATGAGAGAAGGAAAAGTAACCCGGATACATGAGCGAAAACTCGGCCAGCGAGAAGTAACTCAAATTGAGCCAAGGGAATATCGAAGCAAAGAGTTTTAGGCCACGGAATAACTCGGCAGAAGAAGTGTAAATTCGGATGAGGGGAACCTGTTGTGGCCTTAACAGCTGAAGCTGCTAAGACTGCACCAGCTTCGAGGACTAATGTTGGGGGGATACCCCCGGGTAGGGTCACGCCGGGGTATAAAGGCCGAGTTAGCCGAGGTACGGCATGGTCAAAGCAAGTGCTAGTCGGGTCACCTCAAGGCAGGCCGACTTACGGAGTAATCTGGCCTGGTGGTCGTTTGCCAAACACTAATCCAGCATGCGTAAAATATAAGACGGCCAAACTTGATTTGCCATGTATGCAGGTACCCTCGTAGCCAGGTTGGCCAAGCACTAGTCGGGCTACCACTTGGCTTCCAAGAGAAGGAAGGAATCTCCCGCTGGTCAAAAGGTGGCATCTGCCCGCTGTAGCGTGAGCAAAGCGAGCAAAGGGAAGGACTAGCGAGGCGTGGCCGACAAAGATGATGCGGGTGATGTCGGCTGACGTAGTCCATGTCTGGTGACGCCTAAAGGCAAGGGGCATGCAGAGGGTTATGTCCATAATCCGGACAAACCGTTAAAGTAAATAAAGAGGCATGTAGCTTTAACCAAGGGGAATATTCGAGGAATATGCCTCCACGTATGCCCTAACTTTGTAACCTGGGATCCCCCTATATAAGGGGCACCAAGACCTCCATAGCAGGGGATTGATCATTTTCTGTCTTGGGATAACTCTAGAGCATTGTAGTGGGGGTAAGAGAACTAGTCTCCTTCTCATAAACAGCTCAAGGAGCCCTTGTAATCCACCATTGATAGAGGGAAATACAACATCTGTGTGTGGAATCACCACACTATCCCTCCCTGGATTCCTCTAGTGCTCATTGGCCCCATCTTTAGCCTATCCATGGCATATGTCATGCCACCACCACGACATGGTACGATCGCCTTCTTCCTGTGGAGTCGAAGTAGTAGTGCATGTTGCAAGGACCGTCCAACATCTACATTGGAGACATCGGGGGGTCCTGGGCTCTTGGCTGGTAACATTGTGCTGATTGGCTTCCACCGGCGTCGTCTCTGTTACTGTGGTACCCGCTGATGTGATCACCGTTTCTTCCATTGTCCTCTCATGAGAAACCGGCCACAATGTAGTTTGGTCCACCGTACCTATTGTTGCTTCGCCTTCTCCTGTCATTGTTGCGCCTGCCCTATCTTCCTCGGGTGAGCGTGCTCGTTTATTATTTACTGCGTCTTCATCATCTGCCCAGTGATTTTCCATCTCCATTAATTGTGAGATTGTTTTGGTCTTCATTTGCCCCAGCTCCTTGATAAATTCACTTCGGCGAAGGTCATCGTTGAAAGCGTCAATTTCCCTTTCATTGGATATGGCTTCAGACGAGTTTTTTATGATGTTCTACCGCTGGATGAAGGCCTATATTGGCTCTACAGACTTCTGCTTGCACGCCCACAATTTCTCTAAGGATGCGGGTCGCTTAAACATGGATGTGAAATTTCGTATGAACTTATCTTCAAGGTCGTTCCAGCTGCTGATGGATTCTTCGGGTAGCTGTCTTAGCCATGACCGTGCGGCGCCGCTCAAGTGTAGCTGCAGACTTTGCATTGCAGTAGCCTTGGAGCCACCCTGCAGTTTAACCATTGTCAGATAGTCTGCCAGCCAAGCTTCGGGTTCCTGGAGACAGTTGTACTTTTAGCGATCGTAAGGAAGTTTGAAATCTTTGGGTACTGGGGTTTTGCAAACCCGTTGGGTAAAGAACTGGCCCCACATAATTCATACTCATCCTTGCTTTCACCGTCGTAGTATCTTCGGCTGATGCGCTCCTCCCTGGATCTATCAATCCTACACTGTGTGTTGTCGTTTCTTGCATCATCTCGTGGCTCGGGGTTTAAAAATTGCACCCGATGTGGTGATCGTGATCGTCGGGTGTGCGCGATGTACCGAGGGCTTCTACGGCAGCATGGGGATCTATCGGGTTGTCGTGTGATTCAGTGTTCTCCTTGTGTAAGTGATGCCCCCACCATACCGAGGTTCATGAGAGAAGATCGATGGAGAGCCGCTCGAGGATCGTCGGGTGCAGGTTGAGTTGTGATTAAGTATATTTGGGCAGCGACGATTATGGCTTGTGATGTTTTTGGTTTTTATGTGTCCCTCTTGATCTACCAACATAAACGATAGATCGAGGTCTTGGGCTAGCTCATTTCTTTCGGCTTCGGGAATATTCTGTAGTCGTGAAGTTCCTCTCCTTGGTGGCGTGCCTCCAGTTACACTTCCTGATCATCGGGTAGAGCTTAGTTGTGTCCGTCGGAGGCTAGATTCGTCGGCTAGCCTTTTCCTTTTGTCGAGTTGCCTCTGCATCCTTAGCAAGTCCCTATTTTTGTGATGGAGTAGGTTTTGGTAGGCCATCAGGTCCTCACGTGTTTCTTCAGCTGTCATCAGGACTACGCCCAATATTGCATCTCTTGCTCTTTGCCATGTTTCAGCAGACAGCTAGAGAGTCTGTCGTTCACCTTCGCGTGGTTCTTCTCTTCCTTGTATGACTCGATTGTTGGGTTGATCTTCTTTGTTCCCACGGTTTTTTCTGCATTATTGTCTGATAAGATGTCATTGGGATTAAGGATAGGGTTACCGTTGTAGTCGCATGGTGTCGATGAATCTCTGATGATCACACACACTTGATGGTGCGTTATGTATGATCTGCTAACGTCATCGTCGGATCCGTGGGAGGCACTGTTTGATAGACTAGTGACATCCAGCGGCTTCTGTTCTTGATAGATTTCGGCCATCCTAATTCCGAAGTCGATACTTTTGTCGCTTTCTTTGGGTTGGGCCATGTTGTGGCGTTATCTGAGAATCTGATCCGAATTAGAGAACGTCATAGTGACCGGCCAAATCCCCTAGATTAGCGGAGTTTTCCAAATTTTCTTTGCCCTTTGTCGACTGAGGTGCAGCCTCTTCAGATGAGCCAATAGAAGATACAGGTATCGCCTTGGGCGCTGTATTATGACTGACAGACCCATTGTAATTGGGGCCGATAGGGCATGTTCTTCAGATTCCTCCACGCGAAAGTGAAATCTCCCGATGATGAGATCTGATCTGCCGTTGAAGTCGACAGGAACCAAAATAGGGGTCGGCGGGTGTGGTTCCGCTACTATTGGATTGTTGCTTGGTGGAAGGGGCCGCCGAATCCATGACTCCAGCGTTTAGATTTCCCATAGACGGCACCAATTAGCTAGGGGTAACCTCGGCAATGCCCATGGTTATGGAGTAGGGTTTCGTGGAAAAGAGAATGATGGGGATTTCATCGGCTGATTAGAGAAATAAGGAAGTTGAAGTCGTCTGATTGCTTATGAAAAAATCGATTACAGATCGCTCAAGGCTTTTTTCGGTACCTCTCTGCTGCCTCCTCCCAGCCTATATATAATAGGCTAGGTCCCAAGGCCATATACAGATAGGTTACAAGTTACAATTACAACAGTAATACAATGCCGATTTCTATTTCCTTATCTGGCAAGCTATACTTTCTATCCGATGCTTCCTAGGCCATCCTCTTGGGCTTTGTGGGCTGTGAGCCTTTATGTAACCAGGGTAACTAATCATAAGAACCCGAGTAATCATACCCGTGTCAAAAGGTGTTCCATCTTGAATAAGGTATGATCTTTATAGGTTTTCTATTTTACCGGTCTCTTATAGTATTGGGAGAACGAATTTAGGATAGATAGTCGTACTCTCAAGAGTGGCTCTCGAGCTCAAGTGGAATGCTCAAGGAAAAGGTATGATCTTGATAGGTTTTCTATTTTACCGGTCTCTTGTAGTGTTGGGAGACCGGGTTTAGGATAGATAGCCGCACTATCAAGAAGGGCTCTCGAGTGGGTGACTCGATCGCATCTTTTGGAGAGAGCTCAAACCTTTGCATTCTTGCATCATCTTTCTTGGTTGTTGTTTGTATCTTGTCCATGTGAGCATATAGAACTTGTGGTTATCATCATAACAAGCTCTAGTTCATCAAAAACGGATTTCCTTGATATATCTTATTGCTCTTTTGATCTTGCGGGTTTTCTGGCTCCACAACTTGGGAGATATCTCACATATAGAATCATGGTAATTTCCCCCTTGGTCATACCCAATATTTTATTATCTTTCCAACAAAATTGGTTTCATATCATTTGGAGTTCGGATGCAAAAGTTATGGAAGTTTTAGTTTTGAAGTTTTTTCCTAAACGATAGTTCTAGCGAGCCACCAGTAGTACCGCTAGGGAATACGGTAGTACCGATGGAAGTACCGGGGCCACTTCCCCTGATCCTGGTTGCGGTTGAGTAGCTTCTCTGTTTTGGGAGTCCTATTTGACGGAACTTTGATTAGAAGTTTGGGTGGTAGTACCGGTGAACCGGTGGTAGTACTGGCCAGGCTTGCTTTTCTGTCTCTCACATCGTTGTTCTTTTGACTGTTGGCTTGGTGCTAGTGGTAGTACCGCCCCCCACAGGTACTACCGGCCATGCACGGATCTGTCTGTAATGGGGGACCTCGATTGCTCTTGCTGAGGTAGTTACATAGCGGTGTTCTCTTTGCCCTTCGCCTTGTAAGAACGACTGTAATGAACTCCTCCTAGCTGATCCTCCTTATGCCAGCCCCTTTTCCCTATGCACTCTGCCGAGGCATGTCATGAACGGTAGCCCCGGTCGTGGTGGCCTCACACGCTAGTTAGGAGAGGGTTAGGGAGCGCCAGCACGGTTGACATGAGTCGAATGATGCACGAGCTCCCGTTCTGCCACCCCATGAGTAGCACCATGCGAGTGACCTTGTTGGGCAGAGTAAGGGCTTCCCTGGGAGTGCTTAGGTAGGACTCCAATTACCCAGCACGGCGCGAAGAGAGGGCTTCTGGAGGGTACGTGGCCTTGTGTCCCTGGCATGTACACGCGCTCGTTGATACTTGTGAGAGAGATGAGGGCCCCTAGCCCGCGCGATTTGTCGGGAGGGGGAGCATCACCAGGTATCCTCCCCCATCCTCTGGGATAGAGAGGTAGGTTTCTCCAGGTCCTAGTGGCTGGAGTGGGCTATCCTCGTGAGGACCTTTGCGCTTAGATTGCCTCCCGAGGGTGAATCCATGGGTTCGAGTGAACCTTGGGGGCACCCTTTTGAGCCATTCCTCGTATCTCCTTCGGTGTCGCTTGTAGGAGAATTAATGTAGCATCCCAATTGTCTAACAATTGTAATGCTACTTGCCTAGTCTATATATTTCTATTTCCTACATATCATCTATTGCATCATCATTATATCATGCTCATGTCACCATGCCACATTGCATTCGAGCATCATATAAAACCCCTTTTCATTTGGTTCTTCTCTAATATGCATTTATCTTATTAATGGTATTTGTCGTCGGATTAATGACAAGTACGCCATGAGGGGGTCCTCGAGGCGTGTGGAAGAGAGGGGTGTAAGACGTACGGTGTTCCAGGATGGTGAGCACACATGTTTACCTAGGTTCAAATCCATCGGCTTTGGATGGATCCTACTCCTGCTAGCAATCCAGCAATACGGCAAAGTCGGAATATGGGTTACAAGGGTTTCGCCTGTGCGAGTTGAGGTTGTAGACTATTGTGAGGGTAGGTGCCCTAAAGGCTCTCCCTAGGACGGCTTATATAGATATACGGTCTAGGGTTTACAGGAGAGATCTATGCGGCTACGACTAAGAGTCGGTTACAGAGTACATCTTGAACTACAAGTAACACTATGGGCCTATGTCGGTAAGTCTTCTGAGCCTTCGCGTAGCCGGATTGGACTCCGTATCTTCTCCTGACTGGGCCGCTCATGAAGCAAAGCTCTAACCCAAAGTGGGCCACCCTGGTCAGTAAGGAACTATGAGGATACCCATAAAGTATATCCCCAACAAAAGCCCCCGGAAGTCTCCAATATCCAAAGTCGGATTCATCATCATCTAGCTGGATCTTCGGCTTGTAGAATCTTGAAGGGTTCCTAAAACTTCAAAACAAAATATACGATCTGAGTCTCAAAATAAGTCGGACATATCAGTATAGTTATTCAGATTTCCAGCTCGAATTTCAAACTAAGCCGGAACTTGGTCTCTGACGTAGCCTGACACCAGCCATGGTCAAGTCACGTCACTGACAGACATTTCCTGTCAGCTCGACCATTGGTGGGTCCGCCTTTCGCGGAACCGAGACGCTGTTTCAATGCGTGAGTGGAGATCGAGGCGGCATAATCATCGCACGGAGGTTTCCCCGTCCTTTCCACGACACGTGGCAGTTTTACTGTAGCGTTTACACGAATCTTGCCGTGCCTGATGGATATAAGGGGTGTGGATTTTTCCCCCAATCTTCTTCACCAGTTCTTAGCGCCATTTCCTTCTCCTCTATGCCTCCCACGAACCTAGCGCTCCACTGCTCCTGCAAAAACACCTCCAGCGCCGCCCCTCTAAGGTCACCGACGTACCGGATAGAATGGCTACCTCATCATCCTCCGGCTTAGCAGCGACGGAAACAGGCGGCGGCGACGGCTGCGGCGGCAGAGAGAGAGCCACCATGGAGTTTGGATCCCCTGCGTCCTGGACGATCCCAAGCTCCAGGTCATTGAAGACGAAGGGCTCCTCCGCACTGGCGACTGGCGGAGCAGCTTCGACGAAACCTTCCCCAACCCCCACGACGACGAGCGAGTGCATTTTGGCACTCACCTTGAAAGAGGTCTTTCCTTTCCCCCTCAGAATTCTTTTCTGAGGTTATAGATCATTATCGTTCATCTCCACCATTGATACGTTGCTAAAGTATCCATAATTTTTGATGTTCCATGCTTGGTTTTATCTACTTTCTTATGTTTTGTCCACACTTTGGAGTACTTTTCATATGATTTCTTGGACTAACCTATTGACAAGAGCCATAGTGCCAGTTGCCTGTTTTTTGCTGTTTTTGGTTCTAGAAAGTCAGAAAATGAATATTCTCAGAATTGGACCGGACAAAAGCCAAAGTCGTTATTTTCCCGGAAGATTCACGGAGCCAGAAGGAGAGACGAAGGAGGGCCACAGGGTGGCCAAACCACCCCTAGGCGCGGGTCCCCCAGGCCGTGTCAGGGCATGGTGTGGGCCCCCTGGCTACCCATCGACCTTGCCTCTTCACCTATAAGATGCCTCCCTATGAAAAAACCCTAAATCGTCAAGCCTCCAGCCACGAAAAGTTCCGTAGCACCGCCACCACCGAAGGGGAGATTCGGGGGACAGAAAGTCCCTATTCCGGCACCCTGCCGAGACGAGGAAGTGCCCCCGGAGCCATCTCCCTCGATCTCCACCACCATCTCCATCACCATTGCTGATTCCCATGATGAGGAGGGAGTAGTTCTCTCTCGAGGCTAAGGGTTCTACCGGTAGCTATGTGTTCATCTCTCTCTATATGCATGATCTTATTGAGATCATGATCTTGTAATCTATAGATCTACCTTGCTACTCAAGTGCTTTAATAGATCTCTGCTCTCCCCATGTGTGTGAAGTTGACAGTGTGCACACCATGGTAGCACTTAGGCTAGAGATTTCAGATACTTGTTATGAGTTATATTTGGAGTTAGATGTCTTTATGAAATTGTGGTGTTTGTTTGAACCATCTACTGCTCAAGGTGACAGCGTGGGGTTATCTAGATGCGGAAAGCAAACTTTGAGGTGTGCTGTTATAGCCCTACCATCGATTAGAGTGTTCAACAGGAGAGTAGTTCAGAGTAGTATCATGAAGATAAGATATTTATATGAGAGTGTTCACTAGTGAAAGTATGATCCCTAGGCCTTGTTTCGAAGCACTGAAACACCATTTGCTATTAGATCTATTACATGTTTGCTTGCTTCTATCTTTATTTCAGTTTTACTTTAGTCTTTTGCACGCCATCAAGCTATTTTCTATCACCGTTACCACTTATAATTATCTATACCACTTGTATTTCACTATCTCTTCGCCAGACTAGTGCACCTATACACCTGACAAGTGTATTGGGTGTGTTGGGGATACAAGAGACTTCTTGTATCTTGATTGTAGGGTTGCTTGAGAGGGGATACCTTTGACCACTTCCTCCCTAAGTTCGATAAACCTTGGGTGACCCACTTAAGGGAAAACTTGCTGCTGTTCTACAAACCTCTGCACTTGGAGGCCCAACAACTGTCTACAAGAATAGAAGTGCGTAGACATCAAGCTATTTTCTGGCGCCATTGCCAGGAGGTAAGGTAAAAGGTACTCACATCCTCCGGTGTGAGTGCTCGAAGCTATTCCCTTTAGATTCTGCAATTTTGTCTTTTTGTTTCTTGTTTTCATTAGTTAGGCTTAATGGAAAACAACAACAAAATTAGAGATTTTTATAGTATTTATCTTGAGTTAGGACATGAAGTGTTTGAAGAGAAAATTAAAAAACCTATGGAACTTTATTTGCATGCTAATAGCAATGTTGTTAGTATGAATTCTTTGGACACCATTATTGCTAATGCTATGGGAAAGTCTAAGCTTAGGGAAGCTAGTTTTTATAAAAATGATCTTTTTAGTCCCCAATCTTTAGAGGAGAAAATTGGCTTTGATGATACTATACCTCCAATATATGATGATCACAATGATGAATATGATATTTTCAGTCCACCTACTATTAAGGAGGAAATTAATTATGACTACAATATTCCTCCTATATTTGATGATTATGGTGATGAGAATAATAATGATAGCTATTTTGTTGAATTTTCTCCCACTACAATTAATAAGAATGACTATGTTTATGTGGAGAGTATTAATTCTTTTATGCATGTGGATCATGGTAAGAATGTTTTATGTGATAGTTATATTGTTAATTTTATTCATGATTCTACTAAAAGTTATTATGAGAGAGGGAAACATGGTTTTATGTATCTCAATAATATTAAGTTTCCCCTCTTTATGTTGAAAGTCTTGATGTTGCACTTGTTTTGCTTTACTATGCTTTTTGCTTTGTGCTTTCATGACTTGTTTATTTACAAGATTCCTATGCATAGGAAGTGGGTTAGACTTAAATGTGCTTTGAATTTGCTTCTTGATGCTCTCTTTTACTTCAATTCATATTTCTTATATGAGCATCTTCTCAAACTATCATGCCTAACTTAAAGGAGTTAAAGAAAGGTACTTATTGGGAGATAATCCAAAAGTTTTAGATGAGTGTTGGAAGTTATTACCTCTCCAATAGCCTCCCCTTATCCTTTTTATTTTCTTTTTGTGCCAAGAGTAACCTCTAATGAGAGAGAAGTAAGATTTGGGAAAGTTGCAGTCCTGAAACAGATTTTTGTGCTTCGCTGTAAAAAATCGTGTAAAATCTCTGTAAATCGATTTGATCTGTGATTTTTTTTGCTTCTGCCCCAGGTTGTTATCGAACTTTCATTAGTTCAACACTTTTCGATTTGAGCAACAGAAGGTCTTCGAAAAAATTGGTTTTTACCTGCTGGTCTATTTTGACAGATTTCTGCCATTATTTGCAGTTGCTTCTTGTTAGTTCCTTTTTTGGTTCTCTTTGGGGAATTGAGCTTTTTGAGGGGAGTGCTACAGTATCTTTTGTTTTGATGGAAGTTTTACTTGTGTTGAAACTGAACCAAAAGACTTATTATCTTGAGTACACTAATGTTGCTAATAAAGATTGTGTGAAGTTTTGTATGAAGGAAATTTTCAGGTGTAGGGAAAGAATGATGTAATGAGATGAAGAATGGACAAAAGATCAAGCTTGGGGATTCCACCCTGTTTCGCCCAAGAAATATTCAAGAGGAACAAGCGTCAAAGCTTGGGGATGCCCAAGGCATCCCCTTCTTCATCAATAAAAATCTCAGGTCTTTCTAGACACTTCGTTTATATTGTTTCATGCACTGGTGTGCTATTCTTGGAGCGTCTTTGTTTTTGTTTTTAGTTTTATTTTGTTTGGTTTTCTTAAATAAGTTGGTTGGATCCCAGCACACTTCTTTTGGAGAGAGACACACGCCATTATTCATTGCCTAGAACACTCTAGTTTTCACTCTTATTATTTTGTGAGTGTTCTCTTTTGCTAGCACTGTGTTTAGCCTTAGTTTTCTTGTGCTTTCATCTTAGAAATTTTTAGTTCTTCTTTGTGGATTTGTAAGACAAGCTCACTGATCTTTATTTATTATCTTTGTGAGTTGTTTCAAATAAGATTGGTTTGGATTGGAAAAGAGTAGGAAAAGTTCATGCTTGAGTGGTAAAAAGGAGTTTGTTTTTGAGTGTGACTTAGACTTTATCATGTCATGCTTGATATTGTTTGGCTTTATGCTTAGTGATTTTTGCTGTAGCATGACATGTTATAAACAATTGAGATTTCTTAATGTGCCTTGAAAAAATCATGCGTTGTTTTAGCATATTAAAGCATAGTATTGTGGTATTCTCCTTTAATGCTTTATTTGGGATGACTTGGCGCATGCTCACACCATGTTAAGACTATCCCAAGTCACCATAGACTTTATGATCCTTTAGTTTTCGACTTGTAATATCACTTTATGCTTTAATTAATGATGTTTTGTCGCTTTGCATGATTATGGCCATTATTGCTCTCTTAGTTGGTCGCTCCCAGTCTTTTGCTAGCCTCCATAACCAAGTATGAGTTCCACTCATGCATCCAACTCCAAATAAAACCAAGTTATTCCAAAGAGTCCACCATACCTACCTATTAGCATTTGCTATTCCAAGTATATTCATGATTTTATCTACCTTCCGAATTAAACTTGTTATGAGAAAACTAGTAATTAAAGCTCTCGTGAACTTGATGGCACACTTTACTTTTCTTGCCCTTAATAAACTTGAACCATTGTGTCGTCTATGTTGCATATGCTTGCACTTATTTCTTGGGGATTAGCAAAACCATGCTGTCATGGGGAACACTTTCAACATTGCACTTGTACTTTGTACCTAGTTGATATCATGCTCTTTTGTCTATGGATGTCGTCGGTGTGACATGAAAGGGGAGCTTGTAAGTCCATGGAGTTATGTATATGTGCTAGAGAAATGCCTGGTCCACTGGTTTAATCCATGTTGACATGGTGGAAACCTGTAGCGTAACCATAATGAGCTGTCTATGAAGCATTCTTCTTATAAAAAAAGAGTCAGATATTGAGAAAAAAGAGAAAAAGAGAAAAAAAAGAGATATGAGAAAAGAGGAAAGAGAGAAAAAAGCACCATATTCCCATGGTAAATAAGAAGATTGCTGAGATGCTCGTTGTCTACTTGCCTTGTCATTTTGATATGGGGATTCTTCCGTATCATCGGGCAAGGGGTACCCCGTTGGCGGTTCTCTATGATACACATGTACTTACGATGACAAGAACTTACCGGTGACTAAACTTGAGTAGCATGAGGAGCGGCCCTCGTATTCAAGGGACATGAGATTTCCAACTTATACTTCGTCAAGCATATACACCATAGTTTGTTCACTTTAACCTTAATCACTTCAAGATGCTTATGATAGGGGCAATGAGAGCTGAAAGCTATTAAGTACCATAATTGTTGGAAGATCTTTATGAGACTTGAATCCCTACTTCCTTCTATGAAGGCCTTTCTTTTACTTTTATGTTGAGTCTCCACCTTCTATCTTTATGCACCTACTTTGAGAGCATAGTGGCCATTCTTAGTTCTATGTGCATTGTCCCAAGACTTGTTGATTGATGCATAGCTTTGATATTACTTGTTCTAAACTATTTGTATCTAGTCACTCTTATGAACTTTGAAGGTTTCCTATACATTTATGTTTGCTACTCTATGAGAGACAAGCTGAATGCCACTATGCTATGTTTTCTTTATGTTAAACAAACAAACGTCTTGCAAGGCATTGTTATTCATTAATCTTTTGTTTGTGCCTTTTCATGTTGCAACATAGTTTCTTTGTCTTATTGCTAGAACTTTGTCTTTCATGTTATGATTGAAGTACTATGATCCCAGCTATCATTGTTTTACAAATACTTTGATCAAGTTTATGATGGTGCATGTCACCTAAAAAATTACTCTTTCTTTTTATCACTTACCTACTCGAGGATGAGCAGGAGTTAAGCTTGGGGATGTTGATATGTTGCTAACGTATCCATAATTTTTGATGTTCCATGCTTGGTTTTATCTACTTTCTTATGTTTTGTCCACACTTTGGAGTACTTTTCATATGATTTCTTGGACTAACCTATTAACAAGAGCCATAGTGCCAGTTGCCTGTTTTTTGCTGTTTTTGGTTCCAGAAAGTCAGAAAATGAATATTCTCAGAATTGGACCGGACAAAAGCCAAAGTCATTATTTTCCCGGAAGATTCACGGAGCCAGAAGGAGAGACGAAGGAGGGCCACAGGGTGGCCAAACCACCCCTAGGCGCGGGTCCCCAGTGCCGTCAGGCATGGTGTGGGCCCCCTGGCTACCCATCGACCTTGCCTCTTCACCTATAAGATGCCTCCCTATGAAAAAACCCTAAATCGTCAAGCCTCCAGCCACGAAAAGTTCCGTAGCACCGCCGCCACCGAAGGGGAGATTCGGGGGACAGAAAGTCCCTATTCCCAAGCACCGCCGAGACGAGGAAGTGCCCGAGCCATCTCCTCGATCTCCACCACCATCTCCATCACCATTGCTGATTCCCATGATGAGGAGGGAGTAGTTCTCTCGAGGCTAAGGGTTCTACCGTAGCTATGTGTTCATCTCTCTATATGCATGATCTTATTGAGATCATGATCTTGTAATCTATAGATCTACCTTGCTACTCAAGTGCTTTAATAGATCTCTGCTCTCCCCATGTGTGTGAAGTTGACAGTGTGCACACCATGGTGGCACTTAGGCTAGAGATTTCAGATACTTGTTATGAGTTATATTTGGAGTTAGATGTCTTTATGAAATTGTGGTGTTTGTTTGAACCATCTACTGCTCAAGGTGACAGCGTGGGGTTATCTAGATGCGGAAAGCAAACTTTGAGGTGTGCTGTTATAGCCCTACCATCGATTAGAGTGTTCAACAGGAGAGTAGTTCAGAGTAGTATCATGAAGATAAGATATTTATATGAGAGTGTTCACTAGTGAAAGTATGATCCCTAGGCCTTGTTTCGAAGCACTGAAACACCATTTGCTATTAGATCTATTACATGTTTGCTTGCTTCTATCTTTATTTCAGTTTTACTTTAGTCTTTTGCACGCCATCAAGCTATTTTCTATCACCGTTACCACTTATAATTATCTATACCACTTGTATTTCACTATCTCTTCGCCAGACTAGTGCACCTATACACCTGACAAGTGTATTGGGTGTGTTGGGGACACAAGAGACTTCTTGCATCTTGATTGCAGGGTTGCTTGAGAGGGGATACCTTTGACCACTTCCTCCCTGAGTTCGATAAACCTTCGGTGATCCACTTAATGGAAAACTTATTGCTATTCTACAAACCTCTGCACTTGGAGGCCCAACAACTGTCTACAAGAATAGAAGTGCGTAGACATCAACCATCTCCCCTCGAACTCCATCTTAGATATGAGTGCGCATGCCTCTTTGTGCGAGGTTTATCTCGGCATTAGGCCGAGTCTCACTCTTTTCCGGTACTATTTTCATGTCCGGAGAAATTCCATTACTGCCGGTAATCCTTATATTACTGGCACCATTAGTTTTTCGGTTAGGCGTGAGCGCGTTTATCCCTGGATCTTGGCAAGTGATTCAGTCAAACAATGGCCGTCCACTTTCTTTTACCACAAGGATATCCCCGCTCCCGACAAAGATACAACTTTGCCGGCTTTCGTCGATGGAGCCGCCACGCCTCAAGAGTCTTGGTATGAGGCTGCTCCGACTCTCAGTGACAATCTGTTTCTCGCCAAGAGACGGATCGAATATCTAATGAAGCACAAGGGCCTGAAAGGGTCCGACTTGGTTCAGTGCTAGGTGTCGCGCTGGATCCAACCTCTTCAACATCATGGAGATCGACTGATGCATTCCATCACGTCGTCAAAGAAGGATTCCCTCCGCATCAGCTCCAAGACCTTAAAGCCGAAAGACTATATATGCCAAGTCAAATGGCTGATAAGGGAGCGGATCGAGAGGAAAATTCCAGAGCTGTCCCTGGACATGCACATAGAGAAAGATCCTATTGTGCCGGTAAACTTCAGCAGTAACTCTTTTTTCGTGCTCATCTATATGTTATCTTTGCAATACTGAGATATTTTTCCTTTTTAGCTTGCTGACCTCCCCGAGTTGGTGTTCGCTCCTATCTAGGGATATCCTCCTAAGTTTTCTCAGGACGAGGGTGAGTTGGTCCCAATGCCGGATGTCGTTCCTCAGAAACGCAAAGCTCCGACATTGGCCATCGGCACCAAAGAAGTGCCCGTTGTGAAGAGGTAATCTTCCCTCACAAGGTCTTTTGTATTTTACTTGTAATTCCTTCTGAGATGTAATGTTCTTTGTTCTATTATTTTCTCAGAGCCAAACAGCTCATCAAGGGCAAGGGGAAGGAAACTGCCGCGAAGCCTCTGCGCTAGTCGAAGCTCAAACTAGCTTCTCCTGCCGTGGCTCCTCCGACTCCCACTCCTCAGCCTTCCGCAGCACCAGCGATTACTCCATCTCCGACTGTTGTAGAAGATCTGGCTCAACCGTGAGAGCCAGCGATCCTTGAATTGCAAACTGATGTCACCATGAGTGACTCAGGTGTTGATAAGGGTGAACCCTCTTCGGGTAATGATCCCTCGGCAGAAATCTTCGCCGACAACCTCCTAAGTGATCCGGGACTTGCCAAGCTTGGCCTATCTCGGAAATCTGTAGAGGAAATCCAGTGGTTAGCCTGTCAATGCTTGGAAAACCGAAATCTGTCTGCCGAAGAAGAAGCACAAGAAGCGGAGGACGTCAAGTACTCTGAACTTCTTGAACAAGTCCGCCTTCGCGACGAGGGACTGAGAGCTGGCGTGTTACAACCTCCACCAGTGATCCCGCTCACCCTTGCCGAGAAGGTTACAACTGAAGTGAACATGTGCTTGAGCAAGATCACACATGAACAACATGTAAGTCGGAATTCCAACTCATTTTTTCCTTTATGTTACTTTATACCCTATCCTCTATCCCCCAAGCATGAAGTTAGATAGTCAAATCCGGGTTTATGCTTACTTAGGATGCCAAAGAATGAACTAGTGTAGCCCCCAAGGCTCGTGCTGATATTAGTTACAATATTAGACCGAGTCTTTAGTAGACTTCTGACTCTGGGTATTCTGACTTACAGAAAGTTAATTCGTATAACCAGGAATTATTAAAAAATATCTGCAACAAGCGGAAAGAGATCAGAGCTCTCCGACTTGAAAGTGAATAGCTGAAGGTTTCCAAGGATGAGGCCAAAGGTAAACATTTCGAAACTCAAATCTTGTCTTTATGTTTCATAGTCGAACTTTTGTTGAACTGTTGTTCTTTCGACTTACAGCGCTGGTAAAATAGTCCTACTCTATGATCTAAGAGGCCGAGAACCTTAAGACCTTGGTGGTGGAGAACAAAGAACTTCGCCAAGAGCTGGATAAGCTCAAGGCAGATCATGAGAAGAGCATTGCACAAATTCTCGAGTCCAGCTCCATGGCCACCGATGAGCGTGATCGCAAGATTGCACTTCAAGATAAGAAAATCTCGGATCTCAACAACGAGTTATTCAGAGAAAAGGACATTTCCGAGGCGTTCCGGGCTGAACTCTAGAGTCTTCGTGAAGAGAAGGCCAAAGTCGACGATGTCATCTTTGGTATGTTTCCCTTTCTCTGATTTTCCTGCATATTCCGACTCTTTTTAGAGTCCAGGATTTAGACTTACTTTTTGCATTATATGCGTAGGTCCTCTGAACTTGATGGACTCCGCCTCTGCCGAGCCTCGCACCCACCGGCTTACCCAAGTCGGTGATTTGCTTCATGACTTCCGCCAATCTCTCGAAGACATTGGCGAAGTTCTCAAGGTTCTGGATATGCATAGCATGTCCGGTTTGAAGTGCGAGACAAGGCCAAGGATATGCCGCAGCTTGTTCAGGACTGGAACATGTCCTACGCGTGAACCGCAGCGCAAAACTCTCTCACCATGGTTATGAGCCACCATGGAAACATGGAGATCTGGCAAGTAACCAGAGGGTACTGCAAGGTGGACGAAGATGGACATGAGCAAGATATCAAGGCCATCATGGACTCCTGCGCCGGATATGGGTGTCACGTAGCTGACTTGACCAGCTACGACACTCCCTTCTTCACCCGCGTGAACACACCGCCTCCGCCTTCCGAAGAAAAGCTGAAGTTTCCGACGATGATCAAACCATATCGGATTTGAACATCTCGGAATGTTATCAAGCCGAGGCTGATGTATCCAGCGAGCCAGCAGCTCCTACCTCTCCTCTTGCATCATAGAATATCAGAAGAACAATGTGTTATTCTGAAAAACAATTTTGGTTTGTAAATAAGTAGTATGATACTTTTGCTAGTGCTAAGTTTTAATTTATCTATTCAGCACTTTTGACTTTGATATTATGTGCCTGAAATGTTTACATAAGCACTTGTATTTTTTGTCTGCACTTATCATTTATCTGGCTTGCCGCCTCGTCCCTTTCATGAGCCGGCTAAACTTTCAGCACGGAAACTTTGCCGAGCAACGGAGCTCAATTGCTAAACCAGTTTAAACTCGGGAACAAAGCCGGCTTCCAGTACCAACAATTCACTACTCAGAAAATGCCCGCATCCAGCAATCAGAAAAATATCCAAAGTATAGACTAGAATTAGATTTATACCCAAAGGTATCAATTTTAGAATCGGAAATATAAACCAGAACAAACATGAGCATAAAATACTTTCAAGTATTCTAGGATTTTCGACTTGTGACATGATCATTCGGAAATAAGATGGTAAAAACTTCTCAGAAAGATTTTGAGGGAACCAAGACTTTATTTCTCATTGAACATGTACACATGTATGATTACAAAGAAAAGTAAACTAAGAATAAAAGGGACGTAGCTGAGCAATATTCCATGGTCTGTCTAACTCATCCGGATGTGTACTGCCTCCAGCTCTCTTTCTCTTCTTAGTAGCAGGTCTTTCTTTGACTGGTCGCATATCAGTTAGGTAGTATGAACCATTGTGTAATACTCGACTAACTAAAAATGGCCCTTCCCATATTGGGGAAAGTTTGTGATTTCTTTGCTGCACAAGCCGGAGAACCAAATCGCCCTTATTGAAAGACCGGTTTCTGACTCTCTGGCTATGATACTTGCCTAACTTCTGCTGATAGGATGTTGATCTCATCTTAGCAACGACGTGAACTTCTTCGACTAAGTCGAGATCATTTTGTCGAGAAATTTCGGCATCCTCTTCAATATACACGGCCACTCTAGGAGAAGTGTGAATTAAATTACTAGGAAGAACTCCTTTTGCGCCATAGACCAAGAAGAAAGGTGTGTATCCAGTTCACCTATTTGGAGTTGTTCGCAAACTCCATATTACAGAAGGTAATTCCTCTGCCCAAGCCCCCGCAGCACGTCGTAGTGGTGCTTCGAGTCTCGGTTTTAGGCCCTGCAAGATTAAACCATTTGCTCTTTCGACTTGTCCATTAGCTTGTGGATGTGCGACTGACGCAATGCCAAGCCGGATATTTTGTTCATTGCAGAATTCAACAAGCTCTCCCATAGAAAAGTTACTCCCATTGTCCGTCATAATGCTATGCGGATAACCGTATCGGGTTATAACATCCCCAACAAATCTTCTGGCTATTGCTTCATCACAACTAGTGACGGGTTTAGCCTCAATCCATTTGGTAAATTTATCCACCATCACTAAGAGGTGTGTAAATCCACTTGGAGCCCGCTTAAACGGTCCTACCATGTCAAGCCCCTAGACCGCGAAAGGCCATGTTATAGGTATTGCTCACAGCTGATCAGCCGGAACGTGAGCTTGTTTGGCATACTTTTGGCAGCCCTTGCACGTCTTGACCAGCCGTTCGACATCTTCCTTGGCTGTAAGCCAGAAAAAGCCGTGTCAGAAAGCTTCTGCCACTAAAGATTTGGCTGCAGCATGGTGACCACACTCGCCTTCGTGGATTTCTCGTAAGATTTCCACTCCTTCTTCCGGAGATACACAGTGCTGAAAAACCCCAGATGTAATCTGCTTATAGAGCTCACCACTAATTATTGTACAGGCTTTTGCTCGTCGGATGATCTGTCGGCTCAGAACTTCATCTTCGGGTAATTTTCTGTCTATCAAGAAATTAAGATAGGGTTGAGTCCAGCTGGGAATCACAGCCAGAACTACTACTAAAGGTGAGTCAGATTTGGTTGGATATTCCTCATCTACTCCTTTTATAGAGGCAACTTTGAGGTGCTCTAGAAAAGCGCCATCTGGGACCTTTTTCTGGGCAGAGCCTATTCGAGATAGTGCATCTGCTTCCTCATTTTCTATTCGAGGGATGTTTGAACTTCAAACCCTTCAAACGATTTAGATAGTTCATCCACGACAGCCCTATATGCTGCCATGTGCTTATTTCCCTTACAGATATCCGATACTTGTTGTGCAACAAGATCCGAATCTCCATAACACATTAATCGTTGGATGCCGATATCCTTAGCAATCCGGATTCCATGCAGTAGTGCTTCATATTCGGCAATGTTATTTGTTGCCGTGAAGTGTATCTGCAATACATAGAAAAGTTTATCTCCTTGGGGTGATTTGAGCACCACGCCAGCCCCCGAGCCCCCGAGCGCTTTAGACCAGTCAAAATGCAAGGTCCAGTATTCTGACTCTGGTAGGGTCATACTCTCCATTATCTCTATCCAATCAGCAACAAAGTAAGCGAGGATTTGGGATTTGATTGCTGTACGAGGCTTGTACTCAATATCGAAAGCTGAAAGCTCTATGCCCCATTTGGCGACACGTCCTATGGCGTCACTATTGTTGATTATATCTCTCATGGGAGTTGTGCTCACCATGGTAATAGGATGTTCCTGAAAATAATGTCGTAGATTACGAGATGCTAAGAACACACCGTAAGCCAGCTTTTGATAGTGCGGATACCGCTGTTTTGATTCTGTTAAGACCTTGCTGAGATAGTAAGTCGGATGCTGCACCAAGTGTTCCTGATTTTCCTCCGGTCTCTCCACCACCATGATGATACTGATGACTTTGTTTGTCATAGCAAGATAGAGCAACATCGGTTCCTGTGGTTCCGGTGCTGCAAGGATGGGAGCAGATGAGAGTACTGCTTTCAGGTCTTGTAGTGCAGCTTCAGCTTCGTCGGTCCACACAAAATTCTTGGTCTTTTTCAGGAGTTTGTATAGTGGTGCGGCTCTTTCACCGAGTCGGCTTACAAATCGACTGACTGCGGCAATGCAACCAGTTAGTCTTTGTACGTCCTTCAGGCGAGTCGGCCTGGAAATGTTGAGTATAGCCTTGATTTTGTCTCGGTTTACCTCTATGCCTCTTTGAGACACGATAAAACCTAACAATTTTTGGCTGGGATTCCAAAGAAGCATTTCTTCGGATTAAGCATTATGTTGTATTTTTGTAGATTGGGAAATGTTTCCTCCAAGTCAGAAATTAGGGTTTCCTTCTTTTTGGACATTACCGCAATATCATCCACATATGCATGTACATTGCGTCCGATTTGATCGTGGAGGCAATGCTGCATTGTGCGTTGGTACGTAGCTCCTGTGTTCTTTAGCCCAAAGGGCATCGTAATGAAACAGAAGGTTCCGAAGGGGGTTATGAATGAAGTTTTGACTTTGTCAGACTCCTTCATCCGGATTTGGTGATAACCGGAATATGCGTCGAGAAAACATAGGAGTTCCGAGCCTGCCGTAGAATCGATAACTTGATCAATCCTAGGCAGAGCGAACAGATCTTTAGGACAAGCCTTGTTCAAGGCAGTATAATCAACACATATCCTTAAATCAGTGGTGTCCTTTTTAGGGACCATTATAGGATTGGCCGACCACTCAGTGTGGATGACCTCTTCTATGAATCCGACTAACTCGAGCCATGCTAGTTCCTTAGCTATTGCCTTATGCTTTTCATCGCCAAAACATCGTAGGGACTGTTTGACGGGTTTAGCATTCGGGTGTACATTTAAAGAGTGCTCGGCAAGTTCCCTAGGTACTCCAGTCATGCCAGATGGCTGCCATGCGAAGATACCTTGATTTGCTTGGAGGAACTTGACGAGCGTGCTTTCCTATGCGCTATCTAGGCCTACGCCTATCTGGGTCACCTTGGAGGGGTCATCATCCTTCAACGGCGTCTTCTTCGTCTCTTCTGATGCCTTGAACTCCGGATTAGGATTTGTCACCTCCTTCTTCGTTGCGGGCATCTCGGACGGATCTATGATCTTCTTGATCTCCTGGTACTCCTGGGCGTGCAGCATGGCTTCAGCAAAGGCGGCATTTCCATCCTCGCACTCTCGCGCTTTCTTCGGGTTTCCCCTGATGGTGATCACGCTGTTGGGATCTGGAATTTTCATCATATTGTAAATGTAACACGGACGAGCCATAAAAGCCCAGTAAGCCGGACGTCCGAATATAGCATGGTACACGCTCTTGAACGGAACCACTTCGAAGGAAAGTGTTTCCGTCCGATAGTTCTTTGGAGTTCCAAAGGTCACATCCAAAGTGATTTCTCCCAGGGAATTAGCTTGTCTTCCTGGGACAACTCCGTGAAAGATCACAGAGCTGTAGTTCAGCAGGGTCTCCGATATCTTCATCCGACGTAGCGTTTCGACATAGAGAATATTAATGCTGCTACCACCATCCATGAGAGCCTTGGAGAACCCATAGCCATCAATAAGTGGATTGACGACTAAGGCGTATTTTCCTCGCATGTGCAACTTAGGCGGATGATCGGCACGGTCAAAGGTGATTGCCACTTCCGACCAGTCCAAAAATTGAGGGACAGCCGGAACTGTTACGTTGAGCTCATGTAGAACTGCTTTCTTGACCTTAGGTGGTTGAGATCCGAGGAAGGTGACATAAGTGTCTTTCTTTGTCGGGAAATTCTTTTTTCCTTCCGTCTTGGGATTTGAAGCATCAGCTTCCTCCATGTCGGAATCATCCTTGGTCTCTTTATCTTTTTTGGGATTCTTCTTTCCCTTCTTCCGCTTAGCCCTATAGCCAGCGGTATCATATTTCTTGATGTCGTCGTTGAAACGACACTCGGCATTTGTGTGGGACGAGCCCCCATTGGCGTCTAAGTGATGCACACATGGGTTATTGGCAATGTCGGCCTAGGAGTAGGTTTTGCTGGGTTGCTGGTCTCCTCTATCCTGGATTCTTGATGTCCCACGACCGCGCCACGGCCACCTCCGCGTCATCCTCGTCCTCCAGAGCTGAAAGTAGCAGTGACCACTGCTGTTTCCGCGTTGGGTTTTCTTCCGAGGTATTCTTGCGCTTTTGAGCTTGTTGCTTTGGTTGTTTTGCCGACTGTGGCACAACTAGGTTGTTAAGTAATCCTTCTGCGTCATCTTTAGCATCTGCATACTTGCTCGCTATTTCTATCACCTCTCCCAAATCAGTGACCTTGTCACACTTCAAGTGATGACGTAGTAAACCAATTGGGAGTCCTACAATGAAAGCTTCAATCGTAGTTTGTTCATTTACTCCTTCGCAGGAGTTCTTGGTGTCGATCCATCATCCGAGATAATCCCGGAAAGTTTCTCCGGCTTTCTGGGTGCAACGCTGTAGGTCTCCTACCGTACAGGGCCTCCGGTATGTGCCTTCGAAATTCCGAAAGAACGCGCTTTGCATGTCATACCATTTGTGGATGGTGTTCTCCGAAAGTTCATTGAGCCATGATCGTGCCGTTTTCCGCAACATGAGTGGGAGATATCTGGTCGCGACCAGGATGTTTCTGCCTTTGGCAATACAACAAGCCTGGAAGAAATCCTGGAGCCAAGTATCTAGACGAGCTATGCCGTCGTAGGCTTGAATATGTCTTGAGATAGCAAATCCTTCCGGAAATTTTGTAGCTCTTATGCATGGTCCGAAGCACTTTGGTCCCACATATATATCATCGTTTTCATAGCGCCGCGCCTCTATGTTGGAATTGATCTTGTGCCTTGCGTCACTTGGGGATAAAGATCGTCCTGAATGACGGCTATGGCTGCGGTGCCTTGGAGCCAGACTTCGGCTTCTGCCACCACCTCCTCCACCACGACGCCCTCCTTAGCCTCCTTAGGAACCGTGGTGATGGCTACTTGGTGGAGAGGGTGGAGTAGCTGGATTGTTTTCGGTTCCGGGGAGGATCTTCATTACGACGAGCCCCTGCCGGTTTGACTCGGCACGGTGTCCGTCGTTCCTTCGCCCATCAGCCAGACGGCTTGCATGTCTAGGAGGTGGCATTCTTTGTCGGTCCTCCTCCCGACGTTTCTCTTTATCTTCTTCCCAGCGGTCATTCGGCTCTCACCGGGGAGGATTCTTCGGATTCAGTGCAGCAATTGCCTCTTGCTCCGCAACTGGGGTAACGTTACGCCAATCACATGCAGCTTTGTGGTGCTGTCCTGAAGATCCAGTTCTTGAGTAGTTGTCTTCCCGACGGTCGGAATGATGATGATGTTCCGGAACACGTGGGGGTCTTACATCATTCCAGGCCGGATCCGTGCGACATTGGTCAGAATGGGAGACCAGTTTTTGGCTTCCGGACAGGGCGACCTTTTGCTACTCCAGACCCTTGTTGAGTAGTTTAATGCCTAATCGGATCTGCTCTGGGCCTGGATTAGCAGATAGGATTTCTCGAGCCGCAACGGTGTTTTGCACTGGTGTTGGATATACCCAATCCCTGTTGTTGTCGCGTCGAAGCATCCCATGTTCTCCTCCAAAGAGGACTTTGTGAATCTGCGGGAATTGGTCATCATGAGTATGACGTTTCCTGGTCTTCTGATGTTGCCTAGAGTTGTACTTCTCCCCAGTTTCCATGCATTTCTTTTCTTCCTCAAGGTTTTTGGCTTCATCGAGGAGTACTTGGCGATGCGCTTCTAGGGCCTGGGCCCTTTCGTCCAGCTCTTCAGCAGTAAGTTCTGTAGCTGTAGGAATAGGTGTGGTTAATACAACATCGATGAGTTTACGCCCACCTTCAGTGATCACGTGTCCATCCATCGACTCTTCTTTGGGCTCATCTGGGATAACTACTCCATCCGAGTGTTCCTCAGATTCCTCGGCAATCACCTCCTCTGCCGGAGGGTCTTTTGCGGGGGTCTTGTTCTCACTACAACACAATAAGCACATAGAGACGCTAAATTAGAAGGCTAGAGACGTGTTATTTCATCTCTAGAGGACTGTAGAGCCGCTTCTCTAAAGCGTCTTTGGAGCGTCTTCTTATGCACCGTATCAAAAACCATAGGGACGATTCATAAGCGTGTGTACATGGTAAAAGACGCTTTGTAGAGACGATCAAATGCATGTCTACATAGGTAAAGACGTTTCAGTGGAGGCGCTTTTATGGCGTCGCTAATAGATCGTAGAGACATTTTCTTAGTATATATTATGCATGTATATAAATTTGTACACATTGTTTGTATTTGTTGTATTTTCTTAGTACATAAATACGCCGTATATATGTCTTTTGTGACAGTGTCTCTATTGAGATATTCATTGGCCGAACTGATTTGAATTTGTATGTTTTTGTAGTGATGCATTATTTTATATTTAGTCCAAGTAGACGTGCACATACTTATTATACAAGTCAAAAAATATATAATAACCAAGAAAACCAAAAATTATTGAGGAAACCAACAACGAATACTTGTATTAATACCAAGTGTAGTAACCAAAGGCTGATATAAATATACTGCAAATACATCAAGATATAATAAATGCTATATAGTATGTCCTAATTTTATCTAAGCTAATTCCACCCATAGCTTTGACGAGGCGAAAACTAATGCTTTATGCCCTACATCCTCATTCACTTCATTCTCATTTAGCCCTCAATTAACCTGCAAAGTTAGGTCAAAAGTCAGAAACTTCCTAGAATAAGCTAGAAAATTGCAAGATGACAAGTTCATTTGAAAATATCAAAAAAATATTGGGGCAACTCTTGCATAACAGAACAGAAAACAATTTCTGGTCCCTACTACAAGACGAACTATAGAAAAGAAACTCCTATCTAGGAGAAAGTTTCAAGTCAATGCCTTATCATGTGCCATTGTGCCATGTGCCAAGATGAACCAGAAGAGCACCTAGTGTTGTTCTTTGAATGTAAAAATATTTGTATTAATACCAAGTGTAGTAACCAAAGGCTGATATAAATATATTGCAAATACATCAAGATATAATAAATCCTATATAGTATGTCATAATTTTATCTAAGCTAATTCCACCCATAGCTTTGATGAGGCGAAAACTAATGCTTCATGCCCTACATCCTCATTCACTTCATTCTCATTTAGCCCTCAATTAACCTGCCAAGTTAGGTCAAAAGTCAGAAACTTCCTAGAATAAGCTAGAAAATTGCAAGATGACAAGTTCATTTGACAATATCAAAAAAATATTGGGGCAACTCTTGCATAACAGAACAGAAAATAATTTTCTGGTCCCTACTACAAGACGAACTATAGAAAAGAAACTCCTATCTAGGAGAAAGTTTCAAGTCAATGCCTTATCATGTGCCATTGTGCCATGTGCCAAGATGAACCAGAAGAGCACCTAGTGTTGTTCTTTGAATGTAAAAAATATACTTGAGATTTATCAAGAAGTATCAAGAAATACGATATAAACAATTATGAACCTGGAAGAAATATATTAAGAAAACAATGAAAAAGATACAGAATAGGATCAATTATGTTCATGCGACAGACAAAACTTTAATGTGAAGCACATGTGAGCATACAGAAAAAAGTACTATTAGTTGTATGAAACAACTAAAACATATATATTATCTTAGATACTATTTGTGTGTACCTTGTTAGTATGTTTCTTATGTGATAACGATGATCCAACACAAGCCTAACTGGCTTTGGTGAAGTATTTAGTATCCTTTTTCTGCAACAATAGATCAATTCAGCTATAGATATAGAAAACGCAATTGTGTAAAAGGATTCCAAAGTGTACTCACATGACAAACTCTTGGCTCTGGAATTTGGAGATGCTCTGATGATTTGAAGTCCAATTCTGCATGAACTGGGACAATCAGAAATTTGGGGTTCACAAGTAATGGATAATTAGGATAATTATAGATTCATACCGAGATGATTGGGCACTTCTATCAGATTTCACGCTCCTGGTATCCCAGGCAACAACGCAGAAATAGATTGCCAGGGGTGACGACCATCAACATTGCAAGGCGAACCACAACCTGCCGTAAGAAAAAGTAGATAGTTTAAAAAAAGCCTAAACCTAGTTTTTGCAGAGGCACTAAAACTTTCCAAAGCTAGCGGTGATCCACCGAGAGAAGAGCAGGATGATCGATCAGATCCATCCGGCAGGCGACGAGATAGATCGTGCCGATTCGAGTGGGGAAAGATAAGAGGTTCAGCTGAGACATACCGGTTTTGACGACTGGGAAGATCTTCTTTAACTTTGTCATCTTACGGCGACGGCGACTGACTCTCGTATGGCAGCAGGGAGGCGAAATCTAGATGAACGCAAAATCAGAATAAAGTAATCAGGGGATAAACAGGGATTGTGCAATCAAGAATACGGGCCTAGATTAATTAATTGTGGAACTTGAACATGTACGTGAGATGTATTTGAGGAGCACAAACTTGGCGCACGCAAATGAACAACAGATTCAATCTTCGATCAGCGGTTGATGTGACGGCTGAAGACATGGAGGCGATGCGAAAAGATGACCGACCTTATATAGTATTAGGTTTCTTTTTGGCAAAAACAAAAGCACAAAGATTTATTAAGCGGTATAACTAGCACGCGATACTAAATGTTTCAGGCGAGTTTTCGTACCTCACACACGCGTATTATTCTTATAGATATTTTTACTCAAAAGAAAATTAATATTTTTAATTATGAAAGGAATACTACCTTCCTACTCCTAGAGATGTAATCTAAAACGTCTCTAACTTCGTCTCTATTAATTTTGTAAATTGGAAAGAAAAAATATTGATTGCCTCATAATTAAGAAAATTGTGACGCCATGTAAAACGTCTCCTAAAGCGTCCCTACGTAGAGGTGGTCTACTGTTTTAAGTAGAAAATAAAAGCGTCACATAGAGAATGTCCCTACGTGATGAATTTGTTGTAGTATATTTTTGTTCTTCTTCTTTGCCTTTTTGACAGCGCCGGTAGCCAAGACGGCTTTGGGCCCGTTTTCCGGAGTCAAACTTTGATCGGTATTTTCGGCCATTTGGTTCTCGTGATCATCTCTGATGTCCATGTTGTCCTGTGTTTTGGGAGCGTTTTCTCTGGATCCTTCGTCCATATCTTCTCCTTCTGCAGCAGCTGTGGAGTTAATCTCCTCTTCATATTCCGCGGAAAACTTCCGGAAATCTGCCGACGTCATGGAGTCATCCGAAGATGCCGGCAATTCGACGCTTGTTCCGATAGCCTCCAGCACAGAGTCAGCGTTGTCTCTAGCATCGGCAAAGCCGGATCTGGATCCCACATATCCGACAAAGTGTGATGTGCTCCTCTTGAGATAACTGCGGTATTCATAATAAACTTCGTCGAAACGCCTGATGGTCTCGAGGATTGCATCTACACCTGAGTTTTGCATCATCATTTGTCTTAATCTGTATCTCAGGAAGGGTCTGTCTGTCCCGGCATCATCAGAGCCGGAACTAGAGTTATGTTCCTGCTCTTCCTGGGTTTCGACCTCCGCAGGTGGATCGATCTGGGATTCATACTCGTTAGGGACATCCACTCCAGTTCCGACATGTATCGCGAGATCTGCCTCAGGTTCAGATTTCTCCACTATCTCCGCAACTAGGGCGGGCTGGGTGGGATTAGGGTTTTCTGAGATCCGGAACTTTGCCGCCTCCGCACACAGAGGGGACCTAAAAATTTCTTCTACCTCTATCATCACCGCTGGGGTGGGTAGGGAAGGTTCAGCGAAACCGATGTAAACATCGATCTCACCGAAAGACATGATGGTGTAGGTGGTCACGGCTTCCCTAGCCGGAATCCAAGTCTCGTCCAGGACGATGAGAGGGACGTTGATACATTGCAAATGTATCTATAATTTTTGATGTTCCATGCTTGGTTTTATCTACTTTCTTGTGTTTCGTTCCAACTTTGGAGTACTTTTCATATGATTTCCTGGACTAACCTATTAACAAGATGCCACAGTGCCAGTTGCCTGTTTTCTGCTGTTTTTGGTTCCAGGAAAGTCAGAAAATGAATATTCTCAGAATTGGACGGGACAAAAGCCAAAGTTCCTATTTTACCGGAAGACTCACGGAGCCAGAATACGAGACAGAGGAGGGACAGGGCCTAGCCACACCCCCCTTGGCGCGGGCAAACCTAGGTCGCGCCAGGGCATGGTGTGGGCCCCCTCGCCGGGCATCGACCTTGCCTCTCTCGCCTATAAGAGCCTCCCGATGCAAAAACCCTAAATCATTCAGCCTCCAGCCACAAAAAGTTCCACAGCGCCGCCGCCACCGAAGGGGAGATTCTGGGGATAGAAAGTCACTATTTCGGCACCCTGCCAGGACGGGGAAGGGCCCCCGGAGCCATCTCCATCGATCTCCACCACCATCTCCATCACCATTGTTGATTCCCATGATAAGGAGGGAGTAGTTCTCTCTCGAGGCTAAGGGTTCTACCGGTAGCTATGTGTTCATCTCTCTCTCTATGCATGATCTTATTGAGATCATGAGCTTGTAATCTATAGATCTACCTTGCTACTCAAGTGCTTTAATAGATCTCTGCTCTCCCCATGTGTGTGAAAGTGACAGTGTGCACACCATGGTGGCACTTAGGCTAGAGATTACAAATACTTGTTATGAGTTATATTTGGAGTTGGATGTTTCTATGAAATTGTGATGTTTGTTGGAACCATCTAGAGCTCAAGGTGACAGTGTGGGGTTATCTAGATGGGAAAGGCTTACTTTGAGGTGTGTGGTTATAGCCCTACCATGGATTAGAGTGTCCAACCGCAGAGTAGTCCAGAGTAGTATAATAAAGAGAATATATTTATATGAGAGTGTTCACTAGTGAAAGTATGATCCCTAGGCCTTGTTTCTAAGCATTGAAACACCGTTTGCTATTAGATCTATTACATGTTTGCTTGCTTCTATCTTTATTTTAGTTTTACTTTAGTCTTTTCCATGCCGTCAAGCTATTTTCTATCTCCGTTACCACTTATAATTATCCATACCACTTGTATTTCACTATCTCTTCACCGAACTAGTGCACCTATACACCTGACAAGTGTATTGGGTGTGTTGGGGACACAAGAGACTTCTTGTATCTTGATTGCAGGGTTGATTGAGAGGGGATACCTTTGAACACTTCCTCCCTGAGTTCGATAAACCTTGGGTGATCCACTTAAGGGAAAACTTGCTGCTGTTCTACAAACCTCTGCACTTGGAGGCCCAACAATTGTCTACAAGAATAGAAGTGCGTAGACATCAAGCTATTTTCTGGCGCCGTTGCCGGGGAGGTAAGGTAAAAGGTACTCACATCCTCCGGTGTGAGTGCTCGAAGTTATTTCCTTTAGATTCTGCAATTTTGTCTTTTTGTTTCTTGTTTTCACTAGTTAGGCTTAATGGAAAACAACAACAAAATTAGAGAGCTTTTTAGTATTTTTCCTAAGATAGAACTTGAATTGTCTGAAAAGAAAATTAAAAACCCCATGGAACTTTCTTTGCATGCTAATAGCAATGTTATTAGTATGAATCTTTTGAACACCTTTGTTACTAATGCTATGGAAACGTCTAAGCTTGGGGAAGTTAGTTTTTATGAAAATGATCTTTTTAGTTCCCCAGCTTTAAAGAAGAAAATTTGCTCTGATGATACTTTATCTCCCATATGTGGTAATTCTGATGATACTTGTGATATTTTAAATCCACATACTGAAAGCATCCCTTTTAAAATACCTATAAAAATTGTTGAACGTGTTATGAATAACTGCTATTTTGGAGATGGAACTGTCCATCCTGGTGATCGTTTACTCCTTATACATGAATTATGTGAGTTTTTCAAGTGTGTAGGTATTTCAATGAACCAAGTTAAGAGGAAGCCATTCCCTATTTCACTTAAGGGCAAAGCAAGGGAGTGGTATGAGCTACAAGATGATCCTCATCATTTGGAGTGCAAGGAACTTGAATCTCTCTTTTACTCTAAATTTTATCCTCCTCATGAAATTCATAAAGATAGGAATTACATTTATAATTTTCATCCTCATGATGGAGAAAGTATTGCCCAAGCATGGGGGAGATTGAAGTCACTAATGCTCAAATGTCTCATTCATGAGCTCCCCAGTAATATTGTTATTAATAATTTCTATGCAATACTTTCAGGACATTATAAGGACTATCTAGATACTTGTTTAGAGGGATCCTTCACAAGTAAGGAGGTCAAAGCTAAGTGGGATCTTCTTGAAACAATTCAAAGCAATACCGAAGATTGGGATAACAACAAAGGTAAAGAACCAGGTATAAACTATGAGTATGATTGCATTAAGTCTTTTGCTGAAACTATTGATTTTCAAGAGCTTAGTGCTAAATATGGTCTTGATCCTCAAATTCTTATTGATTGTTTTAGAGCCTTTACTTCTCATATTAATGCTCCTAAAGAAAAATGGGACATGTATCATGAGCCTTTTAAAGACAATTGCATGGAAAATGAAATTGTTATTAATGATAGCAATAAACATGCTCAAACCTCTAAAAGTATTATTTCTTATAAGCATGTTAATTTTTGTGGAATACATAGACCTTGTGATAATAATCAAATTGAAGAAGAATATTGTATCACCCACAGGAATGAAAAAACTAGAATGTGGTATAGGGCTCTAAATGATCTTGGTAAAAAAGTTTGTGCCCTCTATCCTTTTATTTGTGAACTTTGCTTTGAAGTGGGTCATTTCAATTTTCAATGCTTGGGCCATAATAATAGCCCTTCTAATCCAATGAGTACTGCAAGTTTGTATTGTGATGACATGATCACTCCTAATCAGCATGATGAACTTACATTATTTTTGGGGTGTGAAGAGTTATCAAGAAAAACCTCTTTGGTAGATATGGGTGCTTTTGATATGAATAGTGTCATGCATGGTTGTCATATTTATTGTGTTGATAATTGCCACACAAATACTTAGATACAAAATATTATAAAAGATGAGATCTTACCAAAATATGACATGACTAATATGTGTTTTGGTCTTATTAATGAAAAGGAGGAATCCTCCTGAAAGAACATTTCATGTTTTCCTATGTTTTGCGTGTTAGATAACAATACTATGGAGACTTTTCATGTGTGCTAAGTGTGCAGGAAGTTTTGAGGGAGGTCAGATAATCCGCCCCTCCAAGGGCCGGATAATCCGGCCTACCTCATCTCTCAAGGAAGCCAAGGCGCGTCGCTCTGTGTCCAGTCGGATTTTCTCCCGGAAAATCCGAACTGGGGCGGGTTTTCCTCCCTAGGCCGGATAATCCGAGTTTCGCAAGGGCCGGATAATCCGGCCCCCGGTTTTCGAGCAAAAGGAGCCAAGGCGCGTCGCTCGGTATCCGGTCGGATTTTCTCCCGAAAAATCCGAACTAGGGTGGTTTTTATTCCCCAGGCCGGATAATCCGGCCTTCGCAGAGGACCGGATAATCCGCCCCCTAGAAGTTGATCAAGGGCAAGGTCGGCGCGACGCTCTGTGAGGGGGCAGATTTTCTACCGGATATTCCGAGTCTGGGGCGGTGTTTTCCCCAGGCCGGATAATCCGGCCCTCACTTGGGCCGGATAATCCGGCCCCCAAAGTGTGCAACGGCTGGTTTTTCGAAGGGGGTATAAGTACCCCTTCTTCCCCAACGTTCAGAACTCTTGATTCATTCGAAATTGACCAGACCTTGTGCAAGAGCTCTCATTATCGATCTCCCACTTCAACCACCCAAAGGTCTTGATCTTTGGTGGAATTGAAGGAGGAGAAGTTCATCATCAACATCAAGAATCAAGCGCTTCAACTCTTCTCCATTCACTTGGAGAAATCCCTGATCTAGTATTCTTGTCAATACCTAGATCTAGTTATTGTGTTTGACAACTTTGTTCTTGTGGCAGCTTGTTGTCATTTCGGGAGCCTCCAAGTTGTTGTGGAGTTGTTTCCCCGCTAGTTGTGTAAAGGCACCGGTGCCCGCCTCGAAGGGTACCTATAGTGGAAGGTGGATCAGGCCTGTTATGGCGAGATCCATCGGAGAACAGGGTGATGCCTTTTGTGGCGTGGTGGTCTTAGTACTGCCCACCCCTCCAACGCAGACGTACTTCCCTTAACAAGGAAGGAACTGCGGTCAAACAAATCCTGTGTCTCCGCGTGCTTCACTTCGGTTCACTCGTTCCTCTTCCACTCGCTCTTTACTCGCTAGTAGATAAGTTTGCATTTAGGGAAATTCCACTCATTAGTTTATCTAGAGAATTTACCTTTGTGCTAAGCCTAAAATTGAAAAAGAATTAAAAATTGGTGTAACACCTATTCACCCCCCTCTAGGTGCCCATACGATCCATTTCAATTGGTATCAGAGCCCTGACTCTTAATTTGGGCTTAACCGCCTAAGAGTAGTATGGGTACCAAGGGTGATGGAAATCAGGCTGTGGATAAGGTCACAATGGATGACCTCAAGTCGTTGGAAACAACCTTGTTGAAATCCTTTGAGGCCAAGATGGACGAGATGAATCAAATGATTGATCGCCTTACATCATCCATAGCCCCATCTCCATCCTCCTCTGAGGCTCCCACACCATCATTTAAGGAAAAGGGTAACACCGGATCCAAGGATGATGATGTGGAAGGTGAAAAACTAAATGGCTCCACCTCCAAAAAGGGAAGTGGTAAGGAGGAATATAGTGAGGTTCGCCACGTATATTCCCCCGACCCACATATCCCTCATCCTCATATAAACAATAGGGGTGATCCACCCAAGCTCACTACATCCTCTTTTAACCAATGGCAATTTCTAATGAAATCTCATGTTTGCAGCTCCTCTATTGAATTGTGGAGGATTATTGAAGAAGGTCTTCATATTGGAGATCAAACCAATCTAACGAGAAGGGAAGTTGTGGATAGCCAGTTGAATGCCACCGCTCTCCACATGATACAGCTGGGTGTGGGTCTAGGACATGCCACACATTGAACATCTTAACACAGCTAAAGAGGCGTGGGATGCTCTTACAGACCTTTTTGTTGGAAATGAAAGCATGAGAAGAAACAAGTATGATGCCCTTAGTAATGAAGCTGAGGGATTCTACATGTTGGATGGTGAAAACCATGAGGACATGTATAGAAGACTTCAGGGCATCGCAACAACATTTCGGAAGCATGGGGCAACTCACATTGATGATGCATGGATAAAAAGAAAGTATGTGAGTGCCCTAATGCCTTTTGAACCAATGGATTTGAAGAGCTTGCAAGGTAGACACAACTATCATCAAATGACATCCAACAAAGTCATGCAAGAAATGGCGTCATTCAAAGTGGCGGCAAAGAATGCTGAAGATGCCCGTGCTCGGGCCATTGGAATGCAAAAGGGTGTCAATGTGGCTCTCAAAGCCAATGTTGTTGAGCAAGAGGACGATGAAGGAGCTTTTGAGGGGGTATCCATGGACTACCCCGATGAGGTCAAACGTGCTCATGGTGAGTACATGGCATTCTATGCAAGGAACTTTTGGAAGGACCCTGCCAAAGCCAAGTCTGAACTTGAGCGCAAGAATGGGTCAAATGGAAGAAGAGAAAGTGGCCCAAGATTGAGAACTTGTTTCAACTGTGGAGATAGACTACACTTTGTAGCCGAGTGTCCTTATCAAAATAGAGAAGACAATGGTGGCAGGCTCATTCTTAAAGAGACATCCAAAGCTCCTAAGAAGAAGCCGTTTACTAAGAAGAATGGCCCTTTCAAGAAGCAACCCAAGATGGTCCTTGTAGCTCAAGAGGAATACTCCTCCGCAAGTGAAGATGAAGAGGATGATGATAGTTCCCGTGAAGTGGCTGCTATAGCCACCACATCGACTCCCTCCTCTCTCTTTGACTCGCCGAACGAGAACGCCATCAACAACAACGCCACTTGTCTAATGGCAAGAGGATCTGAGGTATCAACTTCTAACTCTTCAGTTCCTAAGACTAACATAATTTTGGATATGGATGATCATGACAGCCTTGAAATGAAAGAAGAAGTTATTGCCTTGGATACTTTTTTCACTAACCTACAAGGTGAGCACAAACTCCACTTTGATACTCTTATGAGTCAACTTGCTCAAGCCGAAGATCTCCTTGAAGAAAAGGGCGGAATTAAAAGAGAAGATGCCTTGGAGATAGCTTCTTTGAAGAATGCCTTGGAAGAGGAAGAGGAAGCTCGAGTTTCTTTGGAAGAAAGACTCGAATCCCTAGAGGAGCTGTAGCTCAGCTCATTAAAGAACGTGACCATGCTCTTGCCAAGGTAAAGAAACTAAAGAAAGAGAAGATTGATTTTGGGGTTGTTCATGCTAGACTTTTGGAGAAGTTTGATGATCTTAAAAGTGCTCACAAGGCATTGAAGAGTGATCATTATACTCTAAATGAGTCTCATGACCAGCTCCAAACTCAATTGAAATGGTATAATGTGCCAAGTACCTCCACTTCATCCTTTGGAAAAGAAGATCTTGGAAGAAGTTCTCAACCCAAAGGTAAAGGGGTTATTGATGAGATACTGAGCAGGCAAAGGACAAACAATAGTAAAGAAGGTCTTGGTTACATACCCAAGATAAAGAGCAAGAAAAACAACAACAAGAAGAAGAACAAGACTGCTCAATCGAAGACTAGCAACATTACCAAGGACAAGACTAATTATGATGGTTTTGCAGGGATCAACAATCCTAACTTCGAACTATATTGTGATTTTTATGGTGATGTTTATGCTAGTTATGTAGGGCCTTATGATTGTTACATTCCTTGGTCTATTTGGGTTCCCAAGACCCTTGTTACTAACATGAGAGGACCCATTGAAAAATGGGTACCTAAAACCAAGAAGTAATTTTCTTGTAGGGCTATGCTTCCGGTGGTTCTAAATGGGTACTCGATAGCGGTTGCACGAGTCATATGACCGGAAGCAAGGAGATCATCACAGAGATGCGGCCAAACCTTGATCATATTACCGTCTCCTATGGTGACAAGTCAAAATATGAGGTATTGGGTCTCGGCAAAGTCGTGGTGGCTCACGATATCTCTCTCATGGGCGTCAAGCTTGTTGAGACCCTCGGGTATAACTTACTTTCAGTTCGTGCCCTTGGTAAGATGGGCTTTGTAGTTTACATTGATGCTGATTTAGTGGTTCTCTTGTGGAGCAAGTCTCTTAAAGTCGCTTTCGTGGGATATGTCGAAAACGACCTGTACGTGGTGGACTTTTCAGGGAAAACCACTACAGGCCCGATGTGTCTCTTCGGAAAGGCTGACGCGGGCTGGCTATGGCATCGCCGACTAGCCCACGTCAATATGAGAACTTTGCAAAGTCTCCACAAGGGTGGCCACATTCTTGGACTAAAAGAAAATGTCTCTTTTTCCAAAGATCGTGTTTGTAGGGCGTGTGTTGAAGGGAAAATGCATGATTCACCTCATTGAAGGAAAACCATTATCTCTTCAAAAAGGATTTTGGAGCTCCTTCATGTGGACCTCTTCGGTCCTCCATCTCATGCAAACCTCGGTGGGAAGAAGTATTGTCTAGTGATTGTTGATGATTACTCGAGATACACTTGGGTTTATTTCTTCAAGTTGAAGAGTGAAACTCAACAAACTGTCATCGACTTCGCCAACGAGGTTCAACATCAACACAACGTCCCCATTTTGGCTATAAGGAGTGATAACGGCTCGGAGTTCAAGAACTACACCTTAAATGAGTTCCTAAGTGAAGAGGGGATAAGACATCAATATTCCCCTGCGTACACCCCTCAACAAAATGGTGTAGCCGAGATGAAGAATCGAACTCTAATGGACATGGCAAGATCAATGCTAGCCGAATTCAAATCTCCATATAACTTCTAGGCTGAAGCAATCTCTACTGCTTGTCATTCATCCAACCGTTTATACCTCCGCAAGATTTTGGACAAGACTCCGTATGAAATACTTACCGGTAACAAGCCAAACATCTCATACTTTCGGGTATTCGGGTGTAAGTGTTTCTTTCTTATTAAAGGAGTTCGTTTATCTAAGTTTGAATCTAAGGCTCTAGAAGGTATTTTTGTTGGTTATGGTGCCGAATCCCACACTTATAGAGTCTACAATAAGCTCTCCGGAACTGTTGTAGAATCTTGTAGTGTGGTGTTCGAGGAAAATGACGGTTCCCATGCGGAGCAAGTTGGTGTTTGTGATGCAGATGTTGAAATACCCCAAGATGCCATAAGAAGAATGTGTGTGGGATTCTTCTGCCCCATTGAGGAACCCCTTGTGGCGGACCGGGAAGGATAATGCTCTACTCATATAGAGCCCTCATCTACACATTCGCAACATGCTCCAACCATGGGGGTAACTTGTACACCATCTCCATCAACTGCTGAAGGTCAAGATGCTCCAGAAAACTCCAGGCCGGATTTTCCGGTTGACACCGGATTATCCGGCCACCCCGCTCCAGCTGACCATGCTGCTCCTGGTGGTGAAGATATCAACGCAAGCTCCAGGCCGGATTTTCCTGCTGACCCCGGATTATCCGTCTCCTCGCTAGTTCAAGCAAGTCCTAGGCTTCCTGATGAAGCTGCTGCAAGTACTCCCAGGCTAGATTTTCTGGCCTCTTCATCGGCCGTATTATCCGGCCCTGACTCTCCAGTTCTGCAGCCTCCTGTTATGTCTACGGATTCACCTCAAGGGCATGCGTCTCCACCACCTGCTACTGATGTTCCTGTTACTGATCAAGGCGGAGAAAATGCTTCCAATGAAGACTCAAGTGATGAATCTCCTCCACCAAGAGACAACAAACTTATTAAACTTCATCGCAAGGCTCGGGCTGATTGTAACCTTGAGTTGAGGGGTCACACTCTCGACAAGGTTGTTGGTGATCTTCGATGAAGGATTTCTACAAGGAGAGAATTGGCCAGTTTTGGTGAGCATCAAGCTCATATCTCCATGGTGGAACCTAAGAAGGTCTTTGAAGCTCTTGAAGACCCAGACTGGGTTGTTGCTACGCATGAAGAATTGAATAATTTCGAGCGGAACAAAGTCTGGAAAATAGTGGAGAAACCCAAAGAGTGTCGCAATGTTATCGGCACCCAGTGGATTTTCAAGAACAAGCAAGATGAGAATGGCATTGTTGTGAGGAACAAGGCAAGACATGTGGCACAAGGGTACTCCCAAGTTGAGGGCATCGACTTCGGCGAGACCTATGCTCCTGTGGCTCGCCTTGAGTCCATCCGTATCCTACTTGCTTTTGCTGCTCATAACAATTTTAAGTTGCAGCAAATGGACGTCAAGAGTGCCTTACTTAACGGTCCTCTACATGAGTTGGTATACGTAAAGCAACCCTCGGGGTTTGAGGATCCTAACTTCCCGAACCATGTCTACAAACTCGATAAGGCACTCTATGGCCTTAAACAAGCCCCACGTGCGTGGTATGAGCACCTTAAAGAGCTTTTGTTAGATCGTGGCTTCGAAGTTGGGAAAATCGACCCCACTCTTTTTACTAAGAAGGTTAAGGGGGAGCTCTTTGTATGCCAACTATATGTAGACGATATCATTTTTGGTTCTACTAACAAAGCTTTTAACGATGAATTTTCAAAGCTTACGACTGACAGGTTTGAGATGTCTATGATGGGGGAATTACGGTTCTTTCTTGGATTCGAGATCAAGCAACTTAAAGAAGGAACCTTTATTAATCAAGCAAAGTACATCCAAGACATTCTCAAGAGATTCAAGATGACGGATCTAAATGGTGTCGCCACTCCGATGCAAACAAAGTTTCATCTTGAACTCAACCCTCATGGTAAAGATGTGGACCAAAAGGTATACCGGTCCATGATCGGATCTCTTCTTTACCTCTGCGCATCTAGACCCGATATTGTGTTGAGTGTGGGAGTGTGTGCAAGGTATCAAGCAGCTCCTAAAGAAAGCCACTTAGTGGCAGTCAAGAGGATCTTTCGATATTTGGTTCATTCCCCCAACTTTGGTCTCTGGTATCCCAAGGGCTCCAATTTCTCTTTATATGGTTACACTGACTCAGATTGGGCTGGTGATAAGGATGATCGGAAGTCCACTTCTGGAGCTTGTCAATTCTTGGGAAGATCTCTTGTTTGTTGGTCCTCCAAGAAGCAGAATTGTATATCTCTCTTCACCGCTGAAGCTGAATATGTTGCTGCTGCCAGCGCTTGTACCCAATTATTGTGGATGAGGCAAACTTTAAAGGAATACGGTGTCAATTGTGACAAAGTGCCTCTTTTATGTGATCATGAAAGTGCAATCAAAATTGCGTACAATCCAGTTCAGCACACAAGGACAAAGCATATTGAGATTCGGAATCATTTTATTCGTGACCATGTTGCTCGAGGCGATATTGATCTATCTTTTGTGAGCACGAAGAACCAACTGGCAGATATTTTTACAAAGCCACTTGATGAAGCAAGATTCTGCTATTCGAGGAATGAGCTAAATATCATTGATTCCGGGAGCTTATCTTGATTACCCATGCACCCACTCGTACATCTCAAGACTTGTTTGGTCTAGGTGTGGGCATGGATATAGGGGGAGTGTGGTCCTAACTCATTGGGCTAACCCTCCCCCCATAATGCCAATAGCAAGATATATCATTTCTCTTAATATCATGTTGTGATATGTGAGCTTATTGTTGAGTATTGGTCGTGAACCCAAGATATATCTTCGCGGTGTCACACCATACACTCCAATAAGGTGGCCTTGGCCACCGCCCTCTCCCTTATGGAGAATTGGATCTTTTTGGATGTTATTTGCTCTTTCATGTTCTTATGGGAATCACACTCAATCTTGGCTTTTATTTGATTTGGTTCTTGCAATTTTGAGTGTCTAGTACCATCTCAGTTTGGCTCTCTTAATCCTAAGCCTTCCCTACCCCTAAGCCATCTATTCTTGCACACAAGTCCCTTGTACACCTTGTGGGGGTGTTGTTTGGGGACGCGCGGGCCTGGTTCTATGTATAACAGAATCCTAGAATTTAGGCCGGATAATTCGGCCCAAGTGTTGGCCGGATAATCCGGCCCTGGCGAATTTGATCTTAAAGGGCAGGGCTCGGGGGGAAGGGCTCATAACGAGCAGCACTTCTCCCCCAGCCCTCTCCTTCTCCCCAGCCGCCGCCTGCCGCTCCTCACCCTCCCCGGAGCCTCTCCAGCCACCGGATTTTCCGGGCCTCCCCGGATCTTCTTCTCGGCGCCTCCGGGTACCCTCTCCTCCACGTTCTTCCTCCAATGAGTGAGGGTAACTCCCTCTCTCCCCATCTTTGGCTAGATGTGTATCTTGTTTGGTGTAACGTTGTCTAGAAGGATGTGTTTTCGCATAGAACTTGTAGTCTTGCAGTTTCTAGGCCCGATCTACTTTTTTGCATGCATTCTAGGTCAAATCAAAAATTTCTGCCAGGGCTGGATTATCCGCCCCTGGCCAGGCCGGATAATCCAGCCAGACAGATTCAAGTCTGCTTCAGTTTCACTATGGTGTATGTATTGAGTAGTTTGTCCTATGAACTTTTTGACTACTTTTTCTATGCTCTCTCCTGGACTTGTGTGTATGCTTATCCCCATGCTATCGCCCTTATTCTCCTCACAGGTGGTTCCGGTGTCTCCAAGACCTACAAGCGCCGTCCTCGCACCAAGTACTTTCGGGACGACGGACAGGGTCACTTAGTGGACGAAGTTGAATTGAGGAGAAGGAAGAACAAAGAGAGGCGCATGGCTGAACAATCCAAGAGGACTAGGAAGGGGGTGTCCAAGAGGAAGGGCAAGGAGCCCAAGATCAACTACCGGACTTTGGATGCGGTCTCCTATTCTGCCATCCGTCACCGTGACTTGTTTGCTGAGCTGCCTCATGATGATGAGCTGGGGGATACCCGGTTTTGGTGTGCAGAACAGAAGGGGATTTATGAAGACATCTATGCCAGGCTGAACATTAGGCCTATGCACCCACTAGTACTTGCTGAGGCTTTGGAGAAGGCGCATCTTGTTGATGCAATGTATGTGGCTGAGAGGATGGGGCTGCACCATCTCATGTCTCTCTAGTGCTCTTTTGACTCTGAGGTGGTGAAGCAGTTCTTCTCCACTCTGGTGATTTGTGGGGATGAGCGTCGCACTATGAAGTGGATGACTCATGACAAGCCCATGACTGCTGATTTTCACGTGTTTGCTGAGGTTCTGGGGTACTCCTTCATGGCAGGGGATAGAGCCAGTGGCCACCGCATCATCACTCAGCTGAAGCCCAACAAGGATGCTGCTCTCTCTCCGTGCACTGTGGACAATGGCATTGTGGGTACTGTGGCTGGTCTTGCTCCCATCTATGCTGCATTGGTGGGTCTCTTCCATGACTCTATTACACCGAGTGGGGGCAACAATGACAGCATCCGTGGTCACCTTGTTCAGCTACTTCAATTTTCTCATGAGGTTGCCTCCTGCGAGGACGAGTTAGTGCAGTACAGGCTGGATGTCATGGACTTCATTTACCATGAGCTGTGTGATGCTATGTTCAACCGTTTGTCCATTCCCTATGCGCCCTATATTATGCTGCTCATCTACCACCTGCTTCCTGCTGAGGAGTTCCACATTGACTCGGTGCACAAGGCCAAGAAGATATACAACAAGGTTCGGAAGACCTCTCACCCCTCCTCTGCTCCTGAGGGCCTCATGAGGGATGCTCGCAGGCCGCCTGACCTCCCGTAGCCCGTGAGATCAAGCAGCTGAACTGGTTCCAGCGTCACATTCTCTGCATGGGCGTGGACACGCGCAAGGGTCAGTACAAGGCTTACAGGCAGCGCCATGAGTTGGCTCACTCCCAGCAGCTCATTCTCCACCACGTGTCTGGCGCTTCGGGTGCTCCTCCGGCTCCTACACCTCCCACTCCGTATGCTCGGTGGAACTCTTCCTCCGGGCTGAACTATGGTGAGCTAGAGCGTCACTTGTTCCCCTCTGCGCCTGCTGATGATGATGAAGATGAGGAAGGTGACACTGAGGAGCTCGAAGATGAGGATGAGGAAGAGAATGAAGAAGAGGATGAGGACGAGGACTACGATGAGTGATCCCATGGGGCATTAACATCGCTCTTCTCCCTTTTTGGTGTCTCGATGCCAAAGGGGGAGAAGTAGTTCTATTAGGTTGTCCGTGGATTTGCATGGGTCGGACATAAGCACTTGCACTTTTCTATTCGTTATTTCTTGCTTATGCCCATTTAGCGTTGAACTTTTAAATTCGTGATTTGTGATTTGTGGTTGAGACTTTATGTGGTTGTCTGGATGATACCTATGGACTTCATATCATGGATTATGCTCATGGTTATATCTATTCATATCCTATTGCTGGAGGTTTATCATGGAAGGCGCGTGCTCATAATGGTTATCCGGTATTAATTGTGATTTATGTCAAGGATGCCTATTCTCTACATTGGTGGTATGTGTTTTTGCCCTTATGTCTATGGAATAGATTCACCTATTTGTGTGCATTTGTATTCCAATGCAAAACTCTATTATGCACACATTGAGGGGGAGTCCCTTTCATAGTTATCTCTGTTTGTCTTGTGTCTTTCTCCTGCAAATCCTGGTATTGTCATCTAACACCAAAAAGGGGGAGATTGAAAGAACATTTCATGTTTTCCTATGTTTTGCGTGTTAGATAACAATACTATGGAGACTTTTCATGTGTGCTAAGTGTGCAGGAAGTTTTGAGGGGGGCCGGATAATCCGCCCCTCCAAGGGCCGGATAATCCGGCCTACCTCATCTCTCAAGGAAGCCAAGGCGCGTCGCTCTGTGTCCAGTCGGATTTTCTCCCGGAAAATCTGAACTAGGGTGGTTTTTCCTCCCCAGGCCGGATAATCTGGGTTTCGCAAGGGCCGGATAATCTGGCCCCCAGTTTTCGTGCAAAAGCAGCCAAGGCGCGTCGCTCGGTATCCGGTCAGATTTTCTCCCGGAAAATCCGAACTGGGGCGGTTTTTCTTCCCCAGGCCGGATAATCCGGCCCTCGCAGAGGACCAGGTAATCCGGCCCCCAGAAGTTGATCAAGGGCAAGCTCGGCGCGACGCTCTGTGAGGGGGCGGATTTTCTGCCAGATATTCCGAGTCTGGGGTGGTGTTTTCCCTAGGCCGGATAATCCGGCCCTCACTTGGGCCAGATAATCCGGCCCCCAAAGTGTGCAACGGCTGGTTTTTGGAAGGGGGTATAAGTACCCCTTCTTCCCCAACATTCAAAACCCTTGATTCATTCGAAATTGACCAGACCTTGTGCATAAGCTCTCATTCTCGATCTCCCAGTTCAACCACCCGAAGGTCTTGATCTTTGGTGGAATTGAAGGATGAGAAGTTCATCATCAACATCAAGAATCAAGCGCTTCAACTCCTCTCCATTCACTTGGAGAAATCCCTGATTTAGTATTCTTGTCAATACCTAGATCTTGTTATTGTATTTGACAACTTTGTTCTTGTGGCAGCTTGTTGTCATTTCGGGAGCCTCCAAGTTGTTGTGGAGTTGTTGCCCCGCTAGTTGTGTAAAGGCGCCGGTGCCCGCCTCGAAGGGTACCTATAGTGGAAGGTGGATCAGGCCTGTTGTGGTGAGATCCATCGGATAACAGGGTGAGGCCTTTTGTGGCGTGGTTGTATTTATGCACAATGGTTTGGTTTGCTACGATTAGTTTTGTTTGCTACTAAGTTATTAATGTCGGATTAACATGTACGAAGTCCCCGAGTTTCCTTTTCTTGTTTGTCCAATTTTATGACTCGGCTCGCATCTACCTTGATTCGGCTTTTTGACTTACGAGTCCGAGGTTCAAAAAATTGACTTAACAATACTTGAAACTCTAATATTAGCTCAAAATAATCTGATGAAAAATTTATGAAGTAAATACAGGGTTAGTCCAAATAACAAACATCAGCTCGATGACTCTCCTTTCCTTAGTCGTTTTTCATGTGCTTTGCGATTACAAGCTTGTTCTGTTGCTTGCCATGAAGCCAATTCTTGTTGGGCAGTAGCAAAGTCGAAGAGTTGGGATTTTGGTGCTCACACACTACTAATCTGGCTAAGGTATAAGCAACTTAAGCCAGCCGATGTATAAAAAACATGAAGACAAGAAAGACAATTATTACGCAGTCCCCTTGTTTCTGCTAGGGGTGCCGATGTTTCATTGATAAGCTCATTGCTGACATACATACCGACATATGAGTAACTCGGATACATTCACCTCTTTGTTAGGTGTAAAAAGGACGAAGTAGTGCTACATTCCATGGACTCTTAGATTCCTCTTCGGACCTATTCGCCTTGTTCTTCTCCTGTGGCTGTGCATCAATAAGATAGTAGGAATCATTGTGCAAAGCTTTGCTTACAATGAAAGGTCCTTCCCATGGAGGGGATAACTTATACATGCCAGCAGTGCGCTGCACAACCGAAGTATGAGATCACCTTCCCGGAAGACTCGGGGGTTTACTTTCTGGCTATGGTAGCATCGGAGGTTTTGCTGATATATGGCGGATCTGGACAAGGCCAGTTCTCTCGCTTCTTCCAGCAGATCAAAATCATTTTACCGGGCTTCAAGCACTTCATCTTCTGTGTATTGGGTGACCCTTGGCGAATCATGCTCTATGTCGGCCAGTAATACAGCTTCTGCCCCATATACCAGAAAAAATGGCTTATAGCTTGTTGATCAATTTGTAGCTGTTCTTAAACTCCACAGTACCACTGGTAGTTCTTCTATCCTGCATCCTGCTGATCTTTGCAGCGGCTCAATGAGCCGGGGTTTTATCTCGGACAATACTATTCCATTGGATCTTTCCACTTGTCCGTTCGATGCAGGGTGGGCTACAGAGGCAACATCTAGCCGGATCTTCTTTTCTTGGCAGAATCTCGCAAATGCTCCTTCAGCAAAATTTGTGCCATTGTCAGTTATGATACTGTGGGATAGCCATATCTCAAGATTATGTCCTTGAGGAATGTTACTGATGTTGCCCCACCACATTTCCTAATTGGATTAACCTTAATCCCTTTGGTGAACTTGTCCACCATAACCAAGATATGGGTCATTCCTCCCTTAGCCGGCTTAAACGGTCCTACCATGTCTAGGCACCACACAACAAATGGCCAAGTGATAGGGATAGTCTTCAGTTCCGACATTGGCATGTGGTTTTTTGTGGCGTATCTCTGACAACCATTGCATTTTCTCACCAGATCCTCTGCTTGTTCTAAGGCACTTGACCAATAGAATCCATGCCGAAAAGCCTTTTCCACTAATGCTCTGGAGGATGCGTGATGGCCACATTCCCCTTGATGAATATCTCAGAGTATGTCAAGTCCTTCTTCCGGGTCTACGCATCGCTGCAGCATAGGTGGTTATGCTTCTTTTTTATAGTTCGGCGTTGATGATGGTGTATGCTTTTGCCCTTCTCTGGATTTGCCTTAGAGTACCTCATCATTCGGCAAAGTTCCCTCCTTTAGGAATTCGAATATCGGTTTTGCCCAAGCAGGTATAGCTCGGATGGGAAAAATCTCCTCATCAACTTCCATTGCATCCACTGTCATTACTTCGGCCGAACTGAGTTGAACAGTCCCCGGGTTCTGTGCGCTAGTCCCTGGGTCTGCTGAGGTAGTCCCCGGGTTAGCTGAGGTGCTTCCCCAGTCTATTTCCATTAGAGTAGCTTCTGATACGGGAAGAGCCGGAATATATATTGACTCAGATTCTGGTGACGGTGTAATATATGGTTTTATCAAGTGCTCCAATGCAATGCCTGGTGGAATTGGCTGTCAGGATGATCCCAACTTGGATAATACGTCAGTTGCTTCATTTTTGATCCGAGGTACATGATGGAATTCACATCCCTCAAAGAAAAACCACTTATCTTTTGGACATAAAATCTGTAGAGTGCCATGTTTGCATCTAGGGCATCCCAATTACCAGACACTTGCTGCACCACCAAATCTGAATCACCAAAACATACTATCCGACATATGCCTACCTCCTTTGATACTTTGAGTCCATGCACAAGTTCTTCATATTCGGCCACATTGTTTGACGCGCTAAAATGGATCTGGAGGACGTATTTCAATTGGTCCTTCTTGGGAGAGGTAAGCACTACCCTTCCCCCAGTACTTCCTTCAATTTTGATCCGTCAAAGTGCATTCGCCAGTAGTTTGAGTCTGGCATGGGTGGTTCTTACTGCATCTCAGCCCAATCCACAAAGAAATCCGCCACTGATTGTTACTTGATCGCATCCCTTCTATCAACTTGTGGTGCATATGGGGCCAACTCAATCGCCCATTTTGCAATTCGGTTGTTAGCGTCTTTATTACCCATAATCTCTGATATGGGTGCTTTGCACACCACCTTGATGGGGTGCTCCTCAAAGTAATGTTTGAGTTTTTTAGCCGACATATACATGACATACACCATATTTTGATAGTGAGGGTACTTCTGTTTTGAGGCCGACAATACCTTGCTCAAATAATACACGGGCCTTTGCACTGACTTTCCTTCTTCATCGTGTTCCACTATGATTACGGCACTTACGACTCGGTTGGTCGCGACTATATAGAGCACATTGGCTCCTTGGGTAGTGGCGCAGCTAATATTGGTGCAGAGGACAACATCGTTTTCAACTCATGGAACGCGCTATCCGCTTGCGCTGTCCATGTAAATTTATCTGTCTTTTTCATTAACTGGTAGAGGGGCAATGCCTTCTCTTCCAGCCGACTTACAAACCAGCTTAATGATGCCAAGAAACCAGTGAACTTCTGCACATCGTTAAGGCACTTCGGCAGTTCCATTCGCTCTATGGCCCGGATTTTTGTGGGATTGGTTTCAATACCTCGGCTAGAAACAAGAAAACCGAGTAATTTTCCCGCCAAAGGTACATTTTTCCGGGTTAATCTTCATCCGCAACATCCTTAGGTTTACGAATGTTTGCCGGATATCCTCAAGGAGCGTGTTGCTTTCCTTGGTCTTTATCACCACATCATCCACATAAACTTGCACATTCTGACCTATTTGGTTGTGTAGACATTTTTGCATGCATTGCTGGTACATTGCTCAAGCATTACGTAATCCGAACGGCATTGTGCGATAGCAATAAGCCCCATACAAGGTGATAAATGCAGTCTTTATTTGATCATCCTGATTAAGAGGTATCTGGTGGAAACCAGAATATGCGTCTATGAATGACAACAGTTCACATCCGGTAGTTGAGTCTATGACTTGTTCTATCCTAGCCAGTGGGAATGGATCTTTTGGACAGGCCTTGTTAAGGTTCATGTAATCAATGCACATACGCCACACCACAGCCAAATTCAGATCGTCCTTCTTTTTCTCCATGAGCACCGGATTAGAGAGCCAATCCAGGTAAAGTACTTCCATGATAAATTCGGCTGCAAGGAGCCAAGCTATCTCATCTCCAATGGCTTTTCTCCTATCCGCGGCGAAGCAGCGGAGAGGTTGCTTCACCGGCTTTGCTCTGGATCTCACGTTTAGAGAGTGCTCGGCCAACTCCCTCGGCACACCTTACAGGTCCTGTGTAGACCAAGCAAAAATGTCCTGATTCTCATGGAGGAAGTTGACAAGCTCGCTTTCCTATTTGTCACTTAACCCGGCACCAATAGTCATAGTGCGCTCTAGGAACTGATCATCAATTGGCACTTTCTTAGTGTCCTTTGTCGCTTGAAATGACACACTTCCATGTGGTTTGGTCAGGGTCGGCATATGCTACCGCGCGGACTGAGCCAGTGCAGCCACCTCCATGATTTTCCTCTTCTCCTAAGCAATCACGAGTGACTCGGCCAGGTTAGATCTGGCAGACGCACATTCAATAGAGCGCCTGAAGTCCCTAGCTATGGTAATCACTCCCCTTGGTCTGGGTAATTTCATCTTCAAGTAACTGATGTGAGTACTTGCCATGAACTTGCTTAGAGCGGGTCTACCGAGTAACGCGTGATAAGAGCTTTCCAAGTTTACCACTTCGAACTCCAGATTTTCAGTCCGGCAGTTATCCCTTGTTCCGAATAGCACGTCAACTCAGACCTTCCAATTGGTTCACATGATATACCTGGCACAATGCCATGAAAGGTGGTCCTAGTTGATTGGAGAATATTCTCTGATATCCCCAACTTGTGCATGGTATCCTTGTACATGATGTTAATCCTACTGCCATTGTCTATCAGTACCTTTGAGAACCTTACATTGAGATTTGGCCCGATTATCGTCGGATCCAGGACCAAATCGTAGGTCCCTGGACTTGGCATAATTTTCGGGTGATCCTTAATACTCCAAGTAATCTCCTCATCCGACCAAGGCATATACCTCACCACAGCCGGCATTACTGCATTCACCTCCATATGCCGGTGCTGCAAGCTTTTCCGATCAGTCTCTTCCATGGTAAACACATAGTAGCTTTGGTGATGCTCCATGTACTCATTTTGTCCCTCATTACCGTGGTGGCCTCGATCTTGCTATTGGTATTTTACTTGATGCACTGCATCCCTCCTGTCCTGATTTTCATACCTCGGTGGAGGTGGTGGCAACATTAGTTGCTGTCCATTCCCCCCTGTGAGCAATGTCTGCCGAGGTGCTTCATTCTGAGGTGTTTCATTTCGAAGTGCTTGAGCATTCCCCGAACTACCCTGATCTAGCTTCCTCATCCACTCGCATTGCCGGGTCATATGATTCATCGGACTGTTCGAACTTGGCGTATGGAATTTGCAAGGCTGGTCCAACATAGACTCGAATGTATACCTCGGGCGATTTTTTTCGTTCCTGCCACTACTTCTTCTGCTCCAGAGTCCAGGGCTTCTTTCCTTCACTCTTTTGTTGGCACTATTGCCCTCCAGTTTTCTGACGCTGGTTCATGCTGGCATTGGGCTGATCTCGGTCCACAGGGGCCACTTGTTGTGAGCTATACCGATAATCCGGACGATCTTGCCTTCTTTTACCTCGGAAGTCATTTCTCCTAGATGATCTGGAGCCATCCCTGTTGTAGTACTCTTTGTTGGACTCGCTTGGCATTAACCGGGGTTGCGTTGGGTCTCCTAAGGCATACGAATCCGCGATCCGGATCGTTTCAGCCAGTGTAGTTGGCATATCTCACTGTAACCTCTGCCACAACATACTTCCATACCTACAGCCTTGGGCGAACCACGCTATAGCTTGTGATTCAATTATCCCTTTGCATGAGTTGCGCACGTTACACCACCGAGTCAGAAACTCTCTGTCTGGCTCATTAGGTCTCTGTTTTCATAATGCCAAAGTCTGTGGCATATTTGGCCTCTTGTAGGTGCTCGAGAAGTTGCTTACAAACAACTCCTCAAAATCCAACCAATAGTTGATGCTCCCTGGTGGCAAGTTGTTTAGCCAAACCATTGCTAGTCCTTCCAGCATTTATGGTGCATATCTTACAACCCATCTCAAGTTTCCTCCGGCTATGTTCACTGCAGTTGCATAATCAATGTGCCAATCATTAGGCTTTGTGCTGCCATCATACGTCTTCGTTCCTCTGGCCAGCAAAATTTCGGTACTGGTGGCTCCCTCATGATCCGAAGTCCAAAACATGCCGGACCCGGAGGACCTTGCACTTCAATTAGCTCCGACCTATAGATTTGGTCCAGCTTCAGTCTGGCGTCATCCGGTTGCAAGTTCCTGTTCCCCAATCTTGATCCAATAACATGGTGCTCCGGTCTGGGGAATCCGGCATCAACCATTGCTGAATAACCATCATTGTACCTGTCCTGACCTAGACGAGCATTTTGCTGCTGCATTGCTGGACATGCGCTTCTCTCCTGCTGAGGTGCGTACTACTGCTGGTGGTTCCGAGGCGCATTTTTCCCTGTTTCCGCCGGATTATTCTGTCCGGCATTGCCATTGACAACGTTCCTTTAACCGGCGTTGCCTTGGTCACGGTTACCTCGACCCGCTTCACCTCGGCTAGCACTGTGGCGATCCTCATCAACTTGCACTGCTTTTCCTTTTCCTTCCCTTACCGGGTCATACGGGACCATTTGTTTGTCTCACCTCCCCGAGGTTACCACCTCCTCTCTCCTAGGAGCATGAGCCGGGGACGACACGGCTCCAGGAGATTTTGTCGGGTTATTCTTTGCAAATGAACCATGTGAGATGCTCCGGGCTGCACCGGTTTTGCCTTGTTCATTTCCTCATTTTGCTAGCAAGCCACCCTCAGCAAGTGGTTTACCCTTTCTTGTTGTATTTCCCGGGCCTCTCCGGTTAAACCTTCTAACTTAGACGCTGCTGCATTCGCATCCCTGAGGTTCTTTGCTGGGGTACTGTATCTCTCTAGTCCTGCAGTTACTATCGCATCCGTGTGACCCGGCCTGGGCACATACTCATGGTCAATCTCAGTAATCAGGTTTCTACCTCGGATTTTTAGTCCATCTATGCGGTTTGCTTTTGCATACTCCCGCAGAGTGATATTCAGTGACTGCTGCAACTCAGCTACTTTTTTGCTCCATCTAGCATCTTCTGCCTAGTTTCCTCTAACTCAACCTGTGCCTGAGCCGGATCTACTACTGGTGCTGTGGGTGTAGCTAAGCTATCTATTGCCTGCTGCAACACATTCTCTGGCCTCTCTAGTGGAGGAAACCTAGATCTTGCCTGTTTTGGTGTTGCATCCGGCTCTAGCACCGGGTCCTTGCTCGCTCCAGCATCTGGCACCATCATCATGACCTCAACACTGCTAACGGGGCGAGTGATACATGCACCACGAGCTGCGCTGAGAAGTGGTTTGCCTCCCTCGACGACGTGCCGCGGATGAACGCAGGACTCATCCATGCCAACGTAGATCTTGTGTGCGCCAAGCTTGATGAATAGGCCGTTGCGTGGAGGAGGACGCCTGCCGAAGCTCCCAGCGTTGTCGCTGATGTAGTCCAGCACTCCAAAGCGCTGACCTAGGCCGGAGACGATGCGCTCGCCGGTGCTGAAGATGTTTCCCGTCTGGATTTTTACCCCTGCTAGCGCCGCTAGCCCAACGGTGGGCGCCAACTGTCGTGGTGGTGGCATGGAAGATGAATGGATAGGCTAAAGATGGGACCAATGAGCACTAGAGGAATCTAGGGAGGGATAGTGTGGTGATTCCACACACAGATGTTGTATTTCACACTATCACTGGTGGATTACAAGTGCCCCTTGAGCTGCTTATGAGAAGGAGACTAGTTCTCTTACCCCCACTACAATGCTCTAGAGCTCTCCCAAGAGAGAATGATCGATCCCCTGCTATGGAGGTCCTGGTGCTCCTTATATAGGAGAGCCCAGGTTACAAAGTTAGGGCATAAGTGGAGGCATATTCCTCGAATATGCCCCTTGGTTAAAGCTAGATGCTTCTTTATTCACTTTAACGGTCCGTCCGGACTATGAACGTAACCCTTTACGAGCCCCTTGCCTTTTGGCGTCACCAGTCACGGGCAACATCAGCCGACATTGCTCGCGTCACCCTTGTCGGCCACTCCCCGTTGGTCCTTCCCTCTGCTCGCTTCGCTCACGCTACAGCGGGCAGAGGCCACCTTTTGACCAATGGGAGATTCCTTCCTTCTCTTGGAAGCCAAGTGGTAGCCCGGCTAGCACCCAACTAACCTGTCAGTGAGAGTACCTCCACACATGGTAATGAACATGGCCGACATATATTTTATGCCAGACGGATTAATGTTAGGCAAACGCCCACCGGGCCGGGTTACTCCGTAAGTCGGCCTGCCTTGAGGTGACCCGGCCAGCACTTGTTTCGACCGTGCCATACCTTAGCTAACTCGGCCTTTATACCCCGACGTGGCCCTACCCATGGGTATCCCCCCAACATGAAGGTTTAACGACCAACTATACGGCGTGAATAAAAATTCCGGTCGTATAGATATCGATGCCTTCATAAAATTTATTTTCCAGGTACAGAAAGTTTGACGACCAACTATACAGCAGGGATTAAAAATCATGGCAGTATAGTTATGGCCGTATAGCTGCGCTGCCAGATGGAAACCCTAAATTTTTGTCAGCAGACCAACTATACGGCTAGAACAAATTGTTCTGACCGTATAGATCCGGTCGTATAGTTGCGTCCGTTCACAAAATCGCCACGGGAAGGTACCTCCAACCCCAAAACTTCAATCCTTTTTCACTCTTCTACCTCCAAACTCTCTCAAAACCTCAAGAGATCTCCATCTCTACTCAATTTCGTTCGATTTCCTCGCACACAAGTGATCTACTATATGTTTCTCCTCCGATCCTCCAATTACTTTTTGCAAATTCATCTTCGATCTGTTGTCATTATCAATCTAGGGTGAGACGTACTATGAACTAATTGCCACGATTCTCTTGCCTAGATTATTACTTTGAGGGGATTGTTTAGTGTACTATGAAGAGAAATATGTTATGCTTATTGTTGGATCAAAAAGTTTTATTTTTATCTTTCCTTGTTATTTTAGATGATGAACACAAGGATCTAAACTCGTGCTCGTGCCACTGCTAGCGCTTCTCGGGCTGCCTCTCAAGAACGCATGGGGATAAGGTTCAAGGATGAGCACCAACATGATCGCTTCAATAGGATCAAGAACCGAGAAGTGAAGGCAACCAAGTGGGCTTGCCCCATTATATTGAATCAACTCGGTATTTATAATGACTTCAATTTACTTTGCAATAGGGTTGGCCTGCAAAACTTTGTATTCAATGATGTGCCTACTTATCGCCGGTTAACTCTTGAATTCTTAAGTTCTTTGCAAAGCACCATTAAAGCATGGAATGGAGAGGACATGATTTATTTCCGACTTAGGAACAACAATTATGCTTTATCACTAGATGAATGGTGTGCATGTTTTAATTTTCCAAACAATAATGATAATGACTTACACCCATCCTTTACTGGCTTAGACTCTTCCCCGGAAAAATATTATAATGGAATGAGCTTTACTTCTAGAGTAAGCAAGGGGAAGAATATTTAACATCCCGCAATTCGCTATTTGTTCTATGTTATTGCTAACACTTTGCAGGCACGAAATGAGTTCACGAGACTCAACGAGGAGGACATCTTAGTCCTCACAAAGGCTGATTTCAACAACACCAACTTTTCACTCAACTTGGGTGCAATTCTTATGTGCTACCTGGAGCACCAATCCTCCCAAAGCCAAGGACCAGTCACAGGTGGAGGCGTCATCACCGTGCTTTCCATTGCCCTAGGCATCAACCTAGGTGAGTTACAACCAGTGCTAGGTGAGCGAAGTATTGGTTTCTATACTTTAAAAGCTTATGGAATGCTCACTAGGAGAGGTGGTGTTTATTACTTACATATTGCTAGAGCTGGGTGTCTCTACCCTACTCCTTTGCCTAATGGTCTTTTCTCTATCGAGGAAGGACGTTTGCTATATGACTTGTAGGTTGAGCAACACCAATCCGAGGAGGAGATTCTGGATGAGGATGAGGACCAAGAAGAGGAGCAGCCACCAACCCGGTTCGCTACATACCAAGACTTCCAAGAACTTGGAGGAACCATGGAGAGAGTGCAAAACCTCTCCTTGAACCTCCGAGAAACAACTAGTAATTTATCAACTCAATTTGTGAACTAGAGTTACAACTTTTTCCCGCCACCACAATGATTTGAAGGGCTTGCAAAAGCCTAAGCTTGGGGAAGTTTCCTCATTATCTTTATTTGGCATTCATTTGTTTTTATTTATTTCGAGGTTATGTTTTTAATTCAAGTTTATAAGCACTCGTGTTGGTTTCCCCAACACTTTATCTTTAGTTATTTCTATTTTCTTTCGAGATTTTCTAGCCGAGCTTTGCCGCCAATTTTCTATTCTTTAATTCCCTCTCTTAAAACAACAAAAAAGATTTTTCCATTTATCTTTATTTTCCCTCTTCCTTATCTTCTATTCTCCTTGTGGCTTTCACATATTTGTAGGAGAGTGATCAATCTCGAGTTTCCAAGAAGCAAATAAAAAGGGAAGAGAGAAGTGGAACCAATCATGAGAGGTATACCTTAAGACTCCCCACTTTTGAAGTTTGAGAAACCCATGCTAGTTAGTAGTAAATGATAAGATGTTAGATTGGTGGAGTAAGTCTTTGTATTGTAGTAAATTTTTGTTTGCATGGGTATTTAGTTGAGTACGTTTTGTTCTAGATCCTGTAGTTAACCAAGTCTTGCCTAAAAATTTGCTAAACAATTGTAATAAGAAAAAGTCTCACAATTGAAGGCTTAGGTGTTGTAGTGTTTAGTCTTGAGGGCTTATTTCTAGAGACACTCAACACCACAGAAAATAATGATTGACTTGATAGGTCTCTTTAAAAGGATTTGTTCAATTGAATTAATGTTTAGCGGTTTTTGTGCACATGCCAAAGTTTGACTTGTGAATCATAAGAATGATATAGCTTTATGCATGTCAAACTTCATGGGATGCCAACAACTCCGCTATCCTACGAACGATCTTCATGGAGGCAACTCCTAGATTTTGGATATGAGTTTATTAAACATATGTAGCAACAATGCTATAATGAGTAAGATTCTTGGCATTCCTGGGTAGCTGTGTTCATGATGGAATCACTCCTTTGGCTGTTATGAGTAATCATGGTACAAAAGGAAAAAAAACCTTGGAGATGCCACGAGTGTCCATCATAGCCTGATAAACTAATTAAAATCTTTGGCATGCTCTCAATTACTTAAAAATTGAAATTCTTGAAGGACAATGAATAAAAAGTAGTGCTTGAAGAGTCTTGATTTATTGATGTGGGAGAATTGAGATACTCTAGTGTATATGTTTTTCATGACAAACTATCGCACTCTTAATTTTACATGATTACACTTTATTGTTCAAAGGCAAGCCTATGAGTTGATTACATGACATGGAATAAGGTTTACTCATTTGAATCATCCATGTTAAGAATAATTTTGCTATGCTATAAGGATGCATAAAAACATGTATGATATGATTGCCATTACTCTATCTATGCTGAAGTTTTTCAGATTTATAAAGTGGAGGAAACTTGAGACTACGAATCATGAGTAAGATCATCATCTTGTTATTTCAGTTTAAATGTCGAGTTCCTTTTTAATTTTGGTTTTCTTGCTCGAGGACGATCAAGTTTAAGCTTGGTAAGGTTGATGGCTGTGAAATATAGCCATCTACGTCCACATTTAAACTGGATATTATTCATATTTTTGATGAAATATCTCTCTAAACCCTGCCACTAATGCCTAATAATTAAAGGGGTATGCAATCCTTTCTTTCTATTTTTTCCTGCGTAGATAATGACGTTTGATGATGGGAATCACAACATTAAAGTCAGAGATACGAGATTTCCAACAACCCAAAGAAACCAGGAGACGTGAAGTGGAGACAGACGCTTTAACTAACAACTATATGGTGGGAATAAAATTCTGGACGTATAGTTCCGGTCGTATAATTGCCATCAACACCGCTAGGTCAAACAGAACAACTTTCGTGAAGGGACCCCTACATAAAGAGGCCTCGGGCGACAAGAAACAAGCGCTCTTTCCGATCACCAGCAGCCTCCAGAACTCCATCCACAACACCGAAGAGTTGCCGAAGGAATAGACTTAGATCTATTCTCCAAACCCTTCTCCATCACCATAGCCATATTCCACCACTTGTAATAGTAGATCTCATCTTTGATTGGCGAAATTGTAAGATTATTTGCTATCAATCTCTTGACTTCCATTACAATGTTTATGATTGTTGATCTCATCTCTATGTGTGAGTAATTCTCCTTGGGCTAAGGGCTTTGGCCTAGCCATGTAGCTTTTGTGCATGTTATTTATCATAGATGGGATCATGTATTAGTTTGTATGACATGATGATTATTGTATCCTCTCTTGCCTCAATATAAGGACTTGTCAGGTACCCAAGACCCTGAGGATTGAGCCAGGTATAGGGAGTATGAGTAATGACTAATCTGCAGGTTGGGAACCCCAGTGACACAAGAGGTAGTACGGCTATATGTGAGGGATTTACTTGGGATTAACGGTGACGTCACTATGCATATCATTAGTTCTCTTTCTTCTATGGATGAGACTAGTAGGCTATTGCTATAAGCGGTTGCGGAGGAAATAGCAATTATAGATGCACTACCCACATATAATTTATCTTGCTCTAACAATTACATGCATACTTTATTATTATCTTTTATTCCCATCAGATGTTCTGCACAGCTATAGGTGAAACCGAATGCCCTAGGCCCTCTCTCTCCATCATCGACAACGACAAAAGACAGCAAACTCTTTGTCTGGTAAAACACAACAGGGATTCTAAAACTCCTGAAGGTCCGTTCAAGTAACTTCACTACGCTTCTACTTCCCGAGGATTCGATAAACCTAGGTCTACTAGGGAAAAAGAGTTATACTACATCCATATTCCGGATCGAAGGTATCAAAAGGTACCCCATGCAGCATAAGTTCCTCTACGCACTCCTCGTGGTGTCGCACAATCTGTGCCACTATTTATAGGGCCACCGCATCAAGGTGGTCACCAAGTTTCCTCTAGAGACGATCCTGCGCAACCCCCATGCCATGGGCCACATGGCCTAGTGGGCCATCGAGCTACAGCCTTTCGAGCTGACGTTCGACACTATGCCCACCGTCTGCGGGAGGGCCCTGGTGGAGTTCACAGTAGAGTGGTCTGACCTAGGGGGAAGTGGGCCTCGGGAGGTAATAACCCAGCTCCCTGGAAAGATGTCTCCGGGGCGTTGGACCGTGAACTTCGACGGGTCATTCAACGGAGATGAAGCCGAGAAGCCACCGTGCTCACATCTCCAATGGGCGACAAGCTCTCCTACGTCGTGCAGCTGTGCTTCAAGGACGGAGACAAGTGCTCCAACAACATCACCGAGTATTAGGGCTTGATCACTAGCCTCAAGGTAGCCATCACCCTTGGCATCACATGCATCATAGTCCAGGGAGACTCCTTGCTCCTGGTCAACTTTTCCAACAAAAGCTACCGCCCTAAGGATGAGCACATGGCGGTGTACCTCAGGGAGGTGCGAAGACTGGAGAAGTATTTTTTGGGCATGGACCTGCTCCACATTCCTAGGGAGGACAACCACGAGGCAGACGAAATAGCAAGCGCGCGTCCAAGAAAGAGTCCTAGCAGCCGGCGGGTCTTCAATGAAAGGCTGTTCAAGCCCTCGGGCGCCCCCAGGAGAGGAAAAGGCCCACCCCGAAGAGCTTCCGCCCCCACGTATGTCAGGTGCCCCCGATTGTGGTCCACCCTCGGGAAACAGCTTGTGCTAGCAGCTACTACCCAAGAGTCGGGTTAGATCATCAAGCTCAAGATCTACCTCCAGAACGGCATCCTCCCGGATAGTGAGGACATGGCAAAAAGCCTTGTCCACTGTGCGAAGAAGTACTACATCATGGACGGGGACCTCCACTGCCGCCGCCCCAACGACGTCACCGTCTGGTGCATCTCCGGTGACGAGGGGCGCGAGCTACTGGCTGACATCCACATCGAGGAATGCGGCCACCACGCCTCGTCACGTACCCTCGCTAGGAAATCCTTCCACATTGGCTTCTACTGGCCCACCACGCTCACCAACACCCCAGAGCTGGTGATGTCGTGCGAGGCATGCCAGTTCCATGCCAAGCAAGTACACCAGCCAGCTCAGCAGCTGCAGACCATCCTGCTCTCATGGTCCTTTACGGTCTGGGGGGATGGACATCTTCGGGCCTTTCCCACGAGCACCCGGGGGCTACAGGTACCTCTATGTCGCCATCGACAAGTTCACCAAATGGGCCGAGGTGGAACCTGTCAGGACCATGCCGACGCGATCGGTGGTAAAGTTCATCCAAGGATTGGTATGCCGTTTCAGTGTACCCATCCACATCATCACCGACAAAGTTAGCCAGTTCACCAGTGAAATGTTCAAATCCTACTTCGAGGGCATCAGCACCAAGATTTGCTACGCATCTATTGCCCACCCTCGCAGTAACGGACAAGTAGAACAAGCAAATGCGGAGGTCCTGAAGGGGCTCAAGACCAAGAGCTCTGCCTCAAGCTCAAGGAGTGCAGACGAGGGTGGTTGGACGCCCTCCCAGGAGTGCTATGGTCCATCCATACCACCGCAACCAAACCAACTGGTGAGACCCCTTTCTTTTTGTTTACGGCGCTGAGGCTATCATCCCTGCAGAACTCAAGCACGACTCCCCATGGGTGATCGCTTTCAGTGAGGCGGCACAAGAGGAGCTGAGTCATGACGACCTCATCCTCATAGAGGAAGCCCGCCACAAGGTCAATGTGTGCGCATCCAGATACTAGCCAGCATTGTGTCGGTACCACTACCGTAACATACGGGCGCGTACCCTAGAAGTGGGAGACATTGTCCTTCGCCGCATCCTCTCTCGCGAGGGTCTGTACAAGCTCTCCTCGATGTGGGATGACCCCTTCCGGGTAGTGCACGTAGCAAGGCCAGGCGCAGTGTGACTAGAAACAGAGGAAGGAGTCGCGATCCCCAAATGCCTGGAACATTCATCACCTTCGCAAGTATACCCGTGAGCTCCGCTCATAGCGGCGGCGGTAATAAATAACTCTCCCCTTGAATGGTGTCAAAATTCAAGAACGATGGCTCGTTTTTATGGATTCCCCCCAAAGATTTCTTCATTTGCATCTTCGTTTCTTCTATGGTGGTTCTCTCTTTCGCGCACCGCATGAGCGAGGGCTAGGCACGATGTCTATCAATGGAGCCACCCTCCGTTAGCACTAAGGCCTAAAGTGTTGAGCTATGAACTTGTAGACTAGCTCCAGCAATAAGTCACCTCACCCACGGTTCCTGGTGCTTGATACTCCTCACACGGCACGTGAAGGGAAAACATACACCATGCGGAACCTAAGGTTACCTCTCCGAGGGACTATAGAGGGAAAGTACGCGTCCTATGGTCACCTCCTCGAGGGACTTACGAGATGGAATTGAATGTACGGAGCCTACGGCCACCTCCTTGAGGGACCTACAGGATAGGTACAAGCCCTGCGACCTCCTCGCTAGGGGATGAGCGGGGTGACCATTGTGACAACCCCTCAAGGAGCATGCGGAACCTACGGTTGCCTCTCCAAGGGTCTATACAGGGGAAGTACGCGTCCTACGGTCACCTCCTCGTGGGACTTACGGGACGAAATTGAATGTAAAGAGTGTACGACCACCTCCTTGAGGGACCTATGGGACATGTACAAGCCCTGTGACCTCCTCGCTAGTGGACGAGCGGGGTGACCCTTGAGATAACCCCTCAAGCGGCGTGCGGAACCTACGGTTGCCTCTCTAAGAGACTATACAGGGAAAGTACGTGTACTACGGTCACCTCCTCGAGGGACTTACGGGACAGAATTAAACATACAGAGCCTATGACCACCTCCTTGAGGGACCAACGAGATAGGTACAAGCCCTACGACCTCCTCGCTAGGGGAAGAGCGGGGCAACCCTTGAGACAACCTCTCAAGCGGCAAGCGGAACCTAAGGTTGCCTCTCCGAGGGATTATACAGGGAAAGTACGCGTCCTATGGTCACCTCCTCAAGGGGCTTACGGGACGGAATTGAACGTACGGAGCCCACGACCACCTCCTTGAGGGGCCTAAGGGACATGTACAAGCCTCATAACCCTGTCGCGAAGAGGGAGGTGAGGCAGCCCACGGGAAAACCCCTCAAGAGGCCCCTGCAGGATGCAAAGGCCAAATGCTGCCTCCATGAGGGATCTACAGGGTGGGGCACGACCACCCCATCGGAGGGCCGGGAAAGCGATGATAGACAGTTAAGGCCTCATAGTAGGAAAGGTACCCTTACACGTCTTAGCAAAGAAATGTTAGGTCTCAAAGCACTTCACAAGCATTACATGGATAAGAATCAAGCCACCCTAGCGGTTCCATTAGAGCTCGCCTCGTCGAGGCCCTCTTGTCCTTCTTCAACGGCAGAGTCGTCCGAGCCATCGGTTTCGGCTCCCTCCTCATCGCCTACCCTATGCGGAAACACCTTGATCAGCAAGTCGATGAGTGGGGCGACACTCGCCTCGAGAGCCGGCACGGCCGCTGACTACCGCACAGCTTGGGAGTAGTCGAGGTTAGGCAACAACTACGGAAGGTTGGTTAAGAGGGACCTCCCTACAGCGGTCAGCATCTCCTGGCTCTCCGAGGAAACAAATTTATCCAGGCCCCGTGCTGTGGCGCTTAAGGGGCTCAAGACCCTGCATGCAAGCTCTAGGGACACCTCGACCTCGCTGATGACATGAAGCTCCGGCGTGATGAAACCTTCAACCCCTAGGAGAGGGAGGATCATGGCACCTTGTTCAGCAAGGGGGAGAAGGACTTACGCTGGGCCTCCAATGCCTCGGGAGCCTCTCGCTCGCACTCTACGCAAGCCTGGGTAGCAACAGTGGCGGTCTCCTTCAGAGCCTTAATTTCATGATGGAGGTCCTCGACCTCCTGAAAAGAACCCTCCTGAAGCTTCTTCTCCACCTCAAGGGCTCCACGGAGCCTCGAGCTCTCCTCCAACTCCTGAGCGAGAGACCCTCGGACTTCCGACAACTTGGCGTCAACCTCTCGAGACTGAGCCTCAAGCTCCCCTTGATGTTGGGCCACTGTCGCCTCCCAAGAAGAGACGCCTCTCTCACGGGCAGACAAAGCATCCCCGAGCTGAGAGGCCTGGGCCTCGGCATCAGCGATGATCTTTGCTGCTCGTGCCGAGGCATCTTGGAGCATGCCCTCCGTGTCTAGGCGGGCTATCTCCCACTCATACCACATCACCTTCCGGGCTCCGACAAACTGCTCTTGGTTCAGGATCAACTGGTGGTCCTAACGGACTGTGGCAGCTAGGAACTGGTCTAGCTCAGCGCGTACGCCAAAAACGAGCTTGCCTAGGAGCTCAGCACGGGGGGGAGTATCCTTGCTCTACCACAACCAGATCCTGAGACTCACTTTACCACTCGCTAGGAGGAGCGTCCTCAAGAGTATCCGACTGACGCGCAAGAGTCAAGGGGGCTGGCCCAGGGGACGCGCGACCTTTCGGACCTTGGACTGGGTCCAGCTCGGGGCCACCTGAGCACTGGCTAGGAGCAGGTACTGAGCCGACGGTAACCGCATTCCTCGGCGACCCCGGAGCAGCGGTCACATCTATAGTTAGGGCAGCATCCATGACCCCATCCTTGATCAGAGAAGTGGCTTTAGGGGGAGCCCCGGGGGCGGCCCTCATCCACTTTAGCAACCTCTACAACCATGCATGCTAGGGAGGAAGTGGTGGAGATCATGCATGGCGGAGAGGCTGCCACCCTCTCCTCGGGCACAGCCGGTGCAACCTAGACCTCCCTAGGCTGGTCCAAGGGGCGTACCACCGGTCGGACCTTCCTGGCGGAGGTTCGCTTCAGCCACGGCTGCTTTCGTGGGCGGCCTTTGCTGTAGAGGTCCTCCGAGTGAGATGGGACTCAAGGATTTGGAAAGGAAGGAGGTTCGGCTAACAACCTACCTAGTAGCACCCCTGGCCGGGGGCCGTACACCCCAGTTGCCCTAGCTCACGCCAGGGGGTGAACAAAGATCCCTACAGGGCGAGATCCCCCACTTCCTGATGTAACTCCCTCGAGAGGATAACTATCCTCCTGGGTTGGCTTCCTTCAAGGCGCCTCCTGAGGGTCTACCTCATTGACGGAGTCTCCCATGCTGGTGGCCTCCCTCGCACTGGCCCCAGGAGGTCCCTCGGACGGGGCTGCGGTGGTAGAGTCTGCGTCCAAGGGATTCAGACACTTGCCCATATGGCCGGGAGGAAGAATGCCCCACTCATCAAACTGAGGAAGCGAGGCCCGGGTCTCCACCCTATGAGGATCAAGACAGATGTGAAAAACATTCTCAGGAAGCTCGGAGGCGGTGGAGGTGTGCTGGAGCTCATGGATAACCCCCGCCATGACAGGGTCGTCAGTGACGCCATCCCTAGGGTTAGGTGGTCCTGTGCGGCGAAGTCCCACAGATCCTTGATGTGCTGCTGCAGCGGAGAAATCCTAAGGCGAAGGAAATCCATGGCAACTAGAGGCCCCGTTAGGCCGAAGGAGTTGAGCAGCTCAATATGGGCGACCATGGCATCAACCTTGTCCCCCTCTAGGTTCGTCGCAGACCATCGATTGCTGACTTTCTCGGCCAGCGCGATGGGAGGCAGGAGGCGGGTGTTGTCCTCCTGCACATCCATCAGGAGCCAACGGTTCCAGAAGTCCTCCATATGTTTCGACCAACCCATTTGGGGCCCGACCGACCGTTCCTTCACAAAGGAGACGCAGCTGGCTATGCGGGATGTGGAGGTGATGCAGAGAGCATACATCTGGTGTAGCAGCACCACCGAAGGCTCCACCCCTACAAACATCTTGCACCAATAGGCGAAGATGGGAGGGTGGTGACAGAGTTGGGATGCAGGTGGAGGGCGCAGATCTGGTAGTGCTCCAGAACCGCCATGAAGAAGGGGGAGAACGGCAGAATCAGTCCCGTGATGATGGTGTTGTAGAAGAACAGGTGCATGGGGCCGGAAAGGCTCACCGGATCCACTGACCTGGCCCACACCCGGGTCTCCCCCTACTCGTTCCAGTTGGAGGCGAGCTATGAGAGGAATCGGTCGAGCCCAGAGTCCATCCGGATTATGGAAGGCATCAACACCTCCCCCGTCCCCTCCTCCTCTTCGCCTAGAGAGGGGCCAGCCGGCAGCAGTTTCACCTTCGCCGCAACCAAAGCTCACTGATAAGACATTGTGCATGGCAAGTGTTGGAGGTTGTCTGGGGGAGGGAAGTACGAGGAAGCAAGCAGAGAAGAATAGACATCGGCATGAAAGGGCAACCCCTTCCTTATAAGCCGAGATTGGATCTGGACGGGTGCGCACCATCCGAGAAGGCGTCTCGGGAAACTGGAGCGGCACGGTCCCGCGCAGCGCCAACCATCATAATGACCGCTTGACCCTTTATCACCATGGGCATGGCACACGGGCCGAACGCTCGGGGGATACTGTCGGATACCTGGTACAAGGTGTACCCCCGATCTGTCCATGACTGGCCTACACGGCGAGATTCTGGCACTCCTCGTGAGGGAAGGGATGCTTCCCTCTCGAGGGGTGTCTTGCCAAACCCTTTCGAAGACTTCAAGAAGGGAAATCCGCCTAGGATATCCCCAACAAGAGGGCCCGGATCTACGACACCTCGGGACGGGTGTGGAAGAGCCCATCATAGGAAGACAACAAGAACAATTGTGGCATTGGATGCCTCTGTGGTGCGATACCAAAGTCAGGGTCTTGGCGAAAAGCTAGGCAGACAAGGTCCTAACTGACGGGATGGACCGCCTCAGTGGGAGCAGGTCCGCCCTTGGCTACTTTGGTACAAGAAGGAAAGCGAGAAGCGCCGAATGAATACAAGTGATTCTAAAGGGAGGATGCTTTATGGGTGGACGGAGAAGCTCCCGATGCCCAAGACTTAGTCCACCAAAAAGAGGTTCTGTATACCAGGACCTCAAGGAGGGGTGCTGTGGTAACTCTTCCCACCCATGGACCGAGGGAAGAGGCATGTCGCCGCCTTATATAAGGAGTCCTTCTCCTACCTTAGAAGGGGTCGATCCTTGAGATCTAAAACCCTAAACTTTCATCCTCCATTGTACCCTCGCGAAGCATATGAGCAATACAACAAAGGATGAGTAGGGGCTTTACCTCCTCACGAGGGTCCCAAACCTAGGTAAAAAACCCCGTGTCACCTCTTTGTCGTGTGCTTTCTCTGCCGTGGCAGCCATCGCTGAGTTTCCTTGGAACTGCGTGTTCAGTCTCCTCTCGAAGCAAGGGTTCGTTGGACCCTAGTCTCCTTCACGGGACAAATCTTCGGCATTCTTTTTTAGGGAAATCTACCACAAAAACTTTATTGATGATTAAATAATAAGCTTACATCGTCTTCTAACAAAGCAACTATAAAATATTGTTGATCCTCATGCCACACAATCGAATGAAGTCCTCCACCCTACTTGTCGTGGTGTGGAACACGGCAGTGCCATCCTGGATGGCATGAGAGGGGACAATCAGGATGCTATCGGTGGCTACTCGCAAGGGGTTGGGCACAGATACTGCAGACACAATGATGTACCCAGGTTCAGAGCCCTCTTGTCAAGGTAACACTCCTACTCCTGTAAGGATCTACTATATGGGGAGCGAATGCTCAATACAAGTGCTCCTTGAGCTGTTTCCTTAGCTACTATCGAGAGCTAGAGGAAGATGAACTACTTGACTTGGTGATTCTGGCTAACTTGTAACTCGTAATGCCCTTACCTATAACTCTAGCACTACCCCTCCTTATATACCGGTAGAAGGGTAGGTTACAATGTGGGTTCTAGGGATTACTGTTTTGGGCTTTGGGCTTACAAAGAGGGTCGGCTGACAGGGTCCAGCCAGTGGTCCAGGACCTAGTCAAGCTCTAGTACAGGTGGGGACAGCGCCACAACGTATCAGCGCCTCCGCTTTGGGCGTCACCCGACACTTTAACCATCAGCTTGGTGCTTTATCCGTCAGCCGGAGTTTTATCTGTCAGCCGGAGCTTTACTCGTCACCTCCTAGCCTTAGTGCTTTGGCTCCCTCGGCTGGTAGTGCCGGTGGGGCGACGTGCCAGCCTGTCCAGTCAAGGGTGCGCTCAGCAAGGAGCATCACCCCCTCCCGTACTTTTGGCCAACGGATCTGAGGCGGCCGGGTAGAGGTAGGAACCCAGCCGTCTATCTTGGCCCCCGGCTAGACGGGCCAGCCGGGGAATCTTGATGCGGACCGGGTGAAGCGTATCACCTAGCTGAGGTTCTTTGTCATGTGGCCATCTGGCTTGCTTTCCCTGGAGCCGGCTAGTTGATCCTGGCTTGGCCTACCCGGGGGTCATCCCCCGACACTAGTCCCCAAGCGCGTTGGGGCTTGGCCTCGCGGAAAAGCTCCTGTGTGCTCATTGGCTGTTCTTGAAATGATTGCTGGTGAAGATTGTATCGCGAATTTGTCTTTTAGTATTTGTCATTTTCTTGCTCGAGATGCCCGCTTTCCCGGCTGGAGTTTACTGGCTACAGATCCGGTGGCCCCCCACAGGGTGTGAGAGGCGATTGCGTCTCCCGGCTGCCACGCCCGGCTGGGGAGATGAATCAGCCAGTTGATGACGTCAATGCTGTTGTTAGGCGTGTCTGCCTCCTCTGTCGCGCGTCGCGTCATTTTGACTTCTTGGCCTGCCGCCACAGTTTTGATAACCACCCCCACGCCTTCATCATAGTGGTTTCTCGGGGATCATGCGCATGCTTGGCCTTCACAGTAACGCCCGTGGGATCCTTTGTGGCATTTCCTTCGGTGCATTCGATCTGTTACCGAAGCATCGTGGGGGTAGTGGAGCAGTTCTTGTGCCACGTGGCGTTGGGGAGTGCAGGAGGCACGGTTGCCCTGCCTTGATAAATAGGGGCACCAGGGGAGGGATTCTCCCCTACTTCGTCTTCTTCCTGCACCCATTGCCCTTTGTGCTTCTGCCTCCTTGCTTCCACCTTGTGCCACCATTCTCCTTGAACGTCGAAGCCACAGTTCCTTCGTAGCGATGACGGGACTCCGCTTCTCCAACATGGCTCGTGCCTACCGAGATGCTTCCTGATCAGGCATGGGGCTAGTGCGGCTCGTATGTCACTGACGACCTGGTGCAGAAGTACTGGTGGGGGAAGCTCATCCCATCAGAGCGCTTGGTGAAGCACCGCCTGGCACCGGAGGAGGAGCGGGTCCCCAACCCTCGACCTGGGGAGGCCATCGTCTTCCTCGCCCACTTCACCCGTGGGCTCGGCCTGCCTCTGAGCAGGTTCGTCTTGGAGTTGATGGTCTCCTTCGACCTCTAGCTCCACCACCTCGGTGCCAACGCCATTGCGCAGCTGTCGCATCACGCAGCCTGCTGCGAGGCCTACCTGGAGGTTTTCCTGGACACGGCGAACTTCTTGAAGTTCTTCTACTTCAAGGTCTAGGTGGTGGGGAAGGGAGGCCCCCTCACGGAGACTGGCTGCTGCACCGTCTACCCCCGGGAGATGTTGCCGATGCCACGGCTAGACATCCTCGACATCGTCAAGTTGTGGCAATGCTCGTACTTCTATGTGCGCAACAACACCGACGTAGACTGAATGAAGGTGCCAGTGTTCGCCAATTTCCCCTCCAGCCGGAAGGCTTGGACCGTCCAGAACTTGGGCGCCCTGGCGGACATGGAGCGGATGGCCACCCGGGTGACGGTGCTGGTGGAGAAGGAGCAGCTCATCACCCGGGACATCCTACTGTCCTCGATGATGAGTCGCGTGCTTCTGCTGCAGTAGTGGTCGCACAAGATCTGCCACTTATCCGGGCCACTAGATCCCACCCGGGAGTCCCAGCTGGAGGTGCCGTTCGTGGCCCTTCGAGAATGGCTTGCCACCATCTTGAAGGAGACACTGACAGAGAATTGGGTATTCCCCTACCGGTAGTATCACCACGGTCGGCTGCCCCCGAAGGTCAAGCTCTCTTCCTTTTCTCCTGGTAGACCTTTCCCAAAGAATTTCTCTCCTTGTGTCTTATGTTCCTTGTTGAGTAGCTTTTTACGGCACAACTAGCGGAAGACGGCATGGGGGAGGATGATCTTCCTGACTTCACCACCGGCCGCAAGCCACCGAGGTTCCCGCTGACAGAGCTGGAGCGGTTCCCCACCCGGGCCGACGAGGGCTGCGAGTTTCCACCCGGTGAGTTGCTTTTCTTTCCCGGATTTTTCTTGTTCTTCTTTTATCATGCGCCTGACGTTGTTCCCATGTCTTGGCGTAGGCGCCCATGGCAAGGACACGGACCTGGCTGAGGCCGCCGTGTCGAAGGCTCACGGGAAGCGGGTTGCCTCGACCGGCGCCACTCCAGCCAGGGGAGGGGTGAAGAGGAGCCACCTCCCAAGGGCTGCAGCCGTCGTGCCGAGCGTTGCCGAGTATGTGCCCTTGTTGCCCTTGCTCGGTATGCTTGTTTATGTTCGCCTTTACTTATTGTTCTCTACTTGCCCTTCCCTCAATGTCGCGATGTCCTTGACCGGCTCGGCGACCATCGCCACCGCGTCCAACCCTGCTCCGGCTGGAGCCAAGGGGCCGTCTCACGCTTGGGGTTGCGTCTTGTGCTATGAAGCCACCTGAGGCTGCAGCTTCTACTGCCAACACGGCCGAGGTCACGGCGGACTTCGGTGGAGACGGTGGTGCCGGATGGATCTTTGGTCCTGCATCGGGCCTCTGCCGCCACCCGTGTTGCTGATATGCTCTTTGATCCAGGCCGGGTTCAAGCGGGTTCTCTCGCCTACCAGGTGGAGGAGCCTGTGGAGGTGGAGAGGGAGGCCCCTGCATAGCCGGCAGCCAGAGACGAAGGCAGGGAGGTGGCCACCGGGCCAGGGGCATGCTTGTAATCTTACTCTGGCTAACCCGGGTCTTGCAATACCATTTTAGTGTTATAGACTCTGGCTAACTCGGGTCCCCACCGGGCCTCGGATGCTTAAGAGCGTACCCCAGGGGCATGATTGTAATCTCACAACAAAAGGGAGGAAGAGGACAAAACCCGGCAGATGAAGCTAGGGTTGCGCGGACCGCCTCAATAAAGAGGAGCCAGTCTTCCCCCTCTGGTGTAAAAGCACCATGGATGACCTCAGCACTAGCAGAGCTGTCCCTTGCCACTTCGGTGCAAGAAAGGTGAGGGTGGCGTCGTAGAGTGAAGGATGGTGTCAGGAACCTCAGCTTTATGAAGGATCACAGGGTAGCTCCTAGCCCTAGACCGAGTCCACATAAAGCATCTTTGTACACCAAGCATCGTTCAGGCGGCAATGTGGTGACCCTTCCCCCCAAATATTGGGGGAAGAGTCCCAGCGCCACTATAAAAGGAGGGCAACTCCTACCTTAGAAAGGACCGATCCTAGAGAACTCAAACCCTATGTATTTGTTTATCTCTATACCCTCGTGAAGCACAAGGAGCAATACTACAAAGTAGGAGTAGGGGATTTACCTCCTCACAAGGGTCCCAAACCTGGGTAAAAACCATATCTCTCTCTCTATCGTGTGCAAGCTCCACCACCTATGTCGACGTCGATTAGCCTAGAACGCGTTTTAAGCCCCCTATCGAACACACGGGCTCGTCGTACCCCTGTTCCTTTGTGGGACGCAAGTCTCTAAAATTTGGCGCGCCAGGTAGGAGGCTGAGGCGCGCTTCCAAGGTCTTAACCCAGCTTCTCGGCATCTTGGCTCGCAACAAGACTCGGTCCGATCGTGCCCTCTGCCGCGCCACGAGCAAGGCTTAGGTGGAGCCCGTCCCTCAACGCACCACCACGGAGCAAACCCCGTGCATGCATGATGAGGAAGGTTCCTCCGTCTGACCGTCCTGGGAGAAGATGCTCTCAACCTGAGGTAACACCTCACTCTCCTACACCACATCCTCTCGCGACAAGACCGACTGGCCCACGCCAGAGGCCGCCAAGCGCATGGTGTAGGAGCTTCTGCAGCACCCACTGACCGAGTACGGCCAAGAGAAGTGGCACGAGCGCATGGCTAAGCTTCTCGACATCGCGGCACCCAACCAAGCATCGCAGGGAGCTCGCACCGAGGATCCGGCATAGGGGGTTGCGGGTTCGCGCCCACCCCATGCTCCGACGATGCCTCGAAGCCTGGCAACACCGCCCCTCCGCTCGGCAACAACTGCAGATCGTCCCACCTCCCAAGACTACCCAAGCAGTCACCACGCCACCACGAGGGCGAGAGGACCGCATCGTCGAGGAGATCGTCATGATGGGCTAGCATACTTGTGCAGCCTTCGCCAGCCGCAAGGAGGATCAGAGCAACAATTGCCTCGCGTTCTCCAAGGATCTCCACCGGGTGGTGTGGCCGCACAAGTTCCGCCTAGAGATACCGCACATGTTATGACGGAACCCCCAACCCGTGCGAGTTTTCATAGCTCTACAGCACTGGCATCGAGGCCGCAGGAGGTGACGCCATTGTCATGGCAAACTGGGTCCCTATGGTTCTAAAGAACACGACACGCACCTGGCTAATGAACCTCCCCGAGGAGTCTATCGGCTCATGGCCCTCCCTTTGTACGCTCTTCATCGCCAACTTCAAGGGAACCTACGAGCGCCCATCGCCTACTACAACCTCCATCAGATACGCTAGTAGCATGGTGAAACCCTCTTCAAGTTCCTACATCGTTTCAGCTAGGTCTGCAACAAGATCCCCAATATCTCGGACTCCAATATCATCACCGCTTTCTACGAGGGCGTCAAGGATGTCCAGATGAGGGAGAAGATCAGCATCTGGGGATAAAACCTCACCACAGCGGCAGAACTCTTTGTAATGTTAGAGAAGTGCACCAAGGTGGATGTTGGTCGCATGTTCGGCTTCACCAAGGAAGAAACCGCGCCCAAGTCCTCCAGCTCCTCCAAGAGCAAAAACAAGCATGTCAAGTGTAAGCCTACCTCCGTCCTCGCCGCGGAGCCCGAGCATAAGAGCCCTCACGAGGGTGATAGGGACGGTGAGCGTGTGGATCGTCTGTACTGCCTCTTCCATAATAAACATGGACATCCCACGGATGACTTCTACGAGCTCAAGAAGTTGCGTGACTAGTGCAGGAGTCAAAGGAAGGGGAGGCAAGGCGGCGACAGGCATAGTGGCCATGGCGGCCACCAGGGGCGGGCACCGGAACAACAACTACGGGGGTAACAACCCGCCCCAGTAGACTCATCAGGCCAACACCATACAGTAGCATCATCCCCATGCTGTCGCAAAGGGCCAGGCTGATGAGAGCACCAGGGGCTATCAAGAGCCCACCAGGGTCATCGCCTGCATCCTTAGTGGCTCCCAGGCTCCGGCTTCCAACTAACACTTCAAGCATCTCACTTGCAAGGTCGCGGCAGCCCGGCTCGGGACTTCGTCCCAAAATCTCAAGTCATCCTAGTGCACCATCACCTTCCACGCCAACGACCACCCTACTTCCACCAGGGTTGTAGGAACCCTCCCCATAATCTGCACTCCCACCATCAACAACATCGCGGTCTCCAAGATGCTCATTGATGGTGGTGTCGGCCTGAATGTCATCTCCACCGAGACCTTCGCCAAGCTACAGGTGACCTACGACCAACTGATGCCGACCACGCCATTCACCGGCGTGACCGATGGAACCACTGATGAGTGCATATTTGCATCATGTTTTACATTACTATTTTGCATTGTAGATGTAGGATCTTGGTATTTTACGGCGCTCTCGCGCACATTTTATGTCTGTTTTCACCAGGATCAGTACATATGATGGATCCAATGGGTACAATTCTTGGAGCAGTTGTATTATGGAGAAAAGGAGTCAAAAACAACGTAAATCGCTTATTTGGGAAATATTAATAATACTAGAAGAAAACCAGAAGCGAATAAAGGAGACAAAGGGTTCAACGACCAACTATACGACCGAAATAAATTTTCTGGCCATATAGTTCTGGCCGTATAGTTGGCACCACCTCCGCCTCCTCAAATAGTTTCACCCCGTGCAACTGGATCAGGGATACAACATACAGAACACCTAGAAATCACCGAAACCTCACCTCCGGAAGGCATCTGGGAGAACTCATCCACCGGTGATCCATCTTCACCCTGCACAAATCCGGGAGGCTAAGGCATCGATCTTCATCATCCACCGCAGCATCACCACCATCTCCATCCATCCCATCTACATCTTGCCTAGATCTTGTTGTAATTTCCGTACTTGTTGTGGATTTATACAAGTACTATTAATCTATGATAGATTCCATTGTTATTACCATGATGTTGATTGCCTCCATGTCTGAGTAGATCATTAGTTCTTGGGGAGATGGAGAAACCCTAGTATGAGATTGAAATAATATAAAGTCTACTATGATATTCATCGCTATGATCATGTGTTAGATTTTCTACATCTTGATGTTGAGAGAAGTCGACCTCTCAATATTTGCCTCTCATGGGGACTTGATGGAGGAAACTACTTGTTGGTAGACGGAGGAAACTCACGGAACACTATCCATGCCATGGGATACGTCCTACGAGATTACGTCTCTTAATAGCACAGTAATTCGATTGATGTCGATTGCTGACTGCTATGGTTATGAGGATGATGTGAGCAGCGGTTGTTGCCTATTTGTCCAAATACGGAGTCCCTCCCACACATATATAGTTGAGAATGTTCATGATAATAATCTTTATCTTAGCTCCTTATAATGCTAGTGGTGTATCCGCTACTCCCTGAGAACGCTTTTTCCCTATTGCAGTTCCAATCTCTCTTACATATGTGATACTTACTTTCTGTATTCAGTTGTTTTACTTGACTTTATTGTTGCTCTTATACCTAAAACCCCAAAACACCCTTTTACACAATACTCACATTTTATCTGTTACTTAGAACTTTATTTAGCATTTATATCGTAATATTTATTTCAAGAATCATTAGACTTCAGACTCCTGCTCCATATGGGATCGATATCTTTATTTTGAAACTAGCTACAAACGATCTGTACACTTGCAGGCATCAACCACCACAACCATCGAGCAGGTTCTTCTCACCGTTACGTTTGGGTCCCGCAACAATTACCGGATCGATCTCATCGACTTCAACATGGCGCACATTGGCCTGCCCTACAATGTCATCCTAGGGTACCCCGTGCTGGCCGTGTTCATGGCGGTCACCCATCATGCCTACAATGTGATCAAGATGTCGGGAGGAAGCGGCAAGGTCATCACGATCCACTACGATGAGAAAGAAGCTGTACGCTCCCTCAAGCATGCCTATAAGACTGCAGCCACAATGTACCCGGAGGACGTGGATGCCGTCGACTACATAGGGGGCACCACTAGGAAGAAGCAGGTGGTGGCCAAGGGGAATGCCCTGGCGAAAAGGGAGGCCGCTACCTTGTACCCGCTCGACAAGTCTCAGGCCATCAATGACGCCCGTGATCAGGGAGGGAGGCAGGCGCCGTTCTTGTCAACCCTCGCTAGCACGGTAGGGGCTCCTGAGGGTACTGGGGGATGGAGGCTCCCGACTTCCCCTGGACTGCACCCAGCGCACAAGAAGAACCAATCGCCTCCCCGAGAATGCCTGAGAGGCACGGGCCGGTGGTTTCTTCAGGCGCCCTGGAGATAGCCAGGCCTCCTCGAGCCACGCAGCCGACTACCCCGCTTTTTTGAAGGTGACTCCTAACTCCCATGGTCTCTTAGCCTTATCTCTTTTAAGACCTCGTGTAGATCACAGTGGCATTGTAATAAGCTTGGACCTCCCTAGTCATATTTTGGATCTTGCGCCTTAAGCCAACCTTACTTTTGCCCTTGCTTTCATTGAGAAACCATTTTGTCCATGCATTGCAAAAGTTCTCTTGCATATGTCACGCGGGCGGGGGGATAGGCACGGTGCTCATCGCTGGGTCACTCCCCATGAAATCCAAGGCCTAAAGTGTCGAGATATGAACTTGTAGACTAGCAACCGTGTTAAGCAACCTCACCCACGGTTCTTGGTGCCAACGCCAAGGCCTAAAGTGTCGAGCTCTGACTTGTGGACTAGCCCCTACGATAAGTCACCTCACCCATGGTTCTTTGTGCTTGAGGCCCTCGCACAACATATACACAAAAACTAAGCAACACACACCCTCTTTGAAGGTCCAACCTGATAAGAATTTTCCCTATGGCTCTCTTTCCTCTAGAGGCTTACGAGGCGGCTTCGTGAGGGTATTCCCCTCCACCAGCCACCCTTTCATGCTACATCTATGGTCCCTCATTAAGGGTCCAACATGGTAAGCATTTGCCCTATGACTCTCTATCCTCGAGAGGCTTACGGGGTGGCTCGTGAGGGCATTCCCCTCTAGTGGTGACCCTTTCATGCTAGACCTACAATCCCTATTTGAGGGTTCAACAGGATAAGCATTTTCCCTACGGCTCTCCCTTCGAGAGGCTTACAGGCTGGATCGTGAGGGTATTCCCCTTTAGCAGCCACCCTTTCATGCTAGACCTACGGTCCCTCTTGGAGGGTCCAACAGGATAAGCATTTTCCCTACGGCTCTCTATCCCTAAGAGGCTTACAATGCGGCTCGTGAGGGTATTCCCCTCTAGCGGACACCATTTCATGCTAGACCTATGGTCCCTCTTTGAGAGTCCAACATGATAAGAATTTTCCCTACGGCTCTCTCGCCTCGAGAGGCTTACGGGCGGCTCATGAGCATATTCCCCTCCAGCGACCACTTTTTCATGCTATACCTACAGTCCCTCTTTGAGGGTACAACATGATAAGAATTTTCCCTATGACTCTCTCTCCTCGAGGGGTCTATGGGGCGGCTCGTGAGGTTATTCCCCTCCAGTGGCTACCTTTTCATGCTAGACCTACAACCCTCTTTGAGGGTCCAATAGGATAAGCATTTTCCATATGGCTCTCTCTCCTCGAGAGGCTTACAAGGTGGCTTGTGAGGTTACACCCCTCCAGCGGCCAACTTTATGGCACCTCTTCGAGGGGTCAACCGGCTATACGTCGCTCCACGGTTTCCTACCCAAGGGACCTACAGAGCATACCACGGGAATGCTCTTTGGTAGCGGTCTCGCTCTCGAGAGATCACCATAACATGAATTGTAATACATCGGGCATTACGCTCTAAGCACGAGCCTAGATGAACCCAAAAGTGGATAAGGGATTCTACCGTGGAGGCCCAAGGCCACCCACGTGTAGGCCCGTCAAAGTGAAGCAGGGCACGGTACCAGCCGACCACCCTATCCACTTTCAAGAACATCGAGACTAGAGTGAGCAACGTAAGCGACAGGTAACGCGACCACGATGTACACAAATGAGTATGTATATCTGCAACTTACAATAGACATCAGAGTCACACCATCTAGAAACAATAGAAACAGAAATACTCAACACCATACGGCAAGATCCAAATATCCTAGATAGATATAATAGTTTAGGATACATCCTCAAACATCAATCAACATAGTAGCAAGCGGAAGCGAAAAACATGATCCGAGTACATATAAGAAGCAAATTGGCATAAGATGCCCTGAAAATAAGCACATCCCGCCCACAGATCTCATGGATCTCCATCCCCAGAATCTCTACACCGGATAGTCGTTTCCACCATCATCCGTCTCCTCGACCGAGTAACCTTCTTGGGAGTATACCTGTCCATTTGAACCAAATATTTATCATGTAAGACCCTAGGGGTACTCAGAAAGTCTTAATGCATCTAAAGGGAACGACCTGGGGGTGACGCAATTGTAACAAAAGATAATAGCTATAAAGTTCTATAGAGACATGCTACACATCCGCCCAACCAGAGATTGACGGACGCTCGTTAATTAATAGCAACAGTTATATAAGCAACATGCTGACGAGAAGGCGAAAGAACACCCCATCCATTGTCAATTTTATTAACCATTTCATTTGTGTTGCACTATTTACTAGTCATGTCTTAGTCAAATTATAGGTGGTACTTTAGTTATGTTTGTATATGATCGAGAAACTATGCTCCAAGTCGTCCATAACCGCAAAAGATTTACCATGCAGGAGTGCACAAATAGCAACACACGCACAATCAACCTCGAGAAGAACCAAATAAAACACAACGAGGCCTCACGACAATGCATTCACATGATTCATAAATCATTTCAGGAGCCACCCCATTAAGCTACCCACAACAAAATTGGCCGACTCCGAGATGGACCCAAGGTTTGTGTCAATGGTTGTAAACGACTGGGAACCCAAAAGTGTGACTGGGCTTGTCAATACTGCGAAAACATTCCATGTTCCAAAATAGTACAGGTGCTCCACGCACAATCATAAATAAAGCAGTAAGACATGGCATAAGTACATGATAGTAATAAAGCCCCAAACTACTTTGTGGCCCCAAAAAATAAAGTGTGAATCAAGCTCAGGTGGAGGGGATTCATGGTCCCACATGCGGATAGTGCGATAGTCAAGAAATATGAATCAAGTACTCAGAGTCCTACGGAACACAAGTAAGCTTAAAGAACCAAATAGCAGATAATACTCACATGTGTCGCTTTCATTAGTTCTCCCATTACTATTCAGATTAAGTTATTTAGATACCTCGTTATTCAAAGACTCGCACAAACCCTACACATGCAATTCTACAACTCGCATGGCTCAATCAACTCCTATAGTAATGTCTCATGGGATTGAGGTACTAGCTTTGGTGGGGTTTTAAAAGTAAATGTTATGCAATACTTGGGATTCAAATTTAATGCATTCATGACTCAATGATGCAATAGTAAGATAGAAGCATAGGCACTATATGTACGCAAGCATGGGGAATTGCTTGCCTGACAATTCTGTTGTAGAATAAGAAGGATCCTGATAATACTACTGAGACTCCCAGTATTATCCTTGCTTAGTGTCTATCCGAATAAAAACCAAACACAAAAGACCCCAAAATAAATATATTGCACAATCATATAAACCATATGCAACAAGCAACCATGGTAATGCCATGATGGAATGATGCACAATTACATGGTATAATATAGCATGGCATTAGTGAGGTGTGAAAACAAGAAATAAACACTTTTATTAATTATTTGGTCAAAATTTACTTGCATATATCATTCAGGTTTTTAAGTATTTATATGATGTATGTTTCAATTAATATCGTGGAATGCATAATCAGAACGGGCTCATCGCGCTGATCGATATAGACATATTATTTGTTGAATTTAGAATTACAGAATTTAAGTTATGGATTTATTAAGAAAAGATATTTATTGCCATTTAAATAATTTCGAAATTTGCATATTTGAATTTCTCACATTTTTCTGATCAGAAAACATATATAATTTGTCAATTTTGAAAATATAAATTTAAAACAATATTTCAATCAAATTATATTAAAAAGGGGTCAAATGTCATAGGTTTGACTAGTTGGAATTAGTTTTAAAAAGATTTAAATTTACATTTGAATTCATATCTGAAAATAATACACATTTCATATTAAGCATCATTCAAATTCCAAAACATTTCAAAGCAACACCATAAACACCAAAGTTGTAGAGGAGATTACGGGCTTCACGTTTTGTTCCAAAAGTTTCATCGAATAATGACTGTATCGCTGATAAATTGATGAAGAACAAGAGCCAAAACGAGATCGCGATTGACGAAAAACGGTCTCTGACGACAGTGAGATCGGACCCTCTTAACTAGATGAATTCATGCTTCTCTAGTGGTCGATTGGAGCGTGGTTTGAACCGAGAGCTAGATGAGACATTGGTCTACAAAGTTTTTCAAGGAAGATTTGCCAGATTTGGGCTGTAGCGGCCGAAAATTGATGAAGAACAGAGGTGCTTGCGCCGTTTTCTGTTGTCACGCGGTCGGCCGCGAGCGGTTGTGGACGTGCGCATGCGGCACAGGTGGCGACGGTGCGGCGGATCCGGTGTGCACAGGGCTGAGGAGGTTGTCTGGGAGGTTGGCGTCGGTGAGGGGAAGCTGGGGACGGCCAGAGAGTGTCGAGGACTGAGGCGCGGCTAGGCGACGGTGTGCAACGGCGTGCGCGTGTTTCTGTCAGCGGTGGCGAATAGCAGAGCGTGCGAGCGCGCGTCGGTAAGGCGGCGCCGGTGATGGAAAAGACCTAGGTCTGGGGTTGGAGGTAGGAGACGTCGAGGCGGCCTGGCTGACATGGTGGCGGCGCTTGGCGGTGACCACATCGACGGCAGCCGCACAAGACAGCGACGGCCAGGAGTTGTGCTAAGGGGTTCGTGGCTACGGGAGAAACCAAAAATAAATAGGAGGAAGGCACATGGAGGGCGAGCAGCTCACCGAGATGTAGACAGGGACGTTGCTCACGGAGAAGGCGAGGTGCAGCTTGTTGGAGTAGGAGCCGTCGGAGAGGATGGCGAACTTGTTGTCCATCTGGACCTCTGTGTACGCTGCAGTAGAAGGGAACAGCGCTCCCGATGGGGTTTCCAGGCACAGATGTTAAGGACGAGCTCGCGCCCGATACAACGACGAGGACGATCACTAGGAGGTGGTTGGTTTGCTGCCTTGGCTCTCTCACGGGAGCTCGCAGAGAGGAGGGTTAGAGCAATGACGACACTCCACTGCTCGTGAGAACATAGGGGCATCCAGGGTTTGCAACGGGGCTCGATGGGGATAAGAAGGAGGGGCAGGTGAGGTGCTGATGTCGGGGACAAGCACGCTCTTTGCGTGTCCCTCTATGAAGAAGGTAAACATGACACAACTAGCCAGGTGGGCCGGGAGAGGAAGGAAGGAAGAAAATGGCAAAGGGCCTGGGTGGGTTTCGGTTGGGCCAAAAGAAAAACCACGTTGACTTCTCTCTCTCCCTTTCATTCCTTTTGCTTTTCTATTTCCTTCTTGGTTTGTTTCAAAAATTTAAACAATCTCCTGTTTGCAAATTATATGAATCAGATCAAGGCAACAAAAGGATGTCAGGGTAGGTCATCTAAGAAGTGTAGTTGGATAGATGGATAGGGTAGATAGGTTTCCTTGTTTCTTTTTATTTGTTTTTAATTATTTAAAACCAAGCGCTTTGAATAAGCTCCAAAAGAATACAAGGATTTGAAACCAAGAAGGAAACAAAGGATGGTTGAGGAAGGGGATCTACTTATGCTTCGTTTGAATTGATCTATTTGAATTCAAACAAAGTAAGCTTTTCTCCAAGAAATCAAAAGGAATACCAATAGAAGGAAGGTGGTGACAAGCTTTGCATGGGCCATGCATGTGTAATAAAGGCCATTACTAGTTGTAAAACAACTATAACTACATATGAGCATATATTTAATACATGCATTCAAATTTTAATAAAGGCCAAACATAAATCTACAAGCTTAATTGCTTCTCATATGGAATGTATGAAAAGTAATCATAGATGAATATAAATGGGCAATGCTAGTGTGTGTGTTCTACTAGATGATTATATGGCCTCATATATGTTCAAACATGCTCACATATGCAAGATCAAAACATATAGGAGATGGATGAGATATTCTACTCACATAGCATGCAAAAGTGGCCATATGGTTCCCCATTGTTAATATTGTGAAAACAACATATATCATATATATAGAAGCATGTAGAAATAGAAGTGGATCCATCTCGATACATATGAGCTAGAGATAATACCAAAAGAATGCAATGACTCATATATAATTAAGATGGTGGAGTTATAGATAGAACCAAAGAAAGGTGGTGGAGTTGGAAAAGATATGCCCCCAAACCAACTTGGGCATCAAGCAATATATCAAGAACCAACTACAATTTATCAAGAGGCAAATATTATTGGGGATATACTTTCCGGGTATGCTCACAGTTCCTCACTGACCAGGGTGTCCCACTTCGGGTTAGAGCTTTGCTTCACGGGCGTCCAGTCAGGAGAAGATACTGAGCCTAATCCGGCTACGGGAAGGCTCATAAGACTTACCGACATAGGCCCGTAGTGTTACTTGTAGTTCAAGATGTACTCTGTAACCGACTCTTAGTCGTAGCCGGATAGATCTCTCCTGTAAACCCTAGGCCGGATATCTATATAAGCCATCCTAGGGAGAGCCTTTAGGGCACCTACCCTCACAATAGTCTACAACCTCAACTCGCACAGGCGAAACCCTTGTAACCTATATTCCAGCTCTGCCGTATTACTGGATTGCTAGCAGGAGTAGGATCCATCCAAAGCCGGTGGATTCGAACCTGGGTAAACTTGTGTGCTCACTATCCCGGAACACCGTACGTCTCACACACCTCTCTTCCACACGCCTCGAGGACCCCCTCATGGCGTACTTGTCATCAATCCGACGACAGTTGGCGCCCACCGTGGGGCAAGTGAGCTTCGGATCTACGTTCCGAGCGGAATCTGCAAGAATTGGAATCGGCGAGACTATCGCTGTTGGTCTCATCCTCTATGCCAGTGACGTCTGATGTCTACGCACTTCTATTCTTGTAGATAGTTGTTGGGCCTCCAAGTGCAGAGGTTTGTAGAACATCAACAAGTTTTCCCTTAAGTGGATCACCCAAGGTTTATCGAACTCAGGGAGGAAGTGGTCAAAGGTATCCCCTCTCAAGCAACCCTGCAATCAAGATACAAGAAGTCTCTTGTGTCCCCAACACACCCAATACACTTATCAGGTGTATAGGTGCACTAGTTCGGCGAAGAGATAGTGAAATACAAGTGGTATGGATAATTATAAGTGGTAACGGTGATAGAAAATAGCTTGATGGCGTGGAAAAGACTAAAGTAAAACTGAAATAAAGATAGAAGCAAGCAAACATGTAATAGATCTAATAGCAAACGGTGTTTCAATGCTTAAAAACAAGGCCTAGGGATCATACTTTCACTAGTGAACACTCTCATATAAATATCTTCTCTTTATGATACTACTCTGAACTACTCTCTGGTTGGACACTCTAATCCATGGTAGGGCTATAACAGCACACCTCAAAGTAAGCCTTTCCCATCTAGATAACCCCACACTGTCACCTTGAGCTCTAGATGGTTCCAACAAACACCACAATTTCATAGAAACATCCAACTCCAAATATAACTCATAACAAGTATTTGTAATCTCTAGCCTAAGTGCCACCATGGTGTGCATGCTGTCACTTTCACACACATGGGGAGAGCAGAGATCTATTAAATCACTTGAGTAGCAAGGTAGATCTATAGATTACAAGCTCATGATCTCAATAAGATCATGCATAGAGAGAGAGAGAGAGATGAACACATAGCTACCGGTAGAACCCTTAGCCTCGAGAGAGAACTACTCCCTCCTCATCATGGGAATCAGCAATGGTGATGGAGATGGTGGTGGAGATCGATGGAGATGGCTCCGGGGGCACTTCCCCGTCCCGGAAGGGTGCCAGAATAGAGACTTTCTATTCCCTGAATCTCCCCTTCGGTGGCGGCGGCGCTGCGGAACTTTTCGTGGCTGGAGGATGGATGATTTAGGGTTTTTGCATCAGAAGGCTCTTATAGGCGAGAGAGGCAAGGTCGGTGGCCGGCCAGGGGGCCCACACCATGACCTGGAGCGGCCTAGGGTTGCCCATGCCAAGGGGGGTGTGGCCAGGCCCTGGCCCTCCTCCGTCTCGTATTCTGGCTCCGTAAGTCTTCCGGTAAAATAGGAACTTTGGCTTTTGTCCCGTCCAATTATGAGAATATTCATTTTCTGTCTTTCCTGGAACCAAAAACAGCAGAAAACAGGCAACTGACACTGTGGCATCTTATTAATAGGTTAGTCCAAGAAATCATATGAAAAGTACTCCAAAGTTGGAACAAAACACAAGAAAGTAGATAAAACCAAGCATGGAACATCAAAAATTATAGATACATTTGCAATGTATCAACATCCCCAAGCTTAACTCCTGCTCGTCCTTGAGTAGGTAAGTGATAAAAAGAAAGAATAATTTTTGAGGTGACATGCACCATCATAAACTAGATTAAAGTATTTGTAAAACATTGATGGCTGGGATCATAGTACTTCAATCATAACATGAAAGATAAAGTTCTAGCAATAAGACAAAGAAACTATGATGCAACATGAAAAGACACAAACAGAAGATTCATGAATAACAATGCTTTGCAAGACGTTTGTTTGTTTCACATAAAGAAAACATAGCATAATAGTATTCAGCTTGTCCCTCATAGAGTAGCAAATATAAATGCATAGGACACCTTCAAAGTTCATAAGAGTGACTAGATACAAATAGTTTAAAACAAGCAATATCAAGATATGCATCAATCAACTAGTCTTGGGACAATGCACATAGAACTAAGAATGGCCACTATGCTCTCAAAGTAAGTGCATAAAGATAGAAGGTGGAGACTCAATATAATGGTGGAAGAAAGTCCTTCATAGAAGGAAGCAGGGATTCAAGTCTCATAAAGAGCTTCCAAAAATTATGGTACTTAATAGCTTTCAGCTCTTATTGCCCCTATCATAAGCATCTTGAAGTGATTAAGGTTAAAGTGAACAAACTATGGTGTACATGCTTGACGAAGTATAAGTTAGAAATCTCATGTCCCTTGTATACGAGGGCCGCTCCTCATGCTACTCAAGTTTAGTCACCGGTAAGTTCTTGTCATCGTAAGTACATGTGTATCATAGAGAACCGCCAACGGGGTACCCCTTGCCCGATGATACGGAAGAATCCCCATATCAAAATGACAAGGCAAGCAGACAACGAGCATCTCAGCAATCTTCTTATTTACCATGGGAATATGGTGCTTTTTTCTCTCTTTCCTCTTTTCATAATATCTTTTCTTTTCTCTTTTTTCTCAAGATAGGACTCTTTTTATAAGAAGAATGCTTCATAGACAACTCATTATGGTTACGCTGCAGGTTTCCACCATGTCGGCATGGATTAGACCATGACCAGTGTTTCTCTAACACATATACAGAACTCCATGGACTTACAAGCTCCCCTTTCATTTCACACCGACGATATCCATATACAAAAGAGCAGGATATCAACCACGTACATGTACCAAGTGCAATGTTGAAAGCGTTCCCCATGACAGCATGGTTCTGCTAATTCCCAACAAATAAGTGCAAGCATATACAACATAGACGACACAATGGTTCAAGTTTATTAAGGGCAAGAAAAGTAAAGTGTGCCATCAAGTTTGTGAGAGTTTTAATCACTAGTTTTCTCATAACAAGTTTAATTCAGAAGGTAAACAAAAGCATGAATATACTTGGAATAGCATATGCTAGTAGGTAGGTATGGTGGAATCTTTGGAATAACTTGATTTAAGGAGTTGGATGCATGAGTGGAACTCATACTTGGTTGCGGAGGCTAGCAAAAGACTGGGAGCGACAAACTAAGAGAGCAATAATGGCCATAATCATGCAGAGCGACAAAACATCATTGATCAAAGCATAAAGTGATACTACAAGTTGAAAACTAAAGGATCATAAAGGCTTATGGTGACTTGAGATAGTCATAACATGGTGTGAGCATGCGCCAAGTCAACCCAAATAAAGCATCAAAGGAGAATAACACTATACTATGCTTTAATATGATAAAACAACGCATGATTCATCCAAGGCACATTAAACAATCTCAATTGTTTATAACAAGTCATGCTACAACAAATAATACTAAGCATAAAGCCAAAACAATATCAAGCATGGCATGACAAAGCATAGGCCACAGTCGAAAACAAGCTCTTTTTACCACATAACCATGAATTTTCCTACTCTTTTCCAAACCAAACCAAACTATTTGAAAACCAAAGCATGAAAGAGGGGGTCCAACCAATTTATTCAGCAAACTAAGAATACCAAGAAAATGAAAAAACAAAACGGAAATGAAAAAGAAGACGCTCCAAGAACAACACAACTGTGCATGAAAAATAAAAATGAAGTGTTTGGAAGAAACCTGGGGTTTTTATTGATGAAGAGGGGGATGCCTTGGGAATCCCCAAGCTTTGACGCTTGTACTTCTTGGATATTTCTTGGGGTGACATGTGTGGAATCCCCAATCTTGAGCTTTAGTCCATCCTTCATCTCATTACTCATTCCTTCCATACACCTGAAATTTTTCCTCTATACAAAACTTCACACAATCTTTATTATCTACATTAGTGCACTCAAGATAATAGGTCTTTAGGTTCAGTTCCAACACCAATAAAACTTCCATTAAAACACAAGCTACTATAGCACTTCCCTCAAAAATCTCAACTCCCCAAAAAGAACTCAAAAAGGAATCAACAAGAAGTAAATGCAAATAATGGCAGAAATCTGTCAAAACAGACCAGCAGGTAAAAACCAATTTTTTCGAAGACCTTCTGTTGCTCAAATCAAAAAGTGTTGAACTAATTAAAGTTAGATAACAACCTGGGGAAGAAGCTCAAAAATGCACGCCTCAAAAGGACGTACAGAGATTTTACACGAATGTTTATGGTGAAGCACAAAAATCGGTTTCGGGACAACAACTTTCCCAATCATTACTTCTCTCTCATTAGAGGTTACTCTAGGCACAAAAAGCAAATAAAAAGGATAAGGAGAGGTTATTACTGAAGTAATAACTTCCAATACTCGACTAAAACTTTTGGGTTATCTCCCAATAAGTACCTTTCTTTAACGCCTTTAAGTTAGACATGATAGTTTCAAAAGATGCTCACATAAAAAATATGAATTGAAGTAAAAGAGAGAATCAAGAAGCAAATTCAAAGCACATTTAAGTCTAACCCACTTCCTATGCATAGGAATCTTGTAAAGACACAAGTGATGAAAGCATAATGCAACAAGCATAGGAAAGCAAAACAAGTGCAGCTTCAAAATTTTCAACATAAAGAGGTGAAACTTAATATTGTTGAGACACATAAAACCATGTTTCCCTCTCTCATAATAACTTTCAGTAGCATCATGAATAAAAGGAACAATATAACTATCACAAGAAACATTCTTATCATGAGCCATATGCATAAAAGAATTAATACTCCCCACATAAACATAGTCATTCTTATTGATTATAGTGGGAGCAAATTCAACAAAATAGCTATCATTATTATTTTCATCACCATAATCATCAAATATAGGAGGCATATTATAATCATAATTAATTTCCTCCTCGATAGTAGGTGGACTGAAAATATCATATTCATCATTGCAATCATCATATATTGGAGGTATAGCATCATCATAAGCAATAGAATAGTTATCTTCCCAAGTGTGTTCATTTGTAAACATATCATCATTGGAAGGATCATGGATAGCACTAATAGTATATCAATTATTAATATCATCATTTTTAGAATTGGTACCGAAGAGATTTTCAATATCAAAAGTAGTGTGCTTTTCCCAATCATGATCACTACTATAGGTAATAGGCATAGGAACATCATCGAGTTCAGACTCATCAAAAACTATAATAGGAGCAACATGCTTAGGGAAAAATATCGTTTCCTCTCTCCTTTTACTCCTCCTTTTCTTCTTTTTCTTCTTCTCTTTAGGAGGGAGAGGCTTGAAAGGAAGCTTCTCCATATACCCTGGTTCATTGTTAGAGACAATAGAAGAAACTTTGGAGGTGAAATGGATCGTATGGGAACCTAGAGCGGGGGGTGAATAGGTGCTACACTAATTTTTAATTCTTTTTCAATTGGAGTCTTAGCACAAAGGTAAATTCTCTAGATAAACTAATGAGTGGAATTTCCCTAAATGCAAACCTATCTACTAGCAAGTAAAGAGCGAGTGGAAGAGGAACGAGTGAACCGAAGTGAAGCACGCGGAGACACGGGATTTGTTTGACCGCAGTTCCTTCCTTGTTAAGGGAAGATCGTCTGTGTTGGAGGGCTGGGCGGTACTAAGACCACCACGCCACAAAAGGCCTCACCCTGTTCTCCGATGGATCTCGCCACAACAGGCCTGATCCACCTTCCACTATAGGTACCCTTCGAGGCGGGCATCGGCGCCTTTACACAACTAGCAGGGCAACAACTCCACAACAACTTGGAGGCTCCCGAAATGACAACAAGTTGCCACAAGAACAAAGTTGTCAAACACAATTACAAGATCTAGGTATTGACAAGAATACTAGATCAGGGATTTCTCCAAGTGAATGGAGAGGAGTTGAAGCGCTTGATTCTTGATGTTGATCATGAACATCTCCTCCTTCAATTCCACCAAAGTCAAGACCTTCGGGTGGTTGAAGTGGGAGATCGAGAATGAGAGCTCTTGCACAAGGTCTGGTCAATTTCGAATGAATCAAGGGTTTTGAATGTTGGGGAAGAAGGGGTACTTATACCCCCTTCCAAAAACCAGCCGTTGCACACTTTGGGGGACGGATTATCCGGCCCAAGTGAGGGACGGATTATCCGGCCTAGGGAAAACACCGCCCCAGACTCGGAATATCCGGCATAAAATCCGCCCCCTCATAGAGCGTCGTGCCGAGCTTGCCCTTGATCAACTTCTGGGGGCCGGATTATCCGGTCCTCCGGGAAGGCCGGATTATCCGGCCTGGGGAAGAAAAACCGCCCCAGTTTGGATTTTCTGGGAGAAAATCCGACCGAATACCGAGCGACGTGCCTTGGCTCCTTTTGCTCGAAAACTGGGGGCCAGATTATCCAGCGCTTGTGAAACCCGGATTATCCAGCCTGGGGAGGAAAAACCGCCCCAGTTCGGATTTTCCGGGAGAAAATCCGACTGGACACAGAGCGACGAGCCTTGGTTTCCTTGAGAGATGAGGTAGGCCGGATTATCCGGCCCTTGGAGAGGCGGATTATCCGGGCCCCCTCAAAACTTCCTGCACACTTAGCACACATGAAAATTCTCCATAGTATTGTTATCTAACACGCAAAACATAGGAAACCATGAAATGTTCTTTCAATCTCCCCCTTTTTGGTGTTAGATGACAATACCAGGATTTGCAGGAGAAAGACACAAGACAAACAGAGATAACTATGAAAGGGACTCCCCCTCAATGTGTGCATAACAGAGTTTTGCATTGGAATACAAATGCACACAAATAGGTGAATCTATTCCATAGACATAAGGGCAAACACATATGCCACCGAAGTAGAGAATAGGCATCCTTCACATAAATCACAATTATTATTGGATAACCATTATGAGCGCGCGCCTTCCGTGATAAACCTCCAGCAATAGGATATGAATAGATATAACCATGAGCATAATCCATGATATGAAGTCCATAGGTATCATCCAGACAACCGCATAAAGTCTCAACCACAAATCACAAACCACGAATTTAAAAGTTCAATGCTAAATTGTCAACACCCAGATTTTTAATCCTAGATGCCCGTTATGCCATACCTCGTAATCCCAGGATTACCATTTTTGCGAGACATAACGGATTGGATATCACAGTACATCATCCATTACAAACCATACATAAGGTTTTTACACAAATAAGGATCTAATGATCCAGTCTTTAATACAACAAGCAGCGGAAATAAACGATAGCATAGCGGTGGGGTCCATCTTCAAGGGGCACAGGCAATGCTGACGAAGGCAGATAGTTCTAGTTATCATAGCCGTCCTGTTGACCGTCATCCTGATAATCTCCTTCATAGTCTGGCCATAATAATAGCCAGGGACAAAAGCCATGAGTACTCTTTAAGTACTCGCAAACTACTACTAACAAGGGGTATAATTCTAAGTTAAAGTACTGAATCTAAATTAACCATCAAATTAAGTTTGAAACCTAAGCTGACTTCAGAAGCAAAGAAAGATAAAGTAAGTGCTACAATCACTTAAGTCGGGAAGCTATTATCATCAACACCACCCTGTTGTGGTCAAGTCAAAGTTCATCATTCATTTCAAGTTATTTAGAAAAACATCTGACAACGAAACAGTATGGCCATTCCAACTGTCCATAACCACGGACGCGGCTATTCAAATAGTTTGACACTCTGCAAAGGTGGTACACTTTCACCACAAGATTTGATACATCTGTCAGGGATAACCCTGAATCATCATACTTAGTATGCAGATAATCAAACATAACCTTTCCTTTACACACCCTAGTACAAGCACCTCTCCTATTAGCATGGCCTCCCAACCATGACCATCAGTCATCTTGGGCACTGCATAGGTGGACATCATTGAGAGGTAGCCTCAGCTCAAACCTCTCCCGTGAGGGAACTAATACTAATGCATATAAATTTCCAGCTAAGCCTTACCCAATTCAGGTAATGTGGTTGTACGGTAAATTTGGAATGGCATCACATCCGAATCCAACCATCAGTTTTATAAAAGGGTTAAGGCTCATGCCTCATCATTTTCATCATCACAAACCAGTTGTGTTTCTCAACACATGTTAAAACATCTCAATATAATGACTCATCATTCCAAGGTTTTCATAATTCATTTTCACCAAGTGTTCCCATCTAAAGTGATTCAAGTTTTTGATCTATACTAAGGTACTAAGTTAAGAGTGTTTACTAAGGTGGGGAAAGATGGGATCAATCTCATGCCATAGAATGACATCTAAAGGTTTCTAAGTAGGTCAAGTTTTATACTCTGTATGCTACCTTCAAAATTTAGTAAAGAACTTTGTATAACCTAAGAGGGGTAAAACTTATCAATAAGACTTGGGGTACTAATAGTTAAAGGGGTGTGATCAAAGCATGCTTAAGGCATCTTTGCTAAACCATCTAGTTTTATTCTAGCTTGCTAACAATAGCTTGCTAAAGTATGTTTTGCAAGGATTAGCTTGCCACTAATAGCTTGCCTTGGTTGGTGCAGTGGTTGAAGTTTTCTTCTTCTTCTTCTTCTTCTTGGTAGAACTCCTCCTCCTCGAAGGCTTGGTCGGTACTAGCATCTATAAATACATAGGGAGTAGACAATCACCAAACAATACTTAACTAGGCTAAGTAGCATTCTAAAACACACAATTGATGATCTATTATCATCACAAGCATCACAAGTTTAATTCAATAGTTTCAACCTTTTTATTTTGGAAAAGTAATTTCTACTCATTGAAATATTAACTAAAATTTAATATTCACCACCAAAATATGGGATCATGTGGACCCATGTCCTCACCACATATTCTACTTGTGGGAATGAGATTTAAAGGTTGGACAACATTACTTTGGTTTAAGTTTATTATTTAGTGATTTAAAGTGACTAGAAATGCCTATATAGCATTATTTTGGTACTAGTCCAAAGTCACTGCATGTAAACCTTAATATTATTAATATTTAGATAGATATGATGAAATGTGATTTTTGAGAGTTGGAATCAACTCAAAAGCTAACTTGGTTGATTTTATAAAAATGTTTCAAATTGCAAAAGCTTCTGTCTTCTTATTTTTATTAGGAGAGATCTGTAACTCTAAATGAATTAAATCCAACGGTCTTGGATAGATCATTTTAATACCTTTCAGACAAAATTAGTTTCATGCCATTTGGATTTCTAAAACTCTCTGAATTGATTTTCAAACTAGTGAACAGAAACTAGATTCAAACTAAAAGAAAAATCCAGATTTGAATCTGGGCTAACAGGAAAAGAAATGGGCCGGCCCATGGCGCTCATGGCGCGGGCTCAGCAGGGTCCCGCTTGTCAGCGGCACTTAACACGCGAAACGGTACGCGCGCTGTGGGCCGTGTGATTAGAGGCTAGATCTACGGCTAAGGGTCGTCGTCGACGACGAACAGGTCGCCGGCGAGTTCGAACCCTAGCGGCTCGGTGGGGGTCTATTGAGGCGTACTGGGGCTCCAAAGAGGGTCGGATGCGGGCGAACAAAGTGGAAGGCACGGCTAGGCGAGGCATGGTCGGCGGTGAGCTTGGGGTGGTGGAATCACGGAACCCTTCTCCTCTAGAGGCGGGCTCGGCTCCAATTCCCAGTCTGCTGCTCCACTTGCTCCGGCGAGAGGTGGGTGATGTTCAGAGAGGTGAGGGGAGTGGAGTGGTGTGGAGAGGAATGTCTGGGGAGGGCTCCTTTTATAGGCTCGACGGTGAGACCGAGCGGGATGGGCGGTCGACGGTGGCGACATGGCTACGGCGAGCTAGCGGCATGGTTGGGGATGGCGATCGATGGGCGGTCTCCTGGCGGTGCTCTAGGAATTAAATGCAGCCATAGGGGCCGTGGTATGCGGTCTGGGCGAGGTGGCGCTCTGAGAGGCAGAGGCGGCGGTGTCCACGGCGAGCGGTGGCTGTGGGGCTTTGGGCGGCGAACGGGGGTGTCCGGGGTGTTCTCCAGGTCGAGGCGGAGCGGTGGTAGCTGAGCAGCGGCTTGTGCACGCTGGGCAAGGCCTGGGGCAGCATCGGCATGCTCGACAAGCTCGGGCGCGGGCGGTTTCGCCTCCGCCTCCTGGCACAGGGCTGGTTGGGCGGTGGAGGTGGACCACTGGCAAGGTACTAGACATGGCGAGAGGGGCTGGAGAGGGTTGCTGCTGCAGGTGCACGGTCGGCCGGCGAGATGGTGCTCGGCATGGCTGTGCAGTGCGGCTAGGGGGTAGAGAAGAGGCTGGGTTTGGTCTGGTCTGGCTTGAGGGGGGACAAGATGATCAAAGCACTACAGAATTGCTAGACAAAATCAGCCCAAAACAGTAATAGCTAGGCCTTAATGATCTTGCTAACAAGGTGTTTGACAAAATGGCCGCAAGAGAAAAAGTTTTGAATTTTGAGTTCAAATTTTTTTGAGTGATCTCCACTAGTGATAGGTAGTCTCTGGTTGCAAGGGTTTTGAAAATGGAGCTCAAATAGAGGGTTTTTGAAATAGGGGTGATCTATGCATATGCATTAGATTCAATTTTAAACTGTCATTTAAAATAGTTAACAGAATGTTGTTAGTGGATACAAAGGTGGGCCTTGGTACCTCATTATGTGTACTAGCATGGGGTGCAAAGATCAAGAATTATTTCTGTTAAGTTTTGAGTACTAGGAATAGCCAAAGTAGGCATGAGAGTTAAATTTGCCAAAATGACCATTCCTCCCCTTTAATTCTTTTTGATTTGATTTTCTTTAGGAAAAGTTTGGGAATGATGTAGATGATGTTTAAATCACCTAAGAAACATTTTACAAGCATTGGATCATTCAATCATGGCAATTCAAACAACTCCTATTTTAAATGCACACACATATGAATGCTTTCATTTTAAATTTGGAAAAGTTTTTGTTAACCCTATTTTTGGATGATTTGATCTTGATGAACTTGGATTAAAGTTTTGGGATGTTACATAAATGGGCATAAGCAAGAAATAACGAATAGAAAAGTGCAAGCGCTTATGCCTGACCCATGCAAATCCACGGACAACCTAGTAGAACTACTTCTCCCCCCTTGGCATCGAGACACCAAAAAGGGAGAAGAGCGATGCTAGCACCCCATGGGATCACTCATCGTAGTCCTCGTCCTTGTCTTCGTCCTCTTCTTCATTCTCTTCCTCATCCTCATCTTCAAGCTCCTCAGTGTCACCTTCCTCATCTTCATCATCAGCAGCAGGCGCAGAGGGGAACAAGTGACGCTCCAGCTCACCATAGTTCAGCCTGGAGGAAGAGTTCCACCGAGCATACTCACATAGCCTAGCTTTTGGTCGGGTAAGAAAAGGAAGTAGTAGTCTATCAGGCAGTCTAATTCGTCTTCTCAGTGGGAGGTGTAGGAGCCGGAGGAGCACCCGAAGCGCCAAACACGTGGTGGAGAATGAGCTGCTGGGAGTGAGCCAACTCATGGCGCTGCCTGTAAGCCTCGTACTGACCCTTGTGCGTGTCCACGCCCATGCAGAGAATGTGACGCTGGAACCAGTTTAGCTGCTTGATCTCACGGGCTACGGGAGGTACAGGCGGCCTGCGAGCATCCCCCATGAGGCCCTCAGGAGCAGAGGAGGGGTGAGATGTCTTCCAAACCTTGTTGTATATCTTCTTGGCCTTGTGCACCGAGTCAATGTGGAACTCATCAGCAGGAAGCAGGTGGCGGATGAGCAGCATAATATAGGGCGCATAAGGAATGGACAGACGGTTGAACATAGCATCACACAGCTCATGGTAGATGAAGTCCATGACATCCAGCCTGTACTGCACTGACTCGTCCTCGCAGGAGGCAACCTCATGAGAAAATTGAAGTAGCTAAACAAGGTGACCACGGATGCTGTCATTGTTGCCCCCACTCGGTGTAATAGAGTCATGGAAGAGACCCACCAATGCTACATAGATGGGAGCAAGACCAGCCATAGTACCCACAATGCCATTGTTCATAGTGCAAGGAGAGAGAGCAGCTTCCTTGTTGGGCTTCAGCTGAGTGATGATGTGGTGACCACTGGCTCTATCCCTGCTGCGGAAGGAGTACCCCAGAACCTCAAAAAACACGTGAAAATCAGCAGACATGGGATTGTCATGAGTCATCCACTTCATAGTGCGACGCTCGTCCCCGCAAATCACCAGAGTGGAGAAGAACTGCTTCACCACCTCAGAGTCAAAAGAGCACTGGAGAGACATGAGATGGTGCAGCTCCATCCTCACAGCCACATACATCGCATCCACAAGATGCGCCTTCTCCAAAGCCTCAGCAAGTACTAGTGGGTGCATAGGCCTAATGTTCAGCCTCACATAGATGTCTTCATAAATCCCCTTCCGTTCTGCACACCAAAACCGGGTATCCCCCAGCTCATCATCACGAGGCAGCTCAGCAAACAAGTCACGGTGACGGATGGCGGAATAGGAGACCGCATCCAAAGTCCGGTAGTTGATCTTGGGCTCCTTGCCCTTCCTCTTGGACACCCCCTTCCTAGTCCTCTTGGATTGTTCAGCCATGCGCCTCTCTTCGTTCTTCCTTCTCCTCAATTCAACTTCGTCCACTAAGTGACCCTGTCCGTCGTCCCGAAAGTACTTGGTGCGAGGACGGCTCTTCTAGGTCTTGGAGACACCGGAACCACCTGTGAGGAGAATAAGGGCGATAGCATGGATATAAGCATACACACAAGTCCAGGAGAGAGCATGGAAAAAGTAGTCAAAAAGTTCATAGGACAAACTACTCAATGCATACACCATAGTGAAACTGAAGCAGACTTGAGTCTGTCAGGCCGGATAATCCGGCCTAGCCAGGGGTGGATAATCCGGCCCTGGCAGAAATTTTCGATTTCACCTAGAATGCATGCAAAAAAGTAGATCGGGCCTAGAAACTGCAAGACTACGAGTTCTATGCGAAAACACATCCTTCTAGACAACGTTCCACCCAACAAGATACACATCTAGCCAAAGATGGAGAGAGAGGGAGTTACCCTCACTCATTGCAGGAAGAACACGGAGGAGAAGGTACCCGGAGGCGCGGAGAAGAAGATCCAGGGAGGCCTGGAAAATCCGGTGGCCGAAGAGGCTCCGGGGAGGGTCAGGGGCGGCAGGCGGCGGCTGGGGAGGAGGAGAGGGCTGGGGGAGAAGTGCTGCTCGTTATGAGCCCTTCCCCCCGAGCCCTGCCCTTTAAGATCAAATCCGCCAGGGCCGGATTATCCGGCCAACACTTGGGCAGGATTATCCGGCCTAAATTCTGGGATTCTGTTATACACAGAACCAGGCCCGCGCGTCCCCAAACAACACCCCCACAAGGTGTACAAGGGACTTGTGTGCAAGAACAGATGGCTTAGGGGTAGGGAAGGCTTAGGATTAAGAGAGCCAAACTGAGAGGTACTAGACACTCAAAATTGCAAAAACCAAATCAAATAAATGCCAAGATTGAGTGTGATTCCCATAAGACCATGAGAGAGCAAGTAACATCCAAAAAGATCCAATTCTCCACAAGGGAGAGGGCGGTGGCCGAAGCCACCTTGTTGGAGTGTATGGTGTGACACCGCGAAGATATATCTTGGGTTCACGAACAATACTCATCAATAAGCTCACATATCACAACATGATATTAAGAGAAATGATATATCTTGCTATTGGCATTATGGGGGGAGGGTTATCCCAATGAGTTAGGACCACACTCCCCCTATATCCATGCCCACACCTAGACCAAACAAGTGTTGAGATGTACGAGTGGGTGCATGGGTAATCAAGACAAGATCCCAGAATCAATGATATTTAGCTCATTCCTCAAATAGCAGAATCTTGCTTCATCAAGTGGCTTTGTAAAAATATCAGCCAGTTGGTTCTTCGTGCTCACAAAAGATAGATCAATATCGCCTCGAGCAACATGGTCACGAATAAAATGATTCCGAATCTCAATATGCTTCGTCCTTGTGTGCTGAATGGATTATGCATAATTTTGATAGCACTTTCATTATCACATAAAAGAGGCACTTTGTCACAATTGACACTGTATTCCTTTAAAGTTTGCCTCATCCACAATAATTGGGTACAAGCGCTGGCAGCAGCAACATATTCAGCTTTGGCGGTGGAGAGAGATATACAATTCTGCTTCTTGGAGGACCAAGAAACAAGAGATCTTCCCAAGAATTGACAAGCTCCAGAAGTGGACTTCCGATCATCCTTATCACCAGCCCAATCTGAGTCAGTGTAACCACAAAAAGAGAAATTGGAGCCCTTGGGATACCAGAGACCAAAGTTGGGGGAATGAACTAAGTGGCTTTCTTTAGGAGCTGCTTGATACCTTGCACACACTCCCACACTCAAGGCAAGCCACAGGAGCATAGGTCTCACCGAAGTTGATGCCCTCAACTTGGGAGTACCCTTGTGCCACAAGTCTTGCCTTGTTCCTCACAACAATGCCATTCTCATCTTGCTTGTTCTTGAAAATCCACCTGGTGCCGATAACATTGCGGCACTCTTTGGGTTTCTCCACTAGTTTCTAGACTTTGTTGCGCTCGAAATTATTCAATTCTTCATGCATAGGAACAACCCAGTCTGGGTCTTCAAGAGCTTCAAAGACCTTCTTAGGTTCCACCATGGAGATATGAGCTTGATGCTCACCAAAACTGGCCAATTCTCTTCTTGTAGAAACCCTTCATCGAAGATCACCAACAACCTTGTCGACAGTGTGACCCCTCAACTCAAGGTTACGATCAGCCCAAGCCTTGCGACGAAGTTCAATAAGTTTGTTGTCCCTTGGTGGAGGAGATTCATCACTTGAGTCTTCATTGGAAGCATTTTCTCCGCCTTGATCAGTAATTGGAACATCAGTAGCAGGTGGTGGAGACGCATGCTCTTGAGGTGAATCTGTAGCCATAATAGGAGGCTGCAGAACTGGAGAGTCAAGACCGGATAATCCGGCCGATGAAGAGGCCGGAAAATCCGGCCTGGGAGTACTTGTAGCAGCTTCATCAGGAAGCCTAGGACGTGCTTGAACTGGCGAGGAGCCGGATAATCCGGGGTCAGCCGGAAAATCCAGCCTGGAGCTTGCGTTGATATCTTCACCACCAGGAGCAGCATGGTCAGCTAGAGCGGGGTGGCCGGATAATCCGGTGTCAACCGGAAAATCCGGCCTAGAGTTTTCTGGAGCATCTTGACCTTCAGCAGTTGAGGGAGATGGTGTAGAAGTTGCCCCCGTGGTTGGAGCATGTTGCGAATGTGTAGATGAGGGCTCTATATGAGTAGAGCATTGTCCTTCCCGGTCCGCCACAAGGGGTTCCTCAATGGGGCGGAAGAATCCCACACCCATTCTTCTTATGGCATCTTGGGGTATTTCAATATCTGCATTACAAACACCAACTTGCTCCGCACGGGAACCGTCATTTTGCTCGAACACCACACTACAAGATTCTACAATAGTTCCGGAGAGCTTATTGTAGACTCTATAAGTGTGGGATTCGGCACCATAACCAACAAAAATACCTTCTAGATCCTTTGATTCAAACTAAGACAAACGAACTCCTTTAATAAGAAAGAAACACTTACACCCGAATACCCGAAAGTATGAGATGTTTGGCTTGTTACCGGTAAGTATTTCATACGGAGTCTTGTCCAAAATCTTGCGGAGGTATAAACGGTTGGATGAATGACAAGTAGTAGAGATTGCTTCAGCCCAGAAGTTATATGGAGATTTGAATTCGGCTAGCATTGATCTTGCCATGTCCATTAGAGTTCGATTCTTCATCTCGGCTACACCATTTTGTTGAGAGGTGTACGCAGCAGAATATTGATGTCTTATCCCCTCTTCACTTAGGAACTCATTTAAGGTGTAGTTCTTGAACTCCGAGCCGTTATCACTCCTTATAGCCAAAATGGGGACGTTGTGTTGATGTTGAACCTCGTTGGCGAAGTCGATGATAGTTTGTTGAGTTTCACTCTTCAACTTGAAGAAATAAACCCAAGTGTATCTCGAGTAATCATCAACAATCACTAGACAATACTTCTTCCCACCGAGGCTTGCATGAGATGGAGGACCGAAGAGGTCCACATGAAGGAGCTCCAAAATCCTTTTTGAAGAGAAAATGGTTTTCCTTCGATGAGGTGAATCATGCATTTTCCCTTCAACACACGCCCTGCAAACACAATCTTTGGAAAAAGAGACATTTTCTTTTAGTCCAAGAATGTGGCCACCCTTGTGGAGACTTTGCAAAGTTCTCATATTAACGTGGGCTAGTCGGTGATGCCATAGCCAGCCCGCGTCAGCCTTTCCGAAGAGACACATCAGGCCTGTAGTGGTTTTCCCCGAAAAGTCCACCATGTACAGGTCGTTCTCGACATATCCCACGAAAGCGACTTTAAGAGACTTGCTCCACAAGAGCACCACTAAATCAGCATCAATGTAAACTGCAAAGCCCATCTTACCAAGGGCACGAACTGAAAGTAAGTTATACCCGAGGGTCTCAACAAGCATGATGTCCACGAGAGAGATATCGTGAGCCACCACGACTTTGCCGAGACCCAATACCTCAGATTTTGACTTGTCACCATAGGAGACGATAATATTATCAAGGTTTGGCCGCATCTCTGTGATGATCTCCTTGCTTCCGGTCATATGACTCATGCAACCGCTATCGAGTACCCATTTAGAACCACCGGAAGCATAGCCCTGCAAGAAAATTACTTCTTGGTTTTAGGTACCCATTTTTCAATGGGTCCTCTCATGTTAGTAACAAGGGTCTTGGGAACCCAAATAGACCAAGGAATGTAACAATCATAAGGCCCTACATAACTAGCATAAACATCACCATAAAAATCACAATATAGTTCGAAGATAGGATTGTTGATCCCTGCAAAACCATCATAATTAGTCTTGTCATTGGTAATGTTGCTTGTCTTCGATTGAGCAGTCTTGTTCCTATTCTTCTTGTTGTTTTTCTTGCTCTTTATCTTGGGTATGTAACCAAGACCTTCTTTACAGTTGTTTGTCCTTTGCCTGCTCAGTATCTCATCAATAACCCCTTTACCTTTGGGTTGAGAACTTCTTCCAAGATCTTATTTTCCAAAGGATGAAGTGGAGGTACTTGGCACATCATACCATTTCAATTGAGTTTGGAGCTGGTCATGAGACTCATTTAGAGTAGAATGATCACTCTTCAATGCCTTGTGAGCACTTTCAAGATCATCAAACTTTTCCAAAAGTCTAGCATGAATAGCCCCAAAATCAATCTTTTCTTTCTTTAGTTTCTTTACCTTGGCAAGAGCATGGTCACGTTCTTTAATGAGCTGAGCTACAGCTTCTTCTTGTGACTCCTCTAGGGATTCGAGTCTTTCTTCCAAAGAAACTTGAGCTTCCTCTTCCTCTTCCAAGGCATTCTTCAAAGAAGCTATCTCCAAGGCATCTTCTCTTTCAATTCTGCCCTTTTCTTCAAGGAGATCTTCGGCTTGAGCAAGTTGACTCATAAGAGCATCAAAATGGAGTTTGTGCTTACCTTGTAGGTTAGTGAAAAAAGTATCCAAGGAAATAACTTCTTCTTTCATTTCAAGACTGTCATGATCATCCATATCCAAAATTATGTTAGTCTTAGGAACTGAAGAGTTAGAAGTCGATACCTCGGATCCTCTTGCCATTAGACAAGTGGAGTTGTTGTTGATGGCATTCTCGTTCGGCGAGTCGAAGAGAGAGGAGGGAGTCGATGTGGTGGCTATAGCAGCCACTTCGCGGGAACTATCATCATCCTCTTTATCTTCACTTGCGGAGGAGTATTCCTCTTGAGCTACAAGGACCATCTTGGGTTGCTTCTTGAAAGGGCCATTCTTCTTAGCAAACGGATTCTTCTTAGGAGCTTTCGATTTCTCTTTAAGAATGAGCCTACCACCATTGTCTTCTCTATTTTGATAAGGACACTCGGCTACAAAGTGCAGTCTATCTCCACAGTTGAAACAAGTTCTCAATCTTGGGCCACTTTCTCTTCTTCCATTTGACCCGTTCTTGCGCTCAAGTTCAGACTTGAATTTGGCAGGGTCCTTCCAAAAGTTCCTTGCATAGAATGCCATGTACTCACCATGAGCATGTTTGACATCATCAGGGCAGTCCATGGATACCCCCTCAAAAGGTCCTTCATCGTCCTCTTGCTCAACAACATTGGATTTGAGAGCCACATTGACACCCTTTTGCATTCCAATGGCCCGAGCACGGGCATCTTCAGCATTCTTTGCCGCCACTTTGAATGACGCCATTTCTTGCATGACTTTGTTGGATGTCATTTGATGATAGTTGTGTCTACCTTGCAAGCTCTTCAAATCCGTTGGTTCGAAAGGCATTAGGGCACTCACATACTTTCTTTTTATCCATGCATCATCAATGTGTGTTGCCCCATGCTTCCGAAATGTTGTTGCGATGCCCTTGAGTCTTCTATACATGTCCTCATGGTTTTCACCATCCAACATGTAGAATCCCTCAGCTTCATTACTAAGGGCATCATACCTGTTTCTTCTCATGCTTTCATTTCCAACGAAAAGGTTCGTAAGAGCATCCCACGCCTCTTTAGCTGTGTTGAGATGTTCAATGTGTGGCATGTCCTTGGGACCCACACCCAGCTGTATCATGTGGAGAGCGGTGGCATTCCACTGGCTATCCACAACTTCCCTTCTCGTTAGATTGGTTTGATCTCCAATATGAAGACCTTCTTCAATAATCCTCCACAATTCAATAGAGGAGCTACAAACATGAGATTTCATTAGAAATTGCTATTGGTTAAAAGAGGATGCAGTGAGCTTGGGTGGATCACCCCTATTGTTTATATGAGGATGAGGGATTGGTGGGTCAGGGGAATATACGTGGCGAACCTCACTATATTCCTCCTTACCACTTCCCTTTTTGGAGGTGGAGCCATTTAGTTTTTCACCTTCCACATCATCATCCTTGGATCCGGTGTTACCCTTTTCCTTAGATGATGGTGTGGGAGCCTTAGAGGAGGATGGAGATGGGGCTCTGGATGATGTAAGGCGAGCAATCATTTGATTCATCTCCTCCATCTTGGCCTCAAAGGATTTCAACAAGGTTGTTTCCAACGACTTGAGGTCATCCATTGTGACCTTATCCATAACCTCATTTCCATCATCCTTGGTACCCATACTACTCTTAGGCGGTTAAGCTCGAATTAAGAGTTGGGGCTCTGATACCAATTGAAATGGATCGTATGGGCACCTAGAGGGGGGGGGGGGGTGAATAGGTGCTACACCAATTTTTAATTCTTTTTCAATTTTAGGCTTAGCACAAAGGTAAATTCTCTAGATAAACTAATGGGTGGAATTTCCCTATATGCAAACCTATCTACTAGCGAGTAAAGAGCGAGTGGAAGAGGAACGAGTGAACCGAAGAGAAGCACGCGGAGACACAGGATTTGTTTGACCGCAGTTCCTTCCTTGTGAAGGGAAGTACGTCTGCGTTGGAGGGGTGGGCGGTACTAAGACCACCACGCCACAAAAGGCCTCACCCTGTTCTCCGATGGATCTCGCCACAACAGGCCTAATCCACCTTCCACTATAGGTACCCTTGGAGGCGGGCACCGACGCCTTTATACAACTAGCAGGGCAACAACTCCACAACAACTTGGAGGCTCCCGAAATGACAACAAGCTGCCACAAGAACAAAGTTGTCAAATACAATAACAAGATCTAGGTATTGACAAGAATACTAGATCAGGGATTTCTCCAAGTGAATGGACAGGAGTTGAAGCGCTTGATTCTTGATGTTGATGATGAACTTCTCCTCCTTCAATTCCACCAAAGATCAAGACCTTCGGGTGGTTGAAGTGGGAGATCGAGAATGAGAGCTCTTGCATAAGGTCTGGTCAATTTCGAATGAATCAAGGGTTTTGAATGTTGGGGAAGAAGGGGTACTTATACCCCCTTCCAAAAACTAGCTGTTTCACACTTTGGGGGCCGGATTATCCGGCCCAAGTGAGGGCCGGATTATCCGGCCTGGGGAAAACACCGCCCCAGACTCGGAATATCCGGCAAAAAATCCTCCCCCTCACAGAGCGTCGTGCCGAGCTTGCCCTTGATCAACTTCTGGGGCCGGATTATCCGATCCTCGGCGAGGGCCGGATTATCCGGCCTGGGGAAGAAAAACCGCCCTAGTTTGGATTTTCCGGGAGAAAATCTGACCAGATACCGAGCAACGCGCCTTGGCTACTTTTGCACGAAAACTGGGGGCCGGATTATCCGACGCTTGCAAAACCCGGATTATCCGGCCTGGGGAGGAAAAACCGCCCCAGTTCAGATTTTCCGGGAGAAAATCCGTTTGGACATAGAGCGACGTGCCTTGGCTTCCTTGAGAGATGAGGTAGGCCGGATTATCCGGCCCTTGGAGGGGCGGATTATCCGGCCCCCCTCAAAACTTCCTGCACACTTAGCACACATGAAAAGTCTCCATAGTATTGTTATCTAACACGCAAAACATAGGGAAACATGAAATGTTCTTTCACTTGGTTTTATCTACTTTCTTATGTATTGTCCACACTTTGGAGTACTTTCTATACACTTTCTTGGACTAACCTATTAACAAGAGCCACAGTGCCAACTACCTCTTTTCTGTTGTTTTTGGTTCCAAGAAAGTCAAAAAATGAATATTCTTGGAATAGGACGGGACAAAAGCCAAAGTCAGTTTTTCACCGAGGGACACATGGCGCCAGAATACGAGACGGAGAGGGGCCAGAGGGCGGCCACACCACCTGGCCATGCGGCCAGGCCTGGCTCGCGCCAGGGGGTGGTGTGGCCAGCCTAGGCACCCCCTCGGCCTCCACTTTCGCCTATAAGATGCCTCCGATACAGAAACCCTAAGCACCCGATCAAAATTCCACGAAAGAGTCTTACTCGCCGTCATGTCCATCCCTAGATCGGGAGGGATCTGAAGCTCTTCCCGGCACCCTGCAGGAAGGGAGAATTCACCCTGGAGGCCTTCTTCATCACCATGCAAGCCTCCGGTGTGATGCGTGAGTAGTTCATCCTTGGACTACGGGTCTATGTAGTAGCTAGATGGCTGGTCCTTCTCCTTTGTGCTACCATATTTAGATCTTGTGAGCTCCATTCATGATCAAGATCATCTATTTGTAATTCTTACATGTTGTGTTTGCGGGGATCCGATGGATATTGAGATACTATTTCAGATTGATTATTGATTCTATCATGTCTTTGTTATTTGTGATCTTGCATGATTTCCGTTGGTAGTAGCTATCTTGGCCAAGTAGATGCTAGCAACTCCAATAGTTTGTATTTATGCTCGATAGTGGGTTCATGCCTCTACTAATCTGGGGAAGTGACAGAATTCTCTAAGGTACTAGATGTGCTGTTGCTACTAGGGAGAAAACAACAATCCTTTGTTCATAGAACAATCGTATTGTTTACTTTACACACAATGCGTGATGCAATTATCTGTTGCTTGCAACTTAATAGTGGAGTGGGTTCGGATGATAACCTAAAGGTGGATTATTAGTCATAGATGCAGTTGGATTACGGTCTATGTATAATGTTGTAATGCCCAATTGAATCTCAAAGGAGTCAAGATGAGTAGTATATGCATGTATGCTTTATCGATGTTTGTCAATTGCCCTGCTGTAATTTGTTCACCCAACATGTCATCTATCTTAAGGAGAGCCACCACTAGTGAACTATGGACCCCGGTCCTATCTTTTACCATCAATCTAGAATTGTTTACTGCTTTCTGTTTACTTTCTGCAAACTAATACTTTCTTCCACACAATATGTTTAATCCTTTGTGTTCAGCAAAACCGGTGAGATTGACAACCTCACTGTAAGTTGGGGGAAAAGTTTTGTGGTTGTGTTGTGCAGGTTTCCATGTTGCTGCTAGCACCGGTAGTGCGCCCTGCCAAAGGCCAGCTAGCAACACCTTGGAGGTTTTTCCTTTCTCCAATTTGATTGATAACCTTGGTTTCATAACTGAGGGAAACTTACTGCTGTGCTCATCATACCTTCCTCTTGGGGTTCCCCAACGAGCTCGTTATTACACGAGTCAGCAAGTATTTTTCTAACGCTATTGCCGGGGAGTCAATGACATCTTCACAAGGGGAGTCCCTCATAACCAATCTCTTTACTTTGTTGTTTTTGTTTTGCTTAGTTTACTTTTTTCTTTGTTTGCTTATTTCTTTATCAAAAACACACAAAAATTAGTTTTACAAGTTTGCTTTCTTTATTAAAAACACAAAAAATGATATCTCCTGAAAATACTAAGTTGTGTGACTTCACTAGCACCAACAACAATGATTTCATGAGCACACCTATTGATCCACCTGTTCCTGAAGCTACTTTCTTTGAAATAAAACCTTTTTACTCAATCTTGTTATGAGAGAACAATTTTCTGGTATTGGTAATGAAGATGCTGCTGCTCATCTAAATAACTTTGTTGAACTTTGTGAGATGCAAAAGCATAGGGATATAGATGGAGATATTGTTAAGCTTAAATTGTTTCCTTTCTCTTTGAGAGGAAAAGCTAAAGAATGGTTGAATTCCTTAACTAGGAATAGTATTTATTCTTGGACTAAATGCAAAGATGCTTTCATTGGAAAATACTATCCTCCTGCTAAGATTATATCTATGAGAAGTGAAATAATGAAGTTTAAACAATCTGATAATGAACATGTTACTCAAGCTTGGGAAAGAATGAAATCTTTCGTAAAGATTTGTCCCACTCATGGACTGACTGCTTGGATGATTATCCAAACATTTTATGTAGGATTGAACTATTCTTCAAGAAATCTATTGGATTCTGCTGCTGGAGGTACCTTTATGACCATTACTTTGGGTGATGCAACAAAGCTTCTGGATAATATGATGGTTAACTATTCTGAATGGCACACTGAAAGAGCTCCACAAGGTAAGAAGGTAAATTCTATTGAAGAAACCTCCTCCTTGAGTGATAAAATTGATGTTATTATGTCAATGCTTGTTAATGGGAAAGCTCATATTGATCCAAATCATGTTCCCTTAGCCTCTCTAGTTGCTCAAGAAGAGCAAGTGGATGTGAACTTTATAAGAAATAACAATTTTAGCAACAATGCCTACAGGAATAATTTTGGTAACAACAATTATAGGCCATATCCTCCCAACAATGGTAATGCTTATGGAAATTCCTACAACAATAATAGGAGTGCACCCTCTGAACTTGAAGTTATGCTTAAAGAGTTTATTAGTAAACAAACAGCTTTCAATAAAAATATTGAGGAAAAACTCTCTAATGCTAAAAGAAATATAGCATCATTGGCTGAAGCTCAATCTTCTTTGAATAAAATGGCTGCTAAACCTGAAACTAATGAGAATCCCTTTGCTGCCACTAATGCCATACAAGTTGGAATTGATGAAAATGTTAGACTATTAGCTGAATTGCATCCTAAGTGGGAAAGAGAAGATGAAATTGCTAGAAACATTAGTGTTTCTACTATCACTACCACTAGCGTTGAGGCTAGTAATAGCTCTACTACTTTAGATGATAATTATGATTTTGATCTTGATGATTGCAACATCTCTGAAGTTATTAAGTTCCTACAAAATCTTGCTAAAAGTCCTAATGCTAGTGCTATGAATATGGCCTTTACAAAACACATTACTGATGCTCTCATAAAAATGAAAGAAGAAAAGATGAAACATAAAGCTTCTATTCCTATAAAACAAGAAGATGGTTGGGAACCCATCATTAATATGAAAGTGAATGATTTTGATTTCAAAGCTTTATGTGATCTTGATAGTAGTGTTTCTATTATGCCTAGAAGGATTTGTGATATGCTTGATTTGCCACCATTGGAAGATTGGTATTTGAATGTCCCACTTGATGATAATGCTAAAAAGAAACTCATGGGGAGTATTAATGATGTTCTTATTATGGTTAACAATGCTTATGTACCTGTTGATTTCTATGTTTTGGATGTTGAATGCAATTCTTCTTGTCCTATTACTTTGGGAAGACCTTTTCTTAGAACTATTGGTGCCATTATTGATATGAAAGAAGGCACCATTAAATATCAACTCCCACTCAAGAAAGGTATAGAACACTTCCCTAAGAAGAGAGAGAAGATTTATTTTGCCTCTCCTATGAAAACAAAATTTGCTCTTAATGCTTCTTCATTTGAGAACACTTGATTCTTTTTCTTGCTTCTTATGCCTAGCTTAAAGGCGTTAAAGAAAAGTACTTATTGGGAGATAACCCAAAAGTTTAAGATGAGTCTTGGAAGTTATTACCTCTCTAATAACCGCTCCTTATCCTTTTGATTTGCTTTTTGTGCCAAGAGTAACCTCTAATGAGAGAGAAGTAATGATTGGGAAAGTTGCTGTCCCGAAACAGATTTCTGTGCTTCACCATAAAAATTCGTGTAAAATCTCTGTACGTCGTTTTGAGGTGTGAATTTTTGTGCTTCTGCCCCAGGTTGTGATCTAACTTTTCGTTAGTTCAACACTTTTTGATTTGATCAACAGACGGTCTTCTAAAAAATTGGTTTTTACCTGCTGGTCTGTTTTGACAGATTTCTGCCATTATTTGCATTTGCTTCTTCTTGGTTCCTTTTTGAGTTCTTTTGGGGAATTGAGCTTTTTGAGGGAAGTGCTAAAGTATCTTGTGTTTTAATGGAAGTTTTATTGGTGTTGGAACTGAACCTAAAGACTTATTATCTTGAGTGCACTAATGTTGCTAATAAAGATTGTGTGAAGTTTTGTATGAAGGAAAAATTTCAGGTGTATGGAAGAAATGAGTAATGAGATGAAGAATGGACTTAAGCTCAAGCTTGGGGATGCCACACGTGTCACCCCAATAAATATCCAAGAAGTACAAGTGTCAAAGCTTGGGGATGCCCAAGGCATCCCCTTCTTCATTAATAAAAATTCTAGGTTTCTTCCAAACACTTCATTTTTATTGTTTCATGCACAATTGTGTTGATCTTGGAGCGTCTTCTTTTTCTTTTTCGTTTTGATTTTTCGTTTGCTTGGTTTTATTAGTTTGCTTGAACAAATTGGTTGTACCCCCTCTTTCATAGATTGGTTTTCAAATAGTTTGGTTTGGATTGGAAATGAGTAGGAAAAGTTCATGCTTAAGTGGTAGAAGGAGTTTGTTTTTGACTGTGGCATATGCTTTGTCATGACATGCTTGATATTGTTTTGGCTTTATGCTTAGTGATCTTTGTTGTAGCATGACATGTTATAAACAATTGAGATTGCTTAATGTGCCTTTGAAGAATCATGCGTTGTTTTAGCATATTAAAGCATAGTATTGTGGTATTCTCCTTTGATGCTATATTTGGGTTGACTTGGTGCATGCTCACACCATGTTATGACTATCCCAAGTCACTATAGCCTTTATGATACTTTAGTTTTCGACTTGTGGTATCACTTTATGCTTTGATCAATGATGTTTTGTCTCTCTGCATGATTATGGCCATTATTGCTCACTTAGTTGGTTGCTCCCAGTCTTTTGCTAGACTCCATACCCAAGTATGAGTTCCACTCATGCATCCAATTCCTAAAACCATGTTATTCCAAATAGTCCACCATACCTACCTATTAGCATATGTTATTCCAAGTATATTCATGTTTTTATCTACCTTTCGAATTAAACTTGTTATGTGAAAATTAGTGATTAAAGCTCTCACGAACTTGATGGCACACTTTACTTTCTTGCACTTAATAAACTTGAACCATTGCGTCCATCTTTGTTGCGTATATGCTTGCGCTTTATAAGTTGAAGTTAGTAGAACCATGTATCATGGGGAACGCTTTCAACATTGCACTTGTACATTGTAGCTAGTTGATATCATGTTCTTTTGCTTATGGATCCCAGCGGTGTGAAATAAAAGGGGAACTTTTAAGATCATGGAGTTTGTATTTGTGTTAGAGAAACGCCTGGGCTACTAGCCTAAGCCATGCTTAATCATGGTGGAAACTTGCAGCATAACCATAATGACCACTCTATGAAGCATCCTCAATAAAATTCTATGCAAATAGCAAATAAAAAGATCACTGATATGCTCATTGTCTGCTTGCCTTGTCATTTTGATTATGGGATAGCTCCTATATCATGTGCATGGGGTACCCCGTTGGCGGTTCTCTATGATACATATGTACTTACAATGACAAGAGCTTACTTGTGACTAAAGTTGAGTAGCATGAGGTTCGGTCTTCGTAAGTAAGGGGCATGAGATTTCAGCTTATAACTTGTCAAGCATATCCTCTTAGTTGTGTCACTTTAACCTTAATCACCTAAAGATGCTTATGATAGGGGCAATGAGAGCTGAAAGCTAATAAGTACCATAATTTTTGGGAGCTCTTTATGAAACTTGAATCCCTACTTTCTTCTATGAAGGCCTTTCTTTTACTTTTATGTTGAGTCTCCACCTTCTATCTTTATGCACCCACTTTGAGAGCATAGTGGACATTCTTAGTTCTATGTGCATTGTCCCAAGACTTGTTGATTGATGCATAGCTTTGATATTGCTTGTTTTAAACTATTTGTATCTAGTCAGTCTTATGAACTTTGAAGGTGTCCTATGCATTTATGTTTGCTACTCTATGAGGGACAAGCTGAATGCCATTATGCTATGTTTTCTTTATGTGAAACAAACAAACGTCTTGCAAAGCATTGTTATTCATGAATCTTTTGTTTATGCCTTTTCATGTTGCAACAATAGTTGCTTTGTCTTATTGTTAGAACTTTGTCTTTCATGTTATATTGAAGTACTATGATCCCAGCTATCATTGTTTTACAAATACTTTGATCAATTTTATGATGGTGCATGTCACCTCAAAAATTATTCTTTCTTTTTATCACTTACCTACTCGAGGACGAGCAGGAGTTAAGCTTGGGGATATTGATACGTTGCTAACGTATCCATAATTTTTGTTGTTCCATGCTTGGTTTTATCTACTTTCTTATGTTTTGTCCACACTTTGGAGTACTTTCTATACACTTTCTTGGACTAACCTATTAACAAGAGCCATAGTGCCAGCTGCCTCTTTTCTGCTATTTTTGGTTCCAGGAAAGTCAGAAAATGAATATTCTCGGAATTGGACGGGACAAAAGCAAAAGTTAGTTTTTCACCGAGGGACACACGGAGCCAGAATATGAGACGAAGAGGGGCCAGAGGGCGTCCACACCACCTGGCCGCACGGCCAGGCCTAGACCGCGCCAGGGGGTGGTGTGACCAGCCCAGGCACCCCCTCGGCCTCCCCTTTCGCCTATAAGATGCTTCCGATATAGAAACCCTAAACACCCGATCAAAATTCCATGAAAGAGTCTCAGAGCATGCCATCTCCATCCCTAGATCGGAGGGATCTAAGCTCTTCCGGCACCTGAGGGAGGAGAATTCACCCTGGAGGCCTTCTTCATCACCATGCAAGCCTCCGGTGTGATGCATGAGTAGTTCATCCTTGGACTATGGGTCCATGTAGTAGCGAGATGGCTGGTTCTTCTCCTTTGTGCTACCATGTTTAGATCTTGTGAGCTCCATTCATGATCAAGATCATCTATTTGTAATTCTTACATGTTGTGTTTGCGGGGATCCGATGGATATTGAGATACTATTTCAGATTGATTATTGATTCTATCATGTCTTTGTTATTTGTGATCTTGCATGATTTCCGTTGGTAGTAGCTATCTTGGCCAAGTAGATGCTAGCAACTCCAATAGTTTGTATTTATGATCGATAGTGGGTTCATGCCTCTACTAATCTGGGGAAGTGACAGAATTCTCTAAGGTACTAGATGTGTTGTTGCTACTAGGGAGAAAACAACAATCCTTTGTTCATAGAACAATCGTATTGTTTACTTTACACGCAATGCGTGATGCAATTATCTGTTGCTTGCAACTTAATACTGGAGTGGGTTCGGATGATAACCTAAAGCTGGATTATTAGTCATAGATGCAGTTGGATTACGGTCTATGTATAATGTTGTAATGCCCAATCGAATCTCAAAGGAGTCAAGATGAGTAGTATATGCATGTATGTTTTCTCGATGTTTGTCAATTGCCCCGCTGTAATTTGTTCACTCAACATGTCATCTATCTTAAGGAGAGCCACCACTAGTGAACTATGGACCCTGGTCCTTTCTTTTACCATCAATCTGCAACTGTTTACTGCTTTGTGTTTACTTTCCGCAAACTATTACTTTCTTCCACACAATATGTTTAATCCTTTGGTTTCAGCAAAACCGGTGAGATTGATAACCTCACTGTAAGTTGGGGGCAAAGTTCTGCGGTTGTGTTGTGCAGGTTTCCATGTTGCTGCTAGCACCGGTAGTGCACCCTGCCAAAGGTGAGCTAGCAACACCTTGGAGGTGTTTCCTTGCTCCTACTAGATTGATAACCTTGGTTTCATAACTGAGGGAAACTTACTGCTATGCTCATCATACCTTCCTCCTGGGGTTCCCCAACGAGCTCGTTATTACACGAGTCAGCAGTCTTCAACATCGTCGCCAAGCTCGGAGGCTTCCTCCTCATGCTATTCACCATCATCACCGCCATCAGAAACGTAGGCATCATCAAATGCGTCAAGGTAGCTCGGACCCTCATTCCAACTATGGCAGAAGGCATATTGGATGAGCTTGTTGGCACATGCCTTGTGTTGAGCGATGCACTTTGGATCATTGGACCATTTTGATCCGGTGCGCATACGGTCAAGCAACCCCAAATCCAGCTCTTTGTACCAAGAGAGAACAAACTGCAGCGTTGTATCAGCTCCGGCTCGAGCAGCAGATTCCCGCCAAAGGTGAACTTGGGTCTCGCACTCCATAAGTTTTGTTAGAAAAGCAGTGCTTGCTTTGGGGGTGGACTCAGTAGGATAGAGAGCATTGAACATCCGAACTACTGCCGGCATTATGTCCACGCCATAGTTCTTCACAATTTAAAGGCGGGCGGCAATGCTAACCAGCAGATCCTCCATGTCATAAGGGATTGACCCGACGGCAGGACCCGTTGGAATACCCCGCTGCTGGCGAGACCTAGCCACAGTACCATAAGCAATAGAGTCACCCTCTGGGAACTTGCCTGTGAACAGAACGAAGGATGTTAGTGAGCAAGCGCACTTAATCCGGAGAGATAAGAATTGATAAGAGGAAGGGAACTCACTTGAAATCTGGAAAAGGATACGAGTGATCTCAGAATACACATTTGCATTGCTGGCCTGGATCTTTTCATATTTGGAGGTCACCGACTTAAGCTTTACGTTGGCTTCCTGCAACAAGTCCTTGTCATTGGAGATTTGAGTGGTCAGGCGCTCCTTTTCCTCGGTGAACTCCTGATCATCCTTATCCAGCTGGGATTTGTGGAGGTCCTTGAGCCTTTGGATTTCGGCGTTCAGCCGAGTAATCTCCGAGTCCTTGAGGCGCAGCTGAGCAATCTCGTCATCTGTTTTCTTCAATTCAGCCTGGTGCTTCCCTGCTTGTTCAAGAAAATGTGTCATCATGTCAGGAATGGGCACGCTATCTTCAAGTGTAACTGCAATAGTGAGTTGACCCAACAGAGCTGAGGTATAAATATCTACCGAGCCAAGGAAAGATCACGCAATGGCTAAAGGAACAAGACATGGTACCTTGGATCTCAGCCAAGTTCTTGCGCATGATGCATTTTCCGCCTCAGCCTCGACTGCAGATTCGCATAACAAGTTAATACGGATAGCAAGTAATTCGAAGGAACGAGAAGGAAAAGGTCTTAAGCAAAGAAAGTTACCCTTCTTCTGGTGACCAACTAACAACTTGATGTATCTGGCACAAAGATCTTTGTATGAGTCCAGCAATCGCTGGAACTCAGCAGTTCGGTGGTTGGTGATGATCCGAGCCAATGTTAGTTCATAGATAAAAAGAAGGATATTTGAAGTATACAAGATCCGGCCAAGTGGAACTTAGCTCGGCTCTAGGTGTGTGGATATTCGAAATATACAAGATCCAGGCCAAGTGGAACTTAACCCGGCTCTAGTTGTGTGGATATTCGAAGTATACAAGATCTGGGCCAAGTGGAACTTAACCTGGCTCTAGGTGTGTGGATATTCGAAGTATACAAGATCCGGGCCAAGTGGAACTTAACCCGGCCCTAGGTGTGTGGATATTCAAAGTATACAAGATCCGGGCCAAGTGGAACTTAACCTGGCTCTAGGTGTGTGGATATTCGAAGTATACAAGATCGAGGCCAAGTGGAACTTAACCCGGCTCTAGGTGTGTGTATATTAGAAATATACAAGATCTAGGCCAAGTGAAACTTAACCCGGCTCTAGGTGTGTGGATATTCGAAGTACACAAGATCCGGGCCAAGTGGAACTTAACCCGGCTCTAGGTGTGTGGTTATTCGAAGTATACAAGATCCGGGCCAAGTGGAACTTAACCCAGCTCTAGGTGTGTGGATATTTAAAAATGCTAAGGACTTACACTAAATTCTCTAAGAACATCCGACCGAGTAATAAATTACTCCCTCGAAGGCTCGGGGACTAGCGGGTATTTCTATGAGTGTTTGCATACATAAAGTAGAATACCAGAAAAAGGGGATTACCTCCATCATCTGGCCAGCCAGAGAGATAGCCTTGGTGTTGGGATTCCGTGCATGAAAACAATAATTTTTACCCTACGCCCCTGAACCCCTGAAGTTGCCAGGACCTATCTATTAGTAATATAGTAACAAGAGGGGCTTTTCGTGAACTTACCCTTGAAGACCGAAAAGTGTTGTCAACGCTCAGGAGAGCGTGGTTGATGTAGACGAGCCGAAGCCGACCTCAAGGTTGTGATGAAGTCCTCGCGCTCCTTTGGCTCCAATGACTTGACTACCTCAAGTGCGACACCTCGCGGGGAGTTACACACGTCCGGTGCCTGACGATGACTCCCACTTCCCCGATCCAGCAGCAGTTGCGGAAGTAGAGCTCCTGGATCCGAATCCTGCAGCGCGACGGTGCTCTGTGGTGAAGATGTCTCTCGTTCGCGCAGTCCGAACTTGGGACCACGGTCATGAGAGATAGAGAGCGGGAGAGAGATAAAATATAAATTAGAGGTCCTCCCAAAAGTGAGAAGACCTTTATTGATTATTCGGTGTATTTATCTGGCCAAATACCCCCACTATATATAGGGGGAGGGGAGGTACTACCTCCCTCAAAGTCCCGGGGTGGGACTAAAGGAGAGGAGGTGAGGGGAGGCCGCCGGCCAGCCCTAGTGGGCCCTGTGCGGGGGGGCAAGGCCCAGTCAGCCACCCCCTTGCCCCTTCTCCCTCTCTCCTTTCCCTAATGGGCCCTCTTCCCTCCGGGAATTGGCCCATTAAGCCTTTTGACCTCTTAAATTGATTTTCTCTTTATTAAATAATTATGAATAAATGATTAAATCAATATTTAACATTCATTCACATATTATTCATCCTCCATGGTTATAGAACTCTTCCACCTCCACTTCGGACATCCTCCGGACTTACCGAAACCCTTCCGGTTTTCTCTACAATTCTTCGGTGATTCTACCAATCCTATAAACACTCTCTAAGCATCATCAAACCCTTAAGCGTGAGACCCCACGGTTCGGGAACACTCCAGACATGGTCAGGACACTCCCGGACCAATGATCGACAGAGGGACCTGGATGGCCATATGACCCCTGTGCGTTCCATGAAGATCTTTCATCGTTTGAACCGGGACAGTCGTGTATTATTCCCTTCGTCTCTCGATACTTGCATTGCTCGATATCTGATCAATTTCATCACCATGTCATGTTCAATCTCGTTACCGAACAATGCTACTTGACTCGTTCCGATAAGTGATATCCCTATGATCAAATCACACGCTGCGCAGCTATTGGATATAACCTCTCCGAGTGGGCCCTTGAGTATCTTTCCGTCACATGGACGGACAAATCCCGCTCTTGACAAATATTGCCTCTACGGTTTCCTCCGAGTACCTGCACACACCTTTATAACCACTGTATTACCAAGTGGCGCTTGATGCTATCTAAGCACTCTCGGGAGATAGTGATGGATAAAGCCTCACGGTCTAAGGAATAGTCAATCATCGTAACTTGAACTTCATGACATGATCGGGTCACGATGTTTAGGTTGGGTATTGGTTCATCATCTCATTCACAGAATGAGTTTACTCCATTTCCAACTGGCATAAATGCCACATGATCAGGAAACATGATCATATGTTGACCAATGAACCAGTGACTAGAGTTTCACTAGGAACCCCTGGTTGTTTATATATCACACATGTATTGATGTTTCCACTCAACACAGTTATAGCATGATATAAAACTTAATCATAAACTATATGAAATATGATAATAGTCTTGATTACTGTTTGTCTCTAGGGCATATTTCCAACAGTCTCCCTCTTGCACTAGAGTACAAATACACTAGCTGCATTTGTTCTTAATCATTGGCACCATATCCGGTACCCTGAACATGCTTGCTCATGGAAGAGGTTGAGTCTTGGGTATGTACTTCACAGTCCCAAATCCTTTGCAACTTACCAATGTCACCTTGATTGGCATTAATACTTTATCATCACATGATAACATTTGTGTGTATGCATTGTCGCTATGGTAGCAGAATGAGGCCTAATTCCAGGAGCCTACAGTGACTTTAGATCAACCTCGAGGGCTTTCTCATGGGCACTGTGCCCTGGGACACATCATTCTATGTTAAAAGCGAACTAGCCTTGCCATAACATTATACAACACTTTAGATGGTACCCTTATCTATTATTATAAATGTAACCATCAAAACACTAGTGCACTCTGTGCAACTTTCGATGTTTTGTTCACCTCGCTTCCTACTTGACTTTAATCGGTATTTACAGGAGTTTTCAACATATTCCCTTATAACATAACTCTTTATGTTTTAAGATATGTCATCCTTTACAGATTTGGAAAATATGTCTACAGTTCTCTATTAGACACTGTGGACAAACTTAGCTCAATGCTCCATGATTCGAACTTAATCACTTTCAAATGTTCCTTATTGGATCATATATTATGTTAAGTTATCATCATGGTTTTCTAAGATAGAACCTATGTCTCAACATAGTGGATGATGATCATCCTTTTCTTTCTTCCAACCATTGATGTTCAACTTAATACTATTCCTAATTTGAGTTATTAAGGACCAGTTCCTTAATTAACATCTATTCTGAAACCCTTTTCAGAATCCCTTAAGGAATACTACATAATATCATAATACACTTATTATTAACTTCTACACCTTATAAATCAATATTTATTGGTACTTGCGCTTTTATTCTTAACATACTTAAGAATCACTCCAATAAGCTCCCACTCAAAATATGTTCTAACATATTTGGGTATGAGTCAGTACTCTTACTCAAACTATGTTCCTACATATTTGAATTTGAGACTTTTATTGCTCCCACTCAAAAATATGTCATTCACATATTGTTTTAGGAAGACTTTCATAGCTCCCACTCAATTTTATGCAAATTGTATATCTACTCACTATTTTGAACAATTTCAAAATCCTTTGATCAAATATCAAACTTGGAGTTTTACTATGAGATACTAGTACTTTTACTAGTTTTAAATCCACTGGACATTAAGCACACTTGAATCAAATTCATTTGAATTCATCCAATACTTGACAAATTGTGCCTTTGTCATTCATCCCCTTTTACACTATGGCTTTATAGTCATTTGGGAAAATTCAAGTAACCCCTTTTACTTCTAAGATTTAGCAACGAATTGCTTTCTAATCTCAAGGGAATTTTGCTTTGGGATTTCTCATATCCTTATCTTACCATTATTTCTTTAGTAGTTCGTAGGTATGTCATATTCCAAGAATCATGACAAATGATTCACAAATGTCTCCATACAAGATATGGGATAAATTTTGAATCCTACTTCATGTAGTCAAAACACCAGTGGGGAAAACACAATGATCATTATCATTGATTCTTTCCTTTTGTGAAGAGAATCGTTCAGGAACGTTGTCCGTTGCGCTTCTCAACACTCTGATGCAGGGATTTGAATCCTCATCATGTTTCACACGATCTTCCATTTACTCCATAATCGAGAAATATCACTAAAAGTGAGCTTTCTCAAGAATGCACCAAAATACAAGCAATACTAGTTATGCTTCCCTTTTGGTTTCAGCTATGGATTTCGTATTCAAAGTTTCCAATGAATACTCTACAAGGACTTATTCACTATTGTTTTTATTATATCGAATAACCCCAAAACTTTTACGATGATCCATAGTAGATATGGATCCGCTTTCATGAATTCAAATGGTTCACTATATATTCTAATTGAGTGCTAACTATGTCTTAACTAATGGTCTGTACATCTACACTACAACGATTTATTTGGTGCCATCTATTTACCCATTTTGATATCCAATATCACATTGTGATGCTTTGCATTTTGACATTTCAAAACGCTTTGCATTTCAGAATTTCTCTTATGCCAATCTCATAAAGTTGAATTTCATTACTGTTGATCAAATCATAGTAATTAGATACTCTTTTATATTTACACCCTTTTATTGATGAAACACTTTGATCAAATCAAATAGTTTCATATTCATGTTTCCTTTGGTAAACTTATTTACACATTCAAACAATCATATAATGATAATCACCATTTTCGTTAAAACATAATACATCAAATATGTATTTACTTTTAATAATTCATTAAAACACTTTGTATTCAAGTAATACATGGTGTTCAAGTTAATTTTGCCGAACTTAGGCATGATTTATATGTGATAAGAAATCAAATGACTTTCACATATTATCAACATAACTTTTGAATTCAAACAATGGTTTCATTCATTAATGAATATATCATTAAGTTGGGTATTTTAAGGCATTTCAATATTTTACAAATGTTCATGCATTATCAATTAGTTTCAAACAACAAGGATAATTCACATATAATCAAACAAGATATGAACACGAATACAAATCATTCATAAAAGTAGAACAACTATTTGTTACAAACTCATATGAATAACCGTCTCACAAAATGTGAGACCCACTAAAGAAGTTGATAATATTTTGATTACAATAATTATCCAAAAGATAAACTAAATGATAAATGTCAAGGGAGAGCGTCGTTGGCCATCATCATCATGCTCGTCATAAGCACGCAACATCACCTCCTCTCCAGCAAGCACCTGTCATGCAGAATGACCTGTTTTTAGCAAAATAGAACAAGTATCAAATATACTTAACACTGCAAATGTGTTTGCAAGATTATAACATTTATAAAATTGTATATCAAATATATACCTTTGTCATTGATGACCTCAGTGACATCTGGTTGAACCACCACATCTCTGAAATGTGATATGAACTCGTGGAAATCCTATGTTTCCGCGTCGCATCTCATAATGCAAATCCTGACTTGTGCTTGGAAGCTTGGTGGTAGCGACCGCAGCACAACTCCTATTGCAAAATAGCTTGCGAACCAGTTGTCCAGAAAGCATGCCAGACTCATGTATGCATCATATATGCTCAACAAGTGATCGTCCAGTGAGGAGCCTTCCTCCATCTTTATGAAGAGGAAGTCCCCCATCAGCTCATACTCCCATAAGGTAATCACTTTACCTTAAGGTAATCACTTTACCTTTGCCACAACCATATCACAAAGCAACGCCCCCTCTAAAAACAGTTAGACGCCTCTACTTTATCTTTGCATGTTTTACGTGGCTGAATGGGCTTTTGCACAAGAACTGTTCTTACCTACGAACTTTGAGCACAACACTGATCAAGTAGTTGCCTCTACTACACCCCTTTTGGGACCCTCCGTTGCAAACGGTATACCAACTAATGCGAGAGAGACAGACACCCCCTAAGCCACTTTATACGGTACAAGCCGTATGTCAAGCGTGGACCAGTCTCGCGAATGAACGCGTAAAGTCGGTTGGGGGACGCTTCATCAAGCATGACTGCGGTATACACAAGTACACGTGGGAGGGTAACAACTAAAATATCAACGCCCACACGCTACATCTCGTGTGTTCTACCCGTACTAACATTACTACGCATAGATCTAGCTCTGATACCACTGTTGGGATTCCGCGCATGAAAACAATATTTTTTACCCTATGCCCCTGAACCCCTGAAGTTGCCAGGACCTATCTATTAGTAATACAGTAATGGGAGGGGCTTTTCGTGAACTTACCCATGAAGACCGAAAAGCGTTGTCAACGCTCAGGAGAGCGTGGTTGATGTAGACGAGCCGAGGCCAACCTTAAGATTGTGATGAAGTCCTCACGCTACTTTGGCTCCAACGACTTGAGTGCCTCAAGTGCGACACCTCGCGGGGAGTTACACACGTCCAGTGCCTGACGATGACTCCCGCTTCCCCGATCCAGCAGCAGTTGCGGAAGTAGAGCTCCTGGATCCGAATCCCGCAGCACGACGGCGCTCTGGGGTGAAGATGTCTCTCGTTCGCGCAGTCCAAAGTTGGGACCACGGTCACGAGACAGGGAGGGAGAGAGAGAAAATATCAATTAGAGGTCCTCCCAAAAGTGAGAAGACCTTTATTGATTATTCGGTGTATTTATCTAGCAAAATACCCCCACTATATATAGGGGGAGGGGAGGTACTACCTCCCTCAAAGTCTCGGGGTGGGACTAAAGGAGAGGAGGGGAGGGGAGGGGAGGCCGCCGGCCATGCCCTAGTGGGCCCCGTGCGGGAGGGGGGCAAGGCCCATCCGGCCACCCCTTGCCCCTTCTCCCTCTCTCCTTTCCCTAATGGGCCCTCTCCCCTCCTGGAATTGGCCCATTAAGCCTTTTGACCTTTTAAATTGATTTGCTCTTTATTAAATAATTATGAATAAATGATTAAATCAATATTTAACATTCATTCACATATTATTTAACCTCCCATGGTTATGGAACACTTCCACCTCCACTCCGGACATCTTTCGGACTTACCAAAACCCTTCCGGTTTTCTCTCTACAATTCTTTGGCGATTCTACCGATCCTATAAACACTCTCTAAGCATCATCAAGCCCTTAAGCGTGATACCCCATGGTTCGGGAACACTCCATACATGGTCGGGACACTCCCGCACCAATGATCGACAAAGGGACCTTGATGGCCATGTGACCCCTGTGCGTTCCACGAAGATCTTTCGTTGTTTGAACCGGGACAGTCGTGTCTATTCCCTTTGTCTCTCGATACTTGCATTGCCCAAGATCTGATCAATGACATCACCATGTCGTGTTTAATATCGTTACCAAACAATGCTACTTGACTTGTTCCGATAAGTGATATCCCTGTGATCAAATTACACGCTGCGCAGCTATTGGATATAACCTCTCTGAGTGGGCCCTTGAGTATCTTTCTGTCACATGGACGGACAAATCCCGCTCTTGACATATATTGCCTCTATGGTTTCCTCCGAGTACCTAAACACACCTTTATAACCACTGTATTACCAAGTGGCGCTTGATGCTATCTAAGCACTCTCGAGAGACAGTGATTGATATAGCCCCACGGTCTAAGGAATAGTCTCGAGGATCCATTTCTAATCATTGTAACTTGAACTTTGTGACATGATTGGGTCACGATGTTTAGGTTGGGTATTGGTTCATCATCTCATTTTTAGAATGAGTAGACTCCATTTCCAACTAGCATAAATGCCACATGATCAGGAAACATGATCATCTGTTGACCAATGAACCAGTGACTAGAGTTTCACTTGGAACCCCTGGTTGTTTATATATCACATGTGTATTGATGTTTCCACTCAACACAGTTATAGCATGATATAAAACTTAATCATAAACTATATGAAATATGATAATAGTCCTGATTACTATTTGTCTCTAGGGCATATTTCCAACACATGGTAGCGGAGTTCATTTGAGCGCTAAACTCCGTCGGGCCAAACTTCTCTTGCAGATCATCTTGCGGGTCGATAAACTCAGTGTTATTCCAGTTGTGCACACATTCTTTAAGTGCCGGACTATAGCTTTCACCGCTAAGAGAATGGTTCATCACCAAGCCCTTGGCATGGGCATCCCGCCTCGCGGACTGAGCAGCAGCAGGACCGGTATGCAGGGTCAATTGCTTACTGCTCTCAGACCCGTCGGTGGATTTTTTGCTCTTGCTAGATGATGCTGATTGCTGAAGAAGAGCCGAGGCTGCAAATCCGGATTGAGCTTGGGAAGCAGGCTGAAAAATGTCTTTAATAGACATAGTAGATCCGGGGGGAGCGACCTGAGATTTCTTCTTGGCAGCTGATTTCGTTGTGGTTGTTGCTGCTGCTGGTGCTGGCATTACTGGTACCGGTACTACTGGTACTGGTGCTGATGCTGTTGGGGCTGGTGTTGCTGGTGCTGCTGGTGCTAGTACTACTGGTAATGGCGCTGTTGTTGGTGTTGGTGCTACTAGTACTGATACTGACGATGCTGGAGAGACAGGAACTGAAAAAGATGTACTCTAGGGCGGTGCCGATGAAGCTAGAACCTCTAAGGTTGATGGTTGCAGCGAAGCAGAGAAACTAGGGAGATCCGGCATTGACGTATCCTCGGCCGCTCCGCTGCCCCGCGTCGATGTTGCCCCCCTCGTGACAAGGTGGGCTCTGATCTGGCGCTATAGTGGAGTCCTCTTGGATAGGACTCAGCGGATGAACGTCGTCATCACGGGGGAGAAGAGCCGCTCCAGATCGGAGAGGAAATGCTGGGACCACTCTAGGAAATAACTCTAGGAGCGCTAAAGGAATGAAAAACAGCAAGTCAAACAGAGAAAGAAAGGCAGGCAAAAGGCAAAGGCAAAGGGAGCAAGTCCCGGAAGCGAATAGCAAAAGAAAAAGAACTTACTCGTCCGAGGTTGGAGGCTGCCGAGGTTTGGGTGTTCTCCGGACTGTGCTCTTAGCAGCGGGTTTGGGCTGAGCCTTGACCCCGGACTTCTTCTGCCTTTTCCTAGGCGGGGCACCTTGATATGTCCATTTTGCATCACTATTCTATATCATAATTTACTTTTATTCATTGATATATTTCATATTAAGATATGATACTTATGTTATTTCATCTGTTTTTACATGGTTGATGACTTTTGGAGGATGGACCGCTGAAGTCAGGATTCTGATGGAAAAGGCACTGTTTGGAGGCGAAATTTGCGAAGATCAGAAAATCCTAGAAAATATATGGAAAATCCTATTTTTTCAGAAGACGAAGGATGCCAGAAGGGGGAGCGGAGCTGGGCCATAGGGGGCCCACACCACCCCCTGGCGCGGGCCACCCTTGGCCACGCCACCAGGTGGTCTGGCCACCCTGGCCCACCTCTAGCTCTGCTCTTTGGCGTATATATTCCTCCCGAAACCCTAAGACTCGGGGAGCAACCATAGAAAGATTCCGCCGCCTCTACAGGGCAGAAAACTGCAGAGAGAGAAAGAGCTCTCTAGCAGGCAGAAATCTGCCGAGGAAATTCCTTCCCGGGAGGGGAGATCATCACCATCAACACCACCATCAAGATGGACTACATCGGGATCATCATCATCATCTCCATCATCATCTCCACCAGCACCATCATCACCACTCCATACTGCTGTAACAATTGGGTTGAATCTTGCCTAGTTCTTAGGGGAAACTTTCCTAGTGTTGATTACTTGTTGTAGTTGATGCTATCAAGTGGAACCGTTGAATTATTGTTATGTTCAGATTGTTACTTATCATTATTTCATCTCTGATCTTGATCCATATGATGTCTCATGAGTAGTTTGTTTAGTTTCTTGAGTATATGGGAGAAGTCATGTTGTTAGTAGTGGAATTGTGTTGAGAAAGATTCAATGGTTTGATATTTAAGTTGTGGTGTTATTCTTCTAGTGGTGTCATGTGAACATCGACTACATGACACTTCACCTTTATGGGCCTAGGGGAATGCATTATGTATTTGGCTACTAATCGTAGGGGTTGCCGGAGTGATAGAAACCTAAACCCCCATTAGGAAACCTTTGCACAAGAGAGTGTAGGATCTCAGAGTTTAAAGCTATGGTTAGGTTTCTATCTTAATTACTTTCTTGTACTTACGGATGCTTGCAAGGGGTATAATCACAAGTATGTATTAGTCCTGTGAAGGTCAGTACATTAGCACAGGTTCACCCACACAACACTTATCAAACTAAAGAAGATTAATTAACTATATGAAGCGAAAGCACTTGATGATATTCCCATGTGTCCTCGAGAACGTTTGGTCATCTTAGGTAATACAACCGGCTTGTCCTTTGCTAAAGAAAGGATTGGGCCACTTGCTGCAATTATTATCATTGTCTTTTATTTACTCGCACTTTATTTATCTGCATTATCAAAAACCCCTAAAAATCCGTTTGCTGTATTTATAGAGAATTCCTGCTCCAAACCACTCGTCAACACCTTCTGCTCTTTGTTGGGTTCGACACTCTTACTTATCAAAAATACTGCGATACACCCCCTATACTTGTGGGTCATCAAGACTATTTTCTAGCACGATTGCCGGGGAGTGAAGTGCTATTGGAGAGTGGAACTGGTAAAGGAAACTTTTACTATGAGTATTGTTTATTTATGTTAGTTACTTTATTCTCAATATGGATAATTCACTTAGTTTCTTATTTCATAATGCTACTACCACTGCTAAGGTAGTAGATGAACCACCACCTGCTAAAAATGATACTTTTAAAATACCTACAAGAATTGTTGATCGTGTTATGGATAACTACTATTTTGGAGATGGAACTGTCCATCCCGATGATCATTTGCTCTTTATACACGAATTATGCGGGTTGTTCAAGTGTGCAGGTATTACAACAGATCAAGTCAAGAAAAAGTTATTCTCATTATCACTAAAAGGAAGAGCTGAGGAATGGTACAAGCTGCTGAAGAATGGTCAAGCTCTTGAATGGGAGGAAGTAGTACCTCTCTTTTATTCAAAATTTTATCCTCCTAGTGAGATTCATAAAGATCGGAATCAAATATACAACTTTTGGCCTCTTGATGGATAGAGTACAGCTCAAGATTGGGGGAGATTGAAGTTACTAATGCTCAAATGTCCTATTCATGAGCTCCCTAACAATATTATTATCAATAACTTTTATGCAAGACTTTCTCTTCATGATAAGGATCTATTGGATGCTTCTTGTGTTGGATCATTTACATGCATGGAAGAAGAAGCTAAATGGGATCTTCTATACCATATTCAAGACAATGTTGAAGCGTGGGAGAATGATAAAGGAAGAAAGTCAGGTATAGATTATGATTATGAATGCATTAAATATTTTATGGGAACAGATGACTTTCGTAATATTAGTAATGCTTATGGTCTTGATTCTCAAAGTATTGCAACTTATTTTAAGGCTTTTGATTCTTATATTGAAATTGCTAAAAAGAAATGGAATAAGTATCATGAGCCATATAAAGATATTGTTAATTGTGTTCCTGTAAGAACTGAAGATTATACTGCTAATCATGTTTTACCCGAACCTTACATTGAGAAAATGCCTTTCCCAGTTAAGATAAAGGAATATTCTATGATAACTAGTATGGGTAATGAAAGTACAAATAAAGTTGTTGAACCTGTTGAACAAATAATTGTTGAACCTGTAGTAGCAAATGTAAAAGACTTTGTCACTAAATATGTAGAAGATGGACACACTATCGTCTGTAAGGATACTTCTAATATTGTTTCACAAAGTAGTGTTATGAGAGCTAGTGTCCCTGTGTTTTCTATTAGAATAAGTGATCATTGCTACAATGTTTCATGTGATAGTTATATCGTTAAATTTATGCATGATACTAAAAGTTATTATGAGAGAGGGAAGATTGTTCTAATGCATCTCAATAATATTAAATTTCCTCGCTTTATGCTGAAAGTCTTTATGTTGCACTTATTTTGCCTTCATGTGCTAGCAGCCTCTGGTTTCAACAATTTATTTTCTTACAAAATTCCCTTGCATAGGAAGTGGGTTAGACTTAAACATGTGTATTTTTGCCTCTTGATGCTCCCTTTTACCTCAATTCATATTCTTATGTGAGCATCATTGAAATTACCATGCCCATCTTAATGGCTATAAAGAAAGAGCTTTTTGGGAGACAACCCAATATATTTTTGCTTTCAGTTTGTTTTTGTTTATTTGAGTCTTGGAAGTTATTACTTATGTAATAACCTATGCTTATCCTTTTTGTTTGGTTTTTGTGTCAAGATCAACCTCTAATGAGAGAGAAGTAAGATTTGGGGAAGTTGTTGTCCCGAAACAGATTTTTGTGCTTCACTATAAAAAATCGATAAAAATCCCAGAACATCGTACTGATCTGTAAATTTTTTTGTGCATGCTCCAGGTGATTAATTAACTTTCATTAGTTTTGAACTTTTTGATTTGAGAAACAGAAGATTTTTGAAAAAATTGATCTTTACCTGCTAGTCTATTTTGACCAATTTTTGCCACTCTTGCATTTGCCTCTTAAATCGATTTCCTTTTTGAATTCCATTTGGCCTTTCGGAAGGAGTTGTTTCAGTAGCTTATGTTTTGATGGATCTCAGTTAAAATTGAACTTAAAGGGTTTATTACCTCACATGCACTAATGTTGCTAATGAGGATTGTGTGAAGTTTTGTGTGAAAGAAATTTCCAGGTTGTAGGAGAAAATGGTGTAATAAGGTGGTGAATGGTCAAATGACTCAAACAATATGTTTAAGAGGATGAAGATATTGATGTTATTCAAATGGTGACTCCGGAAGAATTTATTAAATGCCAAGCTCAGAGACTTGCAGAGTCCGTTTTTGAATAGGTAACAGTTCTAGTAAGAAAAGGTCTGCGAAAAATCCGTCAATTTATATTTTTGCAGTTTTTATCTAACATGGAAAGAAATGAGTCGAAAGAGGGACGAAATCGGAGCCTGGGTGGCTCACAACACCCCGTGGCATGGGCCCACCTGGCCGCACCACCAGGGGGTGTGGCCGCCTCGGAGCCTGTCTCCGACCCGTTTTCTCTTAGTACTTTCCTTTTGTTGTTAAACTTTGTAATATATAATCCCCTGGATCTCCCGAGGTTCGTATATCATGTTCTCGTCGTGTTTTTGTTTCGATCTGTTTTTGTCAGGAACTATTCTCAAAGTTTAGAAGCACAATGGTCTCCACCAATGATAATGGCAAGGAGCCCGCGGAAGAGGATCTCCAAGACTCTGAGAGGGAGGAGGAGATCGAGAGTGAAGTTGAAGAGGAGGCAAAGGAAGACCAGCATCCGCACACTAGCACCACCATAGCAAGCATTGGAGTGGTGGCAAACCCTGCCAGGTTCAAAAGGACTACACGGGTGTCCACTGGAGGGAAGGTTCCACGTCATTGCTTGGCTTCACGGTCACCTCCTCCACGCACCAAGAATCCCTTCCATACCCTTATCCATCAGCAGCAATTCCAGAATATGCCCAAGGAAAAATTACCCTCCAATTGGGATATGCCTCGTTCTAACCATGCAGGAAAAGAAGACTTCAAGGAGGAAGAGTGGGGAAAGAATTGCAAGAGCTGTGATTCACAGTCCAAGATGATCATGAACCGCATTGAGCACAATTTGGAGTTGATTCGAACTCTCACCTTCGAGATTGAGGATTTGAGGAAATTGATTGAAAATCTCATCGAGAGAACACCATCACCACCGAAGAAGTAATTCGTCATTAGGTTTTGGCATCCCCTTGGTTTGTTCCAAGCTTGGGGGAGTGCCGCGGTATCACATCATTATCATTTATCTTTTTATATTTTTAAGTAGAGTCATATCATGAATAGAGAAGTTATCATGTAGGATGGTTTGCATTATGGAAGTGTCTTCCCTCTCGTTAGTTATCTATGTATCCCTTGGTGTGAGTTGCCGTTATGGAATATTAATGAGAAGTTCTATCATTTACTCTTTTGCATATCTTATTTAGTTTGCAACTTTTGTTATATGATTGATCTTGTTGTTAGTATTGGTATCACTTTGGGATCATTAAGTAAATTTAGTTGGTTTTGGCAAACCTGGCTCAGTTAGTAGCAACACTATTTAAGAATTGAATGAAAAAGAGAAAAGTACTTTTAAGAAATATAATTTCATCATCTTTCTTTCTTGATTCGATCATAATCTTAGTATTCTCTAGTTAAGATCTTTTGTGCTTCCAAGGAAGATTGCATGTTTGTTTTTATCACTTGTATGTTTGTTTGTTTCCTTCAATTCTTATGCTTGCTACCCAGCCTTGCTAGCCAAAAACCTGTACTGAGAGGGATTGCTTCTCTTGCATCCAATCCTTGAACCAAAACCTATGCCATTTGTGTCCACCATACCTACCTATTAGCATTATTGCTATTCCAAGTAAATTCATGTTTTTATCTACCTTCCGAATTAAACTTGTTATGTGAAAATTAGTGATTAAAGCTCTCACGAACTTGATGGCACACTTTACTTTCTTGCACTTAATAAACTTGAACCATTGTGCCCATCTATGTTTCGTATATGCTTGCGCTTTATAAGTTGAAAGTTAGCAAAACCATGTTACCATGGGGAACACTTTCAACATTGCACTTATTTAGTTGATATCATGATTCTTTTGCTTATGGATCCCAGCGGTGTGAAATAAAAGGGGAGATTGTAAGCTCATGGAGTTTGTATGTGTGTTAGAGAAACGCCTAGGCGGCTAGCCTAAGCCATGCCTAATCATGGTGGAAACTTGCAGCATAACCATAGTGAGCAATCTGTGAAGCATCCTCAATAAAAACCTATGCAAATAGCAAATAAAAAGATCGCTGAGATGCTCATTGTCTGCTTGCCTTGTCATTTTGATATGGGAAAGCTTCCGTATCATCGGTCAAGGGGTACCTCGTTGGCGGTTCTCCATGATACACATGTATTTACAATGGCAAGAACTTACTCGTGACTAAAGTTGAGTAGCATGAGGTCTGGTACTCGTAAGCACGGGGCATGCGATTTTTAGCTTATAACTTGTCAAGCATATCCTCATATTTGTTCACTTTAACCTTAATAACCTCAAGATGCTTATGATAGGGGTAATGAGAGCTGAAAGCTAGTAAGTACCACAATTTTTGGAAGCTCTTTATGAAACTTGAAATCCCTGCTTCCCTCTGCGAAGGGCCTATCTTTTACTTTTTAGTTGAGTCAGTAAACCTATTCCTTTCTATCTCAGCAAGTATTTTGAGTTGTTGAGTTTCATTCATTCATATGATGATTTATTCAATCATGTTTCTTATGTTCCTTGTTTTGCACACTTCTCTTATCTTAGTGAATATTACTTTGAAAGCTATCATTGAAAACCCCATTATGTTTGAACTCTTGCAAATTGTTAACTATTCTTTGACCAAGAAAAAAGTTTGCCTTTACCAATTATGATTTACTTTGTGTATCTTTATTGTGTTTCCTTTACTTATTGCAAGTTAAGTTATATAATAGTGAGTTATCTTCTATTATGATTTATGTATTGATGAATGTGATGCTTCTTGTCCGTATTCTTTTATCAACACTTCACTCCATAAACCTGAGGTCATGTTTATTGAGCTTAGTTTTCGCTTGGGGACAAGAGAAGTATAAGCTTGGGGGAATTGATACGTCCATTTTGCATCACTATTCTATATCATAATTTACTTTTATCATTGATATATTTCATATTAAGAGATGATACTTATGTTATTTCATCTGTTTTTGCATGGTTGATGAATTTTGGAGGATGGACCGCTGAAGTCAGGATTCTGATGGAAAAGACACGGTTTGGAGGCGAAATTCGCGAAGATTAGAAAATCCCGGAAAATATATGGAAAATCCTATTTTTCCAGAAGACGAAGGATGCCAGAAGGGGAGCGGAGTTGGGCCACAGGGGGCCCACACCACCCCCTAGCGTGGGCCACCCTTGGTCGCGCCACCAGGTGGTGTGGCCACCCTGGCCCACCTCTAGCTCTGCTCTTTGGCATATATATTCCTCCCGAAACCCTAAGACTCGGGGAGCAACCAGAGAAAGATTCCACCGCCTCTGCGGGGCGAAAAACTGTAGAGAGAGAAAGAGCTCTCTGGCAGGCAGAAATCTGCCAGGGAAATTCCTTCCTGGAGAGGGGAGATCGTCGCCATCAACACCACCATCAAGTTGGATGTGGGCTCCCCAGATTATTCATCCGTGAAATCCCTGTTATGCATACATCCACGTTCCCATGATCAGTGAGCCGTAGAACATAACCGACAGGTACCATTACAACATCCAAAACATAACAAAATACAAGACCTACATAATTGCCATTATGGCTACATCATCATTAGCAACGGAACATCGCCACGCGCAGAGCCCAATCGTGCCTCAACCTACAGGCAGCTGACTGGGAATACGGCCTAGCTTGATGGACGTCACCTTAACTTCCTGAAAGTCTGGCCAAGTAAATAGCCGGGGACAAAGCCGTGAGTACTTTTGAATGTACTCGCAAACCACCAAGAGAAGTGAACAAAGGAAATGCAATTCTGGCTGTGGTGAGATAGCTCTATCTAGGGTTGCTTTTGAAAGGGCCTAACCTAACTTTGAAATTATGGCATCTCCATATCTTTGTTGAAAAAGAGTTTTGGAAACATGCTTCTGTTTTATAAACCAAGACATCTCCATGTCTTTGTTGAAAAAGAGTTTTGAGAATATTTTTTGTAGTAAAAACCCTTTTTTAAACATCTTCGACCCCTCGGGTCAAAAAAAAAAGCTTTTCGAACTCGGGTTCCCCCGGAACCTTCGTCCTTAAAGTACTTGTTTCCCAAACAAGCACAGTTTGGGTACTCCTAGCCAACACCTTTACTACCGTCCTTGACCGTTGACACGGCTATCTGAATAGGTTATACTCTGCAGAGTTTGCACACTTTACCCACAAAAATCAATACATCCGCCGGGATACAACCACGACCCACTACCACTGTAGATGGGGGTCCGGATAATCAAACCTAACTTTTCGCTTGTCTACACTAGCAAAGGCACGCTTTTCCTCTTGGGTTTGTTCTCCCCAGTAACGAGTATGTGGCTCCCAGCCATAGTCCTTCCTTCCATACACGCGCATACCCAAGCCGCAATTTGGCGTATACCTTAAATCTGGAGACTCCACTTCCTTCCGTACTTCCTAAGTCATATCGTCCGTGGGAGACCCAATTATTGCACCGGCCTCCAGCCAGGTCAGGCTCACTCTTGCCGAAGCAAGCGACAGGCTTCAGATCTGTGATCTGGGACGCCTGCCCAGTCTTCCAGGGATTCCTCCCTATAAGCATGGTAGAAGTGCCTCGGCTAATGCGGACAAACTACAGGTTAAGCCCCAGCAACCTGGGGTAATGTGGTTGCGCGGATAAAAATTGTTCCAGTAAAGGTGTAGAACATCCCATCATCTTCTCATTTCTCCTCATCACCATTTCTTTTGTTAAAACTTCCACTGGGAACGATGCCTCTTCCCAGGGCTTTACAAATCCGTTTTTGAAACATTTGTAGTGGGGAAAATCCCAAAACAGTTTATTTTCTCAAAACCGGGGTTTTCCAACGGGGTGGGATGCTAATCATCATACTCCCGATCTAAAGGAATAAAATGGTAGGTACATCGGGGTGGTGCCTCGAAGGACACGGAATCATAACTTGGAGGAGCCAAGTTACTACCGCAGTATTTGTAAAACAAAAGTATGCAGGTAGACTATGCAATTTGTAAAGACGATATAAAACAGGTAAAAGAGAATAGGACATATAACAGAGCTCAGGAATTGGTGGCTTGCCTGTGATCAGCAATAAGTCCCTGGACTTCTTCAGATGACCAAGAATACCCAATAAAATAATAATAAAAGAAGTCCCTTCTTCTTGTCGTCAGACACTCACACTATCGTCGTCATTGGGTACACATGCAAGAAGAAAATACCACACTCAGTACAAGGCATATAACATCAAATCATACAGCAAACACACATAAGAAATACTACTGGACTTGGGAGGTTTTGGAGAAGTGGGATTCAAAGGGTGGAATTTACAAGATTGCCACTAAGGTGGTTTCATCTTGGAAGATAGTTCTCAAGGCTAGATCAAGTGAACTTGGATTAGGGATCTGTGGTCAGTAGGTTAGCAATGGATAACCATGACATCCTCAGATAGGTCTTGACAAGACAAAACCATCACAAGTGGTTTCACTTGATTATCACTTTTCTAGATTTAAATATGCTTTTTATAGTGAATTAAACTCTAGTTTGAGGAAATAATTCACCAAAAAAGTTCTGGAGCTCCAATTTTTTTTTCCTTGAATGGTTTTGTAGTACTTGCTGTACTGAACCACCTAGAGTTGGAATCAAGTCAGAAGAATTAACAGAATGCCCTCAAGAAATTCCTAAAGATAGTTCTGTATGATTCTTCTCTTTATCACCAAATTAGTTCTACAGGAGCTAATGAGTAGGTTCCAAGGGCAGGTGATAGGTATTTAAAATACCTTTCTGTAGGAAGTGGATTCACCCTTTTTGGAGTTGCCAAACTCTTGGAGTGATTTAATTAGTGAAAATACCCATCATAGAGGTATTTAAATCACTAAAATTCAACCAGAGATTAATAAATTATGAGCTACTAGGGTCTGGTGGATATTGGTTCTGGGGTGTATTGTGAGGTGGAATCAGGTCAAGACCACATTTGGTTAGACCTGGGGAATTTATCTAAGACAGACTGTTGCTAGTTTTGTTATTTTTGCTAAAGGCAGAATACAGTTCACCTTGGGATGAGACCTATGCTGGAGAATAGGTATTTCAAATACCTCTCAGTAGGTCTTTGGTTCATCTCAAATGGAAATGGCTAGCTCACAGAGGAATTTAATTAGTGCAAAGTATACTCTGCAGCAAATTAAATACCAGGAATTAAAGGAAATTATTTTGGACATGGGGTTGCCTCTGCATGTTTGAGAAAACACCAGAGCACAATCAGAAAATTTAGATCTAGGCATTTGGGCTTGATTTACTATTTTATTGGGATTTAATCCTAGCAAAAACTTTTCTGGAATAATGGATCTGCTAAAAGAAAAAGAAAAAGGGTGTGAAAAAAAAAGTAAAAGGTCTCGCGAAGAAAATAATCATATTTGACCACTATACATTGCGAGCATCAGGAAATAGAATAATCGCGAATTCCGGGCAACTGGCCAAGCTGCTAAAGTAGCTAAAGTAGTGATAAATCCTGTCAATAAAATAGATCCTACTGAAAGTCCCACTTCACAATCCCAAATAATTCGTTTAGGAGTCAGTACATAAAGATTTAATTTCATTTCTTCGATTTGTTCTCCTCTTCTAAGGTTATAGCTTTCGTGCTAGCTTCATCGATGTTACCCACCAAATAAAAAGCTTGTTCGGGTAGGCCGTCTAATTCTCTGGAAAGGATTAGTTGAAATCCCCTAATAGTTTCTGCAAGACCAACATACTTTCGTCTACCTGAGACTGTCCCTTGGCCCGCGGGTCTGACACAAGGTTAGAATCCGAGCTCTTCCAGAGTGGTATCTCACTGATGGCTCGGGCCCCCCCAGAAGGGGGCCTTCTTCGCCTTCCACCTAAGCTACGCAGGAAAGGCCCAAAGCCAATCGAGGAACAGAAATCTTCATAGGGTCTTTCTGTCAGTGCGGGTAGTCGCATCTTCACGAGACATGTCTATTTCACGAGCCTCTCTCCGAGATAGTGCCCAAATCGTTCGCCTTTTCGTGCGGGTCGGAACTTACCCGACAAGGAATTTCTCTACCTTACGACCGTTATGTTTCTTGCGCCGTTCACCGGGCTTGATGGCGGCTTCCACATCATCAGTTCACCAACTTCCTTGACCTTCCGGCACTGGGCAGGCGTCAGCCCCCATGTCCGGATCTGGGGAGCTACTGGGCTGCAGGGGAGGATTCAGCCCACGGCAGGGCAGCGCGACGCACGGGAGGGGCGGTTCGAACCTGACGAGCGGGGCCCGCTGTCAGCGAGCGAGAGCGCTGAAGCGGTACCGAGCAATGGTGACCGTCAGATCTAGTCGCGATGGACGGCTCTGGGTCGTCGTCTACGTGAACAGAGCGCCGGCTACGAAACCCTAGAAGCGGCGGAGTGGGGAGGCGGGAGCTCACCAGAGGGCTTTGACGAGGCGGTGATGCTGATACGGCGAGGCGGCGACGAGGATCTGACGCAGTAGGTAGCTCATGACGGCGGCCGAGGAGGATCCGTCAGTGCTCGGCGGCAACGGCGGAGGAGATGGTCCTAGGCAGAAAAGAGAGCACCATTAGATGCAGGAGAGCAAGGGGATATTGTGGGCTGACATGCAGAGGGAAAGGAGGGGAGGAGACGATGCCTTGCTCGATTTTCTTGAGGAGGCCGAAACTCTCCTTCTTCTTCCTTCGAACAACACAGGGCAGGGAGAGGGTGTGGTGCTCGGTGGATGCAAGTGGGAGTGAGAGGGGACAAATGAGGGCAAGGGGGCTGGCTGGGGGAGGCCTGCTGGCTTTATACCAAGAGGGAGGAGTTGGTGGTGTAAAATTACCAATGTGGGCATGGGAGTGAATAATGTTGGCCAGCGATTGGTCCAGGGGGAGGTGGAGAGGGGTAGGATGGTAATTGGGTCATGCTGGATTAGAGAGGGAGGCTGTGGTGATTAATGGATAAGATCCTTGTAAGAATTGGGGTTAATTCTCCTCTTACCACTATTACAAGGGCATAATGGGGATTGGTTAAGGTGGCACTACAGTACTAGTCGACCAGTGGTGTGTCTTGATGTTGAGGAGAAGCATTGACCAAGAATTGATGGAAAAAGGAGGTCCTTAGAGTGGTGATTTGCTTCATTGGCAACTATTGATCTAATAGATGGTTGTGAAGGAATTCCAAATTCTTGCATTGGACCGGAGGAGAAAATGGTACTGGTAGATAGGTGAGGTCAAGGTGGACTTCTAGGATTTAATGGGGATGTTTATGTGGGGTTTAGGTCCACTTAAATCCAATTACTCAAAAGGGCAGAAGTGGTTTCTAGAAGATCATTTGATAAATTTCCATTGGGCAAGTCTGGATTTTGGTGTGGAAGGGTCCCAAATGTGAATACACTCTTAGGGGAATTTTCCCAAGATTTATTGGGGATTAAATGTATTTAAAACAATTATTGTTCCAATTCAGCCATTTAAGAAAATGGACAAAAAGAAATAATAAAGCTTCTCAAAACTTTTAATTTTTGAGCTGAAAAGATAGGATATGATTTGTGGGACTCCCATGAGCCAAAAGTTGGGGAAGTGGTTTGGTAAAAACCAAACTTTCCATTATGGAGGGAGTTTTGGAGATTTTGACTATTTAAGGGATTAAATAGTTTTGGGACCATAATAATTATGGATAATTATTGATAAATCTTGATTATCAAAATAGATGAGATAAACAAGGTGTAGCAAGCAGTTGCAACCTTGTGGAATGGATTTCCAACTTGAAAAGGATGGAAAACAAGGATTTGATGATCTAGGGTGGTGTTATTTTTATACCACCAAAACATGCGTGCATCTTGGAGCTTAGAGCTCACCTTGGTGCAAGGGATAGATGGATAGGTATACCAGGTCATATAGATGACCATGGCAGGAGGAGTTTGAATTAATTGAATTAGAGGTGATCTAGAAGTGATGGCAAACTTTGTTGAAAATAATGCTGCCATGAAATATGGGTCATGATGCCTAACAAACCATGTGGGTTTAATCAGCACAGAGATCCACTTGGGACAAGTGGAGTAGGTTATGATAGACCTCAAATAGTAGAACACTACCATGTAGAGAGGGGGTCCAAAGGGGTTTGGATGGTGGTGGGAGCTTCTAGCAAAGTTGGCATGATGACTAGTTTTGCAGGAAATGTTATTTTCTTGTCTGCAAAACCATCAGGGACAAGTGGGTTGGAGGAGGATATATCCAAAGGCAAATGTAGGCCTTGGTAGTGCTTAGGATGGTTAACAAGATGGTTCCAGTGCATTTCCAAAAATGCACATGGTTTGAGAAGAGGAGGCTTTCAAAAAGGTGATACTGAAACTGTTTCTAGACTTAGCCAAATTTGGCAGTTTTGAGGAATTTGACTAGAGTAGGAGATGGAATGTTCTTGGAGGAGTTGCAAGGTAGCTGAGCTTTACTAATGGGGTGATATGGAAGTGTAGAGTGAGTAGAAGAGATCCTTGCTTGATAATGGTCTTCAAGGTCTTGGAACATCTAGAAAGGGGATCCTCAAAATAGATCTGGTTGAGGGTTTTGGATGATCGCCTAGTGGCTAGGGATCACAACAAGGTTTGCTTTCTTGCTTAGGGACTGAGGATTCAGAAACATATAGATCCTAGTGATGAGATTCTAAGCTAGCTCATTCTACTTCCTAAGCAAAAAAATCAATCAGCAGATCAAACAATTCATTAGGCAGCAGATCAAGGTAACTCATCTTATACATTACTGAACTATTACTAGGGTTCACCATCAAGCCTAGCTTGGAGGTAAGGTTGGGGCATTTTTGAAGAGGTTGAGTTTTGGAATAGGATGAGGGTTCTTGGTATCTCAACCAAGAGTAGAATTCAAAAGCTTTAAACAAGAGGTTTTGGGAACACTAGAGATAAGATTAGTTGAGTGTTCTGTCTTGAAAACATAAGGAGATTGTATTATATATCTCTCCATAGTTTTGTTAATAGAATCTACCAAAATAGTGTTGGTTCCAAAGACATCTTGGATCATGTTTTGAAATGCCAGAACGTTTGAGAATATGTAAAGTAAACCAAGATAGGTTTTGGTAAATAGCTTTTGTCAACTGAGGTTGAGGTAAGGAGTATCCTAAGATACACATCATAAACACAAGTGCAAGCAAACAACCATCAAGCACTGCACTAAAGCACAAGAAAAAGTTTTTGTTCCCCCTGATTTTTGCATTCTGGACAACTAATCAGGGTTGCTAAAATTGGGATGTTACAGACCTTTCCCCTTAAAAGAATCTCGTCCCGAGATTCGGGAGAGTATGGTTAGGGGATTTGTCTCGGAGTTAGTACCATGTGTTTATTGCGGGCTAACTTGTCGACTTTGTCGTCGAGCAGAACCATCTTGACAGCGAGGTTGAACTCCAATCTTCTTGAAACTCGGAGGTCGAGTTGGCGTCCACCGTGGCTGCGGGGAGGGATCTTCCATCCGTAAGGGTCTACGGCACTTCTCTTATGTGGGTTATTGAATCCAAGTATGTGACCAAGTCTGTAAAGTCTATGATAAGTCTGTGCTCTGAGATTTGGGTCTTTGGGGCATAGGGTCGGGCATAGAGGTTATCTATCTTGCGGGAAAGATGCAGTCTTTCCCCCTTAGGATTTGACTTGGGTAGGTCGGAGAGTCACAACTAGGGGATTTCTTAGGAGGGCGACAAAAGACGGTTCTTAAGATAGCGGAGATTGACTTAAGAGAGGGTAGTATTATAGGTGTCGTTCCAGGGGGACATGGACTAATTTAACTACAGGCTGCACTCGTCGACTTTCGGGGAAGTCCTAGAGTGGGTTAAGGAGCTTCTCTCTATCTTTACTTCCACGGGGCGTTGTCATCTAGGAAGGCGAGGGACATCTTCAGTCTTGAGCTGCGCGGCAGCGAGCGGTAGGGTGACCATCTTTTTTGCGGAAGGGGATCTTGGATCTCTTCGAGCTTCTCTTTCGCGGAAGTCTTGGCAGATTTTCTCTCGGGGCATTCTCTGCTAAAGTGACCGGGTAGTCCACACGTGAAGCAGGGGTTCTTCTTTCGTCATAGCTGAGTTGACGACTTTTCTAGGCTGACATCTGGAGGTTGACAGGTCTTGCCAATGAGGGGATGTATTAGACATTGGACGGGGACATGGTCTTGGCCTTCGTAGAGGAAACAAGTGATAAGTCGAGTTGGGCAAACTTTGGACGAATGAGGTTCTCCGCAATTTGGGCAGTGGCCGGAGCATCTGCTGGCTTGGTGTCTTTCGTCTCCGCGACAGCTACACGCCTTCTTCAAGCTTCCGGGCTTCATGGCCATCCTGGGGGAGGTCTTTTTGGTGATAGACGATTTGGGGTTGGGTCTGATGCAACGACTTGGGTAAAACACGCAAAAAGGAGCAGTTCAAGCAAGTATAGCAATCAAGGAAGTCATTACATACCAACCAAATCTGCACCCGAGGGTGCTGATAGTACTTAAGCATTACAAAACGCGTTCTGGGTCGATACATGACTCTACCCTATTGCTAGATGGGCGAGTACCGCGACGTGGGTGATTACTCAGAGGGTGCATCGGTGGAGTTGTGGCTAGCTTCGAGCAGATCAGTGGAGGTTTCCTGCGCCTTCTTGAGGGGCTTGAACCTACGGAGGTACTGACTGGCGGTGGTGCACTTCCAGCTTTTCTTGGGGGCGGCTTTCCTCGAGGTTCCTTCAGTTGCAGTTGCTTGTGCTTGATTCCCTTGCAGAGTTTCCTGAGCTGCTTTACGGGGGAGAATGGCTTGCAGGTGACAGAGCTCCATCTAGGAGTGGCAGTATTCATCAATGACTGCTGTTAACACCTCATTGCTAGAGTAGCTGTAACGGGTCTGAAAGGAGAGGGCAGGATACGCCAGGCTGGGGTCTTGAGTTCCTCCGGTGCAGTCGACATTTCCCTTCATAGGGAGGTAGAAGGTTGAGGGTTGTCTCATCTCTAGGAGGGAACTACGGATGCGCATCAAAGCTTCTCTGGCTACCAAGTCAATAGCAAGCACGGAACTAGGCATCCGAGGTCCGGTGGAGTAGATAGGGCTTCCATTGGTTCCTGGCTTGGCTAGTATGACAATCTGTCCCATATAATCTCCTGATTCTAGTCCCTTGTGGAGGGTGTAGGTAGGTTTCTGCTGGTAACCGCACAGTTGCATCGAGTCCCATAGGATTTGGGGAAATCCAATCTTCAGCCACTCTTCATCAATAGGCTCCATCTATAGAAGGGTTTAGGTTCAGGTTGGGTTAGTGACAGGTGTGCAGGATTTTAAGCTTATGAAAACATATTAATTTAAGTAGTTTTTCGAAATAGAGGGGGAGAAGACATAAGCACTTTTGCAAATAGTCATCTTTTCTCCCTTGTCTTTTTAGAAAATAGGTTTGCCGTTTCATGTCTAACGTCCATGCTAACTAAGGTCTCCTACAGTCAGGATGGCTCTGATACCAAGTCTGTGGGCTCCCCGGATTATTCATCCGTGAAATCCCTGTTATGCATACATCCATGTTGCCATGATCAGTGAGACATGGAACATAACCAACAGGTACCATTACAACATCCAAAACATAACGAAATACAAGACCTACATAATTGCCATTATGGCTACATCATCATTAGCAGCGGAACATCGCCACGCGCAGAGCCCAATCTTGCCTCAACCTATAGGCAGCTGACTGGGAAGACGGCCTAGCTCGATGGACGTCACCTTAACTTCCTGAAAGTCTGGCCAAGTAAATAGCCAGGGACAAAGTCGCGAGTACTTTTGAATGTACTCGCAAACCACCAAGATAAGTGAACAAAGGAAATGCAATTCTGGCTGTGGCGAGATAGCTCTATCTGGGGTTGCTTTTGAAAGGGCCTAACCTAACTTTGAAATTATGGCATCTCCATATCTTTGTTGAAAAAGAGTTTTGGAAACATGCTTCTGTTTTATAAACCAAGACATCTCCATGTCTTTGTTGAAAAAGAGTGTTGAGAATAGTTTTTGTAGTAAAAACCCTTTTTTAAACATCTTCGAACCCTCGGGTCAAAACAAAGCTTTTCGAACTCGGGTTCCCCCGGAACCTTCATCCTCAAAGTACTTGTTTCCCAAACAAGCACAGTTTGGGTACTCCTAGCCAACACCTTTACAACCGTCCTTGACCGTGGACACCGCTATTCGAATAGGTTATACTCTGCAGAGTTTGCACACTTTACCCACAAAAATCAATACATCCGCCGGGATACAACCATGGCCCACTGCCACTGTAGATGGGGGTCTGGATAATCAAACCTAACTTTTTGCTTGTCTACACTAGCAAAGGCATGCTTTTCCTCTTGGGTTTGTTCTCCCCGGCAACGAGTATGTGGCTCCCAACAGTAGTCCTTCCTTCCGTACACGTGCATACCCAAGCCGCAACTTGGCGTATACCTTAAATCTGGAGACTCCACTTCCTTCCGTACTTCCTAAGTCATACCGTCCGCAGGAGACCCAATTGTTGCACCGGCCTCCTGCCAGGTCAGGCTCACTCTTGCCGAAGCAAGCGACAGGCTTCAGATCCGTGATCTGGGACGCCTGCCCGGTCTTCCAGGGATTCCCCCCTATAAGCATGGTAGAAGTGCCTCGGCTAATGTGGACAAACTACGGGTTAAGCCCCAGCAACCTGGGGTAATGTGGTTGCGCGGATAAAAATTGTTCCAGTAAAGGCGTAGAACATCCCATCATCTTCTCGTTTCTCCTCATCACCATTTCTTTTGTTAAAACTTCCACTGGGAACGATGCCTCTTCCCAGGGTTTTACAAATCCGTTTTTGAAACATTTGTAGTGGGGAAAATCCCAAAACAGTTTATTTTCTCAAAACCGGGGTTTTCCAACAGGGTGGGATGCTAATCATCATACTCCTGATCTAAAGGGATAAAATGGTAGGTGTCGTGGTGGTGTCACGGCAGATGCCATGGATAGGCTAAAGGTGGGGACTAAATGCACTAGGGGAATCCAGGGAGGGATAGTGAGGTGATTCCTCACACATAAGCTTTGTATTCGATTCACTTCACAGATTACAAGTGCTCCTAGAGCTGTATTGGGGAGAGGAGGAAGAAGGGATTCTCTTACTCTCACCACCGGCTAACCCGTACAAGACCAACTAGAGATCAACCAGTAGAACCCAACCCCTTCTACAGAGGCCCTAGCCCTCCTTATATAGGGGTGGCTAGGTATCCACTTAGGGAATACGTGGAGGAATATGCCTCCTCCCAAAATAGCAAACCGACCGGGGTGCTTTTCCCCCGCGTCACCCATGCAGAGGCTACGTGAGCCTCTGCGGTGCCTGCGTCAGCCGACACGGGCGTCGTCACCTCTATCAGCCACGCCTCGGTGGTCCTGCCCCTGTCCGCTTTGCTCATGCAGTGCGTACCAAGGTTACTTTTGACCAGCGAGATTCCTTCCTTCTGCTAGAAGCTTGCTGTGACCCGGATCATGGAGGATCCGGTCACACTTGTTCCTGCATACAAGTTAGATTCATCTATCCGGCTCACTGCTTAAGTCGGATGAGACTCAGTTAGTGGACACCCCCTGGTCCGGGTTACCCCGAGATTCGGCCTTCCTTGAGGTAACTCGGCCAGCATTCGCTTTGACCTTGCCGTACCTCGGCTAACTCGGCCTTTATACCCTGGTGTGACCCTACCCGGGGGTATCCCCCCAACATTAGTCCCCGAAGCTGGTGCGGTCTTAGTTGCCTTAGCCGCTAAGGCCACAGCAGGTTCAATTCCACCGAGCTTTGTGCTCCTTCTCCGAGTTTCCTCCTTATCTCGGATTCTTTGGATTTACTTTCCTTTGGCACATTCCAAGTTTTCTCTCGCTGGCCGGGTTACCACCTTATCTCGGATCCCATGGGTTTACTTTCCCTTGGCACATTCCAAGTTTTCACTTGCTGGCCGGGTCACCACGTTCTCATCTGGGTTGCTTTTCCTTCTCTCGTACGCTTCCCCACGTGGAGGCTAATCATTAGGTTGCCTCATTTTAAGGGTCAGCCATAGTAACCACTGTAGTAATTGTCAGTTATCACTGTGGCGCACGTCACGTCTGGCCTGCCTCCTCATTAGCTGCATCAATGCGTCACGTCATGGGATTTGCTACACCTTGTGGTCTTCCGTGTGGCTCTTCGCTGATTGGCCCTTCTGGTTTATACATGGCCACACCGTGTGGTATACCTGCACAGCACGATCCCACTTTCTCCTCGATGGAGCGGTTAAATAGGGGAGGGGGTGCGTCCCTTGGGATTTTTACCACTTCTATGCCCCTCTGCCTCTAGTTCTCCTTCTTCACCTTCTCCCGTGATAGCGCCGCCGCCACACTGTTTCCACGCGCATCTGCGTTGCCGTCGCCGCTGCGCACCTCCTCCGCCATGGGTCGCTGTCAATCTAGGTCGCTGCCCCCCACCGCCGCTAGCGACAGTGAGGGCAACGAACTTGAGATGACAGAAGAGGAGCTCGTCGTTGCTGAGCAGGAGATGGAGGAGGACACCGCGACGGCGGACCGTGGTGCATGGGCTGGCTCCTGGGTCTGCCAGGACGACCTGGACTGGCTCTATCAAGACAGCGCATCCCGCGAGTCACTACGCGCCTTGCCTCTGACGAACTCGCCCCCTCACCCAATGCGGGTGAGTTTGTGGTGTTCTTGTCACACTTCCAGCGGGGGTTCGGTTTACCAGTTAGCGAATTTTTCCACGATTGGTTGAATACCTATGAACTCCAGCCCCATCACCTTCCTGCCAACGCCATCACTTCTCTCTCTGCTTTTGCCTCTACGATCGAAGGCTACGCCGGATTATGGCCCACGAAGGAGCTATGGATCCGGTTTTTTGGCCTTCGTCGTAATGTAATTCCGAATGTAGATCTAGAGCTGGAGGATAAACAACTTACGCAGTTTGGCGCTGCGTCCATTTCACCTCGGAGGTTCTCCGTCTTTCCCATCGGTTTGGATTCCTGCAAAGGATGGGCCCGGACCTTCTTCTATGTTCGGAATGAAGGCACTGAGGATTTGATCCGGCTTCGCCCCTATGCTCCGGGTCCTCCTAACCCGGAGTTATGGGACGTTGTCCCCAAGAAGCCCACAATCTTGGCCAACCAGGTCAATAAAAGGTTCACGGAGCTGAAGGAGCTCGGGTTGCGCAACGAGGACGCCATGATCACATTCGTCCGCAACCGGATCTCCCCTCTCCAAAAACACACTCACAAGGTGTGCCACATGAGCTAGGGCCGCGACCCCAACCGGACTTCGTCTATCGAGCTAAGCAACACAGAAATCTGTCGCCGGGTCAAGGCCCTCTTCACCACCCACAAGGACTTCTCCTCTAAGTGGACGTGGGGAATTGAGCACTATTGCCGGGATAGGCTTCCTCCCGTGGTAAGCTTTGTGCCACATACGCTCTCCGAATCAGATCTTATATCGGTTGCTGTTGTATTTTAACTCCATTGTCTTTTTTCTCCTTTAGCAATTCCTTCAGCAGACTATCGAGGATGGCACCGACCCTACCCTCAAATGTGCGCCTGACCGGGAGAGCTCGGACGAGGAAGAACCGGACCAGGAGATGTTCCTCCCAATGTCCGACGCGACCAAGCGACCCATCGGTAAACTCTCTTCTATTAGAGATTGGCCCGACGATGAAGATGACTCGGATATTGAGGTGATGGAAGCATTTGACGCTATCCCCCTTTCTTATGCTTTTCCGGCATCAGCTAACCCCGGTGGGCAGATCCACGAGGACCCTCCCCTTGCCGTGGGTGACCCTGTTTCGGTTGCACCGAAGAAGAAAAGGGAAGCCGCATCCGCTTCATCCTCCGGACCTTCTCAGCCAACCAAAAGGCGAAAGAAGTCCGGGGATAAGATCGCCTCAAGCACAACCAAGGCCCCAGCACGAAGGGCTCGGAAGCCCAAGGAGCCGCTGACCTCGGATGCGTAAGCCTCTTTTTCCCTCTGCCGTTTACTTGTTCTTGCATCGTTATAGTTTCTCATTTGACATTATCTGATTCGACAGAGCTGCGGTGGAGGTCCCCAGAGTGGATCTAGCATCGCTTCACCGCTCCGACTTAGCCCTTCTTCCCCGCGTGGCGACGAATCACGCCCGCTGAGCCCTATTCTAGAGGGTTCAGCGGCTGCTCCGGGTTCTAGCCCACCTCGTCAAGAGGGGGCAACCTCGAAGCGGGGGAGACGGGCCCAGCCGAGGCAGCGGCATCCACCACTTCGGTTCCGCCGCAACCAGTTACTACCGAGTCTACTTCAGTACCTCCTCCGAAGAAGAAAACAGCACCAGCATCAGCACCAACTCCAGCGCCAGCAGCCAAAGCAGCAACACCAAGCCCCTCCGCCTCGTCCGAGTCTTCTCAGTCTTGGCGAGCAAGCACCCAGGCAGCTCCCAAGGGTAAATCTGCTGCAACCACTTCCTCCTCTCAGCAGCTCAAAGGAAAGAAATCCCCTGACGCCACCAGGGCAGCGTCTGTCGAGTCTGGACAGCGCACCCTCGCGTCCATGCTTGCCAAGAAGCCTCCGGCACCGAACGACACCCCTGCCGAGCCAGCTAATGTGCAGCAACTTGTTCTGCACACCAGCCCGGCCCTTGCTCAGGTTGAGAGGAGGGAAGCGCATGCCAAGGGCTTGGTGGCGCCCCACATGCTCAGCAGTGAGTGATATCCTCCGACCTTGATCGAGTTTATGAACAACTAGAACGAGGCGGAGTTCGTCTACAACGACGATCTCCCGGAGAAGTTTGGTCCCGCCGAGTTCTCTGCTCAGATGAACACAACCGCTAAGGCGATCTCGCGGGTCGGATGATGGAGGTACGTTACTTCACCTTTTCCTTAGCATGTTGTAGATATTAGTGATATAACCATTAGTCCCTGAGCCTCCGGGGGAGTAACTTGTTACTCGGCCGGATGCTCCTTAGAAAACTAACGTAGCTCCTTGATAACTTCAAATATGCACACACCTAGAGCCGGGTTAAGTTCCACTTGGCCCGGATCTTGCACACTTTCGGATATGCACACACCTAGAGCCGGGTTAAGTTCCACTTGGCCCGGATCTTGCACACTTTGAATATGCACACACCTAGAGCCGGGTTAAGTTCCACTTGGCCCGGATCTTGTACACTTCGAATATGCACACACCTAGAGCCGGGTTAAGTTCCACTTGGCCCGGATCTTGTACACTTCGAATATGCACACACCTAGAGCCGAGTTAAGTTCCACTTGGCCCGGATCTTGCACACTTCGAATATGCACACACCTAGAGCCGGTTTAAGTTCCACTTGGCCCGGATCTTGTACACTTTGAATATGCACACACCTAGAGCCGGGTTAAGTTCCACTTGGCGGATGTTTACCGCCGAATATGCACACACCTAGAGCCGGGTTAAGTTCCACTTGGCCCGGATCTTGTACACTTCGAATATGCACACACCTAGAGCCGGGTTAAGTTCCACTTGGCCCAGATCTTGCACACTTCGAATATGCACAAGGCTTAAGCTAAATTTTTGTACTCTTTTCAGGTGACCACCAACCGCCGGAGTGCTGAGTTCCAGCGTCTCCTGGACACTCACAAAATGCTGCTCGCAAAGCACAATCCACATCTCGCTGAGCACGAGAAAAGGGGTAAGTTATGTTCTTCACATTTTTCTATTTTCCTTTATCTTTTTCTGCCGAACTAATCCGTCATTCGGTTTTCGTAGCTGGGGTGGAGGTTGAGAACAAGCTTATGAGGAAGAATCTAGATCAGATTAAGGGTAAGCTACTTTTGTCCGACCTTGCTTTGTTTTCTATCTCCTTTTCTCCTTGGCTCGACAAACATTCATGCCTCGGCTTTGCCGGGTTAACAAACTATTTCAGTATCGCTAGAAGATAGTGTGCCCGTGCCTGATATCATGCTGCATTTTCTCAAACAAGCAGGGCAGCATCAGGCCGAGCTCAAGAAGAAATACGATGAGCTTGCCCTCCTCCGAACCAAGGATGACGAGATTGCCAAGTTAAAGGCAGAAATGAAGAAGATGAAAGCGCAGCACCAAACCGAGCTTGAAAAGGCTGGCCAGGACTACACCGAAGAGCGCGAGCGCCTCAATCTCCAAATTGCCATGAATCGAGAACTTCTCCAGGAGGCTAACGTCAAGTTTGAGTCGGCGAACGTTGAACTGGTGCAGCTCCCAAAAGACGCGATGATTGTACCAAGGAATTGACCCGGATCCACAGCCACATTTTACGTAAGTTCCTTTTCCTTATCCGGCATATTTCTCCGGGTTACCTCACATGTCTTTTCATTACTTGCTTCTCTTGTCCCATTTTTAGGCAAATTTCCAGAGGGTACTCCCATTGCGAGCGCCGCCGTTGCCAATTTCCACCAAGATAGGGGTATTCCCGTTGCTCCTGACGGTGAAGACATTCCCTATGACATGGAGGACCTGTTGGTCAGCCTGTCATCTCGTGGAAATCATCAAAAACTACGGCAAGGATCTCCTTGACGTTGCAGTCCGAATCTTCAACATGTTCTGGCCTGGCGAAGACACTCCAGAGAGAACCGCAATTCTCGCTGAAAAGCTGATGGAAATCTAGACCCAGCTCGACCTTTGGAGGGAGTCCGCTGGACGTGCCGCAGCTGAGACCGTTCTTCACCACATACTCACGTGGTACGAGAAGATCGACCTCAACCTCCTGACACGCCTGCGCACCAGATCCAAATGGACCAATGACCCGGTGTGGGTACCTCGGTGCCAGGCTTGCGCCCATAGCCTCATTGAATATGCTCCCATTCATGAATGGACTGAGGGTCCGAGCTTCCTGGAAGCCGCTGGTGATGAAAGTACTGAGAACGTAGAAGACGGTTCAGACGAGGGTGAAGAGGACGATGCCTCGGATATCGAAGAAGGCGAAGATGACGCCGAACTTCCTCCTCCTGCTGCTCCTTGAGTGAAAACACTTTAAAATTTATCAGATCCCCGGTATGCCGGGTGCAATTGTATCCAGTACACATGTGATATTTTGCTACTAAGTTTTTATGCCGAATCAACTTGGGCGTAGCCCCTGAGTTTTATTTTCTTGTTTGTCCAATCTTCTCGCTCGGTTCGTGTCTACCTTGATTCGGTTTTACGACTTACGAACTCGAGCTTCAAAAATTGTTTTAATAATACTTAGAAACTTTAGGCTTAGCTCAAAATAATTCAGCATAATAATTTGAAAGTAAATACAAGGTTAGTCTGAAAAACAAACGTTGGCTCGATTAAGTTCTTTTCCTTAGTCATTTTTCATGTGCTACGCAATTCCAAACTTGTTCTCTTCCTTGCCATGAAGTCAATTCTTGTTGGACAGCAGCAAGTCAAAGAGTTGGGTTTTTGGTGCTCACACACTACTAATCCAAGTTAAGTAGAACAACTTACTCCAGCTGACGTACAAATAATAAAAGACAACAAATATTATTAAGGCAGTCCCCGAGTTACTGCTCGAGGTGCCAACATTTCATTGATAGGCTCATTGCCGGCATACATACCGACATATGAGAAGACTCGGATACATACACTTAGATCCATGGACGCTAAGTGTAGAAAGGACGAAGTAGAGCTACATTCCATGGATGCTTAGATTCCTCGCCGGACCTATCCGACTTGTTCTTTTCCTGTGGCTTTGCATTGATAAGATAATAAGAATCATTGTGCAATGCTTTGCTCACAATGAACGGCCCTTCCCATGGGAGGGATAACTTATGCATGCCAGCGGTACGTTGTACCAACCGGAGCACCAGATCGCCTTCCCGGAAACCTCGGGGGCTCACTTTCCGGCTATGATAGCGTCGGAGATTTTGCTGATATATGGCGGATCTGGACAATGCCAATTCTCTCGCTTCTTCCAACAGATCAACATCATTTTGCTGGGCTTCTTGCACTTCGGCTTCTGTGTATTGGGTGACCCTAAGCGAATCATGCTCTATGTCGGCTGGTAATACAGCTTCTTCCCCATATACCATAAAAAATGGCGTATAGCCTGTTGATCGATTCAGAGTTGTTCTTAAACTCCATAGTACCGCTGGTAGTTCTTCTATCCAGCACCCCGCTGATCTTTGCAGTGGCTCAATGAGCCGGGGTTTTATCCCGGATAATACCAATCCGTTGGATCTTTCCACTTGTCTGTTTGATGCGGGGTGGGCTATCGAGGCAACGTACAGCCGGATCTTCTTATCCTGGCAGAATCGCGTGAATGCTCCTTCAGCAAAATTTGTGCCATTATCAGTTATGATACTATGAGGATAACCATATCTCAAGATAATGTCTTTGAGAAATGTTACGGCCGTATCTCCATCACATTTTCTTATAGGCTTCACTTCAATCCATTTTGTAAACTTATCCACCATGACCAAAATGTGAGTCATATTCCCCCTTGCTGGTTTGAACGGTCCAACCATATCCAAACACCATACGGCAAATGGCCATGTGATTGGTATGGTTTTGAGTTCCGACATAGGCATATGTGTCTTAGTAGCATACCTCTGACAACCATTGCATTTTCTCACCAGATCTTCTGCTTGTTCTAAGGCACTTGGCCAGTAGAATCCATGCCGGAAAGCTTTTGCCACCAAGTCTCGGGACGAGGCATGATGCCCGCACTGCCCTTGATGTATATCTCAGAGGATGTCAAGCCCTTCTTTCGGGTCAACGCATCGCTAGAGGACATTGGTCGCACTCTGTTTGTATAGCTCGGAATTGATGATTTTGTATGCCTTTGCTCTCCTCTGAGTTTGCCTGGATAACACCTCCTCAATGGGTAACGTTCCATCTTTTAGGAATTGAAATATAGGTAGTGCCCAAGATGGTATTGCTCGCACAGGGAACACATCCTCATCAATTTCCATCTGATCCACCAGCATAACTTCAACCGGATCACGCTGAGCAGTCCCCGGGTCCTACGAGGTAGTCCCCGGGTTCGCTGAGGCAGTCCCCGGGCTTGCTGAAGTAGTCTCCGGGTTTCGCGCACTACCTCCCATGTCTATGTCCATGGGCACAGCTCCAGATTATGTATCTTCCGGGACATAGATTGAGTCAGTTCCTGGGGACGGCCTGATAGACGGTTTTCTGAGGTGTTCCAATTCTACACCCGGTGGAATTGCTTGTCGGGTTGATCCGAGCTTCGACAGCATGTCGGCAGCCTCATTTTCCACCCGGGGTACATGGTGAAATTCACATCCCTCAAAGTAACCAGATATCTTCTGCACATGAAATCTGTATAGAGCCATGTTTGGATCAAGGGCGTCCCACAATCCCGACACTTGCTGTATTACCAAATCCGAGTCGCCAAAGCATAGTATCCGACGTATCCCAATCTCTTTTGCCACTTTGAGCCCATGCACAAGTGCTTCATACTCAGCGACATTGTTTGATGCCGTGAAATGGATCTGCAGCACATATTTCAGCTGGTCCTTCTTTGGTGAGGTAAGCACAACTCCGGCGCCTAGCCCGGTTTTTGTTTTTGACCCGTCAAAATGCATCCTCCAGTAGTTCGGATCTGGTGGCGGTGGTTCATATTGTACCTCGGCCCAGTCCACAAAAAAGTCAGCCACAGCCTCAGACTTGATTGCTTCTCTTCTGTCATATTGTGGCGCATAAGGAGCTAGTTCAATTGCCCATTTTGTAGTTCTGCCACTCGCATCTTTGTTACTCATTATCTCGGATATGGGAGCTTCACATATTACTTTGATGGGATGCTCCTCAAAGTAATGCTTTAACTCCTTAGCTACCATATAGACACCATATGCCACCTTTTGATAGTGTGGGTAGTTACGCTTGAGGCATAACACCTCGCTCAAGTAATACACCGCCTTTGCACCGACTTACCCTCTTCGTCAAGGCTCTACCACAATCACTGCACTTACAACTCGGTTGGTTGCGGCTATGTAGAGCAACATTGGCTCCTTTGATAGTGGAGAGGCTAACACTGGTGCAGTGGCTAACATCTTCTTTAAGTGGGCAAAGGCTTCATCAGCCTGTGGTGTCCAAACAAACTTATCTGACTTTTTCATGAGTTGGTAGAGAGGCAATGCCTTTTCTCCCAACCGACATACAAACCGACTTAACGATGCCAGGCAACCAGTGAACTTATGGACATCGTTAAGACACTTCGGCAGTTCCATTCGTTCAATGGCCCGGATCTTAGTTGGATTAACTTCGATACCTCGGCTGGAGACGAGAAATCCGAGTAATTTTCCAGCCGGGACACGGAAGGTACATTTTTCCGGTTAAGCTTCATTCGGAACCTTCTTAAGTTCGCGAATGTCTGCCTGATGTCGTCAAGGAGCGTTTTGCTTTCCTTGGTCTTGATAACCACATCATCCACATACACTTGTACATTTTGACCTATTTGGTCGTGCAAACATTTCTGCATACATCTTTGGTACGTTGCCCCTGCATTACATAAACCATACGGCATGGTGCGATAGAAATAATCCCCATACGGGGTGATAAATGCAGTCTTTATTTGATCATCCGGATTCAGAGGTATTTGGTGGAAACCAGAATATGCATCAATGAATGACAACAGTTCACATCCAGCAGTTGAGTCTATGACCTGATCTATCCTCGGCAGTCGAAATGGATCTTTTGGACACGCCTTGTTCAGGTTTGTGTAATCGATACACATACGCCAAACCACTGCCACATTCGGATCATCTTTCTTCTTCTCCACTAGCACCGGATGAGATAGCCAATCCGGGTAAAGTACTTCCATGATAAATCCTGCTGCTAGTAACCGAGCTATTTCATCTCCAATGACTTTTCTCCTATACTCGGCAAAGCGGCGGAGAGGTTGCTTCACCGGCCTTGCTCCGGGTCTCACGTTCAAAGAGTGCTCGGCCAACTCCCTCGGAACACCTTGCAAGTCCTGTGTGGACCAAGCAAAAATATCCCGATTCTCACGGAGGAAGTTGACAAGCTCACTTTCCTATTTATCACTCAACCCGGCACCAATTGTTACGGTGCGCTCTGGGAATATGTCATCAACAGGCACTTTATTAGTATCCTTTGCGGCTTGGAACGAAACGCTACCATGCGGGTTACTCAACGCCGGCATATACTGCTGCGCGGACTGAGCTAATGCCGCCACCTCTTGGATTTTTCTTTTCTCTTGCGCAATCACAAGTGACTCGGCTAAGTTAGACCCGGCTGAGGCACACTCAATGGAACGTTGGAAATCTCCAGCAATGGTAATCACTCCATTTGGCCCGGGCAACTTCATCTTCAAATAACTGATGTGGCAGCTTGCCATGAACTTGTTCAATGCTGGTCTTCCGAGTAACGCGTGGTACGCACTTTCCAAGTTCACCACCTCAAACTCCAGATTCTTAGTTCGGCAATTATCTCTCGTGCCGAACAGCACGTCAACCCGGACTTTGCCTATGGGCTCACAAGAAATGCCTTGTACAATACCATGGAAAGTTGTCCTTGTAGCCTGGAGCATGTTCTCCGAGATACCCAACTTGCGCATTGTATCCGCATACATGATGTTAATGCTACTACCATTGTCAATCAGTACCTTGGAGAACCTCACATTGATGTTTGGCCTAATGAATGTCGGATCCAGCACTAACGCATACGAACCAGGACTCGGCATAAGCTTGGGATGATCTTTGATGTTCCAGGTGATTTCCTGGTCCGACCAAGGAATATACCTCGTCACTGCGGGCATTACCGCATTGACCTCCATATGTCGGCGCTGCAAGCTCTTCCTATCGGTTTCCTCAGTGGTAAACACATAGTAACACAGATGATGCTCCCTGTACTCATTCCTCCCCTCATTTCCGGGGTGCCTCTGATCCGGCTGATGCTGGTTTTCTACTTGATGCACTGCATCCCTTCTCTCATGGTTATCATACCTCGGCGGAGGGGGAGGCAACATTAGCTGTTGCGTGTTCGCTCCGGAGAGCAATTGTTGCCGAGGTAACTCCTGCCGAGGTTGATCATTCCGGGGTGCCTGAGCATTCCCCGAACCACCTTGTTCTATCTTACGCATCCACTCACATTGCCTCGTTGTATGACCTGCTGGGTTACTCGGATTTGGCGTGTGAAATTTACACGGCTGATCCAACATCGACTCATAAGTGTACCTCGGACGGTCCTTCTTTTCTTGCCACCGCTTTTCCGCTTCAAGGCCCAAGTTTTCTTGCCATCATTCCTTGGTGTCCATTGTTGCCTCTCAGTTTTCTCGACGCTTGATTGCTCTCGTTCCGGCTGATCTTGATTCACATGCACTTGTTGCAAATCGTATCGTGATCCGCTATCATCTCCTTTTACCTCAGAATCATTCCTCCGGATGATCCAGCTCCATCTCTCCGGTAGTACTCCTCATTCGACTGCTCGACACGAGCCTAGGTTGAGTCGGATCATCCAAAGCGCATTTAAATCAGCAATCCGGATCATTTCGCCAAAGTGGTTGGCATTTTCCTTTGCAACTTCGCCAGTCTTGCATACCGCACCTCGCGCAAACCATGCTATGGCCTATGACTCTATCACACCCTCACACGAGTTTCAGACGGTACACCACCGGTTAAGAACTCCTGTCCGCCTGCTCGGTCTCGCTACATATAGCTAGGTCTGTGGCCTATTTGGCCTCTCGATACGCATTTCTGAGAAATTGCTGATAAACATTTCCTCAAAATCGATCCAGCAGCTTAATACTTACGGGCGGCAAATTGTTCAACCATACCCTTGGCCCTCCAACATCCGGGTACATATCTCACAGCCCATCGCAAGTTACTCAGAGAATTTTCACACCGTAGCATAGTTTATCAACCAATCCTCCGCTTAGTGCTGCCCATACGCCTTCGTGCCTCCGGGTAATCGGAAGTTAGGTACCGTGGCTTTTCATGATCCGGGTCCAAAACACGCAGGACCCGGAGGACCTTGACTTTCAATCTGCTTCCACCTATACAGCGATTCAGTTTCAACTCAAGGCGTCGTCCGGCATCAGATCCCTGCTTCCCAATCTCGACCCTATCACATGATAGTCTGGCCTTGGGTATCCTTCATTCACCATTTCCGAATCTCCATCGTTATACCGGTCTCGCTCTCGTGGCGCATCTCTCTGTTGCATACCTCGGCCGGCACTTTGCTCTTGCCTTGGTATATTCCGCCGCGTTGTCCGCCGAAGTTGCGCTTATCCGCATTGCCATTAATAACGCTTCTTGACCGGCATTGCCTTGGTCATGGTTACCTCGGCCAGCTTCACCTCGGCTTACACTTCGTCGATCATCATTTCTTTGTACCTCTTTTGCTTTTCCTGCCCTTGTCGGGTCATACGGAACAATCTGCTTGTTTCTCCTGGCCGAGGTTACTACCTCTTCTATCCTAGGACCACCATGAGGAGACGATGCGGCTCCAGCGGATTTCTCTGGGTTACCCGCCACCGAATCAACGATCTTGGAGGCCCCAGCTCTCTCCGGGTTAGCCCTGAGAAACTCCTCATTTTGCCTGTTCGCGATCCGAACCAACTCATTGACCCTATCTTGCTGTCTCTGACGGGCTTCACCCGTTAGACCCTCTAACTCGGATGCAGCTGCATCCGCTGCTCTGAGGTTTTTTGCCGGGGTATTGTACTTTGGCAGCCCCACGGACAAACAGTTCTCTGACTCCTCAATCCTAGCATCACCCTCTTTGTTCATTTCACTCATGAGATTTCTCCCCTTCACTTTTACAGCATCTACTTTATTTGCCTTTGCATACTCACGCAGCGTCATGTTCAACGACTACTGAGCCGCATCAATCTTTTTTGCTCCCTCTAGAATTTCCTGCCTAGTTTCCTCTAGCTCGGCCTGTGCCTGAGTCGGATCTACCACTGCTGCTACCGGGTTTGCCAGGCTATCCATAGCTTCTCTCAGTACATTCTCAGGCCTCTCTAGTGGAGGACCTCTACTTTTCCTCGGTGCCTTAGGTGTTACCTCTGGATCTGGTGCCGGATCCTTGCTTGCGCTTGCACCTGGCGTAGTCATCATCACCTCAGCAGGGTCCGGGAGCGAGTGATACGCGCCCCGTGAACCACGCTAAGGGGTGGCTCCCCTGCCTCGACGACGTGCCGCGGATGAACGCATGATACGTCCACAGCAACGTAGACCTTGTGCGCACCAAGCTTGACGAAGAGGCCGTTGTGCGGAAGTGGGCGCGTGCCAAAGCAGCCAGCGTTGTCGCTTACAAAGTCCAGCGCTCCAAAGCGCTGAACGAGCCCGGAGAGGATGCGTTCGCCGGTGCCGATGAGGTTTCCCGTCCGGATCTTGACCCCTGCTAGCACCACTAGCCCCACGGTGGGCGCCAACTGTCGTGGTGGTGTCACGACAGATTCCATGGATAGGCTAGAGGTGGGGACTAAATGCACTAGGGGACACTCTTACTCTCACCACCGGCTAACCCATACAAGACCAACTAGAGATCAACCAGTAGAACCCAACCCCTTCTACAGAGGCCCTAGCCCTCCTTATATAGGGGTGGCTAGGTCTCCACTTAGGGCATACGTGGAGGCATATTCCAGGGAATATGCCTCCTCCCAAAATAGCAAACCGACCGGGGTGCTTTTCCCCCGCGTCACCCATGCAGAGGCTACGTGATCCTCTGTGGCGCCTGTGTCAGCCGACACGGGCGTCGTCACCTCTATCAGCCACGCCTCGGTGGTCCTTCCCCTGTCCGCTTTGCTCATGCAGTGCGTACCGGGGTTACTTTTGACCAGCAAGATTCCTTCATTCTGCTAGAAGCTTTCTATGACCCGGATGGTGGAGGATCCGGTCACACTTGTTCCTGCATACAAGTTAGATTCATCTATCCGGCTCACTGCTTAAGTCGTATGAGACTCAGTTAGGTGGACACCCCCTGGTCCAGGTTACCCCGAGATTCGGCCTGCCTTGAGGTAACTCGGCCAGCATTCACTTTGACCTTGTCGCACTGCTAACTGCCTTTATACCCGGTGACCTACCTGGGGTATCCCCAACAAAGAGGGTACATCGGGGTGGTTCCTCGAAGGACACGGAATCATAACTTGGAGGTGCCAAGATACTAGCGCAGTATTTGTAAAACAAAAGTATGCAGGTAGACTATGCAATTTGTAAAGACGATATAAAACAGGTAAAAGAGAATAGGACATATAATAGAGTTCAGGAATTGGTGGCTTGCCTGTGATCAGCAATAAGTCCCTGGATTTCTTCAGATGACCAAGAATACCTAATAAAATAATAATAAAAGAAGTCCCTTCTTCTTGTCATCAGACACTCACACTATCGTCGCCATTGGGTACACATGCAAGCAGACAATACCACACTCAGTACAAGGCATACAACATCAAATCATACAGCAAACAAACATAATAAATACTACTGGACTTGGGAGGTTTTGGAGAAGTGGGATTCAAAGGGTGGAATTTACAAGATTGCCACTAAGGTGGTTTCATCTTGGAAGATAGTTGTCAAGGCTAGATCAAGTGAACTTGGATTAGGGATTTGTGGTCAGTAGGTTATCAATGGATAACCATGACATCCTCAGATAGGCCTTGACAAGACAAAACCATCACAAGTGGTTTCACTTGATTATCACTTTTCTAGATTTAAATATGCTTTTTATAGTGAATTAAACTCTAGTTTGTGGAAATAATTCACCAGAAAAGTTCTGGAGCTCCAATTTTTTTTCCTTGGATGGTTTGGTATTACTTGTTGTACTGAACCACCTAGAGTTAGAATCAAGTCAGAAGAATTAACAGAATGCCCTCAAGAAATTCCTAAAGACAGTTCTGTATGATTCTTCTCTTTATCACCAAATTAGTTCTACAGGAGCTAATGAGTAGGTTCCAAGGGAAGGTTATAGGTATTTAAAATACCTTTCTGTAGGAAGTGGATTCACCCTTTTTGGAGCTGCCAAACTCCTGGAGTGATTTAATTAGTGAAAATACCCATCAGAGAGGTATTTAAATCACTAAAATTCAACCAGAGCTTAATAAATTATGAGCTGCTGGGGTCCGGTGGATATTGGTTCTAGGGTGTATTGTGAGGTGGAATCAGGTCAAGACCACATTTGGTTAGACCTAGGGAATTTATCTAAGACAGACTGTTGCTAGTTTTGTTATTTTTGCTAAAGGCAGAATACAGTTCACCTTGGGATGAGACCTATGCTGGAGAATAGGTATTTCAAATACCTCTCAGTAGGTCTTTGGTTCATCTCAAATGGAAATGGCTAGCTCACAGAGGAATTTAATTAGTGCAAAGTATACTCTGTAGCAAATTAAATACCAGGAATTAAAGGAAATTATTTTGGACATGGGGTTGCCTCTGCATGTTTGAGAAAACACCAGAGCACAATCAGAAAATTTAGATCTAGGCATTTGAGCTTGATTTACCATTTTATTTGGATTTAATCCTAGCAGAAACTTTTTTGGAATAATGGATCTGCTAAAAGAAAAATAAAAAGGGTGAAGCGGGCCGGATCTGGGGAGCTACTGGGTTGCAGGGGAGGATTCGGCCCTGGCGGGCAGCGCTGACGCAGGAGGCGTTCGAACTCGACGAAGCGGCCCGCTGTCAGCGAGCGAGAGCGCCGAAGCAGTACCGAGCAACGGTGACCGTCAGATCTAGTCATGATGGACGGCTCTGAGTCGTCTTCTACGCGAACAGAGCGCCGGCGACGAAACCCTAAGAAGCGGCAGAGCTGGGAGGCGGGAGCTCACCAGAGGGCTCGAGGATGGTCGGGGATGGTGCAGGACGATGAGGTGGTCGATGATGAGACGAACGAGGGGCGGCATGAGGGGATCTGACGCCGGGAGGTAGCTCGCGCGATGGCGGCCGAGGAGGATCTCGTCGGTGCTCGGCGGTGACGATGGAGGAGATGGTCCTAGGCAGAAAAGATAGCACCATTAGATGCAGGAGAGCAAGGGGATATTATGGGCTGACATGCAGAGGGAAAGGAGGGGAGGAGACGATGCCTTGCTCGATTTTCTTGAGGAGGCCGAAGCTCTCCTTCTTCTTCCTTCGGACAGCACAGGGCAGGGGAGAGGGTGTGGTGCTCGGTGGAGGCAAGTGGGTGAGGGGACAAATGAGGGCAAGGGGGCTGGCTGGGGGAGGCCTGCTGGCTTTATACCAAGAGGGAGGAGTTGGTGGGTGGGCATGGGGGAGAATAATGTTGGCCAGCGATTGGTCCAGGGGGAGGTGGAGAGGGGTAGGATGGTAATTGGGTCATGCTGGATTAGAGAGGGAGGCTGTGGTGATTAATGGATAAGATCCTTGTAAGAATTGGGGTTAATTCTCCTCTTACCACTAGTACAAGGGCATAATGGGGATTGGTTAGGGTGGGACTATAGTACTAGTCGACCAGTGGTGTGTCTTGATGTTGAGGAGAAGCATTGACCAAGAATTGATGAAAAAGGAGGTGCTTAGAGTGGTGATTTGCTTAATTGGCAACTATTGATCTAATAGATGGTTGTGAAGGAATTCCAAATTCTTGCATTGGACCAGAGGATAAAATGGTACTGGTAGATAGGTGGGGTCAAGGTGGACTTCTAGGATTTAATGGGGATTTTTATGTGGGGTTTAGGTCCACTTAAATCCAATTACTCAAAAAGGGCAGAAGTGGTTTCTAGAAGATCATTTGATAAATTTCCATTGGGCAAGTCTGATTTTTGGTGTGGAAGGGTCCCAAATGTGAATACACACTTAGGGGAATTTTCCCAAGATTTATTGGGGATTAAATGTATTTAAAACAATTATTATTCCAATTCAGCCATTTAAGAAAATGGACAAAAAGAAATAATAAAGCTTCTCAAAAATATTTATTTTTGAGCTGGAAAGATAGGATATGATTTGTGGGACTCCCATGAGCCAAAAGTTGGGGAAGTGGTTTGGTAAAAACCAAACTTTCCATTATGGAGGGAGTTTTGGAGATTTTGACTATTTAAGGGATTAAATAGTTTTGGGACCATAATAATTATGGATAATTATTGATAAATCTTGATTATCAAAATAGATGAGATAGACAAGGTGTAGCAAGCAGTTGCAACCTTGTGGAATAGATTTCCAACTTGAAAAGGATGGAAAACAAGGAGTTGATGATCTAGGGTGGTGTTATTTTTATACCACCAAAACATGCTTGAATCTTGGAGCTTAGAGCTCACCTTGGTGCAAGGGATAGATGGATAGGTAGACCAGGTCATATAGATGACCATGGCAGGAGGAGTTTGAATTAATTGAATTAGAGGTGATCTAGAAGTGATGGCAAACTTTGTTGAAAATAAGGCCGCCATGAAATATGGGTCATGATGCCTAACAAACCATGTGGGTTTAATGCGCACAGAGATCCACTTGGGACAAGTGGAGTAGGTTCTGATAGACCTCAAAGAGTAGAACACTACCATGTAGAGAGGGGGTCCAAAGGGGTTTGGATGGTGGTGGGATCTTCTAGCAAAGTTGGCATGATGACTAGTTTTGCAGGAAATGTTATTTTCTTGTCTACAAAACCATCAGGGACAAGTGGGTTGGAGGAGGATCTATCCAAAGGCAAATGTAGGCCTTGGTAGTCCTTAGGATGGTTAACAATATGGTTCCAGTGCATTTCCAAAAACGCACATGGTTTGAGAAGAGGAGGCTTTCAAAAAGGTGATACTGAAACTGTTTCCGGACTTAGCCAAATTTGGCAGTTTTGAGGAATTTGACTAGAGTAGGAGATGGAATGTTCTTGGAGGAGTTGCAAGGTAGCGGAGATTTACTAAAGGGGTGATATGGAAGTTTAGAGTGAGTATAAGAGATCCTTGCTTGATAATGGTCTTCAAGGTCTTGGAACATCTAGAAAGGGGATCCTCAAAATAGATCTGGTTGAGGGTTTTGGATGATCACCTAGTGGCTAGGGATCACAACAAGGTTTGCTTTCTTGCTTAGGGATTGAGGATTGGGAAACATCTAGATACTAGTGATGAGCTTCTAAAGTAGCTCATTCTACTTCCTAAGCAAACAAATCAATCAGCAGATCAAACAATTCATCAAGCAGCAGATCAAGGCAACTCATCTTATACACTACTCAACTATTACTAGGGTTCACCATCAAGCCTATCTTGGAGGTAAGGTTGGGGCATTTTTGAAGAGGTTGAGTTTTGGAATAGGATGAGGGTTCTTGGTATCTCAACCAAGAGTAGAATTCAAAAGCTTTAAATAAGAGGTTTTGGGAACACTAGAGATAAGATTAGTTGAGTGTTCTGTCTTGAAAACATAAGGAGATTGTATTATATATCTCTCCATAGTTTTGTTAATAGAAGCTACCAAAATAGTGTTGGTTCCAAAGACATCTTGGCTCATGTTTTGAAATGCCAGAACGTTTGAGAATATGTAAAGTAAGCCAAGATAGGTTTTGGTAAATAGCTTTTGTCAACTGAGGTTGAGGTAAGGAGTATCCTAAGATACACATCATAAACACAAGTGCAAGCAAATAACCAGCAAGCACTACACTAAAGCACAAGATTTTTTTTTGTTCCCCCTGATTTTTGCATTCTGAACAACTAATAAGGGTTGCTGAAATTGGGATGTTACACTGGACTTCATCGGGATCATCCGCATCATCATCTCCACCAGCACCATCATCACCACTCCATACCGCTATAACAATTGGGTTGAATCTTGCATAGTTCTTAGGGGAAACTTTCCTGGTGTTGATTACTTGTTGTAGTTGATGCTATCAAGTGGAACCGTTGAATTATTGTTATGTTCAGATTGTTACTTATCATTATTTCATCTCTGATCTTGATCCATATGATGTCTCATGAGTAGTTCATTTAGTTCTTGAGGACATGGGAGAAATCATGTTGTTAGTAGTGGAATTGTGTTGATAAAGATTCAATGGTTTGATATTTAAGTTGTGGTGTTATTCTTCTAGTGGTGTCATGTGAACGTCGACTACTTGACACTTCAGCTTTATGGGCCTAGGGGAATGCATTGTGTATTTGGCTACTAATCGTAGGGGTTGCCAGAGTGACAGAAACCTAAACCCCCGTTAGGAAACCTTTGTACAAGGGAGTGTAGGATCTCAGAGTTTAAAGTCGTGGTTAGGTTTCTATCTTAATTAATTTCTTGTACTTGCGGATGCTTGCAAGGGGTATAATCACAAGTATGTATTAGTCATAGGAAGGTCATTACATTAGCACAGGTTCACCCACACAACACTTATCAAACTAAAGAAGATTAATTAACTATATGAAGCGAAAGCACTTGACGATATTCCCATGTGTTCTTGAGAACGTTTGGTCATCTTAAGTAATACAACCGGCTTGTCTTTTGCTAAAGAAAGGATTGGGCCACTTACTGCAATTATTATCATTGTCTTTTATTTACTCCCACTTTATTTATCTACATTGTCAAAAACCCTGAAAAATCCGTTTGCTAAGTATTTACAGATAATTCCTGCTCCAAACCACTCGTCAACACCTTCTGCTCCTCGTTGGGTTCGACACTCTTACTTATTGAAAATACTACGATACACCCCCTATACTTGTGGGTCATCACACCTCTGAGGTTGCGGCCGAGGTTGCCGCGCACTTCTGGGAGGGGGCAGGAGTCGGATCATCCATGGCAAGAGGGGGGACCTCGAGGACCTGACCGGCCAGGTTAGCTAAAGATTCGCACATAACCAGGAACACGTAAGAGATAGGCACCGGATCAAGTACCTCCATAACCTCAACATCCGAGTCATTGTCATCAGGCCAATGCCTTAGAGAAGAGGCCTTACCAGAGGTGCGCTTGGTGGTGTCCGGAGTAGGCAAGAACCTCTCCGAGTAAGGCTCCTCCTCGTTCTGCTCAGGGCGGTCTGCCACCCATTTGAGAGCCAGATCCTTGCCGTCCTCAATTGTCTGCTGAAGAAATAGCTGAGAGCAAAAATACTAAATGGTTAAGTTAGGGGGATACCCGACATATTGCAAGACCTAGAAAAAATACCAAGAGAAGAGTTTACCTTAGGAGGCAATTTGGCCCGGGTGAAGGGAGCGAGCCCCCACTCCCACGCCTCGGAGAACTCCTTCTCCACCTTAAAAATGGCCCTGACTCGGCGGAACACCTCGGAGTTGTTAAGCTCAAAGGAGGAGGTCCGGTGGGGGTCCAGGGGGCCACTCAAATGGCAGATCTTGTGGGCGCGCTTCTGAAGGGGGAGACTCGGCTGCAGACAAATGTAATCATAATGTCCTCGCTGCACAGCTTCTGCTCGAGGAGCTCCTTCATCCAGAGATCTACCTGGTTCGCCAAGGCAGTAGGCCGCTTTAGGATCTTCTCCCACAGAGAGGTGTCCGTGACATCCATCTTGAAGGGGAGGAGCCAGATCAAGTCTGTATCCGAGTTATTCCAAACATAGAAGAAGGTCCGAGCCTAGCCTTTGCAAGATTCAAGGCCGGTAACCCGAGGAAAGGCAGAGTTCTTGTAGGGAGAAATTGAGGCTCCACCGCACTGGGTCAGGTGTTTCTTGGCCGGGGCAAGATGCTTATCTAGGACAACATTTTTCTTGAGACCAAAGAACTTGATTCAAAGCTCTTTGGAAGGCCAGAGGCCAAGGTAACCCTCGATGCCGGAGGCGAAAGAGGAAAGAGATGTAATGGCATTAGCGGGGAGATGGTGCGGCTGAAGTTGATAAGTGAAAATGAAATCACGAAAGAAATTCGAGACAGACAGGTCGAAACCGTGATGGAAGTGGGAAAGAAAACAACGAATTCACTGGGATTTTGAGAGGGAGCTATCTCCTGGGCAGCGAGGCGACATGTGACGCCCGCTGGGATGCAGCGCGTCACATATAGCTAGTTGATGTCATCCTGGAACACGAACGCATCCGCCCAGGCGCCACACTCGTGAGCTTCGTCTTCCTCCTCCTCCTGAGCAACTATGGCGGCCTCCTCCTCTGTCATGGCCAAATCAAGTTCTTTGAGAACGTAATCGGAGAAGAAGTAGCCGGACGTGGGAAACTTGGAAGTGCAGGGCCCTGTGGCAAACAGCTAGAGCAGAGGCAGTGGCGCGATCACAAGGAGCGGCTGGCTACGGCAGCGGTGGCGCAACGCTTTATCAGAAGCGGTGGCGGCGGTGGTGTCGCTGTGGAGAAGAAGGGGGCAAGAGGCAGGGGCGTGCAAAGTGGGGGAACTTCCCCAAGACCTGCCCCTGCCCTTTATTTAACCGCACCTCGCAGGCGTGTAGTGGGATCGGTTGTTGTGGCCCAACCGCATGGTGTGTACGTGTATCCTTCAAATCAGCCAATCAGGCTCGTGCCACAGCGAGGGTTACAAGGAGCAGCAGGGCCTGTGACATGACATTATGATACAGTTAACGAGGGGCTGCCACGACGAGCCGTGCGGAGCAGTTATTCCTGACACTTACTATAGTAACCGGCGCAGTAAACTGGTGCGACCCTTAAAACAAGACAAAGTGATGATTACCCTCCACGTAGGACGTGGGAAAGCGTATGAGAGAAGGAAAGGTAACCCGGATACGTGAGCAGAAACCCGGCCAGCGAGAAGTAACTCGGACTGAGCCAAGGGAGCATTGAATCAAAGGGTCCGGGTTACGGAATAACTCGGCTGAAGAAATGCAGATTCGGATAAGGGGAACCTGCCGTGGCCTTAATAACTGAAGTTGCTAAGACCACACCAGCTTCGGGGACTAATGTTGGGGGGATACCCCCGGGTAGGGTCACGTCGGGGTATAAAGGCCGAGTTAGCCGAGGTACGACGCGGTCAAAGCAAGTGTTGGCCGGGTCACCTCAAGGCAGGCCGACTTACGGAGTAACCCGGCCCGGTGGGCGTTTGCCTAACATTAATCCGGCCGGCATAAAATATATGTCGGCCATGTTCATTTACCATGTGTTCAGGTACCCTCACTGACAGGTTAGTCGGGTGCTAGCCGGGCTACCACTTGGCTTCCAAGAGAAGGGAGAAATCTCCCGTTGGTCAAAAGGTGGCCTCTGCCTGCTGTAGCCTGAGCGAAGAGAGCAGAGGGAAGGACCAGCGGGGTGTGGCCGACAAGGGTGATGCGGGCAATGTCGGCTGACATGGCCCATGTCTAGTGACGCCAAAAGGCAAGGGGCTCGTAGAGGGTTACGTCCATAGTCTGGATGGACCGTTAAAGTGAATAAAGAAGCATCTAGCTTTAACCAAGGGGCATATTCGGGGAATATGCCTCCACGTATGCCCTAACTTTGTAACTTGGGCTCTCCTATATAAGGAGCACCAGGACATCCATAGCAGGGGATCGATCATTCTGTCTTAGGAGAGATCTAGAGCATTATGGTGGGGGGGGTAAGAGAACTAGTCTCCTTCTCATAAACAGCTCAAGGGGCATTTGTAATCGACCATTGATAGAGTGAAATACAACATCTGTGTGTGGAATCACCACACTATCCCTCCCTGGATTCCTCTAGTGCTCATTGGCCCCATCTTTAGCCTATCCATGGCATCTGCCGTGCCACCACCATGACACTTCAATACCTAGGAAAGAAAAATTGTCGATTGCAAAGATATCTATATGACCGGAATTTTTACTCCCACCGTATAGTTGGTCGTTAAACCTTCTGTAGTCATCAAAAAGTTTCCGTTTCTTCGAGAATTATTTCATATTCTGAAACTTAGCGAAACACCTTGTTTTGATAGAAAAATGACAGTAGAAATTGTCGACCAACAACAGCATGTATAAAGCAGGATTTTTAGTACCACCGAACTTCTTCTCCTCAACTGGAGCTTTCTAGCACTATTTATTAAACATAAAACTTAAACTAAGATTTAAAAACTTTACTCAAACCTTTATTTCACATGGGTTGCCTCCCATGAAGCACTCTTAGGCCAGATGAGTGGAACACCGACTCCAAAATAGTTTGCCCTCAAAGTGATGGACTCCTTTTCATCATGCTTGGCTTTCTTCTTCCTGGGAAAATGAATAACAAAAGGATCCCGCGAAGGCAATTGAAGCTTCACATTTCCTTCATGTACATTAATCAAAACCTTAATAGTTCTTAAGAATGGACGGCCTAATATAATAGGAGTAGTAGCATCTTCAAGCATGTCAACAATAACAAAATCAATAAGAGCAGGACAACATTTAATGTATACTAAAGTATTTTCTTTAATCCCTACAGCTTTTTTGTAGGTAGAATCTACAAGATGTAGTTTTAGCTCGGTGATATCAAAAGAGCCAAGATTTAACTTATTAAAAAGACTTTTCAGAATTGTTCAGACGCTTGCACCTAGATCACAAAGTGCAGCTATCTCATTGGTCCTAATTTTAATCTTAATAGTAGGCTCAAATATATCATCAAGCTTTACCAGTAATTTTTCAGCAATTTTCTTATATTCTTCTTCAAGCTCACGTGCCTTTATTGCTACCTGATTAACAAAGTGTTGATACATGGCTTCATCATTTCTTTCACTTACTGGAATCTTGATATTGATCCTTTTTACAAGATCTTCAACAGTGTAACTTGGTGAAGGAGCATTACTATAGACAAGTTCTTCAGGCTCCTCCCTTTGGATTCTCATCATCTTGAGCTCGTCAACAGGATTAGGCTCAGCTTTACCTGCAAATTTAGCTAGAATGAGAGTTTGACTCTCGGTTATCTTACCTAGCTATGCCTCAACAATCCTCGTTCTTTCTTGGAGGGCTTGCAAATCATTCCTCAAACTTACAACTTGGTTAGATAATTTACCAAGCATAGCATCATGGTTCTCCATTATTTTAACAAGGATATTGTTTTGCTCATTTTGTGAGTCTATAAAGGACTTAAGTGTTTCATGGAGACTACCATTACCTGATCCCATATTATTATTAGAGTTACCTGCAGGAATAGAATAGTGTTTCTGAAAATTAGGATTATAATTCTTCTTCCAAGCAGGGTTATAATCATTATGAGCTATGAAGTCTATTTCTTCAATATTTGTTTCTGGATAGCTCTTACCTTTTTTTCCTTACCTTTTACGGCTAATATGAGCTCATCTAGCTTAGCATTGAGTTCTTCATTTTCTTGTGGTGAGACGGAGTTCACCTTCTTCGTGTTTGATCTATCCACATACCACTGGGCATGGTTGTCTTGCATATTGTCTAGCAGCTGCTTTGCTTTGGTAATATGTTTACCCATAAATGTTCCTCTGGCTATAGTATCAAGCATAGACTTAGACACGGGGTTAAGAGCATTATAAAACAAATGGAGAATTAACCAGTTTTCCATCCCATGACTAGGACAGTTTATCATGCATTCTTTCATCCTCTCCCATGCAAGCGCTAGTGGCTCACACTCTTCCTGTCTAAAACCAGTAATATTAGATCTTAGTTGCATAGTCTTTGTAGGTGGGAAAAATTTAGTAATAATTTTTTTAAGAAACTACTCCATTATGTGGCATTTTATAAATTGAGATGCTTGAGTGGTGCCCTTTTGTATTTTAAAAAACATAAACATAGACACATAAAATACTTTTAAGAAGACTGATAAATAAGTTGTAGTACCAATACACGCTTATTGATATATGTTCTATAAATATCTTTGGTGTAGTGGCAACACATTAAGTTTCCGTCTATTTGATTTGAAAGTTCTTGTGTTCGAATCCCCTATGCGTAAATTTATATATATATATATATTGGGTTTACGTTTTTTCTTCTAGTAATATCACATTATGGAGAGGCTGAAATCACAGATGCACCAGCCTGCAGCATCCCTCGAGTTTAATGGTTAGGTCTGAAAAAAAGTTAAATACTTGTATAGAGAGGCTGACATCAAGGACCCCCACCATCCAGAACATACAAGGCTGCATCAGGGACCCACAAGTCAGAACATAATAGCGAGGATGACATGAGGGCCCCAACAACAAGACCATACATGGTTGCCGCATCTAGCAAAGTTGCCAAGGTCAAAACAGCAGACGCAGCCGAAAAAAGTCCATCATACAAATGTTTCATTTATAGAGAGATCAACATGTGGGACCCGCCAACAAGACCTTATACAGGTGCTGCATCGAGCAATGTTGCCAATTTCGAAATTGGGAGGCGCGAGCGAGAAAAGTGTCCAGCATGCACACGTTTCTTCTAGTGAGAGGCTGACATGGGGGACCCAGCATCCTGAAAAAAGGCTGATGCAGCAAGCAACGTTATCAAGTTTGAAACCTAGAGGCGTGACCAAAGAAAAGAAGTCAATCATATAACCGATCCTTCTAATGAGAGGCTATCATGTGGGACCCTACCGCGTGACCAAATGGCAGATTCGTCGAGTAACGCTATCTAGTCCGCAACAGCGTAGCGCTAGAGAAGAAAAAAACTCCATCATAGCCACAATTATTCTAATGAGAGGCTGACATAGGGGACCCACCAGTCTGAATAAACAACTAATGCAGTGAGCAATGCAATCAAGTTCGGAACACAGAGGTGCGACCAAGGGAAAAAATTCCATCATACACACGTTTCTTCTAATTAGAGGATGACATGTGGGGCTAGCAGCGTGATTAAATGGTAGATGCATCAAGCAGTGCTATCAAGTTCGGAACAGGGTAGCACGAGCGAAGGAAAAAAATTCATCATACATACAATTCTTCTAATGAGAGGCTGACATGGGGGACCCAGCAGCGTGACTAAATGGTAGATAAATTGAGCAATGTTATCGAGTTTAAATCAGGGAGGCACGAGACAAGGAAAAAATCCATCATGCACATATTTCTTCTAATGAGAGGATGACATATGGGACCAAGCAGCCTGATTAAGTGGCAGATGCATCGAGCAACACTATCAAGTTCGAAACAGGGTAGCGCGAGCGAAGGAAAAAAATTCTATCATACACACGATTCTTCTAATGAGATGCTCACATGTGGGACCTAGTAGCCTAACTAAATGGCAGAGGCATCAAGCAACGTTATCGAGTTCAAATCAGGGAGGCACGAACGAAAGGTATGGTCCACTAGAGACACTGACGTCCGGGACCCACATGCCTCAAAAGACTTCGGTGAGTCAACATCGCGCGAGGAACCGAAAATCTTGCTTCTGCCACGCGCCGGCCGAGCTTCCTCCATGTTTTTAGCGGTTTCATCATAGTAGAGGGAAGCAAAAGCGGAAAAATGTTTTTCATCGGCCACTGTCGAGCTAAGAAATTCGTCACGGAAGACGTGCCTTCTATGATGACCTACGGGCTTGCTTGGTAAGGCAAGAAGACATAGTCTTAGAGATTTGGCACAAGCCTAATTCTTTGACCAAAGTGAGTGTACCAAAATAGCGGACTTGGTAGCACAATCATCCTTTGCCGAGTGATAGGATTAACTAATCATGCAAAGAATGACTCAATGACCCTATAGTTCAAAGCAATGACAATTGCTCAGAATCCCAGATGGCCACATTATTACACACACGCATCATTCCTGAGCGTGAAAGCTTAGAGGAAGGGTGGATAAACATGTGTGGGAGTATCACTTCATTAAGAAGGTCATGAAACTTAGTGCGACCTCTTAGTATAGAAGGTTGTGATACTCTAAGGCGAAACAGACAAAAGACAGTTAATGCCTTTTGATCTATGGATTACAACACTTTGACCTGGTCCTAGATTTGACAAGGTACTGGAGTTTGTTTCTCCTAACATTCCGAAATGGTTTGTCATAATGCACCACAAGAGTATCTTGCATCGGAAGACACCGATGCACATTTACTACTTGGCTACCAACAAGTAGAAAAAGGTCGAAAACAACAAGGGAAAGGAACATGATCAAAATTAAATCCCAAGATGTGGATGCACAAATTATCAATCTTCTAAAAACCTATGCAGAATAGGCAACTTGTGGCATAATCACGAGTATAGGTGCGAGACTCATGAGGAGTACTCTTATCGTGATCTATTTAGTTCCATCAAAGAACACCTGCCTTAGCTAGTGGTAGGGGAAGTCCTTTATTGTCATTGTTCAATAGTGACAATATCCACAAGCTTGAAGGCTAGAATTGTAGTACCATCCATCTTGAGATAATGCATGAACATTAACAATAGGGTTCAAAGGAATGTATCTTGGGTTAAAGATCAACTTCATGTACTAGATTCACAACACTAGAATCCAGAATGATCCAGGACCATTGGTTCAAGTCCAAGGGCTAAAATCCAAGAAAGAAGTAACTACTACTTGAGTGACACATCATACACTACAAGGTAGTAATCACGATGTAGCTTCCAAAAGAAGAAACAACTTCTGAAGTACCCAGACAGATGAAAAGGAGGCACACGAGGTGGAAGGAAATCTCGAAGACTAGAATAGAACACTATGGCACCTACAATATAATATTGTGGGCCCGTAAGATAGATCATGATGGAAAGTAATCTCTCAACAGATACAAAACAAGGGGTGTTGGGGATATACTTTCTGGGTATCCTCATAGTTCCTCACTGACCAGGGTGGCCCACTTTGGGTTAGAGCTTTGCTTCACGGGCGGCCCAGTCAGGGAGAAGAAACGGAGTCCAATCTAGCTACGAGAAGGCCTACAAGACTTACCGACTTAGGCCCATAGTGTTACTTGTAGTTCAAGATGTACTCTGTAACCAACTCTTAGTCGTAGCCGGATAGATCTCTCCTGTAAACCCTAGGTTGGATATCTATATAAGCCATCCTAGGGAGAGCCTTTAGGGCACACAATAGTCTACAATCTCAACTCGCACATGCGAACCCTTGTAACCTATATTCCGGCTCTGCCGTATTACTGGATTGCTAGCAGGAGTAGGATCCATCCAAAGCCAGCGATTCGAACCTGGGTAAACTTGTGTGCTCACCGTCCCGGAACACCGTACGTCTCACACCCCTCTCTTCTGCATGCCTCAATGACCCCCTCATGGCGTACTTGTCATCAATCCGACGAGAGTTGGTGCCCACCGTAGGGCAAGTGAGCTTCGGATCTGCGTTCCGAGCGGAATCTGCAAGAATCGGAATCGGCGAGACCATCACCATCGGTCGCATCCTCTACGCTAGCGATGTCCCTCTCATCGTTCTCGACGAGACCTGGATTCCGGTTAGGGAGGTTGTGACTGCCTACACCATCATGTCTTTTGGCGAGATCGATTTTTACATCAGCTTTGCTGAACCTACCCCACCCACCCCAGCGGTGAGGATAGAGGCAGAAGAAATCTCTGGATCCCCTTTGTCCGTGGAGGTGGTAGAGTTCTGGATCTCAGAAAACCCTAATCCCACCCAACCCGCACCAGTTGTGGAGATAGTGGAGAAATCTGAGCCTGAAGCAGACCTGGCGGTCCAAGTTGAATCTGGAGTGGATCTCCCTAAGAAGCTGAATCCCAGATCGACCCACCCGCTGAAGTCGAAATCCAGGAGGAGCATAGCAACAACACTGGTTCCGGCTCTGATGATGCCGGGACAGACAGGCCTTTCCTGAGATACATGCTAAGACGCATGATGATGCAAGATGCAAGCATAGACGATATTCTCGAGACCATCAAGCTATTCGAGGAGGCCGATCGCGAGAGCCGCAACTATCTCAGGAGGCACGCGTCGCACTTTGTCGGATATGTGGGATCCGGCTCTGCCAATGCTGGAGACAACACCGACTCTGTGCTGGAGGTGATCGGAACAAATGTCGACGTACCCGCATCTTCGGATGAATCGATGACGTCAGCAGATTTCCGAAAGTTCACTGCGGAATACGAAGAGGAGTATAACTCCAAAGCTGCAGAGGAAGGAGAAGCCATGGATGAAGGATCTGACGAAAACTCTCCCAAAGTGCGGGATGACATGGAGATCGAAGATAATCCCGAGGTCCAGACGTCCGAAAGTACTGATCAGAGCTTGACTCGGGGAAATGGACCTAAAGCCGTCTTTGCTACCAGTGCTGCCAAGAAGGCAAAGAAGAAGAACAAGAAGAACAAGACCCCGGCGAAAGACCCTCCGGCAGAGGAGGTGATTGCCAAGGAATACGAGGAAGACTCGGATGGAGCACTTATCCCAGACGATCCCAAAAAAGAAGAGTCGGTGGATGGACACGTGATCACTGAAGGTGCACGTAAACTCATCGATGTTGCATTAACCACACCTATTCCTACAGCTACAGAACTTATTGTTGAAGAGCTGGACGAGAGGTCACATGCCCTAGAAGCGCGTCGTCAAGTACTCCTCGATGAAGCCAAAAACATTGAGGAGGAAAAGAAACGCATGGCATCTGCGAAGAAGTATAACTCCAGGCAACACCAGAAAACTAGGAAACGTCATACTGATGACAACCAATTTCCGCAGATTCACGAAGTCCTTCGGGGGAGAACTTGGGATGCCTCGACGCGACAGCATCAGGGATTGGGTGTATCCAACACCAGTACAGAACACCGTTGTGGCTCGGGAAATCCTATCGACTAATCCAGGCCCAGAGCAGATCCGGTTGGGAATCAAACTACTCAACAAAAGACTGGAGCAGCAAAAGGTCGCCCTGTCCAGAAGTCAAAAACTGGTCTCAGATTCTGACCAATGTCGCACAGATCCGGCATGGGCTGACGTAAGAACCCAACGTGTTCTGGAACAGCAACATCGTTCCGACCATCGGGAAGATAACCACTCAAGAACTGGATCTTCAGGACAGCACCACAAAGCTGCTCGTGACTGGCGTAATGTTAACCCAGTCGCGGAGCAAGAGGCAATTGCTACACTAAATCTGAGGAACCCTCCCCGGCAAGAGTCGAAAGACCGCAAGGAAGAAGATAAAGAGAAACGTCCGGAGGAGGACCGACAAATAATGCCACCTCCTAGACATGCAAGCCGTCCGGATGACGGACGAAGGAACGACGGACACCGTACCGAGACAAGTCGGCAGGGGGCTCGTCACAATGAAGACCCTCCCCGGAACAGGAATAATGACGCTCCGGATGGAGGCCGGCGATCAGCCGGAAATAACCCAGCTGCTCCACCCTCTCTGCCAAGTAGCCATCACAATGGCTCCCAAGGAGGCCAAGGAGGGCGTCGTGGTGGAGGAGGTGGTGGCAGGAGCCGAAGTCCGGCTCTAAGGCACCGCAGCCACAGCCGACACTCGGGACGATCTCTATCCCCGAATGACGCAAGGCACAGGATCAACTCCAATATAAAGGCGTGGCGCTATGAAAATGATGATATATATGTGGGCCCAAAGTGCTTCAGACCACGCATAGGAGCTACAAGATTCCTCGAAGGATTTGCTATCTCAAGACATATTCAAGCCTACGACGGTATAGCTCGGCCAAATACTTAGCTACAGGATTTCTTCCAAGCTTGCTGCATCGCCAAAGGCAGAAACAGCCTGGTCGCAACCCGATATCTCCCACTCATGTTGCGGAAGACGGCACGATCATGGCTCAATGAACTTCCAGAGAACACCATCCACAACTAGTATGACATGCAAAGTGCGTTCTTTCGGAATTTCAAAGGCACATACCGGAGGCCCTGTACGGTCGGAGACCTACAGCGTTGCACCTAGAAAGCCAGAGAAACTTGCCGGGATTATCTCGGACGATGGATCGACACCAAGAACTCCTGTGAAGGAGTAAATGACCAAACTGCGATTGAAGCTTCCATTGCAGGTCCCCCAATTGGTTTACTGCGTCATCGTTTGAAGTGTGACAAGGTCACTGATTTGGGAGAGATGATAGAAATAGCAAGAAAGTATGCAGATGCCGACGACGATGCAGAGGGATTACTCAACGCCCTGGCTGTGCCACAGTCAGCAAAACAACCAAAGCAACAAGCTCAGAAGCGCAAGAATACCTCGGAAGAGAAACCCAACACGGAAACAACAGTGGTCACTGCTACTTTCGGGTCTGGAGGACGAGGAGGACGTGGCGGTGGCCGCGGCCGCGGTTGTGGGACATCAAGAGTCCAGGGTAGAGGAGACCAGCAACCCGAAAAAACCTACTCTTGGGTCGACATTGCCAATAACTCGTGTGTGCATCACTTAGACGCCAATGGGGGCTCGTCCCACACAAACGCCGAGTGTCGTTTCAATGACGACATTAGAAGAGATGACACCACTGGCTACAAAGCTAAGCGGAAGAAGGGAAAGAAGAATCCTGAAAAAGATAAAGAGACCAAGGAAGATTCCGACATGGAGGAAGCTGATGCTTCAAATCCCAAGCCGGAAGGGAAGAAAAAAATTCCGACCAAGAAAGACACTTATGTCACCTTCCTCGGATCTCAACCAGCAAAAGTCAAAAAGGTAGTGCTACATGAGCTCAATGCAACATTTCCGGCTGTCCCCCAATTCTTGGACTAGTCAGGAGTGGCAATCACATTTGACCGCGCTGATCATCCGCCTAAGTTGCACAAGCAAGGAAAATACGCCTTAATCGTCAATCCACTTATTGACGGTTATGGTTTCTCCAAGACTCTCATGGACGGTGGCAGCAGTATTAATATTCTGTATGTCGAAACGCTACGCCGGATGAAGATCTCGGAGACCCAGCTGAACCACAGCTCTGTGATCTTTCACGGGGTTGTCCCAGGAAGATAGGCAAATTCCCTAGGAGAAATCACTTTGGATGTTACCTTTGGAACTCCAAAGAACTATCGGACGGAGGCACTTTCCTTCGAAGTAGTCCCGTTCAAGAGCGCGTACCACGCTATATTCGGACGTCCGGCTTACTAGGCTTTTATGGCTCGTCCGTGTTACATTTACAATATGATGAAAATTCCAGGTCCCAACAGCATGATCACCATCAGGGGAGACCCGAAGAAAGCGTGAGAGTGCAAGGATGGAAATGTCTCCTTTGCTGAAGCTGTGATGCATGCCCAGGATTACCAGGAGATCAAGAAGACCATAGATCCGTCCGAGATGCCCGCAACGAAGAAGGAGGTGACAAAGCCGAATCCGGAGTTCAAGGCATCAGAAGAGACGAAGAAGACGCCGTTGACGGATGATGAGCCCTCCAAGGTGACCCAGATAGGCGTAGGCCTAGATAGCGCATAGGAAAGCGCGCTCGTCAAGTTCCTCAAAGCAAATCAAGATATCTTCGCATGGCAGCCATCTGACATGACCGGAGTACCTAGGGAACTTGACGAACACTCTTTAAATGTAAACTCAAATGCTAAACCCGTTAAACAGTCCTTACGATGTTTCGGTGATGAAAAGCGTAAGGCAATAGCTAAGGAACTAGCATGGTTCGAGTTAGCCGGATTCATAGAAGAGGTCATCCACACTGAGTGGTCGGCCAATCATGTAATGGTCCCTAAAAAGGACACCACTGATTTAAGGATGTGTGTTGATTATACCGCCTTGAACAAGGCTTGTCCAAAAGATCTGTTTGCTCTGCCTAGGATTGATCAAGTTATCGATTCTATGGCAGGCTCGGAACTCCTCTGTTTTCTCGACGCATATTCCGGTTATCACCAAATCCGAATGAAGGAATCTGACAAAGTTAAAACTTCATTCATAACCCCCTTCGGAACCTTCTGTTTTGTTACGATGCCCTTTGGGCTGAAGAATGTAGGAGCTACGTACCAGCACACAATGCAACGTTGCCTCCACGACCAACTCGGACGCAATGTACATGCATATGTGGATGATATTACGGTAATGTCCAAAAAGAAGGAAACATTGATTTCCGACTTGGAGGAAATGTTCGCCAATCTATGAAAATATAACATAATGCTTAATCCGAAGAAATGCTTCTTTGGAATTCCAGCTGGAAAATTGTTAGGTTTCATCGTGTCACAAAGAGGCATAGAGGTGAACCGAGACAAAATCAAGGCTATACTCAATATTTCCAGGCCAACCCACCTGAAGGACGTACAAAGACTAATTGGTTGCATCGCTGCAGTCAGTCGGTTTGTAAGCTGGCTCGGTGAAAGAGCCACACCATTATACAAACTCCTGAAAAAGACCAAGGATTTTGTGTGGACCGATGAAGCTGAAGCCGCATTACAAGACCTGAAGAAAGTACTCTCATCTGCTCCTATCCTTGCTGCACCGGAACCACAGGAACCGATGTTTCTCTATCTTGCTGTGATAAACAAAGTCGTCAGTATCGTTATGGTAGTGGAGAGACTGGAGGAAAATCAGGAACACTTGGTGCGATGTCCGACTTACTTTGTCAGCGAGATCCTGACAGAATCGAAACAGCAGTATCCGCACTATCAAAAGCTGGCTTATGCTGTGTTCTTAGAATCTCGTAAGCTATGAAATTATTTTCAGGAGCATCCAATTACCGTGGTGAGCACATCTCCCATGAGAGATATAATCAACAACAGTGACACCACAGGACGCGTCGCCAAATGGGGCATAGAGCTCTCAACTTTCGATATTGGGTACAAACCTCGAACAACAATCAAATCCCAAATCCTTGCTGACTTTGTTGCTGATTGGACAGAGACGAAGGAGAATATGACCCTCCCTAAGTCATAATATTAGACCCTATATTTTGATGGGTCTAAGGCTCGCGGGGGCTCGAGGGCTGGCGTGGTGCTCAAATCACCCAAAGGAGATAAACTTCTATACGTGTTGCAGATCCACTTCATAGCGACAAATAATATTGCCGAGTATGAAGCACTGCTATATGGAATCTGGATTGCTAAGGATATCGGCATCCGACGTTTGATGTGTTATGGAGATTCGGATCTTGTTGCTTAGCAAGTGTCAGATATTTGTAATGCAAATAAGCACATGGCAGCATATAAAGCTGTCGTGGATGATTTATCTAAATTGTTCGAAGGGTTTGAGGTTCAACACATCCCTCGAGCAGAAAACAAGGAAGAAGATGCACTATCTTGGATAGGCTCTGCACGGAAAGAGGTCCCGGATGGTGCTTTTTTAGAGCACCTCAAAGTTCCCTCAATAAAGGGAGTGGATGAGGAATATCCAACCAAATCTGACTCACCCCTAATAGCAGTTCTGGCTGTAATTCCCAGCTGGACTCAACCCTACCTTGATTATTTGGTAGATGGCAAATTACCCGAAGACGAGGTTCTGAGCCGGCAGATTATCCGACGAGCGAAAGCCAATACTATAGTTAAAGGTGAGCTCTATAAGAAGAGTGTGTCTGGGGTTTTTCAGCGTTGCGTATCTTCAGAAGAAGAAGTGGAAACCTTAAGAGAAATCCACGAAGGGGAGTGTGGTCACCATGCTGCAGCCAAATCTTTAGTGGCAAAAGCTTTTAGACACGGTTTTTTCTGGCTTACATCCAAGGCCGATGCCGAATGGCTAGTCAAGACGTGCAAGGGCTACCAAAAGTAGGCCAAACAAGCTCACGTTCTAGCTGATCAGCTGTGAACAATACCTATAACATGGCCTTTCGCGATCTGGAGGCTTGACATGGTAGGACCGTTTAGACAGGCTCCAAGTGGATTTACTCACCTCTTAGTGATGGTGGATAAATTCACCAAATGGATTGAGGCTAAACCCGTCACTAGTTGTGATGGAGCAACAGCCAAAAGATTTGTCGAGGATGTCATAATCCGGTATGGTTATCCGCATAGTATTATCACGGACAACGAGAGTAATTTCTCTATGGGAGAATTGGCCGAATTCTGTAACAAACAAAATATACGGCTTGACATTGCGTCAGTCGCACATCCACAGGCTAACGGACAAGTCGAAACAGCAAATGGTTTAATCCTACAAGGCCTAAAACCAAGACTCGAAGCACCAGGATGACGTGCTGCGGGGGCTTGGGCAGAGGAATTACCCTCTGTAATATGGAGTTTACGAACAACTCCGAACAGGTCAACCGGATACACACCTTTCTTCTTGGTCTATGGCGCAGAAGTAGTTCTTCCTAGTGATTTGATTCACGCTTCTCCTAGAGTGGCCGCGTATATCGAAGAGGATGCCGAGATTTCTCGACAAAATGATCTCGACTTAGTCGAAGAAGTTCACGTTGTTGCTGAAATGAGATCAACAGCCTATCAGCAGAAGTTACGCAAGTATCATAGCCAGAGAGTCAGAAACAGATCTTTCAATAAAGGCGATTTGTTTGTCTGGCTTGTGCAACAAAGAAAGCACAAACTTCCCCAGTATGGGAAGGGCCCTTTTTAGTTAGTCGAGTATTGCACAATGGTTCGTACTACTTAACTGATATGAGGCCAGTCAAAGAAAGACCTGCTACTAAGAAGAGAAAAAGAGCTGGAGGCAGTACAAATCCGGATGAGTTAGACAGACCATGGAATATTGCTCAGCTACGTCCCTTTTATTCTTAGTTTATCCTTCTTTGTAATCATACATATGTACATGTTCTATGAGAAATAAAAGTTTTGGTTGCCTCAAGTTTTTTCTAAGAAGTTTTTACCATCTTATTTCCGAATGATCATGTCATAGTCGAAAATCCCAGAATACTTGAAAGTACTTTATGCTCATGTTTGTTATGGTTTAGATTTCCGATTCTAAAAATGCTACCTTCGGGTATAACTCTAAAGTCTAATTTATAATTTGGTTATTTGTCTGATTGCCGGATGCGGGCATTTTCTGAGTAGTGAATTGTTGGTACTGGAAGCTGGCTTTGTTTCCGAGTTTAAACTGGTTTAGCAATTGAGCTTCGTTGCTTGGCAAAGTTTCCGTGCAGAAAGTTTAGCCGGCTCACGAAAGGGACAAGGCAGAAAGCCAGATAAACGATAAGTATAGACAAAAAAGTATAAGTGCTTATGTAAACATTTCAGGCACACAAAATTTAAGCCAAAAGTGCTGAAAAGATTAAAACTTGGCACTAGAAAAAGTTTCATACTGCATATTTACAGACCTATAATTTTTTCAGAATAATACATTTGTTCCTGATAATCTATGATGCAGGAGAGGAGGTAGGAGCTGCCGGCTCACTGGACACATCAGCCGCGCCCTGATAACGATCCGAGATGTCCAAATCCGATATGGTTTGGCCATCGTCAGAAAGTTTGGCTGCTTCTTCGGGAGGCGGAGGCGGCGTGTCCACGCGGGTGAAGAAGGGAGTGTTGTAGTTGGTTAAGTCAGCTACATGACACCCATATCCGGCGCAGGAGTCCATGATGGCCTTGATGTCTTGCTCATGTCCGTCTTCGTCCACCTTGCAGTACCCTCTGATCACTTGCTAGATTTCCATGCTTCCATGGTGGCTTATGACCATTGTTAGGGTGTTCTGCGCTGCTGATCGCGCATAGGACATATTCCAGTCCCGGACGAGCTGCGGCATCTCCTTTGCCTTGTTCCGCACCTAAAAGTCGGACATGCGATGCATGTCCGGAACCTTGAGGGTTTCACCAATATCCTCAATGGATTGGCGGAAGTCATGAAGCAGATCACCGACTTGGGTAAGCCGGTGGGTGCGAGGCTCGGCAGAAGTGGAGTCCATCAAGTTTAGAGGACCTATACATATAACACAAAATGGTTAAGTAAATCCGACATCGAAAGAGTCGAAGAATGTAGACAAGTCAGAAAGATGGAAACATACCGAAGATGATGTCATCAACTTTGGTCTTCTCTTCTCGAAGACTCCGGAGTTCAGCCCAGAGTGCCTCGAAAAGGTCCTTCTCTCTACAAAGCTCGTTGTTGAGATCCGAAATTTTCTACTCGTGGAGTGTAATCTTGTGCTCACACTCCACGGTGTCCATGGAGGAGGATTCGAGAACTTGAGTTATGATCTTCTCATGGTCCGCCTTAAGCTAGTCAAGCTCTTGGCGGAGATCCTTGTTTTCCACCACTAGGGTCTTCAGATTTTCGGCCTCTTCGATCATAGCACAGGATTGCTTTATCAGTGCTATAAGTCAAAAAGAACAACAGTTCAGCAAAAAATATTCGACTATGAAAACAGAAGACAAGGTTTGAGTCTCGGAATGTTTACCTTCGGCCTCATCCTTGGAAACCTTCAGCTCAGCATTCTTAAGTCAGAGAGCTCTGATCTCTATCCGCTTATTGCAAACATTCTTCAACAAATCCTGGTTATATGAATTAACTTTCTATAAGTCAGAATACCCAGAGTCAGAAGTCTACTGAAGACTCGGGCTAATATTGTAGCTAATATCAACACGAGCCTTGGGGGCTACACTAGTTCATTCTTTGGCATCCTAAGGAAGCATAAACCCGGATTGTATATCCAACTTCATGCTTGGTGGCTAGAGGATATGATATAAAGTACAATAAAGAAAAGCGTGAGTTGGAATTCCGACTTACATGATGTTCATGTGTGAGCTTGCTTAGGCACATGTTCACCTCGGTGGTAACCTTCTTAGCGAGGGTGAGTGGAATAACCGGAGGTGGTGGAAGCACACCAGCTCTCAGTACCTCATCGCGAAGGCAGACTTGTTCAAGAAGGTCGGAGTACTTGATGTCCTCCGCTTCATGTGCTTCTTCTTTGGCAGAGAGATTTCGGCTCTCCAGGCATTGCCGGGCCAGCAGCTGGATTTCCTCCACAGACTTCCGAGACAAGCCAAATTTGGCAAGTCCCGAATTGTTCAGGAGGTTTTCGGCGAAAGTCTCTGCCGAGGGATCATTACCCGAAGAGGGTTCACCCTTATCAAAACCTGAACCACCCATGGTGGCGTCAGTCTGTGACTCAAGGGTCACTGGCCCTGTTGAGAGAGCCGGATCTTCTGCGACAACTGGCGATGGAGTAATCACCGGCGTTGCGGAAGGTTGAGGGGCAGGAGTCGGAGGAGCCACGACAGGAGAATCCATAGTCAGCTTCGTCTGCCGCAGGGGCTTCAAAGAAGTTCCCTTCCCCTTGCCCTTGATGAGCTGTTTAGCTCTGAGAATGTGATAGAATAGAAAACGTTACATCTCGGAAGAAATTATGAGTAAAGTACAAAGGCGGAAGTTGTGTGGAAAGTTACCTCTTCACGACTGGCACTTCCTTTGTGCCGACAGCCACTATCGGAGCCTTACGCTTTCTGGGCACAACGTCTGGCAGTGGAACTAGTTCCTCCTCCTGAGAAAACTCCGGAGGATATCCCTCGATAGGAGCCAGTTCCGACTCAGGGAGGTCGGCCAGCTGAAAAGAAGATAATATCTCAGTATTGTGAAATAACTTAAAGGTGAGACACATAAAAAGGGTTTATTGTTAAAAGCTTACCGGTACTACAGGGTCTTCTGTTGTGTGCATGTCTAGAGACAAGTCTGGAATCTTTCTCTCAATCCGCTCCTTGATCAGCCATTTGATCTGGCTTATGTAATCCTGTGGCTTTAAAGCCTTAGGACTGATGCGGAGGGAGTCATTCTTTGACACCGTGATGGAATGCATCAGACGGTCATCGTGGTGCTGGAGAGGCTGGATCTGGCGTACGACCCAAGATTGGACTCAGTCGGACCCTCCCAGGCCCTTGTGTTTTATCAGATATTCAATCCGCCTCTTAGCGAGGATCTGATGGGCACTGGGAGCCGGAGGAGCCTCGTCCCAAGATGCTAGGGCCGTGGCAGCTCCGTCGATGAAAGCCGGCAAAGCAGTAGCTTTGCCGGGAGCAAGAATATCCTTATGGTAAAATAAGGTGGACGGCCATTGTTTGACCGACTCACTAGCTGAAATGCGAGGATAAGTACGCTCGCGTCTAACTGAAAGGCTAATAGTGCCGGTAATATAAGGATTATCGGTAGTGATGGAGTTTCTACGGACATGAAAGTAGAAATGTAATAAAGTGAGACTCGGTCTAATGCCGATATATCCCTCACACAAAGTCACATAGGCGCTCATCTCTAAGATGGAGTTGGGAGGAAGATGGTGGAGCTGAACACCGTAATGATCTATCACCTCGGAAAATAATTCCGAGGAAGGGAAAGACAAACCTCTGTCGAGGTGGGTGCTGAAGTGTACCCGCTCGCCGGCGTGCGGGTTGGGGATGGTTTCGCCGAAACCGCTCCGCCAGTCGCTAGCGCGGAGGATCCCTTCATTCTCCATGCCATGGAGCTTCTCATTGTCGAGGAGACACGTGATCCAAACCCCACGGTTTCTTTCTTTTTCCGCCGCCGTCGTCGCCGCTGCTGCGAAGCCAGCCAAGCCGGACGATGAAGATGAAGCCATTTCTCCGGTGCACCGGTGACCTTGTGTCAACGCCCGGATTTTTAATCCCAGATGCCCGTTATGCCCTACCTCGCAATCCCAGGATTACCATTTTTACGAGACATAACGGATTGGATATCACAGTACATCATACATTACAAACCATACATATGGTCTTACACAAACAAGGATCTCATGATCCAGTCTTAATACAACAAGCAGCGGAATAAAAGATAAGCGTAGCGGTGGGGTCCATCTTCAGGGGCACAGGCAATCTTGTGAGATAGTCCTAGTTATCATAGTCGTCCTGCTGACCATCATCTTGGTAGTCTCCTTCATAGTCTTGCCAAGAGAATAGCCAGGGACAAAAGCCATGTGTACTCTTTAAGTACTCGCAAACTACCACTAACAAGTAGTATAGTTCTAAGTTAAATTGCTAACTCTATGCTTAACTATAAGGTTAAGTTTGAAACCTAAGCTGAGTTTAGAAGCAAAGAAAGATAAAATAAAGTTCTAGAATCACTTAAGTTGGGAAGCTAGTGTCATAGTCACAACCTTGTTATGGTCAAGTCAAGATTCATCATTCCTTTCATAAGTTATTTTGAAAACATCTAACAACGAAACAGTATGGCCATTCCAACTGTCCATAATCGTGGACGCGGCTATTCAAATAGTTTGACACTCTGTAGAGGTGGTACACTTTCGCCACAAGATTCGATACATCTGTCAGGGATAACCCTGAATCATCATACTTAGTATGCAGATAATCAAACATAACCTTTCCTTTACACACCCTAGTATAAGCACCTCTCCTATGAGCATGGCCTCCCAACCATGACCATCTTTCATCTTGGGCAATGCATAGGTGGACAACATTGAGAGGTAGCCTCAGCTCAAACCTCTCCCGAGAGGGAACTAATACTAATGCATATAAACTTCCGGCTAAGCCTTACCCAATTCAGGTATTGTGGTTATACGGTAATTTTGGAATTGTATCGCATCCGAATCCAACCATCAGTTTTGTAAAAGGGTTAAGACTCATGCCTCAACATTTTCATCATCATAAACCATTTGTGTTTCTCAACACATGTCAAAACATTTCAATAGAAGGACTCATCATTCCAAGGTTTTCATAATTCATTTTCAACAAGTGTTCCCATCTAAGTGACTCAAGTTTTTATCTAACTCTAAACTACTAAGTTAAGAGTGTTCACTAAGGTGGAAAGATGGGATCAATCTCATGCCATAGAATGACATCTAAGGTTTATCTAAATAGGTCAAGTTTTATACTCTTTATGCTACCTTCAAAACAAGTAAAGGACTTTGTGTACAGTAAAGGAAGTAAAGCTTGAACTTAATACTTGGGGTAAATACTAGTCAAAGGGGTATAACCAAAGCATGCCTAAAGCATCTTTGCTAAACCATCTAGTTTAATCCTAGCTTGCTAACAATAGCTTGCAAGTGTTAGCTTGCCAATAGTAGCTTATCTTGGTTGTTGCAGTGGTTGAAGTTGTCTTCCTCCTCTTCGTAGAACTCCTCCTCCTCGAGACCTTGGTCGATACTATCGTCTATAAATACATACGGAGTACACAATCACCAAACAAAACTTAACTAGTCTAATTAGCACTCTAAGGCACACACTTGATGATCTATTACCATCGCAAACATCACAAGTCTTATTCAATAGTTTCCTCCTTTTTATTTTAGAAAAGTAATTTCTACTCACTAAAATTAACTAAGATTTAATATTCACCACTTCAAATAAGGGATCATGTGGAAACATGTCATCACCACATATTCTACATGTGGGAATGTGATTTAAAGGTTGGATCATAATTACTTTGGTTTAAGTTCATTATTTAATGATTTAAAGGGACTAGAAATGCCTATATAGCATTATTTTGGTACTAGTCCAAAGTCACTGCATGTAAACCTTAATATTATTACATATTCCGATAGGTATGGTTAAATGTGATTTTTGAGAGTTGGAATCAACTCAAAATCTATCATGGTTGATTTTATAAAAATGTTGCAAGGTGCAAATGCTTCTGTTTTGTTATTTTTACTAGGAGAGATCTCTAACTCTAATTGAATTAAATCCAACGTGCTTGGGTATATCTTTTCAATAGCTTTCTAACCAAATTAGAATCACTCCATTTGGATTTGTAAATCCCTCTGAAATGAATTTCCAACTAGGGGACAGAACTAGGTTTAAACTAAAATGGAAAAATCCTAATTCAAACTATCCGGTCGCAGTGAACGCTTCTTGGGCCGTCATAGTGACACTCTGGCCTTGAGGGCACAGCTGATAGGGGTCCACGGTGGCTCATAGCAGCCTTGATGCACGGCAATAATGGTAGTTAGATTAGAACGAGGATCAATGGCTGGGGCTCGTCGATGTCAAAGGCATTGAGCAGGTCAAACCTAGAGGCTCGATGGGGGTGCTCGGAGGGCGTGCAGGGCTCCAGCGGCCAGGCGAGGCAAACGGACTGGTAGACGATGGCGAGCTCAGGGGTGGTCGAGGTGGCTCTAGGGGTGGTCGCAATCAGCAGGGCCTTCTCCTCCTCTGCTGCGGGCTCCTCCGGCCAAATCCCGGCGAGTAAGTGCTCGTGCTGCTCCGGCTAGAGGTAGGGAACGGTCAGTGAGGCGAGGGGAGGTGAGTGGTGTGCTGAATGGGGCTGGGGGTGGCCTCTATTTATAGGACGACGACGCGACCGAGAGGGATGGGCAGGCGACTCTGGTGAGGGCTGCACAGCGTGCTAGCGGCGTGGCTCGAGGTAGGGGACGGTGGCTGGTCTCCTGGCGGTGCTCTACGGAGTGAATGCGGTCCTAGGGGTGGTGGTATGCGGTCGGGCGGTGCGCGTGCTCTGAGCGGCCAAGGCGGCGGTCTCAACAGCGAGCGGTGGCTATGGTGCGTTGGGCGGCGAACGGGCATGTCTGGCATGTTTCTGGGGTCGTGGCGGAGCGGTGGACGCGAGTTGCAGTCGAGGGGCGGCATGTGCACGCGTGTCCGGCGCGGCGCTCTGTCGCGTGCTCGGCATCGTGCAGATGCACTGGGCGCGGTGCATTGGCGGTGGTCCACACTCTGGCTTGGCTCGGGGAGGGGACAGAGAGTGGCGGTGAGGTACTGGCTAGCTCGTAGACATGGCGAGAGAGAGGGAGGTGGTCTGCTGCGGTGGTGGCATGGTCGGCCGGCCAGCAAGGTGCTCGGCATGGCTTGGCATTGCCACTAGGGGTAGGGGATGGGGTGTAAATGGCATGGTTAGATCAAGAGGGGACAAAGGGATTAAATGGAGATCATTTGGGGGAAAAACCCTGTTGTAAACTGTGAGCTAGGATTAGAGTGTAAATCATGCCTGCCAAGTGTTTGTAAAAATGGCCGCGAGAAATTTACTTTTGAATTTTGAAAAGATTTTTGGTGGGTTTGTTAGTAATAAGCTTGAGACTCTGTGGGTGCTTGAGTTTTGAAATTTGAGCTCATTTGAGTGGTTTTTGAAATAGTGGGATCTTCCCATATGAAATACATTCAATTTTCAAATGCCATTTAAATATAGTGTTTGAATGTTTTTGGCAGATCACAAAGTGGGCCTTGGTACAACATTATGTGTACTAGCCAGGGGTGCAAAGATCCATAATTGTTTCTGTTAGGTTTTGAGTACTAGGAATAGCCAAAGTAGGTATGTTGATTAAAATGGCACAAATGACCATTCTCTTCTTTTATTAATTTTGATTTGTTTTTCTTTGGGATTTATTTGGGAATGATTTAGATGATGTTTATTTCACCTAAGAATCATTTTACAAGCAATGGATCACTTAATCATGGCAATTCAAATCAACTCCTTTTTAAATGCACACACATATGAATGCTTTACTACTTTTAATTGGAAAAGTTTTTGTTAACCCTAATTTTGATGATTTGGATCTTAATAACCTTGGATTAGAGTTTTGGGATGTTACAAACCTTCCCCCCTTATACAAAATCTCGTCCCGAGATTTACAAAGAAAACTAGGAACTAAAGAGATCTGGGAACTCTGTCCTAATGTAATCTTCTCGCTCCCAAGTGGTTTCATCTTCGATATGGTTGCTCCATTGAATCTTGAGAAACTTGATACTCCTGGTCATGGTAGTTCTGTAAACTTCTTCTAGGATACGGATGGGCACTTCACGATATGTCAGGTCATTGTTGATCTCCACAGCTCTGTGATCGATGTTCTTGAAAACTTAAGTCTTCTCAGGCACTTCCAAGCATTTGCGAAGTAACGAGATATGGAACACACTGTGGATGGCTGACATCTCTTCAGGTAGTTCCAGTTGATACGATACTTCTCCTCGACGGTTCAGAATCTTGAAGGGCCCGATATATCTGGGGGCTAACTTTCCTTTCAGACTAAAGCGCTGGGTTCCTTTCAATGGCGAAACCTTGAGATATACAAAATCTCCGATATTGAAAGTCAGGTCTCTCCTTCTCTTGTCAGCATAACTCTATTGTCTGGATTGGGCGGTCTTGAGGTGCTCACGGACTTTGTGAACCTTCTCTTCGGCTTCTTAGAGAATGTCGGGTCCAACGATCTGACTCTCTCCTACTTGCGACCAATTCAAGGGGGTACGGCACTTCCTTCCATATAGGAACTCAAATGGTGCCATCTGCAAACTAGCTTGATAACTGTTGTTATATGAGAATTCTGCGAAAGGCAGGCAGTCTTCCCATTTTGATCCATACTCTAACACACAAGCTCTTAACATATCTTCTAGGATCTGCTTGACTCTCTTAGTCTGTCCATCAGTTTGCGGGTGATAAGCTGTGCTGAAATTCAATTTGGTTCCCAATCCTTCCTGAACTTTCTGCCAAAATCTCGAGGTAAACTGGGTTCCTCGATCTGATACTATGGTCTTGGGGGTTCCATGAAGACTAACAATCCTAGCAATGTACAATTCTGCTAGCTTCACACTCTGGTAGGTAGTCTTGACAGGGATAAAGTGGGCTACCTTGGATAGTCTATCAACTATGACCCAGATTGAGTCATTTCCCCTACTGGAAGTAGGCAAACCAGTGATAAAGTCCATTCCGACGGAATCCCATTTCCATTCCGGAATCTGCAATGGTTGCAACAGTCCTGCGGGTCTCTGATGCTCTGCTTTCACTCTTTGACAGATGTCACACTTGGCGATGTAGCTTCCAATTTCTCTCTTCATCTTGTGCCACCAAAATTGCTCTTTCAAATCTTGATACATCTTCGTTCCTCCGGGGTGGATAGAATAAAGAGTATCATGAGCTTCCTTCATGATAACTTGCTTTAGCTCCGAATCTGCTGGCACACAGATACGTCCTTTGTACCACAACACTCCTTATTCGTCTTCTGTGAATCTAGGTACCTTTCCCGTACCAATACGACATTTGATACCGTCGATACTTTCATTTCCCTTCTGGGTTTCCTTGATTTGGCTAATCAAAGTGGGTTGAAGTTTAATGCCAGCTAAGAATCCTTTGCTAACTAATTCAGTTCTGAACTGCTCCCACTCTTCATACAAACTTGGCTGCTTCTCCTTGATCATGGTGTTAAGCCTACACGACAATCTACTAAGAGCATCCGCTACCACATTGGCTTTGCCGGGGTGATAGTGAATGTCAAGGTCATAATCCTTGATTAACTCTATCCATCTCCTTTGTCTCATATTCAGCTCCTTCTGAGTGAAATATACTACAAGCTCTTGTGATCTGAGTAAATCTCACAGGAATTTCCCATCAGATAATGACGCCATGTCTTCAATGCCAAAACTACGGCTACTAATTCAAGATCATGGGTCGGATAGTTCTGCTCATGCTGCTTCAGTTGTCGAGACAGATACGCTATGACTTTGCCTTCTTGCATTAATACACATCCGAGACCAATCTTGGATGCATCACAATACACATCAAACGGCTTCTTGATGTCTGGCATGATCAATATTGGGGCTGATATCAATCTCTTCTTTAGCTCTTGGAAACTGGCTTCACATTTGCCGGTCCATTCAAACTTCTTGTCCTTCAACAATTGGGTCATGGGTCTGGCGATTCTCGAGAATCCTTCTACGAACTTGCGGTAGTATCCTGTTAATCCGAGAAATGCACGGATTTCGGTTTGAGTGGTTGGGGCTTCCCATTCTTCGACATCTCTGATCTTGGCGGGATCAACAGAGACTCCTCCGGCAGACACAATATGTCTTAGGAATCCTACTTCTTTTAGCCAAAACTCACACTTGCTGAACTTGGCATATAACTGATGCTCTCTCAAGGTTTCTAGGATGATTCCCAGATGTTGCTCATGCTCTTCTTCTGACTTGGAGAAGATAAGGATGTCGTCGATAAACACAACTACAAACTTATCTAGGAAATTCATAAAGATCTTATTCATGAGATTCATGAAATAAGCAGGGGCATTGGTTAATCCAAAAGACATAACCGTATACTCGTATAAACCATAGCGAGTAGTGAAGGCGGTCTTCGGAATATCCATTGCACGAATCTTAAGTTGGTGATAACCAGTCCTAAGATCAATCTTTGAGAATACCTGGGCTCCAGTCGATTGATCAAATAGATCCTCTATCTTTGGCAAGGGGTACTTGTTCTTGATGGTGACGTCATTCAACTTTCTGTAATCATGCGTACGATTGCCTCCATCTTTCTTGTCGACGAATAACACTGGTGATCTCCATGGCGAAGCGCTTGGTTGAATCAAGCCTATTGCTAACATGGCATCCAACTGCTTCTTCAGTTCCACTAACTCTGAGGGGTTCATGCTATAGGGTCTTTGGGCTATGGGTCCGGTTCCAGGGATTAGTTCGATAATGAACTCAATATCCCTATCCGGGGACATAACTGGCAATTCATCTGGGAATACATCAGGGTATTCACAGACTACTCTGACTTGGTCTATGGTGGGTAGGGCTAGACTCTTGTTGCACTTGAATTGATGAGGTAAGGTTTCAGATATATGCTCTACTGTTACCCCAGAACTACTGGTCATGGTGTTGGATTTCTTAGCATAGTCTATCATTCCTTTATGCCTTGACATCAAGTCCATACCTAGTACTACTTCCAATCCTTTGGTTCCAAGTACAATTAGGTTGGCATAAAAATCTATCCCATGTATCCTGATAGGTACAGCTTTGCAAATTTTTCTAGCTTTTGTAGTTGATCCGGGGATTTGAACTATCATGACATGCTTCAAGTTGGTTGGGTGAATCTTACTAGTGCATGCAAATTCTTCGGTGACAAATGAATGCGATGCTCCCGAATCAAACAATACTCTTGCTAAAACCGAGTTGATAGAAAACATACCCAGCACTACATCTGGCGCTTCTTGGGCTTCTTCTGCGTTCATGTGGAAGAGACGACCGTTGTGGTTGTGAGGGTTCCCTGGGGAAAATCTTCTTCCTGGTTGAACACGACGCTGCTGTTGAGCTGGGGCATTCACATTGGCAGTGGCTGCAGTCTTCTTGGGACACTCATTGGAATAGTGACCCTTCACTCCACACTCGAAACAAGTGATCTGAGACTTGTCCTTTGCTGCGACAGGCACAACATTGCTGCCAGTTCTGGGTGCAGTGTTGTTGTTGTTGTTGTTGTTGCTCTTGGGAGGGGCACGGTTGAAATTGTTGGTGTTGCCAGAGTTGTGGTTGTTTCCTCCGGACTTCACATTGCCTCCGCTACGGTTGGGGTAGCTTGGGCGAGACATTGGGGGTCGATTGTTTCTTGGTGCATATCCTGGTGAGGAGTTGGGACGGTACTTCTGGTGAGTGCTGGATCTTGATTGCTGCATCATATGACGTTTGCGGTTATCGTTTTCCTGGTTAATCTTCCCTTCCATCTAAATGGCAGAGTCGACTAGATCTTCGAGATCCTCGAAGCGGATGTTGACAAGGACAGTCTGCATCTCATCATGCAGTCCGTTCAAGAATCTCTCCTTCTTCTTAGCCTCCGTGTTGATCTCATCAGGTGCATATCTGGCAAGCGACAGGAATCTGTCACGGTATTCCACCATAGTCATTCTGCCTTGCTTCAAGTTGCGGAACTCGTCCCTCATTCTGTTGACTAGACCTTGCGGCACGTGGGTGCGGCTAAACTTAACTTTGAAGGCTTCCCATGTCATCACTTGACCATGGTTCATGTTGCGGATACTGGCCCACCAAGCTCTTGCATCTCCCGCTAGATAGTGAGTGGTGAAGAGAACTTTCTCGTTGTCATCAACTCCTGCAACCTCTAAGTTGTTTTCCATTGTCTGCAACCAGTCATCAGCATCTAGTGGGTTTTCAGCTTGGTTGAAGATTGGGGGGTTGGTATTCTGAAATTTTTTTGAGTTTGGATCCATGGTGATCCTGGTTTCCATGGTTCTGGTTGTTGAGAGCCATCTGGGCGATCTGCTGCAATGTTGCTAAGTTGTCTTGGCGTTCTGCCCTGCTTGCTTCTCTGTCTGTGATGAGATTCTACAAGATCTGCAGCATTGGGTCTTGCGACGAGCTGCTCCCTCCTTGGTTTCCACGAGTCATCTGAAGGTTGAGGTAGATACACGGGTAAGAGGGAAAGTTCTAAGGTTCATGGTTTTGGTTTCAAGCTAAAACTTTGAGTTTGACTCAGGTTTTGCAACTAACTTCATTTCATTCATGCAACAAGCACACGATACAAACACACACCACAACAACAAAGGAAAATAGATGGTTTGAAGAACCATTTTGCAAGCTACGATACAGTGGGACCGATACATCTCATGCTCCGACAGTGCTCTAGTGCATCTACTCATCGTCGACGAAGTCGGAGTCCTCATCGTCAGTGTAGAAGTCCATAGCATCCTCCTCCAGAAAGTCATCATCGTTGCTGAGGTAAGAATCCATATCTCCCTGGATGTCTTCACCCTCCTCTTCTTCCTCCTTTGCTGCAAGCTGAGCTTCTTGCTCCTTGACGGTCTTCTCGAGGTCGGCCACCTTCTTGCGAAGACGGGCGATGGTGTGATCCTTCTTTGCACGCTGGCGGCAAAGAGACTGGCGATCCTGGATGAGCAGTGCGAAAGTCTGGGCCTTCTGGTTGGCAATGGCACAATTCTGGTTGGCTAATTCTCTAGCATTGTCCAGTTCCTGCTGTCTGTCGTGCAGCAAGAAGTCAAGATTCTCCACTTGACGCCTCAACTCTGGGTGACTTGGCATCTCCATCGGCATTCCCATGAAGTCACGCCTTGCATAGTGAGCAAAACGGGTTCCCTTGAGTTGGTTGACACTAAGGGCACATAGACGTGTGAGAGCTTCATGCATTTCCCTGGCTAATCCATCTAGCCAGTTATTCTCTCTCACGGAGAACTGGATTCTCCCGGACGTTGGTGCTTCGATGCTTCCTCTAAGATCAGCGGTGACTAGCCACTACAAATCTCCTCCTGGGGGTCCTGGAAGTTGAGCTCCAAGAAACTCCGGATGTGGGCATCCCAATAACTCCAACAGTGAATCCAGATCTCTCTCAAAGATCAGTTGGCCTCTGTTTCCCAACTGGTAGAACTTGTTGAACTGAGTCTCCATCTACAAGAATTAAGGATGAGGAAGTTAGTGAAGTGATCAAGTGTGTCAATTTTTAAGTAGTAATGTAAGAATTTTGAGGAACATGAATTTTTGAGAAAGAATGAATTCCCAAGGATAAGAGAGGAAATAGTTTTTCATAAATACTCACTTTGGTTTTGAAACTAAGTTTTTGTTCGGACTTCCATTCTAACTAGGGTCTCCTATGGTCAGGATGGCTCTGATACCAACTTGTCAACACCCGGATTTTTAATCCCAGATGCCCGTTATACCCTACCTCGCAATCCCAGGATTACCATTTTTGCGAGACATAACGGATTGGATATCACAGTACATCATCCATTACAAACCATACATAAGGTCTTACATAAATAAGGATCTCATGATCCAGTCATAATACAACAAGCAGCGGAATAAAAGATAAGCGTAGCGGTGGGGTCCATCTTCAGGGGCACATGCAATGCTCACGAAGGCAGATAGTCCTAGTTATCATAGCCGTCCTGCTAGCCATCATCTTGGTAGTCTCCTTCATAGTCTGGCCATAAGAATAGCCAGGGACAAAAGCCATGAGTACTCTTTAAGTACTCGCAAACTACCACTAACAAGTAGTATAGTTCTAAGTTAAAGTGCTAACTCTATGCTTAACTATAAGGTTAAGTTTGAAACCTAAGCTGAGTTCAGAAGCAAAGGAAGATAAAATAAAGTTCTAGAATCACTTAAGTTGGGAAGCTAGTGTCATAGTCACAACCCTGTTGTGGTCAAGTCAAGATTCATCATTCCTTTCATAAGTTATTTTGAAAACATCTGACAACGAAACGGTATGGCCATTCCAACTATCCATAACCGCGGACGCGGCTATTCAAATAGTTTGACACTCTGCAGAGGTGGTACACTTTCACCACAAGATTCGATACATATGTCAGGGATAATCCTAAATCATCATACTTAGTATGCAGATAATCAAACATAACCTTTCCTTTACACACCCTAGTATAAGCACCTCACCTATGAGCATGGCCTCCCAACCATGACCATCTTTCATCTTGGGCAATGCATAGGTGGACAACATTGAGAGGTAGCCTCAGCTCAAACCTCTCCCGCGAGGGAACTAATACTAATGCATATAAACTTCCGGCTAAGCCTTGCCCAATTCAGGTATTGTGGTTGTACGGTAAATTTGGAATGTACCGCATCTGAATCCAACCATCAGTTTTGTAAAAGGGTCAAGACTCATGCCTCAACATTTTCATCATCATAAACCATTTGTGTTTCTCCACACATGTCAAAACATTTCAATAGAATGACTCATCATTCCAAGGTTTTCATAATTCATTTTCACCAAGTGTTCCCATCTAAGTGACTCAAGTTTTTATCTAACTCTAAACTACTAAGTTAAGAGTGTTCACTAAGGTGGAAAGATGGGATCAATCTCATGCCATAGAATGACATCTAAGGTTTATCTAAATAGGTCAAGTTTAATACTCTTTATGCTACCTTCAAAACAAGTAAAGGATTTTGTGTACAGTAAAGGAAGTAAAGCTTGAACTTAATACTTGGGGTAAATACTAGTCAAAGGGGTATAACCAAAGCATGCATAAAGCATCTTTGATAAACCATCTAGTTTATTCCTAGCTTGCTAACAATAGCTTGCAAGTGTTAGCTTGCCAATAGTAGCTTGCCTTGGTTGGTGCAGTGGTTGAAGTTGTCTTCCTCCTCTTGGTAGAACTCCTCCTCCTCGAGAGCTTGGTCGGTACTATCGTCTATAAATACATACGGAGTACACAATCACCAAACAATACTTAACTAGTCTAATTAGCACTCTAAGGCACACACACTTGATGATATATTACCATCACAAGCATCACAAGTCTTATTCAACAGTTTCCTCCTTTTTATTTTAGAAAAGTAATTTCTACTCATTGAAAATTAACTAAGATTTAATATTCACCACTTCAAATATGGGATCATGTGGACACATGTCATCACCACATATTCCACATGTGGGAATGTGATTTAAAGGTTGGATCATAATTACTTTGGTTTAAGTTTATTATTTAATGATTTAAAGGTACTAGAAATGCCTATATAGCATTATTTTGGTACTAGTCCAAAGTCACTGCATGTAAACCTTAATATTATTACATATTCAGATAGGTATGGTTAAATGTGATTTTTAAGAGTTGGAATCAACTCAAAAGCTATCATGGTTGATTTTATAAAAATGTTGCAAGGTGCAAATGCTTCTGTTTTGTTATTTTTACTAGGAGAGATCTCTAACTCTAATTGAATTAAATCCAATGGGCTTGGGTAGATCTTTTCAGTAGCTTTCTATCCAAATTGGAATCACTCCATTTGGATTTGTAAATCTCTCTGAAATGAATTTCAAACTAGGGGACAGAACTAGGTTTAAACTAAAATGGAAAAATCACAATTCAAACTATCTGGGTCGCGCGGGAACGCTAACGGGTCGGCCCAGTGACACTACGCGGCATGGGGCACAACTGAAAGGGGGGTCCACCTGTCAGTGGCCCATAACGCGCGAAGCGGTACGGGGCGATGTGGGTCGTTAGATTAGAACGGGGATCAACAGCTGGGGCTCGTCGTCGATGACGAACAGGTCGCCGGCGAGGTCAAACCCTAGCGGCTGAGTGGGGGTGCTCAGGGGGCGTACCAGGGCTCCAGCGACGACGGCGAGGCGGGCAAATGGACTAGTAGACGACGCCGAGCTCAGGGGTGGTCGAGGTGACTCCAGGGGTGGTCGCAATTAGCGGGGCCTTCTCCTCCTCTGCCGCGGGCTCCTCTGGCCAAATTCCGGTGAGCAAGTGCTTGCGCTGCTCCGGCTAGAGGTGGGGAACGGTCAGTGAGGTGAGGGGAGGTGAGTGGTGTGCCGAATGGGGCTGGGGGTGGCCTCTATTTATAGGACAACGACGCGACCGAGAGGGATGGGCAGGCGACTCCGACGAGGGTTGCACAGTGTGCTAGCGACGTGGCTCGAGGTAGGGGACGATGGCTGGTCTCCTGGCGGTGCTCTACAGAGTGAATGCGGTCCTAGGGGCGGTGGTATGTGGTCGGGCGGTGCGTGTGCTCTGAGCGGCAGAGGCGGCGGTCTCAACGGCGAGCGGTGGTTGTGGTGCGTTGGGCAGCGAACGGGCATGTCTGGCGTGTTCCTGGGGTCGTGGCGGAGCGGTGGACGCGGGCTGCGGTCGAGGGGCGGCGTGTGCATGCGTGTCGGGCACGGCGCTCTGGCACGTGCTCGGCATGGTGCAGACGCACTGGGCGCGGTGCATTGGCGGTGGTCCACGCTCTGGCTTGGCTCGGGGAGGGGACAGGGAGTGGAGGTGAGGTACTGGCTAGCTCGTAGACATGGCAAGAGAGAGGGAGTTGGTCTGCTGCGGTGGTGGCATGGTCGGCCGGCCAGCAAGGTGCTCGGCATGGCTTGGCATTGCCACTAGGGGGTAGGGGATGGGGTGTAAATGGCATGGTTAGATCAAGAGGGGACAAAGGGATTAAATGGAGATCATTTGGGGGCAAAACCCTATTGTAAACAGTGAGCAAGGATTAGAGTGTAAATCATGCCTGCCAAGTGTTTGTAAAAATGGTCACAAGAAATTTACTTTTGAATTTTGAAAAGATTTTTGGTGGGTGTGTTAGTAATAAGCTTGAGACTCTGTGGGTTCTTGGGTTTTGAAATTTGAGCTCATTTGAGTGGTTTTTGAAATAGTGGGATCTTCCCATATGAAATAGATTCAATTTTCAAATGCTATTTAAATATAGTGTTTGAATGTTTTTGGCAGATCACAAAGTGGGTCTTGGTACAGCATTATGTGTACTAGCTAGGGGTGCAAATATCCATAATTGTTTCTATTAGGTTTTGAGTACTAGGAATAGCCAAAGTAGGTATGTTGATTAAAGCACAAATGACCATTCTCTTCTTTTATTCATTTTGATTTGTTTTTCTTTGGGATTTGTTTGGGAATGATTTAGATGATGTTTATTTCACCTAAGAATCATTTTACAAGCAATGGATCACTTAATCATGGCAATTCAAATCAACTCCTATTTAAATGCACACACATATGAATGCTTTACTACTTTTAATTGGAAAAGTTTTTGTTAGCCCTAATTTTGATGATTTGGATCTTAATAACCTTGGGTTAGAGTTTTGGGATGTTACACCTTGGATGGGCGGCGCTGGGAATCTGGGAAGCAGAGGAGCTCTGCGCGGGGGAGAAGTGGAGGAGAGGAAACGGCAAGGGAATAGGTGAAGATGAGGAAAAGGAAATCATCACCCCTTATAACCACCTAACCATGCCAAGATTCATGCAAAAGCCACAGTGTAACCTCCGCACGTCGTGGAAGGAACTGGGAAGGACCCACGCGATGATTACGTCGCCTCGACCTCCGCGTCGCCTTTGAAGCAGCGCCTCGGTTCATGAGCAGCAGACCCTGTGATCGTGCTGATAGGATGTTTGTTAGATGACGTGACTTGACCATGACCAGTGTCAGATGACGTCAGAGACCAAATTCCGGCTTAGTTTGAATATCAAGCTGGAAAATCCGAATAACATACTAATAGGTCCGACTTACTTTTGAGACCCGGATCGTATCTTTTGTTTTGAAGTTTCAGGAACCCTTCAAGATTCTGCAAGCCGAAGATTAAGCTAGACGATGATGAATCCGACTTTGGATCTTGGAGACTTCTAGGGACTGTTGTTGGGGATATACTTTCCGGGTATCCTCACAGTTCCTCACTAACCAGGGTGGCCCACTTTGGGTTAGAGCTTTGATTCACGAGCGGCCCAGTCAGGGAGAAGAAACGGAGTCCAATCCGGCTACGGGAAGACCCAGAAGACTTACCGACTTAGGCCCATAGTGCTACTTGTAGTTCAAGATGTACTCTGTAACCGACTCTTAGTCGTAGACGGATAGATCTCTCCTGTAAACCCTAGGCCAGATATCTATATAAGCCATCCTAGGGAGAGCCTTTAGGGCACCCAATAGTCTACAATCTCAACTCGCACTGGCGAACCCTTGTAACCCATATTCCGGCTCTGCCGTATTACTGGATTGCTAGCAGGAGTAGGATCCGTCCAAAGTCGGCGGATTCGAACCTGGGTAAACTTGTGTGCTCACCATCCCGGAACACCGTACGTCTCACATCCCTCTCTTCCACACGCCTCGAGGACCCCCTCATGGCGTACTTGTCATCAATCCGACGACAAGGGGAACTAAGAATACACACCACACACAACTCTAGAGAATTCAACACTAGGTCAACTGGTTGAGAAATGACATGCCCAAAAGGCACCTAAGCTTTGAAAGACTAGAAGAGATATCAAAACATTTCCAAATCAACACAATATAACATGACCCATAGTTAGAACGATGCTAGATAAGGAGTAAAAGAAGCATAGTAGAGTTTTCGCAACTAATTTTCATCTTTGAAATAGTTTTCTCAAGTAGTAGACTCAACATTGACCAATAGCATGGTTTTCCTACGGTCGATACTACTCTGATACCAAAAACCTGTGACATCCTCGGGATCAGGGTTAAACAAATCACAGACCTTAGTATGGCATAAGCCTAACCTAGGGCTCGAGAATACCCAGTGAAGAATCGGTAACACAACAGTGACCCTGCGACACAAGAAAATACAGCAAGCTCATAACTAAGCAGAGAACCAAATTATTACAAGCAGAGGTCACTGACCACAAACATTAAACAACAGAAGGAAAATTATGCTATTCAGTATAGCAAACTTAACAAATGGCCTAAGAGGCCTGAAGCATAACGATGACGTCCCAGCCCATAGATTCCGGGCTACCGACCGGGAACCCCAAGCTACTCATCGGTGTTGATGTCTTACCCAACTTGTCTTCAGGGGAACACTTACTCTGCTACAAAAGTGTCAACAAATCAAGGTTGAGTACAAGGTGTACTCCGCAAGACTTATGGCTGGTGGCGCTATTTTGCATAAAGCTATCTTTGTTTATAAAACAAGAGGGAGTAGAAGCTCGTCTAATCAGATCATTTTAAAAGGGGATAAGAGAGCGACATCTATAAAGTATTGATCATCATATCTTGATATCCACCAAATCATCATTATCACCTCTCAACTAGGATCACCCCCTCATACCCATGAGGAAGCATCCTTAATCACACATTGATCTGCCAACCTTTATGATTAGGTTAATATTCTCTATGATCTCATGTTCATTCCCAAGTCATCCATAAGACACGACTCTTCGAAAAGATTAAAACCTGCAGGGGTGTATAACTGTATCCACACGTACCAACCGACTCTTAGTGCCACTTGATACACTTCCTTGGTGTGCTGACAGAGGGTGGTTGGCCACGACCTTTACTTTGTTTTCGCCTAGTCCATGAGCCACTAAGAAAGGGTTTTCTAGGCCCAATATCTATGTCCACTAATCGAGAGTACTCCTAGAGCCTCATTCCTTCCTAGCCATGCCCTATATGATGCACCATCGTCAACCCATCCAAATATGCAGATGCCAAATCACTAACTACGGACTCATGGATCAGAATAGGCAAGTTAGTGAGTGGAGGGGGTTCATAAGCCCTCATGTGGCTGTACTCTCGTCTTGGTTCCGAGGGCAAGAACTCACGGGTCTTAGGGGTGGCGAGCATGGGACTACAAAAACCACATCCCACTGTGGCCTCCCATACAAGCCTTAGCATGTTCATAGCTCTAAAAGGTAGATTTCATTTTTTCTGAATATTTTGATATATTATACATATTTTTCTGACTTAAGATGAATTAGTTATTTATTTTCTAGTGTTTATTCATTTCCTGCAATTTCTGAAAACAATTAAAGAAATTATGACATCAGGCTGACATCACTATGATGTCAGCATAAACACTCTGAAATTTTGTATGGAGGCTCCTCTAGACCTAGTGACTGACCAGCAGGCCCAATCCACGTCAGCACGACACCTTAGCCAGGGCCCCGCAATAGGCTCATGGTGCAGTGGAGGTCAACCGACGCTGGCGACCATCCTGTGGTGGTGCTACGACGCGCGTGGAGACGGACTCATGCATGGGTCAGAAGCTCCTCATCCTGGGCTACCCTAAAGTAGCAGCACGAAGTCCTAGGGTGACCGAGAACCTCGCCGACGATGAGCAAAGTGGAGCCCGCGCGACAGTGCTCGATGGCACGGCAAACCAGAGCATGCGGTAGCCAAAGGGGAGGTCGGGGATAACCGCTAGCTCACCCTGATTTTGTTGGTGGTGATGGGGAGGCTAGAGGAGGACGGTGACGACACGAACGACGGTGGCTTCAATCGGAGAAGGGGAAGACGGGGTCACCGAACTCGATTGCTTATGCCCCGGCTCGATTCCGTTGGCGGAAGAGTAGAGGAAGGTGAGGCGAAGCTTCCAGCATCCTCAGCTGTGGCCGAGGACAGCTAGAGTGGCGCCGATTCAATGGAGGCCGAAGCTAGGGTTCAAGTTCGCTTGGGGCTAGAGAGAGCACGAGAGTGAGAGGGAGGAACCAGGGAAGAGAGAGGCATCTCGATGGCCTTCTTATCCTCTACGAGGGTGTGGCGCAGAGGCGGGCATCGTGGCGCTGCATCGGGCAACATCGGCGGTGACACACAAGATCTTTGCTTTAGGAGGAACACGACACGAGGGAGGAGCGAAGGGGTACCGGGCCTGGTGGGATGGTTTGGGCCGAAGCTGGGCTGCGGCAAAGCAAGCGAAGTGGGGCGCTGCTACTGCACTAGGCGGTAGAGAAAGGGAGAGAAAAAGATGGGTCGGCCTGCTGCGGCTGCTGGCTCTATTTTTATTCCAAAAGCTTTTCTTTTTCTGTTTTTTGTTTTCCCTTTTGTAAATTCAAATAAAAACCTGTTTTCTATATTTTAAGAACACCAAAACTTTGTAAACATTTTGTAATAATGTGTGGGCCCTTATAACAATTTGTGCTCCTCACCTTTTGTATTTTTTGAAATATGCGAAACCTTTTGAATTGTTTTCAAATAGAGAGGTAGATTAGGGTTTTTGCATTCTTTGTTTCATGCAATTTTATTCTTAGCAAAACAATGATGCTTATGAAGGCACACCAAACCTAATGCATGATTAGTAAAGCTAGGGGTGTTACACTGACCTAGTCATATGTTTGCAAACTTGGATGTAATCTCACCGAGTGGGCCCAGGGTATCGATCCGTCACTCGGTTGGGAAAATCCTTGTCTTGATACATAAACCACAAAAGTTCTTCTGAAATACCTAACGCACACCCTTTATGGTCACCCAGTTACGGACATGACGGTTGATGTGATCAAAACAGCCTCAGGAGACAATGATTAATATGATCTCGCGGTCGAATGACTGAATCACTATGTTTTGCTAGATATTGCAATGTTGAACTATGTGGCTAGATCATATTGCAATACTAGGGGTTGGGTGTTGTCCATCACTTCATAAGTGACCTTGTTGTCAGTTGAAGTGATAAAGTCCATGATTGGGAAATCTTGATCATCAACTGCCCAACGAACTAGTCTAGAGGATACTAGGGACATTAGTTTGTTTATATATCACACTTATACTAATGTTTCCATTTAATACAGTACAACATGATACAAAACTATTACGAACTAATGAGATATGTTAATAAAACATCTTTATTATGGCCTCTAGGGCATATCTCCTTCACCTTTCCCCTCTAAGGATTTGGCCCAGTAGGGAAGTCGCCCTTTTAAATTTAATTATAATTATTTATTTAATATTAGTTCTGACAATTAATATGAAATACATATTATTAAATTCCTTTTGATCCGAAACACACCTTTTGGTTCACTCCGAACAACTTCAAATTCTCGTGGAAATTCTAGTTCTCTTACGGAATGATTCTGACATTCTCTTCTCTTTCTCAACGGTGATCCCAACGATTTCATAATGATCTCAGAACGTCGTAAGACCCTTAAGTGTGTTATCCTACGGTTCGGGAATGTCACAGACATGGTCGAGATCTCTCTCACATCAATGACCAATAGCGGGACCGGGATGCCCATAATGAACCCCATGCATTCCACACTGCTTTATCGTTTGAACCACAAACTCCAAGTCCAATTCATTTTGTTTCTTCAATACATGACTTATTTGATATTTGATCTTTAGTATCAACATACCAATATCGTTATTGATAAGTCTACTTAACTCATGGGTGATATTATATTCTCATGACCTAGTCATTCGCTGCATCTTATTGAATACAATCTCACCGAGTGGGTTTAGTGTATCTCCCTGTCACGCGGGTGAACAAATTCCGATCTTGGTGCATACGCCTCAACGTGTCCCTATGGATACCAAACATGTACCTTTATGATCACCCTGTTACGGTGTAACGGTTGATAAGTCAAAGCAGCCGCGGGTGACAGTGATTAGATATGATCTCAGGGTCTGGGGAGAAGATCACTTTGTTTCTAACTATTGCAACAATAAAACCATGTGACTTGATCGTGTCGTAATAGTTATATGGTTAATGTCCATCACATCATTCATCAATGATATGACTTTATTGTCAACTGACATAAATCCTCCATGATCAGGAAACCTTGATCATCAGTTGCCCAATGACTGCCTCCTACTCATTTTATTATTGAAGACATTGTCTGGATTTTGGACCTTTTTCTGGGTGAAAACTCACGATTTGACCATGGTTAGACCGGACATCGATGGTGTTTGGGCACCGTTACCTTGTTGGAAGCGTCGTTTTGGAGAACCTTTTTCGAAATCTAGGTGTCTTCGCCACCAGTGGTGCTCTTGCCGCTGTGAGCCTCTGATTGTTTCTGCGAAATCTTAGTTTCTTTTTCTTCTTCTTTTGTTGTTTCTCGGCTGTATGCGTCCTTAAAGTTTATACTTGCTCTAGACACTATATTGATAGGCTGAGTGTAATTGGTATTATCTTGGTATTTTCTTTTAAATTTTTTTATTAGCTCAAGCACAAGGAAAATTGACTACACCGGCAGCTGCCAGGCGATCACGTGGAAGCAACTAAACCCATCTAGGGTTCCGTCCCCTCGTCGGCGACGCCGTCGATCCGCTCCGCTTCTGGTGGCCTTAGGGCCTTGGAGGTTTGGCAGACCACGGCCTCTCGCCTGCAGGAGGGTTTTGGTTTTTGTTTAATCTTTTCTCAGTGTCTTTTTCGGGATGTTGAGGCGGCGGCTACGTCCTGAAGTCAGAATAATATCCTCTCGCCCTATCCTCACTCTGGTGGTGCGTCTAGCGCTGACGGAGGGCGCGTGGAGTCGTGTGTCCGGCGGATCTCTTGGGATCCGGTCGTTTTCCATATTCTTTGGTTTGGTTTGAGGCCAGTCTCTTCCGATCTAAGGTTGTCATCTTCGACGATGGTTGCTGCTCTGGTGCGCTGGTCTTATCGGACCTTAGCACGACGACTTCCCGTCTGTCTATTACAATAAGCTTTGTCCGGCTCTGGTGATGGAGGGGCGAGGACGATGGCGCGCCTTCGGCTCGTCCTAGTGACTGTAGTCGTCGCTAGATGGTCTAATGATCTATTTGTAATTTCTATTACTTTTAAGGTTCTTTGTACTGATATTGATGATTATTAATAGATCGGTGAAATTTCAAAAAAAAAGAGAATTGACTACAACTCCAAAATTATTTGTACAAAATACTCGTGCTTAGTTTTATCCCAACGAACATACCGCCGCTGCGTCGCCAGGATAAAAGGATAAAGTAGAGGCGGACGGTAGAATAGCAGGGCACCGTGACATGAAAACCGGTGAGTCTAGGAGCTAGACAGAGGGTGCCGATCGGTGGAAGACTGAATCGGCGGACGCGGACGCGTAGGAAGGGGCGACACCACATATCTCTGTCATGCTAAACGGGGGAATTATTAATACTGCTCAATCCGTCTAAAATAACTTATTTTAATTTATCTGAATTAGAATGTATCGATATACTAAAACGTGTCCAGATATATTCGAATTTAGATAAAATCAAATTATTTTTGAGAGTAATAAGATTAAAGAAGGATTAAAGACATCCTTTCCGTATCTCGATCCAGCTGCCGCGTCTGTCACGTCTCACGTGCTCCCAGAACACACACACCCCCAACCCACCCCCACACACACCGCCATTTCCCTCGCCAATGGCACAAACCTCTGGCCGCGCATCCCATGCGGCGGCGTTGGCTTTCTTGCCTCCTGTGCTGCTCTGCGTTTCTGGTCCCCACCAAGCGCAACGGCCCAAGCAACAGATACGCGCTCTTAGCTCCCTGTCACGCGCGCGCGGACTGACGCGGGGGGTGAAAGAGAGCTCGTCGGCTCGTGTGCTGCTGCTGCAGCCTTGTTCTGTTCGGTTCGGCTGGGCCCCGCACCGCACCGCACGCACCTCTGCTCTGACTGGCACGCTCTCCCTCCCAGGCGTCTCGCTCGGGTTTCTCTTTCTCTCCGCACCGATACAAAACTGGCCGAGAAATCGCACGTCCGTTGCCATTAATCACGCTCGCCCAGGAAAACATGGAAGGAAATAAATGGGTATAGGAGGGGGAAGGGCAGCTACCAATACCATTGCGTAGGCCGCTAGAGGGTTTCTTCGCCTCTGCCCCTACCCCGTACACCCTGTCCGTGCCCTGAGCCATGGCGGCGACATTACTCCTGCGCCTCTCTGCCGCCGTCGCGATTGCGCTGCTAGTCGGGCGGGTGCCTTCCGCAGGTCAGTCAGCGCCCCCCTACTCCTTGCGATTGATTGCATTCTCCGGTTTTCTCCTTTTCTTTTCTCTGTATAGTTCTGGATTGTTTAGGTTTCTTCTACTGTTCCATCTTTTCTCTATACAGTTTTCTTGATATATTGGCGGCGGGTTTTCTCGGTTTGCTAGGGCACCTGGACACATAAATCGCTGCACATTTTCGATTCATAGGAGGGAAAATTCCCACCAAGAACAAGAATCTCGACCACCCATCACTACCCCAAATCTTAGGTTTTCACCCTTTCTGCAACAACTGTGGCCCTAGGAGACACTGTTTTCTTTCCGATAAGGCCTTGTTTGGCAAAGGTGTATTACGGAGTGTTTGAGAGTATTTTCCCAAGTGAATTGGGTGAAAACACTCTTGTCACCCAAAACACTTAGTTACACCACAAACCCCTTTTTCATCAATACTCTCCATTTTATTTTATCTGTTTGGCAGGGAGGGAATATTCTACACCCACAATTCAATTTTCATAACAATGCCAAGGATGATCATAGCAATTCAAATAAAAATTCGATTTTTGCACTTTTATGACAAGCAGTAGCACTTAAACATTTTCACAAGTTTCTACTAGCGATCAGCACTTAAAGATGACAGTAAAATATTTGAACCAATTATACATCAAAATTATGCATTTTCACGACATTATTGTCGGATGTCTAAAGGAAAGTATTACATAAAATAGGAAACATAAATGTAGGCGTCTTGTGCAGCTATCATCTTCTAGACCTGCTCACAAAAGGTTAAATTAGTTACATCCAAGGACTACTTTGGTGTTAAACTAAACGAAGTCAGAGTCCCAAGCACTTACCAGCTTATAGTGATGCTTGAGATATAGCTCGCAGGTTATCGCTGTCTATATAGAAAGTTCCAAACTATCAGACTATTCAGTTAAAATGACTAAGAACTGAATGAGGAAAGTGTTGCGTTTCGCTTCAACAAAAGACACAAGGATTTTGATTCAATATTTGACTAACAAGGGAACTGCTACACGTATTACCATGACAACTTATATAGTTCATTGCAGATGCTAGTAAAATCAGAATGAAAAAAGAACTAAAAAAGGAACCAATTCAACATATGCTAATAATATTTTGTGTGCAGCTATTTTCATAGGCAGATTGTACAATAAGCTTGACCTATCTGGCAGAAAGATTCTTTCAGTATCTTAGTGCTTACAAATAAGTTAATGGAAGGCGTGCTACTGCTGCAAAGAAGCATATTTTACAGATGATTTGTTCGGCCTTCTTCTCATGGTTGCAACTGTTGTTCTCTTCTTTTTCTAAGACTTTCCACACACGCTGAATAAGCTTCGCCCAGTTTTTGATGGCTGTGTATTGGACAAATTTAATACTGATATAAGATGGCAAAGGATAAAAAAGGGCATGTCAAAACAATACCCTACACAATTTTCATTCCACTTTATGATTGAAAATTTCTAAGTTTAAGCAACTAGCACCCCCCTAAAATATGTGATAGTCTTGAACTGTGAACGGCCAACCTGAAAAGCTAGAAAAGTTCCTTTATGACTAAGCTAGAAAATATATGCTGCTTTTCTTGTTTTATGTGAAAAGACTGAACAGAGCTAGTTTGATAAAGGATATTGTTAGATTATGACTAGGCTACAGGAAATTCTTATATACCATATAGGTAGCAAACTCTATTGCTTGATGTCTTGGACTATTTGATACAAGGTACAAGTTGGAAGAATGCACTGTACACATGTATCAGTTCATCTTTTGATAAAGAGAATACACAATTATCACCTTGGGAGCAGAGGGATGCAGACCCAGTAGGATAGTACACCGACTCAAATCCTACCAGCTATTGAACCATAAACAAAAGAGAAGAATCTTGCACACAAATCGGGTAGATCTTACATAACATACTAGACAGTAAACAGATCAAGAACCAGATCTCACTGACCTAGGCCATTTATCCATATCTAGCAGTAGTGCAGTACAGGGGGAGAGGAGGGAACGAGGTTGAGTAAAACTTACAGGAGATACATCATGGTCCGCTGGAGTAAAGGGGCGGCGGAAGGAGCTCGGCGTCAGTAGCCGCGGCGACGTCAGGTGCAGTGGTCCTCTCGGCAGGATGGGAAGAAAGAGTCATTAATGACGCATGATGGCTGCGAGACGGAGGAACTGCCGCCGCCGGTGGAGTCGACGGCAGAGCCAACGGCATCGCGCGAGGGGGATTGGGGCGTCGCTGCGAGTGTTCTGCAGCGTCGGCGACAAAACGCGAGGGGGCACGGGCGTCTCGATTACACGTCGGGTCAACGTGTATCAGGGGGGTTTTTGGTGGCTGAACCCGACCAAAACCAGCCTGCCAAACAGCCAATTTGTGTTTTCCAGTGTTTTTAGATAGGACCGGTATTATATACTGAAAAACCAGTCGATACCCCTGTGCCAAACGAGGCCTAAAGAGTAGAGACTGTTTCGTGGTGGGATAACAAAATGCTGTCTGTGCATTGTTCCATTGTGAAACCATCACAAGGTCCACATCACAGGTAATCTGCATATCTGACTCTTCCTCGATTTTTTATTCAATGGAGATGTGTGTAGTTCGTTCCAGTAACCACTAAATCTTGATCCTTATCAAGTACTATGATTTATACTCCTTTCAATTATATAAGATAAGAACTTGATGTGAACTAGGATCATGCATTGGTTTGGGGTACTATTGATTTCTATCTCCTTCTGAAACTTTCCTATTTCTCCGCAGAAGCTTATGACCCTCTTGATCCAACTGGGAACATCACAATCAAGTGGGATATCACTCAGTGGACTTCAGATGGATATGTTGTAAGTATACTATAATATCACTTAATTCTAGTATCTGAATCTACCTTGTATCATTAAGACATGTTCTGTTCATTCAAACTGCTATACTGAAACTTTTTCATCACTTAACATAGCTGTGACTACTGACTAGCCTATTTGTCCGCGTCGTTGCATAGAACAATGCATGTCTTCTACTCCCTATATTAAAAGTACACTTATATGCATTATAATATTTGTATAGCCCTAACTGAAAATATACATGTGCTGGTTATGCAATTCTAAATTTTGGACCTGAAAAATCTGCTCAGGTATTAGCTAAAGCCACTAAAGGATTGTTGTAGATCTTTCTCTATATCTTCTGATTAATTTACATTTATCTTCGCTTAGAGTTAAAACGAGGACTTCGTTCGGCATTATGTTTCTGTTCTAATGTTCTCTTGTTCAGCCATACTGCTCTATGTCATTACCAAGTGTGTAATGAATTGTTTTCCTTGAATTAAAATGCATAATGCTTTCATTCATTCTTTGAATACCATATATAATGCCACTCTTCTTGGCCGTTAATCTTATCGATTAGATTGCAATTAGAGAAGGAATTATTTATGCAGCATAAATTGACGCTTTTCAGGGTTACTCTCATTTCTAATAATTCAGATTTCTGTTCGAAGTTCAATCAGAAGTCAGAAGCAAGTACATGCTTTTAAGACAACTCTTCTTTGTAGTTCAACATCGCATCGGCATCCTATAAAAACCCAATTCTAACAAATGCATGCTTTTTTACGTTCACAGGCTGCTGTATCCATATACAATTACCAGAAGTACCGTCATATCCAAGCACCTGGGTGGCATCTTGGGTGGGTTTGGGCAAAGAAGGAGATCATCTGGACCATGCTTGGTGGGCAGGCCGTAGAGCAAGGGGATTGCTCCCGTTTTAAACAAAATATACCACATTGCTGCAAGACGGATCCAGTAACAGTTGACTTGCTTCCTGGTGCGCTGTTGAACGTGCAGTTTGCAAATTGTTGCAAAGGAGGAGTTCTGAACTCATGGGTACAAGATCCATTCAATGCGGTGGCTTCGTTCCAGATCACTGTTGGCCGATCTGGGACTAGCAATAGGACAGTTAAAGCGCCCACCAAATTTACTCTCGATACCGCAGGTCCAGGGTATACCTGCGGAGTACCCCAAAAAGTAGATCCTCCCACTAAGTTCATTTCGCCTGATGGGAGGAGAACAACTCAAGCCCATGGTAAGTTGTTTCAGTATTCTTCCTCTCTGCTAAGTTGTTATTATGACAGTACCAAATGTCTTGGTATTATGGTTAGTACTCTATCACAGTTCAACAGTGATCTTGCATATGATCACCTCACTGAATAACGAAAAGCTTTTCTCTTTTTTCAGTGACTTGGAATGTGGCATGTACATATTCCCAGTTTGTTGCTCAAAGAGGTCCAACTTGTTGTGTTTCACTCTCATCGTTTTACAACGATACAATAATCGACTGCCCAAAATGTTCGTGTGGCTGCCAAAATAACATAACCAAACCTGGGAGCTGTGTGGAGTAAGTGTTTATCACTTAAAAAGTCTCCGAAATGAGATACATTTACATTTGGGCTTTTAAAAACTAATTTGAAATGTATTCACTACTTTGATAGGGGTAATTCGCCTTATTTTGCTTCTGTGGTGAATGGATCTGGCAAGGGCAGCTCGGCTCCTCTAGTACAGTGCACACCCCATATGTGCCCAATAAGGGTGCACTGGCATGTTAAGCTCAACTATCGGGACTACTGGAGGGTGAAGGTCACCATTACAAATTGGAATTACCGGATGAACTACTCGCAGTGGAACTTAGTTGCTCAACACCCAAATTTCGAAAATATCACCACTATTTTCAGCTTCAACTACAAAGCTTTAAACCCCCATGGTGTAATAAGTGAGTACTTGATTGGTACTCTTAGCTTGTAACACACTTAAAATGTGTAGTAATGTTTAAGCTACTGACTAGAATTTTGCTGCAGATGATACGGCAATGTTTTGGGGTGTCAAGTACTACAATGACCTGCTCATGGTAGCTGGTCCAGAGGGCAATGTGCAATCGGAGCTTCTATTCCGGAAGGACCCATCAACCTTCACTTTCAGGAAGGGCTGGGCCTTTCCAAGACGCATATACTTCAATGGTGAGAGTTGCGTGATGCCTCCACCAGATGCGTATCCTGTGTTGCCAGACTCCTCCCCTAGATTGAAGAAGACGACATTTCTCATTCTGTCTATTGCCGTTTGTGCGGTGGTGGCGTTCTTGCACAATCATTTTGTGTTGGATAAATACTGTGGGAAGTCCTGACCCATTGGTGGTTGACTGCTGACAGACATCTCATCAGAGTTTCAGGCAAGTTTAGGTTGTAGGGTTGCAAGAAAAGATGATCCCGGTGTGTTTTAGGATGGGAGCTTACGCTCCTTGAATTCATTCAGGTGGAGGTTGTAAATTCTTATGATTTGTGCTCTCAGCCTGATTATTGAAACCAAATTGGGACAACTCCAGGGCAATTTATCTTGATAAATGTGTGCCATCTTACTTGCACAACTTTTTCTTCGAGGCGGAACTGATACTAGTGGGCTCACAAGCATGCCAATGTTTTGTAACTTGGTAATTGTTTTTATCCGATCCAATGTAGTACTCCCTCCGACCCATATTAGTTGACTTGGATTTATCTAGATTCGGATGTATCTAGTACTAAAACATGTCTATTGGAGTACCATTTTAAAGAAGCACTAAACTGAAACGGTGGTGTACATGAAGATCTGTCCTGGAAACTGTAATTCCAAAAATGCACACCTGACATATTTTTCACTTGACATAGTAGGGAGCAACCGTGGCACCAACTCCAATCAACCATATGACAACCTACCTACACTTTCCTGCTCTTCCAACACAAGTAAGATGATTCGGAGTAAAAAACAAACAAACAAACAAAAGATCCCCTTGGTCTAGCTATCATGCCAGGAGGAACAGGATCAGCAAGCACGCCAAGGCCGCAAGGGCGGAGGCGACAGGGAAACGCGGCGCCGAGTTGGGCAGGTAGGGGTAGGAGTCGGGCGGCGGCATCTTGCACTCGTCGCCGTTGAAGTAGATCTTGCGCGGGAACGCCCATCCCTGGCTGAAGGTGAAAGTGGTGTCGTCCTTGCGCATGAGCACCTCCGACTGCACGTTGCCGAAGGGGCCTGCCTCCATGAGGAGGTCGTTGTAGAGCTTGAGCCCGTAGAACATGCCCGTGTCATCTGGAGAAGATAATAAGTAGAGCAGTATAGCATGTTAATTGATGGATCCGCGAGGGGCAAAGGGTAGTACTTGACACTTACTGATGTTGCCGTATGGGAGGAGCGGCTTGTACTGGAAGCTGAAGACCTCTGTGACGTTGTTGAGGTTTGGGTGCTGCGCCACTAGCGTCCACTGCGTGTAGTTCATCCGGTAGTTGAAGTTGGTGACGGCGATCTTGGCGCGCCAGTAGTCCTTGTAGTTGAGCTTGACGTGCCAGTGCACCCTGATGGGGCACATGTGGTTTGTGCACTGCAGCAGCTGCGCGCCGTCCTTCTTGGGGGTGTTCACCCCGGGGGTCAGCGCCCGCTTGGAGTCGCCCATGATGCACCCGTCGCTGTGGCTCTTGCCGCCGCGGCCCTGGGTGCTCTTGTGCGCGCCGCAGCCGCACGCGCACTTGGCGCACGGCACGATGGTGCTGTTGTAGAAGGAGGAGAAGGAGACGCAGCAGGTCGGGTATCTGGACGCCAGCTGCTGCGAGTAGGTACAGGTCACCGTCCAGGTCATGAGCGCCTGCGTCTTGCGACGGTGGTCGGCGCTCCAGTAGACGGTGGAGGGCACGACGGTGGCCGGACCGCACGTGTAGCCCAGCCCCGGGCCCATGAGCGTGAAGTTCTTGGGAAGCTTGACGGTCTTGTTGGTGGTGCCGGCGAGGCCGACGGAGACCTGGAACGCGGCGACCGAGCCAGCGGGGTCCTGCCCGTAGGCCGAGACGACGCCGCCCCGGCAGCAGTTGGCGATCTGCTGGTTGTAGGGCACGCCAGGGAGGAGGTCCACGACGGAGGGCGTGTGCTTGCAGCAGTGCGGGATGCCGCCCTTGAACTTGGAGCAGTCGCCCTGCTCCGTCGCCTGCGCGCCCACGATGGACCAGATCACCTCCTTCTTGGCCCAAGACCAACCCAGCGTCCACCCAGGAGCCATGATCTGACGGTACTGCTGGTAGTTGTTCATCGTCACCATCGCCTGATCGATCGATAGCCATGCATACGCAACCAAGGTAACTTATTAGCAACGGAATGGGCACAGAGATGGTTGGATCATGCATGTCAGTGTGCACTCACCACGTATCCGTCAGGCGTCCACGACTGGATATCCCATTTGAGGGTAATGTTGCCGGTTGGGTCCAGGGGATCATACGCCACTGCAGCCAACAAACAATCCATGATGAGCAATCAACAAGATCACTCACTAACTCGATGAAGCATGGATTAAACAAGGATCTGAATCAACCTGCGACGGAGCAGGTGACCGCAAGGATCACCACCAACATCCAGTTGCGGCTGAGCGCCATCCTTGTTGTACACGAACAGCACACGGTGGCTAGCTGCTAGCACAAGTGATCGATGGAGCTGACGGCCCTCGAGGAAGCGGCAGGCAATTAAAGGCCATGCACTGGGCAGGAATAAGAGAAGACAAGAAAGGCATCTCACAATCGAGATGGCATGTCACACCGTCGGGCGTCGGTTGGGTTACTTAAAAACAACTCCATTGAATTAATCCGCGGGTGATGGCTCAGCCCCACCTCTCTGCTGATGATCGACCGATAGATACAGCATACTCCGTGTGCCTGTGCGTGCGTGCTCTGGAATCAGAATTAATCTCCTGGTGGTGTTGCGTCGTTGCTCTTGCGCACGTCGGCTGTCTGGTTGGTAGCTTCTTCACGCTCAGCTGAAGCAACCGCGGTAGGCAAGCGGGAAAGGGACGCGGGAGATCTCGCCTCAAAATATGATGGGCCATTGCAACGGTATCATCATCTCTGGTTAGCTCTCTGACAGCGACGGTGGAGCTCTACTCCCCATCTTTTTATTAGTTATGTATATGTAAGGTGCCCAGCTGCTGTTCCGCCTATTGCGATGTTTCATCAGCACCTCTGCAGCAGCAGATGCACATGCATATCATGTGAATCTTCATTGCAGTTTTTTTTCCGGCTAGTTTCTTTATTTCTTTTCTCACGACTAACGAAGTAGTATCTTCATATTTTGGGAGCTCGGTAGGTAGTGATAATGGACTTCTTGCAAATGTCACGGGTGTCATGTTTTTGAAATAAAGAGTTGGTAGCAGCAGTAGTAACACCAACAAAACAGCACCAGAAGTCTAACTCCTCCAAAAACGACGCATCCAAGAAAAAAACAGTACACAAGCGCCGTTGTCGCCCGATTTTAGATCTTAGATTTCCACTTTAGAAAAGCTCACAAAACAATGCCTTAACAAGGTCGTTGCCAAGCACAACCAATTGAGGCCAAACTTTGGATTTGCACCCTGAAAGTAAGACTTTGATCTTCTCATGTGCTATCGTCCCCAGTTATGATGCCACTGCTCCAAGTCACGAATCACTAAGCCAACTCCTCATCGTCAAAGACCCGAATATTAGACATGTATTTGTATAGGATTAGGACTCCTCTATTCTATGTAATCTCTATCAAATCAATACAAGTTATTGTTCTCCTAAAATATCATGGTATCGGATGCCTAGATTTTCCGCACCTCGCATGGCTCCACCACCAAAAACCCCACCGCCGCTGCCGGCTCCTCTCTGGACCGTGGCAGAGGCTCGCGCTGCCGGCGAGCCACCATCATCCTCCTCCTCTATCTCCACCTCAATTACCTACCAAAATCCTCTACAACTAGTTCCAATTTCTCTAGCCGATACAATCTCCGACGTCTCTCCCTTCATCCCAATTACTTTAGATCTTGCTCTCCACAACTACTACCATCAACATCATCTGTTTCATGTTCATCTAGGATGATGCGGTCTTCGCGATCACGTCGATCTGGCCTCGGTTCCTCGCCCGTGCGATTCCTATTAGGTCAAAGACGATCTTGTGATCATCCAATGGATCTACACCCGCATCTCCACTGAGCGATTCAATCTTGTCTCCGACAACGACGCCACCGCAGCTCAGCTATGGGCCTCCCTCCAGCAGATCTTCCAGGGCAACATCGACGCCCGCATCAATGCCCTTCATACCGAGCTACGCACCACCACTCAAGGGGACGCCTCTGTTACTGTCTTCTGTCAAAATATCAAAGCCATCAGCGACGAGCTTTGGGAGCTCCGTGACCCGGTTGAAGATCGCACCCTCATCAATGCCCTCCTCGTCGGCTTCGATGAGAAATTTCACAAGCAGGTGGCCTTCATACCTATGATGCGGCCTCGGCCCACTTTCGCTGAAGTCCGATCTCTCCTCCAACTCAAAGATATGACGCGAGCTCGCAAGGCCTCACGACCTCCTCAGGTGTTTTACACCGCTACTCGGCCTTGTTGGGGACATACTTTCTGGGTATACCCATTGTGACTCATTGACCAGGATGGCCCACTTCAGGTTAGATCTATGATTCACAGGCGTCCCAGTCAGGGAGATAAGATGGAAGCCCATACGGCTACGGGAAGTCCAGAAGACTTATCGACTTAGGCCTGTAGTGTTACTTGTAGTCCAAGATGTACTATGTATCCGACTCTGTATCGTAGCCGGATAGGACTCTCCTGTAAACCCTAGGACCAGATGACTATATAATCCGTCCTAGGGATAGGCCTTTAGGGCAATAGTCAATCGACAATCACAATCTCAACTCGCACAGGTGAAACCTCTCTTGTAATCTATACTTCCGGCTCTGTCGTACTACCGGATTGCTAGCAGGAGTAGGATCCGTCCACCGTAGGCGGATTCGAACCTGGGTAAAGCTTGTGTGCTCACCGTCCCAGAACACCGTCGTCTCACAACCCATCTTTCTCCACACCCCGAGGACCCCCTCATGGCGTACTTTTCATCAATCCAACGACAGTTGGCACCCACCATGGGGCAGGTGACTTTCGGAGATGCGTTCCGACCGAGATCTGCGTGCGGAATCGGTGAGACAATCACCGTCGACCGGGTCCTCTACACCAACGACATCCCTCTTGTCCTTCTCGACAAGACTTGGATTCCGGCTAGGGAACTCGTGACTAGTTACACAATCATGTCTTTTGGCGAGATCAACATTTACTTCGGTTTCACTAAACCTGCCCTACCCACCCAAGTGGTGATGATAGAGGCAGAAGAAGCTTCTGGATCCACTTTGTCCGCAGAGGCGATAGAGTTCCGGGTCTCAGAAAACCCTAATCCCACCTAGCCCGCACCTGAAGCAGAGATAGTGGAAAAGATCAGATTTGAAGAAGATCTCCTGAAGGAGGTCGAATCTCAGGAAGATCAAAGCAGCAACAGCTTTGGATCCGGCTTTGCCGATGCTGGAGCAGGAAAATCGCTCCCGAGGCACACCGTGAAGAGAACGATGAACAGTGCCATAGTAAAGACAGATGCACTTCTCGAGACCATAAGACGTTCCGAGGAAGCCAACGAAGAAAGTCGCAATTACCTCAGGGCGCACACATCTCACTTTGTCGGATACGTTGGATCCAGATCCGGCTCTACCGATGCTAGAGACGACAACGACTCGGTGCTGGACGCAATCGGAATGAACACTGATATACCGGTTCCCCCGAGGATTCCATGACGTCGGCAGAATTCTGGGCATTTAAAGCAGAAATTGAAGAGGATATCAACTCCAAGGCCATGGAAGAAGGATAAGCTATGGATCAAAGCCCCTACAATAGTATGGATGAAAGATCCAGAGAAAGCTCTCCCGAATCGCGAGATGATATGGATCTCGGAGATAATCCCGAAATCCAGATGTCCGAGAGTACTAATAGAATCTTGACTCCAGGAATCGGACCCAAAGCCGTTTTTGCTATGGGAGCCAATAAGGCCAACAAGTCAAAGAAGAAGAAGAAAACCCTGGCCAAGGATCCTTCGGCTGAGGAGGTAATCACCAAGGAATACAAGGAGGACCAGACGATGCTCTGATCCCCTCAGACCCGAAAAAATCTCCGGTGGATGGACACGTGGTTACCCCAGGTGCCCGAGAGCTCCTCGGAGAAGCACTTAGAACACCAATCCCAACCGCGGCGGATCTCAATCTCGGCGAGTTGGATGAAAGAGCCTTAGTTCTAGAGGCATATCATCGGTGACTCTTTGACGAAGACACTAACCTTGTTGAGGAGAAGCGGCACATCGCAGAAGCAGGACAGTTTAACTCCTTGGAGCATCAGAAGACCCAGAATGGCCCTGAGCTGCCCAATAGGAATCCAGAAGTTCACAAGACCCTTTTTGAGGGAGAAGTAGCTGTGGGAAAGCCTCAGATAGATAGCAAAGGAAACCAGGTGTATAACACGCTGGTAGAAAATACTATGGTGGCCTGAGAGATCCTGGCAAATAATCCAATCCTAGAATAGGTCCGACTAAGTGTGAAGCTACTCATCAAGGGCCTAGAGCAACAAAATGTCGCCATGTCTAGTAGCGGAAAGCTGGTCTCCAAATCTGACTAATGCAGCACAAACACTGGTCAACAACATGATACAAGGCCCCGGTGGGAATCAGATTGACGCTACCGTTCCGACCCACGGGAATACAATTATTCAAGAACCGGCTCTTCAGGACAACAACATAGACCCGCATGTAGTTGGAGCAACACTGGCCGAGCCGTGGAGCGAGACACCGTAGCAGCAATGGTTCCACAACAACCTTCCCTGTAGCAGTCAAATAAGCGCAGGGAAGAAGAAGCACGACATCAGGAGCAAGACTGGCAAAGAATGCTCCCTCCTAGACACACAATCCATTCGGCTAAGCCTCATCACAATGATGGCAATGAAGTACGAAGGAACGAAGAACATCACGCCGGATCAAGCGGGCATGGTGGTCATCACCACGAAGGCCCGGATGGAGGAAACAACCCATCAGCACCACCCTATCCACCAAGTAGTGCCCATAACGGCTCACATGGAGGCCAAGGAGGGCACCGGGGCGGAGTTGGTGGTGGAGTAAACATAATCCGGCTCCATGGCACCACAACTGCAGTGAACATCCGAGACGGTGCTCTCTGTCACCAAGTGATGCTAGGCAATGGATCAACTCAAACATAGAGGCGTGGCGCTATGATTCAGATAATATATACATGGGTCCAAAATGATTTGGGCCACGCATACGACAAACATATTTCCCGGAGGGATTTGTTATTTTAAGGCATATTCAACCCTACGATAGTGTGGCTCGGCCAGACACCTGGCTCCAGGATTTCTTCCAGGCCTACTGCATCGCCAAAGGAGGAAACGGCTTGGTCGTGACCCGATATCTCCCACTTATGATGAGGAACACGGCTCGATCATGGCTCAATGAACTCCCAAAAACACCATTCACAACTGGTATGATATGCAAAGTGAGTTCTTTTGGAATTTCGAGGGTACATTACAGGAGGCCCTGCACGGTCGGAGATCTGCAGCGTTGCACCCAAAAACCTGGAGAAACCTGCCGAGACTACCTCGGACGATGGATCGACATGAAGAACTCCGTGAGGGAGTAAACGACCAGACCGCAAATGAAGCCTTCATCGTGAGACTCCCAATCGAATTACTGCGTCATCACATGAAGTGTGACAAAGTTACCGACTTGGGGGAGCTGATATAAATGACAAGCAAATATGCAGACGCGGATGATGATTCAGAAGGACTACTAAACGTACTGGCTATGCCACAATTGGCCAAACATATGAAGCAACAGCAAGCCCAGAAACGCAAGAACGCCTTGGAAGAGAAACCCAATCCGAAAACCGTGACTGTCAACGCAACTTTTGGGTAGAGGCCGTGGAACTTCCCGGGCAATATATGTCAAGAGTGGGATTTGTCCGTCCATGTGACGAGAAGATACTCAAAGGGCCCTCTGTGGCCCAGAAACGCAAGAACGCCTTGGAAGAGAAACCCAATTCGAAAACCGTGACTGTCAATCCGAAAACCGTGACTGTCAAGAGCACGAGGAGGCCACAGAGGCGGCCAGGGACAAGGCCGTGGAACTTCCCGAGTCCAAGGTAGAGGAGACCAGCAACCTGATAAAACCTACTCTTGGTCCGACATTGCTAATAATCCGTGCGTGCACCACCCGGATGTCAACGGAGGCTCGTCCCACACAAATGTTGAATGTCGTTTCAATGCAACATCAAGAAATACGAATCCGCTGGCTACAGGGCCAAGCGACAGAAAGGAAAGAAGAATTCCAACAAAGAGAAGGAGTCCAAGGAAGATTCCGACATGGAGGAGGCAGATACCTCAAATCCCAAGTCGAATGGAAAGAAGACCTTCCCAACCAAGAAAGACACCTACGTCTACTTCCTTGGATCCCAACCAGCAGGGGTTAAAAAGGCAGTAATGCATGAGCTCAACACAATTGTTCTAGTTGTCCTCCAGTTTCTGGACTGGTCGGATGTGACAATCACCTTTGACTGAAGCGATCATCTGCTTAAACGACATAGGCGAGGAAAGTACGGTCGGGTCATTAATCCACTGATCGACGGCTATGGGTTCTCCAAGACCCTCATGGACGGAGGCAGTAGCATCAACATACTCTAGGTCGAAACACTGCGCCGTATGAGGATATCAGAAACATAGCTGAATCACATCACTGTGGTTTTCCACGAAGTTGTCCCCGGAAGATAAGCGAACTCTCTAGGCGAAATCACTTTGGACGTTACTTTTGGAACTCCAAAGAACTATCAGATGGAAGCATTGTCTTTTGAAGTGGTCCCGTTCAAGAGCACATACCACGCTATCTTTGGGCATCCAGCTTACTGGGCTTTCATGGCTCGCCCTTGCTATATTTACAACATGATGAAAATTCTAGGTCCCAATGGCGTCATCACGATCCGTGGAAACCCGAAGAAGGTGTTGGAAATATGCCCTAGAGACAAATATTTATAAGGACTATTATCATATTTCATATAGTTTATGATTAAGTTTTATATCATGCTATAACTGTATTGAGTGGAAACATCAATACACGTGTGATATACAAACAATCAGGGGTTCCCAGTGAAACTCTAGTCACTAGTTCATTGGTCAACAGATGATCATGTTTCCTGATCATGTGGCATTTATGCTAGTTGGAAATGGAGTCATCTCATTCCGAGAATGAGATGATGAACCAATACCCAACCTAAACATCGTGACCCGATCATGACACGAAGTTCAAGTTATGATGATTAGAAATGGATCCTCGTAGACTATTACTTAGACCGTGAGGCTATATCAATCACTTTCTCCTGAGAGTGCTTAGATAGCATCAAGCGCCACTTGGTAATACAGTGGTTATAAAGGTGTGTTCAGGTACTCGGAGGAAACCGTAGAGGCAATATATGTCAAGAGCGGGATTTATCCGTCCATGTGACGGGAAGATACTCAAAGGGCCCACTCGGGGAAGTGATATCCAATAGTTGCGCATCGCGTGATTTGATCACGGGGATATCACTTGTCGGAATGAGCCAAGTAGCATTGTTCGGTAACGAGATTGAACATGACATGGTGATGTCATTGATAAGATATTAGGCAATGCAAGTATCAAGAGACAAAGGGAATAAGACATGACTATCCCGGTTCAAACGACGAAAGATCTTTATGGAACGCACAGGGGTCACATGGCCATCCAGGTCCCTCTGTCGAGCATTGGTGCGGGAGTGCCCCGACCATGTCTGGAGTGTTCCTGAACCGTGGGGTATCACGCTTAAGGGCTTGATGATGCTTAGAGAGTGTTTATAGGATCGTTAGAATCACCGAAGAATAGTAGGGAGAAAACCGGAAGGGTTTCGGTAAGTCCGGAGGATGTCCGGAGTGGAGGTGGAAGTGTTCCATAGCCACGGAGGTTGAATAATATGTGAATGAATGTTAAATAATGATTTAATCATTTATTCATAATTATTTAATAAAGAGAAAAATCAATTTAAATGGTCGAAGGCTTAATGGGCCAATTCCCGGAGGGAGAGGGCCCATTAGGGAAAGGAGAGAGGGAGAAGGGGGGCCAAGGGGGTGGCCGGCACCCTAGTGGGCCAGCCCCTCCGCGTGGGGCCCATGGGGGTGGCCGGCGGTGCCACCCCTCCCCCCTCCTCTCCTTTAGTCCCACCCCGGGACTTTGAGGGAGGTAGTACCTCCCCTCCCCCTATATATAGTGGGGGTATTTGGCCAAATAAAATACACCGAATAATCAATAAAGGTCTTCTCACTTTTGGGAGGACCTCTAATTGATATTTTCTCTCTCCCCCTCTCTCTCTCGTGACCGTGGTCCCATGTCTGGACTGCGTGAACGAGAGACATCTTCACCGCGGAGCGTCGTCGCGCTGCGGGATTCGGATCCGGGAGCTCTACTTTCGTAACTACTGCTAGATCGGGGAAGCGGGAGTCATCATCAGGCACCAGATGTGTGTAACTCCCCGCGAGGTGTCGCACTTGAGGCACTCAAGTTGTTGGAGCCAAAGGAGCGCAAAGACTTCATCACGACCTTGAGGTCGACTTCGGCTCGTCTACATCAACCACGCTCTCCTGAGCGTTGACAACGCTTTTCGGTCTTCAAGGGTAAGTTCGCGAAAAGCCCCTCCCGTTACTGTATTTCTAATAGATAGGTCCTGGCAGCTTCAGGGGTTCAGGGGCGTAGGGTAAAATTTATTGTTTTCATACGTGGAACCCCTACAGAAGGAACGAGAATGCGAAGACAGAGATGCCGCCTTTGTAGAAGCCATACTACACGCCGAGGAGTACCAGGAGATCAAGAAGAACATCGACCTATCCGAGATACCCGCGAAGAAGAAGGAGGTGACAAAGCCGATTCCGTAGTTCAAGGCATGGGAAGAGACAAAGACGACACCATTGAACGATGATGACCCCTCCAAGGTGACACAGATAGGCGTAGGTTTAAACCACGCATAGGAAAGCGTGCTCGCCGAGTTGCTCAAAGATAATGAAGATATCTTTGCATGGCAACCTTCTGACATGACCGGAGTACCTAGGGAACTTGCCAAGCACTCTTTAAACATGTATCCTAACACTAAACCCATCAAACAGTCCTAACGATGTTTTAGCAACGAAAAGCACAAATCAATAGCTAAAGAACTAGCCTGGCTACAGTTAGCCCGATTCATAGAAGAGGTCATCCACACTAAGTTGTCAGCCAATCCTGTAATGGTCCCTAAAAAGGACACCATTGATTTAAGGATGTGTGTTGATTATACTGCCTTGAACAAGGCTTGTCCCAAAGATCCGTTCGCTCTGCCTAGAATCGATCAAGTTATCGCCTCAACAACATGCTCAAAACTCCTATGTTTTCTCGACGCATATTCCGATTATCACTAAATAAACATGAAGGAGTTAGACAAATTAAAGACTTCGTTCATCACCCCCTTCAGAACCTTCTTCTATGTAACGATGCCTTTCGGGCTAAAAACACATGAGCTACATACCAGCGCACTATGCAGTGTTGCCTCGACGATCAAATCAGACGCAACGTGCATGCATATGTGGATAATATAGTTGTGATGTCCAAAAAGAAGGAAACACTTATTTCCTACTTGGAGGAAACATTCACAAATCTACAAAAATATAATATAATTCTTAACCCAAAGAAGTGTTTCTCTGGAATGCCAGCTGGAAAATTGTTAGGTTTCATCGTGTATCAGAGAGGCATAGAGGTGAACCGAGACAAAATAAAAGCTATACTCAACATTACCAGGCTGACTCGCCTGAAGTATGTACAACGGCTCACTGGGTGCATTGTTGTGGTCAGTCGGTTCATAAGCCGGCTCGGTGAAAGAGCCACACCATTATACAAGCTCTTGAAAAAGACCAAGAAATTCGTCTGGACTGATGAAGCTGAAGCTGCACTTTAGGATCTGAAAGCCGTACTTTCGTCCTCCCCTATCCTTGCAGCATTAGAACCACATGAATCGATGTTGCTCTACATGGCTACGACAAACAGAGTCGTCAACATCATTATGGTGGTGGAGCAGCTAGAGGAAAAACAGGAACACCTGGTCCAGCGTGCGACTTATTTTTTTGACACCTTTACTATAGGGGAAGCCCCTACGGCATAATTTTTTATATATAACAGGAGAGAAATACAAAAGTCTAAGGCTAACAAGCCATGATTACATCGGGGAAACTGTCTTAGAAAGATACCATGAGTTACACGAACAAATGTAAGCCATTCTATAAGAGGGTGTACATTAGCAGATTTAACTTTGAACTTATGTAACAAGAGATTACTTTGGAAACCTACTTTCCATCTACTGAAGGAGACCGGTATATCTCTGAAGATGAAATCATTTCGAATTTTCCAGATATTCCAGGAGGAACAAGATTTTTTCCATAAAACACGGTCTGGCAAAAGATGTTTTGGCTGAAATAAAACCCTCCGTGAAAGAAGAAGACCAATCCCATTGAATACCCAAGAAGTCCTAGCACTGCAGTGCAAAGTCACAACCAAAGACTAGGTGATCCTTTTTTCTAAGTCATCTTGCACGCAGAGTACACATTCTGGACCAGAATCCAAGTGTCAATACTGATGCAACATCAACTCTCTCATGTTGAGTCTATCCATCATTAATAGCCAACAAAATACTTTCAATTTAGGCAACATACTAGATTTCCAAATCTCATTTAGAGCTACATCCTTTGGAAGTTGCCCGAACAAAAATTTATAGTATTTGGAAGGAGAGTATTTATCCCCCCATACAAATGACTAGCGATCAGACTCATCAGCTGTCAAATTAGTTTATGCCAACAAAAGTGTGATATGCTCAAACTCCTAAAAGGTTTCGACCGATACAGGCAATGCAAAGCAGGAGCTCAAATCTTCCACATGTGCTAGGTATGCCATCGACGTATCCTCATCCATAGCATAAGAGAACAACCTAGGATATTTATCACAAAGTAAATCTCCCTCCATCCAGAAGTCTTTCCAAAATAAGACAGTGGAACCCGCTTGCAACTTGACAGCGTGAAATACTTCTAGACTCATCAATAAGACTGAAGATGTCCTTCCACCAAAACAATCCACGACATGATTGGGCATGTGGCACACCATTCCCATATAGAGACCAAACTAATCTGACCCATGGAATATCAGCTTTTGAATAAAACTTGTGGAACTGTTTTAGAAGAAGAGCGTTGTTTTGTAATTCTAGATTCAAGACTCCTAAATCTCCATGTTGCCTTGGTTTACAGACTAGAGACCATGCAGCTAGAGCATGAAATAATGTTGAGTCTTCTTCTTTGGCCCACAAACAGTGTCTCTGAGAATGATTACAAATATTTATGACCGCTTTATGAATTTTGAGGGAGCACATGAAGAAAGTTGGCAAGGTAGAAAGCACTGACCGAACAAACTCAAGTATTCCACCATATCCAAAAAACCATGCACTAGCATTTAACCGACATTCAACTTTGGCCCACTAGTGGCGAGAGATCCTGAATTGTGGGCTTCGTGATACCCAAAGGTAACCCTAGGTAGGGAAAGGGAAGCTTACCCACTACACATCCAAGCGATGCTCCCAAGAGGTCAAGTTGCTCATCCGTCACATTAATTGGCATAATCAAAGATTTAGCATAATTCACCTTCAACCCTATCGCCTGAGCAAAAGTTTCTAGCAGATCCTTGAGGGCCGCCAATTGTAATGCTCATGCGTCTGACTTATTATCTCAGCGACGCCCTGACTGAATCAAAACAAAGGTACCCTCATTACCAAAAGTTAGCCTATGGTGTATTCTTCACATCCAGAAATCTATGACATTATTTTCAAGAGCACAAGATTACCGTGGTGAGTGCAACTCCGATGAGAGACATAATCAACAACAACGATGCCACAGGACGTGTTGCTAAGTGGGGAATTGAGCTAGCAGCTTTTAACATTGAATATAAACCTCTTAAATCAATCAAATCCCAGATACTTGCCGACTTTGTCACTGATTGGATAGAGACGACAGAAAACACAAACCTCCTAGAGTTGGAATATTGGACCTTGCACTTTGATGGGTCAAAAGCGCTCGGTGGCTCGCGGGCTGGCATGGTACTCAAATCACCCCAAGGAGACAAACTATTCTATGTGTTATAGATTTACTTCATGGTGAAGAATAACATTGTCAAATATGAAGCCCTGCTGCATGGAAGCATTCACCGACTCATGTGCTACAGAGATTCGGATTTTGTTTCTCAGCAAGTATCCGACATCTACAATGCAAATAAGCACATGTCAGCATATCGAGCTGTCGTGGATGAACTAGCAAAATTGTTCGAAGGGTTTGAAGTCAACCACATTCCCCAAACAGAAATCGAGAAATAAGATTCTCTATCGAGAATAGGCTCTACATGGAAATAGGTCCTGGATGGTGCTTTTTTGGAGCACCTACAAGTTCCCTCTATCACAAGAGTTGATGAGGAGTATCCGACCAAATCCGACTCACCGCTCATAGCAGTTCTAGCTATAATTCCTAGGTTGATAAAACCCTACCTCGAATTCTTGGTAGACGTAAAACTACCTGAAGATGAAGTTCCGAGTCGATAGATCGTCCGACAAGCTAAGTCGTACACAATAATCAGTGGAGAGCTCTATAGGAGAAGTGTGTCTAGGGGTTTTCAACAATGTGTTTCTTCAGAAGAAGGAGTGGAAATCCTAAGGAAAATCCATGAAGGCGAATGCGGACATCACGCCACAGCTAAATATTTAGTAGAAAAAGCTTTTCGACATGGATTTTTCTGGCTTACAAATAAGGAAGATGCTGATAGGCTGGCTAGGATGTGCAAAGGTTGCCAAAAGTATGCCAAACAAGCCCATGTTCCGGCTGATCAGCTACGAACAATTCCGATTACATGGCCTGTTGCGGTCTGGGGGCTTGACATGGTAGGACCATTTAAACGGGTTCCAAGTGGATTTACTCACCTCATAGTGATGATGGATAAATTTACGAAATGTATTACGGCTAAACCTTTCACAAGTTGTGACAGAGCAACATCCAAAAGAGTTGTCGAGGACATCATAATCCAATTTGGTTGTCTACACAGTATTATTACAAACAATGGGAGCAACTTTTCAATGGGGGAACCTGATTTTGCGAAGATCAAGGGATCCGACTCGATATTGCATCTGTCGCGCATCCACAAGTCAATGGACAAGTCGAAAGGGTAAATGGTTTAATTCTTCAAGGCCTCCATCCCAGACTCGAAGCACCACTTCATCATGCTTCCAGGGTGTAATACCTCGGACCCTACGCTCTAAGCAACAAGCCAGGATGAACCCAAAGTTCATAAGCTGTCCTACTGTGGAGGCCCAAGGTCCACCCATCTCTAGGCCCCGTCTGAGAAAAGCAGGACACGGTACCGGCCAACCACCCTATCCACTTTGCAAGAACATCATAACAAGTGCGAGCGGCGTAGTCGACAAGTATGCGATCAAGACAAACACAAGTGTGTATGTCTGTGACATACAATAGTACATTAGAGACATACCATCTAAAACAATAGAAATAGAAATATTCAACGCCATACGACAAGATCCAAATATCCTAGATAGAGATAATAGTTTAGGATACTGTAACATCCCAAAACTTTAATCCAATCTTATCAAGATCAAATCATCCAAAAATAGGGTTAACAAAAGCTTTTCCAAATTTAAAATGAAAGCATTCATATATGCATGCATTTAAAATAGGAGTTGTTTGAATTGCCATGATTGAATGATCCAATGCTTGTAAAATGTTTCTTAGGTGATTTAAACATCATCTACATCATTCCCAAACTTTTCCTAAAGAAAATCAAATCAAAAAGAATTAAAAAGGAGGAATGGTCATTTTGGCAAATTTAACTCTCATGCCTACTTTGGCTATTCCTAGTACTCAAAACTTAACAGAAATAATTCTTGATCTTTGCACCCTTTGCTAGTACACATAATGAGGTATGAAGGCCCACTTTTGGATCTGCTAAAAACATTCTGTTAACTATTTTAAATGACAGTTTAAAATTGAATCTAATGCATATGCATAGATCACCCCTATTTCAAAAACCATCTATCTGAGCTCCATTTTCAAAACCCTTGCAACCAGAGACTACCTATCACTAGTGGAGATCACTCAAAAATTTTGAAACCAAAATTCAAAACTTTCTTTCATGCGTCCATTTCATCAAACACTTGGCATGCATAATCTCACCTCTAATCCTAGCTCACTGTTTACTACAGGGTTTTGCCCCCAATTGATCCCCATTTAATCTCCTTGTCCCCTCTTGATCTAACCAGAGCCTAACCAGCCTCTTCCCTACCCCCTAGCTGCACTGCCATGCCATGCCGAGCACCAACTCGTCGGCCGACCGTGCACTCGCAGCAGCAGCCCTCTCCAGCCCCTCTCCTCATGTCTAGCAACTTGCTTGTGGTCCACCTCCACCACCCAACCAGCCCCAGGCCAGAGACAGAGAGCAGAGCGGCCAGGAACCGCCGCGCCCGAAGCCGGTCGAGCATGCCAATGCTGCCCCCAGAGCACGCCCTGTCCCTGCTCGCACAGACCACCCCTTGGCACCAGCCCGCGCCCGCTACTCCACCTCGACCTGGAGAACACCCCAGACATCCCCGTTCGCCGCCCAAAGCCTCACAACCACCGCTCGCCGTGGACACCGCCCGCCGCACAGCGCCACCTCACCTGCATCACAGGCCATCGCCCCTACGGCCGCATTCAAGTTCTAGAGCACCGCCAGGGAACCGCCCATCGATCGCCACCCCCAGCCATGCCTCTACCTCGCCACAGCCTTGTCGCCGGAGTCGCCTGCCCATCCCGCTCGGTCTCAACGTCGGGCCTATAAAAGGAGCCCTCTCCAGCCTCTTCTCTCCACACCATTCCACTCCCCTCACCTCTCTGAACCTCACCCGCCTCTAGCCGGAGAAAGTGGAGCAGCAGCTCGCCGAAATTGGAGCCGGAGCAGCCGCGGCAGGAGGAGAAGGGCGCCGTGGATTGCGACCACCCCAAGCTCCACGATACCATTCCAAATTTACCGTACAACCACATTACCTGAATTGGGTAAGGCTTAGCTGGAAATTTATATGCATTAGTATTAGTTTCCTCACGGGAGAGGTTTGAGCTGAGGCTACCTCTCAATGTTGTCCACCTATGCAGTGCCCAAGATGACTGATGGTCATGGTTGGGAGGCCATACTCATAGGAGAGGTGCTTATACTAGGGTGTGTAAAGGGAAGGTTATGTTTGATTATCTGCATACTAAGTATGATGATTCAGGGTTATCCTCGATGATGTATCGAATCTTGTGGTGAAAGTGTACCACCTCCGCAGAGTGTCAAACTATTGAATAGGCGTCATGGTTATGGACAGTTGGAATGGCCATTCTGTTTCGTTGTCAGATGTTTTCTAAATAATTTGAAATGAATGATGAACTTTGACTTAACCACAACAGGGTTGGGTTGATGATAATAGCTTCCCAACTTAAGTGATTCTAGAACTTTACTTTATCTTTCTTTTCTTCTGAACTCAGCTTAGGCTTCAAACTTAACTTGATAGTTAAACTTAGATTTAGCACTTTGACTTAGAACTATAGTACCTGTTAATAGTAGTTTGCGAGTACTTAAAGAGTACTCATGGCTTTTTTCCCTGGCTATTCTTATGGCCAGACTATGAAGGAGACTACCAAGATGATGGCCAGCAGGACGGCTATGATAACTAGGACTATCTGCCTTTTGTCAAGATTGCTGTGCCTCGAAGATGGACCCCATCGCACGCTTTATCCTTTATTTCTGCTGCTTGTTGTATTAAAGACTGGATCATGAGATCCTTATTTGTGTAAAACCTTATGTATGGTTTGTAATGGATGATGTACTGTGATATCCAATCCATTATGTCTCGCAAAAATGGTAATCCTGGGATTGCGAGGTTTGGCATAACGGGCATCTGGGATTAAAAACCGGGTGTTGACAGATACATCCTCATACATCACACATCAGAGTATTAAGTGGAAGCGGAAAACAATATCTGAGTACGGACAAGAAGCAAATTTGCATAAGATGCCTCTGAAATAAGCACATCCTGCCCACAGATCTCACGGATCTCCATCCCCGGAATCTCTACACCTAATGATAATTGCCACTATCATTGGTCTCCTCGACCCAGTAACCTTCTTGTGAGTAAACCTATCTATGTGAATCAAAATATTTATCGTGTGAGACCCTAGGGGTACTCAGCAAGTCTTAATGCATCTAAAGGGAACAACTTGGGGTGATGCAATTGTAGCAAAAAATAATATCTAAACAGTTCTATAGAGCCACGCTACAATATCTGCCCAACCAGAGTGTAACATCCCAAAACTTTAATCCAAGCTCATCAAGATCAAATCATCCAAAAATAGGGTTAACAAAAAAACTTTTCCAAATTTAAAATGAAAGCATTCATATGTGTGTGCATTTAAAATAGGAGTTGTTTGAATGATACAATGCTTGTAAAATGTTTCTTAGGTGATTTAAACATCATCTACATCATTCCCAAACTTTTCCTAAAGAAAATCAAATCAAAAAGAATTAAAGGGGAGGAATGGTCATTTTGGCAAATTTAACTCTCATGCCTACTTTGGCTATTCATAGTACTCAAAACTTAACAGAAATAATTCTTGATCTTTGCACCCCTTGCTAGTACACATAATGAGGTACCAAGGCCCACCTTTGGATCCACTAAAAACATTCTGTTAACTATTTTAAATGATAGTTTAAAATTGAATCTAATGCATATGCATAGATCACCCCTATTTCAAAAACCCTCTATTTAAGCTCCATTTTCAAAACCCTTGCAACCATAGACTACCTATCACTAGTGGAGATCACTCAAAAATTTTGAACTCAAAATTCAAAACTTTTTCTCTTGCGGCCATTTTGTCAAACACCTTGTTAGCAAGATCATTAAGGCCTAACTATTACTGTTTTGGGCTGATTTTGTCTAGCAATTCTGTAGTGCTTTGATCATCTTGTCCCCCTCAAGCCAGACCAGACCAAACCCAGCCTCTTCTCTACCCGCTAGTGAACTGGCATGTACCATGCCGAGCACCATCTCGCCGCCGACTGCAGCACTGCAAAGAAGAACCCTCTCCAGCCCCTCTCGCCATGTCTAGTACCTTGCCAGTGGTCCACCTCCACCGCCCAACCAGCCCCAGGCCAGAGACAGAGGGCAGAGCGGCCAGGAACCGCCGCGCCCGGAGCTTGTCGAGCATGCCGATGTTGCCCCCAGAGCGCCAAGATCGCCTCACAGTGTAAGCCGCCGCCGCACAGCCTCGCCCACCGCCCGCCTAGACCGAGAACACCAGACACCCCTGCTTGCCGCCCAAAGCCCCACAGCCACCGCTCGCCGTGGACACCGCCGCCTCGCCTCTTAGAGCGCCACCGCCTGCATCAGATACCACCGCCCCTACGGCCGCATTTAATTCCTAGAGCACCGCCAGGAGACCGCCCATCGATCGCCATCCCTAGCCATGCCGCTAGCTCGCCGTAGCCATGTCGCCACCGTCGACCGCCCATCCTGCTCGGTCTCACTGTCGAGCCTATAAAAGGAGCCCTCCCCAGCCATTCCTCTCCACACCATTCCACTCCCCTCACCTCTCTGAACATCACCCACCTCTCGCCGGAGCAAGTGGAACAGCAGCTCGCCGAAATTGGAGCCGGAGCCGCCGCCTCTGGAGGAGAAGGGTGCCGTTGATTCCGACCACCCCAAGCTCCGCTACGACCACGCCTCGCCTCTCCGTCGTCTTCCACTTCGTTCGCCCGCATCGCCGACCCTGCTGGAGCCCTGGTACGCCCCCAGTAGACCCCCACCAAGCCGCTAGGGTTCGAGCTCGCCGGCGACCTGTTCGTCGTCGACGACGACCCTTAGCCGTAGATCTAGCCTCTAATCGCACGACCCACAGCGCGCGTACCGTTTCACGTGTTAAGTGCCGCTGACAAGCGGGACCCCCCTGTCAGCTGAGCCTCGCGCCGCGGAGCGCCACTGGGCCGGCCCATTTCTTTTCCCGCGTTAGCCCACAGATTCAAATCTGGATTTTTCTTTCAGTTTGAATCTAGTTTCTGTTCACTAGTTTGAAAATCAATTCAGAGAGTTTTAGAAATCCAAATGGCATGAAACCAATTTTTTCTGAAAGGTATTAAAATGATCTATCCATGACCATTGGATCTAATTCATTTAGAGTTATAGATCTCTCCTAATAAAAATAAGAAGACATAAGCTTTTGCAACTTGAAACATTTTTATAAAATCAACCAAGTTAGATTTTGAGTTGATTCCAACTCTCAAAAATCACATTTCATCATATCTATCTAAATATGTAATAATATTAAGGTTTACATGCAGTGACTTTGGACTAGTGCCAAAATAATGCTATATAGGCATTTCTAGTCACTTTAAATCATTAAATAATAAACTTAAACCAAAGTAATATTGATCCAACCTTTAAATCTCATTCCCACATGTTAGAATATGTGGTGAGGACATGTGTCCACATGATCCCATATTTTGGTGGTGAATATAAAATTTTAGTTAATATTTCAATGAGTAGAAATTACTTTTCCAAAATAAAAAGGTTGAACTATTGAATTAAACTTGTGATGCTTGTGATGATAATAGATCATCAATTGTGTGTTTTAGAATGCTACTTAGCCTAGTTAAGTATTGTTTGGTGATTGTCTACTCCCTATGTATTTATAGATGCTAGTACCGACCAAGCCTTCGAGGAGGAGGAGTTCTACCAAGAAGAAGAAGAAGAAAACTTCAACCACTGCACCAACCAAGGCAAGCTATTAGTGGCAAGCTAACCCTTGCAAATCATACTTTAGCAAGCTCTTGTTAGCAAGCTAGAATAAAACTAGATGGTTTAGCAAAGATGCCTTAAGCATGCTTTGATCACACCCCTTTAACTATTAGTACCCCAAGTCTTATTGATAAGTTTTACCCCCCTTAGTTTACACAAAGTTCTTTACTTAATTTTTGAAGGTAGCATAAAGAGTATAAAACTCCACCTACTTAGAAACCTTTAGATGTCATTCTATGGCATGAGATTGATCCCATCTTTCCACCTTAGTGAACACTCTTAACTTAGTACCTTAGTATAGATCAAAAACTTGAATCACTTTAGATGGGAACACCTGGTGAAAATGAATTATGAAAACCTTGGAATGATGAGTCATTCTATTGAGATGTTTTGACATGTGTTGAGAAACACAACTGGTTTATGATGATGAAAATGATGAGGCAGGAGCCTTAACCCTTTTATAAAACTGATGGTTGGATTCGGATGCGATACCATTCCAAATTTACTGTACAACCACATTACCTGAATTGGGTAAGGCTTAGCTGGAAATTTATATGCATTAGTATTAGTTCCCTCACGGGAGAGGTTTGAGCTGAGGCTACCTCTCAATGTTGTCCACCTATGCAGTTCCCAAGATGACTGATGGTCACGGTTGGGAGGCCATGCTCATATGAGAGGTGCTTGTACTAGGGTGTGTAAAGGAAAGGTTATGTTTGATTATCTGCATACTAAGTATGATGATTCAGGGTTATCCCTGATAGATGTATCGAATCTTGTGGTGAAAGTGTACCACCTCTGCAGAGTGTCAAACTATTCGAATAGCCGCGTCCGCGGTTATGGACAGTTGGAATGGCCATACTGTTTCGTTGTCAGATGTTTTCTAAATAACTTGAAAGGAATGATGAACTTTGAATTGACCACAACAGGGTTGGGTTGATGATAATAGCTTCCCAACTTAAGTTATTCTAGAATCTTACTTTATCTTTCTTTGCTTCTGAACTCAGCTTAGGTTTCAAACTTAACTTGATAGTTAACTTAGATTCAGTACTTTAACTTAGAATTGTACCCCTTGCTAGTAGTAGTTTGCGAGTACTTAAAGAGTACTCATGGCTTTTGTCCCTGGCTATTATTATGGCCAGACTATGAAGGAGATTATCAGGATGACGGTCAGCAGGACGGCTATGATAACTAGGACTATCTGCCTTCACAAGATTGCCTCGTGCCCTCGAAGATGGACCCCACCGCTACACTATCGTTTATTTCCGCTGCTTGTTGTATCAAAGACTGGATCATGAGATCCTTATTTGTGTAAAAACCTTATGTATGGTTTGTAATGGATGATGTACTATGATATCCAATCTGTTATGTCTTGCAAAAATGGTAATCCTGGGATTACGAGGTATGGCATAACGGGCATCTGGGATTAAAAATCCGGGTGTTGACACAGAGATGGACGAACGCTCATTAATTAGTAAAAATAGTTACGTAAGTAACATAAATAAACATCGCTTGCCCTCCTTCTCGCTTACCGACGATAATACGGAAGAATATCCCATCTATTGGAAATTTTATTAACCATTCCATAAGTGTTGCACTATTTACTAGTCATGCTTTAGTCAAATTAAACACGGTACTTTAGTTATCTATGATCGAGAAACTATTCTCTAAGTCAACCATAACCGCAGACACGGCTTTCAGAAAGATTTACCCCAGAGGGGTGCACAAATAGCAACACACGCACCGTCAACCTTGGGAAAAACCAAATAAGAAGCAACAAGGCCTTACGACAATGCATTCACAGGATTAAAAAATTATTTCAGGGGGCCACCCCAATAAGGTACCCGCAACAAAGTTGTCTGGCTCCGAGAAGGACCCAGGGTTTGTGACGATGGTGGTAAACGACTGGAAACCCGAAAGTGTGAATGGGCTTGTCGATATAGCATAAACATGGCATGGGGTTCCTAAACAGTACATGCGCTCCACACGCAATAGTAAATAAAGCAGTAAAGCATGGCATAAGTACTGCATAGTAAAAACACCCCAAACTAGTTTGTGGCCCTAAGAAATAAAGTGCGAATCAAGCTCACACAAAGGGCATTCATGGTCCCACATGCGGATAGTGCGATAGTCGAGGAATAGGTGTCAAGTACTCGGGGCCTACGGGACACAAATGAGTGTGGAAGAACGAAATAACAGCTATTGCCCACCAGTGCCTCATTCTTTAGTTATCCCATTACTACATAGTTTAAGTTGTTTAGGTACCTGGTTATCCAAAGACTTGCACAAACCCTACACATGCAATTCTACGACTCACATGACACAATCAACTCCTATAGTAATGGCTCATAGGATTGAGGGTACAAGCTTCGGTGGGGTTTAAAAGTAAAGTCTGTGCAATACGTGAGATTCAATTTAATGCAATCGTGACTCAATGATCCAATAATAAGATAGAGGCATAGGTGTTATATGTATGCAAGCATGGGTAAATGCTTGCCCATTAGATCAATAGTAGGGTAACCGGGATCTGGATAGTACTCTTGGTTCTTCCGATAGTACCCTTGCTCGGCGTCTGTCCTGAATAAAAGTCAAACACACAAAAGACCATAATAAATAAAGTGCGCAATCATATAAATATATGCGACAAGCAAACGAGTGTGCCATGATGGAATGATGCACAATTGCATGGTATAACATAGCATGTCATGGGTGAGGTGTGAGAACAATAATAAAGCACTTTAATTAATTATTTAGGCATGCTTTGCTCCCATAAACATTGTTGTGTTCATTATATTTACATGATGCATGCTTCAATTCATATCATGGAATACATAGATAGAACAGGCTCATCGCGCTGATCGATTTAGACATATTATTTATCAAATTTGGATTTAGGTAATTAAAGTTATGAATTTATTAAGATAAAGGCATATTAATAGTATTTATTAATTCGAAAATTTTAATTGCCTAGAAAATATTTTAAATAGCATATTCATATTCCTAGCATTTTTCTGATTAGAAAACATGTATTAGTTGCATTATTTGAATTTATGAATTTAAAACAATACTAAATCAATTTAAATCGAATTAGGGTCAAAGTCAAATGTTTGTCTAGTTTGAATCAATTCTGAAAATATTGTACTAAAGATTTGAATTAACATTAAAAACAAAACATAATTCATATAAAGTTTGAATTCAAATTCAAGAGCATTTAAAAGTTGTGAATCAATTCATATATATTTATTTCTGGTTTTTATTTTTGAATTCAGAAAAGGCTGAAATTTTTGTTACTCACGTGTCTGTTAGCCATAGTCGATGACATGTGGGCCCAGGGCTGACTCAGTACTTCATTGGCAGAATCTGTTGCATGGAAAATTTTCTTACTCCGGTACAACATACCCACAACGGCTTACAGGTGGGGTCAGGACTCACAGGGCCACAACACGCGTGCAACCAGCAAAGCGACGACACGTGTGCGAGCCGGGGACATTTTTGCGAATACTGAAAACTTCCGGTTTATTTCTATAAAATATTGCTGGATGGTTTCATCGTGAGCCTGACAGGTAGGGACACTGGGTGCACTGCGGGTCGAGGATGAAAAAGGTGCAGGGGTATTGGCAAAAAGTACACGCGGTATTGTTTCTCTTCTCGTGGTTTACTGATGAAACTGACAGCACACGGTGCAGTAAAAACAACAGCGTACGCGAGGCTCGGTCTGGTGACCTGGGGCTCGCGCTGGCGGGGTGGAACCATTGTGGTGCTAGAGGGCTGGTGCTAGGTTAGATTCGTGGTGCTAGAAAAGCTACAGGAGCTGGTGTTCATCGATCACAGACGGGCGGTGCCACGGTCGGCATAGTCGGGAATGATGGCGCAACTGACTAAGGTTCCACGAAGCATGGATAGGCACGCTCAACGTGGCATGACGACATGGTCGCAGGCGCAAGCACGCGTGACAGGTTGTCATGGTGCTTCTCTCCTTCATCTCCGTGTGCAGGCAAGGTCTAGGGGCTACCATAGTTCTTCCTCAACGCTAGAAGCTCCTCTCCTCCGTCTCCCCTCGCTGGAAAAAGTTGGAGCCAAAGGTGGCGGCGGTGGTGGTAGGTAGGGCTAGTAGAGGAGATGGAAGAGGATAGAGGGGCTCGAGGCAGAGCCCAGGGTATGATCTAGATCTAACCAGAGGTTAGGCAGGTTGGTAGATAAAGATAGGGAGAGAGCTTCTCGGGTTAGGGTTAGGCAAAAAGAAACTCGAGTTGCTTTTCTTCTTCTCTCCTCTCTCTCTCAGGTCAGACAGGGGCGACCGGGGTTAGCTAGCTAGGGACCTGGGGCAGCTGGGAGTAGGCTGGCGTGGCTTGACCAGCAAGAAAGACGAAGGGGATGGTGGGCAAGCTTGGCACGTGACCATGGTTTGCTTGGGTGGGAACTAGGTTTAGGCACGGGGTGGTGATGGTGTGGTGCGGTCCAACCAGGCCTAGGAGAAGAGGGGCTCTGGTTGGAGTATAGAGATAGGTTAGGCTAGATAGATAGCTAGGTTTTATTTTGAAATCATATGGTTTTGTTTATTTAATTTGTTTGCTCTCAAACCATGCAAGATCAAAAAGAGAAAAAGGTGGTACTAAGGAGATTAAGGTAGAGCCTTGCATCTCAATGCAGGCTTGGCCAAAACAAAAATAAAACAAAGAGGAATAAGATAGACCAAGGAATCTATTTGATATTGGATTCCTTCAAATTCAAATAAAAACCACATGTGAGGAGGATGGTGCAATCTTTGCATGGGCCATGCATGTTGAATAAATGCCACTACTAGTTGTGAAAACAACTATTATTAATCATGGTCAGTATTCACACATACATTCAAATTTGAATTAAAACCACACAAAGAAGAAGCTTGCTTGATATATGAAAATAATTAGCATATGCACATGTATGAAGCTAAATGACCCTTGCAGCGTGTATTTTTCCACTAGATCACTTGTAGCCAAATATAGCACCATACATGCGCATATAGTAAATAAAACCATATGGAAGCTTAATAAAGGGAATTCTACCCACATGGCATGCAAAGGGGCCACGAGGCTCCACATACTTAATAATGTGAAAATAACAGAGATCATATATGGGATCATGTAGATTTAGAAGTGGATCCATCTTATTATATATGAGCCAGACATAATACCAAAAGAAATGCAAATGCTCATATATAGTTTGGATGGTGGAATTATAAGGTGGTGACAAAGAAAGGTGGTGGAATCAAGAAAAGATATGTCCCAAACTCAACTTGGGCATGAATACAATATATCAAGAGGCAACTACAAGTGATACAATATAATGCATATGGGATAAGAATCAAATAGAGGGGTTTTATATGATGCTCAAATGCAAGGTGGCATGGTGACATGAGCATGATATAATGATGATGCCATAATAATATGTAGGAAGTAGCATATATAGACTAGGCAAGTAGCATTGCAATTATTAGACAATTGGGTGCTACAGGGGGCTTGGGCGGATGGATTGTTGTCTGTTGTTTGGAGTTTTCGAACTACTCCCGATAGGTCAACCGGATATATGCCTTTCTTCTTGGTCTACAGTACATAGGCAGTTCTTCCGAGTGATCTTATCCATATTTCTCCCCGAGTCGCTGTGTATGTCGAAGAGGATGCTGAAGTTGCTCGACAAGATGACCTCGATATACTCGAGGAAGTTTGCATCGTTGCTGAGCAGAGATCTACAACCTATTAGTAGAAGTTACGCAAGTATCATAGTCAGACAGTCAAAAATCGGTCTTTCAAAAAGGGCGATCTAGTTCTCTGACTAGTGCAAAAAAAGAGCACAAACTTCCCCAATCTGGGAAGGGCCCCTCCTAGTTAGTAAAGACCTGCTACTAAGAAAAGAAAGAGAGCTGGAGTCAGTACAGACCCGGATGAGATAGACCGTCCATGGAATATTCTTTAGATACGTCCCTTTTATTCTTAAATTTTCTTTTTTTGTAATCATATCAATGTACATGTTCAAAGTGAAATAAAGTATTGGTCTCCTCAATGTTTTTTCTGAGATGTTTTTTAAGTACCATCTTATTTCTGAATGATCATGTTACAGTCGAAAATCCTAGGATACTTGAATGTACTTTATGCTCATGTTTGTTCTGGTTAGATTTCTAATTCTAAAAATTCTATAAGTCTAATTTCAGTTTATACTTGGGTTTTTTTCTGATTGCTGGACGCGAGTATTTTTCGAGTAGTGAATTATTGGTAGTGGAAGTCGGCTTTGATTCTGGGTTTAAATTGGTTTATTAATTGAGCTCTTTGCTCGCCAAAGTTTCTATATTGAAGGTTTACCGGCTCATGAAAAGGACGAGGCAGAAAGCCAGGTAAACAATAAGTATAAACAAAAACTCTGCTTAAGTATTTTTCAAGCACAAAATAAACATGTGTTCTAAGAGTAAAGTATTAGTTCTTACATAGCAGCACCTCAAAATGAATAAGTTGAACCATTACAGCAATGGATTGTTTCGGAATGACACAAATTTTCTTGCAAATGTCTATGTTGCAGGAGAAGGATCCACCAGCTCGCTAGTTCTAGTGCTCATGTTGCCTTGATCTTTTTACGAGACGGGGACGTCAAACTCATTCTCTTCGGGAATTTCCTCGTCTTGGGGGCTTGCAGGTAGATCGACAAGATTGAAGAATGTCTTCTCATAGTTCGTTGCATCGGCTATGCGTCAAGCATAACTGGCACAAGAATCCTAGATAGCACCAACATTCTGATCCTTGCCATATTCATCAACAACATAATATCCTTTGGTAACTTGCCTGATTTCCATGTTTCCATGGTGGCTCATTACCAAAGTAAGCGTGTTCTATGCTGCTGTGCGAGCATAGGACATCTTCCAGTCCTCAACCAACTATGGGTTATCCTTCACCTTGTCACGGAGCTCAAAGGCAGACAATTTGTCTAAGTCAGGGAGATTAACAGTCTCGCCAATATCCTCAAAAGATTGGCAGAAGTCATGAAGTAAATCTCCGAATGTGATAAGCTGGCCGGTGTGTGACTCGGATGAAGATGAATCCAGGAGGTTGAGAGGCCCTGAAAAGGGAGAAAAGTTAGAAAAATCTGACTATAAAGGTCAAAAAAATCTTTTGCACGCGATGCCCATTACAGTTCCTTTTGGTCTTTTGCACGCGATGCCCATTATAGTTACGGAATTTTACTGTTTTGGCACTTCTGATGCCCACGACAATCGCAACAATAAAAAAAGGTGCGTATGGACCGTCATGGAGCATCATTTATTTTTCATCATTGGTCCAGTATATTACGGTCCAATACTAAGATCCAATCGGCCCAGTTATGGTACCGCCTACCGCCAGGTGGGGACACCATCAACTAAATGCCTACACAGCCTATGTGATTTACCTAGATATTACATCAGCTGCAAACTTCTTAAAACTATTACATATCAACAACAAACTAAAGGTAAGAAAATTCAGCATTTCAGTTGCCAATCGAGATTGAGCCCACAGGTAGCAGAGTCCCTAGTTTGCTTTCTTAATCTATCAACAACATCTCCCTCTTACTTTGATAGCTACATTGGAAAACCACATTGATACATGATCTTATTGCCCCTCTTTGGTGGCGATAGCAACAATTGTAGTCTAAAACTCAGTAATAACAAGTTAATACAACAAAAAAGGCATGGAAACAAACAACCATCATCATTATCAAAGAATTCTATAGCAAACAAGGCAAACAAACTACCCATTTGAACTGGAGTTTACTACAGGTCCATGGTTTCATTAAACAAAATAGGACAAGCAAGAAAGCATTAAACATGCATGCCTTCCATGAAAAGAGCAACCAAACAATGTGTGTGTGGCTTAGAATTTCAGCAAATATGAAATAGCAAGGTCATTTTAGCAAATATGGAAGCAGTTGGTAGATAGAAAATATAATGGCGTCATACCTAAACTTGTAGAGCAGGGAATGCACACCACCCATGAACAAAACAATAGAGGACAATTATGTAGTTTCTTAGGACGAAACATAACCATATACAAAATACAAATGCATCGCTTCTGAATGTAGTGACCCATCATACCACTGCATGATATAGTATACTATAGTCGTTGACATAACACTAATGAAACACCATTCACTAGTATTACATCCCTCAGAGTGGTACAACATAAACACAGCAGGTCCAAGACATGACTATAGATTACAACTCGACTCTTTACAGAAGATCCAGAGAACACTCTAGGTTAACGAGAGAGAAAGAAACTTCTTACAAAGAAGAACCACAAATAATGACTTAGAACTATCTAGAGAGTAAGACTAGTATCTAAACTATTTGGCTTGCAATTGCTACTAATGCAATGCTCCATAGAAATAGGTTTTATGGCTAGAGTATCTGCTCCTATCTAAACAGAGAATTTGTCTTCACTCCAGTTGATGTATATTTTGACTTTATTGAATTTATTGAAGAACTTGAGCTGTCGATGATGGTTTCTTGAGTAAAAATTGACGTTGACGTCGTCTTAAATGTCTTAGAACCTAGCAAGGGTTAAGAAGGTACGGTTGAGTACGAGCGTACTCAGCAAGTTCACTAGAATGATGAACTATCTCGACAGCCACAGACCATAGGTCGTAGGCAATGCAGGTTTTCGTAAACATTTCTTCAAAGGTTGCTTTTATTCTGAAAACTATGTCCGACAGCCTTCAAAGGTTGACCAGAACCTTCATGGGGTTACTTTCCTGCCGCGTTCGTAGCTCCTTCCTAGAACAGGAGTAACATGAGACATTTTTTACACTCTACAGAGGTGCATCACTTTTCCCACAAGAGACCTTAAGCTTTGTTGCATGGTTGGGAGTATGTCCCCGTTCAAACTTCCATGGTTTGAGGCCCAACCTAAGACCCAAGCCAATCACTACCCCCTTCGCGACCCTGCATGTCCCCTTGGTGTACGCCATGCCCACATCTTGAATTATGGCAATGGTTAGTATAGACTATCAGATGCCAGAACTATCATGGGACATTGAGGGCTCCCACCCATATGCTGCATATCCTCTACGAATTACCAATAAATGCATGCTACGAGGATAACAACCACGACCTGGCCATCCGGATGCATGCGAGAGGAAGAAGATACAACTGACTTCTCCGTCCCATTCCAAATCTCATGGTTGACGCGTAATATATGGCGCTAGAATCACTGGCAACATTGGTTGTCAAGTCCTAGATGATACATTACTGTACAATGGCGTTTCCATTGCTAGTTATGATAGATTAGCTGATCAGCCTGGATCAGTAACCGATATTTCTAGTTAATCATGAAAATAGTGTTTTCTGACCTTTTTGAAATGCAGGTGATGACAACATCTGAGTTACAAGCATTTGATAGAAAATAATCAAAGGACATGAGCAAGTTGTGAACTTGCCTTTTGTGATTGCAAGATTATGCACTCACGGTCTTCGGGATAATAGAAGATCCAAATTCTGTAAACAACATAATTGGTCTGGTAAGGACTAATGTTTAAAGAAGCAAGATGCAATTATGCATAAGTAATATAATGCAATTTGATAAAGGCGAACCTCGGAATAGTCGTATCTGATCTAGGGTTTGGAGTTTGTGATGAGTTTTTAGAAATGTGTTGCACTTTTATACCAGTTTCACACTTGTGCTTCTTATTAAGGCTTGTGAGAGTGTGTGAAACAATATGTAAATATAACAAATAGTATGCAATACTAAAGCACTCAAATGGGTCATGGTATCTAAAATATTTCTTAAACAAGATTAAGATTTAATTAGAGCTTTTAGAGAAGTGTTCAAGGATTACTTTTAATGTTTCTTAAAAGAATATTTCTTAAACAAATATTATGCAATACTAAGGTTTTCTTATTAATTACAAGTATTAAAGTAGAAAACAATTAGTATTTTGAATGACTATTCCACTATCAAGTGGAGACTTTTAACACTTCATGAAGGTGAAACAAAAGTATTATGCCTTTATGGAAGTGGTGTTCTCTTGATTTTTATAAGTGAATAGAATCACTTACTTATTATAGAATTAATACTTATTTCTATAAACATGGGAATGGCACTATGTTAAATACTTAAAGACTTTGTTTAGCTTTTAAAGTGGATTCCCAAACTTGTAATAGAATTAGTACTCAAATCTTGATGATTTTATAATTGATAAAATATTTTTGGAGAGCAAAACTTACTTAATTTTAAATGCTAGTTTAGTAAGTACAAATTAAATTGATCTGACCTAAACTTTCACTTGTTATTACATTTTTTAAAATTTAAACAAATAATGCTAAAGGCAATAGTAATGGTTTATATATTTTTAATGAATTAAAACAAAAGAAAAGGGTTTTAATAAGATTTATTAAACCATTACCTTTTATTTGACTTCAATTAAAAAAGGATATTTTTAATGTGTAGAATTTATTTTTGTGATCATTTTGGTATATTATATGTATTTTTGTGATTTTTAAATATTAAGCTATGATTTTTATAAGTTTTATCACTTTATAAATACTTAATAAATAATAAATATTAGCTAGGTGATATAAAAATGTATAAAACAAGTTTATAAATTTATATTTTGTTTTTCTAAGACTTTTGATATATTATACTTATTTTGGGAATTTTAAATAATAGAACATATATTTTAAAAGATTAATCCTTAATAGATTATTTATTAATAATAACAAATATGTTATTTATATTGGAAAATAAAATATTATTATCAGTTTATATTGTAGAGTTTATTTTTCTGAGCGTTTTGATATATTATATAGATTTTTCTCAATTATAAAACAAAAGATATTCAATTTATAAGATTTAATCTTTTTCTTAAATTTCTAGAAATATTTATATCTAAATTTATATTGATTTACTTATTTACTAAATAGACAATACCTTTTTATACTGAGACCTATTCTAGCCACACACACTGACTCGTGGGCACTTGACCACGTCAGTAGCCATGTGGGTGTGGACCAGTCAAACCCACGACATGGCAGGGTGGTGACGCGGATCTAACATCGTGATGATGTCACCTCGCCGGAGATGGTTAGACGCCGAACGACAGTGATGATTGGGAGGGTTTTGACAGGCTTGGTTGGGGTGGTTCGAAAGAGGAGAGTGGGACGATACAACTGGTGGTGGCGCCGCTACGGTATGGCCACCGGAGGACTACCGGCGATGAGTTTATACGGCGGAGGACAGTGGTACACGGCGGAGCATGTCGCGAGCTTGATTTAAAGCGAGATAAAGAGATAGGGAAGGACTCGCGTGCTCAGCAGCTCACCACAAACGTGTTGGAGGGGTTGGTGGTGCCAGGCGAGCTTCGGATGTGACGAATCGATGGTCATGGCCACAACGGCTGGACAGATGTTGAGCTTGATTCCTCGCGACTGGACACACGCATGCTTGCGTGATGGGTTGGAGATGAAAGATAAGACATAGGAGAAAATAGTGGTGGTTTTAGCGGGACTCAATGTGACCGAAGACGGCCAGGACGACAAACTCCGACGAGCTAGGGTTTCGGCTCCTCTATGCACGAGCGTCACAGAGCAAAAGAGAGAGAGGAAGAAATGGGGATGAGGACGGCCAAGGTGTCATGGTGGCGGTCTTATCCTTCAGGGTGATGTCGGTGACGGCACGAAATCTGGCATGGCGACGACGGACGGCATCGGCTCTGCCACAGTGCTGCTTCCAGCTGGAGGGGAAGACGACGACGGACATTTTGCGGAAACCCCCCCCAGATGCTTTCCAAAATCAACCCGCGGTCCATGGCTGCTCCACCTATCGGCAAGAGAGAGAGGAAAGTTGGGCTGCTGCTGTTAGGCTGGTGTGGGTGGTTGCTTGTGGGCGTTAGATAGAGGGGTAAGGAAATGGGCCTCGGGCCAGATTTCGTCTACTCTGAATATTGTTCTGTTTCTAATTGTCTTCTTTATTCTGTTTTATATTTCTTTATCTATTTAAAGATTAAATTTAGTTGGTGACACTTTGTGAATATATACTAAACATTTATATATCTATTTGTATCCTTCGACTTCTATTTTTAGTATTTAGACTAATCATGATTATAGAAAGGATTATTTCATTAGAAACTATTAATAGGAATTAGGTTTTTAGATATTATTTCTTATATAAAGATCTTATAAAATGATCTTTACTTCGACTTAATGAATGTAATGGTGATGGCTTAAGATGGATAATTATGTGTACAAAATGTTATTAATACTTAACCTCATAAAGGAATTATATATATATACATTATAATATATTAATCCTTGAGGTTCATGATAGGGTGATTTAAGTTTCATGGTTCTCCCTATTGGGTGATTTTACCAAATCCAATTCTACTTGTTTTGTAGTGCTTAGGACTACCATAGAACACATTTGGTTAGGTAATGATGAATCAATAATATTCATTGGTGGAGAAATGCTAATGTTTCTTCAAATATAGGTATATGGGTTTTGAGAGGATTTAATAACTCAATTTCAATTAGAGACATGGATGAATATTAAAGCTAATACATATTACTATCATGTTTTGTGTCCATGGATAATAACTCATCTTAGAGTGAGTTACAAAGATTACTTTCCTAATGTGATCTTGATGGTTCTATGAGACTAGGTTCTTATTAGGGTTTAAGACATTCAGGTGGACAAGGCTTCCACCAATACACTTCCAACTGTTATTCTACTTATCTCTTAGACATTTCATTTGGCTAAGAGATATTATCCATTGGTTGCCTAAAAATAGAAATTGGTTTAACTACTAACTTAATTCTGGGGTTTTGGACAATGAGGTAGACATGGTTCTGTCATGGTTTGATATGATCTTGGTTAAGGCTTCTAAAGAATCCTTACCTTAATACCTCACTAAGGTTATCTTTAGATAAGGAATTCCTCTCCTAAATATACTCTATGAATCTCTCTTATCTTACTCACAAAGTTCACATCTTCCTGAATAAGTCAATCATCAGACTTCACCATATAAATCATCATATGCCTCTTCAATACTTCTCACTATTCATTCTTCTATATATAACTTCCATCTCTAAACTACCTCTCTAATAAATCCACTAAAGTAGTTATTATCAATTTCATTCTATAAACTCCTTCATATTTACCTTGCATCTAGTTCTAAGGCTTGCAAGATTATAGTTCTCTCTATATTACATGTGATATCAATCCTCTGGAATAGGTATGGTACTACTCTCCACAATATAAGTTTGTTCTTGTATTACCTTGGTTAACCTATTATATTTCCAACTACTCCTACAACTTATGTTATATACTTCACTATACTCTAGCTTGACTTCTCATGATCAAGCTAGATCACTCATCTTACTAGGGCTTTACCTAATTTGGTATACTCACCTCACTTCTTCATTATCCAGTCATCTATTCTCAAGTGGCTTGAGAATAATGACCACCAACCCTTGATCAAACAAAGCTTAGGCTTCTAATTGTCTGATCAAGATCTATCATCTGTTCACTAAGTAGTAGACGTATACTAGTCTCTCTATAAGGCTTATATTGCTAAGGAAACTTACTTGAAGTTTATACCCACTTGGCTTAACAAGATTATTATTTGATACATAAATACTACTAGCTTTCTCATGGCTCCTCAATTACTAGCTTAACTCTTGGGTTTAGGTACTGCTTCTAGTTAACTCATGAGTGAGTTAACTCCTCCAACATCAAATGGTTGGATCACCACCAAGGATCTCATTACATTGATTATGGCACACTCTACCATATCTAGTTTATACTTCTTATTAAGTTTACTTAAGGTCTTTGCAAGGTCAATATAATAGGTCAAACGCTATGAGTCAATAAGTGCTAGGTCAAGAATTGATCACACACATTGATGATCAATAGACACTAGGACTTGGTTAAATAGGATTGTCATCTATTAACATGACTCTAAGGGTATGTGATGGATGGTCTTAGCTTGACTCCTCTTTCTACTCTATTTGTGATAAGAGTTAATGTTTAAGAACTATGATGGTACCTATGATAAGAGTAACTATGGCAAGTAGGTATTTCAAGATTTAGTTATGAGTTTCTTTTACTTAATTGTATACTTGACTTGGTATTCAGGGTTTATGGTAGATAATACCTTGATATCAGCTTTAGGATATTAAGTCTTCATCCTTGAGTTGTTGCAGGAAATACCATGTAATGATCTCTAGAAGATCAAGTACTCCTTATTAAGTAGTGTGTTGTGACTTAGTTTTATTACATTTGATCTACCCTTAGATCAAACTATATTACCCAAAAATAAGGTTTTAGCAAAGGTCATATAGAAACTTATCGCAGTCAACTTGATGATCTACTTCAGTTCCACCAAGTTAAGAGAAGCTTCAATCACTTTGACAAGTTTTATTTCAAAGCGCGAAAATTATCTGGATTTTCTATGCATGAATGCAATGCACACACCTGTGTTCAACTTATTTCTAAGCTCTAATGCTGGGGTGCTACAGACTCTCCCCCTTAAAATAAACTTTGTCCCTGAAGTTCGTACTCTCTTATGTTTCGGAATGAGGAGTTGACTTGTATTGATCATGCAATTTGTCAAATTCCATCGTGATCACAATTGGGAATAATTGTGGTATCCCGTATCCACATCTTTTTCCTTGAATCCTCTTCATACTTGACAGTATCCACTATCGTTTCTAACTTACCCTATAGTTCCTTTTACCATATCTCTTTGGGCTTATGCCCCTACAGTCCTATTTAGAATTGGTTGTGGACACATTTTGTCCATTCCAATAAGGTTTTTCTACTACTATACACTAAACTATTTTAGTAGGCTCTACTCCTTCTTAAGGACAACTTACCAGCTATTTCCCCTTTATAACTAGTCCACTAGATTTAATCTATTATATCTCCTTCGATCTTTCATCCGGACATACTCTCGGAAATACTTTATAATGAGGCTTCTTATAACCTTTTGAAAATAAGGCTTAACCTCATCATTACTTTATACTTCTTCTCCAACCTTTAGCTAGAAAGTTAGACAACAACACTTTAGTGTTTATTGTTTACTCTCCCCCTTGGGGTTTCCTAATGGTCTCTAATCTACACGTATAATATCCATTAACTCGATAGTAAGGATATTGGTCTCTATCTAGATCATACTTTATATCTATAAGGCCTCACAAAAGAATTTACGGTACACCCACACAATTGTGGATCTCCGAAATGAATCTTCCAACATTACTCGTCTTACTCTTAACCTTCTGGACATTTTCTCTTTGGTAGGCCCGATTTCACGAAGTGTCTCGAAAGCCGTTTTGCTTAAATCTTATACTACTTTATGTCTTCCTTAACTTAGGCCAAGTTTTATGCTCTTTAATTCATACAAAGATGACCTAATTAGCTAAACCGCTAGCATACCAACTACGGATACTAGCTGCGGATCCTCCTAGGTGTATGGATTACCCTATGGATTTTCTACTTCTTATTGGCATTCCCTCTGAGTTGTCAGAGCTTGAATACCCCTTTTGTTCCAAGGCTTCTTCTTTGTACCCTTCCAATTTACTTCCATGACTTTGGGACAACTACTTCATTATCTTCTGAGCAACATCACCTATCTTGAGTGAACTTAACTTATTACTTCATGTTGCTCCACCCCTTTTATTTGGCTTCCTTCTTCCTGCATGCCTTCATCTTGATCTTCATATCTCGTCACTCCCTTACACGACTTCCTTTTTCTATGTAGGTCTATAACATCAAGTAATAACTTGCTGATGCAACATGCATTTGCACATCAAGTAAAACTTCATGCACAGATCTAGTCAATCAAGAAGATGCAAGAAAAACCAAGAAATCCAAATTTGGTACATATAACACACATCATTCTAAGCCCGGAATATAGTAGTTGAGTTTAATACCTCTAGAATTCAGGCTTAGCTGTGTAGTATATGACACCTCCTAATATAGGTTCACTTCCTGATACTTAGCACTTAGGGGTTAAACTACTCTTTGTCTCAATATTTACCCAATTTGTTCAGTTGCAACTGGATAATCTTGAGCAAAGTGAAATCACTTTGGTTTGACTAACCACTTACCTTTCCTTTAGGACTACTAAAGACTACCGACTTTCCATTCTATCGTAAACAATCCTCACATGATCTCTCAAAACTACTAAATAATTGTATTTACTACCTTAATCCAAAAATCTTCGTATTGCTATGATACCCATGACTTCTATCATAGACCTACACTGTTCTTTACTTACTGTTATTACAAGATTGATTATTGAGTACTTGTCCTAATTGCAAACTTGTCATGGTCTCGGAGCTATTCTCACCACGAACTTGTTAAGATTTACCCAAACATCACGATTGAAGAGCTAATCTCACCATGACGACTCTTCTTCTTAGCTTACTATTAATGATTCTTAACAGAATTATACTCCATCACATGGAATCTCAAGTGAATGCCACATGATTTACTTCCAATCGTATCTATACATACTCTAATGGTCTACCTTAAGTGGTATAGTGGTATCAACTAGTGATAAGGTTCTTCGAATTTACAGGGATTCTAAATACAGACTCCATCACTAATACTACTCCACATGATATACTAATCCTGGTCATAATATTATTTGATACTTTAACTTACTTAAGATATCTTAGTGGTGTTATACCTATTTAGAGCTACACTCGAATGACCTTTCTCTAGAGAATACATATAACTCATCCTTAAGAAAGATGATAAAAACATCCAACTTAAGTGTGACAAGGTTTATCCTCAAGTGGATATCCATCACAAGTCTTGGTTTAGATAAGATGGCTCCTATAGTCACTATCCAACCTACAGATCTTCCTAAAAGGGTTTTAATCCTAAGGTCAAAGCATATGCTCTGATACCAGCTGTGGTGACCCAGCATACCACTGCATGATGTAGTATACTATAGTCGTTGACATAACACAATGAAACACCATTCACTATTATTACATCCAGAGTGGTACAACAGAAACACAGCAGGTTCAAGACATGACTATAGATTAAAACTCGACTCTTTACATAAGATCTAGAGAACACTCTAGGTTAAAGAGAGAGAAAGAAACTTCTTACAAAGAAGAACAATAAATAATGACTTAGAACTATCTAGAGACTAAGACTAGTATCTAAACTATTTGGCTTGCAATTTCTACTAATGCAATGCTCTACAGAAATAGGTTTTATGGCTAGAGTATCTACTCCTATCTAAATAGAGAATTTGTCTTCACTTTAGCTGATGTATATTTTGACTTTATTGACTTTATTGAAGAACTTGAGCTATCGATGAGGGTTTCTTGAGCAGAAATTGACATTGATGTTGTCTTCAACGGCTTAGAACCTAGCAAGGGTTAAGAAGGTACGGTTGATTACGAGCGTACTCAGCAAGTTCACTAAAAAGGAGTGTATGATGCACTATCTCTACAGCCATAGACCATAGGTCGTAGGCAATGCAGGTTTTTGTAAACATTTCTTCAAAGGTTGCTTTTATTCTAAAAACTATGTCTGACAGCCTTCACTGGTTGACCAGAACCTTCATGGGGTTCCTTTCCTGCCGCGTTCGTAGCTCCTTCCCAGAGCAGGGCGTAACATGTCAGAATTCTTACACTCTGCAGAGGTGCATCACTTTTCCCACAAGAGAGCTTAAGCTTTGTTGCATGGTTGGGAGTATGTCCCCGTCCAAACTTCCATGGTTTGAGGCCCAAACTAAGATCCAAGCCAATCACTACCCCCTTCGCGACCCTGCATGTCCCCTTGGTGTACGCCATGCCCACATCTTGAATTATGGCAATGGTTAGTACAGACTGTCAGATGCCAAAACTATCGTGGGTAGTTGAGGGATCCCACCCATATGCTGCATATCCTCTATGAATTACCAATAAATGCACGCTACGAGGATAACAACCACGACCTGGCCATCCGGATGCATGCGAGAGGAAGAAGATACAACTGACTTCTCCATCCCATTCCAAATCTCATGGTTGACGCGTAATATACGGCGCTAGAATCACTGGCAACATTGGTTCTTAAGTCCTAGATGATACATTACTGTACAATGGCGTTTCCATTGCTAGTTATGATAGATTAGCTGATCACCCTGGATCAGTAACCGATATTTCCAGTTAATTATGAAAATAGTGTTTTCTGACCTTTTTGAAATGCAGGTGATGACAACATCTGAGTTACAAGCATTTGAAAGAAAATAATCAAAGGACATGAGCAAGTTGTGAACTTGCCTTTTGTGATTGCAAGATTATGCACTCACGATCTTCGGGATAATAGAATATCCAAATTCTTTAAACAACATCATTGGTCCGATAAGGACTAATGTTTAAAGAAGCAAGATGCAATTATGCATAAGTAATGTAATGTAATTTGATAAATGTGAACCCCGGAATAGTCGTATCTGATCTAGGGTTCGGAGTTTGTGATGAGTTTTTAGGAATGTGTTGCACTTTTATACCAGTTTCACACTTGTGCTTCTTATTAAGGCTTGTGACAGTGTGTGAAACAATATGTAAATACAACCAATAGTATGCAATACTAAAGCACTCAAATGGGTAATGGTATCTAAAATATTTCTTAAACAAGATTAATCTTTAATTAGAGCTTTTAGAGAAGTGTTCAAGGATTACTTTTAATGTTTCTTAAAAGAATAACTTTTGAGGAAAATATTACTTTACAATGTAAAAAAGCATTTAAACCTAAAGCTAACACTTTAAGGTTTTCTTATTAATTACAAGTATTAAAGTAGAAAACAATTAGTATTTTTGAATGACTATTCTACTATCAAGTGGAGACTTTTAACACTTCATAAAGGTGAAACAAAAGTATTATGCCTTTATGGAAGTGGTGTTCTCTTGATTTTTATAAGTGAATAGAATCACTTACTTATTATAGAATTAATAATTATTTCTGTAAACATGGGAATGGCACTATGTTAAATACTTAAAGACTTTGTTTAGCTTTTAAAGTCTATTCCCAAACTTGTAGAAGAATTAGTACTCAAATCTTGATGATTTTATAATTGATAAAATATTTTTGGAGAGTAAAACTTTCTTAATTTTAAATGGAAGTTTAGTAAGTACAACTTAAATTGATCAGACCTGTCTTAACTTCACTTAACATAACTTGCACTTGTTAATACATTTTTTAAACTTTAAACAAATAATGATAAAGGCAATAGTAATGGTTTATATATTTTTAATGAATTAAAACGAAAGAAAAGGGTTTTAATAAATTTATTAAACCTTTACCTTTTATTTGACTTAAATTAAGAAAATGGATATTTTTAATGTGTAGAATTTATTTTTGTGGTCATTTTGGTATATTATATGTATTTTTGTGATTTTTAAATATTAAGATATGATTTTTATAAGTTTTATACCTTTATAAATACATAATAAATAATAAATATTAGCTAGGTGATACAAAAATGTATAAAACAAGTTTATAAATTTATATTTTGTTTTTCTATGACTTTTGATATATTATGCTTATTTTGGGAATTTTAAATAATAGAACGTATATTTTAAAAGATTAATCCTTAATAGATTATTTATTCATAATAATAAATATCTTATTTGAATTGGAAAATAAACTATTATTATAGGTTTACATTGTAGAGTTTATTTTTCTGAGCATTTTGATATATTATATAGATTTTTCTGAATTATAAATTAAAAGATATTCAATTTCTAAGATTTAAAATTTTTCTTAAATTTCTGGAAAATATTTATATCTAAATTTATATTGATTTACTTATTTACTAAATAGACAATACCTTTTTATACCAAGACCTATTCTAGCCACACACTGACCCATGGACCATTGACCATGTCGGTAGCCACGTGGGCATGGACCAGTCAAACCCACGACATGTCAGGGTGGTGACGCGGATCTGACATCGTGATGACGTCACCTTGCCGAAGACGGTCGGACGGTGAACAACGACGATAATTGGGAGGGTTTTGACAGGCTTGGTTGGGGTGATTCGAAAGAGGAGAGTGAGACGAACCAACTGGTGGTGGTGCCGCTATGGTATGGTCACCGGAGGATTGCCGTCGATGAGTTTATACGGCGGAGTGTGTTGTGACTTAGTTTTATTATATTTGATCTACCCTTAGATCAAATTATATTACCCAAAAATAAGGTTTTAGCAAAGGTCATATAGAAAATTATCGCAGTTAACTTGATGTATACTTCCATTCCACCAAGTTAAGAGAAGCTTCAATAACTTTGACAAGTTTTATTTAAAAGCGCGAAATTTATCTGGATTTTGTATGCATGAATGCAATGCACACACCTATGTTCAGCTTATTTCTAAACTCTAATGCTAGGGTGTTACAGTGAACTTATAGAACAAGCTTTACAAACCAACATGTTCATTGTTCCATGTTTAAGCTCTATGCAAAATAAAAGAAAATAGTTAGTGTTGCAAATTTTGAAGAACCAGATGACAACAACAAAATTATAATGTAATTAGTAGGAAGAGTTTAAATGGGTACTAGATGCCAGGGAGGAAACAATAGCAGGAACTTAGCCGAGGATAAACTTGATACTAGAAGTCCACAACTACGGACCAGGTAATGCAAACTAATATTTTCCAGTGACTTAGTTTTTGCAAGAAACCGACAATAGTAGGGAATTACTATTGTACATATTAGCCAAAAACATATGCATGACATCAAAATTTGTATAGCCGGTGATGCAAACCAACATGATTAGTGACCTTGTATGTAGCACAAATAACAAGCATGTACAGTGACTTGGTATGTAGCACAATTACAAAAATGCAGTTCACTTCGATAGGCTTGAACCTACTATACTACTGACAAAACAAAAACGGATTGGAAATTTAGTTACCTTGGTCGGAGGGGTGTCTAAGCATCATCCGTGTCCATGTTGGTGATGTAGAAGTCACCGAGGCCCAAGGGTGCCGTTGTTGTGGTGGCTGTTGGTATCGAGGTAGCAGATCTAGGCGGTTGATGTCGGCTTCAGCGCGGTGGACGAGAGCGTAGCCCGTGCAGCTGGCCTAGAGCGGTGGACATGGAAATCGTTGAACTAGATCCTGCCGGTGGACATCAGTGAAGCAGCTACGGTACGGTTGGCTAACTATCGGTGGTGGGAAGCAGAGCTTGGGCGGTCAATGATGCCATCGAAGCGGTGAACACGACCGCAACTTCGGCGAAGTGGCAGAGAGAACTGGTGAACTAGATCTAGTGCGGTGGGCATCGGTAAACAACTCAAGCAGCTCTGGCTGCCAACCGGTGCACCTGGTGGTCGTGGAGGTGAGAGCGTCAGAGAGGATCTTAGGACTGGAAGGGCCAATAGGAAATACTACATTAATCGAAACTATAGAGGTGACTAAGAATATAATTACGAATGTGCCCCCAAGATACCGACTTTAGCGTGCCCATCTGTGTCTGAACAATGGGTAGAATGGGAATTTTGAAGTGTTTGAAAAGGAAGGTTTTAAAAATGTTACAGGGTCGATGGGAGATTTTGAATTTGGCTAGCATCCATGTACTAAAAAAAGGGTACTCCCCTGGTCGGAAATTCTGACTCAAAGTTTTTGAAACGGACGAGCACAAAATGCTTCAAGCTCCGTGGGGGGTTTTGCCGCTCTATTGATATTTTCAATTTGGCTAGAGTCCATCTACTAAATAATAGAAAAATGGTACTCCCACGATTGGAGATTTTTCCTCGGAGTTTTTGAAACAGATGGGCACGAAATGCTTCAAGATCGATGAGTGATTTTGCCGCTCGATTGAAATTTAGAATTTGTCTAGCGTCCATCTACTAAATAATAGTAAAATGGTACTCACCCGATAGGAGATTTTTCCTTAGAAGTTTTGAAATAGATGGGTGTGAAATGCTTTGAGCTTGGTGGGTGATTTTGCCACTCGATTGAAATTTTGAATTTGGCTAGAGTCCATCTACTAAATAATATAAAATGGTACTCGCTCAATGGGACGTTTTTCCTCAAAGATTTTGAAATGGATGGGCACGAAATGCTTCGAGCTTAGTGGGTGATTTTGCCGCTCGATTGAGATTTTAAATTTGGCTCGTCCATCCACTAAAATAAAAAAGATACTAGTCGACTATACGAGATCTCTCCAGGAATTTAAGGCCGAGAGTCACATCAACCGTTCATCCATAACCATATTTTCGCACAACAAATTGGATATTGTCTATCTTCGATCCACATAGTGTAGGCGGTAAATTTTGCTGCTTGACTGAGATTTTTAGTTTGGCTAGCATCCAAGTAATAATAGAAAATAGTACTCCCTCGGTGGGACATTTTGCCTCAAAATGTTTGAAACAGAGGGGCGCGAAATGCTTCGGGGTTGGTGGGTGATTTTACCGCTTGATTACGATTTTCAATTTGGCTGCCGGCCACGTTATAATAGAAAAAAGGTCGTGTAGACCATAGGTCGGGAATTTAAGGCGAGAGTCACATCAACTGATCATCCATAATGTAAATTGGATGCCTCCGATTCAAACAGGGTAGGCAGTAGGTTTTGACGCTTGGCTGAGATTTTAAATTTTTCATAGGTTGTCCAAAGAACAATTTTAAAAATAGGTTGTTCTCTCTCTATTTCAGGAATCCAAGTCAGGGAGTGTGATCATCTACCACCCGTATGAAAATACAGATCTCCAATACACGAATGATTGTTTTATGTAACAAAAAAATGTCTGAAGTAGCTCTAATTCAAGAATGGAGTTAGGTTTATCACAACACGTGTGAAAATGGTGTGCAACCAAGGTATACTAATTATTTAGCTGTCGTCATAGACACTTCTGTAGGAAGCACTAATTAGATGGTATAGTACTAATTCAGATCAGATAAAAAGCCTACTGCAAAACAAATATTACTGGATACTATCAAAACACAAACACCGGCTACGAGTATATGTATATCACATAAAACAAGGTTTCATCATGCATACAGTACTATATAGATAGAGCACCATTTCATCACATGAAGCAAAGTTTCATCAGACAAGCATAGCCCCCAAAATGAGCAGACAACTCTAAAGTTCCAGCTCCTGTCGCTATGGCTGTAGTGGAAGCAAAGGTGCAGCCACAGTTCCATCAGCTACCAAAAGAAACAAACATTAGACTGCAGCTCCAAATAACACAACCTGGCTAGCACATGCTTGCCCAAACAAGCCTTGCTGGTTCATCCGAGTGTTATTTTCTTCTTGATGTTGCATCCTGAATTAGCTAGGCTGCTAACAGGACTTCCTTTTTGTTTCTTTGATTTAGCACTCTAAATCATGTTGGTTGCTGAAGGAAATGAACGCAATTGTTAGCAAAATTATAGGTGTACAAAAATGCAAGGGTTACACAAGAATGACTACACTAACTAGTTGTCATTAAGTAGGGATGTAAAGTACACAAATGTTTAGGAGATCTAAACTTCTTACATTTCATGCTGCTGAGATCTAATTCGAATACTCCCTCCTTCACCCATATCACCACCATTTCTCTGTCCTCAAATGCGTAGAGTAATCTTAGTGCATCTTTCCCACCATATGGCCATGATTTGTCAAGGCCAAGGAGAGTATCCAACTCAACCTTTATATGATGCACCCAAGATTCCCATTTTCCTGTTGATGATCTTGCACTGGACCACGATTTTAGAGTGAAGTCTCTTATAACCACAAGGGAAACATCTCCATTATGCCCCTTAGCGATGACAACATTCCGTCTGGAAATATATAAATATAACATAGTTTTGTTGTCATGTTGTCAAAGGTAATTATATATTTGGACTTCATTGTTGGCTAGAACAAAATGCCCCCTATGAGAGTTGCCAGCCTGTCAATCTCAGCCAACATCTCTGATGAGTACCTCTAGACCAGTGCTTGGTTATTGTTGGTTACTATGCAAACAACCTAGAAATTGCTGTAATAGTGTGAAGACAATTTCCCATGGTTTCTCGAACAGAGAATTGTGCCATTGGCATATTAATGTCTTCGCCAAATTGGTGGTTCTGGTATTACTATTTCACTTCCATTGATTGGATCCCATGCTATTATCATGTTATACCCTTGCGGATAATGAAGTAACACCCTACCATTGCAACATATGGTTTGTAGGCTTTATGCACTCCCACTAGGTTGTTCAGCTTTTGCAAGATGGCTTGGCAACATCATGATCTATTATGAATTGAGCGTCCTGGGTGCTGTTGGTGAAAAATCCTAATAACGCCATTCCTCTGTTGTGTGACAGGGTTCACCTTTTGAAATCGTTGCTTCCCATGAAGTCCATCCAACATTTTTGGGCGATTGATGCCCTCAGTATGCAGGATGGGTGCGGAGGAATCTTGACAAGAATCTGACCGAATACATTGCCTGATAAGTCGTTGATTGTTGCATATAGTCTTCCACTAAAACTGGTAGGATGATCCAAATAACACAATGCATTATCAGAAATAAGTAAACAGTACAACTGTCAACACCCGGATTTTTAATCCCAGATGCCTGTTATGCCATACATCACAATCCCAAGATTACCATTTTTGCGAGACATAATAGATTGGATATCACAGTACATCATCCATTACAAACCATAATAAGGTCTTACACAAATAAAGGATCTCATGATCCAGTCTTAATACAATCAAGTAGCGGAATAGATAGCGTAGCGGTGGGGTCCATCTTAAGAGTCATAGGCAATGCTGATGATGGGAGATGATCCTAGTTGTCATAGCCGTCCTGCTGTCCTCCTTCAGGGTAGTCCTCCTCATAGACTGGCCATAGGAATAGCCAGGGACAAAAGCCATGAGTACTCTTTAAGTACTCGCAAACTACCACTAACAAGTAGGGTAGGTCTAATAGGAAATGCTAACTCTAAGTTTGTTTGTAAAGTTAAGCTTGAAACCTAAGCTGAGTTCAGAAACAAAGAAAGATAAAACAAAGTTTGAAAACACCTAAGTGGGAACTTAATTGTCATAGTAACCACTCTATTGTGGTCAAGTCATGTCTCAATTCATTTCATAAGTTGTTTTGAAAACATCTGACAACAAAACAATATGGCCACTCCAACTGTCCATAACCGTGGATGCGGCTCTTCGAATAGTTTGACACTCTGCAGAGGTGGCACACCTTCACCACAAGATTCGATACATCTGTCAGGGATATCCCTGAATCATCATACTTAGTATGCAGATAATCAAACATAACCTTTCCTTTACACACTCTAGTATAAGCACCTCTCCTATGAGCATGGCCTCCCAGCCATGACCATCTGTCATCCTGGGCACTGCATAGGTGGACAACATTGAGAGGTACCCTCATCTCAAACCTCTCCCGAGAGGGAACTAATACTAATGCATATAAACTTCCCACTAAGCCTTACCCAATTTAGGTATTGTGGTTGTACGGTAAAATTGGAATGGTATCGCATCCGAACCCAACCATCAATTTTGTAAAAGGGCTAAGGCTCATGCCTCAACATTTTCATCATCATAAACCATTGGTGTTTCTCAACACATGTCAAAACATCTCAATAGAATGACTCATCATTCCAAGGTTTTCACAAATCATTTTCACCAAGTATTCCCATCTGAAGTGAATCAAGTTTTGGTTTAGCTCTAAACTACTAAGTTAAGAGTGTTCACTAAGGTGGGATGCTAACCTGAATCTAATGCCATAGAATGACATCTAAGTCTAACTAGATAGGTCAAGTTTTATACTCTTTATGCCACCTTTAAACAAGTAAGGACTTTGGTAAAGTAAAGAAGGTAAAGCTTGTAAATAAAACTTGGAGTAGGTATAAGAAAAAAAATGGTATAACCAAAGCATGCCTAATGCATTTACTTAGATTATCTAGCTTGCAAGGGTTAGCTTGCCAATAATAGCTTGCAAGGGTTATCTTGCATTGTTAATGATGGCTTGCCTTGGTTGGTGCAGTGGTTGAAATTCTCTTCCTCCTCCTCTTGGTAGAACTCCTCCTCCTCCTCGTAGACTTGATCGGTACTATCGTCTATAAATACATACAGGATACACAATCACCAAACAATATTTAACTAGTCTACTTAGCACACTAAGGCACACATTCAATGATCTATTATCATCACAAGCATCAGAAGGTTTAATGAACTCACTTCATTCTTTTTATTTGAGAAAAGTAATTTCTACTCACTAAATTAACTAAGATTTAATATTCTCCAATTAAAATATGGGATCATGTGCAAACATGTCATCACCACGTATTCTAATATATGGGAATGTGATTTAAAGGGTGGATCATATTTTAATAAGTTCAGGTTTAATAATTAGTGATTTAAAGTGACTAGAAATGCCTATATAGCATTATTTTGGTACTAGTCCAAAGTCACTGCATGCAAACCTTAATATTACTACATATTCAGATAGGTATGGTTAAATGTGATTTTTGAGAGTTGGAATCAACTCAAAAGCTATTATGGTTGATTTCAGAAAAATGTTTGAATATGAAAAAGCCTCTGTCTTGTTATTTTTTCTAGGAGAGATCTCTAACTCTAATTGATTTAAATCTAACAGGCTTGGATAGAGATTTATATTATCTTTCCAACAAAATTGGAATCATTCAATTTGAATTTATATAACTCTCTGAATTGATTTTTAACTAGTGGACATAATTGAGTTTTAATTAAAAGAGAAAAACCTATATTTGAATTACTGGGTCAGTGCGGGAAAATAAATGGGCCGGCCCGTGTACACTCCACGGCGCTGAGGGCTACTGACAGGGGGGTCCCGCCTGTCAGTGCCTCATTAAACGCGAAGTGGTACGGGGCGATAAGGACCACACGATTAGATCCTGGATCAACACCCGAATTTTTAATCCTAGATGCCTGTTATGCCATACATCGCAATCCCAGGAATACCATTTTTGCGAGACATAACAGATTGGATATCACAGTACATCATCCATTACAAACCATAATAAGGTCTTAGACAAATAAAGGATCTCATGATCCAGTCTTAATACAATCAAGTAGCGAAATAAATAGTGTAGTGGTGGGGTCCATCTTCAGAGTCATAGGCAATGCCGACGATGGGAGATAATCCTAGTTGTCGTAGCCGTCCTGCTGTCCTCCTTTAGGGTAGTCCTCCTCATAGTCTGGCCATAGGAATAGCCAGGGACAAAAGCCATGAGTACTCTTTAAGTACTCGCAAACTACCACTAATAAGTAGGATAGTTCTAATAGGAAATGCTAACTCTAAGTTTGTTTGTAAAGTTAAGTTTGAAACCTAAGCTGAGTTCAGAAACAAAGAAAGATAAAACAAACTTTGAAAACACCTAAGTGGGAACTTAATTGTCATAGTCACCACTCTGTTGTGGTCAAGTCATGTCACAATTCATTTCATAAGTTGTTTTGAAAACATCTGACAACGGAACAATATGGCCACTCCAACTGTCCATAACCGCGGACGCGGCTATTCGAATAGTTTGACACTCTGTAGAGGTGGTACACTTTCACTAGAAGATTCGATACATCTGTCAGGGATAGCCCTGAATCATCATACTTAGTATGCAGATAATCAAACATAACCTTTCCTTTACACAGTCTAGTATAAGCACCTCTCCTATGAGCATGGCCTCCCAGCCATGACCATCTGTCATCCTGGGCACTGCATAGGTGTACAACATTGAGAGGTAGCCTCAACTCTAACCTCTCCCGCGAGGGAACTAATACTAATGCATATAAACTTCTGGCTAAGCCTTACCCAATTTAGGTATTGTGGTTGTACAGTAAAGTTGGGATGATATCGCATCCGAACCCAACCATCAGTTTTGTAAAAGGGCTAAGGCTCATGCCTCAACATTTTGATCATCATAAACCATTGGTGTTTCTCAACACATGTCAAAAAATCTCAATAGAATAACTCATCATTCCAAGGTTTTCACAAATCATTTTCACCAAGTATTCCCATTTAAAGTGAATCAAGTTTTGGTTTAGCTCTAAACTACTAAGTTAAGAGTGTTCACTAATGTGGGATGCTAACCTCAATCTAATGCCATATAATGACATCTAAGTCTAACTAGATAGGTCAAGTTTTATACTCTTTATGCCACCTTTAAACAAGTAAGGACTTTGGTAAAGCAAACAAGGTAAAGCTTATAAATAAAACTTGGAGTAGGTATAAGTCAAAAAAAATGTTATAACCAAAGCACGCCTAATGCATTTACTTAGGTTATCTATCTTGCAAGGGTTAGCTTGCTAATAATAGCTTGCAAGGGTTATCTTGCATTGTTAATGATGGCTTGCCTTGGTTGGTGCAGTGGTTGAAATTCTCTTCCTCCCCCTCTTGGTAGAACTCCTCCTCCTCGTAGACTTGGTCGGTACTATCGTCTATAAATACATACGGGATACACAATCACCAAACAATATTTAACTAGTCTACTTAGCACACTAAGGCACACATTCGATGATCTATTATCATCACAAGCATCACAAGGTTTAATGAACTCGCTTCATTCTTTTTATTTGAGAAAAGTAATTTCTACTCATTAAAATTAACTAAGATTTAATATTCTCCAATTAAAATATGGGATCATGTGGAAACATGTCATCACCACATATTCTAATATATGGGAATGTGATTTAAAGGGTGGATCATATTTTAATAAGTCCAGGTTTAATAATTAGCGATTTAAAGTGACTAGAAATGCCTATATAGCATTATTTTGGTACTGGTCAAAAGTCACTGCATGAAAACCTTAATATTATTACATATTTAGCTAGGTATGGTTAAATGTGATTTTTGAGAGTTGGAATCAACTCAAAAGCTATTATGGTTGATTTTAGAAAAATGTTTGAATGTGAAAAAGCCTCTTTCTTGTTATTTTTGCTAGGAGATATCTATAACTCTAATTGATTTAAATACAACGGTCTTGGATATAGATTTAAATTATCTTTCCAACAAAATTGGAATCATTCAATTTGGATTTATATAACTCTCTGAATTGATTTTTAACTAGTGGACATAATTGAGTTTTAATTAAAATAGAAAAACCTATATTTGAATTACGGGGTCAGTGCGGGAACTTAAATGGGCCGGCCCGTGTACACTCCGCGGCACTGAGGGCTGCTAACAGGGGGGTCCCACCTATCAGTGACTCATTAAACGCAAAGTGGTACGGGGCAATAAGGACCACACGATTAGATCCTGGATCAACATCCAGATTTTTAATCCCAGATGCCTGTTATGCCATACATCACAATCCCAGGATTACCATTTATGCGAGACATAACAGATTGGATATCACAGTACATCATCCATTATAAACCATAATAAAGTCTTAGACAAATAAAGGATCTCATGATCCAGTCTTAATACAATCAAGTAGCGAAATAAATAGCGTAGCAGTGGGGTCCATCTTCAGAGTCACAGGCAATGCTGACGATGGGAGATAATCCTAGTTGTCGTAGCCGTCCTGCTGTCCTCCTTTAGGGTAGTCCTCCTCATAGTCTGGCCATAGGAATAGCCAGGGACAAAAGCCATGAGTACTCTTTAAGTACTCGCAAACTACCACTAACAAGTAGGATAGATCTAATAGGAAATGCTAACTCTAAGTTTGTTTGTAAAGTTAAGTTTGAAACCTAAGCTGAGTTCAGAAACAAAGAAAGATAAAACAAAGTTTGAAAACACCTAAGTGGGAACTTAATTGTCATAGTCACCACTTTGTTGTGGTCAAGTCATGTCACAATTCATTTCATAAGTTGTTTTGAAAACATCTGACAACGGAACAATATGGCCACTCCAACTGTCCATAACCGCGGACGCGGCTATTCGAATAGTTTGACACTCTGCAGAGGTGGTACACTTTCACCACAAGATTCGATACATCTGTCAGGGATAGCCCTGAATCATCATACTTAGTATGCAGATAATCAAACATAACCTTTCCTTTACATAGTCCAGTATAAGCACCTCTCCTATGAGCATGGCCTCCTAGCCATGACCATCTGTCATCCTGGGCACTGCATAGGTGGACAACATTGAGAGGTAGCCTCAACTCTAACCTCTCCTGCGAGGGAACTAATACTAATGCATATAAACTTCCGGCTAAGCCTTACCCAATTCAGGTATTGTGGTTGTACGGTAAAGATGGAATGGTATCGCATTCGAACCCAACCATCACTTTTGTAAAAGGGCTAAGGCTCATGCCTCAACATTTTGATCATCATAAACCATTGGTGTTTCTAAACACATGTCAAAACATCTCAATAGAATGACTCATCATTCTAAGGTTTTCACAAATCATTTTCACCAAGTATTCCCATCGAAAGTGAATCAAGTTTTGGTTTAGCTCTAAACTACTAAGTTAAGAGTGTTCACTAAGGTGGGATGCTAACCTGAATCTAATGCCATAGAATGACATCTAAGTCTAACTAGATAGGTCAAGTTTTATACTCTTTATGCCACCTTTAAACAAGTAAGGACTTTGGTAAAGTAAAGAAGGTAAAGCTTGTAAATAAAACTTGGAGTAGGTATAAGTCAAAAAAAATGGTATAACCAAAGCATGCCTAATGCATTTACTTAGGTTATCTATCTTGCAAGGGTTAGCTTGCCAATAATATCTTGCAAGGGTTATCTTGCATTGTTAATGATGGCTTGCCTTAGTTGGTGCAGTGGTTGAAATTCTCTTCCTCCTCCTCTTGGTAGAACTCCTCCTCCTCGTGGACTTGGTCGGTACTATCGTCTATAAATACATACGGGATACACAATCACCAAACAATATTTAACTAGTCTACTTAGCAAACTAAGGCACACATTCAATGATCTATTATCATCAGAAGCATCACAAGGTTTAATGAACTAGCTTCATTCTTTTTATTTGAGAAAAGTAATTTCTACTCATTAAAATTAACTAAGATTTAATATTCTCCAATTAAAATATGGGGTCATGTGGACACATGTCATCACCACATATTCTAATATATGGGAATGTGATTTAAAGGGTGGATCATATTTTAATAAGTCCAGGTTTAATAATTAGCGATTTAAAGTGACTAGAAATGTCTATATAGCATTATTTTGGTACTAGTCCAAAGTCACTGCATGAAAACCTTAATATTATTACATATTCAGATAGGTATGGTTAAATGTGATTTTTGAGAGTTGGAATCAACTCAAAAGCTATTATGGTTGATTTTAGAAAAATGTTTGAATGTGAAAAAGCCTCTTTCTTGTTATTTTTGCTAGGAGAGATCTATAACTCTAATTGATTTAAATACAACGGTCTTGGATATAGATTTAAATTATCTTTCCAACAAAATTGGAATCATTCAATTTGGATTTATATAACTCTCTGAATTGATTTTTAACTAGTGGAGAGAATTGAGTTTTAATTAAAATAGAAAACCCTATATTTGAATTACTGGGTCAGCGCGGGAAACTAAATGGGCTGGCCCGTGTACACTCCACGATGCTGAGGGCTGCTGACAGGGGGTCCCACCTGTCAGTGACTCATTAAACGCGAAGCGGTATGGGGCGATAAGGACCACACGACTAGATCCTGGATAAACGGCTCACGGTTGTTGTCGACGACGGACACGTCGCCGACGAGACTGAACCCTAGCGCGGTTGGTGGGGGTACGGTGGGGACATATCTGGGCTCTAGCTAGTGCAGCGATGGGGGTGATCAAACGAGACGACAACAACGAACTCAGATGAGGTCGCGGCAGGGGCTGAGGTGGACGAAATCGACGAGAGCTTCTCCTCCTGTGCTGCGGCTGTCTCTGTCGGAATTCCGGTGATGGGATGCTCGAGCGGCTCCAGCGAGAGAGGGGAAACAATCAGTGGAGAGAGGGGAGTGGAATGGTGTGGCGATTGAGGCTGGGGGTGGCCTCGTTATATAGGCTCGACGAGGGGACCGAAGGGTGTGGGCGGAGCTCGTCGGTGACAACGGCATAGGGTCTACCGGCATGGGCGAGGTAGGCGGACGGTGGGAGGTTCCCTGGCGATCATCTAGAGCTTAAAGGCGACGCTAGGGGCGGTGGCAATTGGTCGGGAGCTTCTCGCGCTCTGAGGGATAGAGGCGGTGCTCGACGGGGTTCCTGGCGACTGTGGGCCGCCCGGCGGTGCACGGCCGTGTCTAGCGGGGTGAGGTGGTCAAGGCGGAGCGACGTGCATGGTCTTCGGTCGGGGCACAGTCTGTGGTGTGCTGGCGGCGAGGGTGCCCTAGCGTGCTCTGTCTGCACGTAGAGGCTAAGTGCGCGGCGTTTCCTCGGTGGTCCAGGGGCTAGCAGGGGCCGTGGGGTGGACCGTGGGCGGCGGTGAGGTCATGCCTCACTCCCTGGAGCGGCGGAGAAGGGCTGGCGGTGTGCTGCGAGCTGCGCATGCTCGACCAGTGAGCATGGTGCTCAGGTCACACAACACTGATGCAAACGGCTAAGGGGTATCCCCTTGATGGCATGGTTGGCACTGGGGGAGACAATGGGAGAGGATTTAGGCCTTAGTGGCATTGGATTACTGCTCTAAAACAGTAATAGTTAGGAAGTTAGTTTAGTGCTCACTAAGTGTTTGACACAATGGCCGCAAGAGACTTTTATTTGAATTTTGTGAAGATTTTTGGTGGGTGCTTTGATCTGATGCTTGGTAGACTGTGGTCGCTAGGATTTGTTAAATGGAATTCATTTGAGTGGTTTTTGAAAAAGTATGATCTAGACATATGAACTAGATTCAATTTTCAAATGTCCTTTAAAATTCGAGTTTGAATGTTTTTGGGAGATCACAAAGTGGGCCTTGGCACATCACTACTTGTACTAGCAAGGGGTGCAAAGAACCCCAATTGTCTCTGTTGGAAATTGAGTGCTAGGAACACCCAAAGTGGGCTAGGAGATTAAAATGGCAAAAGTGACCATTTCCTTATTTAATTCTTTTTGATTTCTTTTTCTTTGGGATTTGCTTGGGGATGATCTAGATGATGTGTAATTTACCTTAGAGTCATTTTACAACCAATAGATTACTCAATCATGGCATTTCAAACAACTCCTATTTTAAATGCACACACATATGAATGCTTAAAGATTTTAAATAGAAAAAGTTTTTGTTAACCCTAAATTGGGTAGATTTGATCTTGATCACTTGGATTTAAGTTTTGGGATATTACAACAACGAACAATGCACAAGCTTAAAATAGAATTAAGTAAACACCACAATGCATCATCTACTTTGATAAGAAACAATGCCCCCCACCTGAATTTTCTTGTTGTATCATAAAAAAGGGAGAAAACAGGTGCAACTTCAGTGACTTGGTGAACCCAAGTCTCACGGTGACTTCCCCCAAGATCCACCTTCCATGTTAGATCCAACATATGATAGTAGATCAGATTTTGAACTCCAAAGTAAAACTATTTGAAAAAATTGAAAAACATTCAGTAAATCATAGGTGCCTAGGTTTGAATCATGTGAAAGTCTCATCCCATTCGAATCACTAGTTTGTGATTAAATAGCTTTTTATGTTTCTAGTACTAGTTTAAACTAATATCCATTGGGTCTAGAAACGGGCAGAATACAAAAAAGAGGGAGGGACACAATATCCAATGTAGAACTTACAAATGGGTCTATGAGTTCTGAGCAGATGGCGCAGGCACCACCGATGAATGACGAGCCACAATTGTTGCCGCTGAAGAAGCATGACCATGAACTGACGCATTTCTAGCATCCCACGCAGTTGTTGCTTTTGTAGCAGTAGCCAACATAGTCAAATTTGTTCCAGCAGCAGCGAACGAGGATTTTGACTACGCCTCTAGAGCTTTCCAAGCATCACTCAAAAATGCCCAAGACTCCAATGTAGTACAAGCATCAGCATCCACACCCGCTTCACACTGCCAACGCAGCAAAAGCATCCGCCGATGCCGATTCTTTTTCCTAGAAATGCAGCCAGCTTATTTACTTTGAAATACCCAAAATGAATTTATTCTATCCATTAGAAAGCCCGCAATCATTGGAGGTTTGGGACATACGTACCGGCGAATAGCTCTGCGGTGGTGCTCAATGGTGGAGTAGCAGGGACGGTCCTGTTGAGGGAGGGTTGCTAGGCGGAGAAGATGACAATGCGGTAAGGGGCTCACGACTGAGGGACCTTCCTCGAAACAGGCTTTCACCCTGCTATATTATTTTTGAACCCCGATATTTTTTTGAGGGGAAAAACCCCGAGCCTTGCCTTGCTCAGTTTCCTGCCTATATAGACATCAAGTTTATGTACTTATTCTTGTGATACAATGAATTGCTTGATATAAAATATTCCAGGTTGTACCATTTTATGACATCAAGTTCTAGAGTTCAAACATCAATCTAAAATTCCACAATCTACAACCAAAAGTTTTGCTTTACTACTATATAGATGTACTTAAAAATCACTCGCATCTGGCACTAACATCATCATTAACAAATATCAGAAGTACAATTTTTGAAAGATAAAAAGCCATAGCAAGTTTGAATAAGATGTATGTTGTTTCCAAATATTGTCACCTAAAACCTGGTCCAATATATATATCATAATAGTACATCAAATATATAGAATCGTACACACCACATACTAGTAGAACAAGAATATCTAGTTTTAGTACTCACTTCCAAAATGGAAGTAGCATGGCCATGCTTGTTTATAGATTTCATCATCTTTTACATGATCAAGGCTATATGGGCGTGTAGAATCTCAAATTATCGTTGGGGTCTCATCTGCTTCTAGAGCCGAGTTGAAAAGATTTCCAGCTCTCATTTCCACCTTTTCCAAGATCTGGTTGTATGCCTAGCCAATGTGTTTTAGAAGCAGACTGAGCTCGTGGCCATCCACATCAGGCGACTCGGGAAGTACATTGTCAGTGACAAAGTTTCAAAAATCAACAGCAGAATCATAAGCAACTGAAATTCATGTATTCCATCCTATAGTCAAATCAGCAATCCGCTTAGTGGATGTGGCCACTTCTTCTTTCAGATGCCTTATCTGTTCACCCTAGTGTTTCTATTTATCTTGAAGGCGCAGAATCATGTGTCTATGAGCATTGTATTTTTCTCGAGGACAGCCAATTATCAAATCCTTGTCGTGATCAGCACCATTAGGCCTTGAGCGATATGAATAATGTGAAAACTGCAGATAATAAATCCAAAATTAACCCAAATTCTTGTTTCAAAAAAATAATCCAAATTCAGCTACACACATCATGCACACTCCATAGTGGTACCACAAGTGGCAAAGAACAAATCAGAGGCACATTGCCCAAACATGGGGAACAAAACCGACATGAAAATGGTCATACTTGAGGTTTTGGCTTCTTAGCTGGCACATTAGCAATCCTGGCCTTAATAAATGGCAAGAGATCAGAATGACTTTGGTTCTACAAATCACGATGGAACAAAAATGATCAATATATTTTAAGGGACATTTTAAGTAATAAATCTCACTTATCGAAGAAAATGTTTTAGGACACTAAGCATAGGTTTCTGAAATTCTAGCAAAGCAGTTGCATACAATAAACACTTGTTACTCCATAGACATCTCCTCGACATGCATCTGGTGGTGCTCCTACTCCCCCTCTTTGAGCTCATCACGGATCTCGAGTTGTAACCACATCGACATCATCGTGCGCTGCATCAAAAGTGGGTACGGTAGATCAACCTAGTGGACGAATGTGTAGCGCTCGCATTCGTACTTGCAACCCAAGAACATGTAGCTGAAGGTCGTTCCCTTGAATGCGACGCGACGACGGGGTGCTAGGGCGTAGACGTACCGGAGCTCGAGATCCATATCAATAAGGGCACCGTACCACTCTGCGTCTACCATCCATGACATCATCTGAAACTAGGAAACATCATCGATCGAGATGGGCAGAATAGAGAAACTACAAAAAGGAGATACCCCATATAATTAAGGAAACTAAATGCAAGAAAAAATAGAGATAGTGACCTCTGGCGTACTTACCCTAACCCGGCCTACTTTCGCATCTAGATCCCCGTCGTTCGCCTGACCGACATGACTGAATCTGCCGACATTGCTCAGAAAAATATGGGCGCCTTCAAATACGATCACCGTGGCTTCATGGAGAAGGAAGAGTTAGGGGAACCAGTGCTCACATTCACTGGTGTTATGGGACATAGTAACTAGACCACTAATACCAGAGCCCCACGGTAGAGAGCCCATAGGCCCCTGACATCAATAACCTAGTTTGACTTGCATTATAGATACTTTTGGAAAACCGAGCAAAACTCAATAAATAAACAAAGGCCACTCTCTTTTTGTTTGCAAAAAACTAGTACAAAACGCAAATGCGTACACACACTCATCCCTATGAACAGATGCACGCACACCCTACCCCTATGAGAACCTCCGAAATACTGTGTCTGGAGACTGATTCGACGGGTCTTGAGTTTGACAAAGTCACCATAGGAGCCTCGCTATTGACGGGAATGTCGCCTCCCACTAAATAATATTCCTCCTTTTATGAGACATGAAAGTGGTAAACCTAGAGTTTGAACTCTGGTGAGCTAAGGGTACCACTGCCCTCATAACCATCTAACCACGGATTCTATCTCTCTCATATGCTACACAGTACACAATAAATAACTGGCATACATGAAATTAGGCGAACACACTTTCTAAGCTATTTATTTTTACCGAGCTTAACGAGTAGCTCACAAAACTCTTCAACTCAGTTGTTTAGCTCGTTAACATTAACCAATAAAAAATGTTGCTTAGCTAAGTTCATTAAGATAACGAGGCGAGATCAAATAAGTCGAGAAGACGAGTGCTCATTAAACTCGCTTAGCTTCGAGCTTTATGTCTAGCCCTAGCCACCACCCCATTTTTTGACAAATGTGGACATGTGTTTAAGAATGATTTTTCAGATTTATGCAAGCTTTCTAATCCCTCCTTATAAAAATAGATATCACAAACTTTTCTAAATTCGCATGTATCTACACTATTTAGTAGATATATTCATCCAAATTTACACAAACTTTCGACATCTATTTTGAAGCGGAGGGAGTAGCTAGTTTTGACCACCGAAATGAATTTATGCTGATTTAGCGCAAAAACCATCGAGATTTTTGAAAGATTCAACTTCTTGCTATGAACATGCATGCCAACCCTATTTTGAAAACATTGAAATAAAATAACAAAAAATCAAAAAATGAAGGACTTTCGCATTCAATGCACTTCATCAGCAAGCTCTAGTGAAAGTGAGTAGTGCGATGTTTTTTTGTTAAGCAAGTAGTACTCGTAGAATAGTATGGCTCAACTTCTTGGAGAAGAGAAGGAGCCAGACCCAATTGCTTTTCCTTGCTTAATTATTTTGAAGATCTTTTATGCTGAATATATGGAGTTGGATGTAATTTTCATTTTTAGGTTCTTAATGTAACTTGTACTTTCACCAACCATGGTAACCGAAGCACCTCGCTCCTATGGGACCCATGCCAGTTAAAATAAAATGTCACCACCCTATTTTTCAAACAAAGTGGACCATGCATTCTTACAATTTCCAAGTTTTTATTACTCCATCCAATCCAAATTAATTGACTTAGTTTTGTCTAGATTCGGATGTATCTAGTACTAAAACATGTATAAATACATATGAATCTAGAAAAATCCATGTAAATTAATTTGGATCGGAGGGAGTAGGATTTTTCAAGCTTCCTAGATAACTTCGCATGCTTAAATGACTTTGTGTCAATTTAATGAAATTATGTCAAACTGTTCTTTTCTATGAATAATGTCTGAAGAATATGGATCTGAAAGACAAAAGCCAACTTTTCAGTCATATATAGTGAACCAATATGTTTTACTTACGATTCCCATGTTTTATGAGTTTTCAAGCTTCCTAGATAACTCTGCCCACTTGGATGACTTCATATCCATTTATCGAAATTTCCTAGATCAAATTCAAGTTATAGGTTCCTTCAAAAGTTTTATGAAAAATGTTTTGGACGTACCCATCGGGCGATCAATTATTATATCAGAAACCACCGAGAATTTCAACAAGTTCAACTTCTTGCTAAGATTTTATATCTTGAAAATAGAAAAGATTTACGCATTGCTTCCTATCATGTTGCATGCACGATGTGCCATGAAAACGGTAACCATGCATGGAAAAACAGATTTTCAATATAGTCCTACCATGTGTGTGTGTCTATATATATCTATACCACTATGTAATGTGCCAGTTTTGAATTGGACCTAACACATTAATTTTATCCCTTTGTCTTCTAAATCCAACGGCTGAAAACAGTGGGATTCACTGTGAATAGTACATCGGAGTTGTCTCCTGATGTTCTAGAATTGTCTCACTTTTTCGCGTAGCCCATCTCTGGAGATGAGGTTGATACATGTGGCCATCTTGCAGCATAGCGAGCATGTATTCATCACAAGGAGACGACCTAGTAGGAGGACCGAGGGATAATTGGGTAGATTAAACAACCAATTATATGAATCCCACCGGGTGCACATATGTAGTCTTTTTTTCAACTTTCTCTCTCTATTACCGAACCATCGAACAATGGGATTTGTTACTAATTTTCTAATTTTATAATCCTTTCTGCATCGTACATTGATAATATTATTTTTTCCTCTGATCTATATCATCTGCGCTATTTTGTAGATTTTTGTCTCCAGAGCACCTTCAAAAAATCAAAAATCATATGTTTTTTTAAGTACACCCGGATGTAACCCCTTTGTTTCAAACTATACGACGATTTAACTTTTTTCTAAAATACATGTATCTAGACGCATTTTAGTGTATAGGTTCACCCATTTTATTCCAAACCTACACTCTAAAAGTCGTTTAGATAAATGGGTTTCAAAAAAGGCTAAAATATCTTATATTTTGAAACAAAGGGAATAGTTAAGATTTTCTCACGAAGTGTAAAGTATCAATTTCAAATTATTTGTATTCTGAGTTACACAAAAAATAACAAAAGTCTAGATCTGTCCATGTATTTTTCGAATACAAAACTTTATATGATTTTGTGGTTCTTATGTAGCCCTAATAAAAATAATTTCATGTTGCGATTTTGCATACTTGATAATACAACCTTGATTACGTCCAGAACTATTTTCATTTTTTAAAAACTTGTAAATACGATTTTAATTTTTTAGTAAATAAAGCACTGGAGCTCGGGAGTCAAAGATACTTTCCATTTTTACCATTAACAAAACCTATCTATAATGTTAATACGTGCATGTGCTTATAGACTAGTATATATATTGTTAGGTTTCGACCTGAACAACCAAGGTCGTCATGGTCATATGGACATCATAGTTTATGATCTGGTAAAGTTCCTAGCACTAATTTGGTAGATGGGTACATCTTGGCGCAGTAAATATTGTTGCCCGTGGGATACATTCAGTTTCCTAGTGACGACAATGATGTTTTTTCTGTGAAGAAAGTCCGAAGGATATTGTTCGTAATGCGAGAAGCCCATGTTTCCAGATGTAGTGGATTATGTTTCCTATCAAACTCCGCTCATTTAAATGACTTTATGTCGATTTATCGAAGCTAGCTAGGTCAAATTAATTTGAAGTATAAGTATTAATTAGTGGAGATATTACTCTTGAAAATTTATGGAAGGCCTTTGAAGGTATCCCCACCAAGAAATCAATATATGAGAACAATCGAGAGTTTGAAAGATTCAACTTCTTGCTAATAATTTGCATGTCTACAAAGTTGACCTATTTTTAAAACGGTAGAATAAATAAAGGAAAATTGACTCAATTTTCTTAGTGACGATAGTGATGTTTTTTGGGTATAGAAAGTCTGAATAATATGGTTTGTAATGCCACAAATCATGTTTTCTTTTGTTAAGAAAGTAGTACTAGTATGAAGAGTATGGCTCTCAACTGCTTGGTGGAGAAGAAGCAGGACCTGACTGCTTTTTGTTGCTTAATTTCATGGTCCTTAAGCTAAATGTATGTACTTGCATGTAATATTTATTAGCTAAACTTCTTAGGATCTACAGCCCCAGTGTAACCAAGAACTTGCAAAGCAACAAAATCAAAATGTAAAAAAGGCGAAGGCAATGTGATAGGATCCATACCAACTACTACATCATATTCCTATGTAGTAAATCAAATGCGTGAGGCATTACCATGGTCTCTCGCCCCGAATAGCTTTGATTATCCTGGAACTCCCCCAATCTGCTTGATTTGTTCATGGCATCACGACCCCATTGTCACCGGCAGCATGCAAATCTTTAATAGAACTCAACCTAGATGAGGTACGCATACTATATGCATTCAAATTCAAGTAAGCAGCATACACTTTATTATTATGCAAACCATATTAAATTATTAATGCAAGATCTAAAATATTATCTCATGCATAGATAATTAGAAGAAAGTAAAGAGTAGGTAACCAAGTAAACTAATGTAACAAAAAAATTAGAATTAATAATTGTTTCGTATATCTTTTGAGGAAGCGACATGCTTACAAATATCCTCCCCAATTATGCGAATAGTTATCTCTCAAACTCGAACTGGACATGTGACATTGTCTGATGAACATTGCAAATCTAAAAGGTGGCTAGAATAATTATGGAACTGTTGAACAAGTGCCTACTTGACTTGACCGAATCCCCAAATAACCACCCTAAATGATTTAATGAAGCACATAGCAGTAAACCATTAAGTGTGAATGCATAAATCCAGTATAGGGTATACATATTTTTCTTCATAATATATCTGTCAAAAGCACACAATATTATTGGCTTGCAAATACCCATGATACATCAAGACAAAATCGTAATATTAGGATGCAAAAAATCAACCATCTTATTGACTTGTGTAGCTATGAACTAATGGAAGATGAAACAGAAACACCGTATTGGGGATTTATAAAACTAATACAATCAATGATAGTTAAAAGGCATGATGCGGCAAGAATAAAATGGAAGCTCAAATGGGCATAAGTACTGAACTAATGGATGCTCAAATGGGAAAGAACTGGACTGTGAATTTAGCAAAATAATACTGATCCTCAGAAAATATCATATACTGAACTAATGGAAAAATATCACATCATGAACCAATGGAAGCTCAAATGGGCACACTATGTCTTTTATTGTGGATTTAGCAAAATAGTAATTTCAATGATAGTTTCCAATGATATTAAGACAGAACTTGGGTGTTATTACTGAAGCAACGATGATGTATGATCCAACTAAAAAATAATATTGCACTGTTGCTAACTGAAGTATAATCCAAAGACAAAAGTTTGGTGCTATTACTGAAATTCGTGTTGTTACTTACCAAAAAATAATATGGTTGAAAGACAAAAGTTGGGTGCACTAATTGAAGTGGGTGGTTAGCATGTTCTACATATTTACCACCATATTTTGGATGACCAGGAAATTGTACCTATGGGGGAGGGGTGAATGTACATCAGACATTGAGAGGTCAAAATGGATTCTGAAGTTATCAAATGGTTAAATTGAGGAAAAATAAAAATATCACGAGTTGTTCCTTACATGAATGCAACATAGAAAGAAATGCTTGGACTATAGAAAGTATCAATATAATTCTCAATCACATAGCTTGGTCATATTTTCTAATTAGAACTTGCTAGTAAGCACTCTATGGTAGAGAGAACAAAATATTGGTTCATTAGTTACTTACTTTCTGCACAATGTACAATATACATATTTCTGCAACCATGATGAAACAACAAAAAGTAAATATCAACAATTTGTGTGATTTTCAAAGAGTCCGAATTACCTGCGATGAGGCAAAAAAAGCAATTTGGGTTCCCAGGAATATATGTGGAACTATAAGTCGCTCCTATACAATAAAAAACATTCTTTACACAAAGAAATAGATATTTGCAATACAAAGAAATATACTTGCAGGGTATATGTGCGAAGGTTCTTCCAGAAAAGCGAGACCAAATTTTATTACATGGAATAAGACGAGAACAAGCTAGAACAATTAGTAACAACTCCATATGTCTAAATGCATAAAAAATGAGAATATGCTTCCTCTCCTATATTGGTAGGACCAATGAGATATATGATTTGGATCTGCCAGTTATAATAAGAACCAATTAATAGCATTATCTGCTGTATACCATGAAAATACATTTTTTCCATTATCTTTAATAAGTTATGGAAGTAATAGAAAATAAATGGATATACAGAATTAAACACAAGTAAACATGTGCTATATCACCCCACAAAAAAAAATTATATCATAGGCAACTATCCAATGATTCGACACAAAATATCAATTGTTTGTATGAATATGTTTTTCCAAACCATAATTCCCTCACAGAAAATATTAATTGTTCTTATGGGAACAGATCTATAAATACATTGCATAAGATTTACTCCCTTAAAACTCATCCAACCCCAATCATTCCACCAGTACCCTGCAGTCCACATGCCACCCCAACCGAGGAGCTCTAACTATGTCTTTCCAGTAATTGATATTAATCCTCTTTAAAGATTAAATATCTAGTCCTAGAAAAGAAAAACAATAAATAGCTAAGCATTTCAATATGTTTGTGTTCCTTTTCTGAGGTAGTATAACGCCAATTAAATACAGCAATAGTCATATTTATATATCGTTTAATTCATTACAGAAGTCAAAGGATATACACATGCATGGGCACAATACTGTTGCTATAATCGAGATATTCCTCTCACCTTTACTTCTTTCTGGATGCTAATTTGCTACAACTAATACACTCCTAAATTGCTGGACTATATATCCTCCTCTTTACCTCCAACCAAAAGGCAGTTACTAAACATACATATGATCCTAAGCTCAATAATCAAAATGTGTTTCTACTTTCAAGTTGTATAAATTTTTTCAACCGAGTCACGCACGACACATGATTCTTTTGAAGTAACATTAAGTACATAGAGAGGATTTCTGAACTTCTTACCCGAAGAAGTTGATGAATTTGTCTTGGCGAACGAATATTTCCACAACAACTAATGAGATTCCAGGGCTGCTTTATACTGGAAAATAGTTCATAAAAATAAAATCAGATAAATAAAAAATTGTTTTTATTCCTTATAACTGATGAAGAACAGTACGCCGCTCCTCTTCAAAAATCTTACTGTCTTAGATGAATATCTCCATGTCAACTAATAGTATTCCTCAACTTTTATATAAATTTTAGTTATTCCCTCCCTCAAGTAGCATCGGACTTGGCCCTTGGGCACCGATCATCAGACAAATCAGTACTTCCTACACCTGTAAACACTTGCACCTATTGTCTTGGAGCCTCATAGATTGTAGAAGGCCTGCCCACATGTAACACCCCAGCATTAGAGTTTAGAAATAAGATAAACACAGGTGTGTGCATTGCATTCATGCATAGAAAATCCGGATAATTTTCGCGCTTTTAAATAAAACTTGTCAAAGATATTGAAACTTCTCTTAACTTGGTGAAACTAAAGTAGATCATCAAGTTGACTGCGATAAGTTTCAATATGACCTTTGCTAAAACCTTATCTCTGGGTAATATAAGTTGATCTAAGGGTAGATCAAATGTAATAAAACTAAGTCACACCACACTACTTAATAAGGAGTACTTGATCTTCTAGAGATCATTACATGGTATTCCATACAACAACTCAAGGATGAATACTTAATACTCTAATGATGATATCAAGGTATTATCTACAACAAACCCTGAATACCAAGTTAAGTATATAACTTAAGTAATGAAACCCCAGAACTAAACCTTGATATACTTGCTTGCCATAGTTATTCCTACCATGAGAATCATGGTAGTTTCTAAACACTAACTCTTATTACAAATAGAGTAATAAAGGAAGTCAAGTCAAGACCATTCAACACATACCCTTAATATGATATTAAGAGGTGACATTCCTATTTAACCAAGTCCTAGTGTCAATGGATCATCACTATTGAGTGACCAATTCTTGACCTAGAACTTGTTAACCTTTAGCTTTGAACTATTATATTAAACTTTCAAAGGTTTTAAGTAAATTAATCAGAATGAGGAACTAGCTATGGTGAAGTATGCCATCATCAATGAAATGAGATTCTTAGTGGTGATCAAACCATTTGATGTTGGAGGAGTTAACTCACTCCTGAGTTAACTAGAAGAAGTACCTAAAACCAAGAGTTAAGCTAGTAATTGAGGAACCATGAAAAATCTAGTAGTACTTGTGTATCTAATAATAATTTTGTTAAGCCAAGTAGATATAGATATGAAGTAAGCTTATTTAACAAGATTAGATTTATAGAGAGACTAGTACAAGTATACTACTTAGTTGAGTATAGATCTTGATCAGGCAATTATTCTCAAGCCTAAGATTTGTTTGATCAAGGGCTGATGGTCATTATTCTCAAGCCACTTGAGAATAGATGACTGGATAATGAAGAAGTGAGGTGAGTATACCAAATTAGGTAAAGCCCTAGTAAGATGAATCATCTAGCTTGATCATGAGAAGTCAAGCTAGAGTATAATGAAGTATATAACATAAGTTGTAGGAGTAGTTGGAAGTATAATAGTTTAACCAAGGCAATACAAGAACAAAATTGTATTGTGGAGAGTAGTACCATACCTATTTCAGAGAATTAATATCACATGTGATATAGAGAGGAGTGTAATTGTCAACACCCGGATTTTTAATCCCAGATGCCCGTTATGCCAAACCTCGCAATCCCAGGATTACCATTTTTGTGAGACATAACGGATTGGATATCACAGTACATCATCCATTACAAACCATACATAAGGTCTTTACACAAATAAGGATCTCATGATCTAGTCTTTAATACAACAAGCAGCGGAAATAAAATATAAGCGTAGCGGTGGGGTCCATCTTCAAGGGCACAGGCAATGCTGACGAAGGCAGATAGTCCTAGTTATCATAGCTGTCCTGATGACCATCCTACTGATAGTCTCCTTCATAGTCTGGCCATGAGAATAGCCATGGACAAAATCCATGAGTACTCTTTAAGTACTCGCAAACTACTATTAACAGGTACTATAGTTCTAGGTTAAAGTGCTAAATCTAAGTTTAACTATAAAGTTAAGTTTGAAACCTAAGCTCAGTTCTGAAGCAAAGAAAGATAAAGTAAAGTTCTAGAATCACTTAAGTTGGGAAGCTATTGTCATAAACACAACCCTGTTGTGGTCAATTCAAGATTCATCATTCATTTCAAGTTATTTAGAAAACATCTGACAACAAAATAGTATGGCCATTCCAACTGTCCTTAACCGCAGACGCAACTATTCGAATAGTTTGACACTCTGCAGAGGTGGTACACTTTCACCACAAGATTCGATACATCTGTCAGGGATAACCCTGAATCACCATACTTAGTATGCAGATAATCAAACATAACCTTCCCTTTACACACCCTAGTATAAGCACCTCTCCTATGAGCATGGCCTCCCAACCATGACCATCAGTCATCTTGGGCACTGCATAGGTGGACATCATGAGAGGTAGCCTTAGCTCAAACCTCTCCCGTGAGGGAACTAATACTAATGCATATAAATTTCCAGCTAAGCCTTACCCAATTTAGGTAATGTGGTTGTACGGTAAATTTGGAATGGTATCGCATCTGAATCCAACCATCAGTTTTATAAAAGGGTTAAGGCTCATGCCTCATCATTTTCATCATCATAAACTAGTTGTGTTTCTCAACACCTGTCAAAACATCTCAATAGAATGACTCATCATTCCAAGGTTTTCACAATTCATTTCCACCAATTGTTCCCATCTAAAGTGACTCAAGTTTTTGATCTACTCTAAATTACTAAGTTAAGAGTGTTCACTAAAGTCGAAGTGATGGGTTAAATCTCATGCCATAGAAATACATCTAAAGGTTTCTAAGTATGTCAAGTTTTATAATTTTTATGCTACCTTCAAAACAAGTAAATAACTTTGTGTAAACTAAGGGAGGTAAAACTTGTCAATAAGACTTGAGGTACTAATAGTTAAAGGGGGTGTGATCAAAGCATGCTTAAGGCATCTTTGCTAAACCATCTAGTTTGTTTCTAGTTTGCTAAGCACTAAACTTGCAAGGGTTAACTTTGGGGTACAGCTATCTTGCTAAGGGTAGCTTGCACTGTTAATGGTGGCTTGCCTTGGTTGGTGCAGTGGTTGAAGTTTTCTTCGTCTTCGTCTTGATAGCACTCCTCCTCCTCGTAAGCTTGGTCGGTACTATCTTCTATAAATACATATGGAGTAGAAAATCACCAAACAATACTTAACTAGGCTAGATAGCATTCTAAGACACACAATTGATGATCTATTATCATCACAAGCATCACAAGTTTCATTTAATAGTTTCAACCTTTTTATTTTAGAAAAGTAATTTCTACTCATTGAAAAATTAACTAACATTTAATATTCACCACTTAAAATATGGGATCATGTTGACACATGTCATCACCACATATTCTAACATGTGGGAATGAGATTTAAGGGTTGGATCAATATTACTTTGGTTTAAGTTCATTATTTAATGATTTAAAGTGACTAGAAATGCCTATATAGCATTATTTTGGTACTAGTCCAAAGTCACTGCATGTAAACCTTAATATTATTACATATTTGTATAGATATGATGAAATGTGATTTTTGAGAGTTGGAATCAACTCAAAAGCTAACTTGGTTGATTTTATAAAAATGTTGCAAGTTGCAAATGCTTCTGTTTTGTTATCTTTATTAGGAGAGATCTATAACTCTAATTGAATTAAATCCAACGGGCTTCGATAGATCATCTCTGTAACATCCCAAAACTTCAATCCAAGGTTATCAAAGATAAAATCATCCAAAATTAGGATTAACAAAAACTTTTCCATATTTAAAATGAAAGCATTCATATATGTGTGCATTTAAAATATGAGTTGTTTTGAATTGCCATGATTGTGTGATCCTTTGCTTCTAAAATGTTTCTTAGGTGATTTAAACATCATCTACATCATTCCCAAACTTTTCCTAAAGAAAATCAAATCAAAAAGAATTAAAATGAAGGAATGGTCATTTGGACAAATTTAACTCTCATGCCTACTTTGGCTATTCCTAGTACTCAATTCTTAACAGAAACAATTATGGATCTTTACACCCCTTGCTAGTACACATAATGAGGTACCAAGGCCCACCTTTTGATCTACTAAAACCTTCTGTTAACTAATTTAAATGACAGTTTAAAATTGAATCTAATGCATATGCATAGATCACCCGTATTTCAAAAACCATGTATTTGAGCTCCATTTTCAAAACCCTTGCAACTAGCGACTACCTAGCACTAGTGGAGATCACCCAAAATTTTTGAACTCAAAATTCAAAACTTTTTCTCTTGCGGCCATTTCATCAAACACCTGGCTCACTGTTTTGAACAGAGTTTTGCCCCCATTTGATCTCCATTTAATCTCTTTGTCCCCCTCTGATCAAACCATGCCATTTGCAACCCATCCCCTACACCCTAGTAGCAATGCCATGCCATGCCGAGCACCACCCTGGCCGGCCAAACTTGCCCCGCTGCAGCAGACCACCTCCTCGTTCCTCTCCATGTCTAGGAGGTAGCCATCACCGCACCGCCCCTCTCTGTCCCTTGCCCGAGCCAAGACCAGCCATGGACCACAGAGGAGAACCCGCGCCTAGTGCCACCGAACCATGCCGACGCTGCCCGCAGAGCGCGCACTGTCCCCGTGTGCACAAGCCACCGCTCGACACCAGCCCGCGCCCACGGCTCCGCCTCGACCTAGAGAACACACCAGACACCTCCGTTCTCCGCCCAAAGCCCCACAGCCACTGCTCGCCGTGGCCGCGCAGAGCGCCACCTCACCCCGACCGCATGCCACCGCCCCTACGGCCGCATTGAAGCACTAAAGCACCGCCAGGGGACCGCCCATCGATCGCCATCACCAGCCATGCCGCTAGCTCGCCGTAGCCATGTCGCCACCGTCGACCGCCCATCCCGCTCGGTCTCAACGTCGAGCCTATAAAAGGAGCCCTCCCCAGCACCAAAGACTCACACCATTCCACTCCCCTCACCTCTCTGAACCTCAACCACCCCTTGCCAGAGCAAGTGGAGCAGCAGATCGTCGGAATTGGAGCCGGAGCCGCCGCCTCTGGAGAAGATGGGTGCCGTTGATTCCGGCCACCCCAAGCTCCGCCGCGACCACGCCTCGCCTTCCACTTTGTTCGCCGCAAGACCCCTCACTGGGCCCTGCACGCTCAGACCCCCACCGATCCGCTAGGGTTCAAGCTCACCGGAGATCCGTCTGTCAGCAACGACCCTCAGCCAGAGATCTAGCCTCTAATCGCACGCCCACGGTAGACTGCTTTTAAGTGTTAAGTGCCACGACAAGTGGGACCTGTCACTGAGCCCCGTACACGTAGCACCACTGGGCCGGCCCATTTCCTTTCCCGCGCAAGCCCGTAGATTCAAATCTAGGTTTTTCTTTTTAGTTAGAATATAGTTTCTGTCCAGTATTTCAAAATTCAATTCTGTGAGTTTGAAAAATCCAAATTACATGAAACTAATTTTTTTGAAAGGTATTAAAAAGCTCTATCCAAGCCCGTTGGATTTAATTTATTTAGAGTTATAGATTTCTCCTAATAAAAATAAGAAGACAGAAGCTTTTGCAACTTGAAACATTTTTATAAAAACAACCAAGTTAGATTTTGAGTTGATTCCAACTCTCAAAAATCACATTGCATCATATCTATCCAAATATGTAATAATATTAAGGTTTACAGGCAGTGAATTTGGACTAGTACCAAAATAATGCTATATAGGCATTTCTAGTCACTTTAAATCATTAAATAATAAACTTAAACCAAAGTAATATTGATCCAACCTTTAAATATCATTCCCACATGTTAGAATATGTGGTGAGGAAATGTGTCCACATGATCCCATATTTTGGTGGTGAATATTAAATTGTAGTTAATTTTTCAATGAGTAGAAATTACTTTTCCAAAATAAAAAGGTTGAAACTATTGAATTAAAACTTATGATGTTTGGGATGATAATAGATCATCAATTGTGTGGTTTCGAATACTACTTAGCCTAAGTTAAGTATTGTTTGGTGATTGTGCACCCTCTATGTATTTATAGACGATAGTACCGACCAAGCCTTCGAGGAGGAGAAGTTCTACCAAGAAGATGAAGAAGAAGAAGAAAACTTCAACCACTGCACCAACCAAGGCAAGCTATTAGTGGCAAGCTAACCCTTGAAAACATGCTTTAGTAAGCTATTGTAGCAAGCTAGAATAAAACTAGATGGTTTAGTAAAGATGCCTTAAGCATACTTTGATCACACCCCCTTAGTTTACACAAAGTTCTTTAATTAATTTTTGAAGGTAGCATAAAGAGTATAAAACTTGACCTACTTAGGAACCTTTAGATGTCATCCTATGGCATGACATTGATCCCACCTTTCCACCTTAGTGAACACTCTTAACCTAGTGTTTTAGAATAGATCAAACTTGAGTCACTTTAGATGGGAACACTTGGTGAAAATGAGTTATGAAAACCTTGGAATGATGAGTCATTATATTGAGATGTTTTGACATGTGTTGAGAAACACAAATGGGTTTATGATGATGAAAATGATGAGGCATGAGCCTTAACCCTTTTATAAAACTGATGGTTGGATTCGGATGCGATACCATTCCAAATTTACCGTACAACCACATTACCTGAATTAGGTAAGGCTTAGCTGGAAATTTATGTGCATTAGTATTAGTTCCCTCACGGGAGAGGTTTGAGCTGAGGCTACCTCTCAATGATGTCCACCTATGCAGTGCCCAAGATGACTGATGGTCATGGTTGGGAGGCCATGCTCATAGGAGAGGTGCTAGTACTAGGGTGTGTAAAGGGAAGGTTATGTTTGATTATCTGCATACTAAGTATGATGATTCAGGGTTATCCCTGACAGATGTATCGAATCTTGTGGTGAAAGTGTACCACCTCTGCAGAGTGTCAAACTATTCGAATAGTCGTTCATGATTATGGACAGTTGGAATGTCCATACTGTTTCGTTGTCAGATGTTTTCTAAATAACTTGAAAGGAATGATGAACTTTGACTTGACCACAACAGGGTTGTGTAGATGATAATAGCTTCCCCACTTAAGTGATTCTAGAACTTTAATTTATCTTTTCTTGCTTCAGAACTCAGCTTAGGTTTCAAACTTAACTTGATAGTTATTCTTTCAATTCAGCACTTTAACTTAGAAGCATAAACCTTGCTAGTAGTAGTTTGCGAGTACTTAAAGAGTACTCATGGCTTTTGTCCCTGGCTATTATCATGGCCAGACTATGAAGGAGATTATCAAGATGATGGTCATCAGGACGGCTATGATAACTAGGACTATCTTCCTTCGTCAGCATTGCCTGTGCCCCTGGAGATGGACCCCACCGCTACGCTATCGTTTAATTCCGCTGCTTGCTGTATTAAAGACTAGATCATGAGATCCTTATTTGTGTAAAACCTTATGTATGGTTTGTAATGGATGATGTACTGTGATATCCAATCCGTTATGTCTCGCAAAAATGGTAATCCTAGGATTGCGAGGTATGGCATAACGGGCATCTGGGATTAAAAATCCGGGTGTTGACAAGTTGGTATCAGCGCCATCCTGACCATAGGAGACCCTAGTTAGAATGGACGTCCAAACCAAAAACTTAGCTTCAAAACCAAAAGTGAGTATTTATGAAAAACTATTTCCCCTCTTACCCTTGTGAACTCATTCTTTCTCAAAAATACATGTTCCTCAAAATTCTTACATTACTACTTAAAATTTGACACACTTGATCACTTCACTAATTTCCTCATCCTAAATTCTTGTAGATGGAGACTCAGTTCAGCAAGTTTTACCAATTGGGAAACGGAGGTCAGCTGATCTTCGAGAGGGATCTGGATTCACTGTCAGAATTACTAGGACGCCCACATCCGGAGTTTCTTGGAGCTTAACTTCCAGGACCCCTAGGAGGAGACCTACAATGGCTAGTCACCGCAGATCTTCGAGGAAGCATTGAAGCACCAACTTCCGGGAGAATTCAGTTCTCTGTGAGAGAGAACAACTGGCTAGATGGATTAGCCAGGGCAATGCATGAAGCTCTCGACGCCTATGTGCCCTCGGCCAACAAGATTCAAGGAACCCGTTTGCCCACTATGCAAGACGTGACTTCATGGGAATGCCGATGGAGATGCCAAGTCACCTAGAGTTGAGGCGTCAAGTGGAGAACCTTGACTTCTTGCTTCATGACCGACAGCAGGAACTGGACAATGCCAGAGAGTTAGCCAACCAGAACCGTGCCATCGTCGACCAGAAGGCCCAGACTTTCACACTGCTCGTCCAAGATCGCCAGTCTCTTCGTCGCCAGCGTGCCAAGAAGGATCGCACCATCGCCCGTCTTCGCAAGAAGGTGGCCGACCTTGAGAAGACCGTCAAGGAGCAGGAAGCTCAGCTTGCCGCCAAAGAAGAAGGTGATGAGGGTGAAGACATCCAGGGAGATATGGATTCTTACCTCAGCAACGATGACGATTTTCCGCGTAAGATGTGGACTTCTACACTGATGATGAAGACTCCGACTTCATCGATGATGAGTAGATGCACTAGAGCACTATCGTAGCATGAGATGTATCATCTCATTGTATCATTGTTTGCAGAATGGTTCTTAAAACCATCTGTTTTCCCCTTTGATTGTTGTGGTGTGTGTTGTATCGTGTGCTTCCTTGCATGAATGAAAGTAAAATTATTTGAAAAACCTGAGTCTAACTCAAAGTGTAGCTTTGAAAACCCAAAACCATGAACCTTAGAATTTCCCTATTACCCCTATATCTATCTCAATCTTCGATGACTCGTGGAAACCAAGGAGGGAGCAGCTCATCGCGGACCCAATGCTGCAGATCTTGCAGAATCTCATCGCAGACCGTGAAGCAAGCGAGGCCGTAGCCCAAATCAAGCCAACTTAGCGACATTGCAGCAGATCGCCAAATGGCTCTCAACAACCAAGGACATGGAAATCAGGATCACCATGGATCTAAACTCAAAATTTTCAGAACACCAATCCCCAATCTTCAACCAATCTGAAAACCCACTAGATGCGATGACTGGTTACGAGACCATGGAAAACAACCTCGAAGTTGCAGGAGTTGAGGAGAATGAGAAAGTTCTTCGCCACCCACTATCTCAAGGAGATGCAAGAGCTTGGTGGAATAGCATCCAACATGAACCATGGCCGTGTGATGACCAGGGAAGCATTCAAGGTCAAGTTCAGCCGCACCCACGTGCCGCAAGGTCTTGTCAACAGGATGAGAGATGAATTCCGTGAACTAAAGCAAGGAAGATTGACGGTAGTAGAGTACCGTGACAAATTCTTGTCACTTGCCAGATATGCACCAGATGAAATCAACACGGAGACCAAGAAGAAAGAGAGATTCTTAAACGGACTGCATGATGAGATGCGGTGTCCTCGCCAACATCCGCTTCTAGGATCTTGAAGAGCTAGTCGACTCGCCATTCGGATGGAATGGAAGATTAACCAGTAAATGACAACCGCAAGCGTCAGATGATGCAGTCGATCCAGAGTCACCGTAAGTACCGCCCCAACCCTCACCAGATATGCACCAGGAACAATCGACCCCAAATTCTCGCCCAAGCTACCCCAACCGTAGCGGAGGAAATGTGAAGCCCGGAGGAAACAATCACAACTCTGGCAACACCAACAACTTCAACCGTGCCCCTCCCAAGAGCAACAACAACACTGCCATAGAACTGGTGGCAATGCCGTACCTGTTGCAGTCAAGGACAAGTCCCAGATCACTTGTTTCGAGTGTGGAGTGAAGGGTTACTACTCCAATGAGTGTCCCAAGAAGACTGCCGCCAATGCCCCTGTGAATGCCCCACCAGCAGCAGGCCGTGTTCAACCAGGTGAGATTTGCCCTGTGGAACCCGCAGACAATAACGGTCGCTCTTCCACATGAACGCAGAAGCTGTGAAGCACCAGATGTAGTGCTGGGTATGTTTTCTGTCAACTCAGTTTTAGCAAGAGTATTGTTTGATTCTGGAGTATCGCATTCATTTGTCACCGAAGAATTTGTATGCACTAGTAAGATTCACCCAACCAACCTGAAGCATGTCATGATAGTTCAAATCCCTGGTTCAACTACAAAAGCTAGAAAAATTTGCAAAGCTGTACCTATCAGAATTCAAGGGATAGATTTTTATGCCAACCTAATTGTACTTGGAACCAAAGGTTTGGAAGTAGTACTAGGTATGGACTGGATGTCAAGGCATAAAGGACTGATAGACTATGCTAAGAAAGCCATCACCATGACCAGTAGTTCTGGAGTAACAGTAGAACATATCTCTGAAACCTTACCCCGTCAATTCAAATGCAACAAAAGTGTAGCTCTGCCTACCATTGACCAAGTCAGAAATTGCGTGAATACCCGACGTATTCCTGCATGAATTGCCGTGTATGCCCCGGATAGGGATATAGAGTTCATTATCGAACTAATCGGGCTCGAGGACCTATAGCCCAGAGACCCTATACCATGAACCCCTCAGAGTTAGTAGAACTGAAGAAGCAGTTGGATGCCATGTTAGCAACAGGCTTGATTCAGCGAAGCGCATCACCATGGAGATCACCAGTGTTATTCGTCGACAAGAAAGATGGAGGCAACCGTCTGTGTATAGATTACAGAAAGTTGAATGATGTCACCATCAAGAACAAGTACCCCTTGCCAAAGATAGAGGATCTATTTGATCAGTTGACCGGAGCTCAGGTATTCTCAAAGATTGATCTTAGGACTGGTTATCACCAACTTAAGATTCGTGCAACGGATATTCCGAAGACCGCCTTTACTACTCGCTATGGTTTATACAAGTATACGGTTATGTCTTTTGGATTAACCAATGCCCCTGCTTATTTCATGAATCTCATGAATACGATCTTTATGAATTTCCGAGATAAGTTTGTAGTTGTGTTTATCGACGACATCCTTATCTACTCCAAGTTAGAAGAAGAGCATGAGCAACATCTAAGAATCATCCTAGAAACCCTGAGAGAACATCAGTTATATGCCAAGTTCAGCAACTGTGAGTTTTGGCTGAAAGAAGTAGGATTCCTAGGACATATTGTGTCTGCCGGAGGAGTCTCTGTTGATCCCAGCAAGATCAAAGATGTCGAAGAATGGGAAGCCCCAACCAATCAAACCCAAGTTCATTCATTTCTCGGATTAGCGGTATATTACCGCAAATTCGTAGAAGGATTCTCAAGCATAGCCCGACCAATGACCCAATTGTTGAAGAAGGACAAGAAGTTTGAATGGACAGACAAGTGTGAAGCCGCTTCAGAGCTGAAGAAGAGATTGATATCAGCCCCAATTTTGATCATGCCAGACATCAAGAAGCCGTTTGATGTGTATTGTGATGCATCAAAGATTGGTCTAGGATGTGTATTGATGCAAGAAGGCAAAGTCATCGCGTATCTGTCTCAACAACTGAAGCAGCATGAGTAGAACTATCCGACCCATGATCTTGAGCTAGCAGCGGTGGTTCTAGCGTTGAAGACATGGCGTCATTATTTGATGGGTAATCGCTGTGAGATTTACTCAGATCATAAGAGCTTGAAGTATATCTTCACCCAGAAGGAGTTGAATATGAGGCAAAGAAGATGGATAGAGTTAATCAAGGATTATGACCTTGACATTCACTATCACCCCGGCAAAGCCAATGTGCTAGCGGATGCTCTTAGCAGATTGCCGTGTAGGCTTAACACCATGATCAGAGAGAAGCAACCAAGTTTGTATGAGGAGTTGGAGCAGTTCAGGACTGAGTTAGTTAGCAAAGGATTCCTAGCTAGCATTTAACTTCAACCCACTTTGATTAGCCAAATCAAGGAAGCCCAGAAGGGGAATGAAAGTATCGACGGAATCAAACGTCGTATTGGTACAGGCAAAGTACTTGGATTCACCAAAGACGAAGAAGGTGTACTGTGGTATAAAGGACATATCTGTGTGCCAGCAGATTCAGAGCTGAAGGAAATTATCATGAAGGAAGCTCATGATACTCTTTATTCTATCCACCCCGGAGGAACAAAGATGTATCAGGATTTGAAAGAGCAATTTTGGTGGCACAAGATGAAGAGAGAGATTGGAAGCTACATCGCCAAATGTGACATTTGTCAAAGAGTCAAAGCGGAGCATCAGAGACCTGCAGGATTGTTGCAACCATTGCAGATTCCGGAATGGAAATGGGATTCTGTCGGAATGGAGTTTATCACCGGTTTACCTACTTCTAGTAGGGGAAATGACTCAATCTGGGTCATAGTTGATAGACTATCTAAGGTAGCCCACTTCATACCAGTCAAGACAACCTACCAGAGTGCAAAACTAGCAGAGCTGTACATTGCTAGGATTGTTAGTCTGCATGGAACCCCCAAGACCATCATATCAGATCGAGGAACCCAGTTTACTTCAAGATTTTGGCAGAAAGTTCAGAAAGGTTTAGGAACCAAGTTAAACTTCAGTACCGCGTATCACCCGCAAACAGATGGACAGAGTGAGAGAGTCAACCAGATCTTGGAGGATATGCTTAGAGCTTGTGTGTTGGAATACGGATCAAAATGGGAAGACTGCCTGCCCTTCGCAGAATTCTCATATAACAATAGTTATCAAGCTAGTTTGCAGATGGCGCCATTTGAATTCTTGTACGGAAGAAAGTGTCGTACCCCGTTGAATTGGTCGCAAGTAGGAGAGAGTCAGATCTTTGGACCCGACATTCTCCGGGAAGCAGAAGAGAAAGTTCGCAAAGTTCGTGAGCACCTCAAGACCGCCCAATCCAGACAGAAAAGCTATGCTGACAAGAGAAGGAGAGACCTGACTTTCAATGTCGGAGATTTCGTATATCTCAAGGTTTCACCATTGAAGGGAACCCAACGCTTTAGCCTGAAGGGAAAGTTAGCTCCCAGATATATCAGACCTTTCAAGATTCTGAACCACCAAGGAGAAGTATCATATCAGCTGGAATTGCCGGAAGAGATGTCAGCCATCCACAATGTGTTCCATATCTCGTTACTTCGCAAATGCTTGGAAGTGCCTGAGAAGACTGAAGTTTTCAAGAATATCGATCACAGAGCAGTGGAAATCAACAATGACCTGACCTATCGGGAAGTGCCCATCCGTATCTTAGAGGAAGCCTACAGAACCACCAGGACCAGGAGTATCAAGTTTCTCAAGATTCAGTGGAGCAACCATACCGAGGAGGAAGCCACTTGGGAGCACGTGGATTACATTAGGACAGAGTTCCCAGATCCCTTTAGTTCCTAGTTTTCTTGTAAATCTCGGGACAAGATTTTATTTAAGGGGGGAAGGTTTGTAACATCCCAAAACTTCAATCCAAGTTTATCAAATATCAAATCATCCAAAATTAGGATTAACAAAAACTTTTCCATATTCAAAATGAAAGCATTCATATATGTGTGCATTTAAAATAGGAGTTGTTTTGAATTGCCATGATTGTGTGATCCTTTGCTTCTAAAATGTTTCTTAGGTGATTTAAACATCATCTACATCATTCCCAAACTTTTCCTAAAGAAAATCAAATCAAAAAGAATTAAAATGAAGGAATGGTCATTTGGACAAATTTAACTCTCATGCCTACTTTGGCTATTCCTAGTACTCAATTCTTAACAGAAACAATTATGGATATTTACACCCCTTGCTAGTACACATAATGAGGTACCAAGGCCCACCTTTTGATCTACTAAAACCTTGTGTTAACTAATTTAAATGACAGTTTAAAATTGAATCTAATGCATATGCATAGATCACCCCTATTTCAAAAACCATGTATTTTTATGCTCCATTTTCAAAACCCTTGCAACCAGAGACTACCTAGCACTAGTGGAGATCACCCAAAATTTTTGAACTCAAAATTCAAAACTTTTTCTCTTGCGGCCATTTCATCAAACACCTGGAAGGCAGAATCACACCTCTAATCCTAGCTCACTGTTTTGAACAGAGTTTTGCCCCCATTTGATCTCCATTTAATCTCTTTGTCCCCCTCTGATCAAACCATGCCATTTGCAACCCATCCCCTACACCCTAGTAGCAATGCCATGCCATGTCGAGCACCACCCTGGCCGGCCAAACTTGCCTCGCTGCAGCAGACCACCTCCTCGTTCCTCTCCATGTCTAGGAGGTAGCCAGCACTGCACCGCCCCTCTCTGTCCCTTGCCCGAGCCAAGACCAGCCATGGACCACAGAGGAGAACCCGCGCCTAGTGCCACCGAACAATGCCGACGCTTCCTGCAGAGCGTGCACTGTCCCCGCGTGCACAAGCCGCCGCTCGACACCAGCCCACGCCCACGGCTCTGCCTCGACCTAGAGAACACCCAAGACACCTCCGTTCTCCACCCAAAGCCCCACAGCCACTGCTCGCTGTGGACATAGCCGCTTCGGCCGCGCAGAGCGCCACCTCACCCCGACCGCATGCCACCGCCCCTACGGACGCATTGAAGCACTAGAGCACCGCCAGGGGACCGCCCATCGATCGCCATCACCAGCCATGCCGCTAGCTCGCCGTAGCCATGTCGCCACCGTCGACCGCCCATCCCGCTCGGTCTCAACGTCGAGCCTATAAAAGGAGCCCTCCCCAGCACCAAAGACTCACACCATTCCACTCCCCTCACCTCTCTGAACCTCAACCACCCCTTGCCGGAGCAAGTGGAGCAGCAGATCGCCGGAATTGGAGCCGGAGCCGCCGCCTCTGGAGAACAAGGGTGCCGTTGATTCCGGCCACCCCAAGCTCCGCCGCGACCACGCCTCGCCTCGCCATCGTCTTCCACTTTGTTCGCCCGCATCGCCGACCCCGCTGGGGCCTTGGTACGCCCCCTATAGACCCCCACCGAGCCGCTAGGGTTCGAGCTCGACGGTGATCCGTCCGTCGTCAACGACGACCCTCAGCCGTAGATCTAGTCTCTAATCGCATGGCCCACAGCGCGCGTACCGTTTCGTGTTTTAAGTGCCGCTGGCAAGTGGGACCCCCCTGTCAGCTGAGCCCCGTGCCGCGTAGCGTCACTGGGCCGGCCCATTTCCTTTCCCGCGCAAGCCCGTAGATTCAAATCTAGGTTTTTCTTTTTAGTTAGAATATAGTTTCTGTCCAGTATTTCAAAATTCAATTTTGTGAGTTTGACAAATCCAAATTACATGAAACTAATTTTTTCTGAAAGGTATTAAAAAGCTCTATCCAAGCCCATTGGATTTAATTTATTTAGAGTTATAGATTTCTCCTAATAAAAATAAGAAGACAGAAGCTTTTGCAACTTGAAACATTTTTATAAAATCAACCAAGTTAGCTTTTGAGTTGATTCCAACTCTCAAAAATCACATTTCATCATATCTATCCAAATATGTAATAATATTAAGGTTTACAGGTAGTGAATTTGGACTAGTACCAAAATAATGCTATATAGGCATTTCTAGTCACTTTAAATCATTAAATAATAAACTTAAACCAAAGTAATATTGATCCAAACTTCAAATATCATTCCCACATGTTAGAATATGTGGTGAGGACATGTGTCCACATGATCCCATATTTTGGTGGTGAATATTAAATTGTAGTTAATTTTTCAATGAGTAGAAATTACTTTTCCAAAATAAAAAGGTTGAAACTATTGAATTAAAACTTATGATGTTTGGGATGATAATAGATCATCAATTGTGTGGTTTAGAATACTACTTAGCCTAAGTTAAGTATTGTTTGGTGATTGTGCACTCCCTATGTATTTATAGACGATAGTACCGACCAAGCCTTCGAGGAGGAGGAGTTCCACCAAGAAGAAGAAGAAGAAAACTTCAACCACTGCACCAACCAAGGCAAGCTATTAGTGGCAAGCTAACCCTTGAAAACATGCTTTTGTAAGCTATTGTAGCAAGCTAGAATAAAACTAGATGGTTTAGTAAAGATGCCTTAAGCATACTTTGATCACACCCCCTTAGTTTACACAAAGTTCTTTAATTAATTTTTGAAGGTAGCATAAAGAGTATAAAACTTGAGCTACTTAGGAACCTTTAGATGTCATCCTATGGCATGACATTGATCCCACCTTTCCACCTTAGTGAACACTCTTAACCTAGTGTTTTAGAATAGATCAAACTTGAGTCACTTTAGATGGGAACACTTGGTGAAAATGAGTTATGAAAACCTTGGAATGATGAGTCATTATATTGAGATGTTTTGACATGTGTTGAGAAACACAAATGGGTTTATGATGATGAAAATGATGAGGCATGAGCCTTAACCCTTTTATAAAACTGATGGTTGGATTCGGATGCGATACCATTCCAAATTTACTGTACAACCACATTACCTGAATTGGGTAAGGCTTAGCTGGAAATTTATGTGCATTAGTATTAGTTCCCTCACGGGAGAGGTTTGAGCTGAGGCTACCTCTCAATGATGTCCACCTATGCAGTGCCCAAGATGACTGATGGTCATGGTTGGGAGGCCATGCTCATAGGAGAGGTGCTAGTACTAGGGTGTGTAAAGGGAAGGTTATGTTTGATTATCTGCATACTAAGTATGATGATTCAGGGTTATCCCTGACAGATGTATCGAATCTTGTGGTGAAAGTGTACCACCTCTACAGAGTGTCAAACTATTCGAATAGCCGCGTCCGCGGTTATGGACAGTAGGAATGGCCATACTGTTTCGTTGTCAGATGTTTTCTAAGTAACTTGAAAGGAATGATGAACTTTGACTTGACCACAACAGGGTTGTGTAGATGATAATAGCTTCCCCACTTAAGTGATTCTAGAACTTTAATTTATCTTTTCTTGCTTCAGAACTCAGCTTAGGTTTCAAACTTAACTTGATAGTTATTCTTTCAATTCAGCACTTTAACTTAGAAGCATAAACCTTGCTAGTAGTAGTTTGTGAGTACTTAAAGAGTACTCATGGATTTTGTCCCTGGCTATTATCATGGCCAGACTATGAAGGAGATTATCAAGATGATGGTCAGCAGGACGGCTATGATAACTAGGACTATCTTCCTTCGTCAGCATTGCCAGTGCCCCTGGAGATGGACCCCACCGCTACGCTATCGTTTAATTCCGCTGCTTGCTGTATTAAAGACTAGATCATGAGATCCTTATTTGTGTAAAACCATATGTACGGTTTGTAATGGATGATGTACTGTGATATCCAATCCGTTATGTCTCGCAAAAATGGTAATCCTAGGATTGCGAGGTATGGCATAACGGGCATCTGGGATTAAAAATCTGGGTGTTGACATGTTGGTATCAGCGCCATCCTGACCATAGGAGACCCTAGTTAGAATGGACGTCCAAACCAAAAACTTAGCTTCAAAACCAAAAGTGAGTATTTATGAAAAACTATTTCCCCTCTTACCCTTGTGAACTCATTCTTTCTCAAAAATACATGTTCCTCAAAATTCTTACATTACTACTTAAAATTTGACACACTTGATCACTTCACTAATTTCCTCATCCTAAATTCTTGTAGATGGAGACTCAGTTCAGCAAGTTTTACCAATTGGGAAACGGAGGTCAGCTGATCTTCGAGAGGGATCTGGATTCACTGTCAGAATTACTAGGACGCCCACATCCGGAGTTTCTTGGAGCTTAACTTCCTGGACCCCCAGGAGGAGACCTACAATGGCTAGTCACCGCAGATCTTCGAGGAAGCATTGAAGCACCAACTTCCGGGAGAATTCAGTTCTCTGTGAGAGAGAACAACTGGCTAGATGGATTAGCCAGGGCAATGCATGAAGATCTCGCACGTCTATGTGCCCTCAGAGTCAACAAGATTCAAGGAACCCGTTTTGCCCACTATGCAAGACGTGACTTCATGGGAATGCCGATGGAGATGCCAAGTCACCCAGAGTTGAGGCGTCAAGTGGAGAACCTTGACTTCTTGCTTCATGACCGACAAAGAGAATCGGACAATGCCAGAGAGTTAGCCAACCGTAACCGTGCTATCGCCGACCGTAAGGCCTGCATTTTCACACCGCAGTCCAAGATCGCCAGCCTCTTCGCCGCCAAATGCCAAGAAGGATCGCACCATCGCCCGTCTTCGCAAGAAGGTGGCCGACCTCGAGAAGACCGTCAAGGAGCAGGAAGCTCAGCTTGCCGCCAAAGAAGAAGATGATGAGGGTGAAGACATCGAGGGAGATATGGATTCTTACCTCAGCAACGATGACGATTTTCTGGCAGAAGATGCTGTGGACTTCTACACGGATGATGAAGACTCCGACTTCATCGATGATGAGTAGATGCACTAGATCACTATCGTAGCATGAGATGTATCATCTCATTGTATCATTGTTTGCAGAATGGTTCTTAAAACCATATGTTTTCCCCTTTGATTGTTGTGGTGTGTATTGTATCGTGTGCTTCCTTGCATGAATGAAAGTAAAATTATTTGAAAAACCTGAGTCTAACTCAAAGTGTAGCTTTGAAAACCCAAAACCATGAACCTTAGAATTTCCCTCTTACCCCTATATCTATCTCAATCTTCAGATGACTCGTGGAAACCAAGGAGGGAGCAGCTCATCGCAGGACCCAATGCTGCAGATCTTGTAGAATCTCATCGCAGACCGTGAAGCAAGAAGGGCCGAGCGTCAAGCCAACTTAGCGACATTGCAGCAGATCGCCCAAATGGCTCTCAACAACCAAGGACATGGAAATCAGGATCACCATGGATCTAAACTCAAAAATTTTCAGAACACCAATCCCCCAATCTTCAACCAATCTGAAAACCCACTAGATGCTGATGACTGGTTACAGACCATGGAAAACAACCTCGAAGTTGCAGGAGTTGAGGAGAATGAGAAAGTTCTCTTCGCCACCCACTATCTGGCGGGAGATGCAAGAGCTTGGTGGAATAGCATCCGCAACATGAACCATGGCCAGGTGATGACCAGGGAAGCATTCAAGGTCAAGTTCAGCCGCACCCACGTGCCGCAAGGTCTTGTCAACAGGATGAGAGATGAATTCCGTGAACTAAAGCAAGGAAGATTGACGGTAGTAGAGTACCGTGACAAATTCTTGTCACTTGCCAGATATGCACCGGATGAAATCAACACGGAGACCAAGAAGAAAGAGAGATTCTTAAACGGACTGCATGATGAGATGCAGACTGTCCTCGTCAACATCCGTTTCTAGGATCTTGAAGAGCTAGTCGACTCTGCCATTCGGATGGAACGGAAGATTAACCAGGCAAACGACAACCGCAAGCGTCGTATGATGCAGCAGTCTGGATCCAGCAGTCACCAGAAGTACCGTCCCAACCCCTCACCAGGATATGCACCAAGGAACAACTGACCCCCAAATTCTCGCCCAAGCTACCCCAACCGTAGCGGAGGAAATGTGAAGCCCGGAGGAAACAATCACAACTCTGGCAACACCAACAACTTCAACCGTGCCCCTCCCAAGAGCAACAACAACACTGCCCCCAGAACTGGCGGCAATGCTGTACCTGTTGCAGTCAAGGACAAGTCCCAGATCACTTGTTTCGAGTGTGGAGTGAAGGGTTACTACTCCAATGAGTGTCCCAAGAAGACTGCCGCCAATGCCCCTGTGAATGCCCTAGCTCAGCAGCAGCGTCGTGTTCAACCAGGCAGGAGATTTGCCCCAGGGAACCCGCACAACCGCAACGGTCGTCTCTTCCACATGAACGCAGAAGAAGCCCAGGAAGCACCAGATGTAGTGCTGGGTATGTTTTCTATCAACTCAGTTTTAGCAAGAGTATTGTTTGATTCTGGAGCATCGCATTCATTTGTCACCGAAGAATTTGTATGCACTAGTAAGATTCACCCAACCAACCTAACGCATGTCATGATAGTTCAAATCCCTGGTTCAACTACAAAAGCTAGAAAAATTTGCAAAGCTGTACCTATCAGAATTCATGGGATAGATTTTTATGCCAACCTAATTGTACTTGGAACCAAAGGTTTGGAAGTAGTACTAGGTATGGACTGGATGTCAAGGCATAAAGGACTGATAGACTATGCTAAGAAAGCCATCACCATGACCAGTAGTTCTGGAGTAACAGTAGAACATATCTCTGAAACCTTACCCCGTCAATTCAAATGCAACAAAAGTGTAGCTCTGCCTACCATTGACCAAGTCAGAGCAGTCTGTGAATACCCCGACGTATTCCGGATGAATTGCTGTATGCCCCCGGATAGGGATATAGAGTTCATTATCGAACTAATCCCCGGAACCGGACCTATAGCCCAGAGACCCTATACCATGAACCCCTCAGAGTTAGTAGAACTAAAGAAGTAGTTGGATGCCATGTTAGCAACAGGCTTGATTCAGCGAAGCGCATCGCCATGGAGATCACCAGTGTTATTCGTTGACAAGAAAGATGGAGGCAACCGTCTGTGTATAGATTACAGAAGGTTGAATGGTGTCACCATCAAGAACAAGTACCCCTTGCCAAAGATAGAGGATCTATTTGATCAGTTGACTGGAGCTCAGGTATTCTCAAAGATTGATCTTAGGACTGGTTATCACCAACTTAAGATTCGGTACAGCGGATATTCGAAGACCGCCTTTACTACTCGCTATGGTTTATACAAGTATACGGTTATGTCTTTTGGATTAACCAATGCCCCTGCTTATTTCATGAATCTCATGAATAAGATCTTTATGAATTTCCTAGATAAGTTTGTAGTTGTGTTTATCGACGACATCCTTATCTACTCCAAGTCAGAAGAAGAGCATGAGCAACATCTAAGAATCATCCTAGAAACCCTGAGAGAACATCAGTTATATGCCAAGTTCAGCAAGTGTGAGTTTTGGCTGAAAGAAGTAGGATTCCTAGGACATATTGTGTCTGTCGGAGGAGTCTCTGTTGATCCTAGCAAGATCAAAGATGTCGAAGAATGGGAAGCCCCAACCAATCAAACCCAAGTTCGTTCATTTCTCGGATTAGCGGTATATTACCGCAAATTCGTAGAAGGATTCTCAAGCATAGCCCGACCAATGACCCAATTGTTGAAGAAGGACAAGAAGTTTGAATGGACAGACAAGTGTGAAGCCAGTTTCCAGGAGCTGAAGAAGAGATTGATATCAGCCCCAATTTTGATCATGCCAGACATCAAGAAGCCGTTTGATGTGTATTGTGATGCATCAAAGATTGGTCTAGGATGTGTATTGATGCAAGAAGGCAAACTCATCGCGTATCTGTCTCGACAACTGAAGCAACATGAGCAGAACTATCCGACCCATGATCTTGAGCTAGCAGCGGTGGTTCTAGCGTTGAAGACATGGCGTCATTATTTGATGGGTAATCGCTGTGAGATTTACTCAGATCATAAGAGCTTGAAGTATATCTTCACCCAGAAGGAGTTGAATATGAGGCAAAGAAGATGGATAGAGTTAATCAAGGATTATGACCTTGACATTCACTATCACCCCGGCAAAGCCAATGTGCTAGCAGATGCTCTTAGCAGATTGCCGTGTAGGCTTAACACCATGATCAGAGAGAAGCAACCAAGTTTGTATGAGGAGTTGGAGCAGTTCAGGACTGAGTTAGTTAGCAAAGGATTCCTAGATAGCATTGAACTTCAACCCACTTTGATTAGCCAAATCAAGGAAGCCGGAAGGGAATGAAAGTATCGTGAATCAAACATCATATTGGTACAGCAAAGTACCGGATTCACCGAAGAGCGAAGAAGGTGTCTTGTGGTATAAAGGACATATCGTGTGCTGCAGATTCAGAGCTGAAGGAAATTATCATGAAGGAAGCTCATGATACTCTTTATTCTATCCACCCCGGAGGAACAAAGATGTATCAGGATTTGAAAGAGCAATTTTGGTGGCACAAGATGAAGAGAGAGATTGGAAGCCACATCGCCAAATGTGACATTTGTCAAAGAGTCAAAGCGGAGCATCAGAGACCTGCAGGATTGTTGCAACCATTGCAGATTCCGGAATGGAAATGGGATTCCGTCGGAATGGACTTTATCACCGGTTTACCTACTTCTAGTAGGGGAAATGACTCAATCTGGGTCATAGTTGATAGACTATCTAAGGTAGCCCACTTCATACCAGTCAAGACAACCTACCAGAGTGCAAAACTAGCAGAGCTGTACATTGCTAGGATTGTTATTCTGCATGGAACCCCCAAGACCATCGTATCAGATCGAGGAACCCAGTTTACTTCAAGATTTTGGCAGAAAGTTCAGGAAGGTTTAGGAACCAAGTTAAACTTCAGTACCGCGTATCACCCGCAAACAGATGGACAGACTGAGAGAGTCAACCAGATCTTGGAGGATATGCTTAGAGCTTGTGTGTTGGAATACGGATCAAAATGGGAAGACTGCCTGCCCTTCGTAGAATTCTCATATAACAACAGTTATCAAGCTAGTTTGCAGATGGCGCCATTTGAATTCTTGTACGGAAGAAAGTGTCGTACCCCTTTGAATTGGTCGCAAGTAGGAGAGAGTCAGATCTTTGGACCAGACATTCTCCGGGAAGCAGAAGAGAAAGTTCGCAAAGTTCGTGAGCACCTCAAGACCGCCCAATCCAGACAGAAAAGCTATGCTGACAAGAGAAGGAGAGACCTGACTTTCAATGTCGGAGATTTCGTATATCTCAAGGTTTCACCATTGAAGGGAACCCAACGCTTTAGCCTGAAGGGAAAGTTAGCTCCCAGATATATCGGACCTTTCAATATTCTGAACCGCCAAGGAGAAGTATCGTATCAGCTGGAATTGCCGGAAGAGATGTCAGCCATCCACAATGTGTTCCATATCTCGTTACTTCGCAAATGCTTGGAAGTGCCTGAGAAGACTGAAGTTTTCAAGAATATCGATCACAGAGCAGTGGAAATCAACAATGACCTGACCTATCGGGAAGTGCCCATCCGTATCTTAGAGGAAGCCTACAGAACCACCAGGACCAGGAGTATCAAGTTTCTCAAGATTCAGTGGAGCAACCATACCGAGGAGGAAGCCACTTGGGAGCACGAGGATTACATTAGGACAGAGTTCCCAGATCTCTTTAGTTCCTAGTTTTCTTGTAAATCTCGGGATGAGATTTTATTTAAGGGGGGAAGGTTTGTAACATCCCAAAACTTCAATCCAAGTTTATCAAAGATCAAATCATCCAAAATTAGGATTAACAAAAACTTTTCCATATTCAAAATGAAAGCATTCATATATATGTGCATTTAAAATAGGAGTTGTTTTGAATTGCCATGATTGTGTGATCCTTTGCTTCTAAAATGTTTCTTAGGTGATTTAAACATCATCTACATCATTCCCAAACTTTTCCTAAAGAAAATCAAATCAAAAAGAATTAAAATGAAGGAATGGTCATTTGGACAAATTTAACTCTCATGCCTACTTTGGCTATTCCTAGTACTCAATTCTTAACAGAAACAATTATGGATCTTTACACCCCTTGCTAGTACACATAATGAGGTACCAAGGCCCACCTTTTGATCTACTAAAAACCTTCTGTTAACTAATTTAAATGACAGTTTAAAATTGAATCTAATGCATATGCATAGATCACCCCTATTTCAAAAACCATGTATTTGAGCTCCATTTTCAAAACCCTTGCAACCAGAGACTACCTAGCACTAGTGGAGATCACCCAAAATTTTTGAACTCAAAATTCAAAACTTTTTCTCTTGCGGCCATTCATCAAACACCGGCAAAGTAATCACACCTCTAATCCTAGCTCCTTTGTTTGAACAGAGTTTTGCCCCATTTGATCTCCATTTAATCTCTTTGTCCCCTCTGATTAAACCATGCCATTTGCAACCCATCCCCACACCCTAGTAGCAATGCCATGCCATGCCGAGCACCACCTGGCCAAACTTGCCCTCCGCAGCAGACCACCTCCTCGTTCCTCTCCATGTCTAGGAGGTAGCTAGCACCGCACCGCCCCTCTCTGTCCCTTGCCCGAGCCAAGACCAGCCATGGACCACAGAGGAGAACCCGCGCCTAGTGCCACCGAACCATGCCGACGCTGCCCGCAGAGCACGCACTGTCCCCGCGTGCACAAGCCGCCGACACCAGCTCAGCTCGCCTCTCGACCTAGAGAACACTCCAGACACCTCCGTTCTCCGCCCAAAGCCCCACAGCCACCGCTCGCCGTGGACATAGCCGCTTCGTCCGCGCAGAGCGCCACCTCACCCCAACCGCATGCCACCACCCCTACGGCCGCATTGAAGCACTAGAGCACCGCCAGGGGACCGCCCATCGATCGCCATCACCAGCCATGCCGCTAGCTCGCCGTAGCCATGTCGCCACCGTCGACCGCCCATCCCGCTCGGTCTCAACGTCGAGCCTATAAAAGGAGCCCTCCCCAGCACCAAAGACTCACACCATTCCACTCCCCTCACCTCTCTGAACCTCAACCACCCCTTGCCGGAGCAAGTGGAGCAGCAGATCGCCGGAATTGGAGCCGGAGCCGCCGCCTCTGGAGAAGAAGGGTGCCGTTGATTCCGGCCACCCCAAGCTCCGCCGCGACCACGCCTAGCCTCGCCGTCGTCTTCCACTTCGTTCGCCCGCATCACCGACCCGGCTGGGGCCCTGGTATGCCCCCAATAGACCCCCACCGAGCCGCTAGGGTTTGAGCTCGCCGGTGATCCGTCCGTCGTCAACGACGACCCTCAACCGTAGATCTAGCCTCTAATCGCACGGCCCACAGCGCGCGTACCGTTTCGTGTTTTAAGTGCCGTTGACAAGTGGGACCCCCCTGTCAGCTGAGCCCCATGCCACGTAGCGCCACTGGGCCGGCCCATTTCCTTTCCCGCGCAAGCCCGTAGATTCAAATCTAGGTTTTTATTTTTAGTTAGAATATAGTTTCTGTCTAGTATTTCAAAAGTCAATTTTGTGAGTTTGACAAATCGAAATTACATGAAACTAATTTTTTCTGAAAGGTATTAAAAAGCTCTATCCAAGCCCGTTGGATTTAATTTATTTAGAGTTATAGATTTCTCCTTATAAAAATAAGAAGACAGAAGCTTTTGCAACTTGAAACATTTTTATAAAATCAACCAAGTTAGCTTTTGAGTTGATTCCAACTCTCAAAAATCACATTTCATCATATCTATCCAAATATGTAATAATATTAAGGTTTACAGGCAGTGACTTTGGACTAGTACCAAAATAATGCTATATAGGCATTTCTAGTCACTTTAAATCATTAAATATTAAATTTAAACCAAAGTAATATTGATCCAACCTTTAAATATCATTCCCACATGTTAGAATATGTGGTGAGGACATGTGTCCACATGATCCCATATTTTGGTGGTGAATATTAAATTGTAGTTAATTTTTCAATGAGTAGAAATTACTTTTCCAAAATAAAAAGGTTGAAACTATTGAATTAAAACTTATGATGTTTGGGATGATAATAGATCATCAATTGTGTGGTTTAGAATACTACTTAGCCTAAGTTAAGTATTGTTTGGTGATTGTGCACTCCCTATGTATTTATAGACGATAGTACCGACCAAGCCTTCGAGGAGGAGGAGTTCTACCAAGAAGAAGAAGAAGAAGAAAACTTCAACCACTGCACCAACCAAGGCAAGCTATTAGTGGCAAGCTAACCCTTGCAAACATGCTTTAGTAAGCTATTGTAGCAAGCTAGAATAAAACTAGATGGTTTAGTAAAGATGCCTTAAGCATACTTTGATCACACCCCCTTAGTTTACACAAAGTTCTTTAATTAATTTTTGAAGGTAGCATAAAGAGTATAAAACTTGACCTACTTAGGAACCTTTAGATGTCATACTATGGCATGAGATTGATCCCACCTTTCCACCTTAGTGAACACTCTTAATCTAGTGTTTTAGAATAGATCAAACTTGAGTCACTTTAGATGGGAACACTTGGTGAAAATGATTTATGAAAACCTTGGAATGATGAGTCATTCTATTGAGATGTTTTGACATGTGTTGAGAAACACAAATGGGTTTATGATGATGAAAATGATGAGGCATGATCCTTAACCCTTTTATAAAACTGATGGTTGGATTCGGATGCGATACCATTCCAAATTTACCGTATAACCACATTACCTGAATTGGGTAAGGCTTAGCTGGAAATTTATGTGCATTAGTATTAGTTCCCTCACGGGAGAGGTTTGATCTGAGGCTACCTCTCAATGATGGCCACCTATGCAGTGCCCAAGATGACTGATGGTCATGGTTGGGAGGCCATGCTCATAGGAGAGGTGCTTGTACTAGGGTGTGTAAAGGGAAGGTTATGTTTGATTATCTGCATACTAAGTATGATGATTCAGGGTTATCCCCGGATGTATCGAATCTTGTGGTGAAAGTGTACCACCTCTGCAGAGTGTCAAACTATTGAATAGCAGCGTCATGATTATGGACAGTTGGAATGGCCATACTGTTTCGTTGTCAGATGTTTTCTAAATAACTTGAAAGGAATGATGAACTTTGACTTGACCACAACAGGGTTGTGTAGATGATAATAGCTTCCCCACTTAAGTGATTCTAGAACTTTAATTTATCTTTTCTTGCTTCAGAACTCAGCTTAGGTTTCAAACTTAACTTGATAGTTATTCTTTCAATTCAGCACTTTAACTTAGAAGCATAAACCTTGCTAGTAGTAGTTTGCAAGTACTTAAAGAGTACTCATGGCTTTTGTCCCTGGCTATTATCATGGCCAGACTATGAAGGAGATTATCAAGATGATGGTCAGCAGGACGGCTATGATAACTAGGACTATCTGCCTTCGTCAGCATTTCCTGTGCCCCTGGAGATGGACCCCACCGCTATGCTATCGTTTAATTCCGCTGCTTGCTGTATTATAGACTGGATCATGAGATCCTTATTTGTGTAAAACCTTATGTATGGTTTGTAATGGATGATGTACTGTGATATCCAATCTGTTATGTTTCGCAAAAATGGTAATCCTGGGATTGCGAGGTATGGCATAACGGGCATCTAGGATTAAAAATCCGGGTGTTGACAATCTCCATACCTTTCAGACAAAATTAGCTTCATGCAATTTGGATTTATAAAACTCTCTGAATTGATTTCAAACTAGGGGACAGAAACTAGATTCAATCTAAAAAGAAAAATCCAGATTTGAACGGGTGGGCTAGCGCGGGAAAAGACTTGGGCCGGCCCAGTGCCGCTCCGCGGTGCGGGGCTCAGCTGACAGGGGGGCCCCGCTTGTCAGCAGCACTTAAAACGCGAAACGGTACGTGCGCTGTGGGCCATAGGATTAGAAGGGGAATCTACGCCTAAGGGCCATCGTCAACGACGAACAGGTCGCCGGCGAGCTCGAACCCTAGCGGCTCAGTGGGGGTCTGCTGGGGACGTACCAGGGATCCAACGGGGTCGGCGAGGCAGGCAAACGAACTGGAAGACAACTGTGAGGCGAGGCGTGGTTGCGGCGGAGCTTGGGGTGGTCGCAATCAGCGGTGCCCTTCTCCTCTAGAGGCGGCGGCGGCTCCGGCTGCTGCTCCCTTTGCTCCAGCGAGAGGTGGGTGAGGTTCACAGAGGTGAGGTGAGTGGAATGGTGTGGAGAGAAGAGGCTGGGGAGGGCTCCTTTTATAGGCCCGACGGTGAGACCTAGCGGGGATGGGCAGGCGACTCCGGCGACAAGGCTACGGAGGGGTAGAGGCATGGCTAGGGGTGGCGATCGATGGGCGGTCCCCTGGCAGTGCTCTAGGAATTGAATGCGGCCGTAGGGGCGGTGGCACGCGGTCTGGGCGAGGTGGCGCTCTGAGAGGCAGAGGCGGCGGTGTCCACGGCGAGCGGTGGCTGTGAGGCGCTGGGCGGCCAGCGAGGGTGTCTGGGGGGGTTCTCCAGGTCGTGGCGGAGCGGCGGGCGCGGGCTGCGGCCAAGAGGCGGTCTGGCGAAGGGATAGAGCGCGCCTGGGGCGGCGCATGCTCGACCAGCTCGGCGCGTGGTTCTGGCCGCCTCCCTCTGTCTCTGGCCTGGGGCTGGTTGGACGGTGGAGGTGGACCACTAGCGGTGTGCTAGACATGGCGAGAGAGGTTGGCGGCTGCTGTGGCGCGATGTCGCTGGTGGGGGTGCTCAAGGTGTTCGGCCTTAATGTCCATGACCATTTGGTCGTGTGCACAGGGTGTGGCCGGGCTAGCAAAAGGTAGGGCTGGTACTGAGGGAACAAGGGGACAAGGTTAGGCACAAATGGTGACCAAGATCACTGCTCAAAATAGTGTTTTGAATTTGGCCCGATTTGTGCACACAAGCTATTTGAAGAAATGGCCGCAAGAGAAAAGTTTTGAATTTTGGTTTCAAAATTTTTGAGTGATCTCCACTAGTGCTAGGTAGTCTCTGGTTGTAAGGGTTTTGAAAGTGGAGCTCAAATGGATGGGTTTTGAAATAGGGGTGATCTATGCATATGCATTAGATTCAATTTTAAAATGCCAATTAAAATAAGTAAAAGAATGTTTTTAGAAGATCCAAAGTTGGGCCATGGTACCTCATTATGTGTACTAGCAAGGGGTACAAAGATCAAGAATTTTTTTTATTAAGAATTGAGTACTAGGAATAGCCAAAGTAGTGTAGTGGATTAAAATGGCCAAAATGACCATTCCTCCCTTTTTAATTCTTTTTGATTTGATTTTCTTTAGGAAAAGTTTGGGAATGATGTAGATGATGTTTAAATCACCTAAGAAACATTTTACAAGCATTGGATCACACAATCATGGCAATTCAAAACAACTCCTATTTTAAATGCACACACATATGAATGCTTTCATTTTAAATTTGGAAAAGTTTTTGTTAACCCCACTTTTGGATGATTTGATCTTGATAAGCTTGGATTAAAGTTTTGGGATGTTACAAACCTTCCCCCCTAAAAAAAAATCTCGTCCCGATATTTACAAAGAAAACTAGGAACTAAAGAGATCTGGGAGCTCTGTCCTAATGTAATCTTCTCGCTCCCAAGTGGCTTCTTCCTCGGTATGGTTGCTCCACTGAATCTTGAGAAACTTGATGCTTCTGGTCATGGTGGTTCTGTAGGCTTCTTCTAAGATACGGATGGGTACTTCCCGATAGGTCAGGTCATTGTTGATTTCCACAACTTTGTGATCGATATTCTTGAAAGCTTCAGTCTTTTCAGGTACTTCCAAGCATTTGCGAAGTAACGAGATATGGAACACATTGTGGATGGCTGACATCTCTTCAGGCAGTTCTAGTTGATACAATACTTCTCCTCGGCGATTCAGAATCTTGAAAGGTCCGATATATGTGGGGGCTAACTTTCCCTTCAGACTAAAGCGTTGAGTTCCCTTCAATGGTGAAACCTTGAGATATACAAAATCTTCGACATTGAAATTCAGGTCTCTCCTTCTCTTGTCAACATAGCTCTTCTGTCTGGATTGGGCAGTCTTGAGGTGCTCCCGGACTTTGTGAACTTTCTCTTCTGCTTCTCGGAGAATGTCGGGTCCGAAGATCTGACTCTCTCCTACTTGCGACCAATTCAAAGGGGCACGACACTTTCTTCCGTATAGGAATTGAAATGGTGCCATCTGCAAACTAGCTTGATAACTGTTGTTATATGAGAATTTTGTGAAAGGCAGGCAGTCTTCCCATTTTGATCCGTATTCCAACACACAAGCTCTAAGCATATCCTCCAACATCTGGTTGACTCTCTCAGTTTGTCCATCTGTTTGCGGGTGATACGCGGTGCTAAAGTTCAACTTGGTTCCTAATCCTTCCTGAACTTTCTGCCAAAATCTTGAAGTAAACTGAGTTCCTCGATCTGAGACGATGGTCTTGGGGGTTCCATGTAGACTAACAATCCTAGCAATATACAACTCTGCTAGTTTTGCACTCTGGTAGGTAGTCTTGACAGGTATGAAGTGGGCTACCTTGGATAGTCTATCAACAATGACCCAGATTGAGTCATTTCCCCTACTAGAAGTAGGCAAACCGGTGATAAAGTCCATTCCGACGGAATCCCATTTCCATTCCGGAATCTGTAGTGGTTGCAACAATCCTGCAGGTCCCTGATGCTCTGCTTTGACTCTTTGACAGATGTCACATTTGGCGATGTAGCTTCTGATTTCTCTCTTCATCTTGTGCCACCAAAATTGCTCCTTCAAATCCTGATACATCTTTGTTCCTCCGGGGTGGATAGAATAAAGAGTATCATGAGCTTCCTTCATGATAATTTCCTTCAGCTCCGAATCTGCTGGCACACAGATATGTCCTTTGTACCACAGTAATCCTTCTTTGTCTTCGGTGAATCTAGGTACTTTGCCTATACTAATACGACATTTGATTCTGTCGATACTTTCATTCCCCTTCTGGGCTTCCTTGATTTGGCTAATCAACGTGGGTTAATGTTCAATGCTAGCTAGGAATCCTTTGCTAACGAACTCAGTCCTGAACTGCTCCAACTCTTCATACAAACTTGGTTGCTTCTCCTTGATCATGGTGTTAAGCCTACACGGCAATCTGCTAAGAGCATCCGCTACCACATTGGCTTTGCCGGGGTGATAGTGAATGTCAAGGTCATAATCCTTGATTAACTCTATCCATCTTCTTTGCCTCATATTCAGCTCCTTCTGAGTGAAGATATACTTCAGGCTCTTATGATATGAGTAAATCTCACAGCGATTACCCATCAAATAATGACACCATGTCTTCAATGCTAGAACCACAACTGCTAGCTCAAGATCATGGGTAGGATAGTTCTGCTCATGCTGCTTCAGTTGTCGAGATAGATACGCGATGACTTTGCCTTCTTGCATCAATACACATCCTAGGCCAATATTGGATGCATCACAATACACATCAAATGGCTTCTTGATGTCTGGCATGATCAAAATTGGGGCGGATATCAATCTCTTCTTCAGCTCTTGGAAATTGTCTTCACACTTGTCTGTCCTTTCAAACTTCTTGTCCTTCTTCAACAATTGGGTCATTGGTCGGGCTATGCTCGAGAATCGTTCTACGAACTTGCGGTAATATCCCGCTAATCCGAGAAATGAACGGACTTGGGTTTGATTGGTTGGGGCTTCCCATTCTTCGACATCTTTGATCTTGGTGGGATCAACAGAGACTCCTCCGGTAGACACAATATGTCCTAGGAATCCTACTTCTTTCAGCCAAAACTCACACTTGCTGAAATTGCGATATAGCTGATGCTCTCTTAGGGTTTCTAGGATGATTCTCAGATGTTGCTCATGCTCTTCTTCTAACTTGGAGTAGATAAGGATGTCGTCAATTTGGGAAGCTGCATCTATTGATGAGTGGTTATACAATGGTGGTCCTTATGAGCTAATTGTTCTACACTTCTTACTTGGTGTAGCGATCTTTATGAATTTCCTAGATAAGGATGTCGCCGATAAACACAACTACAAACTTATCTAGGAAATTCATAAAGATCTTATTCATGAGATTCATGAAATAAGTAGGGGCATTGGTTAATCCAAAAGACATAACCATATACTCGTATAAATCATAGCGAGTAGTAAAGGCGGTCTTCGGAATATCCGTTGCACGAATATTAAGTTGGTGATAACCAGTCCTAAGATCAATATTTGAGAATACCTGGGCTCCAGTCAACTGATCAAATAAATCCTCTATCTTTGGTAAAGGGTACTTGTTCTTGATGGTGACGTCATTCAACTTTCTGTAATCTGTACACAGACGATTGCCTCCATCTTTCTTGTCTACGAATAACACTGGTGATCTCCATGGTGATGCGCTTGGTTGAATCAATCCTGTTGCTAACATGGCATCCAACTGCTTCTTCAGTTCCACTAACTCTAAGGGGTTCATGGTATAGGGTCTCTGGGCTATAGGTCCGGTTCCAGGGATTAGTTCGATAATGAACTCAATATCCCTATCCGGGGGCATACCTGGCAATTCATCTGGGAATACGTCGGGGTATTCACAGACTACTCTGACTTGGTCTATGGTGGGCAGGGCTACACTCTTGTTGCACTTGAATTGACGGGGTAAGGTGTCAGAGATATGCTCTACTATTACTCCAAAACTACTGGTCATGGTGATGGCTTTCTTAGCACAGTCTATGAGTCCTTTATGCCTTGACATCCAGTCCATACCTAGTACTACTTCCAATCCTTTGGTTCCAAGTACAATTAGGTTGGCATAATAATCTATCCCATGTATTCTGATAGGTACAACTTTGCAAATTTTTCTAGCTTTTGTAGTTCAACCGGGGATTTGAACTATCATTACATGCTTCAGGTTGGTTGGGTGAATCTTACTAGTTCATACAAATTCTTCGGTGACAAATGAATGCGATGCTCCAGAATCAAACAATACTCTTGCTAAAACTGAGTTGACAGAAAACATACCCAGCACTACATCTGGCACTTCCTAGGCTTCTTCTGCGTTCATGTGGAAGAGACGACCGTTGCGGTTGTGAGGGTTCCCTGGGGCAAATCTCCTTCCTGGTTGAACACGACGCTGCTGCTGAGCTGGGGTATTCACATGGGCATTGGCGGCATTCTTCTTGGGACACTCATTGGAGTAGTGACCCTTCACTCCACACTTGAAACACGTGATCTGGGACTTGTCCTTGACTGCGACAGGCACAACATTGCTGCCCATTCTAGGTGCAGTGTTGTTGTTGTTGTTGTTTATCTTGGGAGGGGCACGGTTGAAATTGTTGGCATTGACGGAGTTGTGATTGTTTCCTCCGGACTTCACATTGCCTCCGCTACGGTTGGGGTAGCTTGGGCGAGGATTTGGGGGTCGGTTGTTCCTTGGTGCATATCCTGGTGAGGGGTTGGGATGGTACTTCTGGTGACTACTGGATCCAGACTGCTGCATCATATGACGCTTGCGGTTGTCGTTTGCCTGGTTAATGTTCCCTTCCATCTGAATGGTAGAGTCGACTAGCTCTTCGAGATCCTGAAAACGGATGTTGACGAGGACAGTCTGCATCTCATCATGCAGTCCGTTCAAGAATCTCTCCTTCTTCTTGGCCTCTATGTTGATCTCATCAGGTGCATATCTGGCAAGTGACAAGAATCTGTCACGGTACTCCACCACAGTCATTCTTCCTTGCTTCAATTCGCGGAATTCATCTCTCATCCTGTTTACGAGACCTTGTGGCACGTGGGTGCGGCTGAACTTGACTTTGAATGCTTCCCATGTCATCACCTGGCCATGGTTCATATTGTGGATGCTATTCCACCAAGCTCTGGCATCTCCCGCCAGATAGTGGGTGGCGAAGAGAACTTTCTCATTTTCGTCAACTCCTGCAACTTCAAGGTTGTTTTCCATGGTCTACAACCAGTCATCAGCATCTAATGGGTTCTCAGATTGGTTGAAGATTGGGGGATTGGTGCTCTGAATTTTTTTGAGTTTGGATCCATGGTGATCCTGATTTCCATGTCCTTGGTTGTTGAGAGCCATTTGGGCGATCTGCTGCAATGTTGCTAATTTGTCTTGACGCTCGTCCCTGCTTGCTTCACAGTCCGTGATGAGATTCTGCAAGATCTGTAGCATTGGGTCCTGCGACGAGCTGCTCCCTCCTTGGTTTCCACGAGTCATCTGAAGATTGAGATAGATATAGGGGTAAGAGGGAAATTCTAAGGTTCATGGTTTTGGGTTCTCAAAGCTAAAACTTTGAGTTAGACTCAGGTTTTTCAACTATCTTCATTTTCATTCATGCAAGCAAGTACCCGATACAACACACACCACAACAAACAAAGGGGAAAATAGATGGTTTGAAGAACCATTCTGCAAGCTACGATACAAGGAGATGATACATCTCATGCTACGACAGTGCTCTAGTGCATCTACTCATCATCGATGAAATCGGAGTCCTCATCATTAGTGTAGAAGTCCACAACATCCTCCTCCAGAAAGTCATCATCGTTGCTGAGGTAAGAATCCATGTCTCCCTGGATGTCTTCACCCTCATCTTCTTCTTCCTTGGCGGCAAGCTGAGCTTCCTGCTCCTTGTCGGTCTTCTTGAGGTCGGCCACCTTTTTGCAAAGATGGACGATGGTGCGATCCTTATTGGCACGCTGGCGGTGAAGAGACTGGCGATCTTGGACGAGCAGTGCGAAAGTTTGGGCCTTCTGGTCGGCAATGGCACGGTTCTGGTTGGCTAACTCCCTAGCATTGTCCAGTTCCTGCTGTCTGTCATGAAGCAAGAAGTCAAGGTTCTCCATTTGACGCCTCAATTCTGGGTGACTTGGCATCTCCATCGGCATTCCCATGAAGTCACGTCTTGCATAGTGGGCAAAACGGGTTCCTTGGATCTTGTTGACGCTGAGGGCACATAGACGTGTGAGAGCTTCATGCATTGCCCTGACTAATCCATCTAGCTAGTTGTTCTCTCTCACGGAGAACTGAATTCTTCTAGAAGTTGGTGCTTTGATGCTTCCGTGAAGATCTGCGGTGACTAGCCACTGTAGGTCTCCTCCTGGGGGTCCTAGAAGTTGAGCTCCAAAAAACTCCGGATGTGGGCGTCCCAGTAACTCCGACAGTGAATCCAGATCCCTCTCAAGATTAGCTGACCTCCGTTTCCCAACTGGTAAAACTTGCTGAACTGAGTCTCCATCTACAAGAATTAATGATGAGGAAGTTAGTGAAGTGATCAAGTGTGTCAAATTTTAAGTAGTAGTGTAAGAATTTTGAGGAACATGAATTTTTGAGAAAGAATGAGTTCACAAGGGTAAGAGAGGAAAAGTTTTCATAAATACTCACTTTGGTTTTGAAGCTAAGTTTTTGGTTTGGACGTCCATTCTAACTAGGGTCTCCTATGGTCAGGATGGCTCTGATACCAACTTGTCAACACCCGGATTTTTAATCCCAGATGCCCGTTATGCCATACCTCGCAATCCCAGGATTACCATTTTTGAGAGACATAACGGATTGGATATCACAGTACATCATCCATTACAAACCATACATAAGGTCTTTACACAAATAAGGATCTCATGATCCATTCTTTAATACCACAAGCAGCGGAAATAAAAGATAAGCGTAGCGGTGGGGTCCATCTTCAAGGGCACATGCAATGCTGACGAAGGCAGATAGTCCTAGTTATCATAGCCGTCCTGATGACCATCCTCCTGATAGTCTCCTTCATAGTCTGGCCATGAGAATAGCCAGGGACAAAAGCCATGAGTACTCTTTAAGTACTCGCAAACTACTATTAATAGGTACTATAGTTCTAGGTTAAAGTGCTAAATCTAAGTTTAACTATAAAGTTAAGTTTGAAACCTAAGCTGAGTTCTGAAGAAAAGAAAGATAAAGTAAAGTTCTAGAATCACTTAAGTTGGGAAGCTATTGTCATAAACACAACCCTGTTGTGGTTAATTCAAGATTCATCATTCATTTCAAGTTATTTAGAAAACATCTGACAACGAAATAGTATGGCCATTCCAACTGTCCTTAACCGTGGACGCGGCTATTCGAATAGTTTGACACTCTGCGGAGGTGGTACACTTTCACCACAAGATTCGATACATCTGTCAGGGATAACCCTGAATCATCATACTTAGTATGCAGATAAGCAAACATAACCTTCCCTTTACACACCCTAGTATAAGCACCTCTCCTATGAGCATGGCCTCCCAACCATGACCATCAGTCATCTTGGGCACTGCATAGGTGGACATCATGAGAGGTAGCCTTAGCTCAAACCTCTCCCGTGAGGGAACTAATACTAATGCATATAAATTTCCAGCTAAGCCTTACCCAATTCAGGTAATGTGGTTGTATGGTAAATTTGGAATGGTATCGCATCCGAATCCAACCATCAGTTTTATAAAATGGTTAAGGCTCATGCCTCATGATTTTCATCATCATAAACCAATTGTGTTTCTCAACACCTGTCAAAACATCTCAATAGAATGACTCATCATTCCAAGGTTTTCACAATTCATTTCCACCAATTGTTCCCATCTAAAGTGACTCAAGTTTTTGATCTACTCTAAATTACTAAGTTAAGAGTGTTCACTAAAGTGGAAGTGACGGGTTCAATCTCATGCCATAGAATGACATCTAAAGGTTTCTAAGTATGTCAAGTTTTATAATTTTTATGCTACCTTCAAAACAAGTAAAGAACTTTGTGTAAACTAAGGGAGGTAAAACTTGTCAATAAGACTTGAGGTACTAATAGTTAAAGGGGGTGTGATCAAAGCATGCTTAAGGCATCTTTGCTAAACCATCTAGTTTATTTCTAGTTTGCCAAGCACTAAACTTGCAAGGGTTAACTCTGGGGTATTGCTAGCTTGCTAAGGGTAGCTTGCACTGTTAATGGTGGCTTGCCTTGGTTGGTGCAGTGGTTGAAGTTTTCTTCGTCTTCGTCTTGATAGCACTCCTCCTCCTCGTAAGCTTGGTCGGTACTATCTTCTATAAATACATACAGAGTAGACAATCACCAAACAATACTTAACTAGGCTAGATAGCATTCTAAGACACACAATTGATGATCTATTATCATCACAAGCATCACACGTTTCATTTAATAGTTTCAACCTTTTTATTTTAGAAAAGTAATGTCTACTAATTGAAAAATTAACTAACATTTAATATTCACCACTTAAAATATGGGATCATGTTGACACATGTCATCACCACATATTCTACCATGTGGGAATGAGATTTAAGGGTTGGATCAATATTACTTTGGTATAAGTTCATTATTTAATGATTTAAAGTGACTAGAAATGCCTATATAGCATTATTTTGGTACTAGTCCAAAGTCACTACATGTAAACCTTAATATTATTACATATTTGGATAGATATGATAAAATGTCATTTTTGAGAGTTGGAATCAACTCAAAAGCTAACTTGGTTGATTTTAAAAAAATGTTGCAAGTTGCAAATGCTTCTATTTTGTTATTTTTATTAGGAGAGATCTATAACTCTAATTGAATTTAATCCAACGGGCTTGGATAGATCATCTCCATACCTTTCAGACAAAATTAGCTTCATGCAATTTGGATTTCTAAAACTCTCTGAATTGATTTTCAAACTAGGGGACAGAAACTAGATTCAATCTAAAAAGAAAAATCCAGATTTGAACGGGTGGGCTAGCGCGGGAAAATACTTGGGCCAGCCCAGTGGCACTCTGCGGCGCGGGGCTCAGCTGACAGGGGGGTCCCGCTTGTCAGTGGAACTTAAAACGTGAAACGATACGCGCGCTGTGGGCCATAGGATTAGAAGGGGAATCTACGTCTGAGGGTCGTCGTCGACGACGAATAGGTCGCCAGCGAGCTCGAACCCTAGCGGCTCGGTGGGGGTCTGCTGGGGACGTACCAGGGCTCCAGCGGGGATGGCGAGGCAGGCAAACAAACTGGAAGACAACAGCGAGGCGAGGCGCGGTTGCGGCGGAGCTTGGGGTGGTCGCAATCAGCGGCGCCCTTCTCCTCTAGAGGCGGCGGCTCCGACTCCAATTCCGGCGAGCTGATGCTCCCTTTGCTCCGGTGAGAGGTGGGTGAGGTTCAGAGAGGTGAGGGGAGTGGAATGGTGTGGAGAGAAGAGGCTGGGGAGGGCTCCGTTTATAGGCCCGACGGTGAGACCGAGCGGGATGGGCAGGCAACTCCGGCGACAAGGCTACGGCGGGGTAGAGGCATGGCTGGGGGTGGCGATCGATGGGCGGTCCCCTGGCGGTGCTCTAGGAATTGAATGCGGCCATAGGGGCGGTGGCACGCGGTCTAGGCGAGGTGGCGCTCTGAGAGGCAGAGGCGGCGGTGTCCACGGCGACCGGTGGCTGTGAGGCGTTGGGCGGCCAGCAGGGGTGTCTGGGGGGTTCTACAGGTCGTGGCAAAGAGGCGGGCACGGGCTGCGGACAAGTGGCGGACTGTGCGAGCGGGGACAGAGTGCGCTCTGGGGGCGGCGTCGACATGCTCAACCAGCTCCGGGCGCGGTGGTTCCTGGCCGCTCTGCCCTCTGTCTCTGGCCTGGGGCTGGTTGGACGGTGGAGGTGGACCACTAGAGGTGTGCTAGACATGGCGAGAGAGGTTGGTAGCTGCTGTGGCGCGATGTTGCCGGTGGGGGTTCTCAAGGTGTTCGGCCTTAATGGCCATGACCATTTGGTCGTGTGCACAGGGTGTGGCCGGGCTAGCAAAAGGTAGGGCTGGTACTGAGGGAACAAGGGGCAAGGTTAGGCACAAATGGTGACCAAGATCACTGCTCAAAACAGTGTTTTGAATTTGGCCCGATTTGTGCACACAAGCTGTTTGAAGAAATGGCCGCAAGAGAAAAAGTTTTGAATTTTGGTTTCAAAATTTTTGAGTGATATCCACTAGTGCTAGATAGTCTCTGGTTGCAAGGGTTTTGAAAGTGGAGCTCAAATGGATGGGTTTTGAAATAGGGGTGATCTATGCATATGCATTAGATTCAATTTTCAAATGCCAATTAAAATAAGTAAAAGAATGTTTTTAGCAGATCCAAAGGTGGGCCTTGGTACCTCATTATGTGTACTAGCAAGGGGTACAAAGATCAAGAATTGTTTCTGTTAAGAATTGAGTACTAGGAATAGCCAAAGTAGTGTAGTGGATTAAATGGCCAAAATGACAATTCCTCCCTTTTTAATTCTTTTTGATTTGATTTTCTTTAGGAAAAGTTTGGGAATGATGTAGATGATGTTTAAATCACCTAAGAAACATTTTACAAGCATTGGATCACACAATCATGGCACTTCAAAACAACTCCTATTTTAAATGCACACACATATGAATGCTTTCATTTTAAATTTGGAAAAGTTTTTGTTAACCCTACTTTTGGATGATTTGATCTTGATAAGCTTGGATTAAAGTTTTGGGATGTTACAGTAATCTTGCAAGATTTAGAAGTAGATACAGGGTTAATATGAAGGAGTTTATGGAATGAAGTTAGAACTAACTACTTTGATGGATTCTGTAAAGGTAGTATATAAATGGAAGTTATATAGATACTAGGATAAGCATGAATGATTGATGTTGAAGTGACAAGACCATGACATCATATGATGATGAATATGGTGGAGTCAGATGATTAACTTATTCAGAAAGGATGTGATCTTTGTGAATAAGATAAGAGAGAATTATAGAGTATATTTAGGAAAGGATTTCCTTATCTAAAGATAATCTTAGTGAGGTATTAAGGTAAGGATTCTTTAGAAACCTTTAACCAACGGTATGTCAAGCCATGACAAGACTCATGTCTACTTCATTATTTAAAACCCTAGAATCAAATAGATAGTGAAACCATTTCCTATTCCTAGGGAACCATTAGATAGTACCTCTTGGACAAATTAAAGCTTCCGAGAGATAATTAGAGAACCACATGAGTGTTTATGGATGGAAGCCTTGTTCATCTGATTGTCTTGAACTTTAATAGAAATTTAGATCCATGGAATAACATATTACTCTAGGAAGTAATTCCAATATCTCACTCAAAGAGGAGATATCAATCTTAATCATAGATTTAGAAGTAATGTCCTGGAACCTTGATCTTAATACATATTCATAATAGAATATGAGTCTATTAAAACCTTCCTAAAACTCAGGGAAGTTAATTGGAAATGAACAATTACATTAATGATTGCTATTCATGCTTCTTGACTTCACTAGGGTTCTCTATGGTAATTCTAAACTCTGCAAATCAAGTAGAATTGGATTTGGTGAAATCACCAATTAGGGAGAACTCTAGGAATTAAATCACCATATTATAAACCCAGGATTTAAACCACCATCTAATGTGGTTATTAAAAGAGGTTAAATATATATATATATATTCCATGCCTATCACTCACCATCATCAATTATTAGCCTCTTAAACCACTACTAATACCTTCTTTTAGTGGTAATACAAATCATTTCTATAAGATTTTCTTATAGGAAGTAAACCCTAAAACCCTAAGTTATATTTACTTTATTAAATAAAAGAACCTTCGTAAAATAACATATTTTGTATATAGAACAAGAAATGTAGAGGAATGGGTTATAATAAACCTTTATCATATATCAATGTCTTACAAAATTTCTGGACATTTTAAAACTCTTGTAGAAATCAAATTGGAAAGGAAATGATAAAATAGAATAAAGAAAAGAATTAGAAACAGAAAAAATACAGAGTAGACCAAATCTAGCTAGAGGACCATTTCCTCACCCTTTATCTACCGCCCACATCGGCCCAATAGCCGCTGCCCAACACCAGTACCATCCCAGTGGTCTTCTTGCTCTGGCTGACAAGTGGGACCGAAGGAAGGACCACGGGTTGAGACAGAGATTTGGCCAGGGGGTTTTCCACAAAATATGAGTTGTCGTCTACCTCTCGACGTCACAAGCAACTCGCTGGCCGGAGCTCCGCCGTCCGCCGCCGCGCCGTGATGTAGACTTTGTCTAGATTCATGCCACCGATGCCTAGAGGGGATAAGAAGGCCACCGCGATGCCCTGTTCATCCTCATCCCCAATTCCACTCTCTCTCCCTCTTCCTGTGCGAGCTCCCGAAACCCTACCTCGCCAGATCCACTTGTGGCCATCGATTCCGGCTATCCCTAGACCATCTGAGACCACTATGGTGTTCCCCATGCTCTTCTTGGTCGATTTCCCATGCTAGCTCAAGCCAGCGAAGCCCCTGAGGTTCTAATCGGGACCTCCTTCCCGAAGTTCAGCCACCGCCATGATCATCGATTCCGTCACCACCTGACTTTGTCGCGCCTCCCCAAGCATCACATCATGATCATGGTGAGATTCTTTATCTTCCTATGCTTTTTGATTCGACTCTAGCCCTCCGCAGTACCGCCTCCACGAGGACCCGACACCGCCTCTACTGTCCGTCATTGGTGACCACTCTCCGGTGACCATTCCGGGGTGGCGCCACCACTAACCTATTCACCATCATTCCCTTACTCCAGCAAGCCCAACTGTGTGTGAAGGAACCCTCTGTATCGCCGCCGGCGACCACAATCCGGTGGTGGAGGCCGGGCTGACGTCATGCCGATGTTAGACTCGCGTCACCCTTGGCACGTCACCGGGTGGACTGGTCTTTGCTCGCGTGGCAACCAACGTGGCATAAGTCCCACCTGTCTGTGACTTAGGCTAGGAGTGTCGGTATAAAAAGTAATTCCTATTTAGGAAATAGGTTAAATATTATAAATTCAATTATAAATAAATTTCAGGGATTTAATAAAATGATTAAATCTTATAAATTGAATAACTTTTGTTTTATAATTCAGAAAAATGTATATTATATATCAAAATGCTTACAAAAATAAAATCTATTATTTAATTTTACTAACAAACATTATTGTGTTAACTATCTAAATAATAATTATTTAATAAAGATTTTATAAGTAATAATACTTTGAAAATTCATATTTTAATATTGGTAAATGAGAAAAAAATATACTAAAATTCTTGGAAAAATAAGAAATAAAATGTAAAACTATAAACTTAAAATATTATATCACTTAACTAATATTTATTATTTATTAAGTATTTATAAAGTGATAAAACTTATAAAAATCATATCTTATTATTTAAAAATCACAAAAATACTTATAACATATCGAAATGATCACAAAAATAAATTCTACACATCAAAAATGTCAACTCTCACTTTTGAAATAAAATAAAAGGTAAAGGTCTAATAAATTTTATTTAAACCCTTTTTTTATTTTAATTCATTAAAAATATATAAACCTTTACTATTGTCTTTACCATTATTTGTTTAAAGTTTAAAAATGTAATAACAAGTTCCATTAATGTTTGATGAATTAAAATTAAGTGTATTCTAATTCTGTCTATTATAAAATCATCAGAGTAGTATATTGCTTATCAAAAAGATATTATGCATCTATAAAATCATTAAGAGATTAATTGCCATTTCTTTTAAAAGTTGGGAAAACTACTCAATGATTTAAAACAAGTTTTTAAGTAATTTAAGTAACACCCTTTCTATGTTTATAAAAGGTAAGCATTAATAAGAAAGTATGTCTATTCACTTATAAGTTTAATAAAACACCACCTCATTCAAGTTATAATACCATATAATGACCAAGATAGATAGTCTCAACTACTAGTGTAGTTTTTATTCAAATAAAGTAATTCTTTCTTGTTTAAGAATTATAATTAGCAAGCAAGCCTAAGAGTGTTAATTTATAGTTTTAATACTTTTGTTTAGTTAAGTATGATTTTCCTCAAGAATTATTCTTTTAAGAGACATTAAAAGTAATCCTTGAACGCTTCTCTAAAAGCTCTAATTCAATCTTAATCTTGTTTAAGAAATATTTCAGATACCATGCTCCATTTGAGTGCTTTAGTATTGCATATTACTTGTTGTATTTACATATTGTTTCACACTGTCACAAGCCTTAATAAGAAGCACAAATGTGAAGCTGATATAAAAGTGAAACACATTCCAAAGAACTCATCACAAACTCCAAACCGTAAATCAGTTATGACTATTTCGGGGATTCGCATTTATCAAATTGCATTACATTACTTATGCATCATTGCATCTTGCTTCTTTAAACATTAGTCCTTACCGGACCAATGATGCTGTTTACAGAATTTGGATCTTCTATTATCTCGAAGACCGTGAGTACATAATCTTGCAATCACAAAAGGCAAGTTCACAACTTGCTCATGTCCTTTGATTATTTTCTATCAAATGCTTGTAACTCAAATGTTGTCATCACCTGCATTCCAAAAAGTTAGAAAACACTATTTTCATAATAATATGATTATGGATTATTTACCAGATGGTAATAATCTACTGAGACAGTTCCAGTGGTAAAGGAACATAATACGTAGGACTTAACAACCAATGTCGCTAGTGATTCTAGCACCGTATATTATGCGTTAACCATGAGATCTGGAATGGGACGGAGAAGTTAGCTAGATCTACTTCCTTTCGCATGGACGGATGACCTTAACGTGATGCTGTGTATTCCTTGTGCGTATACAGCATATGGGTGAGCACCCTTAGGCTCCATGTTTTTGGTATCTATATTATCTGTGTATCTCTATCTAGGTCTGAGTTCACCATAGATGATGGGGACCACCAAACAGAGCTGCGTACAGACTCTCTAAGAGGCTACCCAAAGAGTAACCATGGTAGTTGTCTCGGGGGATCGTGTCTCATGCAGGGACACGGAGAAGGGCAGCGATTGGCTTGGATCATCTACTAGGCCCCACACCATAGGAAGTGTGGATGGCAAAGATCGCCCGGTTGTACGACAAGGATTTGGTCTCTCATGGGTAAAGTAACGCACCTCTGCAGAGTGTAAGAACTGTGACATGTTACTCCCTGTTACGGGAAGGAGCTACGAACGCGGCAGGAAAGGAACCCCAGGAAGGTTCTAGTCAACCTGTGAAGGCTGTCGGGCATAGTTTTCAGAATAAAAGCAACCTTTGAAGAAATGTTTACGAAAACCTGCATTGCCTATGACCTATGGTCTGGGGCTGTAGAGATGGTGCATCATACACTCCTTTTTAGTGAACTTGATGAGTACGCCCGTACTCAACCGTACCTTCTTAACCCTTGCCAGGTTCTAAGCTGATGAAGACGACGTCAACATCAATTTCTTCTCAAGAAACCATCATCGATAGCTCAAGTTCTTCAATAGAGTCAATGAAGTCAACATATACATCAACTGAAGTGAAGAAAAAGTTCTTAAGTAGATAGGAGTAGATACTCTAGCCATAAAACCTACTTCTGTAGAGCATTGCATTAGTAGAAATTACAAGCCTTATGGTTTAGATATTAGTATTTTTAGCCAGATAGTTCGGAGTTGTTATTTCTGGTTCTTCCTTGTAAGAAGTTCTTTCTCTCTCTTTAACCTAGAGTGTTCTCTGGCTCTTTTCTAAAGAGTCGAGTTGTAATCTATAGTCATGTCTTGGACCTGCTGTGTTTCTGTTGTACCACTCTAAGGGATGTAATACTAGTGAACGGTGTTTCATTGGTGTTATGTCAATGACTATAGTGTTCTACATCATGCAGTGGTATGCTGGGTCACCGCAGCTGGTATCAGAGCATATGCTTTGACCTTAGGATTAAAACCCTTTTAGGAAGATCTGTAGGTTGGATAGTGACTATAGGAGCCATCTTATCAAAACCAAGACTTGTGATGGTATCCACTTGAGGATAGATCTTGTCACACTTAAGTTGGATGTTCTTATCATCTTTCTTGAGGATTAGTTGTATGTCTTCTCTAGAGAAATGTCATTCTAGTGTAGCTCTAAATAGGTATAACACCACTAAAATATCTTAAGTAAGTTAAAGTGTCAAAGAAGATTACGACCAGGATTAGTATATCATGTGGAGTAGTGTTAGTGATGCAGTCTATATTTAGAATTTCTGTGAAGTAGCAGAATCTTACCACTAGTTGTTACCACTATACCATACAGGGTAGACTATCAGAGTATGTATAGATACAATTGGAAGTAAATCATGTGGCATTCACTTGAGAATTCCATGTGATGGAGTAGAATTTTGTTAAAGAATTATTAATACTAAGCTAAGAAGAAGAGTCATCATGGTGAGATTAGCTCTTCAATCATGATGACTAGGTAAATCTTAACAAGTTCGTGGTGAGAATAGCTCCGAGACCATGATAAGTTTGCAATTAGGACAAGTACTTAGTAAATAATCTTGTAATAATAGTAAGTAAAGAAAAGTGTAGGTCTATGATAGAAGACATAGGTGTCATAATATGATGATAATTTTTGGATTAAGATAGTAACTACAATTTTTTTAGTAGTTTTGAGAGATCATGTGAGGATAGTTTACGATAGAATAGAAAATTGGTAGTCTTTAGTAGTCCTAAAGAAAAGGTAAGTGGTTAGGCAAAAACAAAGTGAGACAACTTTGCTCAAAATTATCCAATTGCAATTGAGAAATTTGGGTAAATATTGAGACAAAGAAAAGTTTAACCATAGGTGCTAAGTATCACAAAGTAAACCTATACTAGGAGGTGTCATATACTACACAGCTAAACCTGAATTCTAGAGGTGTTATACTCAAGTAGTATATTCCAGAATTAGAATGGTGTGTGTTATATGTACCACATTTGGGTTTCTGATTTCTCTTGCATCTTCTTGATTGACTAGATCTGTACATGAAGTTTGACTTGGTATGCAAATGCATGTTGCATCATCAAGTTATTACTTGATGTTATAGACCTAGATAGAAAAGGGAATTCATGTAAGGGAGTGATGCGTTCTGAAGATCAAGATGAAGGCTTACATGAAGAGTGCAGCCAATTATAAGGAGTATCAGCACTATTTTGAAGGATGGATTAATCACAACTTATTATTAATTGGTAACAAGAAGGAATACTAGTGCAGAAAAGGTGTGGAGCAACATAAAGGATGAACTTAAGTTCACTCAAGATAGGTGATGTTGCTAAGAAGCTAATGAAGTAGTTATACCAAGATCATGGGAGTGAAGAAGTTTTGAAACAAAGGTGGTATTCAAGCTCTAACAACTCAGAGAGAATGATAGTAAGAAGTAGGAAACTCATAGGGTAATTCATACACCAAGGAGTATCCATAGCTGGTATCCGTAGCATACAACTTGGCCTAAGTTATCCTAGATCTAAAGAAGTACACAATTAAAGATCGTCTTTCGAGACGCTTCATGAAATTGGGCTTACCAAAGATAGAATGTCCAGAAGGTTAAAAGAAAGGCAAATAATGTTGGAAGATTCATTTCGGAGATCCACAACTATGTGGGTGTACCAGAGATTCTTTCATGAGACCTTCCAAAGGTAAAATATAAGCTGGATAGAGACCAATATCCTTACTATTGAGTTAATGGGTATTATACATGGAGTTTAGAGACCATTAGGAAACCCCAAGGGGAGAGTAAACAATAAACACTGAAGTGTTGTTGTCGTACTTTTCGACTAAAGGTTGGAGAAGAAGTATAAAGTTATGACGAGGTTAAGCCTTATTCTCATAAGGTTATAAGAAGTCACCACTATATAGTATTTCCGAGCGTATGTCCGGATAAATGATCGAAGTAAACATAACAGCTTAAACCTAGTGGACTAGTTCTTATAGAAACAATTCCTTAGTTGTCCTTAAGGGGGGAATAAAGTACTCCAATATAGGCCAGTATAGGGTAATAGGAAAGCCTGATTGGAATGGACTAAATGTGTCCCAAACCAATCCTAAGTAAAACCTTAAGGACATAACCTAGGGGATTGTAATAGAAGGAGTTATGCTACGTATTGGAAGCAATAATTGGAAGTGCCAAGTATGAAGGAGAAAGATCTGGATATGGGATACCACAATTATCTCCAATTGTGATCACAATGGAGTTGAGAAATGTCGTGATCAACACAAGTCCACTCCTCATTCCAAAATGCGAGAGAGTACGAACTTCGGGGACGGAGTTTATTTTAAGGGGAAGAGTCTATAACACCCCAGCATTAGAGCTTACAAATAAGCTGAACACAGGTGTGTGCATTGCATTCATGCATAGAAAATCCAGATAATTTTCGCGCTTTTAAATAAAACTTGTCAAAGAGATTGAAGCTTCTCTTAACTTGGTGGAACTGAAGTACATCATCAAGTTAACTGCGATAAGTTTCAATATGACCTTTGCTAAAACCTTATCTCTGGGTAATATAATTTGATCTAAGGGTAGATCAAATGTAATAAAACTAAGTCACACCACACTACTTAATAAGGAGTACTTGATCTTCTAGAGATCATTACATGGCATTCCATACAACAACTCAAGGATGAATACTTAATACTCTAAAGATGATATCAAGGTATTATCTACAACAAACCCTGAATACCAAGTTAAGTATATAACTTAAGTAATGAAACCCCAGAACTAAACCTTGATATACTTGCTTGCGATAGTTATTCCTACCATGATAATCATGGTAGTTTCTAAACGCTAACTCTTATTACAAATAGAGTAGTAAAGGAAGTCAATTCAAGACCATTCAACACATACCCTTAATATGATATTAAGAGGTGACATTCCTATTTAACCAAGTCCTAGTGTCAATGGATCATCACTATTGAGTGACCAATTCTTGACCTAGAACTTGTTAACCTTTAGCTTTCAACTATTATATTAAACTTTCAAAGGTTTTAAGTAAATTAATCAGAAGGAGGAACTAGCTATGGTGAAGTATGCCATCATCAATGAAATGAGATTCTTAGTGGTGATCAAACCATTTGATGTTGGAGGAGTTAACTCACTCCTGAGTTAACTAGAAGAAGTACCTAAAACCAAGAGTTAAGCTAGTAATTGAGGAACCATGAAAAATCTAGTAGTACTTGTGTATCTAATAATAATTTTGTTAAGCCAAGTAGATATAGATATGAAGTAAGCTTATTTAACAAGATTAGATTTATAGAGAGACTAGTACAAGTATACTACTTAGTTGAGTATAGATCTTGATCAGGCAATTATTCTCAAGCCTAAGCTTTGTTTGATCAAGGGCTGGTGGTCATTATTCTCAAGCCACTTGAGAATAGATGACTGGATAATGAAGAAGTGAGGTGAGTATACCAAATTAGGTAAAGCCCTAGTAAGATGAATCATCTAGCTTGATCATGAGAAGTCAAGCTAGAGTATAATGAAGTATATAACATAAGTTCTAGGAGTAGTTGGAAGTATAATAGTTTAACCAAGGTAATACAAGAACAAACTTGTATTGTGGAGAGTAGTACCATACCTATTTTAGAGGATTAATATCACATGTAATATAGAGAGGAGTGTAATCTTGCAAGCTTTAGAAGTAGATGCAGGGTTAATATGAAGGAGATTATGGAATGAAGTTAGAACTAACTACTTTGATGGATTCGGTAAAGATAGTATATAAATGGAAGTTATATAGATACTAGGAGAAGCATCAATGATTGATGTTGAAGTGACAAGACCATGACATCATATGATGATGAATATGGTGGAGTCAGATGATTAACTTATTCAGAAAGGATGTGATCTTTGTGAATAAGATAAGAGAGAATTATAGAGTATATTTAGGAAAGGATTTCCTTAGCTAAAGATAAGCTTAGTGAGGTATTAAGGTAAGGATTCTTGAGAAACCATTAACCAACAGTATGTCAAGCCATGACAAGACTCATGTCTACTTCATTATTTAAAACCCTAGAATCAAATGGATAGTGAAACCATTTCCTATTCCTAGGTAACCATTAGACAGTACCTCTTGGACAATTAAAGCTTCCAAGAGATAATTAGAGAACCAAATGAGTGTTTATAGCTGGAAGCCTTGTTCATCTGATTATCTTGAACTCTAATAGAAATTTAGATCCATGGAATAACATATTACTCTAGGAAGTAATTCCAATATCTCACTCAAAGAGGAGATATCAATCTTAATCATAGATTTAGAAGTAATGTCCTTGAACCTTGATCTTGATAATACTCATAATAGAATATGAGTCTATTAAAACCTTCCTAAAACTCAGGGAAGTTATTTGGAAACAAACAATTACATTAATGATTGCTATTCATGCTTCTTGACTTCACCACGGTTGTCTATGGTAATTCTAAACTCTGCAAATCAAGTAGAATTGGATTTGGTGAAATCACCAATTAGGGAGAACCCTGGGATTTTCTATAAGATTTTCTTAAACCACTACTAATACCTTCTTTTAGTGGTAATACAAATCATTTCTATAAGATTTTCTTATAGGAAGTAAACCCTAAAACCCTAAGTTATATTTACTTTATTAAATAAAAGAACCTTCATATAATAACATATTTTGTATACACAACAAGAAATGTAGAGGAATGGGTTATAATTAACCTCTATCATATATCAATGTCTTACAAAATTTCTGGATATTTCAAAACTCTTGTAGAAATCAAGTTGGAAAGGAAATGATAAAACAGAATAAAGAAAGGAATTAGAAAAAGAAAAAAATACAGAGTAGACCAAATCTGGCCCGAGGCCCATTTCCTCACCCTTTATCTACCACCCACATCGGCCCAACAGCCGCAGCCCAACACCAGTACTAGCCCAGTGGTCTTCTTGCTCTGGCTTACAAGTGGGACTGAAGGAAGGACCGCAGGTTGAGACAGAGATTTGGCCAGGGGGTTTTCTGCAAAATATGCGTTGTCATCGACCTCTCGATGTTACAAGCAGCTCGCTGGCCGGAGCTCCACCGTCCGCCGTCGCGCCGTGATGTAGACTTCGTGTAGATTCATGCCACCGATGCCTGGAGGGGATAAGAAGGCCACCGCGACACACTGTTCGTCATCATCCCCAATTCCACTCTCTCTCCCTCTTCCTGTGCGAGCTCCTGAAACCCTACCTCGCCGGAGCCGCTCGTGGCCGTCGATACCGGCTGTCCCTAGACCATCTGAGACCACTATGGTGTTGTAACACCCAAATCTTTAAACAAGGTTATCAAGTTCTAATCACCTGAACTTAGGGTTAACAAAAACTTTTATTAACAAAAATAGATATGAATGCATGTGTGTTTGCATTAGTGTAGAATTGAGTGTATATGCCATGCTTGATTGTTCTAAATGTTGTGAAATAGTTTAAGGGTGAATGCCACAACAACTAGACCATTTACAAACAAAATCCAAAGACAAAGAAATCAAATAAGAATAAATAAAGCAAATGGTCATTTTGACCATTTTAAACACTAGGCCCCTTTAGGTGTTCCTAGAAGAAAATTTCCAACAGAAGCAATTCTATTTCTTTTCACCCCTGGCTAGACCAAGTAAAAGTGTATCAAGGCCCACTTTACAAACTTACAAAAAAATCTAGAAAATCAATTTAAAGGAGATTTGAAAATTGAGTCAAGTGTATGTGTTAAGATCCCACTTTTTCAAAAACCTACCAAATCAATTCACCTTGACCTCTCCAAGCAAACCTAGTCTCTCAAGCTTAATTCAAGTTCACTCAAAATTATTGATTCAAAAATTCCAAACTTCATGTTATGCGGCCATTAACACAAACACTTGGCATGCACAGAAAAATCTCTAGCCTAACTTCACTGTTTTGTATAGTGATCATCGACAAAATGGTCCCCTATTTACTTCCATGTCTCCCCTAAGCCTAACCCAGCCCCAGACCAGCTCCCCCTTCACCATTTGTACAATGGAGCGCCGCCGATTTTTGGTCATCGCCGTCCGACCATGACCAGCTCGCACCAGACAACCCCGCACCCATCCAGCGTGTCCAGTAGCCTCGCCGCACCCTACCGCCACTCCCTGTCCACACCACAGCCCCAGCCGAGCCGTGGACCACCCTAGTCGCGCCGCGCACCGCCTCTTTGCACCGTGTCTAGAGTGCGCCAGTGCGTCGTGCCCGACCAGCCCCGCCAGCTCACGCCTTGCCCTCACCGTGCACGTGTAGCCTCGCCATGATCACGCCACCCCGGCAGACACCCCCGTTCGCCGCCGCACGACCCACAACTGCCACACGCCGCCGCAAGCACCTCTGCCTCCATGCAGAGCATCACACGCTCCAGACCAAACCACACCGCCCCACGCCGCGTGTTTAAGTCCGTGAGAACCACCAGGGAGCACCACACCGTCCTACGCCCTCGCCCACACTGAAAGCCGCCTGTAGCGACGCCACCGTCGAGCTCACCGCCGCACTGCTCGGTCCCCTCACCGCCGTATAAAAGGAGGACACCCCCGCCTCCATTCTCCATACCACTCCACTCCCCACTCCCCACTGACCTTCCCCACCTCTCCGCAGAGCAAGTCAAGCACCACCGCGCCGGAATTTCACGGGAGTCCGCTGCTGCTAGAGGAGAAGGGCGCCAACGATTCCGACCACCCTGAGCCCTGCCGTGACCGCGCCTCGCCTCACCGTTGTCTACCATGTCATTTGCCCCTGTTGCCAACCCTAGCTGGAGCCCAAGTGAGCCCCGAGAGACCCCCACCGCCGCGTTTGGTTTAGCTCGTCGCCGGAGCTGTTCGTCGTTGACGACAACCCTCAGCCGTCGATCTTGCTTCTAATCGTAGGGCTCAGGTTGAACGATACTGTTTCGTGTAGAATGAGTCACTGACCAGTGGACCCCCTCTATCATCCATGGCTACTGTCTTGTCTTGATTGGGCTGGCCGTTAGCTTTCCAGCAGCCCCATGAAATGCAAGTATTTATTTTCCTTTTTAGATGAAATCCTATTCTATTCCTAGATTCAAAAATCAATTTAGAGAGTTTCATTTAACCAAATTGCATGATTCCAATTTTGTTAGAAAGATAATTAAATTATCTATCCAAGACCGTTGGATTTAAATCATTTAGGGTTAGAGATAATCTATAGTAAAAATAACAAGATAGAGAATTTTGCAACTCCAAACATTTTTCAAAAATCAACCATAATAGCTTTTGAGTTGATTCCAACTCTCCAAAATCAGATTTGACAATATCTATCTGAATATGTAAAACTATCTAGGATTACATGCAGTGAAAATGGACTAGTACCAAAAGAATGCTATTAGGGCATTCTAGTCACTTTAAATCTATTAAATAATATTCTTAAACTTTATAAATTGTGACCAACCCTTTAAATCACATTCCCATGTATTAGAATATGTGGTGATGACATGTGTTCGCATGATCCCATATTTTAATTAGAGAATATTTAATCTTAATTAATTTCAATGAGTAGAAATTACTTTTCTCAAATAAACTAAATAAAACTAGTCATTATTGCATGTGATGATTGTGATGATGCTAGATCATAAAGTGTGAGCCTTAGTGTGCTAAATAGACTTATTTAAGTATTTTTTGGTGATTGTGTAGCCCATATTCATTTATAGACTAGTACCGACCAAGGATACGAGGAAGATGAGTTCTACCCCGAAGAAGACAAAGAAAACTTCAATCACTGCACCAATCAAGGAAAGCCATCACTAATTGCAATATTAACCCAAGCAATATGCATTAGGCATGCTTTGGTTATATATATTTGATTATACCCATCCCAAGCTTTACTTGCAAGCTTTACTCTTCTACTTTACCAAAGTTCTTTACTTTTAGTTAATGCTTTGTGAGGTTTTGGAAAGTAGTATAGATAGCATAAAGAGTATACAACTAGGCCTACACTGGATGTCATTCTATGGCATGGCATTGAAGATTAGCACCCTCATTAGTGAACACTCTTAACTTAGTGGCTAGTGCTAAGCATAAAACTTGATCACTTTAGATGGGAATACTTGGTGAAAATGCTTATGAAAACCTTCGAATGATGAGTCATTCTATTGAAATGTTTTGACATGTGTTGAGAAACACAAATGGACTTGATGATGAAAATGTTGAGGCATGAGCCCTATCCCTTTATAAAAACTAATTGTTGGGTTCGGATGCGATACCATTCCAATTTTACCGAACAACCACAATACCTGAATTGGGTAAGGCTTAGCCGAAAGTTTATATGCATTAGTATAGGTTCCCTCGCGGAGGAGGTTTGAGCCGAGGCTACCTCTTGATGATGTCCACCTATGCAGTGCCCAGGATGGCAGATGGCCATGGCTGGGAGGCCAAGATCATAGGGGAGGTGCCTATACTAGAGTGTGTAATTGAAATGTTATGATTAATTATCCGTTTACTAAGTATGATGATTCAGGCTTATCCTTGACAGATGTATCGAATTTTGTGGTGATAGTGTACCACCTCTGCAGAGTGTCAAACTATTCGAATAGCCGCGTCCGTGGTCATGGACAGTTGGACTGGCCATACTGTTCCATCGTCAGATGTTTTCAAAATGACTTGTGAAGTGAACTATGATTTTGACTTGACCACAATAGGGTTGTGAATATGAAAACTAGGTTCCCAACTTAAAGTGATTTAGAACTTTTACTTAGTTTAGATAAATCTGCCTTTTTGCAAATAAACTTAGAGCTTAGGATTCCTACTAGAACTACCTTACTTGTTAGTGATAGTTTGCGGGTACTTAAAGAGTACTCATGGCTTTGTCCCTGGCTATTCCCATGGCCAGACTATGAGGAGGACTATCAAGAGGATGGACAGCAGGACAGCTATGACAACTAGGATCATCTCCCATCGTTAGCATTGCTTGTGACACTAAAGATGGAGCCCACTACTACGCTTATTATTCCGCTTCTTGTTTGTATTAAGACTGGATCATGAGATCCCTTATTTGTGTAAGACCTTATTATGGTTTGTAATGGATGATGTACTGTGATATCCAATCTGTTATGTCTCACAAAAATGGTAATCTTGGGATTGCGATGTATGGCATAACAGGCATCTGGGATTAAAAATCTGGGTGTTGACAAGTTGGTATCAGAGCCATCCTGACCATAGGAGACCCTAGTTAGAATGGACGTCCAAACAAAAATTTAGTTTCAAAACAAATGAAGTGAGTATTTATGAAAACTTATACCTGCTCTTATCCTTGATTCTTTCAAAAAAATACATGTTCCTAAAAAATTCTTACATTACTACATAAAATTTGACAAACTTGATCACCTCACTAACTTACTCATCCTAAATTCTTATAGATGGAAGTTCAATATTTCAAGTTCTACCGGTTGGGAAATGGAGGCCAGCTGATCTTTGAGAGGGATCTCGATGCACAGTCAGAGTACCTTGAGCGCCCGCATCCAGAATTCTTCGGAGCTCAACTCAAGGATTTCCCCGGAGGAGATCTACAATGGCTGATAGTTGCAGATCTTAGAGGCAAAATGGAAGCACCCCTTTCTGAGAAGATTCAATTCACCGTGTGACAGAACAACTGGCTAGATGGATTAGCTAGGGCTATGCATGAAGATCTTGCCCGTCTGTGTGGGCAAAACATCAACTTGATCCAGGGAAATCGCTTTGCGCACTTCGCAAGGTGTGATTATATGGGAATGCCATTGGAGATGCCAAGTCACCCAGAGATGAAGCGCCAGGTGGAGAATCTTGACTTCCTGCTGTATGATAGACAAATGGAATTGAATAATGCTCAAGCCTACGCCAACCATAACCTTTCCATTGCCACCAAGAAGGACCTGACTCTCGCCATGCTCGTCAAGGATCGCCAATCCCTTCGTCGTCAACACGAGAAGAAGGATCGCACCATCGCTCATCTTTGCAAGAAGGTTGCCGACCTCGAGAAGACCATCCATGAGCAAGAAGTCCAGCTTGAAGCAAAGGAAGAAGAAGAAGGTGAAGACATCCAGGGAGATATTCACTCGTACCTCAGTGATGACAATGACTACCTGGAGGATGATGCCATGGATTTCTACACTTATGATGATGATTCCGACTTCCCTGATGATGAGTAGATGCACTTGATCACTACCATAGGAATGAGTTGTATTGGTCCCACTGTATCTTAGTTCACAAACTGGTTCTTAAAACCATAGGTTTTCTATCTATGTTATGGTGTGTGATTGTATTGTGTGCTTTGCATGAATGAATGAGAAGGAGTTAGTTTGCAAAACCTGAGTTCAAACTCAAAGTTTAAAGCCTTTCAAAACAAAACCATGAACCCTAGAACTTTCCCTCTTACCCCATTATCTATCTCAATCTTCTGATGACTCGTGAAAACCAAGGAGGAAGCAGCTCATCGCAGGACCCGATGTTGCAGATTCTACAGATGCTAGTTTCCGACCATGAAGCTAGTAGAGCCGAGCGCCAAGCCAACCTAGCCACTCTTTAACAGATAACTCAAATGGCCCACAATAATCAAGGCCATGGAAATCAGGATCATCATGGATCCAAGCTTAAGAACTTTCAGAATACCAATCCCCCTATCTTTAACAAATCTGAGGATACCTTAGATGCTGATGACTGGCTGCAAACCATGGAGAATAATCTAGAAGTCGTAGGAGTTGACGCTAATACATTGCAAATGTATCTATAATTTTTGATGTTCCATGCTTGGTTTTATATACTTTCTTGTGTTCTGTCCACACTTTGGAGTACTTTTCATATGATTTCTTGGACTAACCTATTAACAAGAGCCATAGTGCCAGCTGCCTGTTTTCTGCTGTTTTTGGTTCCAGGAAGTCAAAAAATGAATATTCTCGGAATTGGACGGGACAAAAGACAAAGTTGCTATTTTACCAGAAGACATGGAGAGCCGCGAGGAGAAGAAGAGGTGGGGGCCGGCTACAACACTGGCACAGGCCAGGCCTGGCCCGCGCCAGGGGGTGTTCTGGCCGACCCCAACACCCCCTCGGCCTCTCCTTCCACCTATATATTGCCTCTAATACCAAAACCCTAAGGACCCGATAAAAAATCCACGAAAGAGTCTGTAGCCGTTGCCATCTCCATCCCTAGATCGGGAGGGATGAGCTCTTCAAGACCACTGGGAGAGAATTCACCACATGAGGCCTTCTTCATCATCATTGTAACATCCTAAAACTCTAATACAAGGTTATTAAGATCCAAGTCATCAAATTTAGAGTTAACAAAAACTTTTCCATTTAAAAATATTTAAGCATTCATATGTGTGTGCATTTAAATTAGGAGTTGATTTGAATTGCCATGTTTGAGTGATCCATTGATTGTAAAATGATTCTAAGGTGAAATAAACATCATCTAGATCATTCCCAAACAAATCCCAAATAAAAAAAATCAAAAAGAATAAACTAAGGAAATGGTCATTTGTGCCATTTTAATTAGCATGCCTACTTTGGCTATTCCTAGAACTCAAATCTTAACAGAAACAAATGTGGATCTTTGCACCCCTTGCTAGTACAAGTAGTGATGTACCAAGGCCCACTTTGTTTCACCCCAAAAACTTTCAAACACTAAATTTAAATGGAAGTTGAAAATGGAATCCAAATCATATGAGAAGATCCCACTTATGCAAAAACCAACCAAACCAATTCACCTTGACATTTCCCAGCAACCAGAGACTACCAAGCGTAGGATCAGATCACACACCAAAAATCTTTTCAAAATTCGAATTTAAATTTCTTGCGGCCATTGTGTGGCCCAGATTGATAGATACCGTTTCAGGTTTTAAGTCTCGCTGACAAGCGGGACCAACCTGTCAGCCGCCCTCTGCGCCGCTGAGCGTCACTGGGCTGGCCCATTTCCTTTCCTGCGTGACCCAGTTAATTCAAATTTAGGTTTTTCCATTTTAGTTTGAACTCACTTTTGTCCCTTAGTTCAAAAATCAATTCAGGAAGATTTACTGAACCGAGTGATTCAAATTTTGTTGGAAAGCTTCTGAAAAGATCTGTCCAGGCCCGTTGGATTTAATTTATTTAGAGTAGAGATCTCTCCTAGTAAAAATAACAAGACAGAAGCTTTTGCACATTTAAACATTTTTATAAAATCAACCATAATAGCATTTGAGTTGATTTGAACTCTCAAAAATCACATTTAACCATACCTATCTGAATATGTAATAATATTAAGGTTTACATGCAGTGACTTTGGACTAGTACCAAAATAATGCTATATAGGCATTTCTAGTCACTTTAAATCATTAAGTAATAAACTTAAACTTAATTAAATGTGATCCAACCTTTAAATCACATTCCCATATGTTAGAATATGTGGTGATGACATGTGTCCACATGATCCCATATTTTAATTGGAGAATATTAAAACTTAGTTAATTTCAATGAGTAGAAATTACTTTTCTTAAATAAAAAGAATGAAGCTAGTTAATAATACCTTGTGATGCTTGTGATGATAATAGATCATCAAATGTGTGCCATAGTATGCTAAGTAGCCTAGTTAAGCATTGTTTGGTGATTGTGTATCCCGTATGTATTTATAGACGATAGTATCGACCAAGTCTACAAGGAGGAGGAGTTCTACCAAGAGGAGGAGGAGGAAAACTTCAACCACTACACTACCCAAGGCAAGCTAGCACTATACCAGTGAACCCTTGCAAGCTAACCCTTGTAATCTAGATAACCTAAGCAAAGGCATTAGGCATGCTTTGGTTATACCACTTTGACTATTACCTACCCCAAGTTTTATTTCCAAGCTTTTACTTCTTTACTTTATTAAAGTACCTTACGTGTTGAAGGTAGCATAAAGAGTATAAAACTTGACCTATCTAGCTAACCTTAGATGTCATTCTATGGCATGAGATTGAGATTAGCATACCACCTTAGTGAACAATCTTAACTTAGTAGCTTAGAGATAAATCAAAACTTGAGTTAGTTTAGATGGGAATACTTGGTGAAAATGAATTATGAAAACCTTGGAATGACGAGTCATTCTATTGAGATGTTTTGACATGTGTTGATAAACACAAATGGTTTATGATGATGAAAATGTTGAGGCATGAGTCTTAGCCCTTTTATAATAACTGATGGTTGGATTCGGATGCGATACCATTCCAAATTTTACCGTACAACCACAATACCTGAATTGGGTAAGGCTTAGCTAGAAGTTTATATGCATTAGAACTAGTTCCCTCACGGGAGAGGTTTGAGCTGAGGCTACCTCTCAATGTTGTCCACCTATGCAGTGCCCAAGATGACAGATGGTCATGGTTGGGAGGCCATGCTCATAGGAGAGGTGCTTATACTAGGGTGTGTAAAGGAAAGGTTATGTTTGATTATCTGCATACTAAGTATGACGATTCAGGGTTATCCCTGATAGATGTATCAAATCTTGTGGTGAAAGTGTACCACCTCTGCAGAGTGTCAAACTATTCGAATAGCCATGTCCGCGGTTATGGACAGTTGGAGCCATCTTGTTTAGATTGTCGATATTTTCAAAACGACTTATGAAATGAATGATGAATCTTGACTTGACCACAACAGGGTTGTGACTATGACACTAGCTTCCCAACATAAGTGATTCTAGAACATTGTTTTATCTTTCTTTGTTTCAGAACTCAACTTAGGTTTCAAACTTAACTTTATAGTTAAACCTAGAGTTAGCATTTTACACTAGAACTATACTACATGTTAGTGATATTTTGCGAGTACTTAAGAGAGTACTCATGGCTTTTGTCCCTGGATATTCTCATGGCCATACTATGAAGGAGACTACCAAGATGACGAACATCAGGATGGCTATGATAACTAGGACTATCTTGCATCGTCAGTTTTGCCTGTGCCTCTGAAGATGGACCCCACCGCTACGCTTATTATTTATTCCGCCGCTTGTTGTATTAAGATTGGATCATGAGATCCTTATTTGTGTAAGACCTTATTTATGGTTTGTAATGAATGATGTACTGTGATATCCAATCTGTTATGTCTCGCAAAAATCGTAATCCTGGGATTGCGATGCATGACATAACATGCATCTGGGATTAAAAATCCGGGTGTTGACAATCATGCAAGCCTCCAATGTGATGCATGAGTAGTTTATCTCTGGACTACGGGTCCATGTAGTAGCTAGATGGCTAGTTCTCCTCCTTTGTGCTTTCATGTCTAGATCTTGTGAGCTCCGTTCATGATCAAGATCATCTATTTGTAATTCTGTATATTGTGTTTGCGGGGATCCGATGGATATTGAGATGCTATTTCAGATTGATTATTGATTCTATCATGTCTTTGTTATTTATGATCTTGCAGGCTTTCCGTTGTTAGTAGCTATCTTGGCCAAGTAGATGGTAGTAACTCCAAGAGTTAGTATTTATGCTCGATAGTGGGTTCATGCCTCTAGTAATCTGGGGAAGTGACAGAAATCTCTAAGGTACTAGATGTGTTGTTGCTACTAGGGAGAAAACAACAATCCTTTGTTCATAGAACAATCGTATTGTTTACTTTACACGCAATTCGTAATGCAATAATTTGTTGCTTGCAACTTAATACTGGAGGGGGTTCGGATGATAACCTGAAGGTGGATTATTAGTCATAGATGCAGTTGGATGACGGTCTATGTATAATGTTGTAATGCCCAATCAAGTCTCAAAGGAGTCATGATGATTAGTATATGCTTGTATGCTTTCTCGATGTTTGTCAATTGCCCCGCTGTAATTAGTTCACCCAGCATGTTATCTATCTTAAGGAAGCCACCTCCAGTGAACTATGGACCCCGGTCCTTTCTTTTACATTCAATCTACAAACTGTCTACTTCTTTGTGTTTACTTTCTGCAAACTATTACTTCCTTCCATTCGATACGTTTAATCCTTTGTTTTTATCAAAACCGGTGAGTTTGACAACCTCATCGCAAGTTGGGGACAGAGTTCTGTGGTTGTGTTGTGCAGGTCTCCACGTTGCTGCTGGCACCGGTAGTGCGCCCTGCCAACATTCAGCTAGCTACACCTTTAGGGTGTTTCCTTGCTCCTACTAGATTGATAACCTTGGTTTCATAACTAAGGGAAACTTACTACTATGCTCATCATACCTTCCTCTTGGGGTTCCCCAACGAGCTCGTTAGTAGATGACTCAGCAGACGCCAACGAGAAGGTACTGTTTACCACCCATTATCTGGGAGGAGATGCAAGAACCTGGTGGAATAGCACCCGTACTATGAACCACAGTCAGATAATGACTTGGGAAGCTTTCAAGATCAAGTTCAGCCGCACCCATGTGCCGCAAGGTTTAGTCACCAGAATGAGAGATGAGTTCAGAGAACTGAAGCAAGGGAGGATAACAGTAGTTGAGTACCATGACAAATTTCTGTCCCTAACTAGATATGCCCCTGATGAGATCAACACTGAAGCCAAGAAGAAGGAAAGATTCCTGAATGGACTGCATGATGAGATGTAGACTGTGTTAGTCAACATCCGTTTTGAAGACCTAGAAGAGTTAGTAGAATCTTCCATCCAGATGGAAGGGAAGATCAACCAAGCCAATGACAACCACAAGCGCAAAATGATGCATCAGACTAGGTCCCACAATACCCAGAAGTATCGCCCCAACCCGTCTGCAGGATATGCTCCAAGAAACAACCGACCCCTGATGTTCTGTCCAAGCTACCCCAATCGTAGCGTAGGAAACCTGAAGTCCGGAGGACACCACAACAATAACCCTGGTAACTCTAACAACTTCAACCGTGCACCGCCCAAGTCCAAAAACAACAACAACAATACTGCCCCAAGGACTGGAAGCAATGTTGTGCCTGTTGCAGCAAAAGACAAGTCCTAGATTACTTGTTTTGAATGTGGAGTCAAAGGTCACTACTCCAACGAGTGTCCCAAGAAGATTACAGCCACCACAAATGTGAATGCCCCAGCTCCGCAGCAGCGCCGTGTTCAGCCTAGAAGAAGATTTGCCCCAGGGAATTCGCTCAACCGCAACGGTCGTCTATTCCACATGAATGCTGAAGAAGCTCAGGAAGCGCTAGATGTCGTGCTAGGTATGTTTTCTATTAACTCAGTACTTTCAAGAGTGTTGTTTGATTCCTGAGCATCACACTCGTTTGTTACAGAACAATTTTCATGCACTAGTAAGATTCAACCAACCAAATTGAAGCATGTTATGATAGTTCACATACCTGGTTCAACCACCAAAGCTAGAAAAATTTGCAAGGCTGTACCTATCAGAATCCATGGGATAGATTTTTATGCCAATCTAATAGTACTTGGAACCAAAGGTTTGGAAGTAGTACTAGAAATGGATTGGATATCGAAAGATAAAGGATTGATCGACTGTGCAAAGAAAGCCATAACCATGACCAGTAGCTCTAGAGTATTAGTAGAGCATGTTTCTGAAACCTTGCCCCATCAATTCAAATGCAACAAGGGTCTAGCCCAACCAACCATAGACCAAGTCAGAGTAGTATGTGAATACCCCGACGTATTCCCAGATGAATTGCATGTTATGCCCCTAGATCGGGATATCGAGTTCATTATTGAGCTAATTCCTAGAACTGGACCCATAGCTTAGAGACCCTATAGCATGAACCCATCAGAGTTAGTGGAGCTGAAGAAGCAACTTGATGCTATGCTAGAGAAAGGCTTGATTCAACCAAGCACATCGCCATGGAGATCACCTGTTCTGTTTGTGGACAAGAAAGATGGAGGTAACTGTTTGTGTATGGATTACCGGAAGCTGAATGATATCACCATCAAGAACAAGTACCCACTGCCCAAGATTGAGGATCTGTTTGATCAGTTGACTGGTGCCAGAGTGTTTTCTAAGATTGATCTTAGGACTGGTTATCATCAACTCAAAATTCATGCAACAGCTATTACAAAGACCGCCTTACCACCAGATATGGATTGTATGAGTATATGGTCATGTATTTTGGATTAACCAATGCCCCCACTTATTTCATGAATCTCATGAATAAGATTTTTATGAACTTTCTAGATAAGTTTGTCATTGTGTTTATCCACGATATTCTAATCTATTCCAACTCATAAGAAGACCATGAGCTACACCTGAGAACCATCCTTGAAACCCTTAGAGAGCATCAGTTGTATGCCAAGTTTAGCAAATGTGAGTTTTGGCTAAAAGAAGTAGGATTCCTCGGACATATTGTGTCGGCAGGAGGAGTCGCTATTGATCCCGCCAAGATCAAAGATGTTGAAGAATGGGAAGCCCCAACCACTCAAACTCAAGTCCGTGCATTTCTTGGATTAGCGGGATATTACCACAAGTTCATTGAGGGATTTTCGAGCATCTCCAGACTGATGACCCAATTGTTGAAGAAAGACAAGAAGTTTGAATGGACCGACAAATGTGAAGCAAGTTTTCAAGAACTCAATAAGAGATTGATCTCAGCCCCAATATTGATCATGGAGATATCAAGAAGCCGTTTGATGTGTATTGTGATGCATCCCAGATTGGTCTCGGATGTGTGTTGATGCAAGAAGGCAAAGTCATAGCATATTTGTCCCGACAACTGAAGCAGCATGAGCAAAACTACCCCACCCATGATCTTGAACTAGCACCAGTAGTTTTAGCTTTGAAGACATGGTGTCACTACCTTATGGGTAACCGCTGTGAGATTTATTCGGATCACAAGAGCCTGAAGTATATTTTCACCCAGAAGGAGATGAATATGAGGCAAAGGAGATGGATAGAGTTAATCAAGGATTATGACCTTGAAATTCACTATCACCCCGGCAAAGCCAATGTGGCAGCGGATGCTCTTAGCAGATTGCCGTGTAGATTAAACACCATGATCAAAGAAGCTTAGCCAAATTTGCATGAAGAGTTGGAGCAATTTAGAACGGAGCTAGTTAGCAAAGGATTTTTAGCTAGCATTGAACTTCAACCCGCGTTGATCAGTCAGACCAAGGAAGCCCAGAAAGGAAATGAGAGTATCGACGGAATCAAACGTCATATTGGTACCGGGAAGGTACCTGGATTCATCGAAGATGAAGAAGGAGTTTTGTGGTACAAAGGACGTATCTGTGTGCCAGCAGATTCAGAGTTGAAGCAAGTTATCATGCAAGAAGCTTATGATACTCTTTATTATATCCACCCCGGAGGAACAAAGATGTATCAGGATTTGAAGGAGCAATTTTGGTGGCACAAGATGAAGAGAGAAATCAGAAGCTACATAGCCAAGTGTGATATCTGTCAGCGAGTCAAAGCAGAACATCAGAGACCCACGGGACTATTGCAACCATTGCAGATTCTGGAATGGAAGTGGGATTCCATTGGGATGGACTTTATCACCGGTTTGCCTACTTCTAGTAGGGGAAATGACTCTATCTGGGTCATAGTTGATAGACTGTCCAAGGTAGCCCTTTTTATACCTATCAAGACAACCTACGAGAGTTTGAAGCTAGCAGAATTGTACATTGCTAGAATTGTCAGTTTTCATGGAACCCCCAAGACCATAGTGTCGAATCAAGGAACCCAGTTTACCTCAAGATTTTGGTAGAAAGTCCAAGAAGGATTAGGAACCAAGTTGAATTTTAGCATAGATTATCACCCACAGACCGATGGACAGACTGAAAGAGTCTACCAAATCTTAGAAGATATGTTGAGAGCTTGTGTGTTAGAATATGAATCAAAATGGGAAGATTGCCTGCCTTTCGCAGAATTCTCATACAACAATAGTTATCAAGCCAGTTTGCAAATGGCCCCATTTGAATTTCCGTATGGAAGGAAGTGCCGTACCCCCTTTAATTGGTCGCAAGTAGGAGAAAGTCAGATTTTCGTACCCGACATCCTACAAGAAGCCAAAGAGAAGGTTCACAAAGTCCGTGAGCACCTCAAGACCACCCAATCCAGACAGAAGAGTTATACCGACAAGAGATGTAGAGACCTGACTTTCAATGTCGGAGATTTTGTGTATCTCAAAGTTTCGTCGTTGAAAGGAATGCAGCGTTTTTAGCTGAAAGGAAAGTTAGCCCCCCAGATATATTGGACCCTTCAAGATTTTGAATCGTTGAGGAGAAGTATCTTATCAACTGGAACTGCCAGAGGAGATGTCAGCCATCCATAATGTGTTCGATATCTCGTTACTTCGCAAATGCTTAGAAGTGCCAGAGAAGACCGAAGTGTTCAAGAACATCAATCAACGAGCCATTGATATCAACAAGGATCTGACGTATCGTGAAGTGCCCATCCATATTTTGGAAGAAGCTTTCAGAACCACCAGGACCCGGAGTATCAAGTTTCTCAAGATCCAATGGAGCAACCATACCGAGAAGAAGCTAGCTGGGAGCAAGAAGATTACATTAGGACTGAGTTCCCAGATCTCTTTAGTTCCTAGTTTTTCTTAAATCTCGGGATGAGATTTTGTTTAAGGAGGGAAGGTTTGTAACACCCCGAATCTTTAAAAAGGTTATCAAGTTCTAATCACCCAAATTTAGGGTTAACAAAAACTTTTATTAAGAAAATTAGATATTAATGCATGGGTGTTTGCATTAGTGTAGAATTGAGTGTATATGCCATGCTTGATTGTTCTAAATGTTGTGAAATGGTTTAAGGGTGAATGCCACATCATCTAGACCATTTAGAAACAAAATCCAAAGAAAAAGAAATCAAATAAGAATTAATAAAGCAAATGGTCATTTTGACCATTTTAAACCACTAGGCCACTTTAGGTGTTCCTAGAAGAAAATTTCCAGCAGAAGCAATTCTATTTCTTTTCACCCCTTGCTAGACCAAGTAAAAGTGTACCAAGGCCCACTTTACAAACTTACAAAAACATCTAGCAAATAAATTTAAAGGACATTTGAAAATTGAATCAAGTGTATGTGTTAAGATCCCACTTTTTCAAAAACCTACCAAATCAATTCACCTTGACCTCTCCAAGCAAACCTAGTCTCTCAAGCTTAATTCAAGTTCACTAAAAATATTTGAATAAAAAATTCCAAACTTCATTTCATGCGGCCATTAACACAAACACTTGGCATGCACAGAAAAATCTCTAGCCTAACTTCACTATTTTGTACAGTGATGATCGACCAAATGGTCCCCTATTTACTTCCCTGTCTCCCCTAAGCCTAACCCAGCCCTAGACCAACTCCCCTCTTCACCGTTTTCACAGTGGAGCGCCATCAGTTTTTGGTCATCACAGGCCGACCACGTCCAGCTCGCACCAGACAGCTCCGCGCCCATCCAGCGTGTCCAGTAGCCTCGCTGCACCCTACCGCCACTCCCTGTCTAGGCCATAACCCCAGCTGACCCGTGGACCACCCTAGTCGCGCCGCGGACCGCCTCTATGTACCGTGTCCAGAGCGCGCCAGTGCGCCATGCCCGACCAGCCCCACCAGCTCGCGCCTTGCCCTCACCGCGCACGCGCAGCCTTGCCATGATCACGCCACCCCGGTAGACATCCCCGTTCACCGCCGCACGACCCGCAGCTGCCACACGCCGCCGCAAGCACCTCTGCCTCCATGCAGAGCGTTGCACGCGCCAGACCAAACCACGCCGCCCCACGCCGCGCCTTTAAGTCCATGAGAACCGCCAGGGAGGACCGCACCGTCCTACGCCCTCGCCCACGCTGATAGACGCCTGTAGCGATGCCACCGTCGAGCTCCCCGCCGCACCGCTCTATCCCCTCGCCGTGCTATAGAAGGAGGCCACCCCCGCCTCCATTCTCCACACCACTCCACTCCCCACTCCTCACTGACCTTCCCCACTTCTCCCTGGAGCAAGGCGAGAAGCACCGTGCCAGAATTTCACTGAAGTCCGCCGCTGCTGGAGGAGAAGGGCGCCAGCGATTCCGACCACCCCGAGCCCTGCCGTGACCGCACCACGCCTCACCGTCGTCTACCAAGTCATTTTCCCCCGTCGCCGACCCTAGCTGGAGCACAGGTGAGCCCCAAGAGACCCCCACCACTGGTTAGGTTTAGCTCGTCGCCGGAGCTGTTCGTCGTCGACGATGACCCTTAGCCGTCGATCGTTCTTATAATCATAGGGCTCAGGTTAAATGACACCGTTTCGCGTAGAATGAGTCACTGACCACTGAACCCCCTCTGCCAGACATGCGCTACACTGTCCTATTGTAACATCCCAAAATTTAATCCAAGGTTATTAAGATCCAATTCTTCAAAATTAGGGTTAACAAAAACTTTTCCAATTAAATTTATCAAAGCATTCATATGTGTGTGCATTTAAATAGGAGTTGATTTGAATTGCCATGATTAAGTGATCCATTGCTTGTAAAATGATTCTTAGGTGAAATAAACATCATCTAGATCATCCCCAAAGAAATCCCAAAGAAAAACAAATCAAAATGAATAAAAGAAGCAAATGGTCATTTGTGCCATTTTAATCAGCATGCCTACTTTGGCTATTCCTAGTACTCAAAACCTAACAGAAACAATTATGGATCTTTGCACCCCTTGATAGTACACATAATGTTGTACCAAGGCCCACTTTGTGATCTGCCAAAAACATTCAAACACTATATTTAAATAGCATTTGAAAATTGAATCTATTTCATATGGGAAGATCCCACTATTTCAAAACCCCCTCAAATGAGCTCAAAATTCAAAACCCAAGCACCCACAGAGTCTCAAGCTTATGCCTAGAACACCCACCAAAAACCTTTTCAAAATTCAAAAAGAAAGTTCTTGCGGCCATTTCATCAAACACATGGCAGGCAGAATCAAACACTAATAGCTAGCTCACTGTTTGCAACAGGGTTTTGCCCCCAAATGATCTCCATTTAATGCCTTTGTCTCCCCTTGATGCAACCAGGCCCTAAACACCCATCCCCTACCCCTTGGTGGCAATGCAAGGCCATGTCGAGCACCAACTCACTGGCCAACCTTGCCCTCACCACAGCAGACCATCTTCCTCCCTCTCACCATGTCTAGCAGCTAGCTCACACCTCACCGCCACCCTCTGTCTCCTCCCCAAGCCAGGCCAAGCCATGGACCACCGAGGAACCGCCACGCACTACTTGTCTACGCCATGCCGAGCACGCGCCAGAGCGCCGCACCCGACACGCGTGCACAAGCCGCCCCTCGACCGCAGCCCGCGTCCACCGCTTTGCCACAAACCAGGGAGCTCTAAATGGACATGCCCGTTCGCCGCCCAACACACCACAGCCACCGCTCGCCGTGGACACCGCCGTCTTTGTCGCTCAGAGCGCCAGCTCCGCCCGACCGCATAGCACCGCCCCTAGTCCCGCATTAATCACGTAGAGCACCGCCAAGAGACCAGCGACCGCCTCCTACATCGAGCCACATTGCTAGCTCGCTGTACAGCCCTCGCCGGAGCCGCCTGCCCATCCTTCTCGGTCGCGTCATCGCCCTATAAATAGAGGCCTTCCATAGCCATTCTCTGCACACCACTCACCCCCCTCACCTCACTAAGCCTTCCCCACTTCTCCTCGGAGCAAGGCGAGCAGCCGTTCGCCGGAATTGCACCGGAGCAGGCCGCCTCTGGAGGAGAAGGGCGCCGCTGATTGCGAGCACCCCCGGAGCTGCCTCGACCGTCCCTGAGCTCGCCGTCCACGACCAGTCCATTTGCCCGCCTCGCCGTTCTTGCTGGATCCCTAGTACGCCCCCTGAGCACCCCCACTGAGCCGTTAGGGTTAGAGTTCGCCGGCGACAGGTCCATCGTCGATGATGATCCCCAGCCGTTGATCCCCATTCTAATCCAACGACCCACATTGCCCCATACCGCTTTGCGCGTTATGAGCCGCTGACCGGTGGACCCTCCTGTCAGCTGAGCCCCGTGCCGCATAGTGTCACTGGGCCGGCCCGTTAGTGTTCCTGCGCAACCCAGTTAGTTTGAATTAGGATTTTTCTATTTTAGTTAAACCTAGTTCTGTCCCTTAGTTTGAAATTCAATTCAGAGAGATTTACAAATCCAAATGGAGTGATTCCAATTTTGTTAGAAATCTACTGAAAAGATCTACGCAATCCTGTTGGATTTAATTCAATTTGCATTAGATATCTCTCCTAGTAAAAATAATAAGACAGAAGCATTTGTACCTTGCAACATTTTTATAAAATCAACCATGATAGCTTTTGAGTTGATTCCAACTCTCAAAAATCACATTTAGCCATACCTATCTGAATATGTGATAAGATTAAGGTTTACATGCAGTGACTTTGGACTAGTACCAAAAATAATGCTATATAGGCATTTCTAGTCACTTTAAATCATTAAATAATGAACTTAAACCAAAGTAATTATGATCCAACCCTTAAATCACATTCCCACATGTTAGAATATGTGGTGATCACATGTGTCCACATGATCCCATATCTTAAGTGGTGAATATTAAATGTTAGTTAATTTTCAATGAGTAGAAATTACTTTTCTAAAATAAAAAGGAGGAAACTATTGAATAAAACGTGTGATGCTTGTGATGATAATAGATCATCAAATGTGTGCCTTAGAGTGCTAATTAGACTAGCTAAGTATTGTTTGGTGATTGTGTACTCCGTATGTATTTATAGACGATAGTACCGACCAAGCTTACGAGGAGGAGGAGTTCTACCAAGAAGAAGAAGAAGAAGAAGAAAACTTCAACAACTGCACCAACCAAGGCAAGCTAACACTTGCAAGTGTTCTACTTAGCAAGCTGCTATTAGCAAGCTAGGATTAAACTAGATGGTTTAGCAAAGATGCCTTAGGCAGGCTTTGGTTAAACTACTTTGACTATTCTTTACCCCAAGTACTAATTTCAAGCTTTACTTCCTTTACTTTACACAAAGTCCCTTACTTGTTTTGAAGGTAGCATAAAGAGTATAAAACTTGACCTATTTTAGATAGCTTTAGATGTCATCCTATGGCATGAGATTGATCCCACCTTCCCACCTTAGTGAACACTCTTAACTTAGTAGTTTAGAGTAGATAAAAACTTGAGTCACTTTAGATGGGAACACTTGGTGAAAATGAATTATGAAAACCTTGGAATGATGAGTCATTCTATTGAGATGTTTTGACATGTGTTGAGAAACACAAATGTTTATGATGATGAAAATGTTGAGGCATGAGCCTTAGCCCTTTTATAAAAACTGATGGTTGGATTCGGATGCGATACCATTCCAAATTTATCGTACAACCACAATACCTGAATTGGGTAACGCTTAGCCAGAAGTTTATATGCATTAGTATTAGTTCCCACACGGGAGAGGTTTGAGCTGAGGCTACCTCTCAATGCTGTCCACCTATGCAGTACCCAAGATGATAGATGATAGATGGTCATGGTTGGGAGGCCATGCTCATAGGAGAGGTGTACTAAGGTCTGTAAAGTAAAGGTTATGTTTGATTATCTGCATACTAAGTATTATGATTCAGGGTTATCCCTGACAGATGTATCGAATCTTGTGGTGAAAGTGTACCACCTCTGTAGAGTGTCAAACTATTCGAATAGCCGCGTCCGCGGTTATGGACAGTTGGAATGGTAATAGTGTTTTGTGTTAGATGTTTTCAAAATAACTTCTGAAATGAAGGATGAATCTTGACTTGACCACAACAGGGTTGTGTTTATGATAATAGCTTCCCAACTTAAGTGATTCTAGAACTTCATTTTATCGTTTTTTGCTTCAGAACTCAGCTTAGGTTTCAAACTTAACTTTATTGTTAAACATAGAGTTAGCACTTTAACTTAGAACTATACTACTTGTTAGTGGTAGTATGTGAGTACTTAAAGAGTACTCATGGCTTTTGTCCCTGGCTATTCTCATGGCCAGACTATGAAGGAGACTACCAAGATGATGGCCAGCCGGACGGCTATGATAACTAGGACTATCTGCCTTCGTCATCATTGCCTGTGCCCTAGAAGATGGACCCCACCGCTATGCTTTATATTTATTCCGCTCCTTGTTGTATTAAGACTGGATCATGAGATCCTTATTTGTGTAAAACCTTATGTATGGTTTGTAATGGATGATGCACTGTGATAACCAATCCATTATGTCTCGCAAAAATGGTAATCCTGGGATTGCGAGGTGTGGCATAACGGGCATCTGGGATTAAAAATCCAGGTGTTGACTGCTGTGCAGTTGGGCCAGCCCGTTTAGCTTTCCCACGCAGCCCAGGAAATTCAAATATTGATTTTCCTTTTTAGATGAAATCCTATTCTGTCCCTAGATTGAAAAATCAATTCAAAGAGTTTCACTTTACCAAATTGCATGATTCGAATTGTGTTAGAAACATAATTAAATTATCTATCCAAGCCCGTTGGATTTAAATCATTGGGAGTTAGAGATAATCTATAGTAAAAATAACAAGACAGAGACTTTTGCAACTTCAAACATTTTTCAAAAATCAACCATAATAGCTTTTGAGTTGATTCCAGCTCTCAAAAATCACATTTGACAATATCTATCTGAATATGTAAAAATATCTAGGATTGCATGCAGTGAAATTGGACTAGTACCAAAAGAATGCTATTAGGGAATTTCTAGTCACTTTAAATGTATTAAATAATATTCTTAAACTTTATAAATTGTGACCAACCCTTTAAATCACATTCCTGTGTATTAGAATATGTGGTGATGATATGTGTTCACATGGTCCCATATTTTAATTGGAGAATATTAAATCTTCATTTATTTCAATGAGTAGAAATTAATTTTCTCAAATAAACTAAATAAAACTAGTCATTATTGCATGTGATGATTGTGATGATGCTAGATCATCAAGTGTGAGCCTTAGTGTGCTAAATAGACTTAGTTAAGTATTGTTTGGTGATTGTGTAGCCCGTATTCATTTATAGACGATAGTACCGACCAAGGATACGAGGAGGAGGAGGAGTTCTACCCCGAAGAAAACAAAGAAAACTTCAATCACTGCACCAATCAAGGCAATCCATCACTAATTGAAAGATTAACCCAAGCAAGATGCATTAAGAATGCTTTGGTTATATACCTTTGATTATACCCATCCCAAGTTTTACTTGCAAGCTTTACTCTTCTACTTTACCAAAGTTCTTTACTTTTAGTTAATGCTTTGTGAGGTTTTGGAAAGTAGTATAGATAGCATAAAGAGTATAAAACTAGGCCTACACTAGATGTCATTATATGGCATGAGATTGAAGATTAGCACCCTCATTAGTGAACACTCTTAACTTAGTGGCTAGTGCTAAGCATAAAACTTGATCACTTTAGATGGGAATACTTATGAAAACCTTAGAATGACGAGTCATTCTATTGAAATGTTTTGACATGTGTTGAGAAACACAAATGGACTTGATGATGAAAATGTTGAGGCATGAGCCTTAGCCCTTTATAAAAACTGATGGTTGGGTTCGGATGCAATACCATTCCAATTTTACCATACAACCACAATACATGAATTGGGTAAGGCTTAGCCGGAAGTTTATATGCATTAGTATGGGTTCCCTCGCGGAGGAGGTTTGAGCTGAGGCTACCTCTTGATGATGTCCACCTATGCAGTGCCCAGGATGGCAGATGGCCATGGCTTGGAGGCCAAGCTCATAGGGGAGGTGCCTATACTAGAGTGTGTAATTGAAAGGTTATGATTGATTATCCGCATACTAAGTATGATGATTCAGGGTTATCCCTGACGGATGTATCGAATTTTGTGGTGAAAGTGTACCACCTCTGCAGAGTGTCAAACTATTCGAATAGCCGTGTCCGCGGTCATGGACAGTTGGAGTGGCCATAATGTTCCGTCGTCAGATGTTTTCAAAATGACTTGTGAAATGTACTATGATTTTGACTTGACCACAACAGGGTTGTGAATATGAAAACTAGGTTCCCAACTTAAAGTGATTTAGAACTTTTATTTAGTTTTCTTTACTTCTGAAATCAGTTTAGATAAATCTGGCTTTTTGCAAATAAACTTAGAGCTTAGGATTCCTACTAGAACTACCTTACTTGTTAGTGATAGTTTGCGAGTACTTAAAGAGTACTGATGGCTTTGTCCCTGGCTATTCCCGTGGCCAGACTATGAGGATAACTATCAAGAGGATGGACAGCAGGACGGCTACGACAACTAGGATCATCTCCCATCGTCAGCATTGCCTGTGACACTAAAGATGGAGCCCACTACTACGCTTATTATTCCGCTGCTTGTTTGTATTAAGACTGGATCATGAGATCCCTTATTTGTGTAGGACCTTATTATGGTTTGTAATGGATGATGTATTGTGATATACAATCTGTTATGTCTCGCAAAAATGGTAATCCTGGGATTGCGATGTATGGCATAACAAGCATCTGGGATTAAAAATCTGGGTGTTGACAGGTGTTCCCCCTGCTAGCTCGAGCCGGCGAAGCCCTTGAGGTTCTAATCGGGACCTCCTTCCCAAAGTCCGGCCACCGCCATGATCATCGATTCCATCACCACCTGACTTCGTCGCGCCTCCCCAAGCATCATATCATGATCATGGTGAAATTCTCTATCTTCCTGTGCTTTTCGATTCGACTCTAGCCCTCTGTAGCACTGCCTCCACGAGCACCCAACACTGCCGCCACTGTTCGTCGTCGGTGACCGCTCTCCGGTGACCATTCCGGGGCGGCGCCACCACTAACCTGTTCAACATCGTTCCCTCACTATAGCATGCCCAACGACGTGTGCTGGAACCCTCTGTATCGCTGCCGGCGGCCACAATACGGTGGTCGAGGCTGGGCTGACGTCATGCCGACATCAGACCCACGTCATGGACGGATGACCTTAACATGACGCTGTGTATTCCTTGTGCGGATCCAGCATATGGGCGAGCACCCTTAGGCTCCATGTTTTGGGTATCTAGATTATCTGTGCATCTCTGTCTGGGTCTGAGTTCACCATAGCTGATGGGGACCGCCAAACAAAGCTGCATACATACTCTCCGAGAGGCTACCCAAAGAGTAACCGTGGTAGTTGTCTCAGGGGATCGTGTCTCATGCGGGGTCATGGAGAAGGGCAGCAATTGGCTTGGATCATCTACTAGGCCCCACACCATAGGAAGTGTGGACGGGAAAGATCGCCCAGTTGTGCAACAAGGATTTGGTCTCTCCTGGGTAAAGTAACACACCTCTACAGAGTGTAAGAACTGTGACATGTTACTCCCTGTTCCCGGAAGGAGCTACGAACGCGGCAGGAAAGGAACCCCATGAAGTTTCTGGTCAACCTGTGAAGGTTGTCGGGCATAGTTGTCAGAATAAAGCAACCTTTGAAGAAATGTTTACGAAAACCTGCATTGCCTACGGCCTATGGTCTATGGCTGTAGAGATAGTGCATCATACACTCCTTTTTAGTGAACTTGCTGAGTACGCCCGTACTCAACCTTACCTTCTTAACCCTTGCTAGGTTCTAAGCCGATGAAGACGACATCAACATCAATTTCTGCTCAAGAAACCATCATCGGCAGCTCAAGTTCTTCAATAGAGTCAATGAAGTCAACATATACATCAACTGAAGTGAAGAAAAAGTTCTTAAGTAGATAGGAGTAGATACTCTAGCCATAAAACCTACTTTTGTAGGGCATTGCATTAGTAGCAATTGCAAGCCTTATGGTTTAGATATTAGTCTTTTAGCCAAATAGTTTGGAGTTGTTATTTCTGGTTCTTCCTTGTAAGAAGTTCTTTCTCTCTCTTTAACCTAGAGTGTTCTCCGGATCTTTTGTAAAGAGTCGAGTTGTAATCTGTAGTCATGTCTTGGACTTGTTGTGTTGCTATTGTACCACTCTGAGGGATGTAATACTAGTGAACGGTGTTTCATTGGTGTTATGTCAACGACTATAGTGTACTACATCATGCAGTGGTATGCTGGGCCACCGCACCGCACCTGCAAAATTAGATGAAATAGGAACCGGCCTCGTCGTAGTTTTTAGTCAGTGCAGATGAAAATAATCGGTTCGTGAGCAAACGATTCAGGTAAAGCAACATAGTTACCTACAACACCTGAACTGGCAGCCGAATACCATATCGGCATAGATTCTACAATTGGGGATCCTCTACCACTTTCTCTGCTGCGAGACCTTCCTCGGTAGCAGGTTCTCGCGATCGCGCATGTCCTCGTCGAGCTGCTAGAACTCTGCGCAGTCAATGCCATTGGACCAGAAAACCTTGCAATGCATGTAGAGCATCCGGTTATAGTGGGGGAAAGGAACTCCATGCTCCTTACCACCATATCCCCGGGATATGTGTTGTGGACCAGCAGTGCCCAACGGTCGTTGAAGGGGCAGTAGAACTTAAGCTCCCCGAGTGCTGTTTCATAGAGCGCTGCACCCCACGAATATCGGTGGCAAGATCACTGTAATAGCACAAAAATATTAAGCAAGATTATCAAGTTCTAATCACCCAAGTTTAGGGTTAACAAAAACTTTTATTACTAAATTGAATATGAATGCATGTGTGAATTGCATTAGTGTATGATTGAGTGAAATTTAAATGTATGTTTGCTACAAATGATAAGAAATGGTTTAAAGATGAATACTACATCATCTAGGCCAATTACAAACAAAATCAACAGAAAAAGAAATCAAATATGAATCAAATAAGCAAATGGTCATTTTTACCAAAGTTAACCACTAGGCCACTTTGTGAGTTCCTAGTAAAGAATTTTTAATAGAAACATTTTCATTTCTTTTCACCCATTGCTAGACCAAGTAAAAGTGAACCCAAGCCCACTTTGCAAAAACCACTCAAACCAATTCCACTTGACTTTTCCAAGCAACCATAGACACTCAAGCAAGTGCTCAAAACACTCACCAAATTTCATTCAAAAATTTCAAAATTGAATTCTTGCGGCCATTTGGTCGAACACCTTGCAGACACTAATTAAACCATGCCTAACTCCATTGTTGGGAGCAGTGATCACTCGACCATTTGCCCCCATTGCACTCCCTTGTCTCCCCCAGCACCTAGCAACGCAGTGGACAGCCTCCCCCTTTGCCGTTGCGCCAGTGAAACGCCGCCCGAAGCTTGCCATGCCGGCCGACCATGGGCAGCTCGCCACAGACCGCACCGCACTCATCCATGATGTCCAGCAGGTAGGCCACCATCCACCGCCATGCCCTGTCCAGCCCTCGACTACAGGCAGGCCATGGACCACCAGAAAACCGCCGCGCCCACTCTCTCTACGCCGTGCCGAGAGCACGCTAGAGCACCGTAGCCGACCAACTCGCACGCACCGCGCCTCGCCCTCTCCGCGCGTGCACACACTCGCCATGACACCAGCTATTTCCCAGACATCCCCGTTCGCCGCAGCGTGACCCGTAGCCCCAGTGCGCTGTCCCGAACGCCGCCAATTCCGCGTAGAGCATCGCCCGCGCCCGACCATTCTAGACCGCCCGTGCCGCGCCTTTAAGACTGGGACGACCACTAGGAAACACCATGTCGCCCCCTACCCTCAGCCATGCCAATAGCTCGTTGTACCACTGTCACCGGAGGAGCCAGCCCATGCCCCAATGTCCCTCTTGCCCGTGTATAAATAGAGACCCCCTCCGCCTCAATTCACCACACCATCTCACTCCCCACTCCTCACAGAACCTCCCGCATATCTCCCTGGAGCAAGGCGAGCGCCGCATCGTCGGAATTTGGCCAGAGTCCGCTGCTGTAGAGGAGAAGAGGAGCCGTTGATTAGAGCCGCCCCAGGAGCCACCGCGACCACCCTTCGAACCACCATCGTCGACCACGTCGTTCGCCCCCATCGCCGGACCTAGCTGGAGCCCTGATGAGCCTCACATGACCCCCACCGCCGCGTTAGGGTTCAGTCCTCGCCGGAGCTATTCGATGTAGGAGATGAACCTCAACCGTTAGATCAGGTTCTAATCGTAGGGCCTAGATTGAAACGTACCATTTCGGGTTAGATGAGCCACTGACTAGTGGGACCCCCTGTCAGCAGCCCGCTGCACTAGCTGCACTAGCACAGTGCAGTTTGGCCGGCCCGTTTACTTTCCCGCGCAGAGCCCAGTGATTCAAATAATTCTTTTCCATTTTAGTTGAAACCAGATTCTGTCAGTAGATTGAAAAATCAATTCAAGGAGATTCACTGAACCAAATTGCATGATTCCAATTTTGGTAGAAAGATATTCAAATTATCTATCCAAGACCGTTGGATTCAAACCATTTGAAATTATAGATCACCTATAGTAAAAATAACAAGACAGAGACTTTTCCAACTTCAATTTTTTTTTCAAAAATCAACCATAAATGATTTTGAGTTGATTCCAACTCTCAAAAATCACATTTGACAAGATCTATATGAATATGTAAAAATACTTAGGTTTGCATGCAATGACATTGGACTAGTACACAAAGAATGCTATATAGGCATTTCTAGTCACTTTAATTCTATTAAATGATAATCTTAAACTTTATAAAATATGACCAACCCTTTAAATCACATTTCCATATATTAGAATATGTGGTGATGACATGTGTCAACATGATCCCATATTTTAATTGGAGAATATTAAATCTTAAGTATTTTCAATGAGTATAAATTACTTTTCTAAAATAAATAAACAAGATTAAGTCTTTAGTTCATGTGATGATTGTGATGATGCTAGATCATCTAGTATGAACCTTAGGGTGCTAAATAGAAATAGTTAAGTATTATTTGGTAATTGTGTACCCTGTATTCCTTTATAGACGATAGTACCGACCCGAGATACGAGGAGGAGGAGTACTACCAAGAAGAAGAAGAAGAAAACTTCAACCACTGCACTACTCAAGGCAAGCTAACACTTGCAAGTTTCTTAACTATGCAATCTAGAACTATGCAAGTTAACCCTTGCAAACTTGATAACCTATGCAAGATGCCTTAGGCATGCTTGGTTATACAACTTTGATTATACCAATCCAAAGTTTTACTTGCAATCTTTATTCTTTTACTTAACCAAAGTTCTTTACTTTTAGTTAGTGCTTGGTGAGTATTGGAAAAATAGGATAGATACAATAAAGAGTATAAAACTAGGCCTAACTAGTTATACTTAGATGTAATCCCAAGGCATGAGAGAGAGTTGGATAGTTACAATTGATTAGCACCCCTCATTAGTGAATACCCTCAACTTTAGTGGCTAGTGCTAAGCATAAAAGTTAATCACTTTAGATGGGAATACTTGGTGAGAATTATTATGAAAACCTTGGAATGAGGATTCATTTTATTGAAATGTTTTGACATGTGTTGAGAAACACAAAAGGATTTGATGATGAAAATGTTGAGGCATGAGCCTTAGACCTTTATTAAACTAATGGTTGGGTTCGGATGCGATACCATTCCAATTTTACCGTACAACCACAATACCTAAATTGGGTAGGGCTTAACTGGAAGTTTATATGCCTTAGTGTGGGTTCCCTTGTGGAAGAGGTTGAGCTGAGGCTACCTCGTGATGATTCTCCACCTATGCAGTGCCCAGGATGGCAGGTGGCCATGGCTGGGAGGCCAAGCTCATAGGGGAGGTGCCTATACTAGAGTGTGTAATTGAAAGGTTATGATTGATTATTCGCATACTAAGTATGATGATTCAGGGTTATCCCTGACGGATGTATCAAATTTTGTGGTGAAAGTGTACCACCTCTACAGAGTGTCAAACTATTCGAATATCCATGTCCGCGGTCATGGACAGTTGGAGTGGCCATACTGTTCCATCGTTAGACGTTTTCAAAATGACTTGTGAATTGAACTATGACCTTGACTTGACCACAACTGGGTTGTGGATATGGAAACTAGGTTCCCACTTAAATGATTTAGAACATTAACTTAGTTTTCTTTACTTCTAAACTTAGTTTTAGATAAACCTGGCTTTTTGCAAATAAACCTAGAGCTTAAGATTCCTACTAGAACTACCTTACTTGTTAGTGATAGTTTGCGAGTACTTAAAGAGTACTCGTGGCTTTGTCCCTGGATATTCCCATGGCCAGACTATGAGGAGGACTACCAGAATGTTGGACAGCAGGAGGTCTACGACAACTAGGATCATCTCCCATCGTCAACATTGCGTGTGACCCTAAAGATGGATCCCCTACTATGTTTATTTTCCGTTGCTTGATTTGTATTAAGACTAGATCATGAGATACTTTATTTGTAAGACCTTATTATGGTTTGTAATGGATGATGTACTGTGGTACCACTTATGTTATGTCTCGCAAAAATGGTAATCCTAGGATTGCGAGGTATGGCATAATAGGCATCTGGGATTAAAATTCTGGGTTTTCGCAAGTTGGTATCAGAGCCATCCAGACCATAGGAGACCCTAGTTAGAATGGACGTCCGAACAAAAAATTAGTTTCAAAACAAAAGAAGTGAGTATTTATGAAAACCTATTTCCACTCCTATCTTTGATTCTTTCAAAAAAAGTCATGTTCCTCAAAAATTCTTGCATTCCTACCTAAAATTTGACACACTTGATCACCTCACTAACTTACTCACCCTAAATTCTTATAGATGGAAGTCCAGTATTGCAAGTTCTACCAGCTGAGCAATGGAGGCCACCTGATCTTTGAGAGGGATCTAGATGCACTGTCAGGGTATCTTGAGCGCCCGCACCCAGAATTCTTCGGGGCACAACTCAACGATCACGTCGGAGGAGATCTCCAATGGCTGATAGTTGCAGATCTCAGAGGCATGATGGAAGCACCCACTTCGGAGAAGATCCAATTCACCTTGCAGGAGAACAAATAGCTAGATGGATTATCCAGGGCTATGCATGAAGCTATTCCCCGTATGTGTGGGCAAAACATCAACTAGATCCAGGGACCTCGCTTTGCTCACTTTGCAAGGCATGATTCTATGGGAATGCCTTTGGAGATGCTAGGATACCCGGAGCTGAAGCACTAGGTGGACAATCTTGACTTCATGCTATATGATAGGTAGAAGGAGTTGGACAACGCTCGCGCCTATGCCAACCACAACCATGCCATTGTAGTCAAGAAGGACCTGACCCTCGCCATTCTCGCTAAGGAGAGCCAATCACTTCGTCATCAGCGCGACAAGAAGGATCGCACCATTGATCATCTTCGCAACAAGGTGTCCACTCTCGAGAAGACCATCCGGGAACAAGAAATCCAGCTTGAAGCGAAGGAGGAGGAAGGTGAAGATATCCAGGGAGATCTTTACTCTTACCTCAGTGATGACAATGACTACCTGGAGGATGATGCCATGGAGTTCCACACTGATGATGATGATTCCGACTTCATTGATGATGATTAGATGCACTTGAGCTCTACCGTAGGAATGAGTTGTACCCGGTCCCACTATATCATAGTTTCATAGAATGATTCTTAAAACCATATGTTTTCTATTTCTGTTGTGGTGTGTGTTTGTATGGTGTGCTTTGAATGAATGAATGAGAGGAAGTTGTTAGATTGCAAAACCTGAGTCAAAACTCAAAGCTTAAAGATTTTGAAACAAAACCGTGAACCATAGAGATTTCCCTCTTATCTCACTATCTATCTCAATCTTTAGATGACTCGTGGAAACCCAGAGGAAGCATTTCATCTCAGGACCCGATGCTACAGATTCTGCAAATGCTCGTTTCTGATCGTGAAGCTAGTAGAGCCGAACGCCAAGCCAACCTAGCCAGTCTTAAACAGATAGCTCAGATGGCCCACACTAATCAAGGTCACCAAAACTAGGATCACCATGGATCCAAGCTCAAGAACTTTCATAATACCAACCCACCTATCTTTAGTAAGTCTGAGGATCCCTTAGATGCCGATGACTGGCTACAAACCATGGAGAACAATTTGGAGGTCGCAGGAGTTGAAGCCAATGAAAAAGTAATGTTTGCCACCCATTATCTAGTAGGAGATGCAAGAGCCTGGTGGAATAGCACCCGTACCATGAACGAAGGTCAGATGATGACTTGGGAAGCATTCAAGATCAAGTTCAGCCGGACCCATGTGCCCCAAGGTTTGGTCACCAGGATGAGGGATGAGTTCAGGGAGTTGAAGCAAGGAAGGATGACGGTAGTTGAGTACCGTGACAAATTTCTATAACTAGCTAGATATGCCCCTGATGAGATTAACACCGAAGCAAAGAAGAAGGAAAAGTTCCTGAATGTATTACATGATGAGATGCAGACTGTGTTAGTCAACATCCATTTTGCAGATCTAGAAGAGCTAGTAGACTCTGCCATTCAGATGGAAGGGAAGATAAACCAAGCCAATGACAATCGCAAGCGCAGGATGATGCACCAGACTAGATCCCACCATACTCAGAAGTATCGCCCTAAACCGTCTACTGGATACGCCCCAAGAAACAACAGACCCCCTATGTCCCGTCCCAACTATCCCAATCGTAGCGGAGGAAACCTAAAGTCTGGAGGAAACCACCCTGGCAACTCCAATAACTTTAATGATGCACCGCCGAAGTCCAACAACAACGACAACAACAACAATACTGCCCCAAGGATTGGGCGCAATGCTGTGCCTGTTGCAGGAAAAAGACAAGTCCCAAATTACTTGCTTTGAATGTGGAGTCAAGGGTCACTACTCCAATGAGTGCCCCAACAAGCTTGCAGCAGCCACCAATGTGAATGCACCCGCTCAGCAGCAACGCCGTGTTTAGCCTGGAAGGCGATTTGCCCCAGTGAACTCGCTCAACCGCAATGGCCGTCTGTTCCACATGAATGTTGAAGAAGCTCAGGAAGCGCTAGATGTCGTGTTGGGTATGTTTTCTGTTAACTCAGTACTTGCAAGAGTGTTGTTTGATTCTGGAGCATTGCACTCGTTTGTTACAGAAGAATTTGCATGCACTAGTAAGATTCAACCAACAAAATTGAAGCATGTTATGATAGTCAAATACCTGGTTCAACTACCAAAGCTAGAAAAATTTGCAAGGCTATACCTATCAGAATCCATGGAATAGATTTTTATAATAATCTAAGAGTACTTGGAACCAAAGGTTTGGAAGTAGTACTAGGAATGGATTGGATGTCGAAACATAAAGGATTGATCGACTATGCCAAGAAAGCCATAACCATGACCAGTAGCTCTGGAGTATTAGTATAGCATGTATCTGAGACCTTGCCCCGTCAATTAAAATGCAACAAGAGTCTAGCCCAACCAAACCTAGACCAAGTCAGAGTAGTCTATGAATACCCCGACGTATTCCCAGATGAATTGCCCGGTATGCCCCCAGATCGGGATATCGAGTTCATCATTGAACTAATTCCTAGAACAGGACCCATAGCTTAGAGACCTTATAGTATGAACCCATCTGAATTAGTGGAGCTGAAGAAGCAACTTGATGCTATGTTGGAGAAAGGTCTAATTCAACCAAGCGCATCACCATGGAGATCGCATGTATTGTTTGTGGATAAGAAAGATGGAGGTAACCGTTTGTGCACAGATTACTGATGGCTCAATGCACGGCGCCCAGAAAAATGCTTGATGGCGGTGTTGATGTAGAGCTCGTTGGGAACCCCAAGAGGAAGGTATGATGAGCACATCAGCAAGTTCCCCTCAGTTATGAAACCAAGGTTTAATCGAACCAGTAGGAGCAAGGAAACACCCCAAAGGTGTTACTAGCTGAGCTTTGGCACGACCCACTACCGGTGCTAGTAGAAACATGGAGACCTACACAACACAACCACAGAACTTTGTCCCCAACTTGAGATGAGGTTATCAATCTCACCGTGTTTTGCGAAAAACAAAGGATTAAACGTATCAAATGGAAAGAAGTAAAAGTTTGCAGAAAGTAACACAAAGCAGTAAAAGATTGTAGATTGTATGTAAAAGAGAAGGACCGGGATCCATAGTTCACTAGAGGTGGCTCTCCTTAGATAGATAACATGCTGGGTGAACAAATTACAGCGGGGCAATTGACAAACACCCAGAAAGCAATACATGCATATACTAATCATCTTGACTCCTTTGAGACTTGATTGGGCATTACAACATAATACATAGACCGCCATCCAACTGCATATATGACTAATAATCCACCTTCAAGTTATCATCCGAACCCCCTCCAGTATTAAGTTGCAAGCAAAAGATTATTGCTTTACGAACTGCATGTAAAGTAAACAATACGATTGTTCTATGAACAAAGGATTGTTGTTTTCTCCTAGTAGCAACAACACATCTAGTACCTTAGAGATTTCTATCACTTCCCTAGATTACCAGAGGCATGAACCCACTATCGAGCATAAATACTAACTCTTGGAGTTACTAGCATCTACTTGGCCAAGATAGCTACTAACAACGGAAAGCATGCAAGATCTCAAATAACAAAGACATGATAGAATCAATAATCAATCTAAAATAGCATCTCAATATCCATCGGATCCCCGCAAACACAACATGTATGGATTACAAAAGATGATCTTGATCATGAACGGAGCTCACAAGATCTAAACATGAAAGCATAAAGGAGGAGAAACCAGCCATCTAGCTACTACATGGATCCGTAGTCCAAGGATGAACTTCTCACGCATCGCACCGGAGGCTTGCATGGTGATGAAGAAGGCCTCTAGGGTGAATTACCCTCTCGGTGGTGCCGAAGAGCTTCGACGTCCGATCTAGGGATGGAGATGACGGCGGATCTGACTCTTCGTGGATTTTGATCGGGTACTTAGGGTTTTCATCCCGAGGGAAATATATAGGAAGGAGAGGAGGGGGTGCCGGAGCCACCACACCACCTGGCTGGGCTAGGCCCACATGCCAGGTGGTGTGGCCGGCCCCTGGCCCCACTCCGTCTCGTATTCTGGCACTTGATCCCTTCCGGAAAAATAGGCACTTTGGCTTTTGTCTCGTCCAATTCCGAGAATATTCATTTTCTGATTTTCCTAGAACCAAAAAGAGCAGAAAACAGGAAGCTGGCACTGTGGCTCTTATTAATTGGTTAGTCCAAGAAATCATATGAAAAGTACTCCAAAGTTGGAACAAAACACAAGAAAGTGGATAACCCAAGCATGGAACATCAAAAATTATAGATACATTTGCAATGTATCAACATCCCCAAGCTTAACTTGCTCGTCCTTGAGTAGGTAAGTGATAAAAAGAAATAATTTTTGAGGTGACATGTAGCATCAAAGACTTGATCAAAGTATTTGCAAAACACTCAAAGCTGGGATCATAGTACTTCAATCATAACATGAAAGACACAGTTCTAGCAATAAGCAAAGAAACTATGATGCAACATGAAAAGGCACAAACAAAAGAATCATGAATAACATGCTTTGCAAGACGTTTGTTTGTTTCACATAAAGAAAACATAGCATAATAGTATTCAGCTTGTCCCTCAATAGAGTAGCAAATATAAATGCATAGGACACCTTCAAAGTTCATAAGAGTGACTAGATACAATAGTTACAAACAAGCAATAACAAGTTATGCATCAATCAACTAGTCTTGGGACAATGCACATAGAACTAAGAATGGCCACTATGCTCTCAAAGTAGGTGCATAAAGATAGAAGGTGGAGACTCAATATAATGGTGGAAGAAAGGCCTTTTGTAAAAGGAAGTAGGGATTCAAGTCTCATAAAGAGATTCCAAAAATTATGGTACTTATAGCTTTCAAATCTCATTGCCCCTATCATCAGCATCTTGAAGTGATTAAGGTTAAAGTGACACAACTAAGAGGATATGCTTGATAAGTTATAAACTGAAATCTCATGCCCCTTACTTACGAAGACCGATCCTCATGCTAGTCAACTTCAGTCACGAGTAAGCTCTTGTCATTGTAAGTACATGTGTATCATTAAGAACCGTCAATGGGGTACCCCTTGCACATGATACTGGAGCTTTCCCATAATCAAAATGACAAGGCAAGCAGACAATGAGCATCTCAGCGATCTTTTTATTTGCTATTTGCATAGGTTTTTATTGAGGATGCTTCATAGAGTGCTCATTATGATGATGCTGCAAGTTTCCACCATGATTAGGCATGGCTTAGGCTAGCGGCCTAGGCGTTTCTCTAACACACATACAAACTCCATGATCTTACAAGTTCCACTTTTATTTCACACCGCCGGGATCCGTAAGCAAAAGAACATGATATCAACGGGGTACAAAGTACAAGTGCAATGTTGAAAGCGTTCCCCATGGTACATGGTTCTTCTAATTTCAACTTATAAATCGCAAGCATATACGCAACAAAGAAGGACCCAATGGTTCAAGTTTATTAGAGGCAAAAAGTAAAGTGTGCCATCAAGTTCGTGAGAGCTTTAATCACTAGTTTTCTCATAACAAGTGGAAGGTAAACAAAAGCATGAATATACTTGGAATAGCATAAGCTAGTAGGTAGGTATGGTGGACTCTTTGGAATAACTTGGTTTAGGGAGTTGGATGCATCAGTGGAACTCATACCTTGTTGTGGAGGCTAGCAAAAGACTGGGAGCGACAAACTAAGAGAGCAATAATGGCCATAATCATGCAGAGCGACAAAACATCATTGATCAAAGCATAAAGTGATACTACAAGTTGAAAACTAAAGGAACATAAAGGATATGGTGACGTGTGACAGTCATAACATGGTGTGAGCATGTGCCAAGTCAACCCAAATAAAGCATCAAAGGAGAATACCACTATACTATGCTTTAATGTGCTAAAACAACGCATGATTCATCCAAGGCACATTAAGAAATCTCAATTGTTTATAACAAGTCATGCTACAGAAAAGAATACTAAGCATAAAGCCAAAACAATATCAAGCATGGCATGACAAAGCATAGTCACAGTCAAGAACGAGCTCTTTTTACCACATAAGCATGAACTTTCCTACTCTTTTACAAACCAAACCAAACTATTTGCAAACCAATGTATGAAAGAGGAGGTCCAACCAACTTATTCAGAAAACTAAGGAAACCAAGCAAACTAAAAACCAAAACGAAAATGAAAAAGAAGACACTCCAAGAAAAACACAACTGTGTATGAAATAATAAAAATGAAGCGTTTGGAAGAAACCTGTAATTTTTATTGATGAAGAAGGGGATGCCTTGGGCATCCCCAAGCTTTGACGCTTGTACTTCATGGATATTTCTTGGGGTGACACGCGTGGCATCCCCAAGCTTGAGCTTTAGTCCATCCTTCGTCTCATTACTCATTCCTTCCATACACCTGAAATTTTTCCTTCATACAAAACTTCGCACAATCTCATTAGAACATTAGTGCACTCAAGATAAATAAGTCTTAAGGTTCAGTTCTAACACCAAATAAACTTCCATTATAACATTATCTACTTTAGCACTTCCCTCAAAAATCTCAATTCCCCAAAAGAACTCAAGAAGGAACCAACAAGAAGCAAATGCAGAAAATGGCAGAAATCTGTCAAAACAGACCAGCAGGTAAAGACGAATTTTTTCGAAGACCTTCTGTTGCTTAAATCAAAAAGTGTTGAACTAACTAAAGTTATAGAACAACCTGGGGCAGAAGCACAAACAATTACAGCTCAATTCGACATACAGAGATCTCTCAGGAATTTTTACGGTGAATCACAAAAATCTGTTTCGGGACAACATCTTTCCCAATCATTACTTCACTCTCATTAGAGGTTACTCTTGGCACAAAAAGCAAATAAAAAGGATAAGGAGAGGTTATTCCAGAGGTAATAACTTCCAAGACTCATCTAAAACTCTTGGGTTATCTCCCAACAAGTACTTTTCTTTACCGCCTTTAAGTTAGGCATGAAAATTTGAGAAGATGCTCTCATAGGAAATATGAATTGAAGTAAAAGAGAGCATCAAGAAGCAAATTCAAAACACATTTAAGTCTAACCCACTTACTATGCATAGGAATCTTGTATGCAAATAAATGCACAAAGAGCAAAGTGACAGGCATAGGAAGATAAAACAAAAGTAACTTCAAAACTTTCAGCACATAAAGAGGTGTTTCATTACCATAAAAACTTCTACAACCATATTTTCCTCTCTCATAATAATTTTCAGTAGCCCCATGAATAAACTCAACAATATAACTGTCACATAAGGCATGCTTTTCATGATCTACAAGCACTAGAGCTTTATTATAAACATTTTCAAAAGAATCCTCGGGAACATAACATTCACCCTCCTTTGATAAGCATGGGGGACAATCAAATAATGTAAGGGATAAAGAGTTACTCGCATTAGAAGGTAGGCATGGGTAGATCCATTCTTCCTCCTTTTGTCCATCACTCTCCTCCTCTTTTTCATCTAATGAGCTTTCAGGTTCAGCAATTTCTTCTTCCATGGAGGTTCTAGCAGGCGGTGGTTCACCTATTACCTTAGCAGTCATAATACTGTTCCCAAATAGGAAACTGAGTGAGCTATCCATAATGAAATAGTGATTGGAGCAGAGCTAGTCATAAAGGCAACTTAAGAAAGGAACTAATTTTTTTTGTGTTTTTTGAAATAAGAAAGCAAACAAGTAAAACTAATTTTTTTGTGTTTTTGAAGAACAAAACAAGCAAACAAAGCAAAAAGAAACTAAGCAAAACAAAAACAACAAAGTAAAGAGATTGGTTATGAGGGACTCCCCTTGTGAAGATGTCCTTGACTCCCCGGCAACGGCGCCAGAAAAATGTTTAATGGCGTGTAGTTGACGTGGGAGTTTCTTCTTCTTTGTTCCCCGGCAATGGCGCCAGAAAAATGCTTGATGGCTCAATGCACGGCGCCCAGAAAAATGCTTGATGGCGGTGTTGATGTAGAGCTCGTTGGGAACCCCAAGAGGAAGGTATGATGAGCACAGCAACAAGTTTCCCTCAGTTATGAAACCAAGGTTTAATCGAACCAGTAGGAGCAAGGAAAACCCCAAAGGTGTTACTAGCTGAGCTTTGGCAGGGCGCACTACCGGTGCTAGTAGCAACGTGGAGACCTTCACAACACAACCACAAAACTTTGTCCCCAACTTGCGATGAGGTTGTCAATCTCATCGTGTTTTGCCGAAAACAAAGGATTAAACGTATCGAATGGAAAGAAGTAAAAGTTTGCAGAAAGTAAACACAAAGCAGTAAAAGATTGTAGATTGTATGTAAAAGACAAGGACCGGGATCCATAGTTCACTAGAGGTGGCTCTCCTTAGATAGATAACATGCTGGGTGAACAAATTACAGCGGGGCAATTGACAAACACCCAGAAAGAAATACATGCATATACTAATCATCTTGACTCTTTTGAGACTTGATTGGGCATTACAACATAATACATAGACCGCCATCCAACTTCATATATGACTAATAATCCACCTTCAGGTTATCATCTGAACCCCCTCTAGTATTAAGTTGCAAGCAACAGATTATTGCTTTACGAACTGCGTGTAAAGTAAACAATACGATTGTTCTATGAACAAATGATTGTTGTTTTCTCCCTAGTAGCAACATCACATCTAGTACCTTAGAGATTTTTGTCACTTCCCCAGATTACCAGAGGCATGAACCCACTATCGAGCATAAATACTAACTCTTGGAGTTGCTAGCATCTACTTAGCCAAGATAGCTACTAACAATGGAAAGCATGCAAGATCTCAAATAACAAAGACATGATAGAAACAATAATCAATCTGAAATAGCATCTCAATATCCATCGGATCCCCGCAAACACAACATGTATGGATTACAAAAAGATGATCTTGATCATGAACGGAGCTCACAAGATCTAAACATGAAAGCACAAAGGAGGAGAAACCAACCATCTAGCTACTACATGGATCCGTAGTCCAAGGATGAACTACTCACGCATCACACCGGAGGCTTGCATGGTGATGAAGAAGGCCTCTAGGGTGAATTAACCTCTCTGGCAGGGTGCCGGGAAGAGCTTCAGACCCGTCCCAATCTAGGGATGGAGATGACGGCGGATACAGACTCTTTCGTGGATTTTTGATCGGGTACTTAGGGTTTTCGTCCCGAGGGCAATATATAGGCGGAAGGAGAGGCCGAGGGGGTGCCGGGAGCCATCACACCACCCCCTGGCGCGGGCCAGGCCTGGCCGCACGGCCAGGTGGTGTGGCCAGCCCCTGGCCCCTCTTCGTCTTCTATTCTGGCACTTGATTCCTTCCGGAAAAATAGGCACTTTGGCTTTTGTCCCGTCCAATTCCGAGAATATTCTTTTTCTGACTTTCCTGGAACCAAAAACAGCAGAAAAACAGGTGGTGGGCTTTGTGGCTCTTGTTAATAGGTTAGTCCAAGAAATCATATGAAAAGTACTCCAAAGTTGGAACAAAACACAAGAAAGTGGATAAAACCAAGCATGGAACATCAAAAATTATAGATACATTTGCAATGTATCAATTACCGGAAGTTGAATGATGTCACCATCAAGAACAAGTACCCATTGCCGAAGATAGAGGATCTGTTTGACCAGTTGACTGGTGCTAGAGTGTTTTCTAAGATTGATCTTAGAACTGGTTATCATCAACTCAAGATTCATGCAACAGATATCCCAAAGACCCCCTTTACCACCAGATATGGATTGTATGAGTATACTGTCATGTCTTTTGGATTAACCAATGACCCCGCTTATTTCATGAATCTCATGAATAAGATTTTTATGAACTTCCTGGATAAGTTATCGACGATATTCTGATCTATTCCAGGTCAGAAGAAGATCATGAGCTACACCTGAGGACCATCCTTGAAACCCTTAGAGAACATCAGTTGTATGCCAAGTTTAGCAAATGTGAGTTCCGGTTGAAGGAAGTAGGATTCCTAGGACATATTGTGTCGGCAGGAGGAGTCACTATCGATCCCGCCAAGATCAAAGATGTTGAAGAATGGAAAGCCCCAACCACTCAAACCCAAGTCCGTGCATTTTTTGGATTAGCGGGATACTACCGCAATGACCCAGTTGTTGAAGAAAGATAATAAGTTTGATTGGACAGATAAATGTGAAGCAAGTTTTCAAGAGCTCAAGAAGAGATTGATTTCAGCCCCAATTCTGATTATGCCGGATATCAAGAAGCCTTTTGATGTGTATTGTGATGCATCCAAGATTGGTCTCGGATGTGTGTTGATGCAAGAAGGCAAAGTCATATCATATCTGTCCCGACAACTGAAGCAACATGAGCAAAACTACCATACCCATGACTTAGAATTGGCAGCTGTAGTTTTAGCTTTGAAGACATGGCGTCATTACCTTATGGGTAACCGCTGTGAGATTTATTCGGATCACAAGAGTCTGGAGTATATTTTCACCCAGAAGGAGCTGAATATGAGGCACAGAAGATGGATAGAGTTAATCAAGGATTATGACCTTGACATTCACTATCACCCCGGGAAAGCCAATGTGGTAGTGGATGCTCTTAGCAGATTGCCATGTAGATTAAACACCATGATTAAAGAAGCCCAGCCAAGTTTGCATGAAGAGTTGGAGCAGTTTAGAACGGATCTAGTTAGCGAAGGATTTTTAGGTAGCATAGAACTTCAACCCACCTTGATAAGTCAGATCAAGGAGGCACAGAGAGGAAACGCAAGTATCAATGGAATCAAGCATCGTATCGGTATAGGGAAGGTACCTGGATTCACCAAAGATGAAGAAGGAGTTTTGTGGTACAAAGGACGTATCTGTGTGCCAGTAGATTCTGAGTTGAAGCAAGTTATCATGCAGGAAGCTCATGATACTCTTTATTCTATCCACCCCGGAGGAACAAAGATGAATCAGGATTTGAAAGAGCGATTTTGGTGGCACAAGATGAAGTGAGAAATCGGAAGCTACATAGGCAAGTGTGATATCTGTTAGAGAGTCAAAGCGGAACATCAGAGACCCGCATGACTTTTGCAACCATTGCAGATTCCAGAATGGAAATGGGATTCTGTCGGAATGGATTTCATCACCAGTTTACCTACATCTAGTAGGGGAAATGACTATATTTGGGTCATAGTTGATAGACTGTCCAAGGTAGCCCATTTTATACCTATCAAGACCACCTACCAGAGTTCGAAGCTAGCAGAGCTGTATATTGCTAGGATCGTAAGTTTGCATGGAACCCCTAAGACCATAGTGTCAGATCGAGGAACCCAGTTTACCTCAAGATTTTGGCAGAAAGTCCAAGAAGGATTAGGAACCAAGCTGAACTTCAGCACAACTTATCACCCGCAAACCGATGGACAAACTAAGTGAGTCAATCAAATCTTAGAAGATATGTTGAGAGCTTGTGTGTTAGAATATGGATCAAAATGGGAAGATTGTCTGCCTTTTGCAGAATTCTCATACAACAACGGTTATCAAGCCAGTTTGCAAATGGCCCCATTTGAATTTCTATATGGAAGGAAGTGTCGTACCCCCTTAAATTGGTCGCAAGTAGGAGAGAGTCAGATTTTCGGACCCGACATCCTACGGGAAGCCGGAGAGAAGGTTCACAAAGTCCATAAACACCTCAAGACCGCCCAATCCAGACAGAAGAGTTATGCTGACAAGAGACTTAGAGACCGGACCCTCAATGTAGGAGAGTTTGTGTGTCTCAAAGTATCACCCTTGAAGGGAATGCAGTGTTTTCAACTGAAAGGGAAGTTAGCCCCCAGATATATTGGACCCTTCAATATTTTAAATAGCCGAGGAGAAGTATCATATCAACTAGAACTACCAGAGGAGATATCAGCCATACATGATGTGTTCCATATCTCGTTACTTCACAAATGCCTAGAAGTTCCAGAGAAGACCGAAGTTTTCAAGAACATCGATCACTGAGCCATAGATATCATCAAGGATCTAACGTATCATGAAGTTCCCATTTGTATTTTGGAAGAAGCCTTCAGAACCACCAGGAACCGAGTATCAAGTTTCTCAAGATCCAATGGAGCAACCATACCGAAGAAAATGCTCTTTGGGAGCGAGAAAATTACATTAGGACTGAGTTTCGAAATCTCTTTAGTTCCTAGTTTTTTTCTTAAATCTCAGGACGAGATTTTGTTTAAGGAGGGAAGGTTTGTAACACCCCAAAAATATTAAGCAAGATTATTATAACACCCCAGCACTAGGATCCAACGAAGGGTAGAATTAGGAATCTAAGTTTGTGCATGCATGTATTTGTAAAATCAGGGTAAATTTTCCGCCACACAAAACTCTAAAGGGATCAGAGTTTCTTTCACTAACTAGAGGTAGGAATAGCTCTTGTTATTGGATGCTATGAATTTTGACATGACCTTTAGGAATTATTAAGTTCTGGGGAAGTTAATTTGAATTCAAATTTGAAAATTTAAATCAATTTGAAAATATTTACGATTTGTAAGTTAGGAATATTAAATTTTTTTCCAAAATACTTTTTCAACATTATTTGATTAAATCATAGATATAGTAAACAACAATAAGGATCTGAGAAAGGAAACTGAGATAAGAAATGAATTCTTATTTCTGGATTACATAACAACATTACAAATTGTAATAATACATTCAAAGTAGAAGATTAAAGAGAATGGAAATACAACTTTATTCTCTCATAATAAATCTTACAGTATTCTTTACAAAAAGGAATAAAGGAAAAAGATTACATTTAAGGTATATGCTATCCAGTAATCCTAGACTAAATCTTGCATCTCCAGATCTTGTTCCTCCATATAAGAGAAAACAACTAAAAAGAAAACAAAGGTTAATTCGTTAGTGTTTACTCTCAGTAGTGAACAATGAAGTGCATTGTTCAAATTTCATCATCGAGTCATTAACAGGGGCAAGTTTCACCAGGCAGTAAGAAGTAAAAAGGGTAACAAGTGGAGATATTTCCACTTGAGCTGATCCACACGATCAGTACACACAGACACACAACTTAGTCATAGAATGCATGCAGTGTGTTGTCGATACACCAGTAGCACTACTAGCACTCAAGCAGATAACTCAGCCAAAGCTCATCCACAGCCAGCACCGCTCTCCTTCTCAAGCACACGCTCAGACTTCATCGAGCTCACCAAAACATCCACAAAATCATCAGCCACTCTACCAAATTAACCACTAGTTCACCTCAACATGGTGACATAAGGAGGGGGTGGTGCAGAAGGATAGCAAGGGCAACTTCTAGATCACATGAGTTGAGGAGGAGCAGGCGCAGAACCAGGAGGTGCTGGCCAAGATCCAACTAGCAGAGCAGGCTAGCAAGATCAAGCCACCAGATCAACTAGCAACAACACCAACCACTCCACGGTTGTGGTGAGCACTATAGAACCTTCACATGATCCAACTATCTTATCCAGATAAGAAATCACGTGTTGTTTTATACTAAACCTCTCAAAAATCACCCAAGTGGGTTGTATCCATCATAGAGGTATTAGAGCTAAAGCCAAGCAGTATATTTGTGCAAATAATACCAGGATCTCAGACCAACATCACTGATCCTGGATAAAAAAATTATATTTCATCTTTCAATATAAACACAACCAAGGTACTGAACTCTAGGCACATCTCTCAACAGAGTAGCACCACAGAATCCATAGATCTTATGGATCCACAAAAGCACAACCACTATTTCATCCAAAGGATTCCAGAATTAGTAACTGGTATCAATACCAGAACATAACTATAAGGGACAGCCAGATAGGTAACTAGTTCCTATGCCTCAGACCAGCATCACAAGCATAAATCAAATGGTGAATATCATAAGCGAACATATACAGTAAGGGTTTTCAAAGCAATTAAGCATCAAGTCATTCTGGAACATTTGTAAACCAAAGCCAGTACTAGAGCAAACCCTGTGTACCATTCCTAGGAAGGTGTCACTAGGATTTGTTCTAACCCAAGCAAACCTTACCCGAAGATTACATACTCTAGGTTAGCTAAACATTAACTGGGAATCATTTTTTACAAAAGAATTATCAACAGAGAGCATTCCAACTCTAGCATAACAGCGAATCTCAATCCAATGAAGTGAACCCATCACATATACAACAAGAGTAATCAAACAAAGATTAAATATACTTTCATAGAGGGTTCTCTGACAGAGAAGAAGGTGGCAACAACCTATTCAGCACAAGTACCACTAGTAAACCAACCTAGAAGGATACCACTTGTAGGATGGACCAGAGGAACTAACTCGGCATGTCTGCACATAGATGAACCCTAGACAGGGGGCTAAACTGTAATCATGCCAGGTAAAAATAGCTAGAGAGCAAGAGAGTAGCACAAAGGGGGAAGAACCCAAACTTACTCGAGGTGCACACAAAAGTAATTGAAGAGGAAGCAGAGGAATGGCCGACGGCAGTGCAGAAGCGTGATGCAGACGGGAGCACTGAAGGGGCGCAACCCACCTGTGCCGTCAGAACCAACCGGAGATGAAGGGAAGCACCGTGACTACTCCGGCGCACCATCACCAAAGTTCCAGGGTGGCCAAACCCTAACCCTAGCTAGGGCAGGGGTCAGCGCGGCCAGGAGAGGACCCCATAGGCAAATCTGCTTGGACAGAACTGAGCGGCGGCATCGACTTAGCCATCTTGCACCGTGGTGGCGGCAATGGCGGCCAGACCAGGCTGGAGTCATGCGGGGTGGTGGCAGCGAGCGAAGGAGGTGACCGCGTCAGTGAGAAAGAGAGGGGAGAGGAGAGTGAGTGCATGGGGGTACTAGGCACAGGCCCAGTACTACCCTGGTGGACTTAACCGGGCCATGTGGGCCGGGTCAGGTTGGGCCGAGCTAGCTCAATGGGCCAGGCCTGTATTTTAAAGGAGTTGTTTAAAAGAAGTATTTACATATATGACCCTGAAACAAAAACAACTCTAGAAAAATAAATAAAAATCTTAAAAATATAAATAATATGTCTATGAACTCACAAAAATATTCCCTATTAAATAAAAATAATTAATAGAATTTTTGGTAACTAAAAAATTAGGTCCATTATTATTATTGTGCCAATTAATTTTGAATTTTATAAAAATATATGAAACACTTAAAATTGAATAAAATTAATCTTTAAGACCCTAAATGAATATACTATTGTAGAAACATACTAGTTTGTATTTTTCAAAAGTAAATTCAGTGTGATAAAAATAAAGTCTTATTTCCTTAAAGGAATTTTAATAAATATTTAAAAGAGTAATTTTTTTGAATAAGTTCATATTTTTAACTCTTAGAACAATAGTTTCCTTTTATAAATTAAAGAAAATAACAAACTTTTACTAAGAGGGTAAAATACGCAAAGAAGTAGATAATAAATGATTGCATGACAATACTATGCATTTCATATTGCTTCTTTAAATATTGTCCTTACCGGGCAATAATGGTTCTTTGTAGAAACCGGAGCCCAAGGTCAAGTGGAAGCATCCGACTTCACTACCTTGCAGTCACAAGGCAAGTTCATCACTTGCTCATGTCCTTTGAAGAGTCTTTATCAAAGATATTGCAAATTGTGTATTATCATCTATGATCGGGAAAAACAAAAATATTATCTTCTCTAATAAAAAAATTGGTTATCATCCAAAGTTATGATAAGGATTGGCAGTGGAACTTAGGTTTCCAACTACACAATACACCTTAGGATTAACAACCCATGACATCAGTGATTCTAGCGCCGTATATTACGCGTTAACCATGAGATTTGGAATGGGACAGCGAAGTCAGCTATATCTTCTTCCTTTCATATGGAGGCAAGATGACCTTATCGTGACGCTGGGATTCCTTCTGTGGATCCAGCATATGGGTGGGCACCCTTAGGCCCCACGATTTTGGTGTCTAGATTATCTATGAGTGGCTGCCAGAGGTATAGTCAGACCTTTAGGGAGCTTGCTAGGGGCATCACCAGGTCATAGATTCTTAGGGAACTCATCAGGGTTATAGCTTGTCCTAAATTGGGGGCTTAACAGAGATGGAGCTCGGCTCGGAGGATCGTGCAGACATATGGGATCGTGGAGAGGGCAGTGATTGACTTGGATCACCTACTGGGCCCCACATCACGGAAATTGTGGACGAGAAAGTAGACCCAGTTGTGCAACAAGGAGTTGATCTCTCATGGGTAAAGCAACGCACCTCTGTAGAGTGTAAGAACTATAACTTGTTACTCCCTGTTCCGGGAAGGAGCTACGAACGCGGCAGGAAAGGAACTCCATGAAGTTCTGGTCAACCTATGAAGGCTGATGGGCATAGTTTTGATAATAAAATCAATCTTTGAAGAAATGTTTATGAAAACTGCATATCTCCAAGGACTTATAGTCCGACGTGGTAGATAGAGCATCAAACATCCCACCTTGCATATAATGAACTTGCTGGGTAACGCTGTTACTCACTCTTTCCTTTGAACCCCTGCTTAGACTTTGAGAATCCAGAAGACCCTTCAGTGTACATATTTGAAGGACAAGAGGATGTCTACTATGAAGAGCCAGACTTGTCCAGAGGAGTTGAAAGGGTGGACTACGAGATACGCTGCGGAGTGCAGGGCAACGAGTCTTAGTAGTTTCCTTAGTTATCCGTAGACCAATTGAGTCGAGCAGCGTAACCTTTATAAAATAAGTTGTTGAGCTCAATTTGGAATATGAGTTTGAATTTTATATCTTCCGCTGAAACTACTTAAGTTTGGTTTGTAATTTTGTAACACTTGAAGTTGGAACTTCTGGTTTGTAATAATAATGAAGTGTGTATGTTTGTAATATGAACCCATAATGTTTCTGTTGTACCACTCTGAGCGATGTGATATTTACAGAATAGTGTTCTGTAGATGTCATGTCAATGACTATAGTGTACTACACATGCAGTGGTATGCTGGGTCACCGCAGCTGGTATCAGAGCAATTGCTTTGACCTTAGGTTGGAAACCTAGTAAAGGGAAATAACGATAGGAGTCTAGGACCAATGGTAAAGAGTTCTCTAGATTATATGATGAATATTCAGTTGGGAATATTTCGTTATATTTTTTAGTGCGATAATTCTTTATTATGATGCATCATTATAATTAATGCATACTGATTATATTCATTTCTGTTATTTATATATACAGTGGAAATGGCACCAAAGTTTCCAAAACAGACTTTGGCAAGGAAAGAAGAGACTCTCGATGACTATCAGGGGGCGTTAACTGAACAACTTCGAGCACTTCTGAGAGTGTTTGGTTGCACAACTGATATTCTAGTCAATACCATTACCTACCATGATGGGCGAATGTTAGCCAAATATCGTGTTAGCATCCAACTATCAAAGAAGCTTGGTTTATATCACGATTTACCTATGGGTGAAGGTAGAAGTCACTTAGCAGCATATCATGTTGCTATTGTGGAGGCGATAGCCAATGTTTGGGAGCACAAAGCAGAAGAGTTAGCGGGAAGCACATATTCTGTCATTCATCATGACTCTATAGATGAGGAACCTGAACCGGATCATCTTACTTTAGTAAAGAAGCATCCAGAACTAGCTTCTAAGTTTATGGATCTGTATCGACTGATGGTTGGGTATTTGTATAAGACACATCAGGTTATTGTAGAAGATCAGGTTGATATGTTAGAGGATTTAACGAATCCTGAAAGAAGGGAGAATTTAACATCTAGACTGGAGAATGAAGCAGTGGATAGGGTTAACCCAGTTTTCAAGGATATACCTATAGATCCAACATCTTTTACACCATATCCTTACTCACCTATACCAGAACCTACTAGATATCTTGATGAGGGCACTAGTCATCCAGTACCACATAGCTCTTGGGGAATTGAAGACTCATAACTACCTATTGGAAATTCCGAAGGATGGAGGTACGGATCGATGGATGGATCTGCTGGGAATCCTATTCCTGTAGAAGATTCAGTTGGAGATATCGGACAGACTAGTCGCATGGGAGTGAGATCTTATTCCGTTGATGGAAGAGATGTCCATGTGGAAGATGTAGAGTCTGATGATCAAGATCCTAAAGAAAGTGTGTTTGAGTCATTAGAACATTATCCAACTCCAGATAACGTGCACTATCCAATCATAGCTGAGGACTATGGTACCCAGCAGAGTACTTGGGGGGGCACCGGAAGGGGAATATTCTGTTGATTCCTCCAGAGTCAGGATGCAGGAGATGGATGAAGAAGACAGTGATGAGGATGACTCGGTAGATGCTTCAGATGAGTTGGAAGGCATGGAAAGGATGAAGAAGATAGTGATGAGGATGAAGAAGACAATGATGTGTCAAGTCCAGAGACTTTGGATACTGAGTATCATCCGTCGAAGAGGCAAGTCGTTCCACAGACGGTGCCTCGTACCTCACATCAGCACGACTGTACTCCGAGTTTGTACGATGAACGACGCAACTTCTGGGGAGTGTGACTTTGACTGGGAGTATCTCCGCAGGATACGGGAGTTAGAGTCTGAGGACTTGAGGTAAATAAGTAAGTGGGATAGTACCACATGAGCTTGTAATACTTAAATAGTAAGGGTTTGTAATCACGTTGTATCAAGTATGTGGCTTGTAATGTATAATATGTGTGTAATGCATATTTGGTTCTTATTTGGATCTTGTTTCCATTGTGTGACTAGTTCTATGCATGAAGTTGAGCTCAGAACACATATGCATGATGTAATTATGAGTGTTCGCTTTATGTTACAGGACTAGGGGGTATGGAAACAGGAGTAGAAAATGAGACTGAGGAGCAGTGCATGGAGCACGAAGCCAAGGGAAAGGCGGATGAAGACGCCAGAATGCAAGAAAATTTACCACCACCACCAATTAGGCCACTAATGGAGCAGAACTTTATGCAGTACATGCAAATTATGCAAGAGTCGCAGAACAAATTCATGGAGGGTTTGGTAGATCGAGTGGGATAGCAGAGGGAACCTCAAGGACGTGGTGTTAGTCTCTCGGATTTCCAGGATACCAGGTCTTTACCTTTTTCATCCACTCCAGACCCAATGGATGCAGAGGATTGGTTAGTAGATACTGAAAGAAAGTTGAAAACTGTAGGATGCAATGAGGAAGAGAAGTTGAGATATGCAACACATCTATTGACCGGACCTACAACAGCATGGTGGGAGGGTCAGTTAGCTATGCAACTTCCAGGAAGAGAGTACAACTGGGAGGAGTTCAAGCAAAGATTCCGTGAATACCATGTTCCGAAAAGTATCATTGAGCTGAAGCGTAGGGAGTTTGAAGAAATGCAACAAGGTTACTCCAGTTTCATGAAGTATATCCGGGAGTTCAGTGATTTATCTCGTTACGCTACTAAAAAGTTAGCACAAGGGCGAAAAGGAAGAAGAGGTTCATGCATGGACTAAATCCATTTGTGAAGATGCAGTTGAGGCTTGCCAACACTCAAACTTTTCAACAATTGCTTGATGCAGCTATAACCTTTGAAGATGATTACAAAAATGTCCAAGAGGAGCGCATGAAGAGAGCAAAGAAGGAAACAAAGAGGATTCAGGCAAGTAAACCCAAAACCAACTTGGAATTTCAACCAAGAAACAGACCCTACAATAACAACAATAGGAGTAGCAACAACACTAGAGGACAATTCAATCCTAGAAGGAATGTCATATGTCATAATTGCAAACTTCCGGGACATATCAGCAAGGATTGCTAGAAACTAGTTATTATTTGTTTTGGTTGTGGTAAAAAGGGTCATATCAAACCAGAATGCCCAAGTAAGCCACCCGGTGGTTGGCCCACCAAGAGTGGAGGCCAAGCCAGGAGGTGGAGGCGAAACAGAGGTGGAAGTATGGCAAAACTGATAATGGCAAGAGAGGTAGGCCTACTGGAAAGCTGAATTGTGCAACTTTGGAGGAGGTGGATAACTCGGATCAAGCGGTGATAGGTACGCTCAATATTCTCACAAATCCTGGAAAAGTTTTATTTGATACCGATGCAACTACTTCTTTCATATCTGAAGATTTTTGTGATAAATTCGGGATTAGAAGGGCACCGTTAGATAAACCTATGACCGTAGTTACCACTGGAGGGATCGTGGTAGTTAGAAATATTAAACCAAACCAAGTCATCTCAATCTATGGTCAAACCTATTATGCGGATCTTTATGTGATCCCATTAAAAGGAATAGCTGTAGTGCTAGGAATGGATTGGATAACGGACTATGGAGCTCAGATCAATTGTGAGTATAAAACAGTTTCAATTAGGTCTCCAAGTGGAGGAAGGATAGTTTACCAGGCGGATAAACATAGTCATATCATGGTAGATCTGTAGTTGAACTCAATGAAGGAGGTCAAATTGGAAGATATTCCGGTGGTGAAGGAGTTTCAAGATGTTTTTCCAGCAGAGTTACCAGGAATGCCACTGATCGGGAAATAGAGTTCACTATTGACTTGATACCTGGTACAACACCAATAGCTCAAGCACCATATAAGATGGGGCCAAAAGAATTAAAAGAGCTTAAGGAACAAATTGATGAACTAGATCGGAAAGGATTCATCCAGGAAAGTGTATCTCTATGGGGAACTCCGATGATCTTTGTGGATAGACGAGATGGAGGACGAAGAATGTGTGGGGATTACAGAAATCTCAACAATGTCACCATCAAGAACAAGTACCCATTACCAAGAATTCAAGATCTATTTGACCAAGTCAAGGGAGCTGGAGTATTCTCCAAGATCGATCTAAGGTCAGGTTATCATCAAATAAAGATTAAACCTGAAGATGTTCCTAAAACAACATTTGTATCAAGGTATGGACATCATGAGTATTTAGTTGTACCTTTTGGTCAGACTAATGTCCCAGCAATATTCATGAATTTGATGAACAAAATCTTCATGCCTTACTTATACAAGTTTGTCATAGTATTCATTGATGATATTTTGATATACTCTAAAGATAAAGAAGAGCATGCAGAGCATTTGAGAATAGCATTGCAAATCCTAAGAGAACATAAGCTTTATGTTAAGTTTAGTAAGTGTGAATTATGGTTGGACAAAGTAGAGTTTCTTGGTAATGTGATCAGTAAGGATGGAATTGCTGTAAATCCATCCATGGTTCAATCAGTACTGGAATAGAAGGCACCAACCAATGTAAAGCAAATCTGAGGTTTCTTAGGTATGGCTGGATATTATCGGAGTTTCATTGAAGGTTTTTCCAAGATAGCTGGACCAATGACCAAATTGTTAAGAAAGAATACACCGTTCATATGGGATGAGAAGTGGAAAGCGAGTTTTCAGGAGTTGAAGACCAGATTAACTACCGCACCAATCCTAGCAGTTTCGGAACCAGGAAAAGATTACACAGTATATTGTGATGCCTCCAAGGAAGGATTAGGTTGCGTGCTTATGCAAGATCGTAAGGTGATTGCTTATGGATCTAGGCAACTGAAACCACATGAAGTGAATTATCCAACCCATGATTTAGAGTTAGCAGCAGTAGTCTTTGCTTTAAAAGGATGGAGACATTTTCTCTATGGGGCAAGATGTGAGTTATACACTGACCACAAAAGTCTCAAATATTTCTTCACTCAAAAGGAATTAAATATGAGACAGAAGCGTTGGCTGGAGTTAATTAAAGATTATGATCTAGAAATCAATTATACCCCTGGAAAAGCAAATGTTGTGGCAGATGCTTTAAGTCAGAGAAGCACAGATACGCAACCCATGAATAGAGAAATGCCAAAAGAATTACAGATGGACTTGGAAAGATTGGATTATAAGTACAACAAATCTTGGAGGATTAGCTACCATGAGAATAATTGAGGAACAGAGTAGTGATGTTCGACATGAAATCTTTAGACATCAAGATGAAGATCCTTTTATTGCTGAAGAAGTTCGAAGAATTTCTCAAGGTCAAACATCAGCTTTTCGCCTAGGAGATTATGGATCTTTATGGTTTCAAAATCATCTTTGTGTACCAGATGTGCCAGAAATTCGAGAAGTGATACTTCGGGAAGCCCATGAAACACCATATTCCATACATCCAGGAAGTACAAAGATGTACATGGATTTAAAAGAGTTGTTTTGGTGGAATAATATGAAAAGAGATGTTGCAAAGTACGTATCTGAATGCCATACTTGTCAAAGGGTTAAAGCAGAACATCAAAGTCCAGTAGGACCATTACAACCTTTGGGAATTCTAGAATGGAAATGGGAAGAAATTGGAATGGATTTTATCACAGGGTTACCCATGACATCGAAGTGGAAGGATGTGATATGGGTGATTGTTGATAGACTCATAAAAAGTGCTCATTTTATTCCAGTAAACCAGAAGGATAATGCCGAAAAATTAGTAGAAATCTATATCAAAGAAATTGTGAGTAAGCACGGGGTACCCAAGAGGATTGTATCAAACAGAGGATCGGTGTTCACATCAGCATTTTGGAAACGATTACATGAAGCTCTTGGTTCAAAGTTGGATTTCAGCATAGCTTATCATCCAGAAACTAGAGGACAGACAGAAAGGACCAATCAAATTTTAGAGGACATGCTTAGAGCTTGTGCACTAGATTTTGGAGGTTCGTGGGAAGATCATCTACCATGGGAAGAATTTTCCTACAACAATAGCTATCAGAGTAGTCTAAAGGCAGCACCTTACCAAGTACTATACAGAAGAAAGTGTAGATCACCTATATGTTGGTATGAACCTGGTAGTAGCAAGGAATTTTCACCAGACTATATCATGGAAAAGCAAGATATCATGGATATTTTCAGGGATTGATTGAAGACAGCTCAGAGTCGACAGAAGAGTTATGGTGATCAAAGCCGAAGATCATGGCATCCAGAAGTGGGGGATATGGTATATCTCAAAGTAAGTTTGATGAAGGGACTGAAGAGATTCAGAGTCAAAGGAAAACTAAGCCCAAGATATATTGAACCATTCAAGATACTGAGTCAGAAAAGAACAATAGCTTATGCTCTGGAGTTACCAAAAAGGCTAGCTCAAGTTCACAATGTTTTCCATGTATCACAACTCCGGAAATATCTTAAAGTTCCTGATGATGCCATCACACACCAAGAAATTGAGTTACAAGCGGATTTGACTTATGTTGAGAAACCCTGTAAGATTTGAGAGGAGAATTGGAAAAGGTTGAGAAACAGGGTAATCAAATACTGCAAGGTACAATGGCGTGACGTCTGAAGCGGTGGTTGAGGAGCACCCAGAAGCTGCAACCCATACTGCTTGCCGTCAGAACCAGCCGAAGATGAAGGGAAGCACCGTGAGTACTCCGAGGCACCATTGCCGAAGTTCTAGGGCGGCCAAACCATAACACTAGCTCAGGCAGGGGTCAGCGCGGCCAGGAGAGGACCCCATAGGAAAATCTTCTCGGACAGAACTGAGCGGCGGCATCGACTTAGCCATCTTGCATCGTTGCGGTGGCAACGGCGGCCGGACCAGGCTAGAGTCAAGCGCGGTTGTGGCAGCGAGCAGAGGAGTTAACCGTGTGAGTGAGAGAGAGAGGAGAGAGGAGAGTGAGTGCGTGGGGGTACTGGGCATAGGCCCAGTACTACCCTGGTGGACTTAACCGTGCCGTGTGGGTCGGGTCAGGTTGGGCCGGGCCAGCTTAGTGGGCCAGGTCCGTATTTTAAAGGAGTTGTTTAAAAGAAGTATTTACAAATATGACCTTGAAACAAAAACAACTCTAGAAAAATAAATAAAAATCTTAAAAATATAAATTCTATGAACTCACAAAAAATTTCCCTATTAAATAAAAATAATTAATAGAATTTTGGTAACTAAAAAATTAGGTCCATTATTATTATTGTGCCAATTACTCTTGAATTTTATAAAAATTTATGAAACACTTAAAATTGAATAAAATTCATATTTAAGATCCTAAATGAATATACTATTATAGAAAAATACTAGTTTGTATTTTTGAAAAGTAAATTCAGTGTGATAAAAATTAAGTCTTATTTCCTTAAAGGAATTTTAGTAAATATTTAAAAGAGTATTTTTTTTGAATAAGTTCATATTTTTAACTCTCAGAACAATACTTTCCTTTAATTAATTAAAGATAATAGAAAACTTTTACTAAGAGGGTAAAATACGCAAAGAAGTAGATAATAAATCATTGCATGACATTACTATGCATTTCATATTGCTTCTTTAAATATTGTCCTTACCAGGCAATAATGGTTCTTTGTAGAAACCAGAGCTCAAGGTCAAGCGGAAGAATCTGACTTCACTACCTTGCAGTCACAAGGCAAGTTCATCACTTGCTCATGTCCTTTGAAGAGTCTTTATCAAAGATATTTCAAATTGTGTGTTATCATCTATGATCGGGAAAAAGAAAATATTATCTTCTCTAATAAAAAAATTGGTTATCATCCTAAGTGATGATAAGGATTGGCAGTGGAACTTAGGTTTCCAACTACACAAGAGACCTTAGGATTAACAACCCATGACATCAGTGATTCTAGCGCCGTATATTACGCGTTAACCATGAGATTTGGAATGGGACAGAGAAGTCAGCTGTATCTTCTTCCTTTCATATGGAGACAAGATGACCTTATCGTGATGCTGGGATTCCTTGTGTGGATCCAGCATATGGGTGGGACCCTTGGGCCCCACGATTTTGGTGTCTAGATTATCTATGAGTGCTGCCAGAGGTATAGTCAGACCTTTATGGAGCTTGCCAGGGGCATCACTAGCTCATAGAGTATTCGGGAACTCATCAGGGTTATAGCTTGCCCCAAATTGAGGGCTTAACAGAGACGGAGCTCGACCCGGAGGATCGTGCAGACATATGGGGTCGTGGAGAGGGCAGTGATTGGCTTGGATCACCTACTGAGCCCCACATCACGGAAATTGTGGACGGAAAGTATGCCCGGTTGTGCAACAAGGAGTTGAGCTCTCATGGGTAAAGCAACGCACCTCTGCAGAGTGTAAGAACTGTACCTTGTTACTCCCTGTTTCGGGGAGGATCTATGAACGCGGCAGGAAAGGAACTCCATGAAGTTCTAGTCAACCTATGAAGGCTGATGGGCATAGTTTTCATAATAAAATCAATATTCGAAGAAATATTTACGAAAACTACATATCTCCAAGGACTTATAGTCCGAGGTGGTAGATAGAGCATCAAACTTCCCACCTTGCATATAATGAACTTGCTAGGTAACGCTGTTACTCACTCTTTCCTTTGAACCCCTGCTTAGACTCTAAGAATCTAGAAGACCCTTCAATGTACATAGTTGAAGGACAAGAGGATGTCTACTATGAAGAGCCAGACCTGTCCAGAGGAATTGAAGGGGTGGACTACGAGATACGCTATGGAGTGTAGGGAAACGAGTCTGAGTAGTTGCCTTAGTTATTCGTAGACCAATTGAGTCGAGCAGCATAACCTTTATGAAATAAGTTGTTGAGCTCAATTTGGAATATGAGTTTGAATTTTCTATCTTCCGCTGAAACTACTTAAGTTTGGTTTGTAATTTTGTAACACTTGAAGTTGGAACATTTTGGTTTGTAATAATAATGAAATGTGTATGTTTGTAATATGGACCCGCAATGTTTCTGTTGTACCACTCTAAGGGATGTGATATTTACGAAACGGTGTTCTGTAGATGTCATGTCAACGACTATAGTGTACTACACATGCAGTGGTATGCTGGGTCACCGCAGCTGGTATCAGAGCAATTGCTTTGACCTTACGTTGGAAACCTAGTAAAGGGAAATAACTGTAGGAGTCTAGGAGCAATGGTAAAGAGTTCTCTAGATTATATGATGAATATTCAATTGGGAATATTTCGTTATATTTTTTAGTGCGATAATTCTTTATTATGATGCATCATTATAATTAATGCATACTATATTCATTTCTGTTATTTATATATAAAGTGGAAATGGCACCAAAGTTTCCAAAACAGACTTTGGCAAGCAAAGACGAGACTCTCGATGACTATTAGGGGGCGTTAACTGAACAACTTCGAGAACTTCTAAGAGTGTTTGGTTGCACAACTGATATTCTAGTTAATACCATTACCTAACATGATGGGCGAATGTTAGCCAAATATCGTGTTAGCATCCAACTAACAAAGAAGCTTGGTTTATATCGCGATTTACCTATGGGTGAAGGTAGAAGTCACCTAGCAGCATATCATGTTGCTATTGTGGAGGCGATAGCCAATGTTCGGGGGAACTAAGCAGAAGAGTTAGCAGGAAGCACATATCCTATGATTCCTCATGACTCTATAGACGAGGAACCTTAACGGGATCATCTTACTTTATTAAAGAAGCATCCAAAACTAGCTTCTAAGTTTATGGATCTGTATCGACTGATGGTTGGGTCTTTGTATAAGACACATCAGGTTATTGTAGAAGATCAGGTTGATATGTTAGAGGATTTAACGAATCCTGAAAGAAGGGAGAAGTTAGCATCTAAACTGGAGAATGAAGTAGTGGATAGGGTTAACCCAGTTTTCAAGGATATACCTATAGATCTAGCATCTTTTACACCATATCCTCACTCACCTATAGTAGAACCTACTAGATATCCTAATGACGACACTAGTCATCCAGTACCACAGAGCTCTTGGGGAACTGAAAACTCGGAACTACCTATTGGAAATTCCGAAGGATGGAGGTATGGATCGATGGATGGATTTGCTGGGAATCCTATTCCTATAGAAGATTCAGTTGGAGATATCGGACAGACTAGTCACATGGGCGTGAGATCTTATTCCGTTGATGGAAGAGATGTCCATGTGGAAGATGTAGAGTCCGATGAGGAAGATCCTGGAGAAAGGGTGTTTGAGTCATTAGAACATTATCCAACTCCAGATAACGTGCACTATCCAATCGTAGATGAGGACTATCGTACCCAACAGATTACTTGGGGGCACCGAAAGGGAAATATTCTGTTGATTCCTCCAGAGTCGGGATGCAGGAGATGGATGAAGAAGACAGTGATGAGGATGACTCAGTAGATGCTTCAAATGAGTTGGAAGGCATGGATGCACTTCAGTTGAATGATGTTTCAAGTCCGGAGACTTCTGATACTGAGTACCATCCGTCGAAGAGGCAAGTGATTCCACAGACGGTGCGTCATACCTCACGTCAGCATGGTTGTACTCCGGGTATGTACGATGAACGATGCAACTTCTGGGGAGTGTGACTTTGACTAGGAGTATCTCAGTAGGATACGGGAGTTAGAGTCTAAGGACTTGAGGTAAATAAATAAGTGGGATAGTACCACATGAGCTTGTAATACTTAAATAGTAAGGGTTTGTAATCATGTTGTATCAACTATGTGTCTTGTAATGTATAATATGTGTGTAATGCATATTTGGTTCTTATTTGGATCTTCTTTCCATTGTGTGACTAGTTATGTGCATGAAGTTGAGCTCAGAACACATATGCATGATGTAATTATGAGTGTTCGATTTATGTTATAGGACTAGGGGGTATGGAAACGGGAGTAGAAAACGAGACTGAGCAGCAGCGCATGGAGCGCGAAGCCAAGGGAAAGGCGGATGAAGACGCCAGAATGCAAGAAAATTTACCACCACCACCACCAATGAGGCCATTAATGGAGCAGAACTTTATGCAATACATGAAAATGATGCAAGAGTCCCAGAACAAATTTATGGAGGGTTTGGTAGATCGAGTGGGACAGCAGAGGGCACCTCAAGGACGTGGTGTTAGCCTCTCGGATTTCCAGGATACCAGGCCTTTACCTTTTGCATCCACTACAATGAGGAAGAGAAGTTGAGATATGTGTCGGGGGATGACCTCCGGATACCCCAACCAGACAAGAAATACGGCAGTCGGATCGCGTCCGGCTGGTTAAGCGTAGCCAGACAAGGCAAGTCAAGCCGGCTACGGTGAGGTAGCCGGAGCGATGAGAAGCAGCCGGCTACGGCAGTGTAGCCGGAACCAATCAAGGAGACAGGGCGACATGCGGAACAGTGCACGGTACGCCCTGTACGACGACAAGACTAGCAACTACCCGACCATACCGAAGACTTTGCGGCGATGACGCGGGAACAGTGGCCCGGTGCTGACGATAGGCTCGCATGGTGTACACTATGCCCACGACAGCCATACCGCTCGTACTCTGATGGGACCTGGTTGTACCGGTTACTGTGGATGACCAGTCGGCTGGGGCCCGCTTGTGGGGGCCACCAGTCGGATTGGCCAATGAGACCGTTGCCTCTCTGCCTATATAAGGAGAGGCAAGGCCTCAGTAGAAAGGGTTTGTCTTAGTGCATTTAAGACAGTAGCTAGAGAATAGAGCTCGAGGAGCACTTGTAGTTCGTATATCGCTCATAGTCAGATCGGCAGGAGTAGGTGTTTTACCTCACCACGAGGGCTCCGAACCTAGGTACTTCCTACGTCCAGCTACGCTTGCTTGTATCCAATCCTGCCTGCGGACGCCGTCGATAGCTTCCCTGCTAGTCCCCACACCTCTATCTAACCTTCTTAGGTACTGCCGTTCCCAATACAACGACAGTTGGCGCCCACCATGGGGCATGATGGCTTCGACCGGAGTTACGTTCCGCACGGGACCCCGCACTTCAGCCGGTGAGCGCGTGGCCTCCGGCCTGGTGCTCACGCTCGGCAAGTTTGACTGCGTCATCGACAACGCGTCCTGCTTCGCTGGAACCACCTTCCCGATGAACGGCTCCATCCTGCTTTTCGGTGACCTCCCCGTCTATGTCGCCACCGTTCCGGATCATTTCCTGCGGGAGATCGTCTCCATCGTGGAGCTACCGCGTCCGGGCGGCAGCGCCTCCGTCGCTTCCTAAGGCTTGGAGGTCATGAGGGCTGGCTCCAGCTCTCACCCCCGCCAGCCGCGGGAGCGGGGCACAGACGAGGGCGGAACCTCGGCCCCTCCGCAGCCTCAGAATCCGGTCGAAGAGGCCATTGATCGGCTCCTGACGCCGGTTAACCTCGGGGATAACCCGGAGGAGGCGGAAGCCAACTTCGGCATGGAAAGGCAGATTCTCCTCTAGGAGGCCATGGAGCTGGCGGCAACTCGCAAGCCACTCGAGATCACCCGACGCGAGTACGACCGCGCGCACGGCTTCACTCCAGCTACTGCGAAGCAGAGCCGGCGCCGCCAGGTGCAGTGCCGGGGCGGCGAGCTAGGCGGAAGGATGGAAAAGGACGGGGAGCCGGATCCCGCGCCCGCCATCATCCGGCCCACCTACAGCACGCCCATCAAGAATCTGCGTGCGGCGCGAGTCGCAACAGACGAACTGCCCAACCTGGAGGGCGAGGAGCAAGCCCGCTAGCATGCTCGCGTGCAAGAGCTCCTCCGGATAGCGGACGAGCAGGCTGATGCCAACCGGCAGATGCATGAGGACCCTAGCTACTCCAAGGGGAGCAAGCCACCTGTCAATAGCAAGGGCGCGCCTCGTGACACCCAACAAGCGTCCTCCCCTCAGCCGGCTAAGGCCTGCAGCAAGCGCCGCAGCTCTGGCAACAAGGGCCAGCCGCGCCAGGAGCAAACGGTGAACATCAACCCATCGCCTCCACCTCCACCAACCGGAGCACCAAGACCCGCCGGTTCCCGTCTCTCGGGCCGAGTGGGAGTGCCCAGCCCGGATCGTCCAGATGCCGTGACTGCATCGAGCTCCTTGCTCAAGCACGCGTCACGGAGGAAGAAGCCTACCCAGGGACCTCGCATCCGGAACGAGCCGTTTCCGGATAAGTTCACCCTACCCAGGGACACCCCCAAGTACGATAGCAGCATGAAGCCGGAAGATTGGCTGACTGACTATGCTACGGCAGTCGGCATAGCCCATGGGAACAAGCGCACAGCTGTGCGCTACGTCCCCCTTATGCTAACCGGGTCGGCAAGGACATGGCTCAATAGCCTTGCGCCCAACAGCATCAACGCCTGGCCAGACTTCGAAAAGGTGTTCGTTCGCAACTTCAATGGCACGTACAAGCGTTCGGGACGCCCATGCGACCTGGCCTCGTGCGTCCAGGGCGACCGCGAGACCGACCGCGAGTACCTCGCCAAGTGGACAGAGCTGCACAACACTTGCGAGGGCATCCTAGAGAGCCAGGCCATCAGCTTCTTCATCGAGGGATGCCGAGAAGGCACCATGCTTCGCCATCGGCTACTGTGCGAAGAGCCGAAAACCATGGCGGAGCTCATGACGGTTGCGGACCAGTACGCCATGGCGGATGCCGCCATGAAGAAGCCCCTCCGAGTAAATGCTGACGGGCGTCCGACTCCTACATAGCCGGCTCGCGATCGTCCGAGCAATCCGGCTGGAGAAGCCGGATCCTCCCGGTGCCACGGCAACGACAACCGGTTCCATGGGGACCGCCAAGCCTGACAGCAAAAGCCCCGCTATCACGCGCGGTAGGTCAATGCTGTGGAGGGTGCGCCTAAAGCACCGGCTAACAATGCAAGGAGGCAGAAGCCACGGCTCACCTTCGACCAGATATTTGACGGCCTGTGCAAATGGCACAGCGGTCCCTTCAAACCGGCTACGCACACAACCCGGAATTGTAGCTGGACTCGCCAGCTAAAAGACTAGGGCAGCCAGCCACGTCTCCCCCCGCCCCCTCCTGGTGGACCACCACCACCGGCTAGGGGAGCCGGAAATGATGGTAACGGCGGCAACAACGGCAAAAGCAACAACGGCTACCCCCAGCCGCACGCCGCCTATCACATCTTCGAGACGGAGCTGGATGACAAGCACAGCCGTAGGCGACGCTCCATGGAGGTCAACACCATCGTCTCTCTGGTACCCCATTACCTGAACTAGTCAGAAACCCCCATCACCTGGAGGCGCGAGGACCAGTCGGAGCAGCTGCGGACTCCCGGGGGCTACGCCATGGTGCTCGACCCCCTCATCGTCTCCAACGAGCGCACCTGCCATTTCTCTCGCGTCCTCATCGACGGAGGCAGCAACCTCAACCTCCTCTATCGGTCTTCGCTGGAGAAGCTGGGTGTTCGCGAATGCGACCTGCGCCTGACTACCACGACGTACTGCCGGGGCCGGCTTGCACCCCGCTGGGTAAAATCCAGCTGGACGTCATCTTCGGGACCGAGGAGAACTTCCGCCGTGAGCCGATTTGGTTCGAGGTGGTAAACCTGACGAGCTTCTACCATGCTCTCCTCGGGCGCCCTACCCTTGCCAAATTCATGGCCGTCCCCCACTACGCATACCTCAAGACGAAGATGCTGGGACCCAACGGCGTGATCACCGTTGTCGACTGCTTCAGGCGGTCAATGGAGTGTGTCTTAGTCGGTTCCAAACTGGCAGAGGCCCTCATCATAGCCGAGGAGAAGCGCGTGATCATGCGCAATGTGGCCATGGCCCAGCAAGACATACCGGCTAGCAGCAAGCCGACTGGAGAAGAAGCTTTCCAGCCGGCAAAGGAGACGAAGAGGATCCTGCTCGACCCCTCCGACCCGACCAAGTTTGTCACCATTAGTGCCAACTTGGATAGCAAATAGGAAGGCGCGCTCGTCGACTTCCTCCATGAGAATCGGGACATCTTTGCATGGTCACCCAAGGACATGCCAGGTGTACCGAGGGAGTTCGCCGAGCACTCACTTCATGTGCGGCCGGATGCCAAGCCGGTTAAGCAACCTCTGCGCCGGTTCGCAGAGGAGAAGAGGAAGATTATCGGTAACGAGATCACCCGGCTCCTTGCAGCCGGGTTCATCATGGAAGTGTACCACCCGGACTGGATGGCGAACACAGTCCTAGTGTTGAAGAAGAACAAGACCTGGCGCAAGTGTATCGACTACACCAGCCTGAACAAGGCGTGCCCGAAAGATCCATTCCATTGCCCCGTATCGATCAAGTCATTGATTCCACGGCCGACTGCGATTTGTTGTCTTTTTTAGATTGTTATTCCGGTTACAATCAGATCCGGTTAAACCCGGCCGATCAGATTAATACATCATTTATCACCCCCTACGGGGATTTCTGCTATGTAACCATGCCTTTCGGTCTGAAGAATGCAGGCGCTACCTATTAGCGCTGCATGCAGAAGTGCTTGCACTCATGAATCGGCGAACGGCTGCGCCTATGTGGACGATGTGGTCATCAAGACCAAGGAGAAGCGCACCCTCCTTGAAGATCTGGGAGAGACATTTGACAACCTCCGGCAGTACCAGATGAAGCTGAACTCGGAGAAATGCATCTTCGGAGTCCCATCCAGACAGCTACTCGGTTTCCTCGTATCGCAACGAGGTATCGAGGCGAATCTGGAGAAGATCGTGGCCATTGAGAGGATGCAGCCGCCTAGGAGCCTGCTCGGAGTCCAAAAGATCACCGGATGCCTGGCCTCCCTCAGTCGTTTCGTCAGCCGGCTAGGGGAGAAGGCACTCCCGTTGTACCAGCTGCTGAAGAAGACGAACAAATTCTCCTGAACTTCACAAGCCGACGCTGCATTTCATGACCTCAAGCGCATGCTGTCCACAGCGCTGGTTCTAGCCACGCCGGCTAGCAAAGAGCCGATGTTGCTCTATATAGAAGCCATCAGCCGGGTCGTCAGCGTCGTCCTGGTGGTGGAGGGCCCCGAGGAAGGCGAGGCTCAGCCGGTTCAGAGGCCCGTCTACTACCTCAGCGACGTCCTCTCCCTCTCCAAGCAGAATTACCCCCACTACCAGAAGATGTGTTATGGCGTGTACCTGGCATGCAAAAAGCTCAAGCACTACTTCCAAGAGCATCCGATCAAGGTCGTGTGCACTGCACCCCTTTCGGAAATCATCGGCAACGAAGACGCCACTGGATGAGTCGCCAAGTGGGCCATCGAGCTTGCCGCCTACTCCATCCAGTATGAGCCCCGGCTCACGATCAAGTCGCAGGCACTGGCGGACTTCCTCGTCGATTGGGCCGAGACCCAGTACCTCCCACCGGTTCCGAATTCGGACCACTAGAATATGCACTTCGACGGGTCGAAGATGCACGGGGGCTTGGGAGTCGGCATCGTGCTCACCTCGCCCAAGGGAGACCGGCTGGAGTACGTCCTGCAGATCCACTTCAAGGCCTCCAACAACGTCGCCGAATACGAGGCACTGGCGCATGGCCTCCGGCTAGCCAGAGAGATTGGTGTCAACCGGATCCTCTGCATCGGCGATTCGGATCTGGTGGTGCAGCAGGTATCCAGAGAGTGGGACGCCCGCGATGCAAACATGGCTCTCTACCGGTTCCACATACAGAAGCTCATCGCCTCCTTCGATAGATGTGAATTCCATCACGTCCCTCGCGCCAAGAACGAGGCAGCCGATTGGCTCACACGAATCGGATCCACCAGGCAGGCGATCCCACCCGGGGTCTCCTTGGAGCACCTGCACAAGCCCTCCATCAACCCGACCCCCGAGTCGGATTCCATTATATGGCAGGGAACGCTTCGGTTGACGGGGAAGGCAGACGCAGAACCGGCAGAACCTCCAAAGAAGAAGTCCCGCGCCAAGTCCAGCAAGTTCGTACCCTCCAAAGAAGGAGCTTTCTAGCCGGCAAAGGAGACGAAGAGGATCCTGCTCGACCCCTCCGACCCGACCAAGTTCGTCACCATTAGTGCCAACTTGGATAGCAAATAGGAAGGCGCGCTCGTCGACTTCCGCCATGAGAATCGGGACATCTTTGCATGGTCACCCAAGGACATGCCAGGTGTACCGAGGGAGTTCGCCGAGCACTCACTTCATGTGTGGCCGGATGCCAAGCCGGTTAAGCAACCTCTGCGCCGGTTCGTAGAGGAGAAGAGGAAGATTAACGGTGATGAGGTCACCCGGCTCCTTGCAGCCGGGTTCATCATGGAAGTGTACCAGCCGGACTGGCTGGCGAACCCAGTCCTAGTGTTGAAGAAGAACAAGACCTGGCGCAAGTGTATCGACTACACCAGCCTGAACAAGGCGTGCCCGACAGATCCATTCGCATTGCCCCGTATCGATCAAGTCATCGATTCCACGGCCGACTACGACTTGTTGTCTTTTTTAGATTGTTATTCCGGTTACAATCAGATCCGGTTAAACCCGGCCGATCAAATTAAGACATCATTTATCACCCCCTACGGGGATTTCTGCTATGTAACCATGCCTTTCGGTCTGAAGAATGCAGGCGCTACCTATCAGCGCTGCATGCAGAAGTGCTTGCACTTTCATGAATCGGCAGCGTGCTGCGCCCTATGTGGACGATGTGGTCATCAAGACCAATGAGAAGCGCACCCTCCTTGAAGATCTGGGAGAGACATTCGACAACCTCCGGCAGTACCAGATGAAGCTGAACTCGGAGAAATGCGTATTCGGAGTCCCATCCGGACAGCTACTCGGTTTCCTCGTATCGCAACGAGGTATCGAGGCGAATCCGGAGAAGATCGCGGCCATTGAGAGGATACAGCCACCCAGGAGCCTGCTCGGAGTCCAGAAGATCACTGGATGCCTAGCCTGCTTAGTCGTTTCGTCAGCCGGCTGGGGGAGAAGGGACTCCTGTTGTACCAGCTGCTGAAGAAGACGGACAAATTCTCCTGAACTTCGCAAGCCAACGCTGCATTTCACGACCTCAAGCGCATGCTGTCCACAGCGCCGGTTCTAGCCACGCCGGCTAGCAAAGAGCCGATGTTGCTCTATATAGCAGCCATCAGCCGGGTCGTCAGCGTCATACTGGTGTTGGAGCACCCCATGGAAGGCGAGGCTCAGCCGGTTCAGAGGCCCGTCTACTACCTCAGCGAGGTCCTCTCCCTCTCCAAGCAGAACTACCCCCACTACCAGAAGATGTGTTATGGCATGTACCTGGAATGCAAAAAGCTCAAGCACTACTTCCAAGAGCATCCGAACAAGGTCGTGTGCACTGCACCCCTTTCGGAAATCATCGGCAACAAATACGCCACTGGCCGAGTCGCCAAGTGGGCCATCGAGCTTGCCGCCTACTCCATCCAGTACGAGCCCTGGCTCACGATCAAGTCGCAGGCACTAGCGGACTTCCTCGTCAATTGGGCCGAGACCCAGTACCTCCCACCGGTTCCGAATTCGGACCACTAGAATATGCACTTCGACGGGTCGAAGATGCACGGGGGCTTGGGAGTCGGCATCGTGCTCACCTCGCCCAAGGGAGACCGGCTGGAGTACGTCCTGCAGATCCACTTCAAGGCCTCCAACAACGTCGCCGAATACGAGGCACTGGCGCATGGCCTCCGGCTAGCCAGAGAGATTGGTGTCAACCGGATCCTATGCTTCGGCGATTCGGATCTGGTGGTGCAGCAGGTATCCAGAGAGTGGGACGCCCGTGATGCAAACATGGCTCTCTACCGGTTCCACATACAGAAGCTCATCGCCTCCTTCGACGGATGTGAATTCCATCACGTCCCTCGCGCCAAGAACGAGGCAGCCGATTGACTCACACGAATCAGATCCACCAGGCAGGCGATCCCACCCGGGGTCTCCTTGCACCACCTGCGCAAGCCCTCCATCAACCCGACCCTCGAGTCGGATTCCATTATATGGCAGGGAACGCTTCGGTTGACGGGGCGGCAGACGCAGAACCGGCAGAACCTCCAAAGAAGAAGTCCCGCGCCAAGTCCGGCAAGTTCGTACCCTCCAGCTTGCAAGACCCGGGGGCTGCCGACTCATCAACTGGCTCGGGGGCTGTCGTCCCGGGTACCTCATCCGGACGACCTCCAGACGATGATCAACCGGAAAGCGGAAGCATCCTCGCCATCCGTGAAATACCATCCTGGGCACAGCCCTTCATGAACAACATCGCCAACTGGGAGCTCTCGGATGACGAGGTGGAGGCCAGGAAAATCCGGCACCGCGCGCACACGTACACCATCATCAACAAAGAACTGTACAAGTGCAGCGTGTCTGGCATCTTCCAAAGGTGTGTTGATGTGGACACAGGCTACCGGCTACTCAAGGACATCCACCAGGGCGAGTGTGGACACCACGCCTCATCAAGGGCGATTGTCGCCAAGGCGTTCCGCCATGGTTTCTATTGGCCGAGGACGCCGAATAACTAGTCCGCGCGTGCAATGGGTGCCAGCGCTTCGGGCAGCTCAGGCACATGCCGACTTCGGTGCTCAAGACCGTACTGATTACCTGGCCCTTCGCTGTTTGGGGCCTCGACATGGTCGGTCCCTTCAAGCGGGCACGTGCAGGCATGACCCATTTGCTGGTGGCGGTGGATAAATTTACAAATTGGATCGAGGATAAGCCCATCCGGAAGCTAGACAGGGTGACAGTCGTCACCTTCTTCACCGACGTCATCAATCGGTTCGGCTACCCCAACAGCATCATCACCGACAACGGCACGAACTTCGCCAAGGGGGCCTTCGCCTGATTCTGCAGCAACAAGGGCATCCGGCTAGACCTCGCTTCTGTCGTGCACCCGCAGTCCAACCGGCAAGTCGAAAGGGCAAACGGCTTAATGCTAGCCGGCATCAAGCCACACCTCATCGAGCCTTTGGAGCGGTCACCCGGATGCTGGATCGAGGAGCTTCCGGCTGTGCTATGGAGCCTCCACACCACGCCGAATTGATCAACCGGCTACACCCGTACTAATTGGTCTACGGATTGGAAGCCGTCCTCTCCGCGGATATCGAGTTCGACTCTCCGCGCAAGCTCCTCTATGATTAAAAGGCCAACCAAGTGCCACGGGAAGATGGTGTGGACCTCCTCGAGGAAGCCCGCGAGCTGGTATTGTCCAAATCGGCCCTGTACCAGCAACGACTACGCCACTACCATTCAGGCCGGATCCGCCCAGTCGTGTTCCGCGAGGGCGACCTGGTCCTCCGACTGGTGCAGAACACGAAGGGCATGCACAAGTTGTCGCCACCCTGGGAAGGTCCCTTCATCGTCAGCCGGGCACTGTCCAATGACTCCTACTACCTCATCGACGCGCAGTAGACGCACAAGAACAAGATGGACAAGTCGGACGAGGAGACCGAGCGTCCCTGGAACGCGGCCTTGCTGCGCCCGTTTTGCACCTAGTCACCAGACAGTGTATGTATCCCGCAAACCCTATGAATGAAAATGCGGACCCCTACGAGATGCTCGGGGACTCCTTGCTAGAAATGTGTATGCATCTGTTTTCTGGTTCAGATTTTACGGCTCCGGCAACCCCTACCCGGGGGCTTGCCGGCTGGACCGACCTGCTAAGTCAACAAACTGGCTAAGTAGTGTGCGATGATGTCAGAGGCCCACTCTTTGTCTTAGCTACAGACCGCAACGCGGCTATCCGGCTAGCAAGAGCAAAAGCCCGAGGCATCCCACATGAAAAACAGGGAGGGCATGCGACAGATCGGGCGTCCCAGCTTCGCAACTAGCTTAAGACAATCCGGCTGCTAAGCCGTTAGTACCGTGCACAATGTACTGTCAGCTCCCTTCGATTCCGGCTGCAGACCGCAACCCGGCTGCCCGGCAAGGACGCAGCGAAAACAGCAGAGCACACCGGAAAACGACTAAGTGTCCAGAAAGGCACAAGCTAGTTTTCAAAAACAAATCCGCCTTCCGGCTATAGTTTAGCAGACTAAGCTATTAACGGGTGAGAATATATGTGTACGTATATATTTTTGTACGACTACTTTGAGTCGGAATTCAGGAAGAAGAAAAGAAGAAGATTCGAAGTCCTTGCCTTCATCAAGCGCACAGAATCTCGGGGGCTACACCTACTGGAATTTTGTAGTCTCCCGACCGGCTAAGGGCGTTTAGCCGGATATTTGGAGCCCAGACGAGGGCAAGGGCTGGAGCAAGAGAAGAAAAAGATTCGAAGTACCTGGCTACGCCAGCTACTCCGAATCTCGAGGGCTACCGCGCCCTCACTGGAATGTTAGTTCCCCCGACTACAGGCGTTCAGCCAGCGGAAGCAACCGACTAAGATGCGTCTAGTCGGATGAAGCTAGAGGACTTAATAAAAGAAAGAAGATTCGAAGTACATGGCTACGCCAGCCACTCTGAATCTCGGGGGCTACACCCAGTGGGTGCACTGACGCGCCCCCACTAGAATTGCAGTTCCCCCGGCTAAAGGCGTTCATCCGAGAGAAGTCAACCGGATAAAGTCAGCCGGCAAAATATTGAAAGGACATGCAAAAAAACACAAGTTGAAGGCAAACCAAATTTGTCCAGATTGACATTAAAAGGAAAGGAGAGACGAATCCCCCATGAGTTTACCTGGTGCCAGAAGCAGTCGGTACGGACAGAAAAGTTTCAAACAAGACAGAATAAACAAGTACACCCGAGATCCCGGGGTCATGGCTAAGCAGCAGGGCCCTTGCCGTGCGGAGCGCCTTGGCTGGCAGCAGCCTCAGGCGGAGCAGGAGGCGTGACGGTCGACCCGGTTCCGGCGTCCCTAGTCGGCTGCGTCGAAGATTCCGCATCCAGAGTGCCGACGGACTTCGAGTCGGTGAGCACCTCGTCGGGATCCATGTAATCGGCGATCTCGATGGCGGAGCCCCGGAGCTCCGGATGAGCCTGGCGGATGGCGGCAAGATCGGCGCCGGCACGGAAGCCTCCGTCGATCTTCTCGACACGGGTGTCCTTGTTCCACGAGAGCATGAGAGCCAGAGCCATCTCCGCTCCGGCTCGTGCCGTCAAGTCTCGTAGCCGGTCCACCGAAGCCGATACCTCCCCCACCTTCACGGCTAGCTGCGCCATCATCTCCGGGACCGGAGCGTCTGGCCACAGAAACGAGAAGATGGCCTGTGCCGCTTGGCGGAGCTTGGAAGCTTCCTCGCCGAGAAGGACGACGAGCTCCTGGGCTGTCGGCTGCGCTCTGGGCCAGTTCTTCTGCAGCCGGTTGTACACCAGCAGGTCTATGCCGGGATAAAACGCTGTCAGAAAAAAGATAGTCAGATCCCGGCTACCGGATCTGGAAAGACAAAGGAGACGGAAAAGGGGAACTTACCCTTAGCCGTATGACCGACTTGCATCAGCTCTTCCACCAGGGCCTTCTCCTTCGTCGCCAGCCGCTTGATTTCCTTCTCTTGGTCCTTGTTCTGGGCCTCGAGAAGGTTGAAGGTGTCGATCCGGCTGGTGAGCGAGGCATCGTGCTCCTTAACGGTGGCCTCCAGACCGTCCACCTTTGCGTGCCAATCCTTGTTCTGCAGTCGTAGAGTGGAGTTGGATTTGCTCAGCCGGTCGTTCGCCTTCTTCAAGCGATCGATCTCGTGCTGAGCGCACACAAGGATGGCTGCAACAAAACCGGCTATCGTCAAAAAAGGGGGATGATTCCGGATGAAGCAAACTTACTCTAGGAGGTCTTGTTGGCAGCAACAAGCTTCTGCTCCAAGGACTGATTCCCGCCAGCTGCAGCCTCGAGTAGCCGGATCTCCTTCACCGACAGTTCAAGGGTGGCGGCAAGATCCGTCAGCGAGGCGGCGGAGGAGGCGTCATCATCCACGGCATTGGCGGCCAGGGACTCCTTCGCTGCGACCACCGCTGTCCTCCACTCCTCCCCCGGCTCTTCCTTGGAGTTGTCATCGCCGACAACCACGAGCTCCTTGCCGGTTACCGCCCTCCACGTTCCTGTAGAATAGCCGTCCCCGCCCTGCGAGATGGACTCAACCGTTTCCGGCTGGACCAGCATGTCCGGCTGAGAACCCCCCGCTCCGGCTAAGGCAGCCGGTTCAGCTCAAGGCGGCGGCAGAGGCGGTGCCTCGGAGGAAGGAGGGGCGCTGGTAGACGTGGTCGGGGCGTGGGGTGACGACCCAGTCGGCGCTCGCGCCGGGCTCGTGGCCCCAAAGGAGACCAGCGTGCTGAAAAGACAGAAGAAGAGAAGAAGGAAAAAGAAGCAAATAAGCCAAAGGTAAAAAGGGAGAAAACGAAAGAAACAGAATATGGAAAAGAAACCCGGAGATAGACGTACCCTTGCACCACCGGGGGCGGCCCTTTCTTCCGTCCAAGACGACTCGGCGGAAGGATGCCGGTCCGGCTCCTCTTAGGGGCCAGCTCCTCCGCGGCAGGACGGCTGGCGCTGGAACGGCTGGAGCCACTCCTGCCAGCACCAGACTGGCTAGAGTCGCCGTCCGTCACAAGGCGTTGTGCCAGATCTGGTGCCGGCGCGACCTCTTCCTCCTCGTCAACCTCCGCGTGGGGATCGGGGTCCGGCTCGTCATTCCGGCTAGGGAAGGCGTCCCCATCCCCGTCCGACTCCTCGCCAGACCGCCGAGCGCTGGGCTCGGGCAAGTCGGGCGTAACGTCTCAAGGGGGGCGTCGCCCTCCTCATGAAGGATGCAAGGGAAGATCTCCCGAGTACAAAAGATTAGTCGGATAAAACAAAAAAGAAGGGCAAGAGATACAAAAGAAACTTCCGGCTAGAAGGACCTACCCAGGGCGCGCGGTTGTCCCGGCTGTAAGGGGCCAGCCCGAAGGACCAACCTTCCGGCAGTCGCTCCTTGGTGATCGTCCACACCCACTCCTTCAGGTTGTGGTAGCGGGGATCGCGGCGCGACAGCCGAGTCGGGTCCAACCGACCGGACTAGAAGCACATCTTGTGCACTCGCTGCTGCAACGGCCTCATAAGCCGGGACATCCAGCTGAGGGTGATGTCCAGGCCGGTTAACCGTCAGGTGACGAGGGAGCGCATGCGTTGCAGCATCGCATCCGACTTCGCCTTTTTGCCGTAGATCTTCAAGTCCTAGTGCTGCCGGCTGGACTCCACGTCCTGGAACACCGGATGGTTGATCCGGTCCACGTTGGTGCGGTTCCGGACATAGAAGTACGACTGCTGCCACAGTCGTACCGTGTCGTGTAGCCAGAACTTCGGGTAGCCGGTCTGCGCACGAGAGTAGATGGAGGCGCTGCCGCAGACGACCAGTGGACCCTTCGTAAACTGCACCTGCAGCCAGACTCAAAAGAGCCAGCAGAAGAGCCCGAGATCCGGCTAGATCCGAGGTAGCTCTCACAGAAAGCCATGAAGTACGCCAGCGTCCCGATTGCGTTGGCGCCGAGATGGTGGAGGCAGAGGTCGAAGAAGGCGAGGAAGGTGAGGAAGAATGGGTGCACCGGCAACGCGAACCCGCATGCCAGGTGCGAGGGGAAGATCACCCGTTCTCCCTCCGCCGGATGCGGCGACACCTCCCCCGCCGGTGCAAGCCCCACCTCTACTTCCTCCTCCGACAGAAGAACGCGGGTGGCGTGGTACTTTTGGATGTGGTCCTCCGTGACGGAGGAGCCACACCATGCTCCATGCTCAGCGGCCATCTCCGGTTCGCTGGAGGGCGTGGTGGCGGACGAATGACGGTGGCCCGTACCGCCGACGACGACAAACGGGCGGCACAGCGGCAGCAGGAGCGAAGCGCAGAAAGCAGGAGCGCAGAGGAAGGGAAGGCAACTGGGAGCGGGGGAAGTGAAGGAGAGGAACTGCCCCCCCAGGCGCCCCTTTAAAGGACCGGAAGGGAAATCGTCCGCGGCTCCACGCGGCATCCATCGAGACGATCCCAACCCCAACCACCGCCCAAGATCTCGTGTGCAGACGCAAGGTGCGCAGAAGATCCTGGAGCAAGAACCGAAGCGACAGGCGGGAGTTTCCGGAGGCGACGTGCAAGGGGACGTTCCACTGCCCACCGCAGAGCAATGATGGAGAGTGCGCGCGTGGCCGGTGTCAGCACTGACGTCACGGGTAGCGCAACCGCCAGGCATAGCCGGTCAAAAATTCAAACAAAGAAGGAGCGCGCGCACATTTCACCCAAGGGTGAAATCTACACACGCTCGGGGGCTAGTGTCGGGGGGATGACCTCCGGATACCCCAACCAGACAAGAAATACGGCAGTGGGATCGCGTCCAGCTGGTTAAGCACAGCCGGACAAGGCAAGTCAAGCCGGCTACGGTGAGGTAGCCGGAGCGGCGAGAAGCAGTCGGCTACGGCAGTGTAGCCAGAACCAATCAAGGAGACAGGGCGACATGCGGAATAGTGCACGGTACGCCTTGTACGATGACAAGACTGGCAACTACCCGGCCATACCGAAGACTTTGCGGCGATGACGCGGGAACAGTGGCCCGGTGCTGACGACAGGCTAGCACGACGTTCCCTGTGCCCACGACAGCCATACCGCTCGTATTCTGATGGGACCTGGTTGTACCGGTTACTGTGGATGACCAATCAGCTAGGGCCCGCTTGTGGGGGCCACCAGTCAGATTTTTTTTTGAGGGTAAAACAGTAGGACAAAAAGACCCCACTGCAATTTTTATATATTGTAGAGAGTTACAAAAGAATATTTACAAGACTCATTCCACGTCAAAGAAGAGGGATAAATTCTAATCAGCTATCTCCTGTCTAAATTAGTTTCAATCCAAACCTTAAGGCTCTGATAATACTTCTTCTTAATTCTAAAAAGGACCCATCTTAATTCCTGGGCTACAATAGCCTTCCAGGTCTCAATCGATGCATGCTGATTATTGAAAATTTCATTATTCCTGCAAATCCAAATGCCCCAAGTTCCAAGTAGCAGAATTTCCATTGCAAAAGGGACATTGAGGTCTTTTTAATCTTGACTAACACTTCAAAGATAGTTGGATCAGCCAAATTGACTGAGAAATTTCAGCCCAGCGACTCTTGCAAAAGAACATTCCCAAAACAAATGTAGGCTGGTTTCTTCACTATTGCAGCCTACGGAAGACACAGTCATAAGATGCTGAAACATTTCCTTTTGAAGGTTTACGGTGTTGAGTCTATCAAGCGATGAGCAAGAAGAAGAATTTGTGTTTTCTTGACAAGAAGATTTCCATAACCAAGAGAAATGTGTGAACATTTGGTAACCAGCTAAGGAAGCGATAAGCCTTTTCACGAATAATTACTGCCCCAAATGTAAGACCAACAATCAGAATCCCTTCCTGCCAGAATTGAGAATTTGTTCAAGACTTTGATATTCTGATAAGCTTTGTGACAAAGGAAGGTAAAAAGGTCCTGAGTATTTGGGGTATCACGAGAACTCAGCAGCAGAGATGTGAGGTTTTTTGCATAAGATAGGAGGTGAGGAAGCTTATGTTGGAGGCAGCTATCATTCCACATATCGGACCAGAAAAGTGTGGTTTTCCCATTTCCAACCAAGCACTTTGCAAGTCCTTTAAAATGTCAATCAGTTTGAGGTGAGCTTTCCACCAAAAGGATCCTCAAGACTTCTTCGAGGAGCTTATCATTACAATAGTAAGTGTTCCAAACCAGATGAACCCAAGGAATATCCTTATGATTATAAAATGTATCCAAATTCTTCAAAAGAAGAGCAGAATTTTGAACATTAAGATCAAGAACACCCAAACCTCCCTGGTTCTTGGGTTTACAAACTTTCTCCCATGCTACAAGAGCGGTACCTCTAGCTTGAACATCAGTAGTTTTCTTTCTCCACAAGCATTGCCTCATATATTTAACCAAGCTGCTCCTTGATAGTGAGGAAGCTCAAAACAGCTCATGTAATATATGGGAAGGGAAGATAACACATTTGACTAACTGCAATTTCCCCATAATTAAGGAAGTCAGCAATTCCACACAACCTTCTTTCAATTCTCGAACAATAGGCGGAAATGTTCCACAGCAGGTTTATTCAAGCTCAAGGCAAACCAAGGTATGTAAAAGGCAAGGAACCGTGAGGCAAGAAAGGGTATTAGCAAAATGCCCAAGCCTCTCGAGTCCATGTTAATAGGCATCATCTTTGGACTTGGAATAATTGACTTTGAGTCGGAGGAGAGAGCAAAAGTATGTAAAATTGCCTTAAGACACAGGAGTTGCTCAGAATCAACCTTAAGGATTATTAAAGTGTCATCTGCATCTTTGAATCACAGGAAGTCGGGACAGAAAACATTCTCGGTGGGCAAAGAAAGAAGACCCAGGTTCATTGCTTTATTGAGGATACTTTGAAGAAGATCGTGACGGAACAAACAATAAAGGAGACAAAGGATCTCCTTGTCGACACCTTCTCAAGAAAAAAATTTCCCAAGCACACCATTTAAAAGCACAGAAGAAGAAGCAGAACCAAAGATCATCTGAATCCAAGAAATCCATTTAGCTCCAAAACCTTTGGCTTTAAGGATATTGATGATAGTAGAATGCTCAATTCTGTCAAAAGCCTTCTCAAAATCCAACTTAAGAATTAAAATTTCCTCTTTTGACTTGTGGCATTGATCAAGAAATTCAAATGCCCAACCTAAACAGTCTTGGATAGATCTTTGCTTGAGGAAACCATATTGATTCTTGTGAACAAGTTTAAGAATGACTTTTTGCGATCATTGGCCAGAATCTTGGTGATAATCTTAAGGACACTATTTAGCAAAGAAATAGGCCTAAAATCAGCGAGGTCAAAGGAGCAACAATTTTTGGAATTAGGGTGATAAAGGAAGAATTGATGCTTTCAAAGAGGCATTCCCTTCATAGAATTCCACAAGAAGACTCTTCACATCATCCTTAATAATAGGCCAGCAAAGCTTCATGAATTCATTATTAAAGCCATCGGGGCACGGGACTTATCATTAGGCAAATTTGTGATGACTTCCTCAATCTCCTCATCAGAAAGGCTTTTCCAAAGCATCCCTTTCTTCTGGCTTAAGCAATCACCAGCCAAGTCATTAAGATTGAAATGCATTTCAGGCTTATCAGAAGAGCCCATTCTATTTTTAAAGGCATTCCAAAGAAGATTTGCTTTGCCATCATGATCATAGACCTCAAGATCAGAATCATCCTTGAGCATGGAAATGTAATTGTGCCTAAAACTTATGGTAGCTCTGAGTGAAAGAACTTGGTGTTCTCATCCCCGGCTTAACCCATTTGATTTTTCCCTCTGTTTCCAATAAGTATTCTGGTCTTGTAAAGAGAAATAATAAGATTTTCAGGATATCCTAAGATTCCATTCTTGAACAGTAAGAGTTCTCATTTCCTCCATGATATCAAGCAAGTCAATGGTGGCATTGACATTCTGATTTGTGCCTTTAGGCAAGGGAGCTGTTTGGCCCAAAGCTTCACCCTCTTCTCACATTTTGAATTTAGCATCGATTTTTTGCAGAATCCATAAAACCCACAGGAATGTTCCAGGCATTTTGAACAATAGCTTTAAACTCCTTATGATGTAACCAGTGATTTTCAAATCTGAACACCTGAGCTTTGGGAATCATTGTACCAATGGAAATGACACAGGGAGTGTGATCAGAAGTGGGCTTTGAAAGAGGAGCAACAAAAGTTGAGGGAAACTACGAGTCAGTGGCAGTAAAAACCAATCCAATCTTTCCAAGAGTGGATCATACGCATGTTACTCAAGTGAACTTTCTACCCTTAAGTGGTAATTCAATGAGACCCAAATTATTAATGGCTTCATTGAAGAAGCATACCATTCACATCTCCACCCAATTTATTTCTATCTGAAGGCTGTCTACAGAAGTTAAAATCTCCCATAATAAGCCAATCCACATCATCAGGCATATCAATGCTGCCAAACTAGTCCAAAAATTCAGAATATTTTTCAGATAAACATAGCCCATAAATGTTGGAGAGGATCCAGGATTTATTGGACAAGAGGAATCAAGGTTATGGAGATAGAAAACTCATTGAGAAAAGAAAGCTGTCCAGAAAACAGGGAGCCATTCCAAATGGTGATCAAGCCTCCAGATGCACCTCTGGAGGGAAGAAATTCAAACTTGGTAAATTTGGAGGGGCAAAATTTTTTAATGTAGGAGCTATCAAAATCCTCGTGCTTAGTTTCTTGGAGACAGATAATGTCACAACCAGACTCCTCAATTTTGCTTCTGAGAGCAGACCATTTTTTTTCAGAGTTGATTCCCCTGATATTCCAATTCAAGATCTTCCAAGTTCTTGTGTTATTCATTAAGAAACCAGAAGTAAGTATAGATATGGGGTGATATAAATAGTGTAATCACCCAGGAGAGGAAACAACAAAAATAGAGACAAAAGTCAACCCAATTCAGGTTACCACAGAGATTATCCATAATAAGTACCATCCACATTGCAAATCCACAAACACAGCACACATAACAGGGAGTCAACAAGACTCCCAAAGATATAGTTTGATACATTAGCACACTTAAGAAGAGGTCTTCTTCTTGGCTTGTTCCACAGTACCAGCCCCTGGCTTCTTGCCACCAAATCCCAAGCTGGAAGAGGGACCTCCTTTAGTGCCGACTTTTGTAGGAGCCTTAACTGCCACATCATTGACCTTCCCTTTCTTGAGCAGCCTCTTTTCCAGGTCCCCATCCTTGACCTTGCAGAATGAAGCAGCAAGATTTTTAACCACTTTGGAATTCAGGCAAGGAGGAGCAGCATTACAAACCAGGCAATCAACAATTTGACAATTTAAGTGACTTTTAAAACCCCCATTTAATTCAACAATTCTAGGGCTTCTTCTCACCTCAGATTCCACAAGAGGTTCCTTGCCCTTTCTCTTTCTAGCAGGGGTAGAAGGAGAGCCTGAAGATTTATTTGCTTCAATACCCAGGCAAGAAGGAGGCATCTGGGAAAAGCTCTTATTAGGAATGATGAAAGAGATTGAACTTTCCTCAGCAATAGGTTCTTTAATAATTTCCCATAAAGGAGAAGTAAGAAATCCCTTGACCCAGATAAACTTCTCAGGAGTAGCAAGAATTAGAGTAATGAAGTTAAACCAACTTACAGGAATATCACACTTAAGAGAGCCCATTGGAGAAGATTCCTTCTGAATATGAGGAGCAAAATAATTCTCCCAGAGCTCCAAGCCTTGTTGGGAAAATCCCTGCTTGGCAACATGCACATCAGGGATGGAAATAAAAGTTCTCACCATCCCAATCTGAAGGTGAGCCTCATTTGGAGAAAGAAGATGCTGATCCTCCATCATCCAATCATCATTCCCAGGGGCCACCGTACTTGAATCCATAGGACTTCCTGCCCCCTCCTCAGCATCAGCATTGTCCTCCTCCTCATCAGCCAAATAGTTTTGAAGAATATTCTGCAGGCCATCACCAATGCCAACCCCTTGTGGAGCAACTGCAACACCAAGCTCCTCCACAGCCTCAGGCTCATTCACAGATTCATCATCAGAATCCCAGTCTTGAACAATGATAGCACCAGTAACTCCACTTTTCACATCGTGAGGTGGCAGATGTTGATTGTCAATAGGCATATCTTCTCCAGGAGCAATGACAGGGCCTTGAACAGGGGCAGCAGCAGCCTCCCAAGGACCCCAACCTTCAGCGTGCCCACCAGCAGGAGCAGGGTCTTGCACAGGGGCCATCCACTAACCCCACTCACCCCAGGGGAGGAGGGAGGGAGGGAGGTGGAACACAGGGCCCAAAGACTGGACCTTGCTCAGGAACTGGGTGTGGGTCCACATTGTCATCTGGCAGTGGGTCCTCCTCGGGTGGGCCCCCACCAAGCAAGTGACTCTGAAGAACTTCAACAGAAAAAGTCCATGACTCTGTCTCTACCAAGTCACCAATGGTAAACCTCACGAATCTTAGCAATAATCCTACCCTTCTGGTCAGGGTCCCTCTCCCACAGAAGAACTTTCCCAATGTCAGCAAAGATAGCATTCAGATCCTCCGTATGCCAGTGGTCAAGGGGAGGTCCTACCAACATCACCCAGCACTCATTATTGAACTGAGTCCCTCGCCATTATCACCCTCGTTGTGCTTCACAAAGAGACATGCACATCTTGAAGCGGAATCGGGCTGCGCCATAATGAGCTGTCATCACGGTCGTGACATGATGGAACTGCACATACGCAGACCCAAAGGGACAATCTTGAATATCTCTGAAATGCACTCCAACCTCATTGTTGAAGAAATCCACCAGGACACCATGAATATTCAAGAACGGAACAGGACCAGGAGGGAGGGGAAAATGTTAGCAATAGCATACTGTTCATGCGCTCTTAACCTCTGAGGCACCACCACCCTTCTAACACGATTTCTCCCAGCCACCTACATAATCTGGAAGCCATTCGGCAGGAAAGGCGCAGGATCAATCGGAATGTTCGCCATTTCGACGTCCTTCGCCGGTGACGGCGAGGGGAATGGGGTTTCAGCGGGGGAGTTGAGGAGACAGGGAAGTGGTAGTTGTTTTTTTCAGCGAAGAGATGAACTCGTGAAAACTGCCGTGAAAGATGGGCTGGGAATGAGAAACCACCTGGGCCTTAAACCACCCCTCATACGATTTGTTGGGCCAGCTACATTTAGGGAAAGAGGGAAATGCCGCGCGATTGGCGCCTCCCCTAGACCTGACCGGCGTTACCATCGACTTAACACCAACATTAGTGAGCACCTGAGCATAAGATCTGCCTTGAAGACTTGATTTGATCTCACCATTAATACGTTGCTCAATCACGGGCGAATGACCCCATGTGTTGAGAAATTTGAGTCTTTGAAAAACCGAGCCACATTTACTGGAATGCTTTAAAGAAGGAGATTTTTTTGCACTTTCTTTTTTGTACGTGACAACTTTCCATTCCTTAGCAGATTCCTTGTAGAATTCCCTTTATTCATGAATCCAGTTCGGACCCCATTACCCCAAAGATTGACATGAATCACAAAAGAATGACATGAAAACTTTGAGATATTGTAGATCTCAAAACCCACTGCCCTTGAAGCAACCGAGAATCAAAAAGTTCTATCTTGAAGAAGCTTCACCTGGAATTTAGAAGCATTACCTCCAAAACAAGCTTGAAGAGCAAGACTAATAGTATGAAAGTCCAATTTAAAATTTGCTCGTCCAAAAGAACAGACCAGATAAAAAGGTCTCTTCCTGAAACCACCAATGAAATTAACTTGATGCCTGAATTTATCAAAAATCTTCTTCTCAAAATCACGCCCTAAAGAAAAATCCAGGGCAGGTCACTTGATGACATCTTGAAGCACACCCGGAGGAGATTTTCCGAGAAATCCAGAGATCTAGGCACCAACTTCTCAATATTGGAGGAAAATTTCTTAACCAAAGGGCTTGGTAAAATTTGAGTACCAACCACCACCCTCTTCACCTGGAGATCAATAGAGATGCCAGAAGCCACCACCTCACCATGGACCAAGTATCTAGCATCGATCACAACCTCATTATGATTGAGGAGAACAAGCCTTTTTGAACTAGGAAAAAGCATGAGGAAACCTTTAGAAGGCTCAAGATCATCAGTCGGCAAAGAGGAGCAAAGGGCATGCCATTTAAGACCTGTGTCTTCATCTGATCCAGAGATGGTAGGAGATCTACCAAGAAAGCGGATAGGAGGAACCAAAGAATCATTAACACGAGAAAGGTGATACGGGAACCTCAAAACAGATCCAACAGAGATCTTTTCCCAAATTTACAGACATCGCCCCTCAAGTGGTGAGCCTTTGGCGATGAGAAGAACCAGCCAAGACTCAGCCGACAGAGAGATCCTTCTAGAAACTTACCACCCGTGGTCACACCAGAATAGGTGACCTTCCGGCAACCTCGGAGAAATCCATGTCGGTCCTATCTTGCGGCGCCGGCGAGAGCCGGAGGCCGACCAAACGGTCACCTCAGAGGAGCCTCATGCCTCACCGTCAATTTTGGGGGGAGTCTTGGCTCTCAATGCCATTGGTCCCACCAGTCAGATTGGCCAGTGAGACTGTTGCCTCTCTGCCTATATAAGGAGAGGCAGGGCCTCAGTAGAAAGGGTTGGTCTCAGTGCATTTAAGACAGTAGCTAGAGAATACAGCTCGAGGAGCACTTGTAGTTCGTATATCGCTCATAGTCAGATCAGCAGGAGTAGGAGTTTTACCTCACCACGAGGGCTCCGAACCTGGGTACTTCATGCATCCAGCTACACTTGCTTGTATCCAATCCCGCCTGCGAACACCGTCGATAGCTTCCCTGCTAGTCCCCACACCTCTATCTAACCTTCTTAGGTATTGCCGTTCCCAATACAACGACAATATGCAACACATCTATTGACCGGACCTGCAACAGCATGGTGGGAGGGACAGTTAGCTATGCAACTTCCAGGAAGAGAGTACAACTGGGAGGAGTTCAAGCAATGATTCCGTGAATACCATGCTCCGGAAAGTCTCATTGAGCTGAAGCGTAGGGAGTTTGAAGAACTGCAACAAGGTTACTCTAGTGTCATGAAGTATATCTGGTAGTTCAGTGATTTATCTCATTACGCTACTGAAGAAGTTAGCACGGAGGCGAAAAGGAAGAAGTGTTTCATGCGTGGACTAAATCCATTTGTGAAGATGCAGTTGAGGCTTGCCAACACTCAAAATTTTCAACAATTGCTTGATGTAGCTATAACCTTTGAAGATGATTACAAAAATGTCCAAGAGGAGCGCAGGAAGAGAGCAAAGAAGGAAACAAAGAGGATTCAGGTAAGTAAACCCAAAACCAACTTGGAATTTCAACAGGGAAACAGACCCTACAATAACAACAACAGGAGTAGCAACAACACTAGAGGATAATTCAATCCTAGAAGGAATGTCATATGTCATAATTGCAAATTTCTGGGACATATCAGCAAGGATTGCCAGAAACCAGTGATTATTTGTTCTGGTTGTGGTAAAAAGGCTCATATCAAGCCAGAATGCCCAAGTAAGCCACCTGGTGGTTGGCCCACCAAGAGTAGAGGCCAAGCCAGTGGAGGCGGAGGTGGACTACCGAACAGAGGTGGAAGCTATGGCAAAAATGATAATGGCAAGAGAGGTAGACCTACTGGAAAGCTGAATTGCGCAACTTTGGAGGAGGTGGATAACTCGGATCAAGCGGTGATAGGTATGCTCAATATTCTCACAAATCCTGGAAAAGTTTTATTTGATACTGGTGCAACTAGTTCTTTCATATCTGAAGAATTTCGTGATAAATTCAGGATTAGAAGGGCATCGTTAGATAAACCTATGACTGTAGTTACTGCTGGAGGGATCGTGGTAGTTAGAAATATGAAACCAAACCAAGTCGTCTCAATTTATGGTCAAACCTATTATGCGGATATTTATGTGATCCCATTAAAAGGAATAGCTGTAGTACTGGGAATGGATTGGATGACGGACTATGGAGCTCAGATCAATTGTGAGGGTAAAACAGTTTCAATCAGGTCTCCAAGTGGAGGAAGGATAGATTACCAGGCGGATAAACATAGTCATATCATGGTAGATCTGCAGTTGAACTCAATGAAGGAGGTCAAATTGGAAGATATTCCGGTGGTGAAGGAGTTTCAAGATGTTTTTCTAGCACAGTTACCAGGAATGCCACCTAATCGGGAAATAGAGTTCACTATTGACCTGATACCTGGTACAGCACCAATAGCTCAAGCACCATATAAGATGGGGCCAAAAGAATTAAAAGAGCTTAAGGAGCAAATTGATGAACTAGCCCGGAAAGGATTCATTAAGGAAAGTGTATCTTCGTGGGGAACTCCGGTGATCTTTGTGGATAAACAAGATGGAGGATGAAGAATGTGTGGGGATTACAGAAATCTCAACAATGTCACCATCAAGAACAAGTACCCATTACCAAGAATTCAAGATCTATTTGACCAAGTCAAGGGAGCTGGAGTATTCTCCAAGATCGATCTAAGGTCAGGCTATCATCAAATAAAGATTAAACCTGAAGATGTTCCTAAAACAACATTTGTATCAAGGTATGGACATCATGAGTATTTATTCGTACCTTTTGGTCTGACTAATGCCCCAGCAATATTCATGAATTTGATGAATAAAATGTTCATGCCTTACTTGGACAAGTTTGTCATAGTATTCATTGATGATATTTTGATATACTCTAAAGATAAAGAAGAGCATGCAGAGCATTTGAGAATAGCATTGCAAATCCTAAGAGAACATAAGCTTTATGCTAAGTTCAGTAAGTGTGAATTCTGCTTGGACGAAGTAGAGTTTCTTGGTCATGTGATCAGTAAGGATGGAATTGCTGTAAATCCATCCAAGGTTCAATCAGTACTGGAATTGAAGGCACCAACCAATGTAAAGAAAATTCAAGGTTCCTTAGGTATGGCCGGATATTATCGGAGGTTCATTGAAGGTTTTTGCAAGATAGCTGGACCAATGACCAAATTGTTAAGAAAGAATACAACATTCATATGGGATGAGAAGTGCGAAGCGAGTTTTCAGGAGTTGAAGACCAGATTAACTACCACACCAATCCTAGCAGTTCCGGAACCAGGAAAAGATTACACAGTATATTGTGATGCCTCCAAGGAAGGATTAGGTTGCATGCTTATGCAAGATCGTAAGGTGATTGCTTATGGATCTAGGCAACTGAAACCACGTGAAGTGAATTATCCAACCCATGATTTAGAGTTAGCAGCAGTAGTCTTTGCTTTAAAAGGATGGAGACATTTTCTCTATGAGGCAAGATGTGAGTTATACACTAACCACAAAAGTCTCAAATATTCCTTCACTCAAAAGTAATTAAATATGAGACAGAAGCGTTGGCTGGAGTTAATTAAAGATTATGATCTAGCAATCAAGTATACCCCTGGAAAAGCAAATGTTGTGGCAGATGCTTTAAGTCGGAAAAGCACAAATACGCAACCCATGAATAGAGAACTGCCAAAAGAATTACAGATAGACTTGGAAAGATTGGAAACACAATTTATAAGTACAGCAAATCTTGGAGGATTAGCTACCATGAGAATAATTGAGGAACAAAGTAGTGATATTTGACATGAAATCTTTAGACATCAAGATGAAGATCCTTTTATTGCTGAAGAAGTTCGAAGAATTTTTCAAGGTCAAACATCAGCTTTTCACCTAGAAGACTATGGATCTTTATGGTTTCAAAACCGTCTTCGTGTACCAGATGTGCCAGAAATCCGAGAAGTGATACTTCGGGAAGCCCATGAAACACAATATTCCATACATCCAGGAAGTACAAATATGTACATGGATTTAAATAGTTGTTTTGGTGGAATAATATGAAAAGAGATGTTGCAAAGTACGTATCTAAATGCCATACTTGTCAAAGGGTTAAAGCAGAACATCAAAGTCCAGCAGGACCATTACAACCTTTGGAAATTCCAGAATGGAAGTGGGAAGAAATTGGAATGGATTTTATCACAGGGTTACCCATGACACCGAAGCAGAAGGATATGATATGGGTGATTGTTGATAGACTCACAAAAAGTGCTCATTTTATTCCAGTAAACCAGAAGGATAATGCCGAAAAATTAGTAGAAATCTATATCAAAGAAATTGTGAGTAAGCATGGGGTACCCAAGAGGATTGTATCAGACAGAGGATCGGTGCTCACATCAGCATTTTGAAAACGATTACATGAAGCACTTGGTTCAAAGTTGGATTTCAGCACAACTTATCATCCAGAAATTGGAGGCCAGACATAAAGGACCAATCAAATTTTAGAGGACACACTTAGAGCTTATGCACTAGATTTTGGAGGTTCGTGGGAAGATCATCTACCATTGGCAGAATTTTCCTTCAATAATAGCTATTAGAGTAGTCTGAAGGCAGCACCTTACCAAGTACTATACGGAAGGAAGTGTAGATCACCTATATGCTGGTATGAACCTGGTAGTTGCAAGTAATTTGCACCAAACTATATCAAGGAAAAGCAAGATATCATCGATATTATGAGGGATCGATTGAAGATAGCTTAGAGTCGACAGAAGAGTTGTGCTGATCAAAGCCAAAGATCATGGCATCCAGAAGTGGGGGATATGGTATATCTCAAAGTAAGTCCGATGAAGGGAGTGAAGAGATTCGGAGTCAAAGGAAAACTAAGCCCAAGATATATTGGACCATTCAATATACTTAGTCAGAAAAGAACAATAGCTTATGCTCTAGAGTTACCAAAAAGGCTAGCTCAAGTTCACAATGTTTTCCATGTATCACAACTCTGGAAATGTCTTAATGTTCCCGATGATGCCATCACACACCAAGAAACTGAGTTATAAGCAGATTTGACTTATGTTGAGAAACCCTGTAAGATTATAAAGGAGAACTGGAAAAGGTTGAGAAACAGGGCAATCAAATACTGCAAGGTATAATGGGAGCATCACCCGGAGCAAGAAGCCACATGGTCGAAAGAGGATGACTTGAGGGAAGCAGATCCAGAACTATTCAGGTACATATACGCAAACTTCGGGACGAAGTTTCATTTTAAGGGGGAAAGTCTGTAACACCCTAGCATTAGGATCCAACAAAGGGTAGAATTAGGAATCTAAGTTTGTGCATGCACGCATCTGTAAAATCAGGGTAAATTTTTCGCCAAACAAAACTCTAAAGGGATCAGAGTTTCTTTCACTAACTCGAGGTAGGAATAGCTCTTGTTAGTGGATGCTATGAATTTTGACATGACCTTTAGGAATTATTAAGTTTTGGGGAAGTTATTTTGTATTCAAATTTGAAAATTTTAATCAATTTGAAAATATTTAAGGTTTGTAAGTTAGGAATATTAAATTGTTTTCCAAAATACTTTTTGAACATTATTTGATTAAATAATAGATATAGTAAACAACAATAAGGATCTTATAAAGGAAAATGAGATAAGAAATGAATTCTTATTTCTAGATTACATAACAACATTACAAATTGTAATAATACATTCAAAGTAGAAGATTAAAGAGAATGGAAATATAACTTTATTCTCTTATAATAAATCTTTACAGGATTCTTTACAAAAAGGAATAAAGGAAAAAAGATTACATTTAAGGTATATGCTATTCAGTAATGCTAGACTAAATCTTGTATCTCCAGATCTTGTTCCTGCACATAAGAGAGAACAACTAAAAACAAAACAAAGGTTAATTAGTTAGTGTTTACTCTCAGTAGTGAACAATGAAGTGCATTGTTCAAATTTCATCATCGAGTCATTAACAGGGGCAAGTTTCACCAGGAAGTAAGAACTAAAAAGGGTAACAGGTGGAGATATTTCCACTTGAGCTGATCCACATGATCAGTACACACAGACACACATCATAGTCATAGAATGCATGCAGTGTGCTGTCGATACAGCAGCAACACTATAAGCACTCAAGAAGAGCACTTAGCCAAACCTCATCCACAGCCAGCATCACTCTCCTTCTCGAGCACACGCTCAGACTTCATCGAGCTCACCAAAACATCCACAAAATCATCAGCCACTCTACCAAATTAACCACTAGTTCACCTCAACATGGTGACATAAGGAGGAGTGGTGTAGAAGGATAGCAAGGGCAACTTCCAGATCATAGGAGACGAGGATGAGCAGGCACAGAACCAGGAGGTGCAGGACAAGATCCAACCAGCAGAGCAGGCTAGCAAGATCAAGCCACCAGATCAACTAGCAACAACACCAACCACTCCACTGTTGTGGTGAGTACTATAGAACCTTCACATGATCCAACTATCTTATCCAGATAAGAAATCATGTGTTGTTTTATATTAAACCTCTCAGAAATCACCCAAGTGGGGTGTATCCATCATAGAGGTATTGGAGCTAAAGCCAAGTAGTATAACTGTGCAAATAATACTAGGATCTCAGACCAGCATCACTGATCCTGGATATAAAAATTATATTTCATCTTTCAATATAAACACAACCAAGGTATTGAACTCTGGGCACATCTCTTAACAGAGTAGCACCACAGAATCCATAGATCTTATGGATCAACAAAAGCACAACCACTATTTCATCCAAAGGATTCCAAAATCAGTAACTGGTATTAATACCAGAACATAACTATAAGGGACAGCCAGATTGGGAACTAGTTCCTATGCCTCAGACTAGCATCACAAGCATAAATCAAATGGTGAATATCATAAGCCAACATATATAGTAAGGTTTTTCAAAACAATTAAGCATCAAGTCATTCTGGAACATTTGTAAACCAAAGCCAGTACTAGAGCAAACCCTGTGTACCATTCCTAGGAAGGTGTCACTAGGATTTGTTCTAACCCAAGCAAACCTTACCCAAAAATTACATACTCCAGGTCAGCTAAACAGTTAATCATTTTCCCAATACATTAACTGGGAATCATTTTTTACAGAAGAATTATCAACAGAGAGCATTCCAACTCTAGCATAATAGTGAATCTCAATCCAATGAAGTGAACCCATCACAGATACAACAAGAGTAACCACATAAAGATTCAATATACTTTCATAGAGGGTTCTCTGATAGAGAACAACATGACAATGACCTATTCAGCACTGGTACCACATCAAACCAACCTAGAAGGATACCACTTGTAGGATGGACCAGAGGAACTAACTCGACATCTCTGCACAGAGATGAACCCTAGACAGGGAGCTAATCTGTAATCATGCCAGGGAAAAATAGCTAGAGCGCAAGAGAGTGGCACAAAGGGGGAAGAACCCAAACTTACTCGAGGTCCTCGCAAAAGTAATTGAAGAGAAAGAAGAGGAATGGTTGGCGGCGGTACAGAAGCGGTGGTACGGGGAGCACCCCAAAGGGGCACTGCAACCCATGCCTGCGGCCCGTCAGAACCAGACGGAGATGAAGGGAAGCACCATGAGTACTCTGGCACACCATCGCCGACGTTCCAGGGCGACCAAACCCTAACCCTAGCTCCGGCAGGGGTCAGCGCGGCCAGGAGAGGACCCCATAGGCAAATCTGCTCGGACAGAACTGAGTTGCGGCATCAACTTAGCCATCTTGCACCGTGGCGGCGGCAACAGCGGCCGGACAAGGCCGGAGTCGTGCGCGGTGGCAGCAGCGAGCGGAGGAGGTGACCGCGTGAGTGAGTGAGAGAGAGGGGAGAGGAGAGTGAGTGCGTGGGGGTACTTGGCACAGGCCTAATACTACCCTGGTGGACTTAACCGTCCCGTGTGGGCCGGGTCAGGTTGGGTTAGGCCAGCTCTGTGGGCTAGGCCTGTATTTTAAAGGAGTTGTTTAAAATAAGTTTTTACAAATATGACCCCGAAACAAAAACAACTCTAGAAAAATAAATAAGTATCTTAAAAATATAAATAATATGTCTATGAGCTCACAAAAATATTCCCTATTAAATAAAAATAATTAATAGAATTTTTGGTAATTAAAAAATTAGGTCCATTATTATTATTGTGCCAATTATTCTTGAATTTTATAAAAATATATGAAACACCTAAAATTGAATAAAATTCATATTTAAGATCCTAAATGAATATACCATTATAGAAAAATACTAGTTTGTATTTTTGGAAAGTACATTCAGTGTGATAAAAATATTTAAAAGAGTAATTTTTTTGAATACGTTCATATTTTTAACTCTTAGAATAATACTTTCCTTTTATTAATTAAAGAAAATAGCAAACTTTTACTAACAGGGTAAAATACGGAAAGAAGCAGATAATAAAGCATTGCATGACATTACTATGCATTTCATATTGCTTCTTGAAATATTGTCCTTATCGGGCAATAATGCTTCTTTGTAGAAACCGAAGCTCAAGGTCAAGTGGAAGCATCTGACTTCAGTACCTTGCAGTCACAAGGCAAGTTCATCACTTGCTCATGTCCTTTGAAGAGTCTTTATCAAAGATATTGCAAATTGTGTGTTATTATCTATGATCGAGAAAAAGAGAATATTATCTTCTCTAATAAAAAAATGGTTATCATCCTAAGTGATGATAAGGATTGGCAGTGGAACTTAGGTTTCCAACTGCACAAGACACCTTAGGATTAACAACCCATGACATCAGTGATTCTAGCGCCGTATATTACACGTTAACCATGAGATTTGGAATGGGACAAGAAGTCAGCTGTATCTTATTCCTTTCATATGGAGGCAAGATGACCTTATCATGACGGTGGGATTCCTTGTGTGGATCCAGCATATGGGTGGGCAGCCTTAGGCCCCAGGATTTTGGTGTCTAGATTATCTATGAGTGGCTTCCGGAGGTATAGTCAGACCTTTATGGAGCTTGCCAGGGGCATCACCAGCTCATAGAGTCTTCCAAAACTCATCAGGGTTATAGATTGCCCTAAATTGGGGGCTTAATAGAGATGGAGATCGGCCCGGAGGATCGTGCAGACATATGGGATCGCGGAGAGGGAAGTGACTGGCTTGGATCACCTACTAGGCCCCACATCACAGAAATTGTTGACGGGAAAGTACGCTCGGTTGTGCAAAAAGGAGTTGATCTCTCATGTGTAAAGCAACACACCTCTGCTGAGTGTAAGAACTGTAACTTGTTACTCTCTGTTCCGGGAAGGAGCTACGAACGCGGCAGGAAAGACTCTCCATGAAGTTCTGGTCAACCTGTGAAGGCTGATGGGCATAGTTTTGATAATAAAATCAATCTTTGAAGAAATGTTTACGAAAACTGCATATCTCCAAGGACTTATAGTCCGAGGTGGTAGATAGAGCATCAAACTTCCTACCTTGCATATAATGAACTTGTTGGGTAACGATGTTACTCACTCTTTCCTTTGAACCCCTGCTTAGACTCTGAGAATCCAGAAGACCCTTCAATGTACGCAGTTGAAGGACAAGAGGATATCTACTATGAAGAGCCAGACCTATCCAGAGGAGTTGACGGGGTGCACTACGAGATACACTACGGAGTGCAGGGCAACGAGTTTGAGTTGTTGCCCTAGTTATTCGTAGACCAATTGAGCCGAGCAGCATAACCTCTATAAAATAAGTTGTTAAGCTCAATTTGGAATATGAGTTTGAATTCTATATCTTCCGCTGAAACTACTTAAGTTTGGTTTGTAATTTTGTAACACTTGAAGTTGGAACTTCTGGTTTGTAATAATAATGAAGTGTGTATGTTTGTAATACGGACCCGCAATGTTTCTATTGTACCACTCTGAGGGATGTGATATTTACGAAACGGTGTTCTGTAGATGTCATGTCAACGACTATAATGTACTACACATGCAGTGGTATGCTGGGTCACCGCAATTATCAAGTTCTAATCACACAAGTTTAGGGTTAACAAAAACTTTTATTACTAAATTGAATATGAATGCATGTGTGAATTGCATTAGTGTATGATTGAGTAAAATTTAAATGTGTGTTTGCTACAAATGATAAGAAATGGTTTAAAGATGAATACTACATCATCTAGGCCAATTACAAACAAAATCAAAAGAAAAAGAAATCAAATATGAATCAAATAAGCAAATGGTCATTTTTACCAAAGTTAACCACTAGGCCACTTTGTGAGTTCCTAGTAAAGAATTTCTAATAGAAACTTTTTCATTTCTTTTCACCCCTTGCTATACCAAGTAAAAGTGAACCCAAGCCCACTTTACAAACTCACAAAAACTATTTTCAAATCTATTTAAAGGACAATTCAAAATTGAATCAAGTTCATTTGGTAAGATCACCATTTTTCAAAAACCACTCAAACCAATTCCACTTGACTTTTCCAAGCAACCATAGACAATCAAGCAAGTGCTCAGAACACTCACCAAATTTTATTCAAAAATTTCAAAATTGAATTCTTGCGGCGATTTGGTCGAACACCTTGCAGACACTAATTAAACCCTGCCAAACTCCACTATTGGGAGCAGTGAACACTCGACCATTTGCCCCCATTGCACTCCCCTGTCTCCCCCAGCACCTAGCAATGCTGTGGACAGCCTCCCTCTTTGTTGTTGCGCCAATGCAGCGCCGCCCGAAGCTTGCCACGCCGGTCGACCATGGGCAGCTCGCCACAAACCGCGCCGCCCTCGTCCATGATGTCCAGCAGGCAGGCCACCATCAACCGCACCCCCTGTCTAGCCCTCGACTGCAGGCCGGCCATGGACCACAAGAAAACCGTCGCGCCCACTCTCTCTGCGCCGTGCTGAGAGTGTGCCAGAGCGCTGTAGCCGACTAACTCGCACGTGTTGCGCCTCACCCTGTCCACGCATGCACACACTCGCCATGACACCAGCTATCTCCCAGACATCCCCGTTCACCGCCGCTTGACCCCCACGCGCCGTCTCGAATGCTGCTAGTTCCGCGCAGAGCACCGCCCATGCCCGGCCATTCTAGAATGCGCGATGTCATGGCTTGAAGCCTGTGACGACCGCCAGGAAACACCACGTCGCCGGAGGAGCCATCCCATGCATAAATAGAGACCCCCTCCGCCTCAATTCACCACACCATCTCACTCCTCACTCCTCACAGAACCTCCCACACCTCTCCCCGGAGAAAGGCGAGCGCTACATCGCCGGAATTTGGCCGGAGTCCACCGTTGTAGAGGAGAAGAGGAGTCGTTGATTGGAGCCGCCCCAGGAGCCGCCGCGACCACCATTCGAAGTGCCATTGTCGACCACGTCGTTCGCCCCCATCGCCGACCCTAGCTGGAGCCCTGGTGAGTCTCATACGACCCCACTGCCGCATTAGGGTTCAGTCCTCGTTGGAGCTGTTCGACGTAGGAGATGAACCTCATCCGTTAGATCAGGTTCTAATCGTAGGGCCTAGATTGAAACGTACCGTTTCGGGTTAGATGAGCCACTGACTAGTGGGACCCCCCTGTTAGCAGCACATTGCGCCCACGCAGTGCAGTTGGGCCGGCCCCGTTTACTTTCCCGCGTAGAGCCCGGTGATTCAAATAATTCTTTTCCATTTTAGTTGAAACCAGATTCTGTTAGTAGATTCAAAAATAAATTCAAGGTGATTCACTGAACCAAATGGCATGATTCCAATTTTGTTAGAAAGATATTAAAATTATCTATCCAAGCCCATTGGATTCAAACCATTTGAAATTATAGATCACCTATAGTAAAAATAACAAGACATAGATTTTTCCAACTTCGAACATTTTTCAAAAATTAACCATAAATGCTTTTGAGTTGATTCCAACTCTCAAAAATCACATTTGACAAGATCTATCTGAATATGTAAAAATATTTAGGTTTGCATGTAGTGACATTGGACTAGTACCAAAAGAATGCTATAGAGGCATTTCTAGTCACTTCAATTCAATTAAATGATAATCTTAAACTTTATAAAATATGACCAATCCTTTAAATCACATTTCCATGTATTATAATATGTGGTGATGACATGTGTCAACATGATCCCATATTTTAATTGGAGAATATTAAATCTTAAGTATTTTCAATGAGTAGAAATTACTTTTCTAAAATAAGATAAACAAGATTAAGTCTTTATTTCATGTGATGATTGTGATGATGCTAGATCATCTAGTGTGAACCTTAGGGTGCTAAATAGAAAGAGTTAAGTATTGTTTGGTGATTGTGTATCCCGTATTCTTTTATAGATGATAGTATCGACCCGGGATATGAGGAGGAGTACTACCAAGAAGAAGAAGAAAACTTCAACCACTGAACTACTAAAGGCAAGCTAACACTTGCAAGTTTCTTAACTATGCAATCTAGAACTATGCAAGTTAACCCTTGCAAACTTGATAACCTATGCAAGATGCCTTAGGCATGCTTGGTTATACAACTTTGATTATACCAATCCAAAGTTTTACTTGCAAGCTTTATTAAACTAATGGTTGGGTTCGGATGCGATACCATTCCAATTTTATCGTACAACCACAATACCTGAATTGGGTAGGGCTTAACTGGAAGTTTATATGCCTTAGTATGGGTTCCCTTGCGGAAGAGGTTGAGATGAGGCTACCTCGTGATGATTGTCCACCTATGTAGTGCCCAGGATAACATATGGCCATGGCTGGGAGGCCAAGCTCATAGGGAGGAGCCTATACTAGAGTATGTTTGATTAACCGCATACTAAGTATGATGATTCAGGGTTATCCCTGACGGATGTATCGAATTTTGTTGTCAAAGTGTACCACCTCTGCAGAGTGTCAGACTATTCGAATAGCCACGTCTGCGGTCATGGACAGTTGGAGTGGCCATACTGTTCCATCATCAGACATTTTTAAAATGACTTGTGAATTGAACTATGACCTTGACTTGACCACAACAGGCATGTGGATATGAAAACTAGGTTCCCACTTAAATGCTTTAGAACATTAACTTAGTTTTCTTTACTTTTAAACTCAGTTTTAGATAAACCTGGCTTTTTGCAAATAAACCTAGAGCTTAAGATTCCCACTAGAACTACCTTACTTGTTAGTGATAGTTTGCGAGTACTTAAAGAGTACTTATGGCTTTGTCTCTGACTATTCCCATGGCCAGACTATGAGGAGGACTACCAGGATGATGGACAGCAGGAGGTCTATGACAACTAGGATCATCTCCCATCGTCAGCATTGCCTGTGACCCTAAAGATGGAGCCCCTACTACGTTTATTTTCCGATGCTTGATTTGTATTAAGACTAGATCATGAGATCATTTATTCGTAAGACCTTATTATGGTTTGTAATGGATGATGTACTGTGGTACCACTTCTGTTATGTCTCGCAAAAATGGTAATCCTGGGATTGCGGGGTATGGCATAACAGGCATTTAGGATTAAAAATCCGGGTGTTGGCGAGTTGGTATCAGAAACGCGGATATGAATAAAAAAGGAACAGTTCGAGTAATATCTACAAATATTACCGAAAACATTCTGAAAATACTTCTACGAGAGGGTTTTATTGAAAGTGTTCGGTAACATCAGGAACGTAACAGATATTTCTTGGTTTCAAGTTTGCGACATCAAAAGAGAAAGACAAGAAAAGGAATATATAGAACAAGAACCTTTTTAAAGAGTATTAGCCGACCCGGCTTACGAATTTATACCAACTATCAAGGAATTCCTAAAGTTTTGGGTGGAATGGGAGTTGCTATTCTTTCTATTTTTCAAGGGATAATGACAGATCAAGAGGCTCGAATAAACAAAATTGGGGGAGAAGTCTTATGTTATATATGGTAATTGCGCCGACTATAGTGCCCGAATTCTATCTCGACCTTCCTATTTTTAAAATAAAAATAGAAAAATAGGAGAAAAAAATATGACAAAAAAAAATAGGAGAGAAAAAAAACCCGAGAGAAGCAAAAGTCACTGTCGAAGGTTTAGTTACGGAAGCCCTACCCAGTGGAATGTTCCGCGTTCGGCTAGAGAATGACACCATCATCCTGGGCTATATTTCAGAAAAGATCCGCTCTAGTTCTATACGAATACTGATGAGGGATAGGGTCAAAATTGAAGTAAGTCGTTATGATTCCAGCAAGGGACGTATAATTTATAGACTTCCTCATAAAGATTCGAAGTATATCGAAGACTCGAAAGATATCGAAGATTTGAAAGATAGCGAAGATTCAAAGGATTAGGGTTTTCTTTTTTCTAGGGTAATAAATTCGAAGTTCAAAAATTCAAGCGAAGAGACTTATTTTTTCCAAAATATTAGATTTATAGTTTAAGAAAGGATACGAAAATATGAAAATAAGAGCTTCCGTTCATAAAATTTGTACGAAATGTCGACTGATTCATTGGCATGGACGAATTAGAGTCATTTTCTCTAATCCGAAGCATAAACAACGACAGGGGTAATCTTTTAAAAAAGAACTTTAGTTTCTAAAAAATAAAAAAGTACCCGCGGAAATGTTCCAATTCACTAGTAAGCAAGTTCTAACAAATTAATTATTTGTGTGATAAATTCTTTCAGTTAACTTGCTATTTTCATGAGAAATAAAATTGACAAGTCGAAGTTGGAGATTATCTTCTTCTTGCAAGAGATCCTGAGGGAAAAATGTTGCTAAATTTCTCATTTCATTCATTTCATATGCGACCGCAGGTCGAACGAAAACAAAATACTTTTCTTTGCTCTTGAGAATTTTTTTTCGTTGAACATAGACCCAACTTTTCTTTTTTTATTCCTTAGAATATTTTTTTTTCTTTCTGGTGGTATCAAACAGCCACCTAATACCTTATCTTCCTCTTTTGAATATCTCCAGAAAATATTTTTAGTTCTGTATGGCTTTTTTTCTCCTCACCCGGACCAGTCCACCTAGTCGACTTCTTGTATGTTTTGTGAGTTGTGTATTCACTCCATAATACTATTGTCAAGTACCTTTAGGTATGAAGATCTCGGCAAGATATGTAGTTCTTGAAGAACGAAAAAAAACCGATCCACTTCTTTTTGGTATATTAGACTAAATTCTTTTGTTCCTCGATGCTCAATAAAATCCTCTTTTTTTAAGATAGAATCTTCCTCTAGACTATCGTATTTGTCCTTGGGGTCTTCTTCTAAGTCTTCCTCTAAAGTCCCATATTTTTCCTCTGAGCTTTCCCTGGGGTTCCCATATTCATCTTCTGAGTCTTCCTCTAGAGTTCCATATTCGCCCTCTCGGGTCCTATATTTGCTCTCTAGGCTTCCATATCCGTCTTCTGAGTCTTTCTCTAAAGTCCTGTATTCGTTCTCTAGGTTCGTTCTCTGGACTCCCGTATTCGTCTTCTAGGGTTTCATATTTGTATTCGCCTTTTCGGGTCTTATATTCGTCTTTTAGGGTCTCATATTCGTCTTCTAAGTCTTCCTCTCGAGTCCTATATTCTTCCTCTAGGGTCCTATATCTAAATTTAACAATTCACAAACCCTTTTTATCTTTTCTATATTGTGGATCGTTAAAATAAGCAAAAATAGTATTTCTACGTAAAATACCCATAAAGGTGATTTCGATAGAAATACCCAAACAGGATATTAATTATTTCTCTTGTTCTTGATGGTATTGTAATGGAATGACGAACCTATTTCTTCGCTTTTTTGCCAACAAATCTGAATTATTTTGAAAAATAGAAGGATAGATCAAATTTCAATGGTCGTTGGCCATGATTCGATCCGACATTGAATAATCAAAAATTTCCCTATCTTTTTTACCATAAGTATTCATTTGATCTTGATCCTTGTGGATTGAAAAAGACGCTATACTAGATCTGCATGTACTTACTGACAATATCCATAAATGGCTTGTTTTTGGTAATCGACGAAGATTACCATATTGATATTCGGGCACATGGTAAACATCAGCACTCCAGTGCATTTCGCCGTCTAATTCGGAACAAATATGTTTTTGTACCCTTTCTTTAAAAGGTAAAGTGGACGTTCCGGCATGAATCTCTGCAATTACTTGTTCGGATTTTACATATTGATTATTTTGCACTAGAATCAAGATTTTTGAGGGAATGCTCACACTATATAGAATATCTTGACTCTTAATAGTTACATGCAAGTCTATATAACATAGTAAAGCAGGCTGTCCATGACGGGTACGTATGGGGTGAACCAATTTTTCGACTGTTGACAATCACATGCCGGCAGATCTTCGGGTGCAGCTTGTCGTCCTTGCATACTAGCGGCACGTCAATCTAGAGGGTAGCAGCGTGTGCGTCTGAGTGAGTCTGGGCGGCGACGGCGACCCGTGAGCCTGAGTCTGGCCTGGTGTGAGTATGGTGGAGGGGATTTTTTTGATGGAAGGAGATAGGAAAAGGGACTATCCAAACAGATTTTGGTTGGCCCCGATACCCAGCGGACCACCCTCGAGTCGGTCTCACTTAAAAACACGTACCATTGATCACACGGTCATATCAAGTGGGAGAAAAAACTAACTAACTAACTAACCCGGACGCCTAAGAGCGCACCAATTCTAGGGAGCTTAGTGCTCCTTAGGAATGCCCAATACCAGGGCATTCATAACCTTTACATGCATCATACTCAATAACATCCGCATAAGTCACAACTTTCAGACTTCTATCAGCTTGTCTTGATCTGCTCAAAGTTGGTTTAGAAGGCTTCATCTTTAAGGAAAAAATAGCAGCATCTGTCCTACCCTTATTTGGGTTGACAAGAATCCATTATTGTTCACATTCAGATTGCCAATTAGAGAATTCTCTATGACATTTTGGGCCACCATTCCCCCATAGATGGAAAAAACAATTGAACTGGGAGCGAGTAAACCATTAAACCAACATTCTTTGATGAGACAGACAATCTGAAAACTCTATCCTGAATGTGTAGTACTGCCATTTCATCACACAGCCCACCTAAACTAGATTCCAAGGCCAAGCCAACAGAGTCAACATTAAGCCTGAATTTTGATCGTCCAAAAGAGACTGCCAAAACAAAGTGATTCGACTTCCCAAGGGGATGCACAGCCGACCTAAATCTTCGTTTAATATCAGCTCTGAATAAAAAAACCCGGAGAGAAATCCAGACCCATGGCAATGGATTCATAGACAGCCGAAAAAACAAAATCATGTTCAGTCATAGGCTATAAATGTAACATCTTAAAACTTTAATCCAAGGCTATCAAGATCCAAGTCATCTAAATTAGGGTTAACAAAAAACTTTTTCAATTAAAAATTATTAAAACATTCATATGTATGTGCATTTAAATAGAAGTTGTTTTGAATTGCCATGATTAAGTGATCCATTGCTTGTAAAATGATTCTTAGGTGAAATAAACATCATCTAAATCATTCCCAAATAAATTCCAAAGAAAAAAAATCAAAATGAATAAAAGAAAGAAATGGTCATTTGTGCCATTTTAACTACCATGTCTACTTTGGCTATTCCTAGAACTCAAAACCTAATAGAAACAAATATGGATCTTTGCACCCCTTGCTAGTACATGTAATGATGTACCAAGGCCCACTTTGTGATCTACCAAAAACTTACAAACACTAATTTAAATGGCAATTGAAATTTGAATATAGTTCATATGAGAAGATCACACTTATTCAAAAACCACTCAAATGAGCTCCATTTTCAAAACCCAAGCACACGTAGAAGATCAAGCATGTGATCAACCACTCCACCAAGCCAAAAATTCCAATATTTTTCTCTTGCAGCCATTGTGTCGAACACTTGGCAGACATAATCAACTTTGGCCTAACTATTACTGTTTTGATCATTTCTTGTCCAGCCAATTGGTTTGCATTGATCACTCTTGCCTCCCCAGAGCCCAACCAGACCAAAACCCACCCTAGTTCCAGCCCCTAGCACCAGTATAACGCAGCCTCGACGCCATGCTCGCCGGCCAACGTTGCCAACGCAGCAGCAGACCGCCAGCCCCTCTCCGCCGCTCCAGGAAGCTAGGCGCCACCCTACCGCCGCCCACGGTCCACCCCACGCTCACTGCCAGCCCCTGGACCACCGAGGAACCGTCGCGCACCAAGTATCTATGTGCAGCCAGAGCACGTCAGGGCGCCCTTGCCGCCAGCACGCCACAGACCGCGCCTCGACCTAATCCCGCGCGTGCCGCTCCGCCTCGACCCCAGCAACCCGCCAGACACGAGCGTGCACCGCCGTGCGACCCACAGTCGCCGTGCGCCGTGTCGAGCACCGCCTCTGTCTCCCAGAGCGCGGGACGCTCCCGACCAAATGCCACCGCCCCTAGCTGCGCATTTACGCCGTAGAGCACCGCCAGGAGGCAGGCCACCGTCCCCTACCTCAAGCCACGCCGCTAGCACGCTATGCAGCCCTCGCCGGAGTCGCCAGCCCATCCCTTTTGGTCGCCTCGTCGAGCTATAAATAGAGGTCACCCCAGCACAAACCACTCACACCATTCCACTCCCCTCTCCTCACTGGTCCTTCCCCACCTCTAGCCGGAGCAGCTCGAGCACTTGTTCGCCGGAATTTGGCCGGAGAAGCCCGCTTCAGAGGAGGAGAAGGCGCCATCGATTTCTGGCTCCACCCCTGAGCCGCCGTCAAAGACGCGTTTGATCGCCCCCATCGCCACCGTAGCTGGAGCCCTGGTATGCCCCCTGAGCACCCCCACTGAGTCGCTAGGGTTAGACCTCGCCGGCGACCTATCCGTCGTCGATGACGAGCCCCAGCCATAGATCTCCCTTCTAATCTAACGGCCCACATCGCCCCGTACCGCTTCACGTGTAAAGAGCGGCTGACCGGTGGACCCCATCAGCTGTGCCTCGGCCATGGAGTGCCACTGGCCGGCCTGCTGTTCCGTGACACCAGTTAATTCAAACTTAGATTTTTCTATTTATTTTTGAACCTAGTTCTGTCCCTTAGTTTGAAAATCAATTTAGAGAGATTTACAAATCTAAATGGAGTGATTCCAATTTTGTTAGAAAGCTATAGAAAAGATTTACTCAAGCCCGCTGGATTTAATTCAATTAGAGTTAGCGATCTCTCCTAGTAAAAATATTAAGACAGAAGCTTTTGCACATTCAAACATTTTTATAAAATCAACCATGATACCTTTTGAGTTGATTCCAACTCTCAAAAATCACATTTAACCATACCTATCTGAATATGTAATAAGATTAAGGTTTACATGAAGTGACTTTGGACTAGTACCAAAATAATGTCATATAGGCATTTCTAGTCACTTTAAATCATTAAATATTAAACTTAAACCAAAGTAATTGTGATCCAACCCTTAAATTACATTCCCATATGTTAGAATGTGTGGTGATGACATGTGTCCACATGATCCCATATTTTAAGTGGTGAATATTAAATCTTAGTTATTTTTCAATGAGTAGAAATTACTTTTCTTAAATAAAAAGAATGAAACTAGTAATAAAAACTTGTGATGCTTATGATGATAATAGATCATCCAATGTGTGCCTTAGAGTGTTAATCAGACTAGTTAAGCGTTGTTGGGTGATTGTGTACTCCGTATGTATTTATAGACGATAGTACCGACCAAGCTTTCGAGGAGGAGGAGTGCTACTAAGAAGAGGAGGAAGAAAATTTCAACCATTGCACCAACCAAGGCAAGCTAACACTTGCAAGTATTATACTAGCAAGCAACCATTAACAATGCTAGCTAACCCTTGCAATCTAGATAACCCAAGCAAAGACATTAGACATGCTTTGGTTGTAGCACTTGACTAGTACCTACCCCAAGTTTTATTTCCGAACTTTTCCTTCTTTACTTTATCAAAGTCCTTTACTTGTTTTGAAGGTAGCATAAAGAGTATAAAACTTGACCTATCTAGATAACCTTAGATGTCATTCTATGGCATGAGATTGATCCTAGCATTCCACCTTAGTGAACACTCTTAACTTAGTAGCTTAGAGCTAGATCAAGACTTGAGTCACTTTAGATGGGAACACTTGGTGAAAATGAATTATGAAAACCTTGGAATGATGAGTCATTCTATTGAGATGTTTTGATAGGTGTTGAGAAATACCAATGGTTTATGATGATAAAAATGTTGAGGCATGAGCCTGAACCCTTTTCAAAACTGATGGTTGGATTCGGATGCGACACCATTCTAAATTTACCGTACAGCCACAATACCTGAATTGGGTAAGGCTTAGCCGGAAATTTATATGCATTAGTATTAGTTCCCTCGTGGGAGAGGTTTGAGCTGAGGCTACCTCTCAATGTTGTCCACCTATGCAGTGCCCAAGATGACAGATGGTCATGGTTAGGAGGCCATGCTCATAGGAGAGGTGCTTATACTAGGGTGTGTAAAGGAAAGGTTATGTTTGATTATCTGCATACGAAGTATGATGATTCAGGGTTATCCCTGACAGATGTATCGAATCTTGTGGTGAAAGTGTACTACCTCTGCAGAGTGTCAAACTATTCGAATAGCCATGTCCGCGGTTATCGACAGTTGGAATGGCCATACTGTTTCGTTGTCAGATGTTTTCCAAATAACTTAGGAAATGAACGATGAATCTTGACTTGACCACAACAGGGTTGTGTTTATGACACTAGCTTCCCAACTTAAGTGATTCTAGAAATTTAGTTTATCTTTCTTTGTTTCTGAACTCATCTTAGGTTTCAATCTTAACCTTATAGTTAAACTTAGAGTTAGTACTTTACATCAGAACTATAATACTTGTTAGTGGTAATTTGTGAGTACTTAAAGAGTACTCATGGCTTTTGTCCCTGGCTATTCTCATGGCCAGACTACGAAGGAGACTACCAAGATGATGGACAACAGGATAGCTATGATAACTAGGACTATCTGCCTTCCTCAGCATTGCCTGTGCCCCTGAAGATGGACCCCACTGCTACGCTTATCTTTTATTCCGCTGCTTGTTGTATTAAGACTGGATCATGAGATCCTTATTTGTGTAAGACCTTATGTATGGTTTGTAATGGATGATGTACTGTGATATCCAATCTGTTATGTCTTGCAAAAATTGTAATCCTGGCATTGCAATGAATGACATAACAGGCATCTGGGATTAAAAATCCGGGTGTTGACAATAAACCCTCATGATTGTCTTGGTAGGAATCAGGAATCAGGCCATATCCAAACCCCGTATCAATCCAGACGAAATCGGAATGAATAGAACCAGCTGCACGATCCGGGAACCAGACAGAGGGAGAAGATGATTCAATGCATTCACCAATAGTAACTAAATGATCAGGGTATGTTACCTCAGAACCATGGCCAACCTTGTCCTCAGATCCCATAGATTTTCCAATGATTGGTGCTCCTTTTGCATTCAAAAGTACCAACCAACCAACTAACTCAGTGATCCAAACATGCACCGATCCATCATACAGTTTTTGCCTTCCTTTCTCCAAATCTTTGGATGTCGAATAAGTTGCCTTCCAATGACACACAGGGGGGATCATGGCGATCCAAACTAGGTCAAAAAGACACTTACCAGGAGGGTAGAAGAGGGACGGAGATGATGACCGGATAGGAGAAAGGAGATCACCAGAGATCCACTAGATCGCCTACATGGAGTGGGTGTAGCCAACGCAGGGAGCCCATTCCCTGTTTTTTTCTGCATTCGCCATATTGTCGATGGGTATGAACATTCTTAGATTTCAAGATGAACGACCAAGGTCATGGCCATATCTACATCATAATTTATGTTGATGATTCATGATCCCATATCCAAGAATTTACATGCGGCCAAATTTGGCCATATTTTAAAAACAAATGAATAGGAAGTAGTATGAAGAGTATGGCTCGATCAGCTTTTCTCTCGAGAAGGAACAAAACATGATAGTTTTCCCTACTTAATTTTAGGATGCTTCGTGCTAAATGTATGGACCTCGATGTAATTTTACCCTTTTAGGTCCTTCATGTAAAATGTAATCCCACAATCCTTACATGTAAATTTCGAACCTAAAAGCAAGTGGTAAAATTTGAATATATTTAAGATTATTAGTTGTCGATAAGTATGAACATTCTTGTATTTCAAGACGAACGACCAAGGTCATAGACAAATCTACATCATACTTTATGCTGGTGATTCATGATCCCATATCCAAGAATTTGCATGCGGCCAAATTTGACCATATTTTGAAAACAAACGAAGAGGAAGTAGCATGAAGAGTATGGCTCGATCAGCTTTTCTCTCGAGAAGGAGCAAAACATAACCGTTTCTCCTGCTTAATTTTAGGGTGCTTCGTGCTAAATGTATGGACCTCGATAAAGTTAACCTTTTTTAGGTCCTTGATGTAAAATATACTCCCACCGTCTGTACGTGTAAAATTCGAACCTAAAAGCAAGTGGTAACATTTAAACGTATTTAAGATTATTAGTTGTTGATGAGTATGAACATTCTTGGATTTCAAGAGGAGCGACCAAGATCATTGCTATATCTACATCATACTTTATGTTGATGATGATCCCATGTCCAGGAATTTTCATGCCACCAAATTTGGCCATATATTTTGTAAAAAACAAAGAGAATGTAGTATGAATAATATGGCTCGATCAACTTCTCTCTCGAGAAGGAGCCGGACCTGACTATTTCCCTTGGTTAATTTTAGGGTGCTTCGTGCTAAATGTAAGGACCTCTATGTAATTTTTTCCATTTTTACATGCTTGATGTAAATTGTACTCCCACCGTCCATGTTGTTCCCATATTTGGGAGTAAATGGATGAATCATGGCATGGTAACAGTGTTGCTACTCGGAGTTTCCAACCATTAGATAAATCTAGAACTAAAACATGACTACATACATTCTAATCTAGATAAATCTAAGAACATTATATGGATCGGAGGGAGTAGTATATATGCATTAAAAAAATTGTGTTTCTCTCTCCTTCAGTGTCGCATCACCATCCCCACACGCAAAACAATTTTAGGACATTTCGAACATTTTTCTTCGACACGGTGTGATTTGCTATCCCTAGCTACCGACAGGAAAAAACAGTAGCGCATCAAACTAGGGGCCAACAGGCCAGAGCATTTAAGAAGTATACCTAATTTTTTGTTATTATTCCTTTTTGCATAAGCGTCCATGTTAACGTCCTGCATTAGTTTTTTCCTAATATACCGGGTCGAAGGAGTTGATCCGACAACCGGAGGAGAACCCCCCCCCCCATCTTTTTTTGGCTGAGAAACCGTGCGCCCCTCATCGTCTTCCTCTGCCGCTCCGGCCGCTTGTGCACCATCATATCCCCTCTCGACCCTTGTAGAAAGGTAGAAACTGCCAACCCATCCCGACAATTCTTCCGCAGTACTCTTCCCCGAAACGACATCTGGAGCGATGAAGCGTAAGATATTTGAGCGCTATAGCCAGACAATGGGATTTGGCAACATCCACTACGGACTGCTGAGCAACATCACAGGTCACGTCGATCTTCTGAGCATCGCTCGCCTGGCTCGCAGCATGCTTGGCATGTGTCGAGGGATTCCGGAAGATCTTGCTGTCCCGTTTGGTTTGCCCTGCCTACTTCACTCTGACCCATGGACATGGCCACTAGACCGTGATGCGTAGGTAAAAATCAGTTTTGCATGATTTTTGTAGGATTCGAATCCTTTGATTCTTTCCTATGGATTGCATTTGGATCAAAGGAATCATGGTACCCAAATTCTTTTGAACTGTAACCCTCCAAACATGCTTAAATCCCGTAGGAATTGGAACATCTACTTGAGCCTCAACACTCATCGCATCCATAGGATCGAAGCGTGCCATTCATGTGGGTAGTTTTCGTTCATTTTATAATCGCCTGTTTTTCACAGGCAAACCTATGAAATTCCTGTGTTATCAATCCTGCGATCCCAAGAGGCCCAAGACTTTTGCTTTAGTGTCCCCCCTCTCCTCCAAACATACTAATCTAAAAACACAAGAACGACCAGGATTGTTGATACCCGTAACATAAGGTTTATTGGCCAATCAAGGTTGGCATTATATTTTATGTTTCATATGTTTCACAGAGACAAGACTTCTATAAAAATTTGGCTGTTTGGTTTACATGAATACAAAAACATAGGATTACTTTAAAACATGGTAAAATCAAAGTCAAACCTCGCGGGAGAGTATATTTATGATGTTATCGTGTCTATTGGGACGTCATTCTTGTTCTTTGCGTGCGTAGGAATTTGAAAATGAGGTACAAGTTGGATATGAAGAATTGCATATGAGTTTTGGAGGCTTCTAACCAATAGGATTTTGGAAGATATCAAATTCCTATGGAGTCCCTTCTTAGTTCCTATGCCCTCCATTCCATAAGAATATAAACATGAGCTCCAACCTCATTCAATTTCTCCATTGAGAAGTCCAATACGCTCACACTATATTCCTGCAAAACTCCTGTGTTTCTTTCCTATTCACCATCCAAAGACACCTGTTACAAAATTCCTGCGTTTTTAATTCCTAATATGAATTTACTGTACCTACCATGTCAATCCTATGTTTTTCCTATTCCTATGTTTTCTAAAAACCATTGATCGAAAGAGGCCCCTAATCTTGTTAATCAATCATAGGAAAATTTCCTGAACTTTTCCTCTGGTCCATTCCTCTGAACTAAACGACTGAATAGTGCCAGCATAGTAAACTTAACTATTCCTACACTTTTTATTTAATGCAAACAAGACCTTATTCCTTGGTGTGTCTGTCTTGATGCAATCATGATTTATTCATCATGTTTATGCATCTTTCAGATAGTAGTTTTTCCGCAAAGCTAGCTAGCACTCCCCCCTTTGTCAAACACCTTACATGCCCCTAGATATGAAGAAAATCTGTTGCAGGGCATTGACGCGTTGCTGATGCCACTAGACAATCCAACAGTAGAAGCATTTGTACCAGTTGATGATGACATACCCGAAACATGGGATGATGAAGGATTTGAAAACAAGGGTCGCTGAGTTGGTGCCAACAGAGAATGGATTGCGATTGCAAAACACCCGGGGCGCTGGTACCTCCAAAACGTCTATAGTATGGCACGTATTGAGCTGCCACGTGTGCAGCATGTTGATATTTATCCATCAGGTAACCAGTGTTTCCCCGGCCCCCCATGCACTTACCTCTACAAGCACGCGAATGTCGAGCTGCTGAAGATACAAATAGCAAAGAAACCGTACAAATTTGACAACCAATGGTACTACAACGCGATGGCGGTGTTTGACAAATTCATTGCTACTATAGATTTTCCTTGTGACGGGGACTAGATTATCCTTCGAAATGACTATCTCCACCAGCAACGTATGTCGATGCCATTGCCACATGTCTAATCAGTGGTTCTATTGATCGCATACACGCGGTGACAGAACCGCGAGGAGATGTTCTTATCTAGGAACCAAACAAGTGGAGTGAGTCCCATTATTTAAAATTAAAATTGATAAATTATATACAACTGCATTGTTTGTGATACTTTTGCTAACTGAAATGCACACACAGGTATACTTGCAGGCCCGTGTGTGATACATGCTCTAGTAATTGAAGAGCCGGCAAATGTGCAAGCGGGTGATGATGCTGAGGTTGAAGATATTGCATTACGCAGCTGGTACTTGGCAAAGCTTAGCTGGGATATCCTGTGGATTCACACCAGGGGTGCATGAACCAGCAGCCATGGTGATCATGGATCATACATGGGTAGAGAACTGCTCTCTTATCCCTCGCTTTGCTGCCATGTTTTCAAGAGGGCCCTTAATTTGGATGACCCTGTAGCACTGGACTGGATCAGAAGGGATAATCTTGAAGGGAGGTCAGTGTTTGTGGGAATCAACCATCCATTCATCCTCGAGCCCCTACAAACCCAGAACCTGGTGCTTCCAATGTTGACGAAGCTCTGCCAGTGTTCAAAGGAGACTTTGTGTTTGCTACACACGTGCGCTGCGAACATCGCCCATAGCCAGTTCCAGATTGGAGCTGCATGCACGTCAATGGGTCCTCTGCCATAGGTTTATCACTTAACTACACTGGAGTGGAACATAGGGAGCAAATGTTCGAGGCGCCAATGTAGTTCGTGCCAACCCTGCCTCATTAGAACTATGTGAAGTTTGAGCAAAATACAGAAAAGCTAATTATGAGCACTCGCAACATCATTTCTATAGCTAGTACTTGTCACCATGTAATGTACAATACTAAGTACGTAGTATTTCATACTGTATTGTAGTGTCAGTACTTGCAACATCATTTCCACTATTGCTTGTACTAGGCACTATGTACTCCATATAATAATATACTTTCATAGTATGTGTTTGATGTTTCCCTGTTCAAGGACTCAAGCTGTCGTGCCCAATTTTCTAGGCTATTAATTTTGGCATGACAATTAGTAGTATTGTATTGGTGGCAAGGATTGCTTTGTCCACGGCATTCGTCTAACCTCAACGCATTTATTCCCTCACCAGCCCCAGCTCTCTCTCACACAACACTCCTTAATCACCATTGCGCTTCCCTCTATTGACGACCACCACCGCCACAACTTACTCTTCTTAGGCGAGTCAGCTATGGGTGGCGGGCCCTACAACCTCATCTATAGAGCAGTCGCATCCCTCGGACACCACGGTGGCAGTGCGGTATTTACATAATCCCCGAAACCCTTGATCTTGATGATGAGATGCGGTCAAGCTTTTATTAGCGCTTGGTTAACATTGGGTTGGTGTTGAGTATAGTTCTCATCTAGTGCATTTAACCCATTTGTATAGTACAATTCAGTTTTACACATGCAAGCTAGTTTCGGGGCTAGATCTACGGTGAACTATAATAATAAGATCTAATTTTGTTTTGATTGATCGCTGGTTGATGATGATTTGGGAGGCCACTCGACATGTTTTTCTTGGTTGGTCTCAGGGGTGGAAGTCCCTTTAATTTGGGAAAGTTAGGGCAGCTATTGCACTACCCTGATTTTTACCAAAATTTCAAGTATATGTATTCATCTCTAGCATCGGCAACAGATAGAGCTCATCATGTTCATCCGTTCGTATGTTCCTAGGTGTTCGATATATGTACTGCTCGAGAAATAACTGCACTAATGTGATGCCTAGACCTTCGAAGTAGTACTAATATAACCGGCGTTCATGCTAGCTAGAGTTAAGACTTTAATTGGTGTACTTCGATAAGAAAATTGCTCCATTTTACTTTCTTAGCTGATTTTGTATTCTACTCTATCAGCTAATACTGTACTATTTCACAATTATTGACAGCTGGTAGAGAGATTATCTATCCAAGGGATTTTTTTGTAGTGTTCGAACAAGAAGCTCAAGCTTGGAGAGACTCATCATCGAAGAAGACAAGAGAGCCCTATGCAGTCTGAATGGAGGGGCGAGCCAGGAACACCCATGTGGAGAACACCTGTGATTACTACAATATGATGTTAATAACGGGAGGGTTAGATGTGCGGAGCATACCCAGCTCCTTTTTTCCAACGTTTGGCGGTGAGTATCCAGAGGCCATCAAGCTGAAGATATGCAAAGCCTGCAGCTGGAACATTGACCTGAAGAAGCAAGATTGCAAGGTAATCCTTGACGAAGGATGGCTAGATTTTGTCAAAGCACATGACTTGAAGATAGGATACTTTCTAGTATTCAAGAAGCTTGCCACCACTTCCTTTAAGGTGATAGTATTTAATCATGATAACTACGAGAAGGTGATCAGATGTGCAGGTTATCACCCATCATTTGATGGACAATTTACTATATCGGAGGTCTACTAATGTAGTGACTGGTCGCTTCTAATTATAACTATTCTATAAAGAGGTGCTTGAACACCTTCCGTTACCATGCATCATGTTGGAACACCGTGGTACTTGATCATGCTAGGCTCCAATGTGGAGGTATTTACTATACTATGTTTGCAGCTAGTATTGTACTACTGATAGTATTGTACTACCTCTGTTCCACAGTATAATCCTTTTTAGAAAACTAAACAATCATATTGTTAGTTCGACCGCATACAAGAGTTGTGCCATGTTGGTGTACCTAACAATCAAGTGGGTAGGTGTAGTACAACTCCTGTATGCAGCGGAACTAATGAGATGATTGCTCGTTGTACTCTACTGCTAGTAGTAGTAGTAGTAGTAGTATGTATTCTACTAGTACAAGTGTATTACTACTAGGTAGGAGTACTATTTTTAAGGAAAATAGAATCTATAAATAAACATCATCTGGTTAAACATGACAGTAGTAGTAACTCTAGTCGGCGGCAGCTTGCCGGCCTAGCTGTAATGGCCCAGGTTGTGATATGGTTAATTTAGTGCACGACAGCGTGCCAGCCTAGCTATAAAATGCGCCAGGATTTCAGATGGTTAATTTTGTGCACTAAAACATGCCAGCCAAGCTAATCGGCATCCTGGATGCAGCTCTAGAGGCCTTGCAAAAAAACTCGTTCAAAGAGCCATCTCATCTACCCCATCTCGGATGTTTTTATCCCCACTCACCAATGCTGCCTGGCCTCGCATTTGGGATCATCTCCAGTGCGTGCTTTGCAAATTTTCCTCCCCATCTCGCCCACTGCATCAGATCTTGCAGGCCACGCCACCCCTCTCCAAAAGTCCACTGACAGTCATACTCTGGTCCGACCTCTTCCCCCAATCCATCCCGGTGTCACAATCGACGCACAACCCAGTGCACGACGTCTAGAGCAAGGTCGATGATGATGTTTTCAATGAAATCACTATGCGTCTTGACACTACCAGTGCCGCCCGGCTGGCTGCATGCTCCAAGGAGCTGTACCACCAAGTTGCGGGCGGAAAAGGTAGCAGATGCCCCAACGACCATTGTGGGACATTTGTCCCCTACAACGATGTCTACGACCACATAATCTGGTGCTTTCACAGCCAACAAGTCTGCATGGAGCCTAGATGCGAGTTCATCACCTCGTCGGTAGAGCTAACACCTATGGTAGAGCTCGTCCGCCACCTCAGAGTTTCCCACTCGAGGACTGCTCCCATAATGCCCTATAGCCACAAACACTAGGAGACGTCTATGCTGGTGCCCATAAGAGGCTCGCGGAGAGCGGATATCATCAGCATCGGGAAAGAGGGCACCGTGTTTGTCGTCCAAGTTGATGGCCACACCACGGACATCGTCCTATCCCCCAGGTTCGTCAGTTCAGGGGCGCACGAATCGTCGTGGTACAAGGTGAAGCTTTGGTTGCTGTCTCTATGGCATGAGCTCCATGCGATCGAAATGCTGGAGACATCTGAGCTAACGAGCAGGCCTCGTCGGTCGAAGTCGCCCTGGAAGGGCTCAGATCATACCTGTCGCAGCCGCGGTGTTACCTGGAAGCTTTTGAACTATTCGTCGGAATTCCCTATGGATTAGGAGTATTGCATCAACAAGTTGCAAAAGTTAGATAAAACATCTAAATCATCTTTGTGATGATCCCAATGTTAAGATATGTAATGTCGTACTAATTAATTACTATTTTATGTTGGTGAAAGATTCAATTTTTATGGTGAGAGGTGGAACAAGATTGCGGCAATGTATACATATTTCCAATGTACGCTACTGACATAGTGGGCCCATAGGCGACGGTGTGACAAGGAAAGTGTAGCAGGCAGGGAAGAAAGCACTACCCGACCAGCACTTGACACATTGTTGCATGGAGGTCTTAACTTGCTACTACTATTCCATTTTGTAGTAATACATATGTACTGGTACTTGTTCAAATCGACTGATCAAGTGTTGAATATGGACTCTCTTTCCTTTTGAGTCATGGCCTTGCTACAACTTTAGATGTTCAATGTCTGCATTGCTAAATTTATCATTTCTTTTGGCCATTGTTTGTACTACTAAATTGGTCACATTGAAATGTTGTTGAATCTGTCATGTGGTGCTTAATATGAACTGGGAATCTGTAGATATTTTTTCGGTCTTATTCCATACTGCTCAATCTTCAAATGCTACTCAATCTATCAAGTGTTATGTCGTTACTATTTCTAAGGTATTTCTAGAACAAATATCGATGTACTGGTACTTGTTTAGATCAAGTGCACTAGATGGTCTTGCTTTCGTTTTTAAACTTGGCCTTGTCATAATCTAGGCTTGGGCATTTTGGGATGCATATATGGGGGTCACAGTGGCATTGATGTGAAGAGGAGGTATGCACACAAAAGCATACTTGATCGTCAGTTTTGCTTGCTCCAATGATCGAGTGTGTTTGGAGAAAGGGGCAAACTGATTGTGCGAAAAGGTTTTTAGAGCTGAAACATGAACGAGGTCTCTCTGTAATGCTATTGAGTTTCAGTGTTTGTACAGCTGAAACAGTCACTTTGGAATGCAGCAGAATCGGTCAAGTGCTGCTGAATATGAACTAGGAATCTGTCGATATTTTTTGTCTTCTTCTGTACTACTGGATCTTTCAAATGCTACTGAATTTGTAAAAAATGTTCTATCACTACTACTAGGCTGCTTGCACTGGAGCTTTTGCATGTGTGTCATCCGAACCGTTGGATGTGTTTTGGACAGAAATGAGAGGGTACCAAGTGAAGTCATTGGATACCAGTCCAGTTTTAGTGCACGCGGTTGATGACTGCAAGTGCACATATCGTTTGTAGCTAGTTTCGAAATAAAGATATCGATCCCAGTGGGTACGGAAATTACAATAGATCTAGAAAATATGTAGATGGGATGGATGGAGATGGTGGTGATGCAGCGGTGGTTGATGAAGATCGATGCCTTAGCCTCCCGGATATGCGCAGGGTGAAGATGGGTCCATGGAGGATGAGTTCCCCCTACAGATGCCTTCCGGAGGTGAGGTTTTCGTGATTTTTGGGTGTTCTATATGTCGTCTCTTCGAACCAATTGCACGGGTTGAAACTATTTGACGAGGCGGAGGCGGTGCAAACTATACGGCCAGAGCTATACGGTCGAAAAAGTTGCTCTAGTCGTATAGTTGGTCGTTGGACCCTCTGCCTCCCTTGTTCGCTTCTAGTTTTCTTGTGGTATTATTAATATTTCCCAAATAAGCGATGTATGTTGTTTTGACTCCTTTTGCCCATAGTACAACTACTCCAAGAATTGTATCCATTGGATCCATCATCTATCCTGAGCCTGGTGAAAACAGACATAAAATGTGCACGCGAGCATTGTAAAATACCAAGATCCTACATCTACAACGTAAAATAATAATGTAAAACATGATGCAAATATGCACTCATTAACTTCCCCAAGCTTAGACTCTTGCTCGTCCCGAGCAAGTTTTAGCTTAATGGATGTGATCCTCATATTCATGAAACTGAGTCGATAAAATAAATGAGGCAATTACAACATGTGTTTATCATATACGATACATAGGAACAAGTTCGTGAATAGTACCTTACTCGAACCATCTGAATAGTATTAGCAGGCTTCCACACCTTACTTATCAAAAGTTTATAAAAGATGAATCTCAACATAATGTAAAAGTATCCATTTCAACCGAATGACTTAACGAGGTAGTCCCAAGTGTTTTAGGATCAACGTATTCACTTGGGATTCAAAATCTCAGAAGTGTCTCTTTGTCATACTACAATACAGTGGTATATGCCTATTTTCTCTTTGCACACTCGCCCTTTTCTTCTTTCTTTTCTTTTTCTTGTGCATATATGCTCACACTTTTGTTTTTAAGTGATGTGCAAAGGAGCTAGCCATATATTCCACCTTATGTAGGAATTCAAAGTTCAACGATCTCAATTATCAAATTACAACTGTATATGAAGCATTCTTATGACTTGGACATTCTACCGCGACTTGTTCTCATTCTATTTCGATAGCACTTTCATTTTCCTTTGTTCAAGGTTTCTTTTTCAACTTAATTGTATAGATAAATTCTCTTTGTAAATCAAACCGTAGACTTACAACATGTTGACCAAATTATCTTTATGTGTTCCATTAATACCAATGGTGTGGAAGACTCCTATTGCCATCATCAAATGCAAGTAAAATCATACTCAAGCCATTCATATATCATTAAAGCAAACTCAAACTCAATATTGCTCCATATATAATAATAAACTCAGAGTTTCATAAAAGGGATCGACTATTCTTGAAGGGAATTCTAATGATGCAATCTTTATTTCTAGTTTGAACTAATGCAAAAACTTGTAATATAAAATATATAAGAAATATTACAAGGTCTTTAAATATGTCCCCAAGCTTGGAATCAATCCAGGCGGGATCAATTAACTCCTTGTGGGTACCTATTCATCCTCTTGGGTAGATAGAGCATCTCCTTCTTTTACGTTGCCCACTTTAACTATGCTTTCAAAGCGAATGCTGATCTTGGCCATGTCGTATTGGAGCTTCAACATTTTCCTCTTGAGGAATTTCTTCTCATCTGTTAAATCAAAGACAGTTTTAATCAGGAAACCAACTCTACTATCGATTGCATCAACCTTCTTCCCAAGGTCTTTGCTCATCATCCAGTAGGAGTCTATCCCTTCTCCAATTGTTTCAATGCATGCCTTAGAAGACTTTTCTAACTCACGGACCTTATCATGAATCTCATCTTGCCGCACCTTCTTAGGTTTAAGAGGTGATAGACCAAGAGGCGGTTTATAATAGGATCCTATGTTGTAACGATAAGGATTAGGGAGGTACTCATCCTTGTTCCTTCCCCGCTCAGCTTGTCTCATCATCTCCATCCTTTGTGGGAACATATCCTCCCAAATTGGGAGAGGCTTGATCTCCGGGCCTAATGATGATGACGATCCTTTTGGTTCTGCTTCCTCGATCCTCTTCACAGGATTCACTTCTTTCTTTTTCCAGATATTGTTGGTGTGGAAGGGCTGCATGGCTTCGTTGCACGGATGTTGTTAAAGGGGCATGTATAGGGATGACGAAGATCTTTCGAGGCTGGAGGTTGTAGCTCTTCAAAAACTTAATGAAAAAGGTCAGATGCGATTATCTTTAAAAGGATGGGTCAAAAACCCTAGCCGCCTTGCGTAACGAGCAACTATATAGGCGCAACCCGTATAGTTCCCGCCATATAGTTGTGAACCGACTATAGATTAGACTATGGCAGAACCTAACTATACGACCGCAACTATACGGGCGGAATTTTTAATTCCCGCCGTATTGTTGGTCGTTAAACTCTCTGTATCCTGGATAAAGTCTTTGGAGAATGGTCGACAACTATACGACCGCGACTATACGGGCGAATTTTTAATTTTGGCCGTATAGTTGGTCGTCAAACTCTCAGTACTCCAAAAATTATTTTGTCAAAGGTGTTGACAACTATACGACCGCAACTATATGGGCCGAATTTTTAATTCCGTCCGTATAGTTGGTCGTTAAACTCTCAGTACCTTTTGTGGATAGAAGTGTTGACGTCGCAACAACTATACGGCCGGAACTATACAGCTGGAATTTTTATTTCTGCCGTATAGTTGGTCGTTAAACCTTCTGTGTCCACCAAAACTTTTCTGCTTCTCCAAGTATTCTTTATTAATCTGAAACTTAACGAAATATCGAGTTTTGATAGAGAAATGTCATCTTAGACTTTCGACCAATTTTGGCATCATCAATCTTCCTTGTTCTTTGCTAGAGCATGAATCATTCTTATTAAAAACAATACTCAAACTAGACTTTAGCTGAAAATTTAAAAACTTACTCAAACCTTTATTTCACATGGGTTGCCTCCCATGAAGCGCTCTTTTATGGTCAATATCTTGACCGTAGTACCGCTCATTCTATCTTGAGTACATTCTTCTTGTAATTGCCGTTCTTCGTATATCTTTGCTTTATCACTTCTTCGGGGGTGCTCAACTCTATAGTGATTGCACTTATATCTTCTTTCACCCGGTAATGCTTCAAGCATTGTCCATTTACCACCCATGCAAGAGAGGGTGTTTTTCCTTGGAGCTGCACTGCTCTCGACGAATAGGCTTCTTCAACTACATATGGACCTTCCCACTTCGATATGAGTTTTCTTGGAAACAACTTAAGACGAGATTATAGAGCAACACTTTGTCTCCACTTTTAAAAGTTTTATTCTCTATTTTTCTATCATGCCATCTTTTAACTTTTTCCTTAAACAACCTAGCAGTCTCATAGGCTTCACTTCTAAACTCATCTAAAACAGGCATATCTCATAAACACTTTTCCCCTGCTGCTTTGAGATCATAATTTAGATTCTTGATTGCCCAAAAAGCTTGGTGTTCTAATTCTAATGGTAAATGGCATGCCTTACCGTACACCATCTTATAAGGTGTCATACCCATTGGATTTTAAACGTAGTATGGTATGCCCATAGAGTGTCATTTAACTTGTATGACCAATATTTTCTTAATTTGTCGACCGTCTTCTCGAGTATGGTCTTCAGTTCTCTATTTGAGAGTTCCACTTGACCACTTGTTTGGGGATGATATGGTGAAGCAACACGGTGAGTTACTCCATACTTGCTGAGGATTTTCCTGAATGTCCCTTTCATAAAATGAGAACCACCGTCAGTAATTAATAATCTAGGAACTCCAAACCTGGGGAATATGACATCCTTGATCATCTTCACTGAGGTAGCTGCATCCGCGTGATTTGTTGGGATAGCTTCAACCCACTTCATAACATAGTCAACAACAACAAGAATATGAGTATAACCATTTGACTCTATAAATGGTCCCATGTAATCCATTCCCCATACATCAAAGAGTTCAATTATTAGACTATAATTCATCGCCATTTCTTGTCTCCTACCTATATTACCTCTTCTTTGGCAAGCATCGCAGTATTCCACATACATGTGTGCATCCTTGAGCAAGGTGGGCCAATATAATCCGGATTGAAGTACCTTTGTAAAGTTCTTTTACCTACATAATGCCCTCCATATGGACAATCATGTCAAGCCTTCAATATCGCATTCGTTTCGTGATTAGGAACACACTTCCAAATCATTCCATCAAGTCCGTGACGATATAGATATAGAACATCCCAAAAGTAATATTTAAGATCATTAAAGAATTTCATTCTTTGATTTCTTGACATACCAGGAGGTAAAACATTTGTTGCTAGATAGTTATCATAATCTACATACCATGGATCTGCAATTTCTACCTTTGCTAAATATTCTCCCGAAAATGATTCATTAATAGGTACGGGGTCATTAATTATTCCCTCCATCCTAGAGAGATGATCTGCTACCAGATGATCCTTACCCCTCCTATCTACTATTTGCAAATCATATTCTTGTAGTAATAAAAACCACCTAATAAACCTGGGCTTAGCATTCTTTTTCACAAGGAGGTGACGCAAAGGTTTGTGATCCATATGAATTATTACCTTAGAATTAATTATGTAAGATCTAAATTTGTCGCAAGCAAAAATGATAGATAGGAACTCTTTTTCTATAGTAGCATAATGTTTCTGAATCTTATTAAGAGGTCTACTAGCATAATAAATAACATTCAAATTCTTTCCATCTCGATGTCCCAACACAGCCCCTAAAGCATAATCACTAGCATCACATATAATTTCGAAAGGTTCATCCCACTTTGGAGATTGCATGACAGGTGCTGAAACTAGGTTATCCTTAAGGTTCTTAGAAGCTGCAATGCAGTCATGGTATAAATAGAATGGAGTTTCTTTATCAAGAAGATTGGTAAGGGGCATAGCAAGTTTAGCAAAATATTTTATAAACCGCTTATAAAATCCTGCATGTCCCAGAAACATTTCTAAGTTTTTAATGTCCTGAGGTATTGGGAGATTTTCTATAGCATTTATATTAGTTTTATCTATTTCTATTCCCTTCTCTGAAACTTTGGGCCCGAAAACTTTACATTCTCTTTCCATGAAACGACATTGCTCCCAATTCAAAACCAAGTTTGATTGTCTTCATCTCTGCAAAACTTTGGTCAGATTGTAGAGGCAATTATCAAAAGTTGTTCCACAAATGACAAAATAGTTTGTTAGGACTTCCATAGTCTTCTCAACAAAATCATAAAAAATATTTATAACATATCCCTGAAAAGTTTCTGCTGGATTACATAAGCCAAATGGAATTAATCTATAAGCTGAAGGGGTTTCGCGTATGAAAACAATAATTTTTACCCTACGCCCGAAACCCCTGATGCTGCCAGGACCTATCTATTAGTAATACAATAACGGGAGGGGGTTTTCGTGAACTTACCCTTGAAGACCGAAAAGAGTTGTCAACGCTCAGGAGAGCATGGTTGATGTAGACGAGCCGAAGCCGACCTCAAGGTCGTGTTGAAGTCCTTGCGCTCCCTTGGCTCCAACGACTTGAGTGCCACAAGTGTGACACCTCGCGGGGAGTTACACACGTCCAGTGCCTGAAAATGACTCCCGCTTCCCCGATCCAGCAGCAGTTGCGGAAGTAGAGCTCCTAGATCCGAATCCCACAGCGCGACGATGCTCCACGATGAAGATGTCTCTCGTTTGCGCAGTCTGAACTTGGGACCATGGTCACGAGAAAGAGAGAGAGAGAGAGAAATATCAATTGGAGGTCTTCCCAAAAGTGAGAAGACCTTTATTGAATATTGTGTGTATTTATCTGGCCAAATACCCCCACTATATATAGGGGAAAAGGAGGTACTACCTTCCTCAAAAATCCCGGGGTGGGACTAAAGGAGAGGAGGGGAGGGGCAGCCGCCGGCCGGCCCTAGTGGGCCTCCCGCGGGCGGGCTTGGCCCAGCCGGCCACCCCATTGCCCCTTGTCCCTCTCTCCTTTTCCTAATGGGCCCTCTCCCCTCCGGGAATTGGCCCATTAAGCCCTTTTAATTGATTTTCTCTTTATTAAATAATTATGAATAAATGATTAAATCAATATTTAACGTTCATTCACATATTATTCAACCTCCGTGGCTATGGAACACCTTCCACCTCCACTCCGGACATCCTCTGGACTTACCGAAACCCTTCCGGTTTTCTCTCTACTATTCTTCGACGATCCTTCCGATCCTATAAACACTCTCTAAGCATCATCAAGCCCTTAAGCGTGATACCCCACGGTTCGGGAACACTCCAGACATGGTCGGGACACTCCCGGACCAATGATCGACAGAGGGACCTGGATGGCCATGTGACCCCTTGCATTCCACGAAGATCTTTCGTTGTTTGAACTGGGATAGTTGTGTCTTATTCCCTTTGTCTCTCGATACTTGCATTGCCCGAGATCTAATCAATGACATCACCATGTCATGTTCAATCTCGTTACCGAACAATGCTACTTGACTCGTTCCGACAAGTGATATCCCTGTGATCAAATCACACGCGACGCAACTATTGGATATAACTTCTCCGAGTGGGCCCTTTAGTATCTTTCTATCATGTGGACGGATAAATCCCGCTCTTTACATATATTTCCTATACGGTTTCCTCCGAGTACCTCAACACACCTTTATAACCACTGTATTACCAAGTGGCGCTTGATGCTATCTAAGCACTCTCGTGAGAGATTGATTGATATAGCCTCACGGTCTAAGGAATAATCTACGAGGATCCATTTCTAATCATCGTAACATGAACTTCGTGACATGATCGGGTCATGATGTTTAGGTTGGGCATTGGTTCATCATCTCATTCTCAGAATGAGTTGACTCCATTGCCAACTGGCATAAATGCCACATGATCAGGAAACTTGATCATCTGTTGACCAATGAACCAGTGACTAGAGTTTCACTAGGAACCCCTGGTTATTTATATATCACACGTGTATTGATGTTTCCACTCAATACAGTTATAGCATGATATAAAACTTAATCATAAACTATATGAAATATGATAATAGTCCTTATAACTATTTGTCTCTAGGGCATATTTCCAACAGTCTCCCACTTGCACTAGAGTACAAATACACTAGCTATATTTGTTCTTAATCATTGACACCATATCCGATACCCTGAACATGCTTGCTCATGGAAGAGGTTGAGTCTTGGGTCTATACTTTATAGTCCCGAATCCTTTGCAACTTACTAATGTCACCTTGATTGACATTAATACTTTATCATCACATGATAACATCTGTGTGTATGCATCATCGCTATGGCAACAGAACGAGGCCTGATTCCAGGAGCCTACAGTGACTTTAGATCAACCTCGAGGGCTTTCTCATGGGCACTGTGCCCTGGGACACATCAACCTATGTTAAAAGCGAACTAGCCCCGCCACAACATTATGCAACACTTTAGATGGTACCCTTATATATTATTATAAATGTATTCATCGAAACACCGGTGCACTCTGTGCAACTTTCGCTGTTTTTGTTCACCTCACTTCCTACATGACTTTAATCGGTATTTATAGGAGTTTCCAACATATTCCCTTATAACATAACCCTTTATGTTTTAAGATATGTCATCCTTTATGTATTTGGAAAATGTGTCTGCAGTTCTCTATTAGACACTGCAGACAAACTTAGCTCAACGTTCCATGATTCAAACTTAATCACTTTTAAACTTTCCTTCTTGGATCATATATTATATTAAGTTATCATCATGGTTTTCTAAGATAGAACCTATGTCTCAACATAGTGGATGATGATCATCCTTTTCTTTCTTTCAAACATTGATGTTAAACTTAATACTATTCCTAACTTGAGTTATTAAGGAACAGTTCCTTAATTAACTTCTATTCTGAAAACCCTTTTCAGAATCCCTTAAGGATAATGTCATAATACATTTATTATCAACTTATACACCCTATATATCATTATTTATTGGCACTTGCGCTTTTATTCTTAACACACTTAATATGTTACTAACATACTTGCGCTTTTATTCTTAACACACTCCTATAAGCTCCCACTCAAAATATGTTACTAACATATTTGGGTATGAGTCACTACTCTTACTCAAACTATGTTCCTGCATATTTGAATTTGAGACTTATATTGCTCCCACTCAAAAATATGTCATTCACATATTTTTTTAGGAAGACTTTCATAGCTCCCACTCAATTTTATGCAAATTGCATATCTTCTTACTATTTTGAACAACTTAAAATCCTTTGATCAAATATCAAAGTGAGAGATTTACTATGAGACACTAGTAATTTTACTAGTTTTAAATCCACTAGATATTAAGCACACTTGAATCAAATTCATTTGAATTCATCCAATACTTGAAAAATTGGGCTTTTGTCATTCACCCCCTTTTCCACTATGGCTTTGCAGTCATTTGGGAAAATTCCAAGTAACCCCTTTTACTTGTGAGATTCAGCAACGAATTGCTTTCTAATCTCAAGTGAAATTTGCTTTGGGATTTCTCATAATTTTAGTTTACCATTATTTCCTTAGTAGTTTGTAGGTATGTCGTATTTCAAGAATCATGACAAATGATTCACAAATGTCTCCATACAAGATATGGTTTACATTTTAAATACTACTTCATGTAGTGAAAACACTAGTGGGGAAAACACAATGATTATTATCATTGATTCTTTCCTTTGTGAAGAGAATCATTCAGGAACATTTTCTGTTGCGCTTCTCAACACTCTGATGCAGGGTTTTGAATCCTCATCGTGTTTTTCACTATCTTCCATCTGCTTCATAATCGAGAAATATCACTGGAAGTGAGCTTTCTCAAGAATGCTCCAAAATCCAAGCAATACAAGTTTTTCTTCTTTTGGTTTCAGCTATGGATTTCGTATTCAAAGTTTCCAATGAATACTCTACAAGGACTTATTGGCTATTGTTTTGGTTATATCGAATAACCCCAAAACTTTTACGACGATCCATACTAGATATGGAGCCGTTCTCACGAATCCAAATGGTTCACTATATATTCTAATTGAGTGATAACTATTTCTAACTAATGGTCTCTACATCTACACTACAACGATTTATTTGGTGCCTTCTATTCACCCACTTTTATATCTAATATCACATTGTGATGCTTTGCATTTTGATGTTTCAAAACGCTTTGCATTCCACAGTTTCTTCTATGCCAATCTTATAAAGTTGAATTTCATTACTATTGATCAAATCGTAGTAATTAGATTCTCTTTTATATTTATACCCTTTGTTGATGAAACACTTTGATCATATCAAATAGTTTCATACTCATGTTTCCTTTGGTAAACTTATTTACACATTTAAACAATCATATAATGATAATTGCCGTTTTTGGTAAAACACAATACATCGAATATGTATTTACTTTTAACAGTTCATTAAACACTTTGTATTCAAGTAATACACGGTGTTCAAGTTATTTTTCCGAACTTAGGCATGATTATATGGGACAAGAAATCGAATGACTTTCACATATTATCAACATAACTTTGAATTTAAACAATGGTTCCATTCAGTAATGAAATATCATTAAGTTGGGTATTTTAAGGCATTATAATATTATACAAATGTTCAAGCATTATGAATTAGTTTCAAAATATCCAGGACAATTCACATATAATCAAACAAGATATGAACGCGAATAGAAATCATTCATAAAAAGTGGAACAACTATTTGTTACAAGCTCATATGAATGACCGTCTCACAAAGTGTGAGACGTACTAAAGAAGTTCATACTATTTTGATTACAATAACTATCCAAAACGTAAACTAAATGATAAATGTTGAGGGAGAGTGTCGTTGGCCATCATCATCATGCTCGCCATCAACACGCAACGTCACCTCCTATCTAGCAAGCACCTCTCATGCAGAAGGACCTGTTTTCAGCAAAATAGAACAAGTATCAAATATACTTAACACTGCAAATGTGTTTGCAAGATTATAACATTTATAAAATTGTATATCAAATATATACCTTTGTCATTGATGACCTCACCGGTGATTGGTTCATACTTTACGTTCCTGAAACTTAATATGAACTCCTGGAAATCCAATGTTTCCCCACTCATGATGCTACTCTGGACATGACCTTCGTAGCTAGGAGGTAACGATCGAAGTAGTACGCCTATCGCAAATGGATCATCCATCCAGTAGTCCATGAAGTGAACTAGTCTCATGTGTGCATCAAGAATGCACTCCAAGTGACCCTTTAGACATGTGTGCTCCTCCATCTGTATGGAAAGGAACTCTCCAAGCAGCTCGTGCATCCACATGCGCACATGGCTTATGAACTCTGCTCTTAGCTGATCCACCATCGAATATGGATCAAGATCACCCATGAGCGGATGGAGTTCATCCACCATCCCGTAACGCATTATTATCTGAATGTAGGTGGACATCTCTTAACGATAGTAGCGGTCTGCCAGCTCTTATGGGGTCTCATAGTGGTCTGGCTCAGTCAAGTCTACCACATGATTCCTAGTAAGGAGATCATTCAGGCGCACAAGCCAACTAGGGAAGTTGGATCCATCAAGTCTAAGTTTCTCACCCATTACACATTCCTCAATGACAAAGTAAGCTTCATGGTGAGCCATCTCTACATTTATAATTGCAAAGAGGAATTTAGACTAAGTTTATAACTAAGTGAGTTAATAATAACTCCACTCAGAAACACCTATCCCCATAAGGGTTCCTAGTGATAACACCACCCCTATCAGCCACATCTCCCCCGATCATCACGGCCATCAATGTGGGTTCAAGGGTGGACGCTAAACGTCGGTCACATCATTGATGCGACTTGTGATCGATCTTTTGACCATCCGTGTTCTGAGGCCACGCTTCTGTGGCGTGCTAGGCTGACCAACTCAACCTTAGTGTATTCAATGTGCAACATGGCTTACACCCACTACATGCGAACATAGATATGTCTGACATCCAGTCACCCTGGGTCGCCTCATACAGAAGAACTTTCTTGGTGGTGCACACTAAGGGGGAACACAATCATTGGTAATTTTAACAGGGATCATCTTATTAGGCTACCGTAGAGTATCTAATACTAGCACACAATAAGATATACAAACAATAACATTGAATGTAAATGCGATGTGATATGGTCCTTCACGTCGTAATCTCCATCCGTCGTCATCGGATTTTGGTGCCAGGGTTCTGGTGCCGTAGACACTAGGGTACCAGTGTCATTCCGGCGTGGTAGTCCGTCACCTCCGTGACTATCTACTACTATGTAACATAAGGTAATAACTTTACCTTTGCCACAACCATATCACAAAGCTATGCCCCTTGCAAAACAAAGTTAGACGCCTCTACTTTAACTTTGCATATTTTACGTGGCTGAATGGGCTTTCGCACAAGAACCATTCTTACCTACGAACTTTTAGCACAACGCTGATCAAGAAGTTGTCTCTACTACACCCCTTTCGAGGCCCTCCGTTGCAAATGGCATACCAACTAATGCAAGAGAGACAGACACCCCCTAAGCCATTTTATATGGTACAAGCCATATGTCAAGTGTGGACCAGTCTCGCGAATGAACGCATAAAGTCGGTTGGGGGCCGCTTCATCAAGCATTGCTGCGGTATACACAAGTACACGTGGGAGGGTAACAAGTAAAAGATCAACACCCGCAAGCTACATCTCGTGTGTTCTACCCGTACTAGCATTACTACGCATAGATCTAGCTCTGATACCACTGAAGGGGATCCACGTATGAAAACAATAATTTTTACCCTACGCCCCTGAACCCCTGATGCTGCCAGGACCTATATATTAGTAATACAATAACGGGAGGGGATTTTCGTGAACTTACCCTTGAAGACCGAAAAGTGTTATCAATGCTCAGGAGAGCGTGGTTGATGTAGATGAGCCGAAGCCGACCTCAAGGTCGTGATGAAGTCCTTGCGGTCTCTTGGCTCCAACGACTTGAGTGCCTCAAGTGTGACACCTCGCGGGGAGTTACACACATCCGGTGCCTGACGATGACTCCAGCTTCCCCGATCCAGCAACAGTTGCGGAAATAGAGCTCCTAGATCCGAATCCCGCCGCGCGATGGTGCTCCACGGTGAAGATGTCTCTCATTCACGTAGTCCGAACTTGGGACCACAGTCACGAGAGAGAGAGAGAGAGAGAGAGAGAGAGAGAGAGAGATATCAATTGGAGGTCTTCCCAAAAGTGAGAAGACCTTTATTGAATATTGTGTGTATTTATCTTGCCAAATACCCCCTCTATATATAGGGGAAAAGGAGGTACTACCTCCCTCAAAGTCCCTGGGTGGGACTAAAGGAGAGGAGGGGGATGGGCAGCCGCCGGCTGGCCCTAGTGGGCCCCACGCGGGGGGGCTTGGCCCAGCCGGCCACCCCCTTGCCCCTTCTCCCTCTCTCCTTTCCCTAATGGGCCCTCTCCCCTCCGAGAATTGGCCCATTAAGCCCTTTGACCTTTTAATTGATTTTATCTTTATTAAATAATTATGAATAAATGATTAAATCAATATTTAACATTCATTCACATATTATTCAACCTCCGTGGCTATGGAACACCTTCCACCTCCACTCCCGACATCCTCCGGACTTACCAAAACCCTTCCAGTTTTCTCTCTACTATACTTCGGTGATTCTTCCGATCATATAAACACTCACTAAGCATCATCAAGCCCTTAAGCGTGATACCCCATGGTTCGGGAACACTCCAGACTTGGTCGGGACACTCCCGGACCAATGATCGACAGAGGGACCTGGATGGCCATGTGACCCCTGTGCATTGCATGAAGATCTTTCGTCATTTGAACCGGGATAGTCGTGTCTTATTCCCTTTGTCTCTCGATACTTGCATTGCCCGAGATTGGATCAATGACATCACCATGTCGTGTTCAATCTCATTACCGAACAATGCTACTTGACTCATTTCGACAAGTGATATCGCTGTGATCAAATCACACGTTGTGTAGCTATTGGATATAACTTCTCCGAGTGGGCCCTTGAGTGTCTTTCCATCACGTGGACGGACAAATCCTGCTCTTGACATATATTGCCTGTATGGTTTCCTCCGAGTACCTCAACACACCTTTATAACCACTGTATTACCAAGTGGCACTTGATGCTATCTAAGCACTCTCGGGAGACAGTGATTGATATAGCCTCATGGTCTAAGGAATAGTCTACGAGGATCCATTTGTAATCATCGTAACTTGAACTTCGTGACATGATCGGGTCACAATGTTTTGGTTGGGTATTGGTTCATCATCTCATTCTCAGAATGAGTTGACTCCATTTCCAACTAGCATAAATGCCACATGATCAGGAAACTTGATCATCTGTTGACCAATGAACTAGTGACTAGAGTTTCACCGGGAACCCCTGGTTGTTTATATATCACACGTGTATTATGTTTCCACTCAATACAGTTATAGCATGATATAAAACTTAATCATAAACTTTATGAAATATGATAATAGTCCTTATAACTATTTGTCTCTAGGGCATATTTCCAACATAAGCATATGTGCCATAAGGACAAGGGAAAGTTGTTTTCTCTTGATCTTCCGGCTGTATGGAAATTTGAGAATATCCAGAATAACCATCAAGAAAACAAAAGTAAGAATTTTTACTAAGTCTTTCTAGAATTTTATCCATGAATGGTATAGGTTTATGATTATTTTGTGTCTCACGGTTTAGATTCCTAAAGTCAATGAACATACGATATCCTACAATTGGTCTCACAAGAACTAGCTCACCTTCCTCATTCATAGCAGCATCAAGACCACCTTGTCTTGGTATACAATGAGCTGGGTTAACCCACTTACTATCAGAAATTGGATATATTATGCCAGCATCAAGTAAGCGTATAACTTCTTTTCTTACTACTTCCTTCATATTAGGATTAAGCCTTCTTTGCATATCTACTACGGGTTCAGCATCATCAAGCATGGTAATCTTATGTGTTACAATAGATGGATCTATTCCATTAATATCACTCAATGTATATCCAAAGGCTTCACGGTGCTTAACCAAAACTGAAATGAGTTTATTCATTTCATTTTTGATAGATTCTTGCTAATAATAACAGGACATTTATTTTCATTATCTAAAAACTCATACCTCATATTGTTTGGAAGTTTTTTCAATTCTATTGGTGGAGGTTCTTCATCTCCTGTTCTTACCAATTCTTCATAGTCATGTGGATTTTGTGCTTCTGGAATTGAATCAAGGTAATCATCCATGTCTTCTTTCTTCTTATCATCTAGTGCTTCTTCCCAATTAATCAAGCTCCTTTCTAAGTCATCTTGTGGAGTACTGAAATGACTTACCGCTAGCTCGACAATCGTCTTTTCTTCCTTGATATCCTCCACTTCATATGGCCTCTTCTTTAGTTTGGCAAAGAGGAATGTCATTTCCTCTTCTCCAAACTTTAGTGAAATATTTTCCTTCTGATTATCTACTCGAGCTTTGGTGATGGAAATAAAAGGCCTTCCTAAAAGAATAGGGCAAAAAGAATCTCAAGGCATATCAACAATATGAAAATCAAGGGGGTACATGTGTGAGCAAATAAAGACATTGATATTTCTACCCCTTCTAGTTTTATATTGGTTCTATTAGTGTCAACACCCGGATTTTTAATCCCAGATGCCCGTTATGCCATACCTCGCAATCCCAGGATTACCATTTTTGTGAGACATAACGGATTGGATATCACAGTACATCATCCATTACAAACCATACATAAGGTCTTTACACAAATAAGGATCTCGTGATCCAGTCTTAATACAACAAGCAGCGGAAATAAAAGATAGCGTAGAGGTGGGGTCCATCTTTAGGGGCACATGCAATGCTGACGAAGGTAGATAGTCCTAGTTATCATAGCCGTCTTGCTGACCATCATCTTGATAATATCCTTCATAGTCTGGCCATGATAATAGCCAAGGACAAAAGCCATGAGTACTCTTTAAGTACTCGCAAACTACAACTAACAAGTAGTATAATTCTAAGTTAAAGTGCTAGAGCTAAGTTTAACTATAAAGTTAAGTTTGAAACCTAAGCTGAGTTCAGAAACCAAGAAAGGTAAAGTAAAGTTCTAGAATCACTTAAGTTGGGAAGCTATTTGTCATAACACAACCCTGTTGTGGTCAAGTCAAGATTCATCATTACTTCAAAGTATTTAGAAAACATCTGACAACAAAACAGTATGGCCATTCCAACTGTCCATAATGGCGGACGCGGCTATTCGAATAGTTTGACACTCTGCAGAGGTGGTACACTTTCACCACAAGATTCGATACATCTGTCAGGGGTAACCCTGAATCATCATACTTAGTATGCAGATAATCAAACATAACCTTCCCTTTACACACCCTAGTATAAGCACCTCTCCTATGAGCATGGCCTCCCAACCATGACCATCAGTCATCTTGGGCACTGCATAGGTGGACAACATTGAGAGGTAGCCTCATCTCAAACCTATCCCGTGAGGGAACTAATACTAATGCATATAAATTTCCAGCTAAGCCTTACCCAATTCAGGTAGTGTGGTTGTACGGTAAATTTGGAATGGTATCGCATCCAAATCCAACCATCAGTTTTATAAAAAGGTTAAGGCTCATGCCTCAATATTTTCATCATCCTCAACCATTTGTGTTTCTCAACACATGTAAAAACATCTCAATAGAATGACTCATCATTCCAAGGTTTTCATAATTCATTTTCACCAAGTGTTCCCATCGAAAGTGACTCAAGTTGTTGATCTACTCTAAACTACTAAGTTAAGAGTGTTCACTAAGGTGGAAAAGATGGGTTCAATCTCATGCCATAGAATGACATCTAAAGGGTTCTAAATATGTCAAGTTTTATACTTTTTATGCTACCTTCAAAACAAGTAAAGAACTTTGTATAACCTAAGAGGGGTAAAACTTGTAACTAAGACTTGGGGTACTAATAGTCAAAGGGGTGTGATCAAGGCATGCTTAAGGCATCTTTGCTAAACCATCTAGTTTGATTCTAGTTTGCTAAGTACTACACTTGCAAGTACTAACTTGCAAGGGTTAATCTTGGATAGTGCTAGGTTGCTAAGGGTAGCTTGAACTTTTAATGGTGGCTTGCCTTTGTTGGTGTAGTGGTTGAAGTTTTCTTCGTCTTCGTCTTGATAGCACTCCTCCTCCTCGTAAGCTTGGTCCGTACTATCTTCTATCACAATACATACGGAGTAGACAATCACCAAATAATACTTAACTAGGCTAGATAGCATTCTAAGACACACAATTGATGATCTATTATAATCACAAGTTTAATTCAATAGTTTCTTTCTTTTTATTTTAGAAAAGTAATTTCTACTCATTGAAATATTAACTAAAATTTAATATTCACCACCAAAATATGGGATCATGTGGACACATGTCCTCACCACATATTCTAACATGTGGGAATGAGATTTAAAGGTTGGATCAATATTACTTTAGTTTAAGTTTATTATTTAATGATTTAAAGTGACTAGAAATGCCTATATAGCATTATTTTGGTACTAGTCCAAAGTCACTGCATGTAAACCTTAATATTATTACATATTTAGATAGATATGATGAAATGTGATTTTTGAGAGTTGGAATCAACTCAAAAGCTAACTTGGTTGATTTTATAAAAATGTTGCAAGTTGCAAAACCTTCTGTCTTCTTATTTTTATTAGGAGAGATCTATAACTCTAATTTAATTAAATCCAATGGTCTTGGATAGATCATCTTAATACCTTTCAGGAAAATTTTGTTTCATGCTATTTGGATTTGTCAAACTCACAGAATTGAATTTTGAAATAGTGGACAAAAACTAGATTTAACTAAAAAGAAAAATCCAGATTTGAATGGGAGGGCTAGCGCGGGAAAAGAAATGGCCCGACCCAGTGGCGCTCCGCGTCACGGGGCTTAGTTGACAGGGGGGTCCCGCCTGTCAGCGGCACTTAAAACGTGAAACGGTACGCGCGCTTTGGGCCGTAGGATTAGAAGCGAGATCAATGGCTAAGGGTCGTCGTCAACGACGAACAGGTCGTCGGCGAGCTCGAACCCTAGCGGCTCTACTGGGGCGTCACTTGTGGCTCCAGCGGGGTCGGCGAGGCGGGCATACGACGTGGAATACGATGACGAGGCGAGGCGCGGTTGCGGCAGAGCTTGGGGTGGTCGCAATCAGCGTCACCCTTCTCCTCCAGAGGCGGCTTCTCCGGCTCCAATTCCGGCGAGCTGCTGCTCCCTTTGCTCCAGCAAGAGGTGGGTGAGGTTCAGAGAGGTGAGGGGAGAGGAATGATGTGGAGAGAAGAGGCTGGGGAGAGCTCCTTTTATAGGCCCGACGGTGAGACCGAGCGGGATGGGCACTCGACGGTGGCGACATGGCTATGGCGGGGTAGAGGCATGGCTGCGGGTGGCGATCGATGTGTGGTTCCCTGGCGGTGCTCTAGAACTTGAATGCGAGCGTAGGGGCGGTGGCACGCGGTCTGGGCGAGGTGGCTCTATGAGAGGCAGAGGCGGCGGTGTCCACGGCGAGCGGTGGCTATGAGGCGTTGGGCGGCCATCGGGGGTGTCTGGGGTGTTCTCTAGGTTGAGGCAGAGCGGCGGGCGTGGGCTGCTACCAAGGGGCGGTCTGTGCGAGCGGTGACCGAGTGCGCTCTGGGGGCGGCACTGGCATGGTGCGGTGGCACTAGGCGCGGTTTGTGCTCGGTGGTCCACTGCTGCTCTTGGCTCGGGCAAGGGACAGGGGGTGGCGGTGAGCTCCTAGCTACCTCCGAGACATGGAGAGGGAAGAGGGAATGGTCTGCTGCAGCGGGGCAAGGGTTGGCCGACGAGGCATGGCATGGCATGGGGACTAGGGACAAGGGAGAGGGGTGTTAGGGGTTTGATTAGATCAAGAGGGGACAGAGGAGATAAATGAAGATCATTTGGGGGCAAAACCCTGTAGTAAACAGTGAGCTAGGATTGGAGTAGAGATTATGCATGCCATGTGTTTGAAAGAAAGTTTTGAATTTTGGTTTCAAATTTTTTGAGTGGTCTCCACTAGTGATAGGTAGTCTCTGGTTGCAAGGGTTTTGAAAGTGGAGCTCAAAGAGATGGTTTTTGAAATAGGGGTGATCTATGCATATGCATTAGATTCAATTTTAAACTGTCATTTACAATAGTTAATAGAATGTTTTTAGCAGATCAAAAGGTGGGCCTTGGTACCTCATTATGTGTACTAACAAGGGGTGCAAGGATCAAGAATTGTTTCTGTTAAGTTTTGAGTACTAGGAATAGCCAAAGTAGGCATGAGAGTGAAATTTGCCAAAATGACCATTCCTCCTTTTTAATTTTTTTTATTTGATTTTCTTTAGGAAAAGTTTGGGAACGATGTAGATGATGTTTAAATCACCTAAGAAACATTTTACAAGCATTGGATCATTCAATCATGGCAATTCAAACAACTCATATTTTAAATGTACACATATATGAATGCTTTCATTTTAAATTTGAAAAAGTTTTTGTTAACCCTATTTTTGGATGATTTGATCTTGATAACCTTGGATTGAAGTTTTGGGATGTTACAAACCTTCCCCCCTTAAACAAAATCTCGTCCCGAGATTTACAAAGAAAACTAGGAACTAAAGAGATCTGGGAACTCTGTCTTAATGTAATCTTCGCGCTCCCAAGTAGCTTCGTCCTCGGTATGGTTGCTCCACTGAATCTTGAGAAACTTTATACTCCTGGTCCTGGTGGTTCTTTAGGCTTCTTATAAGATACGGATGGGCACTTCCCGATAGGTCAGGTCATTGTTGATTTCCACAGCTCTGTGATCGATGTTCTTGAAAACTTCCGTCTTTTGAGGCACTTCCAGACATTTGCGAAGTAACGAGATATGGAACACATTGTGGATGGCTGACATCTCTTCAGGCAGTTCCAGTTGGTATGATACTTCTCCTCGATGGTTTAGAATCTTGAAAGGTCCGATATATTTGGGGGCTAACTTTCCCTTCAGACTAAAGCGTTGGGTTCCCTTCAATGGTGAAACCTTGAGATATACAAAATCTCCGACATTGAAAGTCAGGTCTCTCCTTCTCTTGTCGGCATAGCTCTTCTGTCTGGATTGGGCGGTCTTGAGGTGCTCACGGACATTGTGAACTTTCTCTTCTGCTTTGCGGAGAATGTCGGGTCCAAAAATCTGACTCTCTCCTACTTGCGACCAATTCAAAGGGGTACAACACTTTCTTCCTTATAGGAATTCAAATGGTGCCATCTGCAAGCTAGCTTGATAACTATTGTTATATGAGAATTCTGCGAAAGGTAGGCAATCTTCCCATTTTGATCCATATTCCAACACACAAGCTCTAAGCATATCCTCTAGGATCTGTCAATTTCTCTCTCATTCCATCTATTTGCGGGTGATATGCGGTACTGAAGTTCAACTTGGTTCCTAATCCTTCTTGGACTTTCTGCCAAAATCTCGAGGTAAACTAGGTTCCTCGATCTGATACGATGGTCTTGGGGGTTCCATGCAGACTAACAATCCTAGCAATGTATAGCTCTACTAACTTTGCACTCTGGTAAGTTGTCTTGACAGGTATAAAGTGGGCTACCTTGGATAGTCTATCAACTATCACCCAGATTGAGTCATTCCCCCTACTACAAGTAGGTAAACCGGTGATAAAGTCCATTCCCACAGAATCCCATTTCCATTTTGGAATCTGCAATGGTTGCAACAGTCCTGCAGGTCTCTGATGCTCTGCTTTGACTCTTTTGTAGATGTCACACTTGGCGATGTAGCTTCTGATCTCTCTCTTCATCTTGTGCCACCAAAATTGCTCTTTCAAATCCTGATACATCTTTGTTCCTCCGGGGTGGATAGAATAAAGAGTATCATGAGCTCCCTTCATGATAACTTCCTTCAGCTCTGAATCTGCTGGCACACAGATACGTCCCTTGTACCACAGTACTCCTTCTTCGTCTTCGGTGAATCCAGGTACCTTTCCTGTACCAATACGATGTTTGATTATATCGATACTTTCATTCCCCTTCTGGGCTTCCTTGATTTGGCTAATCAAAGTGGGTTGAATTTCAATGCTAGCTAGGAATCCTTTGCTAACTAACTCAGTCCTAAACTGCTCCAACTCCTCATACAAACTTGGTTGTTTCTCCTTGATCATGGTGTTAAGCCTACACGGCAATCTGCTAAGAGCATCCGCTACCACATTGGCTTTACTGGGGTGATAGTGAATGTCAAGGTCATAATCCTTGATTAACTCTATTCATCTTCTTTGTCTCATATTCATCTCCTTCTGAGTGAAGATATACTTCAGGCTCTTATGATCTGAGTAAATCTCACAGCGATTACCCATCAAATAATGATGCCATGTCTTCAATGCTAGAACCACGGCTGCTAGCTCAAGATCATGTGTCGGATAGTTCTGCTGATGCTACTTCAGTTGTCGAGACAGATACGCGATGACTTTGCCTTCTTGCATCAATACACATCCTAGACCAATCTTGGATGCATCACAATACACATCAAACGGCTTCTTGATGTCTGGCATGATCAAAATTGGGGCGGATATCAATCTCTTCTTCAGCTCTTGGAAACTGGCTTCACACTTGTCTATCCATTCAAACTTCTTATCCTCCTTCAACAATTGGGTCATTGGTCGGGCTATGCTCGAGAATCCTTCTACGAACTTGCGGTAGTATCCTGCTAATCCGAGAAATGAACGAACTTGGGTTTGATTGGCGGGGGCTTCCCATTCTTTGGCATCTTTGATCATGGTGGGGCCTTCCCATTCTTCGACAGAGACTCCTCCGGCAGACACAATATGTCCTAGGAATCCTACTTCTTTCAGCCAAAACTCATACTTGCTGAACTTGGCATATAACTGATGCTCTCACAGGGTTTCTAGAATGATTCTCAGATGTTACTCATGCTCTTCTTCTGACTTGGAGTAGATAAGGATGTCGTCGATAAACACAACTATAAACTTATCTAGGAAATTCATAAAGATCTTATTCATGAGATTCATGAAATAAGCAGGGGCATTAGTTAATCCAAAAGACATAACCGTATACTCGTATAAACCATAGCGAGTAGTAAAGGCAGTCTTCGGAATATCCGTTGCACGAATCTTAAGTTGGTGATAACCAGTCCTAAGATCAATCTTTGAGAATACCTGGGCTCCAGTCAACTGATCAAATAGATCCTCTATATTTGGCAAAGGAACTTGTTCTTGATGGTGACGTCATTCAACTTTTTGTAATCTGTACACAGACGGTTGCCTCCATCTTTCTTGTCGACGAATAACACTGGTGATCTTCATGGCGATGCGCTTGGGTGAATCAAACATGTGGCTAACATGGCATCCAACTGCTTTATCAGTTCCACTAACTCTGAGGGGTTCATGGTATAGGGTCTCTGGGCTATAGGTCCGGTTCCGGGGATTAGTTTGATAATGAACTCACTATCCCTATCCGGGGGCATAGCTGGCAATTCATCTGGGAAAAGGTCGGGGTATTCACAGACTACTCTGACTTGGTCAATGGTGGGCAGGGCTACACTCTTGTTGCACTTGAATTGACGGGGTAAGGTTTCAGAGATATGCTCTATTGTTACTCCAGAACTACTGGTCATGGTGATGGCTTTCTTAGCACAGTCTATCAATCCTTTATGCCTTGACATCCAGTCCATACCTAGTACTACTTCCAATCCTTTGGTTCCAAGTACAATTAGGTTGGCATAAAAATCTATTCCATGTATTCTGATAGGTACAGCTTTGCAAATTTTTCTAGCTTTTGTAGTTGAACCGGGGATTTGAACTATCATGACATGCTTCAGGTTGGTTGGGTGAATCTTACTAGTGCATACAAATTCTTCGGTGACAAATGAATGCGATGCTCCAGAATCAAACAATACTCTTGCTAAAACTGAGTTGACAGAAACATACCCAGCACTACATCTGGCGCTTCCTGGGCTTCTTCTGCGTTCATGTGGAAGAGACGACCATTGCGGTTGTGAGGGTTCCCTGGGGCAAATCTCCTTCCTGGTTGAACATGACGCTGCTGCTGAGATGGGGCATTCAAGGGGCATTGGTAGCAGTCTTCTTGGGACACTCATTGGAGTAGTGACCCTTCACTCCACACTCGAAACAAGTGATCTGGGACTTGTCCTTGACAATGATGTGTACAACATTGCTGCCGCCTGCAGGTGCGGTTGTTGTTATTGTTGTTGCTCTTGGGAGGGGCACGGTTGAAATTGTTGGCATTGCCGGAGTTGTGATTGTTTCCCCCGGACTTCACATTGCCTCCGCTACGGTTGGGGTAGCTTGGGCGAGAATTTGGGGGTCGGTTGTTCCTTGCTGCATATCCTGGTGAAGGGTTAGGACGGTACTTCTGGTGACTACTGGATCTAGACTGCTGCATCATACGACGCTTGCGGTTGTCGTTTGCCTGGTTAATCTTCCCTTCCATCTGAATGGCAGAGTCGACTAGCTCTTCGAGATCCTGGAAACGGATGCTGACGAGGACAGTCTGCATCTCATCATGTAGTCTGTTTAAGAATCTCTCCTTCTTCTTGGCCTCCGTGTTGATCTCATCCGGTGCATATCTGGCAAGTGACAAGAATCTGTCACGGTACTCCACCACAGTCATTCTTCCTTGCTTCAATTCGCGGAATTCATCTCTCATCCTGTTGACGAGACCTTGCGGCACGTGGGTGTGGCTGAACTTGACTTTGAATGTTTCCTAGGTCATCACCTGGCCATGGTTCATATTGCGGATCCTATTCCACCAAGCTCTTGCATCTCCCGCCAGATAGTGGGTGGCGAAGAGAACTTTCACATTTTCATCAACTCCTGCAACTTCAAGGTTGTTTTCCATGGTCTGTAACCAGTCATCAGCATCTAATGGGTTCTCAGATTGGTTGAAGATTGGGGGATTTGTGTTCTGAAATTTTTTGAGTTTGGATCCATGGTGATCCTGATTTCCATGTCCTTGGTTGTTGAGAGCCATTTGGGCGATCTGCTGCAATGTTGCTAAGTTGGCTTGACGCCTACCGCTGTTTCACGGTCCGCGATGAGATTCTGCAAGATCTGCAGCATTGGGTCCTACGACGAGCTGCTCCCTCCTTTGTTTCCACGAGTCATCTGAAGATTGAGATAGATATAGGGGTAAGAGGGAAATTCTAAGGTTCATGGTTTTGGGTTTTCAAAGCTAAAACATTGAGTTAGACTCAGGTTTTTCAACTAACTTCATTTTCATTCATGCAAGCAAGCACCCGATACAACACACACCACAACAATCAAAGGGGAAAACAGATGGTTTGAAGAACCATTCTGCAAGCTACGATACAATGAGATGATACATCTCATGCTACAACAGTGCTCTAGTGCATCTACTCATTGTCGATGAAGTCAGAGTCTTCATCATCAGTGTTGAAGTCCACAGCATCTTCTTCCAGAAAATCGTCATCGTTGCTGAGGTAAGAATCCATATCTCCCTGGATGTCTTCACCCTTATCTTCTTCTTCCTTGGCGGCAAGCTGAGCTTCCTGCTCCTTGACGGTGTTCTCGAGGTCGGCCACCTTCTTGAAGACGGCGATGGTGATCCTTCTTTGCACGATCCATGCAAAGAGAGAGAGGGCGATCTTGGACGAGCAGTGCGAAAGTCTGGGCCTTCTGGTCGGCGATGCCATGGTTCTGGTTGGCTAAGTCCCTAGCATTGTCGAGTTCCTGTTGTCTGTCATGAAGCAAGAAATCAAGGTTCTCCACTTGACGCCTCAACTTTGGGTGACTTGGCATCTCCATCGGCATTCCCATGAAGTCACGTCTTGCATAGTGGGCAAAACGGGTTCCTTGGATCTTGTTGACGCTGAGGGCACATAGACGTGCGAGAGCTTCATGCATTGCCCTGGCTAATCCATCTAGCCAGTTGTTCTCTCTCACGGAGAACTGAATTCTCCCGGAAGTGGGTGCTTCGATGCTTCCTCGAAGATCCGCGATGACTAGCCACTGTAGGTCTCCTCCTGGGGGTCCTGGAAGTTGAGCTCCAAGAAACTCCGGATGTGGGCGTCCCAGTAACCCCTTCAGTGAATCCAGATCCCTATCGAAGATCAGCTGACCTCCGTTTCCCAACTGGTAAAACTTGCTGAACTGAGTCTCCATCTACAAGATTTAAGGATGAGGAAGTTAGTGAAGTGATCAAGTGTGTCAAATTTTAAGTAGTAATGTAAGAATTTTGAGGAACATGAATCTTTGAGAAAGAATGAGTTAACAAGGGTAAGAGGGGAAATAGTTTTTCAGAAATACTCACTTTGGTTTTGCAACTAAGTTTTTGTTTGAACATCCAAAACTTTAATCCAAGCTTATCAAATCATCCAAAATAGGGTTGTTGTAAACATCATTCATTATTCACTCTAAAATTTTGTTTCCTAGTACTCAAAATTAAAAAAAATTCTGATCTTTTTATGTACACATAATGATAATATGTCTCTTTTGATGTGCTAAAAACATTCTGTTAACTATTTTAAATGACTGTTAAAATTGAATCTAATACATATGAATAGATCACCCCTATTTCAAAAACCATCTCTTTGAGCTCCACTAGTGATAGATAGACTCTGGTTGCAAGGGTTTTGAAAGTGGAGCTGAAAGAGATGGTTTTTGAAATAGGGGTGATCTATGCATATGCATTAGATTCAATTTTAAACTGTCATTTAAAATAGTTAACAAAATATTGTTAGCAGATCAAAAGGTGGGCGTTGGTACCTCATTATGTGTACTAGCATGGGGTGGCAAGGATCAAGAATTGTTTATGTTAAGTTTTGAGTACTAGGAATAGCCAAAGTAGCCATGAGAGTGAAATTTGCCAAAATGACCATTCCTCCTTTTTAATTCTTTTTGATTTGATTTTCTTTAGGAAAAGTTTGGGAATGATGTAGATGATGTTTAAATCACCTAAGAAACATTTTACAATCATTGGATCATTCAATCATGGCAATTCAAACAACTCCTATTTTAAATGCACACATATATGAATGCTTTCATTTTAAATTTGAAAAAGTTTTTGTTAACTCTATTTTTGGATGATTTGATCTTGATAAACTTGGATTGAAGTTTTGAGATGTTACAATTAGACAATTTAATAATAGTGTATACCAGTTTAACATCTAGATTATTTAAGTTGTAGCAAAGTTCTTCATAAAGTGATGATGACATAATATTTATGGTGGAAATTGGTTCGCAAATTCCATATAAGAAATTTTCTCCACAATATATAGGGTAATAGGTTTTGAAGTTTCATTACCTCGAACCTTACCTTGGATGAATTCTGAGGTTTCACGGTCTAACATAACCACTTCATCTTCCACTATTCGTGCTTCCATAAGATATTTTATTATAACATTATTTATATTTGTAGCTTCAGAAATCCTTTCTGGTTTATTCGGTCTATTCTTTATTTGTTTTTCCTCTCTTTGTCTTTTTTCAAAGATCCCCTATATAGGTATCAAGGAGAACTCTTCCATTAGTGCTCTTGCACGCTTCTTTTCTTCGAGGGGTTTACGAGGTTCCCATTCTGTAGGTACCTGCAAATGCCCTGCATAATTCTCAATAATTTTCTTTACTGAGTAAGAATCAATATCGAGGGTTTTAATCATTGTATCTGTCCTCTCACCTGCAAGAAAATCGTTAATCCAAGCACATTCAGAAAAACTATTTGGAATATTTTCTTTATCTTTAAAATTTTTAGTTGCTTCTCTCATTTTTATTATTAGATTCCAAGCCTCATCATAGGTATAAGATAGAAAACTGCCATTTCATGCAATGTCTAGATTCGTCCTATTTTCAATATTTAGCCCTCCATAAAATGTATGGGTCATTAACCAATTAGGGAAATGATGATGGGGGCAATTATCTATGTAGCTTTTATACCTTAGATATCCTTCATATAAGCCCTCACTAGGATTATTTTTGAAACTGATAATAATACATCTCATCATGTGAGCTTTGCTTTCAGAATAATATTTTGAAAGGAACTTAGTTGTCAATTCCTCCCAAGTCCTTGGTGCTTCTGCACAAAAAGATCTGTACTAGTCATAAACATTATTAGAGAGAGTTTGTCTAAATAACTAGAGTTTAACCATATCAATATTACAGTCGTCGAAAATAAAGGAACTGAGAATGTCTTCAAAGAATTGTAAGTGTCCATATGGACTTTCTTCATTGGTTCCTACAAAATTCTTAGAATGTAATAATTCAAATAATAAAGGATGGATCTCGACTCCATCCGGATTTATGCTTTTGTTGACAATTGTCACATCCGAAAACTTTAATCAAGGTTATCAAGATCCAAATCACCCAATTTAGGGTTAACAAAAACTTTTTATAATTAAAACATTTAAGAATGCATATGTGTGTTGCATTAATATAGAATTGTTTTGAATTTCCATGTTTGTTTTCTCTAATGGTTGTAAAATGATTCAAAGATGAATTCCACATCATCTAGATCATTCCCATGCAAAATCCAAAGAAAAAGAAATCAAATAAGATTAATAAAGGCAAATGGTCACTTTTGCCATTTTAATCCACTAGGTCACTTTAGGTGTTCCTAGAAGTCAAATTCAAACAGAAACAATTCTAACTCTTTGCACCCTTGTTAGTACAAGTAATGATCTACCAAGGCCCACTTTGAATTCTTACAAAAACATTTAAACACTAAATTTAAATGGCATTTGAAAATGGAATCCATTTCATATGCATAGATCCCACTTTTGCAAATACCACTCAAATGAGTTCACCTTGACAATCCCAAGCAACCACAGATGCTTAAGCATATGACTAACACATCCACCAAAAATCTTTTCAAAATTCAAATAAAAGTTTCATTCGGTCATTTTGTCGAACAGGTGGCGGGCAGAGAAAAATTGGCCTAACTAATACTGTTGCCAATTGATTTCTTGTCTCCCATTTAAACCTCACATCTCTCCTCTGTCCCCTCTTAGCCTAGCTAACCCCCAGACAACCCCTCTCCAACCCCGCAGCGCCAGTACCGCACTGCCTATTCTTGGTCGCCGCCGGCCGAGCATGGGAAATGCGCCCGAGACAGCACCACACCAATCCAGCATGCCCCCTAGCTCCATCGCACCCTACCGCGATCCTCTGTCCACCCCACGGACGCAGCCAGCCCCTGGACCACCGAGGAGCGCCCGCACACCGAGCCTCTGCGCCATGCCTGGAGCACACTAGATCATCGTCCCCGACAGGCCAGCACAAGTCGCGCCTTGACCTTATCTTGCACGCGCCGCTCCGCCATAACCCCAGCAAGCCACCATACACGCCCTTCTCCCGCCGCGCGACCAGCATCCACCGGACGCCGCGTCAAGCACCGCCTCTGCTGCTCAGAGTGCCAACCTTTCCTGACGGCAAGCCACCATCCGCCTACACCGCCCATGCCTCTAGTGCCCTATACCGTCGTCACCGACGAGCTCACCGTCGCCCTCACGATCTCCTCGTCGAGCCTATATAATGAGCCCTCCCTAGCACCATTTCACCACACTACCTCACTCCCCTCTCTCTCAGAACCACCTCACAGCATCGCCGGAGCCACTCGAGCAGCCGTTCACCGGAATTTCCACTGGAGTCGCCGCAGCAGAGGAGAAAGGGGCCCGTCTATTCCGACCACCCTAGGAGCCACCGCGACCTCGCCTGAGTTCGTCATAGTCGACTCGTTCGATCACCCCCATTGCCACGTTAGCTGGAACCCTGGTAAGCCCCTAGTAGACCCCCACTGAGACGCTAGGGTTCCGTCTCGCCGGCGACCAGTCCGTCGTCGATGATGAACCGGAGCCGTTGATCTAGGTTCTAATCGCACGGTTCACATCGCCCGGTACTGCTTCGTGTTGAGTTGTGATGCTGACATGCGGGACCCCCTTGTCAGTTGCCAGCTGTGCCGTGGAGTGCCATTGGGCCAGCCCATTTTCTTTCCCGCGCTGGCCCTAGAATTCAAATGTAAATTTTTCTATTTTAGACTTAATCTAGATTATGTTCCCTTGTTTAAAAATCAATGTAGAAAGATTTACTTAACCAAATGACATGATTCCAATTTTTTTGGAAAGATAATTTAAATCTCTATCCAAGCCTGTTGGATTTAAATCAATTAGAGTTATAGATCACCTATAGCAAAAATAACAAGACAGAGACTTTTCTACATTCAAACAATTTTTCAAAAATCAACCATAATAGCTTTTAAGTTGATTCCAACTCTCAAAAATCACATTTGACAATACCTATCTGAATATGTAATAATATTTACATTTGCATGCAGTGACTTTGGACTAGTACCAAAATAATGCTATATAGGCATTTCTACCCACTTTAAATCTTTTAAATATTAAACTTAAACTTATTCAAATGTGATCCAACATTTAAATCACATTCCTATGTATTAGAATATGTGGTGATGACTTGTGTCCACATGATCCCATATTTTAATTGGAGAATATTAAATCTTAGTTAATTTCAATGAGTAGAAATTACTTTTCTCAAATAAAATAAATGAAACTAGTTCATTAAAATCTTGCGATGAATGTGATGAAACTAGATCATCAAGTGTGTGCCTTAGTGTGCTAAATAGACTAGTTAAGTATTGTTTGGTGATTGTGTATCCCGTATGTATTTATAGATGATAGTACCGACCAAGTCTACGAGGAGGAGGAGTTCTACCCCGAAGAAGACGAGGAGAATTTCAACCACTGCACTGTCAACACCCGGATTTTTAATCCCAGATGCCCGTTATGCCATACCTCGCAATCCTAGGATTACCATTTTTGTGAGACATAACGGATTGGATATCACAGTACATCATCCATTACAAACCATACACAAAGTTTTACACAAATAAGGATCTCATGATCTAGTCTTTAATACAACAAGTAGCGGAAATAAACGATAAGCGTAGTAGTGGGGTCCATCTTCAGGGGCACAGGCAATGCTGACGAAGGCAGATAGTCCTAGTTATCATAGCCGTCCTGCTAACCATCATCTTGATAATCTCCTTCATAGTCTGACCATAATAATAGCCAGGGACAAAAGCCATGAGTACTCTTTAAGTACTCGCAAACTACTACTAACAAGGGGTATAATTCTAAGTTAAAGTACTGAATCTAAGTTAACTATCATGTTAAGTTTGAAACCTAAGCTGAGTTCAGAAGCAAAGAAAGATAAAGTAAGATTCTAGAATCACTTAAGTTGGGAAGCTATTATCATCAACACAACCCTGTTGTGGTCAAGTCAAAGTTCATCATTCCTTTCAAGTTATTTAGAAAACATCTGACAACGAAACAGTATGGCCATTCCAACTGTCCATAATCATGACGCGCTATTCAATAGTTTGACACTGCAGAGGTGGTACACTTTCACCACAAGATTTGATACATCCGTGGATAACCCTGAATCATCATACTTAGTATGCAGATAATCAAACATAACCTTCCCTTTACACACCCTAGTACAAGCACCTCTCCTATGAGTATGGCCTCCCAACCATGACCATCAGTCATCTTGGGCACTGCATAGGTGGACATCATTGAGAGGTAGCCTCAGCTCAAACCTCTCCCGTGAGGGAACTAATACTAATGCATATAAATTTTCAGCTAAGCCTTACCCAATTCAGGTAATGTGGTTGTACGGTAAATTTGGAATGGTATTGCATCCGAATCCAACCATCAGTTTTATAAAAGGGTTAAGGCTCATGCCTCATCATTTTCATCATCATAAACCAGTTGTGTTTCTTAACACATGTCAAAACATCTCAATAGAATGACTCGTCATTCCAAGGTTTTCATAATTGATTTTCACCAAGTGTTCCCATCTAAAGTGACTCAAGTTTTTGATCTATACTAAGGTACTAAGTTAAGAGTGTTCACTAAGGTGGAAAGATGGGATCAATCTCATGCCATAGAATGACATCTAAAGGTTTCTAAGTAGGTCAAGTTTTATACTCTTTATGCTACCTTCAAAAATTAAGTAAAGAACTTTGTGTAAACTAAGGGAGGTAAAACTTGTCAATAAGACTTGGGGAACTAATATTTAAAGGGTTGTGATCAAAGCATGCTTAAGGCATCTTTGCTAAACCATCTAGTTTTATTCTAGCTTGCTAACCATAGCTTGCTAAAGTATGTTTTGCAAGGATAGATCATTTTAAATCCAATGGGCTTGTATAGATCATTTTAATACCTTTCAGACAAATTTGGTTTCAGGCAATTTGGATTTCTAAAACTCTCTGAATTGATTTTCAAACTAGTGGTCAGAAACTAGATTCAAACTAAAAGAAAAATCCAGATTTGAATCAGTGGGCTAATGCGGGAAAAGGAATGTGGCCCGGTGGCGCTTCCGGTGTACGGGGCTCGGTGACAGGGCGTGTCATTAACGCCTTAACATGCACTTACATGCAGACGCTATGGTCAATGCGATTAGAGGCTAGATCTTTATGAGGGTCGTCGACGACAAACAGGTCGCCGGCGAGCTCGAACCCTAGCGGCTCGGTGGGGGTCTACTGGGGGCATACCAAGGCTCCAGCAGGGTCGGCGAGGCGGGCAAACGAAGTGGAAGACGACAGCGAGGCGAGGCATGGTCGCGACGGAGCTTGGGGTGGTCGCAATTAACGACACCCTTCTCCTCTAGAGGCGGCGGCTCCGGCTCCAATTCCGGCGAGCTGGTGCTCCACTTGCTCCGGCGAGAGGTGGGTGAGGTTCAGAGAGGTGAGGGGAGTGGAATGGTGTGGAGAAGAATGGCTGCGGAGGGCTCCTTTTATAGGCTCGACGGTGAGACCGAGTGGGATGGGCGGTCGACGGTGGCGACATGGCTACGCCGAGCTAGCGGCATGGCTAGGGATGGCGATCAATGGGCGGTCCCCTGGCGGTGCTCTAGGATTTAAATGCGGCCGTAGGGGCTGTGGTATGCGGTCTGGGGGAGGTGGCGCTCTGAGAGGTAGAGGCGGCGGTGTCCACGCCGAGCGGTGGCTGTGGGGCTTTGGGCGGCAAACGGGGGTGTCTAGGGTGTTCTCCAGGTCGAGGCAGAGCGGTGGGCGCGGGCTGCTTCCAAGGGGCAGTCTATGCGAGCAGGGACAGTGCGCGCTCTAGGGGCGGCGTCGGCCTGCTCGACAAGCTCCAAGCGCGACGGTTCCTGGCCGCTCTACCCTCTGTCTAGCCTGGGGCTGGTTGGGCAGTGGAGGTGGACCACTGGCAAGCTGCAGGACATGAGGAGAGGGGCTAGAGAGGGCTGCTGCTGCAAGTGAACGGTCGGCCGGCAAGAGAGGGCTCGGCATGGCAGTGCAGTGCGGCCAGGGGGTAGAGAAGAGGCTGGGGTTGGTCGGGTCTGGCTTGAGGGGGGACAAGATGATCAAAGCACTACAGAATTTCTAGACAAAATCAGCCCAAAACAGTAATAGTTAGGCCTTAATGATCTTGCTAACAAGGTATTTGACAAAATGGCCGAAAGGGAAAAAGTTTTGAATTTTGAGTTCCAAATTTTTGAGTGATCTCCACTAGTGATAGGTAGTCTCTGGTTGCAAGGGTTTTGAAAATGGAGCTCAAAAAGATGGTTTTTGAAATAGGGGTGATCTATGCATATGCATTAGATTCAATTTTAAACTATCATTTAAAATACCTAACAGAATGTTTTTAGCAAATCCAAAGGTGGGCCTTGGTACCTCATTATGTGTTCTAGCAAGGGGTATAAAGATCAAGAATTGTTTCTGTTAAGAATTGAGTACTAGGAATAGCCAAAGTAGGCATGAGAGTTAGATTTGTCAAAATGACCATTCTTTCTTTTTAATTCTTTTTTATTTGATTTTCTTTAGGAAAAGTTTGGGAATGATGTAGATGATGTTTAAATCACCTAAGAAACATTTTACAAGCATTGGATCAATCAATCATGGCAATTCAAACAACTCCTATTTTAAATGCACACATATATGAATGCTTTCATTTTAAATTTGGAAAAGTTTTTGTTAACCCCATTTTTGGATGATTTGATCATGATAAGCTTGGATTAAAGTTTTCGGATGTTACATGCACCAATCAAGACGAGCTAGAACTAAGCAAGTTAACACTTTCCCCATTAACTTGAGCAAATTCATTAGGCATGCTTTGGTTATACCTTTTGATTTATACCCATCCCAAGTTTTACTTTCAAGTTTTACCTTTTACCTTACCAAAGTTTTCTTTACTTTTAGTAATGCTTTGTGAGATTTTGGAAAGTAGTTTAGATAGAATAAAGAGTATAAAAGTTGGCCTATACTAGATGTCATTCTATGGCATGAGATTGAGATTATCATCCCACCTTAGTGAACACTCTTAACTTAGTAGTTGGAGCTAAACCAAAAACTTGATCACTCTAGATGGGAATACTTGGTGAAAATGCTTATGAAAACCTTGGAATGATGATTCATTCTATTGAGAAACACAAATGGTTTATGATGATGAAAATATTGAGGCATGAGCCTTAGCCCTTTATAAAAACTGATGGTTGGGTTCGGATGCGATACCATTCCAATTTTACCGTACAACCACAATACCTAAATTGGGTAAGGCTTAGCCGGAAGTTTATATGCATTAGTATTGGTTCCCTCGCGGGAGAAGTTTGAGATGAGGCTACCTCTCAATGTTGTCCACCTATGCAGTGCCTAGGATGGCAAATGGCCATGGCTGGGAGGCCAAGTTCATAGGAGAGGTGCTTATACTAAAGTGTGTAAAGGAAAGGTTACGTTTGATTATCTGCATACTAAGTATGATGATTTAGGGTTATCCCTGACAGATGTATCAAATTTTGTGGTGAAAGTGTACCACCTATGTAGAGTGTCAAACTATTCGAATAGCCATGTCCGCGATTATGGACAGTTGGAGTGGACATACTGTTCCATTGTCAGATGTTTTCAGAATGACTTATGAAATGAATTGTGACCTGAATTGACCACAACATGGTTGTGACTATGACAACTAAGTTCCCACTTAGGTGATTTCAAACTTTCTTTTATCTTTCTTTGTTTCTAAACTCAGCTTAGGTTTCAAACTTAACTTTACAAATAAACTTAGAACTTAGCATTCCTACTAGAACTACCTTACTTGTTAGTGATAGTTTGCGAATACTTAAAGAGTACGCATGGCTTTGTCCCTGGCTATTCCCGTGGCCAGACTATGAGGAGGACTATCTGGAAGGAGGACAGCAGGACGGCTACGACAACTAGGATCATCTCCCATCGTCATCATTGCCTGTAACACTGAAGATGGAGCCCACCGCTATGCTATTTATTCCGCTACTTGTTTGTACTAAGACTGGATCATGAGATCCTTTATTTGTGTAAGACCTGATTATGGTTTGTAATGGATGATGTACTGTGATATCCAATCTGTTATTTCTCGCAAAAATGGTAATCCTAGGATTGCGATGTATGGCATAACAGGCAACTGGGACTAAAAATCCGGGTGTTGACAACTGTTACAAAAGCGTCCATGGGTGAACCCATTTTCCTTACTGCCTCAAGCTGGTTTAAATGTTGAGTATTGTCCATTGATGTGGTCCTGCAACTCAAGTAAAAATTAGTACAACGAAAGTACATAACTAAAAGTAAAGTGACTTATAGTGCTAAGCTCCCCGGCAACGGCGCTAGAAAATAGCTTGATAACTGCAAGTGCACAGATCGTTTGTAGCTAGTTTCAAAATAAAGATATCGATCCCACAAGGAGCAGTAGGCAAAAGACTAAAATGTTTTTAACTATAACTAAACGAAGTACTTAAGAAATAACTTTAAGATGCAAGATAAGTAAAGTTGTTTTAGGGCTTTTGGTTGAACAAGGTAATTTAAAGTAAAGCAAAACTTAATGCAGAAAGTAAGAATCGTCTGTGTAATAGAAATTTGGAACTACAATAAGGAAAAGGCGTTCTCAGGGAATAGTGGATACACCGCTAGCAATTTATACTAAGTAATCGAGAATATTATAACGAATATTCTCATAATGTGTATGTATGTGGGAGGAGCTCCACATATGGACGATTTGCCAGCAACCGATGCACACATCATCCTCATAACCACAACAGATAGTAACCGACAACCATCACGCTACTGCGCTATTAAGGGATTTCTCCCGTGCATTGGACATGGCATGATGAGTTCTCCTTGATTCCCCAAGTTGGTACGTAAATAATGACAACAGCTTTATAGTCACAGTAAGTGTTGTCATCCATCCGTCTATAAAACAAGTAATCCCCTTCATCGAGTCCCCATAAGAGGCAAATATTAAGTAGGTGAACAACTCCCAATATCAAGATGAAGACAATTAAAACATACACATAATGATGTATAACATAATAATCTCTATCTCATCTCAGTCATATGCTAGGGTTTCTCCATATCCCCAAGAACTAGAGATCTACTCAAACATGGAGGTAATCAACATCATAGCAATGGTAATGGAAACAATCATAGATGAATAGTACTTGTATAAATCCATAATGGGTATAGGAATTACAACAAGCTCTAGACAAGATGTAGATGGGATGGATGGAGATGGTGGTGATGCAGCGGTGGTTGATGAAGATCGATGCCTTAGCCTCCCGGATCTGCGCAGGGCGAAGATGGATCATTGTTGTATGAGTTCCCCCTCCAGATGCCTTCCGGAGGTGAAGTTTTCATGATTTATGGGTGTTCTATATGTCCTCTCTTCGAACCAATTGTAGAGGGTAAAACTATTTGACGAGGTGGAGGCGGCGCCAACTATACAGCCGGAGCTATACGGCCGAAAAAGTTGCTCCGGTCGTATAGTTTGTCGTTGGACCCTCTGCCTCCCTTGTTCGCTTCTGGTTTTCTTCTGGTATTATTAATATTTCCCAAATAAGCGATTTACGTTGTTTTTGACTCCTTTTCTCCACAGTGCAACTGCTCCAAGAATTGTATCCATTGGATCTATCATTTGTCCTGATCCTGGTGAAAACAGACATAAAATGTCCGCGCGGGCACCGTAAAATACCAAGATCCTACATCTACAACGTAAAATAATAATGTAAAACATGATGCAAATATGCACTCATCAACTTCCCCAAGCTTATACTCTTGCTCGTCCTGAGCAAGTTTTAGCTTAATGGATGTGATCCTCATATTCATGAAGCTGAGTCGATAAAATAAAAGAGGCAATTGCAACATGTGTTTATCATATATGACACATAGGAACAAGTTCGTGAATAGTACCTTACTCGAACCATTTGAATATTATTAGCAGGCTTCCACACCTTAGTTATCAATAGTTCATAAAATATGAATCTCAACATAATGTAAATGTTTCTAGTTTAACTAAATGAGTTAACGAGGTAGTCTGAAGTGTTTTAGGATCAACGTATTCACTTGGGATTCAAAATCTCAAAAGTGTCTCTTTGTCATACTACAATACAGTGGTATATGCCTATTTTCTCTTTGCACACTCGCCCTTGTATTCTTTCTTTTCTTTTGCATATATGCTCACACTTTTGTTTTTAAGTGATGTGCAAAGGAGCTAGCCATATATTCCACCTTATGTAGGAATTCAAAGTTCAACGATCTCAATTATCAAATTCCAACTATATATGAAGCATTCTTATGACTTGGAGATTCTACCGCGAGTTGTTCTCATTCTATTTTGATAGCACTTTCATTTTCCTTTGTTCAAGGTTTATTTTTCAACTTAATTGTATAGATAATTTCTCTTTGTAAATCAAACCGTAGACTTACAACATGTTGACCAAATTATCTTTATGTGTTCCATTAATACCAATGGTGTGGAAGACTCCTATTGCCATCATCAAATGCAAGTAAAATCATATTCAAGCCATTCATATATACTTAAAACAAACTCAAACTCAATATTGCTCCATATATAATAATAAACTCAGAGTTTCATAAAAGGGATCGACTATTCCTGAAGGGAATTCTAATGATGCAAACTTTATTTCTAGTTTGAACTAATGCAAAAACTTGTAATATAAAACTTATAAGAAAGATTACAAGTTCTTTAAAGATCTCCCCAAGCTTGGAATCAAGCCAGCGGGATCAACTAACTCCTTGTGGGTACCTATTCCTCCTCTTGGGTAGGTAGAGCGTCGCCTTCTTCTTTTGTGTTGCCCGCTTTAACTATGCTTTAAAAGCGAATGCTGAGCTTGGCCATATCGTATTGGAGCTTCAACATTTTCCTCTTAAGGAATTTCTTCTCATCTGTTAACTCAAAGACAGTTTTAATTAGCAAACCAACTCTATTATTGATTGCATCGACCTTCTTCACAAGGTCTTTGCTCATCATCCAGTAGGAGTCAATACCTTCTCCAATTGTTTCAATGCATGCCTTAGAAGCCTTTTCTAACTCAGAGATATTATCATGAATCTCATCTTGCCCCACCTTCTTAGGTTTAAGAGGTGATGCACAAAGAGGAGGTTTATAATACGATCCTATGTTGTAACGATAAGGATTAGGGAGGTTCTCATCCTTGTTCCTTCCCTGCTCAGCTTGTCTCATCATCTCCATCCTTTGTGGGAACATATCCTCCCAATTTGGGAGAGGCTTGATCTTTGGGCCGGATGATGATGACGATCCTTTTGGTTCTGCTTCCGTGATCCTATTCACAGGCTTCAATTCTTTCTTCTTCCAGATCTTGTTGGCGTGGAAGGGCTGCATGGATTCGCTACACGGATGCCGAAGATCTTTTGAGGCTGAAGGCTGTAGCTCTTCAAAAACTTAATGAAAAAGGTCAGATGCGATTAGCTTTAAAAGGAGGGGTCAAAAACACTAGCCGCCTTGTGTAACAAGCAACTATACAGGCGCAACCCGTATAGTTACCGCCATATAGTTGTGAACCGACTATAGATTTGATCTATGGTGGAACCTAACTATACGGCCGCAACTATACGGGCGGAATTTTTAATTCCCACCGTATAGTTGGTCGTTAAACTCTCTGTATCCTGGATAAATTTTTTGGAGAAGGGTTGACAACTATACGACCGCGACTATACGGGCGGAATTTTTAATTCCGGCCATATAGTTGGTTGTTAAACTCTCAGTACTCCAGAAATTATTTTGTCAAAGGTGTTGACAACTATACGACCGCAACTATACGGGCAGAATTTTTAATTCCAACCGTATAGTTGGTCGTTAAGCAATCAGTACCTTTTGTGGATGTAAGCGTTGATGTTGCAACAACTATACGGCCAGAACTGTACGGCTGAAATTTTTATTCCCGCTATATAGTTGGTCGTTAAACCTTCTGTGTCCACCAAATTTTTTATGCTTCTCCAAGTATTCTTTATTAATATGAAACTTAACGAAATATCGAGTTTTGATAGAAAAATGTCCGCTTAGACTTTCAACCAATTTTGTCATCATCAATCTTCCTTCTAATTTGCTAGAGCATGAATCATTCTTATTAAAAACAATACTCAAACTAGACTTTAGCTGAAAATTTAAAAACTTACTCAAACCTTTATTTCACATGGGTTGCCTCCCATGAAGCGCTCTTTTATGGTCAATAGCTTGATCGTAGTACCGCTCATTCCGTCTTGAGTCCATTCTTCTTGTAATTGTCGTTCTTCATATATCTTTGCTTTATCACTTCTTCAGGGGTGCTCAACTCCATAGTGATTGCACTTATATCTTCTTTCACCCAGTAATGCTTCAAGCGTTGTCCATTTATCACCCATGCAAGAGAGGGTGTTTTTCCTTGGAGCTTCACTGCTCCCGATGAATAGGCTTCTTCAACTACATATGTACCTTCCCACTTTGATCTGAGTTTTCCTGGAAACAACTTAAGACGAGAATTATAGAGCAACACTTTGTCTCCACTTTTAAAAGTTTTATTCTCTATTTTTCTATGATGCCATCTTTTAACTTTTTCCTTAAACAACCTAGCATTCTCATAGGCTTCACTTCTAAACTCATCTAAGTCTTGCATATCTAACAAACACTTTTCCCTTGCTGCTTTGAGATCATAATTTAGATTCTTGATTGCCCAAAAAACTTGGTCTTCTAGTTCTAATGGTAAATGGCATGCCTTACCGTACACCATCTTATAAGGTGTCATACCCATTGGATTTTTAAACGCAGTACGGTATGGCCATAGATTGTCATTTAACTTGTATGACCAATCTTTTCTTGATTTGTCCACCGTCTTCTCGAGTATGGTCTTCAGTTCTCTATTTGAGAGTTCCACTTGACCACTTGTTTGGGGATGATATGGTGAAGCAACGCCGTGAGTTACTCCATACTTGCTAAGGATTTTCCTGAAAGTCCCTTTCATAAAATGAGAACCACCGTCAGTAATGAAAAATCTAGGAACTCCTAACCTGGGGAATATGACATCCTTGGTCATCTTTACTGAGGTAGCTGCATCCGCGTGATTTGTTGGGAAAGCTTTAACCCACTTAGTAACATAGTCAACAACAACAAGAATATGAGTATAACCATTTGACTCTGTAAATAGTCCCATGTAATCCATTCCCCATACATCAAAGGGTTCAATTATTAGACTATAATTCATCACCATTTCTTTTCTTTGAGGGTAAAAAAGTAGGGCAAAAAGACCCCACTGCAATTTTTATATATTGTAGAGAGTTACAAAAGAATATTTACAAGACTCATTCCACCTCAAAGAAGAGGGATAAATTCAAATCAGCTATCTCCTGTCTAAATTAGTTTCAATCCAAACCTTAAGGCTCTGATAATACTTCTTCTTAATTCTAAAAAGGACCCATCTTAATTCCTGGGCTACAATAGCCTTCCAGGTCTCAATCGATGCATGCTGATTATTGAAAATTTCATTATTCCTGCAAATCCAAATGCCCCAAGTTCCAAGTAGCAGAATTTCCATTGCAAAAGGGACATTGAGGTCTTTTTAATCGACTAACACTTCAAAGATAGTTGGATCAGCCAAATTGACTCGAGAAATTTCAGCCCAAAGAAGCTCTTGCAAAAGAACATTCCCAAAACAAATGTAGGCTGGTTTCTTCACTATTGCAGCCTGGAAGACACAGTCATAAGATGCCGCGAGGAACATTTCCTTTCGGAAGGTTTCGTGTTGAGTCTATCAAGCGGTAAGATCCGTAAGAAGAATTTGTGTTTTTGCCGACAAGAAGATTTCCATAACCAAGAGAAATGTGGCTGAACCGTTGGTAACCAGCTAAGGAGCGATAAGCCTTTTCACCGAATAATTACTGCCCCAAATGTAAGACCAACAATCAGAATCCCTTCCTGCCAGATTTGAGAATTTGTTCAAGACTTTGATATTCCTGATAAGCTTGCTGTGACAAAGGAAGGTAAAAAAGGTCCTGAGTATTTGGGGTATGCAGGAACTCACTGACAGAGATGTGAGGTTTTTTTTTGCATAAGAGAGGAGGTGAGGAAGCTTATGTTGGAGGCAGCTATCATTCCACATATCAGACTGAAAAGTGTGGTTTCCCATTTCAAACCAAGCACTTTGCAAGTCCTTTAAAAATGTCAATCAGTTTGAGGTGAGCTTTCCACCAAAAGGATCCCTCAAGACTTCTTCCAGGGAGCTTATCATTACAATAGTAAGTGTTCCAAACCAGATGAACCCAAGGAATATCATTATGATTATAAAATTTATCCAAATTCTTCAAAAGAAGAGCAGAATTTTGAACATTAAGATCAAGAACACCCAAACCTCCCTGGTTCTTGGGTTTACAAACTTTCTCCCATGCTACAAGAGCAGTACCTCTAGCTTGAACATCAGTAGTTTTCTTTCTCCACAAGCATTGCCTCATATATTTAACCAACTGCTCCTTGATAGTGACAGGAAGCTCAAAACAGCTCATGTAATATATGGGAAGGGAAGATAACACAGATTTGACTAACTGCAATTTCCCCCCATAATTAAGAAAGTCAGCAATTCCACACAACCTTCTTTCAATTCTCTGAACAATAGGCAGGAAATGTTCCACAGCAGGTTTATTCAAGCTCAAGGGCAAACCAAGGTATGTAAAAGGCAAGGAACCAGTGAGGCAAGAAAGGGTATTAGCAAAATGCCCAAGCCTCTCAGAGTCCATGTTAATAGGCATCATGCTGGACTTGGAATAATTGACTTTGAGTCCAGAGGAGAGAGCAAAAGTATGTAAAATTGCCTTAAGACACAGGAGTTGCTCAGAATCAGCCTTAAGGATTATTAAAGTGTCATCTCATACTTGAATCACAGGAAGTCAGGACAGAAAACATTCTCAGTGGGCAAAGAAAGAAGACCCAGGTTCATTGCTTTATTGAGGATACTTTGAAGAAGATCAGCAGCCAGAACAAACAATAAAGGAGACAAAGGATCTCCTTGTCTGACACCCCTTATATAGTAAAAAAATTTCCCAGGCACACCATTTAAAAGCACAGAAGAAGAAGCAGACCCAAAGATCATCTGAATCCAAGAAATCCATTTAGCTCCAAAACCTTTGGCTTTAAGGATATTGATGATAGTAGAGTGCTCAATTGACAAAAGCATTCTAAAAATCAAAATTAAGAATTAAAATTTCCTCTTTTGACTTGTGGCATTGATCAAGAAATTCAAATGCCCAACCTAAACAGTCTTGGATAGATCTTTGCTTGAGGAAACCATATTGATTCTTGTGAACAAGTTTAAGAATGACTTTTTGCAGTCTGTTGGCCAGAATCTTGGTGATAATCTTAAGGACACTATTTAGCAAAGAAATAGGCCTAAAATCAGCAGGGGTCAAAGGAGCAGCAATTTTTGGAATTAGGGTGATAAAGGAAGAATTGATGCTTTCAAAGAGGCATTCCTTCATAGAATTCCACAAGAAGACTCTTCACATCATCCTTAATAATAGGCCAAAGCTTCATGAATTCATTATTAAAGCCATCAGGGCCTGGGGACTTATCATTAGGCAAATTTGTGATGACTTCCTCAATCTCCTCATCCGAGAAAGGCTTTCCAAAGCATCCCTTTCTTCCTGGCTTAAGCAATCACCAGCCAAGTCATTAAGATTGAAATGCATTTCAGGCTTATCAGAAGAGCCCATTCTATTTTTAAAGGCATTCCAAAGAAGATTTGCTTTGCCATCATCATCATAGACCTCAAGATCAGAATCATCCTTGAGCATGGAAATGTAATTGTGCCTAAAACTTATGGTAGCTCTGGAGTGAAAGAACTTGGTGTTCTCATCCCCCAGCTTAACCCATTTGATTTTTCCTCTCTGTTTCCAATAAGTATTCCCGTCTTGTAAAAGATAAATAATAAGCTTTTTCAGGATATCCCTAAGATTCCATTCTTGAACAGTAAGAGTTCTCATTTCCTCCATTTTATCAAGCAAGTCAATGGTGGCATTGACATTACAGATTTGTGCCTTTAGGCAAGGGAGCTGTTTGGCCCAAAGCTTCAGCCCTCTTCTCACATTTTTGAATTTAGCATTGATTTTTTTTGCAGAATCCATAAAACCCACAGGAATGTTCCAGGCATTTTGAACAATAGCTTTAAACTCCTTATGATGTAACCAATGATTTTCAAATCTGAACACCTGAGCTTTGGGAATCATTGTACCAATGGAAATGACACAGGGAGTGTGATCAGAAGTGGGCTTTGAAAGAGGAGCAACAAAAGTTGAGGGAAAACTCTGAGTCCAGGTAGCAGAAGTAAAAAACCAATCCAATCTTTCCAAGAGTGGATCCTTCTGCATGTTACTCCAAGTGAACTTTCTACCCTTAAGTGGTAATTCAATGAGACCCAAATTATTAATGGCTTCATTGAAGAGAAGCATACCATTCACATCTCCACCCAATTTATTTCTATCCAAGGCTGTCTCTGAAGTTAAAATCTCCCATAATAAGCCAATCCACATCATCAGGCATATCAATGCTGCCAAACCAGTCCAAAAATTCAGACTTTTTTTCAGATAAACATGGCCCATAAATGTTGGAGAGGATCCAGGATTTATTGGACAAGAGGGAAGTCAAGGTTATGGAGATAGAAAACTCATTGAGAAAAGAAAGCTGTCCAGAAAACAGGGAGCCATTCCAAATGGTGATCAAGCCTCCAGATGCACCTCTGGAGGGAAGAAATTCAAACTTGGTAAATTTGGAGGGGCAAATTTTTTTAATGTAGGAGCTATCAAAATCCTCGCGCTTAGTTTCTTGGAGACAGATAATGTCACAACCAGACTCCTCAATTTTGCTTCTGAGAGCAGACCATTTTTTTTCAGAGTTGATTCCCCTGATATTCCAATTCAAGATCTTCCAAGTTCTTGTGTTATTCATTAAGAAACCAGAAGTATAGATATGGGGTGATATAAATAGTGTAATCACCCAGGAGAGGAAACAACAAAAATAGAGACAAAAGTCAACCCAATTCAGGTTACCACAGAGATTATCCATAATAAGTACCATCCACATTGCAAATCCACAAACACAGCACACATAACAGGGAGTCAACAAGACTCCAGCAAAAGATATAGTTTGATACATTAGCACACTTAAGAAGAGGTCTTCTTCTTGGCTTGCTGTCCACAGGTACCAGCAGCCCCTGGCTTCTTCTTGCCACCAAATCCCAAGCTGGAAGAGGGCCCTCCTTTAGTGCTGCCTTTTGTAGGAGCCTTAACTGCCACATCATTGACCTTCCCTTTCTTGAGCAGCCTCTTTTCCAGGTCCCCATCCTTGACCTTGCGAATGAAGCGAAGATTTTTAACCACTTTGGAATTCAGGCAAGGAGGAGCAGCATTACAAACCAGGCAATCAACAATTTGACAATTTAAGTGACTTTTAAAACCCCCATTTAATTCAACAATTCTAGGGCTTCTTCTCACCTCAGATTCCACAAAAGGTTCCTTGCCCTTTATCTTTCTAGCAGGGGTAGAAGGAGAGCCTGAAGATTTATTTGCTTCAATACCCAGGCAAGAAGGAGGCATCTGGGAAAAGCTATTATTAGGAATGATGAAAGAGATTGAACTTTCCTCAGCAATAGGTTCTTTAATAATTTCCCATAAAGGAGAAGTAAGAAATCCCTTGACCCAGATAAACTTCTCAGGAGTAGCAAGCATTAGAGTAATGAAGTTAAACCAACTTACAGGAATATCACACTTAAGAGAGCCCATTGGAGAAGATTCCTTCTGAATATGAGGAGCAAAATAATTCTCCCAGAGCTCCAAGCCTTGTTGGGAAAATCCCTGCTTGGCAACATGCACATCAGGGATGGAAATAAAAGTTCTCACCATCCCAATCTGAAGGTGAGCCTCATTTGGAGAAAGAAGATGCTGATACTCCATCATCCAATCATCATTCCCAGGGGCCACCGTACTTGAATCCATAGGACTTCTTGCCCCCTCCTCAGCATCAGCATTGTCCTCCTCCTCATCAGCCAGATAGTTTTGAAGAATGTTCTGCAGGCCATCACCAATGCCAACCCCTTGTGGAGCAACTGCAACACCAAGCTCCTCCACAGCCTCAGGCTCATTCACAGATTCATCATCAGACTCCCAGTCTTGAACAATGATAGCACCAGTAACTCCACTGTTCACATCCTGAGGTGGCAGATGTTGATTGTCAATAGGCATATCTTCTCCAGGAGCAATGACAGGGCCTTGAACAGGGGCAGCAACAGCCTCCCAAGGACCCCAACCTTCAGCGTGCCCACCAGCAGGAGCAGGGTCTTGCACAGGGGCCATCCACTGACCCCACTCACCCCCAGGAGCAGGAGGGGGAGGGGGGGGAGGTGGAACCTGGGGCCCAAAGACTGGACCTTGCTCAGGAACTGGGTGTGGGTCCACATTGTCATCTGGCAAAGGTCCTCCTCGGGTGGGCCCCCACCAAGCAAGTGACTCAAGAACTTCAACAGAAAAAGTCCATGACTGTCTCTACCAAGTCACCAATGGTAAACCTCACGCTCTTGGGATGTCAACCAAGTCAAGAATACGAATCTTAGCAATAATCCTACCCTTCTGGTCAGGGTCCCTCTCCCACAGAAGAACTTTCCCAATGTTAGCAAAGATAGCATTCAGATCCTCCGTATGCCAGTGGTCAAGGGGAGGTCCTACCAACATCACCCAGCACTCATTATTGAACTGAGTCCTACGCCAGTTATCACCCTCGTTGTGCTTCACAAAAGAGACATGCACATCTTGAAACGGAATCGGGCTCGCTGCAATGAGCCTGTCACGGTCGCTGACATGATGGAACTGCACATACGCAGACCCAAAGGGACAATCTTGAATATCTCTGAAATGCACTCCAACCTCATTGTTGAAGAAATACACCAGGACACCATGAATATTCAAGAACGGAACAGGACCAGGAGGGAGGGGAAAATGTTAGCAATAGCATACTGTTCATGCGCTCTTGACCTCCGAGGCACCACCACCCTTCTAACACGATTTCTCCCAGCCACCTGCATAATCTGGAAGCCATTCAGCAGGAAAGGCGCAGGATCAATCGGAATGTTCGCCATTTCGACGTCCTTCGCCGGCGACGAGCAGGAGGGAATGGGGTTTCAGCAGGCGGGGGAGTTGAGGAGACAGGGGAAGTGGTAGTTGTTTTTTTCAGCGAAAAGATGAACTCGTGAAAACTGCCGTGAAAGATGGGCCGGGAATGAGAAACCACCTGGGACTTAAACCACCCCTCATACGATTTGTTGGGCCAGCTACATTTAGGGAAAGAGGGAAATTTCAGAAAAGGAAGGAGACCAGGCAATTTAAATGCCGCGCGATTGGCGCCTCCCTGCACTTGTTGGCGTTACCATCGACTTAACACCAACATTAGTGAGCACCTGAGCATAAGATCTGCCTTGAAGACTTGATTTGATCTCACCATTAATACGTTGCTCAATCACGGGCGAATGACCCACAGGTGACGCAGGAAATTTGAGTCTTTGAAAAACCGAGCCACATTTACTGGAATGCTTTAAAGAAGGAGATTTTTTTGCACTTTCTTTTTTGTACGTGACAACTTTCCATTCCTTAGCAGATTCCTTGTAGAATTCCCTTTCTTCATGAATCCAGTTCGGACCCCCATTACCCCAAAGATTGACATGAATCACAAAAGAATGACATGAAAACTTTGAGATATTGTAGATCTCAAAACCCACTGCCCTTGAAGCAACCGAGAATCGAAAAGTTCTATCTTCAAGAAGCTTCACCTGGAATTTAGAAGCATTACCTCCAAAACAAGCTTGAAGAGCAAGACTAACGATGAAAGTCCAATTTAAAATTTGCTCCAAAATAATGACAGATAAAAAGGTCTCTTCCTGAAACCACCAATGAAATTAACTTGATGCCTGAATTTATCAAAAATCTTCTTCTCAAAATGACGCCCTAAAGAAAAATCCAGGGCAGGTCGGCACGAGGCAGCATCTTCAGAAGCACACCCATAGGGGAGATTTTCCGAGAAATCCAGAGATCTAGGCACCAACTTCTCAATATTGGAGGAAAATTTCTTAACCAAAGGGCTTAGTAAAATTTGAGTACCAACCACCACCCTCTTCACCTGGAGATCAATAGAGATGCCAGAAGCCACCACCTCACCATGGACCAAGTATCTAGCATCGATCACAACCTCATTATGATTGAGGAGAACAAGCCTTTTTGAACTAGGAAAAAGCATGAGGAAACCTTTAGAAGGCTCAAGATCATCAGTCGACAAAGAGGAGCAAAGGGCATGCCATTTAAGACCAGTGTCTTCATCTGATCCAGAGATGGTAGGAGATCTACCAAGAAAGCCAGATGAGGGAACCAAAGAATCATTAACACGGGAAAGGTGAGAGGGGAACCTCAAAACAGATCCAACAGAGATCTTTTCCCCAATTTCCAGACATCGCCCCTCAAGTGGGGAGCCTTTGGCGTTGAGAAGAACCAGCCAAGAATCAGCCGAGACAGTGAGAGATCCTTCTAGAAACTTACCACCCGTGGTCACACCAGAGTAGGTGACCTTCCAGCAACCTCCAGAGGAATCCATGTCGGGCCTATGCCGGCGAGGCGCCGGCGAGAGCCGGAGGCCGACCAAACGGTCACCTCAGAGGAGCCTCATGCCTCACCGTCGTCGTGAATTCTGGCTCAGGTCATCCCTCCTCTCTCTCTCTCTATTAGGTTATCTAGGAGGGTGACCAGGGTTAGGTTAGATTTTCACCATTTCTTGTCTCCTACCTATATTACCTCTTCTTTGGCAAGCATCGTAGTATTCCACATACCTGTGTGCATCCTTGAGAAAGGTGGGCCAATAGAATCCGGATTGAAGTACCTTTGCAATAGTTCTTTTGCTTGCATGATGCCCTCCATATGGAATGTCATGACAATCCTTCAATACCGCATTCATTTCTTGATTAGGAACACACTTCCAAATCATTCGGTCAAGTCCATGACGATATAGATTCGAATCATCCCCAGAGTAATATTTAAGTTCATTAAAGAATTTCATTCTTTGATTTCTTGACATAGCGGGAGGTAATTTTTTTTTGCTAGATAGTTAGCATAATCTGCATACCATGGATCAACAATTTCTACCTTTGCTAAATATTCTCCTAGAAATGATTCATTAATAGGTACAGGGTCATTAATTATTCCCTCCATCCTAGAGAGATGATCTTCTACCGGATTATCCTTACCCCTCCTATCTACTATTTGCAAAACGTATTCTTGTAGTAATAAAACCCACCTAATTAACCTAGGCTTAGCATCCTTTTTCACAAGGAGGTGACGCAGAGCTTGGTGATCCGTATGAATTATTACCTTAGAATTATTTATGTAAGATCTAAATTTTTCGCAAGCAAAAATGATAGCTAGAAACTCTTTTCCTATAGTAGCATAATGTTTCTGAATCTTATTAAGAGGTCTACTAGCATAATAAATAACATTGAAATTATTTCCATCTCACTGTCCCAACACAACCCCTAAAGCATAATCGCTAGCATCACACATAATTTCAAAAGGTTCATCCCACTTTGGAGATTGCATGATAGGTGCTGAAACTAGTTTATCCTTAAGGTTCTCAAAAGCTGCAATGCAGTCATGGTCAAAATAGAATGGAGTTTCTTTATCAAGAAGATTGGTAAGGGGCATAGCAAGTTTAGCAAAATCTTTTATAAACCTCTTATAAAATCCTGCATGTCCTAGAAACATTTTTAAGTTTTTAATGTCATAAGGTATTGGGAGATTTTCTATAGCATTTATATTAGTTTTATCTATTTCTATTCCCTTCTCCGAATCTTTGTGCCTGAAAACTTCACCTTCTCTTTCCATGAAACGACATTGCTCCCAATTAAAACCCAACTTTGATTGTCTGCATCTCTGCAAAACTTTGATCAGATTGTAGAGGCAATTATCAAAAGTTGTTCCACAAAGGACAAAATCGTTTGTTAGGACTTCCATAGTCTTCTCAACAAAATCATCAAAATCTTTAGAACACATTCCTGAAAAGTTGTTGCTGCATTACATAAGCCAAATGGAATTAATCTATAAGAATATGTGCCATAAGGACAAGTGAAAGTTGTTTTCTCTTGATCTTCTGGCTGTATGGCAATTTGAGAATATCCAGAATAACCATCAAGAAAACAAAAGTAAGAATTATTACTAAGTCTTTCTAGAATTTTATCCATGAATGGTATAGGTTTATGATTCTTTTGTGTCTCATAGTTTAGTTTCCTAAACTCAATGCACATGCCATATCCTACAATTGGTCTCACATGAACTAGATCACCTTCCTCATTCATAGCAGCATCAAGACCACATTGTCTTGGTATACAATGAGCTGGGTTAACCCACTTACTGTTAGAAATTGGACATAGTATGCCTTCATCAAGTAAGCGTATAACTTGTTTTCTTACTACTTCCTTCATCTTAGGATTAAGCCTTCTTTGCGTATCTACTATGGGTCCAGCATCATCAAGCATGGTAATCTTATGTGTTACAATAGATGGATCTATTCCTTTAATATCACTCAATGTATATCCAAAGGCTTCACGATGCTTAACCAAAACTGAAATGAGTTTAATCGTTTCATTTTCTGATAGATTCTTGCTAATAATAACAGGACATTTATTTTCATTATCTAAAAACTCATACCTCATATTGTCTGGCAGTTTTTTCAATTCTATTGGTGGAGGTTCTTCATCTCCTGTTCTTACCAATTCTTCATAGTCATGTGGATTTTGTGCTTCCGGAATTGAATCAAGGTAATCATCCATGTATTCTTTCTTCTCATCATCTGGTGCTTCTTCCCAATTAATCAAGCTCCTTTCTAAATCATCTTGTGGAGTACTGAAGTGAATTACCACTAGCTCGGCAATCGTCTTTTCTTCCTTGATATCCTCCACTTCAGATGGACTCTTCTTTAGTTTGGCAAAGTGGAATGTCAATTCCTCTTCTCCAATCTTCAGTGAAATAATTTCCTTCTGATTGTGTACTCGAGCTTTGGTGATGGAAATAAAAGGCCTGCCTAATAGAATAGGGCAAAAACAATCCTGATGCATATCAACAATATGAAAATCAAGGGGGTACATGAGTGAGCCAATAAAGACATCAATATTTCTGATTACCCCTTCTGGTTTTATATTGGTTCTATTAGACAATTTAATAATAGTGTCTACCGGTTCAACATCTGGATTATTTAAGTTGTAGCGAAGTTCTTCATAAAGTGATGACGGCATAACATTTATGGTGGAAATTGGTTCACAAATTCCATATAAGAAAGTTTCTCCACAATATATAGGGGTCATAGGTTTTGAAGTTTCATTACCTCGAACCTTACCTTGGATGAATTCTGAGGTTTCACGTTCTAACATAACCTCTTCATCTTCCACTATTCGTGCTTCCATAAGATCTTTTATTATAACATTATTTATATTTGTAGCTTTGGAATTCCTTTCTGGTTTCTTCGGTCTATTATTTATTTGTTTTTCCTCTCTTTGTCTTTTTTCAAAGATCCCCTATATAGGTATCAAGGAGAACTCTTCCATTAGTGCTCTTGCACGCTTCTTTCCTTTGAGGGGTTTACGAGGTTCCCATTCTATAGGTACCTGCAAATGCCCTGCATAATTCTCAATAATTTTCTTTACTGAGTAAGAATCAATACCGAGGGTTTTAATCATTTTATCTGTCCTCTCACCTACAAGGAAACTGTTAATGCAAGCACATTCAAAAAAACTATTTGTAATATTTTCCTTATCTTTAAAATTTTCAGTTGCTTCTCTCATTTTTATTACTCCCTCCGTTCCATTCTATAGTGCCTATAGTTTCTGGCACGGAAATTAAGAAACACATATGGAGGGAACATTACACGAGTTTTGGGTGGAAATAGTTTTGGCTAATTTACATGAAAAAATAGAGGAGTTTGAACGAGATATGAAGCAAAAAGAAATCCTCAAAAATGTTGTCTAGACAAGTTGTGTAACATAATATACCTTATATTTTGGAATTTTTCTGAAAAAACTATAGGCGCTATAGAAAGGAACAGAGGGAGTATTAGATTCCAAGCCTCGTCATAGGTATAAGATAGAAAACTACCATTTGGAGCAGTGTCCAGATTCGTCCTATTTTCAATATTTAGCCCTCCATAAAATGTATGGGTCATTAACCAATCAGGCAAACGATGATGTGGAAATTATATAAGTAGCTTTTATACATTAGATATCCTTCATATAAGCCCTCACTAGAATTATTTTTGAAACTGATAATAATACCTCTCATCCTATAAGCTTTGCTTTCAGAATAATATTTTGATAGGAACATAGTTGTCAATTCCTCCCAAGTCCTTGGTGCTTCTACACAAAAATATCTATACCAGTCACAAAAATTATTAGAGAGAGTTTGTCTAAACAACTGAATTTTAACCATATCAAGATTACAGTCATGAAAATAAAGGAACTGAGAATATCTTCAAAGAATTGTAAGTGTCCATTTGGACTTTCTTCATTGGTTCCTACAAATTTCTTAGAATGTAATAATTCAAATAATAACGGATGGATATCGACTCCATCAGGATTTATGCTTTTGTTGACAGTTACAAAAGCGTCCATGGGTGAACCCATTTTCTGTACTAGCTCAAGCTAGATTAAATGTTGACTATTGTCCATTGGTGTGGTCCTGCAACTCAAGTAAAAATTAGTACAATGAAAGTAAATAACTAAAAGTAAAGTGACTTATAGCGCTAAGCTCCCTGGCAACGGCGCTAGAAAATAGCTTGATAACTGCAAGTGCACAGATTGTTTGTAGCTAGTTTCGAAATAAAGATATCGATACCACAGGGAGCAGTAGGCAAAAGACTAAAATGCTTTTAACTATAACTAAACAAAGTACTTAAGAAATAACTTTAAGATGCAAGATAAGTAAAGTTGTTTTGGGGTTATTGGTTGAATAAGGTAATTTAAAGTAAAGCAAAACTTAATGCAGAAAGTAAGAATAGTGTGTGTAAAAGAACTTTGGAACTACAGTAGGGAAAAGTCGTTCTCAAGGAATAGTGGATACACCACTAGAAATTTAAACTAAGTCATCGAGAGTATTATAACGAATATTATCATAATGTGTATGTATGTGGGAGGAGCTCCATATATGGACGATTTGCCAGCAACCGCTGCACACATCGTCCTCATAACCACAGTAGAGAATAACCGGCAACCATCGTGTTACCGTGCTATTAAGGGATTTCTCCCATGGCATGGAAATGGCTTGATGAGTTCTCCTTGATTCCCCAAGTTGGTACGTAAAGAACGACAACAGCTTTATAGTCACAGTAAGTGATGTCATCCCTCCGTCTACCAACAAGTAATCCCCTTCATCGAGTCCCCATAAGAGGCAAATATTAAGGAGGTGCACAACTACCAATATCAAGATGAAGACAATTAACACGTACTCATAATGATGTATAACATAATAATCTCTATCTCATCTCAGTCATATGCTAGGGTTTCTCCATATCCCCAAGAATTAGATATCTACTCAGTCATGGAGGCAATCAACATCATAGCAATGGTAATGGAAACGGTCATAGATGAATAGTACTTGTATAAATTCACAATGGGTACGGGAATTACAACAAGATCTAGACAAGATGTAGATGGGATGGATGGAGGTGGTTGTGATGCAGCAGTGGTTGATGAAGATCGATGCCTTAGCCTCCCGGATCTGCGCAGGGCGAAGATGGATCCCTGGGGATGAGTACCCCTCTATATGCCTTCCGGAGTTGAGGTTTTCGTGATTTCTGGGTGTTCTGTATGTCGTATCTTTGAACCAATTGCACGGGGTGAAACTATTTGACGAGGTGGAGGCGGCGCCAGCTCTATGGCCGGAGCTATACAGCCGGAAAAGGTCGTATAGTTGGTCGTTGGACCCTCTGTCTCCCTTGTTCGCTTCTGGTTTTCTTCTGGTATTATTAATATCTGCCAAATAAGCGATTTATGTTGTTTTTCACTCCTTTTCTCCACATTAAAACTTCTCTAAGAATTGTATCCATTGGATCCATCATCTGTCCTGATCCTGGTGAAAACAGACATAAAATATGCGCGCGAGCGCCGTGAAATACCAAGATCCTACATCTACAACGTAAAATAATAATGTAAAACATGATGCAAATATGCACTCATCAGTGGTCTGTGTCCCTTGTTCTTTAGCGCATGGAGTATATCCCATTGAGTATAGTAGATTTAGAATAACCCAAAATCTTTAATTCGGAGTTTTTGGAATTGCCCTTTAAAACAAAAAAAATCTGCATACCCATGTTTTTAAGAAACTACTCCATTATCTGACATCTAATAAATTGAGATGCCAGGATCACTTCCCTTTTATTTTAATAAGAGAGATAACATGGACACATAAAATCTTTTTAATAAAGCTAATATATAAGTTATAGGTACTATAAAGCTTTTAATGTTGATGTTCCTCTTATTTGTTTGTCGTAGTGGCAACGCACATGGTTTATATGTGTTTTGAAGTCTTGAGTTCGATTCTCTATGCTTGACATAAAATTATCTTGGGTTTACATTTTTCTTCTAGCAATATTTCTTTATGGAGAAGCTGATATCGTAGACCACCAGCCTATAGCATCCCTCGAGTTTAATGGTCGGGTTTGAAAAAAAGTTAAATACTTGTACAGAGAGGCTGGCATCTAGAACCCACCTGCCAGAACATATAGGTTGTATCTAGGACCCACAAGCCAGAGCATACCAGAGAGGCTGACATGGGGGCCTCAACAGCAAGACCATACATGGCTACCGCATCGACCAACATTGCCAAGGTCAAAACAGCGGACGCGGCTGAAAAAAAGTCCATCATACGCAGGTTTTATTTATAGAGAGACCGACATGTGGGACCTAGTAGCACGGCCTTATATAGGTGCTACCTCGAGCAACGTTGCCAAGTTCAAAATAGGGAGGCGCGAGCGAGAAAAAAGTCTAGCATGTACACGTTTCTTCTAATGAGAGGCTCACATGGGGGACCCAGCAGCCCAAAAAAACGGCTGATGCATCGAGCAACGCTATCAAGTTCGAAACACGAAGGCGTGACGGAGAGAAAAAATTACATCATACACACGTTTCTTGTAATGAGTGGATGACATGTGGGGCCCTGCAGCATGATTAAACAGTAGACGTAGCAAGCAACGCTATCAAGTTCGAAACACGGAGGCGCGACCGAGGGAAAAAATTCTATCAAACACACGTTTCTTATAATGAGAGGATGACATGTGGGGTCCAGGAGTTTGATTAAACGGTAGATGCAACGAGTAGCGTTATCAAGTTCGGAACAAGGTAGCACGAGCGATGAAAAAATTCCATCATACACATGATTCTTATAATGTGAGGCTGACATGGAGGACCCAACAACGTGTCTAAACGGTAGATAGATCGAGCAATGTTATCGAGTTGAAATCAGGGAGGCAATAGCCAAGGGAAAAAATTCTATCATACACACGTTTCTTCTAATGAGAGTATGGCATTTGGGTCCAAGCAGCCTGATTAAACGGTAGATGCATTGAGTAACACTATCAACTTCGTAAAGGGTAACGCGAGCGAAGGAAAAAAATTCCATCATACACATGATTCTTCTAATGAGAGGCTAACATGTGGGACCCAGCATCCTGACTAAACGGCAGATGCATCGAGCAGCATTATCGAGTTCAAATCAGGGAGGCGCGACCGAAAAGTATGGTCCTCTAGAGAAACTGACGTCCGGGACCCACATGCCTCAAAAGACTTCGGCGAGTCAACATCACGCGAGGAACCGAAAATCTTGCTTCTGCCATGCGCCAGCCAAGTTTCCTCCATGTTTTTAGTGGTTCCGTCATAGTAGATGGCCGCGAAACCGAAAAACAAAAGTTTTCCATTGGCCACAGCTGAGCTGAGAAATTCGTTGTAGAACACACACCTTCTATGACGACCGTCGGGCCAAGTCGTTGCGGAAGGAAACTTTTCTTGTAGTGGTTCTCCATATAAAATGTGTACCCAATGATGTCGTATGCTTGATAGGTTGAGAGGTTGCATGTGGGGCCATTTTATAATGCAGATATGACCTTTGTATTCTGAGTACCCAGTGCTACTGGTTCATTGGTAAGCTTTTCTTTGAACAAAGCGGCAAACTTGGCGTTGCACTTTCTAGTGACTTGGTCGTCGTTGATCCTCTTATTTTTAGGAGTTCGTCTGAACGCACTCTTGATCAACATTTTATGGTGTAACAATGAAGGATCGATAATTCTTAAGTGTTGCAGCACTACTAGGTGTGCTCTGTTGAAATCTTTACATTGGCTTGGTTTATCAATGACCACATGCAATTCCCTCATCAAAGTGGAATGACCTACTCCTAGAAGCCTTCCAAAGTGCTTATTACCGGGCAGACCAAGAGATGTGTCACTTTCATATAATTATTGCAGAATGAGGCACACTACTCGGTCAAATATCCCTAGACGATGCTTCCATCTGGATGGCCCTTGTTACAGACGAATTGCTTGACATGCCCATTCATCCTTTCGAATGGCTCCATTCATAGGAAGAATAGCGGACCCAAGTATTTGACCTAATCATCAATATGGAGCAAGAGATGCATCATAAGGTCAAAGAATGATGGAGGAAAGTAGATCTCAAGCTCACAAATTACGAGAATGATCTCTTCCCTTAGCCTTTCAAGATGCTTTAGGCTGACCAACTTTCTTTAGATGATGTTGAAAATATTACAAAAGTCAAGCAGTGTTTCATGAACAGGATTTTCCATTATCCCTCTAAGTGCAAGTGGAAGTAACTGCATCAGCATCACGTGATAGTCATGAGAATTCATCCCACTGAACCTTTGTTTCTTGATGTCTAGATAACTTTTTATGATCCCATGGTAACCGAAACTAACTTTGATACCAACAAGGCACTTGAATAATTGGTCAAGCTCATTTAGAGTTAAAGTGAAGCAAGAGGCGGGGAAAGTGTTGGTGCTAATATTTTTGCCCTTGGCTGTGTTTTCCTTCTCATAGCGTCTGTGAAGTTCTTCCCTTATATTCAACCAGATCAAATCTCTCCTTTCCTTAGGTCCATCTTTTGTCTTGTCTGCCATGTTGAACAGTGTAGGAAGCAAACTCTCACAAACATTCTTTGTGATATGCATGAGTCAAGATAATGAGGTGTCTCAAGTAACAGACAATATTCCAAGTCCCAGAAAACAGATCTCCTTTTCTAGACTTCAAGCAGATGTCCCTATGCTTCTCTCCCGGCTCCAAGGGCTTCGGCTTCTTTCCTGGCTCATGGAAGGCATGCTCATCCAACATGTTCTTGTTGTCGATTCCTTTTCTCATCATTGACCTTGGCAGGAGCTACTATTTACCATCAAAAAGATGTCCGTTAATTCTCTAATCGTCATCTTGCGAAAGCCACATTCGAGCCCTAGTGTACACGGTTTTCCGAGATCCATCCGTTAGTAGCTACAGATGAGGTGTTTGATCCATACACTTAACACACCCATTGTGTTCGTGGCACCGCTGACCAGAGACATGCCCATGACCGAGATAGTCTTGCACAATGGTGATCATCGGACCTCTCATTGGGAAATGTCTTTGTATGATGGCGTCCCAAGTGTTGACCCCTGGCTAACTTCATAGTATATGGAGCTCCTCCCTAAATATCTCGAGATACACATCAATATCGTTTCCTGGTTGTTTTGGATCTTGATTAGAATAACCATGTGTATGTACTTCGTATTCATGCATAGCCAGAGCGATAGGTTGTACATCCATACAAACATGGGCCAAGTGCTATGATTGGTGCTTTTGTTACCAAATGGATTTATTCAATCTCTACTCATACCTAACCTCAGGTTCCTTGTATCACCTGCAAAATCTGGGAAAACAAGGTGGATTAATTTCCATCTGCAGGGTGTCTTAGCACTTCATCACATGTAGTGCCTCTATCGTTGTGCCAACGCATGAGCTTTGCTTCCTTTGGGTCTGCAAAATACTGCTGCAAAAGTGGAATGAGCGGGAACTACCAAACAACCTTGTGAGGAGCTTTCCTTCCTAGTTTGTATCGGGGTATCTTGAACACTAGACACTCTTCCAAGTTTGCATACTCATCCTGATAAACAATGTACTCATAGAGGCACGTGTGATATTTTTTGACCGACAAATCCGGCGGGAAGACGATTTTCTTGGCCTCATCTATACTCATAGGAAATGTGTTCCCATCGGGAAGCAAGTCATGTAGGTACTCTAGTTGCTTATCAAGGAATGTGTCGTTGCATTTGTATTTTTCCTTAAGATCCAGAAGATTTAGCGTGACATCTAAACGAGTGTGCTCTGAATTGCAACCGGCATATAATGGACTAGTTGCTCCAACTTTGCTATATCTTTAGATGCAGCCCTTTCTGTACTGGCCTTCTTTCGAAACAACTCTTTATAATGAGGGTCGACCACCATGCCAGCCAACAAGGATGACTCTTGGGTGACTTTCACCTCATCTTGTTCGTGCTCTTCCTCTTCATGATCATCTTTGGACATCTCATCATCATCATCATCTTCATACCCTCCTCCATTCCCTCCCTCTTCTGGATGGTCCTCCTCGAAATCAACAGCCTCATCCTCCTCTTCCTCTTCCTTGCCGTGAAGTGTCCAACATGTGTAACTAAGCATGAAATTATTTGTAATCAAGTGCATCAAATTAGTTACATTGAATGGTTCGTACACAACATTGTTCTTGTATTTTGCACATGGACATCTTATTTTTCTGGCATGCTTTTTGTACATATGCTCCATCGCGAATGATAAGAAGCCTTGTGGGCTTCGATCCATATGGAAGTAGATTCCTATGATATATAAGAAAATTTATTAGAAACTTTGGCATGACCTTTGCTAAATATTGGACATATATAAGTGCTAAATTTGATGAAATGAAAATTAATCAACATTTCGCCAATAAATCTGGCACTCGTGTACCTTAAATAACAAAGACAACACGTGCCATGTTCGCGAGCAACACGATGGTCGCTGCTATCACACAAGGCACACAAATCACATATATTCATGCAACACACAATCACCATAAGCCACTAAAATTATCCTCACCTTTGGATCTCGAGGGCCACGTAGATCTGCTAGCTCGATGTCGATCCAACACGTGGTGAAGAGAGAAAGAAAAGTTGAGAAAGTAGTGGATAGAGGATTTGGCTCACTAAACAAGGATAATGATTAATTCAATAGATGTGAGAGTGAGATAAGTACCTAGGGGTGTCGGAGCCCTGGCTCCCGGGGTGCCACGTCTCCACGCTAGACGGGCCCTGCAGCTTAAGGGCCTCTGCCTTTGTGAGGTGGGATGCCTTCAAGAGGAAGGGAGCCCCTCGAGGGAGCAGGCTCAAATGAGCTTTGCTGGGTCACCTGCCTGAGAAGGCTGCCATGACCTCATGTAGTGCCCCCGAATCTCGGATACCCCTGAGCGTGTCCGGGGTAGAACGGAACTGCACCGCATGGAGCGGGGCTATAGCACCGACAACAAGTACAGCCAGTATTAACTGCCTCAGGAAAGAGGACCCGGTCCACCCTCCTTCCGCAGGGCAAGGGAAAGTGATCAGGTGGTGGGAGGCTCTCTCAGTTACCGTTTCGATGAAAGGAGAGAAATCCCAGAGAGCGCCAGGTAAAGACAAATGACATCAACGAAGGACACTTTATAGGAGGATAGAGTGAAGCGCGGTGGGTTGGACCAAGTCCACCAAAAAGTAGTCCCCTAGACCGAGATCACAAGGGACGACACTATGGTGACCCTCCCCATCTATGGACCAGGGGGAGAGGGCTGACGCCACCCTATATAAGGGGCCCTTCTCCTACCTTGGGGGAGGACGAATCCAAGAGATCTAAGACCCTAGACTTTCATCCACCATTGTAAACTCGCGAGGCAAGAGAGCAATACAACCAAGAAGGAGTAGGCGCTTTACCTCCTCATGAGGGTCCCGAACCTGGGTAAAAATGTCGTCTCCACCCTCTGTCGTGCATCGGCTAGGCCTCTGTAGCCGTCGTCGAACTTCTTTAGACTCGTGTGTTCAGCCCCCTCACAAACCAAGGGATCGTTGGACCCTAGTTCCTTCGTGGGACAAATCTCCAACATTTGGTGTGCCAGGTATGGGGCTGAGGTGCGTTTTCAAGATCTTCGACGACCTCGGAAGCATGTGGACCGGCAATGAGACGTGCGCCGAGTGGGACCTCCGTCGTGCAGCGAGCAAGGACCAGACGGAGCCGGCCCGGCGGCACGCCGCCTCCGAGCAAGTCCTGTGGACGGAAGAAGAGAGCGGCTCTTCGTACAATCCGTCGCAAGAGCCAGCCCCCTACTCGCATGTTGTCACATCGCTCTCCCACACCACGTCTTCTTGCGGCCACCTCGAGCCGCTCACCCCAGAGGCCGCCAAGCGCATGGTGTGTGAGCTCCTGGACCACCCGCCGACTGAACAAGGCCAGGAGAAGTGGCACGACAATATCGCCGAGCTCCCCAACACCACCACCCTCTCCCCGGAGGATCCATGGGCTCGGACCACGGGCAGGGTATTAGAGGCTGGCGGATCGGTCCCGCCTTGTTAGCGCGGGGGTGCAGAAAAGGCGGGCGATGCCTCGCCATCACCCACAAACAGCTTCCAGATCATCTCCCATCCTGTCACCGTAGCGCCACCACGCGAGCGCGAGGACCGCCTCACCAAGGAAATCACCGCCGCATGGGTGCAGAACCGCGCATCCCTCGATAGCAGCAGGGCGGTCCAGGCCAACGGCTCCCTCACCTTCACCAAGAACCTCCGTCGCGTGGTATGGCTGCACAAGTTCCGACCGGAAATGTCGGTGCGCTATCACGGACCACAAACCCATGCGAGTTCCTCCAGGTTTACACCACAGGCGTCGAAGCGGTGGGAGGAGACGGCTGTGTCATGGAAAACTGGTTTCCCCTATGCCTGAAGGAGGCGGCCAACACAGGCTGATGAACCTCCCCGAGGAATCGATTGACTCATGGGCGGAGCTCAGCTCCCTCTTCATCTCCAACTTCAAGGGGACTTATAAGCTCACCTACTACGACCTCCGCCAGATACGCCAGCAGCCTAGGGAGACCCTCTTCAAGTTCCTGTGAGGTTCAGTCGAGTCCGCAACAAGGTTCCCAAGATCTCAGACTCTAACGTCATCACTGCCTTCTCCGAGGGCATGAAGGACGTAAAGATGAGAGAAAAGATCGGGATTCGGGGCGAGAGCGTCACCACCACCTCCGAACTCTTCGTCATGGCCGAGAAGTGCGCCAAAGACGAGACGGGGCAGATGTTCGGCCTCGCGGAGGCGGAAGTCACTCCCAAGGCCTCTGGTTCATCCAAGGGTAAAGACAAGGAGCCCAAGCGCAAGACCGCCACTGTCCTGGCGGTCAAGCCGGAGCGGAAGAGCACTCGTAAGGGGGCCAGCATGCAGGAGTGAGATGATAGCTCGTACTGCCACTTTCACAAGAAGCCAGGCCACCCCACCGATGACTGCTATGAGCTCTAGAAACTAAGCGACCTGTGCAACAACCAGGGAAAGGGAAGGCCAGGAGGCGAGCGAGGAGGCCTAGGCGGGGGCAATCAAGGAGGAAACTGCTGGAACAACAACTCCGTAGGGCGTGATGCCCCTCAGGCAGGTCACCAAGCCAACGCCGCGCAACAACATCCACACCCGCTGGAGCAAGCACGCGCCGAGGACCCTAGGGGCTACCAGATGCCGCAAGGTGCCATAGCCTGCATCCTTGGTGGCTCCCGAGCCCCAACGTCCAACTAGCAGTTCAAGATGCTCATGCATGAGGTCGTGGCCACCAGACTAGGAATCCCCTTGCCAAAGATCAAGTGGTCCCAGTGCGCCATCACCTTCGATGCCAGCGACCACCCCGTCTCCACCAGGCACGTGGGCACAGTCCCCCTGATCTACACCCCCAACATCAACAACATCGCCATTGTGAAGACCCTCATCGATGGAGGCGCGGGCTTGAATGTGATCTCCACCGAGACTTTCGCCCAACTGCAAGTGCCTTATGACAGGCGAATGCCAACCATGCCATTCTCCGGGCTAATGAGTGGGTCCACCACACCCATCGGGCAAGTGCGCATCTCCGTCACGTTCGGAATACGCGAAAACTACCACACCGAGCTCGTCGACTTCGACGTGCCACACATCAACCTTCCGTACAACGTCATCCTCGGCTACCCTGTGTTGTCCAAGTTCGTGGCCACCAATCACCATGCCTACAACATGCTCAAGATGCCTGGTGGCAACGGTGGGGTCATCACGCTCCATTGTGACGAAGTGGAAGCCCTGCGCTCCTTGGAGCACGCCTACAAGACCGCTGCCGCCACCTATCCTGAGGATGTGGATGCCTTGGACTATGTCAGAGGCTCCACCAGGAGGAAGAAAATGATCGCCTAGGGGAACGCCATGGCAAAAAGGGCAGCAGCCGTGCTGTTCCCACCTCACGAGGGTCGGGCATGACCAGTACCCACGACCTCATGAGGGTAACAGGCGTGCCATCGCCCATCCTCTTGAGGGTGGAAGCACCTCCTGACGATGGCGACGGTGCGGGGGCTCCAGACTTCCCCATGGAATGTACCCAACGTGCATACAACCCCTGCCACCCCCACGGCAGCAGCTGAGTGGCCAGGAACGTTGGCGACCCAGGCTATCGAGATAGGAACATACCCCTCATGATGAAAGGCCTGGATCCGTGACTATTTTGAAGGTAACCCTCAAAAAACCCTCACCCCTTACGGTTTTTGCCTCTCGTTAGTTCCCGCGCAGACCATGGTGGCATTTGTAATAAGCCTACACTACTGGCACTTCTTTGGAACTTATGCTGAGTGCACGACCGAATATTTCATTTTTCCTTTGAAAAAGCATTTTTCAGAAAAACCGCACCACTTGATTTCCCTCACACACTCTACGCGAGTGGAGGCTAGAGACGGTACCCTTCACTGGGCCGGCTCGTCTCCCTGTCGCCATCAGGGCCTAAAGTCTAGAGCTTTGAACTCACGGGACTGACCCGGCCTAGAGTTACCTCATCACACGGTTCCTGGTGCCTCAAAACCTCGCGTGGTGCGTGTACGGGCTTCTGACGGTGGGTGCTCTTTTCCTACGGCCCTCTCCCGGTAAGGTCTACCAGGCATCTCGTCAGGGCCTAGTGTCGAGATATGAACTGTACGGTCCATTCCTCGATTGTGAGTTACCTCACCCACGGTCCCTGGCCTCGTTTTTATCCTCATGATTGCTCTCGAGGCCCTGTCCTCCGCAGCCCGATCTCGCCAGGGCCTAAAGTGTCAAGCTCTGAACTCTACGGTCCATTCCTCGACTATGAGTTACCTCACGGTCCCTTCCCTCGTTTTTATCCTCGTGACGGCTCACGAGGCCCTGTCCTCCACGGCCCGATCTCGTCAGGGCCTTAAGTGTCGAGCTCTGAACTGTACGGCCTGTCCCTCGGCTATGAGTTTTCTCACCCATGATCTCTGGCCTGGTTTTTATCCCTGCGACAGCTCACGAAGACCTGTCCTCAGTAGCCCGATCACGTCAGGGCCTAAAGTGTCGAGATATGACCTCTAGAGCATATCCCTCGGTTGTGAGTTACCTCACCCACGGTCCCTAACCTCGTTTTTATCCTCACGATGGCTCACGAGGCCCTGTCCTCCACAGACCGATCTCATTAGGGCCTAAAGTGTTGAGCTCTAAACTCTACGGCCCTTTCCTCGGCTGTGAGTTACCCCACGATCCCTAATCTCACTCTTATCCCCGCAACGGTTCATGAGGCCTTGTCCTCCGCAGCCCGATCTTTTCAGAACCTAAAGCATCGAGCTCTGAATACTATGGCCCGTCGCACAGCCGTAAGTTACCTCACCGATGGTTCCTGACCCTGTTTCTATCCTTGCGATGAATAATGACGCCCTGCCCCTCAGCAGCCCGAACTTGCTAGACCAAAACACCATGGCTCGCTTGTCAGCAGTTGGTCACCTCACCCCCTAAAACCCTCAGCACGCGGACTGAATGACGGAACACCTAACCCCGCAGTTTCTCCTCGAGGGACCCGCAAGATGCCCCTGGAGACAACCTCTTCAGCGATTAAGTTTGGAGGGGCCGAAAGGCGTGAGCCCTAAAAACCTAAGACCCGAGGCAGAGTCGGTATCTCGCTCATGGTTCACCGCCACTTGTGGCACCCGGGAAGGGCACGCAGATCTCCTGAGGCCGCATCCCCTCTCAAGAGGGTGACCTCCAGAAGTTAACAGGGACCCCTCTTCGAGGGTACGTGCATAAGTAACTCCTCGTGAGAACCTCCCGGACTCGCTACAATCCACGAGCCACGAGGAGCCATCCACCCAAGGAGCCTAGATTCCCACCAACCTGATCGAGCGCAACCCGCTTTGCGATGGGCCGGTCCTACAGCTAAAGGGAGCCCCCCGCTGGCAGCATGCTCGAAGCGCCACCCCTAGAGATCGCCTCCCCAGGCGTCCTACCTTCAGCCTCGCGAGGGCTCCACCCCTGCACGTCTGCTACACAGCTGCTACTGGCCCGGTCGCTCATGTGAGCCCTACAAGAAAGGAAACACAAGTTTCCATCGCGGACATCGGCAAGAGATCACTATGCAGTAAACACGCCAAGGAAAAAACAACCAGCATAAAGATCCGCTTACAGACATAGAAAACAAGTCTTTCTTACAAGCCCTACATGGGGGTGGAGTGCTTGGTGGCGTAGTACCTACACCAACAAAATGCTCGCAGCTCCGGGGCCAGGGCGACAGACCCCGAATGGGCCTAACCCTAGCTCCTCAAGGGAGTTGAGCGGGGTATTCCACCCGGCACAACAGGGTGTCGAACACGGAGACAGAGAACTCCCCCTCCCTGATGAAGTGAAACCGTAGAAACAGGCGCTGAATGCGGTGGTCGGCGAGGAACTGGCTCTAGCCGTCGCAGAGGTACATCTCATCGGGCGGGAGGGTCTTCATGTGCACCTGCCACCTTTGGGCCCCGCGGGAGTTCTGCAGCTCTACCTCCTCCGAGAGGTACGCCATGACCCCTAAGGCAAAGCGGGTCGGGAGCCTCACCTTGAGGAACCAATCGGGGTTCCCAAGGATGACAATAAAATCGATGACCCTTTAAGGATCAGGGTCGTCCTAGATCTTGACAACCATGGGAGCAGGGGCTTCTATGGTAGCAGGAGTGTTCGGGCTAGATTCAACTCTGACCCCACCACCACGCCCCCCAAGGCGACCCTGCCGCTCCCGCGGGGACGACCACGCCCGCACTTGGGAGAGGCTCCTCCCGAGGCCGAACCCTCCCTCATGGGCGTGAGCACGTAGAGTGATGTATCGCGGTTGCCGCACCTCCCCTATTCACTCCTGCGAGGACACCCTGGACCGTGCTTTACCGGCGGGGGCTCCACCGCCTCGGCCATCACCGCTTTGCCCTTCTCCTCAGCCGAGAAACCAGGGGTGTCATGGAGAGGGGGAGGGGTGTTTCCACTAGAAAGCACAAGAGAGGAAGGAGGAAGGCAGCGGATTGGGAGTGAAAAGATTCTCCCCTCACCTTTAACCGTGTCGGTCAAAAGGACATATCACTGCACCGCATGCATGGTATTAACCACCGGGCCTCACACACCGTCGCGTCGTTGGAGCGGCTCTCGAACCGGGAACCGTGCATTTCAAATCAACGAGCAAGCACCCTCGGCCGGTTGAGCTTCATGACTAGGAATCGAGCGAGCTGGGCCCTAGTTGATTGGGTGACTACAGGTGCCTGCCCCTCGTCTGGGGCCGCTTGCCCCTTCGGGCCCCTGAGGGGACACATGCAGGCCAAGCACCCGGGGGCTATTGTCAGAGCCGTAGCATCTAGGGTGCCACGTCTCCATGCTAGACGGGCCCTGTAGCTTAAGGGCCTCCACCTTCGTGAGGTGGGAAGCCTTCAAGAGGAAGGGCGACCGTCTAGGGAGCAGGCCCGAATGAGCTTCGTGAGATCACCTCCCTCAGGAGGCTACCACGACCTCATGTAGTGCCCCCGAACCTCGGATACCTCTGAGCGTGTTCGGGGTAGAACGGTAACTGCACCGCGTGGAGAGGGTGCTATGTCCTCGACAACAAGTACAACCAGTATCAATTGCCTCATAAAAGAGGACCCGGTCCACCCTCCTTTCACAGGGCCATGGTAGGTGATCCGGTGGCAGGAGGCTCTCTTAGTTTCCATTTCGGTGAAAGGAGGGAAAAGGCAGAGAGCTCCAGGTAAATATAAAGGACATTGACGAAGGACGCTTTATAGGAGGACGGACTGTAGCTCGGCGGGCTGGACCAAGTCCACCAAAAAGTAGTCACAAGGGATGACACTGTGGTGACCCTACCCGTCTATGGACCAGGGGGAGAGGCTGAAGGGAATATGCCCGAGAGGCAATAATAAAGTGGTTATTATCTTATTCCATGTTTATGATAAATGTTTATTTTGCATCCTATAATTGTATTGATTGGAAACGTTAATACATGTGTGTTTAACAAACAAAAAGGATTCCTAGTTATGCCTCTCTTATAGACTAGCTTGTTGATTAACAAGATGATCAAGGTTTCCTGATCATGGACATTGGATGTTGTTAATAACAAGGTCACAACATTGGTGGAATGATGTGATGAACATTTATCCGAAGTATAGCATTACGATCAAAGTCATTATGTTTATATTAGTATAAACATCATACGAAGTAATCTTAGTCCTTAGACCATGAGATCATGTTAATTGCTAACACCGGAAGAGTATCTTGATAACATCAAACGTCACACTGTAACAGGGTGACTATAAAGGTGGGTTCAGTGCTACGATGGTGTTATGTTGAGGCTCATGGATCAACAGTGGGATTTGTCCATCCCGATGACGGATAGATATACTCTGGGCCCTCTCGGTGATATCACATTGAAATACCTTGCAAACAAGTGATGTGATCACTAGAATGTTATATCACGGGAACAAGAAAAGAGTACATGTCGGTAACGAGATCAAACTAGGTATGGAGATACCGATGATCGAATCTTGGACATGTAATATATCGAGGGACAAAGGGATTTAGTTACAAGCGTTAAAGGTTCTCACGATCACAGAAGTCATCGTTGAATGTGTAGGAGTCAGTATGGATCTCTAGGTCCCGCTTCTGATTATTGATCTGAGAGGGGTCTCGATCATGTCTGCATTATTCGCGAACCGTAGGGTGACACACTTAAGGGATACCGACACCATTTGGAGAAAATATGTTTCAGATAAAGATTTAAGAAAGTGCTGGAATTATTTCAATAGACACCGAAATCAAGCTTTGTGAAATTGCTGAAATTGGTTCTGCATGTAATATTGAAATGTTGCAGGGGGTTTTATGTGAATGTTTGTTAATTAAAGTAATTAACAAAATTCTGAATAAAATTAATAAAAGAGTTTTATTAAATGATAGAGCATTAAATTTGGAGAAATTTAATGCATTTAAAGTGGAGACTTTAAAAGAGAATGTGAAGGGGCAAATTTATGTGGAGGGAGTTACCACCACATGAATGGAGGACGTGAAGGGTCACCTCCTCCATGCGCCAGCCATGAAGGTGGGGCACCCCCCTCCTCCTATAAAAGGCCACCCCCCTCCTCACTTCTCACACACACCTCCTTGTGAAGGATCTCTCTCCCCCTCTAGTATTATTTCCCCATGGTCTCGGATTAGCGAGATACATGTTCCCGGTGGCTTTATCTGGAAAGGAGTTGCTTCTTCCGCTGCTTTGCTGGAGCGAGGGACGGAGTTTGTCGGGGTACCGGATGTGTGTGCAATCACGGATGCACCGCTGCTTTGCGGTGCTGGACTTGGTGGTGCTGGAGCTGGATCTGATGGACGTGCTGGAGCCGGACCTGCTGGACTTCATCATGATCTTGAGATCGGCAAGTGTACGACTACATCAACCACGAGTTCCTACTCGTTAACAAAGCTCGTTGTCTATGAGGGTAAGTTCTCGTTGGATGTATGTCCACCTGTTGCTTTGTACCTAGTAGATAGATCTCAGCGTGTAGTTCACACCGTAGGAAATTTTTTGTTTTCTATGCTGCGGACCCAACAGTGGCTGTTCAAATAATTACCGTATTCCATAAAGGATGGATGAACTTTTACAAGTCTAGTTGGAGAAATCACGTCCATAAACACTATTGCTAAAATATCGCAAGACAAATGATTGAAAGATCACTTATGAAGTGACATCGCTGTTTGAATTATATTTGAAAGAAAACATGAAGAAACTCCATGTTGATGGATTTTTGGAGTCTTTGATTTTGATCAATTGACGCATGTGAGACTTTCCTCGAGATAATTGAAACTCCATCCATAGGCCAGAGAGGAACGGATGACTAGCTAATTGGAAATTGTGCATGCTGATGTGCATAGTCCATTATGTGTAGCCATATGCGATGGATCTTTTTGCTTCATATGCTTTCTCCGAAAATTTGAGTGAATATATGTGTATATTTGCTTAATAAGGAAGAAGTTTGAAACATTTGAAAATTGTTCAAAGACTTTCAAGATGAAGTGGAAAATCATTGTAACAAGAAAATAAAGAGTTTATGATTCGATCATAAAGAAAGATATTTGAGTTACATGTTTAGCAAAACACCTAAGATTTGAGGAATTGTTCCATGAATTTGGATTTCCCGATAAACCATAGGAGTATGGCATATTCGAGAGATGAAATCAAACCATGTTTGACATGGTAAGATCAAAGGTGTCATTTATAAAGCTGCCATTATGTTTTAAGGATTGAAGCTTTAGAGACTACCGCTTTTACACTGAAAAGAGCACCATCGTGATCCGTTGAAATGACACCATATGAGTTGTGGTTTGGGATAAAACCCAAATTGTCTTTTCTTAAATTTTGGTATGCTATGCATAAGTAAAATGTTTACAACCAAAGTCGGATAAGCACGTCTTTGTAGGTTATCCCAAAGAATTTGTTGGGAATTTCTCCATAACACCGAGGACAAAAGAGTTTGATACCTGGAATGTCAAGTTTCTTGAGAAGGAATTTTTCACAAAAAGTTAAGTGGGAGGAAAATAAAACTTTGATAAGGTTGTTGAACCTTAGCTATATCTGCTAAGTAGCGTAGCACCGGAAAGTGTCCCGGTGGCGGCCACAATGCTCATGGCTCCCGTGATTACAAAGGTTGTGATCTCAGAGATTAGAGTTCCTATTGAACCGTGTGGGTCGGTAAGAATCAAATAGTGTGATTTGATAAGCAAGTCGTTATGGTTTTGACAATGATGAACCGACTACATGCAAAGAAGCGATGATGGGCCCTGACTCCATAAAATGACGAAAAGTCATAGAATCCGTGATAGTATCCATACACGAGAAATCAAGTTTCTGAACTTGGAAGACTCTCCGGAAAGGCGTGAAGCCTATCGGTCATGTTTGGATCTATAAAGAAATATACATGGATGTTTAACATCTATGAAAAAGTCGACATGTCGGAAAGAAGTTTACGGCAATGTTTAAGGAGTTGACTATGACAAGATTTGATCTTTCATAGCGATATTTAGTTTTGACGGATTAATGTAGCAACCACTACATATAATTTGGTATATGGTAGTTGAATAAAAGAAACAAGGTTCTTCTAATATAATGGTTACCTAGGACGTGTACATGACACGGTCCGAAGGGTTTTGTTAATTCAAAGGGTGCTAAAAGGGCATGCAAACTTCAATAGTTGAAGTAAGCATAGCGGAGTTGGAATCTTCACCATGATGAAACTGTTAAAAGAGTTTAAATTCATCGGAGATGATGAAGATGCTTGCATTTGCAAGAAATTAAGTGGTAGCGCTGAGACATATTTCTAATACATTATGTAGAGGACATATTGTTGATTGGAAATGATGTATCTTGTATTGACACAAGTTAAGAATTTCATTAAAATAAGATTTTGATGAAAGACTTGGGAAAAACCGGAATATTAGGCATCAATATCTATATGGATAGATTGAGGCGTTAATATGGTTGTGCCAGACATACATATATGAGATATTGAAAGGGTTCAATATGGAAACAACAAGAAAGGTTCTTGCTGCATGGAAAGGATTGTATCAAGATTCAAGTGTTCCAACACTTGGTGAGTAAAATCACATGAAGATTTTGATGGATTATACCGTGATATGTATATATCCAGAATGTCCTATGCTCTGAATGTTATGAGCACATACCAGAATGATCCATAAGATGATCATTGGACAATAGTAAAGATATTCTTATGAGCTTTGGAAGAACTAAGAATATATCATGTATAAGTGACAAATAGTTAAAGGTAGTTCATTGTAAAGTGTTACATTGATACTAGTTTTGTCACAAGATACAAATTAAATTTATCTCAATTTAGACTATGGGTGGCACAATATAATGGAAAGGATGTTCCATGATGGATTTGGATGAGATCCAAAGTTGAGACATTATGACGAATACTACAACAAAAAGTCTAAGTATATGACTGCTATAGTAGCAGCATAGGAGGGCATTTGTGTTAAGTAGTTTGTTATCAAACTAGGTGTGGTTCAAAGTGGGCTAATTCTATGAAGATATATTGTGTGACAATAATATCAACATATTTTAACCGGAACAAACTAAAGGTCGCACCAAAGGACCAAATTTATACAATGCCATCTCATTTGAGAATGAGTGATGCGTAGAGACGCAAAGACATGCAAATACACACGGACCTGAAACTATCAGATCCGTAGATTATGTTAACCACTAGCAATAGCGTATATGCAACACTAGAAAGCCATAGGTGTTCAATACGCAAAGTTTTTCAAACTAGATTATTGACTCTAGTGCAAGTGGGAGACTGAAGGGAATATGCCCGAGAGGCAATAATAAAGTGGTTATTATCTTATTCCATGTTTATGATAAATGTTTATTTTGCATGCCATAATTGTATTGATTGGAAATGTCAATACATGTGTGTTCAATAAACAAAAAGGATTCCTAGTTATGCCTCTCTTATAGACTAGCTTGTTGATTAACAAGATGATAAAGGTTTCCTAATCATGGACATTGGATGTTGTTAATAACAAGGTCACAACATTGGTGGAATGATGTGATGAACATTCATCCGAAGTATAGCATTACGATCAAAGTCATTATGTTTATATTTCTATAAACATCATACGAAGTAATCTTAGTCCTTAGACCATGAGATCATGTTAATTGCTAACACCGGAAGAGTATCTTCATAACATCAAACGTCACACCGTAACAGGGTGACTATAAAGGTGGGTTCAGTGCTACAAAGGTGTTATGTTGAGGCTCATGGATCAAAAGTGGGATTTGTCCATCCCGATGAAGGATAGATATACTCTAGGCCCTCTCGGTGATATCACATTGAAATAGCTTGCAAGCAAGTGATGTGATCACTAGAATGTTATATCACGAGAACAAGAAAAGAGTACATGTCGGTAACGAGATCAAACTAGGTATGGAGATACCGATGATCGAATCTCGGACATGTAATATATCGAGGGACAAAGGGATTTAGTTACAAGCGTTAAAGGTTCTCACGATCACAGAAGTCATTGTTGAATGTGTAGGAGTTAGTATGGATCTCTAGGTCCCGCTTCTGATTATTGATCTGAGAGGGGTCTCGATCATGTTTGCATTATTCGCGAACCGTAGGGTGACACACTTAAGGGATACCGACACCATTTGGAGCAAATATGTTTCAGATAAAGATTTAAGAAAGCGCTGGAATTATTTCAATAGACAGAAACTGTTTCGGGTGAAATTGCTGAAATTGGTTCTGCATGTAATATTGAAATGTTGCAGGAGGTTTTATGTGAATGTTTGTTAATTAAAGTAATTAAAAAATTCTGAATAAAATTAATAAAAGAATTTTATTAAATGAGAGAGCAGTAAATTTGGAGAAATTTAATGCATTTAAAGTGGAGACTTTAAAAGATAATGTGAAGGGGCAAATTTATGTGGAGGGAGTTACCGCCACATGAATGGAGGACGTGAAGGGTCACCTCCTCCATGCACCGGCCATGAAGGAGGGGCACCCCCCTCCTCCTATAAAAGGCCACCCCCTCCTCACTTCTCACACACACCTCCTTGTGAAGGATCTCTCTCCCCCTCTAGTATTATTTCCCCATGGTCTCGGATTAGCGAGATACATGTTCCCGGTGGCTTTATCTAGAAAGGAGTTGCTGCTTCCGCTGCTTTGCTGGAGCGAGGGATGGAGGTTGTCGGGGTACCGGACGTGTGTGCGATCACGGATGCACCGCTACTTTGCGGTGCTGGACTTGGTGGTGCTGGAGCTGGATCTGATGGACGTGCTGGAGCCGGACCTGCTGGACTTCATCACGATCTTGAGATCGGCAAGTGTACGACTACATCAACCATGAGTTCCTACTCGTTAACAAAGCTCGTTGTCTACGAGGGTAAGTTCTCGTTGGATGTATGTCCACCCATTGCTATGTACCTAGTAGATAGATCTTGGCGTGTAGTTCACACCGTAGGAAATTTTTTGTTTTCTATGCTGCGGACCCAACAGAGGCCCGACGCCACCCTATATAAGGGGCAGTTCTCCTACCTCGGGGGAGGACGTATCCAAGATATCTAAAACCCTAGACTTTCCTCCACCATTGTAACCTCGCGAGGCAAGCGAGCAATAGAACCAAGGAGTAGGGGATTTACCTCCTCACGAGGGTCCCGAACCTGGATAAAACACCCTCGTGTCAACCCTCTATCATGCATCCGCTCCGCCCCTGTAGCCGTTGCCAGACTTCTTCAGACTCGCGTGTTCATCCCCCTCATGAACCAAGGGATTGTTGGACCCTAATTCGTTTGCTGGACAAATCTCCGACAAGGGGGTTGTGGAGAGTGGTGTCGACAAGAGGATCCATAATTAAGGCTAATTTATTGGCTAGATCTAGAGAATTTGGAGAGTGAGAGTGTGAGGGAGTGGGATAGTGTGAGGAGTGAGAGTGAGAGTGAGAGTGAGAGTGGGAGTGAGAGTGTGAGGGAGAAGATGGGTAAAGGGGAGGTCATATGGAAAATAGTGGCATGCGACAGAACTAGTGGCGTCACAATTTTTGAATGCCGCTGCTACGCAGAACAGTAGAGGCATTCGAAGTAAAATAAACGCCGCCACTATCCATGGACGAAAAATGGTCCTCGTCTAAGCTTGGGGCGGCATTCAAGACATTTAAATGTCGTTGGTAGCCAGACTAATCGTGGCGTTGAATTTAGACAAATGCCTCGACTGTATTAGTCCTGGCTCACATCATGGTCCCTACTTAATGGCACCATTCGACCTTTCGCAAATGCCAGGACTACACGATAATGGTGGCGTCCTAGGATTTCTGAACGCTGCTACTATTTTACCTGGAAGTGGTGGCGCGCATTATATTTAGGACGCCACTAGGAAAATGACTACTATAAGGGTTTTCCTACTAGTGAATGCGCGACACCGAGGACATCGTCACCAAGTGGAACGCCTGCCAAAGGTTCACGGACAAGCCACACTCGCCAGGCTCTGATATGTGGCCAATATCATTGTCCCAGCCTTTCGTGCAATGGGGACTCGACATGGTCGGCAAGCTGCAGAAATCTTCACCTAGAAGGTATGTCTACCTCCTCGTCATTGTTGACAAGTTTACCATGTGGGTCAAGGCCACGCCCGTCACCCACCAAACCGGCACCACTGCCGTCAAGTTCTTCGAGTCCATCATCTACAAGTTTGGGTTGCTGCACGACATCGTCACCGAAAACATAACAAACTTCACCTCGAAGGAGTTCCAAGTCTTCTGCAACAAGCTAGGCATCAACATCAGCTACGCCTCTGTTGCGCAACCCCACACCAACGGCCAATTCGAAAAGGCCAAACGCCTCGTCTGCAAAGGTATCAAGAAGCAACTCCTTCAACCTCTCGAATGAGCGGCTGGAGCATGGGCGGAGGAACTAACCTCCGTACACTAGAGCCTACGCACAACTCCAAACAACGCCACCGGCCACACACATTTATTCGTGGTGTAAGGTGTTGAGGAAGTACAACCAGCCGATGGATGCTACAAGGCCCCACGGGTCATCGCATACAATGAAGCTGAATCTACGGCCGCACTCGAAGACAACAACGACCTGCTGGACAAGGCGTGCGACATCGCCGATACACGGTTAACGGTGTACCAGCAGAGCCTCCACAACTACCATAGCCTACGGCTGCGCCCAAGGTCTTTCGTCGAAGGCGACCTTGTCATGTGACTCAAGCTGTAAGGACACATGAAGCTCGAATCCCCTGGGAGGGACCCTACGTCATCACCGAAGTGATCCTAGATGGCGCCTATAGCCTCAAGGACGTGGAAACTAGAATCGCATACTCCAACACTTGGAACATCGTGCAGCTATGATGTTTCTACCCCTAGATGATTTTTCCTTTCAATAAGGCTACTTAGCTAGGCTACTAAGCCAACACATGTACCTGCTACCCTTCAATAAATAAAGCTAACTTCCTCAAGTATGAGTTCAATTTATTTTATGCACTACACTCGGGGGCTTCGCCTCCCTGATGACCTCGCCACATAAATCAACTCTACACGTACTGCGACTGCATGAGTAGCTGACTCTATCTACAATCAAATCCTTGAAAACTCCCACCCAGTTGTAGCCCAACTGGCAGGTTGGTAAGGTACATAGATTGGTAGGCGTTAGGCTCACAAAAAGGCACAAGCAACAACGCGCCTGAATCAATGCATATACAAACATTCATCATCATTACGGGCCACAAGGCTCTCGCGAAACTATATATATATATATATATATATATTACATATGTTACATGTCCTACGCAGGCCGAAGTCTACCATTGCCGTTGGAGTATGATGTTTGTGCGCTCGTCGAACAACCGAATGATATCTTCCACAGGTTGGACCACCGCCCGATAGTGCGACCGCATATTCCACGCCATGCCATCCGGAGGCGTCGGTGGTCCTTCAGCGATGGCCTCTAGGTCCATATCTGGACGCTGCATATGAACAAGAGAAAGTGCCTTGGCACCTGCAATAAGCTGCTCGCGCACGCACTCGCGTACAACACCAACATCTTGGATCTTCCACAACAATGCCAGCAGGCTAGAGGGAGCTTCGTCTGGTGAAAACATCGCGCCATAAATGGATGAGAAGGAGGATCGTGCTCTCTTCGAGTAATGCATCACCTGTGCAACGTGATCCTGCAATGTCGTCATCACGGTCGCTCGTCTCCGATCGGTATAGAAGAATCCACCAGCCTCCAGGTCCGCTTGAGTAAGGCAATTCAACAGGACGCTGACACGCTCTTTCTCATCCAGTGTAATGAGATTGACAACTACACAACCAAGTCAAAGGCATCTAGTTGACAGGAGGCAAAATTCCAAGAGCAAAATCAACCAGAGACACTCACATCGAAGCTGCTCCCCGATCTGGGCCACCTCACCAATAAGATACTTCTCCCACTCGAATACTTTCTCCGCCTTCTATTTCCACACATCAGCATTCCCTTTGATGATTGTGAGTGTTCTCTCCAACTCCTTAACTCAATATCACAGAAGGGGAAGTTAGAACAACTCATCAGCTCTCCTCGGACATAGGTGAACCGAAGGAGCAGCAGAAGAGGTGGCACCCGGTGCATCGCTGGTGGTGCCCTATACATGAAAACAGCCAAAGAATAAGAGCCTATCAGACAAGTCGACAAGAAAAACGATTGAGCAAAGAGGCACGAATGAAGATATCAGCAAAAGACATTTATACAAATTCATCCAAAAGCAACACAATCGTTGGTAGTCACCACCCACTAGCTACGAGCACTACGACTACAACCAAGTACTAGGATTACAAACAAGGGTAATCTCAAGCGGCACCGAGCTACCTAAGCATCAGTATCCGAAGGCATCGTGGTGCCCGTGGTAGCTTCCGATGTGGTGGCATTGACTGCGGCCAACCGTTTCTTCTCCTCGGAGTACTTGGCAAGCAAATCAATTAGCCGAGTGCCATATTTCTTGTAGCGCTTGACGAAAGCGATGGAATCTACCTCCTTGTCGTCCGCTATCATCAGCATTGTGGAGGTGACCTTGCTGACAACCAGGTTGGCGTCATATGACTGCACCATAACAAGTCCCAAGGAGGCAACCACGTCCTTCTGCATATGCTTCTATTCCATGGGAGCATCATCTGTAAAAGCATCCAAAAGGCCGCTAACATGTCGAGGGAAACAACCTTGGGGAACATCTCCTGGTTGAAGCGAATAAGCACAACCTTGGACTTGAGGAGAGTTTCCCTGGAATAGGCGCTGCAATCTATGATTGCAGTCACAATGCCAACTAGCAAGTCCTCATGTTCAAGTGCTTGGCGGTTGAAGTCGACACCAGCCGCATCTGAGGGGAAATAGCCTAAGAAAATACACCAAGAGGAAGATGTGAGTAACAAGCAAAGGACACTTACCAGACAATTCCTGGGCGACAGTCATGAGCTGGTCACCCAACGCCATCTCCCACTTCGCCGAAGCTGCTGCAAGGCTCTCTTCGTGCTGCTTCGACTCCCACTTCAGGCGCTCTACGGCTTCCACCACGCTCTTCTCCTTCGCCTCGGCATTGCCGAGACTCTTTTTGAGAGCATCTAGGTGACACATGGCCTGGTTGTTCTCCTCTGGCACATAACACAAAACCGTCCATCTAATGATAGACATAATTAATCAATATACAAAGGAGAAAACTCACCTGGGAGCTGCATAAAGTAAGATTCCAGCCACATGTACTGCTGGCCCATCTACACCATGTTTCGCAGATACTGTTGCGCACGTGTTCGAGTCAATGAAAAGAGCTCGGGGGCTTCCAAGAGGAAACAAAAAGGAAGACTTACATGCTCACCCGAAGACTCCGGCAGATCTTGCTCCACATTCCGAATGACGATGACCCTGTGCCCACCTAGCTTGGATGAGCTTGACTAGTTGTCATCATCGGTGGCCACCATCTTCATAGAAGGATCAACCACCCCAGTACTCGCAGCCTTAGAGTCTACGACTCCTAGCTCCACATCGTCCTTGACGTACTCTTCTAGGGAGGACTCCCTAATGATTCCGCAAATAAAACCATTCTTCAAGATCCATCCAACATACTTAAAATGGTACGGTAGAAGTCAAAAACCCTCACGTGATGAAGTCATCAAGGTCGACCACCTCCTTCTTCTGTTTCTAGGCTAGAGGCATAGTGTAACAATATAGTACTGAAAAGACTGTAGCTTCTATGCAACATGCCAATCCCTGGATCAGTTCATTGGCTTACACAGAACATATATGAAATAACAAAGTAATAATCCGTGTATCATAATAACGAAGATCCAGAAGATTCAATCATTACAATATTCTCTTAGCTCGAAGGCTAGCTTACACATTATTCAAGTAGCAACATAAATAAAGATAACTACTCCATCTTAAAATTTCCCACAAGGGAACAAGTGTCGAGTGGAGTACCGCGACCTATTCGATCACTCGGAATCGGAATAACCTGCAACATGAAACGTAGCAGCCCCGAAGGGTCAATACATGGAATGTATGGCAAGTAGCGCTAAGTAAAAGAGAGAATGCACCTAGCATCTACATGCTTATTTGGCTAGTGGAGCTTTGGATAGCTTGCACTTTTCAAATATATTTATCCTACTTTCATAAACCATTTGATACACAGCAATCCATTAGGTTCACCCATCAAGTTTTAGTAATTAGGAAATAAGGATGAGTGAGAATATGTCATAGTCTCAAAATCAAGCAACTCAATCGTCCGTAACCGGGGACACGGCTAAGTATTTAGTTTTTACACTCTGCAGGGGTTTATACACTTTACCCATATGACCTGGCCAACCCAGCTCGTACCACCACACTCATATTGTGTGATGATAGGGAGAAGTCCAAGATGAGACCTTTCAGGAAGTAGATCTTCAAACCCCACTGTGCACCGGTCCCAACCTACCATTCACTACATCTCTGGCTACGCTGGGTTCGGATCACCACGACCTACTAAGTCCAACCAGCCACCCATTTCTTACTGACACATGGTTGCACACGTAAGCTACTTTAACAAAGAGAACCAATCCTTCTCAGTACCCTAGGTGGCATTCCCCACCATTATCCACACTCCGTTGACAATCCAACCACTCCGTCCAGGTAGTTCATTAACATTATATTGTTTTTAGTTTGAACAAACACATACTTCACCATAATGTGATCTCTTTCCCCGTCTTCACAGCAGGTCTAATCACATCTACTGAACGGGGCTCAACTACAAGGAATTCCTACCACAAATATATAGGACATAGCATAGCATAGTAATTCCTACACATAATCTACAGAAATACACTACACATCCATAAGATAAAAATAGTAGGACTCGTCAAAATAGCATCTACTTGCCTTGGCGGTAGGAGTCGAGAGTACAATCCTCACAAAAAAAAGCGTTGCACTCGGCACAATCTACACGATAAAAATGCAACACATAATCAAACATACACAAACATAGACAAGTGCACAAATGCATGCATGATAGCTTAATAAAGGTTTCAGTAACCCTTCTATGTTCTCTGATGTTTATTACTGTTGAATGATGCATGGAAAAACCTTTAATGGAATGAAAACAAATTCTGCAATTTGTTACTCCAATTAATAGGCCTTTAGGCAAAACACTAAGCCTCTGCAGTAAATAGTTTTGTAAAACCTGGGCAAAAATACTACTGTGTGGACAATCCAAATTAAAGCCAGGGCAATTGGAATCACGCAAAAAGGTGTTACAGATCTTTTTCTCCTATTTTTATAGTGCAATGAGCCTTTAATTAAACTCAAACATATTAGTACAGTAAACTTGCAATTTTAATTCAGAAACAGGTTCTACACTTTCTTGTGATTCCATAGACACCTTATTTGCAATTTTCTGATTAATAGTTATTTTCTTGTGAATTTAATACTCCAAAAAGGGTATTAAAATATTTAAGTAACTACAGCAAAACATTATGTAATTGTCTAAACCAATTGTATATTAGTAAACTACAAGAAGAGAGCTTTCGAATGGCATATTATTTGCTATTTTTGAACTAGTAAATCTTTTCCTATGAATTTTTGAAGTTGTAATAGTTTTCTGTCTTTTAATCAATTTTTTTTAGAAAACCACGGGGAATATTCCCGCTGACTGGTGGGGTCACGCCGACATGGCGGGTGTGGCGGCTATTTCGCGTCTATCTGTGTCTTGCTTGACTGCTATTGTCTGTGCTTGCTTTGGCGCTGACCCGGGTGGGCCAGGCTAGGGCTGGCGGTCCGGCTGACTGCCATTTCCCTATTTTTCTTTCTTTTATTCTTTTTCTGAACAGTCGGTTAGCTAAATCTGTGTGTCTGTCTGAAACTATCTGAATTCTGAAATTCGGTTAAGGTAAAACTGTCAGAACTTTTGATCTACAACTCCGATTTGAGCGAAACAAATTTCTACAGGTTTGTATCGAAAAACTCTACGCACCTATGCATTTGGAATGTTTATATAGTACCATTCTATCAGATGCAAGGTAAAAACCCAACTAGTCACCTATAAGTGAAGAACATGCACTTGTGTGGTGTTTTTGCAAAAGCCTTTTAAAACTGAATTTTTGCAAAGATGAATATGATGCAATGCCATGTATGATATGCAGTACCAATTCTAATAATTGGGATGTGACACGTAGGCGGTGCAGTCCGGAGGGGTACTGCTGGAATCGTCCTAGTAACACCTGCATCAGGGGCAGGACCCTTCGAAATCTCTGGAGTCGAGGCATTCAAATCTTCACTCTACCCCTCCTGCGAGTGCCATCATCGCTAGACTCGAGGGCTTCTTGGGACTTAGCAGCAAGGACAGTGGAGTCCGATTCGTCTAGCTCCGCATCCTCAGGGGTGTCCCACTTCTCGGGTAACGGGGGCATCATGCCTTTAACCTTCCAATCCTACAAATGTAGCAACGAACCATCATGTTTCCACCAAGTAATCAAAGATAAATGAAATACTAGCAAGGACATTACCTATGGCACAGGCTCGCTGGCGTGAAATGGCACAATCGATGTCTCTTCCGGGAGAGCCTCCTCAGCAGAGTTTGGACAAATACTTGATTTTCTTCTCCAACTCCAAATCTGCATAGGCTGTATCTGACGTCACAGATATGTTCAAATGATGTTGACACAGGTGACCTCTTTGCCGTGGACCAGTTATAGATTTAGCACCTGCTCGTACAAAGCTTCGACTTGTGCAGTCTCACCTGAAGGAACATCATTCTTCAAGGATGTAACATTCCAAAACTTTAATCCAAGGTTATTAAGATCCAAATCCTAAAAATTAGGGTTAACAAAAACTTTTCCAATTAAAAATATTAAAGCATTCATATGTGTGTGCATTTAAATAGGAGTTGATTTGAATTGCCATGATTAAGTGACCCATTGCTTGTAAAATGATTCTTATGTGAAATAAACATCATCTAGATCCTTCCCAAACAATTCCTAAAGAAAAACAAATCAAAATGAATAAAAGAAATGAATGGTCATTTGTGCCAAATTAACTACCATGCCTACTTTGGCTATTCCTAGTACTCAAAACCTAACAGAAACAATTATGGATCTTTGCACCCCTTGCTAGTACACATAATGATGTACAAGGCCCACTTTGTGATCTGCCAAAAACATTCAAATACTAATTTTAATTGACATTTGAAAATTGAATTTATATCATATGGGAAGATCCCACTATTTCAAAAACCACTCAAACAAGCTCAATTTTCAAAACCCAAGCAACCATAGAGTCTCAAGCTTATACCTAGCACACCCACCAAAAATATTTTCAAAATTCAAAAGTAAAGTTCTTGCGGCCATTTCAACAAAACACATGGCAGGCAGGGTTTAAACTCTAAAACTAGCTCACTGTTTTGAACAGGGTTTTGCCCCCAAATGATCTCCATTTAATCCCTTTGTCCCCCTTTGATCATACCAGACCCTTAGCAACCCCATCCCCTACCCCTAGTGGCATTGCCATGCCAACCCGAGCCCATGCCGCCAGCCAAACCTTGCCCCGCAGCAGCAGACCATCCCCCTCTCTCTCACCATGTCTAGTAGCTAGCTCACACCCCACCGCCGCCTCTGCCGCTTAGAGCGCCAGCACCGCCCGACCAAACGCCACCGCCCCTAGGCCCGCATTCAATCTGGAGAGCACCGCCAGGAGACCAGCCACCGTCCCCTACCTCGAGCCACGCCACTAGCACGCTGTGCAGCCCTCGCCAGAGCCGCCCGCCCATGCCTCTTGGTCGCGTTGTCGTCCTATAAATAGAAGCCACACCCAGCCATTCTCTGCACACCACTCACCTCCCCTCACCTCACTGGACCTTCCCAGTTCACCCCGGAACAAGGTGAGCAGCCGTTGGCCTGAATTGCATCGGAGCTGGCCGCCTTTGGAGAAAAAGGGTGCCGCTGATTCCGACCACCCCCGGAGCTGCCTCGACCGTCCATGAGCTCGCCGTCGACCACTAGTCCGTTTGCCCGCCTCGCCGTCGTCGGTGGAGCCCTGGTACGCCCCATGAGCACCCCCACCGAGCCGCTAGGGTTAGAGTTCGTCGGCGACCTATTCGTCATTGACGACGAGCCCCAGTCGTTGGTCCCCGTTCTAATCCAATGACCCATATCGACCCATACCGGTGGACCCTCTGTCAGCTAAGCCCCGCGCCGCGTAGTGTCACTGGGCTGGACCGTTAACGTTCCCGCGCAACCCAGTTAGTTTGAATTATGATTTTTCTATTTTAGTTTAAACCTAGTTATGTCCCCTAGTTTGAAATTCAATTCAGAGATATTTACAAATCCAAATGGAGTGATTCCAATTTTGTTAGAAAGCTACTGAAAAGATCTACCCAAGCCCGTTGGATTTAATTCAATTAGAGTTACAGATCTCTCCTAGTAAAAATAACAAAACAGAATCATTTGCACCTTGCAACATTTTTATAAAAGCAACCAAGATAGCTTTTGAGTTGATTCCAACTCTCAAAAATCACATTTAACCATACCTATCTGAATATGTAATAATATTAGGGTTTACATGCAGTGACTTTGGACTAGTACCAAAATAATGCTATATAGGCATTTCTAGTCACTTTAAATCATTAAATAATGAACTTAAACCAAAGTAATTATGAACCAACCTTTAAATCACATTCCCACATGTTAGAATATGTGGTGATGACATGTGTCCACATGGTCCCATATTTTAAGTGGTGAATATTAAATCTTAGATATTTTCAATGAGTAGAAATTACTTTTCTTAAATAAAAAGAATGAAACTAGTTAATAAAACTTGTGATTCTTGTGATGATAATAGATCATCAAATGTGTGCCTTAGAGTGCTAATTAGACCAGTTAAGTATTTTTTGGTGATTATATACTCCGTATGTATTTATAGACGATAGTACCGACCAAGCTCTCGAGGAGGAGGAGTTCTACCAAGAGGAGGAAGACAACTTCAACCACTTCACCAACCAAGGCAAGCCACCATTAACAAAGCAAGCTAACACTTGCAAGTATAATGCTTAGCAAGCTAGGATTAAACTAGATGGTTTAGCAAGGATTCTTTAGGCATGCTTTGGTTATACCACTTTGACTAGTATTTACCCCAAGTATTAAGTTCAAGCTTTACTTCCTTTACTTTACCAAAGTCCCTTACTTGTTTTGAAGGTAGCATAAAGAGTATAAAACTTGACCTATTTAGATAACTTTAGATGTCATTCTATGGCATGAGATTGATCCCATCTTTCCCACCTTAGTGAACACTCTTAACTTAGTAGTTTAGAGGAGATAAAAACTTGAGTCACTTTAGATGGGAACACTTGGTGAAAATGAATTATGGAAACCTTGGAATGATGAGTCATTCTATTGAGATGTTTTGACATGTGTTGAGAAACACAAATGGTTTATGATAATCAAAATGATGAGGCATGAGCATTAGGCCTTTTATAAAAACTGATGGTTGGATTCGGATGCGATACCATTCCAAATTTACCGTACAACCACAATACCTGAATTGGGTAAGGCTTAGCCGGAAGTTTATATGCATTAGTATTAGTTCCCTCGTGGGAGAGGTTTGAGCTGAGGCTACCTCTCAATGTTGTCCACCTATGCAGTGCCCAAGATGACAGATGGTCATGGTTGGGAGGCCATGCTCATAGGAGAGGTGCTTATACTAGGGTGTGTAAAGGAAAGGTTATGCTTGATTATCTGCATACTAAGTATGATGATTCAGGGTTATCCCTGACAGATGTATCGAATCTTGTGGTGAAAGTGTACCACCTCTGCAGAGTGCCAAACTATTCGAATAGCCACGTCCACGGTTAGGGACAGTTGGGATGGCCATACTGTTTTGTTGTCAGATGTTTTCAAAATAACTTATGAAAGGAATGATGAATCTTGACTTGACCACAACAGGGTTGTGTTTATGACACTAGCTTCCCAACTTAAGTGATTCTAGAACTTTATTTTTATCTTTCTTTGCTTCTGAACTCAGCTTAGGTTTCAAACTTAACTTTATAGTTAAACTTAGAGTTAGTACTTCAACTTAGAATTATACTTCTGGTTAGTGGTAGTTTGCGAGTACTTAAAGAGTACTCATGGCTTTTGTCCCTGGCTATTCTCATGGACAGACTATGAAGGAGACTACCAAGATGATGGCCAGTAGGACGGCTATGATAACTAGGACTATCTGCCTTCGTCAGCATTGCATGTGCCCCTGAAGATGGACCCCACCGCTACGCTTATCTTTTATTCCACTGCTTGTTGTATTAAGACTGGATCATCAGATCCTTATTTGTGTAAGACCTTATGCATGGTTTGTAATGGATGATGTACTGTGATATCTAATCTGTTATGTCTCACAAAAATGGTAATCCTGGGATTGCGAGGTATGGCATAACGGGCATCTGGGATTAAAAATCCGGGGGTTGACAAGGTGGTATCAGAGCCATCCTGACCATAGGAGACCCTAGTTAGAATGGACGTCCAAACAAAAACTTAGTTTCAAAACCAAAGTGAGTATTTATGAAAAACTATTTCCTCTCTTATCCATGGGAATTCATTCTTTCTAAAAAATTCATGTCCTCAAATTCTTACTTTACTACTTCAAAATTTGACACACTTGATCACTTCACTAATTTACGCATCCTTAATTCTTGTAGATGGAGACTCAGTTCAGCAAGTTCTACCAGTTGGGAAACGGAGGTCAACTAATCTTTGAGAGGGATCTGGATTCACTGTCGGAGTTACTGGGACGCCTGCATCCGGAGTTTCTTGGAGCTCAACTTCCAGGACCCCCAGGAGGAGATTTACAGTGGCTAGTTACAACTGATCTTAGAGGAAGCATCAAAGCACCAACGTCCGGGAGAATCCAGTTCTCCGTGAGAGAGAACAACTGGCTAGACAGATTAGCCAGGGCAATGCATGAAGCTCAGACGCCTATGTGCCCTCGTCAACCAACCTGTGGAACCCGTTTTGCTCACTATGCAAGACGTGACTTCATGGGGATGCCAATGGAGATGCCAAGTCACCCTGAGCTGAAGCATCAAGTGGAGAACCTTGACTTCCTGTTGTACGATCGCCAGAAGGAATTGGACAATGCTAGGGAGTTCGCCAACCACAACCGTGCCATTGTCGCCCAGAAGGCCCAGACTTTCTCACTGCTCGTTAAGGACAGTCAGTCTCTTCGCCTCCAGCGCGAGAAGAAGGATCACACCATCGCCCATCTTCACAAGAAGGTGGCCGACCTCGAGAAGACTGTCAAGGAGCAAGAAGCTCAGCTTGCCGCAAAGGAAGAAGAAGAGGAGGGTGAAGACATCTAGGGAGACATGGATTCTTACCTCAGCAATGATGATGACTTTCTGGAGGAGATGCTGTGGACTTCTACACTGACGATGAGGACTCCGACTTCATCGATGATGAGTAGATGCACTGGAGCACTGTCGTAGCATGAGATGTATCGGTCCAACTGTATCGTAGCTTGCAGAATGGCTCTTCAAACCGTGTGTTTTCCTTTGATTGTTGTGGTGTGTATTGTATCGTGTGCTTGTTTGCATGAATGAAATGAAGTTAGTTGAAAAACCTGAGTCAAACTCAAAGTTTTTAGCTTGAAATCAAAACCATGAACCTTAGAACTTTCCCTCTTACCCCTTTATCTACCCCAATCTTCAGATGACTCGCGGAAACAAAGGAGGGAGAAGCTCGTCGCAAGACCCAATGCTGCAGATCTTGCAGAATCTCATCGCAGACAGAGAAGCAAGCAGGGCAGAGCGCCAAGCTAACTTAGCAACATTGCAGCAGATCGCCCAGATGGCTCTCAATAACCAGAACCATGGAAACCAGGATCACCATGGGTCCAAACTCAAAAACTTCCAGAATACCAATCCCCCAATCTTCAACCATAAAAACCCACTAGATGCAGATGACTGGCTGCAGACAATGGAAAACAACTTAGAAGTTGCAGGAGTTGATGACAACAAGAAAGTTCTCTTCGCCACCCACTATCTGGCGGGATATGCAAGAGCTTGGTGGACTAGTATCCGCAATATGAACCATGGTCAATTGATGACATGGGAAGCTTTCAAAACAAAGTTCAGCCGCACCCACGTGGCGCAAGGTCTAGTCACCAGACTAAGAGATGAGTTGCGCGACTTGAAGGAAGGTAGAATGACTGTGGTAGAATACCGTGACAGATTCCTGTCGCTTGCAAGATATGCCCCGGATGAGATCAACACAGAGGTGAAGAAGAAGGAGAGATTCCTGAACGGACTGCATGATGAGATGCAGACTGTCCTCGTCAACATCCGTTTCGAGGATCTCGAAGAGCTAGTCGACTCTGCCATTCAGATGGAAGGGAAGATTAATCAGGCAAACGACAACCACAAACGTCGTATGATGCAGCAATCAGGATCCAGCAGTCACCAGAAGTACCGTCCCAACCCCTCACCAGGATATGCACCAAGGAACAACCGACCCCCAATGTCTCGCCCAAGCTACCCCAACCGTGGCAGAGGCAATGTGAAGTCTGGAGGAAACAATAACAACTCCGGCAACACTAACAATTTCAACCGTGCACCTCCCAAGAGCAACAACAACAACAACAACAACAACAACACTGCACCCATAACTGGCAGCAATGCTGTGCCCGTCGCAGCAAAGGACAAGTCCTAGATCACTTGTTTCGAGTGTGGAGTGAAGGGTCACTATTCCAATGAGTGTCCCAAGAAGACTGCATCCACTGCCAATGTGAATGCCCCAACTCAACAGCAGCGTCGTGTTCAACCAGGGAGAAGATTTGCCCCAGGGAACCCTCACAACCGCAACGGTCGTCTCTTCCACATGAACACTGAAGAAGCCTAGGAAGCGCCATATGTAGTGCTGGGTATGTTTTCTGTCAACTCAGTTTTAGCAAGAGTATTGTTTGATTCGGGAGCATCGCACTCATTTGTCACCGAAGAAATTGCATGCACTAGTAAGATTCACCCAACCAACCTGAAGAATGTCATGATAGTTCAAATCCCTGGATCAACAACAAAAGCTAGAAAAATTTGCAAAGCTGTACCTATCAGAATACATGGGATAGATTTTTATGCCAACCTTATAGTACTTGGAACCAAAGGATTGGAAGTAGTACTAGGTATGGACTGGATGTCAAGGCATAAAGGAATGATAGACTATGGTAAGAAAGCAATCACCATGACCAGTAGTTCGGGAGTAACAGTAGAGCATATCTCTGAAACCTTACCCCGTCAATTCAAGTGCAACAAGAGTCTAGCCCTACCCACCATTGACCAAGTCAGAGTAGTCTGTGAATACCCCGACGTATTCCCAGATGAATTGCCAGGTATGCCCCTGGATAGGGATATTGAGTTCATTATCGAACTAATCCCCGGAACCGGACCCATAGCCCAGAGACCCTATAGCATGAACCCCTCAGAGTTAGTGGGGTTGAAGAAGCAGTTAGATGCCATGTTAGCAACAGGCTTGATTTAGCCAAGCACTTCGCCATGGAGATCACCAGTGTTATTCGTCGACAAGAAAGATGGAGGCAACCGTCTATGCACAGATTACAGGAAATTGAATGATGTCACCATCAAGAACAAGTACCCCTTGCCAAAGATACAGGATCTATTTGATCAATTGACTGGAGCCTAGGTATTCTCAAAGATTGATCTTAGGAATGGTTATCGCCAACTTAAGATTCGGGCAATGGATATTCTGAAGACCGCCTTCACTACTCGCTATGGTTTATACGAGTATACAGTTATGTGTTTTGGATTAACCAATGCCCCTGCTTATTTCATGAATCTCATGAATAAGATCTTTATGAATTTCCTAGATAAGTTTGTCGTTGTGGTTATCAACGATATCCTTATCTACTCTAAGTCAGAAGAAGAGCATGAGCAACATCTGAGAATCATCCTAGAAACCCTGAGAGAGCATCGGTTATATGCCAAGTTTAGCAAGTGTGAGTTTTGGCTGAAAGAAGTAGGATTCCTAGGACATATTGTGTATGCCGGAGGAGTTTCTGTTGATCCCGCCAAGATCAAAGATGTCGACAAATGGGAAGCCCCAACCACTCAAACCCAAGTCCGTGCATTTCTTGGATTAGCAGGATACTACCGCAAGTTCGTAGAAGGATTCTCGAGCATAGCCCGACCAATGACCCAATTGTTGAAGGAGGACAAGAAGTTTGAATGGACAGACAAGTGTGAAGCCAATTTCCAAGAGCTGAAGAAGAGATTGATATCCGCCCCAATTTTGATCATGCCAGACATCAAGAAGCCGTTTGATGTGTATTGTGATGCATCCAAGATTGGTCTAGGATGTGTATTGCTGCAAGAAGGCAAAGTCATCGCGTATCTGTCTCGACAACTGAAGTAGCATCAGCAGAACTATCCGACACATGATCTTGAGCTAGAAGCCGTGGTTCTAGCATTGAAGACATGGCGTCATTATTTGATGGGTAATCGTTGTGAGATTTACTCAGATCACAAGATCTTGAAGTATATTTTCACTTAGAAGGAGCTGAATATGAGGCAAAGGATATGGATAGAGTTAATCAAGGATTATGACCTTGACATTGACTATCACCCCGGCAAAGCCAATGTGGTAGCGGATGCTCTTAGCAGATTGCCGTGTAGGCTTAACACCATGATCAAGGAGAAGCAGCCAAATTTGTATGAGGAGTTGGAGCAGTTCAGAACTGAATTAGTTAGCAAAGGATTCTTAGCTAGCATTGAACTTCAACCCACATTAATTAGCCAAATCAAGGAAGCCTAGCAGGGAAATGAAAGTATAGACGGAATCAAACATCGTATTGGTACAGGAAAGGTACCTGGATTCACTAAAGACGAAGAAGGAGTTTTGTGGTAGAAAGGAAGTATCTGTGTGCCAGCAGATTCCGAGCTGAAGCAAGTTATCATGAAGGAAGCTCATGATACTCTTTATTCTATCCACCCCAGAGGAACAAAGATGTATCAGGATTTGAAAGAGCAATTTTGGTGGCACAAGATGAAGAGAGAAATCGGAAGCTACATCGCCAAGTGTGACATCTATCAAAGAGTGAAAGCAGAGCATCAGAGACCTGCAGGACTGTTGCAACCATTGCAGATTCCGAAATGGAAATGGGATTCTGTCGGAATGGACTTTATCACCGGTTTGCCTACTTCCAGCAGGGGAAATGACTCAATTTGGGTCATAGTTGATAGACTGTCCAAGGTAGCTCACTTCATACCTGTCAAGACTACCTACCAGAGTGCTAAGCTAGCAGAGATGTACATTGCTAGGATTGTTAGTCTGCATGGAACCCCCAAGACCATAGTATCAGATCGAGGAACCTAGTTTACCTCGAGATTTTGGTAGAAAGTTTAGGAAGGATTAGGCACCAAGTTGAACTTCAGCACCGCGTATCACCCGCAAACTGATGGACTCACTGAGAGAGTCAACCAGATCTTAGAGGATATGCTTAGAGCTTGTGTGTTGGAATACTGATCAAAATGGAAAGACTGCCTGACTTTCGCAGAATTCTCATATAACAACAATTATCAAGCTAGTTTGCAGATGGCACCATTTGAATTCCTATACCGAAGAAAGTGTCGTACCCCTTTGAATTGGTCGCAAGTAGGAGAGAGTCAGATTTTTGGATCCAACATTCTTCGAGAAGCCGAAGAGAAGGTTCACAAAGTCTGCGAGCACCTCAAGACTGCCCAATCTAGACAGAAGAGTTATGCTGACAAGAGAAGGAGAGACCTGACTTTCAATGTCGGAGATTTTCTATATCTCAAAGTTTCACCATTGAAAGGAACCCAACGCTTTAGTCTGAAAGGAAAGTTATCCCCCAGATATATCGGACCCTTCAAGATTCTGAACCGTCGAGGAGAAGTATTGTATCAACTAGAACTACCTGAAGAGATGTCAGCCATCCACAATGTGTTCCATATCTCGTTACTTTGCAAATGTCTGGAAGTGCCGAAGAAGACTGAAGTTATCAAGAACATCGATCACAGAGCTGTGGAGATCAACAATGACCTGATGTATCGTGAAGTGCCCATCCGTATCTTAGAAGAAGCTTACAGAACCACCAGGACCAGGAGTATCAAGTTTCTCAAGATTCAATGGAGCAACCATACCAAAGAAGAAGCCACTTGGGAGCGAGAAGATTACATTAGGACAGAGTTCCCAGATCTCTTTAGTTCCTAGTTTTCTTTGTAAATCTCGGGATGAGATTTTGTTTAAGGGGGGAAGATTTGTAACATCCCAAAGCTGCAATCCAAGGTTATTAAGATCCAAATCATAAAAATTAGGGTTAACAAAAACTTTTCCAATTAAAAATATTAAAGCATTCATATCTGTGTGCATTTAAATAGGAGTTGATTTTAATTGCCATGATTAAGTGATCCATTGCTTGTAAAATGATTCCTAGGTGAAATAAACATCATCTAGATCATTCCCAAACAATTCCCAAAGAAAAACAAATAAAAATGAATAAAAGAAATGAAAGGTCATTTGTGCCAAATTAACTACCATGCCTACTTTGGCTATTCCTAGTACTCAAAACCTAATAGAAACAATTATGGATCTTTGCACCCCTTGCTAGTACACATAATGATGTACCAAGGCCCACTTTGTGATCTGCCAAAAACATTCAAATACTAATTTTAATTGACATTTGAAAATTGAATCTATATCATATGGGAAGATCCCACTATTTCAAAAACCACTCAAACAAGCTCAATTTTCAAAACCCAGCAACCACAGAGTCTCAAGCTTATACCTAGCACACCCACCAAAAATCTTTTCAAAATTCAAAAGTAAAGTTCTTGCGGCCATTTCAACAAACCCATGGCAGGCAGGGTTTAAACTGTAAAACTAGCTCACTGTTTTGAACAGGGTTTTGCCCCCAAATGATCTCCATTTAATCCCTTTGTCCGCCTTTGATCAAACCAGACCCTTAGCAACCCCATCCCCTACACCCTAGTGGCATTGCCATGCCAACCCGAGCCCATGCCGCCGACCAAACCTTGCCCCGCAGCAGCAGACCATCCCCATCTCTCTCACCATGTCTAGTAGCTAGCTCACACCTCACCGCTGCCTCTGCCGCTCAGAGCGCCAGCACCGCCTGACCAAACGCCACCGCCCCTAGGCCCGCATTCAATACATAGAGCACCGCCAGGAGACCAGCCACCGTCCCCTACCTCGAGCCACGCTGCTAGCACGCTGTGCAGCCCTTGCCGGAGCCGTCCTCCCATGCCTCTCGGTCGCGTCGTCGTCCTATAAATAGAGGCCACCCCCAGCCATTCTCTGCACACCACTCACCTCCCCTCACCTCACTAGACCTTCCCCACTTCACCCGAAGAAAGGCGAGCAGCCGTTGGCCTGAATTGCACCGGAGCTGCCGCCTCTGGAGGAGAAGGGCGCCGCTGATTCCGACCACCCCCGGAGCTGCCACGACCGTCCCTGAGCTTGCCGTTGACCACCAGTCTGTCTGCCCGCCTCGTCGTCGTCGCTGGAGCCCTGGTACGCCCCCTGAGCACCCCCATCGAGCCGCTAGGGTTAGAGTTCGTCGGCGACCTGTTCGTCGTCGATGACGAGGCCCAACCGTTGATCCCCGTTCTAATCCAACGACCCATATCGCCTGCATGCCACGCTGCGTGTGATGAGCTTGACGGTGGACCCCTGTCACCTGAGCCCAGCGCCACGTGGTGTCCTTGGCCGCCCGTTAAGCCTCAGCAACCCAGTTAGTTTGAATTAGGATTTTTCTATGTTAGTTTAAACCTAGTTATGTCCCCTAGTTTGAAATTCAATTCAGAGAGATTTACAAATCCAAATGGAGTGATTCCAATTTTGTTAGAAAGATACTGACAGGATCTACCCAAGCCCGTTGGATTTAATTCAATTAGAGTTAGAGATCTCTCCTAGTAAAAATAACAAAACAGAAACATTTGCACCTTGCAACATTTTTATAAAATCAACCAAGATAGCTTTTGAGTTGATTCCAACTCTCAAAAATCACATTTAAGCATACCTATCTGAATATGTAATAATATTAGGGTTTACATGTAGTCACTTTGGACTAGTACCAAAATAATGCTATATAGGCATTTCTAGTCACTTTAAATCATTAAATAATGAACTTAAACCAAAGTAATTATGAACCAACTTTTAAATCACATTCCCACTTGTTAGAATATGTGGTGATGACATGTGTCCACATGATCCCATATTTTAAGTGGTGAATATTAAATCTTAGTTATTTTCAATGAGTAGAAATTACTTTTCTTAAATAAAAAGAATGAAACTAGTTAATGAGACTTGTGATTCTTGTGATGATAATAGATCATCAAATGTGTGCCTTAGAGTGCTAATTAGACTAGTTAAGTATTTTTTGGTGATTGTGTACTCCATATGTATTTATAGACGATAGTACCGATCAAGCTCTCGAGGAGGAGGAGTTCTACCAAGAGGAGGAAGACAACTTGAACCACTACACCAACAAAGGCAAGCCACCATTAACAAAGCAAGCTAACACTTGCAAGTATAATGCTTAGCAAGCTAGGATTAAAATCGATGGTTTAGCAAGGATTCTTTAGGCATGCTTTGGTTATACCACTTTGACTAGTATTTACCCCAAGTATTAAGTTCAAGCTTTACTTCCTTTACTTTACCAAAGTCCCTTACTTGTTTTGAAGGTAGCATAAAGAGTATAAAACTTGACCTATTTAGATAACTTTAGATGTCATTTTATGGCATGAGATTGATCACATCTTTCCCACCTTAGTGAACACTCTTAACTTAGTAGTTTAGAGTAGATAAAAACTTGAGTCACTTTAGATGGGAACACTTGGTGAAAATGAATTATGAAAACCTTGGAATGATGAGTCATTATATTGAGATGTTTTGACATGTGTTGAGAAACACAAATGGTTTATGATAATGAAAATGTTGAGGCATGAGACTTAGCCCTTTTATAAAAACTGATGGTTGGATTCGGATGCGATACCATTACAAATTTACCGTACAACCACAATACCTGAATTGGGTAAGGCTTAGCCGGAAGTTTATATGCATTAGTATTAGTTCCCTTGCGGGAGAGATTTGAGCTGAGGCTAACTCTCAATGTTGTCCACCTATGCAGTGCCCAAGATGACAGATGGTCATGGTTGGGAGGCCATGCTCATAGGAGAGGTGCTTATACTAGGGTGTGTAAAGGAAAGGTTATGTTTGATTATCTGCATACTAAGTATGATGATTCAGGGCTATCCCTAACAGATGTATCGAATCTTGTGGTGAAAGTGTACCACCTCTGCAGAGTGTCAAGCTATTCGAATAGCCGCGTCCATGGTTAGGGACAGTTGGAATGGCCATACTATTTTGATGTCAGATGTTTTCAAAATAACTTATGAAAGGAATGATGAATATTGACTTGACCACAACATGGTTGTGTTTATGACACTAGCTTCCCAACTTAAGTGATTCTAGAACTTTATTTTTATCTTTCTTTGCTTCTGAACTCAGCTTAGGTTTCAAACTTAACTTTATAGTTAAACTTAGAGTTAGTACTTCAACTTAGAATTATACTTCTGGTTAGTGGTAGTTTGCGAGTACTTAAAGAGTACTCATGGCTTTTGTACCTAGCTATTCTCATGGACAGAGTATGAAGGAGACTACCAAGATGATGGCCAGCAGGACGGCTATGATAACTAGGACTATCTGCCTTCGTCCGCATTGCCTGTGCCCCTGAAGATGAACCCCACCGCTACGCTTATCTTTTATTCTGCTGCTTGTTGTATTAAGACTAGATTATGAGATCCTTATTTGTGTAAGACCTTATGTATGGTTTGTAATGGATGATGTACTGTGATATCAAATCTTTTATGTCTCGCAAAAATGGTAATCCTAGGATTGCGAGGTATGGCATAATGGGCATCTGGGATTAAAAATCCGGGTGTTGACAAAGGAACACTTCTTTTTCATCTCTGCACTCGCGTCAAATGGGGCAAGGCCATATTTCTGGTGTGCCAGCTTCTGATCACGGATGTAGAACCACTTGTCCCTCCATCCTTGCATAGAGTCGAAAAATTTGAAGCTGAAATACTACATCCACCAACCTCATAAACCATAAATCTAGAACCCAACTAGCTCTTCAATCCATATAGCTTCTTGAAGAGCCCGAAGTGTGGGTCAATTCCGAGCAAACACCCATAGAGGTTATGAAGCAAGCGATATAAAGAATCGATTTTGGGAGACAGTTGGTGCAGCTAAATCCTGTACAAAAAGAAAAAACCACGCACAAACTCGTGGAGGGGAGAGAAAGTCCTCGAAGGATGAAGGCAATGAACATCACCTGAAATTTAGCTGGAGGATCGGGGATTACCTCGGTGCCGGGAATCTTGCAATCGGCCTCGTCCGCAGGAATCAAGACGGCTTGGCAAAGCGGCCACAGGTTGGAGGCCCTCACTAAGGAGTGCTGCCACGTGCCATTGGTGATGTGTCTCCCTGTAGCTTTCTTCTTTGGGGCGATAGCGCTGCTCGATCCAACGCTAGTGTTCTTCTTTCCCTTCCCCATCATCGCAGCAAACCTCATCCACCAGGACCGCAAGAACGAACTTGGAAAAACACGAAGCACGTCTAGTACATTAAGTAGCTAAAGAGCAAGGGCATGGTGTGTAGAGGAGCAGATGTGAGGGAGCAAGGAAGACAAAGATGAAGACAGGAATTTTTTTACTAAAGCAACTTGTTACTGAACAAGGAAGATACGCAATATCAACTGTTAATTTCCACCTATTAACGTATGGCGTACATCATCATAGACATGTGGCGGCATGAAAAATGAACCGTCGTCGTACGATCTCCATTATGCACGAAAATCGAGGAAGTGATGTTAAATATTCCAAAATACGCCATTACTAGTCAAATCTTAGTCAGCTTTTGGGGCTCACAGTGTTGCGTCAGGTCACACTATTCACACGGATGGTCGAGCTCATTTGTCGTCACCAATGACATCACGGGAGTTTGGAACCTTATCGGCAATTGAAGCCAATGACATAATCTTCTTTCACTGCCTCAAGAACTCAGTTTTTATTCGAGTCTATGACTCGTTCAAACACTCGGGGGATACTCCTGACAGAAGAACACGTCGCACACCCGAAGTACTTCCGGGTCTAGAGTACAGCCCAACAATTACACGCCTTGATATGGTACATTTCGACTCCTTTTTCGAATCAATGATTCAACTACGGACTCAGGGGCTACTCCCATAGGGAGTGTTTGTCGCGCATTTGACAAAGTACGACCGCTGACAGAATTCACAAGGCTCGATGGCTATAAGTCCCTGCCCAAGTCCATGACTCGAACAAGCACTCGGTGTAACACCCTCGAATCGGCCCTAAGCAGATTTTAGTGATTCCCGCCAAACCCGCATAGAAACGATTCAATGGTGTCCACCAGACACAACAAAAGAGCGGACAGGGCCTACAGATGAGGGAGAGACGCACGGCGAGGTCGACGAGAAGAGGCTTGGCGGCAGCATGCACAAGCGAGGAGATGGGACGGCGACGCTCGGACAGAAGGCGAGGGGATACAGAGAGGTGCACGGGATGATGCCGTCTTTGGGCGGAGCTCCTGGTGGCGCGGGGCGGTTAGGAGGGCGACGACGGAGAACTAGGGACGTGGCGCTCGCGGGGTCCTGCTCATGGGCGGCCGAGCTTGGTGGAGCTCCTGCTGCCGACAGAGATGAGATTCGGTGGCGCTCGAGGTGCGGCCAGAGAGGAAGGTCGGTGAGGTGTTGCTTCGGGGAGATGCCAGGGGTGGAAGGGCACAGAGGGTCGCTGGGGTAGGCAGGGCGCTGCACCAACGGCGGTAGAGCTTGCGAGAGGCCGGGCGGCGCTCGCGGGGCATAGGAGGGTCATGCGGTGGCGACCGCTTCTTCACTTGTGGGCGGCTTCCTGCGGCCGAGGCGGAGCAGGTTCGAGCAGTGGGGGAGGCTCGCGAGGGGCAGCCTACAGGGCTCTGGTGGCGGCGACGGCACAAGGGGGGCCTGGCAGCGGCAGTTGCTGGTAGGGAGGAAGCAGGCGACACGAGAGGAGAGGGTGGTTGGCATTGAGGGAGTGGTGGGTCCGCGGGGTGTGCGGGGCCGGGTAGCGGTAGGTGGGTGGGCGCGTGTTCGTGACCGTGTCGCTAGGTGCGTGCATGTGTGTGCTGCCTGTGTGTGGCGGCGAACAGTGGCATGGGTGGAGGCGGGGTAGGTGCTAGCTGGGGGTGTAGATTAGGGTTTGTTTTGGGTCAGGTGGTAGATGGCCTGGCCCAGGAGGCTGGGCTACCTTCCTGGAAACATTTTTTTTTTATTTTCATTTGTTATAAAAGACTTTTGTAAAAAGTTTTTAGGCAAATAAAAGATTCAGAAAAGACCCGGATTTTAATTTGAAAGACACGGGGAATATTTAGAAAACAAGGATAGGCAAACTATGCATGCAAACATGAAGATGCTCAAATGCAATATGGCATAATGACATGAGCATGCAGTCATGATGATGCACAAAACATAACACAGCGATTTTCTAGTAGTGGTTTTCCCGGTGTGTTACAATTCGACACCACTAACAAGGGATCTCACCCTCGAGATCCGCCTCATGGTACAGGGAAGAAGGCTGATGGTCAGACTCTTCTCGCTTCATGTAGATCTTCGTGACACCACTAACAAGGATTCTTGCTCTGTCTTGAAATCGTCGACACCACCAACAAGGGGTCATTGCTCACGTTCGTCGAGAGAACACTCCGGAGAAACCAAAGGACAAAGGTAAAGGTTTGAAAAGGTAAGGCAAACTTTAACTTCCGTGGAATGAGTAAAATCACATTGATCCACCATTCAACATACCAAAGCGAATGATAAGAGTAGTGGTATGGTAGCTACTCCATACCGCGCTCGAATCATTACTCTGTACATGAACAAAAGAATCATGAAACCAACTCTCAGACTTCAGACTGGAGATCTTTATATTGATGTTCGGAAACAAAGGATTGATGTAGGCTCTTCATTATATCTGATGCAGATGAGGTCGTCGTGTTGGAAAATACTAGAAGATACAAAAGAAATCGTATGAAAAGACATAATGATTAGGCGTCACGATGGTTTCATTGGCATGAACAACACATGCTCAAGGTATACTCCAACTTCACCAATGCTCATCCTTCTCATAATGTTTTTCAACGATACGGATATCCATCAAGGGGAACATACAGATAAAGAGTTCAAGGACAAAAAGATTGGATGAAGGTTACAACAACGAGATGCAGATTTGATGATTGTAGCTCCACCGTTATAAAAGGGAGAAAGAGAAACCCTAAGGTACGACGGAAACCCAACCATGAGAAATCCTAGACTTGAAGAAAAGATAAGAGTAGATTCAAAACACACAAAGGTAAGAGGAGAATATCATAGGGGTAAGGAGTAAAAAGATACCTAATCAGATCTATCCAACCGATTTTCTAAAACAGTGACACTCTACATCGGCCACTAGCTAGGTTATCCTATAGGTTGGACTAGTGGGGTATCGCAACTGCTGAGCTCTGATACCACTTTGTAACAACCTCGAATCGGCCCTAGGCAAATTTTAGCGATTCCCGCCAAACCCGCATAGAAACGATTCAAAGGTGCCCACCAGGCACTTGCGTGCGGGTGGAAAACAAAGTAATACCATTACACAATAGTCCACGATGGAACCCACAGAAACATATATATACAACAATGACTCCATGAGTCAAGAATACAGATATACAATACAAAGATCCAAATCACCTTGAAAACGATACAACATCCGAGTACGAAAAAGATGCAAATGGAGCTAAGAGCCCTGAAGAATAACCAATGGGGTCCATAACCCTGCCCAGGCAAAGCCGGAAGGGTAACCCTGCTAACGACATCGATCTCAAACCAGCTAAAACAAAATGGGTGCCGACAAAGGGCAAAGGAAAAAGAGAGTGGTCAGTAATGAGGCCAGTACACGGCGAGTCTAGAATTCGGCGGCTCTCGCCTACATAGGTACGGTGGACTGAAGCGGCAACGAAGCATGCACTAAACAACATATAGAGACTCGATACAACTGTCGACTATCAGAGAGGTATAAAAAAGACCTATTCGGGACCAATATGATTCTAGCACCAAACGTACCCATTCTAGTATTTCCCCCTCGAGACCAAACGAGGAAGTCATCCCGAGGAAACTCACACAGTTGGCATTTTTATTCATTCATTCAATGGTGGTTGTCCAACTTACTAGTCATATCCAATCCAAGTCAAGTTATAACAGTAATTCTTTAGTTATAGTTGTCTATGATCGAGAAACTATGCTCCAAGTCGTCCATAACCGTGGACACGGCTTTTCGAAAAGATTTAACCCTACAGGCGTGCACCAAAGTATCCACACGCACTTCGACCCTTGTTGTCAGATCTGAATATGAGCAAGATCCTGAACATACACCCAACGGTATGTGACGGAGCCTCAGACACGACGTTTCCCAGACCCAAAGTAAGTACATGGGGGCCACCCCACTAAGCTACCCGTAACAAAGTCGGTCGATCTCCGAGACGGACCCAAGGTTTGCAACAATGGTTGTAAACGACTGGGAACCCGAAAGTATGACTTGGCTTGTCGATACCACGAAAACATTCCGCAATTCCTAAATAGTACAGGTGGTCCACACACAATCTTTATTAAAGCAGTAAAGCATGGCACTTTGTGGCCCCCCAGCATAGTACTTTGAAATCAGGTAGTAAGCCGATGGGGTTCCCACACACCCACATGTGGTTAGCCCGCTCAATCTCGGAACAAGTGTCAAGAACTCGGGTCCTAGGTGGACACAAGTGGGCGGTTAAAAACCAAATATTGACTATTACCCATCGGTGCCTCTGCATTATATCTATTTACAACATTTTAGTTAACAATTTATAATGTAAGCCATGATCATCTCCACCATTAAGCATCTCCACCATTAAGCATGTGCCAACCTTCCATCAATGATGAAATGTCAACGGCGCGAAGAAGCACCTAAGCAAGCAACCATGACTCGCAAGACTGACTGTCTATCAAACAATAGGCAATAGGATGTGTCGAAGGCAATATAGAGGCTGCAAGGAATATAAATGGTGCACAGAAACTAAAGCATCGCAACACGGATAGCAATAGATCAACAGGAGGAAATAAAGACTATAAAAGCAAAATAGGTAGAAAGGGGGGAGAATGCTCACCTAGGAAACACTGTCGAAGCTCACATCAACTCAACGGCCTAATCCGTGAAGAACCAAAGCACTAAAAGAAACTACGACAGAAGATCAGGCACGTTCATGATATGGTGCATGACATGGCAAAGATGCGATGCAACTATACAATATTAAGCGGAATCAAGATCCTGGCAATTAATTAATAGGTTCATATTGTTAGATACCCCGCAATTTAAATGTTGGCTTAACGAGGCAAAATATGGCAATCGGTTCGCTACGCAAATTTAAATTGAGCCAATATAAGACTAGGAAAGTCCACATATGGACTTCATATTTAATATGAGGTGAAACGACAAAGTACCCCCAAACAAATAAACATGTGTGCAAGTATGGATGATTTAATATGCAATAAGTATATGTCAATATTATAAAAATAGGGGGTCTTAGAAAGGGGGATCACATTAGGGTTCGGCACCGATAGTCTTGGGGTTCGACAAGGTTCGAGTCCATTCTTCAAGGATTGTTGGGTTCTCTAGGATTGTGGTCTTCGGATCCAGGATGAAGGCCTTGAAGTCCGAGAAGGAAACTTCGGTAATCAGGCACGTGAAGTAGATTTTCGTGTCATCGACTCGTGAGGTAGAACTCGAGTTTGGTGTCTCTATTGTCGGTGTAGAACTTGGGTTCCATGAAGTAGAACTTGCTTCCGTATCCTTCGGCAACAACGCCTACGGAAGATCTCACAGCGACGGTACTTGACGAAGCCGATCATGTGGTCTCAGATATCCCAACAGAACACCACGGCGGCAAAAACATGGATACTTTGCGGTCCTTGATGATCCATCCGGGCGCCGGCATAGGCACGATACCTTCCTGGCGTCGGTAGCAGCTTCACACATACATCCAACATAACAAAGGCATCAAGGGGACTAGCGGATGAGCGCCAGGACACAAAGAGCAGGCAGGGCAGGGCCTGCAGACGAGGGAGAGATGAATGGTGAGGTCGACGAGAAGAGGCCTGGCGGCAGCACGCACAAGCGAGGAGGCGAGGCGGCGACGCTCGGACAAAAGGCGAGGGGATGCAGAGACGTGAACGGGATGACGCTGGCTTCGGGCGGAGCTCCTGGTGGCGCGGGGAGGCGAGGAGGCCGACGACGGCGAACTGGGGCCGTGGCGCTCGCGGGGTCCTACTCATGGGCGGCCGAGCTTGGGGGAGCTCCTGCTGCCGATGGGGATGAGGCTCGGAGGCGCTCGAGGTGCGGCCGGAGAGGGAGGTCGGTGAGGTGGGGCTTCGGGGTGATGCCAGGGGGTGGAAGGGCACAGAGGGTCGTCGGGGTCGGCAGGGCATTACACCGACGGTGGTGGAGCTCGCGAGAGGCCGGGCGGTGCTCGCGGGGCAGAGGAGGGTCGTGCGGTGGCGACCGCTTCTTCACTTGCGGGCGGCTTCCTGCGGCCGAGGCAGAGCGGGGTCGAGCAGGGGGACACTCGCGAGGGGCAGCCTACAAGGCTCTAGAGGTGGCGACGGCACGAGGGGAACCTGGCGGCGGCAGTTGCTGGTAGGGAGGAAGGAGGCGACGCGAGGGGAGAGGGTCACGGGGTGCTTGGCGTGTGCGGGACGCGGTCGCAGGAGGGAGTGGTGGGTCCGCGAGGTGCGCGGGGCCGGGTAGCGGTATGTGGGTGGGCGCGTGTTCGTGACCGTGTCGATAGGTGCGTGCCTATGTGTGCTTCCTGTGTGTGGCGGCGAACGGTGGCGTGGGTGGAGGCGGGGTAGGTGCTAGCTGGGGTGTAGATTAGGGTTTGTTTTGGGCCGGGTGGTAGGTGGCCTTGCCCGGGAGGCTGGGCTACCTTCATGGAAACATTTTTTTTATTTATTTATTTTCATTTTTTATAAAAGATTTTTGTAAAAAAAAAATAGGCAAATAAAAAATCAGAAAGGACCGAGGTTTTAATTTTAAAGAGACGGGGAATATTTCGAAAACAAGGATAGGCTTTTGAAAATAGTTTTAGGCAAACTATGCATGCAAACATGAAGATGCTCAAATGCAATTTGGCATGATGACATGAGCATGCAGTCACCACGATGCACAAAATAAAAACATAGCGATTTTCTAGTAGTGGTTTTCCCGGGGTGTTATACTCGGGGGCTACTACCGCAGGGAGTGTTGGTCGTGTACCCTATGAAAACAAAGAAAAAAAGAAGGGCATTCATTCGCTTGAACCGTTGCGTCGACTATGTCTGCAGCTTGGGTTTGCACATATTCAATCGAAACTCTTGGCGACTTCGCCTTATTACAATGTCAAGCTCAAAGAGAACGTCTCCTTGACCACCCGAATCACCTCCGCGGTGAAAAACATTCGAATGCTACATCTACAATGTAAATATAAGACCTACATATATCATCTACCGTCCTGGAATCGCATCCACTCAGCTACCAGATAAATACCATGCCAATAGGTGTGATGAAAAATCCCAACGGACGCGTTGTGTACATAACAATTACCACTAGAATTCGACTCAGTAAGGCCTCCGCGACATGAGTGAGATCATACCAGCAATTTCCGAATTCGAGTCTAGGGACTCGAGTTTGAGTAGATGAAGTTGTTTTTTCCCAAGAGCAATTAACTAGTCCTGATCTATCGAATGATCCAAGTGTGTGCACCAATCATCCCTATGACTCGAACAATACGACCCGATAAACTTTTGGCTGATAAGTAGTTTCTTTTAACGAATGAAGACTTCAAAGTCTCCATCTGAATCTATGATTTGAATGGACACTCAGGTGCTACTAACATAGGTATGCCCTACGGATGCCTAAGATTGTCCTACCCAGTTCAGCCCGGTAGGAGCCCATGTGATGATATGCCACTAGTGGTGAAGCCCATGAAGATTCGGGTGGCTCTAGGCCCATGAAGGATGTGACTCCTTACTGGATACGGCAAGCTTTAGATAGAGAGTTTAAAGAGTTAACCCTAACTTGTAACCGACTCAGTTGGATCTTGAGAACCGAGCTCCTCATATAAAGGCCAAGAGAGAATAACAAGGAGGGATGATCGAAACCCTAGCACATACACCCGCCAGAATACATCTGTGCACCATCACCATCAAGGCACCCCTATAACCCACAGTTCTTCATCAACCAAGAGAAGACAAGAAGGAGTAGGGTTTTCCCTCCGGGGGGAAGATCCTAGGTAAACCACCATCTCCCCGTGTTTCTTGTGTGTTAGACGATGAAGTCCATAGCTCGCTGATCTTCCTGAAACCTGAGTCCATAAACTATGGGCATTGATGTGTGATGACTGCAAGTGCACAGATCGATTGTAGCTAGTTTTGAAATAAGAGTATCGAACCCACAGAGAGCTATTTGGCTAAGGTCTTTATGCCCCTCATCACTTTCTACCAAAGGATACTTGGAAGCTACATTTTATTTCGAGTAAAGGGTGTTTGAAAGGTTTTTGGTTGAATTAAGAAAATTAAATAAAACAAGTAAAAGAAACACAATGAATGCGTTGGGAATGGTGTTTGAACTCAATAGGGATAAAGTGTTCTCGGGGATGTAGGATGCACCAGTAGCATGTTGTAATTAATCATAATTAAGATAACCTATTTCTTATGTCATGACATGTGCAGAGAGAGTTGCATAATAAGATGTTCACCATAAGGCTCGTAGGCAGCCGCTTCTTTGAGCCAGGTAATGAGGTCATCTCTAAATAACCACTGCGATGCCTCAGATAAAGACCACCACGATTAAGGGTTTCCCCATGGATATCATAAGTATCTTAGTGAATCTCCCTTTATTCCTCCTAAGAACGTGCATGTGCTTGTAGTCATGAGTAACACTAGACATACTCCCATACACGTCCATAGGATTGCACCCTCTCTTTAATCTCGAAGGTAAATGATATGTGGCCGACTACACATACCATCTAAAGAGAGAGATCAAACACAATATCATAAATCAATAGATCATGGACACAAGTAATAGATCATCTTTATTTCATTTCATAATAGTGCTAGGGTTTCTCCATCTCCCAAGAACAAAGGGAACTACTCACACATGGAAGAAATCAATGACATCTTCATAATCAAATGGATCGGTAAAAGTACGGGGATTAATCTAGTGCAAACCACAATTGAATCTGGAATTACAATAAGATCTAATATATGAAAGATGGTAATAGCAATGGTGATGGAGATGTAGCGATTGATGATGAAGGGGATGATGTGATTTCCTCCATTGATTCATGAAGCAGCAAGGATTTTCCATTCTCCAAGTTCCTCCTCCAAAGCCCTCTTTGGTCTGGTGTTTCGAGGCTGGAAGTTTCTGTGAATGTCGGATCTCAGATCCGTCTTTGCGAGGTGAGAGTATTTGATGAGGCGGACGCGATGCCACACGGTACGGGCGGGCGGTATAGGCAAGCTCCACCCGTACCAGAGGTCGTTACGTGCTCTGGGGCTTCCCTCCATGTTTGCCAATCTCCCAGGTGCAAGAATAAATCAACTAAATGACTTTTATCACTTAGAAATACCATATTACTACATAATATGATACTTCCAACTTATATTTTCATAAGAGACTTAGTAATTCGGGATTCTATTGAAACAAGGACAAAAGGTGGGCGAATGCGAAGTAAATTACTAAAAATCCTTCTCTACTTATGGAAAATGAAAAGTAGATATGCTACAATTTTGTACTCATCAACGTGTTTACCCCACATCACTATCCTTTCACCTTCCTTTTAGCAGAGTTGCTTCAGATCGTGCTCAACCTCTACCTAGTAAGCTTGATGACTTATTATAGGTATTGAGGCGCAAGGTCGTGGTGAATGCTCGAGGTCTTGACATAAGGTCTCCCGCATGTACGGACGTCTCCATCACGCGGACCTTCCAATGCGCTCATCTTCAGAGCAGGTATGATGATCCTTCCCATCTCAGTTATCCTAGGGTATTGCGCTTACAACGAGGTCCTGCAAAAGGGTTAATAACAAAAGAGGAAAGCGTTCCTTCTACATAGATTTGTGTATACCTTAATGACTAGAAAAGGTCTAAGGTCAAGAAGGTATCCGTAAATTCAGTTCTTATCATGTTGGAACTTTGCATGTGGACCCATCTGACATAGTGAAGTCACAGCGGGGTTTACGTGTAGTACAAGATGACGTAGTCAGTGACACTGATAGTTTCTTTAACTTCTCCGTGACCTGAGGAGGTCCGTTGAGAGGATATTTTCGTGGCCGCGAGGACCTGAATCTAAACCGGCTGGAGAGGTCTTTCGGTAACTACTACTTCTTAAGGCTCTTTTGTCGTGTGTTAATCCGTTCTATCCAACGAAATGAAAGGTGGTGATCATAATGAGATTCTTGTCCATGCTTTGGACTGATGGGACATGACCCCATGTGAATACAGAGTAACTTCCTCATCTTGTATGACACGGTCACCCCTTGGTCCCTTGCCCTTTGGCCAATCTTTTTTTCCTTTTAGTACTTGTTGGTACTATTGCTCTCATCTCTAGACTAAGACCTTGCTCCACACTTTCAAAAGGAATTTATTGTTCTTCCGCCATGGCCAACAATAAGTACTATTCCCACTATCGTAAGGACTCACGGCCCCATCAAGTGAGGAAGAAGAGTTTCCTCCCCGGGTCGGAGGTCTTGTCATTACCAGGGTACACATGGTGGGAGCATCCCCCCAAGGATCCACAGGATCTCTCCGCTCAAGCGCTCCTCCTGTAATCCAGACTCCGACGAACTTACTCGAGTGGGAACGCACCCTTGAGGTTGAAATGTAGTTGTTCCTATCTTTACATTTGTGAATATTTTGGACATCGTGTCACATAGTATTCTTAGTGCTTCTTCCTTTTGCACGACTGGCCTCCTTGATCCGACCCTTTTTCATGTATCTCCCCTTTGGAGGTAGAGGAGATCCTTTCTTTGACTATGAAAAGAGCATCTCAATCATTGATGAAGACCAAGCGAGTAAGCACTAGACTGCCAACTCCTTGCACTCCTTTTCCTGCTCGCGAGGCACCGATGCGACAATTCATGCTTACTTCTTATATCCTTTCGCACTCCATGATGTCTTCCCCAGGATTATAGCAAGAGGATCTTGGGTAGCATAAAGAACGTCGTGAATAAGTTCTGCACTAATTCAGCCGATAAAGGATCCCTTCAACAGGAGATCCAATGACTCCGTATGGAGCTGATAGGCGAGAAGGAAAGGCCTAGACCTTTTAAAGGATCCTTTTTGAATGCCCTAGCTAAGAGGAACAAGATGTGTTAGTGGGTGGAGACCTAGGAGGAGATTCGTGCTTCAAACTAGGAATGCTTATTCACCGTTAGAGACTAGCGAGACAAAGTTCATGCCAAATTCACTAAGGAGAAGATCACTGTGGCCCTTCTATTGGAGGATAAATCCGAACTTGAAGGAGAGGTCTGTCGGTTGAGGGAGCAGGTGTGAGTGGCACCTCCTTGCTAGCAATGGCAAGGTACCCTACATGAACTCTAGCGGGTCTTCAGAGTGTACCGCAGCCGCTAAAGGACTCCATCTATTTCTCCCTCTTCTCTTTTCCTTTCTTAGAGCCGTAGAGGTGTTTTACTTCTTAGGTCCCCTTTCCATTCCAGTACATTTTTGGAAGGATCACATGTACATACTCTTGACTTCTTACTTCCCCCAAGTTTTCTTGGTTTCCTCATGCTAGGGATGTCCTGCTCCGGTTTCAGTTATAATAAGTGAGATCGAGACTATGTTGGTTTGTGCTTAGGTGGGCACCATTCCCCGCAAAATCTTAATTTCAACCCTCCGGGTGCCAACTTCTTCTTTGATAGTCTTGCCCAAAGGTCCCCTGTTCCGTTAGGTGCAGACATGACTGGTATCCCGTGCTTATGTACCAGAGCCCTGTGTATTAGGTCTAGCCGAGGTTAGTATCTCGGGATTTGTGGGGGTGTATCTCTTATATGCCGAGGTTAGTAGCTCAGTCTTTGTGTACGTGTATCGCTTATTTTCCGAGGTTAGTAGCTCGGGATTTGTGCAGGTGTATCGCTTATGTGCCGAGGTTAGTAGCTCGGGCTTTACGTGGGTGTATCACTTATGTAGGTCCCCGTACAATTGTCGCCATGTTTAAGATGGGTGTGAGTTTCTGGCTAGCCCGTGTCAACACCCGGATTTTTAATCCCAGATGCATGTTATGCCATACATCGCACTCCCAGGATTACCATTTTTGCGAGACATAACAGATTGGATATCATAGTACATCATCTATTATAAACCATAATAAGGTCTTACACAAATAAAGTATCTCATGATCCAGTCTTAGTACAATCAAGTAGCGGAATAAATAGCATAGCGGTGGGCTCCATCCTCAGTGTCACAAGCAATGCTGACGATGGCAGATGATCCTAGTTGTCGTAGCCGTCCTGCTGTCCTTCTTCCGGATAGTCCTCCTCATAGTCTGGCCGCAGGAATAGCCAGGGACAAAGCCATGAGTACTCTTTAAGTACTCGCAAACTATCACTAACAAGTAAGGTAGTTCTAGTAGGAATGCTAAACTCTAAGTTTATTTGTAAAGTTAAGTTTGAAACCTAAGCGGAGTTCAAAAAAAAGATAAAATAAAGTTCTAAATCACCTAAGTGGGCACTTAGTTGTCATAGTCACAACCATGTTGTGGTCAAATCAGGTCACAATTCATTTCATAAGTCATTTTGAAAACATATGACAACGGAACAGTATGGCCACTCCAATTGTCCATAATCGCGGACCTGGCTATTCGGATAGTTTGACACTCTGCAGAGGTGGTACACTTTCACCACAAAATTCGATACATCTGTCAGGGATAACCCTGAATCATCATACTTAGTATGCAGATAATCAAACATAACCTTTCGTTTACACACTCTAGTATAAGCACCTCTCCTATGAGCTTGGCCTCCCAGCCATGGCCATCTGCCATCCTGGGCACTGCATAGGTGGACAACATTGAGAGGTAGCGTCAGCTCAAATCTCTCCCGCGAGGCAAGTAATACTAATGCATAAAAACTTTTGGCTAAGCCTTACCCAATTCAGGTATTGTGGTTGTACGGTAAAATTGGAATGGTATCGCATCCGAACCCAACCATCAGTTTTTATAAAAGGGCTAAGGCTCATGCCTCAACATTTTCATCATCATCATAAACCATTTGTGTTTATCAACACATGTCAAAACATCTCAATAGAATGACTCATCATTCCAAGGTTTTCATAAGTCATTTTCACCAAGTATTCCTATCTAAAGTGATCAAGTTTTTGGTTTAGCTCTAAAAACTAAGTCAACAGTGTTCACTAAGGTGGGATGCTAATCTCAATCTCATGCCATAGAATGACATCTAAGTCTAACTAGATAGGCCAAGTTTTATACTCTTTATGCTATCTATAAACAAGTAAAGGATGTTGGTAAAGTAAAAGAAAGTAAAGCTTGTAAATAAAACTTGGAGTAGGTATAAGTGAAAATGTATAACCAAGCATGCCTATTCCATATTGCTTAGGTCATCTTGTATAATTCTAGCTTGCTAACAATAGCTTGCATTGTTAATGATGGCTTGCCTTGGTTAGTGCAGTGGTTGAAATTCTCCTCTTCTTCTTCGGGGTAGAACTCCTCCTCCTCGTACACTTGGTCGGTACTATCGTCTATAAATATATACGGAATAAACAATCACCAAACAATACTTAACTAGTCTATTTAGCACACTATGGCACACACTTGATGATCTAGTATCATCACAATCATCACAAGCTTTTAAAGAACTAGTTTCATTTATTTTATTTGAGAAAAGTAATTTCTACTCATTGAAAATAACTAAGATTTAATCTTCTCCAATTAAAATATGGGATCATGTGGACACATGTCATCACCTCATGTTCTAATACATGGGAATGTGATTTAAATGTGGGATCACATTTTAATAAGTTTAAGTGCAATATTTAAATGATTTAAAGTGACTAGAAATGCTTATATAGCATTATTTTGGTACTAGTCCAAAGTCACTACATGCAAACCTTAATATTATTACATATTCAGATAGGTATTCAAATGTTATTTTTGAGAGTTGGAATCAACTCAAAAGCTATTATGGTTGATTTTAGAAAAATGTTTGAATGTGAAAAAGACTCTTTCTTGTTATTTTTTCTAGGAGAGATCTCTAACTCTAATTGATTTAAATCCAACGGGCTTGGATATAGATTTTAATTATCTTTCCAACAAAATTGGAATCATTAATTTTGGTGAAGTAGAACTCTCTGAAATGATTTTTGAACTAAAGGACAGAATTGAGTTTAAGCCAAAATTGAAAAAGATTTATTTGAAACTACTAGGTTGCGCGGGAAAGAAATGGGCCGGCCCACCACGCTCCGAGCAGCGCCCGGGCTGGCTTAAGCGATGGCCCCACCTATCAGTGGGACAGGGGATGCCGAACAGGTATGGGAGGATGGTGACCGTAGGATTAGATTCTGGATCAACAGCTCACATCCATCGTCCTCACTGGAACAGTGCACGACGGGGAGGAACCCTAGCACGGTCGGTGAGGGTCTGGGGAGGCTTACCGGAGCTCCGGCAAGGGTTCGTGAGGCGGGCAGCTGGACGAGTCGAGGATGGCGGTTATCCTGGTACCGGCGGCGTCTCGGGAGATGGCTTGGATCAGTGGCGCCCTTCTCCTCCTTCCACGGCGGTCTCCTGCAAAATTGGGGCGCTACGGGCAGCGGCTTTCTCCGGTGGGGCTCTGGGAGGTCTCTAAGGTGGAGTGGAGGGAGCTGGTGTGAAGAATTGGTGTCAGGGGGCTTCCTTTTATAGCGGGGCGAGGGGTGCATCTCGGCATGGGCGGAGCTCGACGGGGGCGAAGACACAGCAAGCTATAGGCATGGCTCAGGGCCTAGGACAGTGGGCGGTTCCCTGGCGATCGTCATGGAGGTGCTCGTGCAGTCCAAGGTGGTCGGGAGAGGCGAGCGTTGCTGCGCGCACGCTGCCTCGGTCGACGGCGAGTTTCGCGGCAGCCGACGGCTACAGGGCACGGTCGAGGGAATGGGCATGTCCGTTGGCCTCCTGGGACACTAGTGATCGTGTAGGCTAGCGGCAGGAGCGAGGCGAGGTCGCGTTGAGCGGGGACAGTGCGTGAACTGCGGGGTAGCGTCGGCATGGCAGACACGGCCCGCGCACGGCAATCCTGGATCCTCCTCTCTCTCTGTCCTTGAGCTGGGGCTAGCCTAGAGAGGGAGTGGAGCACAGGCGACGTGCTAGACATGGTAGGCGAGGCTGCCGGCGCTAGGGTCGTGCTGTCGATGATGGGGGTGCTCAAGGTGCTCGGCCAGGGTGGCCATGACCATTTGGTCTTGTGCACAGTGGGTGGCCGTGCTGGTACAGGGTAGGGGTGCACTGGGGGCGCTGTGGTTGCAAAATGGGAGACCAAATTGGCCAGAACCCTGCTCACAACAGTGTTTGTGATTTTTGCCAGATTTGTGCACATAAGGTGTTTGACAAAATGGCCGAAAGAATTCAACTTTGAAATTTGTGAATGAAATTTTTTGAGTGATCTTCACTGTTGCTTGGTAGTGTGTGGTTGCTGGGGATTGTCAAAATGAATTCATTTGATTGGTTTTTGAAAAAGTGGGATCTAGGTACATACACTTGATTCCATTTTGAAATGCCATTTTAAATTAGGGTTTAAATGTTTTTGTAAGATCACAAGGTGGATCTTGGTACATCTTTACTTGTACTAGCAAGGGGTGCAAAGATCCATAATTGTTTCTGTTTGAATTTGAGTTCTAGGAACACCCAAAGTGACCTAGTTGATTAAAATGGCAAAAGTGACCATTTCCATTTATTAATTCTATTTGATTTCTTTTTCTTTGGATTTTGCTTTGGAATGATCTAGATGATGTGGCATTCATCTTAGAATAATGTTACAACCATTAGAACAAACAAACATGGCACTTTTAAACAAAACCATATTAATGCAACACACATATGCATGCTTAATTATTTAAATGAGAAAAAGGTTTTGTTAACCCTAAGTTAGGTGATTTGGATCTTGATATATTGGATTAAAGTTTTGGGATGTTATAAACCTTCCCCCCTTAAACAAAATCTCGTCCCGAGATTTAAGAAAGAAAACTAGGAACTCAGTCCTCATGTAATCTTCTCACTCCCAAGTGGCTTCTTCTTCGGTATGGTTGCTCCATTGGATCTTGAGAAATTTGATACTCCGGTTCCTCGTGGTTCTGTAAGCTTCCTCCAAGATACGGATGGGAACTTCACGATACGTCCGGTTCTTATTGATATCACCGGCTCGGTGATCGATGTTCTTGAAAACTTTGGTCTTCTCCGGCACTTCTAAGCATTCGCGAAGTAACGAGATATGGAACACATTGTGGATGGCAGACATCTCCTCTGGTAGTTCCAGTTGATACGATACTTCTCCTCGACGATTCAAAATCTTGAAGGGTCCGATATATCTGGGGGCTAACTTTCCTTTCATACTAAAACGTTGCGTTCCCTTCAATGGCGAAACTTTGAGATACACAAAATCTCCGACATTGAAAGTCAGGTCTCTCCTTCTCTTGTCAGCATAACTCTTCTATCTGGATTGGGCGGTCTTGAGGTGCTCACGGACTTTATGAACCTTCTCTTCAGCTTCTCGTAGGATGTCGGGTCCGAAAATCTGACTTTCTCCTACTTCCGACCAATTCAAAGGGGTACGGCACTTCCTTCCATTTAGGAATTCAAATGGGGCCATTTGCAAACTGGCTTGATAACTGTTGTTGTATGAGAATTCTAGGAAAGGCAGGCAATCTTCCCATTTTGATCCATACTCTAACACACAATCTCTCAACATATCCTCTAAGATTTGGTTAACTCTCTCAGTCTGTCCGTCGGTCTGCGGGTGATAAGCTGTGCTGAAATTCAACTTGGTTCCTAATCCTTCTTGGACGTTCTGCCAAAATCTCGAGGTAAATTGGTGTAGAATCCCATCTGTCTAACATTTGTAATGCTACATGGTCTAATAATAAAATGCTACTTCCTACATATAATTGTTGCATCATAATTATATCATGCTCATGTCATCATGCCACATTGCATTTGAGCATCATATAAAACCCTTTTCATTTGGTTCTTATCTCATATGCACTATTAATTGTATTTGCCTCTTCAGACATTGTATTTGATTGTTGATAAATGCTTGATGCCCAAGTTGAGTTGGGGCATATCTCTTATTAACTCCACCACTGTTTCTTTGTCACCACCCCATAATTCCACCATCCAACTATATGAGAGCCTTGCATTCTATTTGGTTTTACCTCTAGCTCATGTGGGTTGGGATGGATCCACTTCTACTTCCACATGCTCCCATTTATGCATCATGTTGTTTTCACAATATTGATATGGGGAGAGCCACATGGCCACCTTTGCATGCTATGTGAGTAGTTTCCTTGTCTACCTTCCATATGGTTTGTTTTGGAATATTGGATCATGTATGAATATAATTATGGCTATATACTTGCCTAGTGGAACAAACACACTAGCAGTTCCATTATATTCACTCATGCTTATTTCTTCCACTCTTGGACATATGGGTTTAATCCAAGCCATGTGTTAATTCCTTGTGCATATATCTTATGTGTGGTACCATTGTTTCATGTCACATGATACATAAACCCCACATCCCCATCGTACTCTAGTTCTTCTATTTGATGGTTTTATTCAACCTTCCCAACCTTTTTCCTTGGGCTTTATTCAAATTTGAGTGCATGTGACTAGATGGAGCCATGTGAGATTGTCTTTGTTTTCAAAAATATAATGTGGCCTATCTAAGGATCATGCATGGCCCATGCAAGGCCTCTCTCTTGTTCTTCTATTTTGGTTTCTTTTAGGATATTTGGGTGGAGTTAGTTTGAAACCAATTGAAACAAATGAACCCAAATAAATGCTTAATCCACTTGTCTTCCACCTTGCAACTCTTTTAGTGGAATTTCTCTTTGGAAAGCATACATGGGATATATATTTTGTTTTCACAAAATATTATCATGTGCATGAGATAATGCCACATGTAAGATCATCTCCTCCCACCTCTCTCTCCTTTGGTCCTTTGGGTTTTACTTTTGTTTGGAATTCAAACATCTTTTGGTGTTCCATATCCACTCCAAAACCCTAGCTCATCCATCTATTTTCCCCTCTCTCTTTTTCTAGCTAAACCTAGTTATCATCTCTCTCTCTCTACACCTAGCTCAAACCCTAAACCCTAACCATACTCCTTCCTAGCTTCGGCTAAGACCCAACCCTCCCCTTTCCAACCTAATCGCCACCCCACCAGGCCGAGCCTCCCTGGACCACCACCCTGGCTCGACCCAAAATCCCCTAACCTAGCTACCCTGGCCGAGCCACCCCTTGCTCAACATCTCCCTACCCGGCCGAGCATATCTACCCTCTCTGTTCCTCTCTCTCCCGCTGCCAAGCAAGCCCCACCGAGCCACCCTCTGCTGCTTAGCTGGCCCCAGCGTTGCAGCCTCCCCTGGCCTCCCGCGCCTCGTAGAACGCGTGAGAGAGGGAGAAGAGAAAGGTGGACACCACCACCTTTTTCCCACCCGAGCCCCATGTGCATCTCTCCCTCTCCTCTGTCCTTATCTACTCCCTCCCCTGCCTGCCTGCAGCCCTCCAGATCTCCCCAGGGCCTGCCCGGCAGCTGCCTTCGCCCTCTGCCTGCTACACCCTTCCCCACTCCAGCGTCGGCATCAGCTCTCTCCACCATTTCCACGAGGCGGGCGCGGTGCTGGGCTGTCGAGGAAGACCGAGGAGATCCCCTACATCATCCCTATACACAAAGGCGAGGAGGAGATGTCCATATCCTGCGGCACCCCGACGCGCCCGAGCAAAACCCTAACCGGCCGGTCGTCAGATCCCCTAGCGATCCCCTGCACCCCGGCCCGAACCACCACCACGGACCCACTCCCAGTGAGCCTCTGCGCCCCCCTGACATCCTCCCTCTGCATGTTGCTTCCTGGACATGTAGCTCCATCTGTCGAGCGCCCTTTGTGCATCGCGCTCACGGTCGTCTTCCCGCCGTTGCGCCGCAGTAACCTCATTTGGCCGTGCCGTCGTTTCCCATCACCAACCCGAGCCAGCCCCAGCGGTAGCAGCTGCCTGCGCGCGCGCCACGTCGCGGGATCGAATCCTCGCAGCGCTCTTTCCGCGTCTTCAGTTTCGTCAGACGAACGCGAGAAGAAAAACAGTACGGGGTGTTCTTTTCCGGATACACCCCTGATCTTTTGTTTTTGCAAACCGCACTCTAGACCAGGCCCACATTTCATCTGCTCCGGCGTTTTCACAAAAGGGCACCTGCACTTTTGGGTTCTCAACACGCACTACCCAGCTGCGCCACGTGGCCATTCCCTTTTCGCGCGCCCGCATGTGGGACCGTGAAAGCCGAATTTACATGTGTCTACCCCCCCGCTAGATAACCCCATGTGTCGACCCATATATGCATCCCGGGCTAGACAACCCCGCGGTGAGAAAAACATCTGCCGCGCGTAGTTTCGCCAGCTCAGCGCAGGCCCCACCTGTCAGCGGCTGTGGCTAGCTTCTGCCCATGTGCAAAAAGTCTCTGTCTGTTTCTGTTTAACAAAATAATTTCAGAAATGCCTAATATGTTTTTAAATCCAGTTTTAGATAACTTTTAATTGGCAAACCCAAATAATACAAATAATATATGTTTCTGAATCAGAAAAATGTGAGGAATTCAAATATGCCATCCAAAATAATGTTTGACTAATTTAAATTTTCGAAATTCTTTAATTGCAACAAAAATGCCTTTTCTGAATTAATTAATAACTTTAATTCTACAACTCCAATTTTGACAAATAAGATGTCTAAATCGATCAGCGCGACGAGCCCATTCTGATTATGCATTCTATGATATGAATTTAAGCATGCATCATATAAATATTAAATAATCAGAATTGTTTATGGTAATAAAACTTGGCCAAGTAATTAATAAAATGATTTATTCTTGTCCCCACACCTCACCCTTGTCATGCTACTTTATTGCCATGTAAATTGTGCATCATTCATCATGGCATGCTTGGTTGCTTGTCGCATTTTATTTACATGCTTGTGCACTTTATTTATGTTGGCCCTTGTTTGTTTGGTTCTTCTTTCGAATAGACGCCGAGCAGGGGAATTATCAGGAATCCTAGGAGTACTACCCAGATCTATCTCTCGCTTCAACTGAGCTGCCAGGCAAGCACTAGCACATGCTTGCATACATATAGTACCTATTGCTTCTATCTTATTCTTGCATCATGGAGTCGCGGTTGCATTAAACTGAATCCCAAGTATTGCATGGCCTTTACTTTTAATCCCCACCGAAGCTTGTTCCTCCATCCCATGAGCCACTACTACAGGAGTTGTTTGAGCCATGCGAGTCGTAGAACAGCATGTGTAGGGTATGTGAGTGTCTGATGGATAACGAGGTACCTAAACAACTTAACCTGAGTAGTAATGGGATAACTAATGAAAGAGGCACCGGTGGGCAATATTTCTTATTTGGTTTTTATGTCCACTTATGTCCCGTAGGACCCCGAGTACTTGATACATGTTCCTTGACTATCGCACTATCCGCATATGGGACCATGAATCCGCTTAGCGAGAGCTCGATTCATTTCTTATTTCTTGGGGACACAAAGTAGTTTGGTGCTTTATTACTATTCTGTACTTATGCCATGCTTTACTATTTTATTTAAGATTGTGAGCGGAGAACCTGTACTGTTTTGGATCGTGACACGTTTTCGCTGTATCAACAAGCCCAGTCACACTTTCGGGTTCCCATTCGTTTACCACCGTCCACACAAACCCTGGGTCCATCGCGGAGCCGGCCAACTTCGTCGCGGGTAGCTTAGTGGGGTGGCCCCCTAAAATATTTTACGAATCATGTGATTGCTTTGTCGTGAAGGCCTCGTTGGGTTTTGATTTGGTTTTTCCGAGGTTGACCGTGTGTGTGTTGCTATTTGTGCACCCTTGCAGGGTAAATCTTTCTGAAAGCCGTGTCCGCGGTTATGGACGACTTGGAGCACAGTTTCTCGATCATAGACAAGTATAACTAAAGTACCGTCTTTAATTTGACTAAATATCTGACTAGTAATTAGTGCAATACTCAAGGAATGATTAATAAAACTGCCAACAGATGGGTTGTTCGTCTGCTTTCTCGTTGGTAAGCGAGGAGGAGGATGGATCTGTTACTTTATACTGTTATAACTGTTGTTTCTAATTAACGGACATCCGCCTATCTCTGGTTAGGCGGATGGTTAGCGAGTATCTATAGACTTGATAGTTCTTATCTTTTGCTGCAATTGCGTCACCCCAGGTTTATGTCCCCTTTAGAGGCATAAAGACTTGCTGAGTACCCCTAGGGTCTCACACGATAAATTGTTTGATTCAGATGAACAAGTATACTCGCAAGATGGGTACTGGGTGGATGAAACAGATGATGTTGGCAACGATCACTCGGTGTAGAGATTCCGGGGATGGGGATCCGTGAGATCTGTGGGTGGGATGTGTTTATTTATGTGGCATCTTATGCTGATTTGCTTCTTATCCATACTCGGATCTTGTTTCCCGCTTCCGCTTGATACTCTGTTGTCTGATGTATGAGGAGCTATCTTACACTATTATCTCTATCTAGGATATTTGGATCTTGCCGTATGGCATTGCAATATTTCTATTTCTTTTAGATGGTATGGCTCTGATAACTGTTGTAAGGTAGCTTGCATACATACTCATTTGTGTATGTATTTGATCTCTTCGCCTGTTGCCTACACCGCTCCCTCTTGTCCCGATGTTCTTGGAAGTGGTTAGGGCGGCCGACGGGCCTACACATGGGTGGCCCTGGGCCCCCGCTGTAAATTCCTTAACCACTTTTGGTTCATCCAGGCTTGAACTTAGAGCGTAGGGTCCGAGGTTGTTACAATTGGTATCAGAGCCATCCCGCCCTTCAGGGTCTCAGCCAAATGGTCGTTGTCAGTCTAGCAAATATTTTGGTAGTTATGTATACTAGGGAAAAACAAAATGCGAGAGTAGGAATGCTTCCATTTTTCTTCTTACCCACCCACCCACCCTTTTCTGGTAAGGAAGTGTAACATTTTCAATCCTCTTCTAAAAATTCAAACTAGGATTCACGTGTTCTGGGTTCCGTAGTACCATAGGTTGTGTGAGTGTGTGTGTGGGGGGGGGGTAATTCTTTGTCTATCTGTTGCATCCAACTTGTTGTCGCTATCTGCCTTTTGGTTATCAACTATTGATACATTCCATACCGACAGGCTTTTGCAAACCGACACGATCTGTCTTACTCTTTGTTATCCGACGCTATCTTGTTAGGGGTGTTTGTTTTCCGTAGTTGCTAATCTTGAGGTTCATCTTAAGAAGGAAGAGAGTCGGGATATGTGTTTTACTTATTCATGTACGGAGTAATGCTTTGAGTGCGGGATGGAGTCGCGACCATACCACTACTTTTATCATTTGCTCTTGTATATTGAATTAGTAGAGTTACTAATCTTGATTTGTTAAGTGGTTTTGCGCATATAGTGGTATTTTAATGCTAAAATTTGCGGAAAAAATTTCTTTGATAGCTTTGTGTACCACACTCCTTGTTCAGTCGTGTGCGATATGCTTACTATCTTCTGGGTGCTTTGAACTTTGTTGATATTTTAATAACATCTTAGTAATTTGTATCCTTAATCTTGGTTAATTCCATTTTGGTACTATTTTGGATTATTATTATTCTCCATTATGGTACTGACTTGAGTTTTATATCAATCCCAGGATGGCACCACCACGCCGCACTGAGGAGTACATACCACCTGAACTAGGGGCTGCATTGGCAAGTATTACTAATGCCTTGGGAACAATGAAACAGAACCGGCAACACTTTGAATAAAGTGTCAGGGGGAATGAGTTTGCCCCGCTACCTCCACCTCCCAAGCGAGGAGACATCAAGGGTTTTCTGAAGTTTAACCCGCGCCACTTTGAGGTGTCTGATCAGCCACTGGATGCTGATGATTGGCTGCGTGAGATGTCAAGGTTGCTGATGACTTCTGATGTTCCTGAACAAGAATGGGTAAAATGCGCCACTCACCTTCTGAAGGGAGACGCAGCTCTATGGTGGGAGAATTACCTGAAGGCAAACCACTCTGGTTTTCAGCCTACTTGGGAGCAGTTCACTGGGGCTTTCAAAGAGCAATACCTATCAGAAATTGTCATGGAGAGAATGAAGGAAGTGTTTCTCAACCTCAAGCAGGGCAATGACAATGTTAACACCTATATCAGAAACTTCATGAATCTTTCTCGGTATGGTGGCGATGAGATCTCTGATGACAAGAAGAAACAAAAGAGGTTCAGGCAAGGGCTCAATGCATGTATCAAATATGCAATCACTCATGCAAGGCCGGGGTCTTTTCTAGAACTCCAACATACAGCTCTACAGGAAGAAGCCAGTAGGCAAGTGTTCGAGGAGTCCAAGAAACACAGCCGTGACGCAGCAAGCTCTTCAGCTATGGCAGCTCCTTCTAAGCGCGGTGTGTGGGTTCCTAATACCGCACCACCGCTCCTGGCTCCACCAAGACTTCCAAGCTACATAGCAAGGCCACCAAACTCCTTCACCACTGCTCCTACGGGCTACAACCACAACTACCCTGGAGCGCCTGGCGGAGTCCCAGGCTACGCTGCTCCACGTCCACCTGGTGCTTGTTACACTTGTGGGAACACTGGGCATCAACACTGGAGTTGTCCCATGAACAACAAAGCTCTTCCTCCATCATCTCCAAGACCTGCAACAAGTCCTTCTATGGTTCTGGCACCTCCACCTCGGGCTCTCCACATCAACACCAAGCCCGGGACCACTGTTGCTCGTGCCAACTGTGTCAACATCGCGCAAGCCGGGCATGCACCTGGAGTTGTCATGGGTACGCTTCCCATTAACTCTGTCCCTGCATGAGTTTTGTTTGATTCTGGTGCATCGCATTCTTTTGTTTCTCACAAGTTTGCACATGAGCATGATCTGGCTATGGGTCCTCTATTGCATCGTCCCGTGGTACAATCTCCTGGATCAAACATGAGGGCTTCTCATATTAGCCATGGAAATCAAATTGAGATTGGTGGCTCTTCGTTCCTGGCTTCCTTAATTATTTTGGGCAATTCTGACATTGATGTTATCTTGGGCATGAATTGGTTAACAGCAAATGCAGCTATGATTGATTGTGCTGAACGCTCGGTCTCTCTGAAAATTCCAGAAGGCCATATAGTCTATTCTCCAAGTCTGACTCCTGCAATTCAGCTATTCTCTTTGTCTGCTCTGAATGATGATGCTATGGATGCTATTCAGAGTGTTTCGATGGTCCGTGAGTTCCCAGATGTTTTTCTTGAAGAGTTACCAGGTATGCCTCCTGACCAAGAGGTCGAGTTTGTGATTGAGCTTGAACCTGGAACCGCTCCTATCTCCAAGCAGCCTTATAAAATGGGTCCTGCTGAGTTGGCCGAACTCAAACGTCAGCTTGATGAACAAGAGAAATTGGGTTTCATTCAGCATAGCACTTCCTCTTGGGGCAGCCCAACAATCTTTGTGAAGAAGCGAGACCGGACTGATAGACTTTGTGTTGACTACCGAGCTCTCAATGCTAAAACCATCAAGAATAAATATCCCCTTCCGTGGATTAATGATCTCTTCGATCAGCTAGCTAGAGCTGTGGTATTCTCTAAGCTTGACTTGAGAAGTGGATATCATCAAATCAAGATTCGCAAGGAAGATGTTCCCAAAACAGCTTTCACCACCCGCTATGTCCTGTACGAGTAGACGGTCATGTCCTTCGGTCTCATCAACGCACCTGCCACCTTCTCGAGGCTTATGAACTCGGTTTTCATGGAGTATCTTGATAAGTTCGTCATGGTTTATCTGGATGACATTCTAGTCTATTCTAAGTCAAAGGAAGAACATGAAGAACACCTTCGGTGTGTCCTAAACAAGCTTCGTGAGAACCGCCTGTATGCAAAGTTCTCCAAGTGTGAACTTTGGCTTCCCAAGTCACCTATCTTGGTCAGGTCATTTCTGCCAAGGGCATTACCGTCAACCCAGAAACTGTTCGGACAATTGTTGAGTGGCTTCCACCCAAAAATGTCAAAGAAGTCCGGAGTTTCCTTGGTTTGGCTAGTTATTGCCGTCGCTTCGTTCAGAACTTCTCGAAGATTGTGAAGACTCTTACCGATCTCCTCAAGAAAGGCAAGAAATACATTTGGTCTCCTGCATGTCAAGCTAGCTTTCAAACACTCAAAGAGAAGCTCACTTCCACACCAGTCTTGATTCCTCCAGATACATCAAAGCCTTTCTAGATATTCTGTGACGCCTCCTTGCAAGGATTGGGTGCGGTCCTCATGCAAGAAAAGCAAGTCATTGCTTATGCTTCCCGTGAGTTGAAAACTCATGAGCTCAACTATCCAACACATGATCTTGAACTTGCAGTGGTTGTATTCGCTCTAAAAGTATGGAGGCACTACTTGCTTGGAAACCGTTGTGAGATCTTTTCTGACCACAAAAGCCTGAAGTATATCTTCACTCAGCTGAACCTCAACCTTCGCCAAAGGAAATGGATTGAAACCATCAACGACTTTGATCTTTCGATCAACTACACTCCAGGCAAAGCAAATGTGATGGCCGATGCTCTTAGCCGGAAAGCTTATGTCAACAACCTCATGGTGGAAGAACAACAGCCTCTCTTGTGCGAGGAATTCCGCCAGCTCAACCTTGAGATTGTGCCTCAAGGGTATCTTCTGAATCTTCTGGCAACCCCTCTCTTGGAAGAAAAGATTCGTGCTAGTCAGCGAGGTGATGCATACACCAAAAACATCATCTCCAATATTCAGCTGCCGAGGTATGAGTCCTTCCACGATGATCAAGGAGCTCTATTCTTTGAACACCGGATGTCCGTTCCGACCGACCCGGGTTTGAGAGAGAAAGTTCTTAAGGAGGCGCATGATTCTGTTCTTTCTATCCACCCTGGCAGCACTAAGATGTACATGGACTTGAAAACACAGTATTGGTGGCCTGGGTTGAAACAATGTTGTGCCAAGTATGTCTCCGAGTGCGATGTCTGCCGCAGAGTTAAAGCTGTCCATCAGAAACCTTCTGGTCTTCTATAGCCATTGAAGCCTCTGGAATGGAAATGGGAGAAAGTAGAGATGGACTTCATAACTGGTTTTCCAAGGTGGCAGAAGGGCAACAATGAAATCTTTGTTGTCATCGACAGGCTTTCTAAAGTGGCTCACTTCTTTCCCGTCAAGGAAACAATTTCTGCAATTCAGTTGGCTGAGCTCTATATCAACAGAATTGTCTCTTTGTATGGGGTTCCTCTTGAGATCAGCTCAGAACGTGGAAGCATATTCACTTCCAAGTTCTGGGGAAGTTTCCAAAATTCCTTGGGAACAAAGTTGAACTTCAGCACAGCTTACCACCCTCAGTCACAAGGGCAAGTTGAAAGGATCAATCAGAATCTAGAAGATATGCTCTGTGCTTACGTCATCTCTTTCGGCATGAAGTGGGAAGAATGCCTTCCTTATGCTGAGTTCTCTTACAACAATAGCTTCCAGAAGAGTCTAAAGATGGCACCATTTGAGTTTCTCTATGGCCGCAAATGCAGAACTCCGATTGGTTGGTCGGGCGCAGGCGAAAGAACATTATTTGGCCCCGACATTGTAACTCAAGCGGAGGAGAAGGTTCACATCATTCTCGAAAACCTGAAGGTTGCTCAAAGTCGCCAGAAGAGCAACTATGACAGAAAGCACACGGACATGGAGCATGTCCCTGGTGATCTCGTTTACCTTCATGTCACTCCAATGAGAGGCACGCACCGGTTTGGTATCAAAGGGAAGCTGGCTCCTAGATACATCGGTCCTTTCAAAGATCGTGGAAGAAGAGGAGAAGTTGCTTATGCTCTTGAACTCCCTGAAAAACTCGAGGTCCATGATGTTTTTCATATCTCTCAGCTCAAGAAGTGCTTCAAGGATCCTGGCAGGACCGTGGACCATGAGCTCATCAATCTCCAAGAAGATCTGTCTTATCAAGAACACCCCACAAAAATCCTAGAAGTCGTAGAAAGAAAGACTCGCAACAAGTCTATTAAGTTCTACAAGGTGCAGTGGTCGCACCATTCCGTTGATGAAGCCACTTGGGAATGCGAGGATGAGCTCTGTGCCAAGTATCCTACCCTCTTCGTGTTTTCTTCTTCTTCCTACAATCTCTGGGCGAGATTCCTGTTTAGTGGGGAGAGTTGTAGCGTCCCATCTGTCTAACATCTGTAATGCTACATGGTCTAATAATAAAATGCTACTTCCTACATATAATTGATGCATCATAATTATGTCATGCTCATGTCATCATGCCACATTGCATTTCAGCATCATATAAAACCCTTTTCATTTGGTTCTTATCTCATATGCACTATTAATTGTATTTGCCTCTTGATACATTGTATTCGATTCTTGATAAATGCTTGATGCCCAAGTTGAGTTGGGGGCATATCTCTTATTAACTCCACCACCTTTCTTTGTCACCACCCCATAATTCCACCATCCAACTATATGAGAGCCTTGCTGTAACACCCTCAGAATCGGCCCTATGCAAGTCTCAGCGATTCTCGCCAAACCCGCATAGAAACGATTCAAAGGTGCCCACCAGGAACTTTCGTGCGGGTGGAAAACGAAGTAATAACATGACACAACAGTCCTCGATGGGACCCACAGAACAAATATATACAACAGCGACTCAATGAGTCAATAATACAGATTTACAGTACAAAGATCCAAAACACCTCGAAAATGGTAGAGCGTCCGACTACGGACAATATGCAAATGGGGCTAAGAGCCCTGAAGAATAACCAATGGCGTCCATAACCCTGCCCAGGCCAAGCCGGAAGGGTAACCCTGCTAACGACGGCGATCTCAGACCTGCTAAAACAAAAGGGGTGCCGGCAAAGGGCAAAGGAAAAAGAGGAGCGTCAGTACTGAGGCCAGTACACGGCGAGACTAGAATTCGGCGGTCCTCGCCTACATAGGTATGGTGGACTGAAGCGGCAGCGCAGCATGCACTAAACAACCTATAGAGACTCGATATAACTGTCGGCTATCAGAGAGGGATAAGAAAGACCTATTCGGATCCAACCTGATCCTAACACCAAACAAACCCATCCTGGTATTCCCCCTCGATACCAACCGAGAAAGTCAACCGAGGAACTCACACAGTTGGCAGTTTTATTTATTCCGTTATAGTTGCGGCAATTACTAGTCAAATGTAGATAGTCATCCTGATAAAATAAGCAGTGGGCAGTTTTATTTAACCATTCCGTTAGAAGGCGACACTTACTAGTCAAATACAATTAGAATGAGATATCCCAAACCCAACAGTTGTTGGTACTTTTATTTAGCCATTCCATTGCAGTTGAGCTGATTACTAGTCACATCGGATACAAGTCAAATTATAACAGTAAACTTTAGTTATAGTTGTCTATGATCGAGAACTGTGCTCCAAGTCGTCCATAACCGCGGACACGGCTTTTCGAAAAGATTTAACCCTGCAGGGGTGCACCAAAGTATCCACACGCAATTAGCATGAGATATCCACACGCACTTCGACCCTTTTTGCCAGATCAATTAACATACACCCATCGGTATGTCGGCGGGGCCTAAGTCATGACATTTCCCAGACCCAAAGCAAGTACATGGGGGCCACCCCACTAAGTCTACCCGCAACGAAGTCGGCCGGTCTCTGAGACGGACTCAGGGTTTGGGTGGACGGCTGTAAACGACTGGGAACCCGAAACGATGACTGGGCTTGTCGATACAGCGAAAACGTGTCCCGATCCTAAACAGTACAGGTGCAATACATCGCACAATTTTAAATAAAGCAGTAAAGCATGGCATAAGTACAGAATAGTAAATAAAACCTCAAACTAGTTGTGGTCCCCAGTACAATACTTTGAAATCAGGTACTAATCGATGGGGTGCCCACACATCCCACATGTGGTTAGCGCGCTCGATCTCGGAACAGGTGTCAAGAACTCGGGGTCCTACGGGACACCAGTGAGCGGTCGGAAACCAAATATTGTCTATCGCCCACCGGTGCCTCTGCATTTACCTACTTCAATTTTAGTTATTAAACAATAATGAAAGTCTTGTTCATCTCCAACATTAAACAGGCGGCAATACTCCAACAACTGTGGTACTTGACGACACGCAATAGCACTTGAGCACGCGACTACGACGCGCAAGTCCAACTATCTACCAATCAACAGGTAATAGGATGTGTCCCAGGCAATATAAGGCTGCAAGGGATACCACGGGTACGAAATCGAGAGCATCGCAACACAGATAGCAATAGATCAACAGGAGGGAATAAATACTATAAAAGTAAGATAGGTAGAAAGGGGGAGGTGCTCGCCTGAAAACACTGCCGAAGGTTCATCCGAAGATCGGGTCGACACTCGCATCCACTCAACGGCCTTATCCGCGAAGAACCAAAACACTAGAATAAACACCGGATGCACTATTTAATACTACGGCAAAAGATCGGGCATGATGCATGCATGATGTATGACATGGCAAGATGCGATGCATTTAGGTCATATTAAGCGGAACCGAGGGCCCGGCAATTAGTTAGACGGTTCAAGTTGTTTAGATACCCCGCAATTTAAATGTTGTCTTAACAAGACAAAACAAAGACACCGGTTCACTACACAAATTTAAATGAGACCAATATTAGGCTAGATTTGCCCGCATATGGATCCCATATTTAATTTAGGTGAATCGGCATAAGCCCCCAAACCACACAAATATGTATGCAAGCATGACAATTTGATATGCAACAATTAATATATCATTTATAAAATAGGTCTCGGGAAAAAGGGGGTCACACATTAGGGGTCTCGACGATCTTGGGCTCCGAGGGGTTCGGGGTCGGTCTCAGGGTTCGACGGGAGAACGGCTCGACGAGAACGGTCTCGGACAACGGAAGTCGATCTTGTCGCATCCGAGAAGAAGAACTTGGTTGGCGTCGGGGCACATCGGATCCGCCCTGGTTGGTGTCGATCTTGTCGGGTCCGCGCAATCGAGTCGGTCTTGGCATCCGGGTTGAAGAACTTGGCGTTCTGCGTCGGTGTCCTTACCGTCCGGGTTCTCGAGCATCGCAACCGGGAAGGAGGTCTTGACGGTTCCGAGGGTTCGGGTGCGGTCTTTGGGATCGGGGTCTCGACGCCTTCGAATCTCGGAACTTGGCGTCCGTGGTCTTCGGTCCCGTGTAGAAGTACTTGGAGTTCCAGAGCCACCAGATGACCTTGACTGATATAGTCCTCACGTCCATACCTTCGGGTTCCTTCGAGTTCGTTGATCTTGGCATCGGTACCGATGGAAACAACATGTCGAGGCGACACCGAAGCGAGGCACGATCGTGCTTGGGAGCGTCAGGCACGGAGGAGCAGCAGACACACATGGGCACAAGCCTGTTGTGTGTGCTCCTGGACACGCAGACACATAGGCAGCAACAGCCGCATCCCCAACACATGTGCCAACATGAGGTCAAAGCCATGAGACGGCGGTGCTCGACACGCACAGAGATTGAACTCGTCGTCCACAGCGGAAGGCGAGGACGTCGAGCACCTGAGGGCAAGCGAGGGGACGCCGGGAGGAGAGGGGTCGCAGAGGAGGCCGGCGGGGCCGGAGCGGGGCGCCTGGGCGACGGTGGCTCGGGGACGGGCTCGACGGGAAGCTCGCGGCGGCCGGTTCGCGCGGCCTCGGGAGCGGGCGAGGCGACGCGGAGGAGAGACGAGGGCGACGGCGGGGGAGGCGGCTCTACGCGCGAGCGAGGCAGAGGACGGACGGGCGGAGACGGTCTTGGCTGGCGTGCAGGCTTGGCACAAGGGACCTCTGGCGGCGTGTGCCAAGGTGAGCTGGGCGTGGAGGATCAGGTCAGCGCCAGAGGAAGCGGCCGGAGCGGAGGGACCAGGCGGCGGGAGACGAGGCGCGGCGGTGGAGGGCGATGTCCGAGCAAGCGGCGCGCCAGGGAGGAGGAGAGATGGCGCTGGGCTCGGATAGGTGAGGCGGTGGGAGGGAGGTGGGGAGCGGAGGAGAGGGAGGAGGGGAACGCGTGGGGGTGGTGGGGCCCGGAGGCGGGGTACCGCGGGGATCGGGCAGGGGAGGTGGGGCCCGGGGACGCTGGCGCGGGGTGGACCGGGGAGTGGGTGGGTGCGCCGAGTGGGGGTCGCTGGTTGGTGGGGTCGCGGGAGCGTGGGGCCGGGGGTCAGCGGGGTGTTGGGTGTGGGTCTGGTGTGTGGCGTGTGTGGTGTTGGGCAGGGGTGGGGTGTTGCGTCGGGTGGGGTTGGGGTGGGGCCCAGGGAGAGAGGCAGAGCCGGCTGGGATTGGTGAGGTGGCTGTGTCGGGTGATGAGGTGGAGGGAACGGTGAGGTGGCAAGCTCTGGTTGGTCGGGGTGAGGTGGAGCGGCTGGGTAGCTTAGGGATTAGATATTTTCGACTAGGGTTTTCTTTTACCTTAAAATAAATTTTGTAAATAGTTTTAGATAAATAAAAGATCCGGCTGGACCGACGGTTTGGTTTGAACAAAGGGGGAGGATATTAATATAGGAAAACAAAGTAGGTCTTTTAGCAAAAATAATTTTAATCAAATAGATGCATGCTGATGTCATGATGATGCAATGCACAAAATCAACGCGATTTTCTAGCAGTGGTTTTGCGGGGCGCCACAATTCGACACCACTAACAATGGATCTCTCCCTCGAGATCCGCCTCATGGTACGGGGAAGAGGCCGGCGACCTGAATCTTCTCGCATTGTGTAGATCCTCGCGACACCACTAACAAGACGTCGTTGTCCGTGATCTTCAAGAGAACACTCTGGGAACAAAGGGCGAAGGTAGAGGTATCCACAAATAAAGCCACCTCTAACTTCGATAGAAGGAGAGAAAAGATGCGGCCTATCCCACTTCAATGTACAAGAGCGAATAGAAGGGGTAGTCGGCATGGGGGCCAATCCATCACGCACCCAAACTATTACTCTGCACAATCAGTAGAAAAGCGTGCAACCATTCTCGGAATCAGACTGAAGATCTTGACAACCGAGGTTCTAAAACAAAGGAGTGATGCAGACTCTGCATCGGATCTGGCGTAGAGGATGTAGTCGCGTCGAAAAACACCGGAAGGCACGAGAAGGAATAAAGAGAAGACCACCAGACGAAGGATTCCTCGGATTGCACGAAGACCGGATGTAGAAGCATCGTTACCAAAAGAGGAAGCGAAACCCTGAAGGTACGACGGAAACCCAACCACGAGAATTCCTGGACTCGAAGAAAGAGAAGAGAGCGGATTCAAAACACGTAGAGGTAAGAGGAGAATAGCAGAGGGTAAGGAGTAAAAGCAGACCTAATCAGATCTATCCAACCGATTTTTGCAAAATAGTTTTGACACTCTACTGCGGCCGTTAGCTAGGTTATCCTACAGGCTGGACTTGTGGGGTATCGCAACTGCTGAGCTCTGATACCACTCTGTAACACCCTCAGAATCGGCCCTATGCAAGTCTCAGCGATTCCCGCCAAACCCGCATAGAAACGATTCAAAGGTGCCCACCAGGCACTTTCGTGCGGGTGGAAAACGAAGTAATAACATTACACAACAGTCCTCGATGGGACCCACAGAACAGATATATACAACAGCGACTCAATGAGTCAAGAATACAGATTTACAGTACAAAGATCCAAAACACCTCGAAAATGGTAGAGCGTCCGACTACGGACAAGATGCAAATGGGGCTAAGAGCCCTGAAGAATAACCAATGGCGTCCATAACCCTGCCCAGGCCAAGCCGGAAGGGTAACCCTGCTAACGACGGCGATCTCAGACCTGCTAAAACAAAAGGGGTGCCGGCAAAGGGCAAAGGAAAAAGAGGAGCGTCAGTACTGAGGCCAGTACACGGCGAGACTAGAATTCGGCGGTCCTCGCCTACATAGGTATGGTGGACTGAAGCGGCGCAGATGCACTAAACAACCTATAGAGACTCGATATAACTGTCGGCTATCAGAGAGGGATAAGAAAGACCTATTCGGATCCAACCTGATCCTAACACCAAACAAACCCATCCTGGTATTCCCCCTCGATACCAACCGAGAAAGTCAACCGAGGAACTCACACAGTTGGCAGTTTTATTTATTCCTTTATAGTTGCGGCAATTACTAGTCAAATGTAGATAGTCATCCTGATAAAATAAGCAGTGGGCAGTTTTATTTAACCATTCCGTTGTAGTTGCGACACTTACTAGTCAAATACAATTAGAATGAGATATCCCAAACCCAGCAGTTGTTGGTACTTTTATTTAGCCATTCCATTGCAGTTGAGCTGATTACTAGTCACATCGGATACAAGTCAAATTATAACAGTAAACTTTAGTTATAGTTGTCTATGATCGAGAACTGTGCTCCAAGTCGTCCATAACCGCGGACACGGCTTTTCGAAAAGATTTAACCCTGCAGGGGTGCACCAAAGTATCCACACGCAATTAGCATGAGATATCCACACGCACTTCGACCCTTTTTGCCAGATCAATTAACATACACCCATCGGTATGTCGGTGGGGCCTAAGTCATGACGTTTCCCAGACCCAAAGCAAGTACATGGGGGACACCCCACTAAGTCTACCCGCAACGAAGTCGGCCGGTCTCCGAGACGGACTCAGGGTTTGGGTGGACGGCTGTAAACGACTGGGAACCCGAAACGATGACTGGGCTTGTCGATACAGCGAAAACGTGTCCCGATCCTAAACAGTAGAGGTGCAGTACATCGCACAATTTTAAATAAAGCAGTAAAGCATGGCATAAGTACAGAATAGTAAATAAAACCTCAAACTAGTTGTGGCCTCCAGTACAATACTTTGAAATCAGGTACTAATCGATGGGGTGCCCACACATCCCACATGTGGTTAGCGCGCTCGATCTCGGAACAGGTGTCAAGAACTCGGGGTCCTACAGGACACCAGTGAGCGGTCGGAAACCAAATATTGTCTATCGCCCACCGGTGCCTCTGCATTTACCTACTTCAATTTTAGTTATTAAACAATAATGAAAGTCTTGTTCCTCTCCAACATTAAACAGGCGGCAATACTCCAACAACTGTGGTACTGGACGACACGCAGCAGCACTTGAGCACGCGACTACGATGCGCATGTCCAACTATCTACCAATCAACAGGTAATAGGATGTGTCCCAGGCAATATAAGGCTGCAAGGGATACCACGGGTACGAAATCTAGAGCATCGCAACACAGATAGCAATAGATCAACAGGAGGGAATAAATACTATAAAAGTAAGATAGGTAGAAAGGGGGAGGTGCTCGCCTGAAAACACTGCCGAAGGTTCATCCGAAGATCGGGTCGACACTCGCATCCACTCAACGGCCTTATCCGCGAAGAACCAAAACACTAGAATAAACACCGGATGCACTATTTAATACTACGGCAAAAGATCGGGCATGATGCATGCATGATGTATGACATGTCAAGATGCGATGCATTTAGGTCATATTAAGCGGAACCGAGGCCCCGACAATTAGTTAGACGGTTCAAGTTGTTTAGATACCCCGCAATTTAAATGTTGTCTTAACAAGACAAAACAAAGACACCGGTTCACTACACAAATTTAAATGAGACCAATATATGGCTAGATTTGCCCGCATATGGGCCCCATATTTAATTATGAGGTGAATCGGCATAAGGCCCCCAAACACCCACAAATATGTATGCAAGCATGACAATTGGTATGCAACAATTAATATATCATTTATAAAATAGGTCTCGGAAAAAGGGGTCACACATTAGGGTTCGGCGAACTTGGGCTCCGAGGGGTTCGGGGTTCGGTCTCAGGGTTCGACGGGAGAACGGCTCGACGAGAACGGTCTCGGACAACGGAAGTCGATCTTGTCGCATCCGAGAAGAAGAACTTGGTTGGCGTCGGGGCACATCGGATCCGCCCTGGTTGGTGTCGATCTTGTCGGGTCCGCGCAATCGAGTCAGTCTTGGCATCCGGGTTGAAGAACTTGGCGTTCTGTGTCGGTGTCCTTACCGTCCGGGTTCTCGAGCATCGCAACCGGGAAGGAGGTCTTGACGGTTCCGAGGGTTCGGGTGCGGTCTTCAGGATCGGGGTCTCGACGCCTTCGAATCTCGGAACTTGGCGTCCGCGGTCTTCGGTCCCGTGTAGAAGTACTTGGAGTTCCAGAGCCACCGGATGACCTTGACTGATATAGTCCTCACGTCCATACCTTCGGGTTCCTTCGAGTTCGTTGATCTTGGCATCGGTACCGATGGAAACAACATGTCGAGGCGACACCGAAGCGAGGCACGATCGTGCTTGGGAGCGTCAGGCACGGAGGAGCAGCAGACACACATGGGCACAAGCCTGTTGTGTGTGCTCCTGGACACGCAGACACATAGGCAGCAACAGCCGCATCCCCAACACATGTGCCAACATGAGGTCAAAGCCATGAGACGGCGGTGCTCGACACGCACAGAGATTGAACTCGTCGTCCACAGCGGAAGGCGAGGACATCGAGCAGCACAGAGGCAGAGCGGCAGGGACGCTCGGGGAGGAGAGGGGTCGCAGAGGAGGCCGGCGGGGCCGGAGCGGGGCGCCTGGGCGACGGTGGCTCGGGGACGGGCTCGACGGCAGGACGGACGGGCGGAGACGGTCTTGGCCGCGGGCAGGGGCGGCGGTGACGCGCGGCGGGGACCTCCTGGCGGCGGTGACGCGCGGCGGAGCTCGGGGCGGGGGAGGATCGGGTCGGGCGCGCACGGGGAAGCGGCCGGAGCGGAGGGACCAGGCGGCGGGAGACGAGGCGCGCCGGCGGTGGAGGGCGACGCGGGCCGGAGCGGAGCGGCGCCCGCGGGAGGAGGGAGATGCGGCGCTGGGGCTCGGGATAGGCGAGGGGCGGTGGGACAGGAGGTGGGGAGCGGTGAGCGGAGGAGAGGGAGGAGGGGAACGCGTGGGGGTGGTGGGGCCCGGAGGCGGGGTACCGCGGGGATCGGGCAGGGGAGGTGGGGCCCGGGGACGCTGGCGCGGGGTGGACCGGGGAGTGGGTGGGTGCGCCGAGTGGGGGTCGCTGGTTGGTGGGGTCGCGGGAGCGTGGGGCCAGGGGTGTTGGGTGTGGGTCTGGTGTGTGGCGTGTGTGGTGTTGGGCAGGGGTGGGGTGTTGCGTCGGGTGGGGTTGGGGTGGGGCCCAGGGAGAGAGGCAGAGCCGGCTGGGATTGGTGAGGTGGCTGTGTCGGGTGATGAGGTGGAGGGAACGGTGAGGTGGCAAGCTCTGGTTGGTCGGGGTGAGGTGGAGGGGCTGGGTAGAATAGGACTGGGTAGCTTAGGGATTAGATATTTTCGACTAGGGTTTTCTTTTACCTTAAAATAAATTTTGTAAATAGTTTTAGATAAATAAAAGATCCGGCTGGACCGACGGTTTGGTTTGAACAAAGGGGGAGGATATTAATATAGGAAAACAAAGTAGGTCTTTTAGCAAAAATAGTTTTAATCAAATAGATGCATGCTGATGTCATGATGATGCAATGCACAAAATCAACGCGATTTTCTAGCAGTGGTTTTGCGGGGCGCCACACTTGCATTCTATTTGGTTTTACCTCTAGCTCATGTGGGTTGGGATGGATCCACTTCTACTTCCACATGCTCCCATTTATGAATCATGTTGTTTTCACAATATTGATATGGGGAGAGCCACATGGCCACCTTTGCATGCTATGTGAGTAGTTTCCTTGTCTAGCTTCCATATGGTTTATTTTGGAATATTTGATCATGTATTAATATAATTATGGCTATATACTTTCCTAGTGGAACAAACACACTAGCAACTCCATTATATTCACTCATGCTTATTTATTCCACTCTTGGACATATGGGTTTAATCCAAACCATGTGTTAATTCCTTGTGCATATATCTAATGTGTGGTACCATTGTTTAATGTCACATGATAAATAAACCCCACATCCCCATCTTACTCTAGTTCTTCTATTTGATGGTTTTATTCAACCTTCCCAACCTTTTTGCTTGGGATTTATTCAAATTTGAGTGCATGTGACTAGATGGAGCCATGTGAGATTGTCTTTGTTTTCACAAATATAATGTGGCCTATCTAAGGATCATGCATGGTCCATGAATGGCCTCTCTCTTGTTCTTCTAGTTTGGTTTCTTTTGGGATATTTGGGTGGAGTTTGTTTGAAACCAATTGAAACAAATGAACCCAAATAAATGCTTAATCCACTTGTCTCCCACCTTGCAACTCTTTTAGTGGAATTTCTCTTTGGCAAGCATACATGGGATATATATTTTGTTTTCACAAAATATTATCATGTGCATGAGATAATGCCACATGTAAGATCATCTCCTACCACCTCTCTCTCCTTTGGTCCTTTGGGTTTTACTTTTGGTTGGAATTCAAACATCTTTTGGTGTTCCATATCCACTCCAAAACCCTAGCTCATCCATCTATTTTCCCCTCTCTCTTTTTCTAGCTAAACCTAGTTATCATCTCTCTCTCTCTCTCTACACCTAGCTCAAACCCTAAACCCTAACCATACTCCTTCCTAGCTTCGGCTAAGACCCAACCCTCCCCTTTCCAACCTAATCGCCACACCACCAGGCCGAGCCTCCCTGGACCACCACCCTGGCTCGACCCAAAATCCCCTAACCTAGCTACCCTGGCCGAGCCACCCCTTGCTCGACATCTCCCTACCCGGCCGAGCATATCTACCCTCTCTGTTCCTCTCTCTCCCGCTGCCAAGCAAGCTCCACCGAGCCACCCTGCGCTGCTTAGCTGGCCCCAGCGTTGCAGCCTCCCCTGGCCTCCCGCACCTCGTAGAACGCGTGAGAGAGGGAGAAGAGAAAGGTGGACACCACCACCTTTTTCCCACCCGAGCCCCATGTGCATCTCTCCCTCTCCTCTGTCCTTATCTACTCCCTCCCCTGCCTGCCTGCAGCCCTCCAGATCTCCCTAGGGCCTGCCCGGCAGCTGCCTTTGCCCTCTGTCTGCTACACCCTTCCCTACTCCACCGTCGGCATCGGCTCTCTCCACCGTTTCTAGGAGGCGGGCGCGGTGCTGGTCTGTCGAGGAAGACCGAGGAGATCCTTTGCATCATCCCTGTACATGGAGGCGAGGAGGAGACGTCCAGATCCTGCGGCACCCCGACGCGCCCGAGCAAAACCCTAACCAGCCGGTCGTCAGCTCCCCCGGCGATCCCCTGCACCCCGGCCCGAACCACCACCACCGACCCACTCCCCTGACATCCTCCCTCTGCATGTTGCATCCTGGACGCGCAGCTCCATCTGTCGAGTGCCCTCTGTGCATCGCCCTCACGGTCGTCTTCCCGTCGTTGGGCCGCAGGAACCTCATCTGGCTGCGCCGTCGTTTCCCATCACCAACCCGAGCCAGCCCAGTGATGGCTACTGCAAGCCGTGTTCTTGCGGATTGAATCCCGTGCTGCTGTCTCGTCTTCGCTTTCGTCAGACAAACGTGAGAAGAAAAATAGTACGGGGTGTTCTTTTCTGGATACACCCCTGATCTTTTGTTTTCGCAAACCGCACTCCAGACCAGGCCCACATGTCATCTGCTCCTGCGTTTTCACAAAAGGGCACCTGCACTTTTGGGTTCTCAACCCGCACTCCCTAGCTGTGCCACGTGGCCGCGCCATGTTCGCGCGCCCGCGTGTGGGACCGCGAAACTGTCGACCCCACATGTCTGTCACCCCGGCTGGACAACCCCCCGGTGAGAAAAACCTATGCCGCGTGCAGTTTCGCCAGCTCAGCGCAGGCCCCACCTGTCAGCTGCTGTGGCTAGCTTCTGCCCGTGTGCAAAAAGTCACTGTCTGTTTCTGTTTAACAAAATAATTTCAGAAATGCCTAATATGTTTTTAAATCCAGTTTTAGATAACTTTCAATTGGCAAACCCAAATAATACAAAAATTATATGTTTCTGAATCAGAAAAATGTGAGGAATTCAAATATGCCATCCAAAATAATGTTTGACTAATTTAAATTTTCGAAATTGTTTAATTGCAATAAAAATGCCTTTTCTTAGTTAATTAATAACTTTAATTCTACAACTCCAATTTTGACAAATAAGATGTCTAAATTGATCAGCGTGACGAGCCCGTTCTGATTATGCATTCCACGATATGAATTGAAGCATGCATCATATAAATATTAAATAATCAGAACTATTTATGGTAATAAAACTTGGCCAAATAATTAATAAAATGATTTATTCTTGTCCCCACACCTCACCCTTGCCATGCTAGTTTATTGCGATGTAAATTGTGCATCATTCATCATAGCATGCATGGTTGCTTGTCGCATTTTATTTACATGCTTGTGCACTTTATTTATGTTGGCCCTTGTTTGTTTGGTTCTTCTTTCGAATAGACGCCGAGCAGGGGAATTATTAGGAATCCCAGGAGTACTGCCCAGATCCATCTCTCGCTTCAAGTGAGGTGCCAGGCAAGCACTAGCACATGCTTGCATACATATAGTACCTATTGCTTCTATCTTATTCTTGCATCATGGAGTCGTGATTGCATTAAACTGAATCCCAAGTATTGCATGGCCTTTACTTTTAGTCCCCACCAAAGCTTGTTCCTCCATCCCATGAGCCACTACTACAGGAGTTGTTTGAGCCATGCGAGTCGTAGAACCGCATGTGTAGGGTATGTGAGTGTCTGATGGATAACGAGGTACCTAAACAACTTAACCTGAGTAGTAATAGGATAACTAATAAAAGAGGCACCGGTGGGCAATATTTGTTATTTGGTTTTTATGTCCACTTGTGTCCCGTAGGACCCCGAGTACTTGATACCTGTTCCTTGACTATCGCACTATCCGCATATGGGACCATGAATCCCCTTATCGAGAGATCGATTCATTTCTTATTTATTGGGGCCACAAAGTAGTTTGGGGCTTTATTACTATCCTGTACTTATGCCATGCTTTACTGTTTTATTTAAGATTGTGCGTGGAGCACCTGTACTGTTTTGGATCGTGACACGTTTTCACTTTATCGACAAGCCTAGTCACACTTTCGGGTTCCCAGTCGTTTACCACCATCCACACAAACCCTGGGTCAGTCGCGGAGCCGGCCAACTTTGTCGCGGGTAGCTTAGTGGGGTGGCCCCCTGAAATATTTTATGAATCTTGTGATTGCTTTGTCGTGAAGGCCTCGTTGGGTTTTGATTTGGTTTTTCCGAGATAGATCGTGTGTGTGTTGCTATTTGTGCACCCCTGCAGGGTAAATCTTTCTGAAAGCCGTGTCCGCGGTTATGGACGACTTGGAGCACAGTTTCTCGATCATAGACAAGTATAACTAAAGTACCGTCTTTAATTTGACTAAATATCTGACTAGTAATTAGTGCAATACTCAAGGAATGATTAATAAAACTGCCAACGGATGGGTTGTTCCTCCGCTTTCTCGTTGGTAAGCGAGGAGGAGGATGGATCTGTTACTTTATACTATTATAACTGTTGTTTCTAATTAACGGACATCCCCTATCTCTGGTTAGGCGGATGGTTAGTGAGTATCTATAGACTTAGTTATTATCTTTTGCTGCAATTGTGTCACCCCAGGTTTATGTCCCCTTTAGAGGCATAAAGACTTGTTGAGTACCCCTAGGGTCTCACACGATAAATTGTTTGATTCAGATGAACAACTATACTCGCAAGATGGATACTGGGTGGAGGAAACAGATGATGTTGGCAACGATCACTCGGTGTAGAGATTCCGGGGATGGGGTTCCGTGAGATCTGTGGACGGGATGTGTTTATTTATGTGGCATCTTATGCCGATTTGCTTCTTATCCGTACTCGGATCTTGTTTCTCGCTTCCGCTTGATACTCTGTTGTCTGATGTATGAGGAGCTATCCTACACTATTATCTCTATCTAGGATATTTGGATCTTGCCGTATGGCGTTGCAATATTTCTATTTCTTTTAGATGGTATGGCTCTGAGAACTGTTGTAAGGTAGCTTGCATACATACTCATTTGTGTATGTATTTGATCTCTTCGCCTGTTGCCTACGTCGCTCGCTCTTGTCCCGATGTTCTTGGAAGTGGTTAGGGCGGCCGACGGTCCTACACGTGGGTGGCCTTGGGCCCCCGCTGTAAATTCCTTAACCACTTTGGTTCATCCAGGCTTGAACTTAGAGTGTAGGGTCCGAGGTTGTTACAATTGGGTTCCTCGATCCGACACTATGGTCTTGGGGGTTCCATGCAAACTGACAATTCTGGCAATGTATAACTCTGCTAGCTTCGAATTCTGGTAGGTTGTCTTGACAGGTATAAAATGGGCTACCTTGGACAGTCTATCAATGATGACCCACATAGAGTCATTTCCCCTACTAGAAGTAGGCAAAACGGTGATAAAGTCCATTCCGACGGAATCCCATTTCCATTCCGAAATCTGCAATGGTTGCAACAGTCCTGCAGGTCTCTGATGTTCCGCTTTGACTCTCTGACAGATATCACACTTGGCGATGTAGCTTCCGATTTCTCTCTTCATCTTGTGCCACCAAAATTGCTCCTTCAAATCCTGATACATCTTTGTTCCTCCGGGGTGGGTAGAATAAAGAGTATCATGAGCTTCTTGCATGATAACTTGCTTCAGCTTCGAATCTTCTGGCACACAGATCTGTCCTTTGTACCACAGAACTCCTTCTTCATCTTCGGTGAATCCGGGTACCTTTCCTGTACCAATACGATGCTTGATTCCATCGATACTTTCATTCCCCTTCTGGGCTTCCTTGATTTGGCTAATCAAAGTGGGTTGAAGTTCAATGCTAGCTAAGAATCCTTTGCTAACTAGCTCAGTTCTAAACTGCTCCAACTCCTCATGCAAACTTGATTGCTTCTCCTTGATCATGGTGTTTAGCCTACATGGCAATCTGCTAAGGGCATCCGCTACCACATTGGCTTTATCGGGGTGATAATGAATGTCAAGGTCATAATCCTTGATTAACTCTATCCATCTCCTTTGCCTCAAATTCAGCTCTTTCTGAGTGAAAATATACTTCAAGCTCTTGTGATCTGAGTAAATCTCATAGCGGTTACCCATAAGGTAATGATGCCATGTCTTCAAGGCTAAAACTATGGCTGCTAATTCGAAATCTTGGGTAGGGTAGTTCTGCTCATGTTGCTTCAGTTGTCTGGACATATATGCTATGACTTTGCCTTCTTGCATTAACACACATCCGAGACCAATCTTGGATGCATCACAATACACATCAAATGGCTTCTTGATATCTGGCATAATCAAAATTGGGGATGAAATCAATCTCTTCTTGAGATCTTGAAAACTTGCTTCACATTTGTCGGTCCATTCAAACTTCTTGTCCTTCTTCAACAATTGGGTCATTGGTCTTGCGATCCTCGAAAATCCTTCTACGAACTTGCGGTAGTATCCTGCTAATCCGAGAAATGCACGGACTTGGGTTTGAGTGGTTGGGGCTTCCCATTCTTCGACATCTTTGATCTTAGCGGGATCAACAGCCACTCCTCCGGCAGACACAATATGTCCTAGGAATCCTACTTATTTCAGCCAAAACTCACATTTGCTGAACTTGGCATACAACTGATGCTCTCTAAGGGTTTCAAGAATGATTCTCAGATGTTGCTCATGGTCTTCTTCTGACTTGGAGTAGATAAGGATATAATTGATAAACACAATGACAAACTTATCCAGAAAATTCATAAAGATCTTATTCATGAGATTCATGAAATAAGCGGGAGCATTGGTTAATCCAAAAGACATGACCGTATACTCATATAATCCATATCTGGTGGTAAAGGCGGTCTTTGGAATATCCGTTGCACGAATCTTAAGTTGGTGATAACCCTTCCTAAGATCAATCTTGGAGAACACACTGGCACCAGTCAACTGATCAAATAGATCCTCTATCTTTGGCAATGGGTACTGGTTCTTGATGGTGACGTCATTTAACTTCCTGTAATATGCACAAACAGTTGCCTCCATCTTTCTTGTCGACGAACAACACGGGTGATCTCCAAGGCGATGCGCTTGGTTGAATCATGCCTTTCTCTAGCATAGCATCCAATTGCTTCTTCAGTTCCACTAACTCTGAGGGGTTCATGCTATAGGGTCTCTGAGCTATGGGTCCAGTTCCAGGAATTAGTTTAATAATTAACTCAATATCCCTATCCAGGGGCATACCGGGCAATTCATCTAGGAATACGTCAGGGTACTCACAGACTACTCTGACTTGGTCTATGGTGGGTAGGGCTAGACTCTTGTTGCATTTGAATTGACGGGGAAAGGTTTCAAATATATGCTCTACTAATACTCCAGAGCTACTGGTCATGGTGATGGCTTTCTTGGCACAGTATATCAATCCCTTATGCTTCGACATCCAATCCATTCCTATTACTACTTCCAAACCTTTGGTTCCAAGTACTATTATATTGTCATAAAAATCTATCCCATGTATTCTGATAGGCACAGCTTTGCAAATTTTTCTAGCTTTTGTGGTTGAACCGGGTATTTGAACTATCATGACATGCTTCAAGTTGGTTGGGTGAATCTTACTAGTGCATGCAAATTCTTCGGTGAAAAATGAGTGCGATGCTCTAGAATCAAACAACACTCTTGCTAAAACTGAGTTGACAGAAAACATACCCAGCACGACATCTGGCACTTCTTGGGCTTCTTCGGCGTTCATATGGAAGAGACGGCTGTTGCGGTTGTGAGGGTTCCCTGGGGCAAATCTTCTTCTAGGATGAACATGATGCTGTTGTTGAGCTAGGGCATTCACATTGGCAGTGCGGCAATCTTCTTGGGACACTCATTGGAGTAGTGACCCTTCACTCCACACTCAAAACAAGTAATCTGAGACTTGTCTTTTGTGGCCATGGGCACAACATTGCTTCCAGTTCTCGGTGCAGTGTTGTTGTTGTTGTTGTGCTTGGGAGGTGCACGGTTGAAATTGCTGGAGTTGCCAGGGTGGTTGTTGTTGTTTCCTCCGGACTTCACATTTCCTCCGCTAAGTTGGGGTAGCTTGGGCGAGACATTGGGGGTCGATTGTTCCGCAGGCCATATCCGACAAATGGGTTGGGGCGATACTTTTGGTGACTGTTGGATCCAGATTGGTGCATCAGCCGACGTTTGCGGTTGTTGTTCGCTTGATTAATCTTCCATTCCATCTGAATGGCAGAGTCGACTAGCTCTACGAGATCCTCGAAACGGAAGTTGACGAGTATTGTCTGCATCTCATCATGCAGTCCGTTCAGGAATCTCTCCTTCTTCTTGGCTTCCGTGTTGATCTCATCAGGTGCATACCTAGCGAGGGACAAGAATCTGTCGCGATAATCCACTACAGTCATTCTGCCTTCCTTTATCTCTCTGAATTCATCTCTCATTATGGTGACTAGACCCTGCGACACATGGGTGCAGTTGAACTTGACTTTGAAAGCTTCCCATGTCATCACTTGACCGTGGTTCATCGTGCGGGTGTTGTTCCACCATGCTCTTGCATCTCCTACCAGATAGTGGGTGGCTGAAAGAACATTTCATGGTTCCCTGTGTTTTGAGTGTTAGATAACAATACTGTGGAGTTTTCTCATGTGCGCTAAGTGTGCAGGGATTGTTCTGGTGTTTTGGGGGGGCGGATTATCCACCCCACCAAGGGCCGGATAATCCAGCATAACTCATCGATCAAAGGTAGCCAAGGCACGACGCTCAGTGTGGGTTCGGATTTTCTCTCGAAATATCCGAATTGGGGCGGTTTTTCCTCCCCATGCCGGATAATCCGGCCTTCGCATGGGCCGGATAATCCGGCCCCCGAAAATATATGAAAGGATGCCAAGGCAAGATGCTTGAAGTGCGGTCGGATTATCTTCCGGAAAATCCGAACAGGGGCGGTTTTCCCTCCGTTGGCCGGATAATCCAACCTTCGCATGGGGCCGGATAATCCGGCCCCTAGGAGGCGATCAAGGGAAGGCTCGGCGCGTCACTCAGAGTGGGGGCAGTTTATCTGCCGGATAATCCGAGTTTGGGGCGGAGTTTTTCCCTAGAGCGGATAATCCGGCCCTCACTTAGGCCGGATAATCTAGCCCCAAATGGCTCCAACGGCTCAGAGGGTGTAGGGGGGTATAAAAGCCCCCTCATCCGCATCGTGCAGAACTCTTGATTCATTCGAAAAACATTAGACCCTTTGCAAGAGCTCTCTCTCTAGATCTGCCACTTCAACCAACCGAAGGCTTCGATCTTTAGGGGAATTGAAGGAGGAGAAAATCGTCATCGTCATCACGAATCAAGCGCATCAACTCCTCTCCATTCATTTGGAGAAATCCCTGATCTAGTATTCTTGTCAATATCTAGATCTTGTTCTTTGTTATTGATAAACTTGTTCTTGGCAGCTTGTTGTCATCATGGAGCCTCCAAGTTGATTGTGGAGTTGTGCCCCGCTAGTTGTGTAAAGGCACCGGTACCCGCCTCGAAGGGTTCCTATAGTGGAAAGGTCGATTAGGCCTTTGGTGGCAAGATCCATCAGAGAATAGGGTGAGGCCTATTGTGGCGTGGTGGTCTTAGTACCGCCCACCCCTCCAAGGCAGACGTACTTCCCTTAACAAGGAAGGAACTTCGGTAAAACAAATCATGTGTCTCCGCGTGCTTCACTACGGTTCACTCGTTCCTCTTCCACTCGCCTTTTACTCGCTAATAGATAGGTTTGCATATAGGGAAATTCCTCCTAATAGTTTATCTAGAGAATTTACCCTTTATGTTAAGCCTAAAATTGAAAAAGCATTAAAATTTGAAGTAGCACCTATTCACCCGCCCCCTCTAGGTGCCCATACGATCCATTTCAATTGGTATCAGAGCCCGGGCTCTTTATTCGGTCTTAACCGCCTAAGAGAAGTATGGGTACCAAGGAGAATGGGAATGAGGCTGTGGATAAGGTCACAATGGATGACGTCAAGACGTTGGAAACAACCTTGTTGAAATCCTTTGAGACTAAGATAGAGGAGATGAATCAAATGAATGCTCGCCTCACATCGTCTCCATCCTCCTCTGAGGCTGCCACTCCCTCATCCAAGGATAAGGCTAACACCGCATCCAAGGAAGATGAAGTGGTAGGTGAAAAACATAATGGTTCCACCTCCAAGAAGGGAAGTGATAACGAGGAATATAGTGAGGTTCATCACTTATATTACCCCGACCCACCTATCTCTCATCCTCATATAAACAATAGGGGTGATCCACCCAAGCTTACAACATCTTCTTTTAAACAACGGCAATTCTTAATGAAGTGTCATGTTTGCAGCTCCTCTATTGAACTTTGGAGGATTATCAAAGAGGGTCTTCATATTGGAGATCATACCAACCCGACAAGAAGAGAAGTTGTGGACAGCCAATTGAATGCTACGGCTCTCCACATGATACAACTCGGAGTGGGTCCCAAGGACATGCCCCACATTGAACATCTCAACACAGCTAAAGAAGCTTGGGATGCCCTCGCCGATCTCTTCATTGGGAATGAAAAGCATGAGAAGGAATAGGTATGATGCCCTTAGTAATGAAGCTGAAGGATTCTACATGTTGGATGGTGAAAACCATGAAGACATGTATAGAAGACTCAAGGGCATTGCAACAACATTTAGAAAACATGGAGCCACTCACATTGATGATGCTTGGATAAAAAGGAAATATGTGAGTGCTTTAATGCCTTTTGAGCCAACAGACTTGAAGAGCTTGCAAGGTAGACACAACTACCATCAAATGACATCCAATAAAGTCATGCAAGAATTGGCGTCATTCAAAGTTGCTTCAAAGAACGTTGAAGATGCTCGTGCCCGTGCCATTGGAATGCAAAAAGGGGTCAATGTTGCTCTAAAGGCTAATGTTGGTGAGCAAGATGAGGAAGAAAGAGCTTTCGAGGGTGCCTCCATGGACTGCCCCGATGAAGTCAAACATGCTCATGGTGAAAAATGGCGTTTTACGCAAGGAACTTTTGGAAAGATCCTGCCAAGGCCAAGTCGGAACTCGAGCGCAGGAATGGGTCAAGTGGAAGAAGAGAAAGTGGCCCAAAACTGAGAACATGCTACAATTATGGAGATAGGCTGCACTTTGTGGCTGAGTGTCCATATCAAAATAGAGAAGACAATGGTGGCAGGCTCATACTTAAAGAAAAATCCAAGGCACCTAAGAAGAAGCCATTTATCAAAAAGAATGGCCCTTGCAAGAAGCAACCCAAGATTGTATTGGTGGCACAAGAAGAATACTCATCTGCGAGTGAAGATGAAGAGGATGAAGATAGTTCTCGCGAGGTGGCTGCTATAGCCACCACATCGACTCCATCATCTCTCTTCGACTCGCCAAACGAGAATATCAACAACAACGTTACTTGCCTTATGGCAAGAGGGTCCGATGTATCAACTTCTAGCTCTTCATTTCCTAAGACTAACATAAATTTGGATATGGATGATCATACTAGTCTTGAAATGAAAGAAGAAGTTATTGCTTTGGACAACTTTTTCACTAACCTGCAAGGTGAGCACAAACTTCATTTTGATGCTCTTATGAGTCAACTTGCACAAGATGAAGATCTTCTTGAAGAAAAGGGCAGAATTGAAAGAGAAGATGCCTTGGAGATAGCCTCTTTGAAGAATGCCTTGGAAGAAGAAGAGGAAGCTCGAGTATCTTTGGAAGAGAGACTCGAATCCATTGAGGAGTCGCATGAAGAAGTTGTGGCTCAGCTCATCAAAGATCGTGACAACGCTCTTGCCAAGGTAAAGAAATTAAAGAAGGAAAAGATTGAATTTGGGGCTGTTCATGTTAGACTCTCGGAGAAGTTTGAGAAACTTGACATTGCTCACAAGGCATTGGAGAGTGAACACTACAATTTAAATGAGTCTCATGACCAGCTCCAAACTCAATTGAGAAAGTATGATGTGCCCAACACCTCCACATCATCATATGAAAAAGAAGAACTTGCAAAAGGATCTCAACACAAAGGTAAAGAAGTTCTAGATGAGATACTTAGCAAGCAAAGATCAAACAATGGAAAAGAGGGTCTTGGTTATGTTCCCAAGACAAAGAAGAAGAAGAAGAAGAAGAGCAAGAATACTCAACCAAAGACTAGCACCACCACCAATGACAAGTCTAATTATGATGGTTTTGCAGGGGCTAACAATCCTAACTTTGAGTTATATTGCGATCATTATATGGTGATGTTTATGCTAGTTATGTAGGTCCTTATGATTGTTACATTCCTTGGTCTATTTGGGTCCCCAAGACCCTTGTCACTAACATGAGAGGACGCATTGAAAACTGGGTACCTAAAACCAAGAAGTAAATTTCTTGCAGGGTTATGCTTCCGGTGGGTCTAAATGGGTACTTGATAGCGGATGCACGAGTCACATGACCAGAAGCAAGGAGATCATCACGGAGATGCGGCCAAATCTTGATCATATAACCGTCTCCTATGGTGACAAGTCTAAATATGAGGTATTGGGCCTTGGCAAAGTTGTGGTGGCTCACGATATCTCTCTCGTGGACGTCATGCTTGTTGAGACCCTTGGTTACAATTTACTTTTAGTTCGCGCCCTTGGTAAGATGGGCTTTGCAGTTTTTATTGATGTTGATTTGGTGGTACTCTTGTGGAGCAAGTCTCTAAAAGTCGCTTTCATGGGATATGTCGAAAATGACCTATACGTGGTGGACTTTTCAGGGAAAGCCACTACAGGCCTGATTTGTCTTTTTGGAAAGGATGACACGGGTTGGCTATGGCATCGCCGACTAGCCCACGTCAATATGAGAACTTTGCAAAGTCTCCACAAGGGTGGCCACATCCTTGGAGTAAAAGAAAATGTCTCCTTTGCCAAAGATCATGTTTGCACGGCTTGTGTTGAAGGCAAAATGCATGACTCTCCTCATCGAAGGAAGACTATTATTTCATCAAAAAGGATCTTAGAGCTCCTTCATGTGGACCTCTTTGGACCTCCATCTCATGCAAGCCTCGGTAGGAAGAAGTACTGTCTTGTGATCGTTGATGATTACTCAAGATACACTTGGGTCTATTTCTTCAAGTTGAAGAGCAAGACTCAACAAAGGGTCATCGACTTTGCCAACGAGGTTCAACGTCAACACAACGTCCCTATTCTGGCAATAAGAAGTGATAATGGCTCCGAGTTCAAGAACTACACCTTAAATGAGTTCCTAAGTGAAGAGGGGATAAGACATCAATATTCCACTGCGTACACCCCTCAACAAAATGGTGTTGCCGAGAGGAAGAACCGGACTCTAATGGATATGGCAAGGTCTATTCTAGCCGAATTCAAGTCTCCATATAACTTCTAGGCTGAAGAAATCTCTACCGCTTGTCATTCGTCCAACCAGTTATACCTCTGTTAAATCTTGGACAAGACTCCGTATGAAATACTTACCGGTAACAAGCCAAACATCTCATACTTCCGGGTATTTGGGTGTAAGTGTTTCTTTCTCATCAAGGGAGTTCGTTTATCTAAATTTGAGTCTAAGGCTTTAGAAGGTATTTTTGTTGGTTATGGTGCCGAATCCCACACTTATAGAGTCTACAATAAGCTCTCTAGAACTGTTGTAGAATCTTGTAGTGTGGTGTTTGAGGAAAATGACGGATCCCGTGCGGGGAAAGTTGATGTTTGTGGTGCAGATGTTGAAATACCCCAAGATACCATAAGAAGAATGCGCTTGGGAATTTTCCGCCCCATTGAGGAACCCCTTGTGGCGGATCGGGAAGGACAATGCTCTACTCATGAAGAGCCCTCATCTACACATACTCAACATGCTCCAACCACGGGAGTAACTTCTGCACCAACTCCACCAAATGTTGAAGGTCAACATGCTCCTGAATGCTCCAGGCTGGATTATCCGATTGACACTGGATTATCCGGCCACCACTCCCTAGACGACCAAACTGTGCATCCTAGCGAAGAAACTGCTGCAAGTTCTAGGCCGGATTTTCCGACTGACCCTGGATTATCCGGCCCCTCGCCAATTCAAGCAAGTTCCAAGCAACCCGATGAAATTGCATCAAGTTCTCCCAGGCCGGATTATCTGGTCTCACCCTCTACCGGATTATCCGGCCCTGAAACTCCTACTGTTCAGCAGCCTCCTGTTACGGCTACTGACCCACCTCAAGGGCATACTTCTTCATCTCCTACTACTGATAATCAGACTTCTAATCAAGGTCAAGCAAGTGATTCCAATGAAGACTCATGTAATGAAACTATTCCACCAAGAGACAACAAGCTTACTGAACTTCGTCGCAAGGCTTGTGCTGATCGGAACCTTGAGTTAAGGGGCCATACTCTTGACAAAGTTGTAGGTGATCTTCAACGAAGGGTTTCCATAAGAAGGTAATTGGCAAGTTTTGGCGAGCATCAAGCTCATATCTCTATGGTGGAACCTAAGAAGGTGTTTGAAGCTCTTGAAGATCCGGACTGGGTTGTTGCTATGCATGAAGAGTTGAATAACTTTGATCGCAACAAGGTCTAGAAACTAGTGGAGAATCCCAAGGATTGCCGCAATGTTATCGGCACTAAATGGATTTTTAAAGACAAGCAAGATGAGAATGGCATTGTTGTAAGGAACAAGGCGAGACTAGTGGCACAAGGCTATTCCCAAGTTGAGGGCATTGACTTCGGCGAGACCTATGCTCATGTGGCTCGTCTTGAGTCCATATGTATCCTTCTTGCTTATGCTGCCCATAATAATTTTAAATTGCAGCAAATGGACGCTAAGAGTGCTTTTCTTAATGGTCCTCTACATGATCTGGTATATGTAAATCAACCCCCGGGATTTGAGGATCCTAACTTCCTGAACCATGTCTACAAACTCGATAAGGAACTCTATGGCCTTAAACAAGCCCCACGTGCGTGGTATCAACACCTTAAAGAGCTTTTGTTAGACCGTGGCTTCGAAGTTGGGCAAATCAATCCCACTCTTTTTACTAAGAAGGTTAAGAGGGAGCTCTTCGTATGCCAACTATATGTAGACGACATCATCTTTGGTTCTACTAATAAAGCTTTTAATGATGAATTTTCAAAGCTTATGACTGACAGGTTTGAGATGTCTATGATGGGGGAGTTACGATTCTTTCTTGGATTCGAGATCACGCAACTTAGAGAAGGAACCTTCATCAATCAAGCTAAGTACATCCAAAACATGCTCAAGAGATTCAAGATGATGGATCTTAATAGTGTCGCCACTCTGATGCAAACAAAATGTCACCTTGAACTTAACCCACATGGTAAAGATGTGGACCAAAAGGTATACCGGTCCATGATCGTCTCTCTTCTTTACCTCTGCGCATCTAGACCCTATATTGTGTTGAGTGTGGGTGGGTGTGCAAGGTATCAAGCAGCTCCTAAAGAAAGTCACTGAGTGGCGGTCAAGAGAATCTTTCGATATTTGGTTCAGTCCCCTAACTTTGGTCTATGGTATCCCAAGGGCTCCAATTTCTCTCTATGTGGTTATACTGTTTCAGATTGGGTTGGTGATAAGGATGATCAGAAATCTACTTCTGGAGCTTGTCAATTCTTGGGAAGATCTCTGGTGTGTTGGTCATCTAAAAAGCATAATTGTATATCTCTCTCCATCGCTGAAGCTGAATATGTTGCTGCTGCTAGTGCCTGCACTCAGTTATTATGGTTGAGGCAAATTTTAAAGGAATACAGTGTCAATCTTATGACAAAGTGCCTCTTTTATGCGATAATGAAAGTGCAATCAAAATTGCGTACAATCCGGTACAGCACACAAGGACAAAGCATATTGAGATTCGGAATCATTTTATTCGAGACCATGTTGCTTGAGGCGATATTGATCTATCTTTTGTGAGCACGAAGAACCAACTTGCTGATATTTTCACGAAGCCACTTGATGAAGCAAGGTTCTGCTACTTGAGGAATGAGCTAAATATCATTGATTCAAGGAGCTTGTCTTGATTACCCATGCACACTCGTACATCTCAGTCTTATTTGGTCTAGATGAGGGCATGGAAATAGGGGGAGTGTGGTCCTAATTAATTGGGCTAACCCTCCCCCATAATGCCGAAAGCAAGATAAATCATTTCTCTTAATATCATTTTGTGATATGTGAGCTCATTGATGAGTATTGGTCATGAACCCAAGATATATCTTCGCGGTGTTATACCATACACTCCAACAAGGTGGCTTCAGCCACCGCCCTCTTCCATGAGAAGAGTTGGATTTATTTGGATCTTCTTGATCGTTTTTTGCTCCTCTCATGTTTTTATGGGAAGCACACTCACTTTTGGCTTTTCGCTGCTTTGATTCTTGCAAATTTGAGTGTGTAGTACCATCTCAGTTTGGCTCTCTTTATCCTAAGCCTTTCCCTACCCCAAGCCATCTATTCTTGCACACAAGTCCCTTGTACACCTTGTGGGGTTGTTGTTTGGGGACACGCGGGCCTAACTCTGTGTGTAACAGAAGCTCAGATTTTTGGCCGGATAATCCTGCCCAAGTATAGGCCGGATAATCTGGCCCTGGCGGATATCCTCTTTAAGGGCAGGGATCGGGGGGAAGGGATCATAACGAGCAACACTTCTCCCCCAACCCTCTCCCTCTCACCAGCTGCCGCCTGCCGTCCCCCACCCTCCCCGGAGCCTCTCCGGCCACCGGATTTTCCGGGCCTCCCTGGATCTTCTTTTCCATGCCTCCGGGTACCTTCTCCTCCGTGTTCTTCCTCCAATGAGTGTGGGTAACTCCCTCTCTCCCCATCTTTGGCTAGATGTGTTATTTGTTGGGTGGAACATTGTCTAGAAGGATGTTCGTTTCGCGTAGAAATCGTGGTCTTGCAGTTTCTAGGTCAGATCCACTCCTTTGCAGTCAATCTAGGCGGATATGAAAATTTCTGCCAGGGCCGGATTATCCGCCCCTGGCCAGGCCGGATAATCCGGCCTGACAGACTAAAAAACTAATTTAGTTTTGCCTTATTGTATGCATTGCATAGGATTGGACTATGAACTGTTTGCCTACTTTTTCTACACTCTCTCTCCTGGGCTTGTGTGTATGCTTATCCCCATGCTATCGCCCTTGTTCTCCTCACAGGTGGTTCTAGTGCTCCCAATACTTACAAGCACTATCCTCGTGGTAAATACTTTTGGGACGATGGACAGGGTAACTTAGTGGATGAGGTTGAGTTGAGGAGAAGAAAGAACGAAGAGAAGTGCATGGCTGAACAGGCAAAGAGGAATAGAAAGGGTGTGTCCAAAAGGAAGGGCAAAGAGCCCAAGATCAACTACAAGGCTTTGGATCCAGTCACTTATTCCTCTATTTATCACCGTGATTTGTTTGCTGAGTTGCCATGTGATTCTGAGATGGGGGATTCTCGCTTTTGGTGTGCTGAACAGAAAGGTATTTTTGAAGATGTGTATGCCAGGCTGAACATTAGGCCTATGCACCCACTGATTCTTGCTGAGGCTTTGGAGAAGCCCTGACTTGTTGATGCCATGTATGTGGCTAAGCGGATGGGGCTGCACCATCTCATGGCTCTCCAGTGCTCATATGATTCTGAGGTGGTGAAGTAGTTCTTTTCCACTTTGGTTATTTGTGGAGATGAGCATTGCACTATGAAGTGGATGACTCGCGACAGGCCTATGACTGCTGATTTCCGTGTGTTTACTGAGGTGCTTGGATACTCTTTCCGCAGCAGGGATAGCGCTAGTGGCCACCGCATCATCACTCAACTGAAGCCCCATAAAGATGCAATTCTCTCTCCTTGCACGATGGACAATGGCATTATGGGCACTCTTGCTGGTCTTGCTCCAATCTATGCTGCCTTGGTGGGCCTCTTCCGTGATTCCATCACTCCGAGTGGAGGCAACAATGACAGCATCCGTGGTCACCTTGTCTAGCTCCTAGCCTTCTCTCATGAGGTTGCCTCGTGCGAGGATGAGTCCGTGCAGTACAAGCTGGATGTGATGGATTTCATCTAGCATGAATTGACTGATGCAATGTTCAACCGGCTGTCCATTCCTTATGCTCCCTACATTATGATGCTCATCAGGAACCTGCTTCCCTCTAAAGACTTCAACATTGATGTTGTGCATAAGGCAAAGAAGATCTACAACAAGGTTCGGATGAACTCTCACCCCTCTTCTGCTCCTGAGGGTCTCATGAGGGATGTTCGCAGGCCTCTAGTGCCTCCCGTTGCTCGTGAGATCAAGCAACTAAACTGGTTCCAGCGGAACATTCTTTGCATGGGCATGGGCACACAAAAGGGCCAGTATGAGTCTTACAAGCAGCACCATGAGTTGGCCCACTCTCAGCAGCTCATCCTTCACCATGTGTATGGTGCTTCTGGTGATCCCCGGCTCCTACTCCTACCACACCATATGCTCGGTGGAACTCCTTTTCTAGGCTTAACTATGGAGAGCTAGAGCGTCACCTGTTTCCTTCCGCGACCACTGCTGATGCTGAGGATGATGACACCGAGGAGCTTGAAGATGAGGACGAGGATGGGAACGAGGACGAGGACGAGGATGAGGACTACGAGTGATACCTTGGGGCGCTAGCATCGCTCTTCTTCCTTTTTGGCGTCTCGATGCCAAAGGGGGAGAAGTAGTTCTATTAGGTCTTCGAGGATTTGCATGAGTCGGGCACAAGCATTTGCACTTTTTCCTATTCGTCGTTCTCTCGCTTGTGCCCATTTAGCGTTGAACTTTATCTTGTGGTTTGTATGAAACTTTGTGGCTGTGGTTTTGTGGATTATTCTTATGTCTATTGGATATCTTATCGAGGAAGGTGTGCTCTATGGCTATCATTGGATATTCTTATAATGTATTGAGGACGCTTCTATCCCTCTACCGGCGGTATGAGATTTTCACATTTGTTCCAACAATTTGGACTTTACCCTCTTGTGTGTATTTGTAATCAACTGCAATTGTTTGTATGCACACATTGAGGGGGAGTCTTTGTCTTTCATTAAATCTTGTTACCTTGAGATCTTTCCTACAAATCCTAGTATTGTCATCTAACACCAAAAAGGGGGAGGTTGAAAGAACATTTCATGGTTCCCTGTGTTTTGAGTGTTAGATAACAATACCGTGGAGTTTTCTCATGTGTGTTAAGTGTGCAGGGACTGTTCTGGTGTTTTAAGGGGGGAGGATTATCCGCCCCACCAAGGGCCGGATTATCAGGCCTAACTCATCGATCAAAGGCAGCCAAGGCACGATGCTCAGTGTGGGTTTTCCTCCCCAGGCTGAATAATCCGGCCTTCGCATGGGCCGGATAATCCGGCCCCCAGAAATCGATCAAAGGCTTCCAAGGCGCGACGCTCGGAGTGCGGTCGGATTATATTCTGGAAAATCCGAACAGGGGCGGTTTTTCCTCCCTTGGCTGGATAATGCGGCCTTCGCATGGGGCCGGATAATCCGGCCCCCAGGAGGCGATCAAGAGCAGGCTCGGCGCGTCACTCAGAGTGGGGGCGGTTTATCTGCCGGATAATCTAAGTTTGGGGCGGAGTTTTTCCCTAGAGCGGATAATCCGGCCCTCACTTAGGCCGGATAATCCAGCCCCAAATGGCTCCAACGGCTCAGAGGGTGTAGGGGGGTATAAAAGCCCCCTCATCCGCATCGTGCAGAACTCTTGATTCATTCGAAAAACATTAGACCCTTTGCAAGAGCTCTCTCTCTAGATCTCCCACTTCAACCACCCGAAGGCTTCGATCTTTAGGGGAATTGAAGGAGGAGAAAATCATCATCGTCATCACGAATCAAGCGCATCAACTCCTCTCCATTCATTTGGAGAAATCCCTGATCTAGTATTCTTGTCAATATCTAGATATTGTTCTTTGTTATTGATAAACTTGTCCTTGGCAGCTTGTTGTCATCACGGGAGCCTCCAAGTTGATTGTGGAGTTGTGCCCCGCTAGTTGTGTAAAGGCACCGGTACCCGCCTCGAAGGGTTCCTATAGTGGAAAGGTGGATCAGGCCTTTGGTGGCGGGATCCATCGGAGAACAGGGTGAGGCCTATTGTGGCGTGGTGGTCTTAGTACCACCCACCCCTCCAACGCAGACGTACTTCCCTTATCAAGGAAGGAACTGTGATAAAACAAATCATGTGTCTCCGCGTGCTTCACTACAGTTCACTCGTTCCTCTTCCACTCGCCTTTTACTCGCTAGTAGATAGGTTTGCATATAGGGAAATTCCTCCTAATAGTTTATCTAGAGAATTTTCCCTTTATGTTAAGCCTAAAATTGAAAAAGCATTAAAATTTGAAGTAGCACCTATTCACCCCCCTCCCTCTAGGTGCCCATACGATCCATTTCAGTGGCAAACAGAACTTTCTCGTTGGCATCCACTCCGGCGACTTCTAAGTTATTTTCCATGGTCTGTAACCAATCATTGGCATCCAGCGGGTCTTCAGACTTGCTAAAGATTGGGGGGTTGGTATTCTGAAAGTTTTTGAGTTTGGATCCATGATGATCCTAATTTCCATGGTTATGATTGTTGTGAGACATCTGGGCGATCTGCTGAAGTGTGGCTAGATTTTCTTGGCGCTCTGCCCTACTAGGTTCGTGGTCTGTAATGAGCGTCTGCAGAATCTGCAGCATTGGGTCTTGCGATGAGCTGCCCCCTCCTTGGTTTCCACGAGTCATCTAAAGATTGAGATAGATAATGGGTAAGAAGGAAAGTTCTAAGGATCATGGTTTTGGTTTCAAAGCTAAAACTTTGAGTTTGTCTCAGGTTTTGCAACTAACTTCTTTTATTCATTCAAGCAAAGCACACGATACAAACACACACACACCACAACATGAAATAAAAACATATGGTTTTAAGAACCATTATGTAAGCTAAGATACAATGGGAACGATACTTCCCACTCCTATGATAGTCAGAGTCATCATCGTCTGTGTATAAGTCCATGGCATCATCCTCTAGGTAGTCATCGTCATTGCTGAGGTACGAGTGAATATCCCCTTGGATGTCTTCACCTTCCTCCTCTTCTTCTTTTGCTGCAAGCTGATCTTCTTTCTCCTTGATGGTCTTCTCGAGGTTGGCCACCTTCTTGCAAAGACGGTCGATAGTGCGATCCTTCTTTGCGCGTTGACGGCGAAGTGACTGACGATCCTTGACTAGCAGTGAGAAAGTCTGGGCCTTCTGGGCGGCAATGGCAAGGTTGTGGTTGGCGAACTCTCGAGCATTGTCCAATTCCTTCTGTCTGTCGTATAGAAGGAAGTCGAGGTTCTTCACTTGACGCTTCAACTCCGGGTGACTTGGCATCTCTAGCGGCATTCCCATAGAATTACGCCTTGCATAGTGAGCAAAGCGGGTTCCTTGGATCAGGTTGACATTCTGTGCGCAAAGACGAGCAAGAGCTTCATGCATTGCCCTGGCTAATCCATCTAGACAGTTGTTCTCTCTCACGGTGAATTGAATCTTCTCGGACATTGGTGCCTCTAACTTGCCTCGAAGATCAGCAACTACTCGCCATTGTAAATCGCCTCCTAGGGGACCATTGAGTTGAGCTCCAAAGAATTCCGGATGTGGGCCCTCCAAGTACTCAGACAGTGCATCAAGATCCCTCTCAAAGATAAGTTGGCCTCCATTGCCCAACTAGTAGAACTTGCAGTACTGAACTTCCATCTATAAGAATTTAGGATGAGAGGTTAGTGAAGTGATCAAGTGTGTCAAAATTTTATGTAGTAATATAAGAATTTTTGAGGAACATGTAATTATTTTGAAAGAATCTCAAGGGTAAGAGAGGAAATAGGTTTTCATAAATACTCTCTTCTTTGTTTTTGAAACTAAGTTTTTGTTCGCACGTCCATTCTAACTAGGGTCTCCTATGGTCAGGATGGCTCTGATACCAACTTGTCAACACCCGGATTTTTAATCCCAGATGCCTATTGTGCCATACATCACAATCCCAGGATTACCATTTTTGCTAGACATAACAGATTGGATATCATAGTACATCATCCATTACGAACCATAATAAGGTCTTACACAAATAAAGGATCTCATGATCCAGTCTTAGTACAATCAAGTAGCAGAATAAATAGCGTAGCGGTGGGCTCCATCTTTAGTGTCACAGGGAATGCTGACGATGGGAGATGATCATAGTTGTCGTAGCTGTCCTGCTGTCCTTCTTCCGGATAGTCCTTCTCATAGTCTGGCCATGGGAATAACTAGGGACAAAGCCATGAGTACTCTTTAAGTACTCGCAAACTATCACTAACAAGTAAGGTGGTTCCAGTAGGAATGCTAAACTCTAAGTTTATTTGTAAAGTTAAGTTTGAAACCTAAGCTGAGTTCAGAAACAAAGAAAGATAAAATAAAGTTCTAAATCACCTAAGTGGGCACTTAGTTGTCATAGTCACAACCATGTTGCGGTCAATTCAAGTCACAATTCATTTCATAATTCATTTTGAAAACATCTGACAACGGAACAGTATGGCCACTCCAACTATCCATAACCGTGGACGCGGCTATTCGAATAGTTTGACACTCTACCGAGGTGGTACACTTTCACCCCAAAATTCGATACATCTGTCAGGGATACCCCTGAATCATCATACTTAGTATGCAGATAACCAAACATAACCTTTGCTTTACACACTCTAGTATAAGCACCTCTCCTATGAGCTTGGCCTCCCAGCCATGGACATCTGCCATCCTGGGCACTGCATAGGTGGACAACATTGATAGGTAGCCTCAGCTCAAACCTGTCCCGTGAGGGAACTAATACTAATGCATATAAACTTCCGGCTAAGCCTTACTCAATTCAGGTATTGTGGTTGTATGGTAAAATTGGAATGGTATCGCATCCGAACCCAACCATCCGTTTTTATAAAAGGGCTAAGGCTCATGCCTCAACATTTTCATCATCATCATAAACCATTTGTGTTTATCAACACATGTCAAAACATCTCAATAGAATCACCCATCATTCCAAGGTTTTCATAAGTCATTTTCACCAAGTATTCCTATCTAAAGTGATCAAGTTTTTGGTTTAGCTCTAATCACTAAGTTAAGAGTGTTCACTAAGGTGGGATGCTAATCTCAATCTCATGCCATAGAATGACATCTAAGTATAACTAGATAGGCCAAGTTTTATACTCTTTATGCTATCTATAAACAAGTAAAGGACTTTGGTAAAGTAAAAGAAAGTAAAGCTTGTAAATAAAACGTGGAGTAGGTATAAGTGAAAATGTATAACCAAGCATGCCTATTACATATTGCCTAGGTCATCTTGTATAATTCTAGCTTGCTAACAATAGCTTGCATTGTTAATGATGGCTTGCCTTGGTTGGTGCAGTGGTTGAAATTCTCCTCTTCTTCTTCGGCGTAGAACTCCTCCTCCTCGTAGACTTGGTCGGTCCTATCGTCTATAAATATATACGGAATAAACAATCACCAAACAATACTTAACTAGTCTATTTAGCACACTAAGGCACACACTTGATGATCTAGTATCATCACAATCATCACAAGCTTTTAAAGAACTAGTTTCATTTATTTTATTTGAGAAAAGTAATTTCTACTCATTGAAAATAACTAAGATTTAATATTCTCCAATTAAAATATGGGATCATGTGGACACATGTCATCACCTCATATTCTAATACATGGGAATGTGATTTAAATGTTGGATCACATTTTAATAAGTTTAAGTTCAATATTTAAATGATTTAAAGTGAGTAGAAATGCTTATATAGCATTATTTTGGTACTAGTCCAAATTCACTGCATTCAAACCTTAATATTATTACATATTCAGATAGGTATATTCAAATGTGATTTTTGAGAGTTGGAATCAACTCAAAAGCTATTATGGTTGATTTTAGAAAAATGTTTGAATGTGAAAAAGCCTCTGTCTTGTTATTTTTGCTATGAGAGATCTCTAACTCTAATTGATTTAAATCCAACGGTCTTGGATAGATATTTTACTTATCTTTCCAACAAAATTAGAATCATTAATTTTGGTGAAGTAGAACTCTCTGAAATGATTTTTGAACTAAAGGACAGAATTGAGTTTAAGCCAAAATTGAAAAAGATTTATTTGAATCTACTAGGTTGCGCGGGAAAGAAATGGGCCGGCCCACTGCGCTTCGCACAGCGCCCGGGCTAGCTTAAGTGATGGCCCCACCTATCAGTGGGACAGGGGATGCCGAACAGGTATGGGAGGATGGTGACCGTGGGATTAGATTCTAGATCAACGACTCACATCCATCGTCCTCACTGGAACAGTGCACGACGGGGAGGAACCCTAACACGGTTGGTGAGGGTCTGGGGATTCTTACCGGAGCTTTGGCGAGGGTTGGTGAGGCGGGCAACTGGACGAGTCCAGGACGGCAGTGCTCCTGGTACAGGCGGTGTCCCGGGAGATGGCTTGGATCAGTGGCGCCCTTCTCCTCCTTCCGCGGCGGTCTCCGGCAAAATTGGGGCGCTGCGGGCAGCGGCTTGCTCCGGTGGGGCTCTGGGAGGTCTCTGAGGTGGATTGGAGGGAGGTGGTGTGAAGAATTGTTGTCGGGGGCTTCCTTTTTATAGCAGGGAGAGGGGTGCATCTCGGCATGGGCGGAGCTCAACAGGGGCGATGACACAGCGAGCTATAGGAATGGCTCGGGGGCTAGGATGGTGGGTGGTTCCTTGGTGATCGTCACGGAGGTGCTCGTGCAGTGCAAGGTGGTCTAGAGAGGCGAGACACGCACTCTGCCTCGGTCGATGGTGAGTTTCGCGGCAGCCGACGCCTACGGGGCACGGTCGAGGGAATGCGCATGTCCGTTGGCCTCCTGGGACACTGGTGATCGTGTAGGCTGGCGGCGGGAGGGAGGCGAGGTCGGGTTGAGCGGGGACAGTGCGTGAACTGTGGGGCAGCGTTGGCATGGCAGACACGGCCCGGGCACAGCAATCCTGGCTCCTCCTCTCTCTATCCTTGAGCTAGGGCTGGCCTGGAGGGGGGAGCTATGAGACCAATCATTTATGGTGGGCCTTTCTCGGTGTTGTCTATTCTAGGTTAAGAGTGTGCCTTGTGGTTCTTCTTGGTTATCCCTTGTCATCACAACTAGAGTACCCAGGATAAATAATAAAACGGAAGGGAGAAATGACGTGAAAATGTTTATTAAGAGTATGAAACGCCCCTATGTGCAACCCCCGGTTGTTCTATCAGGTGTGGAGGACTTTTTTATGCAGCCTAGTAGAATCGGGCATGTAATACCTAGAGTTATGTGTTACAATATCAAACTCCTTGCCACGTTGGGCTTGGACAGTGGCGTCCGAGCCTGGAGTCCTTGAGTTTATGTCTGGGTTGTGGGGAAGAGCTTGATCAGGTTTTTATTCCCTCGAGTGGCCATAGGTATGTTTTTTTATTGGTCTTGCATGGGATCCCGAGATAACATTTGAATTGGTGCTAGTAGCAGAGGCTGAGTTGTTGTCACTGCTAGAGCTAACATCTTGGTGTGGTGTGACGACGGTTCTCATATCATGAAGTTTATTTATCATTCGCCTCTACGTAACAGTACTACCTTGAACAAATACGGTAGAGGGACATCCTCAATATATATTTCATAAACTACCTTAGGGTTTAGCACTCCCACATGGAAAGGTCCTCCCTAGCTCGGTCACCGGTGCAGCTTAGCATGCGGGTGCTGCTCCATGTAATCCACCATCGTTCTAACTGGGTAAAGTGTGTGTTGTCGTTCATTTTTTTGACCTTTAGCCAGTTTGGGAAGCAGGATGTCCTTCCTAGAGATCTATGGTCGGTAGGATTCCGCTAGTGGCCTAGACCCCGGGTGGGCGCTAGTTCTGATGATTTCCTGCCATCGAGGTCTAATCCTCCTGGCAAGTTTGAGCTCTATAAGATCTTTTGGTGACGTCATGTACGTCCTGACTCATTTCCCTCAGGCCGCTTCATCCCTCCGTGTCGCCAGAACTCGGGGTCCCCTGTGGAGATGTTGTATGTCTCTCTCTTCTATGTCATAGTCACTGGTTCTAGTAGGATGTATTCTATGAGTGTCCTGGCCACTGCGTAGACCCTGGTGAGTAGTGAGCTTCTAGGAGTGTTGGCCCTCACCGCTGGTCCTAGGGTGGACCGTGATGCAGTCGCCTCCAGATCTTCGAGTTCAGCCCTTGGGTGAGGCAAGTCTTCCTTCATTTTTATACGGCCTCTTGGGCTAGGGAGGACTAGTGCCTGGTTTGCTGGATCCAAGTATGTCTCGAACTGAGTTAGTTGTCTACATGCTAGCATGACCAGTTGTCTTGTCGGTCGGTCCACGACCTCAAACATACAAAACCGTGCTGTGAAGTTCCCGGTTTCACCAAGTGTAATCACGAGGGTGACTTTTTCGGCGTCTTCGTTTGGGTTATTGGTCCCGCACTTTAGCCTGAACTGGTCCATAGGGACTTGATAATCTAGAATTGTGGAAGAAATAGTACTCCTGACCATGGTCGAATCCACCATGCTCTCCCGAATTTGTACATTGCCAATGTACAGAGAAATGAAGATAGAGGATTCAGGGTGAACACCTAGGGCCACTGGTGGTTGGGTGTGGTCCCTGGTGCATCTCCTACCCTAGGCATGGCGGTCGAATTATGCTTCTATCAACTTGGCTCGTCATCGATCTGATCCAGAGATGGTTCAGCTTGTAGGGAGGAGGGTTTCTAGGATCAAAGGGAGATGATGGGACAGTTTCATCATATTCCTCCCTGACTAGGTGTAACACCCTCGAATTGGCCCTATGCAAGTTTTAGCGATTCCCGCCAAACCCGCATAGAAACGATTCAAAGATGCCCACCAGGCACTTGCGTGCGGGTGGAAAACGAAGTAATATCATTACACAATAGTCCATGATGGGACCCATAGAACATATATATACAACAACGACTCCATGAGTCAAGAATACAGATATAGAGTACAAAGATCCAAATCACCTTGAAAACGATACAACATCCGAGTACGGATAAGAAGCAAATTGGGCTACGATCCGTGAAGAATAACCAATGGCGTCCATATCCCTGCCCAAGCCAAGCCGGAAGGGTAACCCTGCTAACGACGTCGAACTCGTACCTGCTAAAACAAAAGGGGTGCCGACAAAGGGCAAAGGAAAAAGAGGAGCGGCAGTACTGAGGCCAGTACACGGTGAGGCTAGAATTCAGCGGCTCTCGCCTACATAGGTATGGTGGAGTGAGGCGGCAGCGAAGCATGCACTAAACAACCTATAGAGACTCGATACATCTGTCAGCTATTAGAGAGGGGTAAGAAAGACCTATTCGAATCCAACCTGATACTAACACCAATCATACCCATCCTGGTATTCCCCCTCGAGACCAAACGAGGAAGTCAAACCGAGGAACTCACATAGTTGGCAGTTTTATATATTTCGTTATAGTTGAAGCACTTACTAGTCAGATATAGATAGCATGAGTCATCCTGATATCATAAGCAGTGGGCAGTTTTAGTTAACCATTCTGTTGTAGTTGCAGTAGTTACTAGTCAGATACAAATAGCATGTGACATCCCAAACCCAGCAGTTGTTGGCACTTTTATTTCATTCCATTGGAGTTACGATACTTACTAGGCAGGAATAACATGACACGATACATCCCAGTTCCACCAGTTGTTGGCACTTTTATTATCCATTCCATTGTAGTGAAGCTGATTACTAGTCACATATTAAGTCAATTTTATAGCACTACTTTAGTTATGCTTGTCTATGTTCGAGATACTGTGCTCCAAGTCATCCATAACCGCAGGCACGGCTTTCAGAAAGATTTACCCTGCAGGGGTGCACAAATAGCAACACACACACGATCATCCTCGGAAAAACCAAATCAAAACCAAACAAGGCTTTCACGACAAAGCAATCACAGGATTCATAAAATATTTCAGGGGGGCACCCCATTAAGCTACCTGCAATGAAGTTGGCCGGCTCCAAGACGGACCCAAGGTTTGCATCAATGGCTATAAACGACTGGGAACCCGAAAGTGTGACTGGGCTTGTCGATACCGCGAAAACACTCCGCATCCAAAACAGTACAGGTGCTCCACGCACAATCGTAAATAAAACAGTAAAGCATGGCATAGGTACAAGATAGTAATAAAGCCCCAAACTAGTTTGTGTCCCCAAGAAATAAGAAATGAATCAACCTCTAGCTAAGGGGATTCATGGTTCCACATGCGGATAGTGCGATAGTCAAGGAACAGGTATCAAGTACTCAGGGTCCTACGGGACACAAGTGAGCATGGACGAACCAAATAACATCTATTGCCCACTTATGCCTCTCCATTAGTTATATCTATTCCCAACAATTTAATAGTTGTATTTAAAGTCATGATCCTCTCCACCGTAAAGCATATGACAACATTCCAACAACTGTGTGGTACTTCACGACACGGGATCGCACCTGAGCAAGCGACTACGACTCGCAAGACCATCTATCTACCAAACAACAGGTAATAGGAGGTGTCCAAGGCAATATAAAGGCTGCACGGAATATATCTGGTACGGAACACTAAAGCATCACGACACGGATAGCAAAAGATCAACAGGAGGAAATAAAGACTATAAATGCAAAATAGGTAGAAAGGGGAAGAATGCTCGCCTGGGAAACACTGTTGAAGATTCGTTATCCGAGGGACTTGTCGATACTCGCATCCACTCAACGGCCTAATCCGCGAAGAAGAAAAGCACTAAAAGAAACACCGGATGCACTATTTAATACTACGGCAAAAGATCCAGCATGATTATGATATGATGCATGGCATGGCATGGCAAAGATGCAGTGCAATTGGGCAATATTAAGCGGAACCAGGGTCCCGACAATTAATTAGAAGGTTCAAGTTATTTAGCTACCCTGCAATTTAAATGTTGTATTAACAAGGCAAAACATGGCATTGGTTCACTATGCAAATTTAAATGGAGCCATTATAAGACTAAAATACCCCGCATATAGCTCCTTATTTAATTATGAGGTGAATCGGCATAATGCCCCCAAACCACCAAACATGTATGCAAGCATGAAATAATTTAATATGCAACAAGATATATTATATTATAAAAATAGAGGTCTCGGATAGGGTCACATATTTAGGGTCGAATATCTTGGTGTTCCGAGGGTTCGACGGGGTTCAGTCTCGGCGGGAGCCGTCTTTGGGCTCTAGGATCGGGGTCTTTGGATCCGGATCGGCGAGAAGGAAGAGGAGTGCCGAGGTTTGGTGTTCGATTCCCGGGAGGAACATCTTGAGGCGCCCGCTTCACCGGGTCCAGGAGGAGTTCTCGGTGTTCCATGTAACCTTGGCGAAACCAGAAACGGCGACCTTCGAGGGGATTCGATATTCTCCGGTTGACACCACGCCAACTTAAGGACTCTGCCATTACTCCACTACGTCTCATCTCCAACACACTTCAACTCCACCTACACGGCTACACCACTCATATAGTATAAGCTTCAGCACACCACAACAACAAAACATTCCAACAGCGGGAACCTAAGCCAAAATTACCAAAGGAACACTGCGTTAAACACCTTGACGGCACCTGGCAGACGAGGCTCCAACAACCAGGGCGAGCTTGGAACGGCACGTCATTGGGCATACTGGTTCGAGGCCGGGGCGGCTCGAGAAGGTGGCGCATGGAGCTCGCAGGACCGGGTCGATGTTGCCTTGTGGAAAGGGAGAGGACCCCCGAACGGCGCGCAGTGCCGAGCTCGCTAGATAGGCGGCACACAGCGAGCAGCGGAGAGGGAGACCTGGCCTCCGACGAGCATAGAGAAGTGGCAGGGAAGAGGCGCTCGGGGCCGGCGAGGTGGGCGTCGGGGCTCGCTCGCGGTGGAGAACGTCGGGGGTCACTGCTGCGGACGAGGGAGGGCCACGCGACGACAGCGATAGGCGCCATGGCCGCAGGGAAGAGGAGGGCGGTGCCACTAGGACGTGTTGGCCGGGGAAGATGACGGCGGCCGGACGCGGAGGGCTCCTGGCGAGGTTGGGGAGGACGACGTTCGGGCATCTGGCAGCGGACGCGGGGCTCGCTGGCGGCGGCCTGGCCGTGGCAGCCAGCAGAGGAGAGAGCGGCAGTGCTTTCTCGATGGGGAGGCAGCGAGGTTCCGCGGGACGAGGCGGCGCTGTGGCAGAGGCTTGTGGGGAACCAGTGTCACGGCGGCGGGCGAGATCGGTGCAGCGGCGGTGGCTCATAGGAAGGGGAGGCGCTCGTGCAGACAGCGAGAGGGGCGATGGAGGTGGGGGTCACGTCGTGTGATGGGGATCGAATGGGGGAGGCGGACGTGGTGGTACCGACTGTGGTTGGTGGGGCCGGGTGAGGAGTGGGCTGGCGTTGGCGTGTAGCAGCCAGGTGTGTGTGGCGCCACGTCTTGGCGTGCAGGCTGGTGCCGTGGCGCCATGTGGTAGGTGTGGGTTAGGGTCTAGGTTAGGGTTTCTAGTCTAGGGTTTAGTCTGGAATGGGCCGGGCCTGCCGGGATGGTAGGTAGCCTGGCCTACGGGCTGGGCTGCCTCCCCGTACAAAACATTTTTATATATTTTATTTTTAAAAGATTTTTACAAATAGTTTTTAGACAAACCAAAGATCTGAAAAAGACCAGGGTTTGTATTTGAAATAAAAAGGGATGGATTAATGTAGAAAACAAAATAGGGCTTTTAGTAAAATAGTTTTAGACAAAAGATATGCATGATGACATGAGCATGCTATCATGATGATGCACAGAGACAAAACACAGCGATTTTCTAGTAGTGGTTTTTGCGGGGTGCGACACTAGGTCAATGTATGGCAACATTCAGAAGGCCGTCGCCTCCTATTTCGCCTCAATTCCATCCACCGATGCAGCGTGTGGCACTAGTTGTACCCGTGAGTGCTTGTCTTGTGGAAGTTGCGCCAGTTGTCCTTGGTTTGCTATGTTGAAGACATCCGCCTAGCATACGGAGGAGATGCCCAGCTGAATCCTTAGTGATATACTGTTGTTGGCCTCCTGATGATTGCCCTGTGAGGTCGACTAGGTTCCCAGTGTGACCTATCCTGATGGTGGAGAAGCAGCGTCCTTTGTAATCTGTTTTCATACTCATCCAAGTCTCCTCCATGAGCGATGTCTATATCCGATATGCGGGTGACCTTGTGGACTAGCTTGGTTCCCATTCTCCACATAGAGGTTTCGGTGTCCTTACACCCTAGGCACCCTTCTACCGAGCAAAGAGGCAAGACCTAATTCCGACCCGCCGACATGGGCGGTCGGTCAGGAATCCATCGAGGTGTGTCGATCCCCCGAGCCCATGTCAATCGCGTGCATCCTTCGCCCGCCTACCCTAGCAAGTTGATGTGCTTCATTCTTCTTCCACAATCGTGTTCCCCATAATTGCACTCCATGGTAGGCGGTCGAGACTCCCTGAGGTCCAGACGGCCATCCACATTGTTGGGCCAGTGGTTACCAGGGTACCAAGGCCCATATGATGCCAGGCCCATGTCAAAGGGTCAACCTCTTCAGGAGAGATGACGCGCTGAGTGCCTCGACTGGAATCCTCCGCGAGGTTCCCTCTTGAGGGAGCCTCCTAAAGATCCTCATGAATAAGAGACTCCCCTTGTCGAGGGATCGAACGAAGAGCACTTGGGCAATAGCGCCCTGGTGCTGAAGGCTAGAAGCGACCACTGATCTACCCCTTCAACAAGGAAGGAATATTCCTCTTAACCATGCTAGGAGTGGCCGACATGCTAGGAGGGACCACCCCCTCACTCTCTAGCGGAGAGGGATCACAAAGGAAGTAGAAAATAAGAGGTCCATGACATCCCGACGTGGACCACATCCATGGTGTAGGAGTAGCCCTAACCTACCTACCCACTCTTTTGTCTCCATGTGGTAACCCTTATTACCAAGATCACAGAAGAGGACCGGGGCGCCTATAAAGAGGGGAAAGGTAGCATCGTAAAAGGGATCCAAACTTCTCCTACCTTTGGAAGCCCTAGCTTACTCCTAGCTAGGAACCCTAGATCGGATTGCCTGATCAGCACCTTGTATTGTAAACCACGCCAAGCAGTGTAAGCAATCCAGAAAAGCACGAGTAGTGTTTTACACCGCACGGTGGCCTTAACCTGGATAAACTCTCTATGTCCTCCTACCATGTTCTTTGTCATTTCCTCTCCTAGCTTGCAAATGGTTTGTGGAGATCATGTTCAGCCCCTATGTTCGATTTCGTCCTATTTTGAGAGGTACCCTGCAGGGACGATGCCCGAAATTTGGTGCGCCAACTAGGGGGCTAAGGCGCATCCCCCACCACTTCATCGAAATGGCCGATGAAACCCACAATGAGTGTGTCCGTCACCAAGCTTCCGCCTGAGTGAAACCTATCATCAACGACAACCTACGATGTGCCAATGGAGACCCTCCTCACCAGGAGCGCAGGGAGGGTGACAATGAGGCACACTCCTCTATCCCCATTGGGTAGCAACAACAACGTACACACACGCGCACCATGTACGTCTCTAGGGGCGGGCATAGCAGCAACACTTCGCTTGAGGCTTGTTGCTCATGGCGTAAGAGATGCTATGCTATTGGCCAGACCCAGTCGCACAGGACGCATGGCTCTAGCGCATCGTTGAGCTTGTCAACATCGCCAACATTGACGCGACGCACTCTCGCTTCGTGATGCTTCCACCAACGCAGGTCCCTCCAGCAGACCAAGTCACGAGCGACGCTCCCCCACCACTGGCACCTCCAACTAGTGGAGGCACGAGAGCTCCTCCGCCTTGCTCCCATGGCGCTTCCTCGCAACACGTTGACCCGCGCCCCAACAACGTCATCGAGAGATCTCCAAAGGATGTCTCTGTCTCCATTGAAAACCTCCGCAAGCACGAGGAGTGATGACCCACAAGTATAGGGGGTGTATCGCAGTATTTTCGATAAGTAAGAGTGTCGAACCCAACGAGGAGCAGAAGGTCCTGGCTAGTGGTATGGATCAGGAATTCTCTGCAAATACTTAGCAAACGGATTTTTAGGGGTTTTCGATAAAGAAAATGAACAAAGTACGAGTAAATAAAAGAGAGTAGGAATAAATGCAGCAAGTGGCCCAATCCGTTATATAGCAAAGGACAATCCGGTTGTATTACTTAAGATGACCAAACGTTCTCGAGGACACATGGGAAGACTCTCAAGTGCTTTCGCTTCATATAGTTTATTAATCTTCTCTAGCCTGCTAAGTGTTGTGTGGGTGAACTTGTGCTAATGTACCGCCCCATCCAAGACTAATACATACTTTTGATTATACCCTTGCAAACATCCGTCAGTATAAGAAAGTAATTAAGGTAGAGACCTAACCACATCTTTAAACTCTAAGACCCTTACGCCCCTTGTGCAATGGTTTCCTAACGGGGGTTCAGGTTTCTGTCACTTCGGCAACCCCTACGATTAGTAGCCAAATACACAATCCCCCTAGGCCCATATAGGTGAAGTGTCATGTAGTCGATGTTCACATGACACCACTAGAAGAAGTACACCACAACTTAAATAACAATCTATTGAATCTTTCTCAACACAACTCCACTACTAACAACAAGACTTCTCCCATGTCCTCAAGAACAAAACGAACTACTCACAAGACATCATATGGATCATGATCACAAATGGAATAATGATGTATAACAATTTGAACATAAAAAATAATTCAATGGTTCACTCAATAGCATCAACTACAAAGAGTAATCAACACCGGGAAAGTTTCCCCTATGAACTAATGCAAGATTCAACTCAATTGTTACAGCAATATGGAGATGGTGATGAGGGTGCTGATGGTGATGATGATGGTGGTGATGATGATGATGATCCCGATGAAGTCCAGCTTGATGGTGGTGTTGATGGCGACGATCTCCCCTCTCCGGGAAGGAATTCCCCCGGCAGAAATCTGTCTGCCGGAGAGATCTTTCTCTCTCGATGTTTTCCGCCCCGCAGAGGCGGCGGAATCTTTCTATGGTCGCCCTCCCAGTCTTAGGGTTTCGGGAGGTTGATATACGCCAGAGGGGAGAGGCTGGAGTGGGCCAGGGTGGCCACACCACCTCCAGGCGTGGCCTAGGGCTTCCCAGATTTTCTGATCTTCGCGAATTTTGCCTCCAAACAGCACCTTTTCCATCAGAATCCTGACTACAGCGGTCATGCTCCAAAAGTCATCAACCATGCAAAAACAGATGAAATAACATAAGTATCACCTCTCAATATGAAATATATCAATGAATAATAGTGAATTAAGACATAGAATAGTGATGCAAAATGGACGTATCAACTCCCCCCACGCTTAGACTTCGCTTGTCCTCAGGCCAAACTGAGCTCAATAAACATGGCCTCAGGTTTATGGAGTGAAGGGTCGATAAAAGAATACAGACAAGAAGCATCACATTCATCAATACGTAGATCATAATAGAAGTCAACTCACTATTATATAACTCAACTTGCAATGAGTAAATGAAACACAATAAAGATACATAAAGTGAATCATAATTGGTAATGGCAAACTTAGCTCTTGGTCAAAGAATAGTTGATAATTTGCTGGAGTTCACAAATAGCTAGTTTTTCAATGATAGCTTTCAAAGTAGTAAACATCAAGATAAGAGCAATGTGCAAAACAAGGAACATAAGACATGATTGAATAAATCATCATATGAATGAATGAAACACAACAACTCAAAATACATGCTGAGATAGAAGGAAGTAGGTTTACTGACTCAACTAAAAGTAAAAGAAAGGCCCTTCGCAGAGGGAAGCAGGGATTGCAAGTCTCATAAAGAGCTCCCAAAAATTATGATACTTACTAGCTTTCAGCTCTCATTGCCCCTATCATAGGCATCTTTAGGTGATTAAGGTTAAAGTGATCAAATATGAGGATATGCATTGACAAGTTGTAAGTTGAGAATCTCATGTCCCTTGAATACGAGGGCCGCTCCTCATGCTGCTCAACTTTAGTCACCGGTAAGTTCTTGTCATCGTAAGCATATGTGTATCATAGAGAACCACCAATGGGGTACCCCTTGCCCGATGATACGGAAGAATCCCCATATCAAAATGACAAGGCAAGTAGACAACAAGTATCTCAGCAATCTTCTTATTTACCAGGGGAATATGGTGCTTTTTTCTCTCTTTCCTCTTTTTATAATCTCTTTTTTTTCTTTTTTCTCTTTTTTCTCAATATCGATCTCTCTTTTTTTATAAGAAGAATGCTTCATAGATACTCGTTATGTTTATGCTGCAGGTTCCCACCATGTCAGCATGGATTAGACCAGTGGCCCAGGCGTTTCTGTAACACACATGCATAACTCCATGGACTTACAAGCTCCCCTTTCATTTCACACCGACGACATCCATAGAAAAAAGAACATGATATCAACTAGGTACAAAGTACCAGTGCAATGTTGAAAGCGTTCCCCATGACAAAGATGGTTACGCTAATTCACAACTTACAAAGCGCAAGCATATACGCAACATAGGTGAGCACAATGGTTCAAGTCTATTAAGTGCAAGAAAGTAAAGTGTGCCATCAAGTTCGTGAGAGCTTTAATCACTAATTTTCACATAACAAGTTTAATTTGGGAGGTAGATAAAACAAGAATTTACTTGGAATAGCAATAATGCTACTGGGTAGGTATGGTGGACACAAATGGCAAAGGTTTTGGTTTAAAGGAGGTGGATGCACGAGAAGAATACCCTCTCAGTACAGGTTTTTGGCTAGCAAGGCTGGGTAGCAAGTACAAGAGTTGAAGGAAACAACCAAACATACAAGTGATAAAGACAAACATGCAATCTTCCTCGAAAGCACAAAAGATCTTAACTAGAGAATACTAGACTTATGAGCAAATCAAGAAAGAAAGATGATGAAATTATTTTTTCTCTAGAGTACTTCTATCTTTTCTTTCAATTCTCAAAAACAGTGTTGCTACTGACCGAGCCAGGTTTGCCAAAACCAACTAAATTAACTCAATGATCCCAAAGTGATACCAATACTAACAACAAGATCAATCATATAACCACGAATTGAAAACTAATATAAGCTATGCAAAAGAGTAAATGATAGAACTTCTCATTAATATTCCATAGCGGCAACTCACACCAAGGGATACATATCTAACGAGAGAGGGGACACTTCCATAATGAAAACCATACTACATAATAACTCCTCTATTCATGATATGACTCTACTAATAAGGTAAAAAGATAGAAGATAGTGATGTGATACCGCGACACTCCCCCAAGCTTGGAACAAACCAAGGGGATGCCAAACCTGATGACGAATTACTCCTTTGGTGGTGGTGGTATCCTCTCGATGAGCGTCTTGACCAATTTCCCCAAGTCCTCAATCTCGAAGGTGAGATTACGAATCAGTTATGAGTTTTGCTCAATGCGGCTCATGATCATGTCATGTTGAGAATTCTAGCTATTGCTATTCTTTCCCCACTCTTCCTCCTTAAAGTCTTCTTTTCCTCCATGGCAGGGATCTGAACGGTGATGAGGAGGCTTCCCTCCAATGGCTGGGTTTGCCACCACTCCAATGCTTGCAATGGTAGTGTCGGTGTGCTTTGCCTCCTCTTCATCTTCACGTTTGATCTCCTTCTCCTTCCCGGGGTCTTGGAGGCCTTCCTCCATAGGCTCCTTCCCTTTATCCTTGGCGGACACCATTGTGCTTCCAAACCTTCAAAGAGTATGTCCTGGCAGAAACATATCGAAACAAAAATACGACGAAAACACGATATACGAACCTCAGAAGATCCCGGGGGTTATATATTATGAAGTTTCATATCAAAAGGAAGGTACTGGGAGAAAACGAGTCGGAGGCGGAGTCCAGGGTGGACTCACCACCTGGTGGCGCGGCCAGGGGTGGGCCCGCACCACAGGGTGGTGTGAGCCACCTTGGCTCCATTTCCGTCCCTTTTTCGCTTCGTAACTTTCCTTGTTGACTAAAAACTGCAAAAATATAGTTGGATTGTATTTTCGCGGAACTTTTCTTACTAGAACTGTTACCTATTTGAAAACAGACTCTGCAGGTCTCTGAATTTGGTATCTAGTAGATTCTTCCAGAGTCATCACTTGAATAACATCAATATCTTCATCTTCATACACTTATTACTTGGGTCATAAAACCCTTCTCTTCCTTATTACACCATTATCTCCACTTCATGGAAATTTCTCTCACACAAAACTTCACATAGTTCTCATTAGCAACATTAGTATAAGTGAAGTGGTAAAACCTTTTGAGTTCAACTTTAACTGAAAACCATCAAAACATAAGCTGCTGTAGCAACTCCTTTCGAAAACCCAAAAAGAATTCAAAAAGGAAATTGAATAAAGCAGCAAATGCAAGAGTGGCTAAATCTGTCAAAACAGACCAGCAGGTAAAGATCAATTTTTTAGAAAATCTTATGTTGCTCAAATCAAAAAGTGCAAAACGAACAAAAGTTAAATAACAACCTGGGGCAGAAGCACAAAAAAATTACAGCTCAATCCGACGTACAGAGATCTCTCACGAATTTTTACGGTGAAGCACAAAATTCTGTTTCGGGACAGCAACTTCCCCAAATATTACTTCTCTCATTAGAGGTTGATCTTGACAAAAAACCTAACAAAACGGATAAGGAGCGGTTATTACCTAAAGTAATAACTTCCAAGACTCAAAGAAACAAAAACAAACTGAAAGCAAAAACAAATTGGGTTGTATCCCATAAGAGCTCTTTCTTTATAGCCATTAAGATGGGCATGCTAATTTTGAAGAAGCTCACTCAGGAATGTGAATTGAAGTGAAAGGGAGCATTAAGAAGCAGAAACACACACACACATTTAAGTCTAACACACTTCCTATGCAAGGGAATTTTGTAAACAAACAAGTTGTTGAAACCAGAGGAAACTTGCATAAGAAGGCAAAGGAAGTGAAACATAAAAACTTTCAGCATAAAACGAGGAAACTTGATATTATTGAGATGCATGAGAACACTTTTCCCTCTCTCATAGTAACTTGCAGTGTCATGCATAAACTTGACAATATAACTATCACAAGGACCATCGTAGCAATGATCACTTATTCTAACAGAAAACACAGGAATACTAGCTCTCATAACACTATGTGAAACAATATTAGAGGTATCCTTACAAAGGATAGTGTGTCCCTCTTTTTCATATTTAGTGACAATGTCTTTCACATTTGATATTATAGGTTCATCAACCCTTTGTTTATCAGGTTCAGCAACTTTTCTTGCACTTTCATTAACCATACTAGCTATCATAGAGTGTTCCTTAACCTTAACTGGGAAAGGCATTTTCTCAATATAAGGTTCAGGTAAAACATGATTAGCTATATAAACTTCAGTATTTCTTGAAGGAACACTCTTAGCAATATCTTTATAAGGTTCATGATACTTATTCCACTTCTTTTTAGGCACTCCAATATAGGAAGCAAATGCCTTAAAATAAGAAGCAATAGCTTGAGAGTCTAGACCATAAGCATTTTTAATATTTTGAAAGTCATCAGTTCCCATAAAAGATTCAATGCATTCATAATCATAATTTATACCTGACTTTCTACCTTTGTCATTCTCCCAAGCTTCAGCATTGTCTTGAATACAGTCCAGAAGATCCCATTTAGCTTCTTCTTCCATGCGAGTGAATGATCCAGCACAAGAAGCATCCAATAAATCTTTATCATGTAGAGAAAGCCTTGCATAGAAGTTATTAATAATATTGCTGGGGAGCTCATGAATGGGACATTTGAGCATTAGTAACTTCAATCTCCCCCAAGCTTGAGCTGTACTCTCCCCATCAAGAGGCCAAAAGTTGTATATTTGATTCCGATCTTTATGAATCTCACTAGGAGGATAAAACTTTGAATAAAAGAGAGGTACTATTTCCTCCCATTCCAGAGCTTGACCATTCTTCAACAGCTTATACCATTCCTTAGCTCTTCCTTTTTGTGATAATGAGAATAACTTCTTCTTAACTTGATCTATAGTAATACCTACACACTTGAACAACCCGCATAATTCGTGTATAAAGAGTAAATGATCACTGGGATGGACAGTTCCATCCCCAACATAGTAGTTATCCATAACACGATCAATAATTCTTGTAGGTATTTTGAAAACATCAGCAGGTGGTGGCTTATCTACTACCTTAGTAGTGGTAGTAGCATTACCAAATAAGAAACTCAGCATTACGAAAATAGAGAAACTAGCAAAAGTAAACAATACTCACAGTAGAAGTTTCCTTTAGCAATTCCACTCTCCAATAGCGCTTTACTCCCTGGCAACGGCGCCAGAAAATAGTCTTGATGACCCACAAGTATAGGGGGTGTATCACAGTATTTTCGATAAGTAAGAGTGTCGAACCCAACGAGGAGCAGAAGGTGCTGCATAGTGGTATGGATCAGGAATTCTCTGCAAATACTTAGCAAGCGGTTTTTTAGGGGTTTTCTATAAATCCAATAAACAAAGTACGAGTAAATAAAAGACAGTAGGAATAAATGCAGCAAGTGGCCCAATCCTTTATGCAGCAAAGGACAAGCCGGTTGTATTACTTAAGATGACCAAACGTTCTCGAGGACACATGGGAAGACTATCAAGTGCTTTCGCTTCATATAGTTGATTAATCTTCTCTAGCTTGCTAAGTGTTGTGTGGGTGAACCTGTGCTAATGTACCGCCCCATCCAAGACTAATACATACTTGTGATTATACCCCTTGCAAACATCCGTAAGTACAAGAAAGTAATTAAGGTAGAGACCTAACCACAACTTTAAACTCTAAGACCCTTACGTCCCTTGTGCAATGGTTTCCTAACGGGGGTTCAGGTTTCTGTCACTCCGGCAACCCCTACGATTAGTAGCCAAATACACAATGCATTCCCCTAGGCCCATATAGGTGAAGTGTCATGTAGTCGACGTTCACATGACACCACTAGAAGAAGTACACCACAACTTAAATAACAATCTATTGAATCTTTCTCAACACAACTCCACTACTAACAACAAGACTTCTCCCATGTCCTCAAGAACAAAACGAACTACTCAGAAGACATCATATGGCTCATGATCAGAGATGGGATAATGATGTATAACAATCTAAACATAAAAAATAATTCAATGGTTCACTCAATAGCATCAACTACAAAGAGTAATCAACACCGAGAAAGTTTCCCCTATGAACTAATGCAAGATTCAACTCAATTGTTACAGCAATATGGAGATGGTGATGAGGGTGCTGATGGTGATGATGATGGTGGTGATGATGATGATGATCCTGATGAAGTCCAGCTGGATGGTGGTGTTAATGGCGATGATCTCCCCTCTCCGGGAAGGAATTCCCTCGGCAGAAATCTGTCTGCCGGAGAGATCTTTCTCTCTCGGTGTTTTCCGCCCGGCAGAAGCGGCAGAATCTTTCTGTGGTTGCCCTCCCTGTCTTAGGGTTTCAGGAGGTTGATATATGCCAGAGGGGAGAGGCTGGAGTGGGCCAGCGTGGCCACACCACCTCCAGGCGCGGCCTAGGGCTGCCCGTGCCAGGGGGTGGTGTGGGCCCCCTGTGGCCCATCTCCACTCCGTCTTCTGGCATCCGTAGTCTTCGGGAAAAATAGGATTTTCCATATATTTTCCCGGATTTTCTGATCTTCGCGAATTTTGCCTCCAAACAGCACCTTTTCCATTAGAATCCTGACTGCAGCGGTCCATGCTCCAAAAGTCATCAACCATGCAAAAACAGATGAAATAACATAAGTATCACCTCTCAATACAAAATATATCAATGAATAATAGTGAATTAAGACATAGAATAGTGATGCAAAATGGACGTATCAAGGAGCATACCATTGCGGATGCCATGGTGGCAGACAAGAACAACCACACCGCCCACGCTGGTGGCACACCCTTTTATAGCAGCATATGCCTCACCTTCACCAAGTAGCTACGCACCGTGGTGTGGCCCATCAAGTTCAAGCCAGATCTTCCCCACACTTTGATGACAAGGAAAATCTCATCGAATTCCTCTAGCTCTACACCATGGGTGTCAAGGCCGTGGGAGGCGACGACAAAGTCATGGCCAATCGGTTCCCAATGGCCTTCAAGGATGCAACTCGCTCCTAGATTTTGAACAACCACTTCGAGGAATTGGTCACCTCGTGGAAGGATATGTGCAAAAATTCCGTCACCAACTTCAAGGGCACGTAGGACCGCCCACTCATCCCCAAGGACCTTCGCGTTGTGCGCCAGCATCCTAGCGAGACGCTTTGGAAATACATACAGTGTTTCAGCCAGGGGTAAAACAAGTTACCGTGGGTCATCTAAGCATCCATCATCTCCATTTTTTCCATGGGCATCGCTGATATTAGGATTATAGAGAAGCTCTCCATCAACGACGACCTTAGTTTGGTAGTCGAGCTCTTCAAGATGGCAGATAGGTGCGCAAAGGCTGAAGTGGGGAGCATGTTCAATCACAACAACCATGAAGTGGCCACCGCTTCTGTGCCCACCAACAAGAAGGACAAGGAGCCCAAGCACAAAACTCTGGCAGTGCTCGTGGCCGACCCTAAGCACAAGAATAGGTGCAACGGAGAGGGTGACCATCCTTATCGCATCTTACACAATATGCACTCTCATAGCATGGAGGATTGCTTTGATATCAAGTAGATTTGTGGTGAGCGCCACTACTAGAGGAATAATCGTGGCAACTATCGTGGCTACGGCTATGGTGGCGGCCAAGGTGGTGGTCGCTGGAACAGCCACAGCCATGGCAACAGCAGCAATAGTGGCTACCAGCCAAACCACTAGGCCAACGCTGCTTAACCTCACCTCGGCGAGGGAAACAATAACCTCCCTGAGGAGGAGGCTAGGAGCTACTAGGAGCCGAAAAGGATGGCGTGCATCCTCGGAGGGGCCCAAGCCCTGCTCTCCAATAGCCAGCTCAAATAGCTCACCCACGATATTTCCGCTGCCATCCCTATGGCCGATGACCCAAAACTCAAGTGGCCACAGTTCCCCATCACCTTCGATGCCAGCGACCACCCCAAGTTGACTAAGACCGTGGGCACCATTCCTATAGTGTGCACTCCCACCATCAACAATGTTGCTTCCACCAACACACTGATTGATGGAGGCACATGCCTCAACGTCCTCTCTATGGAGACATTCCAAAATCTCCAAGTGCCCTACAAGATGATGATGCCTACCCAACCCTTCTCAGGAGTCACTAAAGCAACCCGACCCGGTAGGGGTCCAAGTCCCTGTGCTTTATAGTGTTAGTCCCTGGATTGACTCGCAAGCACACATAGTTCAGGATGTAATATCATGAAACGAATGTCATACTTATATTACATCGAATGATCCAGAACTTTACATAATCACATACAAATTTCATAGCCAAAGGTTTATCTCTTCAATACAAAGATCAACAACAGAAGACTAATAACTATAAAGAGCTCCATTACGAGCCATGGGCGAAAGTATACTGAGTATAGACTCGCAACCCTAACATCATACCTCACTCATCTTCAAGGCAACCTACAACATGAAAGGTTGCAACCACGAATGGTCAATACTTTGAATATATTGGCAAGTCCACCTATTTGGTGGAACATAAATCTCAACCTAGAAGTACATGCATATTTGGCTAGGTGGAGTTTTGGCTGAATTTGCGTAAAATAATGGTTTTTGTCCTATATTTTTGAAATACAAAATCTTTCTTTTAAAACAAAAGGGTACCATCAATTGATATCAATAAATCAAAAAATTTTACTTTGGAAATGGTAACACTAGTTGATAGTAGTGAACCGGGGTATCCATTGGTTGATAGCAATGAACCCAAAACTTTTGCTTTCAAAACGGTACCACTGGTTGATAGCAGTGAACCGGGGTACCATTGGTTGATAGCAATGAACCGTCTACCCTTGTTCACCCAAAAAAAATTAACTTAAGAAAATTGGAATGATGAGATTTCTTGAACTGCTTCAAGTCCAGTCGCTCAAAATCATCCGTAACCAGGGACATGGCTAAGTACTTAGATCTGTCTCAAGAGGTTTGTACACTTTACCCACAAGACCCAGTCAACCCCTGCACACATACCACATAGTTGTGGCACGGCCGGGAGAAGACTGAGATGAGACCTTGCAGAAGTAATCCCCTGATCCACCATATGGCCCATACCAACCTACAAACACTACCTTTCTAGTCACGTCGGGATGGGTTCAAAAAACTTAATAGTCAAGACAGCCATGTGACATGTGGCTATACATAGAAGCTCATAAACAAGAACACCACCAAATCTCTTTAATCCTGGGTGCTTTCTGTGGGTGTGAACAAGTCAGGGGCAAGCCGTTGATAGAGCTCCATAGAATGGCCTCCATTGATAGGGAGGTGCGACCGTTGATAGGATCTCATGTGAATGACACCTGAACTTGTCACTCAACCAAAAAATATCAATCCCATTCACCCAGGTGGTTCATTAAGTTATGTTGTTTTCATTACACCGAAAGAATTTTCCTCTCAACAACACATAACTTGTTATGAATCCACCCACGAGATCTATAGCAGGGCTAAACATACAACACTTACGTTATTTGCTACTCAACAGTCATGAATACATGTGGCTATCCTATCTGGGTTGCATAGCATAGCATACTACTTTATGCACTCCTACTCACACAATATTTTGGAAAAACAACTAAGAGCATAGTAAAAATAGTAGGACATTTATGTAGTGAACTTGCATCTTGTTGAAGTTGTCGGATTCACTTTCTTCACAACTCAATGGTTACTCTCCGATCAATCTATACGGTTCACAAACAATGCAATGAATAAACAAAACAAGTAGACACGCCAACCAAAGCAATACAATGAAATCACGAAAAGCATGCTAAAGGGTTTGTGTTAGGCTGCACATGTTTTTATTACACCAAGACTTGGTTCACAAAATTCTTTACTAGTTTTAGATTTGAAATGTTTACTTTTATATGGTTGCATTTGACCACATAGAGTTGAGAGTAGCATTAGGTCAAATGAACCCACTATGTTGTATATATGTTTGGAAAATAGTTCCATTTAGCACTATTGGACCAATAATTCTTTTATGAACATTTTTTGCAAAAGGCTTCATTCTAATACTGTCAACACCCGGATTTTTAATCCCAGGTGCCCGTTATGCCATATCCCGCAATCTCAGGATTACCATTTTTGCGAGACATAACGGATTGGATATCATAGTACATCATCCATTACAAACCATACATAAGGTCTTACACAAATATGGATCTCATGATCCAGGTCTTAATACAAGAAGCAGCGGAAATAAAAGATAGCATAGCAGTGGGGTCCATCTTCAGGGGCACAGGCAATGCTGACGAAGGTAGATATTCCTAGTTATCATAGTCGTCCTGCAGACCATCATCCTAATAATCTCCTTCATAGTCTGGCCATGATAATAGCCAGGGACAAAAGCCATGAGTACTCTTTAAGTACTCACAAACTACTACTAACAAGTAGTAATATCCTAAATTAAAATACTGAATCTAAGTTAACTATCAAGTTAAGTTTGAAGCCTAAGCTAAGTTCAGAAGCGAAGAAAGATAAAATAAAATTCCAGAGTCACTTAAGTTGGGAAGCTATTATCATCAACACAACCCTGTTGTGGTCAAGTCAAAGATCATCATTTATTTCAAGTTATTTGGAAAACATCTGACAACGAAAACAGTATGGCCATTCCAACTGTCCATAACCACGGACGCGGCTATTCGAATAGTTTGACACTCTGCAGAGGTGGTACAGTTTCACCACAAGATTCGATACATCTGTCAGGGATAACCCTGAATCATCATACTTAGTATGCAGATAATCAAACATAACCTTCCCTTTACACACCCTAGTATAAGCACCTCTCCTATGAGCATGGCCTCCCAACCATGACCATCAGTCATCTTGGGCACTGCATAGGTGGACAACATTAAGAGGTAGCCTCGGCTCAAACCTCTCCCGTGAGGGAACTAATACAAATGCATATAAATTTCCAGCTAAGCCTTACCCAATTTAGGTAATGTGGTTGTACGGTAAAATTTGGAATGGTATCGCATCCAAATCCAACCATCAGTTTTATAAAAGGGGTTAAGGCTCATGCCTTATCATCTTCCACATCATAAACCAGTTGTGTTTCGTAACACATGTCAAAACATCTGAATAGAATGACTCATCATTCCAAGGTTTTCATAACTCATTTTCACCAAGTATTCCCATCTAAAGTGACTCAAGTTTTTGATCTACTCTAAACTACTAAGTTAAGAGTGTTCACTAAGGTGGAAAGATGGGATCAATCTCATGCCATAGAATGATATCTAAAGGTTTCTAAGTAGGTCAAGTTTTATACTTTTTATGCTACCTTCAATTTTAATTAGAGAACTTTGTATAATCTAAGGTGGGGTAAAACTTGTCCATGAGACTTGGGGCATTAATAGTGAAAAGGGGTGTTATTAAAGCATGCTTAAGGCATCTTTGCTAAACCCTCTAGTTTATTCTAGCTTGCTAACCATAGCTTGCTAAGGTAAGTTTGCAAGGGTTAGCTTGCCCTGCTAATAGTGGCTTGCCTTGGTTGGTGCAGTGGTTGAAGTTGTCTTCTTCTTCTTCCTGGTAGAACTCCTCCTCCTCGAGAGTTTGGTCGGTGCTATCGTCTAGAAATACATAGGGAGTGCACAATCACCAAACAATACTTAACTAGGCTAAGTAGCATTCTAAATCACACAATTGATGATCTATTATCATCACAAACATTACAAGTTTTAATTCAATAGTTTTAATCTTTTTATTTTAGAAAAGTAATTTCTACTCATTGAAATGTTAACTAAAATTTAATATTCACCACCAAAATATGAGATCATGTGGATACATGTCCTCACCACATATTCCAATTGTGGAATGAGATTTAAAGGTTGGATCAATATTACTTTAGTTTAAGTTTATTATTTAATGATTTAAAGAGACTAGAAATGCCTATATAGCATTATTTTGGTACTAGTCAAAAGTCACTTCATGTAAACCTTAATATTATTACATATTTAGATAGATATGATGAAATGTGATTTTTGATAGTTGGAATCAACTCAAAAGCTGACTTGGTTGATTTTATAAAAATGTTGCAAGTTGTAAAAGCTTCTGTCTTCTCATTTTTATTAGGAGATATCTATAAATCTAAATGAATTAAATCCAACGGGCTTGGATAGAGCATTTCAATACCTTTCAGACAAAATTAGTTTCATGCAATTTGGATTTGTCAAACTCGTAGAATTGATTTTTGAAACACAGGATAGAAACTATATTCTAACTAAAAAGAAAAATCCTAATTTGAATTTCCAACGCGAAATGGTCACTGCTATGCAGCATCACGGGTTGACTTAAGCGAGGACCCCACCCGTCAGTGGCACAGGGGGGTGCGAAACGGTATGGGCGAACGGTGGCCATGCGATCTGGTTCTAATCCAACGGCTGAGGGTCATCGTCGATGTTGGGCAACACCAGCAGACAGAACCCTAGCGCGGCCAGTGGAGGTTGTTGAGGGCTTTTCAGGCGAGGGTCGGCGAGGCGGGCGAACGACGAAGTCGACAACGGCGAACCTCCTGGTACCGGCAGCTTCTCCTGGGGCGGCCTGGATCAACGGCGCCCTTCTCCTCCCGAGGCGGCGGCTCCGGCTGCAATTCCGGCACTCTGGTGCTCGAGCGGCTCTGGCTGGCGGTGGGGAGTGAGTGTGAGAGGTGGTGAGTGAGATGGTGTGCTCAAATCTGCTGGGGATGGCCTCTATTCATAGTGGAGAGAGGGGACCAACGGGGCGCACGGTGAGCTCGTCGTGGTCGATGGTACAGACGGTTATCGGCATGGGCGATGGTAGGGGGCGGTGCGGTGCTCCCTGGCGATGCTCAACGACACGGTGGCGAGACGTGGGGTGGTGCGGTTTGGTCTGGAACACGTGATGCTCTGCGTGGCAGAGGCGGCGTCTTCGACGACGAGCGATGGCTGTGCGTCATGGGGCAGCGAACGGGGATGTCTGGCGGTCTCCTGGGTCGGTGGCGATCATGTATGCAAGCGGCGAGGGCGGCGCGCGGTCTGTGGGCGTCGGTCGAGGGTGGCGCTCTAGCGCATGCTCGGCATGGTTGCTGGCGGGCTGGGCGCGGTCCGTGCGTGTGGTCCAGGGGTTGGCAAGGTTCGGGCGCTGGACAAGGAGTGGCGGTGGACGGTGGGCTGCCTCCTAGACAAGGTTGGCACGGCTAAATCTCCTCCTAGCTTGCTGTCTCCACTAGGGTGGCATGGTGAGCTTCGGCTGTTCACCATTGATGTCATTGCCCAGCTTACAGTGAGTCTAGTGCTTGGTTTAACTTGCTAGCTGATCTACTGAGATGGTTGTGAGCTAGAGAGGGAACAAGTTAGGCTTCAATCACTGCTCATAATAGTGTTTGGTTTTTGTTTGATTTGTGTCTGCCACCTGTTCGATGAAATGGCCGCAAGAACTCAAGTTTTGAATTTTGAAAAGATTTTTGGTGGGTGTGCTAAGTTGGTGCTGTTGAGTCTGCAGATGCTTGGGTTTTGAAAGTTGAGCTTGTTTGAGTGGTTTTTGAAAAAGTGGGATCTTCCCATATGATAAAGATTCAATTTTGAACTGTTATTTAAAATAGTTTACAGAAGGTTTTTAGAAGATCAAAAGGTGGGCCTTGGTACCTCATTATGTGTACTAGCAAGGGTGCAAAGATCAAGAATTGTTGTTAATTTTGAGTACTAGGAATAGCCAAAGTAGACATGGGAGTTAATTTTGGCAAAATGACCATTTCTCCATTTTAAATCTTTTTGATTTGATTTTCTTTAGAAAAAGTTTGGGAATGATGTAGATGATGTTTAAATCACCTAAGAAACATTTTACAAGCATTGGATCACTTAATCATGGCAATTCAAACAACTCCTATTTAAATGCACATAATATGAATGCTTTCATCTTAAAAATGGAAAAGTTTTTGTTAACCCTTAACCCTATTTTTGGATGATTGGATCTTTGATAAACTTGGATTGAAGTTTTGGGATGTTACAAACCTTCCCCCCTTAAATAAAATCTTGTCCCGAGATTTACAAAGAAAACTAGGAACTAAAAAGATCTAGGAACTCTGTCCTAATGTAATCTTCGCGTTCCCAAGTGGCTTCCTCCTCGGTATGGTTGCTCCACTGAATCTTGAGAAACTTGATACTCCTGGTCCTGGTGGTCCTGTAGGCCTCTTATAAGATACGGATGGGCACTTCCCGATAGGTCAGGTCGTTGTTGATTTCCACAGCTCTGTGATCGATGTTCTTGAAAACTTCAGTCTTCTCCGGCACTTCTAGGCATTTGCGGAGTAACGAGATATGGAACACATTATGGATGGCTGACATCTCTTCAGGCAATTCCAGCTGATATGATACTTCTCCTTGACGGTTCAGAATCTTGAAAGGTCCGATATATCTGGGGGCTAACTTTCCCTTCAGACTAAAGCGTTGAGTTCCCTTCAAGGGTGAAACCTTGAGATATACGAAATCTCCGACATTGAAAGTCAGGTCTCTCCTTCTTTTGTCAGCATAGCTCTTCTGTCTGGATTGGGCGGTCTTGAGGTGCTCACGGACTTTGTGAACTTTCTCTTCGGCTTCTCGAAGAATGTCGGGTCCAAAGATTTGACTCTCTCCTACTTGCGACCAATTTAAAGGGGTACGACATTTTCTTCCGTATAGGAATTCAAATGGTGCCATCTGCAAACTAGCCTGATAACTGTTGTTATATGAGAACTCTACGAATGGTAGGCAGTCTTCCCATTTTGATCCGTATTCCAACACACAGGCTCTAAGCATATCCTCAAGAATCTGGTTGACTCTCTCAGTCTGTCCATCTGCTTTCGGGTGATAGCGAGACTGAAATTTAACTTGGTTCCTAAACCTTCCTGGACTTTCTGCCAAAATCTTGAAGTAAACTGGGTTCCTCGATCTGATACAATGTTCTTGGGGGTTCCATGCAGACTAACAATTCTAGCAATGTACAGCTCTGCTAGTTTTGCACTTTGGTAGGTTGTCTTGACAGGTATGAAGTGGGCTACCTTAGATAGTCTATCAACTATGACCCAGATTGAGTCATTTCCCCTACTAGAAGTAGGTAAACCTGTGATAAAGTCCATTCCGACGGAATCCCATTTCCATTCCGGAATCTGCAATGGTTGCAACAATCCTGCAGGTCTCTGATGCTCTGCTTTGACTCTTCGACAAATGTCACACTTGGCGATGTAGCTTCCGATCTCTCGCTTCATCTTGTGCCACCAAAATTGGTCCTTCAAATCTTGATACATCTTTGTTCCTCCGGGGTGGATAGAATAAAGGGTATCATGAGCTTCCTTCATGATAACTTCTTTCAGTTCTGAATCTGCTGGAACACAGATACGTCCTTTGTACCACAGTACTCCTTCTTCGTCTTCGGTGAATCCAGGTACTTTGCCTGTACCAATACGATGTTTGATCCCGTTGATACTCTCATTTCCCTTCTGGGCTTCCTTGATCTGGCTAAACAAAGTGGGTTGAAGTTCAATGCTAGCTAGGAATCCTTTGCTAACTACTTTAGTCCTGAACTGCTCCAGCTCCTCATACAAACTTGGTTGCTTCTCTTTGATCATGGTGTTAAGCCTACACGGCAATCTGCTAAGAGCATCCGCTACCACATTGGCTTTGCCGGGGTGATAGTGAATGTCAAGGTCATAATCCTTGATTAACTCTATCCATCTTCTTTGCCTCATATTTAGCTCCTTCTGGGTGAAGATATACTTCAAGCTTTTATGATCTGAGTAAATCTCACAGCGATTACCCATCATATAGTGACGCCATGTCTTTAACGCCAGAACCACGGCTGCTAGCTCAAGATCATGGGTTGGATAGTTCTGCTCATGCTGCTTCAGTTGTCGCGGCAGATACGCGATGACTTTGCCTTCTTGCATCAATACACATCCTAGGCCAATCTTGGATGCGTCACAATACACATCAAACGGCTTATTGATGTCTGGCATGATCAAAATTGGGGCTGATATCAATCTCTTCTTCAGCTCCCGGAAACTGGCTTCACACTTGTCCATCCATTCAAACTTCTTGTCCTTCTTCAACAATTGGGTCATTGGTCGGGCTATGCTCGAGAATCCTTCTACAAACTTGCGATAATATCCCGCTAATCCAAGGAATGAACGAACTTGGGTTTGATTGGTTGGGGCTTCCCATTCTTCTACATCTTTGATCTTGGTAGGATCAACAGAGACTCCTCCGGCAGACACAACATGACCTAGGAATCCTACTTCTTTCAGCCAAAACTCACACTTGCTGAACTTGGCATATAACTGATGTTGTCTCAGGGTTCCTAGGATGATTCTCAGATTTTGCTCATGCTCTTCTTCGGACTTGGAGTAGATAAGGATGTCGTCGATAAACACAACTACAAACTTATCTAGGAAATTCATAAAGATCTTATTCATGAGATTCATGAAATAAGCAGGGGCATTGCTTAATCCAAAATACATAACCGTATACTCGTATAAACCATAGCGAGTAGTAAAGGCGGTCTTCGGAATATCCATTGCACGAATCTTAAGTTGGTGATAACCAGTCCTAAGATCAATCTTTGAGAATACCCGAGCTCCAGTCAACTGATCAAATAGATCCTCTATCTTTGGCAAGGGGTACTTGTTCTTGATGGTGACATCATTCAATTTTCGGTAATCTGTGCACAGACGGTTGCCTCCATCTTTCTTGTCGATGAATAACACTGGTGATCTCCAAGGCGATGCGCTTGGCTGAATCAAGCCTGTTGCTAACATGGCATCCAACTGCTTCTTCAGTTCCACTAACTCTGAGGGGTTCATGGTATAAGGTCTTTGGGCTATAGGTCCGGTTCCGGGGATTAGTTCGATAATGAACTCAATATCTCTATCCGGGGGCATACCTGGCAATTCATCTGGGAATACGTCGGGGTATTCACAGACTACTCTGACTTGGTCAATGGTAGGCAGGGCTACACTCTTGTTGCACTTGAATTGACGGGGCAAGGTTTCAGAGATATGTTCTAATGTTACTCCAGAACTATTGGTCATGGTGATGGCTTTCTTAGCACAATCTATCAGTCCTTGATGCCTTGACATCCAGTCCATGCCTAGTACTACTTCTAATCCTTTGGTTCCAAGTACAATTAGGTTGGCATAAAAATCTATCCCATGTATTCTGATAGGTACAGCTTTGCAAATTTTTCTAGCTTTGGTAGTTGAGCCGGGGATTTGAACTATCATGACATGCTTCAAGTTCGTTGGGCGAATCTTACTAGTGCATACAAATTCTTCGGTGACAAAGGAATGTGAGGCTCCAGAATCAAACAATACTCTTGCTAAAACTGAGTTGACAGAAAACATACCCAGCACTACATCTGGCGCTTCTTGGGCTTCTTCTACGTTCATGTGGAAGAGACGACCGTTGCGGTTGTGCGGGTTCCCTGGGGCAAACCTCCTTCCTGGCTGAACACGACGCTGCTGCTGAGCTGGGGCATTCACATTGGCATTGGCGGCAGCCTTCTTGGGACACTCATTGGAGTAGTGACCTTTCACTCCACAATCGAAACAGGTGATCGGGACTTGTCTTTGGCTGCGACCGGTATAGCATTGCTGCCAGTTCTGGGTGCAGTGTTGCTGTTGTTGTTGTTGCTCTTGGGAGGTGCACGGTTGAAATGATTGGCATTACTGGAGTTGTGATTGTTTCCTTCGGACTTCACATTGCCTCCGCTACGGTTGGGGTAGCTTGGGCGAGAATTCGAGGGTCGGTTGTTCCTTGGTGCATATCCTGGTGAAGGGTTGGGACGGTACTTCTGGTGACTGTTGGATCCAGACTGCTACATCATACGACGCTTGCGATTGTCGTTTGCCTGGTTAATCTTCCCTTCCATCTGAATGGCAGAGTCGACTAGCTCTTCGTGATCATCGGAACGGATGTTGACGAGGACAGTCTGCATCTCATCATGCAGTCCGTTCAAGAATCTCTCCTTCTTCTTGGCCTCTGTGTTGATCTCATCGGGTGCATATCTGGCAAGTGACAAGAATTTGTCACGGTACTCTACCACCGTCATTCTTCCTTGCTTCAACTCACGGAATTCATCTCTCATCCTGTTGACAAGACCTTGCGGCACGTGGGTGCGGCTGAACTTGATCTTGAATGCTTCCCAGGTCATCACTTGACCTTGGTTCATAGTGCGGATGCTATTCCACCAAGCTCTTGCATCTCCTGCCAGATAGTGGGTGGCGAATAGAACTTTCTCATTTGCATCCACTCCTGCAACCTCTAAGTTGTTTTCTATGGTCTGCAACCAGTCATCAGCATCTAGTGGGTTCTCAGATTGGTTGAAGATTGGGGGATTTGTGTTCTGAAAGTTTTTGAGTTTGGATCCTTGGTGATCCTGATTTCCAGGCCCTTGGTTGTTGAGAGCCATCTGGGCGATCTGCTGCAGTGTTGCTAAGTTGGCTTGACGTTCGGCCCTGCTTGCTTCACGATCCGCTATGAGATTCTGCAAGATCTGCAGCATTGGGTCCTGCGATGAGCTGCTTCCTCCTTGGTTTCCACGAGGCATCTGGAGATTTAGATAGATATAGGGGTAAGAGGGAAATTATAAGGTTCATGGTTTTGAGGTTTTCAAATCTAAAACTTTGAGTTAGACTCAGGTTTTTCAACTAACTACTTTTTCATTCATGCGAACAAGCACATGATACAACACACACCACAGCAATAAAAGGGAAAACAGATGGTTTGAAGAACCATTCTGCAAGCTACGATACAATGAGATGATACATCTCATGCTACGACAAAGGTTTCTAGTGCATCTACTCATCGTCGATGAAGTCGGAGTCTTCATCTTCAGTGTAGAAGTCCACGGCATCCTCCTCCAGAAAGTCATCATCGTTGCTGAGGTAAGAATCCATATCTCCTTGGATGTCTTCACCCTCATCTTCTTCTTCTTTTGCTACAAGCTGAGCTTCCTGCTCCTTGACGGTCTTCTCGAGGTCTGCCACCTTCTTGCAAAGACGGGCGATGGTGCAATCCTTCTTGGCACGCTGGCAACGAAGAGACTGGCGGTCTTGGACAAGCAGTGCGAAAGTCTGGGCCTTCTGGTCGGCAATGGCACGGTTCTGGTTGGCTAACTCTCGGGCATTGTCCAGTTCCTGCTGTCGGTCATGAAGCAAGAAGTCAAGGTTCTCCACTTGACGCCTCAACTCGGGGTGACCTGGCATCTCCATTGGCATTCCCATGAAGTCACGTCTCGCATAGTGGGAAAAACGGGTTCCTTGGGTCTTGTTGACGCTGAGGGCACATAGACGTGCGAGAGCTTCATGCATTGCCCTGGCTAACCCATCTAGCCAGTTGTTCTCTCTCACAGAGAACTGAATTCTCCCGGAAGTTGGTGCCTCGATGCTTCCTCGAAGGTCTGCGGTGACTAGCCACTGTAGGTCTCCTCCTGGGGGTCCTAGAAGTTGAGCTCCAAGAAGCTCCGGTGCAGGCGTCCGAACTCGGCAGTGAATCGAGATCCTCTCAAGATCAATGACCTCCGTTTCCCAACTGGTAAAACTTGCTGAACTGAGTCTCCATCTACAAGAATTTAGGATGAGGAAGTTAGTGAAGTGATCAAGTGTGTCAAAATTTTAAGTAGTAGTGTAAGAATTTTGAGTAACATGAATTTTTTTGAGAGGAAGAAAATTCCAAAGGTAAGGGAGGAGAGAGTTTTTCATAAATACTCACTTTGGTTTTGAAGCTAAGTTTTTGGGTTTGACGTCCATTCTAACTAGGGTCTCCTATGGTCAGGATGGCTCTGTTACCAACTTGTCAACACCCGGATTTTTAATCCCAGGTGCCCGTTATGCCATACCTCGCAATCCCAGGATTACCATTTTTGCGAGACATAACGGATTGGATATCATAGTACATCATCCATTACAAACCATACATAAGGTCTTACACAAATATGGATCTCATGATCCAGGTCTTATTACAACAAGCAGCGGAAATAAAAGATAGCGTAGCAGTGGGGTCCATCTTTAGGGGCACAGTAATCTTGAAGGCGAGATAGTCCTAGTTATCATAGTCGTCCTGCGGACCATCATCCCGATAATCTCCTTCATAGTCCGCCATGATAATAGCCAGGGACAAAAGCCATGAGTACTCTTTAAGTACTCGCAAACTACTACTAACAAGTAGTAATATCCTAAATTAAAATACTGAATCTAAGTTAACTATCAAGTTAAGTTTGAAGCCTAAGCTATGTTCAGAAGCGAAGAAAGATAAAATAAAATTCCAGATTCACTTAAGTTGGGAAGCTATTATCATCAACACAACCCTGTTGTGGTCAAGTCAAAGATCATCATTTATTTCAAGTTATTTGGAAAACATCTGACAACGAAAACAGTATGGCCATTCCAACTGTCCATAATCATGACGCGGCTATTCGAATAGTTTGACACTCTGCAGAGGTGGTACACTTTCACCACAAGATTCGATACATCTTTCAGGGATAACCCTGAATCATCATACTTAGTATGCAGATAATCAAACATAACCTTCCCTTTACACACCCTAGTATAAGCACCTCTCCTATGAGCATGGCCTCCGAACCATGACCATCAGTCATCCTGGGCACTGCATAGGTGGACAACATTAAGAGGTAGCCTCGGCTCAAACCTCTCCCGTGAGGGAACTAATACTAATGCATATAAATTTCTAGCTAAGCCTTACCCAATTCAGGTAATGTGGTTGTACGGTAAAATTTGGAATGGTATCGCATCCGAATCCAACCATCAGTTTTATAAAAGGGGTTAAGGCTCATGCCTTATCATCTTCCATATCATAAACCAGTTGTGTTTCGTAACACATGTCAAAACATCTCAATAGAATGACTCATCATTCCAAGGTTTTCATAACTCATTTTCACCAAGTATTCCCATCTAAAGTGACTCAAGTTTTTGATCTACTCTAAACTACTAATTTAAGAGTGTTCACTAAGGTGGAAAGATGGGATCAATCTCATGCCATAGAATGATATCTAAAGTTTTCTAAGTAGGTCAAGTTTTATACTTTTTATGCTACCTTCAATTTTAATTAGAGAACTTTGTATAATCTAAGGTGGGGTAAAACTTGTCCATGAGACTTGGGGCATTAATAGTGAAAAGGGGTGTGATTAAAGCATGCTTAAGGCATCTTTGCTAAACCCTCTAGTTTATTCTAGCTTGCTAACCATAGCTTGCTAAGTTAAGTTTGCAACGGTTAGCTTGCCCTGCTAATAGTGGCTTGCCTTGGTTGGTGCAGTGGTTGAAGTTGTCTTCTTCTTCTTCTTCCTGGTAGAACTCCTCCTCCTCGAGAGTTTGGTCGGTGCTATCGTCTAGAAATACATAGGGAGTGCACAATCACCAAACAATACTTAACTAGGCTAAGTAGCATTCTAAAGCACACAATTGATGATCTATTATCATCACAAACATTACAAGTTTTAATTCAATAGTTTTAATCTTTTTATTTTAGAAAAGTAATTTCTACTCATTGAAATGTTAACTAAAATTTAATATTCACCACCAAAATATGAGATCATGTGGACACATGTCCTCACCACATATTCCACAGGTGGGAATGAGATTTAAAGGTTGGATCAATATTACTTTAGTTTAAGTTTATTATTTAATGATTTAAAGTGACTAGAAATGCCTATATAGCATTATTTTGGTACTAGTCCAAAGTCACTGCATGTAAACCTTAATATTATTACATATTTGGATAGATATGATGAAATGTGATTTTTGAGAGTTGGAATCAACTCAAAAGCTGACTTGGTTGATTTTATAAAAATGTTGCAAGTTGTAAAAGCTTCTGTCTTCTCATTTTTATTAGGAGAGATCTATAAATCTAAATGAATTAAATCTAACGGTCTTGGATAGAGCATTTCAATACCTTTCAGAAAAAATTAATTTCATGCAATTTGGATTTGTCAAACTCACAGAATTAATTTTTGAAACACAAGACAGAAACTATATTCTAACTAAAAAGAAAAATCCTAATTTGAATTTCCAACGCGCGCGGGAACGAAGTGGGCCAGCCCACTGCGCTCCGCGTGGCATCGCGGGTTGACTTAAGCGAGGACCCCACCCGTCAGTGGCACAGGGGGGTGCAAAACGGTATGGGCGAACGGTGGCCGTGCGATCTGGTTCTAATCCAACGGTTGAGGGTCATCGTCGACGTTGGGCAATGCCGGCGAGACAGAACCCTAGCGCGGCCAGTGGGGGTCGTTGGGGGCTCACCGGGGTTCAAGAGAGGGTCGGCGAGGCGGGCGAACGATGAAGTCGACGACGGCGAACCTCCTGGTACCGGCAGCTTCTCCTGGGGCGGCCTGGATCAACGGCGCCCTTCTCCTCCCGAGGCGGCAGCTCCGGCTGCAATTCCGGCACTCTGGTGCTCGAGCGGCTCTGGCTGGCGATGGGGAGTGAGTGTGAGAGGTGGTGAGTGAGATGGTGTGCTCAAATCTGCTGGGGATGGCCTCTATTTATAGTGGCGAGAGGGGATCGACGGGGCGCATGGTGAGCTCGTCGTGGTCGATGGTACAGACGGCTATCGGCATGGGCGATAGAGAAGTGCGGTGCTCCTGGCGATGCTCAATGACACGGTGGCGACGTGGGCGGTGCGGTTTGGTCTGAACACGATGCTCGCATGGCGTAGGCGGCGTTCGACGACGGCAGCGGTAGGTTGTCGTCATGGGGCGGAGAACGGGGATGTCTGGCGGTCTCCTGGTTCGGTGGATATCATTTATGCAAGCGGCTAGGGCGTCGGTCGAGGGTGGCGTTCTAGCGCATGCTCGGCATGGTTGCTGGCGGGCTGGGCGCGGTCCGTGCGTGTGTTCCAGGGGTTGGCAAGGTTCGGGCGCTGGACAGGGAGTGGCGGTGGACGGTGGGCTGCCTCCTAGACAAGGTTGGCACGGCTAAATCTCCTCCTAGCTTGCTGTCTCCACTAGGGTGGCATGGTGAGCTTCGGCTGTTCACCATTGATGTCATTGCCCAGCTTACAGTGAGTCTAGTGCTTGGTTTAACTTGCTAACTGATCTACTGAGATGGTTGTGAGCTAGAGAGGGAACAAGTTAGGCTTGAATCACTACTCATAATAGTGTTTGATTTTTGTTTGATTTGTGTCTGCCACCTGTTCGATGAAATGGCCGCAAGAACTCAAGTTTTGAATTTTGAAAATATTTTTGGTGGGTGTGCTAAGTTGGTGCTGGTGAGTCTGCAGATGCTTGGGTTTTGAAAGTTGAGCCTGTTTGAGTGGTTTTTGAAAAAGTGGGATCTTCCCATATGATAAAGATTCAATTTTGAACTGTTATTTAAAATAGTTTACAGAAGGTTTTTAGAAGATCAAAAGGTGGGCCTTGGTACCTCATTATGTGTACTAGCAAGGGGTGCAAAGATCAAGAATTGTTTCTGTTAATTTTTGAGTACTAGGAATAGCCAAAGTAGACATGGGAGTTAATTTTGGCAAAATAGTTTACAGAAGGTTTTTAGAAGATCAAAAGGTGGGCCTTGGTACCTCATTATGTGTACTAGCAAGGGGTGCAAAGATCAAGAATTGTTTCTGTTAATTTTTGAGTACTAGGAATAGCCAAAGTAGACATGGGAGTTAATTTTGGCAAAATGACCATTTCTCCATTTTAAATCTTTTTGATTTGATTTTCTTTAGAAAAAGTTTGGGAATGATGTAGATGATGTTTAAATCATCTAAGAAACATTTTACAAGCATTGGATCACTTAATCACGGCAATTCAAACAACTCCTATTTAAATGCACATAATATGAATGCTTTCATCTTAAAAATGGAAAAGTTTTTGTTAACCCTATTTTTGGATGATTGGATCTTTGATAAACTTGGATTGAAGTTTTGGGATGTTACAAATACCATTTTCCTTAATTTAATAAAGTCCAAAATAGCATTTGAAGGAGATAAGGTTTCATATTTTAAAAACATTGCTATAAACCTACAAAATAATTTTACTATCTGGTACTATTGGACAAAGGACTAAAATATGAGCATTTTGCAAAAAGAATCATTTTAAAATCAGTTTTAGAATTAAAGATATGGCTATAATGGCTAAATGTCAATTCTGTAATATTGCTTAAGTTAACATATTAAATTTTGAAAACTAAAATATATGTATATAGTAGTAATTTCAAAAGGATACCAAAAAGGTATTATTTGCAATTTCTGGAAATATAGAATATTTACTATAATTTAATTACCATATAATAGAGTTTAAATATTTAAAATAATTTTGTTTGACAAAGTTCAAATTGTAAATATCTATAATATTCTACACATTTGTATGAATCCAGACATATATCATATGCATTCTTCTGAAATACAGATCATTTACTATGTATTTTATAAGATTATAACATTTTCTACCTATTTAATAATATAACAAATACACACTAGGATGATTTTCTACGTGGCACTGACGTGGTGGCCACGCGATGCTTACGTGGTGACGACACGGTGAGATGACGGGGCAGGCCATCCGGTGCACGCCGATTGGGCGCTGTCTCTTCGCGCGGCAGGTCTAATCTCGACCGATGATCGTTGATCGTATGGCTAGGAACGAATGGGGGAGGGAGCTCACCGGCGGGTCACCGAAAGCGGGGAAGATGGCGACGGACGTTACAGTCGTTGGTGGCGAGGGTGATGCGGTGGCCCGAGATCCTTGTGGATACGCGGACACGGTATGGCTCCTATCAGCGATGACGCGAGCTTGATCGAGACGCTTCTAGGCGTCCTCTATCATCAGCGGTGGCCGGCTAGAGAGGCTCAGGCGGTGGCGGTTGCTTCGGGAGCTCGTCATGGGCTGCTGTGCTACTTGAGAGATATGGGAAAGGGGGTGAGGAGGTGCGCGAGAGCGTGAGGGGAGAGAGATGAAGGAGAAGGGGTCGGAGAGACTCAATGGTTCACCATGGGGATCTCGGACACGGCGGTGGACGGAGGTGCTCCGGTGAAAAATCGAGGCCGCCTGGAGGCGTTTCGGAGTTGGAGGAAAAGTGGGGAACGGGAGTAGGGGCATGGGCTTTATAGAGGAGCGAGAGCATGGTTGGAGGTTCTCGAGGGGAGTGGGAAAAGTGGGGCGTTGTGGACGACTACGACGACGACGTGCACGTCGTGGATGAGGTGCGGTCAGGAGGTTGGGGGTGACGCGGGTGGGTCCTGCGTGGCAGTGAGAGTGGGAGAGCAAGGCGGGCCTGGGTTGGGCCGATAGGCGCTGCGCATGCGGCTGGTAGAGAGGCGGTTGCGGAGGAGACGGGGGTGGGTTGGCTGGCTGGGCTGGCCCAGTTGGCTGGCTGGGTTTTTTTAATTTTTTTTCTTTTTATGTTTTAGAATTTATTTTGTAATTCTAGTTTCCTAAATCCAAACTGAGTAATTCTAATTTCTACAATTTTGTAAAATCAAAACATACTTCATAAGCATTACAAAATAAACTTTTAATCCAAAGATATTTCCCATAATGCCATTAAGCATTTAATGCCCTATGGCTAATATGGAGATTTGCAAAATAGGATTTTAGGAAAGTTTTTTTCAAAACTAATAATTATTAAATATTATAAATATGATTTGTAAATATGTTTTGTATATTTACCTTAGAAAACCATATGGCAACAAAAGACCCCAAAATAGTTTTAACAAAATGTCTTATTCATTTCCTTTGGGAATCAAATGTGTTTTCAGAATGAAAATAGCATTAATATTTTATTATCCAAATAACTATTTTATAAAGCACCCTTTTGTTAACCCATTTCCAATATGGCTTTATGAATAATCTTGAAAGTTAAAGTATGCCTTTTATATTTTGCTCAAAACAAAACATCTATCAAACATGGGAAACAAAACATTAAAACTAGGATTGTTTTATAAATATTTTCTTAAACCAAATATTTATAAAAGGGTTTGTTTTATATAATGAGGGTTTGTAGAGAATATATTTTGACAAAAAAGGTTTTAGGTTTATAAAGTTAATTTTAAAATCTTTTGTTTTCCCATAAAACAAAATAACTTTTAAGAGTTTTGAAAAAAAGGGTTTTCCCTGTCCACAATTTCCAAAATATTTTGTTTAGAAAAAGGATTTGCTTTATTTTCATAAACTTTGAAAAGTTTCTTTTCTTTTGAAAATTCAATTAAGGGATAAGGAAAATTTTAGAAAACATTTTAATTATTTTATTTTATTTTAACATTCCAAAATTTGAAAAGTTTTGGGATGTTACACACTACCACCCTTAAAAGGAATCTCGTCCCGAGATTCGGAAAAAAGATAATAAAAAAGGGTTTGGAAAAACACCGGGTGCTACCACCCTTAAAATATAATTGACTAGATTATAAATAGATATTTTCACTTTATGTATTTATGATTATTAGTCTGACATCACTCTATGTAGTGCCCCTTCTAGGAGGGTTTAGGCATGGGAAGATATATGAAAACAGGATCCAAGGCCGTGCTACTACTAAAGTGACTAGCAGGGTCATAAAGAGAATCAAGAACACACCAATTTAGATCAAACACAATAATCCAACAACCATATCAAAGTAAATGGTTAAACATAAACAAACAAGCCTAAACATTCAAGGTTCCAAAGAGCAAAAGCAAATGATCTAGTGATGCCATATCTTACAAGTAGATAGGGTTAACTAACTAACACGATAATGATGATCTAACAGTACGGGTCGATGTAGGTGGTCCAACCTAAGCACGGGGTCTGAGGCGCTTCTTGTACGCAATGGGATTGATGATTCTCCTCTCTCTTCATTTCATCAAGATGTCCCTCCTAAATATGATTGGGCTTATTTCCCTTGGTGTTGTTAGCCTTCTTCTTCTTCTTCTTTTCACAGCAGTTGGACACATAGTGCCCTCGTTCTTTGCAACTGTAGAACTGCAACTGGCTAATGTCTTTCTTATTGGATTGGGTCTTGTTGTGTCAACACCCGGATTTTTAATCCCAGATGCTCGTTATGCCATACCTCGCAATCCCAGGATTACCATTTTTGCGAGACATAACGGATTGGATATCACAGTACATCATCCATTACAAACCATACATAAGGTTTTACACAAATAAGGATCTCATGATCCAGTCTTTAATACAACAAGCAGCGGAAATAAAAGATAAGCGTAGCGGTGGGGTCCATCTTCAGGAGCACAGGCAATGCTGACGAAGGCAGATAGTCCTAGTTATCAAAGCCGTCCTGCTGACCATCATCTTGATAATCTCCTTCATAGTCTGGCCATGATAATAGCCAGGGACAAAAGCCATGAGTACTCTTTAAGTACTCTCAAACTACTATTAACAGGTCCTATAGTTTTAAGTCAAAGTGCTAAATCTAAGTTTAACTGTCAAGTTAAGTTTGAAACCTAAGCTGAGTTCAGAAGCAAAGAAAGATAAAATAAAGTTCTAGAATCACTTAAGTTGGGAAGCTATTGTCATAACACAAGACTGTTGTGGTCAAGTCAAGATTCATCATTACTTCAAAGTATTTAGAAAACATCTGACAACGAAACAGTATGGCCATTCCAACTGTCCATAACCACGGACGCGGCTATTCGAATAGTTTAACACTCTACAGAGGTGGTACACTTTCACCACAAGATTCGATACATCTGTCAGGGGTAACCCTGAATCATCATACTTAGTATGCAGATAATCAAACATAACCTTCCCTTTACACACCCTAGTATTAGCACCTCTCCTATGAGCATGGCCTACCAACCATGACCATCAGTCATCTGGGGACTACATAGGTGGACAACGTTGAGAGGTAGCCTCAGCTCAAACACCTCCCGTGAGGGAACTAATACTAATGCATATAAATTTCTAGCTAAGCCTTACCCAATTTAGGTAGTGTGGTTGTACAGTAAATTTGGAATGGTATCGCATCCGAATCCAACCATCAGTTTTACAAAAGGGTTAAGGCTCATGCCTCAATATTTTTATCATCCTCAATCATTTGTGTTTCTCAACACATGTCAAAACATCTCAATAGAATGACTCATCATTCCAAGGTTTTCATAATTCATTTTCACCAAGTGTTCCCATCTAAAGTGACTCAAGTTTTTGATCTACTCTAAAATACTGAGTTAAGAGTGTTCACTAAAGTGGAAGGATGGTATCAATCTCATGCCATAGAATGACATCTAAAGGTTTCTAAGTAGGTCAAGTTTTATACTTTTTATGCTACCTTCAACACAAGTAAAAAACTTTGTGTACTAAGGGGAGTAAAACATGTCAATAAGACTTGGGGTACTAATAGTCAAAAGGGTGTGATTAAAGCATGCTTAAGACATCTTTGTTAAACCATCTAGTTTGATTCTAGTTTGCTAAGTACTACACTTGCAAGTACTAACTTGCAAGGGTTAATCTGGGATAGTGCTAGCTTGCTAAGGGTATCTTGTACTGTTAATGGTGGCTTGCTAAGGTATGTTTTGCAAGGGCTAGCTTGCCAATAATAGCTTGCCTTGGTTGGTGCAGTGGTTGAAGTTTTCTTCTTCTTCTTGGTAGAACTCCTCCTCCTCGAAATGCCTATATAGAATTATTTTGGTACTAGTCCAAATTCACTGTAGGTAAACCTTAATATTATTACATATTAAAATAGATATGATGAAATGTGATTTTTGAGATTTGGAATCAACTCAAAAGCTAACTTGGTTGATTTTATAAAAATGTTGCAAGCTGCAAAAGCTTCTGTCTTCTTATTTTTATTAGGAGAGATCTATAACTCTAATTGAATTAAATCCAATGGGCTTGGATAGATCATTTTACTACCTTTCAGACAAAATTAGTTTCATGCAATTTGGATTTCTAAAACTCTCTGAATTGATTTTCAAAATAGGGGACAGAAACTAGATTTAACTAAAAAGAAAAATCCAGATTTGAATCGATGGGCTAGCGCAGGAAAAGAAATGGGCCGAACCAGTGGCGCTCCGCAGCGCAGGGCTCAGTTGACAGGGGGTCCCGCGTGTCAGCGGCACTTAAAACGCGAAACGGTACACGAGCTGTGGGTCGTGTGATTAGAAGAAAGATCTACGGCTAAGGGTCGTCGTCGACGACGAACAGGTCACCGACGAGCTCAAACCCTAGCGGCTCGGTGGGGGTCTACTAGGGGCGTACCAGGGCTCCAGCAGGGTCGGCGAGGCGGGCAAATGACGTGGAAGACGATGGAGAGGCGAGGCGCGGTTGGGGCGGAGCTTGGGGTGGTCGCAATCAACAGCGCCCTTCTCCTGCTGTCACGGCTGCTCCGGCTCCAATTTCGGCGAGGCAGAGCTCGCCTTGCTCCGGCTAGAGGTGCGTGAGGTACATAGAGGTGAGGGGAGTTGAATGGTGTGGAGAGAAGAGGCTGGGGAGGTCTCCTTTTATAGGACCGACGGTGAGACCGAGCAGGATGGGCAGTCGACGGTGGTGACATGGCTACGACGGGGTAGAGGCATGCCTGGGGGTGGCGATCGATGTGCGGTTCCCTGGCGGTGCTCTAGAAATTGAATGCACGCGTAGGGGCGGTGGCACGCGGTCTGGGCGAGTTGGCGCTCTGAGAGGCAAGGCGGCGGTGTCCACGGCGAGCGGTGGCTGTGAGGCGTTGGGCGGCCAGCGGGGGTGTCTGGGGTGTTCTCCAGGTCGAGGTGGAGCGGCGGGCGCGGGCTGCTGCCAAGGGGCGGTTTGTGCGAGCGGGGACAGGGCGCGCTCTGGGGGCCACACTAGCATGGTGCGGTGGCACTGGGCGCGGCTTGTCCTTGGTGGTCCACTGCACGGCTGGGCTCGGGCAAGGGACAGGGGGTGGCGGTGAGGTGTGAGCTACCTCCTAGACATGGAGAGAGGGAGAGGGGCGGTCTGCTGTGGTGAGGGCAATGATGGCCGGCGAGAAGCGGCTCGGCATGGCATGGCCGTGCCACTAGGGGCTAGGGGAGTGGGTGGTTAGGCTCTGGTTAGATCAAGAGGGGACAGGGGAGATAAATGAAGATCAATTGGGGGCAAAATCCTGTAGTAAACAGTGAGCTAGGATTAGAGTAGAGATTATGCATGCCAAGTGTTTGATTAAATGGCTGCATGAAAGAAAGTTTTAAATTTTGGTTTCAAAATTTTTGAGTGATCTCCACTAGTGCTAGGTAGTCTCTGGTTGCAAGGGTTTTGAAAGTGGAGCTCAAATAGATGGGTTTTGAAATAGGGGTGATCTATGCATATGCATTAGATTCAATTTTTAAATGCCAATTAAAATAAGTAAAAGAATGTTTTTAGCAGATCGAAAAGTGGGCCTTGGTACCTCATTATGTGTACTAGCAAGTGGTGCAAGGATCAAGAATTGTTTCTGTTAAGTTTTGAGTACTAGGAATAGCCAAAGTAGTATAGTGGATTAAAATGGCCAAAATGACCATTCCTCCTTTTTAATTCTTTTTGATTTGATTTTCTTTAGGAAAAGTTTGGGGATGATGTAGATGATGTTTAAATCACCTAAGAAACATTTTACAAGCATTGGATCACACAATCATGGCAATTCAAAACAACTCCTATTTTAAATGCACACACATATGAATGCTTTCATTTTAAATTTGGAAAAGTTTTTGTTAACCCCATTTTTGGATGATTTGATCTTGGTAAGCTTGGATTAAAGTTTTGGGATGTTACATGTTGCCTTGGAAATTTTGCCCATTTCCTTCATTCTCTCATTTTTCCTTCTTCAGAGCTTGTTGTATCCCATCTTTGACTTGTTGATTCACTTGTTGTATAAAGGGGTTGAGGTGGCATTGAACTAGGTGTGGTCAATCCCTTCACATAGGAAGAAAGTAACTTTATATGTGGGACATTCTTCACCAAGATGGATGACATCACAATAGGGGCACTCGTCCTGATGTCCCTTGGTTGCGTGCCCTACTTCTCCGCAAATACTGCAAGCTCGAGGTGTTGTCGGAACATATTCCTTGAGCTCCTTGTTGACATGGTCCATCGGGAAGAACCTTTCTTGCGAGAAGAGCAGGCTAGTGGTCTATATGTTTGAACAGGAAGAGAATCAGTAAAGAAGGACCAAGGTTTATGAGAAAGGCATGTATTTAATGAGTATAACAATGAAAATAGATAAGTTTTCTTGTCCTATGGGCTTTCAACGAGTCAGCAAGGAAACATAAACCCACAATAAAATAGCAAACAAGGTTCAATCAACATACAAGTTCAAACATTACCAAATCATTTCTCAAACAACCAGGTTCATCATAACAAAGCAACAATCATCTAGGATATGACATACCACAATAGTGAGTATGATCAATACACTAACACGGTAGATATGGGATAAACGAAATTACTATGGTGGTGGTCACACTATATGGTGCATCCAGAGGGGTTCCATCTTCCTTTGCATTCAGGGCTTCATGGATGCAATAAATGCATCCTTGGCAGCAATCACTTTGTATTGGCCGCATAGCTCCAAGACCAGGTCTATGATATCCTTCCTAAGCTTTGTGTCCTCTTTCTCTAGCTCATGGTTCTTCTTCTTTTCTTCCTTGAGGTCCTCCTAAATGTTGTGTAGTCTCCACTTGAGTCTTTCTCCAATTTCATCAATGGCACTCCATGTTGCGCTTCTTGCCGAGTCAAATAAGGAAGTATGGAGTTCGGAGTTGGTAAACATCCAATGTCCCATTTTCTTGTGGTCATCCTACTTGTTCTTGTACATATGGAGTTCGACCCACCAATACTCCTAGACTTCATCCATCACAGGAAATCCCTTGTACATTGCTTCTCCTTCGAGTCCCATGCTTGACATCATGGGCTTCAGTGCCTTGGGGAACTCAGACTCACACTGGAGTGTCATGCTCATCAGTGGTCCCTTCTTGATGGATTCATTGATGGTGGACATATAGGATTTGGAAAATGAGAACAAAAGGTTAGGAAGAGTTATACGAAAATAAGGAAGTTGCAAAAATACAATATTTTGAAGCAACATATTGTTTCATTTGCCAAGGGTCTTTCCTAGTTTCTAAACCAGTTCAAGGGTCACGAAGCCAAAGTCAACACAATGATCTGATACCATCTGAAGCGACCCAAACTGGTAGGGTTCCAAGTCCTTGTGCTTTACAGTGCTAGTCCCTGGATCGACTCGCTAGCACACACAGTTCGAGATGTAATATCACGAAAAAATGTCATATTTATGTTACATCGAATGATCCAGAACTTTACATAATCACATACAAATTGCATAGCCAAAGGGCTAGCTCCTCAATACAAAGATCAACAGCGGAAGACTATTAACTGTAAAGACCTCCATTACGAGCCACATGCGAAAGCATGCTGAGTATAGACTCGCAACCCTAATATTATACCTCACTCATTTTCAAGGCAACCTGCAACATGAAAGGTTGCAGCCACGAATGGTCAATACTTTGAATATATTGGCAAGTCCACCTATTTGGTGGAACGTAAATCTCAACCTACAAATACATGCATATTTGGCTAAGTGGAGTTTTGGATGAATTTGCGTAAAGAAATGGTTTTTGTCCTGTCTTTCTGAAATACAAAATCTTTCTTTTAAAACAAAAGGGTACCATTGATTGATATCAATGAACCAAAAACTTTTACTTTGAAAATGGTAACACTGATTGATAGTAGTAAACCGGGGTACCATTGGTAGATAGCAATTAACCGAAATTTTTTGTTTTCAAAACGAGACCATTGGTTGATAACAACGAACCAGGGTACCATTGGTTGATAGCAATGAACCTTCTACCATTGTTCACCCACAAAATTTTAACTTGAGAAAATTGGGATGACGAGATTTCTTTAACTGCTTCAAGTCCAGTCGCTCAAAGCCGTCCATAACTAGGGACATGGCTAAGTACTTAGATTTTACACTCTCAAGTGGTTTGTATACTTTACCAACAATACCTAGTAAATCCCTGCACACATACCACCCAGTTGTGGCACGGCCGGGACGGGTTCAAACAACTTAATAGTCAAGTCAGAGCCATGTGACATGTGGCTATACATAGAAGCTCATAGACAAGAACGCCGCCAAATCTCTTTAAGCCTGGGTGCTTTTCGCGGGTGTGAACAAGTCAGGGGCAAGTCGATGATAGGGATCCATAGAATGGCATCCGTTGCTAGGGAGGTGCGACCGTTGATAGGGTCTCATGTGAATGACACCTGAACTTGGCACTCAACCAAAAAATATTAATCCCATTCACCCAGGTGGTTCATTAAGTTATGTTGTTTTCATTACACGAAAAGAATTTTCCTCTCAATAACACATAACTTGTTATGAATCCACCCACGAGATCTATAGCAGGGCTAATCATACAACACTTACATTATTTGCTACTCAACAGTCATGAATACATGTGGCTATCCTATCTGGGTTTCATAGCATAGCATAATACTTTATGCAATCCTACTCACACAATATTTTGGAAAAACAACTAAGAGCATAGTAAAAATAGTAGGACATTTATGTAGTGAACTTGCCTCTTGTTGAAGTTGTCGGATTCACTTTCTTCATAACTCAATGGTTACTCTCCGATCAATCTACATGGTTCACAAACATTCCAACGAATAAACGAAACAAGCAGACACACCAACCAAAGCAATACAATGAAATCAAGAAAAGCATGCTAAATGGTTTGGGTTAGGTTGCACATGTTTTTATTACACGAAGAGTTGGTTCACAAAAATCTTTACTAGTCTTAGATTTGAATTGTTTACTTTTATATGGTTGCATTTGACCACATAGCGTTGATAGTAGCATTAGGTCAAATGCACCCACTATGTTGTAGATATGTTTGGAAAATAGTTTCATTTACACTATTGGACAAATAATTCTTTTATGAACATTTTTGCAAAAGGTTTCATTCCAAAACTATTTTCTTTAATTTAATAAAGTCCAAAATAGCATTTGAAGGAGATAAGGTTTCATATTTTCAAAATATTGTTGTAAACCTACAAAATAATTTTACTATCTGGTACTATTGGATAGAGGACTAAAATATGAGCATTTTGCAAAAAGAAATCATTTTAAAATCAGTTTTAGAATTAAAGATATGCCTATAATGGCTAAATGTCAATTCTATAATATTATTTAAGTTAAACATATTAAATTTTGAAAACTAACAGTAGTATATAGTCGTATTTTTCACAAGAATTCTAGAAAGGTATTATTTGCAGTTTTTGGCAATACAGAATATTTACTATAATTTAATTACCCCAGTTTAGAGTTTAAATATTTAAAATAATTTTGTTTGACAAAGTTCAAATTTTAAATAGATATAATATTCTATACTTTTGTCTCAATCCAGACATATATCATATGCATTTTTATGAAATACAGATCATTTACTATGTATTTTACAAGATTATAGCATTTTTTGCCTATTTAATAATAAAACAAATACGCACTAGGCTGATTTTCCCACGTGGCGCTAACATGGCGGTCATACGATTCTACGCTACGACGACAAGGTGAGCTGACGGGGCAGGCCACGCGGCGCACGCCGATTGGGCGGTACCGCTTTGTGCGACAGGTCTAATCCTTATCGATGGTCATTGATCGGATGGCTAGGAACGAACGGGGGAGGGAGATCACCGGCACGGGTCGCCGAAATTGGGGAAGACGACGGCGGACGTTGCAGTCGTCGATGGTGAGGGGGATACGGTGGCTCAAGGTCCCAATGGAGACGTGGACGCGGGGCGGCTCTGCTCGGTGATGATGCGAGCTTGATCAAGACTCTCGCGGGCATCCTCTTGCGTCGGCGGCGGCCGGCTGGAGAGGCTCGGGCGGTGGTGGTTTCTTCGGGAGCTCGTCGTGGGCTGCTGTGCTGCGTGAGAGAGATGGGAAAGGGGGTAAGGAGGTGCGCGAGGGTGAGAGGGAGAGATATGAAGGAGAAGGGGGCGGAGAGGCTCACTGGTTTGCTGTGGGAAGCTCGGGCACGGCGGCGGACGGAGGTGCTCCGACGAGAAATCGAGGCCGCCTAGAGGCGTTTTAGAGTGGGAGTAAAAGTGGGGAATGGGAGGAGGGGGCCTAGGATTTATAGAGGAGGGGAGAGGGTGGCCGGAGGTTCTCGGGGGGAGTTGGCAAAGTGGGGCGCTGGGGACGACGTGCGCGTCGTGGATGAGGTGCGGTCGGGAGGTTGGGCGTGACGCGGGTGGGTCTCGCGTGGTAGTGAGAGTGGGAGAAGGAGGCGGGCCGGGGTTGGGTCGATAGGCGCTGCGCGGGCGGCTGGTAGAGAGGCGGCTGAGGAGGAGAAGGGGGAGGAAAAGGGGGGTGGGCTGGCTGGCTGGGCTAGCCCAGTTGGCTGGCTGCTTTTTAATCTTTTTCTCTTTTTATGTTTTACAATTTGTTTTGTAATTCTAGTTTCCCAAATCTAAATTGAGTAATTCTAATTTTTATAGTTTTGTAAAATCAAAACATACTTGTACATAAGCTTTACAAAATAAACTTTTAATCCAAAGAAATTTCCCATAATGCCATTAAGCATTTAATGTCCTATGGCTAATATGGAGATTTGCAAAAATAGGGTTTTAGAAAAGTTATTTTCAAAACTAAAAATTATTAAATATTATAAATATGATTTGTAAATATGTTTTGTAGATTTACCTTAGAAAACCATATGGCAACGAAAGACCCCAAAATAGTTTTAACAAATTGTCTTATTTATTTCCTTTCAGAATCAAAAGTGATTTCAGAATGAAAATAGCATTAATATTTTTATTATCCAAATAACCATTTTATAAAGCACCCTTTTGTTAACCCATTTCCAATATGGCTTTATGAAAAATCTTGAAAGTTAAAGTATGCCTTTTATATTTTGCTCAAAACAAAACATTTATCAAACATGGGAAACAAAACATTTAAACTAGGATTGTTTTATAAATATTTTCATAAACCAAATATTTTTTATATAATGAGGGTTTGTAGAGAATATATTTTGATGAAAAGGTTTTAGTTTTATAAAGTTAATTTTAAAAGCTTTTGTTTTCTCATAAAACAAAATAACTTTTCAGTGTTTTGAAAAATAGGTTTTTCTTGTCCACTTGTTCTAAAATATTTTGTTTAGAAAAAGCATTTGATTTATTTTCATAAACTTTGAAATGTTTCTTTTCTTTTGAAAATTCAATTAAAGGAAAAGGAAAAGTTTAGCAAACTATTTAAATATTTTTTTAACATTCCAAAATTTGAAAAGTTTTGGGATGTTACAGTGACTAATGGAACAACCGTGCCCCTAGAGCAGGTGAGACTCCTTGTCACATTCAGGATCTGCAATAACTACCACACTAAACATATCGACTTTGATGTGGTGCATGTAGGTTTTCCCTAGAATGCCATACTCGGTTACCCTACATTGGCGAGGTTTGTGGCGGTGGCCCACCATGCCTACAACCTTGTCAAGCTTTTGGGGAGAAGTGGCACCATCACCATCCATGGTGATGAGAAGGATGTAGTACACTCCATTCAACACGTCTACAAGGTTGTGGCTACCACCCACCCCGATGGCGAGCACGCCATCAAGTTTCCCACCAAGAAGAAGCAGTTGTTCTCTCAAGAGTGGGCCACGACCAAGAAGGTGGCATTGGACACCAGTGGCTTGGGGGTTACCGTCACCATCGGTTCCCACCTGCCTGACAAATTGGAAGGCACGCTCGTCGCCTTCTCTGATACCAATGGAGGTGATCCAGCACCACTTAGCAGTGTGCCCCACTGCGCGTCCTGTGAAGTAGAAGTTACGTTGTATGGCACCAGAGAAGCAGGAATTCAGCGTCAAGGAAGTGGAAAACTCATGAAGGCCAACATTGTCCGCAAGGTTGACAACGCGGAATGGCTGGCCAATACAGTGGTGGTTCCCAATGTCACTGACGGAGGGCACCTATGCATTGACTTCACGGACCTCAACAAGGCTTGCCCCAAGGACACGTATCCTTTGCCGCGCATCAACTAGATCGTGGACTCCACGGAAGTCTGTGACCTCCTTTGCTTCTTTGATGCTTTCTCAGTCTACCATGAAATCAATATGACAAAGGAGGATGAGGAGAAGACATCGTTCATCACCCCTCGCGGTGTGTTCTGCTACAAGTGCATCTTGTTCAGCCTCAAGAATGCTGGATCTACCTTCCAGAGGCTTATGTGCATTTCCCTCGGTGAGTAGATGGGTAGAAATGCTAAAGCATATGTTGATGACATTGTTTTCAAGAATTGCGAAGAGCAAATGCTCATCACAAACTTGAGGATACCTTCGCCAACCTACGCAAGGTAAACATCAAGCTCAACCCTGCCAAGTGTGTGTTCGGGGTACCATCGAGAAATCTCCTCGGTTTCCTCATCTCACACTTTGGAATTGAAGCAAACCCCGACAAGGTCCATCCCATTGAGGAAATGCAGCCTCCATGGCGGCTAAAAGATATGTCGCACTTGGCGGGATGCATGGCTGCTCTTGACCATTTCATCTCAAGACTCAGTTAGAAGGCTTTTCCTTTCTTGAAGATCATGAAGCGCTCAGGAACATTCAAGTGGACTCCAGAAGCTGATGATGCCGCCTTCAAACAACTCAAGCGTTATCTCACTAGCCCGCCAATCATGGTCTCCCCATAGACTCACGATCCTCTACTTTTGTACATGGTGGCCACATTGCAAATAGCAAGTTCAGTCCTCGTTGTGGAAAGGGAGGCGCCACCCAACTCCATGAAAGGTACTGTATCGCCAAGACCTAACTCTTTTGACACTGGAGCCACATAGGCGGTACTAGCCAACGTCACTGACCTCGCTGAGGGGGAAGGCCTTGCCACCAGTATGGAAGCTTCAACGCCCAAAGAGCCAATCCTCATGTAACACCCCATCTACTTCGTCAGTATGGTGTTGCATGACGCATGCAAACGACAGACAACACACCATAAGCTACTCTACATGCTTCTTATAACCTCCAGGAAGCCTCAACACTACTTCCAAGGACATCCCATGAAGGTCGTAACCAAGTACCGCTTGGAGACAGTGTTGCACAACCCCAAAGCCACCAGCCACGTGTCGGAGTGGGCCATTAAGCTGACATTCCACACCACAACAACTATAAAAAGCATGGCCCTAGCAGACTTCATCGTGGAATGGACGGAACCCACATAGAGGACCTACCTGAGGAGGAATCACATATGTCGGGGAAGATATCTCCGGGGAGATGGTCCATGAACTTCGATGGCGCATTTATACATGTGGGCGTGGAAGCTGGTGCAGTCCTCACCTCACCAACAGGGGACATGCTCTACTACACAATATAGCTCTGATTCTAGGAAACAGATAAGCGCTCCAACAACATTGCCGAGTATGAGGGCCTCCTCACTCGGATTAGAGCCACAATCGCACTTGGCATCAAACACATCACCATACAAGGCGACTCTCAGCTCCTTGTCAAATTCTTTAACAAGAGCTACAAGGCCAAGGACAACCACATGGCAGCATACCTCGGGGAGGTGTGCACACTCGAGAAACATTTCCTCGACAAGGAGATCAAGCACATATCCATGAAGAAAACATGGAGGCTGACGAGATTGCCAGGAAAGTTTTGCCTCGTAGTCCCCATCTAGCAGGACTATTGAAGGAGAGGCTGCTAATGCCATTAGCAAGGATACTGACAACCAGTAACCATAGCCTTACTAAAGATCTGCCCCAACCACCACCAACAGGTGCGCCAGATTGTGGTCCACGCTTGATGGAAATCACTCATCAAGAAAAAACTTGGACCGACAAGATCAAGGAGTACTTAAAGGTGGGAACTCTCCCCAAGGATGAGGATGCAATCGAGCGCATCACATGCCAGTCTAAGAGCTACTGCATATTGTATGAAGACCTCTAATGTAGGCACCCCAAAGGGGTAGCATTGCGTCGTGTCTCCATGAAAGAAGGTCACACGCTACTCGCGGACATACATGCTGGAGAATGTGGCCATCACTCCTCGTTACACACTCTCGCCGGTAAGGCCTTATGATGTGATTTTTACTGGCCAACGACGCTCCACGACGCAACCGAGCTCGTAAAAACATGTGAAGCCTATCAATTCCACACCAAGCAAGTCCTCCAACCGACGCATGGACTGCAAACCATTCCACTCTCATGGATGTTCATGGTCCGGGGTCTGGACATCTTGGGACCATTCCCCCATGCGCTTAGGGGCTACCAATACCTCTACATCACCATCGACAAGTTCACAAAATGGGTGGAGGTGGAACCTGTCAGAAATATCCTGGCAAAGTCTACTGTCAAGTTTATCAAGGGGTTGGTGTGTCACTTTGGTGTGCCCAACCGCATCATCCCCGATAATGACGCCCAGTTCACCAGTGGCTTGTTCAAGTCCTAATGCACAAACCTTGGAATCAAGATTTGATATGCCTCTGTCGCACACCCACGAACCAAAGACCATGGTGGGTGCGAACTTTTGTGGTATTCTCGACGAGTACGCCATGAAGGGGTCCTCATAGAGCGTGTTTAGGGAGGTGGGGTAAGGCGGTGAGTTTATGGGGACGAGGTAACACAACTTACCCAAGTTCAGGTGCCACAACGGTGGCAGAACCCTACTCCTACTATAAATCACTATAATGGCAATACGCTGAGTTATAGATATTGATTCGTTATGCGAGGTTGTGTGAATCGTTATATGTTGTCTTTGCTCTAAAGGATCCCATATGTCTAGCTTATAAAGGCACCAGAAGATAGGGTTACAGGGAAAGTACCTTGTCGAACAGGATAGAGAGACCTATACTAATACTAACTAGGCTTCGTGTCTTGTACTCCAAGGCCACGGGTTGGTCGGTAACTACACCATAGCCTTCCTTCTTCTGGCATGGTCCTCCCTTCTAGGTCAATCTAACTAAACCGCCCAGCAGGCCATAGGCCTTGCTAACAACTGTGGGTAACCCGGGTTAACCGGATTAGAGACATGCCATGGAGATACCCATTTAACATATCCCCAAGAGCGCCAACACGGAGGTGCTCAAGGGCCTCAAAACCAAGAGCTTGAACAAGTTAAAAGTCCACGACAAGGGATGGATTGACACGCTCCCCTCTGTGCTTTAGTCGGTCCACACCACGGTAACCAAGCCCACTGGAGAGACTGCCTTCTCCCTGGTCTATGGGGCAGAAGCAGTCCTTCCCACGGAGCTCAAGCATGGATCGCCACGAGTCCTCGCCTTCGACGAGTCTCGCCAAGAAGGCGTGTGGGAGGAGGAGCTGATACTCACAAAGGAGACTTGCTGCCAGGCTTCCATTTGTGGCACATGGTACCAGCAAGGCCTGTGTCTCTATCACAACCGCAACATCCGCCCCTGCACCCTCGAGGTTGGTGACCTTGTCCTCCGAAGGCTACTCTCAAGAGAAGGCTTAGACAATCTATCACCAGTGTGGGAGGTCCCTTTCCGAGTCGTACAAGTTTCTCAGCCTGGTGCAACGAGGTTCCAGACATAAGAGGGAGACCCGGTGGAAAATTTGTGGAACATCCAGCACCTATTCTACCCTTGAAACATCTCCTGAGTGTCGACACCAGTTCGCGAGAGATTATACCCACCTCGTGGATCACTTGTAATGAACAAACACATGCAAGAAATAAAATAAGTCTACTCATGTTTCTATGCGCTCATGGTATCTCCGTTGTGTCTCACACGAGCGGGGGCTAGGCACGGTGCACAGTCTTGGGCCTACCCCACTGCTAGAGCCCAAGTGACTCGAGATCTGGCTCGCGGTACTAATCACCCCGCGCATGTCACCTCGCCAAGGTCCTTGGCGCTTGAGGTCCTCGTGTAACATGCATACATGCACCAAAGAAGCACATACATTCACTCCGTTTGCACCCCTGCTGGAATGAAGATGCCCCTAAAGCAGAAGCACAAACGTGGTTATACTCCACAAAGAAGTAGCTTGGGACCTCACGAGAGGTCCCACCCGAGGACCACAAGGTGTCCTTGCCGGAGACTTGCCTATGTTAGCAAAACAGAGCAGAAGCAAGTCCTCTAGAGGGGGCCATCACGAGATGTGCTCCATGAGGCTCCAGGGGAGGTCCTCGTCGAGTCCCACAAGGTGTCCTCTCCTACGCCTCACAAGAGACTTATTTCTAGGGGGACGTCATGAGACGCTCTTTGAAAGACGCCTTGGGCTGTTCTTGTTGAGGCTCACAAGGTGTGCTCTCCTAGGTCTCACAAGAGACTCTTTTTCATGGCCTCGTGAGAGGACCACTTCAAGGCCCACAAGGTGTCCTCAGTAGGGGTTTTACTCAGTTATCATAACAGAACATGAGGCATTCTCCCCAGGAGGCATTATGAGATGTGCTTCACGAGGCGCCACGAGGTGTCCTCGCCGAGGCCCACATGGTGCCATCGCCTATGTCTCACATGAGACCTACCTCCAGGGAGGCCATCAAAATATGTGCTTTGTGAGGTGCCTAGAGGTGTCCTCATCGAGGCCCACACGGTGCCCTCGCCTAAGTCTTACAAGAGACCTATCTCCAGCACGTTCCGCACAAGGAACATCTCATAGGAGCGACTCCTCACCGAAGCTTGATAATCTTGTTACAGCTTGATAATTTTGTCACCTCACTAGGGATTAAGTGAATTCATGTGCTATAATTATCTTGTTACAGCTTGAAAATCTTGTTTTGTCAAGGTAGCATATTTTTATTCAAACATCATGTCAAACTACTTAAGGCTATGCTTTGTTAATTAGTAATTCTAGATTGCTTGGATTTTTCCCTTTCTAGAGAAGTATAAGAGAGATGTGTTGCATCATCTCTATATTAGGACGTGATGCCCGTATGAATGCTTATGAATTACATATTGAAGTTTCACCAATATTAGCTTGATGATGAATTGTTCTATATCCACTACAACTGAAAAAGAGAATGTACAAGTGAACCCATGAACCCTGGTCCATTTTAAATCATAAGAAACAACTTTCCAACACCATTACTATCATTTATATCTTCTGCAATTTAATATTTCAAAAATCCAAAAATACTTTCTTTACTTGCAAACATAAACAAAGCACAAAAACACCTTTCATATCATTGTATTTATTTTACTTCCATATTTTAATTATTGTTGTTGTTTTTCATATTACTAATACGAAACCTTGTGCTTGATAACCAGACGGTGGAGTTGGGGACACAAGACAAAAAATTTGTTTTGTATATTTCTTGAAGAGGAGGATAAAAACATCCCTTGATGAGCCAATTCCTCGGGAGTTCGATATAAACTCTCGAGTCACCCTTGTGGGGAAAGGACATACAACACTCTGCACTTGGATTCCCAGTGAGTTGGTACACACATACCTGTTGCCATCGAGAACATTTTCTAGCGCTATTGCCGGGGAGTTGGCTAAGGTACATCACAACTGCATCGTCATCAAGCTAGGAGCACAATCCACCTATATAGCAACAACTAGAACATTTTCTAGCGCCATCATCATCAACTTTGTGCAAACACCTAGGCTAGGGGAGGTTGCACCATTGTGAGCTTTTTCTTCTCCTTTACATTCTCAAAGCAATTTTCTTATGTATTGTTTTAGTATTTTATTTGTTTGTTAGTTTTTACATTCTCTTTAAAACACAATAAAATTTAAATATTCATCTTGCATCATGTCAACTTCAAATAAGGTATCTACTAGTTATGATGTAGGTAATTTTAATCAATATCCAAGGGAATCTTTAATGGAAGCCTAGTTTAGAATGCAAGATATTAAGAAAACTTACCCTAGACAACTCACCCAAGCTATTATAATCAAAATATTTTATGATGGCCTAATCCCTTGGTCAAAGTGTTTCATAGAATTATTAAGTTGTGGTATATTTGTCATGGGAAACCCAACTCATGCTAATGTTGTTATGGTAATTTATTTGGGAACTCAAAAAAACCAAGGATAAAATTGAAATCCAACAATTAAAGGAGTTTTTGAAAACAAAACTATCACAATCTTACAAAAATCCATTGAGGAGACCCCTAATAAAAATGATATAAACTAGATTTGCCTCCATAAAAGAACTAAAGTCAAAACTTACCCTAATATTCTTCACATCCTTATCAGAAAAATGAAAACTATTAAATATCATGTTAAAACTAAATACTATTTTATTCATAATGTTCACTCTAAAATAACACTCATGAGTCGCCTCTTAGGACATGCCAAAGATTTGGTTACTTCTGTGGGGGTGGAAAGTGAAAAAGAGAATAATAAAACAAGAAATATAGAAGACATCATAAGAGAAGAAAAGTAATCTACCATGTTTTTGGTAAATAAAAATAATAATGAACAAGATAACAAAGATCCACTTATGATTATAGATGAAAAAAGTAGAGGAAGTTAAAATGCTTAGTGAAATAAAATAACCTCTATTATATCTTGATAAATGTAGCTGTCATGAACTCATTAATATATTGCTAATGTTTTCTAATGATCCATCTATTAATGTTCATCAAGTAGGATTTGGCTCATATATTGCAAAATCTGTCATAAAAGAAAAGATAGAAAGATATAAAAATGAAGTTATAATAACACAAAAGCCTGGGGATTCTTGGATCCCCAAGATATTAATCACTATTGGCAAAGAGACCCATCATGCTATATTAGATCTAGGATCTAGCGTATCAGTTTTATCAAAATAAATATATGAATTGCTAGAACTTAAAACTGTGGAAAACTGCCCAATAGACTTACTTGCTGGTGACTAAAGTAAACATTCTTTAGGAAGCTAAATGATGTCATGGTTGAGTTACATATGACTTTTTTCGTGTTTATTTGGTTATCATGGACATGGGGAGTAAAAGCTCTAGTCCTATAATATTGGGAAAACCATTTTGAGAACTATTGGAGCAACCACTGATTCAAAAGAAAGAAATGTGAAGTTTTAGTTTTCGTACAAAAAGTTTATGGAACACTTCCCAAGGAAGAAGGAGATAGCACCAAGGTACAAGTTACCACATGATCTCCACATCACTTGAAACAAGTAACTAAACCCTAGCTATATGGCTATAAAGAAAGCGCTTTGTGGAAGGAAACCCCGTTGTTTATTTGTATCCACTCTTGCTGTATTTTAAAGAGTCTCTTTTGATTTTATTCTATGTAGTTTTTAATAAAGTACCAAGTTGAACCCATTTGGATGATATAAAGTTGATAAAACATATGGAGTAGCAAATTCCTGCACCAACACTATTTAGTAGAAAAATGCTCAAGTTTTTTGTAATTCCGATTTCACTCATATTTAAACTAAAGAAACAACTTTTCATTCTCTATATACACAAAAATTTGCTAAAATTCCTGACATGTTTAAGTGTTTCAATTAAATACATTTTGCTACTGCTAAAAATCTGGACAGATTCTGCCTTGTATTGTTTAAGCCATTATTTTGAGTCTCAAAATGATTTGCCATGATTATTTTTATATGCTAAGAATGTATACAACATGATATACTTGATGAAAACCTAAAATATTTTTTGGTTAAGGACTATATGGCATGTAGCAGCATATCTTTGTACCACTAATGTCACCCCATAGAAAAGAAATGGGAGAAAGTTTTGTGTTGAAGTTTTGTAACAGGGAATGGAGGAAAACCAAACTAAGAGCATTCCAAGAATGGTGAAAACCATAATATTGGAGATTCCCAAGGCTCCCCACTGGACCTATTAAAATCTCGGTTTGCAAACCTCTAAACCTTGTTTTTAGCAACATAAGATGATCATAGAAACTTGGAGCATCTTTATCTAGTTATATATTTAGTTTTGCATGTTACCTTTGAAATAAATGAGACCACCATGATGGATGTTTTCCATGCCTAAGAAAGATCTATTGAAATTAAAAATAAGTTGAGTTGTATTCTATCAAAAGAAAAAGGGAATGAAAAGAAAAGGTTGAAATGCAAGTTATGCTAAGTGTTACTTTTTTAAATACTTTAATGAATGATAATTTGCAAGTGCCTTATTTAGTGATACCTTTTGTTCACATGCATAGATGGTTAATTTTAAGGATCTTTGCTTGATAAGAAATGATTAACACTATGTACACTTAGGCATCCTTGTAGATCTCTTTTTCCTAGCCCAAAATTATGAAACAAGCTAAGACTTGTATATCCAAATACCATAAACTCCAACAACATACACCATACCTACATATGTGGCACTTGATACTCCAAGTATAATATATGGGCTATGCATTCAAGTACTTCAAGCACAACTGTTTGAAATAAAACAGAATAAACAAAAATTTGACCCATGGTAATTGGAATTATGTGTTTGAAATTTTATATGTTGTTTGTTAGCCAAACCATGCTATCACGGGGAAAGCTTTAAACATTTCACTACTTTTTGTTGATATCAAGTTATTTTGGTTGTGGATTCTCATTGATGTGAATAAAGTGGAACACTCAATAAAGCTTTCTGGAGTTTGCATATAATTAGGGGGACGCCTGGGCCGCCAACCTAAGCCATGCTATGCATTATGGTGGAAGTTTACAACATGAATATTATATGAAGAATTTCTAATAAAATCTATAGAAATAGTAAACAAAATAAAGTGCTGAGAGATTCATTTGTTTGTTTGTGTTGTCATCTAAGTATGGATAGACCCTCACAAAAGGACTCCTCGTACTAAGGGGCAAGAGGTACCTTAGTTGCTAATCTTGTTTGAAACTATATGATTACAATGACAAAACAGCTCAAGTGATCCTAAGTTGAGTAGCATGAGGTGTGAGTAATTATGGTCAAGGGGCATGATAGATTCGACTTGTAAGAGGTTAAAAACATAAACCATACCTAATTTTGTCAACAAAAGATGCCTGGAACCTCACTCTTATGATTACCATTGACTTGGGAAACATATCTCAAAACTTTATTTTAATCTCCTACATATGTTTTATTTTATTGAATGACTATCACATGTGTTCCCTGCTTACTTTCTATTACCAAAGTTTCAAAAGAGTAAAATAAAAGAGTCTTCCATAATTATATAGGTTCATCTAAGAATGCTTAATTGTTCATGGTATTTTCATTTGTTTCAATACAAAACAACTTATGGTTAAGCATGTTTGTAGTGTATAAGAGATATCACTTTATAGCTCATTTGCTTATTGCTATTTTTTAAAGATTGAACCTTGTAAACTTTGTGTGACAATGAATATAATGTATGACATGAAACATAGCAACAAACTCCAAAGTTCCTGTTTAGATTTAGCATGCTGGAGGATGCATGCAAAATGCATACATGGACTTTGTAGTTTATTGATACATATTCCCACATATTCGCAAAATAGATAATGTTATATCCATGTTTTATATCAATTTTTGGGGATTTACCAATTATCCCCTTTATTTTGGTTATAACTCTATAGGACAGGAAAACCCTGTTTTGTGTATTTTTATCTTTTAGGGACCTAAACAAATTCAAACGGAGCTAAGATTTTAGGAAAGTCAATATTTCATGAAGAGGGATTATCTAGAGTGCTTGGACCTCACAAGAGGGGCCTAGAGACCCAAAAGAGCCCAGTGGCCTGGCCTGCCACACTACACGCTCCACCTGACCTCTTTTGGTCCTCGGCCATCCGATTCGCTTCAATCTTTCACCCACTGACTTGGTTTGACCTAAAAACACCTATATAAAGGGTCCCCCGAGGCATCCTCGAGGAGAGACCCGCGTAAACACCAAAACAGTACCAAAAAATAGATTGGAGGGGGAAACTCCGCCAGAGCTGTCCCTAGAGGGATCTCTAACTTCCCCAATATCTCCAACATCATCACCATGATGAAGAGGGAGTAGTCTACCTCTAGACTATGGGTTCGTGGAAGTATCTTGATCTATTTATCTCTTGTGCTATCATAGATCTAGTACCATACGAGATGCCCAACATGATTATGGTCATATATGTGATTCCTATGCGATGGATCTTTATTCTATGATTTGATATATGATATTGGAACCTATTTATGTGTATCATGTATTGATAGATGCATATCTTGTACCATGTTCTTAATTACTTGTTTTGATCCAACTTTTATGCAAGAGAATTTGTGGGGGAAGTGTGTATTAGAGGGAGTAACTGTCAGACCCTCGGTACATGGGGTACCACGTCCCGTCATATTTGTTGGGCCCGCATCGCATTCTCCTTGGAGGTCTCGGGAGGGGTGCACCCCTCTTGAGGTTGTGGGAAGCCTCAGCACGGGCCTAAGTATTAGAGCCGGCACCTGGAAAGGAGGTGACCTCTTGGCGAGGCCCCGCTATGGACACATAAGTAACTCTACTACAACTGATAGACAAAAATTTAACGGGTAGTTCCATTGTGCACTGCCCTCCTCGGGTAAGTAAGATGCTACTTGGCCACTTTAGTGTTAATGCCAGGCTGACGGCATCAGAACCCTGCAGAGCCCAACCTTACCACTTTGATGCAAGAAGGACGGAGATGACGCAATCCCGCAGAGAGGGGTGTCATCTTTGACTGAAGTGCTGGTCGGAGCGTGCTGCTGGACCTAGACCTAGTCCATACGGGGTTAGGATGTGCTCTGCTTTTTCCTTAGGCGAGAATGTGGTGACCCTTCCCGCCCAAATTTTCGGGGAAGAGGCCTAGTGCCATTATAAAAGGAGGGGCGCCCCAACCTTCGGGGGGATCGAGAAACCCTGAGTTACACCCACCATTATACTCTCGTGAAGCATCGCAAGCAATACAACAAAGGCCAGAGTAGGGACTTTACCTCCACAAGAGGGTCCTGAACCTGGGTAAATAATCCCTGTGTCTACTCCTTGTCGTGCACGAGCTCCACTGTTGTTATCATTGTCGTGAAGCCTTAGACGCGTATTCAACCCCCACTCGAACCTCGGGCTCGTTGGACCCCTAGTTTCTTTACAGTATGGAAACTTTGACATTCATCAATCACAACGCGCCAGGTAGGGGGATGAGGCGCGCTTCCAGGAGATTCATCAATCACAACGCTATTTCATTGCGTGCCCACATCCGATTTAGGTGTGCCCATTATAAAGACGCAAGCAAGGACCAGAGCTCCAGCCACGTCGTCTCCCTAGACTCAGGATCGACCGCGGGCATGGGGGCTCCCCTGCCGCCCTTTCCAAGGGGATACGCCACCAGAGCCTGTCGATGCGTCACACTCCCGCACCCTGTTGACACGTTCATGCTCATGCTTGGCGCGGCGTGGCTCATGGTGAAAGAGCTTCTCCACTACTCACTCACGGAAGCTGCACGAGAGGAGTGGCGTGCGCGCCTCACGCGGCTCGTGGATGTTGCATGGGATGACTCGTACCCGGGCTTCCCGGAAACTCAGAAAGGAGAGTTTGCTCACGGTGCGGCCCCACCGCCACCTCTTGTAGCCGGGCTAAGGACCCCCGGAGCAGGCGATCCCCTCGGGAGGCGCGGATGGCAAGATTTGCCAGCAACCTATGGGTGGCACGCCCAATAGAAGATGCTCGTGTCATGCTACCATGATCCCGCAGCCGCGGGGTGGAAAAATCGTGCTGCCCACGCATGCAGAATTGAGACTCGCAGTAGAAGTTGTCCTGCTCTCGCTGAGCACCTTCGACGCATGGTGTGGCCAACCAAGTTCAAGCCTGAGTTAACCGTATGCTACAACGAGGCATCCAACCCCATGGAGTTCTTACAACTCTACACCACTGGCGTCGAGGCAGTGGGTGGAGATGACCATGTCATGGTGAACTAGTTCCCTATGGGGCTCAAGGCCATGGAGCACACCTGGCTGCTGAACCTGCCCAAGGGATCCATCGAATCATGGCCCGAGCTTTGTGGTCTCTTCATCACCAAATTGATAAGTGCGGATAGGTCACGTTTCGTGAAATATGATCTACGACAAGTACGCTAGGGGCTGGCAAGACCCTCTACAGGTAATTGTAGCATTTTGACCAATGTCCTGTCAAGACCCAGCAGATCTCTAACGTCGAGTTCATATCCGCCTTTGCTGAAGGCGTCGTTAACACGAGAGTGCTCGATGAAATCAGCGATCGCGCGAGAACCTATCCATGGTGGTAGAGCTCTATGTGATGGTAAATTAGTGTGCAAAGGCAGAAGCAGGGCAGCAGTTTGCCCATGGCAAGAACAACCAGACGACGGGCAAGCAGAGGTGCCCTCAAGAGAAAAGGATGGGTAGCCGAGCCGGTCCATGTTCGTTCTGCGTTTTCCACTAGATGCGGGGCCACGACACCAACCAATGGTTCAAACTCAAAGTGATTCACAAGGAATACGCCAGCCAACGGAAGTACATGCATGACGGTGGGCATGGCAACGTGCGAGACCGTCACCTAGGGAGGATCGAGTGGGGAAGTTGCCAGCCTAAAAGTGTCGGGGGCTCCCAGGAGCCATAGCACGCGACTATCAAGGGCCTTGACCGCTCGAACATTGGTGTCGGACGACGGCAACACAGGTCGGACAGACGACCCCCAACCTTTTTTCAAAGGTGATGACCCTGGCAGACAGTTCTACCAAAGCCCCATGCACGGTCATGGTGGCGTTGTATCGAATGCAAGAAAACCTTTAGTAACCTTTTACCTCAAGCACCACTAGAAGCTTGAATTATTTTCAAAAAACCACCTTCTTTCCACCAACATGCTCATCACGTTCGTGTGTATTTTTAATACGGGCGGGGGCTAGGAGCAGTGTATATGACTGATCCACCCTTGTCAACACCAGAGCCTAAAGTATCAAGCTCTGAACTCGTGGACTAGCTCCACCGGTAAGTCACGCCACCCATGGCTACTGGTGCTTGAAGAACCTCGTATAAAACATACTGCAACTAGCGAGCACGTGCGGTGCAAACTGCTCAAGCGCATTCGCCACCAAGAAGGAGCTTTTGAACGTGCGATACCCAAATCTATCTCCACGAGAAGCTAGTTGGATAAGCATGGGCCCTACAGTTTCTCCTCGAACGACCTATGGGGTGGCTCACGAGGGCACCCACCCTCTAATAGCCAATTCATGTAACACCTGTAGTCACCACCTTGAGGGACCAATAGGAAATACATTAGCACTACGGTATACTCCTCGATGGACTTATGGGATGGCTCGTGAGGGCACTCCCCTCCAGCGGCCAATTCATGTAATACCCATGGTTTCCTCCCGGAGGGACCTATAAGATTTACATTTACCTTATGGTTTCCTCCATGAGGGATGCACGGGGCGGCTCTCGAGGGTCACCATACACCCTAAGAGTCTTATACATGTTGCGCCTACGGCTGCCTCCTACAGAGGCTAACAGGATGAGTATGGGCCCTATGGTCCCCTCCACGAGAGGACCTACATGGAGGAACATGTAAGGCCTACAGTCATCTCCTCGTGAGGCTCACAGGAAAGGCACAAGTCCCTTGCTACTCCTCCATGAGGGAAGTACAGGTCAGCCCACGAGAGAGCTCACCTTGTCAAGTGGCCATGTACATGTGTTAGCTACGTTCATCTCCCCGAGAGGCCAATAGTGAAGCATAAGCTCATAAAAAATACGGGCAAGAAGCCCGTAGCACACTTCACTGGATCTAGCTGCAGTGGTCTTGCCAAAACCTGATAGTAGCATACACAGACTAAAGGGTCTCCTCCGACAAAACCCAGTGGAGCATACCACACATGAACACCCAAAACGTGGCCTTCACCCAAAGAGGTATATGCTTGAAGACGTGGAAACCCCTCAATACTAGGAAACCGAAGCACTACCCATGATGGATCCCTCGTCGTCCTTCTTGTTACCTGACAGGCTGCTCTCATGGATGTCGTCTCCACCCTCTCCTCCCTGATCATCCATAGCATCAGCAGCGGCGCCGGAGGTCTCGACGGCCTCACCCCTTGATTCTGAGCATACGTCGAATGAAGGCATCCACGCGCTCTCCCACAACTCGCTGAAACTGGCGGACCTCCTCCAGGGGAGTCAACTTGGAGTGCCTCACCCTCCTCAGGAGTTTCCTCCAGGGAAAGTTGGAGTCGGTCCGGTAAAGGTTGGAGAAGAGCTTGGTCGTGGCAAGATGCAGCAGCTTGTGTCACTCTCCCTCATGAAAGCCTCAATAGAGCGTTGCTATCCCCTCCAGTTCGGCGGTAATCCAGGTGAAAAGCTCCAGATAGGCACCGCTCTTGCCAGTGTTTGCAAGAGATCCAGTATAGAAGTTCGTCACCCCGAAGTCACTCAGGGTGGCGGCAGTACGCATAGAAAGTGCCTAGTACATCTTGTACCACGCCCTCTCAAGCACCCGGCGCCCCACCTCCTCCTCATCACGGAGGGCCTTGCCCTTATTCAACTCCTCAAGATCAACAAGGGACCGAGCCAGTCACTCTTCCATCTGCATCTACGCCACCGCCATGTCGGATCTTCACCTGGAAACACCGCTCTTCGGTGTTAGCCTTCTTCACATACCCCTCTCGGAGGGTGTTAGCCTTCTTCACATACTCTTCCCGGAGGGCCTTACGACCCAAGGCAATAGCCTTGGTGTTATCCGCATGCATCTGCTTTCCGTCGCTGGTGAGCTTTTGATTGTAGTGGCGGATCCGGTCCTTGGTCTTGGCACTTATACTCTGGAGGTCGCTCGTGCTCATCGACCTTCCCGCGAGCTACTTCCAGGAGACTGTTCTCCAAGCTGACGTACTCTTCATGGAGCCGAATGGCCTCCTCACGCTGTGCCACATCTAGCTCCCTCTACTAGACCTTCCAACGATCTTCCTCGGTCTCCTTCTCCGAGAAAGCAATCGCCCGATCGCGAATCGAGAACTCCTGGGCCTGGTGAACGAGATCTTCAGGGGAGAGGGAACTCACCTCGGCGGTCAGAATTAGCCCGCAGGTTGGGGCCAGGATGTGCGTCACCTCATGCTTGGCCCTGTTAAGGATCTTCGTGGCCTAGGATCTCCTCTCCTTCCGGCACTGCTCCCATAGCTCGACCACCGCATCAATAGTATCATGCCCCTCGTGAAGGCGACACCACGCCCCAGCCAACCGATGATCCTCTCCATCCACCTTTGTGAGGAATTGGTCAAGAATGGCATGCATGGCCTCCATGACTGCATGAAGTCGACCTGTCCTCCCAGGTAGGTCGATACCAAGCTGCTCCATAGCAGGCACGCTTGGTCCCTCAATCGCAGAGCCTTGGGGGTTGATCATGTCGGCGCCCGCATCGTCATTGGGTTCTAAAGACGGAGTCGTCCGCTGAGCTCCCACGGGATCCTCCTACGCATAAGCTTCCTCCCCGCTTTCTCCTTCTGGGACAATAGGCAGGCTGCCCTAGCAAGACCTCGTGCCCCCGCCCTCCTCCTCAACCAGGACTGGTGAAGCGAGAGGTCCAGTTAAACCTGGAGAGCAGTATCGGTCCCTCTCCTGTGGCTGAAGCATCGTCTCGTTCTCAAAACTGTCCTTGTCGGGTCATGGTAGGATCAAGCCCAAACCTTTGGCCTGAGGGTTGCCACCACTCGTGGTCCTCGGTGAGGGACATGCTCCGCGGGTCGAATCGAGCTCCACAGCTGTCTTCCCAGACGAAGAGGCCCCCGTGCCCCTTCTCCTCTTCCTTGATCTCAAATATGACAAATAAGGGAATGAGAACCGAAGAGGGTTGGAAAGTAAATAGCTTTGGACAGGAACGCTCACCTTCCACTCGTGGAGCCAATGCAAGAACAACTTCCCCTCTTCAGGAAAGGGGGAAGGAAGGCTCCCTCACCATATTGTATGGGCCCTCTCCCCGCAAAGAGGTCGTCGATAGGTGTACTGTTGACTTGCGATTCGGGATAGAGCAGGCTACTCTCGCTGCTTTAGGAGTCACGAGGCTTAACACTAGTTGTTGGGGGATAACCCCGGGTAGGGTAAAGCCGGGGTATAATGGCGATGTTAGACAAGGTATGGCAAGGTCAAAGCGGGAGCTGACCAACTTACCTCAAGGCAAGACAAGTTACGGTCGACCCGGCCCAGACGTTGTTCACCCAACCTTACCTAGGCCGACATTAAGTGTATGTCGGCACCCTCAACGTTACTTGTTTGCAGGTACCCCAGAGCCGAGTTAGTCAGGCAGGAGCCAGGTTACCACTTGGCTTACAAGAGAAGGAAGGTATCTTCATAGTCAACGCTTTTCTCTCTCCACTGTAGCGTGAGCGCAGAGGATAGAGGGGACAAACGTGATGTCGCCATACCGTTCTTGGTTGGGTGACGTCGCGCTGAAGAGGGGCTCAGAGAGGCTTACACCATGGGTCCTAGGAGGCTTACGAATAGAAAAAAAGGCGCACCGCTTTGCTATTTTGGGAGAGGCATATTCGGAGAATATTTCCTCCATGTATGCCCTAGCTTGTAACCTGGCGTCCCCTATATAAGGAGCGCCAGGATCTCCATAGAAGAGGGTCGGTCATTTTTACTAAGGTAAATCCTAGAGAGAGGTGTGGGAAGTAGGTTCATCTTCCTCCTCCCCACGAACAGCTCAAGGAGCATCTATAAACACCATTGATATAGAGAATACAAACATCTCTGTGTGGAATCACCACACCATCCCTCCCTGGATACCTCTAGAGCACTTTGGCCCCATCTTTAGCCTACCCATGGCATCTGGCGTGCCACCACCATGACAGTTGGCGCCCACTATGGGGCCAGCAGCAGTGCTAGCTGAAAGGAAGATCTAGACGAGAAGCTTCATCGTCACCGGCGAGTGAATCGTCTTCGGGCTTGTTCAGTTCTTTGGAGCGTTGGACTACGTCAGTGACAACGCCTGTAGCTTCGGCAATCGCCCTCTTCCGTGCAACGACGTCTTTATCAACCTCGGCACTCACAAGGTCTATGTTGGCGTGGACGAGTCCTGCATTCACCCGCTGCACGTCATTGAGGGAGGATAACCACCTCTCAGCGTGGCTCGCGTCCTGCGTATCACTCACCCCACTAGCTGCATTGAAGTCATTATGACTGCGTCTGATGCAGGAGCAAGCAAGGACCTAGGGGAGAACCCAGAGACAACACCAAAGGTACCTAGGAAAAGAGGTCCTCTACTAGAGAGGCCAAAGAACGTGTTGCAGCAGGAGATAGATAGCTTAGCTACTCCCATAGCACCTGTAGTAGATCCGGCTAAGGCACAAGACAAGCTAGAGGAGACCCGACTGAAAATGTTAGCAGGGGCAAAAAGAGTAGTTGAGTTGCAGCAGTCACTGAACATCACATTGTGTGAGTATGCCAAGGCAAACCGGATCAGTCCCACCCATATGGACGGAGTAAAAATTAGGGGTAGAAAGCTCATCACTAAAATAGACAAAGAATATGTAGCTAAGCCAGGGTATTCAGCTACCCTGGTGACAGCAGGGCTGGCGAGGTATAGCACCCCGGCAAAGAACCTCAGAGCTGCAGAGGCAGCAGGATCCGAATTAGAGGGTCTAACTAGAGAATCCTGAGAAAGGCAACGGGAAAGAGTTAATCACCTAGTGAGAGTGGGCTAACAAGCAGAATGAGGAAATACTCAAGGCAAACTCGACAGTAGCAGGAGGGTCTCATGTAGTTCATTTGGCGGGGGGTAACCTGGCAAAATCTGCTAGGGCGGCGCCATCTCCTCATGATGGCCCTAGAAGAGAAGATGTGGTAACCTCGGTAAGAAAGAATAAGCAGATGGTCCCGTATTACCTAGCAATGGCAGGGAAAGGAAAAGCAGTGCAAGGTGATGAGGATCGTCACAGTGCCAACCGAGGTGAAGCTGGACGAGGTAACCATGACCAAGGCAATGCGGTCAGGGGAACACTAGGAACAGCAATACCGAACAATATAACTCGGCAGGAGCAGGGAAAAACCCACCTCGGCAGCAGCAGCAACAATACATATCTCGCCAAGAGCGATGTGTTGGCCCGGCAATGTAACATCAATATGCTTATCCGGGTCAATATAGGTACAATGATGGCTATTCGGCAATGGCCGATGCCGGGTTTCCTAGGCCGGAACACCATGTGATAGGATCAAGGCTGGGAAACAGGAACTTGCATCTAGATGATGCTAGGTTGAAGCTCAACTGGATTTATAAGTCGGAGATGATAGAGGGACAATGTCCTCTGGGTGCAGCATGCTTTGGACCTCGGATTATGAGAGAACCTCCTGTGCCGAACTTTCAGTTAGTCAGAGGTACAAAGACGTATGATGGTAGCACCAAGCCGGAGGATTTCCTAATTGACTATGCAACTGCTGTGAACATCGCCACGGGCAACTTGAGATGGGCTGTGGGATATGTACCTCAGATGTTGGAAGGGCCGGCAAGATTATGGTTAAAAAATTTGCAGGCGAGAAGTATCAACTGCTGGATAGATTTTGAGGAGATGTTCATCAGTAACTTCACGAGCACGTATAAGAGGCCAAATAGGCCACAGACACTGGCAATGTGCAAGCAAAGGCCAAATGAGATACACCGAGAGTTCTTAACTCGCTGGTGCAATGTGCACAACTCATGCGAAGGGGTGATTGAGTCACAAGCTATTGCTTGGTTTGCACAAGGGTGTAGGTATGAGAGTATGTTGTGGCAAAGGCTAGAAAGAGATATGCCAACTACTTTGGCGGAAACAATCCGAATTGATGACTCGTATGCATTGGGTGATCCGACCCAACCTCGACTTATGTCAAACGAGTCAAACAAAGAGTATTATCCCTGAGTTGGAGCCGGGTCAGCCTGGAGAAATGATTTCCAAAGTAAGAGGAGAGATGAGCGGTCGGATTATAGATACGGTTCATAGCAAGTTCCGGCAGTGGATCAAGATCAGCCTGGAGCTAGGAATAGCCAGCGCCAGAAGAGCGGAGGGCAACAATGGACTCCAAAAAATGATGGCAAGAAAACTTGGACACCAAAGCAGAAGAAATAGTGACAAAAAAAGAAGGACAGGCCGAGGTATACATATGAGTCTATGCTGGATCAACCATGCAAGTTTCACACGCCGAATCCGAGTAACCTGGCGAATCACACAACTCAGCAATGTGAGTGAATGAGGAAAATAGAGCAAAGTGGCTTGGGGAATGCTCAGGCACCTCAGCATGATGCACCTCAGCATGATGCACCTCAGCAGCAGCAGCTCACTAGGGAAATGGGCAGCATATGATGTTACCACCACCCCCACCGAGGTATGAGAACCATGAAAGAAGGGATGCAGTGCATCAGGTGGAAAATCAACACCAGCAGAACCAAAGGTACCCCAACAATGACGGGAGAAATTAGTACAGGGAACACCATCAGAGTTACTGTGTGTTTACCACGGAAGAAACAGACAGAAAGAGCATGTAGTGCCGACATATGGAGGTAAATGCAGTTATGTCGGCTGTGACGAGGTACATGCCGTGGTATGATTAGGAAATCACATGGAGTATCAAGGATCACCCTAGGCTCATGCTGAGTCCTGGATCATACGCATTAGAGCTTAACCCAACCTTCATCAGCCAAACATCAATGTCAAGTTCTCCAAAGTGTTGATTAACAATGGCAGTAGCATCAATATCTTGTATAAGGACACAATGCATAAGCTAGGAGTTTTAGAGAACATGCTTCAGGACACTGTAGCACCCCGGTAAAACCACTACTAGAAAATCGTGTGTTATTTTTATTTTGAGCATCATCATGACTGCATGCTCATGTCATCTTGCCACATTGCATTTGAACATCTTCATGTTTGCATTCATATTGTTTGCCTAAAACTATTTTCCAAAAGCGTATATTTGTTTTCTAAATATCCCCCGTCTTTATTTCAAATCAAAACCCCGGTATTTTGCGGATCTTATATTTTGTCTAAAAACTATTTACAAAAGTCTTTCTAAAACCAAATAATTAAATAAATGTTGAAAATGTTTTGTCCGGGGAGGCAATCTAGCCGGTCAGGCCAGAGGCCCAACCGAGCTAGACTACCTACCAACCGACCCATCTGTCAAACCCTAACCCTAAAACCCCTCTCACCTTAAACCTAGCTACCCCAAATGCCCTCCACACCTAACCCTCCCTGTCACCTCCTCATAGACTCTAGCGCACGATGCAACGATGCAAACGGCATCCTAGGCCACCCAGCCCCACCACCTGCCAACCCCCAGCCCCGCTCTACCGACCCGCTACCGCACTGAACCATCACGCGGACACGAACCGCGAGCCGCGCGACCCTACCACGCGCGTCGTACTCGACCCCCACCTACCTCCTGTGACCGAACCTTCCCCAACCTTGCTTTCCTCCCTCTCTACTCGTGTGATGTCACCGTCCTCGCGTCCCCATGGCGCTACCGCTCCCCGTCCCCAACCCCGGGCTTCCTCGATCCTCGAGCGCTGTCTGGACCTCACCGACCTTCTCTTTCCCACCACCGAGCTTGGCCTGGCTGCCCCACAAGCTCCGATCACCGCTCTCCTTTCCCCTACCCGATCTCCATGGAGGATCTCCCTCTGCCTCACCCCGGCCACCATAGAGCTCCGCCCCACGCCTCCCTGTGAGCCCATCAAGCTCGTCGTCCTCTACAAGGGCGCGCCACCACCTGCAACCATGGCTGCTGCACGTCCCTACGACCTCGCCACTGACGGCAGCCGTGCCTCCCTCACTTCCCTACGTGTGTAGGTCTTCAAGGCCACCATCGACCCTGTTGTCCTGGGTCGTGAGCTCTGCCATGCAGGCAAGCCGCATCACGACCCCCACCACCACCACATGGTCGCCCCTTCCATGCTCAACCCCGTAGATACATGGACGTCCTCTACGTCTCCCTCGCGATGTTCTGCTACAAGGCAGCATTACCACCCTTGCACTATCGTGGCCTTGACCCTCGTGAGCTTCCCATCGCCAGGACCTCCTTTGGCCGACACGCATGCTCCCACCACCAGCTCCTGTTTATGTTGTGGAGTGTACCATGATAGGTGTAGTGGTGATTCAAAGATGGTGTGATGACACCCGAGAATTAACTCCATGTGGCAGTCGATACAGTGTGTGGTGTTGCACAGATGAAAACGGTGTGAAGATAGGGAACGTGCAACATCGATTGCATCGGCTACTTCCGCCCTCATGACGATCCAAGTGCGCCCTCGACAATCCAAGCCAAAGTCCCAAGTTATCCATCCCGGATCGCTAAGACATCCGACCCTAAAGAGCTTCTTCATGGAACGCCGAGGTCCACTTCACGGAACCCGGATCTGAAGAGCCTGATCCTAAAGACCGAACCCGAACACCTCGGAACCCCAAGATTATTGAACTCCGACGTGTGACCCCCATTTCCCAAACCCCTATTTTGATGAATATAATATACTTGTTGCATCAATTGTTCATGATTGCATATATATTTGTGTGGTTTTGGGGCATTACGTCGATTCACCTAAAAATTAAATATGGAGGCCATATGCGGGAAAATCTAGTCTTATATTGACCCCATTTAAATTTGTGTAGCGAACCGATGCTATGTTTCGCTTTCTTAAGAAAACATTTAAATTGCGGGGAATCTAAATAACTTGAACCTTCTAATTAATTACCGGGACCCCTGTTCCAGTTAATATTGCCTAACTGTATCGCATCGTTACCATGTCATGTATTATATATGCATCATCACCAATCTTCTATCGTAATATTAAATTGTGCATCCGGTGTTTCTTTTAGTGTTTTGCTTCTTTACGGATTAGGCCGTTGAGTGGATGCGAGTATCGACAAGTTCTCCGGTGTATCTTCGACTATGTTTTCTAGGCGAGCATTCTCCCTCTTTCTACCTATTTTGTATTTATAGTCTTTACTTCCTTCTGTTGATCTATTGCTATCCGTGTTGCGATGCTTTAGTTTCCGTGCAACATTTATATTCCTTGCAGCCTCTATATTGCCTTGGACACATCCTACTGCCTGTTGTTTTGATAGATAGTTGGCCTTGCGAATCGTAGTTGCTTGCTTAGGTGCTGCTTCGCGTCGTTGTCGTTTCACCGTTGATGGAAGGTTGGCACATGCCTAATGGTGGAGATGCTTAATGGTGGAGATGATCATGTCTTTCATTATAACTTGTTAACTAAAAGGCTAGAAATAGATATAATTCAGAGGCACCGGTGGGTAATAGTCAATATTTGGTTTTTAACCGCCTACTTGTGTCCACCTAGTACCCGAGTTCTTTACACATGTTCCGAGATCAAGCGCGCTAACCACAGGTGGCTGTGTGGGCACCCCATCGGCTTACTACCTGATTTCAAAGTACTGTGCTGGGGCCACAAACTAGTTTGGGGTGTTATTACTATCATGTACTTATGCCATGCTTTACTGCTTTATTTAGGATTGCGCGCGGAGCACCTGTACTGTTTAGGAATGGAGAGTGTTTTCGCGGTATTGACAAGCCCAGTCACATTTTCGGGCTTTCAGTTGTTTACAGCCATTGACGCAAACCCTGGTTCCGTCTCGGAGCCGGCCAACTTTGTTGCGGGTAGCTTAGTGGGGTGGCCCCCATGTTCTTGCTTTGGGTCTAGGAAATGACATTTGTGAGGCCCCGTCGCATACCGTTGGGTGTATGTTCTAGATCTTGGTCATATTTGGATCTGACAACAAGGGTTGAAGTGTGTGTGGATGCTTTGGTGCACCCCTGCAGGGTTAAATCTTTTCAAAAAGCCATGTGCACGGTTATGGACAACTTGGAGCACAGTTTCTTGATCATAGACAACTATAACTAAAGAATTGCTATTATAATATGACTTGGATCTAATATGACTAGTAAAGATGGATAACCATCATGGAATGGATGAATAAAACTGCCAACTGTGTGAGTTTCCTTGGAATGACTTCCTTGTTTGGTCTCGAGGGGGAAATACTAGGATGGGTATGTTTGGTGTTAGTATCAGGTGGTTCCAAATAGGACTTTCTTATCTCTATCTAATAGCCAACAGTTGTATCGAGTCTTTATAGGTTGTTTAGTGCATGCTTCGCTGCCGTTTCAATCCACCATACCTATGTAGGCGAGAGCCGCTGAATTCTAGACTTGTCGTGTACTGGCCTTAGTACTCACCCCTCTCTTTTTCCTTTTTCCTTTGTCGGCACCCCTTTTGTTTTAGCAGGTTTAAGTTCGACGTCGTTAGCAGGGTTACCCTTCCGAATTTGCCTGGGAAGGGTTATGGATGCCATTGGTTATTCTTCAGGGTTCTTAGCCCCATTTTCATCTTATCCGTACTTGAATATTTTCTCATTTTCAATGTGATTTGGATCTTTGTACTGTATATCTGTATTCTTGACTCGTTGAGTCGTTGTTGTATATATATGTTTCTGTGGGTTCCATCGTAAACTATTTTGTAATGTTATTACTTCATTTTCCACCCGCACGCAACTACCTGGTGGGCATATTTGAATCGTTTCTATGCGGGTTTGGCGGGAAGCGGTAAAATATGCATAGGGCCGATTCGAGGGCGTTACAATGGCCGTGGGCCTCCGCAGTAGAATCCCTTATCCACTTTTGGCTCATCCAGGCTCGTGCTTAGAGCGTAATGTCCGAGGTATTATAATAGATAGATATATAAGTTTAGGATATATCCTCATACACCATGCAACCGAGTATCAAGCGGAATCAGAAAAATGATCCGAGTACGAATAAGAAGCAAATCGTCATAAGATGCCCTGAAAATAAGCACATCCGCCCACAGATATCATGGATCCCCATCCCCGTAATCTCTACACCGGATAGTCGTTGCCACCATCATTCGTCTCCTCAACCTAGTAACCTTCCCGAGAGTTTACCTGTCCATCTGAACCAAATATTTATCCTGTGAGACCCTAGGGGTACTCAACAAGTCTTAATGCATCTAAAAGGAACAACCTGTATGTGACGCAATTACAGCAAAATATAATATATACAAAGAGCTATAGAAACTCGCTACACATCTGCCCAACCAGAGATGGACATACGCCCATTAATTAATAACAACAGTTATATAAGAAACATAAATAACCTCGCTCTCCTCCTTCTCGCTTACCGACAATAAGGCGGAAGAACATCCTATTCGTTGGAAATTTTATTAACCATTCCATGAATATTGTACTATTTACTAGTCGTGTCTTAGTCAAATTAAAGGCGATACTTTAGTTATACTTGTCTATGATCGAGAAACTGTGCTCCAAGTCGTCCATAACCGCGAACATGGCTTTAAGAAAGATTTACCATGCAGGGGTGCACAAATAGCAACACACACAATCAACCTCGGGAAGAACCAAATAAAACGCAACAAGGCCTCACAACAATGCATTCATAGGATTCATAAATTATTTTAGAGGGCCACCCCCAATAAGCTACCCGCTATGAAGTCGGCTAGCTCCGTGATGGACCCAGGGTGTGTGGGGACGACTGTAAACGACTGGGAATCCGAAAGTGTGACTGGGCTTGTCGTCTGATGAAGCGTGTACGAGGTTCCTAATGCAGGCCCGCTCCATGATCGTAAATAAAGCAGTAAAACATGGCATAAGTATAGGATAGTAATAAACTCGAAACTAGTTTGTGGCCCCAAGGAATAAAGTGTGAATCAAGCTCAGGCAAAGGAGGATCCATAGGGTCTCCCGTATGTAGATAGTGCGAATAGTCAAGGAACAAGAATTAAGTACTCGAGTTCCTACGAGACACAAGTGAGCTTAAAGAACCAAATAGCAGATAATGCTCATCGATGCATATTTCATTAGTTATCCAATTGCTACTCAGATTAAGTTGTTTAGGTACCTCTTTATCCAAAGACTCGCACAAACTCTATACATGCAATTCTACGACTCGCATGGCTCAATCATCTCCTATAGTAATGGATCATGGGATGAAGAAACAAGCTTCGGTGGGGTTTAAAAGTAAAGGATATGCAATACTTAGGATTCAGTTTAATGCAATCACGACTCAATGATGCAAGAGTAAGATAGAAGCATATGTACTATATGTATGCAAGCATATGGAATTGCTTGTCTGGCAGTTCTGTTGATGAATAAGAAGGATCCGGGTAATACTCATGAGGCTCCTGGTATTCTCCTTGCTCATAGGTACTATATGTATGCAAGCATGGAGAATTTCTTGCCTGGTAGTTCTGTTGATGAATAGGAAGGATCCGGGTAATACTCATGAGGCTTCTGGTATTCTCCTTGGTCAGTATCCATCCGAATAAAACCAAACACACAAGGGCCAAAATAAATACATTGCACAATCATATGAATAGAATACAATAAGCAAACAAAGCATGGCATGGTGAAATGATGCGCAATTGTGTGGTAGTCATGTAGCATGGCAAGGGTGAAGTGCGGAAACAAGAATTAACACTTTTAATATTTATTCGGGCTCATTTTATTTGCATAAACCATTCAGGTTTTTAAGAATTTATATGATGCATGCTTTAATTCATATCATGGAATGCATAATCAGAACAGACTCGTCGCACTGATCGATTTAGACTTATTATTTGTCGAATTTACAATTATAGAATTTAAGTTATAGATTTATTTAGAAAAAGATGGCATTTTAATAATTTTGAAAATTTTAACTTGCTAAAAAATTATTTTGGATAGGATATTTGAATTCCTCACATTTTTCTCGTCAGAAAACATATATCAATTGTATTATTTGAAAATATAAGTTTTAAACAATACTTAAATCAAGTTATATTAAAAAGGGGTTAAATGTCACAAGTTTGACTAGATAGGGTTGACTCTGGTCAAATTTGAATTTATACTCCCTCTGATCCAAATTAATTGACTCGGATTTATCTAAATTCGGATGTATCTAGACATGTTTTAGTTCTATATACATCCGAATCTAGATAAATCCGAGTCAATTATTTTAGATCGGAGGGAGTATATGAATCCATGTTTAAATCTGAACCACTTTTCATTTTGGAATTATTTGTCAAATTTGAATTATTTGAATTTATATGAATTTATTTAGATTTTTTTATTTTCTGGAATTTTTATTGTTTTAGATATTCCTGGAAACTTTTGTTACCCGGACGAATCTACCCACCAGCGCTTACGAGTGGGGCCAAAGCTCGGCGGGGCCACCACGTGCGCGCGCCAGCCTGGGCACGACACGTGGCCGAGCTGGGGACCTGCGTTTGGTCAAGACGAACTTCTAGGGGGCTTTTTGCAAAACGTGCAGGGCCTCACTGACGAAACAGAATCTGCCCGCGCGAAACTTGCTAGCTGAATCGATTTGGCAAGGAAGATTCCGATCAAACTGTTACGAATTAAGGCATGCTCCAAACACAAAAGTTGTATATCTCGCTTAGATCTACAACTCTCTTGTTTAAGGTTTCTCAAACGGATGTCTACAACGGCCGGGATCTTGCGAGGAACAGAGGCATAAAGCGCATCGAAAACTGATGGAGAAAAACAGATAAACCGGCCCATCTTTGTCAGTTCATATTGGGGTCTACAAAGCTCTGATCTGGGTTCGGTTTTCTCTGGTGTGATGCTTGATCTACCAGGAACAAGGTTCGTTGAGGCTGCTTCGCCGTCGAATGATCAGGGGCGACAGAGAAAGGACGGGAAAAGAGGGTCGGCGTCTCTACGACACGCGCAACTGCTGTTGTTTTGCGCGTCTCACATGGCGCGCGGCGCGGCATCGGCAGCAGGGGCACTCAGCGAGCGAGCTGGCTAGCGCGGGCGGACGGGCGTGAGACAGAGGGGCGGGGCATGGCGGAGGGCTCACCGTGGGTTGTTGAGGAAGGACGGCGAGACAAAGACGGGAAGGCGACGACGGCAGCGGCGTGCGGCTTGGGATGGCGAGGTGCGGTGGCTTCCCTTCGCTCCATGTACCGTACGGCTTCAGGGTTCCTTCTCTTCGGGGCACGGCGGCAGCAAGCGATGTGATCACAGAGAGTAGGCAGAGGTCAGCGACGGTGGCGACTTGGACATGGCAGCGCGAGGGATGGAGAAAGGGAGACGCTAGGGTTCTAGGAGGATTGATCTGGAGGCTCGGTGGTTGGCGTCCTGGTGGTGCGCGATGACGTGCAGGGATGAGGGGCTCACGCTCTTGTCATGATCGCTCGAGGAAGACGACAGAAAAAGGAGTGGATGGTGGCGCCTGGAGGTGTTGGGCTAGGATACAGGTGGGCTTCGGTCTGGCCAAGAAAAGAAAGATGCCAGGAGATGGGTTGCTCGTGGTGGCTACTAGCAAGGTAAGGCCCCTCTCTCTCTGCTCTAATTCTCTTCTGATTTTATTTCTTTGGTTAGATTCAAAATTTTAAACAATCTGCTACTGTTTGCAGATTATTTGAAACATGGTAGGCAACCAAAAAAAGGCCAGGGTAGGTCATCTAGGAAGTGTAGATTAGAAAGATGGACAGGGTAGATGGTTTCTTTTATTTCCTTTCTTTCATTTGTTTTGATTTACATAAACAAGCTTTTGTATATGTTTCAAAAGAGCAACAAATTCAACTAGAACCAAAGAAACACGAGGATGGTCAAGGGAGGTGAGCTATTGAGGCATGGTTAGATTTGAACCTCTTATTTGAATTGAAAGTAACCAAGTGTCTCATGAATACAAAAAACCACATAGGAGGAAGATAGGCAAGATTGCATGGCACATGCATAGGTACTAAATACCACTACTTCTAGTTGTGAAAACAACTATCCTTCTCATGGCATTTATCCCTACATGCATGCAAAGGTGGCTATGTGGCTTCCTTATCTCATCTTGTGAAAACAAGGAGAATTCATGATTGGAAGCATGTATCAAATGGAGGGATCCATAACCAATACATGGGAGCTAGAATTTAAATGCCAAAAGAATAGCAAGGGCTTAGATATACTCGGATGGTGGAATTTGTGAATGAACCAAGAGGTGACAAAGAAGGTGGTGGAATTGTAAGAGATATGCCCCCAACTAAACTTGGGCATTAAGTAATTCATCAAGAAGCAAATACAGTATATCAAGAGGCAAATACATTTAATAGTCAAATGGATAATGCGAGGAAGAACCAAATGAAAAGAGTTTTATATGATGCTCAAATGCAATGTGGCACGGTGACATGAGCATGATATAATGCAATGCAATAATGATATGTAGGAAGTAGCAATATCCTAGATAGATATAATAGTTTAGGATATCTCCTCATACATCACGCAACAGAGTATCAAGCAGAAGCGAAATACAATATCCGAGTACGTATAAGATGCAAATGGGGCTAAAAGCCCTGAAGAATAACCAATGGCGTCCATAACCCTGCGCAGGCCAAGCCGGGAGGGTAACCCTGCGAACGACGTCGAACTTAAACCTGCTAAAACAAAAGGGGTGCCGATAAAGAGCAAAGGAAAAAAGAGAGCGGTCAGTACTGAGGCTAGTACACGGCGAGTCTAGAATTCGACGGCTCTCGCCTACATAAGTATGGTGGATTGAAGCGGCATCGAAGCATGCACTAAAAAACCTATAGAGACTCGATACAACTGTCAGCTATTAGATAGGGATAAGAAAGTCCTATTCGGAAACCACCTGATACTAAAACCAAACGTACACATCCTGGTATTTCCCCGTCGAGACCAAACAAGGAAGTCATTCCGAGGAAACTCACGCAGTTGGTAGTTTTATTCATTCATTCCATGATGGTTATCCATTTTTACTAGTCATATCAGATCCAAGTCATATTATAACAGCAATTCTTTAGTTATAGTTGTCTATGATCGAGAAACTGTGCTCCAAGTCATCCATAACCGCAGACATGGTTTTTCGAAAAGATTTAACCCTGCAGGGGTACATCAAAGTATCCACACGCACTTCAACCCTTGTTGTCAGATCCGAATATGAGCAAGATCTAGAACATACACCCAACTGTATGCGACGGGGCCTCAGACATGACGTTTCCCAAACCCAAAGCAAGTACATGGCGGTCACCCCACTAAGATACCCACAACGAAGTCGGTCGGCTCCGAGACAGACCCGAGGTTTGCGTCAATGGCTATAAACGACTAGGAACCCAAAAATGTGACTGGGCTTGTCGATACCGCAAAAACACTCCGCAATCCTAAACAGTACAGGCGCTCCACGCGCAATTGTAAATAAAGCAGTAAAGCATGGCATAAGTACATGATAGTAATAACACCCAAAACTAGTTTATGCCCCCAACACAGTACTTTGAAATCAGGTAGTAAGACGATGGGGTGCTCACACACCCACCTGTGGTTAGAGAGCTCGATCTGGGAACAGGTGTCAAGAACTTGGGTACTAGGTGGACACAAGTGGGCGGTTAAAAACCAAATATTGACTATTACCCACCGGTGCCTATGCATTATATCTATTTCCATCCTTTTAGTTAACAAGTTATAATGAAAGACATGATCATCTCCACCATTAAGCATGTGCCAACCTTCCATCAACGGTGGAACGACAACGATGTGAAGCAGCACCTGAGCAAGCAACTATCACTCGCAAGGCCGACTATCTATGAAACAACATGCAATAGGATGTGTCCAAGGCAATATAGAGGCTGCAAGGAATATAAATGATGCACAGAAACTAAAGCATCACAACACGGATAGCAATAGATCAATAGAAGGAAGTAAAGACTATAAATGCAAAATAGGTAGAAAGGGGGGGAATGCTCGCCTGGAAAACATAGTCGAAGATACACCAAAGAACTCGTCGATACTCGCATCCACTCAACGGCCTAATCCGTGAAGAAGCGAAACACTAAAAGAAACACCGGATGCACTATTTAATACTACGGCAAAAGATCGGGCATGATGCATATATAATGCATGACATGGTAAAGATGCGATACAGTTAGACAATATTAAGCGGAACCGGGGTCCCGACAATTAATTAGAAGATTCAAGTTATTTAGATTCCCCGCAATTTAAATGTTGTCTTAAGAAAGCAAAACATAGCATCGGTTGTCTACACAAATTTAAATGGGGTCAATATAAGACTAGATTTGCCCGCATATGGCCTCCATATTTAATTGTTTGGTGAATCGGCATAATGCCCCCAAACCATACAAATATGTATGCAATCATCAACAATTGATGCAACAAGTATATTATATTCATCAAAATAGGGGTTTGGGAAAAGGGGGTCACACATCGGAGTTCAACGATCTTGGGGTTCCGAGGTGCTCGGGTTCGGTCTCTGGGATCGGGCTCTTCGATCCGGGTTCCGTGAAGTGGACCTTGGTGTTCCATGAAGAAGCTCTTCGAGGTCGGAGGTCTTGGCGATCCGGGATGGAGAACTTGGGACTTCAGCTTGGATTGTTGAGGGCGCACTTGGATCGTCATGAGGGCAGAACTAGCCGAAGCAATCGATGTTGCACGTTCCCTATCTTCACACCGTTTTCATCTGTGAACACCACACCACTGTATCAACTGCCACATGGAGTTAATTCTCGGGTGTCATCAGACCATCTTCGAATCACCACTACACCTATCATGGTACACGCCACAACATAAACAAGAGCTGGTGGCGGGAGCACGCGTGTCGGCCAAAGGAGGTCCTGGCGACGGGAAGCTCATGAGGGTCGAGGACGCGACAGAGTAAGGGTGGTGATGCTGCCTTGTGGCATCCCGCTAAAACCACTACTAGAAAATCGCGTTGTTTTTGTGCATTGCATCATCATCCTCATGCATGGTTTTTGTCTAAACTATTTTTGAAATGCCTAGTTTTGTTTTCTAAATGTTCCCGTCTTTATTCAAATTAAAACCCGGGTCTCCAGAATATTTTGTTTCGTCTATAAACAGATTTCAAACGCCCTGTTTTAAACAAATAAAATATTTAATTTATTTTGGGAGGCAGCCCGCTAGGCCCGAAAGCCCGGCCGGCCACCTCCAAACCCTAGTCTAAAATATCTAGTCCTAATTCTACCCAATCCTATCCTACCGAGCCTCCCTCCACCTCACCCTGACCAATCCCCTCCCTCCACCTCACACCTCCACCTCACTCCAGCCAACCAACAGCCGCCACCTCCCCTCACACCCGCCACCTCACCGGTGGACACACACACACCCACACCACCCTACACGTCTCCCCACCCACCTGGTCGCCACCTGCTCCCAGCCCTCCTTCTTTTTCCTGCCCGTCCACCCTGACAGCGCCAGGAAAAAAACCGGCCCCACACCCGACTGCCGTGCCTCGGTTCTATCGCCACGCCACCTGCCGCGCTGCCCACCACGTGAACCTCCTCTGTCCTCTCCTTCCCCGACGCTCCTCCACCTACCCCTTCCCCCCTCGCGGGCTCCAGCCCTCCCTGGCGCCACCCCTCTCACCGGCGCTCGCCAGACCGCGCCGCAGCGAGCCCTGCCTCGCCACCAGGCCCGCCTCGAGCTCCGACCGCCGCGTTCCCGCCCCGTGTCGCCCGTCCCCGCCGAGATCCCTGCCGCCAACGGCTAGGTCAGCCTCCGCCTCCCCGTGCTTTGAGCCCCTCCGCCAGCGCACGGCCCCGCCACCCTCTGTTCCCGTCTTCTTCCGCGAGTCGCCGCCCGGGCCCCGGCCTTCCCCGTCAACCTCCACCTTCCGCCTCGTCGTCTTCCCCTGCCGACGCTCGCCTCTCCCGCCGGCCTGCACCTCGCGTGCCCTCGCTGTCCTGGCCGCCCCACTCCGATCCCCGCTGTCTCACGGAGTCTGCGGCCGCGCGCCGTCGAGCCGCCCCTTTGCCAGAGCCGACCCTCGACCTCGCGCGCCTCTGCAAGCCGCCGCCAAGCACGCCGCTGCAGAACCCCCTTTGCCAGAGCCGACCCTCGACCCTCGACCTCGCGCGCCTCTTCGTGTCCGGCCGCCTCTGCGCACCCCATCGAGCTCCTCCGCCCCGCGACCTCTGCTCCGACCCGTGCCTCCAGGTCGCCGCGTCGCTGCCTCCGGCCTGCTCCCCGTCGACCGTCGTCCCCTGCACATCCTCCACCGTGTAGGTAATGCGTGCCCCTGTCAAGTACCATGCGGGCTGCGACTACTGCCTTGCCGCTGTTTAGCGAGCTGTTCTGGAAGGTGTGGCATCCATGAGGAGAATCTGCTGGCGAGATGTACCCTGTTTAGCAAGTTCACCCGACGACAAGAGCTGCAACGACATCGAACCGGCAAGTCAAGCTTGTCTGTGGACAAGACCGACAATTGTACAAGATAAACTGAGACCGACACGATATGGAACCTCAAGAACTGCGCATGACCATCGACCCCGGACAAGTTCGCCATCGATCAAAGACGCCGAGACCCAGGACGCCAAGATCTCCGCCGTGAAACGACAAGACCGTCGACATGACCCGAAGACCGCGGATGCGACAAGATCGTCTCTCGGACGCCAAGGTCGTCAACACGGATACGCCAAGTACTTCCTCTCAGGCGCCAAGACCCGAACCTGGAGACTGCTAAGATCGCCACCGGAACGACAAGTACTTCACCCCGGATGCCAAGACCGATCCCATCGAACCAAACCCCCAGATCCGGACCCTGAGACCAGACCCCGAACCCTAGGAACCCTAAGATCTGCCGAACCCAGATGTGTGACCCTAAGCCCCTATTTTATAATATGACATTATCAACTGTCGCATATTAAAATGTTCATGCATGCACACCTGTCTGTGATTTGGGAGCATTATGCCGATTCACCCCATAATTAAATATGGAGTACATATGCGGGATATCGTTGTCTTATTCCGGACTCCATTTAAATTTGTGTAGCAAACTGATGCCATGTTTCGCCCTGTTAATACAACATTTAAATTGTGGGGTTTCTAAACAACTTAAACCTAATGATTAATTGTCGAGGCCCCGGTTCCGCTTAATATGGCATAATTACACCGCATATGTGCCATGCCATCCATCGTATCATAATCATGTCGGATCTTCTGCCATGGTATTAAATAGTGCATCCGATGTTTGTTCTAGTGTTTGCTTCTTCGCGGATTAGGCCGATGAGTTGATGCGAGTATCGACAAGTTCTCCGGATATGAACCTTCGGCAGTGTTTCCCAGGCGAGCATCTCTCCCTCTTCTACCTATTTTGCATTTATAGTCTTTATTTCCTCCTGTTGATCTATTGCTATCCTTGTCGCGATGCTTTAGTTTTCCGTGCACCAGTTATATCCCGTGCAGCCTCTATATTACCGTGGACACCTCCTAATACCTGTTGTTTGGTAGATAGCTGGCCTTGCGAGTCGTAGTTGCTTGCTCAGGTGCGATCTCATGTTGTCGAGTACCACAGTTGTTGGAATGCTGGCAGATGTTAATGGTGGAGACGCTTAATGGTGGAGATGATCATGACTTTAAATACAACTATTAAAATGCTAGATACAACTAATGCAGAGGCACCGGTGGGCAATAGATGTTATTTGGTTCTTCCACGCTCACTTGTGTCCCGTAGGACCCTGAGTACTTGATACCTGTTCCTTGATTTTTCGCACTATCCACATCCAGGAGGCCTTATGGACCCCCCCCCTGAGCCAGAGCTTGATTCATTTCTATTTCTTGGGTCCACAAAGTAGTTTGGGGCTTTATTACTATCCTGTACTTATGCCATGCTTTACTGCTTTATTTAAGATTGTGCGTGGATCACCTGTACTGTTTTGGATCGTGGAATGTTTTCGCGGTATCGACAAGCCTAGTCACACTTTCAGGTTCACAGTCGTTTACATCCATTGTCACAAACCCTGGGTCCGTTCCGGAGACGGCCAAGTTCGTTGCGGGTAGCTTAGTGGGGTGGCCCCCTGAAATATTTCTGAATCCTGTGATGGCTTTGTCGTGAATGCCTCGTTGGGTTTTGAGTTGGTTTTTCCGAGGTTGATCGAGTGTGTGTTGCTATTTGTGCACCCCTGCAGGGTAAAACTTTCTGAAAGCCGTGTCCGCGGTTATGGACGACTTGGAGCACAGTATCTCGATCATAGACAAGCATAACTAAAGTAGTGCTATAAATTTGACTTAATATATATGACTAGTAATCAGCTTCACTATAACGGAATGGATATTAAAAATGCCAACCACTGCTGGATCTGGGATGTTTGTTATATCTGCCTAGTAAGTATTGCAACTCCAATGGAATGTGATAAAAGTGCCAACAACTGCTGGGTTTTGGGATTCCTCAGGACAATTATATCTGACTAGTAAATGTTCCAACTACAACGGAATGGTGATTAAAACTGCCCACTACTTATGCTATCAGGATGACTCCTGCTATCTATATCTGATTAGTAATTGCTGCAACTAAAACGGAATGAGTAAAATTGCCAACTGTGTGAGTTCCTTGGTCCGACTTCCTCGTTTGGTCTCGAGGGGGAAATACCAGGACGGGTTTGTTTGGTGTTAGCTTCAGGTTGGATCCGAATAGGTCTTTCTTATCCCTCTCTGATAACCGTTAGTTGTATCGAGTCTCTATAGGTTGTTTAGTGCGCTGCTGCCGCTTCAGCCCACCATACCTATGTGGCGAGCCGCGCCAATTCTAGCCTCGCCGTGTCTTGGCCTGTCTTGGACGCTCCTCTTTTCCTTTGCCCTTGTCGGCACCCTTTTGTTTTAGCGGGTTTAAGTTCAACGTCGTTAGCGAGGTTACCCTTCCGGCTTGGCACAGGCGAGTTATGGGCGCCATTGGTTATTCTTGGGCTCTTAGCCCCATTTGCTTCTTGTCCGTTTCGGACCTTTACGCTTTCAAGGTGATTTGGATCTTTGTACTATATATCGTATTCTTGACTCGTTGAGTCTGTTGTATATATATGTTACATGGGTCCCATCGAGGACTGTTGTGTAATGGTATTACTTCATTTTCCACCCGCACGAAAGTGCCTGGTGGGCGTCCTTGAATCGTTTCTATGCGGGTTTGGCGGAAAGGGCTAAAACTTGCATAGGGCTGATTCGAGGGTGTTACAGAGTGGTATCAGAGCTTAGCAGTTGCGATACCCCACAAGTCCAGCCTGTAGGATAACCTAGCTAACGGCCGAAGTAGAGTGTTAAAACTATTTTGGAAAATCGGTTGGATAGATCCGATTAGGTCTGATTTTACTCCTTACCCCTCTGCTATTCTCCTCTAACCTCTGCGTGTTTTGATTCTACTCTCATCTTTTCTTCGAGTCCAGGAATTCTCGTGGTTCGGTTTCCGTCGTACCTTCAGGGTTTCGCTTCCTCTTTTGGTAACGGTGCTTCTACATTCGGTCTTCATGCTATCTGAGGAATCATTCATCTGTTGGACTTCTCACTGTTCCTTCTTGTGCTTGCCGGTGTTTTCTGACGCGAGGACATCATCTACGCTAGATTCGATGCAGAGCCTGCATCACCCCTTGTTCTGAACCTCGATTGTCGAGATCTTCAGTATGATTCCGAGAATGGTTGCATGCTTTTCTACTGATTGTGCGGAGAAATAGTTTGGGTGCGTGATGGATTGGCCCCCATGCCGACTACTCATTCTATTTGCTCTTGTACCTTGAAGTGGATGAGAATGCGTCGTTTCTCTCCTTCTATCGAAGCTAGAGGTGGCTTTATTGTTGATACCTCTACCTTCGTCCTCTGTTACCGGAGTGTTCTCACGACGATCACGGACAACGACCTCTTGTTAGTGGTGTCGCGAGGATCTACACGAAGCGAGAAGATTCAGATCGCCGACCTTCTTCCTGGTACCCTGAGGCGGATCTCGAGGGCGAGATCCATTGTTAGTGGCGTCGAATCGTGGCATCCCGCTAAAACCACTACTAGAAAATTGCACTGTTTTTGTGCATTGCATCATCATGACCGCATGCTCATGTCATCATGCCACATTGCATTTGAGCATCGTCATCCTCATGCATGGTTTTTGTCTAAACTATTTTCGAAACGCCTAGTTTTGTTTTCTAAATGTTCTCGTCTTTATTCAAATTAAAACTCGGGTCTCCGGAATATTTTGTTTCGTCTATAAACAGATTTAAAACGCCCCGTTTTAAACAAATAAAATATTTAATTTATTTTGGGAGGCAGCCCGCTAGGCCCGAAAGCCCGGCCGGCCACCTCCAAACCCTAGTCTAAAATATCTAGTCCTAATTCTACCCAATCCTATCCTACCCAGCCTCCCTCCACCTCACCCTGACCAATCCCCTCCCTCCACCTCACACCTCCACCTCACTCCAGCCAACCAACAGCCGCCACCTCACCGGTGGACACACACATACCCACACCACCCTGCACGTCTCCCCACCCACCTGGTCGCCACCTGCTCCTACCCTCCTCCTTTTTCCCGCCCGTCCACCTCGACAGCACCAAGAAAAAACCCGGCCCCACACCCGACCGCCGCGCCTTGGTTCTATCGCCACGCCACCTGCCGCGCTGCCCACCACACGAACCTCCTCTGTCCTCTCCTCCCCTGACGCTCCTCCACCTAACGCTTCCCCCCCTCTCCCGCAGGCACCAGCCCTCCCTGGCACCGCCCCTCTCACCGGCGCTCGCCAGACCGCGCCGCCGCGGGCCCCGCCTCGCCACCAGGCCCGCTTCGAGATCCAGCCGCCGCGTTCCCCGCCCCGCGTCACCCGTCCCCGCCGAGATCCCCGCCGCCCACGGCTCGGTCCACTTCCGCCTCCCCGTGCTTCGAGCCCCTCCGCCAGCGCACGGCCCCGCCACCCTCTGTTCCCGTCTTCTTCTGCGAGCCGCCGCCCGGGCCCCGGCCTTCCCCGTCAACCTCCACCTTCCGCCTCGCCGTCTTCCCCTGTCGACGCTCGCCTATCCCCGCCGGCCTGCACCTCGCGTGCCCTGCCGTCCTGGCCGCCCCTCTCTGATCCCTGCCGTCTCACGGAGTCCGCAGCCGTGCGCCATCGAGTCGCCCCTTCGCTGGAGCCGACCCTCGACCTCGCGCGCCTCTGCAAGCCGCCGCCAAGCACGCCGCTACGGAACCCTTCTGCCTCTTCGTGTCCGGTCGCCTCTGCGCACCCCGTCGAGCTCCTCCGCCCCGCGACCTCTGCTCCGACCCGTGCCTCCAGGTCGCCGCGTCGCTGCCTCCGGCCTGCTCCCCGTCGGCCGTCGTCCCCTGCACGTCCTCCGCCGTGTAGGCCATGCGTGCCCCTGTCAAGTACCATGCGGGCCGCGACTACTGCCTTGCTGCTGTTAGCGAGCTGTTCTGGAAGGTGTGGCATCCGTGAGGAGAATCTGCTGGCGAGATGTACCCTGTTTAGCAAGTTCACCCGACGACAAGAGCTGCAACGACATCGAACCGGCAAGTCAAGCTTGTCCGTGGAAAAGACCGACAATTGTACATGATAAACCGAGACCGACACGATATGGGACCTCAAGAACTGCGCATGACCATCGACCCCAGACAAGTTCGCCATCGATCAAAGACGCCGAGACCCAGGATGCCAAGATCTCCGCCGTGAAAGGACAAGACCGTCGACATGACCCGAAGACCACGGATGCGACAAGATCGTCTCTCGGACGCCAAGGTCGTCAACACGGATACGCCAAGTACTTGCTCTCAGGCGCCAAGACCTGAACCTGGAGACCGCCAAGATCGCCACCGGAACGACAAGTACTTCACCCCGGATGCCAAGACCGATCCCATCGAACCAAACCCCCAGATCCGGACCCTGAGACCGGACCCCAAACCCCCGGAACCCCAAGATCTGCCGAACCTAGATGTGTGACCCTAAGCCCCTATTTTATAATATGACATTATCAACTGTCGCATATTAAAATGTTCATGCATGCACACCTGTCTGTCATTTGGGAGCATTATGCCGATTCACCCCATAATTAAATATGGAGTATATATGCGGGATATCGTTGTCTTATTCCGGACTCCATTTAAATCTGTGTAGCAAACTGATGCCATGTTTCGCCTTGTTAATACCACATTTAAATTGTGGGGTTTCTAAACAACTTAAACCTAATGATTAATTGTCGGGACCCCGGTTCCGCTTAATATGGCCTAATTGCACCGCATCTGTGCCATGCCATGCATAATATCATAATCATCCTGGATCTTCTGCCGTGGTATTAAATAGTGCATCCGGTGTTTGTTCTAGTTTTTCTTCTTCGCGGATTAGGCCGATGAGTTGATGCGAGTATCGACAAGTTCTCCGGATATGAACCTTCGGTAGTGTTTCCCATGCGAGCATTCTCCCTCTTCTACCTATTTTGCATTTATAGTCTTTATTTCCTCCTTTTGATCTTTTGCTATCCTTGTCGCGATGCTTTAGTTTTCTGTGCACCAGTTATATCCCGTGCAGCCTCTATATTGCCATGGACACCTCCTAATACCTGTTGTTTGGTAGATAGCTGGCCTTGCGAGTCGTAGTTGCTTGCTCAGGTGCGATCTCGTGTTGTCGAGTACCATAGTTGTTGGAATGCTGGCAGATGTTAATGGTGGAGACGCTTAATGGTGGAGAGGATCATGACTTTAAATACAACTATTAAAATGCTAGATACAACTAATGCAGAGGCATCGGTGGGCAATAGATGTTATTTGGTTCTTCCATGCTCACTTGTGTCCCGTAGGACCCCGAGTACTTGATACCTGTTCCTTGATTTTTCGCACTATCCACATCCGGGAGGCCTTATGGACCCCCTTGAGCCAGAGCTTGATTCATTTCTATTTCTTGGGGCCACAAAGTAGTTTGGGGATTTATTACTATCCTGTACTTATGCCATGCTTTACTGCTTTATTTAAGATTGTGCGTGGAGCAACTGTACTGTTTTGGATTGTGGAATGCTTTCGCGGTATCGACAAGCCCAGTCACACTTTAGGGTTCCCAGTCGTTTATAGCCATTGTCACAAACCCTGGTTCCGTTTCGGAGCCGGCCAACTTTGTTGCGGGTAGCTTAGTGGGGTGGCCCCCTGAAATATTTCTGAATCCTGTGATCGCTTTGTCGTGAATGCCTTGTTGGGTTTTGAGTTGGTTTTTCCGAGGTTGATCGAGTGTGTGTTGCTATTTGTGCACCCCTGCAGGGTAAAACTTTCTGAAAGCCGTGTCCACGGTTATGGACGACTTGGAGCATAGTATCTCGATCATAGACAAGCATAACTAAAGTAGTGCTATAAATTTGACTTAATATATATGACTAGTAATCGGCTTCACTATAACGGAATGGATATTAAAAATGCCAACCCTTCTTTGGATGCAGGATGTTTGTTATATCTGCCTAGTAAGTATTGCAACTCCAATGGAATGTGATAAAAGTGCCAACAACTGCTGGGTTTTGGGATTCCTCAGGACAATTATATCTAAGTAGTAAATGTTCCAACTAAAACGGAATGGTGATTAAAACTGCCCACTACTTATGCTATCAGGATGACTCCTGCTATCTATATCTGATTAGTAATTGCTGCAACTATAACAGAATGAGTAAAATTGCCAACTGTGTGAGTTCCTTGGTCCGACTTCCTCGTTTGGTCTCGAGGGGGAAATACCAGGACGGGTTTGTTTTGTGTTAGCTTCAGGTTGGATCCGAATAGGTCTTTCTTATCCCTCTCTGATAACCGTCAGTTGTATCGAGTCTCTATAGGTTGTTTAGTGCCCTTCTTGCCGCTTCTTGACCCACCATACCTATGTGGCGAGAGCCGGAATTCTAGCCTCGTGGTGTCTTGGCCTCGATCTTGGCGCTCCTCTTTTTTCTTTGCCCTTTGTCGGCACCCCTTTTGTTTTAGCAGGTTTAAGTTCAACGTCGTTAGCAGGGTTACCCTTCCGGCTTGGCCTGGGCAGGGTTATGGACGCCATTGGTTATTCTTCAGGGCTCTTAGCCCCATTTGCTTCTTGTCCGTACTCGGACGGTGTACCGCTTTCAAGGTGATTTGGATCTTTGTACTATATATCTGTATTCTTGACTCGTTTAGTCGTTGTTGTATATATATCTGTTCCGTGGGTCCCATCGAGGACTGTTGTGTAATGGTATTACTTCATTTTCCACCCACACGAAAGTGCCTGGTGGGCGTCCTTGAATCGTTTCTATGCGGGTTTGGCGGAAAGGGCTAAAACTTGCATAGGGCCGATTCGAGGGTGTTACATGCCTTGTAGCAGAATAGCGTGAGGGAGGCGACGAGGACGTCCATGTCTCTGTAGGGTCGAGCATGGAAGGGGGCGACCATGTGGTGGTGGTGGAGGATGTGATGCGGCTTGCATGCGTGGCGGAGCTCACGACCCAGGACAACAAGGTCAATGGTGGCCTTGAAGACCTGCACGCGCAAGTACGGTGAGGGACACACAGCTGCCATCGGTGGCGAGGTCGCAGGGACGTGTAGCGGCCATGGTTGCAGGCAGTGGGGCGCCCTTGTAGAGGACGGCAAGCTCGGTGGGCTCGCAGGGAGGCGCGGGGAAGAGCTCTATGGTGGCTGGGGCGAGGCAGAGGGAGATCCTCTGTGGAGATCGGGCAGGGGAAAAGGAGAGAGGCGACTAGAGCTTGTGGAGCTGCCGAGCCGAGCATGGCAGCGGGGAAGAGAAGGCCGGCAAGGTCCAGGCGGCGCTCGGGGATCGAGGAAGCCCGGGGTTGGGGACGGGGAGCGGCAGCGCCATGGTGACGCGAGGGCAGCGGCGTCACACGAGCAGAGAGGGAGGAAAGAGCGGTTGGGGAAGGTTCGGTCATGCGAGGTAGGTGGGGGTCGAGTACGATGCGCATGGTGGGGCCACGCGGCTCGTGGTTCATGTGCGCGTGATAGTTCAGTGCAGTAGCTGTCATCGGATTGATGACAAGTACGCCATGAGGGGGTCCTCGAGGCGTGCGGAAGAGAGAGGTGTGAGACGTACGGTGTTCTGGGACGGTGAGCACACAAGTTTACCCAGGTTCGAATCCACCGGCTTTGGACGGACCCTACTCCTGTTAGCAATCCAGTAATAAGGCAGAGCCGGAATATGGGTTACAAGGGTTTTGCCTGTGCGAGTTGAGATTGTACACTATTAAGGTGTGCCCTAAAGGCTCTCCCTAGGACGGCTTATATAGATATCCGGCCTAGGGTTTACATGAGAGATCTATCCGGCTACGACTAAGAGTCGGTTACAGGGTACATCTTGAACTACAAGTAACACTATGGGCCTAAGTCGGCAAGTCTTCTGGGCCTTCCCATAGCCGGATTGGACTCCGTTTCTTCTCCCTGACTAGGCCGCCCGTCAAGCAAAGCTCTAACCCGAAGTGGGCCACCCTGGTCAGTGAGGAACTATGAGGATACCCGGAAAGTATATCCCCAATAGCAGCCCCCGGAAGTCTCCAAGATCCAAAGTCGGATTTTATCATCGTCTAGCTTGATCTTCGGCTTGTAGAATCTTGAAGGGTTCCTGAAACTTCACAACAAAAAATACGATCCGGGTCTTAAAAATAAGTCGGACCTATCAACAGGTTACTCAGATTTTCTAGCTTTATTTTCAAACTAAGCTGGAACTTGGTCTCTAACGCCACCTGACACCAGTCATGGTCAAGTCACGTCATCTGACAGACATCCTGTCAGCACGACCATTGGTGGGTCCACGGTTCACGGAACCGTGGTGTCGTTTTAATGCGTGCATGGAGATCGAGGCGACGTAATCATCGCGTGGGTCCTTCCCAGTTCCTTCCACGACGCGTGGCGGTTGTACTATATCATTTGCACGAATCTTGGTGCGGTTAGGTGGATATAAGGGGTGACGATTCTCCTCCTGCTTTCTTCACCTGTTCCTTTGCCTTTTCCTCTCCTCCAAATCTCCCTCGCGCGCACAGAGCTCCTCTGCTTTCCCCTAAGAACTCCCAGCGCCGCCCATCCTAGGTCATCTGCTCACCGGAGAAATGGCTTCTTCATCCTCTTCCGGCTTGGAGGCAACAACTGGCCAGGCGGCGGAGAAGGAAAGCTTCATGAGTGCGGATCCCCTCGTGCTAGATGACGAAGCTCCACGGCGTGGAGCGGAAGGGCTCCTCCAGCTGGCGGCAAGTGAGCAACCGGGAGACCGTCCCCAACCCGCAAGCCGGCGAGCGGGTCCACTTCGGCACCCACCTCGACAGAGGTTTGTCATTTCCTCCCTCGGAATTCTTTTCCGAGGTGATTGATCATTATGGTGTTCAGCTCCACCATCTTCCTCCCAACTCTCTCCTAGAGATGAGCGCTTATGCTTCTTTGTGTGAGGGATTTCTCGGCATTAGGCCGAGTTTGACCTTATTCCGGTATCATTTTCATTTCCGGAGAAATTCTATCACTGCCAGTGTTCCTTATATCACCGGTACCATTAGTTTTTCGCTTAGACGCAAGCGCGTATATCCCAAAATCTTAGCTAGTGACTCGGTCAAACAATGGCCAGCCACCTTCTTTTATCACAAGGATATTCCGGCTCCCGACAAAGCTACTACTTTGCCGGCTTTTGTCGACAGAGCTACCACGGCCCAACCGTCTTGGGACGAGGCCACTCCGGCTCTTAGTGACGATCTGATCCTTGCTAAGAGGTAGGTCGAATATCTGATCAAACACAAAGGACTGAAGGGATCCGACTTGGTCCAATGCTGGGTGTCATGACGGATCCAGCCCCTTCAGTACCACGGAAACCGACTGATGCATTCCATCACGTCATCCAAGAAATATTCCCTCCACATCAGCCCCAGAGCCTATACCTCGCAAGGCTACATAGCCAGATTAAATGGCTAATAAGGGAGCGGATTGAGAGGAGGATCCTGGAGGTTTCTCTGGATATGCATACGGGGGAAACCCCGTAGTGCCGGTAAGCTTTCAACAATAAACCTTTTTACGTGTTTCAATCTTTAAGTTAAATTGCAATACTGATATGTTTTCTTCTTTTCATCTTGCCAACCTCCCCGAGTTAGAACTTGCTCCTCTCGAGGGATATCCTCCGGAGATTTCTCAGGAGGTGGAATTGGTTCCATTGCCGGACATCGTGAGTAAGAAACGCAAGGCTCTGACAGTGGCTGTCGGCACAAAGGAGGTGCCCATCGTGAAGAGGTAACTTTCAACACAATTTCCGTCTTTGTACCTTACTCGAATTTTCTTCCGAGATGTAATGTTTTCGACTTTACTACATTCTCAGAGCTAAGTAGCTCATCAAGGGTAAGGGGAAGGGAACTTCTTCGAATCCCCTGTGACAGACGAAGCTTTCCATGGCTTCTCCTGCCGTAGCTCCTCAGACTCCTGCCCCCCAACCTTCCGCAACGCCGGTGATCATTCCTTCCCCGGATGTCGCAGAAGATCAGGCTCCTTCAACAGAGCCCGTGATCCTTGAATCACAAACTGATGTCACCATGAGTGAGTCAGATATAGATAAGGGTGAACCCTCTTCGGGTAATGATCCCTCGGCAGATATCTTCGCTGAAAACCTTCTCAACAATCTAGGTCTTGCCAAGTTTGGCTTGTCCCGGAAATCTGCGGAAGAGATCCAGCGGCTGGCCAGGCAATGCCTGGAGAAAAGAAATTTATCTGCCGAAGAAGAAGCACAAGAGGCAGAGGATATCAAGTTCTCTGACCTTCTTGCACAAGTGCATCTTCGCGATGAGAGGATAAGGACTGGTGAGCTTCCAACAGCGCCCGTGGTCCCTCTGACTCTCGCCGAGAAGGTCGCTGTTGAAGTAAATGCGAGTTTGGATAAGCTTACTCGCGAGCAATATGTAAGTCGGAATTCTAACTCTTGTTTTTCCCTCATTTTATATCATATCCTCTAGCCCCCAAGCATGAGGTAGGATATACAATCCGGGTTTATGCTTCCTTAGGATGCCAAAGAATGAACTAGTGTAGCCCCCAAGGCTCATGCTGATATTAGTAAAAATATTAGCCCGAGTCTTTAGTAGACTTCTGACTTACAGAAAGTATGTTCCTATAACCAGGATTTGTTGAAAAATGTTTGCGATAAGCAGAGAGAGATCAAGGCTCTCCGACTTAAGAATGCTGAACTTAAGGTCTCCAAGGATGAGGCCGAAGGTAAACATTTCGAGATTCAAACCTTGTCTTTCATGTTTTCGTAGTCGAATTATTTTCTGAACTGTTGTTCTTTTTGACTTACAGCGCTGGTAAAACAATCCTGCGCCATGATTGAAGAGGCCGAGAACCTCAAAACTTTAGTGGTGGAGAATAAGGAACTTCGCCAAGAGCTGGATAAGCTCAAAGCGGATCATGAGAAGAGCATAGCTCAAGTGCTCGAGTCCTCCTCCATGGCTACTAATGAGCGTGATCGCAAGATTGCCGCTCAAGATCAGCAAATCTCGGACCTCAATAATGAGTTGTGCAGAGAGAAGGACCTTTCCGAGGCGCTCCGGGCTGAACTCCGGAGTCTTCGGGAAGAGAAGACCAAGATTGACGACGTCATTTTTGGTATGTTCCATCTATCTGACTTGTCCTTTTTCTTCGACTTCTTTCAATGTCGGATTTTCTTAACCGTTTTGTGTATAGGTCCTCTGAACTTTACAGACTCCACCTCCACCGATCCCCGCACCCACCGGCTTACCCAAGTCAGTGACCTGCTTCATGACTTCCGCCAATCCCTTGAGGATACTGGCGAAGCTCTCAAGATTCCGGACATGCATAGCATGTCGGATTTTCAGGTGCGGGACAAGGCGAAGGAAATGCCGCAACTTGTCTAGGATTGGAATATGTCTTACGCATGATCTGCAACACAGAACGCTCTCACCATGGTCATGAGCCACCATGGAAGCATGGAGATATGGCAAGTGACCAGAGGATATTCTACAGTAGATGAAGACGGCCAGGAGCAGGACATCAAGGCTATTATGGACTCTTGTGCCGGATATGGGTGTCACGTGGCTGACTTGACCAGCTACGACACACCTTTCTTCACCCGCATGGACACTCCGCCTTCGCCTCCGGAAGAAGCAACATAAGTTTCCGACGATGAACACACCACCTCGGATGTGGACATCTCGGAACGATATCAAGGCGATGTATCCAGCGAGCCGGCAACTCCTTCTTCTCCACGTGCATCATAGATTGCTAGAAACATTTGTATTATCCTGAAAAAACATGATGCGTCTGTAAATATGAAGTACTATAATTTTGCTAGTGCTAAGCTTTTGATCTATTCAGCACTTTTGGCTTTAAATTTTTGTGTGCCTAAAATGTTTGCATAGCACTTAAACTTTTTTTTGCCTATACTTATCGTTTATATGGCTTTCCGCCTCGTCCCTTTCGTGAGCCGGCTAAACGTTTTGCCCAGAAACTTTGCCGAGCAATGGAGCTCAATTGCTAAACCAGTTTAAACTCGGAAACAAAGCCGGCTTCCAGTGCCAACAATTCACTACTCGGAAAATACCCGCATCCGGCAATCAGACAAATAACCAAAGTATAGACTAGAAACTTTTAGAGTTATACCCGAAGGTAGCATTTTTAGAATCGGAAATCTAAACCAGAACGAACATGAGCATAAATTACTTTCAAGCATTCTGGGATTTTCGACTATGACATGATCATTCGGAAATAAGATGGTAAAAACTTCTCAGAAAAACTTGAGGCAACCAAAACTTTTATTTCTCACAGAACATGTACATATATATGATTACAAAGAAGGATAAACTAAGAATAAAAGGGACATAGTTGAGCAATATTCCATGGTCTGTTTAACTCATCCAGATTTGTACTGCCTCCAACTCTCTTTCTCTTCTTAGTAGCAGGTCTTTCTTTGACTGACCTCATGTTAGTCAAGTAGTACGAACCATTGTGCAATACTCGACTAACTAAAAAGGGCCCTTCCCATATTGGGGAAAGTTTGTGCTTTCTTTGTTGCACAAGCCGGAGAACCAAATCACCTTTATTGAAAGATCTGTTTCTGACTCTCTGGCTATGATATTTGCGTAACTTGTGCTGATAGGATGTTCATCTCATTTCAGCAACGATGCAAACTTCTTCGACTAAGTCGAGATCATTTTGTCGAGAAATCTCGGCATCCTCTTCAATATACGCGGCCACTCTAGGAGAAGTGTGAATCAAATCACTAGGAAGAACTACTTCTGCACCATAGACCAAGAAGAAAGGTGTGCATCCGGTTGACCTGTTCGGAGTCGTTCGTAACCTCCATATTACAGAGGGTAATTCCTATGCCCAAGCCCCTGCAGCACATCGTAGTGGTGCTTCGAGTCTCGGTTTTAGGCCTTGTAGGATTAAACCATTTGCTCTTTCGACTTGTCCATTAGCCTATGGATGTGCGACTGATGCAATGTCAAGCCGGATATTTTGCTCATTGCAGAATTCGACCAATTATCCCATAGAAAAGTTACTCCTGTTGTCCGTGATAATGCTATGTCATACCGGATTATAACATCCTCGACAAATCTTTTGGCTGTTTCTCCATCACAACTAGTGACAGGTTTAGCCTCAATCCATTTGGTGAAGTTATCCACCATCACTAAGAGATGAGTAAATCCACTTGGAGCTCGTTTAAATGGTCCTACCATATCAAGCCCCCAGACCGCAAAAGGCCATGTTATAGGTATTGTTCGCAGCTGATCAGCTAGAACATGAGCTTGTTTGGCGTACTTTTGGCAGCCTTTGCACGTCTTGACTAATCGTTCGGCATCTGCCTGAGCTGCAATCCAGAAAAACTATGTCTAAAAGCTTTTTCCACTAAAGATTTGGCTGCATCATGGTGACCACACTCGCCTTCGTGGATTTCTCTTAAGATTTCCACTCCTTCTTCCGGAGACACGCAGCGCTGAAAAACCCCAGAAACACTCCACTTATAGAGCTCACCTTTAACTATAGTGTAGGCTTTCACTCGTCGGATAATCTGCCGGCTTAGAACCTCATCTTCGGGTAATTTGCCATCTACCAAATAATCAAGATAGGGTTGAGTCCAGTTGGGAATTACAGCCAGAACTGCTATCAAAGGTGAGTCGGATTTGGTCGGATATTTCTCATCTAATCCCTTTATTGAGGGAACTTTGATGTGCTCTAAAAAAGCGCCATCCGGGGCCTCTTTCCGCGCAGAACCTATCCGAGATAGTGCATCTGCTTCCTCATTTTCTGCTCAAGGGATGTGTTGAACTTCAAACCCTTCAAACGATTTAGATAAATCATCCACGATAGCTTTATAAGCTGCCATGTGTTTATTTGCATTACAAATATCCGACACTTGTTGAGCAACAAGATCCGAATCTCCGTAACACATCAAACGTCGAATACCAATATCCTTAGCAATCCGGATTTCATGCAGCAGTGCTTCATACTCGGCAATATTATTTGTCACTGTGAAGTGGATCTGCAACACGTATAGAAGTTTATCTCCTTGGGGTGATTTGAGCACCACGCCAGCCCCCGAGCCCCCTCAAGCCTTAAACCCATCAAAGTAGAGGGTCCAATATTCTGACTCGGGGAGGATCATGTTCTCCTTCGTCTCTATCCAATCAGCAACAAAGTCAGCAAGGATTTGGGATTTGATTGCTGTCCGAGGTTTATACTCAATATCAAAAGCTAAAATCTCTATGCCCCATTTGGCGACGCGTCCTGTGGCTTCACTGTTATTGATTATATCTCTCATGGGAGCTGTGCTCACCACGGTAATTGGATGCTCCTGAAACACTACAACAGATCCTAGAATCGGTGATGAATTGCCTGGTGACAAAATTCAGAACCGTCACAGAAAGTAACCATAGGTGACAGATTAGTTTTGGGCGTCACGTATGCTTGATAATGCGTGACGGTCGCGTTTCGCGTCACGGTAAACCGTCGCTGATTATCCGCACAACGGATTTTAGAGCATCATAGATTAAGCCGTCACCGATTGTTCGTGGGACCAACGAGTTAGCAATTGTGTTAAAAACAATAAAAGGGCAAAGATGGGTTTCGAACGGAGGAGCTAGTACAAAGTAAAACGTTTCGTTACTGCTAGGCTACCGTTCGGTTTTTGAATTGTTTGATTGGCCTACCATTTTGTAAACTCTATGTGCAGTACGTGGCATGTACAAACACGGATCGTTATAGTTAGGACTTGTGCGATCTTCCAAACAGTTTTCTTCTCTGTTCTTGCGAACGAGCGCCGTCAAGGGTACCCCTTGTCCAGGCGATCACGACATTCGCTGGCCCTTCATCTACAAGTCCCGACGACTTGCGCCTACACGATCACGACGATCGATCACGATTCTAGCTAGCGAGGCTTCGCGGCAGGCCGGCGCACGGCGATAGGAAGCACATGTGAGTTCCTTTGAGATCTGTTATGAAATTGATTTAGATTGGTGTTTATGTTACACATTGTGATTTATTTGGACATTGGTAAACAATTTTCACATCGATTAGTACAAATTGAATGGCATCATGACTCGAGTGGAACACATATATATATTTTTGTAGGCGATGGATCGATAGTGGATTACTCATGGGCGCAAGTTCACCCCTTTTTACATCCAAGGTGTCCGCGAGTTTATGGAGTTTGCGCGCGCAAACTGCAATGAAGGTGCATCAATATTGTGCCCATGCCAAAAATGCCTTAATATTACGCAGCAGACTCAGGAAACTGTTGAGTATCGCTTACACGTCAATGGTATGGCCGTTTCGTACACAAAGTGGAGTTGTCATGGAGAAGATGATGGTCCTGATGAAAACTATGATCATAGTTTGTATCAAAGCGATGACGATGATGATTATGATGATGGAAATGAGAATCATAATGATCATGTTGACAAGATGTTAGATGAGCTGCATGATTCTGGTGACAGAGGCCCAAGTGACACTAATTTGTATGCGAAACTCATCGAAGAAGCTAAGAAAGAGCTTCACGAGGGATGCACCACTAAGACAAGGTTATCATTCATTATGAAGATGCTTTACGTAAATCATATAACTCGGTCACAAATAGAGCTTTTGATTAATTTATGGCTGTCTTATGTGCTGCTTTGCCAAAAGTGAATTTCCCAAGTCCTATGCTGAAGCTAAGAGTGTTCTTTATGAGGTTGGGCTTGGTTATGACACAATTCATGTATGCAAGTATGGTGTCTGCTTTTGGGGAGACCATGCCAAAAAACTCATTGTCCCGTGTGTGGATTTTCAAGGTGGAAAGACCGGAAGCAAAGAGAAAGATTCCCCACAAGGTGCTTGATACTTTCCTATAATCCCAAGGTTCTGAGATTTTTGTTTCCAAGGAAGCGTCGATGAACGCCAAGTGGCACAAGGAGAAGAGGGTTACTGTTGGGTATTTTGAGGCACCAGTGATGGTGAAGCATGGAAGCACTTTGACAAGGAGTTTGGATGGTTTGCTTCAGATGCCCGTAACATAAGGCTTGGTATTGCGACAGATGGATTCAACCCATACGGAAACATGAGTAGTTCAAACAGTATGTGGACAGTTTTTGTCATTCCATACAACTTCCCACCATGGGTGTGCGTGGATCAATCCAACTTCATGATGTCATTGCTAATCCCTGGAAAAAATTCACCAGGAAAGGATTTTCATGTATTTATGCAGCCATTGATAAAAGATATGATGAAGCTATGGAGTGGCGTGGGCACATATGATGCGTGCACGGGTAGAGAGTTTCCGTTGCATGCTGCGTTTCTTTGGTCGATTCATGACTATCCTGGATATGCCACGATGTCTGGCCGTACCACAAGAGGGTTTTTTGCATGTGCACACTACGATAAGGATCCTTGCTACGAGTCTTTGCATAATAAAATTGGTTATATTGGTCATCGTCGATTTCTGCCTCACGATCACAAGTGGAGGAGTAGCAGAGCCATCAATGGAAAACCTGAACCTAAGGATGCACCAACAAGTTTCACACTTGCAGAAAGAGAGGAGAGGGTACAGAGAGTTCAGGATTACAGGCCAGGTAAAAATCCATCAACTAGGAAGAGAAAGCGTGGCATGACTGGTGAGCCAACCTGGCACCTCAAGATCAGCTTATATGATCTGCCATACTGGTCAAGATTGAAGTTTCTTCAGAACCTAGATGTGATGCACATTGAGAAGAACATATTGGACAATATCCTTGGTACCCTTCTTGAGCTTTATGGAAAGAACAAGGACACTGTTGGTGGTAGAATGGATTTGGAGAAATTTAATGTCAGGAAGAAGTTATGGATGAAACCTGAGGCCAAGGGTTTTTCAAAGGAGAAAGCACCGTGGACGCTTCAAAAGGAAGGCAAACAAAAATTTTGCAAGTATTTGGCCAACACTAGGTTCATAGATGGTTTTGCTGGAAACTTAGCAAGATGTGTGGACATCCCAGGGGGTAAAGTGCACGGTCTGAAGACGCATGACTGCCACATACTTATGCAGCGTGTGTTGCCAGCTAGTCTGAGAGGGATTGCATCAAAGGAGATGTATGAGACCATTGCTGAACTGGGAAACTTTTTCAGGGAGTTGTGTGCCAAAACTCTAAGATCATCTGTGCTGCGTCGAATGAAGGTTGAAATTGTCATAATTCTTTGCAAGCTTGAGCTGCTATTTCCCCCATCATTCTTTGATGTAATGGTGCAATTGGCTATTCATCTACCTGATGAGGCACTTCAGAGGGGGCCTTTTCAATATGGTTTGATGTATCCAGTTGAAAGAAGGCTCGGGTACCTGAAATCAACTGTGCATAGCAAATCAAGGCCTGAAGGTTCAATTGCTGAGGGATATATCGTGGATGAGTGCTTGCATCATTGCTCTAAATTTTTGGGCGAGGTCATAGAAACCAGACATAACAAGCCTGAGAGGAACCAAGATAAGAAACAAAGAGTTGATCCGCTAGAGTTTGATATTTTTTCAGATGGAGCCAGAGGTTTAGGACTATCCAAGTTGAAGTATTTTCCCAAAGAATTTTGACAGTATGGTTTTGTATGTACTTCAGAACTATGATGAGGCACAAAATTATATTTGGTAGGTCTATTTACCTTTTTATTAATCATTCAAAATTTTCAGTAATATTTTGTGTTATAGCAGTACCATTACTAATTTGTTTTTGATTTTTAGGAATTTCTGACAACAACTTCTGAGCAGGTGTGAACAAGATTGAGGCGGAACTAGAGAAAGAATTCCCTGCATGGTTTAAAAAACATGTCAGTAATTTGGACAATGCTCCAGAAGATTTAAAATCACTAGCACTTGGTCTAGATGCTCGTGTAGTTGTACACCCTATGTGCAATGTAAATGGCGCTAGGTTCCGTTCCGTCGAGCGTGAGAAGAACATGAGGACTCAAAACTCAGGCATAATGACAAGGGGATCCGTTTATTTAACAAGATCAAGAATACTACGATTGTGATGAAGGAGGTTCTTGAGTTCTGATGCAGAAACAAGCACTGACAGCAGATCCGTGTTCTTGTTCCGCTGTGATTGATTTGACCTTGGAAGTAGGAAAACCACGGAGATGAAGGATGATGGATACTTTAAAAGCATCAATACGTCTGTATTGTGGTACAAGAACGCCCCTTTCAAATTAGCTCACCAAGCAGTAACTTGTTTTTACTTGGAAGACACAAAATTTGGTGATCCTTAGAAGGTGGTGCAAACTTTCAAGCACAGGAATATATACGATGTTCTAGAAAAAGATGATGAAGGCAATGCAGGTGCATACCGGGAAGACCTAGGCTCGGAAGATCCCATTGTTCACCAAATTGAGGACGAGGAAGATGAATATGTTGATGATCATGAAGATGACATGGCTGATTGCTCTGATGATGTGATATTTGTTGACTCTCAGACTGTTAGACAACTAGCAGGGAAAAATGGTGTAAACAATGATATGGACCTGAGCGACGAAGAACAAGAAGACTTGGAACCGGTTGTCGATGAATTTGGGAGGAGCATTTCAGATGTTGATAGTGATATTGACTAGTACCTTGTGAAAATGCGTTACTAAAATACTAGCACGCAGTTGTACTGTTTGATACTAGTTATGGAGACTTTGCATTTAATTCCCAGTAACCATGTTATACACAAAATTATTAATTACAATGATATATATGGTCGTACCTAGATGTTTTTGCTTGTTTTTATCATACTTACTTCGAGCAGCAAAATAGATTTACTGGAGATAGATACTTCTTTACGTGACACAACCTACGCGACAGACATGTCCGTCTAGTAAGTTGTGCACGCATAAAATTTGTAGCTCATAAAATATTCATAGATACCGATGGAATGAACTCAATTAACATGATTTCACTATAATTGGCAGCAACGACAGGCATAATATATTTCATCTCATAAAAAATTTAATAGTACCATTACACTTAACCATGTATTCAGACATACTAATGCCACATAATGAAAGGACCGTAAAATATTGTCTTAACATCTCATATTATTAGGTCGACAAATGACCCATGACCATCATAGTGAAAATGATCAAGGCTACTAAAGTTCCAAATTTGGAACATAGAAGGCAAATAGAAAAGCCCCCTTACGTCCCACGTACAGCATGAAAAATATCTTGTCTCCAATTCGCCGAAAATCCTCCTCCTGTGACATCACTTCCCTCCACCCAGCGCAGCATACTCGGCCATCCTCAGGAGAAATTGAGTACGACCCTTTGACCTTTGTGTATTTATCACACATGATTGTGATATCACCATATTCAGCCATATCTTCAGGGACAAGGCATCGCGGGAGTTTCTGTTCTTGGTCCACATGCACAATGTGAACATTTGTTAATCGGAAAATTACAGGCATAACAAAGTAGATCACTCATACTTACCAGTTCTTTCTTCCTGCAATTTGCCCAGCTTAATGTGTGGATCAGAGACTCACATTTTCCAACTTGATAAGGCCCAGCTCCATGTTCATCAACCAGCATGTCAATGATGTCAATATTGCTGACCACTGACTCCATCATTCTCTAGTTAATTATGGTTCCATCAGTGGCATGCATAGCGTCAAGTATGCCTTTCTTATCTGGGTTGATTGTAATATCTTTGTACAAGTTCAAATACTTAATTAAATGAATATTACTGAATCAAAATTAAGATTAATGTATGGTAGGTACGTCAACATTAAGATTGTTTAGGAACAAGGAAAAAATATCGTGCTAAACACAAAGCAACCACTTCTTTTTTCATAAGGAAAAAACTAGAGACAATTCCATCGGTGATATTCTACACATTACAAACTAGACTAGAAACCGAGCAAAATGGGTGAACCTAAATATTTTAGTGGATCTACATATATACATCCATTTTATACACACTCGTAAACATCGTATATTTGTAAACGGAGGGAGTACTTCAAATAAGCAGTTACTTACATGGGTGGGTGATCGGTAGGTTGATCGACGTCACAGGGGTAGATGGACCTTGTGTGTCGGTAGAGAAGACAAGTTCCGTTCCAACATCCAGATTGTAGACTCTAGCAAATTCTCTCCAATATTGGCCTTCAAGATATGTTCTGCCATCCTTGTTGATACAATCAACGTTGAATTCGAACCCTTCTTTCGTAACCACCTCAACCACAAAATCATTCTCATGGTCAACAGAGTCGATGGCAAACTTCTTAAGGAAATTCGCTCTAGCATAGCAGGGTATTAACTGAAGAAAAATGGAACATGTTTACTAAATGACAAACTAATAGATGCTATAATTCATGACAAAAGGGTGGAACAGGAAAGACTGATGATAATACAAAAAATAAAACCAGTACCGTCATTTCTTCAAAATTCTCTACAAGGGTGAGAACAAAAAAGGACTTGATCTTGTCGCCCAGGCCGCACAGACCCTTGGTGTCAAAACACCAAGGACACTACGAATCAAAAAAAGAAAATTTAAAGATCATTGGCCATACATTTTTGTCCAAATAGATCCAGTACATGCAAACTAGATAGGTTAGATTTTTACCGCAACGATCTTGCGCTTCGCCATCCCTCTCTCTCGACAGATCTGCGGCCTAGGAAAAGGTGGTTTAGAAAGCAGCGCTGACTCCAACTATGCCTTTAGGGTTTGTTGGAGGGAGAGCGTATATATATATATGGTTCGACTATGCTTGCATGCCGGGCCTGGACCCAGTTGTAAGCTTAATTTGTGGGCTCGGCGTGATTAGCTTTAGCCATTAGGCAAAACAAGGAAATATATTGATTACATTTAGTGCGCAGAGCAAGGAAATTGATTTGGTTTTTATTGCTCTGACTTAGTCGTCATAGTTAGGTCCTGTAAGATCCTCTAAAATAGAATCTTGAGACTAACAAGGAAAGAATTAGCTATATTAATTAAATCCTTTACTTAGAATATTTTGCAAATTTTATGAAAAGTATTGGAAATAAGGAGTTTGCCTTTCATGTTTGTGGTTGTTTTTAGACATTCTGAAGGATCATCAGTATGTAAAGTACATAAGTTTCTGGTTTGAGATTGGTTTCAAAAACTTTTTGTGTCCAAACTTACTTCAAACTTTCTTAGCTATAAAATAAAGCATCAAACCATCTAATTTAGTAAAAAAATGCAGTGTGCATCAACATGAGAATTCAGATAACAAGTGCACCAGTAACGCAACAGCAAACTCCATACACATTAACATAGTCTTAAACAACTGGGTATAATTGCCCAGCTTCCACCATACATAATAAAAACTTAGTCTTCAAATAGCACACAGTTTCTCTTCATCTCTAGGGGGACAACACAAACATAAACTAAACTTGTGGAAACAGAACATGAGGGCCAACAGCAGGACCGATAACCGGGATGAGGCCACCCTTGACGTACTTGTTGAGGAATCTGCCAAAGGCGGCATGCTTCGCCTTGGTGTGGCCCTTGTGCTTCTGCCTGCTGCCTACGCCAACGCCATCCGCGTGTTGGATCATGCTCTCTAAGTTCTTGGTGATGACCCTGCCGCAGAATGGGCAAGATAGCTCCCCGCGGTTGTGGAAAGGTATCTGGCCACTCACCAGCCGCTTAAGAACAAAGCGGCTCTTGCGGTCCCTGTCGTCCTTGCCGTGGCCCACATCGTCATAGTCTTCCTATGAATTTTGAAATACGTAAGAAGTGAGATAAATAGGAGCACAACAACGATCAAACGAAATAAGCTGTAAAAAATTAATAATGCTGCCAAAATTATTCTAAATTGTTGCGGTGATTGTACTAACATTTGATGAATCGAGGACAGTTTTGTGTTGCGGTGATAATACTAACATTTGATGAATCGAGGATAATGTTGTGTGACCAATATTTGATGAATCGAGGACAATTTTGTCTTATCATGTCTAGTGAGCAGAACGAGTATTGCGTTTCTATCTGCTTCAAAGTCCATAATGGATAATTTATTAAAGAACAATATTCTTTGGGGACATAATTCAAGGCATGTGAACTTTAGGGGCAAATAACCAATTTTGCCTAAATAAAATTCTTGCAATCATAATCACTAGAATGAAAGAAGACTCAGATGAATTTAAGTTTCAAACGCATTGATCATTACACATTAAATTCCATTCATCAGATCAATCATTTCTTCCCAAATAAAATTCTTGTTATCATAATCTCTACAATCAAATTAGACTCAGATGAATTTAAGGCACTTAATGATGAATCATTTACAAGTTAACTACCTTAACACATTCAGAAAGTTATCTCATAACTATGAACCGATAGATATCATATGAGCAATCATAATAAGTAGAATTAAAGAAGGCTTGGATGAATTTAAGTTTTAAACGCATTGATCGTTACACTAAACAGGATACTGATTCAAACACACTATAGAATCATCAAATTAATAAGCAACAAATTTAGATAATGGTAATTATGAATTCCATGCATCAGATCAATCCTTTATTCCCAAACAAAATTCTTGCTATCATAATCTCTACAATCAAATTAGACTCAAATAAATTTAAGTCGCTTGTGTTGATCAATCTTGTGCAAGGTAACTACCTTAACACATTCAGAATGTAATCTGATAACTATTAACTGATAGATATCATATGAGCAATCATAATCACTAGAATGAAACAAGACTCGGATGAATTTAAGTTTCAAATACATTGATCATTACACTTAACAAGATACTAATTGATACACACTATGGAATCAACACATTAATAAGCAGCAAATTAAGAAAATGGTAATTATAAATTCTATGCATCAGATCAATCTTTTCTTCCTAAACAAAAATCTTTGTTATCATAATCTCTACAATCAAATCATACTCGGATGAATTTAAGGGACAACATTCAGAAATTAATCTGATAACCATGAACCCATATATATCATATGAGTAAGAATACTATATGGCAGATCAAATCAAAGTCAACTACAAAGGAACCATACGAACCCTAGAATCAAGAATATCTAGAAGACCACCTAGACAGCACAAATCAATCTACTCTACCAACAAACCCTATGTGAACAGTAAGATGAACAGAGGAGATCGAACAGAATAGCTCAGAACCTCGGTGCCGTCGTCGGAGGCCTCCTCCTTGAACGGTACATCTTCTTTGTGGGCTTGTTCATAGAGGTACTCGATGGAGTCAGGGTCTTCGTCGTCGTAGTACTTATCGTCCGGCACGACGATGACCTGGCGGCCTACATGCGGGTTCTGTAGATCTACCGCGGGATCCATGACGTCCTCCTTCTTCTCATCATCGACGGCGACCACGACCGGTACGGTGGAGTCCGCAATGGTCACGGCACGCTGACGAGCGGCTGGTGCTCCCAAAGAAGACTCCTCGCCCGCGACCGCGGCGACGACCGCGGGTGCATCGCCAGAGCCGCCGACCGCCTTTGACTCCGACTCTTCTTCGCGAGCGCGCTTCATCTTGCAGTTTCACTAAGGGATGAGATTGGTGGTGCGGTGGTGGGAGCGGATTGGGGTTTTTGGCAGATTGGGGAAGAAGTGGACAATGGTGGGAGAGACGATGAGACCAATGTGTTATATAGATGCTGGCAGTTCTGTTTCCTCTGGTGCACGCGTGGGTGTGGAATCATGTAGTCCTGCATGTAGTCCACTTTCCCATTGCTTTCACATTGGACAACGCATGATATTTGGGAGAGTGGCGCATTGCAACGGAAATCTTTACAAATTCTATATTATAAAAATTCAGAACGTAATCTGATAACTATTAACTGATAGATATCATATGAGCAATCATAATCACTAAAATGAAACAAGACTCGGATGAATTTAAGTTTCAAACGCATTGATCATTACACTTAACAGGATACTAATTGATACACACTATGGAATCAACACATTAATAAGCAGCAAATTAAGAAAATGGTAAAAAAGTAAATTAAAATAAAGAAAACATGATACTAATTGATACAAATTAAGCAAATTAAAAAAATCAAAAAAAAGTAAAACATTGGCCATGTGTCTTACATTGTACCCTAGTTTGCACAAAAAATAATAAAACTTGACTTTATTGAATGAAAGTTGAGGTTGCTCTCTCACACTTGGTTTCAAGTGTGAGTCTCATGTGTAAGTACCCAAATTACCTAGGAGATGCCCAACTCCATGGCATACTTTCTCAGAATGGTCTAAGATTTGGCATGTAGGTGTATCTTGTCATAGCACACATTTCATCTTTTGGGTTTTTGGTCCAATTATGATTTCAAATACCATTTTCCATTTTAATAATTGAAATTCAACTACATTTTGTAAAGGTAGTTCAAAAATTTGAATAAAATTTGTATTTCACCAACATGGTATGGTATTTGGGGTCATTTAGTTGGAATGTGACCACTTTGTTCATTGTCAAATGATTGTTTGCTCAAATTTTACCTCAAGTCAAATTTTGGTCAATATGGTCAAAACATTGAAATATTGATCTACATCTACATCATTGCAACCTAATTTGTTTTGGCAAAAATCATTTTTAGGTCCACAAGATGTGGTTTAATCATGGATATATTGTTAGGTCAGCTTGGTTCGTACATATGCGTCCTCTGCGTTCGACGCGAATTTGACCTAAAAATTCAGATTTGGATTTCAGGAGTTGTGTATGTCTGAATTCCATGAGGTTTTCACCATTGTTTGAAGGACTCCAAGGGACACATTTTCCATTTGTAGAGTTTTTTCAGATTCAAAACTTGGTGCATGTAGAAATTTGAAAATTCAGTTATCCAGAAAATAGAAGTAGTCTGCTGAAAAAATTCAGTTTTGTACGGGTGGGTGTCACGTGCGCGGGTGACGTCAGCTGAAACGAACCGACGCGACATATAAGAGCTCCCTCGGCCGCTTCGCCTGTCTCATCCCCACCATTTGCCCCTTTTGCCTCACCAGATACGAAAAGAAGAGCGCGGGAGAAAACCCTAGCTCTCCCCATCGTCTCCTCTGCCTGAGGCCTTCGAGCTCTCCCATACCGTGATATTTCGACGCCGACTATGGCGGGAGTGGGGTCCGGCAGCAATGCAGGCGGTTCTGCAAGGGCGGGGTTTGGAGCCGTGAGCCGCCCAGATGCGGTCGAGGTGGTGGAGGGCCATGGCGGTAGAGGAGGTCGTCGGTCCGCGCTGGTCGCTCTGGTCGATGAGGCGCTCGGAGAGGAGGAGTTGGTGCATGCGGACCTCGGCGAGGTGGAAATGCTGGATCTGAACGTGCCGGTCGGCGGCGCGGAGGATCTGGCGCCGGTCCAGTCTCCACAGGTCGCCGCGATGCAGGTTAGTATTATTTTCTTCTAATTTCCGTTCAATCCCTTCAAATTATTTGGAAGTAAGATGTGTTTTGTAGATTCAGCTCTTTTAGTGTTAGGGATTCATATCCTTTGGACTATGTTCGGTTAACCAACCTCTACGTTAGATTGGACTGGATTAGATTGGATTAGAGTATATTTATACTTAGATAAGATTTAAACCACATCAATCCATGTCAAACCAGGACAATCCAAAGTAAAACGACCGGGACCTTAGGGATTTATTGGATGGAAGGCTGGGTCTGTAGATTCGTTGTGTAATTTTGTATAGATGACCAATGCTGATAGTCCATTGGTGAAGTTTTTCCAATTAGTAGGAAGATGGTTTATTTGTTGTTAAATTGACAGAGTTTAATTTGTAGTTAATTCGTATTATGTTGAATGAACATGGTTTACATGATTCTCATTTGAGCTGCTGTGATATAATGTGTTTAGTTAGTTTCAACTAGTTAACACTATGGCTTGTTTTTTTGGTACATGTGGTATAATGTGGTTAGCTGGCTACAACTATTCAACTAGTCTAAATTAGCTGCTGTGATATAATGTGGTTATCTAGCTTTGGTATACTTTTGTAGTTTCCTTTTTTTTGCTTTAATTGCTTTTACGAGAAATGTGTTAAAATTACTTATAGAATTTTATTAACTTCTAGCACTATATCTGAACAATGTGGTTAACCATATGGCATGTATGTTATTAATTGATTGTAGTGGTGCCTCATAATAGTGTGCAAAGCAGTGATCTGTGTACTTACTTTTGTTTTCCTTTACTTGTACCAATTGATTTTAAGACACATTTCTTTAGATGCTTATGCTTATATGAACAGATTTGTGTAGACTAATTAGTTTACAGACTTTGTACTACTCTATTTTGACTTGCTGGAGCTTCATGCAACCTGATACTAAACTGATTGATCCTTGATATTTTTTTTGTTTGAATGTATAGTCTAGTTTCTTTACCTTCAATTCCAACCTCCAAATAATCATTGTAATTTAATGGAATGTAGTATAAAATTTGTTTCTTGAATCAATGTTGTTTTTATGATCAGATTTGTGAAGTCGAATTATTGTGCTATTAATTTTTGCTAGTGTTTTTCATTTATTAATATTGAATGCTTTTATTAATTACCTTAAATGCTAGTGTTCATTTATCTTAATTGTCTGGAAGGCACCAACCCCAGGTGATGCCTATGATGTACTCTCCCCGTGGCCTGATGAGGAGGTATGTTATTCCAAGCAGCTGTAGTGCATTTGGATATGCACAAAAGTAGTAGGTTTTTATATTTAGTAGGCAGTACTAACTCTTTTCTTGTTTTATTTATTGTGCAGTAATTCTCTAGTTCAGATGTTGAAGTGGAGCAATGGACATACAAGTCCTTTGTGAGGAAAGAAGAAAAGAAGCTCAGGCGCAAGGGGATTTCTGCTTACCTGCCATTCAGCACCGAGTTCTATAGGTGCCCATTCCACCACTTCAACCCACATGGGGGATTGAGGGTGGGGCTTGTGCAGCATGTCCGAGAGGTAGCCACTCGTGGACGTCTGGGTGAGGACTACTTTGAGGGTGACCTGCGTGATCGTGGCAGGCACGAAGCTCTACTCAGGATCCTCCAGCCAGACGAGTTTGTGTTCGACTCAAACATTGAAGAGGAGTGAATATTGATATCAGCTGCTAGTATGTATGGTCACATCATCAGTATAGCGATGATGTTTATGTATATATGGTTAATATGTCGAACTGGTTAACTAGGTAGAAGTGGTTGAGAACTATGTTCTTTTGGTACTGTGGTTATAAGTGGTAACCTTGTGATGGTAGGGTGAAGTTCCCGTAAGACTACTATGTTATTATGCTGCTAGTAAGGTTATGGTTACATGCTCTTAATTGCTTGTTTCTTATATATGTATCTGTGTTGTGCAATGATAGTTGTGCTGCCAGTTAAAAAAATGTATTTCATTGCGTCAATTCTAAATTGGAAGGTTTTGATAGGTGTAGCAAATTGTAGTAGTGTTTCAAAATTTGAAATGGTTTGGGCCATTTAAGTGCAGAGATAGTGCTGTATATGCACTATGCCATGTAAATTTGTATTAAAAACGTATGAATTTATGTTAAAATATAGGACAAAAAAGATCAAATAAAGCAAAAAAAGGCCACCCACTAGCAGGATATTTCTCAAGGGAATCACGGCCTGCATACGACTAGAAACCAAATGAATGGCCAGGATGCAGGCCCGTGACCTGCCAGTAGGCCCAATGGCCCAAAGTAGAATTCCTGATAGCAAGTAAGATAGAACAGAGAGGATGTTGATAGCAGCCGAACGCGCGGCTATTTAAGCTGGTCGGAATCCTCTCCAGTTGGTGAGGTGGGACTAAACTCCCAGCCATCCGACCCGTCTGATGTCGTGCGGCATTGGGGACATAATGGGCTGAAAGAGGCCCAGTTTGGTCGTAGGTAGCTTGACCAAGGTAGAAGGCTGGTCATTGAGTTCCTTTTTTTAAACATTTTGTTATTATTTCAATATTACTTGTAAGTTGTAATATATCTTGTAATAAAGATTCGATAACTGTATGTAAAATAAATGTAATATTTTTATGTACTTAGGTTTTTTACTCTTGTTTTTATCATTTTTAAATATTTTGCAGATTCCGACTAGTTTTCAGAATTTTTTGATAAAAAATCAGATTTGGATTTGACGAGCTGTGTTTGTCTGAATTGCATGAGGGTTTTACCAATGTTTCAAGGACTGTAGGGGCCACATTATTTATTTGTAGAGTTTTTTCAGATTCAAAACTTGGTGCATGTACAAATTTGAAAATTCAGTTAAACACATCAAATAGGTTGTTTTGACATGAATTTTAGAAAAATTCAGATTTGGATTTGAGGAGCTATGTTTGTATGAATTCCATGAGGTTTTCACCATTGTTTGAAGGAATGTAGGGGCCATATTATTCGTTTATAGAGTTTTTTCAGATTCAAAACTTGGTGCATGTAGAAATTTGAAAATACTAAATCACCTCCAAATCAAATTTGAATTTTGAGCAAGTTAACTTTCAAATTTTGATACCATATTTTTATATGTTGTTAAAATGGAGGTATAGCATGCGGTTTGTACATTGGTAGAACTTTGAAAGAGAGCTTGCACATCATAATGTATTATATTTGTTCGACGCGATTTTGACCAAGCCAAGTTCATGAGTTTGAACATCATGCATCTAAAAAGCTAACACTAGGTCATTTCTATTCGAACAAGGCAGCAAGATGACAACATTGCCAGAAGGAAAAAAAATCCATAACAACCTGGCGAAACAAAAGACTGAACAAGTCTGGAAGAACGTACCTCAACATCATGGAAGTATCTTGGCATATAGAAGCGGAAACACTTGGTGCTCGACATCGTGGAAAACACGACTAGCGTCTCGCGTGTGTCGGTTACGCTCAAAACAAGCCAAATCTGGGCGATACGTTGGACCGAACGGGCAAAACGTGGAAACCTGGAGATATCGTGGAAAACAGCCCGGCATCGTGGAAAACACGACTAGCGTCTCGCGTGTGTTGGTTACACTCAAAACATGCCAAAACTGGGCGATACGTTGGACCGAACGGCCAAAACGTGGAAACCGGCAAAAATCCAGGGCTTCGTGGAAACACTTGGTGCTAGCTATGTGGGCCCACATTTGTCATCAGGGTCAACTTAAGCCCAATCTTAGTCAAACTGGACCCATAGATGCCATAGGGTCCCACGAGCACCGATGCTAGCTATGTGGGCCCACATGTGTCATCAGGGTCAGCTTAAGCCCAATCTTAGTCAAACTCGACCCACAGATGCCATAGGGTCCCACATGCACCAATGTTAGATAAGTGGACCCACATGTGTCATCAGGGTCAACTTTTGCAGCGATATGAGTCAACATAGAACCCACAGATGCCATTGGGCCTGCATGCACCAATGCTAGTGTATGTGGACCCACGTGTGTCATCAGGGTCAACTTAAGCCCAATCTTAGTCAAACTGGGCCCACGTGTGTCATCAGGGTCAACTTAATCCCAATCTTAGTCAAACTGGACCCACAGATGCCATAGGGTCCCACATGCACCGCTGCTAGCTATGTGGGCCCACATGTGTCATCAGGGTCAACTTAAGCCCAATCTTAGTAAAACTGGACCCACAGATGCCATAGGGTCCCACATGCACTGCTGCTATCTATGTGGGCCCGCATGTGTCATCAGGGTCAACTTAAGCCCAATCTTAGTCAAACTGGATCCACAGATGCCATAGGGTCCCACATGCACCGCTGCTAGCTATGTGGGCCCACATGTGTCATCAGGGTCAACTTAAGCCCAATCTTAGTCAAACTGGACCCACATATTGTTGGAGATATGCCCAAGAGGCAATAGTAAAAGTGGTTATTATTATATCTTTGTGTTTATGATGAATGTTTACATCCCATGCTATAATTGTATTATAAGGAAGCACTGATACATGTGTGTTTTGTAAACATAAAAGAGTCCCTAGTAAGCCTCTTGTGGAACTAGCTTGTTGATTAAATGATGATCATGGTTTCCTAATCATGGACATTGGATGTCATTAATAACAAGGTTATATCATTAGGAGAATGATGTGATGGACACACCCCCATAGTAAGCGTAGCATAAGATCAAGTCATTAAGTTCAGACATGTAAGCTTTCAAATGCATAGTAACCTAATCCTTCGACCATGAGGTTATGTTAATCACCATCACCGGATGGGTACTTTGATGACATCAAACACCGCTTAGAATCGGGTGGTTATAAAGGTGTCATTGGGTATTCTAAAAGTATGTGTTGAAGCGCATGGACCAAGATTGGGATTTGTCCATCCATATGACGGATAGATATGCTCTGGGCCCTCTCGGTGGAATGTCATCTAGTTAGCTTGCAAGCATGTGACTAGGTCACAAGGGATGACATAACATGGAATGAGTAAAGAGTACTTATCAGTAACGAGGAAGAACTAGGTATGGAGATACCGACTATCAAACCTCGGATAAGTAGAATATCGCGTGACAAAGGGAATTGGTTTCGTATGTTAATGGTTCTATCGATCACAAAGTCATCGTTGAATATGTGGGAGCCGTTATGGATCTCCAGATCCTGCTGATGGTTATTGATCGGAGAGGTGTCTTCATCATGTCTGCATATTCACGAACCGTAGGGTGACACACTTAAGGTTCGAAGTTGTTTTAAGTAGATATGGAATATGCGTTGGAGACCGAATGTTGTTCGGAGTCTCGGATTGGATCCGGGACATCACGAGGAGATCCAGAATTGTCCGGAGAATAAGATTCATATATTGGGGATCATTTTCTAAGTTAGGAAATGTTCCGGAGTGTTTGTATGGAGATTCTAGAAGGTTTCGGAATTTTCTTGAAGGTTCTAGAAGATTTCTTGGAGTTTGCTTGAAACCCAAGAAAGGATCAAGGAGTTTTTGTTGGGCAAGACACGGATTCGTGGGAGAGGAGGACTCCTCCCCCCTTCCCAATCCGCCGGCCAAGGAGGGGAGACCTACTAGGACTCCCCCTCCCATGGCGCGCCTCCCTCCTTTAAATAGAGGGGAGGGAGCGCCACCCCCTTGCACTCTCCCATAACAAACCCTAGCCGCCGCCTCTCTCCTCCTCCTTCGCTCTGCTCCGGCTTAGGCGAAGCCTTGCAGAAATCTCTACTCCACCACCACCACCACCCCATCGTGCTGCTGGGATTCTGTGGAGAAGATCTACTACCTCTGCTTTCATTTGGAACAGGGAGAGGAAGGTCTGCCGACTCGACGTGTGACCGATCATGGAAGCTGCCGAACCGCTACCGGAAGGATCGTCCACACGATCTTGAGATCAGCAAGTGATCGACTACATCAACCCCGAGATCTAATCTCGTAACGCTTTCGGTTCTATCTCGTTGCACATGTCTAATATATTAGATCTTGGCTTTTATCTAGATTAGATCTAGGTATTTTTCGTTCTTGTGGTAGAAATTTTTTGTTTTCCATGCTACGAACCCATCACATATGCTATTGGGCCCACTTGCACCAATGCTTGTGTATATGGACCCACGTGAGTCATGGTACATTCTATGTGGAAGCTCATATGCGGGATTGTTATTTTGATGAGAATGAAATGTTTCAAATTTAAAAAATTTCGTGTCAACTAGTTCACGTAAAATTTATCAGTGTGTAGGTTTTCTTTTTATGAGATATTTTGAATTAGTTATGCACTGTACAAGCTTAGGTCAAACTTGAGTTGAAAGTTGTAGGAAAGCCGTGGGTTCAATTTTTGAAATTAAGTTGCAGCCACGACCAGAGGATTGGTGAAATCCCCGTGCGTTCAATTGTTAAAAGCTTGCAGCCACGACCGGACCGCACCATACCTACACGCGTCGCATCGTAACAAAACTGGTCCCACTGCTGCACCGCAATAACCGCATCGCATGCACCACACCTAAACACGTCGCACCATAACAAATTAAAACTTACCCCACTGCACCGCAATAACCGCATCGCACCACTCCTAAACGTGTCGCACCGTAACAAAACTGACCGCACTGCACCGCACTAACCGCATCGCACCGTAACGGGTCGACTACATCGATGTACGGGCCCTCCGCCTCGACTCCACCGCCGCCGTAACACCACAATAACCGCAACGCGTCCGCTTCTCGTCTGTTCTTCTTCCTCTCGCGTCTTCCTCCTCCACACGACGGGGAACTCAGCATCCATGGATCCCTATGGAGACATCCTCGATGACGGGAAAACCACGGTTGGTATCAAGCCCATCTGTGCCTATGGCACGAAGATTATGGAGGTGGTGTACACCAACGATGTGAACTACTTGAATCACATGCTGGAGAAGTTCGAGCAATTGCTCGAGAAAGAGACTTACAACTTCCTCGGACTCGACCTCGAGTACACAAGGAATAGGCGGGACGAAGCTCCGTCACAAAAGCTCGCCGTCGTCCAGATCGCCCTGAAGGAGACTGTCCTCGTGTTCCACTACTGCAGGTAATATACGTACTAAGGATGGGCATTTCTATTTCAGGCCTCCTTTGATTCAAAGGATTTCCTATGGGTTTGTACAGGATTCAATCCCTATGTTTTTTCCATCAGCACATGTTTGATTCATAGGATTGTACCCTGTACGAACATTTTCACATCAGGCCTCCTTTGATGCAGGGCTTGTTTGATTCAAAGGAATCTCATATGAATTTTGGAGGATTTTGATCCTTAGAAAATTTTCCTATGTGCATTGCTTAATTCCTATAGGTTTAAGTCCTTGTGGATTTTGTTAGATCAAGTATTATGCATGATCTATAGGCGTTGTACGTTGCCTAATAGCACGGTTTCGCAATTTCCTTGTTCAACATTGTCATCAAATAATTGTACACCATCCAATTATTGTCATGTCATAGTTTGCATCTATACTGCAGGAGAAGGGAGCCTTGTCCAAAACTGGTTATGTGCATATTTTTATTTTCCATTTGAGATCATGTATAATTAGCCAATGCAAATACATTGCTTGCACTCCTTTATTTCAAATACTTAGACATGTTAGTTCAAGTATTATGCATGATCTGTGGGTGTTGTACATGGCCTAATGGTACGGTTATGCAATTAACATTATCATCAAATAATTGTATATCATCCAAATTATTTTCATGTCTTAATTTGCATTTATACTGCAGGAGAAGGGAGCCTTGTCCGAAACTGGCAGGGTTCCTTCAGGAAAAGGGGATCACTTTCGCTAGCATGGACATCAAGAGTGATAAAGAGAAGCTTACACATGAGGATATCACCATTCCAGAACAGTACCACATCGACATCCAAGACATGTTTAAGACCGAAGAACGGTTCCATTGGAATCAGTCGTATGACAGGGACGGGATGTTATCTCTAGCAGTGATCATCATTGACAGAGATCTCAGGAATTGCAAGGCACTCCCCGCCGATGGCCACGAAGTATGGGAGAACAAGCCATTTTCCGCGATTAACCTAGAGTATGCAGCAAGAGACGGGTATGTTGCCTACGAGCTGTATCGTAGGCTCATTACCTTAAGGGACGAGCTAGACCGGGGGACTCGCAAGGCTGCAATTAATGCAGCAGAAAAGGCGGCAGCAGCTAAGGCCGAGGCGGCAAAAGCTGCGGCCGAGGCGGCAGCTGCTGCAGACCAGAGTGATGCAGATGACGAGCAGGATGATGCAACACAGCAGGCTGAAAGGGAACAGGCGAGGGCGAGCTGGGAAGAGCAGCAGGCGGTCTAGGGAGTGGAAGAGGCGGATGGAGAGGTGGTGCATGTCGCCAAACGCTCACGGGAAGCGGGCGAAGATGACCAGAACAGCGTAAGCGACACCACCGGGCTGGGCAACACCACCACCACCGCTGGCTGGGGCGACACCACCACCACTGCCTGGGGCGACAAAGCCACCGACCCCACCGCCTCCAACGCCACCGTCTGGAATTAATGCACGTTACTAGACTATAGCCAGTTATATTTGTGATGTTGTATGTTGTTTATGTAGTACAAATCATGGTACTTTGTTGTTGTTTACTTTCTAAGTTGAACTACTTTAGTATGCTTGTTTCTTAAAGTACCGTGAGCTAGCAAACATATCTATGTAATGTTATACGTGTGTTCAGTTGTGTTTGTGCACTGGCTATACTAGTTCAAAGGAATATGATTGTCAACAGATATAAACTTGCCTTGATGAAAGTCTAGAATTGTAATCACATATGCCATCGGTACTCACTCAAACTTTTCCCAAACTCACTCAACATGAAAGTCTATACAATTTCAGTCAAACTTTTGCCCAAACTCACTCAGACTATAACCACAGATGCCATCGGTACTCGCATGCACCGATGCTAGTGTAACTGGACCCACATGTGTCATCAGGGTCAAATTTTGCCCAAACTCAGCCAAACAGGAACCACAGATGCCATTGGGTCCCACATGCACCAATGCTAGTATAAGTGCCTCTGTTTCAAATTTTACTATGTAATATGCACTATGCACGGTCAAACCTGTTATAAGTGAGTTGATCAGAGCATTGATCTGTAAAACTGTCAAATATTTGTAAATTATTGATATATATACCAATATGTACTGCTCTTTTTTTAAATCATTATTTAGGAAACCCGTTAAATGGGCATAGCGTGCTATAGCTCTGCTATAGCTTTTGATAGCTTTTAAAATCGGCGCCGCTAAATCAAATAGCCCTCTATTTTAAACATTGATAAGTGGGTCCCACATGCACCGATGTTAGTATAAGTGGGTCCAACATGCACCAATGTTAGTATAAATAATAGTTTACCTAATTGGGGAAAAAATCTATCCCTGCAGATATCCTAGCCCCTGCTCGTACTTTCCCCAAACTGCTCCTCTCCATCCGCATCTCCGCACTGCCGTGGCCGTCCGCATTGCCTCCGTCGGGATCGTCCAGCCACCGACGACCGTATTTCTGCAACCCCGCCACCGCGCTTCTCCACAGCCACGCCGCCACGCATCCGCCACCCGTAACGACATGCACGTCCGCATTGACTCCGGCCACACCACCGCGACGCCGGCCCGTCGGCGTTAACCGCATCTCCGCAACCTTGCTCCGCACTGAATGTGAGCCCAATCATGTTGGATTTACTTGTGCTGCCCACTGAAATCATGTCTGCATTGTTTGTCCGGTAGGGTTTTCCACGAGCTATGTGCTGAAGCTAGATTTCCCATGAAAATACACTAGTGTACCTACTGGAATAATTCCTGCACATTACAATCCCATGAATCAAACACTATTGGGAGGAAACATTGCATAAGGTCCGAACTCTACAATGCATGTGTAGGAAAATATATTAGGGCTCGTTTGGCTCCTATGCATTCATTTCATTTGGTTGAAATGAAATGAAATGAAATCCCCATGTCACTTCATTTGGATGGAATTTAAATTCCTTAATGAATTTTTATGTTTGGCTGCCACCTGGAATTCTAAAATGAAATGATTTACAGCTTCTGTTTGGCTGCCATTTTAAGCCAATTGTGAAATCAACAACACATTTGGCTTCAAAATTCAATTACATAATGTAAATAAAATATGATATTTTCAAAATAAAGATCAACTACAACCTGAATAAAGATCAATGTATCCACAAATACACTTGTCTACTCATTATATCAACACAACTTGATCAATGATGTTGTCATTGTTAGCGTTCTCGTCCGCCATTTCCGCACGGCTTTCAGCTGCAGTCCTAGCTCCCGCTCAGTAGCTCGATCCCTTGAGTAAAGTGTGCTAATTATATCCCAATACTTGATACCCTTGTACTTATAGGAAGTTGCATCGTTGTGTGCCTGCAAATAAGAGAAACTAGAACATGTTAGAACATGTGCCACTTCTTGAAAATCTTAGCCAAGGGTGAGCAACAGATAACACTTGTGAATAAATGTTTTCCTAATAGGTAGGAATACACTATAGCTATAACTTAGCACATCAGGCATGAAAAAGTAAATCTAATGTACAATACTGACAAGCTAGAGATTCAAAGTGAAGTTTGATGGTGGTCCATTTCCTTGGTGCACAATAATGCATCATTCTGCCATGACCAAGATGACCAGATCACATTCATTCTCTCCATCAAACATAACAAGTTTAGCTAGCTACATCTTGATATGAAAAATGGAACTTGTTTGGACACACACATATATAGATGATAAATTAGTTAGACATGACATGTCTTAAGAAATTGTCGATGCCGGAATTATGGATGGATGTTCATGTGTAGAAAATACCACCTGGGTGTTTTCCTTGTTGCAAGGAAACAACTCGCAGTAAGCAAGGTCCAGAGCATGAATGACAATGAACCAGAAACACATGCCTAGAAAGTACAACCACATGATGCATAGAGGGACAGTTTTGGGGTCAGCTGTACCACATGCAACCACAACATCAGAAATGGAAGAACCTACACTAACTTGCCATCTCTGATGTGCTAAATCGCTGAAGCATTATATTCTAGTGACTAAAACAGAACATAATTACTAGCTATGATCTGTTTCTATAAGAAATAGGCCTAAACTTCCTAGTCTCCCAAAAAAGAACGGCCATCTAGCTACTATATATGGCAAGAACTAATGTAGTACTTATGGTGTTTCTAAAATCCAACACAGCAAAGGTAGTTCTTAGAGAACTTATATCTGACAGAATAGGAGTCTGGAGCTTTCCTATTCTATGGCTAGTGCTTGTAGCATTGAAATAACTTCCAAGTATTTGCAGAAACAATATTTGTATTGTTGTGATGAAATATGTTGCTGTGACGCTGTAATACCTATAATGTGTTTCCTACACTTTTACCATTTGTTAATGTGTGCTAAATTTGTATGCGCAGCCCATTCTTTAACATGGCAGGAGCATCTTCGCAAAAGCATGATCTCGGACCACTCATCGCCCAAAGATGACGGCTTACTGAGAGTGAGAAAGAGCATCTGCTGGAACTTCAATCGAACATGGGCAAAATTGTCGGGTTGCCATTCGTAACCCGCTTGACCAAAACGAATCTTCAGTTGTACCACATGGTACATTCATATAACTTTCTTTTAATTCTTTTTTGTTGCCATGCGTGTATGCAATTTGTCTATGTGGTTTATGACATCGACTTACTAACTTATATATCTTGTTTTGTATTGATTAGAAATTGCCTAAGAAGGTTGTTAATGCTCTACAAATCTGTGAGGGAGGCTCAACTAGAGTGTGTCTTCCTAAAGAGGAGATCACCCCCATCGACTTCAAGATAGAAAAGGATGATCGCCTCTTCTTTGATCCAGATGGGTGGAAGTGTTTCGTACAGAGCATAGATCTAGAAGAGGGACAAGCTGTTCTCATATACTCGAAGAAAGCGCATTCAGAAGGGTGGCGTAACCGAGAGGGTTTCGTCTTCATATTTAGAAGAATAAATGATTTGTCGCCTACGCCGGTGTCCATGCTCAGGGGTGCCAAGGCGACGACGGGCAGGGGACGTGAAGGACAGACGCGTATGCCGACAACGCGCGTTGTCAAGAAGAGGCGCCGTCGTACGGGCAGGGGCAGCAGCAAGGGCAGGGCCACTTCTCTGTCGCCATCACCATCGCCATCGCCGTCGCCATTGCTGTCACCGTCTCCACCACCCCATCAGCCACTGTATCCGAACCCCGACTTTATGTTCATCTGCATCCTTCACGAGGACAAGTGGGACAAGCTCTCCCTCTGCCATGCTTTCAAAGATTACATCAGCGGCGACCAGCCCAACACTGTGCGTGTCCGGGAGCGTAACAGCAGGCTGACCTTCGATGTGGAGATGTATTTCAATCATCGAGACAGCCGCTTGTACCTCCGCAGGGGCTGGCCCAAGTTCGTCAAGTGCTACACTATTTCGCTAGGCAACATCCTGGCGTTCGACTACTATGCTGGCAACAGGGAGCTGGTTGTCACAATCTACGATGGTAGGCTCTCCCGCTGGGAGTACAACACCAGCAGCGGCGATGACAACGACGATGATGGCAGTGGCGGTGACAGGGACACGCAGACCATGCCCGTCAAGGAGGAGGAGATGTCAGAGGGCTAGTACGGACGTCCAGACCGTGTCCTGACCCTATCAAATTTCCATGTCTGCCTCTTCCTAGACTAGGAAGAGGATCTAGGATTAAACTTACCCTGATACACTCTGTTTAAGTTTTCCTAATACACTATGCTTAAGTCTAATATGTCAGACTAAAAATGCTTTTTCTACCCTGTTTCATGTGCATCATGGTGTGACCAAGCAGATCCGCCCCTGTTCCTAGTTGCAAAACTATTTGCTGAGTTTCTGGGTGTAAAGTCTAATGAGATCACCTATCTTTTGGTGGATGTTAGAAAATCTTGCTGGCTACATATCTAATATGTGAAATAATTCTGCTCTTCTGTTTGTTTTTCGAATCAATGAGGTTTACTTGTTTAAGTGATATTGTGCTTCAGCTTTCAAGTTGGAGTTGTGGAATGAAGGAAACTAATGGTATTGTTTGCTCAGTAATCCAATTGTTGTACGTGAATGAACATATTTTGTTTTCCTTTTCATATATAAACAAATGACTTATTCAAATAATTTAATATGGTTCATGGCCAAATAAATTTATAGTACAATGAATTAGAGATAATCTCGGCTTGTAAACCATATTACAAATTCCGCACGGGAGGTCTAAGTAGTGGCAAAACCTAAACCGTTGCATCTGTTAGGATTTATTTAATTACAATATGTAATTAGAGATAATCCCCGCTTGTAAACCTCCTGCCTGCTTCCTCTGTTTTTTCCAATCAAATTTACAATGTATGGTTTTCGTTCCCTCCACTTGTGTACCGAAAAATTTCGTTCCCACCTCTTTTGTTTTCCACCCGCCCGCCCATTTTGGCGCTAACAATTTGCCGCCCCCACGACACTTTAAAAATGGCGTGCCCCCACCTCCCGCATACCCATCCTCTAATTCCGTTCCTTGTTCACCGCCCACCTAGAATCCCATCGCCACTTTCCTCGACTCCAGATCCGTCAAGCAAGGCGTTGGTTGCCGGCGGGCGACATGTCCGCCAGTTTTTGAAGCGGCACACCATGTCGGAATGTGCCTGCGGATTTCCTCTCTGCGGTGGGCGACATGTCCGGCAGTCTTCGAAGCGGCACACCACGCCGGAATGTGCTACCACCGACACCGAAGCAAAAGCGTAAACGCCCAGGTCATTTTTCTGCCGCCCTAGGTCTATGCCTCTTTCTAGATCAGTCAAGCATGAGTTCTAGTAGATCAACATGTGTAGATCGTTGTTCAAGATGCTGCAGCTTATGTGCAAGATCTAGGTTTTAGATCATAGACATGGTTCGAGATGCCTAGCACGTGTTGAACGTGACACCCTATGATCCGAATCCTTCGACAATGTGCTTGTCTTGGGTTTTAATTTCATAGATCATGGTTCCAGATGCCATGAATGTGTTGAGCATGACACCCTATGATCCGATCTTATAACTATGTGTTAGATTTAGGTTTCTGTTCCTACATAATGGTTCAGGTAATAGGGCACAACTTGTTGGATAAACCCTGCTGCTTGGCGTCTTAACTGACGCAACTGAACAACTTGATACCTAATACACTGAACCTGACACTTAACTGAACTTGTTGACAGTAGGGTTTAGACAGTTAACTGAATGACGATACGAGATTTGGAGGCAATAGAATAATGTTTTGTGAGCATGTTGATTTTATAGTATGGATCACATAATTTTTTCTTTAATGATATTGTCTACTCTGTTTGTACTAATGAGTATGATCATGACTTGCCTTTGCTTTATTGTTTTCAGTTACTCAAGTCAAAACAGGAGACGCATATGAAAATGTTAGGAAACAAGTGATGGATGAGAACATGTCTCGTATGTCTGAAGCACTGAAGCAGAATGCTATTGAACATGGAAAGCCAATGTTGGATTTCACGGCGATGGCGCGTGAATTTGTGTTTGGTACTGCTAAGAAACCGGTGGCAGTGACAACATGGAAAGAGGCAGAGCCACAGGAGAAGGATATCACCGAGGACCCTAATTATGAACCTGATCCTGCCGACGAGCCCACTGATGATGATGTGTTTGTTCCGGATGAAGAGGACCATGATGTTGTTAAATCTTCCTCTAAGGTGAATAAATGCAGCATTCTCCTGCCTTCACATGTAGGATATGTACAGATTGCTTTAATATTTATGGCTTGATCTATTAAAATGCAGGTAACGGAAGGTTCTACAAAAGAAAAGAAGCAGAAGCACCCAAAAACCTTTGTAACTCCAAATGTTGTAACAAGGTCAGCAGCAAATGCAGAGACTCAAGATGATGGTGAAACAGAGACCCCTACCCAGAAAGCAGGGGAAGGGGGTACTAATGGAAATGAATCCTCGCCCATGCTAATTCAAACCTCTAGAGGCAGCAACTCACCTGAGGAGAATGTACTTGTCCGCACTGAACGGGAAGGTATTGACAACACGTCTTACAATTTATTCACTGGTTTAGTTGCAAAATTTTCAATTGAAGTCTTGACTCTTGTTTTGTCACTGGTTTCAGTTGCAATTGTAGACATGGGTGCTCTAAAGGAAAAGCGTAATGTACGCAAACCTACTATGGGGCATGGGGTACACGAGTGGTCTAGAAGGAATGGAGGGGCTAAGATGGAGATCAACTTCACTCCTGGCACGAGGAGACCCACTGATCCTGTGTAAGCAGCAAAACTGAGTTCAGAGTGTGGCATTCACATACGCAGCAAGATGCCACTGGCAACCCACTAGAAGCAGTATGGTGACAAGGAAGGTCGTATAAAAGATACTATTCCGGAAACCATTAATTCTATAACTGTAAGTCCGTTAACCTCTTATTCATTTTCCATATAAAATGTCTCATTGGTGGATGATTTTTTAACAATTCTGTCATTCGATGCTGATATGAATTTGTGTTCCATGTTATCTGCAGGGAAAATTTGCAATGGACAGCAGTGGTGACCTTGGCAAAGACATTTGCATCGACATTTTACAGAAAGGTATTCGCCAACAACGTTGGAGGCTGAAAAAGGTCTATTGGAAAGATGTTAAAGATCTAACCCGCGAGCAAGCTTTATTGTTGAAACCAAAAGAGGTAGACGAGGAAAGTTGGGCAGAGCTTCTTGATATATGGCATGATGAGCACTACAAGGTACACGATTCCTGTTGTTTCAGCTACATCTATCGCAGACATACTACTGTACTGTGGAATACTAAATTCATGCATCTGTACATAGGCAATCTGCAAGAGTAACAAGAAGAACAAAGATGCTATTACGAAGAAACACACCACTGGCTCAAGAAGCTTTGTTGCACATTACCATGCATTTGTGAGTATTCAAACTCTTCAGATGCAACATCTACTTCTTTTTGTGAACATGCCATACACACTTATAATTCATCGTGTCATAATTCTTGTAGAAATCTCAGAAGACCGAGGACGTCGATACCTCCCCGATTGATTTCTTTAAAGCAAGCCACACTAACAAGGATGGTATGATGTCCCAGAAATTAGCAGAAGCTTATGTAAGTAAATTATTTTATGTGCTACGCATTTCTCATTAGTTTGTCTAATTATTTGATTTCTTCTAACTCTGGACTTGCTATTTTTTTATCCTATTGTAGACTGAGATGGTGCTTCAGAAAATGGGTCCACACCCAGAAGATTGGATTCCCAAAACTGATCTAGAGATTGTTGAAGAAGTCCTGAGAGACCAGAACAATTCAAGATCAATTACTTTCCTTTCCAGCATCGGAGTTTCATCTGCTTCCAAGAGGTCTAGCATCTCAGCTGGGCGCATCCGTGATTTAGAAGAAAAGTTATCAAGTCAAGAGCAAGATTCGTTGAATGCAGCTGAAAGGGTTCAATGTGAGATGGAGGAACGGATGCAAGAGCAGGAAAGGAGATTTGAAGAGATGAGAAAGAAGTAGGATGATGAACTTGAAGCAGTGAAAAAGGCCAGCGAAGCGAATCGTCTAGCATTTGAGAAGAGGCAGAAGGAAATGGATGGCATACTTAGTTACCTGTTGAGGATGTCGCAGAACTTCCAGTCCCAGTCCCAGTCCCTGTGACTTGGGCCAAAAATCTCTGCGCGCTAATGGGCCGGGTGGGCTGAAACATTGTTTTTTTATTCCTTTAGTCATTCGAGTTCGATACAGCAGTTTCAGTCTACAAGAATTTTAAAGTTTGCATGTGATACAATTCATATTTATAAATTTTCTGCCATTTCAATTATTTGCTTCTATTTAATTTTGTTTCGTAATTTGCGTGGAATTTCAATTTTTAATCAAATTTGTCCGTGCAAAAAAATTGGTGACGGCGTCACATTCCTCTCGGTCCACAAGGCAGTTCCGAATGGGCCGGCCCAAAAAACGACACGTCATCATCGCGGGCCCCACATGCAGACGCCACATCATCGTTGACGGCCCCACCTACATGCTGCCACGTCAGCGTCGCTGGACCCACCTGCTAGCTGCCACGTCATCTCCACGGGCCCCACACGAAGGTGACATGTCATCGCATTGGCCCCACCTATCAGATGCCACGTCATCATGGTGGGACCCACCTGCCAACTGCCACGTAATCATTGTCGGACCCACCTGCCAGCTGCCACATCACCATCATCGGACCCACCTGCCAGCTGCCACGTCAGCATCGTCGGACCCACCTTCCAGCTGTCACGTCATCATTGTCGGACCCACCTGCCAACTGCCATGTTAGCATCATCGGACCCACTTGTCATATGCCACGTCATCATGGTGGGACCCACCTGCCAGCTACCACGTCAGCATTGTAGGTCCCACCTGCCAGAATCCTCGTGACGCCATAAATCTTCCGTGACGGCATATTTCGTCAACGAATATGCTAAACGGTGATAGATTTTCCTATTTTAGGTGACGTAGAAGGCCCGTCACGGATAACCTATCTTAGGTGACGCCATAAGGACCGTCACCGAAGCTCAATCTTGCGTGACAAAAAATTGTATTCCGTCACTATAAAAGAATCTGTGACGGAGCTTCCGGATTTACTCGGTGACGCCACGCTGCCACGAGGGAGTACTTGGTGACGGAAATGGCATTTTCGGTGACGAAAGTGATTTGCAACAAAAACTCTTTTCTCTTGTAGTGAAAATAGTGTCGTAGCTTACGTGATGCCAGAAAGACACCGTAAGCCAGTTTTTGGTAGTGCGGATATCGCTGTTTTGACTCTGTCAGGACCTCACTAACAAAGTAAGTCGGACGTTGTACCAGGTGTTCGTGATTTTCCTCCGGTCTCTCCACCACCATGACGATACTAACGACCTTGTTTGTCGCAGCAAGATAAAGCAATATCGGTTCTTGTGGTTCCTGTGCAGCAAGGATAGGAGCAGATGAGAGTACTTTCTTCAGGTCTTGTAATGCAGCTTCAGCTTCGTCAGTCCAAACAAAATCCTTGGTCTTTTTCAGGAGTTTGTATAATGGTGCGGCTCGTTCACCAAGCCGGTTTACAAACCGACTGACTGCAGCAATGCAACCAGTTAGTCTTTGTACGTCCTTCAGGCGAGTTGGCCTAGAAATATTGAGTATAACCTTGATTTTCTCTCGGTTCACCTCTATGCATCTTTGAGACACGATGAAACCTAACAATTTTCCGGCTGGTATTCCAAAGAAACATTTCTTCGGGTTAAGCATGATGTTGTATTTTCGTAGATTGGCGAATGTTTCCTCCAAGTCGGAAATCAATGTTTCCCTCTTTTTGGACATCACCGCAATATCATCCATGTAAGCATGTACATTGCATCTGAGTTGGTCATGGAGGCAACGTTGCGTCGTGCGTTGGTATGTAGCTCCTGCGTTCTTCAGCCCAAAGGGAATTGTAACAAAATAGAAGGTTTCGAAGGGGGTTATGAATGAAGTTTTGACTTTGTCAGATTCCTTCATCCGGATTTGGTGATAACCGGAATATGCGTCCAGAAAACAGAGGAGTTCCGAGCCTGCCGTAGAATCGATAACTTGATCAATTCTAGGCAGAGCGAATGGATCTTTTGGACAAGCCTTGTTCAAGGCAGTATAATCAACACACATCCTTAAATCAGTGGTGTCCTTTTTAGGGACCATTACAGGATTGGCTGACCACTCAGTGTGGATGACCTCTTCTATGAATCCGGCTAACTCGAGCCGTGCTAGTTCCTTAGCTATTGCCTTACGCTTTTCATCTCCGAAACGTTGTAAGGACTGTTTGACGGGTTTAGCGCTCGGGTTTACATTTAAAGAGTGCTCGGCAAGTTCCCTAGGTACTCCGGTCATGTCAGATGGCTGCCATGCGAAGATATCTTGATTTGCTTGGAGGAACTTGACGAGCGCGCTTTCCTATGTGCTACCTAGGCCTACGCCTATCTGGGTCACCTTGGAGGGGTCATCATCCTTCAACAGCGTCTTCTTCGTCTCTTCTGATACCTTGAACTCCGGATTTGGATTTGTCACCTCCTTCTTTGTTGCGGGCATCTCGGACGGATATATGCTCTTCTTGATTTCCTGGTACTCCTGGGCGTGCATCACGGCTTTAGCAAAGGCGGCATTTCCATCCTTGCACTCTCGTGCTTTCTTCGGGTCTCCCCTGATAGTGATTACGCCGTTGGGACCTGGAATTTTTCATCATATTATAAATGTAACATGGATGAGCCATAAAAGCCCAGTAAGCCGGACGTCCGAATATAGCGTGGTATGTGCTCTTAAACGGGACCACTTCGAAGGAAAGTGCCTCCGTCCGATAATTCTTTGGAGTTCCAAAGGTATCATCCAAAGTGATCTCTCCCAGGGAATTAGCTTGTCTTCCTGGGACAACTCCGTGAAAGATCACAGAGCTATGGTTCAGCTGGGTCTCCGAGATCTTCATCCGGCGTAGCGTTTTGACATAGAGAATATTGATGCTACTGCCGCCGTCCATGAGGGTCTTGGAGAAACGATAACCGACAATAAGTGGATTGACGATTAAGGCGTATTTTCCTCGCCTGTGCAACTTAGGCGGATGATCAGCACGATCAAATGTGATTGCCACTTCCGACCAGTCCAAGAATTGGGGGACAGCTGGAACTGTTGCGTTGAGCTCATGTAGAACTGCTTTATTGACCTTTGCTGGTTGAGATCCGAGGAAGGTGATATAAGTGTCTTTCTTTGTTGGAAATTTTTTCTTCCCTTCCAACTTGGGATTTGAAGCATCAACTTCCTCCATGTCGGAATCTTCCTTGGTCTCTTTTTCTTTTTTGGGATTCTTCTTTCCCTTCTTCCGCTTAGCTTTGTAGCCCACAGTGTCATCTCTTTTCATGTCGTCATTGAAACTACATTCGGCGTCTAGGTGATGGACGCATGGGTTATTGGCAATGTCGGCCCAAGAGTAGGTTTTGCCTAGTTGTTGGTCTCCTCTACCTTGGACTCTTGAAGTTCCACGCCCACGCCCGCGGCCTCTGCCGCGTCCTCCTCGTCCTCCAGACCCGAAAGTAGCAGTGACCACTACCGTTTCTGTGTTGGGTTTTTCTTCCGAGGTATTTTTGCGCTTCTGAGCTTGTTGTTTTGGTTGTTTTGCCGACTGTGGTACAGCTAGGGCATTGAGTAATCCCTCTGCATCGTCATCATCATCTGCATACTTGCTCACTATTTCTATCATCTCTCCCAAATCAGTGACCTTGTCACACTTCAAGCGATGGCGCAGTAGACCAATTGGGAGACCTGCAATGAAAGCTTCAATCGCAGTTTGATCATTTACTCCTTCACAGAAGTTCTTGGTGTCGATCCATCATCCGAGGTAATCCCGGCAAGTTTCTCTGGCCTTCTGGGTGCAACGCTGTAGGTCGCTGATCATACAGGGCCTCCGATATGTGCCTTCGAAATTCCGAAAGAATGCACTTTGCATGTCATACCAGTTGTGGACGGTATTCTCTGGAAGTTCATTAAGACATGATCGTGCCGTCTTCCGCAACATAAGTGGGACATATCGGGTTGCGACCAGGCTGTTTCCGCCTTTGGCGATGCAACAAGCTTGGAAGAAATCCTGTAGCCAGGTATCTGGCCGAGCAATGCTGTCGTAGGCTTGGATATGTCTTGAGATAGCAAATCCTTCTGGGAATTTTGTAGCTCTTATACGTGGTCTGAAGTACTTTGGGCCCACGTAGATATCATCGTTTTCGTAGCGCCGTGCCTCTATGTTGGAATTGATCTTGTGCCTTGCGTCGTTCGGGGATAGAGATCGTCCCGAATGTCGGCTATGGCTGCGGTGCCTTGGAGCCGGACTTCGGCTTCTGCCACCACCTCCTCCGCCATGTCTTCCTCCTTGTCCCCCTTGAGAGCCGTTGTGATGACTACTTGGTGGAGATGGTGGGGCAGCTGGATTATTTCCGGCTATTTGCCGGCCTCCATCCAGAGCGTCATTATTCCGGTTCCGGGGAGGGTCTTCACTATGACGAGCCCCCTACCGGCTTGTTCTAGGAGGTGGCATTTTTTGACGATCCTCCTCCCGACGTTTCTATTTACCTTCTCCCCTTTGATCGTTTGACTCACGTCGAGGAGGATTCCTGGGATACAGTGCAGCGATGGCCTCTTGCTCGGCTGCTAGAGAGACGTTGCTCCAGTCATGTGCAGGTCTGCGATGCTGTCCTAATGATCCGGTTCTGGAGTAGTTGTCTTCCCGTCGGTCAGAACGGTGATGCTATTCCGAAACACGCTGGGTCCTTATATCATTCCAGGCTGAGTCCGTGTGACATTGGTCGGATTTGGAGACTAGCTTTCCACTTCCGGATTTCACAGCCATCTGTTGCTCCAGACCCTTGGTGAGTAGCTTGATGCCCAATCAAACCTGTTCTAGGCCTGGGTTGTTTGACAGGATATCTCGAGCTATGACAATGTTCTGTACCGGTGTTGGGTACACCAGATCTCCTTTGCTGTTGAGACGAGGCATCCCTAGATCTCCTTCAAAGAGGACCCTGTTTACTTCCGGAAATTTACCATCACCTCTGTAACGTTTCCGTGTCTTCTGATGCAACCGAGACATGTAATCCTTAGTTGCCATGCGTTTCTTTTCTCCCTCGATGTTTTTAGCTTCACCCAGGAGTTGTTGATGACGCGCTTCTAGGGCCCGGGCCCTTTCGTCCAGCTCTTCAGCAGTAAGTTCTGTAGCTGTAGGGATAGGTGTGGTTAATGCAGCATCGATGAGTTTACGTGCACCTTCAGTGATCACGTGTCCATCCACCGATTCTTCTTTTTTCGTCTCTTCTGGGATAAGTGCTCCATCCGAGTCTTCCTGATATTCCTCGCCAATCACCTCCTCTATCAAAGGGTCTTTTGCCGGGGTCTTGTTCTTCTTGTTCTTCTTCTTTGCCTTCTTGGCAGCGCCGGTAGCAAATACGGCTTTGGGTCCATTTCCTAGAGTCAAGCTCTGATCGGTACTTTCGGACATCTGGACTTCGGGATTGTCTATGACTTCCATGTCATCTAGCGCTTTGGGAGAATGTTCCCCGGATCCTTCATCCATGGCTTCTCCTTCCTATACAGCTTTGGAGCTATACTCCTCTTCATATTCCGTGGAGAACTTTTGGAAATCTGCCGACGTCATCGATTCATCCGAGGATGCGGGTACGTCGACATTTGTTCCAATTGCCTCCAGTATAGAATTAGTGTTGTCTCCAGCATCGGCAGAGCCGGATATGGATCCAACGTATCTGACAAAGTGCGTTGTGCTCCTCCTGAGGTACCTGCGGCTCTCGTGATCAACTTTGTCGAAACTTTTGATGGTCTCGAGAATTGCATCTACGCCTGAGTTTTGCATTATCATCCGTCACAGTGTGTACCTTAGGAAAGGCATGTCTGTCCCAGCATCATCAGAGCCGGAATCAGTGTCGTTGATATGCTCCTCCTAGATTTTGACTTCTGTGGGTGGGTCGATCTAGGATCCGGCTTCTCCAAGGAGATCCTCTCTAGATTCGACTTTGACCGCTAGGTATTCCTCAGGCTCGTATTTCTCCACTATCTCCGCAACTGGTGCGGGCTGGGTGGGATTAGGGTTTTCTGAGATCCGAAACTCTGTCGCCTCCGCGGACAAAGGGGATCCAGAAGATTCTTCTGCCTCTATCATCACCGCTGGGGTGGGTGGGACAGGTTCAGCAAAACCGATGTAAACATCGATCTCGCTAAAAGACATGATTGTGTAGTTGGTCACGGTCTCCCTAGCCGGAATCCAGGTCTCGTCGAGAACGATGAGAGGGACGTTGCTGGCATAGAGGATGCGACCGACGGCGATAGTCTCGCTGATTCCGATTCTTGCAGATTCCGCTCGGAACGCGGATCCGAAGCTCACTTGCCCCATGGTGGGCGCCAACTTTCGTCAGATTGATGACAAGTATGCCATGAGGGGGTCCTCGAGGCGTGCGGAAGAGAGGGGTGTGAGACGTACGGTGTTCCGGGACGGTGAGCACAGAAGTTTACCCAGGTTCGAATCCGCCGGCTTTGGATGGACCCTACTCCTGCTAGCAATCCAGTAATACGGCAGAGCCGCAATATGGGTTACAAGGTTTTCGCCTGTGCGAGTTGAGATTGTAGACTATTAAGGTGTGCCCTAAAGGCTCTCCCTAGGATGTCTTATATAGATATCCGGCCTAGGGTTTACATGAGAGATCTATCCATCTACGACTAAGAGTCGGTTACAAAGTACATCTTGAACTACAAGTAACACTATGGGCCTAAGTCGGTAAGTCTTCTGGGCCTTCCCGTAGCCGGATTGGACTCTGTTTCTTCTCCCTGACTAGGCCGCCCGTGAAGCAAAGCTCTAACCCGAAGTGGGCCACCCTGGTCAGTGATGAACTGTGAGGATACCCGGAAAGTATATCCCCAACAGTAGCGGGTCGGGCAAAGCGGAGCTGGGGGGTTGGCAGGTGGTGGGGCTGGGCGGCTCGGTATGCCATTTGCATCGTTGCAGCGTGCGCTAGCGTGTGTGAGGCGGAGGTAGGGAAGGTTAGGTGTGGAGGGGATTTGTGGTAGCTAGGGTTTAAGGTGAGAGGGGTTTTAGGGTTAGGGTTTGATAGATGGGCCGGGTGGTAGGTAGTCTGGCCCGGTTGGGCCTCTGGCCTGACCGGCTAGATTGCCTTCCCGGACAAAACATTTTCAACATTTATTTATTTATTTGGTTTTAGAAAGACTTGTGTAAATAGTTTTTAGAAAAAATATAAGATCCAGAAAATACCGGGGTTTTGATTTGAAATCAAGACAGGGGATATTTAGAAAACAAGGATACGCTTTTGGAAAATAGTTTTAGGCAAACAATATCAATGCAAAGATGAAGATGTTCAAATGCAATGTGGCAAGATGACATGAGCATGCAGTCATGATGATGCACAAAATAAAAACAACACGGGATTTTCTAGTAGTGGTTTTATGGCTAGTGAGCACATCGACTACAACTTAAAGATGAAAATGCCAGGCCCAAATGGGGTGATCACCATAACTAGGGACTTTAGGCTCTCAATGGAGTTTGCCTCAGTTAGATCGAACTTGGCCGAGTCACTCGTGATAGCACAAGAGAAAAGAAGAATCCAAGAGGTGGCGGCATTGGCTCAGTCCGCACAGCTAAATATGCCGGCTATGAGTAAACCGCATGGAAGTGTTTCATTTCAATCAACAAAATATACCAAGAAGGTGCCCATTGAGTATCAGTTCCCAGAGTGCACCGTAACTATTGGTGTCGGGTTAGGCAACAAATAGGAAAGCGAGTTTGTCAACTTCCTCCGTGAGAATTAGGATAGCTTTGGTTGGTCCACACAGGATCTGCATGGAGTACCGAGGGAGTTGGCCGAGCACTCTTTGCATGTGAGACCTGGATCTAAGACAGTGAAGCAACCTCTCCACCGCTTTGCCGAAGATAGGATAAAGGTCATTGGTGATGTGATATCTCAGCTCCTTGTAGCCGGGTTTATCATGGAAGTGATTTACCCGGATTGGCTATCTAATCCGATTCTGGTGGAAAAGAAGAAGCATGATCCGAACGTAGAAGTGGTGTGGCGTATGTGTATTGAGTACACGAACTTGAATAAGGCGTGTTCAAAAGATCCATTCCCTCTTCCAAGGATAGATAAGGTCATTGATTTGACCGTTGGGTGTGAGTTGTTGTCATTTGTAGATGCATATTCTAGTTTCCACTAGATCCCCTTGAACCTGGCTGATCAAATAAATACTACTTTCATTACCCCGTATGGGGCTTATTTGTATCACACTATGCTGTTTGGCTTACGTAATGCAGGGCAACGTATCAAAGGTGCATGCAAAAATGTTTACATGATCAAACTGGGAAAAATGTCCAAGTATATGTAGATGATGTTGTGATAAACACAAAGAAAAGCAAAATGCTCCTAGATGATATCCGACAAAAAATTGTGAACCTTAGGAGGTTTCGAATGAAGTTTAACATGGAGAAATGTACTTTTGGTGTGATGGCTGGAAAGTTACTCAGTTCTCTCGTGTCCAGCCGAGGTATCGAGGCCAGCCCCACTAAAATCCGAGCTATAGAGCGAATGGAGCTGCCGAAGTGTCTTAATGATGTTTAGAAGTTCACTCGTTGCCTGGCATCATTAAGTCGGTTCGTATGTCGGCTGGGAGGAAAGGTATTGCCTCTTTATCAGCTAATGAAATCGTATGGAAACCATAAGCTGATAGCGCCGTTCATGAACTAAAAAATATGCTAGCCTCTGCACTAGTGTTAGCGTCACCACTATCCAAAGAGCCAATTTTGCTCTATATAGCAGCGACCAACCGAGTCGTAAGTGACATGGTTGTGGTGGAGCGTGACAAAGGAGGTATGTCGATGCAGAGGCCAGTGTATTACCGAAGCGAGTTATTGTCCATTTCAAAACAGAACTATCCAGAACTATCCTTATGGTGTGTATATGGCGACCATTAAGCTCAACCACTACTTAGAGGAGCACCCCATAAAAGTAATATGTGAAGTGCCCATATCCGAGATAATGAGTAACAAAGATGCAATTGACCGGGTTGCAAAATGGGCAATTGAGTTAGCCCCCTATGCACCACAATATGATAGAAGGGATGCCATCAAGTCTCAAGCAATAGCTAATTTTTTTCGTGGATTGGGCTGAGATGCAGTATGAACCTCCTTTGACGGACTCAAACTACTAGAGGATGCATTCTGATGGATCAAAGCTGAAAGAAGGATTGGTGTCGGGGTAGTACTTACCTCGCACAAGAAATATCAGTTGTGATATGTGCTTCATATCCATTTTCGAGCGTCGAACAATGTGGCCAAGTATGAGGTGCTTGTGCATGGACTAAAAGTAGCAACAGAGGATGGGATACATCGGATACAGTGCTTCGTTGATTCGGATCTAGTGGTGCATCAAGTGTCTGGTCATTGGGACGCGCTAGATGCAAACATGGCCCTTTATGGTTTCATGTCTAGAAGATATGTGGGTACTTCGAGGGATGTGAATTCCATCATGTACCCCGAGTTGAAAATGAGGCATCCGATGTGATGTCTAAGCTGGGCTCATCTCGGCAAGCTATCCTGCCAGGAGTCACTCTGGAGCATCTAAGAAAACCATCTATCGCAGCTTCACCAGAATCCGAATCAATCTATATCCCGGCGAACCCCAGATCAAAAGCTACCCCTATGGACATTGACAGGGGGAATACCTCGGCAAACCCGGGGACTACCTCGGCAAACATAGGGAATGCCTCGTAGAACCCGGGGACTGTTTAGCTTGATCCGGCGGAGGTTATGTCGGTTGATGCAATGGAGGTTGACGAAGTACTTTTCCCTTCTTGCACAATACCAGCATGGGCATAGCCAATATTTGAGTTCTTGAAAAAGAGAACTTTGCCAAGTGATGAGATACTCTCAAGGCAAGTGTAGAGGAGAGCAAAGTCATACACTATAACCAATGCCGAGCTATACAAGAGAAGTTTCACAAGAGTTCTGTAGCGATGTGTTGACCCAGAAGAAGGGCTAGACATCCTCCGAGATATACAACAGGGGGATGTCGGCTTCATGCCTCATCCAGGGCCTTAGGGGCAAAAGATTTTCGGCATGGGTTTTACTGGCCAAGTGCCTTGGAGCAAGCCGAGGAAGTAGTAAGGAAATGTAATGGCTATCAAAGGTACGCTACCAAGATGCATTTTCTAATGTCAGAACTCAAAACTATACATATCACTTGGCCATTTGCGGTGTGGTGTTTAGATATGGTTGGAGCATTTAAGCCGGCCAAGGGAAATATGACCCACATCTTGGTCATGGTGGACAAATTTACGAAGTGGATTGAAGTAAAGCCAATAACAAAATGTGATGGAGCTACGACCGTGACATTCCTCAAAGATAACATTCTGAGATATGACTATCCTCATAGTATCATAACTGGCAATGGCACCAACTTCGTTGAAGGAGCATTTGCCAGATTTTGCCGAGATAAGAATATTCGGGTGGATGTCGCATTAGTGGCCCACCCCGCATCGAACAGACAAGTCGAAAGATCCAACGGACTAGTTCTGTCTAGGATAACAAAAAACCCGGCTCATTGAGCCACTGCAAAGATCAGCGGGGTGCTGGATTGAAGAACTACCAGCGGTATTATGGAGCTCAAGAACAACTCTGAACCGATCAAGGGGCTATATGCCATTGTTTTTGGTATATGGGACAGAAGTTGTATTACCAGCCGACATAGAGCATGATTCGCCCAGAGTCACCCAATACACAGAGGCCGAAGTGCAAGAAGGCCGGCAAAAGGATGTTGATCTATTGGAAGAAGCGAGAGAACTAGCCTTATCCATATCCGCCATATATCAGCAAAATTTCCGACGCTACCACAGCCAGAAAGTGAACCCCTGAGTATTCTGGGATGGAGATCTAGTACTTCGGCTGGTGCAGTGCACTGTCGTTGTGCATAAGTTGTCCCCCATGGGAGGGCCATTCATCATAAGCAAGGCATTGCATAATAATGCCTATTACCTCATTGATGCACAACCATAGGAGAAGAACAAGGCGGACAGGTCCAGCGAGGAATCAAAGCAACCATGAAATGTAGCTCTACTTCGTCCATTTTACACTTAGAAAAAGTGTATGTATCTCAAACTCTCATATGTCGGCCTATATATCGGCAATGAGCTTATCAATGAAACTTTAGCACCCTGAGCAGAATCTCGGGGGATGCCCTAATGATAATTGTCTTTGCTCTGTATTTACTCTGTTATATGTCGGCTGGCTTAAGTTACTTACACCTTAGCTAGGTTAGTAGTATGTCGGCACCAAAATCTAACTCCTTGACTTGCTGCTTCCCAACAAGAATTGGTTTCATGGAAAGCAAGACAACAAGTTTGGAATTGCAAGGCATATGAAAAACGACTAAGGAAAAGGAACGTAATCGAGCCGACGTTTGTCTTTTGGACTAACCCCTGTATTTACTTTCTTTTTGTGTTGAATTATTTTGAGCTAATCCTAAAGTTTCAAGTATTGTTAAGTCAGTTTTTTGAACCTCGGACTTGTAAGTCAAACGCCAAATCAAGGTAGACGCGAGCCAAGTCATTAAATTGGGAGAACAAGAAAATGAAACTCGGGCACTTCACCCAAGTTAATCCAACATAAAAAATTAAGCTGTAGCAAAACAACACGCTCTTTTATAAATATGCACCCGACATACCGGGGATTTAACAAATTTCAAAGTTTTTTGCTTAAGGAGCCGCAACAGCCGAACTATCTATAGCAGGAGGGGGCAAGTTGTCCTCGGTATTGGGAGCCTCAGTTTTAGCTTCATCGTCCGGATTAGCTTCGGCATCCTCAGCATCCCCGGCTTTGTTGATGTAATCTGAGCCTTCTTTCTCTTCATCGTCCGAACCCTCTTTGACATATGCACCATCAACGAATTCAAGGAAACTCGGCCCCTCATTCCATTGATGACAATGGGCATATTGAATGAGGTCATAGGCGCGAGCTCGGTGTTGGGTGATGTAGGCCGGATCATTGGTCCATCTGGATCTAGTGCGCATGCGGCTGAGAACCTCCACGTCAATACCTTCGTACCAGGATAACACAAAGCTTAAGGCTGTGTTAGCTCCAGCACGTGCAACGGATTACCTCCATAGATTGAGTTGAGTCTCGCACTCCATCAATTTTGTAATCAATAGGGTGGGACCTTTAGGACTGGTGTCTGTGGGCCAAAGGGCGTGGAATACCCGGACAACAGCATCCATGAGGTCCACTCCAAAGGTCTTCATTGGTTCCACCTGAACTACGAGGCTCACCAAGGTATCCTCCATGTCGTAAGGAATTGGGTCTGCAGAAGGAACAGCTGAGGTACCTGATATGTTGCAAACATAACTATAATTTTTGATGTTCCATGCTTGGTTTTATCTACTTTCTTATGTTTTGTCCACACTTTGGAGTACTTTTCATATGATTTCTTGGACTAACCTATTAACAAGAGCCATAGTGCCAGTGCCTGTTTTCTACTGTTTTTGGTTACAGAAAGTCAGAAAATGAATATTCTCGGAATTGGACCAGACAAAAGCCAAAGTCGTTATTTTCCCGGAAGATTCATGGAGCCAGAAGGAGAGACAAAGGGGGCCACAGGGTGGCCAAACCACCCCTAGGCGCGAGCCCCCCAGGCCACGCCAGGGCATGGTGTGGGCCCCCTGGCTGGCCACCGACCTCACCCCTTCGCCTATATATTCCTCCCGATACAGAAACCCTAGATAATCAAGTCTCTAGCCAAGAAAAGTTCCGCAGCACCGCCGCCAACGAAGGGGAGATTCGGGGGACAGAAAGTCTCTGTTCTGGCACCCTGCCGGGATGGGGAAGTGCCCCCGGAGCCATCTCCATAGATCTCCACCACCATCTCCATCGCCGTTGCTGATTCCCATGATGAGGAGGGAGTAGTTCTCTCTTGAGGCTAAGGGTTCTACCGGTAGCTATGTGTTCATCTCTCTCTATGCATGATCTTATTGAGATCATGAGCTTGTAATCTATAGATCTACCTTACTACTCAAGTGCTTTAACAGATCTCTGCTCTCCCCATGTGTGTGAAGTTGACAGTGTGCACACCATGGTGGTACTTAGGCTAGAGATTACAAATACTTCTTATGAGTTATATTTGGAGTTGGATGTCTTTATGAAATTGTGGTGTTTGTTTGAACCATCTAGTTCTCAAGGTGACAGTGTGGGGTTATCTAGATGGGAAAGGCTTACTTTGAGGTGTGCTGTTATAGCCCTACCATGGATTAGAGTGTCCAACCGGAGAGTAGTTCAGCATAGTATCATAAATAAGAATATATTTATATGAGAGTGTTCACTAGTGAAAGTATGATCCCTAGGCCTTGTTTCTAAGCATTGATACACCATTTGCAATTAGATCTGTTAAATGTTTGCTTGCTTCCTTTTTTATTTCAGTTTGCCTTTAGTCTTTTCCCACGTTAACCACACGCCAACAAGCTATTTTCTATCACTGTTACCACTTATAATTAACTATACCACTTGTATTTCACTATCTCTTCGCCGAACTAGTGCAGCTATACACCTGACAAGTGTATTGGGTGTGTTGGGGACACAAGAGACTTCTTGTATCTTGATTGCATGGTTGCTTGAGAGGGGATACCTTTGACCACTTCCTCCCTGAGTTCGATAAACCTTGGGTGATCCACTTAAGGGAAAACTTGCTGCTGTTCTACAAACCTCCACACTTGGAGGCCCAACAACTGTCTACAAGAATAGAAGTGCGTAGACATCAAGCTCTTTTCTGACGCCGTTGCCGGGGAGGTAAGGTAAAAGGTACTCACATCCTCTGGTGTGAGTGCTCGAAGTTATTTCCTTTAGATTCTGCAATTTTGTCTTTTTGTTTCTTGTTTTTACTAGTTAGGCTTAATGGAAAACAACAACAAAATTAGGGAGCTTTATACTATTTATCTTGAGTTAGGACATGAAGTGTTTGAATAGAAAATTTAAAAACCTATGGAACTTTATTTGCATGCTAATAGCAATGTTGTTAGTATGACACCATTATTGCTAATGCTATGGAAAAGTCTAAGCTTGGGGAAGCTAGTTTTTATGAAAATTATCTTTTTAGTCCCCCATCTTTAGAGGAGAAAATTTGCTTTGATGACACTATACCTCCAATATATGATGATTACAATGATGAATATGATATTTTCAGTTCACCTACTATTGAGGAGGAAATTAATTATGACTACAATATTCCTCCTATATTTGATGATTATGGTGATGAGAATAATAATGATAGCTATTATGTTGAATTTGCTCCCACTATAATTAATAAGAATGACTATGCTTATGTGGAGAGTAATAATCATTTTATGCACGTGGCTCATGATAAGAATATTTTATGTGATAGTTATATTGTTAATTTTATTCATGATGCTACTGAAAGTTATTATGAGAGAGGGAAGCAAGGTTTTATGCATCTCAATAATATTAAGTTTCCCCTCTTTATGTTGAAAGTCTTGAAGTTGCACTTGTTTTGCTTTCCTATGCTTGTTGTTTTGTGCTTTCATGAATTGTTTATTTACAATATTCCTATGCATAGGAAGTGTGTTAGACTTAAATATGCTTTGAATTTGCTTCTTGATGCTCTCTTTTACTTCAATTTATATTTCTTATGTGAGCATTTTCTCAAACTATCATGCCTAACTTAAAGGCGTTAAAGAAAAGTACTTATTGGGAGATAACCCAAAAGTTTTAGATGAGTCTTGGAAGTTATTACCTCTGTAATAACCGCTCCTTATCCTTTTTACTTGCTTTTTTGTGCCAAGAGTAACCTCTAATGAGAGAGAAGTAATGATTGGGAAAGTTGTTGTCCTGAAACAGATTTCTGTGCTTCACCGTAAAATTTTGTGTAAAATCTCTGTACGTCCTTTTGAGGCATGAGTTTTTGTGCTTCTGAGCTAGGTTGTTATCTAACTTTTGTTAGTTCAACACTTTTTGATTTGAGCAACATAAGGTCTTCGAAAAAATTTGTCTTTACCTGCTGGTCTGTTTTGACAGATTTCTGCCATTATTTGCTTTGCTTCTTGTTGTTCCTTTTTGAGTTCTTTTGGGGAATTGAGTTTTTTGAGGGAAGTGCTACAGTAGCTTGTGTTTTAATGGAAGTTTTATTGGTGTTTAAACTGAACCCAAAGATTTATTATCTTGAGTGCACTAATGTTGCTAATAAAGATTGTGTGAAGTTTTGTATGAAGAAAAATTTCAGGTGTATGGAAGGAGTGAGTAATGAGATGAAGAATGGACTAAAGCTCAAGCTTAGGGATGCCACACATGTCACCCCAAGAAATATCCAAGAAATACAAGCGTCAAAGCCTGGGGATGCCCAAGGCATCCCCTTCTTCATCAATAAAAATTCCAGGTTTCTTCCAAACACTTCATTTTTATTGTTTCATGCACAGTTGTGTTGTTCTTGGAGCGTCTTCTTTTTCGTTTTCGTTTGGTTTTTCGTTTGTTTTGTTTTCTTAGTTTTCTGAACAAATTGGTTGGACCCCCTCTTTCATGCATTGGTTTTCAAATAGTTTGGTTTGGATTGGAAAAGAGTAGGAAAAGTTCATGCTTAAGTGGTAAAAAGGAGCTTGTTTTTGATTGTGGCCTATGCGTTGTCATGTCATGCTTGATATTGTTTTGGCTTTATGCTTAGTGATTTTTGTTGTAGCATGACATGTTATAAACAATTGAGATTGCTTAATGTGCCTTTGAAGAATCATGCGTTGTTTTAGCATATTAAAGCATAGTATTGTGGTATTCTCCTTTGATGCTTTATTTGGGTTGACTTGGCACATGCTCACACCATGTTATGACTATCCCAAGTCACCATAGCCTTTATGATCCTTTAGTTTTCAACTTTTAGTATCACTTTATGCTTTGATCAATGATGTTTTGTCGCTCTGCATGATTATGGCCATTATTGCTCTCTTAGTTTGTCGCTCCCAGTCTTTTGCTAGCCTCCGTAACCAAGTATGAGTTCCACTCATGCATCCAACTCCTAAAACCAAGTTATTCCAAAGAGTCCACCTTACCTACCTACCTACTAGCATATGCTATTCCAAGTATATTCATGTTTTTATCTACCTTCCGAATTAAACTTGTTATGAGAAAACTAGTGATTAAAGCTCTCACGAACTTGATGGCACACTTTAATTTTCTTGCCCTTAATAAACTTAAACCATTGTGTCGTCTATGTTGTATATGCTTGCACTTATTTGTTGGGGATTAGCAGAACCATGCTGTCATGGGGAACGCTTTCAACATTGCACTTGTACTTTGTACCTAGTTGATATCATGCTCTTTTGTCTATGGATGTCGTCGGTGTGAAATGAAAGGGGAGCTTGTAAGTCCATGGAGTTATATATGCGTGTTAGAGAAACTCCTGGGCCGCTGGTCTAATCCATGTTGTCATGGTGGAAACCTGCAGTGTAACCATAATGAGCTGTCTATGAAGGATTCTTCTTATAAAAAAAAGAGTCGGATATTGAGAAAAAGAGAAAAAGAAAAAAAATGAGAAAAGAGGAAAGAGAGAAAAAAGCACCATATTCCCATGGTAAATAAGAAGATTGCTGAGATGCTCGTTGTCTGCTTGCCTTGTCATTTTGATATGGGGATTCTTCCGTATCATCGGGCAAGGGGTACCCCGTTGGCGGTTCTCTATGATACACATGTACTTACGATGACAAGAACTTACCGGTAACTAAAATTGAGTAGCATGAGGAGCGGCCCTCGTATTCAAGGGACATGAGATTTCCAACTTATACTTCGTCAAGCATATACACCATAGTTTGTTCACTTTAACCTTAATCACTTCAAGATGCTTATGATAGGGGCAATGAGATCTGAAAGCTAATAAGTACCATAATTTTTGGAAGCTCTTTATGAAACTTGAATCCCTACTTCCTTCGATGAAGGCCTTTCTTTTACTTTTATGTTGAGTCTCCACCTTCTATCTTTATGCACCTACTTTGAGAGCATAGTGGCCATTCTTAGTTTTATGTGCATTTTCCCAAGACTTGTTGATTGTTGCATAACCTTGATATTGCTTGTTTTAAACTATTTGTATCTGGTCACTCTTATGAACTTTGAAGGTGTCCTATGCATTTATGTTTTCTACTCTATGAGGGACAAGCTGAATGCTACTATGCTATGTTTTCTTTATGTGAAACAAACAAACGTCTTGCAAAGCATTGTTATTCATGAATCTTTTGTTTGTGCCTTTTCATGTTGCAACATAGTTTCTTTGTCTTATTTCTAGAACTTTGTCTTTCATGTTATGGTTGAAGTACTATGATCCCAGCTATGAATGTTTTACAAATACCTTGATCAAGTTTATGATGGTGCATGTCACCTCAAAAATTATTCTTTCTTTTTATCACTTACCTACTCGAGGACGAGCAGGAGTTAAGCTTGGGGATGTTGATACGTTGCAAACATATCTATAATTTTTGATGTTCCATGCTTGGTTTTATCTACTTTCTTATGTTTTGTCCACACTTTGGAGTACTTTTCATATGATTTCTTGAACTAACCTATTCACAAGAGCCATAGTGCCAGTTGCCTGTTTTCTGCTATTTTTGGTTCCAGAAAGTCAGAAAATGAATATTCTCGGAATTGGACCGGACAAAAGCCAAAGTCGTTATTTTCCCGGAAGATTCACGGAGCCAGAAGGAGAGACGAAGGGGGGGCCACAGAGTGGCCAAACCACCCCTAGGCGCGGGTCCCCCAGGCCGTGCCAAGGCATGGTGTGGGCCCCCTGGCTGGCCATCGACCTCGCCCCTTCGCCTATATATTCCTCCCGATACAGAAACCCTAGATAATCAAGCCTCTAGCCATGAAAAGTTCTGTAGCACCGCCGCCACCGAAGGGGAGATTCGGGGGATAGAAAGTCTCTGTTCTAGCACCCTGCCGGGACGGGGAAGTGCCCCCGAAGCCATCTCCATCGATCTCCACCACCATCTCCATCGTCGTTGCTGATTCCCATGATGAGGAGGGAGTAGTTCTCTCTCGAGGCTAAGGGTTCTACCGGTAGCTATGTGTTCATATCTCTCTCTATGCATGATCTTATTGAGATCATGAGCTTGTAATCTATGGATCTACCTTGCTACTCAAGTGCTTTAATAGATCTCTTCTCTCCCCATGTGTGTGAAGTTAACAGTGTGCACACCATGGTGGCACTTAGGCTAGATATTACAAATACTTCTTATGAGTTATATTTGGAGTTGGATGTCTTTATGAAATTGTGGTGTTTGTTTGAACCATCTAGTGCTCAAGGTGACAGTGTGGGGTTATCTAGATGGGAAAGGCTTATTTTGAGGTGTGCTGTTGTAGCCCTACCATGGATTAGAGTGTCCAACCGGAGAGTAATTCAGCATAGTATCATAAAGAAGAATATATTTATATGAGAGTGTTCACTAGTGAAAGTATGATCCCTAGGCCTTGTTTCTAAGCATTGATACACCGTTTGCAATTAGATCTGTTACATGTTTGCTTGCTTCCTTCTTTATTTCAGTTTGCCTTTAGTCTTTTCCCACGTCAACCACATGCCAACAAGCTATTTTCTATCACCGTTACCACTTATAATTATCTATACCACTTGTATTTCACTATCTTTTCGCCGAACTAGTGCACCTATACACCTGACAAGTGTATTGGGTGTGTTGGGGACACAAGAGACTTCTTGTATCTTGATTGCAGGGTTGCTTGAGAGGGGATACCTTTGACCACTTCCTCCCTGAGTTCGATAAACCTTGGGTGATCCACTTAAGGGAAAACTTCCTGCTGTTCTACAAACGTCTGCACTTGGAGGCCCAATAACTGTCTACAAGAATAGAAGTGTGTAGACATCAGTACCTCTCTTAGACCAAAACTTGGTAACAGCAGTGGAAGCACGGGAGTTGGACTCCGGAAAATTGCCTGAATTTGAGTAAAATAAGGTAAGTAAATAAGAGCACAATACCCGAGAAAAGAAATGTAGGCATAGGGAGAGAAACTCACGAGAGATATAGTGTTAATCTGAGTCAACTCCATGAGACAGGAAGCATTCCTCTTTTTGAGTTTTTCATGCTCAGTGTTCACCGAATCAAATTTGATGTCGGTGTCCTTGAGCACATCTTGACTCTCCTCAAGTGCGGTTTTCAGCCGATCCTTTTCTTCAGTAAAGGCATGATCAACTTTGTCTAGCTCAGCTTTCTGGAGGCTTTTCAATTTTTCAATCTTGTCATTAAGCCGAGTGATCTCATCATCTTTTTGCCAGAGCAGAGCAATTTCATCGTCTTTCTTCTTCATCTCGGCCTGATGTTGTCCTTCTTGTTCGAGAAAATGAAGCATCATGTTAGGAAGAGGTACGTTATCTTGAAGAGACACTGCAATAATTTTTTTACCCAGTGGAGCCGAGGTATAATTACCTGCCGAGCCAAAATGAAAAAGGACAAAGGATAAGAAGCAAAAGAAAGCTACCTTTCATTTCAGCCAATTTCTTCTTTAGCGCCTTGTTTTTGGCCTCCACATCGGCTGCAGAATCCAAGTCGCAAGTTAATTCGGCAGCTCAAAATGAAGAGAAGTAAAAGCAAACATATAGAAGAAAGAACTATACTTCTTTTCTTCATCTCAGGCAGCAGGGTCTTATGCTTTGCGCTAAGCTCTTTGTGGGAGTCCAGAAGCCGCTGAAACTAAATGGTCCGGCGGTTGGTGGTGATCTGAAAAGGAAAGTGTTAGCTCATGCATAATTAGGAATATTTGAAGTTAATCAAGACCCGGGCCAGGTGGAATTTAACCCAGCTCTAGGTGAGTGAATATCCGAAGTTACTCAAGACCCCGGCCAAGTGGAACTTAACCTGGCTCTAGGTCAGTGAATATTTGAACTTAGTCAGATCCGGGCCAAGTGGTACTTAACCCGGCTCTAGATGAATGAATGTTTGAAGTTAGTGAGATCCGGGCCAAGTGGAATTAACCTGGCTCCAGGTGAATGAATATTTGAAATTAGTCAGATCCGGGCCAAGTGGAACTTAACCCGTCTCTAGGTGAGTTAATATTCGAAGTTACTAAAGACCTGGGCCAAGTGGAACTTAACCCGGCTCTAGGTGAGTGAATATTTGAAGTTAGTGAGATCCGAGTTAGCTGGAACCTAACTCGGCTCTAGGTGATTGGATATTTTAAACTACTAAGGAATTTAACGCAATTGAAGTACTTCGGATTTAAGAGCATCTGACCGAGTAACGCATTACTCCCCTAGAGGCTCGGGGACTGGAGGATATATCTACAACTACTTGTGCATATGTAAGGGGATGGATGAAATATTTACCTCCATCATCTTGTTGGCATAACCAATGGCTTTGGCAGTTGTATTCATCTGAGCACCAATCTCTGCTAGACCAAACTTTGTCGGGTTACCAGAGCTGACCTCGACATACTCAGCCTGGTTTCCAGTTATCATCATACTCAATGAATGAACCATAGCTTCGCCCATTGAGAGTCCGGGTCAAGACCAAGCCTTTGGCATGAGCAGTTTTCCAGGCGCTCTGAGCTACGGCCAGGCTTGTATGAAGAGCAAGCTGTTTATCAGTGGAAGAGCTAGATGCAGCGCTACCTTGTTGCATCATGGATGCTATGGAGCACTTCCCAGACCTGGCCGTTGATCCCTTGGTTGTAGCCTTGGTTGCCTCAGTAGCAGTTTTGGCCTTGGTCGTGTCCATAGGTTTCTTAACTTTGGTAGTTGGCTTGGTCTGCTGCGGCAGAGCTGAGGGTTGCGCATCGCCCGAAGATGTTGGTGCGGAAGATTTGGCCTTCGGGCTGAGCCGAGTTTGGTCATCTCGCCGAGTATAGGTATACTCATACGAGGCAGGAGGTACTTGGGGAGAAGATCTTGAAGTTGGAGCTGATGGAGGCTGAGTCTAGGGTGAACTTGGGTCGATGCCGGAGTCACCGGCACCTTGGTGGGAACTTTCTTAGTGCCGATATTGCTGGCACCATCGTCAACTTTTTGCTACTAAGCAGAAGAGGCACTAGGCCGATCCGACATAGCCACATCCTTGGAGGCGCCACCACCCTCTGTGTCGATGTTGCCCTCCTATTGCCGAGGTGGGCTAAGATTCAGCACAACCGCAGAGCTCTCCTGGATTGGGCTTAGGGTAGGAGCATCCTCATAGAGAGGAGAAGGTGGGTCACCTCAAATAGGTGAGGCTATGCTCGAGCCGCTCTGGGCGATGTCCTTGGGGGCCCTGCCAAGTAAGATAGAAAACAGATCTCAAGTTAGAACAGAAAGAGAGAAACAAGGAATACACGTAAAGGGAGAGAATCTACTTAAGGAACAAGAAAAGAAAGAAGAGCTTACTCGGATGTGGTACGTGGGTCCTTGGTATTTGGGGCTCTCCGAACGGTGGCCTTATAAGGAGGCTTGCTGGCGGCCTTGTTGCCGCATTTCTTTAGTCGTTTTCTAGTCCTAGGAGGCTCGGACGGAGGAGCCGAGGTAGCAACTCGTTTCTTCCCCGGGGAAGGTGCTAGCTCGCCCACGGCAAGAGGAGGATTAGTGTGGACCTGACCAGCTGAGTTAGCTAGAGTTGGATCAGCCAGAAAAGCATATGAGATAAGCATAGGATCACATACCTCCAAGATCTCAATATCACCATCTTCATCGTCATCTGGCCAATCCCTTAAGACATAAGCCTTACCGGAAGGTTTGCCGGCGGCAGGGTACGGAACAGGCAAGAAGTCCTCGGAATCCGGCTCCTCTGTATCCGAGGTATCGCGGTCCTTCCCCCACTTAAGGGACAGGTCAGCACCATCCTCAATTGTCTGGTGAAGAAATGTCTGAAGAGAACAAGGAAAAAAGCTCATATAAACGACACTGGCCAACATAAGATGTAACTCGGAAAGAGGGTCGCGTGAGAAATGTACCACGGGAGCTGGCCTATCTCGGCTGAAGTGCTCAAAACCGAACTCCCAATCTTCTGTCATTTGAGTCTTGAAGATAGCCTTAACCCGGTGGAAGATCTGAGCGTCGGAGAGCTCATATGACGATGTTCAGTTGGGGTCGAGGTGCCCGCTCATGTGGCAAAGCTTGTGAGTGCGCTGCTGCAGTGGGGAGATTCGGCTCCGGATGAAGGTGATCATTATATCCTCTATGTTCATCCCCTCAAGCTTTAGCTTGATGATGCGCTTCTCCGCCAAATCTACCAAGGTGTTTGATTTTAATCTATTGGGGATCCGGCTCCATCGAGTTCTATCAGGCACACTGATAGAGAAAGGGGGCAGCTAGATCTTATCCTCTGAGGTAGTATTCTTCACATAGAAGAATGTCTCGGCCCACCCTTTGCAGGACTCCAAGCCGGCAACTCGGGGAAACTCGAATTCTTTCCAAGGTGAGATGGAAGCCGGCATTGGGTCAGAGATTTGTCGCCGGGGCAAAGATCCTTGTTCGGGATAACTGGCTCGGAAGCTAAAGAACTTGAACCAGATTGCTATGGAGGGCCATAGGCCGAGATACCCCTCAACCCCGGAAACAAAAGCAGAGAGAGAAGTGATGGCGTTCGCCGAAAGGTGGTGGGGTTGAATATCAAAAGTGGTGAGGAATTCATGGAAGAAATCGCTGATGGGGGACCGAACCCACGCTGGAAGTGGGAGAGGAAAACAACAAACTCACCCGGCTCGGGACAAAGGGCAAGTTTGTCGCCAGCAAGGCGGTAGCGGACTCTGGCGGGGACGCGGTGGGGCCGAACGAGCCAATCTAGGTCATCTTGGCTCACCCAAGAACCAGCCCAGGCACCGCGCTCGTGGGCAGCACCGCCATATTCGTGTTCCTCGACGGCGGCCATCTCGTGCGACATCTCTAGATCCCCTTGCTCGCAGATGTAATCTGAAGCGGGGGAGAGGGGCCTTGACTGGTATGGACCCGTAGGGGTGGCGAGCGGCACAAATGCGGGGAAGCAGGTGAGGGACAGCGTGTGGCCGTGACGATGCTAGCGCTAAGCGGAAGCGGCAGTGGCGGTGACGCTGCGAGCAATAAGAAGACAGGGCTGAGGCATAGGGAGCGAGCGGGGAAATGGCTAAGGGGCGCCCCCGCTCCCCTACTTAACCACACCCCTGGTGGGGGTAGTGGGATCACGGTGTGCAGCGGGTCGCATGCTATGGCTGTGTATTCGCCAGATCAACCAATCAGCACCAAGCCACATAGAGGGTCACATGGTGTATCTGATCCAGTGACGCGACGTGGCGTTGCGATTATCGAAGAGGCACCCAGGATTTAACTGTTGCGCAGTAATTCCTGACATCATGTACAGTAACTGGCACATGGCTTTAAAATGAGGCAAAGTAATGATTATCCTCTACATGGGACGTGGGGAAGTGTACGCGAGAAGGAAGGAATCTAAGTGGGTAACCCGGATATGAGAGTATAACCCAACCAACAAGGAACAACTCAGAATGAGCCAAGGGATGTCAAAGAAAACAACAAGTCTACATGGAAAGAGCCGAGTTATGTTCGGATCATGCCAACATAAGAATATTTCGGCAAGAGGAACAAAGGATGTTGTGAGTTGAACCTGTTGTGCCCTTATCAGCTAAAGTTGCTAAGACTGCACCAGCTTCGAGGACTAATGTTGGGGGATAACCCCAGTTAGGGTCAAGCCAGGGTATAATGGCGATGTTAGCCGAGGTATGGCAAGGTCAAAGCGGGAGCTGACCGAGTTACCTCAAGGAAAGCCAAGTTACGGTCGACCTGGCCCGGACACTGTTCACCCAACTTTACCTCAGCCGACATAAAGTGTATGTCGGCACCCTCAATGTTACTTGTTTACAGGTACCCTAGATCCAAGTTAGCCAGGTAGGAGCCGTATTACCACTTGGTTTACAAGAGAAGGAAGGTATCTTCATAGTCAGCGCTTTTCACTCTCCACTATAGCATGAGCACAGAGGACAGAGGGGAGGACCAACGAGTACAGACCAACAAATGTGACATCACCAAACCATTCTTGGTCGGGTGACGCCGCGCCGCAGAGGGGCTCACAGAGGCTTAGGCCATGGGTCTTGGGTGGTTTACAAAGGAAAAAAGAGGCGCACCGCTTTGCTATTTTGGGAGAGGCATATTCGGAGAATAAGCCCTCCACGCATGCCCTAGCTTGTAACCTGGCCTCCCCTATATAAGGAGTGCCAGGATCTCCATTGAAGGGGGTCTGTCATTTTACTAAGGGAAATCCTAGAGAGAGGCGTGGGCATTAGAGAGGTTCATCTTCCTCCTCCCCACAAACATCTCAAGGAGCATTTGTAAACACCATTGATAGAGAGAATACAAACATCTGTGTGTGGAATCACCACACCTTCCCTCCTGAATACCTCTAGCGCACTTTGGCTCCATCTTTAGCCTACCCATGGCATCTGTTGTGCCACCACAACGACACTAGGGGAGATTCCAGCACCCTCTTCAGAGAAATACATTCTACAGATCATCCTCCCCCGACAAATAGGTTGTGGGGCCTTGACACCTCCACCCCGCAACACACCCTCATCGTCCAGCTTTCCCACAGAGCTCCAAACCGGGCTGTGGGCGTGAAGATCCTCCCATGCATCTTGACTTGGAGGGCACTCACCTGACTGATCAAAGGAGGGGAGCCCCGAGCATGTGGCACCGACATCTCCAATCAAGTACAAAGGAAGGGCCACCTAGGGGATCTTGGTCGTAGCACTCTCCTTGAGGAGAAATTGCATAAGGACAGCCACAGTGTTGTTAGGGAGAGGTCAGCCGAACAACTTTATTCTGTCCCTGCCATTGGACATGGCCCAAAAGCCCTTGAGGTGCACCTGAATAGGGGAGATTTGCCGTTGGAGGAATTCCTAGACCACCATTTCACCGGTCAGACCACGCTCTCATAGATCCTCCATGTGCCTCCCGAGGGGACCTGGCTTCATGCAGGCGGCAGCCTTCCGAGCCCATCCGGGGTTTTCCACTGCCGGCCCGGAAGGAACGCAGAATTGCGGAAGCACTCTAAGGGCATCCACGTAAACCCAGTCTCATCGGAAATCAGTGGTTTTCCCCTGGAAGGATATGGGAAGGAAGCCCTCACCATCGCCGGCGGAGAACCCAACACAGCCGAGATGATCCCCGTCACGACAACACATAGGCCGTAGAAGTGTCAGAATAGCGTCACGGAGGGTATCACCCCCACGAAGCCTTCACACTAGAAGGCGAAAGCGGCTAGCAGGGTCATGCTCCGCGGATGGAGATGGAGCAGCTGGATGCAGTAGTGCTCTAGGATGGTGAGGAGAATGGCAGCACCAAGCCGACAGTGATGGAATGTGTGAAGACATGGTACGTGGTGGCTGAACACCCGCCTTCACCCGCCGCGCCGCACCATACCCGGGTGGCACCCCACTCGTTCACGGCTGAAGCCACCATCCGCCTAACTTTCTTCAAGCCCTCCTCATTCATGATCTTTGGTATCGACAACATATCGTAGTGCGCCGGCAGAGGACCGATCGTGGCTAGGGTATCGGCTGTTCTCTTAGGCCCCATTGAAGGCTCTATGGAAGCGGGGGGGGTGCACCGGTAGAAGATTGCTGGAAGGGAGCGACGAAGGAAGGATATGAAGTGAATAGTCTTGGCGCAGACCCAATTTTTTATTGAAGGAGTGGGCTTCAAGGCCAAACAGTGGAAATGACGGTTGCTACATCCGGTGGACATCTCCCCTTTCCAACCACACTTGAGTGCATGGATGGACCCTCCTACCGATCGTGTGCTGACACGATCAGGTGCAGGCCCAACACCAGTTGGCCCCTTGACTTTCTCGCCAACATCGGCGGATGCGTGCAAGCCAAGCGCCCGGGGGCTACTGTCAGATCCTCATTAAGGGGGGTACTGCATCCCGTCATAGGTGATATGCCCGTATCGCATTATCTTTGTAGGTCTTGGTAGAGGCGCACCCCTCTTGAGGTTGTGGGAAGCCTCAGCATGGGCGTAAGTATTGGAGCCTACGTCTGGCAAGGAGGTGACCTCTTGACGAGGCCCCGCTAAGGATACGAAAGTAAATCTACCATGGCAGCTAGATAACAATTTAGCGGGCAGTTCCACTGTGCCCTACCCTCCTCGGGAAACTAAGATGCTACTTCGCTTCTTTAGTGTAAAAGCTAGGTTGGTGGCATCTGAACCCCGTAGAGCCCAACCTTACCACTTTTATGCAAGAAGGACAGAGATGACGCAACGCCATAGAGAGGGGTGTCATCTTTGACTGAAGCGCTAGTCAGAGCGTGTTGCTGGACCTTGACCTAGTCCATACGGGGTTAGGATGTGCTCTGGTGTTTCCTTAGGTGGGAATGTGGTGACCCTTCCCACCCAAATTTTGGGGGAAGAGGCCCAGCGCCATTATAAAAGGAGGGGTGCACCAACCTTTGGGGGATCAAGGAACCCTAAGTTACACCCACCATTGAACCCTAGCAAAGCATCACAGGCAATACAACAAAGGCAGGAGTAGGGAATTTACCTCCACAAGAGGGTCCTGAACCTGGGTAAGAAAACATGTATCTACTCCCTGTCATGCATGAGGTCCGCCGCTGTTGTCGTGGCCATGAAGCCTTAGACACGTATTCATACCCTACTCGAATCTTGGGCTATTGGACCCCTAGTTACTTCATGGGGACACAAACTCCGATAGTAACATGGTGGTATATTGAATAGTGACAACATATTTAAGATCTTTTGTTACCTCACTATGGATTAAGTGAATTCATGTACTATAATTATCTTGTGACAACTTGATAATCTTGTCTGGTCAAGGTAGCATATCTGTTATTCAAATATCATGTCAAAGTACTGAAGACTATGCTCTGTTAATTCTTAATTCTAGATTGCTTGGAGTTTTCCCTTTATAGAGGAGTATAATAGAGATGTCTTGCATCATCTCTATGTTAGGACATGATGCCCTTATGAATTCTTATCAAACACATATTGAAGTTTCACCAATATTATGTTGATGATGAATTGTTTTTTGTGCACTACAACTTAAAAAGAGAATAGAAAAGTGAACCCCATGAACCCTGGTCCATTTTAAATCATAAGAAACAACTTTCCAACACAATTACTATAATTTATATTTTTGGCAATTTAATATTTCAAAAATACTTTCTTTACTTGCAAACACAAACAAAACATAAAAACACCTTTCATACCATTGTCTTTATTTTACTTACATATTTTATTTATTATTATTTCATATTACTAATATGAAATCTTATGCTTGACAACCACACGGTGGAGTTGGGACACAAGGAAAAAACTTTGTTTGTAGATTGCTTTAAGAGGAGGAGAAAACATCCCTTGATCATCCAATTGCCCAAGAGTTCGATGTAAACCCTCGAGTCACCCTTGTGGCGAAAAGACGCTTACTACAACACTCTGCACATGGACTCCCAATGATTTGGTACACAAGGAGTTGTTGCCAACAGGAGGGCGTCCATGTTCTCATGTGCCTTGGCCGCAAGGGCGCATGGCCATGCTGGGGTCGACGGGTTTGAGAATGGCTGCAAGGTCGATCGTGGGAACAAGGTGAAGAAGATTGTTGAAGATGCGCTTGCTAGCCAAACCCAGCAGGTCATGACACTACGCCTCGATGGCGAGGTCAAGCTCAGACTAGAGCTGGTCCAACTTGGCGGACTTTTGTTTGCTATTCAGCATGGCCTGCTTAAGATCATCCCTAAAGCCTCGAAGCTCCACCTCGTGTTTGTTCTTCACCTCCCCAGAGGCGCTCTGCTCCTTAAGAAGACGATTCTCCTAGACCCACAGCTGATCGCGGAGCCCTGCAATTGTTTCCTCATGCTTCCGCTGGCTCTTCGCTAGCTGGGTCTTCATCTCGGCAAGACAGTTGTGCTCCATGCCCAGGCTCCTTCTCCTTGGCCTCCAAGATGGTTGCATGGGAGGTGGTAGCCTACTCTCGCTTGAGGAGTTCCAACTGCTTAATGTTCAGCTCTCCCTTTCATTGCGATAGCTCATGTTGCTGGGTCTTCACTTTCTCCTTGGTAACACAATCTCCCTCTCGCACTGAGGGCCGATCTCCTTACAAGCAATAAGCGTGTCCCCGTGTTTCTTCACCTCTGTGAGGATGTTCTCGGCCTCCTCTTGATGGAGGCGTGCAAGACTCGTTGATCTGCGGCCGTCGCCGCAACATCATAAAGTCGTGACCTCGCCTCGTCAAGACGAGCATGCTCAGCTACCAACTCACTCTCCGCCCTGACCAAGTCCCTGCTCAATTGAGTGAGACTCGTGGTTGTGGCCTTGAATGTGATGGATAAGGAAGTTGTAGGGGTACTAGGGCCCTCCTTGCATCGCTAAAAGTCAAGTAGCCTTATTCGACATGGGGCCTCTAGGGATCTAGTCCTGGTGCGCTCTGCCTAGGAAATTATTGCCTCCGCTTCTTCACCAACCCGGGCATTGGCAGTGTCAGGCGTAATCCCTCCAGTGGCGCCGGCCAGGTCGCCTGCATGTGTGTCTCCTGCAAAGGAAGCGTCCCTTGCGGCCTCCACAACCTCGTCCGTGCCATCGGCCCCGATGGCAGGGCGCGGACCGGGATGCACACTGTCTTTAGTAGAGCTCGCGGCCCTATCATCCTCCGTCCTTGACTTCTTCGTCTATGGAGGCTCCCTAAAAACCACTTCTAAAATCAGGAGAGAGTCACGAGGGGAGTAGAGAGATCTTTGGTTCTAAGAAGAGCTTACTCGTCACTAGGCGTCCGAGCACCTCGCTTCACTACCCTCGTGGGGCACAAGCCACCCTCTCTTGTGGCGACCTCCTCATGGAGGTCCTTGTCCTCTAAGGATCCTCCCTTCTCGTAGTGCTCGTAGGCAGACTCCTCTTGGGGATTTCTTCCCTCAACCAGCTCGTCGAGGTCCTCGTCTCCGAGGGATGTTCAGGATGGCTCGATGTGGAATTCGTTGGCATCCCCCTCATCGCTGGAATAAGCAGAAGCCCTCTTACGCAAGATACTCTTGCACCACGGGAGATGACTGCACACCACGTCAGCTCCTTCAGTAGCAGCCACCCTATCGGTATCCGAGTCCGAAGCTATGTCGTTGTCTACCACGAGATCTTTCACCTCCTGGTCCTTGGCAAGCAGCCCTACAACATTGAAGCGAGGCATTCCTATGAGGACCTTGTCCCTCTCCTCCTACCGCCAGCAATATAGTGGGGGAGCACCCTACGGGGGTATTGCACCCTCGGCTCTGCCAGAAGAGTCTTCATCTCCTTACTCATCAGGGAATCATCCAAGAGAACCCCTTGAAGATTCATCTGATTGGCATCACTGGAGTGGGCCCACATTTCATCCCAATGGTATTGGAGGGGTCATGCAGGACCTCAATTCACTCAGTGATTATTTCTGCTTCCCTGCCAGTGAAAGGCCCGCTGCTCCATTGGGGAATCTTCATCATCGGAGCTAGTGGCATCATGAGCAATGGGTTCTCCTCGTGAGCATCTACCCACACCCAACGCAATCGGAAGTCCTCCACCTTCTTCAACCACTCCGTAGTAAGGAGCTCGTTCTCTTTGTGAAAGGAGACAGACCCGAGGCACTTCCCCCTTGCAGGAAGACGCATGCTGTAAAAATGGTGGAACAACCGTACCGAGGGTTTGATCCTATGGAACACCTCACAACAGAAGGCAAAGATGGCAATGGTGGTTAGGAAGTTGGGCTACAGGTGCATTAGGTGGATCTCGTAGTGCACTAGGATGGCAAGGATAAAAGTAGAGAAGGGAGGAACTAGGCCAGCGTAGAGGGTGTGCACGGAGAGGGGAATCATGGTGGCTGTAAGGTTTTGAGCATTCACCATGCCATGGTGAACCCCGGTGTGCTCGTGCTCATTGAACTACCTGGAAAAAAGTGCTGGTACTTGTAGAGGTCCTTCGTGCTATGAAACTACGACTTGCCAAAAGTGGGGAGGATTTCCACATGCGCCTCCTCCTCCTCATCCTCAACCTACTGAGGAACTTTTCCCTTCTTTGGAGCCATCTCTAAAAGGGGGATGAGGGAAGAGAATGTGCTAGAATAGGAGGCAGATGGAGAGCTAGCTCGGAGAGGAGGAATGATGGTGGAGACGATGAAAACAGAATACCCCACTGCCCCAGGATCTTCTTTTGAAGCACCGCCGGACAGGTTCCAAGGAGCATCCATCAAGGCAGAAGTTGCCAGATCCAATATCTCAGGACGCTCCTGCTTTTTGATCTTAACAGAGACGATAGGTCATCCCATGTGTAACCGCCGGGCGCACCTGAGTAGGCCCAACATCTTCCAGGTCCCCTAGTCCTTCACTTCCAGTCGGGCAAGGCCTAGGCGCTCGGGGGCTACTATCCAGAAAGTGGTTACCATGGTAACTTGCCCCTCTTCTACGAGGCCCAGCTCAAAGGTTCGACCACTTTAGTAGGGATGATGCCCTGAGTTCCTCGGCATGAATCCTCCACGAGGCTCCCTCTTGGGGGTGCCTCCTGAAGAGCCCCATGAAGAAGAGACTCCCCTTGCCAAGCGATTGCACGAAGCGCATTTGGGAAACATTGCCCTAGAGTTGAAGGCTAGAAGGGACCACTGACCTACCCCTTCCACAAGGAAGGCATATTCCTCTTCAATAAGTCAGGAGTGGACGACAACGGCTGGACTAGAGGGGACCACCCCTCCCTCTCCAGCGGAGAGGTATCGCAAAATAAGCAGAAGAGAAGTGGTCCATGACATCCTGTCATGGACCATGCCCATGGTGTAGGTGTATCCCTAACCTACCTACCCACTATTTTATATCCATGTGGTAACCCTTCCCGCTAAGAACACGAGAAGAGGACCGAGGCACGTATATAGAGGGGCGGTGTAGTATCGTATAAGGGATCCAACCTTATCCCACCTTTGGAAGCCCTAGCATCCTCCTAGCTAGGAACCCTATATTTGATTTCCAGATTAACACCTTGTACTATAAACATTTGCAAAGTAGTGCAAGAAATCTAGACAAGCACGAATAGGTTTCCACCACGCGGTGGCCTAAACCTGGGTAAACTCTCTGTGTCCCCCTGTCGTGTTCTCTAATGTTTCCTCGGTAATCTCGCAAAGGGTTTGTGGATATCGTGTTCAGCCCCGTGTGGTTGATTTAGTCCTACTTCGAGAGGTACCCTGCAGGGACAATCTCCAACACACACATCGCCGATTGCTTGATCCATGCTCCATCTATCGGGTACCAGGTGGGAAGAATCTTGACGACCTTCTCCCAAAGCTACAAGACGCCTCCAGTTGAGATCCGTGAGCTTCTTGGCCTGCCCGACCATGCCCGAAGTGGTTTGGACTATCGGAGACCTCGTAGACCCAATGGTCTAGGCTCTGGGTGTCATCGCGGTAGATCCGATCTACATGATATGGTCTCCCTTGCTTGGTGTGCCAACTAATGGAGGATAGTTTTCATGATACCTCCATAGTCTCACTTCCACGGAAGGAAATCGAGTTAATTTGTTCGGTAATCAGCTCAGGTCGGTAGGATTGGATCTCTCAAACACAAATGCGAAGGTATATGTGCAATGGGGAGGATTCCCTCAAACTTTATTCATAGGGTGATCGAGAGATTGTACAATGTGTCTACAAGATGATCTCAGTAGGTTTATAATCATACCAGATAAGGGAGATGAATCTAGAGCTTATGACTAAGGCTAATGGAGAAGATTTGGGCGATTATGGTGTGTCCCTTTCAGGTGAATGCCCTTGAGTACTTTCTAGGTGCTAATGGTGGAAGCGTCTCCCTTAGTCACTCCAGGTCTTCATCTTGTCTTGCATGTAATCTTGATCCTCGATATCCCATGTACGCATGTCTGGTCTTCGGGATCTCTAGAGAGTCGCCTTACGTCCCCACATGTTAGGTCAGTTCAGAGCTTCTAGATGCAGGCCTTCAGGTCCTTGATCCCCCATCACCGACAAGTGGGCAACACTGCTTCCACCCTATAGACTAGGGAAAATGGAGTCTCCCTAGTGGCTCTACTTGGAGTGGTCCGTATCGACCACAAGACGGCTAGGGTCTGTTCAATCTAGTTCCACCTGCTAGCCTTGAGTCGATTGAAAGTCTTGGCCTTGAGCCTACGGAGAACCTCCACATTGAGGCGCTTCGCTTTCCCATTGCTTCGAGGACGAGCCACAAATGCATATCAGATCTTGGTGATGAGGCTGTCATAGTAGGCGATGAACAAGACTAGTGAATTGGGAGCCATTGTCAGCGATGATCTGGTTGGGTACACCATATCAACACACGATTCCCTAGATTAACTTTATAGCATCTTGGGAGGTGATAGCCTAGACGGGCTCTACCTCCGGCCACTTGGTGAACTTTTTGATGCTGACAAACATGTATTGGTACCCTCCCACCACTTGTGGGAAGGGTCCAACGAAGTTGAGCCCCTAGAACACAAAGGGCCATGAAAGGGGGATGGTCAGGAGAGCTTCATCTGGTTGATGGATGTCTCTAGCGTGGAATTGGCAGGCATCATAGATTCTAACCATGTACTTAGCGTCTGATAATGCTATTGGCCATTAGAACCCTTGACAGAACGCCTTCGTCACCAAGGCCCGCGAGGCAAGGTGACTCGAGCACTCCCCCTCGCCCTTTCCAATCCCCACGAACAACCAAGCATTTGACGCACAGTTCCTTTGCAATCTTGAGGCCAGCGAGTAGTCTGTCATACTCGGCAGTGTTGTTGGTTGAATGCTCTCCATGATAGAGTATTTGCACCACATACTTCAAATGGTCCCTGGTGGGTGACACGAGGAGCATGCCTGCTCCCAAACCATTCATGGAGTAAGAACCATCAAAGTACATGATCCAGTCATGCAGATCGACCTTCCTGGGAAGTGAGGAGGGTGGCTCTTCATCCTCTTCCGGCATCGAGGTCCATTGGGCAACGAATTCGGCCAAGGCCACACACTTGATGGTTTGTGTCGTGGGAATGGCCACGATTGTTGCTACCTAGGGAAGCGACTGCCATGGCCAGTCCCATGATAGTGGTGCCCACTGTGGGGCATGGATCGTCAAGCCTAAGGTCTATGGCGAGATCCTACACTCCAATCGACCGACCCTTCACCTCCAGACGTATGATCTCCACCAGCGGATTCTATCACATCCTGCCGAGTAGATACATGTCGGCATCGCTCCCGGTCAGTCACACCACCATGGTGCCAATCAGCAACATCAACCTCTTCATCAGATTCACGGAAGTCATCGACCCAATCAAGCCGACACGACTCGGGGCCATCTATCCCCCCTACGCGACTTCCTCACACAGATTCCCAACACTTCCCTCTTGGGCCTTGAGAGAGCATCTGGCTGAGACATGAGACCCTCCTTGATGGCGCCGACTGACCGACTTAACAAACCTTCCTCCGGGATGATCATCATCGTGGCATCCCACAATGATTCAATCACTCGGGTCTCCAACACTAGTGACTTCGACGACTCCTCCATCCTCTAGATCTTCGACTCTCACTCTGGCTTGGACTCCTCCAATAGGATCCATGGTAGATCTACCTGCCATGTTGCCATCTTCATGGAGCATATCAACAAGCATCCAGATCCCTTCACCATGCCACTCGCGGTGATGACCATGACGATGCAGGCCGAGGAGCACCGCAAGGCATAGGAGGCAGTGAAATACAAGAAATCGCTGAATATGAGAAGTTCCACCTCAAGTTGGTGACTACAAAAGATCTATCGTGCAACCATCAGCACAGCATCTCCTGGAGCCTCAACATAAACTACAAAGGTCGCATGTTGAAATTCGACAACGAGTGCTACTCAGCGCATGCAGATGAGCTCGATCTCTTCCGTAACTCAACATCGGTAGCAGTCGCGTGATCGCCGGGTGAGTGCATGCGGAGCACCACCACCCCGCCGCTCTCCTCCTTAGGAGAAGAGACAGATCATGATAACACCTCATGAGTTCGACACCAACAGACTCCCGCTCTGCTCAACTCCGATGGATAACATCATCGTGGGTTATCAACACCCGGATTTTTAATCCCAGATGCCCGTTATGCCCTACCTCGCAATCCCAGGATTACCATTTTTGCGAGACATAACGGATTGGATATCACAGTACATCATCCATTACAAACCATACATAAGGTCTTACACAAATAAGGATCTCATGATCCAATCTTAATACAACAAGCAGTGGAATAAAAGATAAGCGTAGTGGTGGGGTCCATCTTGAGGGCACGAGCAATCTTGTGAAATGAGATAGTCCTAGTTATCATAGCCGTCCTGCTGGCCATCATCTTGGTAGTCTCCTTCATAGTCTGGCCATGAGAATAGCCAGGGACAAAAGCCATGAGTACTCTTTAAGTACTCGCAAACTACCACTAACAAGTAGTATAGTTCTAAGTTAAAGTGCTAACTCTATGCTTAACTATAAGGTTAAGTTTGAAACCTAAACTGAGTTTAGAAGCAAAGAAAGATAAAATAAAGTTCTAGAATCACTTAAGTTGGGAAGCTAGTGTCATAGTCACAACCCTGTTGTGGTCAAGTCGAGATTCATCATTCCTTTCATAAGTTATTTTGAAAACATCTGACAACAAAACAGTATGGCCATTCCAACTGTCCATAACCGCGGACGCGGCTATTCGAATAGACACTCTGCAGAGGTGGTACACTTTCACCACAAGATTCGATACATCTATCAGGGATAACCCTGAATCATCATACTTAGTATGCAGATAATCAAACATAACCTTTCCTTTACATACCCTAGTATAAGCACCTATCCTATGAGCATGGCCTCCCAACCATGACCATCTGCCATCTTGGGAACTTCATAGGTGGATAACATTGAGAGGTAGCCTCAGCTCAAACGTCTCCCATGAGGGAACTAATACTAATGCATATAAACTTCCGGATAAGCCTTACCCAATTCAGGTATTGTGGTTGTACGGTAAATTTGGAATGGTATCGCATCCGAATCCAACCATCAGTTTTGTAAAAGGGTCAAGACTCATGCCTCAACATTTTCATCATCATAAACCATTTGTGTTTCTCAACACATGTCAAAACATTTCAATAGAATGACTCATCATTCCAAGGTTTTCATAATTCATTTTCACCAAGTGGTCCCATCTAAGTGACTCAAGTTTTTATCTAACTCTAAACTACTAAGTTAAGAGTGTTCACTAAGGTGGAAAGATGGGATCAATCTCATGCCATAGAATGACATCTAAGGTTTATCTAAATAGGTCAAGTTTTATACTCTTTATGCTACCTTCAAAACAAGTAAAGGACTTTGTGTACAGTAAAGGAAGTAAAGCTTGAACTTAATACTTGGGGTAAATACTAGTCAAAGGGGTATAACCAAAGCATGCCTAAAGCATCTTTGCTAAACCATCTAGTTTAATCCTAGCTTTCTAACAATATCTTGCAAGTGTTAGCTTGCCAATAGTAGCTTGCCTTGGTTGGTGTAGTGAAACTTAGCACTCTAAGGCACACACTTGATGATCTATTACCAAACAATACTTAACTAGTCTAATTAGCACTCTAAGGCACACACTTGATGATCTATTACCATCACAAGCATCACAAGTCTTATTCAATAGTTTCCTCCTTTTTATTTTAGAAAAGTAATTTCTACTTACTGAAAATTAACTAAGATTTAATATTCACCACTTCAAATATGGGATCATGTGGACACATGTCATCACCACATATTCTACGTGTGGGAATGTGATTTAAAGGTTGGATCATAATTACTTTGGTTTTAAGTTCATTATTTAATGATTTAAAGGGACTAGAAATGCCTATATAGCATTATTTTGGTACTAGTCCAACGTCACTACATGTAAACCTTAATATTATTACATATTCAGATACGTATGGTTAAATGTGATTTTTGAGATTTGGAATCAACTCAAAAGCTATCATGGTTGATTTTATAAAAATGTTGCAAGGTGCAAATGCTTCTGTTTTGTTATTTTTACTAGGAGAGATCTCTAACTCTAATTGAATTAAATCCAACGGGCTTGGGTATATCTTTTCAGTAGCTTTCTAACCAAATTGGAATCACTCCATTTGGATTTGTAAATCTCTCTGAAATGAATTTCAAACTAGGGGACATAACTAGGTTTAAACTAAAATAGAAAAATCCTAATTCAAACTATAAGGTCCTTGAGAACGCTTGGGCAGGCTCGGTGACACTACATGGGCCTTGACACGGTGACAGAAGTCGACGGTCAGTGGGTCATAACGTGCGAAGCGGTACTGGGCGATGTGGGCCGTTAGATAAGAACGGGGATCAACGGCTAGGGCTCGTCATCGACGACGAATAGGTCACCGGCGAGGTCAAAACCTAGCGGCTCAGTGGGGGTGCTCAGGGGGCATAGCAGTGCTCCAGCAACGACGGCGAGGCTAGCAAACAGACTGGTAGACGACGACAAGCTCAGGGGTGGTCGAGGTGGCTCCGGGGGTGGTCACAGTCAGCGGGGCCTTCTCCTCCTCTGTTGCGGGCTCCTCCAGCCAAAATTCGGCGAGCAAGTGCTCGTGCTGCTCCGGCTAGATGTGGGAAATGTTCAGTGAGGTGAGGGGAGGTGAGTGGTGTGCCAAATGGGGCTGGGGGTGGCCTCTTTTTTTAGGACGATGACGCGACCGAGAGGGATGGGCAGGCGACTCCGGCGAGGGCTGCACAGCATGCTAGCAGCGTGGCTCGAGGTAGGGGACGATGGCTGGTCTCCTGGCGGTGCTCTATGGAGTGAATGCGGGCCTAGGGGCGGTGGTATGCGGTCGGGCGGTGCGCGTGCTCTAAGCGGCAGAGGCGGCGGTCTCAACGGCGAGCGGTGGTTGTGGTGCGTTGGGCGGCGAACGGGCATGTCTGGCGTGTTCCTAGGGTCGTGGCGGAGCGGTGGACGCGGGCTGCGGTCGAGGGGCGGCGTGTGCATGCGTGTCGGGCGTGGCGCTCTGGCGCGTGCTCGGCATGGTGCGGACGCACTGGGCATGGTGCATTGGCGGTGGTCCACACTCTGGCTTGGCTCAGGGAGGGATAGAGAGTGGCGGTGAGGTACTGTCTAGCTCGTAGACATGGCGAGAGAGAGGGAGGTGGTCTGCTGCGGTGGTGGCATGGTCGACCGGCCAGCAAGGTGCTCGGCATGGCTTGGCATTCCCACTAGGGGGTAAGGGTTGGGGTGTAAATGGCATGGTTAGATCAAGAGGGGACAAAGGGATTAAATGGAGATCATTTGGGGGCAAAACCCTGTTGCAAACAGTGAGCTAGGATTAGAGTGTAAATCATGCCTGGCAAGTGTTTATAAAAATGGCCGCAAGAAATTTACTTTTGAATTTTGAAAAGATTTTTGGTGGCTGTGTTAGTAATAAGCTTGAGACTCTGTGGGTGCTTGGGTTTTGAAATTTGAGCTCATTTGAGTGGTTTTTGAAATAGTGGGATCTTCCCATATGAAATAGATTCAATTTTCAAATGCCATTTAAATATAGTGTTTGAATGTTTTTGGCAGATCACAAAGTAGGCCTTGGTACAACATTATGTGTACTAGCCAGGGGTGCAAAGATCCATAATTGTTTCTATTAGGTTTTGAGTACTAGGAATAGCCAAAGTAGGTATGTTGATTAAAATGGCACAAATGACCATTCTCTTCTTTTATTCATTTTGATTTGTTTTTCTTTGGGATTTGTTTGGGAATGATTTAGATGATGTTTATTTCACCTAAGAATCATTTTACAAGCAATGGATCACTTAATCATGGCAATTCAAATCAACTCCTATTTAAATTCACACACATATGAATGCTTTACTACTTTTAATTGGAAAAGTTTTTGTTAACCCTAATTTTTATGATTTGGATCTTAATAACCTTGGATTAGTGTTTTGGGATGTTACAAACCTTCCCCCCTTAAACAAAATCTCGTCCCGAGATTTACAAAGAAAACTAGGAACTAAAGAGATCTGGGAACTCTGTCCTAATGTAATCTTCTTGCTCCCAAGTGGCTTCATCTTTGGCATGGTTGCTCCATTGAATCTTGAGAAACTTGATACTCCTGGTCCTGGTGGTTCTGTAAGCTTCTTCTAGGATACGGATGGGCACTTCACGATATGTCAGGTCATTGTTGATCTCCACAGCTCTGTGATCGATGTTCTTGAAAACTCCAGTCTTCTCAGGCACTTCCAAGCATTTGCGAAGTAACGAGATATGGAACACATTCTGGATGGCTGACATCTCTTCAGGTATTTCCAGTTGATACGATACTTCTCCTCGACGGTTCAGAATCTTGAAGGGCCCGATATATTTGGGGGCTAACTTTCTTTTCAGACTAAAGCGCTGGGTTCCTTTCAATGGAGAAACCTTGAGATATACAAAATCTCCGATATTGAAAGTCAGGTCTCTCCTTCTCTTGTCAGCATAACTCTTTTGTCTGGATTGGGCGGTCTTGAGGTGCTCACGGACTTTGTGAACCTTCTCTTCGGCTTCCCGGAGAATGTCGGGTCCAAAGATCTGACTCTCTCCTACTTGCGACCAATTCAAGGGGGTACGACACTTCCTTCCGTATAGGAACTCAAATGGTGCCATTTGCAAACTAGCTTGATAACTGTTGTTATATGAGAATTCTGCGAAAGGCAGGCACTCTTCCCATTTTGATCCATACTCTAACACACATGCTCTTAACATATCTTCTAGGATCTGGTTGACTCTCTCAGTCTGTCCATCAGTTTGCGGGTGATAAGCTGTGCTGAAGTTCAATTTGGTTCCCAATCCTTCCTGAACTTTCTGCCAAAATCTCGAGGTAAACTGGGTTCCTCGATCTGATACTATGGTCTTGGGGGTTCCATGCAGACTAACAATCCTAGCAATGTACAGTTCTGCTAGCTTCGCACTCTGGTAGGTAGTCTTGACAGGGATAAAGTGGGCTACCTTGGACAGTCTATCAACTATGACCCAGATTGAGTCATTTCCCCTACTAGAAGTAGGCAAACCGGTGATAAAGTCCATTCCAACGGAATCCCATTTCCATTCCGGAATCTGCAATGGTTGCAACAGTCCAGTGGGTTGCTGATGCTCTGCTTTCACTCTTTGACAGATGTCACACTTGGTGATGTAGCTTCCGATTTATCTCTTCATCTTGTGCCACCAAAATTGCTCTTTCAAATCTTGATACATCTTGGTTCCTCTGGGGTGGATAGAATAAAGAGTATCATGAGCTTCCTTCATGATAACTTGCTTTAGCTCCGAATCTGCTGGCACACAGATACGTCCTTTGTACCACAACACTCCTTCTTCGTCTTCCGTGAATCCAGGTACCTTTCCCGTACCAATATGATGTTTGATACCGTCGATACTTCCATTTCGCTTCTGGGCTTCCTTGATTTGTCTAATCAAAGTGGGTTGAAGTTCAATGCTAGCGAAGAAATCTTTGCTAACTAATTCAGTTCTGAACTACTCCAACTCTTCATATAAACTTGGCTGCTTCTCCTTGATCATGGTGTTAAGTCTACACAGCAATCTGCTAAGAGCATCCGCTACCACATTGGCTTTGCGGGGGTGATAGTGAATATCAAGGTCATGATCCTTGATTAACTCTGTCCATCCCCTTTGTCTCATATTCAGCTCCTTCTGAGTGAAAATATACTTCAAGCTCTTGTGATCTGAGTAAATCTCACAGCGATTTCCCATCAGATAATGACGCCATGTCTTCAGTGCCAAAACTACGGCTGCTAATTCAAGATCATGGGTCGGATAGTTCTGCTCATGCTGCTTCAGTTGTCGAGACAGATACGCTATGACTTTGCCTTCTTGCATTAATACACATCTGAGACCAATCTTGGATGCATCACAATACACATCAAACGACTTCTTGATGTCTGGCATGATCAATATTGGGGCTGATATCAATCTCTTCTTCAGCTCTTGGAAACTGGCTTCACATTTGTCGGTCCATTCAAACTTCTTGTCCTTCTTCAACAATTGGGTCATGGGTCTGGCGATGCTCGAGAATCCTTCTACGAACTTGCAGTAGTATCCCGCTAATCTGAGAAATGCACGGACTTGGGTTTGAGTGGTTGGGGCTTCCCATTCTTCGACATCTCTGATCTTGGCGGGATCAACAGAGACTCCTCCGGCAGACACAATATGTCCTAGGAATCCTACTTCTTTCAGCCAAAACTCACACTTGCTGAACTTGGCATATAACTGATGCTCTCTCGGGGTTTCTAGGATGATTCCCAGATGTTGCTCATGCTCTTCTTCTGACTTGGAGTAGATAAGGATGTCGTCGATAAACACAACTACAAACTTATCTAGGAAATTCATAAAGATCTTATTCATGAGATTCATGAAATAAGCAGGGGCATTGGTTAATCCAAAAGACATAACCGTATACTCGTATAAACCATAATGAGTAGTGAAGGCGGTCTTTGGAATATCCGTTGCACGAATCTTAAGTTGGTGATAACCAGTCCTAAGATCAATCTTTGAGAATACCTGGGCTCCAGTCAATTGATCAAATAGATCCTCTATCTTTGGCAAGGGGTACTTGTTCTTGATGGTGATGTCATTCAACTTTCTGTAATCTGTGCACAGACGATTGCCTCCATCTTTCTTGTCGACGAATAACACTGGTGATCTCCATGGCGAAGCGCTTGGTTGAATCAAGCCTGTTGCTAACATGGCATCCAACTGCTTCTTCAGTTCCACTAACTCTGAGGGGTTCATGCTATAGGGTCTCTGGCTATGGGTCCGGTTCCGGGGATTAGTTCGATAATGAACTCAATATCCCTATTCGGGGGCATACCTGGAAATTCATCTGGGAATACGTAGGGGTATTCACAGACTACTCTGACTTGGTCTATGGTGGTAAGGTTTCAGATATATGCTCTACTGTTACTCCAGAACTACTGGTCATGGTGATGGCTTTCTTAGAATACTCTATCATTCCTTTATGCCTTGACATCCAGTCCATACCTAGTACTACTTCCAATCCTTTGGTTCCAAGTATAATTAGGTTGGCATAAAAATCTATCCCATGTATCCTGATAGGTACAGCTTTGCAAATTTTTCTAGCTTTTGTAGTTGATCCGGGGATTTGAACTATCATGACATGCTTCAAGTTGGTTGGGTGAATCTTACTAGTGCATGAAAATTCTTCGGTGACAAATGAATGCGATGCTCCCGAATCAAACAATACTCTTGCTAAAACTAAGTTGACAGAAAACATACCCAGCACTACATCTGGCGCTTCTTGGGCTTCTTCTACGTTCATGTGGAAGAGACGACCGTTGCGGTCGTGAGGGTTCCCTGGGGCAAATCTTCTTCCTGGTTGAACACGACGCTGCTGTTGAGCTGGGGCATTCACATTGGCAGTGGCTGTAGTCTTCTTGGGACACTCATTGGAATAGTGACCCTTCACTCCACACTCGAAACAAGTGATCTAAGACTTGTCCTTTGCTGCGACAGGCACAACATTGCTGCCAGTTCTGGGTGTAGTGTTTTTGTTGTTGTTATTGTTGTTGCTCTTGAGAGGGGCACAGTTGAAATTGTTGGTGTTACCAGAGTTGTGGTTGTTTCCTCCGGACTTCACATTGCCTCTGCTACAGTTGGGGTAGCTTGGGCGAGACATTAGGGGTCGATTGTTTCTTGGTGCATATCCTGGTGAGGGGTTGGGACGGTACTTCTGGTGACTGTTGGATCCTAATTGCTGCATCATACAACGTTTGCGGTTTTCGTTTGCCTGGTTAATCTTCCCTTCCATCTGAATGGCAGAGTTGACTAGCTCTTTGAGATCCTCGAAGCGGATGTTGATGAGGACAGTCTGCATCTCATCATGCAGTCCGTTCAAGAATCTCTCCTTCTTCTTGGCCTCCGTGTTGATCTCATCAGGTGCATATCTGGCAAGCGACAGGAATTTGTCACGGTATTCCACCACAGTCATTCTGCCTTGCTTCAAGTCACGGAACTCGTCCCTCATTCTGTTGACTAGACCTTGTGGCACGTGGGTGCGGCTGAACTTAACTTTGAAGGCTTCCCATGTCATCACTTGACCATGGTTCATGTTGCGGATACTGGTCCACTAAGCTCTTGCATCTCCCGCCAGATAATGAGTGGCGAAGAGAACTTTCTCGTTGTCATCAACTCCTGCAACCTCTAAGTTGTTTTCCATTATGCGCAACCAGTCCTTGACATCTAGTGGGTTTTCAGCTTGGTTGAAGATTGGGGGATTGGTATTCTGAATTTTTTTGAGTTTGGATCCATGGTGATCCTGGTTTCCATGGTTCTGGTTGTTGAGAGCCATCTGTGCGATCTGCTACAATGTTGCTAAGTTGGCTTGGCGTTCTGCCCTGCTTGCTTCTCTGCTTGCGATGAGATTCTGCAAGATCTGTAGCATTGGGTCCTGCGACGAGCTGCTCCCTCCTTGGTTTCCATGAGTCATCTGAAGATTGAGGTAGATATAGGGGTAAGAGGGAAAGTTCTAAGGTTCATGGTTTTGGTTTCAAGCTAAAACTTTGAGTTTGACTCAGGTTTTGCAACTAACTTCATTTCATTCATGCAACAAGCACACGATACAAACACACACCACAACAACAAAGGAAAACATATGGTTTGAAGAACCATTCTTCAAGCTATGATACAGTGGGACCGATACATCTCATGCTACGATAGTGATCTAGTGCATCTACTCATCGTCGATGAAGTCGGAGTCCTCATCGTTAGTGTAGAACTCCATAGCATCCTCCTCCAGAAAGTCATCATTGTTGTTGAGGTAAGAATCCATATCTCCCTGGATGTCTTCACCCTCCTCTTCTTCCTCCTTTGCTGCAAGCTGAGCTTCTTGCTCCTTGACAGTATTCTTGAGGTCGGCCACCTTCTTGCGAAGACGGGCGATGGTGCGATCCTTCTTTGCACGCTGGTGGTGAAGAGACTGGCGATCCTGGACGAGCAGTGTGAAAGTCTGGGCCTTCTGGTCGGCAATGGCACGGTTCTGGTTGGCTAATTCTCTAGCATTGTCCAGTTCCTGTTGTCTGTCATGCAGCAAGAAGTCAATATTCTCCACTTGACGCCTCAACTCTGGGTGACTTGGCATATCCATCGGCATTCCCATGAAGTCACGCCTTGCATATGAGCAAAACGGGTTCCCTGGAGTTGGTTGACACTAAGGGCACAAAGACGTGTGAGAGCTTCATGCATTGCCCTGGCTAATCCATCTAGCCAGTTATTCTCTCTCACGGAGAACTGGATTCTCCCGGACGTTGGTGCTTTGATGTTTCCTCTAAGATCAGCGGTGACTAGCCACTTTAAATCTCCTCCTTGGGGTCCTGGAAGTTGAGCTCCAAGAAACTCCGGATGTGGGCGTCCCAATAACTCCAACAGTGAATCCAGATCCCTCTCGAAGATCAGTTGACCTCCGTTTCCCAACTGGTAGAACTTGCTGAACTGAGTCTCCATCTACAAGAATTAAGGACGAGGAAATTAGTGAAGTGATCAAGTGTGTCAATTTTTAAGTAGTAATGTAAGAATTTTGAGGAACATGAATTTTTGAGAAAGAATGAATTCCCAAGGATAAGAGAGGAAATAGTTTTTCATAAATACTCACTTTGGTTTTGAAACTAAGTTTTTGTTCGGACGTCCATTCTAACTAGGGTCTCCTATGGTTAGGATGGCTCTAATACCAACTTGTCAACACCCGGATTTTTAATCCCAGATGCCTGTTATGCCCTACCTCGCAATCCCAAGATTGCCATTTTTGCGAGGCATAATGGATTGGATATCACAGTACATCATCCATTACAAACCATACATAAGGTCTTACACAAATAAGGATCTCATGATCCAGTCTTAATTCAACAAGCAGCGGAATAAAAGATAAGCATAGTGGTGGGGTCCATCTTCAGGGGCACATGTAATGCTGACGAAGGCAGATAGTCCTAGTTATCATAGCCGTCCTGCTAGCCATCATCTTGGTAGTCTCCTTCATAGTCTGGCCATGAGAATAGTCAGGGACAAAATCCATGAGTGCTCTTTAAGTACTCGCAAACTACCACTAACAAGTAGTATAGTTCTAAGTTAAAGTGCTAACTCTATGCTTAAATATAAGGTTAAGTTTGAAACCTAAGCTGAGTTTAGAAGCAAAGAAAGATAAAATAATGTTCTAGAATCACTTAAGTTGGGAAGCTAGTGTCATAGTCACAACCCTGTTGTGGTCAAGTCAAGATTCATCATTCCTTTCATAAGTTATTTTGAAAACATCTAACAACGAAATAGTATGGCCATTCCAACTGTCCATAACCGTGGACGTGGCTATTCGAATAGTTTGACACTCTGCAGAGGTGGTACACTTTCACCACAAGATTAGACACATCTGTCAGGGATAACCCTGAATCATCATAATTAGTATGCAGTCATCATAATTAGTATGCAGATAATCAAACATAACATTTCCTTTACACACCCTAGTATAAGCACCTCTCCTATGAGCATGGCCTCCCAAACATGACCATCTGTCATCTTGGGCAATGCATAGGTGGACAACATTGAGAGGTAGCCTCAGCTCAAACCTCTCCCGCGAGGGAACTAATACTAATGCATATAAACTTCCGGCTAAGCCTTACCCAATTCAGGTATTGTGGTTATACGGTAAATTTGGAATTGTATCGCATCCGAATCCAACCATCAGTTTTGTAAAAGGGTTAAGACTCATGCCTCAACATTTTCATCATCATAAACCATTTGTGTTTCTCAACACATGTCAAAACATTTCAATAGAAGGACTCATCATTCCAAGGTTTTCATAATTCATTTTCACCAAGTGTTCCCATCTAAGTGTCTCAAGTTTTTATCTAACTCTAAACTACTAAGTTAAGAGTGTTCACTAAGGTGGAAAGATGGGATCAATCTCATGCCATAGAATGACATCTAAGGTTTATCTAAATAGGTCAAGTTTTATACTGTTTATGCTACCTTCAAAACAAGTAAAGGACTTTGTGTACAGTAAAGGAAGTAAAGCTTGAACTTAATACTTGGGGTAAATACTAGTCAAAGGGGTATAACCAAAGCATGCCTAAAGCATCTTTGCTAAACCATCTAGTTTAATCCTAGCTTGCTAACAATAGCTTGCAAGTGTTAGCTTGCCAATAGTATCTTGCCTTGGTTGGTGTAGTGGTTGAAGTTGTCTTCCTCCTCTTGGTAGAACTCCTCCTCCTTGAGAGCTTGGTCGGTACTATCGTCTATAAATACATACGAAGTACACAATCACCAAACAATACTTAAATAGTCTAATTAGCACTCTAAGGCACACACTTGATGATCTATTACCATCACAAGCATCACAAGTCTTATTCAATAGTTTCCTCCTTTATATTTTAGAAAAGTAATTTCTACTTACTGAAATTAACTAAGATTTAATATTCACCACTTAAAATAAGGGATCATGTGGACACATGTCATCACCACATATTCTACATGTGGGAATGTGATTTAAAGGTTGGATCATAATTAATTTGGTTTAAGTTCATTATTTAATTATTTAAAGGGACTAGAAATGCCTATATAGCATTATTTTGGTACTAGTCCAAAGTCACTACCTGTAAACCTTAATATTATTACATATTCAGATAGGTATGGTTAAATGTGATTTTTGAGAGTTGGAATTAACTCAAAATCTATCATGGTTGATTTTATAAAAATGTTGCAAGGTGCAAATGCTTCTGTTTTGTTATTTTTACTAGGAGAGATCTCTAACTCTAATTGAATTAAATCCAACGGGCTTGGGTAGATCTATTCAATAGATTTCTAACAAAATTGGAATCACTCCATTTGGATTAGTAAATCTCTCTGAAATGAATTTCAAACTAGGGGACAAAACTAGGTTTAAACTAAAATGGAAAATCCTAATTCAAGCTATATCTGGGTGCAAGAACGCTAACGGTAGGCCCGGTGACACTCTGTGTGAGGCACACGGTGACAGGGGGTCCACTTGTCAGTGGCTCATAACGCGCGAAGCGGTACGGGGCGATGTGGGCCATTATATTAGAATGGGGATCAACGGCTGGGGCTCGTCGTCAACGACGAACAGGTCGCCGGCGAGGTCAAACCCTATCGGCTCAGTGGGGGTGCTCAGGGGGCGTACCAGGGCTCCAGCAACAACGGCGAGGCGGGCAAATGGACTGGTAGACGACGGCGAGCTTAGGGGTGGTCGCAGTCAGCGGGGCCTTCTCCTCCTCTGCTTTGGGCTCCTCCGCCAAATTCCGGCGAGCAAGTGCTCGCGCTGCTCCGGCTAGAGGTGGGGAACGGTCAGTGAGGTGAGGGGAGGTGAGTGGTGTGCCGAATGAGGCTGGGGGTGGCCTCTATTTATAGGACGACGACGCGACCAAGAGGGATGGGAAGGTGACTTCGGCCAGGGTTGCACAGCGTGCTAGCAGCGTGGCTCGAGGTAGGGGCGGTGGCTGGTCTCCTGGTGGTGCTCTACGGAGTGAATGCGGGCCTAGGGGCGGTGGTATGCGGATGAGGCGGTGCTGGCGTGCTCTGGCGGCGGGTGCGTGCAATGGCGATGGCGGCATGTCTGGCGTGTTCCTAGGGTCGTGGCGGAGCGGTGGACGCCGGCTACGGTCGAGGGGCAGCGTGTGCACACGTGTCGGGCGTGGTGCTCTGGCGCGTGCTCGGCATGGTGCAGACGCACTAGGCGCGGTGCATTGGCGGTGGTCCACGCTCTGGCTTGGCTCGGGGAGGGGACAAAGAGTGGCGGTGAGGTACTGGCTAGCTCGTAGACATGGAGAGAGAGAGGGAGGTGGTCTGCTGCGGTGGTGGCATGGTCGGCCGGCCAGCAAGGTGCTCGGCATGGCTTGGCATTGCCACTAGGGGGTAGGGGATGGGGTGTAAATGGCATGGTTAGATCAAGAGGGGACAAAGGGATTAAATGGAGATCATTTGGGGGCAAAACCCTGTTGTAAACAGTGATCGAGGATTAGAGTGTAAATCATGCCTGCCAAGTGTTTGTAAAAATGGCCACAAGAAATTTACTTTTGAATTTTGAAAAGATTTTTGGTCGGTGTGTTAGTAATAAGCTTGAGACTCTGTGGGTGCTTGGGTTTTGAAATTTGAGCTCATTTGAGTGGTTTTTGAAATAGTGGGATCTTCCCATATGAAATAGATTCAATTTTCAAATGCCATTTAAATATAGTGTTTGAATGTTTTTGGCAGATCACAAAGTAGGCCTTGGTACAACATTATGTGTACTAGCCAGGGGTGCAAAGATCCATAATTGTTTCTATTAGGTTTTGAGTACTAGGAATAGCCAAAGTAGGTATGTTGATTAAAATGGCACGAATGACCATTCTCTTCTTTTATTCATTTTGATTTGTTTTTCTTTGGGATTTGTTTGGGAATGATTTAGATGATGTTTATTTCACCTAAGAATCATTTTACAAGCAATGGATCACTTAATCATGGCAATTCAAATCAACTCCTATTTAAATGCACACACATATGAATGCTTTACTACTTTTAATTGGAAAAGTTTTTGTTAACCCTAATTTTGATGATTTGGATCTTAATAACCTTGGACTAGAGTTTTGGGATGTTACATGGGTCAGGCTACAGTGGCTGGCCAACCCTACCAGCGATGGCATGATACAAATCCTCTACACCCACGCTCTACTCGTCAGGGCTGTGCAGTAGTAAAATGTGGGATGCGACTCACGCGGGAATGTATACTCCCTCTCCTCTGGCAGCTGGGTGGCCTCCACCAACCGTGCCAGCGATGGCATCATCGCCAATGAGTAGAACTGCCCACCCCTAAGCCACGGAAGCTGCAACCAAAGGCTACCAACCTCGCACTCTCCACCAACAAACCGCGCCCTTCTTGCTACATGGTCACTACCAACAGCCATCCAATTGAAGTGTGCACCCACATCATCAACTACCAAGTATGGCGAGATCACTAGTGAGAGAGTAGGCGAGCGCACGATGACCGTGACAATGAGCCCAGGGGCTCCCTCTATCGAGTCGGACCGCCATGCTTCAAACCAATGGTCCTGGCAGAAAAGTACCCCTCCAACTTTAAGGGGCCCAAGGAGATCGAGAAGTACAAGCTTATGCTCGACTCGACGGTGTGGATCAACATATACCTCATGCAAATAGGAATCGCTGGCCACATCGAGCTACTCGTTGCACGCTAGCTTTCGGTGATGATGGAAGCGTCCACTCACAAGTGGATCAACACCCTCCCAGCAAACAACACCGACTCGTGGAGTAGATGCGATAAGCCTTCGTCAAACAATTCGAGAGCTTCTACACGCGTGCCACCACCATTGAGGACATGGAACGCTACATCCAGGGCCCTCGCGTGTCCACTTGCCACTGGCTCCAACGCTGGCAGGATATGTGGTTCAGCGCCTCCAGCATCCATCCTGACATGGAAATCCACTACTTCAAGTGTGCCTGCAGGTATGAGCCTCTCATCACCAAAATAAAGAGGGTATATAGGACACCCGAACCAAGGAGAACCCCAACCAAGACTCCAACAACGAGTCTAGCGGGAGGCGCTGCCCCATGTGCCATGATGGCAGGTCCCTCGACCTCCGCTAAAACAAGACTCGCCAAAATGGTAGCAAACGCCATGGGTGATGGTAGCTTGGAATTCGTCCCCAACGCTGGCTACAGCCAGCATGACCGCATGAGAAGTCTCCTCAATGGTGGAGGCTACCACAACAACAACACCGCAAGGCTGAAATTTGACCCCACGGACCTACTCGATGAGCCCTATATCTACCACATCAAGGAAGGGTGTCCAACCACTCACACCATCACCGATTGCCACTCTCTCAAGGAGATCGAGAAAACAAGGTGCACCAAAGCGGGTCTCAACCCCGACAAGCCCAGTGACAACAGCAACACCGATGGGTTTGACAACGCTATCTGCTCGCTCCACACTTTCACAGACATGGGAACCATGCACAAGAAGAAGGTGATTTCCCATGCTGTTGTTGTCAACACAGTGACACAGGTCGATATCACGTGGTGGTTTAACTGGTCTAAGTACACCATCACCTAGAGCCATGATGATCACGTGCCTAGGATTGAGTACCCCGGGCGAGTCGCCTTGGTCGTCAAGCCTAAAGTGGCTAACTAGTGGTTCCCCAAAACCTTGATGGATGGTGACAACTCCATCAACGTCATGTAATTCGACACCTTATGATGACTGTAGCTCCCAAACTCGATGATCAAGCCAAACACTTGCACCTTCCATGTAATCATCTTGGGTCGGAAGGCTTTCCCAATCAGCAAGGTGACACTTCTAGTCACCTTCGGCACCCCCTCCAACTACCGCATGGAGCGAATGAACTTCAAGCTAGTGAACTTCCGCAGTCGCTAGCACCGCGTGCTTAGTAGGCAGGCATTCTCCAAGCTTATGGAAGCCCCCCATTATTCCTACAACATGACAAAGATTCCAAGGCCATACAACATCATCACCATCTGGGGAGACTCTGACATGGTCCTAGAGTGCTAGGACAATGACGCCATGCTCCCCGATGCCATGATTGCAGAAGATATGAACCACGCCGATGAGCTGACCAAGTACGGCAGCTGAGTCAACAAGGATGACCCCTAAATCCTGAAGAAGCCAATGACTACGAGCTCCAAACCGGAAACCATCAAGGCCTCCAAGAACATCGGTACCATTGACCTCGTCCTAGGCGACTTGAGCTGGCAGGTCATCGTCGGAACAAACCTCATTCCCGCCTAGGAAGGCACTCTCATTGAGTTTCTCCATGAGAATCAAGACATCCTCGCATGGAAGCCATCTGACATACCTGGTGTCCCGAGGGAACTTCCTGAGCACAAACTTCACGTTAACCCCAACGCGCTACCTGTGAAGCAACAATTGCGTCCCTTCCACGAATAACGCCTCCATGCAATCGCCGAAGAGGTGAACCGGCTACTCGTTGTCGGATTCATCAAGGAGATCAAGTAATCCAAGTGGCTAGAAAACCTAGTCCTGGTGTTGAAGAAAAATAACACTTGGAGGTTGTGTATCGACTACACTAACCTCAACAGCGCCTGCCCCATGGAAGAGTTCGTGGTGCCGCAAATGGAACAGATCATCGACTCAACCGTGGTGTTTGAGTCGCTCTCCTCGATGCATATTCCAGCTACAATCAAATCAAGATGCCAATATGTTGGGTCCGCAGCATAGAAAACAAAAAATTTCCTACGATGAGAACTATACACCAAGATCTATCTACTAGATACAGAGCAACGGGTGGACATACATCCATGGTGAACTTACCCTCGAAGACAACGAGTTTTGTTAACGAGTAGGAACTCGTGGCTGATGTAGTCATACGCTTGCCGATCTTAAGATCGTGTGGAAGTCCGAGCGCCGCAAATCAGAAGCACATCTGTCCTCGCACACACGTTCAAGCCACCGGACAACCTCCACCTCCTCGCTCCAGCGAATCAGCAGAACCAGCAACTCCTTCCAGATGCAAGGACACCGGTAACATGTATCTCGCTAATCCGAGACCATGGGGGAATATCTAGAGGGGGAGAGAGATCCTTCACGAGGAGGTGTGCTTTGTGAGGGAGGAGAGGGGGGCCTTTTATAGGAGAGGGGGCTCCTCCCCTACCATGGCCGGCGGCCAAGGAGGGTGCCCCCACCTCTTCCTCATTCATGTGGTGGAAGCTCCACTCACATCAATTTTGACTCCACCCAAAATTCCACTCACATGCATTAAATTTTCACCAAATTTAATGCAGCTCTCAATTAATAAAACTCTTTTATTTATTTTATTCAGAATTTTGTTAATTACTTTAATTAACAAACATTCACATAAAACCCCTTGCAACATTTCAATATCACATGCAGAACCTCTTTCTGCAATTTCACTCGAAACAATTCCGGTTTCTATCAAAGCAATTCATGTTTCTATCGAAACATTTCCTGCGCTTTGCAAACCTTTTGTCTGAAACATATGTGCTCCTAAATGGTGTCCGACAACCCTTAAGTGTGTCACCCTACGGTTCGCGAATAATGCACACATGATTGAGACTCCTCTCAGATCAATAATCAGAAGCGGGACCTAGAGATCCATACTAACTCATGCACATTCAACGATGACTTCTGTGATCGTGAGAACCTTTAACGCTAGTAATTTAATCCCTTTGTCTCATGATATAATACATGTCCGAGATTCGATCATCGGTATCCAAATACCTAGTTTGATCTGCATCGACATCCACTCTTTTCTCGTTCCCGTGATATAACATTCTAGTGATCACATCACTTGCTTGCAAGCTATCTTAATGTGATATCACCGAGAGGGCCCAGAGTATATCTATCTGTCATCGGGATTGACAAATTCCACTCTTGATCCATGAGCCTCAACATAACACCTTCGTAGCACTGAACCCACCTTTATAGTCACCCTATTACGGTGTGACGTTTGATGTTATCAAGATACTCTTCCGGTGCTAGCAATTAACTTGATCTCATGGTCTAAGGACTAAGATTACTTCGTATGATGTTATAGAAATATAAACATAATGACTTAGATCGTAATGCTATACTTCAGATGAATGTTCATCACATCATTTCACAAATGCCGTGACCTTGTTAGTAACAACATCCAATGTCTATGATCAGGAAACTTTGATCATCTTGTTAATCAGCGAGCTAGTCTATAAGAGAGGCATAACTAGGAACCCTTTTTGTTTATTAAACACACATGTATTGACATTTCCTATCAATACAATTATAGCATGCAAAATAAACATCTATCATATACAAGGAATACATAATAACAACTTTATTATTGCCTATCAGGGCATATTTCCTTTAGTCTCCCACTTGCACTAGAGACAATAATCTAGTTTACATAGTGATAAATCTAACACCCATGGAGTTCTGGTGTTGATCATGTTTTTTCCTAGGGAGAACTTTAGTCAACGGATCTGCTACATTCAGGTCCGTGTGCACTTTACAAATCTTTATGTCTCCATCCTTGACATGCTCGTGGATGGAGTGAAACCGGCGCTTAATATGCTTGGAATTCTTGTGAGACCTTGGTTCCTTGGCATTTCCTATGGCTCCATTGTTGTCACAATAGATCACCATTGGGTCCAATGCACTAGGAACCACACCTAGTTCCGTTATGAACTCCTTCATCCAAACCGCTTCCTACGCCGCTTCTGAAGCAGCAACATATTCCGCCTCCGTCATTGATCTAGCCACCACAGGTTGTTTGGAATTCCTCCAACTAACTGCTGTTCCGTTCAAGAGAAATACGTATCCGGATTGAGACTTAGAGTCATCCGGATCGGTGTCAAAGCTAGCATCGACATAACACTTAGCGACTAGCTCTTCTTCACCTCCGTATACAAGAAACATATCCTTAGTTCTTCTCAAGTACTTAAGGATATTCTTGACCGCTATCCAGTGTTCCGAACTTGGATCAGATTGGTACCTACTAGTCAAACTAATAGCATGTGCCACATCCGGTCTTGTACATAGCATGGCGTACATTATAGATCCTATGGCTGAGGCATAGGGAATCTATCCATTATCTCTCTTTCTTCCACTGTAGCCGGACTTTGAGTCTTACTCAATGTATTGCCTTGCAACATAGGTAAGAACCCCTTCTTACTTTCGTCCATATTAAACTTCTTTAATATCTTATCAAGGTATGTACTCTGCGATATCCCAATTAGGCATCTTGATCTATATCTATAGATTTTAATGCCTAATCTATATGAAGCTTCACTAAGGTCCTTCATCGAAAATTTGCTGTTTAGATAAATTTTAACACCGTTTAAAAGATCTATATCTTTTCAAATCAATAATATGTCATCCACATATAATATTAGAAATGCCACATTGCTCCCACTCACTTTCTTGTAAATACAAGCCTCTCCATAAGTTTGGACAAATCCAAACTCTTTGATCACCTCATCAAAGCGGAGATTCCAACTTCGTGATGCTTGCTTCAGTCCATAGATGGATCGCTGAAGCTTGCATACCTTATCAGCATCCTTAGGATCGACAAAACCCTTAGGTTGTATCATATACAACTCTTCTTCAATCTTACCATTGAGGAACGCAGTTTTGACATCCATCTGCCATATTTCATAATCGAAATATGCAGCAATTGCTAACATAATCCTAACCGACTTAAGCATCGCTACGGGAGAGAATGTCTCATCGTAGTCAACTCCTTGAATTTGTCGAAACCCCTTTGCGACAAGTCGAGCCTTATAGATGGTCACATTACCATCAGCATCAGTTTTTCTTTTGAAAATCCATTTATTCTCAACGGCCTTTCGGTCGTGAGGTAAGTCCACCAAGTTCCAAACTTGGTTCTCGTACATGGATTCCATCTCGGATTTCATGGCTTCTAGCCATTTGTTGGAATCCGGGATCATCATCGCTTCTTCATATGTCACAGGGTCATCTATTTCATCAATCATGAAATTCATAACAGGATTGCCGTACAGTTCAGGAGTTGCACGTGTCCTTCTTGACCTGCGAGGTTCGGTAGTGTCCTCTTTCGGAGTTTCATGATCAATATCATTAGCTCTCTCTTCATCAGGTGAAGTTAACTCCAAAACAACTTCTGGAGCTGCGCTACTCGCCATTTCATGAAGAGAAGGTTCAATAACCTCTTCGAGTTCTACCTTCCGACTACTCACACCTTTCGCGAGAAACTCCTTCTCAAGAAAGGATCCATTCTTGGCAACAAAGACCTTGCCCTCGGATCTGTGATAGAAGGTATACCCAATCGTTTCCTTAGGGTATCCTATGAAGATGCATTTTTCCGCTTTGGGTTCGAGTTTATCCGGTTGAAGTTTCTTCACATAAACATCGCATCCCCAAACTTTAAGAAATGACAGCTTAGGTTTGTTTCCAAACCATAATTCATATGGTGTCTTTTCAACGGATTTAGATGGTGCCCTATTTAAAGTGAATGTAGCGGTTTCTAGTGCATAACCCCGAAATGACAGTGGCAAGTCAGTCAGAGACATCATAGATCGAACCATATCCAATAAAGTACGATTACGACGTTCTGACACACCATTACATTGTGGTGTTCCGGCAGGCGTGAGTTGTGAAACTATTCCATAGTCTTTCATATGTGTGCTAAACTCGTAACTAAGATACTCTCCTCCACGGTCGGACCGTAGAAATTTGATCTTTCTGTTACAATGATTTTCCACTTCAATCTAAAATTCCTTGAACTTTTCAAAGGTTTCAGACTTATGTTTCATTAAATAGATATACCCATATCTACTCAAATCATCCGTGAAAGTAACAAAATAACGATATCCACCTCACGCTGACACACTCATTGGTCCACACACATCAGTATGTATGATTTCCAATAAATCTGCCGCCCGTTCCATTGAACCGGAAAACGGCGTTCTAGTAACCTTGCCCATAAGGCATGGCTCACATGTATCAAATGATTCAAAATCAAGTGATTCCAAAAGTCCATCAGAATGGAGTTTCTTCATGCGTTTAACGCCAATATGACCTAGACGGCAGTGCCACATATGTGCAGATATATCATTGTCAAGTTTAATCCTTTTAGCATCAACATTATGAATATGCGTAATACTACTATCGAGATCCAACAGAAATAAACCATTCAACACAGGTGCATGACCATAAAAAATATCATTCATATAAATCGAACAACCATTGTTTTCAGATTTAAACAAATAACCACTTTGCATCAAACACGATCTGGATATAATGTTCATGCTCAGTCCAGGCACCAAATAACAATTATTCAGATTTATAACTAATCCCGACGGCATATGGAGAGGCAGCATTCCGACGACGATCACATCAACTCTTGATCCATTGTCGACCCGCATCGTGACCTCATCCCTTCCTAGTTGTCGCTTGTTCTGCAGCCCCTGAACCGAGTTACATATATTAGCAACCGATCACGTATCAAATACACAGGTGCTACTGCGAGTACTAGTCAACTACACATCAATAACATGTATATCACATATACCTTTGTTTGCTTTGCCGGCCTTCTTGTCCGCCAAATACTTGGGGCAGTTGCACTTCCAATGGCCAGTCCCCTTCCAATAGTAGCACTCGGGATCAGACTTAGGGCCAGCTCGGGGTTTTTTCAGGTGCGGCAACATATTTGCCGCCCTTCTTTACCTTCTGCTTGCCTTTCTTGTCCTTCTTGAAACCGGTGGTCTTATTGATCATCAACACTTGATGTTCTTTCCTAATCTCCACTTCTGCAGTCTTAAGAATTGACAGAAGCTCGGGAAGAGACTTCTTCATGCCCTGCATGTTATAGTTCATCACGAAGCTCTTGTATCTAGGTGGCAGAGATTGTAGAACATGATATATGCCTAAGTCAATGGGTATCGTTATTCCCAAGGACACAAGCTTATCGGTGTACCCAGACATTTTGAGTACGTGCTCACTAACGGAGCTGTTCTCCTCCATCATGCAGCTAAAGAACTTTTCAGAAGCATTATAACTCTCTACGGCAGCATGGGTATCGAAAATCATTTTCAATTCTCCCATGGTATCAAAGGCATTGCCATTTTCAAAACGCTTTCGAAGTTCTGGCTCTAGCCCATACAGCATGCCGCAATGAACTAAGTTGTGGTCCTCCTGATGAGTTATATAGACGTTCTTTTCCTCGTCAGGGGCATCAGGAGCTGGTGGGGGGCCTAGTGGCGCCTCTAGCACATATTTCTTTTGTGCAGAAGTGAGGAGAATCCTCAAATTCATAGCCCAGTTGGTGAAGTTGCTACCATTCGCAGCAAGTTTCTATTTCTCCATGAACACATTGAAATTAAAAGCAGGTGGTGCCATCTACAACAGAATTTGTAAAGTATATTTAGACTAAGTTTATGATAGATTGAGTTTAACTAATCCAAATTACTAATGAACTCCCACTCAAAAACGACATCCCTCGTGTCCTTTTGGTGATTACATGAACCAAATCCACTACACCAAGTCTGATCATCACGTGAGTCGGTGTAGCTTCAAAGGCGAGCATCTATATGGGCATCATATCAACTATATTACTAATGCTTAACCTTTCGGTCCGTGTTCCGAGGCCATGTCTGTACATGCTAGGCTCTCCAAGTAAGAACCTTAGTATCCGAGTGTGTAAAACTGTCTTACACCCGTCATATGAAAGCGCAGAGTCGAGAACACCCGATCATCACATGATGCCTCGAAACACGATCCATAAAACTGTGCATACTTAAGGAAGAACACATTTTATCTTGATATCTAAATGAGGGATCATCTTATAATGCTACCAAAAGCGCCAAACTAGCAATATAAGATGCAGACATCTAATGTGTGAAGTGAGATGATATGGTCCATGCATTTGATCTCTATCATTTGCATCGTGGTATGATCTCTATCATTCCTTTGTGTGTAAGGCCAAGGTCTATGGAACTTACACGTTGAGTGTGTTGTAAGAGTATCTATCATACATCTACTTACAACAATACCATATCAAGACACTAGCCCAGCAACGATCTAAACTAGACGCCTCTAATTTATCAATTGCAAGTTTTACGTGGCTTAGGGCTTTCGGAGATAGAACCGATCTTACCTACGAACATGAACCACAACGAGGATAACCAAGTTATTAGCAACTCGTTGCAAATCAGATATTGACTATAGTAGGATAGACAGACACCCGCTAGACACTTATGCAAAACTAGTTGCATGTCAGTCGTGGAACCGGTCTTACGTACGATGACATGTAAGGTTGGTCCGGGCCGCTTCATCCCACTCTGCCACCAATATCCAAGATACATAGATGATGCAATAACATGATCATCATCGCCCACATATAAACATATGTGTACTACCCGTGCAAAGCACCTACGCATAGATCAGGCTCTGATACCACTGTTGGGTCCGCAACATAGAAAACAAAAAAATTCATATGATGAGAACTATACGCCAAGATCTATCTACTAGATATAGAGCAACGGGTGGACATACATCCATGGAGAACTTACCCTCGAAGACAACGAGTTTTGTTAACGAGTAGGAACTCTTGGTTTATGTAGTCGTACGCTTGCCGATCTCAAGATCGCGTGGAAGTCCGAGCGCCGGAAATCAGCAGCGCATCCGTCCTCGCACACACGTTCAAGCCACCGGAAAACCTCCACCTCCTCGCTCCAGCGAATCGATGAAGCAAAGAACTCCTTCCAGACGCAAGGCCACCGGGAACATGTATCTCGCTAATCCGAGACCATGGGGGAATATCTAGAGGGGGAGAGAGATCCTTCATGAGGAGGTGTGCTTTGTGAGGAAGGAGAGGGGGGCCTTTTATAGGAGAGGGGGGCTCATCCCCTACCATGGCCGGCGGCCAAGGAAGGTTCCCCCACCTCTTCCTCATTCATGTGGTGGAAGCTCCACTCACATCAATTTTGACTCCACCCAAAATTCCACTCACATGCATTAAATTTCCACCAAATTTAATGCAGCTCTCAATTAATAAAACTCTTTTATTTATTTTATTCAGAATTTTGTTAATTACTTTAATTAACAAACATTCACATAAAACCCCTTGCAACATTTCAATATCACATGCAGAACCTCTTTCTGCAATTTCACTCGAAACAATTCCGGTTTCTATCGAAACAATTCCTGTTTCTATAAGAAACATTTCCTGTGCTTTGCAAACCTTTTGTCTGAAACATATGTGCTCCTAAATGGTGTCCGGTGTAACACCCTCAGAATCGGCCCTATGCAAGTTTCAGCGTTTCCGCCAAACCCGCATAGAAACGATTCAAAGGTGCCCACCAGGCACTTTCGTGCGGGTGGAAAACGAAGTAATATCATTACACAATAGTCCTCGATGGAACCCACAAAACATATATATACTACAACGACTCAATGAGTCAAGAATTCAGATATACAATACAAAGATCCAAATCACCTGGAAAACGATACAGCGTCCGAGTACGGACAAGATGCAAATTGAGCTAAGAGCCCTGAAGAATAACCAATGGCGTCCATAACCCTGCCCAGGCCAAGCCGGAAGGGTAACCCTGCTAACGACGTCGATCTCAAAACTTGCTTAAACAAAAGGTGCCGAAAGGGCAAAGGAAAAAGAGAGAGCGGTCAAGATCGAGGCGAAGACACGGCGAGACTAGAATTGGCGGTCCTCGCCTACATAGGTATGGTGGATCAAGCGGCAACAGCATGTACTAAACAACCTATAGAGACTCGATACATTAGGCGGCTATTAGAGAGGGGTAAGGAAGACCTATTCGGATCCAACCTGAAACTATCCCCAAGCATACCCATCCTGGTGTTTCCCCCTCGAGACCAAACGAGGAAGTCAACCGAGGAACTCACACAGTTGGCAGTTTTAATTATTCAGTTATCGTTGCACCAATTACTAGTCAGGTATAGATAGTCATCCTGATATAATAAGCAGTGGGCAGTTTTAGTTAACCATTCCGTTGTAGTTGCAACACTTACTAGTCGATACAATAAGCATGAGATATCCCAAACCCAGCAGCTTGTTGGTACTTTTGTTTAGCCATTCCATTAAAGGAGCTGATTACTAGTCATAACGGATACAAGTCAATTTATAACAAGAAACTTTAGTTATAGTTGTCTATGATCGAGAACTGCTCCAAGTCGCCCATAACCGCGACACGGCTTTTCGAAAAGATTTAACCTAGGTGCACCAAAGTATCCACACGCACTTCAACCCTTTTTGCCGATCGTTAACATACACCCATCGGTATGTCGGCGGGCCTAAGTCATGACGCTTCCTGCACCCAAAGCAAGTACATGGGGCCACCCCACTAAGCTACCCGCAACGAAGTCGGCCGGTTCCGAGACGGACTCGTGGTTTGCGCCAATGGCTGTAAAACGATCGGGAACCCAAAAGTGTGACTGGCTTGTCGATACCGCGAAACACTCAATCCTAACAAAGACATGCAGCAAAGACTCGCACAATTTAAATAAAGCGGTAAAGCATGGCATAAGTACAGAATAGTAATAAAGCCCCAAACTACTTGTGGCCCCAGACAAGATTTGAAATCAGGTACTAATCGATGGGGTGCCCACACACCCCACCTGTGGTTAGCGCTCGATCTCTAACAGTGTGTCAAGAACTCGGGTCCCACGGGACACCAAAGGAGCGGTCGAAACCAAATATTGTCTATCACCCACCGTGCCTCTTCATTTACCTACTTCAATTTTAGTTGTTAAATAGTAATTAAAGCCATGATCAACTCCAACCTTAAACATGCGGCAATACTCCAACAATCTGTGGTACTTGATTTACACGACAACAAAGACTTGAGCAAGCGACTCACGACGCATAAGTCCAACTATCTACCAATCAACAGGTAATAGGATGTGTCCAAGGCAATATAAGGCTGCAAGGGATATCACGGGCACGAAAACTAGAGCATCGCAACACAGATAGCAATAGATCAACAGGAGGGAATAAAGACTATAAAAGTAAGATAGGTAGAAAGGGGAGGTGCTCTTTGAAAAACATTGCAAGGTTCATCCAAGATCGGGCCAACACTGGCGTCAACTCATCGGCCTAGTCCGTGAAGAAGCAAAGCACTAGAAGAAAACCGATGCACTATTTAATACTATGGCGTAAGATCGGGCATGATGCATGTATGATGTATGACATGGCAAAGATGCGATGCAATTAGGCAATATTAAACGGAACCGGGTCCACAAATATTTAAGTGGTTCAAGTTATTTAGATACCTGCAATTTAAATGTTGTATTAACAGGGCGGAACATGGCATCGGTTCGCTACACCAATTTAAATGGAGTCCGGAATAAGACAACGATATCCCGCAGATGGACTCCATATTTAATTATGAGATGAATTGGCATAATGCCCCCAAACCACATGATGTGCATGCGAGATGAACACTTTAATATGCCACAAACGATAATGCCATATTATAAAAATAATGGGGGTCTCAGATAAGGAATCACATTAGGGTTCGGCGAACTTGGGCTCCGAGGGGTTCGGGGTAGGTCTCAGGGTTCGACGGGAGAACGGCTCGACGAGATCGGTCTCGGACAACGGAAGTCGATCTTGTCGCATCCGAGAAGAAGAACTTGGTTGGCGTCGGGGGCACATCGGATCCGCCCTGGTCGGTATCGATCTTGTCGTCGCGAAGATCTTGTCGAATCCGCGGTCGTCGGGCCATGTCATCGGTCTTGTCGTTCAGGATGAAGATCTTGGCGTCCTCGAGGAAGTACTTGGCGGATCCGTGTCGACGTCCTTGACATCCGGTTCTCGCATCGCATTCGTGAAGGAGGACTTGTCGATCCGGGAGATGTTGATGTACCGTGGTTCCGTTGTCGATGACGGTCTTGTTGCGAGTGCCCTAGTGGTACTTCGGGTTTCATGTTGTGCGTCCTTCGGAGGCATGAATATCGAGTCGCTAGTGGCCACTGGACGCATCTTCCGTCTTTGAACTAACACCAACATCTCATCAACAGATAGCTAGAGGAGCCACAGGGCTTCGCAGCCACAGGTACGCAATCCACACTTTCTCACCGAGTAGGCCCAACCAAAACGAAGCGGCATGGGAGTACCTTGCCTCAACTCCTGAACAGAGGCGAGTCCTTACAACCTACACAGGAGCCGGCAGGTAGGGATGCCGCCGACGGGCTTGGTGGCCGAACAGCGAAGGAGGGTCATGGCGGGCCGGAGGTGGGGTCACCGGAGAAGAACACGACGACGGACGACGGCGCTGCTTGAGGACGACCTTTTGGCGGTGGCCGGACCGGAGGCGCACGGCGAAGGGCAGAGGGCTCACGGCAGCGGCTGGACAGAAGATGGCGGTGGTGCTCTGCATCGAGGAGGAGGACAGAGGCGGGGGTGTAGGGGTGAGGCCGACGCGAGGCTCGGGACGTGGCTTGAGGTGGCGGCAGCGGCCTAGACCGACGGAGGGGCGAGGTCGAGGGAGGCGCGGCGGATCTGGCCGGAGGCGGCGGGGCGGAGGAGATGGCTCCGGGGCGGCGGGGTCGGAGGCGCTGGAGGCCGAGGGCGGAGACGGAGATGTGGCTGGGGCCGGGGGAGAGGAAGGAGAGGAGGCTGGCAAGGCGGCGGGGGCCGGCGCCGGAGAGGGAGAGGACGACGGGCACTGGGCGGCCGGGCGGGCAACCTGGTGGATCTGGGCGACGAGAAGAGGAGGGCCGGGCCGAGCGAGGCGGGACCGCCCCGGCTGGAGGAGGAGCAGACGCAGGGAGGGGGCTCATGGGAGGAAGAGGAGAGCGAGAGGGCAAGCTGGTGGACGCGGTCTTGGTGGGGCGAGGGGGAGAGGGTCGGGCCGGTGGGGGGGGTTTGGCTGTGGCGGGGGCTGGGGCTGTGGGGTGGGGTGAGGTGGCAGGTGGGGCTAGGCAGGTGGTGATGGGGCCGCCGGCTGAGGTGGCGGGCTGGGATTGGATGGGGGGAAAGGGAGAGGTGAGGTGTCGACAGGTGATTGGTCAGGGTGATGTGGCCTGGGTGAGGTGGCTGGGTAGAATAGGTCTGGTAGGAAAAGATTTAGGGTTGTCTGGTTTTTTATCGGGTGGCCGACTGGCCTGAACGGTTCGCTGCCCCTAAAAATAAAATATATATTTTAGTATTTACAACGGGCTTTTGAAACCCATTGGTAGAAACAAAATAATCCGGAGACCCGGGTTTTGAATTTGAAATAAAGGAGGGGTATTTAGAGAACAAAATATGTTTTTTTTCTTAAAATAGTTTCAGACAAACAAATGCATGATGATGACGATGCTCAAATGCAATGTGGCATGATGACATGAGCATGCGGTCATGATGATGCAATGCACAAAAACAACGCGATTTTCTAGTAGTGGTTTTGCGGGGCGCCACAATTCGACACCACTAACAATGGATCTCGCCTCGAGATCCGCCTCATGGTACCGAAGGAAGGTCGGCGATTCGCTCTTATCGCTCGGTAGATCCTCGCGACACCACTAACAAGAGGTCGTTGTCCGTGATCGCCAAGAGAACACTCCGGAACAAAGGGCGAAGGTAGAGGTATCCACAAATAAAGCCACCTCTAACTTCAATAGAAGGAGAGAAAAGATGCGCCTATCCCACTTCAATGTACAAGAGCGAATAGAAAGGGTAGTGCATGGGGCCAATCCATCACGCACCCAAACCATTACTCAAGCACAACCAGAAAAGCGTGCAACCATTCTCGAATCGGATCAAGATCTCGACAATCGAGGTTCGAAACAAAGGAGTGATGCGCATCTGATCGGATCCGGCGAGAAGATGTCGTCGCGTCGGAAAACACCGGAAGGCACGAGAAGGAGCAAAGAGAAGTCCACCGCATTTAAGGATTCTCGGATAGCATGAAGACCAGATGTAGCAACACCGTTACCAAAGGAGGAAGCGAAACCCTGAAGGTACGATGAAAACCCAACCACGAGAATTCCTGGACTCGAAGAAAAGAGAAGAGAGCAGATTCAAAACACGCAGAGGTAAGAGGAGAACAGCAGAGGGGTAAGGAGTAAAATCAGACCTAATCAGAACTATCCAACCGATTTTGCAAAAATAGTTTTGACACTCTACTTCGGCCGTTAGCTAGGTTATCCTACAGTTGGACTTGTGGGTATCGCAATCGCTGAGCTCGATACCACTCAGTAACACCCTCGAATCGGCCCTATGCAAGTTTCAGCGTTTCCGCCAAACCCGCATAGAAACGATTCAAAGGTGCCCACCAGGCACTTTCGTGCGGGTGGAAAACGAAGTAATATCATTACACAATAGTCCTCGATGGAACCCACAAAACATATATATACTACAGCGACTCAATGAGTCAAGAATTCAGATATACAATACAAAGATCCAAATCACCTGGAAAACGATACAGCGTCCGAGTACGGACAAGATGCAAATTGAGCTAAGAGCCCTGAAGAATAACCAATGGCGTCCATAACCCTGCCCAGGCCAAGCCGGAAGGGTAACCCTGCTAACGACGTCGATCTCAAAACCTGCTTAAACAAAAGGGTTCCACAAAGGGCAAAGGAAAAGAGAGCGGTCAAGATCGAGGCCAGTACACGGCGAGACTAGAATTCGGCGGTCCTCGCCTACATAGGTATGGTGGACTGAAGCGGCAGCGCAGCATGTACTAAACAACCTATAGAGACTCGATACATTAGGCGGCTATTAGAGAGGGGTAAGGAAGACCTATTCGGATCCAACCTGAAACTATCCCCAAGCATACCCATCCTGGTGTTTCCCCCTCGAGACCAAACGAGGAAGTCAACCGAGGAACTCACAGCTTGGCGCTTTTAATTATTCAGTTATCGTTGCACCAATTACTAGTCAGGTATAGATAATCATCCTGATATAATAAGCAGTGGGCAGTTTTAGTTAACCATTCCGTTGTAGTTGCAACACTTACTAGTCAGATACAATAAGCATGAGATATCCCAAACCCATAGCTTGTTGGTACTTTTGTTTAGCCATTCCATTGCAAAGGAGCTGATTACTAGTCATAACGGATACAAGTCAATTTATAACAAGAAACTTTAGTTATAGTTGTCTATGATCGAGAACGTGCTCCAAGTCGCCCATAACCGCGACACGGCTTTGAAAAAGATTTAACCGCAGGGTGCACCAAAGTATCCACACGCACTTCACTTTTTGCCGATCGTTAACATACACCCATCGGTATGTCGGCGGGGCCTAAGTCATGACGTTTCCTAGACCCAAAGCAAGTACATGGGGGCCACCCCACTAAGCTACCCGCAACAAAGTCGGCCGGTCTCCGAGACGGACTCAGGGTTTGCGCCAATGGTCAAACGATCGGGAACCCAAAAGTGTGACTGGCTTGTCGATACCGAAAAACACTCCGCAATCCTAAATAAAGACAAAGGTGCAGACTCGCACAATTTAAATAAAGCGTAAAGCATGGCATAAGTATGCAATAGTAATAAAGCCCCAAACTACTTGTGGCCCCGACAAAGATTTGAAATCAGGTACTAATCGATGTGGATGCCCACACACCCCACCTTGGTTAGCGCTCCGATCTCTAACAGTGTCAAGAACTCGGGTCCCACGACACCAAAGAGCGGGTCGAAACCAAATATTGTCTATCACCCACCGTGCCTCTGCATTTACCTACTTCAATTTTAGTTGTTAAACAAGAATTAAAGCCATGATCAACTCCAACCTTAAACATGCGGCAATACTCCAACAATCGTGGTACTTGACGACACGCAACAGCACTTGAGCAAGCGATTCACGACGCTATAAGTCCAACTATCTACCAATCAATGTAATAGGATGTGTCCAAGGCAATATAAGGCTGCAAGGGATATCACGGGCACGAAAACTAGAGCATCGCAACACAGATAGCAATAGATCAACAGGAGGGAATAAAGACTATAAAAGTAAGATAGGTAGAAAGGGGGAGGTGCTCCGAAAAACATTGCCAAGGTTCATCCAAGATCGGGCCGACATCGGCCAACTCATCGGCCTAGTCCGTGAAGAAGCAAAGCACTAGAAGAAACACCGGATGCACTATTTAATACTACGGCAGAAGATCGGGCATGATGCATGTATGATGTATGACATGGCAAAGATGCGATGCAATTAGGCAATATTAAACGGAACCGGGGTCCCGACAAATATTTAAGTGGTTCAAGTTATTTAGATACCCTGCAATTTAAATGTTGTATTAACAGTATGGAACATGGCATCGGTTCGCTACACCAATTTAAATGGAGTCCGGAATAAGACAACGATATCCTGCAGATGGACTCCATATTTAATTATGAGATGAATTGGCATAATGCCCCCAAACCACATGATGTGCATGCGAGATGAACACTTTAATATGCAACAAACGATAATGCCATATTATAAAAATAATGGGGGTCTCGGATAAGGAATCACATTAGGGTTCGCTAACTTGGGCCCGAGGGGTTCGGGTAGGTCTCGTGGTTCGACGGGAGAACGGCTCGACAAGATCGGTCTCGGACAACGGAAGTCGATCTTGTCGATCCGAGAAGAAGAACTTGGTTGGCGGGGCACATCGGATCCGCCTGGTCGGTGTCGATCTTGTCGCCGAAGATCTTGTCGAATCCGCGGTCGTCGGGCCATGTCATCGGTCTTGTCGCTCGATGAAGATCTTGGCGCCTCGAGGAAGTACTTGGCGGATCCGTGTCGACGCCCTTGACATCCGGTTCTCGCATCGCATTCGTGAAGGAGGACTTGTCGATCCGGGAGATCTTGATGTACCGTGGTTCCGTTGTCGATGACGGTCTTGTTGCGAAAGTGCCCGGTGGTACTTCGGGTTTCATGTTGTGCGTCCTTCGGAGGCATGAATATCGAGTCGCTAGTGGCCACTGGACGCATCTTCCGTCTTTGCACTAACACCAACATCTCATCAACAGATAGCTAGAGGAGCCACAGGGCTTCGCAGCCACAGGTACGCAATCCACACTTTCTCACCGAGTAGGCCCAACCAAAACGAAGCGGCATGGGAGTACCTTGCCTCAACTCCTGAACAGAGGCGAGTCCTTACAACCTACACAGGAGCCGGCAGTAGGGATGCCGCTGACGGGCTTGGTGGGGCCGAACAGCGAAGGAGGGTCGCAGGCGGGGCCGGCTGGAGGTGGGGTCACCGGAGAAGAACGCGACGACGGACGACGGCGCGTTTGAGGACGACCTAGCCTTGGCGGTGGCCGGACCGGAGGCGCACGGCGAAGGGCAGAGGGCTCACGGCAGCGGCTGGACAGAAGATGGCGGTGGTGCTCTGCATCGAGGAGGAGGACAGAGGCGGGGGTGCAGGGGCGAGGCCGACGCGAGGCTCGGGACGCGGCTTGAGGTGGCGGCAGCGGCCTAGACCGACGGAGGGGCGAGGTCGAGGGAGGCGCGGCGGATCTGGCCGGAGGCGGCGGGGCGGAGGAGATGGCTCCGGGGCGGCGGGGTCGGAGGCGCTGGAGGCCGAGGGCGGCGACGGAGATGTGGCTGGGGCCGGGGGAGAGGAAGGAGAGGAGGGCACTGCTGCCGACGCCAAGGGGGGGCCGGGCGCCGAGGAGAGGGAGAGGACGGCAGGGACGACGGGGCACTTGCAAGGCCGGGCGAACCTGGTGGATCCTGGGGCGACGAGAAGAGGAGGGCCGGCGGCCGAGCGAGGCGGGCGCACTGCCGGCCGGTCGGAGGATGAGCAGACGCAAGGAGGGGCTCATGGGAGGAAGAGGAGCGCGGGGGGGCGGGGGTGTGGGGGGGGCCTGGGGGCGGGGGGGGGGCTGGGGGGGGCGGTTTGGCTCTGGCGGCGGCAGGGGCAGAGGGGTGGGGTGAGGTGGCAGGTGGGGCTAGGCAGGTGGTGATGGGGCGGCCGGCTGAGGTGGCGGGCTGGGATTGGATGGGGGGAAAGGGAGAGGTGAGGTGTCGACAGGTGATTGGTCGGGGTGATGTGGCCTGGGTGAGGTGGCGGGGCTGGGTAGAATAGGTCTGGGTAGGAAAAGATTTAGGGTTGTCTGGTTTTTTTACTGGGGTGGCCGACTGGGTCGGAACGGCCCGGTTCGGCTGCCCCTAAAAATAAAATATATATTTTTAGTATTTACAACGGGGCTTTTGAAACCCATTGGTAGACGAAACAAAATAATCCGGAGACCCGGGTTTTGAATTTGAAATAAAGGCGGGGTATTTAGAGAACAAAATATGTTTTTTTTTTGAAAATAGTTTCAGACAAACAAATGCATGATGATGACGATGCTCAAATGCAATGTGGCATGATGACATGAGCATGCGGTCATGATGATGCAATGCACAAAAACAACGTGATTTTCTAGTAGTGGTTTTTGCGAGGCGCCACATCCGGCAACCCTTAAGTGTGTCACCCTACGGTTCACAAATAATGCAGACATGATTGAGACTCCTCTCAGATCAATAATCAGAAGTGGGACCTGGAGATCCATACTGACTCCTGCACATTCAACAATGACTTCTGTGATCGTGAGAACCTTTAACGCTAGTAATTTAATCCCTTTGTCTCATGATATAATACATGTCTGAGATTCGATCATCGGTATCCAAATACCTAGTTTGATCTTGTTACCGACATGCACTATTTTCTCGTTCCGTGATATAACATTCTAGTGATCACATCACTTGCTTGCAAGCTAACTTAATGTGATATCACCGAGAGGGCCCAGAGTATATCTATCCGTCATCGGGATTGACAAATTCCACTCTTGATCCATGAGCCTCAACATAACACCTTCAGAAAGTAATCAACCCACCTTTATAGTCACCCTGTTACGGTGTGACGTTTGATGTTATCAAGATACTCTTCCGGTGTTAGCAATTAACATGATCTCATGGTCTAAGGACTAACATTACTTCGTATGATGTTATAGCAATATAAACATAATGACTTTGATCGTAATGCTATACTTCGGATGAATGTTCATCACATCATTTCACAAATGTTGTGACCTCGATATTAACAACATCCAATGTCTATGATCAGGAAACTTTGATCATCTTGTTAATCAACGAGCTAGTCTATAAGAGAGGCATAACTAGGAACCCTTTTTGTTTATTAAACACACATGTATTGATGTTTCCTATCAAGACAATTATAGCATGCAAAATAAACATCTATCATATACAAGGAATACATAATAACAACTTTATTATTGCCTCTCAGGGCATATTTCCTTCACAATAGTGGACCAGAAGAAAATGGCCTTCATCATACCATTCAGAGCCTTCTGTGCCATGACCATCAGCCTTAAGAATGTCGGATCCACTTATCATTGGTATATGCAGGAATGCCTGGAGAGCCAACTTGGCTTCAATGTCCAAGTCTACATCGATGACGTGGTGGTAAATTCCAATCACCAGGATGATCTACTCGCCGACCTGGCCAAAACTTTCACAAATCTACGCACGTACAAGATCAATCTCAATCTGGAGAAGTGCATGTTTGGCATGCCCACCGGGTAGCTACTCGGCTTATTAATCTCTAAACGTGGCATCAAGGCGAACCTAGTGAATATCGACACCATAGTGTGGCTTCACAAACCCAAGTGTCTGCGCGGCGTCTAGAAACTAACAGGTCAAGTTGCAACTCTCAGTCGCTTCATCCCTCGACTCAGTGAGAAAGCCATGCCTCTATACCGCCCCTTCTGCAAGTTGCTGATGTTCGTGTGGACCAGCAAGGTGGACGACACACTCGCCGCTCTGAAGGAGGTGTTACTCGTAGCACCACTCCTAGCTGCTCCCCAAGAGAAGGAGCCCATGCTGATGAACGTCTCTGTGAAAACTGGGTCATCAGCACCGTCATGGTCATGGAGAGACCATAAGAAGGCAAGGAGTGCCTCGTGCAGCGACCCGTGTACTACCTCAGCGAGGTACTCACCGAATCAAAACACCGCTACCCCAGTACCATAAACTGGTATATGATGTCTTCCGAGCCTAGCAGTGACTCCCACACTACTTCCAGGAGAACCCCATCATCATCGTTTCCTTCATGCTGCTACAGTACATCATACGCAATCATGACACGACCAGGCGAGTCTCTAAGTGGGCCATCGAGATTGGTGTCCATAACATCAAGTATGAGCCCCACAGGGCCATCAAGTTGCAAGCCCTCACGAACTTCCTCGCTGACTAGGAAGAGGCTCAATAGCCTGAGATGCTGCCACACAACCACTGTTGGACCCTATATTTCAATGGGTCCACTAACACAGAGGGCTCTAGTGTCGGAATCATCCTCATATCCCCAAAGGGAGACAAGCTCCGCTACATGTTGCAGATCAACTTCATGCCCACCACCAATAACATAGACGAATACCAAGTGCTCCTCCATGGCATGCAAGTCACCATGGAGATGAGCGTTAATTGCCTCAAGTGCTTCGCGACTCCGATCTATTCGCCAGCCAAGTTTCCAACACTTTTGATGTCGTCAACCCCAACATGATCGCCTACAGCAAGGCTGTGGACCAGCTCACTTGACAATTTAACGGGCAGTTCCACTATGCCCTGCCCTCCTCGAGAAAGTAAGATGCTACTTTGTTTCTTTAGTGTTAAATCCAGGATGGCGGTATCGCAACCCAGTAGAGCCCAACCTTACCACTTTTATGCAAGAAGGATGGAGATAATGCAACGCCACAGAGAGGGGTGTCATATTTGACTGAAGCGCTAGTCAGAGCATGTTGCTGGTCATTGACCTAGTCCATACGGGGTTAGGATGTGCTCTGGTGTTTCCTTAGGCGGGAATGTGGTGACCCTTCCCACCCAAATTTTGGGGGAAGAGGCCCAATGCCATTATAAAAGGAGGAACGTCCTAACCTTCGGGGGGATCGAGAAACCCTAAGTTACACCCACCATTATACCCTAGCAAAACATCACAGGCAATACACCAAAGTTAGGAGTAGGGACTCTACCTCCACAGAGGGTCCTAAACTTGGGTAAAAAAACATGTATCTACTCCCTGTCGTGCATGAGCTCCGCCGCCATCATCGTGGCCATGAAACCTTAGACACGTATTCATCCTCTACTCGAACCTCGTGCTTGTTGGACCCCTAGTTACTTCATGGGACACAAACTCCGACAGTAACATGGTGGTATATTGAACAGTGACAACAAATTCAAGATCTAGTATGGTTTTTACCTTTCTTTTGTTTCCTAACTATGGATTAAGTGAATTCATGTGCTATAATTATCTTGTGATAGCTTGATAATCTTGTTTGGTCAAGGTAGCATATCTGTTACTCAAACAGCATGTCAAAGTACTTAAGGCTTTGCTCTATTAATTCTTCATTCTAGATTTCTTGGAGTTTTCCCTGTATAGATGAGTAAAATAGATATGTGTTGCATCATATCTATGTTAGGACGTGATGGCCATATGAATTCTTATCAAACACATATTGAAGTTTCACCAATATTAGTTTGATGATGAATTGTTTTTTACCCACTACAACTTAAAAATAGAATAAAGAAGTGAACCCCATGAACCCCGGTCCATATTAAATCATAAGAAATAACTTTCCAACACCATTACTATAATTTATATTTTCAGCAATTTAATATTTCAAAAATACAAAAATACTTTCTTTACTTGAAAACACAAACAAAACATAAAAACACCTTTCATATCATTGTCTTTATTTTACTTACATATTTTATTTATTTATTATTGTTATTTCATATTACTAATATGAAATCTTGTGCTTGACAACCACACGATGGAGTTGGGGACACAAGGCAAAAACTCTGTTTTGTAGATTGCTTTTGAAGAGGAGGAGAAAAACATCCCTTGATCATCCAATTCCCAAAGCGTTTGATATAAACCCTCGAGTCACCCTTGTGGCGAAGAGACGCCTGCAATAACACTCTACACTTGGAGTCCCAACGATTTGATACACACAGAGTTGTTGCCAATAGGAGGGCGTCCATGGGCTCCTCTGCCTTGGCCGCAAGGGAGCATGGCCATGCTAGGGTCGATAGGTTTAAGCATGGCCGCAAGGTCGAGCTTGGAAACAAGGCGAAGGATATTGTTAAAGATGCGCTTGCTCGCCAGACCCAGCAGGTCATGACACTATGCCTCGATGTTGAGGTCAAGCTCAGACTGGAGCTGGTCCAACTTGCCGGATGTTTATTTGCTATTCAGCACGACCTGCTTGAGATCATCCCTAAAGCCCTGAAGCTCCATAGGGCCATCAAGTCGCAAGCCCTTGTGAACTTCCTCGCTGGTTGGGAAGAGGCTCAACAGCCCAAGATGCTACCACACAACCACTGTTGGACCCTATATTTCAACGAGTCCGTGAAAACGGAGGGCTTTGGTGCCAGAATCATCCTTATATCCCCAATGGGAGACAAGCTTTGATGCATGTTGCATATCAACTTCATGCCATGCACCAACAATGTGGCCGAATACGAAGCGCTCATCCATGGCATGCGACTCGCCATGGAGATGAGTGTCAATTGCCTCAAGTGCTTTGGCAACTCCGATCTAGTCACTATCCAAGTTTCTAGCACTTGCGATGTCGTCGACTCCAACATGATCGCCTACAGCAAGGCGGTGGACCAGCTCGCTGGCCAATTCGCCGGACACTCAGTTGAGTGGGTCGACTGATGAAAAAACAAGGAGGCTGACGCATTGTCGCGAATCGGCTCGTCATGCCAAGCGCCTCCACCATGTGTCTTCCTGGACGTCATCAAGTCACCCCGCCTAAGGAGATCAACATCGAGGTCCACCTTGCCCTCGACTCTACTCTAGTCGCTATCGTCATAGAGCCCAGCGACTCGACTAAGAACTACATCGCCCACCTCAAGCACCAAGCCCTGCCTAAGGATGAGACCGAGGCTCGCATGATCATACTTGGCAGCAATTCCTATATCAAGATCAACAATGAACTCTACAAGTGCACCATTACCGACATGTTTCAGTGCTGCATCTCATTGGAGGACGGTCACAAAATCCTCTACGACATCCACACTAGGGACTGCGTCCACCATGCAAGTGCACGATTGTTAGTCGCCAAAGCCCTGCACCATGGTTTCTACTTGCTATGCCTACTCCGACGCATTGGACATCGTCTAGCACTGCGTCAGGTGCCAGAATACGCCAACCAGACGCACCTCCCTAGATCGGCACTAAAAATGATACCCATCACCTAGCCATTCACTATATGGGGGATCGGCATGGTGGGCAGGTTCAAAACTGCCTCATACAGGTTCACCCACTACGCGTTGTCATCGACAAGTTCACCAAGTGGGTGGAGGAAAAGTCCATCAAGAAGTGTGATGGGGAGACCACCACTAATTTCCTCTGCGAGCTCATCTACTAGTACGGCTACTCGCACAACATCATCATCGACAACAACATCAACTTCACCAAAGGTGCATTGGCAGAGTTCTGCCAAGAGCATGGGACTCACCTCGACCTTGCCTAAGTCACCCATCCTGAGTCAAATAGACAAGCAGAGCGCACGAATCAGAGCGTGCTCCACTTTCAAGCCACGACTGTAGGTGCCCCTCGAGCGGACATGTGGATGTTGGGTCCAGGATCTACCCTCGGCCCTTTGGGGAACCTGCACTTCCATCAAACAGTTGAATGGATTCACCCCTTCTTCATTGTGTACGACACCAAAGCAGTCAAGCCAACTGAGCTCGAGCATGACTCTCTTTGTGTCATCCACTACACTGAGGAGGTAAGCAAAGGCGCCCGTCAAAACAAAGTTGACATGACCAACGAGGCCCTCGACCTGGCTCGCTCCCGGATGACAACCTACCAACAAGGACTCCGCTGCTACCACAGCCTCCGAGTCTGCAGCCGCTCCTTCCAGGAAGGTGACCTCATCCGACGCCTGATTCAGGACAAGAAGGGCATGCATAAGGTTTCCCCTACATGTGAGGGCCCTAGCAAGGACCAGTTGGCAACGACGCATACTACATGCTCGACGTGCATGGCAACGGAAAACTTGACGTCAAGCGGCCATGGAATGTAAATCTCCTCTACCGATTCTATACTTAGAAAGAGAATGTGTAAGCCATTATGCTGCTAATTAATGAAATAAAGTTTGCCTCAATACTTGCATTCAAACTCTACAACTTTGTAATACCTCGAACCTTACGCTAATCCTGGATGAACCAAAAGTGGACAGGACGTACTACCGTGGGGCCGCGCAGCCACACATAGTAGGCCCACCTCGTGGAGCAGGGCATGGTAGCGGCCAACCATCCTACCCACTTTTTAGAAAATCGGGACTAGAGAGAGTGGCGTAATCAACAAGTAAAGTGATCAAAACATACACAAATGAGTATGTATGTCAATGACATACAATAGACATCAGAGCCACACCATCTAAAATCAATAGAGGCAGAAAACATTCAACGCCATACGACAAGATCTAAATATCCTAGATATAGATAATAGTTTAGGATACATCCTCATACATCACACATTAGAGAATCAAGTGGAAGCAAAAATCAATATCCGAGTACAGATATGAAGCAAATTGGCCTAATATGCCCTAAAAATAAGCATATCCCGCCCACAGATCTCATGGATCTCCATCCCCAGAATCTCTACACCTGACAGTCGTTGCCACCGTGATTAATCTCTTCGACCTAGTACCCTTCCTGGGAGTATACCTCTCCATCTGAACCAAATATTTATCGTGTGAGAACCTAAGGGTACTCAGCAAGTCTTAATGCATCTAAAGGGAAAAACCTAGGGGTGACGCAATTGCAGCGAAAGATAACCTCTACAAAGTTCTATGGAGACATGCTACATATCCACCCAACCAGAGATGGACGGACGCTCGTTAATTAACAACAACAGTTATATAAGCAACATAAAATAAACATCGCTCACCCCCCTTCACGCATAACGACGAGAAGGCGTAAGAACACCCCATCTGTTGCCAATTTTAAAATCCATTCCATGAGTGTTGCACTAATTACTAGTCATGTCTTACTAAAATGAAAGGCGGTACTTTAGTTATGCTTGTCTATGATTGAGAAACTATGCTCCAAGTAGTCCATAACTATGGACACGGCTTTCAGAAAGATTTACCCTGCAGGGGTGCACAATTAGCAAAACACGCACGCTCAACCCCGGGAAGAACCAAATCAAAAGAAACGAGGCATCATGAAAAAGCATTCACAATATTCAAAAATGATTTTGGGGGGCCACGTCACTAAGCTACCCACTACGAAGTTGGCCGAGCTCTGAAGGCAGACTCAGAGGTTGTGAGATCAGCCAAGAGATCAGAGACCATAGGTATAGTCCTTAACATAACGACCCACATCCTAAATAGTACAGTACTAAACGCTCATCGAGCAACAGATAATAAACATGGGATAACATGGCATACATGACTTAGTTCAAAATATAAAGAAAACCCCAACCTAGTTTGTCGCCCCAAAAAATAAGATGTGAATCGAGCTCAGGAAAAGGGGATTCATGGTCCTACATGTGGATAGTGCAATAGTCAAGAAACATGTTGCAAGTACTCGGGTCCTACGGGACACAAGTGAGCATAAAGAACCAAATACTAGATATTGCTCACCGGTCCCTCTTTCTTTAGTTGTCCCATCACTACCCGGTTTAAGTTGTTTAGGTGCCTCATTATCCAAAGACTCACACAAACCCTACACATGCAATTCTATGACTCGCATGGCTCAAACAACTCCTATAGTAATGGCTCATAGGATTGAGGGTACAAGCTTCAGTGGGGGTTTAAAAGTAAAGGCTATGCAGTGTTTGGGATTGCAATTTAAAGCAATCGCGACTCCATGATGCAAGAATAAGATAGAAGCATAGGTACTATATGTATGCAAGCATGGGGAATGCTTTCCTGGCAGTTCAGTTGCGGAATAGGAAGGATCCGGGTAATACTCCTGAGGCTCCTAGTATTCTCCTTGCTCAGTGTCTATTCGGATAAAAACCAAACACACAAGGACCAAAATAAATACATTGCACAATCATATAAATGATATGCAACAAGCAAACAAGGTATACCATGATAGAATGATGCACAATTGCATGGTGTAACATAGCATGGCATCGGTGAGGTGTGGAAACAATAACAAAGCACTTATTAATTTATTTGGGCATGTTTTACTCTCATAAATAGTTATGATTATTAAATATTTATATGATGCATGCTTCAATTCATATCATGGAATGCAAAATCAGAACAGGCTCGTCGCGCTGAACGATTTAGACATATTATTTGTCGAATTTGGAATTACGGAATTGAAGTTATGAATTTATTAAAAAAGGCATTTATTGGCATTTAAATAATTTCGAAATTTTAAATTGCTCAAAATTTATTTTGGATGGAATATTTGAATTCCTGGCATTTTCTGATCAGAAAACATATATCATATGAAAAAAAATTAGGTATAAATTTAAAACTATTATTAAATGCAAGTAATTCAAAAGGGGGTCAAATGTCACAGGTCTGACTAGCTAGGTTTGATTCTGGTCAAATTTGAATTTGCATTTGAATTCATGCTTAAATTTGAAACACTTTTTATTTTGGAATTTTTTTCAAATTTGAATTATTTAAATAGATATGAATTTATTTAGATATAACAATATTCTAGGTTTTATTTATTTAATTGGAAATTTTCTAGGACTTTTTATATCGAGCCTAACCTAGCCACAGACGCTGGTGGTGGGTCGTGCATGATGACGGGGATAGTTGGCGGGCCGGGCTAATGGGTGGCTGACTAGTGGGGCATACAGGTGGTCGCCAGGGATCGCGGGTTGAGGCTTGAAAAAGCCAGGGGCTGGAAGGAAAAATATCGGACGGCTGTGGTTTCTCAAACTGACAAAACTGAAGTTTTGGTTAGTTAAAACCGAGAGCTTGGCCGAACTTGCGAGGAGGGTGGCGAAATCGATCCTGGGCCAAAACAAGCACGATCAGGTGCGTTGGAAAGCTGGGTCTACGATGAACATATGGGTGCAAAGATCTAGGGCTATGACATGCTTTGGTGTCGTCTAGGACATCACGAACAAAGGTGTGCACGTCGGCTGCTGCTGCCCTGCTGACAGACTGTGCGCGTGGTGGCGCTGCCAGCTACACGGCGGTGAGCGGCGCTGGCGACGGCCGATGACACGAACAGGTGATGGTGCAAGGAGGAATGGACAGAGAAATTGAACCTCACCTCAATCAATTCCCGCCAAAAAAAAGGTCCGAGCGGCTGGTGGTGACGGTGGGGAGGGGCGGCCGCGGCTGCTCTCGGACATGAACTCGAAGGAGATGAGGCGTCGCACAGGGGCATGCCCAGGCCCTCCTATGAGTGTCTAGAGACCTACGACGGCACAGGAGTGCGGCCTGTAGGTGCTCGTGGTGCCGGGGAAATGTTGGGGAACAGGGACGGCGGCGGTGCCTGCAAGGATGCATGGGAACAAGCGAGGAGATAAGTGGGGAATAGGGTTTTGCACATTGGATCGAGAGTACATAAGGAGGAAGAGGTTCACGCTATGCTCGTGTTGCTAACAAGGACAGCGGCGGCTGACGGCTCCCTGCTCTACCATGAGTTGTAGAGAGAGGAGACGAAACAGAAGAAGCACAGTAGGACAACGTCTGGTTCCTTGCTCGTGAAATGGTATCGGCAAAGTGGGCCGGCCCAAAAGAAGGAAGCGGGGAGGGTCTGGTTGCACTGCTACGGCTGGGAGCTGAGCCAAGCGGCCTGTTGCTACTAAACTTATTTGGTAATATGTTTGTATTTTCTATTTTGAAAATGATTTGGTTTTGTTTGCTCGTTTGAATTCTTTCTGTTTGGAAAACCAAAGGAAAAAAATAGGAAGCTAGGTTCGATGGGTAGTTAGGTTTTTCCTCTATTTGCATAAGTTTGATTTGGCCTTTGAATTCAAGAAGAAGATTGAGCTTCCAAAAGAGACAACAAGATCAAATAAAATCCAAAAGGAGAATAGATGGCAAATAGATGATCTCTTGGGTTGGATTTTTGGACAAACTTGTTTGAATTCAACCCAAAAAAGTTCTACACAAAAAAAGATGAACCCAAAATAAGGAGAAGATGACACTGTATGCATGGGCCATGCATGATCATGGATGACACTAGTGCTAGTTGTGAAAACACCTAGATAACCCTATGGCCATAAATCCATGCATGCATTACCTTTACACGGAAGGTGGATCAACAAAAGATAGGAGCTTTCTTTTTCTATGGAAATAACCACATATGCACATATATGAATCCAAACGTCCTACTAGTGTGTATTTTTCCACTAGATACACTTGTAGCCAAAATAGCATCATACATGAGCATATAATGCATAAAACCATATGGAAGCTTGCACGGGAGAATTCTACCCACATGGCATGCAAGGGTGGCCATGAGGCTCCACATACTTGATATTGTGTAAACAATAGTAAACATATATGGGAGCATGTAGGTTTATAAGTGGATCCATCCTATTAAATATGAGCTAGACAAATGCCGAAAGGAATGCAAGTGCTCTCATATAATTGGATGGTGGGATTGTAAGGTAGTGACAAAGAAAGGTGGCGGAGTTAAGAAAATATATGCCCCCAACTCAACTTGGGCATCAAACATTTAGCAAGAACCAAATACAATGTATCAATATGCAACTACAATTATATAATGTATAAGGGATAAGAACCAAAAAGAGGGGTTTTATATGATGCTCAAATTGAAGGTGGCATGGTGACATGAGCATGATATAATGATGATGTAATGAATTACATATAGTAAGTAGAAATATATAGACTAGGAAAGTAGCATTACAATTGTTAGAAAATTGGGATGCTACAACTCTCCCCCACTAAACAAGAATCTTGCCCTGAGATTCCTAGGAAGAGAAATCTCCAAGTTCCCATGTAGCTTCTTTAGTGGAACGGTACCAAATAACACCTTGCAAAATTCGATAGACTTGTTGCGAGTCTTTCATTCTGTGACTTCAAGAATCTAACTAGGCATTCCTTGGAATGATTCCGAGAATTTTCAAGAAAGAGATTCGAAAGCCGCATACCACGAAGTATGGCTTACATTTATGAAGGAGTAAGATTTTTCGAGGAACTCAAGGAGAGGAGTTGAATAGAATGTGTTTGCTTTGGTGAGTAGATTATGAAGCCAACAGGAATTTTAAGAGAAACAGAGTTTTCGGCACAATCGATCATAGCTTTGTTGGGATGTAACCAATCCATGCCCAAGATGACATTTATGTGAGAGTTGTCGACTATAATGAGAGAAACAAGGAATGGGTGGTCACCAATTTCAATTTGGTTCCCATGGCTTATCATGGAGGAATGCATTTGAGCTCCTGACGATTGCACTAGCAACTCTATGGGTAGAGAACTCTGAGACAACCCATATTTTTTAGCGAAACTCAGAGATACGAACGAGTGTGAGGCTCCGATATCAAAGAGAACTCTTGCCGAGACAGAGTTGACATGTAAGGTGACAAGAATTACTTCTCATGCTTTCTCAGCTTGCTCCATATTAGCATAGTTCATACGATCAAACCTTGGTTTGGAGCAGAATAGCGAAACATTGCTTGAGTCGGAATAGAGCGATATGGTGGTAGAGGAAGCTTGTTCTGTGGGCATTTGGGCTTGATGTGGCCCTCTTCTCCGCACTTGTGATAGACGAATCCCGTTCTTGGAACTATTGGCATTTTTTTCTTCTGAACATCTGGCCCTGGTTGCATATGGAAACTTGTTGGAGCGGGTGGGCGGGGAATATAAGTCGAGCGCCCTGGCATGTAGGTGGGTGGTGCAGGAGCACAGAAAGGTACCCAAATCCTACATTTCTGAGTTGGCATGGTTGAAGAAGAAGAGCCATCATCACGAAGGTGCTTGCGAGAGTCTTCCAATACTTCACGCCCATATTCCTCTTTTAGTGCCATATTGACCAACTCCACAAAGGTTGAACACTTGAAAAGGTTGAGAGCATACTTTAACTCAGGTTTGAGGCCTTTGTGGAAATTTTCTTGCTTCTTAGCATCAGTAGACACTTCCTCTTTAGCATAGCAAGCCAGATGGTTGAATTCGGTCCTTTATTCTAGCACAGACTTGTCGCCTTGAGTGAGTTGAAGGAATTCCTCACACTTTCTTTGCACAACTGTCTCAGGAATGTAGTGCATTTTGAAAACAGTTTGGAACTCCTCCCAAGTGATTTCAGTATCTAGATCTTGTGTTTGTTGATAGCTTTCCCACCAATACCGGGCATGATTCAAAATAAGGTGTGTTGCAAAGAGAACACGATCTTGCTCTGTCGCAGATGCTATGTTGAGAGCTCGGTTTATTTCACGAATCCAATCTTCTGCTTCCAATGGCTCTCCAGAACCATCGAACGTGTGAGGTTTTAGATTAAGGAAACTATGAATTGGTACCTGACTGAAATCAGCAATGCTTCAACATTGATTGATTGCAACCTGGTCATGGCTTCTGTTATCTTGACAAGCACTTGTCCCAGGTCTAGTGGCAGTGCAAGATCTTGATCGCGACTCTCCATCCTAAAGAGGACGACAGGGTTAACATGATGATCCGATAGAAAAAATCCAATAATTAGTGCTTGAATGGATAAAACCATGATTATATGGAAGTAAGAGTATCAAAATATCAACCACTTATAACTCCCATGGAACAGAGTAGAATCGCATTAATCCACCAATTCAAAATACAAGAGCCAATGCTAATAGTAGTGGTATGGTCATGAATCCAACTCAAAGCGTTACACCATACATGAATCGGAAAAACTCGTGCAACCCAACTCCCAGAATTCAAAATGAAACATTGATAAGCGGAAAACATGAAGTGCTAAAAGAGAACACAGATTTTGACGCAAACATCTCGTTGAAACCAAAAAAGATTAAGATGATGATTTTGTCATCGTGTTGGAAGTTCCCAAGTCATCAAAGCGATATGAATGAAGATCATGGAGACACATGAAAGATTCAACAAATAAACTAAGGATAGCACCAAAAATTAGAATAGAAAAATTATGAAAGATCTTGAAAGTCTTCACGGCATCCGGCAGAGCGAGGATAGAATATAGAAACGGTTTACCAAGTTTCTTGATGAGAGGAAGACCAAAAGAATTTCTTGTCCTTCCTAGGAAGATCTGAGAGAGATTTGTAGTCTTGAGGAGAACTTCAGCGGAACGGAGATGATAAGTTGCTAAACCCAGGAAAAACTCTGGATTTGGTTGAACGCGGAGGATAGAATTAACAATTGACTTGATGATTCCATAATTGTAGCAATGTCTTTAGCAGAAGGACGTGGCCGAGATAGGCGACTTCAAAAAGTCAGAATTCATATTTTGAGAACTTTGCACACATGCGGTGTTCACGAAGCTTGAGAGAAAAGAGAATATGTTCTTCAAGTTCTTCCATTGATATAGAATAGCCGAGAATGTCGTCAAGATATACCACCACAATTAACAAGATATTCTAAGAATACCAAGTTCATGAGGCAAAAGAAATGACCAGATGCTCAAAACACTTTTTGAGCTCAACGCTCTTCGAAAGATCAACATTAAGAGCAAGGGTTCGTGTTGAAAGACATGTATTGGAAGAATAGATTACATGGCCCTTCAGATAAGAATAGAGATATTGACTTGTTCGCATAGTCGATCGGCTCACCGGTTGCAAAGATAAAGGGATGTTGGATAACGAATCAATGATAACTCATACATTTAAGCAAAGCTATAAGAGATGAAATAATGTGATTCTCCTATATCAAACAAAACCTTTGTAGATATGGTGTTCAAAAGAGGTGTAAAGCACAACCATCGGATGAAAATCCATCATAGTGCCTTAATAAATCTTCGAATTGCCAAGGATACTTATATATGATATAGATATGATCACGGTATAGCACTAGATCACATGAGATAACCGCCATCATTTATAGAATTGGATTGATAGCATTGAACATATTCCGCTCATGATAAGTGTTATATAGCTATACCGAGAGCTAGATTACAATCACAAGCATCAGATCGACACATGTTATGTATTTAGCCTAAAAGAATTGAAGATGAAGTGAAAACTCCAGATTGAAGCATCGGTAGCAAAAGATTGAGCTAGCATGGACATGCCGACAAAATAAAAATTGTATCAAACATGACTGAAAATGAGTATGGAAACAAAGATGTATCAAAGAAAAAAATCGCATCTTTCGGTCATTAAAATACCAACTAGATGCGCAAAACTACTTAGTGGATACATAAAAGCAACTCCACATTCTGTGAAAACATGCCAGAAGGAAGAACACCCTTAACAAGATTGCGTTGGTAACAAAGAGTAAGACAGATTGCATCGGTTTACAAAGAGTCGGATAGATCACGTCTGTTTACAAAAATCCTATCGGTATGGAATGTACCAATAATTGATAACCAAAGGCAGATTGCGACAACAAGGTTGGATGCAACAAATAGACAAAGAATTACACACACATCCTATGGTACTACGGAAACCCCAAACACGAGAATCCTAATTTGAATTTTAGAAGAGGATAAACAAATGTTACACTTCCTTACCAGAAAAAGGGTAGGGTAAGAAGAAAAATAGAAGCAGTCCTACTCTCATGTTTAGTTTTTCCCTCGTATACATAGCTATCAAAATATTTTCTCGACTGATAACGACCATCTTCGCTGAGACCCTAAAGGGCGGAATGGCTCTGATACCAATTGTAATACATCAAACCTTACGCTCTAGACTCAACCTACATGAACCAAAAGTGGACAGGACATACTACCGTGGGGCTGCGCAGCCACACACAGTAGCCCCACCTAGTGGAGCAGGGTACGGTACCGGCTAACCATCCCACCCACTTTTTAGAACATCGGGACTAGAGCGAGTGGCGTAATCGATAGGTAAAGGGATCAAAACATACACAAATGAGTATGTATGTCAGCGACATACAATAGACATCAGAGCCACACCATCTAAAATCAATAGAGACAGAAATATTCAATGTCATACGGCAAGATCCAAATATCCTAGATAGAGATAATAGTTTAGGATACATCCTCATACATCACACATCAGAGAATCAAGCGGAAGAGAAAATCAAGATCCGAATATGGATAAGAAGCAAATTGGCATAAGACGCCCAGAAAATAAGCATATCCCGCCAATAGATCTCATGGATCTCCATCCCCAGAATATCTACACCTGACAGTCGTTGCCACCATCATCGGTCTCTTTGACCCAGTAGCCTTCCTGGGAGTATACCTGACATAGTACGATTACTCGGATGCTTATGATTTACTGCCCTATACTGGGTAAAAGGCTTACGGCCCATGAAGATTTCAGATGATAGCCCAAGTAAGCAACCGACAAAGACTTTGATTGCATTAGGAAAGAGTCTCTAAACCGACAATGTGTTGGTATTGTAATCACGTGTATGTAAAACCTATTCACGTACAGCTTTGAGACCCGGCCTATTATATATAGGATAGGAGAAGCCCAAGCGAGGGTACCAGAAAATCTCCTAGGCAACCTGTAATAGGGCGACTCCTCAATATTCAGGCGATTTTGACTCCATTGTTTTCCTGACATCCGACGAAATCCCTAGCGTTCTCTTTTCCGCAAAACCCTAAGTCCCTCACCATGGACATTACGATGTTACCCCTCGTCAATACATGTCCATATGAACCAAATATTTATCGTGTGAGACCCTAGGGGTACTCAGCAAGTCTTAATGCATCTAAAGGAAACAACTTGGGGGTGACACAATTGTAGTGAAAGATAATATCTACAAAGTTCTATGGAGACACGCTACATATCCTCCCAACCAGAGATGGACGGATGCTCGTTAATTAATAACAAAAGTTATGTAATCAACGTAAATAAACATCACTTTCCCTCCTTCATGCTTACCGACAAGAAGGTGGAAGAACACCCCATACGTTGGCAATTTTGTTATCCATTCCATGAGTATTGCACTAATTACTAGTCATCTCTTAGTCAACTTAAAGGCGGTACTTTAGGTATGCTTGTCTATGATTGTGAAACTTGGCTCCAATTCATCAATAATTGCGGACATGGCTTTTAGAAAGATTTACCCTGCAAGGGTGCACAAATAGCAACACACGCACGCTCAACCCCGGGAAGAACCAAATCAAAAGCAACAAGGCATCACGACAAAGCATTCACAAGATTCAAAAATGATTTCGGGGGGCCACCCCATTAAGTTACCCGCTACGAAGTCGGCCGTGGTCTAAAGGCGGACCCAGAGGTTGCGAGATTGGCTAAGAGATCCGAGGCCATAGGTATAATCCTCAACATAATGACCGACATCCTAAACAGTAAAGTAGTAAATGCTCATCGACCAACAGATAATAAACATGGCATATATGGCTTAGTTCAGAATATAACGAAAACCCCAAACTAGTTTGTGGCCCCGAGAAATAAGATGTCAATCCAGCTCAGGCAAAGGGGATTCATGGTCCCACATGTGGATAGTGCGATAGTCAAGGAACAGGTATCAAGTACTCAGGTCCTATGGGACACAAGTGAACATAAACAACCAAATAGCATATATTGCCCATAAGTGCCTCTTTCTTTAGTTATCCCATTACTACCGAATTTAAGTTGTTTAGGTACCTCATTATCCAAAGACTCGCACAAACCCGAAACATGCAATTCTATGACTCACATGGCTCAAACAACTCCTGTAGTAATGGCTCATAGGATTGAGGGTACAAGCTTCAGTTGGGGTTTAAAAGTAAAGGCTATGTAGTGCTTGGGATTCCAATTTAATGAAATTGCGACTCCATGATGCAAGAATAAGATAGAAGCATAGGTACTATATGTATGCAAGCACGGGGAGTCCTTGCCTGGCAGTTTAGTTGTGGAAAAAAAAGGATCCGGGTAATACTCCTAAGACTCCTGGTATTCTCCATGCTCAGTGTCTATCCAGATAAAAACCAAACACACAAGGGCCAAAATAAATACATTGCACAATCATATAAATCATATGCAACAAGCAAATAAGGTATGCCATGATGGAATGATGCACAATTGCATGGTATAACATAGCATGGCATGGGTGAGGTGTGGAAACAATAATAAAACACTTTATTAATTTATTTAGGCATGTTTACTCTCATAAATAGTTCTGATTATTTAATATTTATATGATGCATGCTTCAATTTATATCATGGAATGCATAATCAGAACGGGCTCGTCGCGCTAATCGGTTTAGACATATTATTTGTCGAATTTGGAATTATGGAATTGAAGTTATGTATTTATTAGAAAAAGGCATTTATTGGTATTTAAATAATTTCGAAATTTTAAATTGCTCAAAAATTATTTTGGATGGCGTATTTGAATTCCTGGCATTTTTCTGATCAGAAAACATATATCATATGTAAAATTTGAAGATATGAATTTAAAACTATTATTAAATGCATGTAATTCAAAAAGGGGTCAAATGTTACAGGTTTGACTAGTTAGGGTTGAATCTAGTCAAATTTGAATTCATGCTTAAATTTGAAACACTTTTCATTTTGGAAATTTTGTCAAGTTTGAATTATTTAAATAGATATGAACTTATTTAGATATAACAATATTCTGGATTTTATTTATTTAATTAGAAATTTTCTAGGACTTTTTATACCGACCCAAACGCTAGCCACATACGTGATGGTGGCCCATGCATGCTGACGGGGATAGCTGGAGGGCCGGGCTAATGGGCGGTTGACGGGTAGGGCATACAGGTGGTTGCCGGGGACCGCAGGTTGAGGCTTGAAAAATCCAAGGGCCTAGAAGGAAAAAAATACCGGACGGTTGTGGTTGCTCGAACTGACGAAACTGAAGTTTCTATCAGTCAAAACCAAGAGCTTGGCCGGACTTGCGAGGAGGGTGGCAAACTCGATCCTAGTCCAAAACAAGCACGACCAGGTGCGTTGAAAAGCTAGGTCTATGGTGAACATCTGGGTGCAAAGATCTAGGGCTACGGCACGCCCTGGTGTCATCTAGGACATCACGAACAAAGGTGTGTGCGTCGGCTGCTGCTGCCCTGTTGACAGACTGCGAGCACGGTGGTACTACCGTCTACGCGGTGGTGAGCGGCACGGGCGATAGCTGGCGAGGAGAACCGGTGATGGTGCAAGGAGGAATGGGCAAAGAAATTGAACCTCACCTCAATCAATTCCTACCGGAAAACAAGGTCGAGGTGGCTGGTGGCGACAGAGAGGAGGGGTGGCTGCGGTAGCTCTCGGATGCGAACTTGAAGGAGATGAGGCGTCGTACAGGGGCACGCCCAGGCCCTCCTGTGAGCGTCCAGAGGCCTACGGCGGCACGGGAGCGTCGCCTGCAGGTGCTCATGGCGCCGGGGTGATGTTGGGGATTAGGGACGGCGGCGGTGTCTGCAAGGATGAGGAGGAACATGCGAGGACAGAGGTGGGGATTAGGGTTTTGCACAGCGGGTTAGGGAGTAGATAAGGAGGAGGAGGTTTACGCTATGCTTTTGTTGCTAACAAGGACAACGGCGGCTGGCGGCCACCTGCTCTGCCATGAGTTGCAGAGAGAGGAGAGGAAACGGAAGAAGAAGCACAGTAGGACAGCGTCAGGTTCCTTGCTCATGAAATGGTATCAGCCAAGTGGGCCAGCCCAAAAGAAGGAAGTGTGGTGAGACGGGCGGCACTGATGTAGCTAGGAGCTAGGCCAGGCGGCCTGTTGCTGCCAAACTTATTTGGTTCTATGTTTGTCTTTTCTGTTTTGAAAATTATTTGGTTTTGTTTGCTGGTTTGAATTCTTTCTGTTTGGAAAACCAAAGTAAAAAAATATGAATCTAGGTTGGATGGGTAGTTAGGTTTTTCCTCTATTTGCATAAGTTTGATTTGGCCTTTGAATTCAAGAATAAGATTGAGCTCCAAAAGAGACAACAAGATCAAATAAACTCCAAAAGGAGCATAGATGGCAAATAGATGATCTCTTGGGTTGGATTTGAATTTGGCCAAACTTGTTTGAATTCAACCCCAAACAAGTTCTACACAAAACAAGATAAACCCAAAAGAAGGACAAGATGACAATGTATGCATGTGCCATGCATGATCATGGATGACACTAGTGCTAGTTGGGAAAACACCTAGATAACCCTATGGCCATAAATCCATGCATGCATTACCTTTACATGGAAGGTGGATCGACAAAAGATAGGAGCTTACTTGTTCTATGGAAATAACCACATATGGACGGATATGAATCCAAACGGCCGACTAGTGTGTATTTTCCCACTAGATCCACTTGTAGCAAAAATAGCATCATCCATGAGCATATAATGTATAAAACCATATGGAAGCTTGCACGAGAGAATTCTACCCACATGGCATGCAAGGGTGGCCATGAGGCTCCACATACTTGATATTATGTAAAAAATAGTAACCATATATGGGAGCATGTAGGTTTAGAAGTGGATCCATCCAATTAGATATGAGCTAGACAAATGCCAAAAGGAATGCAAGTGCTCTAATATAATTGGATAGTGGGATTATAAGGTAGTGACAAATAAAGGTGGTGGAGTTAAGAAAAGATATGCCCCCCAACTCAACTTGGGCATCAAGCATTTTGCAAGAACAAAATACAATGTATCAACACGCAACTACAATTATATATTGCATATGGGATAAGAACCGAAAATAGGGGTTTAATATGATGCTCAAATGCAAGGTGGCATGATGACATGACCATGATATAATGATGATGCAATGAATTACATATAGGAAGTAGCAATATATATATACTAGGCAAATAGCATTATAATTGTTAGACAATTGGGATGCTACAAACTTAATGCGCAAAATGCATCCACCACCAATCGGGCACCCACAAAAGGCCATGCGCCACTAGCCATCATGGCTCTCCCCTTCTCTTTGTCAACCTTTGGAAGAGTGACTTGGTGTGGCCTAGTGGTGCGACCATAGGGCAACGATGTGATTGAGCAGTCGCAACTCCAGGAATCCCTCATGACTCGAGCCTTGGGGCGTCCGTGAAAAACACCAATCGAGATCCACCATTAGATTCGCCCTGCTGGACTAGCTTTGCTAGCCAAGACAAATGGTCGTGCTACATACAACACCATGTCCTCCTCAACCTTAGTAAAAATCACAACAGCCAAGTACCATGGACTCGCAAACCTAGCCTCATCTAGGAAAAACGCCTAGCCGAGAGCCATCTTTGGAGTCACCAAGATACTGGCCCCATGGGACAAGACGAGAGACTCTCCATAGAAAACACCACAAAAACTCCTTGACAACCTCGCATGAGTGACCCTCAAGGATATGTAGCACAGCTAGGGACTCGCTAACCAACCCCCGTCGCGTTCGCAAAAACGCCAAGCGGGAGCCAACCCTGGAGTCTCCACCCTACTAGTCCCTTGGGCCAAGGCAAGTTGTGAGATTTAGGCGCATGGCTGAAGAGGATTGATAGGATACCCATACCAACAAGTCGCAACCTCTTTTCTGGAAGCTCATTTGAAAAGAAGTCTAAGGCTAAGCATGCTTAGCCTAGAGAAATTTGAGGATGGCTGACCGACCGAGAATTTGTTCCCGGGTGCACACGAGTGAGAACAAAGTGCGCAAAGAAGACTAGTGTTGGTCTGTGGGGCCATCCTACAGATCCTACTAAGTTGCCAGGAGTGACACCCCTGGGACATGTTGTTGGATGGGGTGCTACAAGTGGTATCAAATCCTATCCTCGCGGTTACACGGGCATGTGCGAGTCAATGGCAGGACATTTGGAGCATGGCGCATGTGGCCCAGAGTGGAAACGACATGGCACATGTGCCGACACTGGACGCATAGACCTATGCCAAGAGGGACGTTCCTGGCTTGTTCTTTATTAATGAGGACATCAATCTTCTAAGGGTGGGTGTATGTGAGATCCAGGCGCATGGATGAATAGAATTGATGGGATACCCATACCAACAAGTTGCAACTTATTTTCTAGAAGCTCATCTAAAAAGAACTCTAGGTTAAGCGTGCTTGTCCTGCAGCAATCTGAGGATGGGTGACTGACCGGGAAGTTGTTCCCGGATGCGCATAAGTGAGGACAAAGTGCATAGAGAAGACTAGTGTTGGTCTGTGGGGCCAGTCTAGAGATCATAGTAAGCTATCAGGATTGACACCCTCGGGGCCTGTTGTTGGACAGGGTGCTACACGAGTCGACCAGCTATCGCCACACATCAATATGAGATACCCACATCACAAAATAATTATAATTTAACAAGTTCTAGACAACATACACCTACGACAATCACACAACATACAAACTCAATGTTACAAAAGGAAAACTACTCAATCTCCTTGGAGGAACTCGCCTCGCCATCGCCTTTACCCTCCCCCTCAGCAAGTGCGTGGGTACCTGATGACTGCAAGTGCACAAATCGATTTTACTAGTTTCTAAATAAGATTATCGAACCGACAAAGAGATATTTGGTTAAGGTCTTTATTCCCATCGTCACCATCTACCAAAAGATACTTGTAAGCCGCCTTTTATTTCAGGTAAGGGTGTATTGTGTTTGTGTGCAAGAAAGTAAATGAAGCAAGTAACAAATGCGTTGGAAATGGTGTTGGAACTCAATAAGGCGAAAGCATTCTCGGGGATTTAGGATACACCACTAGCATGGGATAATTAATCATAATTACAATAATCTATTTCTCTCGTCATGATGTGTGTGGAGAGAGCTCAATAATAAGATGTCCACTACAAGACTCGTGGGTAGTCGCTTTCTTGAGTCAGGTAATGAGGTCATCTCTAAATAGACATTGCGATGCCTGAGAGCAATCGCTCATACAGACCACCACAATTAAGGTTTCGACATGGATATTGTAGCTTAGTGACGAGGGTTTAACTCGTCAATGCCCATTGTTACGGAATTGGGTTTTGGAGAAGGAGGGAGCGTTGGAGACATCTATCGGCTAACAGATAAGCACACAGGGGACAAAGATTTACCTAGGTTCAGGCCTCGTAGAGGTCCCTACTCCTGCTTGTCTGCTCGTGGAATTATCGAAGGAATCGAAAGTTACAATGGTGCGCAGATGCAATCTGGCGAGGGTTGTGGAAACTAGGGTTGCGTGTGTCCTCCTCGCCGCCCCCTCCTAGCCTTTATATACATAGGCTAGGTCTCGGGTAGCAGGTCGAGTCGGTTACAAGTTAGGGTTTTCCCCTTTAAACTTTCTATCTTTAGCTTCTTCTTGTTCTTCAAGCAATCGAGAGTCCGCAGATTACTCGAATCCTTCGTTTTGGGCCTTGGCGACACCATGGGCCTATACGTATTCAGACCGTATATACCAAGCTCGAGTACCTGTAGAGTATACCCATGTCAGTAGCCCCCGAGTGTCCAGTGGAATCGCAGATTCGACTGGGGACTTTTAAGGTCTTTCGAGTGCTTGAATGAGTATATATTTCGACTGCTTTTATTTGTGTCATAGGGATTGTCGATATGCGCGCCTGATGTAACCGAAGTATCGGTATCAGTTAACCACCTTAGGGTGAAACAACGCAATCTACTCGAACTCGAGTCCCCGGACTCGAATCCAGAAAAGTGCTGGCGTAACTCGACTCAAGCCGCGGAGGTCTTATAGGAGTCGAATTCCAGTTATATGGGTGTGAGCACTCGACGCGTCCATCAAGGCATGTTCATCGTACTGTAGGCACGGATATATTTCTGGTAGTGCACAGCTAAATGAGTTGCTAGGCCTTATTCAGGTCTTAACTTCACGCTGTAAGCGCGACATCCGAATTTTATCATCGCGGAGACGACTCGGGTGACCCAGGAGATGCAGTCTCTTTGTAGGGAAAATTATGAGGCGGTGTCGCCATGAGTTTCGAGTGTGGATGTTATCGACACACAGTTTTTGCATAAATAATCATAGGGTGCGCGGCCAGCGCTCCCTATGGGAGTAGCCCCCGAGTGCCTGGTTGAGTCGAAGACTCAGGCAGGGACTAAAGAATCATTTTGCTACTGCTATGCTTGGTTGAGTCGAAGACTCAGGCAGGGACTAAAGAATCATTTTTCCGACTGCTGTCGTCTTTTGCTTGTTTCAGTCGAATTTGTTTTCGGTGCTCCCTATGGTAGTAACCCATGTCCATAATCGAATTGTATTTCGAGTGGTTGGGTTCGCCTTTGGATTGTCCTTATTCCTGCAAAAAAAATCGTAGGGTGCACGGCCAGCGCTCCCTATGGGAGTAGCCCCTGAGTGCTTGGTGGAGTCGAAGACTCCAGCAAGGACTAAAGTAGTCGAAGTTTTTTGCTCCGTACCTTTGATGACGTCAGTGCTGACGCTTGTATGACCTCAGTTGCCCGTGTGAGCGAGTTTGACGGGACGTGACGAGATGTGGGTCCCACTTCCTGACTTTGATTTGACTGGGCGTGCGTAATCTTTATTTTAACTGCGCCTCCTCGATTTCCGTGTGTAATGGGAGTAGTGGAAGGACGGTTCGCACTTCCCCTTCTCCACGTGTCCAACACGATGTGTGCCACGCGTCCAATAGGGTTTTTCTGAGCCGGTTGATTGCATCTTCGAGGGGTTAAGTAGCGGAGATACGGTGGTAATTTTCCCATCTGTGCTCATTCTTCCTTGCTGCCATCGCCATTGCTGCTACTCCTCTGCTTTTTCCTGCGCCCGTTTCCTCCACGACGTTGGACCAGCTCCGCTCGTTCCCGAGCTACTTTCTTCACTCACATCGCCGTCGTGCAATGGGGAAGAAGAAGGGAGGCGCTGCCACTGATTCCGTGGCCACTGTTGCCACGGCAAATAAGAAGTGCGGCTCCGCCGCTGCGGGCACCAGCACCGCCGCCGGCGGGAATAAAAAGGGCATGGGCACCCGCGTCACGAATGGTGCGTGGCGCCCTTCCATCATCAAGGCGTCTGATCTCCGTCTTATTCGCCAAGACAGAGTGCTGTCCGCGGCAGTCGCCGATGCGCGCGTCCCAGCGGTGAGACCATTCCTTCTCCTCCCGCTGGTTTTCGAGTGATGTTTCTTGCATTCATCATTCGCGGTCTTTCCTTGCCTCTTCACCCCTTTTTTAGGGGTCTTCTTTGTTTCTACGGGCTCCAGCTCCATCAGCTGTCCCCAAATTCGATCCTCCACATCTCTTGCTTCATCACACTCTGCGAGTGCTGGCTCGGAATCGAGCCACACTTTGGCCTTTTCAAGCACATCTTCAAATTGAAGCGCCAGTCTACATCTGGCTCTTTAGTTTATGATGTAGGTGGTTGCGGAATCCACGTCGACCTATCCGCCACCTACTTCGACATCAAGCTCAAGGCGTCCGTCCAAGGGTGGAGGGACAAATGGTTCTATATCCGCGATCAGAAGGCCAAAGATGAGCACTTTGGACTCACACCCTTCGATCCCGTGACGCCGTGCAGGAGGATGCGCTCCTAGAAGAACGTAGTCATGCCTGGCGAGCACGCGGAGACAGACATGCTGTATCAACGCGTCTGCGACCTCGATAGTCGCATAGGTAAAGAGGAGGGAGGCTGCGCTCTCATCCGAACTTAGCTGCGCCGTCGCGTCCAGCCTCTGCAAGCCAGAGTCCACCCCATGTTTAAATGGGCTGGCGCTGATGATCCCACTCGCGTGTCTGCCGATGGCATGTCCGCGAGTGAGGTGGACAAGAGGGTCCGACTGGTCACGAAGTACACCGGCAAGTATGTGCTTCCCAGTGAACCAGTTGTTCCTCCCTTTGATGCTTGAATCCTCCTCCTGAGGTATAGTTGTGCTACGCAGTAGCTTATTTTTGTCGATTGCTCTTCTGTTGCTTACTTGCTTTTTGCTGTTTTTTGTTGTCTGTATGCAGGATTGGGTGGTGTCGCCTTGTATGCCCCCTCTTCCTGAGGGGATTATTCCTCACAAAGCCTTGGAAGAGGATGAGTCTGAGTCGACTGTCCCTTCTGACGTGGAGGAGGAAGCCCCCGAGTCCGATAGTCCGGATACTCGCAAGCATTCGCGCAACAAGGACTCCGACGCGTCGTCTCCTTCGACTCCGAAAGGCACGTGCGTTGGTGCAGAGTCGCCAATTCCTGCCGTTCCTGATAGGGCTATGGCACCATCTTCTCGCAAGAAGATGCGATTGCCCAAGGAGTCTTCGTCGGAGTCGGTGGAGGCCACATTTGACTTTGACAAGTTTGACTGGTAAGCTTTCTAGTTCACTTGTTCTTCTCTGTTTGCTTCCTTTTGACTTGTCTCTAGGTTTGCCATTTTGTTGATATGGTCGTTATCTTGCAGTCAAGAGGCGTCGTCATCTTCTGGTGACGTCCAATTTTTCAAGGAATCAGGAGTCGCGACCTCGAAGGCCAAGGAAGAGGTCGAGCGCGCTCCTTCCCCTCCGGTGGCGGCCCACTCCGGGCACAACTCTTCCAGTTCTCCCCATGCAGGGGAGCATCGAATGGTTGCCTGGGTAACGACACAACAGACATCTTCGGAGTCACTAGAGGACCATGTAAGTATAGCTTTTCTTCGTTTTAGTTTGCAGTCGATGTTGTCTGTTGCCTCTGCTGATTCCTTGGTTGTGCTACAGCTCCTTGTGAAGGAAGCCACGCACTTGGCAGAACAGGTGATGGCGATGGGTCGCCAAAGATGCACGTCGAGACGCCACCGCTGCGGGTTGAAAGTGAGTATTCTACACTTTATTCTCCTTCGTCTGCTCCTTTTGATATAGTCGACTGATGATCAACTTTTGCTTGTCCTGTAGCTCAACATAATGCCTTATTGCGTAACGCCGCCACCATGGAGAAGACACTTGCCGCGGCTGTGAAGGGTTGTGACGAGGCAATCACAGCGGGTGACGAGGCGCAGAAGCGTGAAGAGGATCTACGCGCTTCCTTTGCAGCCAGGGAAAAGTTGTTCAAAGAACAACTGTTCTCAAGCGCCAAGGCCCTCTCAGGTATTTTTGCTTGTGGATATTGTTATCCTTCTCTGCTTCGAATGTTTTTGCTGGTGGCGCTGATGTTTTGGTCCATGTTTGGGTTTATGTACAGATGCTGGCGATTTGAGCTTTGACCCGCAGGCCCTTCATCGCGATGACGCTCTGGCGGGTGCGGTGTCCGCAGTCGAGGACCATAGCACCGTCGTCCAGGATACACTTTACAAGGCCAAGGTCGCCCTCAGTCACCTCCAGGAGGAGTTGATGCCTAAGGCGGAGCTGATCGATAATATGGACGAGCTGGTGGAGTCACTTGCCAGGGGTGTGCCTTCCACCTATAAGAACTCACTCCACGCGGCTGGTGCGACCATGTCACTCGCCATGGTACAGGCCCACAGAGTCGAGATCGATCCTTCCATGGTGTCGAAGGCGATGCCTGTTGGCGCGGTTGGTTACCAGGTAGTCTTCGCTCCTTTCGCAACTGCATGTGCCTAATATGGGCATCCTCTGATAAATACTGTTGCGAAGTACTTTGAGGAGCTCCAACGTGCCAAGAAGGCGGTGAAAGCTTCGGCCTCAGGGGCTGGCAGAAAGTCAGTGGCGTATGATACTGCCACGGACTTGATGAAGCCCCCGAAGCCATCGAAGTCGAAGAACCCAACTGCTCCTTAGTTAGCTTTGTAATAGTTGATTAGTTTATGTCCTTTTGTTTAAGGACATGTCTGCTGGCGAGTGTATCTGCTGATGCTTATGCTGGTCTTGAATGCATCTGACCCTTTTGTCGTTGTGTTGATTTTGTCGTCTTATTTCTTCTATCTTGACTTGTGGTAGGGTACATCAAGTGATCCTGTGAGGGGGACCTAGGACTCGCCAACTCTTGATGATACCGTGGCACCATCACGCTCCAGGGTAGATGAGTTGTCCTTGCGTTCGTGACTGCGTGATCGCGTGAAGCGGCTGGAGCGTGAGTTGCCCGTGCTCCGCGGTAATGCGGACATGTGGAAGTCGAAGGCGGAAAAAGCCGCCGCTCGAGAGCAGTATCTACTTGGCGAGGTGGCGCAGCTGGGCGACCAATTCAAATGTTAGTTTGCTAGTTCTTATCTTTTCATTTTAGTTACTCGCAGTGGTATGTTGTACTCATGCTGCTGTTGCTGCTTCGTGTAGTCGTCAGCGCGCGTCATCCGCAGGAGGAGAAGGATAGAATTGTCATTCGCCTGCATGATCTTACTCAGGAGCAACTTCAGGAGAGTGGATACTTCTGGGTAGATCATGATCATGCGACTGTGCTGGCGACCCTGCAGGATCGTGCGTCGCGAGTGCTGCTCTTTTTGAAGAAATCACAGTCATGCTTGAAGAACATTTATCAGACGATGTTCCCACTAGATGATACTCCATCAAGCTTGCTGGCCCTCCTAGCCAAGTTTCAAGATCTGTCCACGGTTCGCGAATGCGTGAGGCAATAGTTGGTGGCGGGTGCCAAGGCTGCTTTGTCAATGGTGCGATTGCACAGGCCTGACGTAGACGTTGTAGCAATTGCGTCTGGGCCACCTGCACCACCAGCAGGTTTTGCCTGGAATATGGTGCCGCACTATCAGGCGGTGGATCGCCTAGCAAAAGAGATCGTCGACTTCTTTGAGGAACAAACCAACGTTCTCCTACTGCGCTAGTAGCCCAATTTGTATCCTGCACATACGTGTAATTGTGTTGTAAAGTTCATATAGATATTGTAGATAATTTATTGTCAAATGTGTATAAAGAGCTTTGTTAGCATGAGGTTCGTTGCACTATGCGAGTCCTTTTCGTTAGCCTGGCCACATTTTATCTCAGTCCCTTGTCAACCTGTCAGGTGCGTTGCAGCTGGGTTGAGGTTGTGTTAAGGGGTTCGATTGATGTACCAGCTACTCAGGATATCGCGTTTTGGTTCGAAGAACAAATGTGTATAGGGTGGCGCAGCCCCCGAGTACATAAATTGACAAAGTAAAGGAGGACACAGAGTTTTGGGGCACTTAGCTTTTATTTATTTGGAGAACAGTGTGAGGTACAATATGTGGCTAAGTAGCCTTGGCTGAGTAGCCTCGTTTGCGGTGTAAAGTAAAAAAACTTGGGGTAGAAGCATCACAGTTGTGCGACGTTCCAGGGGTTGGAGTATGCGACTCCTGTCTCTAAATCTTGAAGGCGATAGGCGCCACCTAGGATTACTTCTGTAATCATGTTCGGTCCTTCCCAGGGGGACTCGAGCTTGAGATGCCCCTGCTGCTTCAGTCACAGGACCAGGTCGCCTTCGACAAAGGATCTGGGGCGAAGCCTCCTATTGTGGTAGTTGCATAGGTTCTGCTGGTAGATCGTTGATCTCTCCGCGGCAATTTCCCTAGCTTCGTCAAGGAGGTCGACGGAGTCTTCGAGTGCAAGGGATGATTCTTGTTTGCTGTAAGCGACTACGCGCGGCGCCTTGTATCGTACTTCGGCGGGTAGCACCGCCTCTGCTCCGTGCACCATAAAGAATGGCGTGTAGCCCGTGGCGTTGTTTGGAGTTGTACGTAGGCTCCAGAGTACGGATTGCAGTTCATCTAGCCAGCAACCCGCGGCTTGTTCGAGTGGCCGGAGGAGTCGCTTCTTGATGCCACTGCAGACGAGCCCGTTTGCTTTTTCCACCTGACCGTTGGTATGTGGATGCGCGACTGAGGCGTAGCTGATGTTGATTCCCAGGTTCTCGCAGAATTCCTGGAACTCCTTGGATGTGAAGTTCGTTCCGTTGTCGGTGATGATGTTGTGCGGCACTCCGAAGCGGTAGACGATGGACTCAAAGAACTTGACTGCGTTGTGCCCTGATTAGTTGGTCACTGGCATGGCTTCGATCCACTTGGTGAATTTGTCGACTGCGACCAAGAGGTAGACGTAGCCTCCTCGCGAGGACCTTGGAAGTTTGTCGACCATGTCGAGCCCCCATTGTGCGAAGGGCCAGGCTAACAGGATTGGCCGTAGCTCTGCACCTGGTGCGTGTAGCTTGTCCGCGAATCGCTGGCAAGCATTGCATTTTTTGGACTATGTCTTTGGCGTCACGCATGGCCGTGGGCCAGTAGAATCCAGCTCGTAGAGCTTTGGCAACGAGGGCGCGACTGCCAGCATGGTGCCCGCAAGTCCCTTCAGGGATATCAAGGAGAACTGCTTTTCCATCAGCCAGGGAGACGCATTGTTGTAGTACTCTTGTGATGCTGCGCTTATATAGTTCGTCGTTGATAACGACGAATGCCTTGGATCGCCGCGCAATGTGCCGTGCATCTATCGGATTGTCCGGTTGCCTCTTGCTGAGGAGGTACGTAATGTATGGCTACGTCCAGGATTGCTCTATCATCATGACGCTCATTGGTCCCTCGAGTCCTATGTTCAGCTACAAGTCATCGAGTGCCATCGGCTCATTGGGTGGCGCAGCGCCCGAGTCCGTTGCTGCGCTTGCTTTCTTCTCTGCGGCCTTTGGCTTGATGGAGCGTTCGCATATGCACTTGAGAAATACCCCAGGTAGTATGGGGTCGCGGGTAGAGCCTATGTTGGTGAGTGCGTCTTCTTCCTCGTTGCTTTCGCGACCTACGTGTCGTAGCTCGCACCCGTCGAAGTCTCCTTTGAGTGTGTCGTAGAGGTTGCGGTACGCGATCATGTTGTCGTTCAGTGCGTCGCACTCATGCATTGTTTGGTTGACGACCAACTTGGAGTCGCCGTATATGATAAGCCTCTTGGCGCCGCAGGCTTTTGCCATCCTCATCCCGTGCAACAGGGCCTTGTATTCAGCCTCGTTGTTTGAGGCTGTGAACTGCATTCACAGGATGTATTTTAACTTGTCCCCTTGAAGTAATGTCAGTATGACACCTGCGCCTGCTCCGTCCTTCCGCTTGGACCCATCGAAGTGCATTGTCCAGAGGTAGGACATATCTGGTTTGTTCGGGAGTTGGTTCTCCATCTAGTGCATGAGGAAGTCAGGGAGAACTTGCGACTTGATTGGCGCTGCCAGAGTATGTGATGTCTCGTGGAGACAGCTCTATTCCCCAAAGCGCGACTCGCCCTGTGGCGTCGGGGTTATTGAGGATATGTCCCAGTGGGGCGTCGTTGACTACCCCGATTAGTTGCTCCTAGAAGTAGTGGCGCAGTCGCCGAGCGGTCATAAAGACGTCGTATGCTAGCTTCTAGTAGTGCGGGTACCACTGTTTTGTTGGCGTGAGGACCTCACTGAGGTAGTAGACTGGGCGTTGTACGCCATGAACCTTGTTTTCCTCAGCTCGCTCGATGACGAGCACTGTGCTGACCACCTGGTTGGTGGCGGAGATGTACAGCAACAATGGTTCCCTTTCTCGTGGAGTCACCAGCACTGGCAAAGTGGATAGCAGGCGCTTGAGATCTTCGAATCCTTCTTGCGCTTCATTGGTCCACTCGAATTTTTCAGCTTTGCGGAGGAGCTGGTAGAAGGGTAGTGCCTTTTCACCCATCCGACTGATAAATCGACTGAGGGCCGTGATTCGTCCGGCTAGTTGCTGGACGCCTCTTATGTTCTTCGGCTTCTCCATGGCCAGTATGGATTTTATCTTCTTCGGGTTAGCCTCGATTCCCCTCGCGGAGATGAGATACCCGAGTAGCTGCCCAGATGGTACGCCGAAGGCGCATTTTTCCGGATTGAGCTTGATCCGGTAGCGGTCGAGGTTGGCGAAGGTTTCGCGCAAATCGTCGATTACAGAGGCTTCTTCCTTGGTCTTGATTACTATGTCGTTGACATAGACTTGGATGTTGCAACCCAGTTGTTCCTTGAGGCAAGCCTGCATGCACCGCTGGTAGGTGGCTCCCGTGTTTTTTAGCCCGAAGGGCATTGTGTTGTAGCACAACACGCCGAAGGGCGTTGTAAACGTTGTTTTCTCTTGATCTTCCTCCTTCATTCGAATTTGATTATAGCCTGAGTAGGCGTCGAGGAAGCAGAGGCGCTCGCTTCCCGCGGTGGAGTCGATGACCTGGTCGATCGGTGGCAGCGGGAAGTGATCTTTTGGGCAGTACTTGTTCAGAGAAGTGAAGTCCACGCACATCCGTAGGATATCCGCGTCCTTTTTTGGTACGAGCACCGTGTTGGCGAGCCAAGTGCTTTCCTTGATCTCGCATATGAATTTGGCCTCGAGGAGTCTTGATTCATTCCGATCGCTCGTGGCTCGTATACCGATTGTTTGCTTGACTGGCCTTGCGTCGGGGTTGACGTTGAGTGCGTGCTCGGTGAATTCCCTGGGAACTCCTGGCATGTCCGCAAGACACCGGGCAAAAATTTCCCAGTGCTCACGGAGGAATTCGACGAGCGCGAGTTCCTATGCGGGACTCAAGTTGTTGGCGATGAGGGTCGTCTTGACGGGATCCGATGGGTGGACCTGCACCTTCTTTGTGTGCACAGATGAGTCGAAGGAGAGATCAGGTGAGCTTGGCCTGCTCAGGGGAGGCAGGTTGTTATCTGTCGTCTCCTTCAATCTCATGAGTTCCTCCTGCATGCCGAAGGACTGGGAGATTTTGTTGAATTCCCTGTCGCAACTGTCAGATCGTTCAAAGCTCCCATTGATCGTGATGACGCCATTGGGACCTGGCATTTTCATCTGCAGGTAGGCGTAGTGGGGCACTGCCATGAACCTAGCGAACGCGACATGCCCGAGGATGCAGTGGTATTGTGAGGGCCAGTCAACGACCTCAAAATCGACGCGCTCGCGCCGGAAGTTCTTCGGCGTCCCGAAGATGACGTCGAGGTTGATTTTGCTCAGGGGTATACGCCTTTCCCTGGGATGATGCCGTGGAACGTTGTGTCCGATGCCTCTAGGCAGGTTAGAGGGATTCTCATTGCTCGCAAGGTACTCGCGAATATGAGGTTGATGCCGCTTCCGCCATCCATGAAGACGCGACTCATGTCTAACCTCCTTTGCGCCTCGAGTACGAGGGGGCAATGACCTGGGCGGGGTATCTGAGGCGGGTGGTCGCGCTTGTCGAAGGTGATGCATGACTCGCTTCCACTGAGGTACTCAGTGGTGGATGGTGGCGAGTGCGTGGCCAAGTTGACTTGGCGAGACCCTGTTGGAGGGGCGTCTCTTTTGGATCATCATGGTGCCCATGGCCCGTGGGTACGGTTCACCTCCGGGGTGCTGGTCTGGTGCGGCTCCGTTCGGGGGTGGCCTAGGTGGTGGTGGCGGTGCGCCATGTGCCACGGCGCCTGGAGCGGCTCCGTAGCCTCTTTCGACTGCATTGTGGTTCATCCGAACCAGTCCCTCATGTAGCTTGAGGAACTCGCGGCAATCCTTGAGGAGGTGGCTAGACTTCTTCTTGCCATCATGCTTGTCGATGTAGAAGTGCACCGTACATGGCCCGGACAGTTTGTCCTCAATGGAGCTCGCGGGTGCCTCGTCGCGAGTGCGGCGTTGCCTTACTTGCGTGGTTTTCCCGGAGTCGCGGTATCCGCCGCTACGGTATCCGCTGTTGCGGTTGCCGTCGCGTCTTTCAGCGTAGCCAGCCGCGACCATGTTGACGTCGTCGCAGTCGTCGTAAATGCGCATGCGACGCTTGCCTCGGTGATCGCGTCTGCGCTCGAGATCCGCCTCCTCGTCGGAGTGAACGCGATTTTTTATCGAGTCTTCTCCATCGGCCCACCGATTCGCGATCTCCATCAGGTGGTCGATGGTCTTGGGCTTTGAGCGGCCCAGCTCCTCTCTGAGTTCTAAATGGCGGACACCACCGTTAAATGCGTCAATCGCGCGATCCTTTGAGATGTTCTCCGTGGAGTTCTTGATGATGGACCACCTTTGGATGTAGGAGCGCAGCGATTCGCCAGATCTTTGCTGGCAGCATCTCAGCTCTTCGATTCATGCGGGCCGTTTGTACGTACCCTTAAAGTTGCGCACGAAGCTGTTAACCAGCTCATCCCAACTGCGAATGGATCCGTGTGGGAGGTTATTGAGCCATGCCCGGGCGGCGCCCTGCAGCTATAGCTGCAAGCATTGCATGGCAGTGCTTCGACTGCCTCCATGGAGTCTGGCGGAGGAGATGTGGTCCTCCAGCCAGATCTTGGGGTCCTGTAGACCATCCAACTTCGGGTTCTCCGACCAGTGTTTGAACCCTTTAGGCATTCGCTTCTGCCTAATGGATCTGCCGCAGAGCTCCACGTCCTCCTCTTCTGAGTCAGTCGACCGAGCATGTCGTGCTCTTGATTTGTCGATCTTGCGCTACGTGATGTCATCACATGTGTCGTAGTTGTGGTCGTGTCGTCGTGAGCGGCGACGTCGAGACAAGTCATGGCTATCATCGCTGGATGAGGGAGAGCAGTACCGCTTTGCCCTTCTTTGGCTCCGGTGTTGGCTCCTTGTCGAGGGCGGCCTCGATTAATCCCAAGCCCGCGATCATAGATTGGTGCATGGCGGCTCGGGGGTCTCCAGCTAGTGGTTGGTTGTTCAAGAGGTACATGGTGGCCGCTGTCACCGTAGCCTGCGGCGTTTTGGGGACCACATTGCCCCTGGTGTTGACTGTCATAGAGCCGAAGTCGAGAACCTTTGCAGCCTCTATGTGTTCCTGCTCGGTGAGGTTGGCCATACGAGACGGCCTCTTTTTGGCGAGGTGCTCGTTGCCCTTTGAGGAGGATCCTCCGTACGAGGAGAGTCCAGCACGGCGAAGGCTCGACTCGTATGCCGCCTTTTGTGCGCCTCGAGTTGCGCGATTGTTTGTACTTGCCACTTGAATTCTTCCTTCAGGAGCCGGTGATAACCCATCAGCAATTCCTGTGGGGATCCGAAGGGTAGAGGGGTGCCTCGCAGGGCCTCGCGGTAGCGAGCCCATTCTTGCTCGTTGAGCTTGATTACGACGCGTTCGCCGGTTTGCTCGTTTACTATGGTTCGAGGTTTGACTGCCCCTCCGTTGTCAACGGGGACGCGATTGCCACTGTTGCCGTCGTTAGGCGGGTCGGTTCCATTGCCGCGATTGCCACCATTGTCGCGGTTGGCAGAGGTGTCGTTTGCATTGATGACGACACACATGAAGTGATTGGGGAAGCTGCTACTTCCATAGCTCTCAGATCCGGAACCGTAGGTTCCATCTTCAGTGGCCATATCGCTCAGATCGGAGTCGCGACTGCTGTCGCTGACAGTGTTCTCAACTGTTGTCAGGGCATTGAGCTCGCTGAGGGTGCCGATCAATGGAGGAAACCACGATGCTGGGGCAATCGCCGGTGCTGTCGGCTGATCAGGCATGCGAAGCGTGCCCATCTGACCAACTTGGAAGCGGAAGCTCCCAATCGCCAGGCTGATTCCGTCGCCCACGGACTCGGAGGCCGGGCGAGTGGCCGGCGTGTGGACGGTGAAGTCGAATGCACCAAAGAGCTGGCGAATCTCCGCTGTTGCAGAGTTGTAGATCGCAGTTGATGGGGCCGAAGAAGCCGCAACATCAGCACTCCCAATTCCCACAGACGGTGCCAATTGACGAGGGTTTAACTCGTCAATGCCCATTATTACAGACTTGGGTTTTGGAGAAGGAGGGAGCGCGGGAGACATCTATAGGCTACCAGACAAGCACAGAGGGGACAAAGATTTACCCAGGTTCAGGCCTCGTAGAGGTCCCTACTCCTGCTTGTCTGCTCGTGGAATTATCGAAGGAATCGAAATTACAATGGTGCGCAGATGCAATCTGGCGAGGGTTTTGGAAACTAGGGTTGCGTGTGTCCTCCTCGCCGCCCCCTCCTAGCCTTTATATAGATAGGCTAGGTCTCGGGTAGTAGGTCGAGTCGGTTACAAGTTAGGGTTTTCCCCTTTAAACTTTCTATCTTTAGCTTCTTCTTGTTCTTCAAGCAATCGAGAGTCCACAGATTACTCGAATCCTTCGTTTTGGGCCTTGGCGACACCATGGGCCTATACGTATTCAGATCGTATATACCAAGCTCGAGTACCTGTAGAATATACCCATGTCACTTAGTGAGTCTCTTAATTCCCCCTTTGAGGGTGTAGGTTATAAGCCAATGTTTACTGTCATCGCTTAGCACTCGACATACTCCCGTACACGTCCAAAGGGTATCACCCTCTCTTTAGTCCCATAGGAAAATGATATGTGGCCAACTTCACGTACCATCTAGAGAGATAGATCAAACACAATATCATAGATCAACGGATCATGCACCAAATTAATAGATCATCTTTATTTCATCTCATAATAATGCTAGGGTTTCTCCGTCTCCCCAAGAAAAAAGGAACTACTCACATATAAAGGCAATCAAGATCATGGCAATAATATGGATGGGATATGAGAGTATAGTCGAATACAAGTGAAGATCCACACTAGGGTTTGGATTACAGCCAGGTAGACGAAGGGGGTCGGTGTTGGAGACGTTGGTGATGTAGATGGTGATGTAGATCGGTGTTGAGGCATTCAAGATCCAAGTACCTTCTACTCTTGAGAAATGGTGATGGTGGAGATCTTGTGGAGGTGGCGGCTATGGAGTTTGTAAGGCGGCAGGGCTCTGCTATTGAGGTATGTGGAGAGTATACCTTCTCCCTTGGCTCCTTGCCTCCTTGCCTCTTTATATAGGCATGGGAGAGTCTCTAATAGTCCCCAATATGTTCCTTATGAACTAAAGGAAGGTCTAGGAACAAACAAGGACAGATTATGTGAAAAAATGCATCCAGACCCGTGGTACGAGCGGACGGTACGACCGGACCCGCCCGTACGAGTGGTCGTTAAACCCTTAGTATGATTTCATATTTTGGCTGCTATTTGTTCATACAAACTCCAATTTGGGTGTTCTTTGTCTTGTTGGATTCGTATGGAGGAGGGATACAACACCATGGCCTTGGATATTCATTTTGAGTTTATGAAAAAATCCACTTTTTCCACCTCTCAAATGGCTAAGTCTAGTGCCTACAGGTCCTCCATGTTGCATCTTCTTGGTTCCTTTTTCCTTGATTTATCCATAATTCATCACAACACTACACACAAGTCATAGACAAGAAAAAGTAATAAAATCCTACTAAAACTACTGGTTGTGAAAAGTCCTTATGAAAATGAATGAGAACTAGTAATCATTCATAATGGGCATAGTTGTAGCTAGATATAACATGTGATGAGTGACAATGTGAATAGTTTGTATGCTTCAATATGCATCATATTTGCACTCATTAGTACCCACTGGTTGATGGGGAAGGTCGTCAATGAATTGGCCCGTGCCTCCTAGAACGTCCGCTCCACCGGGAGGTCTTGGTGCTCAAGGACGACGTCTCTAGGTGCATCCTTGCTCACCTGATAGGGAAAGAGATCACCAAACACCAGCACATGATTGGTGAAGGGAGTTTCCCACTCATTCATATTTAGCACAACGGTGATGGCCACCTCTCCAGTCTCAGAGGGGAAGCCACTCGTAACGTCATTGAGCTCGAAGTCGTTCAGGAAGTGGGCCAGCCCCAGGCTCAGTGACATGGTGGCCCCACGACGGAATGTTGACCGCTGCATCCATTTAACAACTCCGGGAAGCTCAAAGAGGCACTCCGCGGCATCACGGTATGCCCAAGGTATAATCTCCGTGGGGCTGATGTACTACAATATCACACGTACACCCAACACTGAGGACAAGGCCATTGTGAGCACATCCTTCTAGCAGTTGGTCGCTCCTAGCTTCAACACCTCCTTGTCCTTCAGACCTAGAACATCTGAGGAACATTAGCATAATCACTCTAGGTCTCGATTCGACCTGCTCGGGGACTCTACTCGACCCTCTCGAGGACTTGACTCAACTTTGTTCGGGATCAAACAAAAATCTACTAGGTCGAGAAACTTATCGAAGGATCCGGTGAAAGTTATCAACAACAAACTTCTCCAGCGCATTGTACTTTGCTACTTACTCCATGATCACGGGCTCTGAGGCTTTGTTTTCCTTTTCCTCTTCCTCTAGTAGAGCCTTAGCCTTCTCCTCCTAGGACATCTCCACGGACTTCATAGCATCTAACTCACTGGAAGGCACATAACCCTCCTAGGCCTTGTCTAGTGCTGCGACATGGTTTTCTGCAAGGTAGGTCGATTAAATCCCTATCAAAGCGGAATCACAAAAGAGTCAAAACAAGCATGGAAATTAAACTTAGTAGTGGTGGCCTTCATCTGCTGGTTGGACTGCGCGAGACCTACAGATCACGCTGAAGCCGCTCGACCTCCACTTGATGCGTAGTCGTGTCGCACTATGAGAGCAAACAACAAGACTTGGGAAAACGATCTCTTACAAAACAAAAGTATGCAGTCACCTCCCTAACTTGACAACTAGATCCTCAAGGACTGGGGGAATTAAACCTCTAGAAGTCTCGAGTCGCCACTACTTGAGAACTGGATCCTCAGGGACCGAGGGAATTAAACCTCTAGAAGTATCGGGTCACCACTAATTGATGACTAGATCCTCGATGACTGGGGGAATTAAACATCTATAAATCACGAGTCGCCACTACTTGATGACCCGACCCTTGGGGATTGGAGGCTATATTACGTACCCGGAGTCCGTGGTCGAGCATCCAGTGCATCTTAATTGCCCTCACTATCGGCAATGGATACATGATCTCGCTAGAGCCACTCATCTCATGGTATTGTCGATGAGTACGCCATGGAGGGTTACTCACAAAGCATGCTTAGAGATGTGGGTAAGGTGGTGAGTTGGCAGGAACAAGGTTACATAGTTTACCCAGGTTCAGATCCCACAACAGTGGCGGAATCATACTCCTTCTATAAATCACTATAATGGAAATACAGAAAGTTACAGAGATTGTATGGTCCACTATGCGAGATTGTGTTATGACCTAAAGGGTCCCATAGATCTGGCTTATAATGGCTTCAAATCCTAGGGTTATAGGGTAAAGTCCATACCGGACAGGTTACAGAGTCCTACACTAATAATAACTAGTCTCCGTGTCTTACACTCCAAGGCTCCGGCTTCATCTATGTCGGTGTCGTAGGCTCCCTATATCCGGCATGGGCCTCTCATCTAGGTCCTTCTAACTGGGCCGCCCAGCGGGCCATAGGCCTTGCTACCAACTGTGGTGTAGCATCCCATCTGTCTAAAATCTATAATGCTACTAGTTTATTAATAAAATGCTAACTCCTACATGTATTATGGTATCATCATTATATCATGCTCATATTCATCATGCCACCTTGTATGGATCATGTTATAAATTGTTGCATTTGTTGTGTTTCATTGCATCTTGTATTTGTATCTTGTATGTGTTGCTATCACCAATACTCCCTCTCTCTTCTCTACTACATCCTTATGTTGTTTGCAACAAGTTGGAAACCAATTGCTAGGGTTCACTATTTTACTAAATGGTTTAAATCCTTTCTCTCTCTATTCTTTTAAATGCCCAATTGGACTATGTGGGCATCCTCTATCCTTTGTTCTTGTTTTCTCTTGTCCCTTTTTGTGCCTAAAAACCTCTGTTCAAAACCCTGCAAAAAGCTCGAAAGGTTTTATCCAAAAGCTTGTTAAAAATTGGAACAAACAAATAAAAAAAGAATAAAGAGAGAGAGAGAGAGAGCAGCCCAGCCTTCTTCCTGGCCGCAGCCCAGCCCGGCGGAGAGCAGCCCCAGCAGCAGCCCACCCGGTTCCTTCTCTCCTTCCTTCCTCTCTTCCTGGGATGGCCCAATCGCATTAGCCCCAGCCCCATACCACTTCGACAGAAAATCTTCCTCCGTCATGTTCTTCTTATTGTCGTTCCCCTTCTGCTCTCTCTGTAGCTCACGGCAGCGAGCATGTGGCCGTCCCCTCATCGTCTGTCGTGACACCCCTCACATCGCACGTGTGACTCCCCATCCTTATCTTCCTCGCGTCGGAACAATAGCCGCAAAGCTGCCCCTCCTTCCTTCTCCCCTCCCTTCCGATCGTCTCCACCATCGTAGTACCATGGCCGTTGATGTGCACCGTTTCTCGACCTCGTTCCAGTAGCCGCCTGAGCCGTAGAGTCGTGGAGAAGCGCCCGCGCCCTCTCCTGCGTCGAGCCAGGCCACCAGGAGGAGTTGTACGCGCTTGGAGCGGCCTCCTCGTCCAAAGTCGTGCACCACCGCCGCGGTCACTGTCGTCCCCCTCAGCTTCGGCCACCCCTAGCTCCGGTTTCTATGGGAAATCAAACTCGGTGAGCACGACCTACCCTTCCAAACCCTCCCCTTTTATCCCAACATCCGTTCCACCGCTCGATTGTGGTCACCGATGATGCCGTCGCTGCCGCGCGCACCACGCTCTGCAGCAGAACAGCTCGAGAAGCAGCCCGTGCGCCGCCATGTTCCCCTCTAGACCCCACCAATGTGATCCTCCTTAGACGCTAGCTCCTGAAGCTTCCTTGTAGAAGGATGTCACCTCCCTAGGTTTGCTTTTTGTGCCGCCTGGTTTCGCGCAGCCATTGCATCGCCCTCCTCGCTGGAAAATGTCACCGCCGTCGGGATCACACGAGATGCAGAGATGCAGCACATTTAGTTAGCTGGCCGTTCCTTTTCAGAAAACACCCTAGAAGTTCGAGTCGATCAAACAGCGGCCCCAGTCGTCCCATGCGGCAGCCCCACTTCTGTCTACACGCGTGTAGCCCTGTTTCCCCTTTAGGCCCACCTGTCTGTGACCCTGGGTAGAGCAAGCTCAGGTGCAAATAGTCCAGGAACCTTTTTCTATTTAATAAAAATTCTAGAAATGTGATAAATACAAATAAATTCATATCTCTTTAAATATTTGGAATTTCATAAAATTTCCAAAAATGAAAAGTGATTCAAATTAAAATATGAATTCAAATGCGATTTCAAATTTGACCAGAGTGTAATACCTTGGACCCTATGCTCTAAGCTCAAGCCTGGATGAACCAAAAGTGGACAGGACGTACTACCGTGGGGCCGCACAGTCACACACAGTAGACCCACCTCGTGGAACAGGGCATGGTACCGACCCACCATCCTATCCACTTTTTAGAAAATCAGGACAAGAGCGAGCGGCGTAGTCGAAAGGGAAAGCGATCAAAAATATACATGAATGTATGTATGTCAGCGACATACAATAGACATAAGAGCCACACCATATAAAACAATAGAAACAAAGATATTCAATGTCATACGGCAAGACCCAAATATCCTAGGTAGATATAATAGTTGAGGATACATCCTCATACATCACACATTAGAATATCAAGCGGAAGTGAAAAATAAGATCCAAGTATGGATAAGAAGCAAATTAGCATAAGATTCCCTGAAAATAAGCACAGTCCGCCCACGGATCTCATGGATCTCCATCCCCGGAATCTCTACACCTGACAGTCATTGTCACCATCATCAGTCTATTCGATCCAGTATCCTTCCCAAGAGTATACTTGTCCATCTGAACCAAATATTTATCGTGTGAGACCCTAGGGGTACTCAGCAAGTCTTAATGCTTCTAAAGGAACAACCTAGGGGTGACGCAATTGCAGGGAAAGATAATATCTAAAAAGTTCTATAGAGACACGCTACACATCTGCCCAACCAGAGATGGATGTGCGCTCGTTAATTAATAACAACAGTTATATAAGCAACATAAGTAAACATCGCTCGCCCTCTTTCTCACTTACCTACGAGAAGGCGGAAGAACATCCCATCTATTGGCAATTTTACTAACCATTCCATGAGTGTTACACCATTTACTAGGCATGTCTTAGTCAAATTAAAGGCGGTACTTTAGTTACGCTTGTCTATGATCGAGAAACTATGCTCCAAGTCGTCCATAACCGCGGACACGACTTTCAGAAAGATTTACCTTGCAGGGGTAAACAAATAGCAACACACACACGACCAACCTTAGGAAGAACCAAATAAAAAGCAACGAGGCCTTACGACAATGCATTCACAAGATTCATAAATTATTTCAGGGGGCCACCCCACTAAGCTACCCGCAACGAAGTTGGCCGACTCCGAGACGGACCTAGGGTTTGCATCAATGGCTGTAAATGACTGGGAAGCCGAAAGTGTGATTGGCATTATCGATACCGTGAAAATATTCCGCATTCCAAAATAGTACATGCGCTCCAAATAATCGTAAATAAAGCACTAAAGCATGGCATAAGTACATGATAGTACTAAAGCCCCAAACAAATTGTGGCCCGAAGAAATAAAGTACGAATCAAGCTCAGACGAATAGGGATCCATAGAGTCTCTGATACGTCCATTTTGCATCACTATTCTATGTCATAATTCACTGTTATTCATTGATATATTTCGTATTGAGAGGTGATACTTATGTTATTTCATCTGTTTTTGCATGGTTGATGACTTTTGGAGCATGGACCGCTGCAGTCAGGATTATGATGAAAAACGTGTTGTTTGTAGGCAAAATTCGTGAAGATCAGAAAATCCGGGAAAATATACGGAAAATCCTATTTTTCCAGAAGACGAAGGAAGCCAGAAGGGGGGCTGGAGATGGGCCAAAGGGGGCCCACACCACCCCCTGGCGCTGGCGACCTAGTCAGCGCCCGGTGGTGTGGCCTGCCCACTCGTGCTCTCTCCTCTAGCGTATATTATCCCCCAGAAACCCTAAGACTCGGGAAGGGACCACAGAAATATTCCGCCGCCTCCGCGAGGCGGAAAACACCGAGAGAGAAAGATCTCTCCGGCAGACAGATTTCTGCCGGGGGAATTCCTTCCCTAAGAGGGGAGATCGTCGCCATCAACACCACTATCAAGCTGGAATTCATCGGGATCATCATCATCATCATCACCATCATCACCATCATCACCCTCATCACCATCTCCATATTGCTGTAACAATTGCGTTGAATCTTGCATAGTTCATAGGGGAAACTTTCCCGGTGTTGATTACTCTTTGTAGTTTATGATATTGAGTGAACCATTGAATTATTGTTTACGTTCAGATTGTTATACATCATTATTCCATCTCTGATCATGATCCATATGATGTCTTGCGAGTAGTTCGTTTTGTTCTTGAGGACATGGGAAAAGTCATGTTGTTAGTAGTGGAGTTGTATTGAGAAAGATTCAATAGTTTGATATTTATGTTGTGGTGTACTTCTTCTAGTGGTGTCATGTGAACATCGACTACATGACACTTCACCTATATGGGCCTAGGGGAATGCATTGTGTATTTGGCTACTAATCGTAGGGGTTGCCGGAGTGACAGAAACCTGAACCCCTGTTAGGAAACCATTGCACAAGGGACGTAAGGGTCTTAGAGTTTAAAGTTGTGGTTAGGTTTCTACCTTAATTAATTTCTTGTACTTACGGATGTTTGCAAGGGGTATAATCACAAGTATGTATTAGTCCTAGGAAGGTCGGTACATTAGCACCGGTTCACCCACACAACACTTAACAAGCTAAAGAAGATTAATCAACTATATGAAGCGAAAGCACTTGACAGTCTTCCCATGTGTCCTCGAGAACGTCTGGTCATCTTAAGTAATACAACTGGCTTGTCCTTTGCTGCATAAAGGATTGGGCCACTTGCTGCATTTATTCCTACTGTCTTTTATTTACTCATACTTTGTTTACTTGTTTTAGCAAAAACCCCTAAAAATCCGTTTGCTAAGTATTTGCAGAGAATTCCTAATCCATACCACTAGCCAGCACCTTATGCTCCTCATTGGGTTCGACACTCTTACTTATCAAAAGTACTACGATACACCTCCTATACTTGTGGGTCATCAAGACTATTTTCTGGCATCGTTGCCGGGGAGTGAAGCGCTAGTGGAGAGTGGAACTGGTAAAGGAAACTTCTATTATGAGTATTGTTTACTTCTATTAGTTGCTTTATTTTCGTTATGGATAATTCGTTGAGTTTCTTATTTGGTAATGCTACTACCACTGCTAAGGTAGTAGATAAGCCACCACCCGCTGAGAATGATGTTTTTAAAATACCTACAAGAATTATTGATCGTGTTATGGATAACTACTATGTTGGGGATGGAACTGTCCATCCCGGTGATCATTTACTCTTTATACACGAATTACACGGGTTGTTCAAGTGTGCAGGTATTACTATGGATCAAGTTAAGAAGAAGTTATTCTCATTATCGCTGAAAGGAAGAGCTGAGGAATGGTATAAGCTGCTGAAGAATGGTCAAGCTCTGGAATGGGAGGAAATAGTACCTCTCTTTTATTCAAAGTTTTATCCTCCTAGTGAGATTCATAAAGATCGGAATCAAATATACAACCTTTAGCCTCTTGATGGAGAGAGTACAACTCAAGCATGGGGGAGATTGAAGTTACTAATGCTCAAATGTCCCATTCATGAGCTCCCCAACAATATTATTATCAATAACTTTTATGCAAGGCTCCCTCTACATGACAAGGATTTATTGGATGCTTCTTGTGTTGGATCATTCACTCGCATGGAAGAAGAAGCTAAATGGGATCTTCTGGACCGTATTCAAGATAATGCTGAAGCATGGGAGAATGACAAAGGTAGAAAGTCAGGTATAAATTATGATTATGAATGCATTGAATCTTTTATGGGAACTGATGACTTTCAAAATATTAGTAATGTTTATGGTCTTGATTTGCAAGTTATTACGAATTGCTTTAGAGCTTTTGCTTCCTATATCAAAATTCCAAAAAGGGGATGGAATAAATACCATGCACCTTACAAAGATATTGTTGACTATGTTCCTATTGGGAGTGCTGAGTATTGCATTATTGATCCCATCTTACCCGAACCTTATATCGAGAAGATTCCCTTCCCAGAAAAGGTAAAGGACCATCCTATGATAACTAATGTAATCACCAAAAGTGAAAAGAGAACTGTAAAACCTGATGAACAAATAAACATTGAACCTGTGGTAGCAATTGTGAAAGACCTTGTCACTAAAAGCATAGAAGATGGGCACATAGTCTTTTGTGAGGATGCTTCTAATATTGTTTCACATCCTAATAGAACTAAAAAGGCTAGTGTTCCTGTGCTTTCTGTTAGAATTGGTGATCATTGCTATTATGGTTTATGTGATATTGGTGCAAGTTCCAGTGCTATTCCTTATGAGCTTTATAGAGAAATTATGCATGAAATCAGTCCTTGCGAGTTGGAAGAGATTGATGTGGTTATTCACCTTGCTAATAGAGAGACCATCTCTCCAATTGGTATTGTACGAGACGTGGAAGTTCTTTGTGGTAAGATTAAATACCCTGCTGATTTTCTAGTACTTGGTTCAACCCCTAGTAAAACTTATCCTATCATTTTTGGTAGACCTTTCTTGAGTACTTGTGGAGCTATTATTGATTGCAAGAGGGAGAAAATTTTGACTAAGTTTGATGGGGAATCTTATGAGTTTAATTTTTCGAAATTTTCTAAAGAACCTTGCGAAGAGGAAACCCATAATGAGGATTTTAGAGTTGAACAACTCGCTTCTATTTCTCTTGCTCCTAACAATGCTTTGCAGAAATTTATGGAAGATCATGAAAGTGAAATCTTCATGGAAGAAAGGAATGAGATTGACAGGATTCTCCGTGATCAACCTAAGATGCTTAAGCATAACTTGCCTGTAGAAGACTTGGGTACCACGATGCCACCTAAAAAGGATCCGGTTTTCGATCTAAAACCTCTCCCTGATGATCTAAAATATGCGTATATTGATGATAGAAAGATACATCATGTTATTATTAGCGCTAAACTTTTTGGGAAGGAAGAAGAAAGGTTATTGGAGGTTTTGAGGAAACACCGAGGAGCTATGGGCTATACTCTGGATGATTTAAAAGGGATTTCACCTACTATATGTCAGCATTCTATCAACATAGAACCAGATGCAAAGCCATTAGTAGAGCACCAACGACGTTTAAATCCTAGGATGAAGGAAGTGGTAAGGAATGAGGTATTGAAACTCCTTGATGCTGGTATTATTTACCCTATTGCTAACAGTGAATGGGTTAGTCATGTTCATTGTGTTCCTAAAAAAGGAGGTATTACCATTGTTCCTAATGATAATGATGAGCTTATGCCTCAAAGAATAGTAGTAGGCTATAGGATGTGCATTGAATTTAGAAAAGTCAATAAAGTTACTAAGAAAGATCATTACCCGCTTCCTTTTATTGATCAAATGTTGGAAAGGTTGTCTAAAAAGACCCATTTTTGTTTTCTTGATGGTTATTCTGGTTTCTCTCAAATTGCTGTTAAACAACAAGATCAAGAAAAAACTACTTTTACTTGCCCTTATGGAACTTATGCTTATAGACGTATGCCTTTTGGTTTATGTAATGCTCCTGCTACTTTTCAAAGGTGCATGTCTGCTATCTTTCATGGTTTTTGTGAGGAAATTGTAGAAGTGTTCATGGATGACTTTTCTGTCTATGGAACTTCTTTTGATAATTGTCTGCACAACCTTGATAACGTTTTGCAGAGATGTGAAGAAACTAATCTTGTTCTTAATTGGGAAAAATGCCACTTCATGGTTAATGAAGGGATTGTTCTTGGGCATAAAGTTTCTGAAAGAGGCATAGAAGTTGATAGAGCTAAGGTTGAGGCAATTGAGAAGATGCCATGCCTAAGAGACATCAAAGGTATTCGTAGTATCCTTGGTCATGCTGGTTTCTATAGAAGGTTTATTAAAGACTTTTCTAGGATATCAAAACCCCTTACTAATCTTCTTCAAAAAGATGTACCCTTCATTTTTGATGATGACTGTAAGGAAGCTTTTGAAACTCTTAAGAAGGCTTTAACTACAGCCCCTATTATTCCACCACCTGATTGGAGTTTACCCTTTGAAATAATGTGTGATGCTAGTGATTTTGCTGTAGGTGATTTCCTTGGGCAAAGTATCGATAAAAAGTTAAACGTTATCCATTATGCTAGTAAGACTCTAGACGCTGCTCAAAGGAATTATGCCACTACTGAAAAGAAATTTCTAGCTGTTGTTCTTGCTTGTGATAAGTTTAGGCCCTACATTGTAGACTCAAAAGTCACCATTCATACTGATCATGCTGCTATTAAATATCTTATGACGAAGAAGGATGCTAAGCCTAGGCTTATTAGATGGATGCTGCTTTTACAAAAGTTTGATCTACATATAGTAGATAGGAAGGGCGCTGAAAACCATGTAGCTGATAATTTATCTCGATTGGAAAACATCTCTTTTGACCCTATGCCCGTTAATGATAGTTTCCCAAATGAACAGTTAGCTGCAGTAGGGGTAAGCTCGCGAGGGAGCCCTTGGTACGCTGATTATGCTAACTTTATTGTCTCCAAGTATTTGCCTCCAAATTTTATAGCTCAGCAAAGAAGGAAGTTCTTCTATGATTTGAGGCATTATTTTTGGGATGACCCACACTTATACAAAGAAGGAGTGGATGGTATTATGCGAAGATGTGTTCTAGAATATGAACAAAAGGAGATATTGCATAAATGTCATGGTAGTGCTTATGGAGGACATCATGCAGGAGATAGAACTGCACAAAAGGTGCTACAATCAGGTTTCTACTGGCCTACCCTTTTTAAAGATGCAAGAAAATTTGTTTTATCTTGTGATGAATGTCAGTGTGTTGGTAATATTTCTAGACGCAATGAAATGCCTATGAACTACTCTTTAGTTATTGAACCTTTTGATTGCTGGGGATTCGACTTTATGGGTCCTTGCCCTCCTTCGAAAGGTTACACTCATATTCTTGTTGTTGTTTATTATGTTACTAAGTGGGTAGAAGCCATTCCTACAAAGTGTGCAGACGGGGAGACCTCTCTAAAAATGCTTAAGGATGTTATCTTTCCTAGGTTTGGAGTGCCTAGGTATCTCATGACTGCTGGGGGTTCTCATTTCATTCATGGTGGTTTTGGAAAGACCCTTGCTAAATATGATATTAATCATAGAATTGCTTCGGGCTATCACCCCCAAACTAGCGGGCAAGTAGAGTTATCAAATAGAGAAATTATATCCATCTTGCAAAAGACTGTTAATAGGTCTATAAAAAACTGGGCTAAGAAGTTGAATGATGCTTTATGGGCTTATAGAACTGCTTACAAAAATCCTATGGGGATGTCTCCTTATAAAATGGTTTATGGGAAAGCTTGTCACCTACCCTTAAAATTAGAACACAAAGCTTCTCAAGTTAAAGAACTAAATAGAGATTGTAAGCTCGCTGGTGAGAAAAGATTATTTGAGTTAAGTTCTTTAGATGAATGGAGGAGTGAAGCCTATGAAAATTCTAGGCTCTTTAAGGAAAAATTTAAAAGATGGCATGACAAACGAATACTTAAGAGGGAATTTCATGTGGGTGAGAAAGTTTTATTGTATAGGTCTCGTCTCAGTTTTTTGCAGGAAAGCTACTGTCAAAATGGGAAGGACCTTTCATTATAGAAGAAGTATACCGTTTAGGAGCAATAAAAATTTCTTCTTTAAAAGATAATACTACACAAGTAGTGAATGGACAGCGACTCAAACACTATATTGCTGGAGATTCTTACAATGAAGATGTTGATGCTTTTCAAGTTATAACTCCGGAGAAATTCATCGAGGACCAAATTTAGAGACCTACAGAGTCTGTTTTCAAATAGGTAACAGTTCTGGTAAGAAAAGTTCCACGAAAATACAATCCAACTATATTTTTGCAGTTTTCAGTCAATAAGGAAAGTTACGAAGCAAAAAAGGGACAGAACTAGAGCCAGGGTGGCCCACACCACGCTGTGGCATGGGCCCATCCCTGGCCACGCCACCAGGTGGTGAGTCCACCCCCGGACTCCACCTCCGACTCGTTTTCTCCTAGTACCTTCCTTTCGTCTTGAAACTTCGTAATATATAATCCCCCGGAGCCCTCGACGTTCGTATATCGTATTTTCACCGTTTTTTTTGTTTCGATCTGTTTCTGCCAGGAACTAGCTTTGAAAGCTTGGAAGCATAATGGTGTCCCCCAAGGATAAAGGGAAGGAGCCCATGGACGAAAATCTCCAAGACCCCAAGCAGGGGCTGGTACCTTTAGTCTCTTGCCCTACATCAAAGGAAGCCCTACGAGACACTAAGGAGTTCTGCGATAAGTACCGAGACTTGCAGAGGAAGGTGGACATGCTTCAATGGGAGAATAATAGGCTTCGCAAGATGCTGGAAGATTTCCTCACGTCAACTAAGAAAATATTACCACCACCAAAGGAGTAATTCGTCACCAGGTTTGGCATCCCCTTGGTTTGTTCCAAGCTTGGGGGAGTGCCGCGGTATCACATCACTACCTTCTATCTTTTACCTTATTAGTAGAGTCATATCATGAATAGAGAAGTTATTATGTAGTATGGTTTGCATATGGAAGTGTCCCCTCTCTCGTTAGATGTGTATCCCTTGGTATGAGTTGCCGTTATGGATTATAATGAGAAGTTCTATCATTCACTCTTTTGCATAACTTATATTAGTTTTCAATTCGTGGTTATATGATTGATCTTGTTGTTAGTATTGGTATCACTTTGGGATCATTGAGTTAATTTAGTTGGTTTTGGCAAACCTGGCTTGGTCAGTAGCAACACTATTTTTGAGAGTTCAATGAAAAAGATAAAAGTACTCTAAAGAAAAATAATTTCATCATCTTTCTTTCTTGATTTGCTCATAAATTTAGTATTCTCTAGTTAAGATCTTTTGTGCTTCCAAGGAAGATTGCATGTTTGTCTTGATCACTTGTATGTTTGTTTGTCTCCTTCAACTCTTGTACTTGCTACCCAGCCTTGCTAGCCAAAAACCTGTACTGAGAGGGAATTCTTCTCGTGCATCCACTCCTTTAAACCAAAACCCATGCCATTTGTGTCCACCATACCTACCTATTAGCATTATTGCTATTCCAAGTAAATTCTTGTTTTATCTACCTCCCAAATTAAACTTGTTATGTGAAAATTAGTGATTAAAGCTCTCGCGAACTTGATGGCACACTTTACTTTCTTGCACTTAATAAACTTGAACCATTGTGCTCACCTATGTTGTGTATATGCTTGCGCTTTATAAGTTGTGAATTAGCGAACCATCTTTGTCATGGGGAACGCTTTCAACATTGCACTGGTACTTTGTACCAAGTTGATATCATGTTCTTTTGTCTATGGATGTCGTCGGTGTGAAACGAAAGGGGAGCTTGTAAGTCCATGGAGTTATGCATATGTGTTAGAGAAACGCCTGGGCCGCTGGTCTAATCCATGCTGACATGGTGGAAACCTGCAGCGTAACCATAATGAGTATCTATGATGCATTCTTCTTATAAAAAAAGAGATAGAGATTGAGAAAAAGAGAAAATAAAAAAAAGAGATATTATGAAAAGAGGAAAGAGAGAAAAAAGCACCATATTCCCATGGTAAATAAGAAGATTGTTGAGATACTTGTTGTCTGCTTGCCTTGTCATTTTGATATGGGGATTCTTCCGTATCATCGGGCAAGGGCTACCCCGTTGGTGGTTCTCTATGATACACATATGCTTACGATGACAAGAACTTACCGGTGACTAAACTTGAGTAGCATGAGGAGCGGCCCTCGTATTCAAGGGACATGAGATTCTCAATTTACAACTTGTCAATGCATATCCTCATATTTGATCACTTTAACCTTAATCACCTAAAGATGCCTATGATAGGGGCAATGAGAGCTAAAAGCTATTAAGTATCATAATTTTTGGGAGCTCTTTATGAGACTTGCAATCCCTGCTTCCCTCTGTGAACGGCCTTTCTTTTACTTTGTAGTTGAGTCAGTAAACCTATTCCCTTCTATCTCAGCAAGTATTTTGAGTTGTTGTGTTTCATTCATTCATATGATGATTTATTCAATCATGTTCCTTATGTTCCTTGTTTGGCACATTGCTCTTATCTTGATGTTTACTACTTTGAAAGCTATCATGGAAAAACCCAGTTATTTGTGAACTCCAGCAAATTATCAACTATTCTTCGACCAAAAGCTAAGTTTGCCATTAACAATTATGATTCACTTTATGTATCTTTATTGTGTTTCCTTTACTCATTACAAGTTGAGTTATATAATAGTGAGTTGTATTCTATTATGATCTATGTATTTGATGAATGTGATGCTTCTTGTCCGTATTCTTTTATCGACTCTTCACTCCATAAACCTAAGGCCATGTTTATTGAGCTCAATTTCGCATGGGGACAAGCGAAGTCTAAGCTTGGGGGGAGTTGATACGTCCATTTTGCATCACTATTCTATGTCATAATTCATTGTTATTCGTTGATATATTTCGTATTGAGAGGTGATACTTATGTTATTTCATCTGTTTTTGCATGGTTGATGACTTTTGGAGCATGGACCACTGCAGTCAGGATTCTTATGGAAAAGGTGCTGTTTGGAGGCAAAATTCACGAAGATCAAAAAATCCGGGAAAATATACGGAAAATCCTATTTTTCAGAAGACGAAGGAAGCCAGAAGGGGGGCTGGAGATGGGCCACAGGGGGCCCACACCACCCCCTGGCGCGGGCAGCTCTAGGCTACCCCAGCAGGTGGTGTGCCCCCCTGGCCCACTCCAGGCTCTCCCCTCTGGCGTATATTATCCTCCCGAAACCCTAAGACTCGGGGAGGGACCACAGAAAGATTCCGCCGCCTCTGCGGGGCAAAAAACACCGAGAGAGAAAGATCTCTCCGGCAGATAGATTTCTGCCGGGGGAATTCCTTCCCTGAGAGGGGAGATCGTCGCCATCAACACCACCATCAAGCTGGACTTCATCAGAATCATCATCATCATCACCACCACCACCATCATCACCATCAGCACCCTCATCACCATCTCCATATTGCTATAACAATTGCGTTGAATCTTGCATAGTTCATAGGGGGAACTTTCCTGGTGTTGATTACTCTTTGTAGTTGATGCTATTGAGTGAACCATTGAATTATTGTTTATGTTCAGATTGTTATACATCATTATTCCATCTCTGATCATGATCCATATGATGTCTTGTGAGTAGTTCGTTTTGTTCTTGAGGACATGGGAAAAGTCATGTTGTTAGTAGTGGAGTTGTGTTGAGAAAGATTCAATAGTTTGATATTTAAGTTGTGGTATACTTCTTCTAGTGGTGTCATGTGAACGTCAACTACATGACACTTCACCTATATGGGCCTAGGGGAATGCATTGTGTATTTGGCTACTAATCGTAGGGGTTTCCAGAGTGACAGAAACCTGAACCCCCGTTAGGAAACCATTGCACAAGGGACGTAAGGGTCTTAGAGTTTAAAGCTGTGGTTAGGTTTCTACCTTAATTACTTTCTTGTACTTACAGATGTTTGCAAGGGGTATAATCACAAGTATGTATTAGTCCTAGGAAGGTCGGTACATTAGCACAGGTTCACCCACACAACACTTAGCAAGCTAAAGAATGTTAATCAACTATATGAAGCGAAAGCATTTGACAGTCTTCCCATGTGTCCTCGAGAACGTCTGGTCATCTTAAGTAATACAATCGGCTTGTCCTTTGCTGCATAAAGGATTGGGCCACTTGCTGCATTTATTCCTACTATCTTTTATTTACTCGTACTTTGTTTACTTGTTTTATCAAAAACCCCTAAAAATCCATTTGCTAAGTATTTGTAGAGAATTCCTGATCCATACCACTAGCCAGCACCTTCTGCTCCTTGTTGGGTTCGACACTCTTACTTATAGAAAATACTGCGATACACCCCCTATACTTGTGGGTCATCAGTCTCCCGTATGTGGATTGTGCGAATAATCAAGGAACAGGAATCAAGTACTCGGGGTCCTATGGTACACAAGTGAGCGTGAAAGAACCAAATAACAGCTATTTCCCACATTTGCCTCTTTCTTTAGTTATCCCATTACTACACAGTTTAAGTTGTTTAAGTACCTCATTATCCAAAGACTTGCACAAACCCTACACATGCAGTTCTACGACTCGCATGGCTCAAACAACTTCTGTAGTAATGGCTCATAGGATTGAGGATACAAGCTTTGGTGGGGTTTAAAAGCAAAGGCTATGCAATACTTGGAATTCAGTTTAATGCAATTGTGACTCAATGATGAAAGAGTAAGATCGAAGCATAGGTACTATACGTATGCAAGTATGGGGAATTGCTTGCCTGGAAGTTCAGTTGCACAATAGGAAGGATCCGGGAAATACTCCCGAGGCTCCTGGTATTCTTCTTACTCAGTATCTATCCGGATAAAAACCAAACACACAAGGGCCAAAATAAATACATTGCACAAACATATAAATCATATGCAACAAGCAAACAAGGTATTCCATGATGGAATTATGCATAATTGCATGGCATGGGTGAGGTGTGGAAACAAGAAATAAGCACTTTATTAATTTATTTAGACATGTTTTACTTGCATATTCCTTGCTATTTTGTTAATATTTATATGATGCATGCTTCAATTCCTATCATGGAATGCATAATCAGAACGGGTTGGTCGCGCTGATCGATTTATACATATTGTTTGTCGAATTTGGAATTATGGAATTAAAGTTATGAATTATTTAAGGAAAATGCATTTATTGGCATTTAAATAATTTCGAAATTTTAAATTGTTCAAAAATTATTTTGGATGACATATTTGAATTTCTGGCATTTTTTGATCAAGAAACATATATTATATGCAAAATTTAAATTTATGAATTTAAAATTATTATTAAATGCAAGTAATTAAAAAAGGGGTCAATTGTCAAATGTTTGACTAGTTAGAGTTGACTCTTGTCAAATTTGAATTTAAGTTTGAATTCATATTTAGATTTGATTCAAAATTTATTTTGGAAAATTTTTCAAATTTGAATTATATAAAAAGATATGAATTATTTAGATTAAAACAATTTTCTAGATTTTTTTTTGAGTTGGAAAAACGATGGGACTTTTCTCACCGGAGGCTACTTTACCCGTGCTCACTGATTAGTGGGGCCGCAGGATGGCGGGGCCACTACGCGCGAGAGCCTCTGAGGAGACGACACGCTGGCAGGGCGGTACTGTTGTTTGATAGGAAAAGAAGGCCAGGGGGCTTTAGAAAAAAGGCAAGATCTAATCGGTTATAACCTGACGAAACTGAATTCAAGAAGTGCATATAAGGCTAGGTGGTTCGATCTTCTCGACATGATTCCGAGCGCCTCGATGCTCAAAAATCTGTGTCGTTTTGTGCTAGGTAGAGATGGGACATAGTAGAAGATATTGAAATGAAGAAGCCCTCCGGAGACAAACTGTGGAGGTCACTCGATCGACGAGAACATGGGCCAAAAATACCGCACGTTATCTATCGGATGAAAGAAAGGGAATTCAGAGTTGCGGCGAGATTGAGCTTCCTTTCATTGAAGATAACGAGAGATACAGGTGACGGTTTTGCACGCAGCAAAAACAAAAAATGAAGAGGGATCAAGGTCTACAAATTTCGTTCAGGAAGTTTCTTTGGAGGAGAACTGCGGCGGTCAAGGAGGCACGCGAGACTGCCGGTGTTGCTTTACAGTGAGATTGATCTAACTTTGTTAGATGATTGCGAGGCCGTTTCTCGATGGATTTGGACACCGTTTTGTTCTACGGCGAGCTGGGTGTGCCCTCTTTTATGGTACATGATGGAAGATGCTGGAGGTGGGCTGTGAGCGACACGAGCATACGGGGAACAGACCTGCGTGAGCTATTGCAGAGTGGCGTGAGCATGCTGTGCGCGCTGGGCGGCGTCTGTGGCTAGCGAGCAGCAAGGCGCGGTGCGAGACTACAGACGGTGTACGGTAAGGAAGGAGGGGGGATGGGACAAGGAGAGGGGCTCACCGTGGTGCTAATATGCAAGGTGGCGAGGCCTGAAGATCTTGGTGACGGAGGCGAGGTGACAGACCCAGCGATGGTGCACGCCGGGTGCACAGGACGACATCGGCATCTAGCGGCTCCTCCTCCTTGCTTCGTGTACTAATCTACTCCACCTCAGCTAGGTCGACATCGATCTCCTTCGCCCTTGCGGTGGCCTCTGACGGCGAGGTTCAATCGGGTGGTGATGGCAAGGCGGCGGCCATGTCACAGCTAGGCTAGGGTTTTGGTGTGGAGAAGAAGAAGAACCGGGGACAGAAATCTAGATGGAAGATAAGGTTGGAGGGGAGTGGTTGAGAGAGGGAGGCTCTTTGCTTGCCTGCTTTATGCCAGAAAGGAAGGAAGCACGGCACAACATGAGCGCGGGTGGAGGTGATCACGTGCAAGCGACCGGGACGAAGAAAAACAGGGCGCTCGGTCTCACCTCCACTCTGTCTGGTTGCGGCGACGTTGGGTTCAACCAGTGGGTACATGGGTTGGGTCACATGGGCTCGATTCATGCAAGATAGGGGTAGCTTTAAGGGAAGAATGGTTTTGTCCTTTTAAGCAAGAACAAAACCACAAAGGCAAGCACACACAAGAAATAAGCATCATAAGGTGCTTATGATTTCATGCGAATAGATTATGGCTTTATCACATGTAGCACGAAATAGACATGGCCACATGTATGGAGAGATATGAGGGATAATCACATGTTCGTGGTGTGGGGAGTGTGTGTGTGTGTTCATGCACTCACGGTGGAGTTGGGTTAAAAGTATCTACCTGCTTGCATTTAGCTAGCTTAAAAAACAAGAGAGAGAGCGATTGGGTTTTAACTAGGAGAGAAAGATCAAGTTGATTAGGGTAATTAGAGATAATGGCTAGGTATTTAGCTTGAATAAGATTGAGTCAAATTCAAATAGCACAATTACCAAAAGTATTTAAAAGAAGAAAAAAACAAAAGTTACATTATTCAAGTGAGAAAGACATTGATAGCTTTATATTGCATGTGCCATGCATGCATTATTGCATGTATCCTAGTTGTGAAAACAATTACATTATTGCATGTGTCCTAGTTGTGAAAACAATTAGGTTTTCCCAATGGCCAAGGTAAAATTCAGATAACCCAAACCATTATTCCATTTACTATGAGAGCATTTGAGTGATGAGGCCTATGTAGTGTGTATTTCCCACTAAGATTTTATTATGGACTCATGGCATCAATTGAACCCACAAAAAGGAATAAACCCATGGTGAGATGAATGAGGATTCTTCTGCTACATAGCATGCAAAGATGGCCATATAGGCTTCCATAAGAATATTGTGAAAAAAATATGTATCATATATGCAAGCATGTAGGGTTGGAGTTGGATCCACCCCGAAACGCATGAGCTAGATTTAAATACCAAATAGAAATGCAAAAGCTCATATATAATTAGGCTGGTGGAATTTATATGGATACAAAGAAAGGTGGTGGAAGAATAAAAGATATGCCCCCCAACTCAACTTGGGCATCAAGCATTATATCAAGAACCAAATACGATATATCAAGAGACAAATACAATTAATAAGGCAAATGCATATGAAGAAGAACCAAATGAAATGGGGTTTACTATGATGCTGAAATGCAATGTGGCATGGTGACATGAGTATGATATAATGACGATGCAATAAATGACATGTAGGAAGTAGCAATATATAGACTAGGAAAGTAGCATTACAATTGTTAGACAATTGGGATGCTACAACTCTCCCCCACTAAACAAGAATCACGCCCCGAGATTCCTAGGAAAAAGAAAAAGGCACAAGGTGAGGCGGGTGTTCGAAACGAAGGTGATCCTCGCGTTCCCAAGTTGATGAACAACAGGATGGTGCGACCATTACATCTTGCAAAACTTGCTAGACTTGTTGCGAGTCTGCATTTTGCTTCTTGAAAATAATGGTTTAACAAGATGACAGATTGTCGTGAAGCAAGAAGGTATGATGGACATAGCTCAGGTGCTCTCAAGAACACGATAAAAGAAAAGAAACACTTCTTGAAAGAATTATGGAAGGACGATGTATGAAGGAGGGGAAGAAAACACACATCATTAGGATTCAAGATCAAAAGTTGCAAGTGAGGATGATTCTTGTTCTCGCCAGAAGAAACGATCAACTTTGGAGAATTGCCCACCACTATGAAAAATAGCATTGTCTATTCCCTCGGATTTGAGAAATGAAGTTCAGAAAAACAATATTGCCTTTAAACAATAAAATTTCTTGATATCAATGGAAATATTAGCATAGAGGACTTTTCGGGTCAGATTCTTCTTGCGCTAGTAAGAACCAAAGGATCACACAATTGAAGTGCACGGATATATTTTCAAGAGAAGGAGGTGACACAAGTTTATGGTGGAATCCTGAGGAGAAGTCGAATGTTGAAGATCTGGAGTTTATTGTAGAGATGCTTATTGCTTACCTTAACCATAAGGTTATTATAATAGATTTTGTGATTGATGGCATCGACCATAATTGGCTTTACCAAGGGAAAAGAATTTGACAAGATGAAGGCACAGATATATATCTTCCATCCATCTTATTTGACGATGTCGAGCACCGGTAGAATGAAGAGGACAGAGAAGATTTTTGTATTTGTTTCCACCAAATAATTGAAGATTTTCTGTGTTGAAAATAGATGAGAGAACCAACTAAGATTAAAGATTATGTTCTTTAGAGAACACTCCAGAAAAACAAGGATGGAAGTAAAAGTATCAAGAGATAGATGCCACTTCTAACTTCTGTGGAATAAGTAAAATCGCATTAATCCACCAATTCAATGTACAAAAGCAAATGATAAGAGTAGTCGGACGCGGATCAGTCCATCGCGCACCTAAAGCATTACTCCATACATGAATAAGAAAATCATGCAACCCAACTCTCACAAATGTAGACTGGAGATCTTGACAAGTAGAATCATGATGCTTCGTAAGAAAACAAGGAGGTGATGCCAACACTTTGTCAGATCCAAAGTAGATAAGGATGATGATGTTTTCGTCGTGTAGGAAGGCCCAATCCATCGGAAAAAGATATGAAGGAAGATCACTGAAACAGATGATAGGTTCAACAGATAGATTAGGGATAGCACCAAACTTGTATTGAAGAATTACAAAAGATCTGAAAAGTCTTTGCGGCGTCCGGAGGTTTGAGGATATAAAATGAAGAGAGAGAGATTTTCAAAAGGTTTATTGATGAATCGGAGTCCAAAAGAATTTCTTGTCCTTCTAGAGAATATCTGAGATAGATTTAGCAGTCTTGAGGAAAGCTTCAGTGGAACGATGATGCTAACTTGCCAACAAGGAAAAACTCTGGGTTTGGTTGAAGGTGGAGAATGGAATTAACAATTGACTTGATGATTCCAGAATTGTAGCGATGTCTTTAGCATAAGGACGTGGTCAAGATAGGTGTCTTCCAAAGTTGGAATTCACCCTTTGAGAACTTTGCACACAGGCGATGTTCATGAAGCTTGAGAGAAAAGAGAATATGTTCTTCCATGTTCTTCCATTGATATAGAATTGGTGATAATATCATCAAGATATATCACCACGAATTAACAAGATATTCCAAGAATACCAAGTTCATGAGGCAAGAGAAACGAATAGATGCTCAAAACACTTTTTGATCTCAGCACACTTCGAAAAATCAGCATTAAGAGTAGCAAGGATTCGTTCAAAGAGGTGCATCAAAATAATAGATTAGCTGGCCCTTCGGAAGGGAAAAGAGATACTGACTTGTTCACATAGTCGATCAAATCACCGATTGCAAAGATAAAGAGATATGGATAAGAACCGATGATAACTCATACATTTCAAATCTATCATAGATGAAAGAATGAAATTCTCTCGTATCAAAGAGAACCTTTGCAGATATGGAGTTAAAAAATGTGAAACATGATAAACGGGTGATAATCCACCATAGTGCCTTAAGAAACCTCCAAATTGCCAAATATACTTGAATATGATATAGATATAATTACGGTATAACTCAAAATCATAAGAAATAACCACCATCATTTAGACAATTAGATTGATAGCATTAACCATATTCCACTCATGATAGGTGTCATATAGCTATACCGAGAACCAAATTACAATCACAAGCATCAGATCGATGCAAGTGATGCATTTAGCCCAAAAAGAATTGAAGATGAAGTGAAAACTCCAGATTGAAGCGTTGGTAGCAAAAGATCGAGTTAGCATGGACATGTCGATAAACAAGGTGAATATTATATCACACCCGACTAAAAAGGTGTGTGGAAACACAGATGTATCAAAGAAAAAATTTCCTCATTTTTTGGCATTAAAATACTAACTAGATGTGAAAAACCACTTAACGAATAGCGATTAGCAACTCCACATTCAGTGAAAGCATGCAGACATGAAGAACACCTTTAACAAGATTGCGTCGACTAACAAAGAGTAAGATAGATCGCATCGGTTTACAAAGAGTCGGATAGATCGTGTCGGTTTACAAATAATCGTGTCGGTATGGAATGTACCAACAGTTGTTAACCAAAGGCAGATTGCGACAACAAGGTTGGATGCAACAGATAGACAAAGAAGTACAAACATCCTATGGTACAACAGAAACCCCAAACAGGTGAATCCTAATTTGAATTTTTAGAAAAGGATAGACAAACGTTACACTTCCTTACCAGAAAAAGGTGGGTGGGTGGGTAAGAAGAAAAATGGAACCAGTCCTACTCTCACATTTAGTTTTTCCCTAGTATACATAGCTACCAAAAATATTTTCTAGACAGATAATGACCAGCTTGGCTGAGACCCCAAAGGGCAGAATGGCTCTGATACCAATTGTAATACCTCGGACCCTATGCTCTAAGCTCAAGCCTAGATGAACCAAAAGTGGGTAGGACATACTACCGTGGGGCCGTGCAGCCACACATAGTAGGCCCACCTCATGGAACAGGGCACAGTACCGGCCAACCATCCCACCCACTTTTTAGATCATCGGGACAAGAGCAAGCGGCGTAGTCGACAGGTCAAGCGATAAAAAACTTACACAAAGGAGTATCTATGTCAGCGACATACAATAGACATCAGAGCGACACCATCTAAAACAATAGAAACAGAGGTATTCAACGCTATACGGCAAGATCCAAATATCCTAGGTAGATCTAATAGTTTAGGATGTATCCTCATACATCATGAGTATCAAGCGAAAGCGGAAAACAAGATCCGTGTACGGATAAGAAGCAAATTGGCATAAGATGCCCTGAAAATAACCACACCCGCCCTTAGATCTCATGGATCTCCATCCCCTGAATCTCCACACCTGACAGTCATTACCACCATCATCAGTCTCTTCGATCCAGTATCCTCCTAAAAATATACATGTCCATATGAACCCAATATTTATCATGTGAGACCCTAGGGGTACTCAGCAAGTCTTAATGCTTCTAAAGGGAATAACCTGGGGGTGGTGCAATTGTAGTGAAAGATAATATTTACAAAGTTTCAGAGAGACACGCTAGACATCCTCCCAACCAGAGATAGACGGATGCTCGTGAATTAATATAAATAGTTATATATGCAACATAAATAAACATCGCTCGCCCTTCTTCCCGCTTGCAGACAAGAAGGCGGAAGAACATCCCATTCGTTGGCAATTTTACTAACCATTCCATGAGTGTTGCACTATTTACTAGTCACTTCTTAGTCAAATTAAAGGCGGTACTTTAGTTATGCTTGGATATGATCGATAAACCGTGCTCCAAGTCAACCATAACCGTGGACATGGCTTTTAGAAAGATTTACCCTGCAGGGGTGCACAAATAGCAACACACACACGATAAACCTTGGAAAGAACCAAATAAAAAGCAACGAGGCCTCACGACAATGCATTCACATGATTCATAAATTATTTCAGGGGTCCACCCCACTAAGCTACCCGCAACGAAGTTGGTCGGCTCCTAGACGGACCCAGGATTTGCGTTAATGCTATAAACGACTAGGAAGCAAAAACTATGACTAGGATTGTCGATACCGCAAAAATACTCCGTATTCCGAAATAGTACATGCGCTCCATGCGCAATTGTAAATAAAGCAGTAAAGCATGGCATAACTAGAGAATAGTAATAAAGCTGCAAACAAATTGTAGCCCTGAGAAATAAAGTACAAATCAAGCTGAAGCAAAGGGGGATCATATAGAGTCTCCCGTATGTGGATAGTGCAAATAGTCAAGGAACATGAATCAAGTACTCGGGGTCCTACGGGACACAAGTGAGCATGGAAGAACCAAATAACAGCTATTGCCCACCGGTGCCTCTTTGTTTAGTTATCCCATTAGTACACAGTTTAAGTTGTTTAGGTACCTCATTATCCAAAGACTCGCGCAAACCCTACACGTGCAGTTCTATGACTCACATGGCTCAAATAACTCCTGCAGTAATGACTCATAGGATTGAGGATACAAGCTTCGGTGGGGTTTAAAAGTAAAGGCTATGAAATACTTGGGATTCAATTTAATACAATCGTGACTCAATGATGCAAGAGTAAGATCGAAGCATAGGTACTATATGTATACAAGCATGGGGAATTTCTTGCTTGGAAGTTCAGTTGTAGAATAGGAAGGATCCAGGTAATACTCCTTAGGCTCCTGATATTTTCCTTGCTTAGTGTCTATTCGGATAAAAACCAAACACACAAGGACCAAAATAAATACATTGCACAATCATATAAATCATATGCAACAAGCAAACATGGTGTGCCATGATGAAATGATGCACAATTGCATGGTATAACATAGCATGGCATGGGTGAGGTGTGGAAACAAGAAATAAGCCCTTTATTAATTTATTTAGGCATGTTTTACTTGCATATTCCTTACTGTTTTCTTAATATTTATATGATGCATGCTTCAATTCATATCATGGAATGTATAATCAGAACGGCTTCGTCGCACTAATCGATTTAGAAATATTATTTGTCGAATTTGGAATTACGGAAATAAAGGTATGAATTATTTAAGGAAAAGGCATTTATTTATTGCCATTTAAATAATTTCGAAACTTTAAGTTTCTAAAAAATTGTTTTAGATGGCATATTTGAAATCCTAGGATTATTCTGATCAAGAAACATATATTATATGAAAATTTTAAATTTATGAATTTAAAATTATTATTAAATGCAAGTAATTCAAATTTGACTAGTTAGAGTTGACTCTGGTCAAATTTGAATTTAGGTTTGAATTCATATATAGATTTGATTCAAAGTTCATTTTGGAAATTTTGTCAAATTCGATTTATAAAAAAATATGAATTATTTAGATTAAAACAATTTTCTAGAATTTTTATTTGATTTAGAAAAACACTGGAACTTTTCTCACCGGTTGGTACTTTACTCGCACTCACAGATTAGTGGGGCCGCAGGATGCCGGGGCCACTACGCGCGAGAGCCTTTGAGGAGACACACGCTGGCAGGGAGGGATTGTTGTTTGATAGGAAAAGAAGGGCAGTGGGGCTTTTGGAAATAGGCAAGATCTAATCGGTTATAACCTGACGAAATTGAATTCAAGAAGTGCATATGAGGCTAGCTGATTCGATCTTCTCGACATGATTTTGAGTGCCTCGATGCGCAAAAATCTATGTCGTTTGGTGCTAGGTAGAGATGGGACATAGTAGAAGATATCGAAATGAACAAGCCCTCCGGAGACCAACTTTGGAGGTCACTGGGGCCAAAATACCGCATGTTATGTGTCGGGCGAAAGAAAGGGAATTCAGAGTTGCGGCGAGATTGAGCTGCCTTTGATTGAAGATAACGAGAGATACAGGCGACGGTTTTGGATGCTGCAAAAAGAAAAAATGAAGAGGGGATCAAGGACTACAAAATTTGTTCAGGAAATTTCTTTGGAGGAGAACTGTGGCAACTAGATAACTTCGAAGAACAGAGGTCTGGGAGGCGCGTGAGACTGCCGGTGTTTCTTTACAGTGAGATCGACCAAACTTCATTAGATGATTGCGAGGCCGTTTCTTGGCGGATTTGGACACCATTTTGTTCTACGGCGGGATGGGTGTGCCCTCTTCAATGGTGCATGATGGAAGATGCTGAAGGCGGGCTGAGCGACGCGATGTGCACGCGCTGGGCGGCATCTGTGGCTAGCGAGCGGCACGGTGTGGCGTGGGACTATGGCCGGTGTATGGTAAGGACGGAGAGGGGCCATGACACAGTCGGGTGGTGATGGCAAGGCGGCGGCCATGTCATAGCTAGGCTAGGGTTTTGGTCTTGAGAAGAAGAAGAATAGGGGACGGAAATATGGATGGAAGATAAGGTTGGAGGGGAGTGGTTGAGAGAGTGAGGCTCTTTTCTTGCCTGCTTTATGCCAGAAAGGAAGGAGGCACGACACAGTATGCGCGCGGGTGGAGGTGATCACGTGCAAGCGACTGGGACAAAGAAAAACTGCGCGGTCGGTCTCGACCTCCACTTGGTCTGGTTGCGGCGACGTTGGATTCAACCAGGTAGGTAAATGGGTTGGGTCACATGGGCTCGGTTCATGCAAGATAGGGGTAGCTTGAAGGTAAGAATGGTTTGGGCCCTTTAAGCAAGAAGAAAACCACAAAGGCAAGCACACACAAGAAATAAGCATCACACGGTGCTTATGATTTGACGAGAAGAGATTATGGCTTTATCACATGTAGCACTAGAATATAAGAAGACATGGCCACATGTATGGAGTGATATGAGGGATAATCACATGGCCATGGTGTGGGGAGTGTGTGTGTCCATGCACCCACAGCGGAGTTGGATTAAAAATAGCTATCTAGGTGCATTTAGCTATCTTAGAAAACAAGAGAGAGAGAGAGAGAGAGAGAGAGAGATTGGGTTTTAACTAGGAGAGAAAGATAAAGTTGATTAGGGTAATTAGAGATAATGGCTAGGTATTTAGCTTGAATAAGATTGAGTCAAATTTAAATACAAGAATTACCAAAAGTACTTAAAAGAAGCAAAACCAAAAGGTACATTATTCAAGTGATAAAGACATTGGTAACTTTATATTGCATGTGCCATGCATGCATTATTGCATATATCCTAGTTGTGAAAACAACTGCATTATTGCATGTGTCCTAGTTGTGAAAACAACTAGATTTTCCAAATGGCCAAGGTGAAATTCAGACATCCCAAACAATTAATCCATTTAATATGAGAGCATTTGAGTGATGAGGCCTATGTAGTGTGTATTTCCCACTAAGATTTTATTATGGCCTCATGGCATCAATTAAACCCACAAAAAGGAATAAAGCCATGCTGAGATGAATGAGGATTCTTCTGCTACATAGCATGCAAAGATGGACATGTAGGCTTCCATAGGCATATTGTGAAAACAACATGTATCATGTTTGGAAGCATGTATGATTGGAGCTGGATCCACCCAAACACACATGACCTAGATTTAAATACCAAATAGAAATGCAAAAGCTCATATATAATTAGGCTGGTGGAATTTATATGGAGACAAAGAAAGGTGGTGGAAGAATAAAAGATATGCCCCCCAACTCAACTTGGGCATAAAGCATTATATCAAGAATTAAATACGATATATCAAGAGACAAATATAATTAATAAGGCAAATGCATATGAAGAAGAACCAAATGCAATGGGGTTTATTATGATACTCAAATACAATGTGGCATGGTGGCATGAGAATGATATAATGATGATGCAATAAATGACATGTAGGAAGTAGCAATATATATACTAGGCAAGTAGCATTACAATTGTAGACAATTGTGATGCTACACAAAGTCAACCCTAACTAGTCAAACATGTGACATTTGACCCCTTTTTGAATTATTTGCATTTAATAATTTTTTTAAAATCATAAATTCAAATTTTACATATGATATATGTTTTCTGATCAGATAAATGTGAGGAATTCAAATATGCCATCCAAAATAATTCTTGAGCAATTTAAATTTTTGAAATTATTTAAATGCCAATAAATGCCTTTCTTAATAAATCTATAACCTTAATTCCGTAACTCAAAATTCGACAAATAATATGGCTAAATTGATCAGCAGGACAAGCCTGTTCTGATTGCATTCCATGATATGAATTGAAGCATGCACCATCCAAATATTAAATAATCAAAACTGTTTATGGGAGTAAAACATGCCTAAATAAATTAATAAATTGCTTTATTATTGTTTCCACACCTCACCCGTGCCATGATGTGTTATACCATGCAATTGTGCATCCTTCCATCATGGCATACCTTGTTTGCTTGTTGCATATGATTTATATAACTGTGTAATGTATTTATTTGGGCCCTTGTGTGTTTGGTTTTTATCCGGATAGACACTGAGCAAGGAGAATACTAGGAGCCTCAGGAGTTGTCAACACCCGGATTTTTAATCCCAGATGCCTGTTATGCCATACATCGCAATCCCAGGATTACCATTTTTGCGAGACATAACAGATTGGATATCGCAGTACATCATCCATTATAAACCATAAATAAGGTCTTACACAAATAAAGGATCTCATGATCCAGTCTTAGTACAACCAAGTAGCGGAATAAATAGCGTAGCGGTGGGGTCCATCTTCAGAGTCATAGGCAATGCTGATGATGGAAGATGATCCTAGTTGTCGTAGCCATCCTGTTGTCCTCCTTCAGGGTAGTCCTCCTCATAGTCTGGCCATAGGAATAGCTAGGAACAAAAGCCATGAGTACTCTTTAAGTACTCGCAAACTATCACTAACAAGTAAGGTAGTTCTAGTAGGAATGCTAAGTTCTAAGCTTATTTGTAAAGTTAAGTTTGAAACCTAAGCTGAGTTCAAAAACAAAGAAAGATAAAATAAAGTTTAAAATCACCTAAGTGGGAACTTAATTGTCATAGTCACAACTCTATTGTGGTCAAGTCATGTCACAATTCATTTCATAAGTTGTTTTGAAAACATCTGACAACGGAACAGTATGGCCACTCCAACTATCCATAACCGCTGACGCGGCTATTCGAATAGTTTGACACTCTGCACAGGTGGTACACTTTCACCACAAGATTCGATACATCTGTCAGGGATAACCCTGAATCATCATAATTAGTTTGCAGATAATCAAACATAACCTTTCCTTTACACACCCTAGTATAAGCACCTCTCCTATGAGTATGGCCCCCCAACCATGACCATCTGTCATCTTGGGCACTGCATAGGTGGACAACATTGAGAGGTAGCCTCAGATCAAACCTCTCCCTCGAGGGAACTAATACTAATGCATATAAACTTCCGGCTAAGCCTTACCCAATTCAGGTATAGTGGTTGTACGGTAAAATTGGAATGGTATCGCATCCAAACCCAACCATCAGTTTTATAAAAGGGTTAAGGCTCATGCCTCAACATTTTCATCATCATAAACCATTTGTGTTTCTCAACACATGTCAAAACATCTCAATAGAATGACTCATCATTCCAAGGTTTCCACAAATCATTTTCACCAAGTATTCCCATCCAGAGTGAATCATGTTTTGGGTTTTTGTTCCAACTACTACGTTAAGAGTGTTCACTAATGTGGGATGCTAATCTCAATCTCATGCCATAGAATGACATCTAAGTCTAACTAGATAGGTCAAGTTTTATACTCTTTATGCTACCTTTAAACAAGTAAAGGACTTTGGTAAAGTAAAGAAAGTAAATCTTGTAAATAAGACTTGGAGTAGGTATGAGTCAAAATGGTATAACCAAAGCATGCCTAATGCCTTTGAATAGGTTTTCTAGCTTAATTCTAACTTGCTAACAATAGCTTGCATAGTTAAGACACTTGCAAGTGTTAGCTTGCTCAGTTTACTTGAAGTGCTAGGCTTGCATTGTTAATGATGGCTTGCAAGTAATCACTTGCATGGTTAACTTGTATAATGGTAGCTTGCCTTGGGTAGTGCAGTGGTTGAAGTTTTCTTCCTCCTCCTCTTGGTAGAACTCCTCCTCCTCGTAGACTTGGTCGGTACTATCGTCTATAAATACATACGGGATACACAATCACCAAATAATACTTAACTAGTCTACTTAGCACACTAAGGCACACATTTGATGATCTATTACCATCACAAGCATCACAAGGTTTAATGAACTAGCTTCATTCTTTTTATTTGAGAAAATTAATTTCTACTCATTGAAATTAACTAAGATTTAATATTCTCCAATTGAAATATGGGATCATGTGGACACATGTCATCACCACATATTATAATATATGGGAATGTGATTTAAGGGTTGGATCACATTTTAATAAGTTTAAGTTTAATAATTAATGATTTAAAGTGACTAGAAATGCCTATATAGCATTATTTTGGGACTAGTCCAAAGTCACTGCATGCAAACCTTAATATTATTACATATTCAGATAGGTGTGGTTAAATGTGATTTTTGAGAGTTGGAATCAACTCAAAAGCTACTATGGTTGATTTTATAAAAATGTTTGAATCTGCAAAAGCTTATGTTTTGTTATTTTTAATAGGAGAGATCTCTAGCTCTAAATGATTTAAATCCAACGTGCTTGGATAGAGATTTTCATTACCTTCCAACAAAATTGGAATCACTCAATTTGGATTTGTAAAACTCTCTGAATTGATTTTTGAACTAAGGGACAAAATTAAGTTTACTTCTAAAAAGAAAAACCTATATTTGAATTACTGGGTCAGCGCGGGAAACTAAATGGGCCAGCCCCTGTACACTCTGCGGCGCTAAGGGCTGCTGACAGAGGGGTCCCGCCTGTTAGTGACTCATAAAACACGAAGCGGTACGGGACGCTGAGGACCACACGATTAGAACACAGATCAACGGCTCACGGTCGTCGTCGACGACGGACACGTCGCCGGCGAGACTGAACCCTAGCGCAGCTGGGGGGTCTCTGGGACGCACCAGGGCTCTAGCTAGTCTTGGCGAGGTGGACGAAATCGATGGGGACTTCTCCTCCTCTACAGCGGCTACCTCGAGCGGCTCCGGTGAGAGAGGGGAAACATTCAGTGGAGAGAGGAGAGTGGAATGGTGTGAAGAAATGGTGCTGGGGAGGCTTGCTTATATAGGCTCGACAAGGGTACCGACGGTTGTGGGCGAGGCTCGTCAGTGACGGCGATACAGGGGGCTACCAGCGTGGGCAAGGTAGGCGAACGGTGGGCGGTCTGCTGGCAGTCCTCTACAGCGTAATGGCGATGCTAGGGGCGGTGGCTAATGGTCGGGAGCTTCCTGCGCTCTAGGAGACAGAGGCGGTGCTCGACGCGGCTCCCGGCGACTGTGGGTCGCGCGGTGGTGCACGACCGTGTCTAGAGGATTGGTGGGTTCAAGGTGGAGCGGCATGCACGGTCTAGTGTCGAGGCGCGGCCTGTGGCGTGCTGGCGGCGAGGGCGCTCTGGCGTGCACTACGTATGGCGTAGAGAGAAAGGGCGGCTCTGCTCTAGGGTGGTCCAGGGGCTGGCATTGATCGAGGGGTGGACAGGGAGTCGTGGTAGGGTTGGGCGTAGCTAGTGGGCACTCTGGTTTGGCGCGACGCGGTCTGGTGAGCGTTCCCTGCGTTTGGCCGGCGACGACCATATTTGGGCGGTGCGCCACTGCTGCTAGCAGTGAAGGGGGAGCTGGTCTGGGCTGGGGTAGATGCTAGGGGGACAGGGGATTAAGTGGGAGACCAAATTGGTCGATGATCACTGTCGAAATAGTGAAGCTACTCTAGTTCTTGTTCAGTGCCTGCCATGTGTTCGACAGAATGGCCGCATGAAACTTTTCTTTGAATTTTTGAAAGATTTTTGGTGGGTGCTTTGATCTGATGCTTGGTAGACTGTGGTTGCTAGGATTTGTTAAATGGAATTCATTTGAGTGGTTTTTGCAAAAGTGTGATCTATACATATGAACTAGATTCAAATTTCAAATGTCCTTTAAATTTAGAGTTTGACTGTTTTTTGGGAGATCACAAAGCGGCCTTGGCACATCACTACTTGTACTAGCAAGGGGTGCAAAGATCCACATTTGTCTCTGTTGGAAATTGAGTGCTAGGAATAGCGAAAGTGGGCTAGGTGATTAAAATGGCAAAAGTGACCATTTGCTTATTTAATTCTTTTTGATTTCTTTTTCTTTGGGATTTTCTTGGGGATGATCTACATGATGTGTAATTCACCTTAGAGTCATTTTACAATCAATAGATCACTCAATGATGGCAATTCAAAACAACTCCTATTTAAATGCACACACATATGAATGCTTAAAGTTTTTCAAATCAAAAGTTTTTGTTAACCCTAAATTGGGTAGATTTGATCTTGATCACTTGGATTAAAGTTTTGGGATGTTACAAACCTTCCCCCCTTAAACAAAATCTTGTCCCGAGATTTAAGAAAGAAAACGAGGAACTAAAGAGATCTGGAAACTCAGTCCTAATGTAATCTTCTCGCTCCCAAGTGGCTTCTTCTTCGGTGTGGTTGCTCCATTGGATCTTGAGAAATTTGATACTCCGGGTCCTGGTGGTTCTATAGGCTTCCTCCAAGATACAGATGGGCACTTCACGATACGTCAAATCTTTGTTGATATCAATAGCTCGGTGATCGATGTTCTTGAAAACTTCGGTCTTCTTCGGCACTTCTAGCATTTTCGAAGTAACGAGATATGGAACACATCATGGATGGCAGACATCTCTTCAGGCAGTTCCAGTTGATAAGATACTTCTCCTCGGCGGTTTAGAATCTTGAAGGGTCCGATATATCTGGGGGCTAACTTTCCTTTTAGACTAAAACGCTGGGTTCCCTTCAATGGCGAAATCTTGAGATATACAAAATCTCCGACATTGAAAGTCAGGTCTCTCCTTCTCTTGTCAGCATAACTGTTCTATCTGGATTGGGCATTCTTGAGGTGCTCACGGACTTTGTGAACCTTCTCTTCGGCTTCTCGGAGAATGTCGGGTCCGAAAATCTGACTCTCTCCTACTTGCCACCAATTCAAAGGGGTGCGGCACTTTCTTCCGTATTGGAACTCAAATGGTGCCATTTGCAAACTGGCTTGATAACCGTTGTTGTATGGGAATTCTGCAAAAGGCAGACAATCTTCCCATTTTGATCCATACTCTAACACACAAGCTCTTAACATATCCTCTATGATTTGGTTAACTCTTTCAGTCTGTCCATCGGTTTGCGGGTGATAAGCTGTGCTGAAATTCAACTTGGTTCCTAATCCTTCTTGGACTTTCTGCCAAAATCTCGAGGTAAATTGGGTTCCTCGATCTGATACTATGGTCTTGGGGGTCCCATGTAGACTAACAATTCTAGCAATTTACAAGTCTTCTAGCTTCGAACTCTGGTAGGTTGTCTTGACTGGTATAAAATGAGCTACCTTAGACAGTCTATCAACAATGACCCAGATTGAGTCATTTCCCCTACTAGAAGTAGGCAAACCGGTGATAAAGTCCATTCCGACAGAATCGCATTTCCATTCTGGAATCTGCAATGGTTGCAACAATCATGTGGGTCTCTGATGTTCCGCTTTGACTCTTTGACAGATATCACACTTGGCGACGTAGCTCCCGATTTCTCTCTTCATCTTGTGCCACCAAAATTGCTCTTTCAAATCTTGATACATCTTCGTTCCTCCGGGGTGGATAGAATAAAGAGTATCATGAGCTTCTTGCATGATAACTTGCTTTAGCTCCGAATCTGCTGGCACACAGATACGGCCTTTGTACATAGTACTCCTTTGTTTTCGGTGAATCCAGGTACCTTTCCTATACCAATATGATGTTTGATCCGTCGATACTTTCATTTCCCTTCCGGGCTTCCTTGATTTGGCTAATCAAAGTGGGTTGAAGTTCAAAGCTAGCTAAAAATCCTTTGCTAACTAGCTCAGTCCTGAACTGCTCCAACTCCTCATACAAATTGGGTTGCTTCTCATTGATCATGGTGTTTAGCCTACACGGCAATCTGCTAAGAGCATCCGCTACCACATTGGCTTTGCCGGGATGATAGTGAATGTCAAGGTCATAATCCTTGATTAACTCTATCCATCTTCTTTGCCTCATATTCAGCTCCTTCTGAGTGAAAATATACTTCAAGCTTTTGTGATCTGAGTAAATCTCACAGCGATTACCCATAAGATAATGACGCCATGTCTTCAATGCCAAAACTATGGCTGCTAACTCAAGATCATGGGTGGGGTAGTTCTGCTCATGCTGCTTCAGTTGTCGAGACATATACGCGATGACTTTGCCTTCTTGCATCAGTACACATCCGAGAGCAATCTTGGATGCATCACAATACACATCAAATGGCTTCTTGATATCTAGCATGATCAATATTGGGGATGATATCAATCTCTTCTTCAGCTCCTAGAAACTTGCTTCACATTTGTTGGTCCATCCTAACTTCTTGTCCTTCTTCAACAATTGGGTCATGGGTCTGGCGATGCTCGAGAATCCTTCTACGAACTTGCGGTAATATACCGATAATCCGAGAAATGCCCGGACTTGGGTTTGAGTGGTTGGGGCTTCCCATTCTTCGACATCTTTGATCTTGGTAGGATCAACAGTGACTCCTCCGACAGACACAATATGTCCTAGGAATCCTACTTCTTTCAGCCAAAACTCACACTTGCTGAACTTGGCATACAACCGATGCTCTCTAAGGGTTTCAAGGATGATTCTCAGATGTTACTCATGCTCTTCTTCTGACTTGGAGTAGATAAGGATATCATCGATAAACACAATGATAAACTTATCCAGAAAATTCATAAAGATCTTATTCATGAGATTCATGAAATAAGCAGGAGCATTGGTTAATCCAAAAGACATGACCGTATACTCGTATAAACCATAACGAGTAGTAAAGGTGGTCTTCGGAATATCCGTTGCACGAATCTTAAGTTGGTGATAACCAGTCCTAAGATCGATCTTAGAGAACACATTTGCTCCAGTCAACTGATCAAATAGATCCTCTATCTTTGGCAAAGGGTACTTGTTCTTGATTGTGACGTCATTCAGCTTCCTGTAATCTGTGCACAAACGGTTGCCTCCATCTTTCTTGTCGATGAATAACACTGGTGACCTCCATGGCGATGCGCTTGGTTGAATCAAGCCTGTTGCCAACATATTATCTAACTGCTTCTTCAATTCCACTAACTCTGAGGGGTTCTTACTATAGGGTCTCTGGGCTATGGGTCCAGTTCTAGGGATTAGTTCAATAATGAACTCAATATCCCTATCTGGGGGCATACCGGGAAATTCATCTGGGAATATGTCGGGGTATTCACAGACTACTCTGACTTGGGCAATGGTGGGCAGGGCTAGACTCTTATTACACTTGAATTGGCGGGGCAAGGTTTTAGATATATGCTCTACTGAGACTCTAGAGCTACTGGTCATGGTGATGGCTTTATTGGCACAGTCTATTAGTCCTTTATGCTTTGACATCTAGTCCATTTCTAGTACTACTTCCAAACCTTTGGTTCCAAGTAGTATTAGATTGGCAAAGAAATCTATCCCATGTATTCTGATAGGCATAGCTTTGCAATTTTTTCTAGGTTTTGTAGTTGAACCGGGGGTTTGAACTATCATGACATGCTTCAAGTTGGTTGGGTGAATCTTACTAGTGCATGCAAATTCTTCGGTGAAAAATGAGTGCGATGCTCCAGAATCAAACAACACTCTTGCTAAAACTGAGTTGACAGAAAACATACCCAGCACTACATCTGGCACTTCTTGGGCTTCTTCGGCGTTCATGTGGAAGAGACGGCTATTGCAGTTGTGAGGGTTCCCTGGGGAAAATCTTCTTCCTGGTTGAACACTATGCTGCTGTTGAGCTGGGGCATTCACATTGGCAGTGGCGGCAATCTTCTTGGGGCACTCATTGGAATAGTGATCCTTCACTCCACACTCGAAACAAGTGATCTGAGACTTGTCTTTCACTGCCACGGGCACAACATTGCTTCCAGTTCTGGGTGCAGTGTTGTTGTTGTTGTTGTCGTTGCTGTTGCTCTTGGGAGGTGCACGGTTGAAATTGCTGGCATTGCCGGGTTGATTGTTGTTTCCTACGGACTTCACATTTCCTCCGCTACGGTTGGGGTAGCTTGGGCGAGACATTTGGGGTCGGTTGTTCCTCGGTGCATATCCCGCAGAAGGGTTGGGACGGTACTTTTGGTGACTGTTGGATCCAGCTTGGTGCATCATACGATGTGTGCGGTTGTCGTTTGCTTGGTTAATCTTCCATTCCATCTGAATGGCAGAGTCGACTAGATCTTCGAGATCCTCGAAACGGATGTTGACGAGGACAGTCAGAATCTCATCATACAGTCCGTTCAGGAATCTCTCCTTCTTCTTGGCCTCCATGTTGATCTCATCAGGTGCAAACCTGGCTAAGGACAAGAATCGGTCACGGTACTCCACTACAGTCATTCTGCCTTGCTTCAACTCTCTGAATTCATCCCTCATTCTGGTGACTAGACCCTGCGGCACGTGGGTGCGACTGAACTTGATTTTGAAGGCTTCCCATGTCATCACTTGACCATGGTTCATTGTGTGGATGTTGTTCCACCATGCTCTTGCATCTCCTGCCAAATAGTGGGTGGCAAAAAGAACCTTCTCATTGGCATCCACTCTTGCTACTTCTAAGTTGGTCTCCATTGTCTGCAACTAGTCATCAGCATCTAGTGGGTTCTCTAAAGTACTAAAGATTGGAGGATTGGTATTCTGGAAGTTTCTGAGTTTGGATCTATGATGATCCTGATTTCCATGGTTCTAATTGTTGTGAGCCATCTGGGTGATCTGCTGCAGTGTTGCTAGATTAGCTTGGCGCTCTTCCCTGCTTGCTTCACAGTCTACAATGAGAGTCTGCAGAATCTACAGCATTGGGTCTTGCGATGAGTTGCTCCCTCCTTGGTTTCCACGAGCCATCTGAAGATTGAGGTAGATAAAGGGGTAAGAGGGAAAGTTCTAAGGTTCGTGGTTTTGATTTCAAAGTTAAAATTTTAAGTTTGAGTCAGGTTTTGCAACTAACTTCTTTTCATTCATTCAAGCAAAGCACACGATACAAACACACACATACCACAACATCAAAGGAAACAGATGGTTTTAAGAACCATTCTGTAATCTACGATACAATGGGACCGATACTCCTCATTCTACGATAGTGCTCGAGTGCATCTACTCATCATTGATGAAGTCAGAGTCGTCATCGTCGTTGTAGAAGTCCACGGCATCCTCCTCCAGAAAGTCATCATCATTGCTGAGGTAGGAGCCAATATCCCCTTGGATATTTTAACCTTCCTCTTCTTCTTCCTTTACGGCAAGCTAAGCGTCTTGATCCTTGATGGTCTTCTCGAGGTCGCCCACCTTCTTGTGAAGATGGCCGATGGTGTGATCCTTCTTGGCGTGCTGACGGCGAAGAGACTAACGATCATGGACGAGCAGTGAGAAAGTCTGGGCCTTCTGGGCGGCAATGGCGAGGTTTTTGTTGGCGAGCTCTCTAGCATTGTCCAACTCCTTCTGTCTGTCGTACAGTAGGAAGTCGAGGTTCTCCACTTGAAGCTTCAGTATTGGGTGACTTGGCATCTCTAGCAGCATTCCCATGGAATCACGCCTTGCATAGTGAACAAAGCGGGTTCCTTGGATTAGGTTGACACTTAGGGCACACAGACGTGCGAGAGCTTCATGCATTGCCCTGGCTAATCCATCTAGCCAGTTGTTCTCTCTCACCGAGAACTAAATCCTTCCAGACACTGGTGCCTCTATCTTGCCTCGAAGATCAGCAATCACTAGCCATTGTAAATCTCCTCCTGGTGGACCCGGGAGTTGGGCTCCAAGGAATTCCAGATCGGGACGCTCCAAGAACTCAGACAGTGCATCCAAATCCCTCTCGAAGATCAGTTGGCCTCCGTTTCCCAACTGGTAGAACTTGTTGTATTGAGCTTCCATCTATAAGAATTTAGGATGAGAGAGTTAGTGAAGTGATCAAGTGTGTCAAAGTTTTATGTTGTAATGTAAGAATTTGGGAGGAACATGAATTTTTTAGAGAGAAAGAATCCCCAAGGGTAAGAGAGGAAATAGTTTTCATAAATACTCACTTTGGTTTTTGAAACTAAGTTTTTGTTCAGACGTCCATTCTAACTAGGGTCTCCTATGGTCAGGATGGCTCTAATACCAACTTGTCAACACCCGGATTTTTAATCCCAGATGCCTGTTATGCCATACATTGCAATCCTAGGATTACCATTTTTGCGAGACATAACAGATTGGATATCATAGTACATCATCCATTACAAACCATAAATAAGGTCTTACACAAATAAAGGATCTCATGATCTAGTCTTAGTACAATCAAGTAGCAGAATAAATAGCATAGCGGTGGGGTCCATCTTCAGAGTCATAGGCAATGCTGACGATGGGAGATAGTCCTAGTTATCATAGCCGTCCTGCTGTCCTTCATCTTAGTAGTCTCCTTCATAGTCTGGCCATATGAATAGCTAGGGACAAAAGCCATGAGTACTCTTTAAGTACTCGCAAACTACCACTAACAAGTAAGATAGTTATAGTAGGAATGCTAACTCTAAGTTTAATTGTGAAGTTAAGTTTGAAACCTAAGCTGAGTTCAGAAACAAAGAAAGATAAAACAAGTTTGAAAAACACCTAAATGGGAACTTAATTGTCATAGTCACAACTCTGTTGTGGTCAAGTCAAGTCACAAATCATTTCATAAGTTGTTTTAAAAACATCTGACAATGGAACAGTATGGCCACTCCAACTGTCCATAACCACGGATGCGGCTATTCGAATAGTTTGACACTCTGCAGAGGTGGCACACTTTCACCACAAGATTCGATACATCTTTCAGGGATAACCCTGAATCATCATACTTAGTATGCAGATAATCAAACATAACATTTCCTTTGCACACCCTAGTATAAGCACCTCTCCTATGAGCATGGCCTCCCAACCATGACCATCTGTCATCTTGGGCACTGCATAGGTGGACAACATTGAGAGGTAGCCTCAGCTCAAACCACTCCCACGAGGCAACTAATACTAATGCATATAAAATCCGGCTAAGCCTTACCCAATTCAGGTATTGTGATTGTACGGTAAAATTGGAATGGTATGGCATCCGAACCCAACCATCTGTTTTGTAAAAGGGCTAAGGCTCATGCCTCAACATTTTCATCATCATAAACCATTTGTGTTTCTCAACACATGTCAAAACATCTCAATTGAATGACTCATCATTCCAAGGTTTTCACAAATCATTTTCACCAAGTATTCCCATCTAAAGTGAATCAAGTTTTGGTTTAGCTCCAAACTACTAAGTTAAGAGTGTTCAGTAATGTGGGATACTAATGTCAATCTCATGCCATAGAATGACATCTAAATCTAACTAGATAGGTCAAGTTTTATACTCTTTATGCTACCTTTAAAGAAGTAAGGGACTTTGGTAAAGTAAAGGAAGTAAAGCTTTTAAATAAAACTTGGAGTAGGTATAAGTCAAAATGGTATAACCAAAGCATGCCTAATGCATCTTGCTTGGGTTATCTATCTTGCAAGGTTTAGCTTGCTAATAATAGCTTGCATAGTTAAGACAATTGCAAATGTTAGCTTGCATTGTTAACTTGTATAATGCTAGCTTGCTAACAATAGCTTGCATAGATAAGACACTTGCAAGTGCTAGCTTTCATTGCTAAATTGTATACTGCTAGCTTGCTAACAATAGCTTGCCTTGGTTGGTGCAGTGGTTGAAGTTTTCTTCCTCCTCCTCTTGGTAGAACTCCTCCTCCTCGTAGACTTGGTCGGTACTATCTTCTATAAATCCATACGGGATACACAATCACCAAACAATACTTAACTAGTCTACTTAGCATACTAAGGCACACACATTTGATGATCTAGTATCATCACAAACATCACAAGGTTTAATGAACTAGCTTCATTTATTTTATTTGAGAAAAGTAATTTCTACTCATTGAAAATAACTAAGATTTAATGTTCTCCAATTAAAATATGGGATCATATGGACACATGTCATCACCACATATTCTAATATATGGGAATGTGATTTAAAGGGTGTATCATATTTGAATAAGTTCGAGTTTAATAATTAATGATTTAAAGTGACTAGAAATGCCTATATAGCATTGTTTTGGTACTAGTCCAAAGTCACTGCGTGCAAACCTTAATATTATTACATATTCATATAGGTATGGTTAAATGTGATTTTTGAGAGTTGGAATCAACTCAAAAGCTATTATGGTTGATTTTATAAAAATGTTTGAATGTGCAAAAGCTTCTGTTTTGTTATTTTAACTAGGGGAGATCTCTAACTCTAAAAGATTTAAATCCAACGGGGTTGGATAGATATTTTTAGTAGCTTTCCAACAAAATTGGAATCACTCAATTTGGTTCAGTAAATCTTCCTGAAATGATTTTTAAACTAAGGGACAAAATTGATTTAAGTCTAAATAGAAAAAGCTAAATTTAAATTTACAGGCTTAGGCGGGAACACTAACGGGCCAGCCCAGTGACGCTCCGCGGCACATAGGCGGCGGGAGGTCCCGTATGCCAGTGACACTTAAAACCAGCAGATGCAGGGATCTGGGCCACACGATTAGAACACAGATCGATGGCTCACGGACGTCGTCGATGACGGACTCATCGTCGGCGAGACTAAACCCTAAACGACCAGTGGGGGTCTACTGGGGACGTACCAGGGCTCCAGCTAGTGCGGCGAGGCGGGCAAACGAACAGGTGGACGACGGCGAACTCAGGCGAGGTCGCGGCAGGGGCTGAGGTGGACGGAATCGACGACCACGTCTCCTCCTCTGCAGCGGCTACCTCCAGTGGAATTCCGGCGAACGGCGGCTCGAGTGGCTCCGGCGAGAGAGGGGAAATGGTCAGTGGAGAGAGGGGAGTGAGATGGTGTGAAGAAATGGTGTTGGGGTGGCCTGCTTATATAGGATCGACGGTGAGGCAGTGAGGCATGGGCGCGGCTCGTCGGTGACGACGAAACAGGGGGCTACCGGCATGGGCGAGGTAGGAGGATGGTGGGAGGTCTGCTGGAGGTCAACTACGGCGCAATGGCGCGGCTAGGGGCGGTGCTTAATGGTCGGGGGCTTCACGTGCTCTGGGAGACAGATGCGGTGCTCGACGCGGCTCCCGGCGACTGTGGGTCGCACGACGGTGCACGGCCGTGTATGGCGGGTTGCTGGGTTGATGGTGTAGCAGCGTGCACGATTTGGTGTCGAGGCGTGGTCCGGGGCATGCTGGCGGCGATCGCGCTCTGGCTGCTCGTAGAGAGAAAGGGCGGCGCGGCGCTGAGGTGGTCCAGTGCCTGGCTGGGCTTGGGGAAGGGGCAAGGATTCACGGTGTGGTCCGGTCTATCTCCTATACACGGCGAGAGAGAGAGAGGGGTGGTAGGCTGGGAGCTGTCCATGCTCGACCGGCGAGCATGGCGCTTCAGTAACGCAACCTGCTTTGCAGCAGGCTAAGGGTAGCCTCTTGATGGCATGGTTGGTACTGGGGGAGACAATGGGAGGGGTTTTAGGCCTTAGTGGCATTTGGATCACTGCTTAAAAACAGTAATAGTTAGGCAGTTTGATTAGTGCTCACTAAGTGTTCGACACAATGGCCGCATGAGAGTTTTATTTGAATTTTGAGCTAATTTTTGGTGGAGTGGTGTAACTTAAGCTTGAGCATCTAGGTTTGCTTGGGATTTTGAAATGGAATTCATTTGAGTAGTTTTTGAGAAAGTGGCATCTAGACATATGAACTAGATTCAATTTTCAAATGTCATTTAAATTTAGAGTTTGAAAGTTTTTGGGATGAAACAAAGTTGGCCTTGGTACATCACTACTTGTACTAGCAAGGGGTGCAAATATCCACAATTGTATCTGTTAAGATTTGAGTGCTAGGAACAGCCAAAGTGGGCTATGTGATTAAAATGGCAAAAGTGACCATTTGCTTATTTAATTCTTTTTGATTTGTTTTTCTTTGGGATTTGCTTGGGGATGATCTAGATGATGTGTAATTCACCTTAGAGTCATTTTACAATCAAGAGATCACTCAAACATGGCAATTCAAAACAACTCCTATTTAAATGCATACACATATGAATGCTTAAAGATTTTTAAATAGAAAAAGTTTTTTGTTAACCCTAAATTGGGTAGATTTGATCTTGATCACTTGGATTAAAGTTTTGGGATGTTACAAACCTTCCCCCTTAAACAAAATCTCGTCCCGAGATTTAAGAAAGAAAACTAGGAACTAAAGAGATCTGGGAACTCAGTCCTAATGTAATCTTCTTGTTCCCAAGTGGCTTCTTCTTCGGTATGGTTGCTCCATTGGATCTTGAGAAACTTGATACTCCTGGTCCTGGTGGTTCTGTAGGCTTCCTCTAAGATACAGATGGGCACTTCACGATACGTCAGGTCCTTGTTGATATCAACAGCTCGGTGATCGATGTTCTTGAAAACTTCGGTCTTCTCCGGCACTTCTAAGCATTTGCGAAGTAACAAGATATGGAACACATTGTGGATGGCAGACATCTCTTCAGGCAGTTCGAGTTGATACGATACTTCTCCTCGGCGGTTCAGAATCTTGAAGGATCTGATATATCTGGGGGCTAACTTTCCTTTCAGACTAAAACGTTGGGTTCCCTTCAATGGCAAAACCTTGATATATACAAAATCTCCGACATTGAAAGTCAAGTCTCTCCTTCTCTTGTCAGCATAACTCTTCTATCTGGATTGGGCATTCTTGAGGTGCTCACGGACTTTGTGAACCTTCTCTTTGGCTTCTCGGAGAATGTCGGGTCCGAAAATCTGACTCTCTCCTACTTGCGACCAATTCAAAGGGGTGCGACACTTTCTTCCGTATTGGAACTCAAATGGTGCCATTTGCAAACTAGCTTGATAACTGTTGTTATATGAGAATTCTGCGAAAGGCAGACAATCTTCCCATTTTGATCCATACTCTAACACACAAGCTCTCAACATATCCTCTAAGATTTGGTTGACTCTTTCAGTATGTCCATCAGTTTGCGGGCGATAAGCGGTGCTGAAATTCAACTTGGTTCCTAATCCTTCTTGGACTTTCTGCCAAAATCGCGAGGTAAATTGGGTTCCTCGATCTGATACTATGGTCTTGGGGGTTCCATGCAGACTAACAATTCTAGCAATATACAACTCGGCTAGCTTCGAACTCTGGTAGGTTGTCTTGACAGGTATAAAATGAGCTACTTTGGACAGTCTATCAACGATGACCCATATTGAGTCATTTCCCCTACTCAAAGTAGGCAAACCGGTGATAAAGTCCATTCCAACGGAATCCCATTTCCATTCCGGAATCTACAATGGTTGCAATAGTCTTGCGGGTCTCTGATGTTCCGCTTTGACTCTCTGACAGATATCACACTTGGTGATGTAGCTTCTGATTTCCCTTTTCATCTTGTGCCACCAAAATTGCTCCTTCAAATCCTGATACATCTTGGTTCCTCCAGGGTGGATAGAATAAAGAGTATCATGAGCTTCTTGCATGATGACTTGCTTCAACTCCGAATCTGCTGGCACACAGATATGGCATTTGTACCACAGAACTCCTTCTTCGTCTTGATGAATCCGGTACCTTTCTGGCCTGTCTGACGTTTGATTCCATCGATACTTTCATTTCCCTTCTGGGCTTCCTTGATTTGACTAATCAAAGTGGGTTGAAGTTCAATGCTAGCTAAAAATCCTTTGCTAACTAGCTTAGTTCTAAACTGCTCCAACTCCTCATACAAACTTGGCTGCTTCTCCTTGATCATGGTGTTTAGCCTGCACGGCAATCTGCTAAGAGCATCCGCTACCACATTGGCTTTGCCGGGGTGATAGTGAATGTCAAGGTCATAATCCTTGATTAACTCTATCCATATCCTTTGCCTCATATTCAGCTCCTTCTGAGTGAAAATATACTTCAAGCTTTTGTTATCTAAGTAAATCTCACAGTGATTACCCATAAGATAATGACGCTATGTCTTCAATGCCAAAACTACGGCTACTAAGTCAAGATCATGGGTCGGATAGTTTTGCTCATGTTGCTTCAGTTGTCGAGACAGATACGCGATGACTTTGCCTTCTTGCAACAATACACATCCGAGACCAATCTTGGATGCATCACAATACACATCAAACAACATCTTGATATCTGGCATGATCAATATTGGGGCTGAAATCAATCTCTTCTTCAGCTCTTGGAAACTGGCTTCACATTTGTCGGTCCATTCAAACTTCTTTTCCTTCTTCAACAATTGGGTCATGGGTCGGGCGATACTAGAGAATCCTTCTACGAACTTGCGGTAATATCTCGCTAATCTGAGAAATGCACGAACTTGGGTTTGAGTGGTTGGGGCTTCCCATTCTTCTACATCTTTAATCTTGGCGGGATCAACAGCGACTCCTCCGGCAGACACAATATGTTCTAGGAATCCTACTTCTTCCAGCCAAAACTCACATTTGCTGAACTTGGCATACAACCGATGTTCTCTAAGGGTTTCAAGGATCATTCTCAGATGTTGCTCATGCTCTTCTTCTGACTTGGAGTAGATAAGGATATCATCGATAAACACAACGACAAACTTATCTAGAAAATTCATAAAGATCTTATTCATGAGATTCATGAAATAAGCAGGGGCATTGGTTAATCCAAAAGACATAACCGTATACTCGTATAAACCATAACAAGTAGTAAAGGCGGTCTTCGGAATATCTGTTGCATGAATCTTAAGTTGGTGATAACCAGTCCTAAGATCGATCTTAGAGAACACATTGCTCCAGTCGACTGATCAAATAGATCCTCTATCTTTGGCAATGGGTACTTGTTTTTGATGGTGACGTCATTCAGCTTCATGTAATCTGTGCACAAATGGTTGCCTCCATCTTTCTTGTCGACGAATAACACTGGCGATATCCATGGCGATGCTCTTGCTTGAATTAAGCCTGTTGCCAACATAACATCCAACTGCTTCTTCAATTCCACAAACTCTGAGGGGTTCATGCTATAGGGTCTCTGGGCTATGGGTCCAGATCCGAGGATTAGTATAATAATGAACTCAATATCCCTATCTGGGGGCATACCTAGCAATTCATCTGGGAAGACGTCGGGGTATACACAGACTACTCTGACTTGGTCAATGGTGGGCAGTTCTAGACTCTTATTACACTTGAATTGACGGGTCAAGGTTTCAGATATATGCTTTATTGATACTCCAGAGCTACTGGTCATTTTGATGGCTTTCTTGGCACAGTCAATCAATCCTTTATGCTTTGACATCCAATCCATCCCTAGTACTACTTCCAAACCTTTGGTTCCAAGTACTATTAGGTTGGCATAAAAATCTATCCCATGTATTCTAATAGGCACAACTTTGCAAATTTTTCTAGCTTTTGTAGATGAACCAGGGATTTGAACTATCATGACATGCTTCAAGTTGGTTGGGTGAATCTTACTAGTGCATGCAAATTCTTCAGTGACAAATGAGTGCGATGCTCCAGAATCAAACAACACTCTTGCAAAAACTGAGTTGACAGAAAACATACCCAACACTACATCTGGCGCTTCTTGGGCTTCTTCGGTGTTCATGTGAAAAAGACGGTCGCTGCGGTTGTGAGGGTTCCCTGGGGTGAATCTTCTTCCTGGTTAAACACGACGCTGCTGTTGAGCTGGGGCTTTCACATTGGCGGTGGCGCCAATCTTCTTGGGGCACTCATTGGAATAGTGACCCTTTACTCCACACTCGAAACAAGTGACCTGAGACTTGTCTTTCGCTGCCACGGGCCCAACATTGCTTCAAGTTCTAGGTGCAGTGTTGTTGTTGTTGCTCTTGGGAGGTACACGGTTGAAATTGCTGGTGTTGCCGGGGTGATTGTTGTTTCCTCTGGACTTCACATTTCCTCCGCTACGGTTGCGGTAGCTTGGGCGAGACATTGGGGGTAGATGTTCCTGGGTGCATATCCCGCAGAAGGATTGGGACGGTACTTCTGGTGACTATTGGATCGAGCTTGGTGCATCATACGACATTTGCGGTTGTCGTTTGCCTGGTTAATCTTCCCTTCCATCTGAATGGCAGAGTCGACTAGCTCTTCGAGATCCTAGAAACGGATGTTGACGAGGACAGTCTGCATCTCATCATGCAGTTCGTTCAAGAATCTCTCCTTCTTTTTGGCCTCAGTGTTGATCTCATCAGGTGTATATCTGGCTAAGGACAAGAATCTGTCACGGTACTCCACTACAATCATTCTGCCTTGCTTCAATTCCCAGAATTCATCCCTCATTCGGGTGACTAGACCCTGCGGCACGTGGGTGCGGTAGAACTTGATTTTGAAGGCTTCCCATTACATCACTTGACCATGGTTCATTGTGCGGGTGTTGTTCCACCGTGCTCTTGCATCTCTTGCCAAATAGTGGGTGGCAAAAAGAACCTTCTCGTTTGCATCCACTCCTACTACTTCTAGATTGTTATCCATTGTCTACAACCAGTCATTGGCATCCAGTGGGTTCTCTGAAGTACTAAAGATTGGGGGATTGGTATTCTGGAAGTTTTTGAGTTTGGATCCATGATGATCCTGATTTCCATGGTGCTGGTTGTTGTGAGCCATTTGGGAAATCTACTGCAGTGTTGCTAGATTAGCTTGGCGCTCTGCCCTGCTTGCTTCCCGGTCTACAATGAGAGTCTACAGAATCTGCAGCATTGGGTCTTGCGATGAGCTGCTCCCTCCTTGGTTTCCACGGGTCATCTGAAGATTGAGGTAGATAAAGGGGTAAGAGGGAAAGTTCTAAGGTTTATGGTTTTGATTTCAAAGCTAAAACTTTGAGTTTGACTCAAGTTTTTGCAACTAACTTCTTTTAATTCCTTCAAGGAAGGCACACGATACAAACACACACACACCACAACATTAAAGGAAAACAGATGGTTTTAGGAACCATTCTGTAAGCTATGATACAATGGGACCGATACATCTCATGCTACGATAGTGCTCTAGTGCATCTACTCATCATCGATGAAGTCGGAGTCGTCATCGTCGGTGTAGAAGTCCACGACATCTTCCTCCAGAAAGTCATCATCATTGCTGAGGTAGGACTCAATATCCCCTTGGATATCTTCACCTCCCTCCTCTTCTTCCTTTACAGCAAGCTGAGCTTCTTGCTCCTTGACGGTCTTCTCGAGGTCGGCCACCTTCTTGGGAAGACGGTCGATGGTGCGATCCTTCTTTGCGTGTTGACGGCGCAGAGACTAACGATCTTGGACTAGTAGTGAGAAAGTCTGGGCCTTATGGGCGGCAATGGCGAGGTTGTTGTTGGCGAGCTCCCTAGCATTGTGCAACTCCTTTTGTCTGTCGTACAGTAGGAAGTCGAGGTTCTCCACTTGACGCTTCAGTATTGGGTGACTTGGCATCTCTAGCGGCATTCCCATGGAATCACGCCTTGCATAGTGAACAAAGCGGGTATCCTTGGATGAGGTTGACACTCAGGGCACACAAATGTGAGAGAGCTTCATGCATTTCCCTGGCTAATCCATCTAGCCAGTTGTTCTCTCTCACCGAGAACTGGATCCTCCCTGATACTGGTGCTTCTATCTTGCCTCAAAGATCAGCAGTTACTAGCCATTGTAAATCTCCTGCTGGTGGACCCGGGAGTTGAGCTCCAAGGAATTCTGGATGAGGACGCTCCAAGAACTCAGACAGTGAATCCAGATCCCTCTCGAAGATCAGTTGGCCTCTGTTGCCCAACTGGTAGAACTTGTTACATTGAGCTTCCATCTATAAGAATTTAGGATGAGAGAGTTAGTGAAGTGATCAAGTGTGTCAAAGTTTTATGTAGTAATGTAAGACTTTGGAGGAACATGAATTTTCGAGAGAAAGCATCCCCAAGGGTAAGAGAGGAAATAGTTTTCATAAATACTCACTTTGGTTTTTGAAACTAAGTTTTTTGTTCGGAAGTCCCTTCTAACTAGGGTCTCCTATGGCTAGGATGGCTCTGATACCAACTTGTCAACACCCGGATTTTTAATCCCAGATGCCTGTTATGCCATACATCACAATCCCAGGATTACCATTTTTGTGAGACATAACAGATTGGATATCACAGTACATCATCCATTACAAACCATAATAAGGTCTTACACAAATAAGGATCTCATGATCCAGTCTTAGTACAATCAAGTAGCGGAATAAATAGCGTAGTGGTGGGGTCCATCTTCAGATTCACAGGCAATGCTGACGATGGGAGATAGTCCTAGTTATCATAGCCGTCCAGCTGTCCTTCATCTTGGTAGTCTCCTTCATAGTCTGGCCATATGAATAGCCAGGGACAAAAGCCATGAGTACTCTTTAAGTACTCGCAAACTACCACTAACAAGTAAGATAGTTCTAGTAGGAATGCTAACTCTAAGTTTAATTGTGAAGTTAAGTTTGAAACCTAAGATGAGTTCAGAAACAAAGAAAGGTAAAAGAAGTTTGAAAAACACCTAAATGGGAACTTAATTGTCATAGTCACAACTTTGTTGTGGTCAAGTCAAGTCATAAATCATTTCATAAGTTGTTTTAAAAACATCTGACAACGGAACAATATGGCCACTCCAACTGTCCATAACCGCGGACGCGGCTATTCGAATAGTTTGACACTCTGCAGAGGTGGTACACTTTCACCACAAGATTCGATACATCTGTCAGGGATAACCTGAATCATCATACTTAGTATGCAGATAATCAAACATAACCTTTCCTTTACACACCCTAGTATAAGCACCTCTCCTATGGGCATCGCCTCCCAACCATGACCATCTTTCATCTTGGGCACTGCATAGGTGGACAACATTGAGAGGTAGCCTCAGCTCAAAACTCTCCTGCGAGGGAACTAATACTAATTCATATAAATTTCCAGCTAAGCCTTACCTAATTCAGGTATTGTGGTTGTACGGTAAAATTGGAGTGGTATCGCATCCGAACCCAACCATCAGTTTTGTAAAAGGGCTAAGGCTCATGCCTCAACATTTTCATCATCATAAACCATTTGTGTTTCTCAACACATGTCAAAACATCTCAATAGAATGACTCATCATTCCAAGGTTTTCACAAATCATTTCACCAAGTATTCCCATCTAAAGTGAATCAAGTTTTGGTTTAGCTCCAAACTACTAAGTTAAGAGTGTTCACTAATGTGGCATACTAATGTCAATCTCATGCCATAGAATGACATCTAAATCTAACTAGATAGGTCAAGTTTTATACTCTTTATGCTACCTTTAAACAAGTAAGGGACTTTGGTAAAGTAAAGGAAGTAAAGCTTGTAAATAAAACTTGGAGTAGGTATAAGTCAAAATGGTATAACCAAAGCATGCCTAATACATCTTTATTGGGTTATCTATCTTGCGAGGTTTAGCTTGCTAATAATAGCTTGCATAGTTAAGACACTTGCAATTGTTAGCTTGCATTGTTAACTTGTATAATGCTAGCTTGCTAACAATAGCTTGCATAGATAATACACTTGCAAGTGTTAGCTTGCATTGTTAACTTGTATACTGCTAGCTTGCTAACAATAGCTTGCCTTGGTTCGTGCAGTGGTTAAAGTTTTCTTCCTCCTCCTCTTGGTAGAACTCCTCCTCCTCATAGACTTGGTCGATACTATCTTCTATAAATACATATGGGATACACAATCACCAATCAATACTTAACTAGTCTACTTAGCATACTAAGGCACACACATTTGATGATCTAGTATCATCACAAACATCACAAGGTTTAATGAACTAGCTTCATTTATTTTATTTGTGAAAAGTAATTTCTACTCATTGAAAATAACTAAGATTTAATATTCTCCAATTAAAATATGGTATCATGTGGACACATGTCATCACCACATATTCTAATATATGGGAATGTGATTTAAAGGGTGGATCATATTTGAATAAGTTTGAGTTTAATAATTAATGATTTAAAGTGACTAGAAATGCCTATATAGCATTGTTTTGGTTTTAGTCCAAAGTCACTGCATGCAAACCTTAAGATTATTACATATTCAGATTGGTATGGTTAAATGTGGTTTTTCAGAGTTGGAATCAACTCAAAAGCTATTATGGTTGATTTTATAAAAATGTTTGAATGTGCAAAAGCTTCTGTTTTGTTATTTCAACTAGGAGATATCTCTAACTCTAAAAGATTTAAATCCAACGGGCTTGGATAGAGATTTTAAGTAGCTTTCCAAAAAATTGGAATCACTCAATTTGGTTTAGTAAATCTTCCTGAAATGATTTTTAAACTAAGGGACAAAATTGATTTAAGTCTAAATAGAAAAATCTAAATTTGAATTTACAGGCTTAGGCGGGAACACTAACGGGCCGGCCCAGTGACGCTTCGTGGCGCAGAGGGAGAATGACAAGGGGGTCCCGCATGTCAGCGGCACTTAAAACCCGAAGCGGTACAGGATAATCTGGGCCACATGATTAGAACACAGATCGACGGCTCATGGTCGTCGTCGACGACGGACTCGTCGCTGGCGAGACTGAACCCTAAATAGCCGGTGAGGGTCTACTAGGGACGTACCAGGGCTCCAGCTAGTGCGGCGAGGCGGGCAAACAAACTGGTCGACGAGGGCGGACTCAGGCGAGGTCGCGGCAGGGGATGAGGTGGACGGAATCGACGACCACGTCTCCTTCTCTGTAGCGGCTACCTACGGTGGAATTCCGGCGAACGGCGGCTCGAGCGGCTCCGACAAGAGAGGGGAAACGATCAGTGGAGAGAGGGGAGTGAGATGGTGTGAAGAAATGGTGCTGGGGTGGCCTGCTTATATAGGCTCGACGGTGAGGCAGTGAGGCATGGGCGCGGCTCGTCGGTGACGGCGAAACAGGGGCTACCGGCATGGGCGAGGTAGGCGGACGGTGGGCGGTCTGCTGGCCGTCAGCTATGGCGCAATGGCGCAACTAGGGGTGGTGCCTAACGGTCGGGGGCTTCACATGCTCTGGGAGACAGAGGCGGTGCTCGACGCGGCTCCCGACGACTGTGGGTCGCGCGGCAGTGCACGGCCGTGTCTGGCGGGTTGCTGGGTTGATAGCGGAGTGGCGTGCGCGATTTGGTGTCGAGGCACTGTCTGGGGCGTGCTGGCGGCGATCGCACTCTAGCGCGCTCTGGCTGCTCGCAGAGCGAAAGGGCGGCGCGATGCTGAGGTGGTCCAGTGCCTGGCTGGGCTTGGGGAAGGGGCAAGGAGTCACGGTGTGATCCGGTCTATCTCCTAGACACGGCGAGAGAGAGATGGGTGGTTGGATGGGAGCTGTCCATGCTCGACCGGTGAGCATGGCACTTCGGTGGCGTGGCACTGCTGCAAACGGCTAAGGGGTAGCCTCTTGATGGCATGATTGGTACTGGGGGAGACAATGGGAGGGGTTTTAGGCCTTAGTGGCATTTGGATCAATTCTTAAAAACAGTAATAGTTAGGCAGTTTGATTAGTGCTCACTAAGTGTTTGACACAATGGCCACATGAGAGTTTTATTTGAATTTTGAGCTGATTTTTGGTGGAGTGGTGTAACTTAAGCTTGAGCATCTAGGTTTTCTTGGGATTTTGAAATGGAGTTCATTTGAGTGGTTTTTGAGAAAGTGGCATCTAGACATATGAACTAGATTCAATTTTCAAATGTCATTTAAATTTAGAGTTTGAAAGTTTTTGGGATGAAACAAAGTGGGCCTTGGTACATCACTACTTGTACTAGCAAGGGGTGCAAAGATCCACAATTGTCTCTGTTAAGATTTGAGTGCTAGGAACAACCAAAGTGGGCTATGTGATTAAAATGGCAAAAGTGATCATTTGCTTATTTAATTCTTTTTGATTTGTTTTTCTTTGGGATTTGCTTGGGAATGATCTAGATGTTGTGTAATTCACCTTAGAGTCGTTTTACAATCAAGACATCACTCAAACATGGCAATTCAAAACAACTCCTATTTAAATGCATACACATATGAATGCTTAAAGATTTTTAAATAGAATTTTTTTTTGTTAACCCTAAATTGGGTAGATTTGACCTTGATCTCTTGGATTAAAGTTTTGGGATGTTACAATTCCCATCTAGAGTGAATCAAGTTTTGGGTTTTTGTTCCAACTACTACGTTAAGAGTGTTCACTAATGTGGGATGCTAATCTCAATCTCATGCCATAGAATGACATCTAAGTCTAACTAGATAGGTCCAGTTTTATACTCTTTATGCTACCTTTAAACAAGTAAAGGACTTTGGTAAAGTAAAGAAAGTAAAGCTTGTAAATAAGACTTGGAGTAGGTATGAGTCAAAATGGTATAACCAAAGCATGCCTAATGCCTTTGCTTAGGTTATCTAGCTTAATTCTAACTTGCTAACAGTAGCTTGCATAGTTAAGACACTTGCAAGTGTTAGCTTGCTCAGTTTAATTGAAGTGCTAGGCTTGCATTGTTAATGATGGCTTGCAAGTAATCACTTGCATGGTTAACTTGTATAATGCTAGCTTGCCTTGGGTAGTGCAGTGATTGAAGTTTTCTTCCTCCTCTTGGTAGAACTCCTCCTCCTCGTAGACTTGGTCGGTACTATCGTCTATAAATACATACGGGATACACAATCACCAAACAATACTTAACTAGTCTACTTAGCACACTAAGGCACACATTTGGTGATCTATTACCATCACAAGCATCACAAGGTTTAATGAACTAGCTTCATTCTTTTTATTTGAGAAAAGTAATTTCTACTCATTGAAATTAACTAAGATTTAATATTCTCCAATTGAAATATGGGATCATGTGGAAACATGTCATCACCACATATTATAACATATGGGAATGTGATTTAAGGGTTGGATCACATTTTAATAAGTTTAAGTTTAATAATTAATGATTTAAAGTGCCTATATAGCATTATTTTGGGACTAGTCCAAAGTCACTGCATGCAAACCTTAATATTATTACATATTCAGATAGGTGTGGTTAAATGTGATTTTTGAGAGTTGGAATCAACTCAAAAGCTACTATGGTTGATTTTAGAAAAATGTTTGGATGTGAAAAGCTTCTGTTTTGTTATTTTTACTAGGAGAGATCTCTAACTCTAAATGATTTAAATCCAACGTACTTGGATAGAGATTTTCATTACCTTCCAACAAAATTGGAATCGCTCAATTTGGATTTGTAAAACTCTCTGAATTGATTTTTGAACTAAGGGACAGAATTAAGTTTACTTCTAAAAAGAAAAACCTATATTTGAATTACTGGGTCAGCGCGTGAAACTAAATGGGCCGGCCCCTGTACACTCCTCGGCGCTGAGGGCTGCTGACAGGGGGGTCCCGCATGTCAGTGACTCATAAAATGCGAAGTGGTACGGGGCGTTGAGGACCACACAATTAGAACACAGATCAACGCCTCAAAGTCGTCGTCGACGACGGACACGTCACCGGCGAGACTGAACCCTAGCGCGGTCAGTGGGGTCTACTGAGGACGTACCAGGGCTCCAGCTAGTGCGGCGAGGTGGGCAAACGAACTGGTGGACGACGGCGGACTCAGGCGAGGTCGTGGCAGGGGCTGAGGTGGACGAAATTGATGGGGACTTCTCCTCCTCTACAGCGGCTACCTCTGGCGGAATTCCGGCAAAGGGCTGCTCGAGCGGCTCCGGCGAGAGAGGGGAAACGTTCAGTGGAGAGAGGGGAGTGGAATGGTGTGAAGAAATGGTGCTGGGGAGGCTTGCTTATATAGGCTCAACGAGGGGACCGACGGTTATGGGCGGAGCTCGTCGGTGACGGTGATATAGGGGCTTACCGGCGTGGGCGAGGTAGGCGGACGGTGGGCGGTCTGCTGGCGGTCCTCTACGGCATAATGGCGACGCTAGGGGCGGTGGCTAATGGTCAGGAGCTTCCCGCGCTCTGTGAGACAGAGGCGGTGCTCGACGCGGCTGCCGGCGACTGTGGGTCTTGCGGCGGTGCACGGCCGTGTCTAGCGGGTTGGTGGGTTCAAGGCGGAGAGGCGTGCGTGGTCTGGTGTCGAGGCGCGGTCTGTGGCATGCTGGGGGCGAGGGTGCTCTGGCGTGCGCTACGCATGGCGCAGAGAGAAAGGGCGGCGCTGCTCTGGGGTGGTCCAGGGGCTGGCATTGATCGAGGGGTGGACAGGGAGTCGCGGTAGGGTTGGGCGGAGCTAGTGGGTATGTTGGTTTGGCGCGGCGTGGTGTGGTGAGCGTTGTCCGTGTTTGGCCGGCGACGACCATATTTGGGCGGCGCGCCACTGCTGCTAGCGGTGAAGGGGGAGCTGGTCTAGGCTGGGGTAGATGCTAGGGGGACAGGGGATTAAGTGGGAGACCAAATTGGTCGATGATCACTGTGGAAACAGTGAAGCTACTCTAGTTCTTGTTTAGTGCCCGCCATGTGTTTGACAGAATGGCCGCATGAAAATTTTCTTTGAATTTTTGAAAGATTTTTGGTGGGTGCTTTGATCTGATGCTTGGTAGACTGTGGTTCTAGGATTTGTTAAATGGAATTCATTTGAGTGGTTTTTGCAAAAGTGTGATCTATACATATGAACTAGATTCAAATTTCAAATGTCCTTTAAATTTAGAGTTTGAATGTTTTTGGGAGATCACAAAGTGGGCCTTGGCACATCACTACTTGTAGTAGCAAGGGGTGCAAAGATCCACATTTGTCTCTGTTGGAAATTGAGTGCTAGGAATAGCCAAAGTGGGCTAGGTGATTAAAATGGCAAAAGTGACCGTTTGCTTATTTAATTCTTTTTTATTTCTTTTTCTTTGGGATTTGCTTAGGGATGATCTAGATGATGTGTAATTCACCTTAGAGTCATTTTACAATCAATAGATCACTCAATGATGGCAATTCAAAACAACTCCTATTTAAATGTAGACACATATGAATGCTTAAAGTTTTTCAAATAGCAAAAGTTTTTGTTAATCCTAAATTGGGTAGATTTGATCTTCATCACTTGGATTAAAGTTTTGGGATGTTACAGGAGTATCACCTGGATCATTCTTATTCCGCAACCGAACTGCTAGGCAAGCAATTCGCCATGCTTGCATACATAAAGTACCTATGATTCTATCTTATTCTTGCATCATTGAGTTGGGATTGCATTAAATTGAATCCCAAATATTGCATACCCTTTACTTTTAAACCCCACCGAAGCTTTTACCTCAATCCTATGAGCCATTACTGCATGAGTTGTTTGAGCCATTGATGGTTGTGAAATATAGCCATCTACGTTCACATTTAAACTGGATATTATTCATATTTTTATGAAATATCTCTCTAAACCCTGCCACTAATGCCTAATGATCAAAGGGGTATGCAATCCTTTCTTTCTATTTTTCCCTGTGCAGATAATGATGTTTGATGATGGGAATCACAACATTAAAGTCAAAGATACAAGATTTACAACAACCCTAAGAAACCAGGAGTCGTGAAGTGGAGACAAACGCTAACGACCAACTACACGGCGGGAATAAAATTCCGGCCATATAGTTCCAATCGTATAGTTGCAATCAATGTCGCTAGGTCAAACAGAACAACTTTCATGAAGGGACCCCTATATAAAGAGGCCTCGGGCAACGAGAAAACAGAACTCTTTCTGATAATCATCTGCTCCTAGAACTCCATCCACAACAACGAAGAGCCGTCGGAGGAATATACTTAGATCTAATCTCCAAACCCTTCTCCATCACCATAGCCATATTCCACCACTTGTGTAGATCTCATCTTCGATTGGTGACATTGTAAGACTATTTGCTATTAATCTCATGATTTCCATTACAATTTTATGATTGTTGATCTCATCTCTATGTGTGAGTAATTCTCCTTGAGCTAAGGGCTTCGGCCTAGCCATGTAGCTTTTGTGCATGTTATTTATCATACATGGGATCATGTATTATTTTGTATGACATGATGATTATTGTATCCTCTCTTGCCTTAATCTAAGGACTTGTCAGGTACCCAAGACCCCAAGGATTGAGCCAGGTATAGGGAGTATGAGTAATGACTAATCTGCAGGTTGGGAACCCTAGTGACAGAAGGGGTAGTACGGCTGTATGTGAGGGATATACTTGGGATTAACGGTGACGTCACTATGCATATCATTAGTTTTCTTTCTTCTATGTATGAGACTAGTAGGTTATTGCTATAAGAGGTTGCGGAGGCAATAGCAATTATGGATGCATTGCCCACATATAATTTATCTTGCTCTAATAATTACATGCATACTTTATTATTATTATCTTTTATTCCGATCAGATGTTTTGCACAGCTATAGGTGAAACTGAATGCTCTAGTCCCTCTCTCTCCATCATTGACAACAACAAAATACATCAAACTCTTGGTCTGGTAAAACACAAAAGGAATTCTAAAACTCCTGAAGGCCCGTTAAAGTAACTTCACTACTCTTCTACTTCTTGAGGATTCGATAAACCTAGGTCTACTAGGGAAAAAGAGCTATACTACATCCGTAATCTGGATCAAAGGTATCAAAACTTTTTCTGGCGCCGTTGTCGGGGAAGCAATAGCTACCCTGGTGAGGTTAGCAGGAACCTTGCTAGTTTTAATTCTTATTTTTAATTTTGTTAGTTTGCTTTTAGTCTTTATTTGAAAAACCAAAAAAAATTGTTAGTCTTTAAATTCTTGTTTTTATTATTATAAGTCTTTGTTTAAGAAAACCCAAAAACATAGGAAACATGGCTGAAAAGAAGCTTGGGGAGTTTGCAACTCCCAACAATGATTATTTGCATACTCCTATTACTCAGCCAACAATTGTTGCTGATGACTATGAAATTAAAACCCATTATTTAAGTTTGGTTCAACAGAATCAATTTGGAGGCTCTGTTATTGAGGATGCATGTATGCACTTGAATACTTTCACTGAAATATGTGATATGATGCGTATAAAACATGTTGACCCCGATGCGGTCAAATTACGCTCATTTCCTTTCTCTCTTAGAGGAAGAGCAAAAGAATGGTTGCTATCTTTGCCTAGAAATACTATTACATCATGGGTGGAATGTACTTCTTTATTTATGACTAAATTCTTCCCACCTGCAAAGACTATGCAACTAAGATCTAATATTACTGGTTTTAGACATGAAGAGTGTGAGCCACTAGCTATTGCATGGGAAAGGATGAAAGAATGCATGAGAAACTGTCCCAGTCATGGGATGGAAGATTGGCTAATTCTCCAACTGCAGCTGGAGGAACATTTATGGGTAAACATATTACCAAAGCAAATCAGATGCTAGAGAATATGCAAGACAACCATGCCCAATGGCATGTGGATAGATCAAACACGAAGAAGGTGAACTCCGTCTCACCACAAGAAAATGAAGAACTCAATGCTAAGCTATATGAGCTCATATTAGTCATAAAAGGTAAGGAAAACCAGGTAAGAGCTATCCCAAAAACAAATATTGAAGAAGTAGACTTCATAGCTCGTAATGATTATAACCCTGCTTGGAAGAAGAATTATAATCCTAATTTTCAGAAACACTATTCTAGTCATGCAGGTAACTCTAATTATAATCCTTTATAGACTCACAAAATGAGAAAAAAATCCTTGTTAAAATAACGGAGAACCATGATGCTATGCTTGGTAAATTATCTAACCAAGCTATAAGTTTGACGAATGATTTGCATACCCTCCAAGAAAGAACGAGGATTGTTGAGGCACAACTAAGTAAGATAACCTAGAGTCAAACTCTCATTCTAGCTAATTTTGCAGGTAAAGCTGATCCCAATCCTGTTGAAGACCTCAAGATGATGAGAATCCAAAGGGAGGTGCCTGAAGAACTTGATTATAGTAATGCTCCTTTACCAAGTTACACTGTTGAATATCTTGTAAAAAGGATCAACATCAAGATTCTAGTAAGTGAAGTAAATGATGAAGCTATGTATCAAAACTTCGTTAATCATGTAGCAATAAAGGTAAGTGATCTTGAAGAAGAATATAAGAAAATTGCTAAAAAATTATCTATTAAGCTTGATGATATATTTGAGCCTACTATTAAGATTAAAATTGGGACCAATGAGATAGTTGCACGTTATGATCTTGGTGCAAGCGTCTCAAAAATTCCAAAGAGTCTTTTTAATAAGTTAAATTTTGGATCTTTTGAAATCACCGAGTTAAAATTACATATCACAGATTCTACCTACAAACAAGCTGTAGGGATTAAACAAAACACTTCAGTATACATTAAAGGTTGTCCTACTCTTATTGATTTTGTTATTGTTGACATGCTTGAAGATGCTACTGCTCCTATTATATTAGGCCATCCATTCTTAAGAACTATTAAGGCTTTGATTAATCTACACGAAGGGAACGTGAAGCTTCAATTGCCTTCGCTGGATCCTTTTGTTATTCATTTTCCCAGGAAAGAAGAAAGCCAAGCATGATGAAAAGGAGGCCATCACTTTGAAGGCCAACTATTTTGGAGCGGGTGTTCCACTCATCTGGCCTAAGTGAGAAACATCAAGGTCAAGCTATTGACCATAAAAGAGCGCTGCATGGGAGGCAACCCATGTGAAATAAAGATTTGAGTAAAGTTTTTTAAGTTTTAATTTAAGTTTTCTGTTTAATAAAGAGTGATAGAAAGCTCCAGTTGAGCAGAAGAAGTTCGGTAGTACTAAAAATCCTATTTTATGCATGTTGTTGTTGGTCGACAATTTTTACTATCAATTTTCTGTCAAAAACAAGGTGTTTTGCTAAGTTTCAGAATAAGAAATAATTCTCGAAGGAACGGAAATTTTTTGATGAATACAGAAGGTTTAACGACCAGCTATAAGGCGGGAATAAAAATTTCGGTTGTATAGTTCTGGCCATATAGATATTTTTGCCATCGACAATTTTCTTTCATAAGTACTCAAGGTGACCAACTATACGGCGGGAATAAAAAATCTGGCCGTATAGTTCCGGTCGTGTAGATATCGATGCTTTCGTAGAATTTCTTTTCTAGGTACAAAGGGTTTGATGACCAACTATACGGCAGGAACAAATTGTTCTGGTCGTATAGTTCTGGCCGTATAGCTGTGCCACCAGGCAGAAACCCTAAAATTTTGACAGCAGACCATCAATACGGTAGGAACACATTGTTCCAGCCGTATAGTTTGCCCGTATAGTTGCGTCCGACCACGAAAACTCCACGGGAGGTACGTCCAACCCCAAAACTTCAATCATTTTTCTCTCTTCTACCTCCAAACTCTCTCAAAGCCTCAAGAGATCTTCATCTCTACTTAATTTCGTTCGATTTCCTCGCACACAAGTGATCTACGGTATGTTTCACCTCCGATCCTCCAATTACTTTTTGCAAATTCATCTTTGATCTATTGTCATTATCAATCTAGGGTGAGACCTACAATGAACTATTTCCATGATTCTCTTGCCTAGATTATTAATTTGAGGGTATTCTTTAGTGTGCTATGATGAGGAATATGTTTGCTTATTATTGTTGGATCAAAAAGTTTTATTTTTATCTTTCCTTGTTATTTTAGATGATGAACACAAGGAGCCAAACTCATGCTCATGCCGCCACTAGCTGTTCTTAGGCTGTCGCTCAAGAACGCATGGGGATACGGTTCAAGGATGAGCCCCAACGTGATCGCTTCAACAGGATCAAGAACCGAGAAGTAAAGGCAACCAAGTGGGCTTGCCCCATTATATTGAATCAACTCAGTATTTCTAATGACTTAAATTTACTTTGCAATAGGGTTGACCTGCAGAACTTTGTATTCAATGATGTGCCTACTTACCGCCGGTTAACTCTTGAATTTCTAAGTTCTTTGCAAAGCACCATTAAAGCATGGAATGGAGAGGACAAGATTTCTTTCCGACTTATGAACAACAATTATTCTCTATCACTAGATGAATGGTGCACATGTTTTAATTTTCCAAATAATAATGATAATTACTTACGTGCATCCTATACTGGCTTAGACCCTTCCCCGGAACAATATTATAATGGAATGAGCTTTACTTCTAGAGTAAGCAAGGGGAAGAATATTCAACATCTTGCAATTCGCTGTTTGTTCTATGTTATTGCTAACACTTTACAGTCACGAAACGAGTTCACGAGACTCAATGAGGAGGACATCTTAGTCCATGCAAAGGCTGCTTTCAACAACAACAACTTTTAACTCAACTTGGGCGCAATCCTTGTGTGCTACCTCGATCACCAATCCTCCCAAAGCCAAGGACCAGTCACAGGTGGAGGCATCATCACTGTGCTTTCCATTGCCCTAGGCATCAACCTAGGTGAGTTGCAACCAGTTCTAGGTGAGCGACATGTTGGTTTCTCTACTTTAAAAGCTTGTGGAATGCTCCCTAGGAGAGGTGGTGTTTATTACCTGCATATTGCTGGAGCTGGGTGTCTCTACCCCACTCCTTTACCTAATGGTCTTTTCTCTATCGAGGAAGGACGTTTGCTATATGACTTGCAGGTTGAGCAACACCAACCCGACGAGGAGATTCCAGATGAGGATGAGGACCAAGAAGAGGAGCGACCACCAACCCGGTTTGCTACATACCAAGACTTCCAAGAACTTGGAGGCACTTTGGAGAGAATGCAAAACCTCTCCTTGAACCTCTGAGAATCAACTACCACCACAATGATTTGAAGGGCTTGCAAAAGCCTAAGCTTGGGGAAGTTTCCTCATTATCTTTATTTGGCGTTCATTTGTTTTTATTTATTTCGAGGTTATGTTTTTAATTCGAGTTTATAAGCACTCGTGTTGGTTTCCCCAACACTTTATATTTAGTTCTATTTGCTTTCGAGATTTTCTAGCCGAGCTTTGCCGCCAATTTTCTATTCTTTCATCCCCTCTCTTAAAAACAACAAAAAGATTTTTCCATTTAACTTTATTTTCCCTCTTCCTTCTTTTCTATTCTCCTTGTGGCTTTCACACATTTGCAGGAGAGTGTTTGACTTTGAGTTTCTAAGAAGCAAATAAAAAGGGAAGAGAGAAATGGAACCAATCATGAGAGGTATGCCTTAAGACTCCCCACTACTAAAGTTTGAGAAACCCATGCTAGGTAGTAGGAAATGATAAGATGTTATATTGGTGGAGTGAGTCTTTGTATTGTAGTAAAATTTTGTTTTCATGGGTATTTAGTAGGGTACGTTTTGTTCCAGCTCTTGTAGTTAACCAAGTCTTGCCTAAAAATTTGCTAAACAATTGTAATAAGATAAAGTCTCACAATTGAAGGCTTGGGTGTTGTAGTGTTTTAGTCTTGAAGGCTTATTTCTAGAGACACTCAACACCATAGAAAATAAGGATTGACTTGATAGCTCTCTTTAAAAGGATTTGCTCGACTGAATTAATGTTTATAGGTTTTTGTGAGCATGCTAAAGTTTGACTTGTGAATCATAAGAATGATATAGCTTTATGCGTGACAAACTTCATGGGATGCCAACAACTCCGCTATCCTACAAACGATCTTCATGGAGGCAACTCCTAGATTTCTGCTATGAGTTGATTAAACATATGTAGCAGCAATGCTATAATGGGTAAGATTCTTGGTATTCCTGGGTAGCTGTGTTCATGATGGAATCACTCCTCTGGCTGTTATGAGTAATCATTGTACAAAAGGAACAAAGACCTTAGTGATGCCACGAGTGTCCATCACATCCCGATAAACTAATTAAAATCTTTGGCATGCTCTCAATTACTTAAGAACTAAAATTCTTGAAGGACAATGAATAGAAAAGTAGTGCTTGAAGAGTCTTGATTTATTGATGTGGGAGAATTGAGATACTCTAGTGTATATGTTTTTCATGACAAATTCTCACACTCTTAATTTTACATGATTATACTTTATTGTTCAAAGGCAAGCCTATGAGTTGATTACATGACATGGAATAAGGTTTACTCATTTGAATCATCCATGTTAACAATAATGTTGCTGCGCTATAAGGATGCATAAAAACCCGTATGATATGCTTGCCATTACTCTATCCATGCTGAAGATTTTCAAATTTATAAAGTGGAGGAAACTTGAGACTACCAATCGTGAGTAAGATCATCATCTCATTATTTTAGTTTAAATGCTGAGTTCCTTTTTGATTTTGGTTTTCTTGCTTGAGGACGATCAAGTTTAAGCTTGGGGAGGTTGATGGCTATGAAATATAGCCATCTACGTTCAGACTTAAATTGGATATTATTCATATTTTATATGTAATATCTCTCTAAACCCTGCCACTAATGCCTACCGATCAAAAGGGTATGCAATCCTTTCTTTCTATTATTCCCTGCACAGATAATGATGTTTGATGATGGGAATCACAACATTAAAGTCAAAGATACAAGATTTCCAACAACCCGAAGAAACCAGGAGTCGTGAAGTGGAGACAGACGCTTTAACGACCAACTATACGGCGGGAATAAAATTTCGGCCGTATAGTTGCCATTAACACTGCTACGTCAAATAGAACAACCTTTGTGAAGGGTCTTCTATATGAAGAGGCCTCGAGCAATGAGAAAAGAGAGCTCTTTCCGATAATCAACTGCCCCCAGAACTCCATCCACAACAACGAAGATCCGCCGAAGGAATAGACTTAGATCTAATCTCCAAACCCTTCTCCCTCACCATAGCCCTATTCCACCACTTGTAATAGTAGATCTCATCTTCGATTAGCGACATTGTAAGACTATTTTCTATCAATCTCATGATTTCCATTACAATGTCTATGATTGTTGATCTCATCTCTGTGTGTGAGTAATTCTCCTTCGGATAAGGGCTTCGGCCTAGCCATGTAGCTTTTGTGCATGTTATTTATCATAGATGGGATCATGTATTAGTTTGTATGACATGATGATTATTGTATCCTCTATTGCCTCAATCTAAGGACTTGTTAGGTACCCAAGACCCCGAGGATTGAGCCAGGTATAAGGAGTATTAGTAATGACTAATCTGCAAGTTTGGAACCCCAATGACAGAAGGGGTAGTACGGCTGTATGTGAGGGATTTACTTGGGATTAACGGTGACATCACCATGCATATCATTAGTTCCCTTTCTTCTATGGATGAGACTAGTAGGTTATTGCTATAAGCGGTTGTGGAGGCAATAGAAATTATGGATGCACTGCCCACATATAATTTATCTTGCCCTAACAATTACATGCATACTTTATTATTATCTTTTATTCCCATCAGATGTTTTGCACAGCTACAGGTGAAACCGAATTCCCTAGTCCCTCTCTCTCCATCATCGACAACAACAAAAGATAGCAAACTCTGAGTCCGGTAAAATACAAAAGGAATTCTAAAACTCCCAAAGGTCTGTTAAAGTAACTTTACTACACTTCTGCTTCCCGGGGATTCGATAAACCTAGGTCTACTAGGGAAAAAGAGCTATACTACATCTATAATCCGGATCGAAGGTATCAGCCATGCTAGTCGGAGAATTGCATGCATAGGGTTGTGCGAGTCTTTGGATAATGAGGTACCTAAACAATTTAAATGGTGTAGTAATGAGATAGCTAAAAAAGAGGCACCGGTGGGCAATAGCTGTTATTTGGTCCTTCCATGCTCACTTGTGTCCCGTAGGACCTCGAGTACTTGATTCCTGTTCCTTGACTATTCGCACTATCCACATACGAGAGACTCTATGGATCCCCCTTCACCTGAGCTTGATTCACACTTTATTTCTTGGGGCCACAAAGTAGTTTGGGGCTTTATTACTATCATGTACTTATGCCATCCTTTACTGCTTTATTTATGATTGCGCGTGGAGCACCTATACTGTCTTGGAATGCAGAGCGTTTTCGCGGTATTGACAAGCTAGTCACACTTTTGGGTTCCTAGTCGTCTACAGCCATTAGCGCAAACCCAGGGTCAATCTCGGAGCCGGCCAACTTTGTTGTGGGTAGCTTAGTGGGGTGGCCCCCTGACATAATTTATGAATCCTGTGAATGCATTGTCGTGAGGCCTCATTGTAATTTATTTGGTTCTTCCCGAGGTTGATCATGTGTGTGTTGCTATTTGTGCACCCCTGCAGGGTTAATCTTTCTGAAAGCCATGTCCACGGTTATGGACGACTTGGATTACAGTTTATCGATCATAGACAAGCATAACTAAAGTACCGCCTTTAAATTGACTAAGATGTGACTAGTAAATAGTGCAATACTCATGGAATGGTTAATAAAATTGCCAACGGATGGGATGTTTTTCTGCCTTCTCATCGGTAAGCAAGAAGGAGGGAGAGCGATGTTTATTTATGTTGCTTATATAACTGTTGATACTAATTAACGAGCGTTCGTCCATCTCTAGTTGGGCAGATGTGTAGCATGTCTCTATATAATTGTTTAGTTGTTATCTTTCGCTGTAATTGCGTCACCCCACGTTGTTCCCTTTAGAAGCATTAAGACTTGAAGAATACCCCTAGGGTCTCACATGATAAATATTTGGTTCAGATGGACAGGTTTACTCTCAGGAAGGCTACTAGGTCGAAGAGACTGATGATGGCGGCAACGGCTATAAGGTGTAGAGATTCCAGGGATGGAGATCCATGAGATCTATGGGCGGGATGTGCTTATTTTCAGGGCATCTTATGCCAATTTGCTTCGTATCCGTACTCGGATCTTGTTTTCTGCTTCTGCTTTATACTCTGATGTGTCTTGTATGAGGATGTATCCTAAACTATTATATCTATCTAGGATATTTAGATCTTGCCATATGGTGTTGAATATTTTCTGTCTCTATTGTTTTTAGATGGTGTGGCTCTGATGTCTATTGTATATCGCTGACATACATACTCATTTGTGTATGTTTTGATTACTTTACCTGTTGACTATGCCGCTCGCTCTTGTCCCGATGTTCGAAAAAGTGGGTGGGATGGTTGGCCAGTACCATGCCCTGCTCCACGAGATGGGCCTACTGTGTGTGGCTCCGCGACCCCATGGTAGTACGTTCTATCAACTTTTGGTTCATCCAGGTTTGAGCTTAGAGCGTAGGGTCCGAGGTATTATGATAGGTATCAGAGCCATTCCGCCCTTTAGGGTCTCAGCCAAGTTGGTCGTTGTCAGTCTAGAAAATATTTTTGTAGCTATGTATATTAGGGGAAAACTAAATGTGGGAGTATGACTGCTTCCATTTTGCTGCTTACCCACCCACCCATCCTTTTCTGGTAAGGAAGTGTAACGTTTGTTTATCCTCTTCTAAAAATTCAAACTAGGATTCGCGTGTTTGGGGTTTCCGTAGTACCATACATTGTCTTAATCCTTTGTTGATATGTTGCATCCAACATTGCTTTGCAATCTGCCTTTGGTTATCAACTGTTGGTACATTCCATACCAATAGGTTTATTGTAAACCGATGCGATCTGTCTTACTCCTTGTTAACCGACGCGATATAGTTAGGGGTGTTCGTTCTTTAGCTATAAAATCTTTCAGTTATTCTTAAGAAGGATAAGAGTGGGTTGCACGTTTTTCCTATTCATGTGCGGAGTAATGCTTTGAGTGTGGGATGGAGTCATGACCATAGCACTACTCTCATCATTCGCTCTTGTACATCGAATCGGTGGAGCTGCTAATCTCTAACTGTTAAGTGGTTTTGTGCATCTAGCTGGTATTTTAATGCCAAAATTTACAGAAATTTTTTATTTGGTAGATTTGTGTTCCACACTCCTTTTCAGTCCTGTGTGATATGCTAACTATCTTCTAGGTGCTATTAACTTTGCTTGATATTTTAATATCATCTTAGTAAATTGTATCCTTTAACCTTGGTTAATTCTGTTTTAGTGCTATTTTGGATTATTGATAATTCTCCATTATGGTACTAACGCATGTTTTTCATTAATAACAGGATGCCTCGCTGCAATGATGATGTCCCGGGTTTGCCAGAGCTTGGTGCCGCGCTTGTCAGTCTTGCAAACATATTGGGAACTATGCAGCAAAACCAGCAAAGGTTCGAGGAGAGTGTCTGTAGGAATGAGTTTGCACCACCTCCTCCGCCTCCCTAGCGTGGCAACATGAAAGACTTCCTGAAGTTTGCCCCACGGCACTATGAGGTGACCGTCAAGCCGCTAGATGCTGATGATTGGCTCCGAGAGATCACGAGGCTGCTGGATACTACAAATCTGGCTGAGCACGATAGGGTCAAGTTTGCTACTCACCTTCTGCATGGGGAAGCCGCTCTTTGGTGGGAGAGCTATCTAAGAGCAATCCCACCTGGATTTCAGCCAACATGGGGGTAATTCACTCTTGCTTTCAAAGAATAGTATCTGCCTGAAATTGTCATGGAACGTATGAAGGAGGTGTTCCTGAATCTCAAGCAAGGAAAGGACAATGTCAACACTTACATCAAGAAATTTGCAAACTTATCTTGCTATGGGGATGATGAGGTTTGTGATGATAAGAAAAGACAAAATAGGTTCCATCAAGGTCTCAATGCTTCTATAAAGTATGCTCTCACCCATATTACTCCAATCTCTTTGCTCAAGCTTCAGCAAGCAGCTCTCCAAGAAGAAGCAAGTAAACATGCATATGATGATTACAAGAAGCATAGCCGTGATACTGGTGGTTCCTCAGTAGTGGCCACTCCTTCTAAGCGTCGTGTGTGGGTCCCTAATACCGCACCGCCGCTCCCCTCTCCTCCAAGACCATCAAGTTTCTTGCCAAGGCCACTGTACTCTTACAACGTCGCTCCAAGGGGCTTCAACTACAACTACCCTAGAGTGTTGTATGGTGGATCTCCTAGATACTCTACTCCTCGCCTGAGTGGCGCTTGTGTCACATGTGGGAACACTGGACACCAGTAGTGGAACTGTCCTACGAACCACAAGGCTCTTCCTCCACCCCCTCCAAGACCTGCTTCGACAATTGCTCCTCGCGCACCTGCGCCTCGGGCTCTCAACATCAACACCAAGCCCATGTCGATTGTTTCTCACGCCAACAACATCACTATTGTTCAAGCAGAGCACGCACCTGGAGTTGTGATGGGTACGCTCCCCATTAACTTAGTCCCTGCACAAGTTTTATTCGATTCTGGTGCATCGCATTCATTTGTGTCTCACAAGTTTGCAAATGAACATGAGCTAGCAATGGATCCTCTTCCCAAACTTTTAATGGTTCTCTCTCCCGGAGCAACAATGGCATCTTCAAAGATCAGTCATGGTAATCAAAATCAAATTGGGGGTTCTTCCTTTCTAGCTTCCTTGATTATTCTTGGTAGTTTAGATATTGAGGTCATATTGGCCATGGATTGGTTGACTGCAAATGGAGTCATAATTGATTGTGCTAAATACTTAGTTTCTCTAAAAATTCCTGAAGTCCATATAGTCTATTCTCCTAGGCAAACTCCTTCTATTAAGCTCTACTCTTTGGATGTCCAGAACATTGATGTTATGGAAGCCTTGCAAAATGTTCCTGTGGTCTGTGAATTCCTAGATGTTTTTCTAGAAGAGCTACCAAGTATGCCTCCTGACTGAGAGGTCGAGTTTCTGATTGAACTTGAACCTAGAACCGCTCCTATCTCCAAGAGGCCTTATAAGATGGGTCATGTAGAGTTGGCCGAACTCAAACGACGGCTTGATGAACAAGAGAAGTTGGGTTTCATTCAGCATATCACTACCTCTCGGGGTAGCCCAATAATCTTTGTGAAGAAGCAAGACCAGACTGATCGACTTTGTGTTGACTACCGCACTCTCAATGCAAAACCCATCAAGAATAAATATCCCCTTCCGTGGATCAATGATCTCTTTGATCAACTTGCAGGAGCAGTGGTATTCTCTAAGCTTGACTTGAGAAGTGGATATCATCAAAGCAAGATTCACAAGGAAGGTGTTCCTAAAATATCTTTCACCACTCGTTATGGCATGTATGCGTACACGGTCATGTCCTTCGGCCTCACCAATGCTCCCGCTACATTCTCAAGGCTTATGAACTCAGTTTTCATGGAGTACCTTCATAAGTTCGTGGTGGTCTATCTTGATGACATCTAGGTCTATTTGATGACCCACAAGTATTAGGGGTGTATCGCATCATTTTCGAGGGAAGTGAAACCCAATTTATTGATTCGACACAAGGGGAGCCAAAGAATATTTATAAGCCTTAACAACTGAGTTGTCAATTCAGCTGCACCTGGAAACAATCTTGCTCACAGCAGTTTATCAGTAGCAACAGTTTTGTAGTAGCAATAGCAAAGTAATAGCAGTAGTAAAAGTAAGACAATAGTAACAGTTGCAGTAAACAGTAGGATTAAAGCGTGGTAGGTATAGGGATGGATGGACGGGCGTTGCATGGACAAGACAATTCACATGGCAATCAAGACATAGGGCATTTGCAGATAAGTAAGATAAAGCATCCAAGTACTACATAATCATAGGCATGTGTTCCATATATAGTCATACATGCTCGCAATCAGAACTTGCACAACATCTTTTATCCTGCCAGCCCGTTTGCAGCGGGGCCTCAAGGGAACTACTGGCAATTAAGGTGCTCCTTTTAATAGAGCACCGGAGCAAAGCATTAACACTCCGTGAACACACGTGATCCTCACATCAAAGCCATTCCCTCTGGTTATCCTGATTGCTATCACTTCAGGGCCTTTGGTTCTGGACAACAATATGTGTATACAACTTGCAGGTAAGACCATAAACAATACTATCATAATGAATCAATAACATGTTCAGATCTGAAATCATGGCACTCGGACCCTAGTGCCAAGCATTAAACATAACAAGTTGCAACAAAGTTAAAAAGCACTAATAAAAGATACTAGGCACCATGCCCTAACAATCTGATGCCATTACATGAACGATCTCATCCAATCCCTACCATCCCCATAGCCTACAGCGGGGGATTACTAACTCATAGATGGGGGAAACATGGATGGTTGATGGAGAAGTGATGGTGATGATGGTGATGATCTCCTCCAATCCCCTGTCCCGGCGGGGTGCCAGAATGGAGTTTCCGATTCTAAATCGCGGAATCTGGTGGTGACGGCACAGCGGAACTCTTTCTAGAAAAACGTCGAACCCCCCTTGGTTTTTAGGTCAAGAGGCAACTTATAGGTGAAGAGGGAGGCCAAGGGGGCAGCCGAGGCGGCCACACCACCCCCAGGCGTGGCCTTGTGGCCCTACTCCGTTTCATCTTCTGGCTCCGTGAGTATTCTGGTGAAATAGGATTTTTGGCATATTTTCCGGGATTTTTCCTGATATTTGATTTTCTTCACAAAACTAGACACCAAGATAATTCTACTGAAAACAGCGTCAGTCTGTGTTAGTTGCATCCAATTCACACAAGTTTAGAGGAAAAACAATAGCAAAAGTGTTCAGGAAAGTAGATACGTTTTGGACGTATCAACTCCCCCCAAGCTTAGCTTATTGCTTGTCCTCAAGCAATTCAGTTGAAAACTGAGTGCGATAAAAGAAACTTTCACGAACACATTTGCTTCATAAGATGTATATATTGTCAGCATATGGTCCACTACTCAGGCAATTCATAATAAAGAGTATGCAACTAAGTTTACTTAATAGTCATTGCAAGCTATGAAGAGATTCCAATTCAAAAATAGTAAGTAGCATGAAACATAAACATAAGCAACATTGCAATGCTCATAAAAAGGTATGATAGAGTGGTATCTCACTTGCCTTTGATTGTAGAGCAAACATAAATGTGAAGGCACCTCTGAAGTTCAGGTGAAGACTAGAAGTAAAGATATCAAAGATACAAGCATCAAAGTCATAACACAATTAATCAAGTTTTGAGACAAGTACATTACACTAAGAATGACAACTATGCTCTCAAGAAAGTGCTCATAGAATGTGTGGAGACTCAACAAGGAAATGAAAAGGTTTTGAAAAGTTTGAAAGGCTTCCAAATGCTGAAAGTATGGTACTTGTTAGCTTTGAGCTCTCATTGCCCCTATCATAAGCATCTTTAAATGGTTAAGGTGAAAGTGAGGTCCAATCTGAGTGATATGCTTGACAGACTATAAACTGGAAATCTCATATCCCTTGAGTACGAGGGCCGCTCCTCATGCTACTCAACTTTAGTTACCGGTAAGTTCTTGTCATAGTAAATACATGCGTATCATAGAGAACAGCCAACGGGGTACCCCTTGCCCGATGATACGGAAGAATCCCATATCAAAATGACAAGGCAAGCAGACAACGAGTATCTCGGTATTCTCCTTATTTACCATGGGAAAATGGTGCTTTTTTCTCTCTTTCCTCTTTTCTCAAATCTCTTTTTTTTTCTTTTTTTCTTAGTGGCTATCTCTCTTTTTTTATAAGAAGAATGCTTCATAGATACTCATTATGGTTACGCTGCAGGTTTCCACCATGATTAGGCATGGATTAGACCGGCGCGTTTCTCTAACACACATACATAACTCCATGGACTTACAAGCTCCCCTTTTATTTCACACCGACGACATCCGCAAACAAAAGGGCATGATATCAACTGGGTATATATTTACAGGTGTTGAAAGCGTTCCCCGTGAAGACAGTTACGCTAATCTGACCTATAATTTTCAAGCATATAACTTTCATGCGCAGTCACAATGGTTCAGTTTTATTAAGTGTAAGAAATAAAGTGTGCCATCAAGTTCGTGAGAGCTTTACTAACCAGCTTTCTCATAACAAGCAAACATTTTATTCGGAAGAAAACAAGGCATATTGAATATGCACGGAACAACAAATGATGTTAATAGGTAGGTATGGTGGACACTTTTGGCAATATTGGTTTTGGCAAATTGGAAACACGAGTAGAGCTCATACTCAGTGTAAGTAAAGGCTAGCAAAAGTAAGGGAGCGACAAACAAGAGAGCAATTAACTGTCATAATCATGCTTGCAACAAAACAGGACTAATCATCGCATGAAAGTGATTCAAGACCCCTGAAGGAAAAATAATTCATCGAGGCTTAACTGATTATTGTTTCAGTCATATGCATGCATTAGCATGTGCCAAGCCGATTCAAGAGAAACATTCAGAGGAGGATACCACGGTGTCATACCATGTTATGAATAGAGCAATGCAATCAAACATTCATATGACATGCTACAAACTATTGGCAAGCTGGAGCTAATCATAAGAAAGAAAGAACTAATAAGCATCCATAAATAACATACACCCTACATGAACAGACTAAGCATGCCCACAATGATGAGTATATGTACAAAAATGAAAACAAATAGAGTTCGTTACCAGCCTCTTACCACACCTCAAGTTGTCATTAATCCTCATTATTTCCCTTCACTTGTGTGGATTGAATAATAACATGAAACCGAATTACACTGAGGACTGCTGAACCCTGCAACAAACTCCACAAAACCAAAGAAGAAAAACAAATATTTTTGGTGTTTTTGATTTTCAAAGGCAAGAACAAAAAAGGAAAAACAAGCAAAGCAAAATCTTTTTGGGTTTTTCGAATAATTAAGACAAAGCCAAAAGGAAAAAGCAAACCAAGGCAAAAATAAGAAGAAGCAAACAAAGAGAAACAACAGAAATATTTTTGGTATTTTTGTGTTTTAGAAAGCATAAGTAAAGAAAGAACGAAAACTAAAAAGAGAACGAAGCATGGATATACAAAGTAACGACTAAACATGATATGGAGATGAGTGTGATGTCGGTGTACGTCCCCCCAAGCTTAGGCTTTTGGCCTAAGTGGGTATCAACCCCAACGCGGGTAAGGGTTCCAAGCAGGCGGGTCATTGTAAGAATGATCGTGGTTAGACCCTTGGGAAAAAGAAGAAGCTCCCCAATCATAGGTAGGTTGCTGATATGTTCGAGGGCTGGACCGAATCATCTGTAACCTCCCTTCTAGTATCCTGCTCCTATTGGGATAGCTCTCCTAGGTACGTATCAAGCTCCTCCTTAGTGAGTGACCATCCTACCCTGATATCAAGGTTAAACAAAACAGGTGCAGGCAAAAGAACAAATCGCTCGGACTAACTCCTTCTCCAATTAGCCTTGAGAAAGGTTATTTCATAAGACAAATCACTCAAATTAGCCCAAGAAGAAACAAATTTATGATGTATCATGGAATTAAGGTCAAGCCTTTCTATGGGAAACTATAGATCTAGATGATGAGGCACTACACCGTGTAAAGCTAATAAACGAGAGGCGATGAGGCCTCCACAAATTCCACCTTTCTCGTGGTTAGCAGCAAGATGGAAAGCTATCAAGGCACCCAAGTTATAAGTCCTATCTCATTTTAAAGCAGCTGAGATGAATGCTAGATCATACGAGGATAACTTATTAGCAGTTTTCCTAGCAAGAACACACTTGGCAATAAAGTAAGCAAAGTAGCGAATAGACAGGAGATGAATGTTACTGATTTTCCCGCTCTCCCTTGGCAAATCTCCGCATACAAGTCCATGAGTGGTGCAGGTCGCTCTTTAATCCTTCCACACAATCCCCACTGCGGTACCTTAATAGATGCACAAAAGTCATCAAGAGGAAGGTCGACAGCTATATTGTAAATTTTGTAGTGAACCATGGGGTTAGGCAAAGAGCAACTAAATCGAAAGTCCTGCACTACAGACATAGTTAGTTTCACAAATTGAGAAGGTTTATCTTCCACAAAGTGCTCCAATCCTACATTAGCAACTAAAGTATGGAAGTCCTGGGAAATTCCTATAGCCCTCATGAATTCGGAGCATGGATAGATGGAAGGAAAAACTTCCTCCTCTCGGTGAACCTTCATAACCTCAGGCACCCTCAGTTCATGTTGGTTGAGTTGATGTTCATTCATATTCTATTCTGAAATTTAAACATACATTACACAAGTGATTGCAAAGTGAATACATAATGAAGGGCACTACTCATAGGGACTTGTAAGAGGCCTAAACATGCATCAAAACAATATCTCTAAGCATTGAACAAGCTTACAAGATATCATAACATGTCACCTACAGCAGCCAAATACTCAAGATATAAACCACTAAACACAAATCTACTTGGACACGCGGAGGAGTTACATACCGAAGAACAATTGCTCCAAATTTCAGTAGCAAAGCTGGGCTGAGCAAGGAGATCGAAAAATCATGGGCAAGAACAGCAAGAACGCTATTTCGAGCAAAGAACTGATGTTTTCTCGGGAGAGAGAAAGAAGTGGGAAGTGAGAGAGTGAGTGGAGGGCCAGGGGTGGCCCACACCATGGCAGGCGCCTGGCTAATCACGCCACCGTGGTGTGCACTCAGTGGCCCCCCTGGTACTCTCCAGGAACTTCTCTGCCCATTTTTTCACGTAAAAATTTAATATGAATTTTCTAGAATTTTTCGAGACACTTTATTTTCGAGCAATTTTCAGGTATAGATGAATGATTTTCTGATAGAAAGATGTTTTGGAATGATGCAATGACAAAACAAAACTAAAACTTCAGAAGTTCTAAGACACTCTAACATGCAAGCAACTAACAATAGAAAAGTAAACTAAACGAAAGAAAAAACTAAAATGGATAGAATAAAAGTAAGCAAAGATAATCATGGTGAAAACATTGTTTTGTTCATTGAAATCCTTTTGTTAACAAGGTTGATCAGGTCTTGTTACCAAAACAATTTTATATGAAACAAAACTTTGCATTCCACTAATGATTATGTTACCTCAACCTTGATAGCAATGGTCCCAATCATAATAATTTCATATTTTTCTCTTGGTATGGGACAGTATATTTCTCCCACTTGAATGCCCTCAATTTGTTCAATTGAATTTAAACCATGAGTCATATCAATCTTCTTGGGGAAATAGACAGTATGCTCTTTGTCATTAACATTAAAAGTCACCTTTCCTTGATTACAATTAATAACAGCTCCTGCAGTATTAAGAAAATGTCTCCCAAGAATAATAGACATATTATCATCTTCAGGCATTTCAAGCACAACAAAATCCGTTAATATCAAGCAATTATGAGCCACTTGAACAGGTACATCCTCACATATACCAACAGGAATATTAGTAGATTTATCAGCCATTTGCAAATATATATCAGTTGGTATTATTTTTCCAATTGAAGTCTCTTATAGAGAGAAAAAGGCATAACACTAACTCCTGCTCCCAAATCACACAAAGCAGTTCTAACATAACTATTTTTAATAGAGCACGGGATAGTTGGAATCCCTGGGTCTCCAAGTTTCTTTGGAACCTTACCATTAAAGGAATAATTAGCAAGCAAAGTATAAATTTCTTCATTAGGGATCTTCCTTTTATTCGAGACAATATACTTCATATACTTTGAATAAGGAGGCAATTTAATAGCATCAGTCAATGGAATTTGCAAGAATAAAGGTTTTATCCACTCACAAAACTTATTATAGTATTCATCTTCCTTTGACTTGTGTTTCTTACCAGGGAAAGGCATAGGTTTTTGGACCCAAGGCTCTCTTTCACTACCATGTTTCTTAGCAGCAAAATCTTCTTTAGTGTATCTAGTATTCTTAGTGTGCTTTTCAGGTTCTTCTTCAAATTTTTCTTTATCAGGAGCATCATTTTCTTCATTACCACTTTCAGTTTCAGCATCAGAGACAGATATGCTATTAGGATCTTTAGCAGGTTCATAAGGTTCTACAATGGTTTTATGTTTCTTTTTTCTTTTCTTAGGAGTAGTATTAATATTTTCAGCTTGTTGGGAATCCTGCTCAATTCTTATAGGATGCCCCTCAGGATATAGAGCATCCTGGGTAGCAGCACCACTTCTAGTTCTAATTTCATAAGCATGTTTTTCTTTAGCAGCATTAACTAGCAAGTCTTTTTGTACCTTAATAAGCTGATCAATTTGAGTTTGAACCATTTGAAAATGTTTAAAAAGCATTTTAACATCATTAGAGGTTCTTTCCACAATATCCTTCAACTCAACAATAGCTCTAGTGTTTTCCATCAAATGATTTTGCACCCTTTTATTAAAATTATCTTGCTTAACAATAAAAATATCAAATTCTTCTAAGCATTGATCAGGAGGTGAGTAAGGGATATCACCTTCATCAAAATGTTGGAGAGAGTGTACCTCAATAGTGGATGAGTGGGAGATTGGCTTACATAATTCTTCTATAGGAGGTAAATTCTTGACGTCTGCAGCTTTAATTCCCTTCTCCTTAAGACATTTCTTAGCTTCCTTCATCACTTCATCATTTAGTTCAATAACTCCCCTCTTCTTTGATGTTGGTATAGATGCAGGAATAGTTGGTTCAGGTATAGTTGTCTCGGGTATAGCTGGTTCAGGAGGAGTCCAATCTTCATAATTCTTGCTTATTTTAGCCATTAATTCCTCAGCTTCCTTGGGAGTCCTATTCCTGAAAACACAATCAGCACAACTATCCAGGTATGTCCTAGATTCTTCAGTTAGTCCATTATAAAATATATCAAGAAGCTCATTCTTAGGTAATGGACATCCAGCCTGTGTATGAATCAAAGCACAAAACCTTACCCATGATTCAGGCAATATCTCTTTTTCTCCCTGTTTAAAATCAAAAAGTTCCTGCAAAATAGCATGTCTAACACTAGGAGGAAAATATTTCTGCAGGAAAGTACTAATCAAGCAATCAGGGCTATCAATAGATCCAGGAGGTAAATTATTAAACCAAGTTTTATCTTCTCCTTTCAGTGAAAAAGGGAAAATTTTAGCAACAAAGTAGGTGTGCATATTAATATCATCAAAAAATAAACCACTCATGGTAGAAAGCTCAGTCATATGTGCTACCGCACTTTCATTCTTAGTCCCACAAAAAGGTTCTTTCTCAACAATAGCTATGTAAGATAGATCAAGAGATAAATCATAATCCTTATCTTTAATGTTTATGGGAGATGCAGCAAACTTAGCATTAGGAGACAATTTGGGTTTTATAGTACACCTCTCAAGGAGACTCTTAATAGCACTCATATCATGGGTGTTTTGACATTCTTTAATAAATTCATCAGTCATCTCAATATAACCGTCTTCAATATCATAGCTCTCTCTAGACTCAGGTGAACTAACATGTGTAGTAGTGTCTTCATTAGGAGTTTCAGGATTTCCAGCTATAGTTCTAGCAATCATAGCATCTAGGAAATGACCTAATGAACCACTCTTATCAAGCACAGTAGAAGCAACATCATAAGTATCAGAAGTTTCAGATTCAGCAGTAGTAGCAGTGTGTGTAGCATGTGTATGTGGTGGTGTAAGGAGCTTACTCATAACAGATGGTGAATCAAGAGCAATAGAGGTGTTCAGAACCGTACCTCTTCTTGTAGTGGATGGTAAAATAAGAACCTTGCCATCACGAGACTTACCCATGATGGATGGATGGCAGCGAACAATAGTGATTCCAAGTGAACTTGATAAATAAAGCTATGCTCTGACAGCGGTGCACGAAAATAGTCTTGATGACCCATAAGTATAGGGGGTGTATCGCAGTATTTTCGAGGGAAGTGAAACCCAATTTATAGATTCGACACAAGAGGAGCCAAAGAATATTTATAAGCCTTAACAACTAAGTCAACTCAGCTGCACCTAGAAACAATCTTGCTCACAGCAGTTTATTAGTAGCAATAGTTTTGTAGTAGTAATAGCAAAGTAATAGCAGTAGTAAAAGTAAAGACAATAGTGATTGCGATGTGATGTAGGATTAAAGCGCGGTAGACATAGGGATGGATGGACGGGCGTTACATGGACAAGACAATTCACATGGCAATCAAGACATAGGGCATTTGCAGATAAATAAGATAAAGCATCCAAGTACTAGATAATCATAGGCATGTGTTCCATATATAGTCATACGTGCTCGCAATAAGAACTTGTACAACATCTTTTGTCCTGCCAGCCCGTTTGCAGCGGGGTCTCAAGGGAACTACTGGCAATTAAGGTGCTCCTTTTAATAGAGCACCGGAGCAAAGCATTAACACTCCATGAACACACATGATCCTCACATCAAAGCCATTCCCTCTGGTTATCCCGATTGTTGTCACTTCGGGGCCTTTGGTTCCGGACAACAATATGTGTATACAACTTGTAGGTAAGATCGTAAACAATACTATCATAATGAATCAATAACATGTCCAGATCTGAAATCATGACACTCGGGCCCTAGTGACAAGCATTAAGCATAACAAGTTGCAACAAAGTCAAAAAGCACTAATAAAAGATACTAGGCACCATGCCGTAACAATATGGTGCCATTACATGAACGATCTCATCCAATCCCTACCATCCCCATAGCCTACAGCGGGGGATTACTCACTCATAGATGGGGAAACATGGATGGTTGATGGAGAAGCGATGGTGATGATGATGGCGATGATCTCCTCCAATTCCCCGTCCCGGCAGGGTGCCAAAACAGAGTTTCTGGTTCCGAATCATGGAATCTGGTGGTGACGGTGCAGCGGAACTCTTTCTAGAAAAACGTTGAACCCCCCTTGGTTTTTAGGTCAAGAGGCAACTTATAGGCGAAGAGGGAGGCGTAGAAGCGACCACACCACCCTGAGCGGCTTGGCTTGGCCGGTGGTGTGGGGCCCTCGTGGCCCTACTCCGTCTCATCTTCTGGCTCCGTGAGTCTTCTGGTGAAATAGGATTTTTGGCATATTTTCCGGGATTTTTTCTAGTAGTTGATTTTCTGCACAAAAACTAGACACCAAGGTAATTCTGCTGAAAACAGCGTCAGTCCGTGTTAGTTGCATCCAATTCACACAAGTTTAGAGGAAAAACAATAGCAAAAGTGTTCAGGAAAGTAGATACGTTTTGGACGTATCACTATTCCAAGACGAAAGAAGAGCATGTGGAACATCTCTATTGTGTTCTTACAAAGCTTCGTGAGAACCGCCTGTATGCAAAGTTCTAAAAGTGTGAATTCTAGCTCCCTAAAGTCACCTATCTGGGTCACGTCATTTCTTCTAGGGGCATTGCTGTCAACTCGGAGAGTTTTCAGACAATTGTGGAGTGGCTCCCTCCTAAAAATGTCAAAGAAGTCCGGAGTTTTCTTGGATTGGCTAGCTATTGTTGTCGGTTCGTTCAGAACTTATCAAAACTTGTTAAGCCTCTTACCGCTCTCCTCAAGAAAGGCGAGAAATTTCTTTGGTCCCCGGCATGTCAATAAAGCTTTGACACACTCAAGGAAAAACTCACCTCCACACCTGTCTTGATTCCTCCTGATACATCAAAACCGTTTCAGATCTTCTGTGATGCCTGTCTCCAAGCACTTGGTGCGGTCCTCTTGCAAGAAAAGCAAGTCATTGCTTATGCTTCTAGCCAGTTGAAGACTCATGATCTCAACTATCCTACACATGATCTTGAACTTGCAGCGGTTGTCTTCGCTTGAATGTATGGAGGCACTACTTGCTTGGAAACCGTTGTGAGATCTTTTCTGAGCACAAAAGTCTGAAATATATCTTCACTCAGTCGGACCTCAACCTTCGCTAGAGGAGAAGGATTGAAACCATTAACGACTTTGATCTTCCGATCAACAAACTCCGGGCAAAGAAAATGTTATGGCTGATGCCCTCATTCGTAAGGCATATGTGAACAACCTCATGGTGGAAGAGCAACAACCTCTCTTGCGAGGAATTCCGTTAACTCAAACTCGAGCTTGTACCTTAGGGATACCTCCTTAACTTGAAAGCTACCCCTCTCCTAGAGCAAAAGGTTTGCTCCATTCAACTTGGTGATCCTTACACTAAAAACATCATCTCCAAGATTCAGCTTCTGAAGTATGAACCTTTCCACCTTGACGACCAAGGCACTCTATTCTTTAAGCACTGGATATTTGTTCCGAGTAGGCATCGAGGAAGCAGAGGAGTTTGCATCCTGTGGTGGAGTCGATTATCTGCTTGATCCTCGGTAATGGGAAGTGGTCCTTCAAGCAGTGCTTATTGAGGGAGGTGAAGTCCATGCACATGCACATGATATATGTGTCCTTTTTAGGAACAAGACTAGGGTTAGCTACCCAGGTGCTTCCCTTTATTTCGCGTATAAATTCAGCGTCAAGGAGTCTATTGACTTCCATGCCGACCGCCTTTTCCCTTGGTTCTAACAGTCGATGCATTGACTGCTTGACTGGTCTTGCATATGGATTCATGTTGAGTGCATGCTTGGCAAATTCCCTGGGAACCCGTAGCATGTACGCAGGACACCAAGCAAAGATCTCCAGCGCTCACAAAGGAATTCGACATGCGTGAGTTCCTATGCGAAACTCAAGTTGTTGGCGATGAGGGTCGTCTTGGTCAGGTACGTTGGGTTGACCTAGACCGCCTTTCTATTCACCGACGAGTCGAATGACTGGTCTAGTGCGTTCTTCTTCCTCACAGGAGGAAGATTGTTGTCTTTCGACTCCTTGAGCCTTGCGAGCTCTTCTTGCATGCCAAAGGACTGGGATATTCTGTTGAATTCCCTATCGCAGCTATCTTACTTGCCGAAGCTCCCACTAACGGTGGTAATGTCGTTGGGTCCTGACATCTTCATCTGTGTAACACCCTCGAATCGGCCCTATGCAAGTTTTAGTGAATCCCGCCAAACCCGCATAGAAACGATTCAAAGATGCTCACCAGGCACTTGCGTGCGGGTTGAAAACGAAGTAATACCATTACACAATACTCCACGATGGAACCCATAGAACATATATTTACAACAACGACTCCAAGAGTCAAAAATATAGATATATACAGTACAAAGATCCAAATCACCTAGAAAACGATACAACATCTGAGTACAGATAAGAAGCAAATTGGGCTAAGAGCCCTGAAGAATAACTAATGGCGTCCATAACCCTGCCTAGGCCAAGCCGGAAGGGTAACCCTTCTAACGGTGTTGAACTCATACATGTTAAACAAAATGGACGCCGACAAAGGGCAAAGGAAAAAAGGGAGCGATCAGTACTAAGGCCAGTACACGGCGAGTCTAGAATTCGGCGACTCTCGCCTACATAGGTATGGTGGACTGCGGCAGCGAAGCATGCACTATACATCCTATAGAGACTCGATATATCTGTCAGCTATTAGAGAGGGGTAAGAAAGACCTATTCGGATCCAACCTGATACTAACACCAATCATACCCATCCTGGTATTCCCCCTCGAGACCAAACGAGGAAGTCAAACCGAGGAACTCTCACAGTTGGCAGTTTTATTCATTCCATTATAGTTGCAGCACTTACTAGTCAGATATAGATAGCATGAGTCATCCCAATATCATAAGCAGTGGGCAGTTTTAGTTAACCATTCCATTGTAGTTGCAATACTTACTAATCAGATACTATTAGCATGAAACATCCCAACTCCATCAGTTGTTGGCACTTTTATTTACTCATTCCGTTGTAGTGAAACTGATTACTAGACATGTTAAAGTCAAATTTATAGCACTACTTTAGTTTTAGTTGTCTATGATCGAGATACTGTGCTCCAAGTCGTCCATAACCACGGACACGGCTTTCAGAAATTTTTACCCTGCAGGGGTGCACAAATAGCAACACACACACGATCAACCTCGGGAAGAACCAAATAAAAAGCAACGAGGCCTCACGACAAAGCATTCACATGATTTATAAATCATTTCAGGGGGGCACTCCACTAAGCTACCCGCAACAAAGTTGGCCGGCTCCGAGATGGACCCAGGGTTTACGAGAATGGCTGTAAACGACTAGGAACCCGAAAGTGTGACTGGGCTTGTCGATACCGTGAAATCGGGCCATGATCTAAAATAGTACAGGTGCTCCATGCACAATCATAAATAAAGCAGTAAAGCATGGCATAAGTACATGATAATAATAAAGCCCCAAACTAGTTTGTGGCAAAGGGGGATCCATAGGGTCTCCCATATGTGGATAGTGCGAATAGTCAAAGAACAGGTATCAAGTACTCGGGGCCTACGGGACACAAGTGAGCTGGAAGAACCAAATAACATCTATTGCGTACCGATGCCTCTACATTAGTTATATCTATTCCCAGCATTTTAATATCAAGTTGTAATTAAAGCCATGATCATCTCCACCATTAAGCACATGCCAACCTCCTAACAACGGTGGAACAACAACGACGCAAAGCAACTACGACTTGCAAGGCCAACCGTCTATCAAACAACAGGCAATAGGATGTGACCAAGGCTATATAGAGGCTGCAAGGAATATAAATGGTGCACGGAAACTAAAGTATCGCAACACGGATAGCAATAGATCAACAGGAGGAAGTAAAGACTATAAATGCAAAATAGGTAGAAAGAGGGAGAATGCTCGTCTTGGAAACACTGTTGCAGATACATATCCGAAGAACTGGCCGAAGCTCGCATCAACTCAACGGCCTAATCCACGAAGAAGCAAAGTACTAAAAAAACACTAAATGCACTATTTAATACTACGGCAGAAGATCCGGCATGTTCATGATATGATGCATAACATGGCAAAATGTTATGATGCAACATGGCATATGGATGCTGGCAGATCATGTTTTAATGGTCAACAAACATTAATAGCAATACAAGAATTTAAATGGCCACATTTACTTTATGTTTGCTTGCATAACAATTTACATTTGGATGATTCATCAATGTTGCATGCATTCATATGGCTTATTCATGACCCTCTTTCTAAGAAATATATATATATATATATATAACACATGCTAGATTTGGAGTTAGAAACTAAAAGATATAGACAGAACAAATAATTACTTGCATAACTCAATTTAGAGTTGGTCAGATTTTATAATGACCAAAAGGTGAAACAAGTTGCAGATTTTGAACCCTCTCATTTCCACAAAACAAATTCACATTTCACGTTTTCTTTTTGAAGAGTAGTTCAAAGGTTATGGAAGGGTCATGTTAAACATATAACAAAAGCCTTTGTTTAATGGACAGATTTTATAGCGGTGGAAAGTGAATCAGATGGCATAAAGAGGTTCCTCAGATTCTCCTAATCTTAAAACATGTTTATAACAGTTTGGAGGTGGCCTAGATTGGTAGGATTTTATGGGAGCTGAAAAGTGAGAAAGGGTTGGGCTGTAACTCCAGCATGAGATGGAATCCCAAACTGGAAATACCAAGTAGAGTCGTCGTATACCAGCCGGTGTGTCTACTTGTTTCCGCAGAAGATAGGATGCAGTGCAGAATCACTAGACAAAACATAGTCGTTTTGCTAGCTAAGCTGGCACACAAGCTGCTGAATCAAAAGGTCAAGTGCCAAAACGTGCTAGCTGATTTGAATTGATATAGAGCAAATGGCAAGCAGACTTCTCGATCAAAAACTTCTCAAGCGTGTTCAGTTAGCTAAGCAGGCTAACAGCTGTATCAAAACAAGCTAGCTGGGTTGGCCGAAGACATGCGCGCACGGCTGGCTGGCGTGTGCGTTCGCGCGCGGCAGATGGAGCGGTGGCGAGGCAACAGCGATGGCGACCATGCGCAGGCAAGCGACGAGCGTGCATGTCTTACTAAACAGAGGAGGCACTGTTTACTGAACTACAATAAAACCCTCAATTAACTGAAGGTTCGACAGCGGAAGTCAGTGAAATTCGACGATCTTCAACGGACGACTCCGAGCGGTACAAAACACGGATTTAAGCGAGAGGTTTGGTGCGTTTGGAAGTTGGTTCTACCGAGGTCAAAGGAGAGTGATGTGCAACAGATGGAGTCTACGGAGATGGCCAGAAACATCAAGATAACAGAGGGGAAAACATGGCGATGTGTGCGTGCTGTCAGCGGCGAGTGGTGTAGGCACGACCGGCAATGATGCTCCGGTGAGTGCTCTCAGGTGCACAAGCCAAAGGGTTATGGTGAATGATTTAAAGAGAGAAAGGGTCAGGGAGATGCGCCTGCTTACCAGCGTGCTCAAGGCACAGGGAAGAAGGGTCGGGGAAGACCGGGGCATCGACGGGAAGAAGATTCTGTCGGTGGCCAGCGAGGTAAAGTGGATGAATTCGTCGGGTCTGGTTCTGCTCCTCCTCGCTCCGTGTGGTAGGTAGACGCGGGACATCGAGGCGCTTCTTCTAGTATGCTAGTCGCTGCTCCGGAGGACTTGTGCCGTCGGTGAGCTCACGAGCCCGTGGTGTCCATGGCGAACTGTGATGGGTTTCGTGGAAGAGAAGAAAAGACGGAGGGGATAGGGATGGATCGGAGGATGGGGAGTGGTTGGAGAGGGGTGTCATGCGCTCAGCGTGAGCGAGCTCACGTGCACGACACACTCATCTCTGGAGTAAGGGGAACATGGCTCAGTGTTTGGGGTTCAAAACGTTAGGTTCAGGCTAGCTAGGTCCAGTTAGCTTTTCTAGAATTTTCTTTTAGAATTTGGTTTCTAAAATATTGTTTGAATATTTAGAAGTTTGGGAGGGAGACAAAAACAACCAGAGGACATCTGCAGCAGTTTTTATAGCAATTAAATAGGAACCAGAGGAATATAGGAATAAGAGTGATGCCCACATATATATTTCTATTTGGGCATTTCTACTAGGACAAGAGAAATAGATCAAGCAAAATAGGGATAGGAACCCAAAGCAATTGTAATAGAAAATATTTGATCCCTCACATATAGCATGATTTGTGGAAACAAATTAGGAGTTGGAAAGAATATTAACCAAACAACATAAGATAATTTGAACAACACATACATGCAAGCTACAAATGCAATGCAATGCCCCAATGCACCATTTTTAATATGAACCATGCAATGAGGTATGATGAACATGATGATGCATTATGATGTCATGAGGATAAAGAAAAATAAAAATAACAAGCAATTCCTATTTTAAGGATTTCCGGGATGCTACAATCTGCAAGTAGGCGTAGTGCGGGACTGCCATGAACCTCGCAAATGCGACACGTTCGAGGATTGTGTGATATTGCGAGGGCCAGTCGACCACCTCTAATTCGAGGCGTTCTCGCCAAAAGTTTGCTTGTGTGCCGAAGATGACGTCCAGATTTATCTTTCCCAAGGGGTATACGCCTTTCCCTGGGACGATGTCATGGAAGGTTGTTTCGGATGCCTCGAGGCAGGAGAGGGGGATCCTCATGGCGTGTAGGGTGGTGGCGAACATGAGGTTGATGCCACTGCTGTCGTCCATGAAGACTCGACTGATCTCATAGCTACCAATCTGCCCCTCAAGCACCAGGGGAGAATGACCTGGGCGAGGCACTTGGCGCGGGTGGTCACTCTTATCGAAGGTGACGTAGGACTCGCACCCGCTGAGGTACTCAGTGGTCAAGGGTGGAGAGTTGACAACCAAGTTGATTTGGCGAGTGATCGACTTTTGTGTCTTGTTGGAGGGACGGCCCTTCTTGATCATGCCCATGTTCCGCAGCACTCGCGTGTACTGTTTGTCTCCGTTGTTCTATACCGGCGTAGTCGCAGGCTGCGTAAGTCCTCCGGGCGGTGGTGGTGGTGCTCCATGAGCATGGCGCCTGGAGCGGCTCCGTACCCCTGATTTATCGCGTCACGATTTAGCTGAACTAAGCCTTCGTAGAGCTTCAGGAACTCGCGACAATCCTTGAGGAGGTGGCTGCATTTCTTCTTGGCATCGTGCTTCTCGATGTAGAAGTGGACGTTGCAGGGTCCAGACAACTTCTCCTGGATGGATGTTCCAGGTGCTTCCTCGCGGGTGTGGTGTTGCCACACTTGCATGGATTTTCCACTACCATGGTAGCTACATCAGTTTCCTTCATCGCTCTTGTCGGCGTAGCTAGCCGCGACCATGTCGACTTCCTCACGGTCTTCATAATAACGCATCCGACGCTTCCCTTGACGGTCGTGTTTGTGGCTGACGTCATGCTCATCATCTGAATGAACACGGTTCTTGTTCACCGAGTCATCTCCATCCGCCCACCGATTCATGATGTCCATTAGGCGGTTGATGGTTTTGGGCTTCGTGCGGCCTAGCTCTGCCCTGAGCTCTTTGCGGCGAACACCGTCATTGAACGCGTCGACTGCGTGATCCTCAGAGATATCTTCTGACCAGTTTTTAATGATGGGCCACCTTTGGATGTAGGAGCGAAAGGGTTTGCTCGGCTTCTCACAGTAGGCTCTGAGCACTTCGATTGACGCAGGCTGTTTGTAGGTTCCCTTGAAGTTTCAGATGAAGCTATAGACCAGCTCCTCCCATCTACGAATCGATCCATAGTGGAGATTATTGAGCCATGCACGAGCAGTGCCTTGCAGCTACAGCTAGAGGCATTGCATAGTTGTGGACCTGTTTCCATCGTGCAGCTTGATGGAATAGATATGGTCTTCCAGCTAGATCTTCGGGTCCTGGAGGTCGTGGAACTTCGGGTTCTCCGAAGGAAGTTTGAACCCTTTCAGCATTCGCGTCTGCCGTATGGCTCTACTAAAGCATCTAGCGCCGCAAAGCTCTGTTCCTTCATCCTCTGACTCTGTTGAGTAGGCACACTTGGCGCGCGCGTCGTAATCACGATCATGTCGACGTGAGCTACAGCGTCGCCACGATAGGTCATGCTCGTCCTCGCTAGAAGATGGTGAGTAGTACTTGGGTCGAGCTTTGCTTTTATTCGGCTTCGGTGTTGGCTCCTTGGCTAGCGCAGCCTCGGTGCATGGCAGATTGTGGATCTCCAGATGGTGGCTTATTGGTGAGCAGATACATGGTGGCTACTATCACCGCTGCATGTGGCATTTTCGGGAGCACATTGCCCCGCGAATCCATGGTCATGAACAAGAAATCAAGTGTTTTAGTGTCTTCTTCTCGATCTTTCTCGTTGACTTGGGCAGTCGAGAGCACCTTTTGGCAGCTGCATGGTCATTGGCTTTGGAGGAGGATCCCCCGATGGAGGAGAGTGCTGCTCGCCAAAGGCTTGACTCGTTTGTGGCCCTCTTGCGCTCGTCAAGATCTGCCATCACCCGCCTGTTGGCGGTTGAACTCCTGGATGACAAAGTAATGGTACCCCATCAGCATCTGTTGTGACGAGTTTGGTGGCAGGGGGTGCCCTGTAGGGCTTCCCTGCATCGTGCCCACTCAGCGTTGTTGAGGTGGATCTCCTGCCGCCTTGTCTTGTTGTTGACGGGTTCGCCCTGATTATCAGGGTTGGGTGGGTTGGGCTGTTCGCCATTGACGGGGCCGAAGGTGGGGGTTCGATTGATAGTCCCGTTGTTGGTGGTAACAACGTTAGCAGTGTCCCTTTGAGTGCTTGCATCGCTGGTGTTGATGACGGCGCACATGTAGAGGCTTGGGAAGCCACTACTCCCGCAGCTCTCAGATCTAGAGCCGTAGGCTCCATCTTCCAATGCCAGATCGCATAGATTGGACTTGCAACTAGTGTTGCTGTCCGAGGCATTGAGCTCACTCAAGGTACCAATCTGTGGTGGGAACTATGATGCAGGGCAATTGCAGGAGCTTGCGGGTGATCGGGGAAGCAAAGCGTGCGAATCTGACCGACCTGGAAGTGCAGGCTTCCAATCGTCATGCCAATTCCGTCGCCCACGGATTCGAAGTTTAGGCGAGCCTCACACGAGTGGACAGTGAAGTCGAAGGAGCCGAATAGGAGGCGATTCTCCACTACCGTGGAGTTGTAGATCACAGTCGATGGTGTCGAGGAAGCCACAACATCAGTGCTCCTATTTCCCTCAGATGGCGCCAATTGATGAGGGGTTAACTCGTCAATGCTGATTGTTGATGGACTTAGGTTCGAGGGATTGGGGAGAGCTGGAGGCATCAATCGGCTAGCAAACAAGCACATAGGGAGACACGCGGTTTACCTAGGTTCAGGCCTCGAAGAGGACCCTACTCCTGCTTGTCTGCTCTTGGATTATCGAGGAGTCGAAAGTTACATGGGTGCGTAGATGCAATCTGGCGAGATGTATGCTAGGGTTGTGGATGTCCTCCTCGATGCCCCCTCCTAGCCTTTCTATAGGGAGGCTAGATCTCGGGATAGCAGGTCAAGTCGCTTATAGATTAGGGTTTTACCCTTTTAAATTTCTATCTATTGTTTGTCGTGTCCTCCAAGGAGTCACCTTCCTTAGGACCTGGGCCACCTGAACCCTTGTTAGGCTTCGATTGCACCGTGGGATTCTCTTGGGATGGACCATATAGGCTAAACACGAGTACCCGTAGGGTATACCCATGCCACTTTCCATTTAGTAAGTCGAATAATTTTTGTGTATCTATGAACTCACATCTATCTTGATTTCCCTTTGATTGTAGGCCCACTAGGTTTAACCAACATGGGAGCTGACATGCCGGATCTCAAGAGCCGCATGAGCCTTGCTAGAAACTTCATCAGCATTGTCATCATGCAAGTGAAGGTCATAGCAAAATGTTTGGATGTCACTTTCAAGGCGATGGACTCTGCTACCAAGTTCTCTGAGATCCTTCGCTGAGCCACTGGCAAGATTATTAGCTGGAAGGGATCATCTGTCTAGGAAGGAGCAAGAATGGCATTAGCCTTGACTAAATCCCACTACAACAATGTTTCCATAGGCTTAATTACCTCCAGTATGACTGCCGTTGATGAAGATGGCAAAGAGATTGATAGCTCTGCCATATGGAACTCCCTTGCCGGCTACGACAACTGGGTAGCCAAGTTGGTCAAGTTGGTCAAGTTTGTTCCTACCGAGACCCTTCCCGAAGATATCCCGGAATAATCAGATTCCTCCTTGGGCTCGTCGGATTTCGAAAGCACTCATCCTGCTGATGATGCTGCATCGAAGTCTTCTACATCAGAGACATAGAAACAATGTTGTATCAGATATGTCTCTGAATATTTTTGTGTAAATGCGGAAAAACTTATGTATTAAGGCAGAAAACTTTAACGCAAGCATCCAGATACTTAAATTACGTTCATCATATATATATTTTTAAGCAAGTGTTGGCTTTTCCATTATTCTGGTTCTTATGCTTGAATTTTTGTGAGACGTAAAACTCTCAATATAGAATAGTGCCCTATGGTGATGATGCTTATGTCGGGGCCCTGCCAACTAGGGTACCACGTCTCGATGGCCGACAAACCCCAACACCTCGAGATGTCGCACCCTCGCGAGCCCTCGTTACCTCCTACGATGGGAGCGGCCCTCGAGAGGGTCCCCCTCGTGAGAAAATGACCTCCCAAGCAAAAGCGCTTGTAGAACCTCTCGAGGGTGCTTTGAAGCGTGCCTCGAGCCCTTCTGTAAAGCTGCTAGGTAATCAGTGGGCGGCCGGGTCACGACAAAGGTCGCGGTTACCGCGTCCTTGCCATTTTCCTCGGAAAAGGAAGATCCGGTCCACCCACCCTTTCCATGCAGTAGGGGGACCAAAGACCTCAGCATAGTGGGCACACTAGTTGTCGTTCGGGTGTCAAGGGGATAGTAGGCAACGCCGGATGGAGATAAAATGGAAAAATGGAAGCCACTTTACCTGCTGGCGAATGTGCGTCCAGACCAAAAGACTCGGTTCACCAAAAAGTAGACTTGTAGACTAGCGCCTCGCGGGGTGGCACTATGGTGACCCTCCCTGTCCATGGACCGGGGGAAGAGCCCTGACACCGCCCTATATAAGGAGACCTTCTCCTACCTTGCTAGGGACGGATCCGAGAGATCTGAAACCCTAGACTTTCTTCCTCCATTGTAACCTCGCGAGGCATGCGAGCAATACATCAAAGCAGGAGTAGGGTCTTTACCTCCTCACGAGGATCCTGAACCTGGGGAAAAAACCGGTGTCGGATCTTTGTCATGTGTTTTCTCCGCCACCGTAGCCGTTGCGGACTTCCTTCGGAATCGCACGTTCAGCCCCCTCATGAACCAAGGGATTGTTGGACCCTATTTCCTTCGTGGTACAAATCTCCGACATTTGGCACGCCATGTAGGGAGCTAAGGCGCGCTTTCAAGACCTTTGACGACCTCGGCAACATTTCAGCCGGCAACGAGACACGCGCTGACCGAGCCCTCCGTCGCACGACAAGCAAGGCCTAGACCGGGCCGGCTCTATAGCATGCCACCTCCGAGCAAGTCCCATGGACGGAGGATGTGGGGGATCCTCTTACTGTATGTTCCAGGAGCCCGCTCCTTCCTCGCACATCGTCATGTCACTCTCCCGCACCGCGTTATCCTGCGACCACCTCGAGCAGTTCACCCTGGAGGCTGCCAACCGTATGGTGTGCGAGCTCCTGGACCACCCGCCGACTGAGGAGGGCCTGGAGAGGTGGCGCAACTGGATCGCCGAACTCCTCGATGCTGCCACCCTCTCCCTGAGGGCCCGGGGGATTTGCTTGAGGGCAGGGAGCTAGGGGCTGGGGGCTCACTCCCGCCTCGCCGACGTGGGGATGTGGCCAAGCCAGACAACACCACTCCACCACTCGCAAACAATTGCCAGATCATCTCACCTCCCGTGGCCATGGCGCCACCATGCAAGCACAAAGACCGCCTCGCCGTGGAAATCGCCGCTGTGGGGCAACAGAACCGTGCAGCCCTCACCAACGGCATGGTGGTCCAGGCCAACAACTGCCTCGCCTTCACCAAGAGCCTCCACCGCGTGGTCTGGCCTCACAAGTTCTTCCCAGAGATGCCGGCACGCTATGATGGCACCACGAACCCATGCGAGGTTCTCCAGCTTTGCACCATGGGGGTCAAAGCAGCAGGAGGAGAGGACCGTGTCATGGTAAACTGGTTCCCCCTATGCCTGAAGGAGATGGCCAGTACCTGGCTGATGAACCTCCCCGAAGAGTCGATAGACTCATGGGAGGATCTCAGCTCCCTCTGCATCTCCAACTTCAAGGGAACATACGAGCGCCCTCTCACCTACTATGACCTCCTCCAGATACACCAGCAGCCTAGAGAGACCCTCTTCAAGTTCCTGCAGAGGTTCAGTCAAGTTCGCAACAAGATCCCCAGAATCTCGGGCTCCAACATCATCACTGCTTTCTCCGAGGGCGTGAAGGACGTCAAGATGAGGGAAAAGATCAGGATCCGTGGCAGAGCCTCACCACCACTGCCGAGCTCTTCGTCATGGACGAGAAGTGCGCCAAGGCGAAGGCGGGGTGGATGTTTGGCCTCGCAGAGGTAGAAACCACCCCTAAGGCCTCAGGCTCATCCAAGGGTAAGGACAAGGATCCCAAGTGCAAGACCGCCATCGTCCTGGCAGCAGAGCCAGATTGGAAGAGCCCTCGCGAGGGGACTGACAAGCAGGAGAGGGACAGGAGCTCATACTGCCACTTGCACAAGAAGCCAGGCCACCCCACCGATGACTGCTACGAGCTCAAGAAACTCCATGACCCGCGCAACAGCCAGAGGAAGGGGAGGCCAGGCGGTGAGGGAGGCATCCAAGGCGGGGGAACCCGAGAAGGCGACCGCTAGAATAGCAACACAGGCGGACACGATGCCCCTCCGGTGGGCCACCAACCAATGCCACGCAACATCACCCGCACCCCAAGGAGAAAGGACGTACCGAGGACCCTAGGGGCTACCAAGTGCCGCAGGGTTCCATAGCCTGCATCCTTGGTGGCTCGCAAGCCTCGACGTCTAACCGGCACTTCAAGCTACTCACTCGCGAGGTCACATCTGCCAAACCGAAAATCCCTTCACCAAAGCTCAAGTGGTCCCAGTGCACCATCACCTTATACGCCAGCGACCACCCCGTCACTACCAGGCCCGTGGGCAGACTCCCCCTGATCTGTACTCCCACCATCAACAACATCGCAGTTGCGAAGACCCTCATCGACGGAGGCGCGGGCCTGAACATGATCTCCACCGAGACTTTTGCCTAGCTGCAGGTGCCGTATGATAGGCTGATGCCGACCATGGCGTTCTCCAGGTGACCTGTGGATCCACCATACCCATCGGGCAGGTGTGCCTCTCCTTCACATTCAGAACACACGACAACTACCGCACCGAGCTCATCGACTTCGATGTGACACACATCAACCTCCCGTACAATGTCATCCTTGGCTACCCTACGCTGGCCAAGTTCATGGCCGCCAATCGCCATGCCTACAACATGAGCAAGATGCCTAGAGGCAGCGGAGGAGTGATCACGGTCCGTTGCAATGAGGTGGAAGCCTTACACTCCCTGGAGTATGCCTAAAAGACCGCTGGAACCACCTATCCCGTGAATTTGGATGCCCTGGACTACGTCGGAGGCTCCATCGGTAGGAAGCACACTACAAGAAAAGTTAGCTTTTACAACGGATGATTTTCGTGGTTGAAGGCCCATTTTTCGTGGCTAAAAAGTCTTCTACGACGGATGCCCATCGTGGTAAAAGCCCCATCACAAAAGAATCTACCACGGTTTTTTCCTGAACATGGCGAATCGCACCCTTCAGCCATGAAAACTTGTTCTGTCGTAGATCTGTTCACCAGCCGTGTTGACTACTGACGTCATGCAAAATGCCATGTGGCAAACACCGTTAACGGCCAGTTAACGCCGTTAACGGCCATGGAAACCGTGGTAGAAGCCAGGCCCAGCCAAGGCCTGCTCATAATTAAGTGGGCCGGCCCATCAAGAGAGCCTAATAAGATTACAGCCCGTTACTGTTTCGTCTGACACTGTTTTAAATGGGCCCAAAGATGTGGCTAGCAGCGGCATGTGAATATCAGGCCCGTTACTATTTCGGCCTACAAAATCCCACACTTTTCAAACACTGTGCGGCCCATTAACATGTTGTGTCAAGTAGGCCTGATACTGTTAAAGCCCACGGTCAGTCTGTCACTATTCTCACAGCTTGTCATAGGCCGCCTCCGAACGGCCCACTTTTGAGAAGGTCCGATACTGTTCTGACCTTTTACTATTCTGGCTCGTTACTGTTCTAGACGTCTACTATTCATGTTTGTTACTGTTGTGGCCCTTTACTATTCTGGCCCGTTATTGTGTTGGTTTCCCATGTTCTTGCCTATTACTATTCAGGCTTATTACTATCCTGGCCTGTTAGTATTCTGGCATGTTACTGTGCTGGATTGCCACCGCTCGTCTCTGGTGTTTTGGCCTCGCTCTTGTTTGGCATATCGCTTTTGGCATGTTCTTGTTTGCATGTTCTCGTTCGGTATGTTACTATTCGGTCTCATCTTTGTCTGTTACTATTTTGGCCAGTTACCATTGCTGTTTTGGTCTGTCACTGTTTTGTCATGTTACTGTTTTGGCCAGTTACCGTTACTGTTTTGGTAATTCTGAAACCTGATCGACCTGGCTGGCGTAGTTATGGTATCGCCATGCATGGACAGTGTAAACTAAATGCCTATGCGAGTTTTCAAGATATTACATCAGCTGCAAACTTCTTAAAATATTACAAAATATGAACAAAAGGGAAAGAAAATTCAGCACTTCAGTTGCAAATCAAGTTGATAGCAGAGTCCTCAATTTGCTTTCTCAATCCATCAACTGCATCTCCCTTTGAGTGTGACAGCTATATTGGAAAACCACCTTGAGATATGATCTTGTAGTCCCCTCTTTGGTGGAGATAGCAATAATTGCAGTCTGAAACTAACTAATAACAAGTTAATACAGCAAAGAAGACAAACTACTCATAGTTAAGAATGAACCAGATAGGAATTATAACTGCATAATACAAACTTGTAGAACAGGAATGCAAACCATGAATGAACTATATAGTAGAGGATAGTTATGTTGTTGCCTAGGACGAATTAGAACCGGATACGAGATATAATGGTGTGGCTTGTGAACCTGTAGAACAGGACAAACAAGCATTAGACAAGTATGCCAACAATTAAATGAGCAATCAAACAAAGTGTTTCTTAGAATTTCAGTATAAACTAGCCAGGTCATTTCAGCAAATATATATGGAAGCAGTGGTATATCCTGGAATGCAAGAGACATTGGGTGACTCGGAATTTGCGGTGAGCTACACAATGGCATGCAATTACTATCATAGCTAAGAATGAACCACATAGAAATTATAAACGCATCGTACCAGAACTTGCTGAGCAGGAATGGAAAACACGGATGAACTATACAGTAAAGAATAATTATGTTGTTGATTAGGACGAACCAGCACCAGATACAGAAAATATATAATGGCATCGCTGGTGGACATGTAGGCTGTGCAAACCAACATGTTCAGTGTTGCCTTTTTGAGCTCTACGCAAAGAAAACGAAAATAGTAAGTGTTGCAGCTTTTGAAGAACCAGATGGCAAACATAAAATTATAATCGAACTAGTACAAAGAGTTTGAACGGGTACCACATGAAATAATAGCAGAGCGATGCCAGGGACGAAATAATAGTAGGAACTTAGCTCAGGAATAACCAGATAGAGTCAATAACTGTGTAGCAGGGAATCCACACTAATATTTTCCACTGACATTACATTTTGCAAGAACTACACAATAGCAGGCATTTACTGGTGTACGGAGCAGCTAAGATAAGAACATGTGCATGACAAAATAACAGACATGTGCATAACTTGATATTTGTAGAGCAGCGAATGCAAACCAACATGTCTAATGACCTTGTATGTACTAGCACAAAGAACAGGCGTGCATAATGACTTGTATGTACTAGCACGATTACAAAAATGCAGTTCACTGCGATAGGCTTGAACCTTCTATACCGCTGACAAAACAAAAACGGGTTGGAGATCTGGTTACCTTGGTTGGAGAAGCGTCTAAGCATCATCGGTAGCATGCGGGTGATGTCCAGGTCATCGTGGGTGATGCGGTTGCGGTGGCTGTAGGCGTCGGGGAAGCAGATCTTGGGCGGTCGATACCGGTGCAGTCAACGGCGATGACTGTGTAGCTGGTCTAGAGTAGTGGACATGGAACTTGTTGAATTAGATCTCGTCTGGTGGACAACGGTGAAGCTGCTCCGATACGGTTGGGTAGCTTTCGGCGGAGGGGAAGCAGAGCATGGGCGGTTGAGAACACCATAGGCACGGTCAGCAAGACCACAGCTCTGGTGGAGTGGCAGAGAGACCCGGTGAACTAGATCCGATGGGGTGGGCATCGATGAAGCGGCTCTGGCAGCCGTGGAATTGTGGTCGAGCGGTGCGCGCGGTGGTCATGGATGTGAGGGCATGGGAGAGAAGCATGTGATTTTGGGAGGGCCAGCTAGAAAAACTGCACGAATCGGGTTTATGGATGTGAACAGAAAAATAATTACGATCATGCCCCCAAGCTACTGACTTTAGCGTGCCATAGGGCGTCGAAATAATTGGTAGAAAAGGAATTTTAACGTCAAAAGTTTTTGAAACGGAGGGGCGCGAAATGCTTCAAAGTCGGTCTCTGGTTTTGCCGCTCGATTGAGATTTTGAATTTGGCTAATAATAGAAAAATGGTAATCCCCCGGTGGGAGATTTTGCCTCAAAGATTTTGAAACGATGGGGCGGGAAATGCTTCAAGGTCGGTCTGTGATTTTGCCGCTCGACCGAGATTTTGAATTTGGCTACCGGACAAATAATAATAATAGAAAAATGATTCTCCATGGTGGGAGATTTTGCCTCAAAGTTTTTGAAATGGCGGGGCGGGAAATGCTTCAAGGTCGGTGTGTGAATTTGCCGCCTGATTGAGATTTTGAATTTAGCTACCGGACAAATAATAATACTGTAATAGAAAAATGGTACTTCATGATGGGATATTTTGCCTCAAAGTTTTTGAAACGGTGGGGCGGGAAATTCTCAAGGTCGGTGTGTGTTTTGCCGCTCGATAGAGATTTTGAATATGGCTACAGGACAGATAATAATAATAGAAAAATGGTACTCCCCGGTCGGAGATTTTGTTCAAAGTTTCTGAAACGGGGGGCGGAAAATGCTTCAAGGTTGGTGTGTGATTTTGCCGCTTGATTGAGATTTTGAATTTGGCAAGCGTCCAAGTAGTACTAGAAAAATGGTACTCCTTCGATGGGAGATTTTGGCTGAAAATGTTTGAAACGGAGGGGCGCGAAATGCATATGAGTCGGTTAGGATTTTGCCACTCGATTTTATGATTTTGAATTTGGCTAGTGGCGAAGTAATAATAGAAAAAGATAGTTGTAGACTATTACGCTATCTGGTCAGGAATTGAAGACCGAGAATCACATCAATTGACCATCCATTACATAATTGTGCAGAACATTGGTAAATTTTGCCGCTCAACTGAGATTTTGAATTTGGCTAGAGTACAAGTAATAATTTGAAAAAAATGCTACTCCCTATTTTTAGAAATAAAAAATATTCCCATAGAAAAAATAATGTGGACTCCATCTACGAAATTGTTTGGGCTGTAGGTTTTTACCCTCGATTAAGATTTTGAATTTGGCTATAGTCCTAGTAACAAAAATTAGGAGCGAACCCCACCACCCAACCCAGCAAATTCACAATCGCCATTGGTCTTCAGTATGATAGGTCAAACAGAATTTCGCAGTATATGAAAGATTAAACATGGAGCTTTTGCCTCTCGATTAAGAATTTGAATTTGATGACAGTCCAAGTAATAACTACTAGTAGACCGTACTTCCCTCTATTCATGAATCCAAGGCCTGGTCACATCAACTGATCATCCAGGACATTTCTCAAAGTAGCCTTTTTCTGGACGGAGGGGTAGAAAATTGGATACCATGATCTCGGATTCAAAAATATTACGTGGGATGGCGGGAGGATTTATAGATCTAGTACGGTTTTGAATGTGTCTACTCTAAGTAACAGAACAAAAAAATTGTATAAGCTCTTTTTTTGCGGGTCATACTCCATCTGTTCATCAGTCCATTCAGACGTGAAAGAAAATGTTGAGCTCCGATTCAAAAATGTATTTCCATTTATCACATGACGCGTATGAATATGGTGTGCAACAAAGGGCTAAGGCATTGTTTTGAGAACCTAAACCTTATGATCAATGATCCAGGTCAGTAGCACTTGTAACAAAATGGACTGTATCACACTAGTACATATTGGTGCATCCACCATACAAATTAAAGACATGTCGCAACAAGGAAACAACCCAAGTTCATAACAAGTGCAGACTAGTGCACTAACAAATACTTTCAGCTTCAGGTTCCATTTCATGACAAAGGGACTAACCTCGGTTGTTAGTGCTCAACCATAAATACTGAGCATCTTCATGACTTTCTCCTTATTTTCTATGGAGTGCTCCAGCCGAATTAAAATTTCTTCTAACTTTGCGATCAAACATTCATTGTATACACTTAGGGCAGATGATAACGATTGTTCAGCTTGGAGTTGTTCCTCTAGAACTTGAATATGCAAAGAAATGGCCTTGGAGTTGGACTTGAACTTGAAATTGGAATTTGACGAGCTCGCTAGGAACCCAGCATTACGCAGCAACATATTCTTGGCTATAGCACCGTGTTGTAGTACCTTGGAAAATAAATCCACACATTATTTTGGAGTTTTTACTGAACAGTCTTTCCCAGCATTTGCCAGCTCCTCTTTCAATTCAGCCTGGAAACTTTTCAGTTGATAGATATGTGTAAGAGAAGTGAAGTTACGACAGAGAAACATACAGACAGGTTTAACATGTGCATGAACTGCTATAATTGGCAGTGCTGATAACGTATCTTATACACTTCAGTAAAAAGATCTTTTTGTCGTGTATCTTTTTTTGATGTCATTTACTAACAAGACTAAAAATGTGGCTTCCTTTGTAAACACTGTGAGGTGCATGATATGCGAACTATTTGTATAATTCAGAACTAAAACTGACTTTAGTTACAAATTATGAAGGAAAATGAAAACAAAACTGAGAAGCGGTCCAAGCAAGATTGCATATCAAACTTATACGTACAAATCACTGCAAGTGCAACATCACAAAATGCAGAGAAGACTTACAACAAATTTCTTTACAATGACACCATATCTATCTATCTGGCGTCCCTCAAATTTCTCCAGCATAGTCAACTGTTTTTTGGATCCCTATTAGACTTCGTCTGCATTTGGATGGGTGAAAATAAATTGCATCACATGGTGGAAACAGAGGTTGAAATATAAGATGCATAAATATTTCACAACATCAATTACATACTTATTTAAAATATACAGTACAGAACAACAGGTTCTTACCAATTGGTAGAGGTGCCCAATTATGCTGCGGGATCCTGTGCGACTTAGTACTCATACTTTATTACGGCTGGAACAGTTCCTTTGAGCGATGGCCTACAAAATGAGACTTGGAGAACACATGCATAAATACGAATTGACAATGCGATCTAGTCTCAGTCTTCTCAAAGCATACCTCATTCTTTTGATCGAGCCATTGGTGGAGAAGATCACCCCACTGATTGTCAGTCATGTGATCCATAGGAGACGTTCTTGTAACATCCTTAAAACACTTGGCAGAGAAGTGTTTCTTCTTTATCATGTGGCGCTGTTGGCGCAAACATGCAGAGAATATGCTTTTAAGAATAACCTTTACTTCCTCGATATTCTCATCGAACATGAAAAAACTCTGTAGACAACAATGTGGAGCATATATAACAAATGGCAAGCTATGAAGACAAGGGACAGAGCAATGGAGTATGTCCAAGAGACAGAGGACTTACATGTAACTTCTTCAGCAAACCTTCAAAATGCTCAGGGGTATTTCGGTGGTGTTTCCATGAGGGCAAGATGGGAATATCATTTCTCACGAAAATGCTTGTGATCGATGCAATATAAGCAGATTCATGTGGATCCGGTGGCCTTCTGAATCCTGCTATAGATGTGATCGGAAGTCTTGATTTAGTTATTTCAAGCATCTTCTCAAGAATTTTCCCATCGCCGGCCCTCTTGTTAATCTTCGTCGTAGTGCAACTAAAAAAATTTACATCAAAATATCAATGTATACATATTACATATAAAAGGGCATGCTACTACTAGTCTCTGAACATATAACAAATTTGGTGTCAAGCTCATTTGCAAGGTAGTACTACTTTATGTCTCTATCAGTACTAAAGGTTGTTGGGAGATCATAACTAGTTTGTTGATGACAACCTGCCGTTGAAACTGGTTCTGCTGCCAATTCTTCCTAGGTAACTGGATGGGCTATTGGCAGCTGTGGGATGTGTATTTTTCTATTTGTAGCCGCCAGTGCAACTGGACCAACTGGTGCGGGATTAACACGAAACTTTTTATGCTGATGTTTTGCATTATTGTCTTTTTTGGCCTAGTTGTCATTTTCAACTAGATTAAGTAGAGTCTGTGACCTTGTTCTGACTCTGTTTCCTACATTGGAATCAAATAGCTTTTTAGATTTATCATGGAATTGTGTGAAAAAAGAAGAAATTATTAGGAGTTCTTGCAGAGGTTGATGGCTCGAAAAGCAATGATTCCCATCACAACTCTAGTACAGTACTTCTTATATGAGTACTCTAATCATATGTAACCCTGAGTGAGAAGAAAACACATGAAGTTCCAATACAGTCGACTAACCTGCAGGCTTGACTATAATACGGATAACATAACTAGCAGGGTCTGCCTGGTTATACTCTAAACAAGGAGCCATGACATACTAATTTGGCTTAGGACGTTAGCTAGAGTTGACGTATACCAGCTATGCTATCTATAAACCTATACGCCCCAACTAGAATCATTTTAGGAGATATTCCACAGATGTCAGAGGAGCTTCATAACGATGGTAATGAAGGCTCTAGCAAACTTTAGTAACGATCGAGTATATGAGCAAGATGCAGTACACTACAACAAACGACGAAGTACTTTTGATAGTAATAAGGTGAATAACAAAAGGAAGCATAAAGTGTGAAACAACATTCGTATGGGGAGGAGACGAGTTTACGCTTTGTGTTGGTGCGGTCAAACGGGGAGGCGTCGTTTGCCCATCTCTCCGGTGCCGGAGACCAGGGAGTCCGTGAAGCAGATAGGACTTTGTAGCGACCGTACCATGTTTGCCGGTGACGCTGTGCATGCTCCGGCGCGGTGGTCATCAACGTGGGGAAGCCGCTCCGTCTTGCTAAACAAGGGCGTGGTGCCTTCGGTCACAATGGTACCTGGTGAGGAGGTAGTGGTGGTAGGGAGGGACGGCGGTGCGAGGCCATGTTCGTGGGAGATGCTCTGGCTCTGAGGTCGAGTGAGAGATGTGGGATACGGTGTGTTTTATATGTATCACAAGGGTGCCGGTGGTAGGTTCGAAACATTTGAATTGCATCACGTCGGGTAGTTCAAAGAAAAACCCGCCAATGTCATTCGAATATTGGTGATCTCAGTTTAGAACGAGATCAACCCGCCAAAAAAATTGGCGATCTCTACTCTATGATTATTGCTACACTAGCTAGGAGCCGAGCTAGAGGAAGTGCATCGAATGCGATGGGAGGTATGAACGCACCAGCAGCCTTTCCTAGGTGCAGGCTCCGTGTAGTCCCTACCGCGAAAAGCTATGCGCAGTCACGAGTAGGGCCTCTGCTTCAAGCACTCCTACTCTAGGGTCGTTTGATTCAAAGGATTTGCCTAGGAATTTTGTATACTACCTCCATTCCGGTTCATTAGACAAATACGTACTCGAAGAAAAAAATTGACCATCAATTTGGTCACCAAATTATGAATTGTATGTCACAATAATTATACCATTAGAATTGTCTTTCAAATATAAATAAATTGGTTAAAAATTATTAAATATAATTATATATTATTGACCAGATTTACGGTCAAGCTATGTTCTTGAAGTAAGTATTTGCATAATAATTTGCACGTGAGATGTGTGCTTTCTCTTATGAGACCTTTAACTTTGTTCACATGGTTGGTGTTTGTATCAACCGTATCTGATCTGTAAACTGTACTCGGTACTTGGTTTTTAATAAAAGGGGTTTGTGCACCCTTTGAGTGTAGAGGCTGCGTTATCCCCATTTCAAAAAAAACAAACGTGAGACTCAAATAAAAGTCTATCATGTCATCTTTAGCTATGAGATGGAAAGTAAGACATGTCATGACTTATAAAATTATAATAGGTAAAGCTCAAAAGACTATTAAAGAAATTTGAGCCACATCATATCTATAAATTATTAGATGTATACTTGGTTCTTGGTACATAATAATACTCAAAAAAAGTAACATGCTTAGAGAAATGACAGAGAAGATTCTAGAATGGCGGAGAATTGTGTTTTGAAGTTTTAGCATAGCGTTCATTGTGCTAAAGACTATCCATTGAATCTGCTAGATGCTAGAATGGTAAAGATCCAAAGGTTAGATATGTTGCGATTTGCCAGTCTTCATCCAGCGGTCAACCTTCAAAGTTATTCGTACACTATATAGTAATAATAAGATAAGATAAGAAAGTTTGACCTAGTTTCACGATATCGTTTCCTTTTTCTATAGTTTCCTTTTTTTTTGCGACGGACTCGCTATAGTTGAGTCGGTCCAAGAAATACCACATATTCTCTGGGTGTGTGCCAGGGCACAAGGGGCACCGTCGTTGTCACATAAAACTAATACACACGTTTTTTCATTTTTCATGGATTTGTTGCATTTTTCCATAACAAGGTGATAAATTGTCGAGAAGACCATTGATAGAATATTCATTCATCGTCTTGTTCTTGCAACTCTCATTTTTCACTCATATATGTACCTCTCTCCCCTCTTTATTAGATCCTATGTACTCCCTCTATTCCAAAATCTAAGATGTTTTAGCTTTTGTGAAACGAATATATCTAGACACCTTTTAATGTGTAGGCCTCTCTCCTCAGGAGAGAATTATCCCACCAGGCTGACACTATGTAGAATAAAGGCCATGTCTGTAGCTAACGCATAATCCTACTCCCTTCGTATCAAAATAGATGTCACAAGTTAGTCAAAAATTGGAAGAATCTATATACTACTACTAAATAACTAAATAGTCTTTTCTAATTGTCGACCAAATAGCACACATCAAGTTAAAGGTCGAATTAATTTGACAAAATCACCCTAAACTCTTTTAAATGGGTATAAAAGTGGTTATCCCTTCAATGTATAAATTGTGGAGAGTGTACATATGTTTAGGAGGGATCCCTAGCAGTTACCTCTTCCTTCCACTGTAAGCATTGGCACAATGATTATACTACACTGCAACTGTATAGAGACAAAGTTGGGGTCCTGATCTAAAGTCACCATCAATGGGATACCACTGCCACTGCCATCAGCAGGACCAAAACCGAAGATGGCGGAAGAATGGAGGCTCTTTTTTTTGGAGTAAAGAAGAATGGATGCTTTGAGCAAGTGAAGTTGGTGAGATGCAGCATGACAACGATGGAAAGGTAGTTACCGCTCTGCATGGAAGTGATAATTGTTGGAGATATGCCCAAGAGGCAATAACAAAGTGGTTATTATTATATCTTTATGTTTATGATAAATGTTTACATCCCATGCTATAATTGTATTAACAGGAAATATTAATACTTGTGTGTTTTGTAAACATAAAAGAGTCCCTAGTAAGCCTCTTGTTAAGCTAGCTTGTTGATTAATGGATGATCATGGTTTCCTGATCATGGACATTGGATGTCGTTAATAACAAGATCATATCATTAGGAGAATGATGTGATGGACACACACCCGTAGTAAGCATAGCATAAGATCAAGTCATTAAGTTCGTTTTGCTACAAGATTTTTCAAATGCATAGTAACCTAATCCTTCGACCATGATGTTATGTTAATCACCATCACCGGATGAGTACTTTGATGACATCAAACGCCGCTTCGTAACTGGGTGGTTATAAAGGTGACATTGGGTATTCTGAAAGTATGTGTTGAAGCGCATGGACCAAGATTGGGATTTGTCCATCCATATGACGGATAGATATGCTCTGGGCCCTCTCGGTGGAATGTCATCTAGTTAGATTGCAAGCATGTGACTAGGTCACAAGAGATGACATATCACGGAACGAGTAAAGAGTACTTATCAGTAACGAGGTAGAACTAGGTATGGAGATACCGACGATTAAACCTCGGATAAGTAGAATATCGCGTGACAAAGGGAATTGGTTTCATATATTAAATGGTTCTATCAATCACAAAGTCATCGTTGAGTATGTGGGAGCTGTTATGGATCTCCAGATCCCGTTAATGGTTATTGATCGGAGATGTGTCTCCATCATGTCTACATGTTCACGAACCGTAGGGTGACACACTTAAGGTTCGAAGTTGTTTTAAGTAGATATGGAATGTGCGTTGGAGACCGAATGTTTTTCGGAGTCTCGGATTGGATCCGGGACATCACGAGGAGATCCGGAATTGTCCAGGGAATAAGATTCATATATTGAGGATCATTTTCTAAGTTAGGAAATGTTCCGGAGTATTTGTATGGGGATTCTAGAAGGTTTCGGAATGTTCCGGAAGGTTCTAGAAGATTTCTTGGAGTTTACTTGAAAACCAAGAAAGGATCAAGGAATCCTTGTGGGGTAAGACAAGGATTCGTGGGGGAGTAGGACTCTCCCCCCACCTCCTTGATCCGCCGGCCAAGGGAGAGGGGAGTCCTACAAGGACTCCACCTCCCCATCGCGCCTCCCTCCTTTAAATAGAGGGGTGGAGGCACAAACCCCCTTGCCCCTTCTATTCTCTAGATCTCAAGTTGCCTCTCTCCTCCTTCCCTCTCGCCCGGCTTAGGCGAAGCCTGCAGAATTCTCTACTCCACCACCACCACCACTCTGTCAGGTGCTTTGGGATTCCGTGGAGAGATCTACTACCTCTGCTGCTCCGGAACGGGAGAGGAAGGTCTGCCGACCAAGACGTGACCGATCGGAAGCGCTGAACGCTGCCGGAAGGATCGTCCACTCGATCTTGAGATCGGCAAGTGATCGACTACATCAACCACGAGATTCGATCTCGTAACGCTTTCGGGTCTACAAGGGTTAGTACAGATCTATCTCGTTGCACATGTCTAATAGATCAGATCTTGGCTTTTGTCTAGATTAGATCTGGGTTTTGTTCGTTCTTGCGGTAGAAATTTTTTGTTTTCCATGCTACGAACCCATCAGTGGTATCAGAGCCGTGTCTATGCGTAGATCTGTTGCACGAGTAGGACACAATGGTTTTGTGGGCATTTGTGCTCGTGCTGCCTTTTTGCTTTGTGTACTTTGCATCTTGCGGTATGGTGGGATGAAGCGGCTCGGGCTAACCTTACATGTCATCGCACATGAGACTTGCTCCACAGTTGACGTGCAACTCGTATTGCACAAGTGGCTTTTGTGGGTGTCTGTCTCTCCCATCATAGTGTAGATCCAATCTACACTTTGCACTTGATAGCACTTGTATCAACGTTGTGGTTTAGTTTCGTAGGTAAGATCCGTTCTTATTCGAAAGCCCCAAACCACGTAAAACATGCAAAGAAAATTAGAGGCATCTAACTTGTTTTTGCAGGGGGTTTGCGATGTGATATGGCCATCATGTGATTGTGATTATATTTGATGTATGCAATGATCCTTATTGTAATATGGCAACCGGCAGGAGCCTAATGGTTGACTTTAATTCTGTTAAGACCTGCGTGTCTATTCGTCTTGTAATAGCTTTATTCCAAGTAGTTGTAATAGTTGCTAGTGATGATGGACAACCATGAAGCGGCGCCACTGACCTTGACGCAATGCTGGTGATGATGGAGATCATGTCCGTGCTTTGGAGATGGAGATCAAAGGCATAAGAAGAAAGGGCCATATCATATCACACTAATTATGAATTGCCTATGATGTTAATCCTTTATGCATCTTGTATTGCTTAGATCGCGACGGTAGCATTATAAGATGATCCCTCTCACTAAATATCAAGTAATAAAGTGTTCGTCCTTAGAAGGCACCGTTGCTAAGACTCGTCGTTTCGAAGCATCTCGTGATGATCGGGTGTGATAGATTCTACGTGTTCATACGACGGGTGCAAGCCAGATTTGCACATGAGGATACTAAGGTTAACCTTGACGAGCCTAGCATGTACAGACATGGTCTCGGAACACGGAATACCGAAAGGTAAAGCATGAGTCATATGGATGATATGATGAACATGTTGATTGTTCGCCTTTAAAGCTACATCATCTCACGTGATGATCGGACTTGGTGTAGTGGATTTGGTTCGTGTAATCACTAAAACAACTCGAGGGATGTTGTTTTGAGTGGGAGTTCATTTGTAATTTGGATTAGTCGAACTCAATTTATCATAAACACAATCAAAGTGAATTTGCATAGTTTGTTGTAGTCATTGGCATCCGTTCACCACCTTATGCTTAGTTATAGTTGAGATAGTGGAACTATAGAAATTCTGGATATTTTCTTTACGAACTGGTATCGTATTGTTTTGAGTGTCAATCTAAAGTTTAAAAGTCATGTTGCAAACCTTCAGCAAACTCCGTTTACTCTATGAAGTTTAATAAACAGTATTAAATCAAGAGTAACAATTCCAGTGTTAGTATCTAATGTATCATGTTTGCCTCCATGATTCTTGATACTCAAAAGATTGTTTTTAATATCAAGTTTATCTAAGAGCTGAAAGCAATGTTTCAGAAACCATCATATGTGAAAGGTATTGCGATATCTAAAACAATGTATTGGTTACAACATGATAGAGTATATGTCCTCATATTTGATGACAATTTGTGAAGGTTGGAGACGCTGGTCGTCCTAATCCTCCAAAAGGTTTTGGAAAAGAAACATTATACTCGCAATTCACCTTTATAAGCTATAGCAGCTTGATCATGAAAATTGTCATGATAAGGATGAATAGAAGATGTAAGTAAAATGTTTACTACACTAAAAGATTACTAAAGAATGGAATTTTGAAAGAATGCCAAACATTTGATGAAGGTGATCCACTTCAAAGTGCAAGTCCAAAGGTATTAGTATTTGACTATACACACTTTGTACTATGTGTCATGTGAATGGCACCACTATTGATGTTGATAGATTCTTTTAAAAGAAAAGGAATTGTTGAAAGAGAATCTATAAAATATTTGGCAGAAAAGAAAAGATTGGAGATATCCAACTTAGGTATATAGAAGATACATGTTATGGCTATATTCCTTGGTTGTTAAACAATGTGGTTCTGCGGTATTGGATACCGAATTGGTTGGTATGAAGTGTCATACAGGACAACACAATTCATGAACTGCAATGGCCTAAGTAACTAGCAAGAGAATATGTGATGATGTTCATCGAAAACAAACAGAGTGTTGTTGTGTTGCTCATTAACATCAAAGCTTGACTTCAAGATTTGTTTCAATAATTGTTATTTTGATCAGGTATTATGACGACAAAAGGTTGTTCAAATAATTACCGTATTCCATAATAGATGGATTATATACAAGTCTGGTTGGAGAAATAACAACCATAAAACTAATGCTAAAATGTCGCAAGACAAATGATTGAAAGATCACTTGCGAAGTGACATCACCGTTTAAATTATATTAGGGATACATGAAGAAACTCCATGTTGATGGATTTTTGGAGTCTTTGATTTTGATCAAATGACGCTTATGATACTTTCCTGGAGATAATTAAAACTCCATTCGTAGGCCAAAAGAGGAACGGACGACTAACTGATTGGAATTTGTACATATTGATGTATATAGTCCATTATGTGTAGTCGTGGGCGATGGATTTCAACTTCATATGTTTTCTCCGAAGATTTGAGTGAGTATATGTATATACTTACTCAATAAGGAAGAAGTATGAAACATTTGAAAATGTTCAAAGACTTTCAAGATGAAGTGGAAAATCATTGTAACAAGAAAATAAAAAAATTTATGATTGGATCATAAAGAAAGATGTTTGAGTTACAAGTTTAGCAAAACACCTAAGATTTGAGGAATCATTCCATGGATTTGCATTTCCCAAAACACCATAGGAGTATGGAGTGTTCGAGATATGTAATGAAACCTTGTTTGACATGGTAAGACCAAAGGTGTCATTTATAAAACTTCCATTATATTTTAAAGATTAAAGCTTTAGTGACTACCGCTTTTACACTGAAAAGAGCTCCATCATGATCCGTTGAAATGACACCATATAAGTCATGGTTTGGGATAAAACCCAGGTTGTCCTTTCTTAAATTTTTGGTATGCTAGGCATAAGTAAAATGTTTACAACCAAAGTCGGATGAGCATGTCTTTGTAGGTTATTTCGAATAACCATTGGGTATTCCTCCATAACACCGAAGACAAAAGTGTTTGTCACTTAGAATGTCAAGTTTCTTGAGAAGGAATTTTTGGTGAAAAGTTAAGTGGGAGGACAATAGAACTTTGACAAGGTTGTTGAACCTTGGCTAATATGTGCTGAGTTGCGCAGGCCGTAAGTGTCCTGAGGCAAAGAATAATGCTCATGGCTCACGTGCCTCAAAGGTTGTGGTCACGGAGATCAAAGTTCCTATTGAACCAAGTAGGTCGGGTAAGTAATCAAATGCCAAGATTTGAGAGTTAAATCATTGTTGTTTGACAATGATGAACCGACTACATGCAAATAATCAATGATGGGCCCTGACTTCGTTAAGTGGCTTGAAGCCATAAAATCCGTGATAATTCCATACACGAGAAATCAAGCTTTGAATTTGAAAGACCCTCTGGAAAGGTGCAAGACCTTATAGTCGTATATGGATCTATAAAGAAATAAACATGGATGTTTCACATCTATGAAATAGTCGACATGTCGGAAAAAGTTTACGACAATGTTCAAGGAATTGACTATGATAAGATTTGATCTTTCATAGCGATATTTAGTCTGGACGGATTAATGTAGCAACCACTACATATATTTTGGTATATGGTAGTTGAACAAACAAAACAAGTTCTTCTAATAGAATGGTTACCTAGGATGTGTCCATGACACGATCCAAAGGGTTTTGTTAATTCAAAGGATGCTAAAAGAGTATGCAAAACTTCAATGGTTGAAGTGAGCATTGCGAAGTTGGAATCTTCACCCTGATGAAACCGTTAAAAGGTTTAATTTCATCAGAGACGATGAAGATGTTTGCATTTTGCAAGAAATTAAGTGGGAGCGCTAAGACATATTTCTAATACATTATGTGAAAGACATATTGTTGATTAGAAATGATGTATTTTTATTGACACAGGTTAAGAATTTCATTTCGATGAAAGACTTAGGCATAACCCAAGAATTAGGCATCAATGTCTATATGGATAGATTGAGGCGCTAATATGGTTTTGCCAAATGTACATAGATAAGATGTTGAATGAGTTCAATATGGAAACAACAAGAAAGGTTCTTGACGCACGGAAAGGACTGAATCAAGATTCAAGTGTGTTGACACGAGATTCAAGTGTTTTGACACTTGGTGAAATCGCAAGAATATTTTGATCAATCGTTCTTTGAGATGTACACATCCAGATATGTCCTATGCTCTAAATGTTATGAGCATATACCAGAATGACTCATAAGATGATCATTGGACAATAGTAGGGATATTCCTATGATCTTTGGAAGAACTAAGAATATATTATTTATATAGTGGTGACAAATAGTTCATTGTAAATTGTTACATTGATACTAGTTTTGTCACAAATTAAGTTTATCTCAATTTAAACTATGGGTGGCACAATGTAATGGAAAGGAAGTTCCATAACGGATTTGGTTGAGTACCAAAGTTAAAACATTGTGACAGATACTACAACAAAAGGCTAAGTATATGATCATATTGTAGCAAAGAAATGAGGGCATTTGCGTCAAGTAGTTTGTTATCAAACTAGGTGTGGTTCATAGCGGGATAATACTATGAAGATACATTGTATGACAATTGTATCAACATGATTTAATCCCAAGGAACTAAAGGTCTCACCAAAGGACCAAATTTATACAATGCCATCTCATTGGAGAATGAGTAATGCGTAGAGACGCAAGGACATGCAATACACACGGACCGGAAGTGTCGATCCAAGATTATGTTTGCCACTAGCAATAGTGTCTATACAACACCAGAAAGCCATAGGTGTTGAATGCACAAGTTTTTTAACTAGATTATTGACTCTAGTGCAAGTGGGAGACTGTTGGAGATATGCCCAAGAGGTAATAATAAAGTGGTTATTATTATATCTTTATGTTTATGATAAATGTTTACATCCCATGCTATAATTGTATTAACAGGAAACATTAATACTTGTGTGTTTTGTAAACATAAAAGAGTCCCTAGTAAGCCTCTTGTTAAGCTAGCTTGTTGAGTAATGGATGATCATGGTTTCCTGATCATGGAGATTGGATGTCGTTAATAACAAGATCATATCATTAGGAGAATGATGTGATGGACACACACCCATAGTAAGCATAGCATAAGATCAAGTCATTAAGTTTGTTTTGCTACAAGCTTTTTCAAATGCATAGTAACCTAATCCTTCGACCATGAGGTTATGTTAATCACCATCACCGGATGAGTACTTTGATGACATCAAACGCCGCTTCGTAACTGGGTGGTTATAAAGGTGACATTGGGTATTCTGAAAGTATGTGCTGAAGCGCATGGACCAAGATTGGGATTTGTCCATCCATATGACGGAAAGATATGCTCTAGGCCCTCTCGGTGGAATGTCATCTAGTTAGCTTGCAAGCATGTGACTAGGTCACAAGAGATGACATATCACGGAACGAGTAAAGAGTACTTATCAGTAACGAGGTAGAACTAGGTATGGAGATACCGACGATCAAACCTCGGATAAGTAGAATATCGCGTGACAAAGGGAATTGGTTTCGTATGTTAAATGGTTCTATCGATCATAAAGTCATCGTTGAGTATGTGGGAGCTGTTATGGATCTCTAGATCCCGTTAATGGTTATTGATCGGAGATGTGTCTCCATCATGTCTACATGTTCACGAACCGTAGGGTGACACACTTAAGGTTCGAAGTTGTTTTAAGTAGATATGGAATGTGCGTTGGAGACCGAATGTTGTTCGGAGTCTCGGATTGGATCCGGGACATCACGAGGAGATCCGGAATTGTCCAGGGAATAAGATTCATATATTGGGGATCATTTTCTAAGTTAGGAAATGTTCCGGAGTATTTGTATGGGGATCCTAGAAGGTTTCGGAATGTTCCGGAAGGTTCTAGAAGATTTCTTGGAGTTTACTTGAAAACCAAGAAAAGATCAAGGAATCCTTGTGGGGTAAGACAAGGATTCGTGGGGGAGTAGGACTCTCCCCCCACCTCCTTGATCCGCCGGCCAAGGGAGAGGGGAGTCCTACAAGGACTCCACCTCCCCAAGGCGCCTCCCTCCTTTAAATAGAGGGGTGGAGGCACAAACCCCCTTGCCCCTTCTATTCTCTAGATCTCAAGTTGCCTCTCTCCTCCTCCTTCCCTCTCGCTTCGGCTTAGGCGAAGCCCTGCAGAATTCTCTACTTCCACCACCACCACCACGCGTCTGTCACTGGGATTCCATGGAGAGATCTACTACCTCCGTTGCTCACTGGAACGGGGAGAGGAAGGTCTGCTTCGACTCCGCACGTGTGACCGACTACGGAAGCGCTGCCGGAACGCGGCGCCGGAAGGATCATCCACTCGATCTTGAGATTGGCAAGTGATCGACTACATCAACCACGAGATCCGATCTCGTAACGCTTTCGGGTCTACAAGGGTTAGTACAGATCTATCTCGTTGCACATGTCTAATAGATCAGATCTTGGCTTTTATCTAGATTAGGTCTGGGTTTTGTTCGTTCTTGCGGTAGAAATTTTTTGTTTTCCATGCTACGAACCCATCAATAATAACTACTAATTACTACTATAGTACAGTAGGAAAGATAATCACACCCAAAATTGGCTCTGGCAACATTGTGGCTGGTGATGCTGATGCATATCACATTCACCAAATAACCAAATATTTTACCAGCAAGTACACGATCATACATTCATATTAGTAATAAAGGTTTTTCAATTTACTGGTGCAATATTGCAATCTATATATCCGATCATCAACTAGTCAGTCCGTTCCATAATCTATAAGCCTTTTTTGTAAGCTGTTTTAGCTCTGTAAATAGGCTTATATTGTGAAAACAGATGGAGTACTAACTAAGGTCTTCCACGTGCCGGCTCATTGATGGAGATCGACGATAGTTTCACGCTTCAGCTTTGCCAGCTCGGCCAGGAGTTTGTCCCTCTGGTCCTCGAGGTCCTGGATCTGTTTGAAGCTTATGCCCAGCATATCCATCATGCCGATGTTCCGCTGCTTCAGCTCGTCATGCTCAATGAAGTATTCCATGGCGAGATTCCTGAGGAGGCTAAACCCGACCTTGTTAGCGGCGAGTTTGGAGTAAAGTCTAGTGCACTCGTTGACGAGGGCGCTTCTGTCTGCTGTCTTGACGCAGAAATCGCCCATCAGCTTTTTCACCATAAACTCGATCTCGAAGCCAATATTCTGTTAGATGAACAGGGAGTCTAAATTCAGAAGTGTACCCAGAGAACTATCAAGGAAGGGAGACACGGAATCACAATTTGAATGATTTCTTACCTTGCGGTTGTACCGATCGGCCTCCATCGGCGATGGTGAAGATGATTCTGCAGGCAGGAGTGCCGCGGGAATGCGAAGCCCGCCCGACCTAAAACAACATTGAGAATAAATGTACTAATAGGGAAATGAGCGAATCAAGAAACGGTCAAAGACATGGAAAGTTGCCCAAGCACGGAGATTTACCTGAAGGTATCAGTCTCCATCGGCGATGGTGAAGATGATTCTGTAGGCAGGAGTGCTGATGGAATTCGAAGACCACCCGACCTAAAACCACCATTGAGGAAGAACGTGCTTTTTTTAGGTAAACGAGAAATCAAGAAACGGTCAAAGACATGGAAAGTTCTGCAAGAACGGAGATTTACCTGAAGGTATCTGTCCCTGGTTGTGGCGGCTTCGAAGAACCTTGAGTTGAAGACCTCTCGCCTGCAGCCAAGGGATTCGACTGGGACCCTTTGATCATCGCATCGCCTGGTACCGATAGCAACATAATGGCAGAACAGCAAGCTGACTTCTTCTCTTCCGCCAGCTTCGCCATCGCGACACGATCCCTTCTGTGGAAGGACTTGTTCCCGGTCATGCGGGTGAAAAAGCACAGCAAAAAGGAATGAAAATGGGCAAAGTAATCTGGCAGAGAAGAGCTACAGTCATGAAGAGGAGGAGCAAGAAGGTCGAGGCCGTGAGATGTGGCCTCCTGGTCTCCACGCGAGTAAAAAACCATTTCCATTCAGATACAGTACTTGACGCAGAAATCGAAGAGACAGCCGTAAGCAGTTGTCACCCCCAACATGGTCTGGACATCCACTATAAAGTTGAACATGCCTTGCACGGGATAGTTGAAGCTCAAAAAATAATTTTAATTTCGAGCCACGTCCATAAATTATCGGGTGTATATTTGGTTCTTCTAGTTTGTACTGTATCATGTAGAAATCAACCTAGCTACTCCTACCTAATACTTCACACGTGCTCTAGAGAAGATTCTAGAATTATTGAAAAGTGTGTTTTGAGATTTATGCATAGATTTTATTGTGTTGAAGTCTACCAATAGAATCTTCTAGATGTTGCTCCCTCGTTCACAAGTATAAGACATTTTACCTTTGTAAAACGAATGTATCTAGATGTCGGCCTATAGACTAAAAGACATCTAGATACATTCGTTTCACAAAGCTAAAATGTCTTATATTTCTAGACGGAGGGAGTAGAATGTGGATAGAAGATCCAATGGTTAATTAGCAATGTTGGGATTCACGAGTCTAGATCCAACGGTCAAAGTTCAAAGTTATTTGTATTATACACTATACAGTGTTATCTTCTTTTCTTCTACTACTATAATAGAGCAATTTTGAATTGGATCCATAGCACCAATCCTGACCATTGGGATGTTAGATCCAATGGTTCAGAGCAGTTAGATTCGTGTTAAATAGCTAGTACGTACCTAGATCAAACTCCACCATGTTCTAGAACCATCATGTCAACACCCCCCTTCCTAAATTTCATAGCAGAGTAGGCTATATTCTGAATATGTGTAGATAGTTACTATTAGTAGCACCAATCATGATGATTGGGCTGTTAGATCCAATGGTTCAGAGCAGCTGGATTCGTGTTGAATAGTACCCATAAAGCATACTCTATCATGTAAACCCCCCCCAAAAATCATAGCACAGTAGGTTGTATTCTCAATGTGTGTAGATAGTTATTATTAATAGAATTAATGTATGCCTTTTTCTCTGACAGGACTATTGGTTAATAATAACAACTTAATGTTTGCTAAATCACATTTCATTCAGCATATACATCTGCATCTCATGTCTTTTACTAGTAGACTTAATGTATGGATTGTTTCTCTAACAATACTTTTGGTTAATAATAACAACTTGATGGTTGCTAAATCACATTTCATACAGTATATACGTGTGGCTCATGCCTTTTACTATTAGACTTAATGTATGCCCTTTTTTCTCTAACAAGACTATTGGTTAATAATAACAACTTAATGTTTCCTAAATCACATTTCATAAAATATATATGTGTGTGGCATGTTCCTTTTACTAGTCCATTCTAGCTAGCATCTAAATAGAAGATACACTATGGATAGTACATTATTTTACCCACTATAGTGTACGAATAACTTAGAATTTTGACCATTGGATAAAGACCCACGAATCCCAACATTGCCAACCGGTTGGATCTTCTTTTCCATTTTGGCATCTAGTAGATACAATTCATAGTCATTCTTATCGTATCTTACCACTATATTTTTTTCGAATAACTTTTAACATTGATCGGTTGGATCAAAACTCGCGAATCCCAATATTGCCAGCCGTTGGATCCACTATTCCATTGTAGCATCATCTCTAGAAAATACTATTGTTTATCTTATCTTATCTTACCATTATACAGTGTATGAATATATTGATTGTTGGATCAAGACTCGTGAATCCCAACATTGCTAGTCATTGGATCTTCCTTTCCATTCTACTAGCTAGCATCTCTACTAGAATATATTATGGATAGTATGTCTTTAGCACAATGAATGCAATGCACAAACCTCAAAAAACACTACTCCATCATTCTACTCCCTTTGATCCAAATTATTGTTCTTAGATTTGTCTAGATTCGGATGTATCTAACACTAAAACATGACTAGATATAACTGAATCTAGACAAATCTCAACACAATAATTTGTATCGGAGGGAGTAGAATAATCTTCTCAGGTGTATATTCCGTTCTTGTACTTGGCATATCATGTAGAAGTCAATGATTATTAGCTATCTAAAACTTTAAAATTTTGGTAACATGGTCTAGAGAAATGAGGGATAAGATTCTAGAATGATGGAGAAGTGTGTTTTGAGTTTTGTGCATAGCATTCATTCTGATGAAGACTATCAATAGAATCTTCTAGATGCTAGAATGGAAAAGAAGATCCAACGTCTGGAAATGTTGGGATTTGCTAGTCTTGATCCAACGGTCAATATTCAAAGTTGTCCATACACTATATAGTGGTAAGATCATGTAGAAGTCAACGATTATTAGCTATCTACTAAAACATGAAATTTTCAGTAACACATGGTCTAGAGAAACGAGCTAGGGAGAAGACTCTAGAATGGTGGAGAAGTGTGTTTTGAGTTTTGTGCATATCATTCATTGTGATGAATACTATCAACAGAATATTCTAGACCGTTCAAAAAAATAGAATCTTATAGATGATAGAATGGAAAAGAAGATCCAATGGCTAGAAATGTTGGGATTCGAGAGTCTTGATCCAACGGTCAATGTTCAAAGTTATTTGTACACTATATAGTGGTAAGATAAGATAAGATAAAATAAGATAAGAATAGATCAGTTTTGAATTGGATCCATAGCACCAATCCAGACCATTGGGCTGTTAGATCCAATGGTTCAAAGCAGCTGGATTCGTGTTGAATAGTACCTAGAGAAAACTCCGACATGTTCTAGAACCATCATGTCACCACCCCCAAAATTTCATTGCACAGTAGGTTGTATTCTCTCTAGTAATACTAGTAAGTTGCACGTGAGGCTCAGATAATAGACTCTGACATATCATCACTATATAAAATTATAATAGGTAAAGTGGAAAAAAATAAATTTGATCAACATCTATAAAGTATGGGCGTATATTTGGTTCTTCTACTTTGTATCATCATGTGCAGAAGTCAAAGATTATTAGCTACCTAACACTTGAAATTTTTGGTAACATGGTCTAGAGAAACAAGGGAGAGGATTCTAGTATGATGGAGAAGTGTGTTTTGAGAGGTTTATGCATAGTGCATTCATCGTGTTCAAGACTATCAATAGAATCTTCTAGATGCTAAAATGGAAAAGAAGATCCAATAATGGCTAGAAATGTTTGGATTCACGAGTCTCGATCCAACGGTCAATATTCAAAATTACTCGTACACTATATAGTGGTAAGATAAGATAAGATAGTGGAGCAGTTTTGAATGAATTGGATCCATAGCACCAATCCTGACCGTTGGGCCGTTAGATCCAATGGTTCAGAGTAGCTTGATTCGTGTTGAATAGTACCAGCCTAGAGCAAACTCCACCATGTTCTAGAACCATCATGTCACCACCCCCCAAATTTTATAGCATAGTAGGTTGTATTCTCATTATGTGTAGATAGTTATTATTAATATACTTAAAGTATGCATTTTTCTCTAACAAAACTATTGGTTAGTAACAACTTAATGTTTGTTAAATCATATTTCATATAGAACGTTCGGCTGTTAGATCCAATGGTTCAGAGCGGCTAGATTCATGTTGAATAGTACCTATAGAGCAAACTCCACCATGTTCTAGAACCATCAGCATGTCACCACCCCCAAAATTTCATAGCATAGTAGGTTGTATTCTCAATATGTGTAGATAGTTATTATTAATATACTTAATGTATGAATTTTTTCTCTAACAAGACTATTGGTTAATAACAACTTAATGTTTGTTAAATCACATTTCATACATTAGAGAAAAAATGCATAAATTAAGTCTATTAATAATTACTATATACACATATTGAGAATACAGCCTACTATGCTATCAAATTTTGGGGGTGATGACATGATGGTTCTATAGAACATGGTGGAGTTTGCTCTAGGTACTATTCAACATGAATCCAGCTGCTCTGAATCATTGGATCTAACAGCCCAACGGTCAGGATTGGTACTATGGATCCAATCAAAACTGCTCCATTATTGCAGTGGAGATCTAAAACATGAAATTTTTGGTAACATGGTCTAGAGAAACAAGGGAGAAGATTCTAGAATGATGGCGAAGTGTGTTTTGAGTTTTGTGCATAGCATTCATTGTGATGAAGACTATCAATAGGATCTTCTAGACCGTTCAAAAATTAGAATCTTCTAGATGCTAGAACGGAAAAGAAGATCCAACGGCTAGAAATGTTGGGATTCGTGAGTCTTGATCCAACGGTAAATTTTCAAAGTTATTCGAACACTATATAGTGGTAAGATAAGATAAAAATAGAGCAGTTTTGAATTGGATCCATAGCACCATACCTGACCGTTGGGCTGTTAGATCCAATGGATCAAAGCAGCTAGATTCGTGTTTAATAGTACCTAGAGCAAACTCCTCCATGTTCTAGAACCATCATGCATGTCACCACCCCCAAAATTTCATAGCACAGTAGGTTGTATTCTCAATATGTGTAGATAGTTATTATTAATATACTTAATTTATGCATTTTGGGGGTGGTGACATGATGGTTCTAGAACATGGTGGAGTTTGCTCTAGGTCTGCATTTACAGACCCTCTTGTGCTAAGAAATTTTGGGGGTGGTGGCATGATGGTTCTAGAACATGCATGGTGGAGTTTGCCCTAGGTACTATTCAACACAACTCCAGCTTCTCTGAACCATTGGATCTAACAGCCCAACGATCAGGATTGGTGTTATGGATCCAATTCAAAACTTCTCCAATATAGTAGTAGAGATAGAGATATCTTATCTTACCTCTTACCACTATATAGTGTAGGAATGACTTTGAATATTGACCGTTGGATCAAGACTCGCGAATCCCAACATTTCTAGCCGTTGGATCTTCTTTTCAATTCTAGCATCTAGAAGATTCTATTGATAGTCTTCAGCATAATGACATGCAAAGTACAAGGACCAAATATACACTCATACTTTATAGATGTTGATCAAATTTATAATTTATTGTGCTTTACCAATTATAATTTTATATAGTGATAATATGTCAGACTATCAATCGAAGACTATCAATTTTATATAGTAATTTTATAATTTATTGTGATGAAGACTATCAATCGAATCTTCTAGATGCTAGAATAGAAAAGAAGATAGTTATTATTAAAAGACTTAATGTATGCATTTTTCTCTAACAAGACTTAAAGTATGATGGTTCTAGAACATGGTGGAGTTTTCTCTAGGTACTGTTCAGCATGAATCCAGTTGCTCTGAACCATTGGATCTTATAGCCCAACGGTCAGGATTGGTGCTATGTATCCAATTCAAAACACGCTAGAGACTCTTTTCAAGAAAAAAAGGAAAAAACAGGCCACACACACATAGCGCGGCCGCACCAAGGCACACGTGTGCAGCGCGTCGCAGTGGGACGAGGGAGAGATTAGCCGACCGGTGCGTGCGGGGTGCTGCACAGGAGGGGGGAGAGAGGATGGATGGTGAGAGACAACGAAGGAGAGAGAAAACATAGTAGTACTACTAGTAGTACTGTGCTACTAGTAGTAGGTACATGTACCTCGTGTCAGAAACCCGTCAAACTAGCTTTAATCTGACATCGCACCGCCTTCAACTCCTTGGTTGCTCTCGCGTTGCCTCCCATTAATAATCTCTTCTTGCTCTTTGTTTTTTTCTTCCATTTTTTTCTTTGGCAGCTTTGGGGTTAATTTTCTGGTGCCCCTGGTTCAGTAGAAGTATGGACTACTCAAGTTTTGCACAATAGTCCTTTTTTCTGAAAATTGGGTCTGGGGCATTCAGATCCAAAATATTCATGCGCAAAATAATTCCGATCACTAGGATCTTTTTCTTTTTCTTTCTAGCGAGGAATCTGCCCCGAAGTACCAAGAACGTGCACATTAAAATCCAATGGTGGGCATGAAAATTACATAGTGGTCCAGAAAGAAAACCAAAATACATCTAGACCTATACTTTTACAACACAGACCCTAAAGATACAACTCGGAAATTTGAACATGTTTTTCCTAATACTAGTTCGAAACTACCACCCTAGCATTATTGTATACCATGGCAAGACACACCCATCTACCAAATATGGGAACATTATCATGAACTATGATGTAGATATGGCCATGACCTAATCGGTCGTTCCGCTCGAGAAACCCTCGAGTGTTCAGGCCATATCTAATGTGACTACGACTTTTTCAAATGTTTCAAATCTCATGTTTACCATTTTTTCATGGCTAGTACTGCAAACGAGAGGATGTCATGCGGACCCTTTTCATTTATTCATTTTCCTTTATATCCTTTCGTTTTTTTAATCAGTGTATGAGTTGCCAGCATGCAAATTTATATATATCAAGATATTGAGTCATTCAGAAATCTCGGTGATTTTTAATATATTGACCCACAGTGTACACCTTCAAAATAGTTTCATAGTATAACTTCAAGAGCAAAGCTGCGTGAGTCTCTCTCTCTGTGTGTGTGTGTGCGCGCGCGCTTCTTCTCGGGATGTGACATGGAGCAACAAGAGTAGTATATCTTACCACTATCTCATCTTTCTATTATCTTACCACTTTTTTATATAGTGTATGAATAACTTTGAATGTTGGCCGTCGGATCAAGACTCGCGAATCCCAACATTTCCATCCATTGGATCTTATTTTCCATTCTAGGCCATCATGTTTGATTCAAAGGATTTACATGGGAAATTTATAGGATTAAATCCCATAAGATTTTTTTCTATAATGGTTGTTTGATTTGTATGATTATTGATTCCTATAGGAAATTTTCCTAGGGAATCCTTTGCACTAGATTGCATAGGAAATCTAACATCGATCCACGCCCAAACCTCTTTCTTAGAATCCTTTTTTTCCTTCGATGGAATCAAACAAACTTTCTTGCATATATATATGGGTTCCTATAGGATTAAAGTGGGAATGACATTGTAATCCTATGTTTTTCCTATTCCTATGCTTTTCCTATCCTACGAATCAAACAAGCCCCTAACATCTAGAAGATTCTATTGATAGTCTTCATCATAATGAATGCTATGCACAAACCTCAAAACACAATTCTCCATCATACTAGAATCTTATCCCTCGTTTCTCTTGACCATGTTACCAAAAATTTCAAGTGTCAGGTAGCTAATAATCTTTGACTTCTACATGATGATACAAAGTATAAGAACCAAATATACACCCATACTTCTTATCTTATCTTACCACTATATAATGTACAAATAACTTTGAATATTGACCATTAGATCAAGACTCGTGAATCCCAACATTTCTAACTGTTGGATCTTATTTTCCATTCTAGCATCTAGAAGATTCTATTGATAGTCTTCATCACAATGAATTCTATGCACAAAACTCAAAACACACTTCTCCAACATTCTAGAATCTTCTCCCTCATTTCTCTGAACCATGTTACCAAAAATTTCAAGTTTTAGATAGCTAATAATCACTGACTTCTAAATGATATATATACTGTACAAAGTACAAGAACCAAATATACACCCATACTTTTTATAGATGTTGATCAAATTTATATATTTTTCTGCTTTACCTGTATTATAATTTTATATAGTGATGATATGTGTCAGACGTATATTATCTGAGTCTCACATGCAGGGCACGTGTAATTTACTAGTTATATATATGTTAATCAAATTTATAAATTTTTGTGCTTTACCTATTATAATCAAGAGCTACGTCCATAAAGTACCAGGTGTGTATTTGGTTCTTTGTACTTTGTATCATGTAGAAATCAACCTACTATTAGTTACCTAGTACTCGACATGCTCTAGAGAAATGACGAAGATGATTCTAGAATTACCGAGAAGTGTGTTTTGAAGTTTGTGCATAACATTCAGTGCACTAAAGAACATCAATAGAGAATCTTCCAGATGCTAGAATGGATTGAAGATCCAACTTAATTCTATTTAGCAGTGTTGGGATTTGCCAGTCTTGATCCAATGGTCAAAGTTCAAAGTTATTTGTACACTATATATATAGTGGTAAGATATGATTATATAATAGGTTAAGCTCAAAAAGTTTTAAATTTGATGGACATGTATAAAGTATGGGTGCATATTTGGTTCTTGTACTTTGTATGATGTTGAAGTCAACATAGAAGTAAATGTTTGTTAGCTATACCTAATACTTCCAATTTTGGTAACATGGTCTATAGAAACGTCCGAAAGATGCTAGAATGATAGAGAAGTGTTTTAAGATAAGAAGTATGGGTGTATATTTGGTCCTTGTACTTTGTATGTCACGTAGAAGTCAAAGATTATTAGCTACCGAACACATTCAATTTTTGATAACATGGTCTAGAGAAACAAGGGAGAAGATTCTAGTATGATGGATAAGTGTGTTTTGGGGTTTGTGCATAGCATTCATTATGACAAAGACTATATATCAATAGAATCTTCTAGATGCTAGAATGGAAAAGAAGATCCAATGGCTAGAAATGCTGGATTCACGAATCTTGATCGAACGGTCAACATTGAAAGTTATTCGTACACTATATAGTGGTAAGATAAGATAAGATCATGCAGAAGTCAACGCTTATTAGCTACGAGGGAGAAGATTCTAGTATGATGGAGAAGTGTGTTTTGAGGTTTGTGAATGCTGAAGACTATCAGTAGAATCTTCTAGATGCTAGAATGGAAAAGGGGATCCAATGGCTGGAAATGTTGGGATTCACGAGTCTTGATCCAACGGTCAATATTCAAAGTTATTCATACACTATATAGTAGTAAGATATAAGATAAGATGGTAAGATATAGCAATCGTAATGTTTTTTGTGTGTGTGCTAACGGGTGGGCCGATTATGTCATACATACAACACAATAGCACATACTCTAGATATATACGGATGTATCTAGCACTAAAACTTGACTAGATACATCCGTATCTAGATGAATCTAAACCAACAAATATGGGTCAGAGGGATTATATGTTTGTAGCACAGCTCGCTCTCATATATATACTTATACTAAAACATGTCATGTGTATGGAAATATATATCTACATGCATGCAGATACTTGGCCACTCATACGTCACACACACGCGCAAACAGCTACACGTATACATGTACATGGCCGCGCACCACAGACACGTACACAGACACGTACACATACATGTACACATGGCCACACATGTACACATGGCAAGACACATGTACAAAAATATAAGCCTTAATAAATAAGCTCTAGGGTGGAGGTAGTACAAATTAATTTTATGACATTTAGGCCTTAATATTGTATTGTTTGGAAGAAAAAAAGTTAGTGTCCTACGATTTCTCTAGCTTTTCTTCTACAGTATAAGTTAGAGGATCTGTATAACTTGTTTCTTGTCAAAGATCATGGTAAACATAGTTTTAGTCCAACTTCTCGCACTCGGGGTACAAATTAGTCCCATATCTTGCAAAGTGGACAAAATCAATCCCAAAGCATGCATCCCTGGTGCAAATCGGTCCATTTCAAATAAATTTGAGCGTATTTGACCAAATTCGTACACGTTTAGCTGTCCTGATCGTGCCTTTTTGCGATTGAGACAGTAAAATAGTATCAGCCTGGAAGTGGTGTCCTTCCATGACTTCTATTGCTTTTGAAAGTTCATGTAGAATTTTTGCATAGATTGATGTCGTTTTAGCTTGGCTGAACACTATCCTCTACAAATGCTCAAGTTAACTAAAACTATACATGTGTGCATTTCACTCAATATTTCATCGTTAGTTTCAAGTTAGCTGAAATCTAAGCAAATTTGGTTCTTTTATTATACACTTCACAATCCATATGCATCAATTGTTTTATATGTGATGATTCAACTTGAGCATTCCGAAGTATGTTGGATGAGCACATGGACATATGTTCTTCACATATCATGTCAAATTCCCAAGATTTTAGCTTCAGTACATGGGCTTTTCTGTAAACAACGATGCCTTGTGTGGGCCCATAAATTACCCTCGCCTCGCTTTTGTTATCTTATCTTACATCTTACAACTATATGGTGTATGGAGAACTTTGAACACTGGTCATTGAATCAAGATTGTCAAATCCCAACATTTCTAGAGGTTGTATCTTCTTTTCCATTATGGGATCTAAAAGATTCTATTGATAGTGTTTAGCACAATGAAATTTATGCACAAACCTCAAATACACTGTGAGGGTAGTTCCATATTTGCTTCATGTGTTGTTTTAGCTAGATGGTGGGACCCAAGTTATAAATATTTACAACTAGTACATTGTGAAGCTCTTGCTATATTTTATACCAAATCCAAATTTACCTTTACGTCAGATTTGGCAATGGCAACATTGTGGGTACCCTTGGACAAGCCACAAGCTTATGGGTCACCCTTAAGAAAATTTCCTTAAGGTGAAGCTCTACTATGTATATATATATGTGGTCATCCATAAGGACTACTTTTTGCTTGTGGACACCCTTATGGACAACATAGTGGATGCCCTAGGTGAACTTTTGCCATAAGGTGGGTCCCACACAGCTTGTGGAAGTAGCTATAACATCACCTATGTATAAGGTGAACTTTTGCCATAAGATGGGACCCACACAGCTTATAGAAATAGCTAGTACAATGTATAAGGTCGAGTTCACCTTAAGCTAGGACCCACATGTTTGTTAAAAATACACACATGCAAGAGAGAGAGGAGAAAGTAAAATAATTGTTTATTGCTTATGGACAACCCATAAGCTTGTAGGTCACCCTTAAGGAAATTCCACTAGAGTGAACCTCTACTATGTATATGGATAGGCTTATGGACTACTTTTTGGCTTGTGGGTAGACAACATAGTGGATGCCCTGCGCACCCACAATGTATAGCCAAATCTAGTTCCAAAATAGATATTTGGCTTTTGGAACTAGTTCCATACGTTGCAGGGTTAGTTCCAAATATGAGAAACTAGGGAATCAGAGCAACTCCGTGCGCTGATGCCAAATTCCAAGTACTACTCTATTTGATAATGTGGCAGTGCACTGCTTCTCTCTCGTGCGATGGGGAGAGAGAACACCCTTTACTAGTTGCTTTATTCTGTGTAAGGGCCCACTATGCAGATATTTGGCAAGACAAACATTGTGGAGCTAATGCCAAATTTGCCTCCCATGCTAAATAGTGTTGTGTGTCAGATTTCGCAACATCAATGCCGTGGCTGATAAAGTGAACTTATCTATAAGATGGGACCCATATGTCTGCCAAAAGTATACAGGTGCAAGAGAGAGAGGAGAGAGTAAATAATTTTATATTGCTTATGGACAAGCCACAAGCTTAGGTGAAGCTCTACTATGTATGTGGTCATCCATAAGGACTACTTTTTGCTTATGGACAACATAGTGGATGCCCTAATACAGACCTTGTTCTGTGAAAAAAGAAAAACAGAGCGTGTCCATGCAAGTAAAATACTACAGAGCTCGTCCAGTACAACCCGTAACCTAGGCGTCTAATAGAGTCAGGCCGGTCATAGTATCCTCGAAATTAACTACTCCGACCATCTAGACATCTATTGGTACTAGGGAGTAGGGAGTCGGCGGGTCACTGTATGCAGCTGAGGAGCGCACACTCGTGTTGATTAATCCAGCTTTTCCTATTGGGAATATGCCCTAGAGGCAATCATGTATGATGTTATTTACAATGTATTCATAAAGTTATTGTCCATGTATGAACTACTGATATATATATATCATTGAATATGTGATTCGATTGTGGAACTATACATTCATGTTGTTTATACTGATTGTCCTTGGTCGTTGAGGTTGTGCCGGACACACAACTTAGACTAATGTGAAAGTCGGCTGATGACTCGGTTGCACTTGTCATGGGCATAGAGATGCTATTCCGACTTACACAGATTCGGCTAAAGAGTTTAGTGAGTCGGACTGGCCCATATTGAGATATAGCGAATAAGTCGTCATTTGTATATCTCAATCAATGTAATCCTTAGACCTGAGGTTATTGCACAATCCGAGTTGAGGATCACCGACTTAGGTTACATCAACGTTGTTACAGAATCGGGCGTTATAAAGGCGGAGTTCGGGTCGACTGAGAATCAAGCTGCGTGATGTGAATAACTGAGATGGGATTTTGCCCCTTCGTCTCGAGAGATATTCTCTGGGCCCTCTCAGAAGATATGATTTGGAAAGCATGGCCATGCGTGACTCAGTTAAGTGTTAACTGAGGCGACCGACTAAGAGTTAGTCGGATGAATCACTTATCTCGGATAGAGAAAGAGAGTTGAACTATTTAAGGGATGACAATTATTTGCCTATAGTTCGACAAGGTATATCGTGAGGCAAAAGGGACTCAGACGAAAGTCGCATTGGAAGGTATGTCGTTATGACTCTTTGGTACTTGGGAGTTGGCATGTTCTGCTAGGAGCCGCTACCAACTGATCGATCACGAGTGAGACTCGGATCGTGTCCGGGTCACCATGAGCCTGTCGGGTCACACACTTAACAGCAGGAGCATATTTGGGTTGGACCCAAAAAGGAAATGGACAGAGTCAGTGAGTTGGACTCGCTGTGACTAATATAGGCCTTTTAGTGAATGGGCCACAAGTGAGTGGAGCCCACTTTCACTCCCTATATAAGCTGGGACGCAGGTGCTTAGAGCACACGGTTAGGTCACTCCATGTGTTGGAAACCCTAGCTCCAGTCCAGTCCAGTCCTGTTGCCGCCATACCGGACCTAGAAGTCCATAGCCGGCGCTCCTCCTCGTACGTGTGGATACTGGCGGAGGTGTTGTACGTTCAGCACTTCGACAATCGTGGATCGGAACAGATCGTGAGGACTGCGCTGCATCAAGCGACGTGCTTCATTGATTCCGCAACCGCACGTCTAGTGGTAATTCTCGTGGCCTACTACCTCAGCTAGATCTTGGGTTCACCGCGTAGGAAAAAGTTTTGTTTTTCTCTGTGTGGCCCAACAGTGGTATCCGAGCGTTAGCTTCTGGTTTTAGGCTCGAGATCGTGCATATGTGATATGCGGTTGGCGTTAGATTGGATCTAATTGCAGTTTTCGTGGTCGATCAATGAGATAGATCGGTTTTGTACAAAGTTGATTGGATCAACTTTACTCAGGGGAATGGATGACCTGGTTTCCGTGATCTAACTGCTAAGGTCGTGGAACGACATACCCCTACCAGTCGGCTTCCGCCATCGGGGTAGACTGTGACACGTAAACCCGGATGCGGTGATCGAAGATCAAAGAGTTTGGTCGAATCGGAGTCTGGATCGGATTTGGGTAAAATTGTTTTATCCGATGACGAAATCCATGTCCGGAATGTAGATGAGATCTACGTTTTTGGGACCGCCGGCTTTGCCCTGTCGTAGCGCCTTAGATGTCGTTGCGAGTTTTCACAATGCCAGTTGATATCTTATCTATGCATAACTTGTTTTTGCAGGATGATATTGTAAATGGTATGGCTTATGTGCATGTGATGTGTGTAATCCATACGTGATCTGTGTATCATGGTTTTTATCAGCCGGCTGGAGCCTAGGTGCTGTCATTTTATTGTATAACGACATGCGTGTTGGATTCTCTATGTAATTTACTTTACAAGCTAGTGTAGTTGTTTGGAGAACCCAGATGGCATGCAAGTCGATGTACAAGTCGGCTACATGGTGTAAGGCGGCACGTGACAAGAGTTGACACGAGTCGAATTACAAGCTTTGTAGAGATGGAGATCACCATGAAGAGAGCCATACCATTTCACATTATAATTACTTTATTTTGTGTTATTGTTATATCTCTGTTTTACCTCTATTAGATAGTTGGTAGAAAGTAATCCCTCAAAGAAGGTCTAGTCGGTTTCCCCGCTAGTGTTGCACCATCACAAGTCAGACATTTTTGGCAGTGGGCTCATAAAATTGAGGTACTATCAATTCTTTCCGACTAGGTGGGTTTGAGTTGGACTCTTACAGTGGAAGCACTCGGTAATCTAGACGGGTCTATCACAACGGTTGTGGGACTCGGGGAAAAGTCAGATGGGAGCCGAGGCATGTGATTCCACCCATCCAACAGGAGTCGTATGAGATACGATTGACAAGGAGTTGTCTACCTAGATCACTTGACGGCTAGCGGTGATGCTAAAGCTCACTAGTCGACTTGCTTATTTAGGGTCCTAAATCACTAAGTAACCATCGGAAGGGTGTTGGTTCTAGTGGGAGCATAAGTATTAAAGTGTTTAATATGCTTGCTCTTCTATGGATACATGTCTTAAGTGTTTTGCATATTTTTATGTTGTAGATCAATGGCACCTAGCAGTCTCCCTCAGATTTCCAGTTTTGCTTTGAGAACCATGTTAGAGAAAGATAAGCTAAATGGAAGTAACTTCACCAACTGGTATCGTAATCTAAGAATTGTTCTCAAGCAAGAAAAGAGGGACCATGTCCTAGACAATCCACTTCTAGATGAGCCGAATGAGAATGCGACAGTCGCAGCCACTAATGCCTACCGTCGGATTTGTGATGAATCCATGGAGATTAGTTGTCTTATGCTTGCTCACATGGAACCGGACTTGCAGCAGTAGTTCGAGAATGTTGAGGCCTACGATATGATCGAAAGCCTCAAAAGTATGTTCCAGGCTCAGGCAAAGACTGAGAGGTATCAAGTCTCTCAGGCCTTGTTGAGCTGCAAGCTTAAGGATGGTGATCCACTGAGTCCGCATGTGATCAAGATGGTTGGTTACGTGCAGTCTCTGGAAAGGCTGGGCTACCGCATTAGCGAAGAGTTCGCTACAGACATAATTCTGAACTCTCTTCCTAATGCGTATGGTCAGTTCATATCGAACTACCACATGCATGGTATGGATAAGAAGCTCACTAAATTACATGGGATGCTCAAGCAGGCTGAGGCAAATCTCAAGAAAGGTGCCAGTCAAGTGTTGATGGTACAGAATAAGGCTAAGTTCAAGAAGAGTTCTTGGACTAAGAAGAAGAAGGCTAAGTCGGGAGGTAAGGCTGAGGACTCGGTCCAAAGCGCTTCCTCAGGGACTAAGCCATCTCCTGCAGCCGGATCCACTTGCTTCTACTGCAAGGCGGATGGCCACTGGAAGAGGAATTGCAGCAAGTATCTGGCTGATAAAGCCAAGAGTGGAGGTGTGACTTCCGGCTCAGGTACGCTTCTTTGCAATGTTATAGACATTTATCTTGCTGATGCACCTGGTAGTTCATGGGTATATGATACCGGATCAGTTATTCACATATGCAACTCGTTGCAGGGACTGGTAAGAACTAGGAGCGTGGCGAGAGGCGAGGTTGACATTCGAGTCAGCAACAAAGCGAGAGTCGCCATGTTGGAAGTCGGCACAATGCAACTTCATTTACCTTCTGGATTCTTAATGGAGCTGAATAATTGTTATTATGTTCCAGTGCTTAGTCGAAACATTATTTCTGCCTCATGTTTGATTAGACAAGGCTATGAGTCAAATATTAAGAATAATGGTTGTTCTTTGTATTTGAATGATATGTTTCATGGCTTTGCACCCATCCAGGACGGATTTTTTTTTGAATCTTGAAGGTGAATCTATCTATAACATAAATGTGAAAAGGTTGAAACCAAATGATCTGAATATGACTTACTTTTGGCATTGTCGGCTTGGTCATATAAGCTGGAAACGCATGAAGAAGCTCCATGATGGACTCCTAACTTCGTTCGACTTGGAGTCATTCGAGACATGTGAATCCTGCCTACTCGGAAAGATGACCAAGACACCTTTTGCAAAGAGTTGTGAATGGGCATCCGACTTATTGGGACTAGTACATAGTGATGTATGTGGCCCAATGAGCACGACAACTAGAGGTGGTTATGAGTACTTCATTACCTTCACTGATGATTTGAGTAGGTATGGATATATCTACTTGATGAAACATAAGTCGGAAGCCTTTGAAAAGTTCAAGGAATTCCAAAATGAGGTACAGAATCAACTCGGCAAGAAAATAATGTTTCTTCGGTCGGACCGAGGAGGTGAGTACAGTAGCCATGAGTTTGATGACCATCTGAAGAGTTGTGGAATAGTTCCCCTGCTCACTTCTCCAGGAACGCCGTAGAGAAACGGTGTGTCGGAAAGGAGAAATCAGACCTTATTGGACATGGTACGATCAATGATGAGTCGGACAGATCTGCCTTTATCATTTGGGGGTTATTGTCTAGAAACTGCAGCGTTCACACTAAACAGAGTACCATCAAAGTCGGTAGAGAAGACACCGCATGAGATGTGGACTGGCAAGAAGCCGAGTTTGTCTTTTCTTAAGATTTGGGGTTGTGAAGCTTTTGTCAAGCGACTTCAGTCGGACAAGCTTACAGCTAAATCGGATAAGTGTATTTTCGTAGGATATCCGAGGGAAACCTTGGGTTACTACTTCTACAACCGAGAAAGAGTTTCTCAATCGGGGAGTCAGTGGGAGCACGGTGCAACTCAAAGAAATTCGAGAGGTACTGGCTAGTAGCAAGTCGGCAAAAGCCTTGGAGGTTGAGCCGGTCGTGGTACCTGAGCCGGAATCAGCACCGACACTGCGAAGATCGGCCAGATTGCGAAGTGTTCGTGATGTGTTACTGTTAGACAATGATGATCCCGCAACTTATTTGGAAGCGATGGTGGGTTCTGATTCTGAGTCATGGCTTGGAGCCATGAGATCCGAGTTAAAGTCCATGGATGAAAAACAAGTTTGGAACTTGGTTGATCTGCTAGACGGTGCAAGACCCGTCGAGTGCAAATGGGTATTTAAGAAGAAAACTGATATGGATGGAAATGTTTCTATCTATAAGGCACGGCTTGTCGTGAAGGGGTTCCGACAAGTTCAAGGAGTTGACTGCGATGAGACTTTCTCTCCCGTGGCGATGCTTAAATCAGTTCATATCATGTTAGCTATAGCATCTTATTTCGACTATGAGATATGGCAGATGGATGTCAAGGCGGCTTTCCTTAATGGATGTTTAACCGAGGACATGTATATGATATAGCCCGAGGGTTTTGTCGATCCGGCTAATGCTGACAAGGTATGCAAACTTCGGAAATCCATTTATGGGTTGAAGCAAGCATCTCGGAGTTGGAACATTCGCTTTGATGAGGTAGTCAAATCGTTTGGCTTCATCAAGAGTGATCATGACTCTTGTTTATACAAGAAGTTTAGTGGGTGCAAAGTAAACTTTCTGATCTTATATGTGGATGATATATTACTGATTGGAAATGACGTCCAGATGTTGCAAGAGACCAAGGAATCATTGGAAAAGAGTTTTTCGATGAAAGACTTGGGTGACGCGACTTACATACTAGGAATCTGGATCTATAGAGATAGATCAAAGCGACTCATTGGATTGAGTCAAAGTACATATTTGGACAAATTATTGAAGAAGTTCAACATGGAATCGTCTAAGAAGGGGTTCTTATCAATGTCCCAAGGAACCTACACAACAACAGAAGAACAAACATATACTCATGCGGTACCACCGTATTCGCCAGTTCATGGATCAAGGTGATATCAAGTTATGCAAGGTACACACGGATGCAAACATTGCGGATCCGTTGACAAAGCCACTTCCACAGCCGAAGCATGAGGCGCACCTGAGAGCTATGGGCATTAGATGCCTAGACATGTGATGTCGGATGATTGACTCTAGTGCAAGTGGGAGACTGTTGGGAATATGCCCTAGAGGCAATCATGTATGATGTTATTTCCAATGTATTCATAAAGTTATTGTCCATGTATGAACTACTGATATATATCATTGAATATGTGATTCGATTGTGGAACTATACATTCATGTTGTTTATACTGATTGTCCTTGGTCGTTGAGGTTGTGCTGGACACACAACTTAGAATAATGTGAAAGTCGGCTGATGACTCGGTTCCACTTGTCATGGGCATAGAGATGCTATTCCGACTTACACGGATTCGGCTAAAGAGTTTAGTGAGTCGGACTAACCCATATTGAGATACAACGAATAAGTCGTCATTTGTATATCTCAATCAATGTAATCCTTAGACCTGAGGTTATTGCACAAACCGAGTTGAGGATCACCGACTTAGGTTTTGTCAAACGTTGTTCCGTAACTAGGCAGTTATAAAGGCGGAGTTCGGGTCGACTGAGAATCAAGTTGTGTGATGTGAATAACTGATATGGGATTTTGCCCCTTCGTCTGGAGAGATATTCTCTGGGCCCTCTCAGAAGATATGATTCAGAAAGCATGCCCATGCGTGACTCGGTTAAGTGTTAACCGAGGCGACCGACTAAGAGTTAATCAGATGAATCACTTATCTCGGATCGAGAAAGAGAGTCGAACTATTTAAGAGATGATGATTATTCGCCTATTGTTCGACCAAGGTATATCGTGAGGCAAAAGGGACTCAGACGAAAGTCACATTGGAAGGTATGTCATCATGACTCTTTGGTACTTGGGAGTTGGCACGTTCTGCTCGGAGCCGCTACCAACTGATCGGTCACGAGTGAGACTCAGATCGTGTCTGGGTCACCATGAGCCTGTCGGGTCACACACTTAAGAGCGAGAGCATATTTGGGTTGGACCCAAAAAGAAAATGGACAGAGTTAGCGAGTTGGACTCGTAGTGACTAATATAGGCCTTTTAGTGAATGGGCCACAAGTGAGTGGAGCCCACTTTCACTCCCTATATAAGCTAGGGCGCAGGTGCTTAGAGCACACGGTTAGGTCACTCCATCTGTTGCAAACCCTAGCTCCAGTCCAGTCCAGTCCTGTCGCCGCCGTACCGGACCTAGCAGTCCATCGCCGGCGGTCCTCCTCGTACGTGTGGATACTGGCAAAGGTGTTGTACGTTCAGCACTTTGACGATCGTGGATCGGAACGGATCGTGAGGACTGCACTGCATCAAACGACGTGCTTCATCGATTCCGCAACCGCGCGTCTAGTGGTAATTCTTGTCGCCTACTACCTCAGCTAGATCTTGGATTCACTGCGTAGGAGAAAGTTTTGTTTTTCTCTGCGTGGCCCAACATTTCCCCCTTGGCTATTCCCCCGCCCCCTCCAGGGCATCTTCCCCTTCTCTTCTTGGTGTCTTCCCCTTCCGCACCACGCGCCGCCACTACCGCCATATGCCGCTTTCGGATTCTCTTCCTTGTCTCACTCAGGCAGTTGCCACCCTCGATTCCCCCTCTCTTCCGAAACCCCAATCAATTTAATATAGACGTTGCCTTGCGATGGCGTCAGCGAGCAAGAACAGTGAGCATGATTCCGATCTTTTTCACGACGTGTTTACTGAAGGCCCCTTTGAAGAACTCATAACCCGATGCGACGTCATCACCGCCGCCAGCCTAATCAGTTCGTCCAAACTTTTTCTTGAATCTATGAAAGCTAGTGTAACTCTGGATGCTTCAATGCCATTTGGCCTCCCATGTGTTCTTCATTCCCCCCTGACCAAGGGACCGCTAGATTTCTTGCATTACTTCAAAATTGATAGCCTCCTGTGCAAGTTGTCGCCACTGGACAGGTTCTCCTCTGATGCTATGGTACTAGGCTATACTTCTGGCAGTGGGTAGGCGCCAATGGAGATTGGATTGCCACGGCTAGCTTTAGAGGCAAGTTGGAGCTTTGCAACGTGTACACTCGTCGCAAGATTCCTCTCCCAGCATTGTCGTTCCAAGCAACCGACCAGCCAACCACGTTCTTGTTGGATAATGATCTTCCAGCTATAATGCAGAAGATTGCTATTTGCCAACTTCCCACAGCTGCTGGGAGATATAAAGATTGCTCGCTTGTTGTAGTCTTCAACGTCAGAATTGCGATCCTTCAGGGCGGTGATGATGGATGGACAATTCTTCCACTTCCTCTTAACCATACCCCGAGCCCTTACAGTTACAATGATGGAATTACCCACGACAGACTGGTGTTCGCCATAGCTCTGTATGGCAACGTTCATGTTTGGGATCCTCTGCATCCTGGTAATTATTTCCTTCATATGTAGTGTACTGACTTAATTACTCATGTGCCCAAGCTATTGTACTGAATTGACATAGGGAGTGTTTTGTTTAAATGAAAATATGAGTAATTATTTTAGACTCTATGAACTGTACATATCATAGTTTTTTCGTAGGATTTTTTCTTATAGCAGTCGTTTGATTCATCGGATTGATTTATGCACAGTAGATTTTTCTGGATGTCTTTTAATTCATTCGATAGGAATTTAAGATATACTTGAAGCTCCTGGAAAGAATCCATTCAATGGTTTCTCCATGCAATGTAATCCAACACAACCATAGTCCTGCAGGAGTATAAATGGACATGCAAATGTAAAATCATGTGTCTTTCCTATCCTATGTTTTCTACATTTTCACGGGTTTGCGGCAAGTTTCCCTACAAATGAACTGGTCAATTATCTTTGCCTTTTTTAGACAAAACGAGCCAAAAATTGCCCATCTTGTTCAAAAAAAAGATGAGTCCGTTCTCTAGGAAATTTCCCTATTATATAATGCTTTGTTTCCTTTGTACGATTCTAGGTCGTAGTTGTTTTTCCTATGTTACATGCAGTTCAATTGGAAGGAAATATTTCAGTAGGATTCACTATATCATGTTGCCGGAATCATAAGTTAACGCATTCTGCTACCTTTTCAAGGTCCTGCGTTGGTCTTGGCGCGACCAGCTGCCGCGGACGAGTTGGTGGGTTCATTTCTTAATGCTACTGGAGACATGCACGATTAATTTTTTTGGTTTTGGGTGGTTAGCAAGATCTGCAGATGGTTCTAGACTTAGTCATATATATACGCTTGGCACTTCTTATGATCTCAGCTGTCTTACTTGTCATTGCCGCCATCGTACTGGTCCTGCTCATCCTCGTGTTGTACACTGCGGTCGCACTATCTCCACTTATACTTCCGGGTTTGGCTGCTTGGTGTTCTCAATAAACACTGGTCAGGTTGATCAAGCTAATCCATTGGAAAGGATTGCTGACCTTGGATCATATTCTCTTTTCCTTGGAGTGAAGTATCCGATTATCATGCGCGTAGGCGGTGCAGATCTTACCTCAGGTTATCTGACGAGAAGAAACTGTGTCTACATCTTACCAACTATAGCATGGCTTTCCAAAGAGGCACAACCTGAATTATGCCGCTTCAGTCTTAGTGGTAAAGACCGCGGTGTTACTTCTGAAATTAATGTCCTTGAGGGAATTAGTAACCCTCGCTTCTGGACAGGAATGGTGAAGCATCCGCTTTGGTTCGTACCAACCTTCGCAAACTCCGTTGATTGGAACCGGCCTTATGCTTAACTAAGAAACAAGACATGTTGCCATAGTACGTAATAATGCAATCCATATGTAATAGTTGGTACTACAAGTAGAGAAATAGTTCTGGACCATGTGGAACTATTTATTTTGTTTGGTTGTCTGAAGTCATCAGCTTTCAACTTGTTGATCTCCTCTCTTTTGAAACATATCCTTGTATTGGTACTATGTTTATTTACTCGTATGAACTTGACTATATTTTTTGGACCTTTAGCATAATGCACTTTAGTCTGCCGATTCTAGAGTTCTTTTAGAAATTATGGAAATTTTAGCATCAACATGATGTTATGGACCACATGCCATACACTTGAACAATCATCTCAATGCTTGTGTAAGGGTCGTACTCTATGAAAACAACCTTGGCTTGAACGATTATAGCCTCATGCACTAGTCTTTGGTTAAGATGATATGACGAGACCATATTTTTTAGAGATTCATCTTATCTTATCTTACCACTATATAGTGTACGGCTAACTTTCAATATTAACCGTTGTATCAAGACTAGCAAATTCTAACATTGCTAACCCTCGAATCTTCTTTTCCATTCTAGCATCTACTCACTCTGTTCCATAATATAGAATGTTTTAACTTGTGTGAAACGAATGTATCTAGACGACTTTTAGTGTGTGGTTCACTCTGAACATACACACTACTTTTAGTGTGTAGTAAAAGATGTCTAGAAACATTTTTTCACAAAAGCTAAACCATCTTATATTTTGAAACGGAGGAAGTAGGAGATTCTATTGATACTGTACTAGACTTTAGTACAATGAACGCTATGCACAAGTACAAGAACCAAATATACACCTGATACTTTATGGAAGCGGCTCGAAAATATAATTATTTTCTCAGCTTTACCTATTACTACTTTATGGAGTAGTACAATTTTATATTGTGATGATATGGCATTCATTCTACTAGACAACGTTGGTGTGCTAAACTAGCTAGCTAATTACTACTAGTAAAGTTTCCTTGATGCTACTACAGTAGTAGTAGACAGCGTTTTGGTGTGCTACACTAGCTAGCTAATAATTAAAGTCTCCTCAATGCAGTTCCGCCCTGCAGCAGAAGACCGACGAAGGAACACGCAAAAAACTCCTCGTTCAAAGAGCCATACCGTCTTCCCCATCTCTTACAGTATTTGGTATTGCATCCAACGCACGCATCACTCATTTTCCCCGCCATCTCGCCCGCAGCATCGGTCCTTCGAGGCCGCCACCCCTCTCCTCAAAACCTAACAATAGTCATAGATTGATCCGCCTCGCCCCCAAACCATCAGGACACGATGGCAGATTCGGGCCCAACCGGTGGTACGGCGGACGGAGCAACATCGACGTCCACGTGTTCAACGAGATCGCTATGCGTATGGACACTACCAGCACTGTCCGGCTGGCCGCATGCTCCAAGAAGTTGAACCTCCGAGTCACCAGCGGAAAAGGTAGCAGATGCCCCAACGACGGTTGTGGGACATTGGTCGTGTACCGTCAAGTCTACAACCACAAGATTGCGTGCACGCACGGCCCTTGCAACTGCTTGGAGGATGGGTGCATTTTCGCCGCCTCACCGGCGGTGCTCCTCGCTCACCTCTGTGAAACTCACTCGATGAGGGTGCGCAGTTTCCGCTACCGCAAAACACACAGGTACTCCTCTAAGCCTCTGCCGGCAACAGGCCTGCGGACAATAGATATCATCGGATCTGGAGATGATGGTACTGTGTTTGCGGTGCGATTTGACACACGCCAAATGCTACATGTCGTATCCGTCGTATGCGTCAGGTCGACGGCGTGCTTTTCGCCGCGGTACATGGTGAAGTTTTGGTCGTCGACTGTGATTGAGGGGAGAAGGATAAAAATTCCGAGTTATGCGTGCCAGAGAGCACCGCGTCGCCTGACGGCATCCCATTCGAAGAGCTGCAGTGGCTCTTGCCGGTGCCGATGTCGCACCTGGCCGCTCGTTAACCGTCGGTGTTCACCCTAGAATACTGTCTTCGGATTAACAGGATTCATGAGTGAGATAAACACATCTTAATGTTCATTGGAGTATTTGAACTGCTAGAAAGACTTACTACCTGTTCTTAGTAGTTGTTCTTAGGAGTATTTTTATAGAGTTCATTTACTGCTAATGTATTTTGTAGTAATACCTACTGTATGTACTGGTACTTATCATTTTGGGAGACGTGGTTCCAAGCTTAAGTTAGTTATGAGTATTTTCTATGGAGTTATTCCTCTGCTAATCTATTTTGCAATAATAACTATATACTGGTGCTTGTTCAGATCGACCGATGAAGTGCAGAATATGGTCTCGCTTTACTTTTGAATCAGGCCTAGCTACATCTATTGAATTTCAATATGGCATTACTGAATCTGTCAATTATTGTATGTGTACTGGTAATTTAGTTAGTTTGAAATACTGTTGAATCTGTCAAGTGCTGCTGAATATAAACTAGGAATCTGTCAAGTGCTGTTGAATATGAGCTGGGAATTTGTCGATATTTTTTGGTCATATTCTGTACTGTTGAATCTTTTAAATGCTACTGAATTTATCAAATGTTCTGTTGTTACTATTAGTACGTACAATATAATATTTTGTAGAACTAACTGTGATATACGTGTACTTGTTTAGATCAAGTACAATAGATTGTCTTACTTTTGTTTTAGAACTTTGCATTTTATAGAACTAATACTGATGTACTGCTACTTGTTTAGACCAAGTGCAGTACATGGTCTTACTTTTCTTTTCGAACTTGGCATTTTATAGAACTAATACTGATGTACTGCTACTTGTTTAGATCAAGTGCAATAGATGGACTTGCTTTTCTTTTGTAAGTTAGCCTTGTCATCAACCCATAATCTTGACCAGGCTTTGCATTGATGTGAGAAGGAGGCATGCACAGAAAAGCAGACTTGATCGTCAGTTTTGCTTACTCCAATAATTGAGTGTATTAGGAGAACAGGCCAAATTGATCGTGGGCTAAGGTTTTTTTAGCTGGAACAAGAAATAATTCTCTCTGTACTGCTATTGAATTTCAAGCAGGAAAGCTACTGAATCTCTCAAATGTTTTGTCGTTGCTATTACTAAAGCATTTGTGCAACTAATACTGATATACTGGTATTGTATTTCATTATATGTATTGCTGCATTTGTCACTTTGGAATGCTGCTGAATTGGTCAAATGCTCCCGAATATTAACTTCGAACCTGTTGATAATTTTTGTACCTTATTCTGTACTGCTGAATTTTGACATGAATATGTGCCAAAAAGAATTATCGCTTTTCCCCCGCCCTCGCTGAGGTCTTTGTTTCAAATCCAGCAGAGCACATCACAATGCAATTTTTATTAACCAGGAGAAGAAATCTAGTACTCCTTCTGATCCAAATTAATGTTCTTACATTTGTCTAGATTCTGACATATCTAGTCATTTTTAGTGCTAGATACGTCCGAATCTAGCCAAATCCGAGAAAAATAATTTGGATCGGAGGGAGTAGCTCATTCGGCCCCTCTTTAGCCCAGAACATTTTAATTCAGTCTTTTAGGGGTCATGTACTGATGACCACAGCCCAGCGAAATTTTAGAAAGGAGCCCATGGAACATAGCCGAGAACATATTAGTTCGGCCTTTTACGGGTCAGCGGACTACTGAGCACAGCCTAGTGAAATTTGATAATGAAGCCCATGGAGCATATCCCATGGAATATAACCCACGTAGAGCAATAGCCAAACTCTTTTTAATTCGGCCTTTTGGGCATTGCCCCCACCTCTCATAATAAAAAAACTCTACCTACCCATGTTTTTAAGAAAATACCCTATTATGTGGCATTTTATAAATTGAGATGCCAGGAGCGCTGCCCTTTTATATTTTAAAAGAGATAAACATAGACACACAAAATATTTTAAGAAGACTAATACAAAAGTTGTAGTACTAATAAAATTTTAATGATATTTTTTCTATAAATATCTTTGTTGTATTTGGCACTCAGTTTACGTTTATTTGATTTGAAGGTCTTTTGTTCGAATCTCCTTTGTGTGTGTGTGTATCTTGGGTTTATATTTTATTCTCCTAGCAATATCGCATTACGGAGAGGCTGACATCACGGACCCACCAGCATACAACGTCCCTAGAGTTTGTTCTGAGGGTGGGTTCAAAAAAAAAGTTTAAATACTTTTACAGAGAGGCTCGCATCAGAGACTCACCAGATAGAACATACAAGGCTGCATCGGGACCCACAAGTCAGAACATGCCAAAGAGGCTGACATATGGGTCCTAGCAGTAAGACCATACACGGCTGCCATGGTGAAAACAATGGACGTGGCCGGAAAAAAAGTCCATCATACGCACGTTGCACTTACAGAGAAGCTGACATGTCGGACCCAGCAGACCCAAGCATAGCCCATGAAATTAGCTTATCAGCCCCAAGTATAGCCCAATACCTTCTAATTTGGCCTTTTCGTGGTCTTGTGGCTACTGACCTTAGCCCATTCAATTTAGGAGTGAGCCCATGGAATATAAGCCATGAAGAATAGGGCATCCACCTCGAGTTAGCCTAGAATCTTTTTAATTCGGCCTTTCTGAGTATTTTTTGTACTCTGAGACATCTGGGACCCGAAAAAATAGTCCAACATACACACGTTTCTTTCAAATAGAGGCTGTTAGCTGGGACCCAGCATAGACACGTTTTGTGCACAGAGGTGGTTGACATCTGGGACCCAGCAAGTTGCCAAGGTCAAAACAGCGGACATGGCCAAAAAAAGTCTATCATACGCACGTTTCATTTACAGAGAGGTTGATATGTGAGACCCAGCAGCACGACCTTATACAGATGCTGCATCGAGCAACATAGCCACTTCGAAACAGGGAGGCGTGACCGAGAAAAAAGTTCAGCATGTACACGTTTCTTTTAATGAGAGGTTGAAATGGGGGACCCAGCAGCGTGAGCAAACGGCAGATTCGTCGAGCAACGCTATCTAGTTCGAAACAGGGTAGCACTAGAGAAAAAAATTCCATCATACCCACGATTCTTCTAATGTGAGGCTGACATAAGGGACCCACCAGCCTGAATAAACGGTTGATGCAGCGAGCAAAGCTATCAAGTTCGGAACACGAAGGCGCTACAAAGGGTAAAAAATCCATCATACATACGTTTCTTCTAATGAGAGGATGACATGTGGGGCCCAGCATCGTCATTAAACGGTTAGCGCGAGTGAAGGAAAAAGTACATCATACACATGTTTCTTCTAATGAGAGGATGATATGTGGGGCTCACGAGGTTGGTTAAACAGTAGATGCGTCGAGCAGCACTATCAACTCGGAACAGGGTAGCTCTAGTGAAGGAACAAATTCCATCATACACATGTTTCTTCTAATGAGAGGATGACATGTGGATCCTAGGAGGTTGATTAGACGGTAGATACATCGACCAACACTATCAACTTCGGAACAGGGTAGCGCGAGCGAAGGAAAAAAATTTCATCATACACACGATCCTTCTAATGAGAGGCTGACATGTGGGACCAAGCAGCCTAACTGAACGACACATGCCTCGAGCTACGTTATCGAGTTTAAATCAGGAAGGCGCGATCGAAAAGTATGGTCCGCTAGAGACACTAATGTCCGATACCCACACGCCTCAAAAGACTTCAATGAGTCAACATCGCGAGAGGAAACAAAAATCTTGCTTCTGCCACGCGCCAGCCGAGCTTCCTCCATGTTTTTAGCAGATCCATCGTAGTAGAGGGCCGCGAAACCGAAAAAATAGTTTTCCATCGGCCATGGCCGAGCCGAGAATTTCGCCGCGGAAGACACGCCTTCTACAACGACCGTCGGGCCAAGTCGTTGCGGAAGGAAACTTTTCTTGTAGTGGCAGATGATGGCCCAGGAGAACGCCATGGCAAAAAGGATAGCAGCCGCACTGTTCCCGCCTTGCGAGGGGCAGGACCTGGCCGGCGCCCATGACCTCAAGAGGATCTCGGGAGCGCCCCCATCCATCCTCATGAGGGATGAGGTGCCTCCCGAGGACGGCGACGATGCGGGGGCCCTGGGCTTCCCCATGGACTGTACCGAGTGCGCGTATAACACCTGTTGCTCCCACGGTGGCAACTAAGCGGCCAGATGAGCCAGCGGGCCAGGCTGTTGGAAGGTGGACAAACCTCTCCGAATGGCACGCCTAGCTCCGCGAATTTTTGAAGGTGAAACCCAAAAAACCCTCACCCCTTATGGTTTGCCTCATGTTAGACCCTAGGCAAGCCACGATGGAATTTGTAATAAGCTCATACTGCTGGCACTCCCTTGGATCTTGTGATGCGCTCACGATTGGCTATTTGGTTTTTCTGAAAAACCATTTCTCCAAAAACCGCACCGCTGGATTTCCCTCATACACTCTGTGCGATAGGGGGCTAAGGATGGTGCCCTTTGTCGGTTCAGTCCCTCGTCAGCATGAGAGCCTAAAGTGTCGACCTCTAAACTCACGGGATAGCCCTAGCCATGAGTTACCTCGCCACATGGTTTTTGGTGCCTGAGATCCTCGCGCGACGTGCTTACGGGCCTCTAGCGGTGCGCGCCTTTCCCTATGGCCCTATCCTGGTAAGGTCTACGGGGCAGCTCATCGGGACCTAAAGTGTCGATCTCTGAACTCGCGACCTATTCCTCGGCCGTGAGTTACCTCACCCACGGTTCCTGACCAAGTTTATCCTTGCAACAGCTCGTGAGGCACTGCCCCTCCACGGCCCGAGCTCGTTAGGACCTGAAGTGTCGAGCTCTGAACTCACGGCCCGTTCCTCAATCGTGAGTTACCTCACCCACGGTTCCTAACCCAGTTTATCCTTGCAATGGCTTGTGAGGCACTGCCCCTCCATGGACCGTGCTCGTTAGGACCTAAAGTGGCGAGCTCTGAATTTGCGGCTTGTTCCTCGGCTGTGAGTTACCTCACCCATGGTTCTTGACTCAGTTTATCCATGCAACGGCTCGTGAGGCACTGCCCCTCCATGGCCCGAGCTTGTTAAGACCTAAAGTGTCGAGCTCTGAACCTGTGGCCTGTTCCTCGGCCGTGAGTTACCTCACCCACAGTTCCTGACTCAGTTTATCCACGGGACGGCTCGTGAGGCACTAGCCCTTCATGGCCTGATCTCGTTGGGACCTAAAGTGTCGAGCTCTGAAATTACGGCCCGTTCCTCAGCCGTGAGTTACCTCACCCATTGTTGCTGACCCAGTTTATCCTCGCAACAACTCATGAGGCACTACCCCTCCGCGGCCTGAGCTCGTCAGGACCTAAAGTGTCGAGATCTGAACTCGTGGCCCATTCCACGACCGTGAGTTACCTCACCCATGGTCCCTGACCCAGTTTATCCTTGCAACGGCTTGTGAGGCACTACCACTCCGCAACCCGAGCTCGTTAGGACCTAAAGTGTCGAGCTCTAAACTTGTAGCCTAATCCTCAGTCGTGAGTTACCTCACCCATGGTGCCTGACTCAGTTTATCCACGTGACGGCTCATGAGACACTTCCCCTCCACGGCCCGAGCCCGTCAGGAACTAAAGTGTCGAGCTCTCAACTCACGGCCTGTTTCTCGGTCATGAGTTAACTCACCCATGGTTCCTGGCCCAGTTTATCCTTGCAACGCCTCGTGAGGCACTGCTCCTCCATGGACCGAGCTCTTCAGGACTTAAAGTGTCGAGCTCTGAACTCGCGGCCTGTTCCTCGGCCGTGAGTTACCTCACCCATGGTTCCTGACCCAGTTTATCCCCGCAGCGACAGCTTAGGAGGAACAGTCCCTCTGCAACCTGAGCTCGTCACCCTCATTCTCACGGTGCCCCACGAGGCTGAAGCTTGTCGGAACCTCGAGTGTCGGGCTCTAAACTCACGGGCCTCCATACGGTAGTGCATCACCCCACCAACGATTTCCGACCCCTATGAAACCAAAAACCCTCATGCCATGCTAGACAACTCCTCCTTGAGAGGTTTGTGGCACGCCTTATGAGGCATTTGCCCTTCAGGGGACCAGGGAATTGCAGGGCCTAATATGATGCGCTCGGAACTTATCACCCAGCGGCACCCTCGAGTTGCCTCACGCACGGCTTTCAGCGCATGAATAGCTGGGCCTAGAGGCATAGTAAGGCTCCCCGTGGACCATCGGCTACGGGCACCCGAAAAGACACTGGCCCAACATGGGAACAGAGTACCAAAGGATGCTACACCTACACAAGAAAAATACTCGTGGCTCTAGAGTCGAGGCGGCAGATGCGGTACAAGCCTGGCCTCGTCTCCTTAAGGGATGTACACCGGGTAGGCCACCCGGCATAGCAGGGTGTTGAACACCGAGACGAAGAAGTCCCTCCCCCCCCCACATAGCGGAACCACAGCATGGAACCATGCTGAATGTGGTGAGCAACAAGGAATTGGTTCCAACCATCGTAGAGGTACATCTCGTCGGGCGGAAGGGTCTCCATGCTCACCCGCCACCTTTGGTGCCCGCCGGAGTGCCGCAACTCCACCTCCCCTGGAAGATCTGCCATGACTCCTAGGACAAAGCGGGATGGGAGCATCACCTTGACGAACCAGTCAGAGTTCCCGAGAATGACGATGAAATCAATCACCCTAGCAGGCTCGGGGTCGTCCTCTATCTTGATCATCATGGGCGGGGGCTGCTCAATGACCTCCACCGAGGGCTCGGGCTCGGCGCTAGACCTTCCACCACGCCTCCCGTGGCCACCATGACTGCTCCCGTGGGGACATCCATGCTTGCGCCTCGCTGGAGCTTCACCAGTCAACGCCTCCATAGCCGAGGGTTGGATAACACCGGGGCTGGTGCCCTGGCCCCCTCACCGTCCTCGGCCACTCTCGCATGGACGGCCGTGCCTGTGATTCGCGGGAGGAGCCACCTCTGCTAGAGGCGAGACGAGGGCGAGAGAACCCCCGCCATCAGCCATGGCAGCCTCATCCACTATGGCGACGGGGAGAAGAGGGGACGCCATCCAGAAGAACAAGGATTTCGCACAAGATCGTAGCAGAGTAGAAGGGGAACCGAGGCAAAGAATGAGACCTCATGTGTTCAAGTCCCAGTATAAAGGAGGGTCAGAAAGGACATATACCTGCCCTAGGCGCGAGATATAACTGCAGGGCTCGAGCCTAGCGGTTAATAGCCCATGGGTGCCTCGAATCTGCAGTCAAGATGAAGGCGGGGCAAGGTCATCATTTCGTGGTCTGGCGTCGGGGCCCGCCAACCGTCCTGGGTTGTTTTCCACTTCGAGCCCTTCAGGGGACACGTGTAGGCAAAATGCCTAGGGGCTACTGTTAGGGCCCAGGCAACTGGGGTACCATGTCCTGATGGCTAGCAACCCCCACCGCCTCGAGATGCCGCACCCTCGCGAGCCCACGTTACCTCCTACGATAGGAGTGGACCTCGAGAGGTTCCCCCCTCGTGAGGAAACGACCTCCCAAGTGAAAGCGCCTGCAGAATCTCTCGACGGTTCTTCGAAGCGTGCCCTGGGCCCTTCTATAAAGCTGCTAGGCAATCAGTGGGCGGGCCGGGTCGTGACAAATGGCACGGTCACCATGTCCTCGCCATTTTCCTTAGAAAAGGAAGATCTAGTCCACCCACCCTTTCCTTGCGGTAGGAGGACCGAACACCTCATCATAGTGGGCACGCTAGTTGCCGTTCGAGTGTCAAGGGTATAGTAGGCAGCGCCGGGTGGAGACAAACTGGAAAAAGGGAAGCCACTTTACCTACTAGCGAAGGCGCGTCCAGACCAAAAGACTCGGTCCACCAAAAAGTAGTCTTGTAGACTAGCACCTCGGGGGGCGGTACTGTGGTGACCCTCCCCGTCCATGGACCGGGGGAAGAGGCACGATGCCGCCCTATATAAGGAGCCCTTCTCCTACCTTGCTAGGGACGGATCCAAGAGATCTAAAACCCTAGACTTCCTTCCTCCATTGTAACCTCGTGAGGCATGCGAGCAATACAACAAAGCAAGAGTAGGGGCTTTACGTCCTCACGAGGGTCCCGAACCTGGTTAAAAAACCCGGTGTCAACTCTTTGTCGTGTGTTTGCTCCGTCGCCGTAGCCGTCACCGAGCTCCTTTGGAATCACACGTTCAGCCCCCTCACGAACCAAGGGATTATTGTACCCTAGTTCCTTTGCGGGACCTATATTTGATAGCTTAACAAGAACCTAAGGAGAAAAACTGCCGACTTTGTGTGTCGAGAAGTCACTCCTCCAGAATCAACATAAAAACATCAAAAAACATGTTGACAAGAAAACTTAAGCTAATGCCTGAAGGCAGATTTTTTGCAAGTGGAAAAGCAAACTTGCACATAAAAGTTTATATGATCCAAAAAATGAATAACTAAAGGAGGTAAAATTCTCGCAATATGAGTGAACCAAATGCTTTCTTCATTTATCATATAAGGTACATATTACATAAAGGGAATATGTTAAGTATAAAAAGGAGGTAGTTGTGCTATGTTCCATCACCGATCTGTCTCCAAATAATCATCATCCGGATGATGCCGCTTGCGTTTGCGGTCCTTTCCTAGCCTATCTTTCAAGTTGCGAATATCAACGAGGTAATAGGAACCATTGAGAATCACCTTGCTTATAACAAACGGTCCTTCCCATGGCGGGGATAGTTTGTGTGACTTCTTCTAGTTGAGGAGAAGCACTAGACCACCCTCTTTAAACATGCGATGCCGAATGCGATGACTATGGTGGTGATGGGTTTGTAGCATGGAAAACAAGAAAATCCTACGCACGAACCACTATCTAGCCAAGATCATCTATGAGATGTTAGCAACGAGTAACTCACCCTTGAAGACCATAAGTGGGACTACATTCCCGCTCAAACATTGTTGGTGAAGATGAAGGTGTACATGCCACGATCACAAGATCAGGTACTCAAGGCGCCACAACTGGTGGCACCTCCATACTCGGTCATACATGTGGCTCATTGACGTCCTCCATGCCCTCGGTCCAGTGGGGAAGCAGAAGAAGGATCTGCCAGAAACTCCTACTCCACTTCTCTGGACTAGAGGGTGACGACGGATGGCTCTGAAATATAGCCATCTACATCCACATTTAAACTGGATATTAATCATATTCTTGATGAAATATCTCTCTAAACCCTACCACTAATGCTAATATTCAGAGGGGTATGCAATCCTTTCTTTTGTATTTTTCCTGCGCAGATAATGTCGTTTAAAGGAGGGAATCACTACATTAAAGTCAAAGATACGAGATTTCCATCAACCAGAAGAATCCAGGAGCCGAACAACGGAGGCAGACGCTTTAACGACCAACTATACGGCCGGAGCAAAAATTCTGACCGTATAGCTCCGGTCGTATAGTTGGCGCCGCCACCGTTAGGTCAAACAGAACAACTTTCATGAAGGGACTCCTATATAAAGAAGCCTCAGGCGACGAGAAAACAAGCCAGACCTCGCCAAAAAAGTCTCTGCCACAGATCTCTAGCCGCCTCCAGATATCCAAACCCTTCTCCATCTCCATAGCCATATTCCACCACTTGTAATAGTAGATCTCTTCTCTGATTGGCGACATTGTAAGACTATTGCTATCAATCTTATGATTTTCATTACAATGTTTGTGATAGTTGATCTCATCTCTATGTGTGAGTAATTATCCTTGGGATAAGGGCTTCGGCCTAGGCATGTAGCAATTGTGCATGTGATTTATCATAGATGGGATCGTGTATTAGTTTGTATGACATGATGATTATTGTATCCCCTCTTGCCTCAATCCAAGGGCTTGTCAGGTACCCAAGACCCCGAGGGTTGAGCCAGGTATAGGGAGTATGAGTGATGATTGATCTGCAGTTTGGGAACCCCATTGACAGAAGGGGTAGTATGGATGTATGTGAGGGATTTGCTTGGGATTAACAGTGACATCACTATGCATATCATTAGTTCTCTTTCTTCTATGGATGAGACTAGTAGGTTATTGCTATAAGTGGTTGCGGAGGCAATGCAATTATGGATGCACTGCCCACATATAATTTATCTTGCTCTAACAAGTAGACGCATACTTTATTTCTATCTTTTATTTCCATTAGATGTTTTGCACATCTACAGGTGAAACCGAACGCCCTAGGACCTCTCTCTCCATCATCGACAATAACAAAAAGACACAAGCTATTGGTCCGCTAAAAACACAAAAGGAATTCTAAAACTCCCGAAGGTCCATTAAAGTAACTTCACTACGCATTTGCTTCCCGTGGATTCGATAACCTAGGTCTACTAGGGAAAAAGAAGCTATACTACATCCGTAATCCGGATCAAAGGTATCAACCCTTTTTAAGCGCTGTTGTCGGGGAAGCAATAGCTACCCTGGTGAGGTTATTAGGAACCTTTCTAGTTTTAATTCTTGTTTTTAATTTTGTTAGTTTGCTTTTAGTCTTTATTTGATAAACCAAAAAAATATTTAGTCTTTAAATTCTTACTTTTACTATTATAATTTTAATCTAAGAAAACCCAAAAAAATAGGGAGTATGGCTGAAAAGAAGCTTGGGGAGTTTGCTACTCCCAATAATGATTATTTGCGTACTCCTATTACTCAGCCAGCAATCGCTGCTGATGATTATGAAATTAAGCCTCATTACTTGAGTTTGGTTCAACAGAATCAATTTGGAGGCTCTGATGTTAAAGACGCAGGTATGCACTTAAATACTTTTATAGAAATATCTGATATGATGCGTATAAAAGACGTTGACCCTGATGCGGTCAAATTGCATCTATTTCCTTTCTCTCTAAGAGGGAGAGCTAAAGAATGGTTGCTATCTTTGCCTAAAAACACTATTACATCATGGGTGGGATGTACTTCTTTATTTATGACTAAATTTTTCCCACCTGCAAAGACTATGCAACTTCAATCTAATATTACTGGCTTTAGACAGGAAGAGCGTGAGCCACTAGTGCTTGCATGGGAGAGGATGAAATAATGCCTAAGAAACTGTCCTAGTCATGGGATGGAAGATTGGTTAATCCTCCATTTATTTTACAATGCTCTTAATCATGTGTCCAATTCTATGCTTGATACTGTAGCTGGAGGAACATTTATGGATAAACACATTACTGAAGCAAAGTAGCTTCTAGACAATATGCAAGATAACCATGCCCAATGGCATGTGGAAAGATCAAACACGAAGAAGGTGAACTTTGTCTCACCACAAGAGAACGAAGATCTCAATGCTAAGTTGGATGATCTCATACTAGCCTTAAAAGGTAAGGAAACTCAGGTAAGAGCCACACCCGAAATAAACATAGAAGAAATAGACTTCGTAGCTTGTAATGATTACAACCCTGCTTGGAAGAAGAGTTACAATCCTAATTTTCAGAGACATTATGCTAGTCCTGCAAGTAACTCTAATAATAATATGGGAACTAGTAATGGTAGTCTCCAAGGAATGCTTAAGTCTTTCATAGACTCACAAAATGAACAAAATAATATTCTAGTCAAAATTACGGAGAACCATGATGCTATGCTTGGTAAATTATCTAACCAAGCTGTTAGTTTGAGAAATGATTTGTAGGCCCTTCAAGAAAGAACAAGGATTGTTGAGGCATAGCTAGGTAAGATAACCGAGAGTCAAACTCTCATTCTAGCTAATTTTGCAGGTAAAGCTAAGCCCAATCCTGTTGAAGAACTCAAAATGATGAGGATCCAAAGGGAGGAGCCTGAAGAACTAGATTATAGTAATGCCCCTTCACCAAGCTACACCATCGAAGATCTTGTAAAGAGGATCAATGTCAAAATTTCGGTAAGTGAAGGTAATGATGAAGCCATGTATCAACACTTTGTTGATCAAGTAGTAATTAAGGTACGCGAGCTTGAAGAAGAATACAAGAAAATCGTTGAAAAGTTACCTGTTGAACTAGATGACTTATTTGAGCCTACTATTAAGATAAAGATTGGAACTAATGAGATAGCTGCACTTTGTGATCTAGGAGCAAGCGTCTCAACAATTCCAAAGTGTCTTTTTAACAAGTTAAATCTTGGATCCTTTGAAATTATTGAGTTAAAATTGCATCTAGCAGATTCTACCTACAAACAAGCTATAGGGATTAAGGAGAACACTTTAGTTTACATCAAAGGCTGTCCTGCTCTCATTGATTTCGTTATAGTTGACATGCCTATAGATACTGTTGCTCCTATAATACTAGGCCATCCTTTCTTGAGAACTATAAAGGCTTTAATTAACCTTCATGAGGGGAACATGAAGTTGCAATTGCCTTTGCGGGATCCTTTTGTTATTCATTTCCCCAGGAAGAAGAAAGCCAAACATGACGAGAAGGAGGCCATCACTTTGAAGGCCAATTACTTTGGAGTGGGTGTTCCACTCATCTGGCCCAAGTGAGTATCATCAAGGTCAAGTTATTGACCATAAAAGAGCACTCCATGGGAGGCAACCCATGTGAAATAAAGGTTTGAGTTAAGTTTTTAGTTTTAGTTTAAATTCATGTTTAATAAAGAGTGCTAGAAAACTCCATTCGAGGAGAACAAGTTCGGTAGTACTTGAAATTCTACTTTATTCATGCTATTGTTGGTCGACAATATTTACTGTCAATTTTCTGTCAAAAACAAGGTATATCACTAAGTTACAGGAAAAGAAATAGTTTACGAAGAAACAAAAAAAAATTGATGCACACGAAGAGTTTAACGACCAACTATACGGCGGGAATAAAAAATCCGGCCGTATAGTTCCAGTTGTATAGATATCTTTGCCATCAAATTTTTTTCTGCAATATGTACTGAGAGTTTAACGACCAACTATACGGCGGGAATAAAAATTCCGGCCGTATAGTTCCGGTCGTATAGATATCAATGCCTCCGTATAATTTCTTTTCATATGTACTAAGAGTTTAACGACCAACTATACGGTGGGAATAAAAATTCTGGCCGTATAGTTCCGGTCATATAGATATCGATGCCTTTGAAAATTTTCTTTCGCAGGGACAGACAGTTTAACAACCAACTATACGGCCGGAACATTTTGTTCCGCCCATATAGTTGCGTCTGTATAGCTGCGCCGCCAGGAGGAAACCCTAATATTTTGACAGAACGCCAACTATACGGCGGGAACACATATTCCGCCCGTATAGTTGCGCCCGTATAGTTGTCTCCGACCACAAAATCGCATGGGAAGGTACTCCCAAATCCAAAAATTTAATCCTTTTTTCTTTCTTCTACCTCCAAACTCTCTCAAAACCTCAAGGGATCTCCATCTCTACCCAATTTCGTTCGATTTCCTCGCATACAAGTGATCTACAGTATGTTTCTCCTCCGATCCTCCAATTACTTTTTGCAAATTCATCTTTGATCTATTGTCATTATCAATCTAGGGTAAGACCTACTATGAACCAATTGCCATGATTTTCTTGCCTCGATTATTATCTTGAGGAGATTCTTTAGTGTGCTATGATGAGGAATATGATGCACTTACTGTTGTTGGATCAAAAAGTTTATTTTTGCCTTTCTTCAATGTTTTAGATGATGAACACGAGGAGCCAAACTAGTGCTCGTGCCACCGCTAGCGCTTCTCGGGCTGCCACTCAGGAACGCATGGGGATACGGTTCAGGGATGAGGCCCATCGTGATCGCTTCAACAGGATCAAAAACCACGAAGTGAAGGCCACCAAGTGGGCTTGCCCCATTATATTGAACCAACTCGGTATTTATGATGACTTTAATTTACTTGCAATAGATCTGGCCTGTAAAACTTTATGTATAATGATGTACCTACTTATCACTGCTTAACCATTGAATTCCTAAGTTCGTTGCAAAGAACCATTAAACTATGGCAAGGAGATGATAATATTTCTTTCTGTCCGATGAACAACAACTACACTTTAACATTAGATGAATGGTGCACGTGTTTTAATTTTCCAAACAATGATGTTCATGCTTTACACACATCCTTTACTGGCTTAAGTCCTTTCCCCGATCAATACTATAATGGAATGAGTTTCACTACTAGAATAAACAAGGGGAAGAATATTCAACATCCTACAATTCGCTATTTGTTCTATGTTATTGCTAACACCTTGCAGACATGTAATGAGTTCACAAGACTCAACAAGGAGGACATCCTAGTCCTTGCAAAGGCTTCTTACATCAACTGCAACCTGTCACTCAACTTGGGCACCATCCTTGTGCGCTACCTGGAGCACCAAGCCTCCCAAAGCCAAGGCCAATCACGGGAGGAGGCGTCATCACCATGCTTTCCACTGCCCTAGACATCGACCTAGGTGAGTTGCAACCTATACTAGGTGAGACACGTGTTGGTTTCTCCATACTGAGGGCCTGTGGAATGCTCACTAGGAGAGGTGATGCTTATTACCTGCATATTGCTGGAGCTGGGCATATCTACCTCGCTCCTATGCCTAATAGTCTTTTCTCTATCGAGGAAGGGCATTTGCTATATGATTTGCAGGTTGAGCAACACCAACCCGGGGAAGAAATTCTGGAAGAGGACGAGGACCAAGAATAGGAGCAAGAAGTTCCTTATCAAGAGGAGCAGTCACAAACCCGGTTCACCACATACCAAGATTTCCAAGGACTTGGAGGGACTGTGGAGAGGATGCACAACCTCTCTTTGAACCTCCGAGAATCAACAAGTAACCTCTCAACTCAATTTGCGAACTAGAGTAACGACTTTTTCCCGCCACCACAATGATTTGAAGGACTTGCAAAAGCCTAAGCTTGGGGAAGTTTCCTCATGTATCTTTATTTGGCGTTTATTTGCTTTTGTTTATTTCGAGGTTGCGTTGTTACTTGAGTTTATAAGCACTCGTGTTGGTTTCCCCAACACTTTATCTTTAGTTCTTTCTATTTATGCTTTCAAAAATTTCTAGACGAGCTTTGCCGCCAATTTTCTATTCTTTAAAGTTCCTCTCTTAAAAATCACAAAAAGATTTCTCCATTTTTCCTTATTTTCCCTCTCTCTTTTCTTTTCGCCTCGAGGTCTTCATATATTTGTAGGAGAGTGATCGACTTCGAGTTTCCAAGAAACAAATAAAAAAGGTAGAGAGAAGTGGAACCAAACATGACAGGTATGCCTTATGACTCCCCACTTTTGACAATGTTGAGATATTGGTGGAGTGAGTCTTTATATTGGTGGAGTGAGATATTATATTGGTGGAGTGAGTCATGGTTGATCTCTATCATTCCTTTGTGTGTAAGGCCAAGGTCTATGGAACTTACATGTTAAGTGTGTTGTAAGGGTATCTACAATACATCAAATTACAACATTACCATATCATGACACTAGCCCAGCAACAATCTAAACTAGACGCCTCTAATTTATCCATTGTAGGTTTTACGTGGCTTAGGGCTTTTAGAGACAGAACCGGTCTTACCTACGAACATGGAACCACAACGATGATAACTAAGTTATTAGCAACTCGTCCTAAATCAGATATTGACTATAGTAGGAGAGACAGACACCCGCTAGCCACTTATGCAAAACTAGTTGCATGTTAGTCGTGGAACCGGTCTCATGTGCGATGACATGTAAAGTTGGTCCGGGCCACTTCATCCCACTATGCCACCAATATCCAAAATGCATGAAAGAAGCAATAACATGATCATCATCGTCCACATATAAACATATGTGTACTACCCGTGCAGAGCACCTACGCATAGATCAGGCTCTAATACCACTGTTGGGTTCGCAGCACAGAAAACAAAAAATTTCCTACGATGGGAACTATACGCCAAGATCTATCTACTAGATACAAGCAACGGGTGGATATACATCCATGGAGAACTTACCCTCGAAGACAACAAAAAGCTTTGTTAATGAGTTGGAACTCATGGATGATGTAGTCGAACGCTTGCCGATCTCAAGATCGTTTGGAAGTCCTAGCACCGCAAATCAGTAGTGCATCCATCCTCGTGCACACGTTCAGGCCACCGAACAACCTCCACCTCCTCGCTCCAGCAAATCAGCGGAAGCAGCAACTCCTTCTAGACGAAATGCCACCGGGAACATGTATCTCGCTAATCCGAGACCATGGGGAATATATCTAGAGGGGGAGAGAGATCCTTCACGAGGAGGTGTGATTTTTGAGGGAGGAGAGGGGGGCTCCTCCCCTCCCATGGACGACGCCCATGGGAGGTGCCCCCACCTCTTCCTCATTCATGTGGTGGAAGCTCCACTCACATCAATTTAGCCTCCACTCAAAGTTCCACTCACATGCATTAAATTTCCACCAAATTTAATGCAACTCTCATTTAATAAAACTCTTTTATTTATTTTATTCAGAATTTTGTTAATTACTTTAATTAACAAACATTCACATAAAACCCCTTGTAACATTTCAATATCACATGCAGAACCAGTTTCTGCAATTTCACCCAAAACAATTCTGGTTTCCATCGAAATGATTCCAGCGCTTTGCAATTCTTTCGTCTGAAACATATGTGCTCCAAATGGTGTTTGGCAACCCTTAAGTGTGTCACCCTACGGTTCGCAAATAATGCAGACATGATTGAGACTCCTCTTAAATCAATAATCAGAAGCGGGACCTGGAGATCCATTCTGACTCCTGCACATTCAACAATGATCTCGTTACTGACATGTACTCTTTTCTCGTTCCTGTGATATAACATTCTAGTGATCACATCACTTGCTTGCAAGCTACCTTAATGTGATATCACCGAGAGGGCCCAGAGTATATCTATCCATCATCAGGATTGACAAATTCCACTCTTGATCCATGAGCCTCAACATAACACCTTCGGAATGTCTGAACCCATCTTTATAGTCACCCTTTTACATTGTGACGTTTGATGTTATCAAGTCACTCTTCCGATGTAGCAATTAACATGATATCATGGTCTAAGGACTAAGATTACTTTGTATGATGTTATAGCAATATAAACATAATGACTTTGATCGTAATGCTATACTTCGGATGAATGTTCATCACATCATTTCACAAATGTTGTGACCTTGTTATTAACAACATCCAATGTCCATGATCAGGAAACCTTGATCATCTTGTTAATCATCGAGCTAGTCTATAAGAGAGGCATAACTAGGAACCTTTTATTTGTTTATTAAACACACATGTATTGATGTTTCCAATCAATACAATTATAGAATGCAAAATAAACATCTATCATATACAAGGAATACATAATAACAACTTTATTATTGCCTCTCAGGGCATATTTCCTTTAGCGCGGAAATATCTTCAAGAGAAGTAGGTGACACAAGTTTATGGTGGAATGCTGTGGAAGAAGGTAAATATTACAGATCTGGAGGTTATTGTTGAGATGCTTATTGCTTTCCTTAACCATGAGGTTATTGCACTAGATTATGCGATTGATGGCATCAACCATAATTGGCTTTACCAAGAGAAAGGAATTTGACAAAAAGGAAGTCGGATATATCTTCCATACATCTTGTTTGGCAATGTCGAGCACCAATAGAATGAAGAGGATAGAGAAGATTTTGCACTCGCTTCCAACAGATCATTGAAGATTTTGCTCCGTGTTGAAATAGATGAGACCATCAACAAGATATTATTGATTACGCTCTTGATAGAACCCTCCGGCAAAACAAGGATGGAAGTAAAAGTATCAAAAGATAAAGTCCACTTCTAACTTCCATGGAATAAGTGAAATTGCATTGCTCCATCAATTTAATGTACAAAAACGAATGATACAAGTAGTGGTATGGTCGCGACTCCATCCCGCACTCAAAGCATTACTCTATACACGAATAGAAAAATTATGCAACCCACTCTCGGGATTTAGACTGAAGATCTCGATAAACAGCGTTTGGAAAACAAGGGAGTGATGCAGGCTCTTCAACGGATCTGACATAGAAGATACCGTCACGTCGGAAAACACTAGAAGATACATGGAAATTTTTTAGTGAATTTTTGATCCACTAAAATGTACAACAGATGAAAGATTCATCAGATAGCCTGATGACCAGATGCAGAACATCGTTACAACAGGAAGGAAGCAAAACCCTAAAGGTACAATGGAAACCCAACCACGAGAATTCTTGGACTCAAATAAAAGATAAGAGAGAAGATTCAAAAAACACAAGGGTAAGAGGAGAAAAGCATAGAGGTAAGGAGTAAAAGTAGACATAATCACATCTATCCAACCGATTTTCCAAAATAGTGTTGACTCTCTAGATTGTCCATTAGCTAGGTCATCCTACAGGCTGGACCAGTGGGGTATCGCAACTGCTGAGCTCTGATACTAATTGTAATACCTCGGACCTACGCTCTAAGTACGAGCCTGGATGAACCCAAAAGTCGATAAGGGATTCTACCGCGGAGGCCCAAGTCCACCCACGTCTAGGCCCATCGAAGCAGAGTAGGGCACGATACCAGCCGACCACCTGATACGTTGCTAACGTATCCATAATTTTTGATGTTCCATGCTTGGTTTTATCTACTTTCTTATGTTTTGTCCACACTTGGGAGTACTTTCTATACACTTTATTGGACTAACCTATTAACAAGAGCCATAGTGCCAGCTGCCTGTTTTCTGCTGTTTTTGGTTCCAGGAAAGTCAGAAAATGAATATTCTCGGAATTGGACGGGATAAAAGCCAAAGTCAGTTTTTCACCGAGGGGGACACGGAGCCAGAGTACGAGACGGAGAGAGGCCAAGGGTCCGCCACACCACCTGGCCGTGCGGCCAAGCCTGGACCGCGCCAGGAGGTGGTCTGGCCGCCTCGGGCACCCCCTCGGCCTCCCCTTTCTCCTATAAGATGCCTCCGATACAGAAACCCTAAGTAACCGATCAAAAATCCACGAAAGAGACTGTAGCCACCGTCATCTCCATCCCTAGATCGGGAGGGATCTGAAGCACTTCCCGGCACCCTGCCGGAGGGGAGAATTCACCCTGGAGGCCTTCTTCATCACCATGCAAGCCTCCGGTGTGATGCGTGAGTAATTCATCCTTGGACTACGGGACCACGTAGTAGCTAGATGGCTGGTTCTTCTCCTTTGTGCTATCATGTTTAGATCTTGTGAGCTCCGTTCATGATCAAGATCATTTATTTGTAATCCTACATGTTGTGTTTGCGGGGATCCGATGGATATTGAGATGCTATTTCAGATTGATTATTGATTCTATCATGTCTTTGTTATTTGTGATCCTGCATGCTTTCCGTTGTTAGTAGCTATCTTGGCTAAAAAGATGCTAGCAACTCCAAGAGTTAGTATTTATGCTCGATAGTGGGTTCATGCCTCTAGTAATCTAGGGAAGTGACAGAAATCTCTAAGGTACTAGATGTGCTGTTGCTACTAGGGAGAAAACAACAATCCTTTGTTCATTGAACAATCGTATTGTTTACTTTACACGCAATGCGTAATGCAATTATCTATTACTTGCAACTTAATACTGGAGGGGGTTCGGATGATAACCTGAAGGTGGATTATTAGTCATAGATGCAGTTGGATTACGGTCTATGTATAATGTTGTAATGCCCAATCAAATCTCAAAGGAGTCAAGATGAGTAGTATATGCATGTATTGCTTTCTCGATGTTTGTCAATTGCCCCGCTGTAATTTGTTCACCCAACATGTCATCTATCTTAAGGAGAGCCACCACTAGTGAACTATGGACCCCGGTCTTTTCTTTTACCATCAATCTACAACTGTTTATTGCTTTATGTTTACTTTCTGCAAACTATTACTTTCTTCCACATAATACGTTTAATCCTTTGTTTTCAGCAAAACCGGTGAGATTGACAATCTCAATGTAAGTTGGGGGCAAAGTTCTGTGGTTGTATTGTGCAGGTTTCCACGTTGCTGCTGGCGCCGGTAGTGCGTCTAGCTAGCAACACCTTGGAGGTGTTTCCTTGCTCCTACTGGATTGATAACCTTGGTTTCATAACTGAGGGAAAACTTACTGCTGTGCTCATCATACCTTCCTCTTGGGATTCCCCAACAAGCTCGATATTTTGGGTCATCACCACCCTATCCACTTTCAAGCATGTCGAGACGAGAGCGAGTGGCGTAGTTGACAGGTAACGCGGCCAAAACATACACAAATGAGTATGTATGTCGGCGACTTACAATAGACATCAGAGTCACACCATCTGAAACAATACAAACATAAAATATTCAACACCATACGCCAAGATCCAAATATCCTAGATAAATATAATAGTTTAGGATACATCCTCATACACCATGCAAGAGAGTATCAAGAGGAAGCGGAAAACATGATCCAAGTATGGATAAGAATCAAATTGGCATAGGATTCCCTGAAAATAAGCACATCCCGCCCACAGATCTCATGGATCTCCATCCCCAGAATCTCTACACTAGACAATCATTGCGACCATCATCTGTCTCCTCAACCCAGTAACCTTCCTAGGAGTATACCTGTCCATCAGAACCAAATATTTATTGTGTGAGACCCTAGGGGTACTCAGCAAGTCTTAATGCATATAAAGGGAACAACCTGGGGGTGACACAATTGTAGCAAAATATAATAGCGTCAAATTCTATAGACACACGCTACACACCCACCCAACTAGAGATGTACGGGCGCTCGTTAATTAATAACAACAGTTATATAAGTAATATAAATAAACATCTCTCGCCCTCCTTCTCGCTTACCGACGAGAAGGCGGAAGAACATCCCATCCATTGGCAGTTTTATTAACCATTCCATAAGTGTTGCACTATTTACTAGTCATTTCTTAGTCAAATTTAAAGGCGGTACTTTAGTTATGCTTGTCTATGATCGAGAAACTATGCTCCAAGTCGTCTATAACTGTGGACACGGCTTTCAGAAAGATTTACCCTCTAGGGGTGCACAAATAGCAACACACACATGATCATCCTCGAGAAGAACCAAATAAAACGCAACGAGGCCTCACGACAATGCATTCATAGGAATCATAAATTATTTTAGGGGGTCACCCTATTAAGCTACCCACAACGAAGTTGGCCGGCTCCGAGATAGACCCAAGGTTTGTGCCAATGGCTATAAACGACTAGAAACCTGAAAGTATGACTGGGCTTGTCGATACCGCGAAAACATTCCACAATTCATAAATAGTACAGGTGCTCTACGCACAATCATAAATAAAGCAGTAAAGCATGGCATAAGTACATGATAGTAATAACTAGTTTGTGGCCCCAAGAAATTAAGTGTGAATCAAGCTCAGGCAAGGGGATCCATAGAGTCTCCCATATGTGGATAGTGCGAATAGTCAAGGAACATGAATCAAGTACTCGGGATCCTACGGGACACAAATGAGATTAAAGAACCAAATAATAGATAATGCTCATCGATGTCTCTTTCATTAGTTATCCTATTACTACACAGATTGAGTTGTTTAGGTACCTCGTTATCCAAAGAGTCGCACAAACCCTACACATGCAATTCTACGACTCGTATGACTCAAACAACTCCTATAGTAATGGCTCATGGGATTGAGGATACAAGCTTTGGCGGGGCTTAAAAGTAAAGGCCATGCAATACTTGGGATTCAATTTAATGCAACCGTGACTCAATGATGCAAGAGTAAGATAGAGTCATAGGTACTATATGTATGCAAGCATGGAGAATTGCTTGCCTGGCTGTTCAGTTGCAGAATAGGAAGGATCCGGGTAATGCTCCTGAGGCTCCTAGTATTCTCCTGGCTCAGTGTCTATCCGCATAAAAATCAAACACACAAATGCCAAAATAAATACATTGCACAATCATATAAATCATATTCAACAAGCAAACAAGGTATGCCATAATGGAATGATGCACAATTGCATGGTATAATATAGCATGGCATCAGTGAGGTGTGGAAACAAGAAATAAATATTTTATTCATTTATTTAGGCATGTTTTACTCCCATATCAGTTCTAAATATTTAATATTTATAAGATGCATGCTTCAATTCATATCATGAAATGCATAATCAAAACTACCTCGTCACGCTGATCGATTTAGACATATTATTTGCCGAATTTGGAATTATGAAATTAAAGTTATAGATTTATTAAAAAAAAGCATTTATTGGCATTTAAATAATTTCGAAATTTAAATTGCTCAAAAATTATTTTGGATGACATATTTGAATTCCTGACATTTTTGTAATTAGAAAACATATATTATATGTCAAATTTGGAGTTTTAGATTATAAGTTATTAATAATTGCATTTTAATGGAAAGAGGAAAATTGTCACTTGTTTGCATAATTAGGATTTTTCCAAACAGAGAAGTAACTTTGTATTCTAACTTTTTAAACAATTTTAGAAACTTTTCATTCTAAAACATTTAATTTTCAGATATTGAAAGAGATATATCATTTTATTTTATTTTTAATGCGGGAGGGGTGTTTCCTGCAATTGTTTCCATGGTCGAAGACTAGGTGTTGCAATTACGTGTGCAAAGCCAGGGGCCGCAAGAAAAAAACAAAAGAAAAGGCTCAAAACAAACTTATCGTCAGGTTCAACGTTGGGCACATCAAAAATTCAGATGGAAAAAAGGGTTTTCTAGGGGTGGACTTGGTTGGATCCACAGTGGGACGGGAAGTAGAGCAAGAATGCCAATGCGCCACTGATCAGGTTGGAGTTCAATTGGGAGCTGACTGTTTTAGAACCAGACCAGGCGATGTTTGTAGCACCCCGGAATCCCCAATTATATATATATTGCTTGTTTTATTTTCTACATCATCATGCCATCATCATACATCATCATATCACATTGCATGGATCATATTTCAAATTATTGCATTATTTTCACATGTATTTGGTTCTTGATATATGTATTTGATCTTGTCATTTGTCGCTCTCTATTTAACCCTCTCTCTAGTTGGTGCCATCGTCATGGAACCATAATATCCAATTTCTTCTTACTCGAGTCTTGCTATTTTCTTATATCTTGTCAAATGACCAAATGGAATTGGGGGCATCATCTCTTAATTCTTAACCTTATGCTTTTCTATTTGATCTTGCTTATGTGATCTATATTCCGGCCATCCTCATATTCTAGCACTTAATTCTTTTTTTTCTAATTCTATCGTGTGTACTCACACATACAAATTTATACCTAGACACACACGCTCTAGCAAGCGCAACTCAACCTGTGGTGTATTCTCACACACACCAACTCGTGGCCACCTGAAGCTGAACCAACCAAATCCCATGTCTAAGTCTGCACCCAACCCTGCCGAACTCAGTGGGCACACCCTGTTTTTCTTCTCCCCGACAGCCAGCATGCCCCGCACATGAGAAGCGGCCACGCATTGCTCGTGCTTCGCTGCATCGCGACCTCCTATCAACAAAAGCAAGCAGCAGCGCTACAGCCTCCCTCCAACCACTCATCCCTATCCCATCCACTTCTTTTCTTATCTTTCTTCCACCCCAGGAAAACCCTCTCCCCTGCCGTGGGCTCCGCCTCCGGTTGCAGGCCGCGCCGTTGACGGTTGATCCGCACCACCGGAAGCCCAACTCTAGTGGGAGGAGCTGTGTGTCGTCCATCACCACAATTCGGTATGAGGAGCGAGGATGAGAAGGCCAGCGCACCATGCCGCGTCCCCGCCATCCCCGCGCACACGCAGAACACCATCGTCGTCCTCGGCCACTCGCTGTCAACTGCGTCTACCTCAAGACAGCCACCTTGCCAGCGCCTTCTGGGTGAGCAGCCGCTTCTCCTTAACCTCTTCCCCGTCTCCTATATGCATCCTAGCTGCGTCGTCCTTTCTTCGAAAGCCCTCTGTGCGCCGTCGTGTCCGAGCTCTCCCCGGTGCATCCTTCGCCGCCGACCGATCCACTGCTGCCCTCTTGCCTCCCCACTCCCAGGCGCATCCCCTGGAGTACTCCACCGTCGGGTTCCGCCACCAGCGTCTCGCCATCGTCGATGATCCGTCGTCTGCGTCTGTGCGCGCGTGCTCTGCACTGTCGTAACATGTGACAGTTTCGTCAGGTAACCTGAAGATAACGTTCAGATCCTCCTCTTATTTGGCCGCTACTCCTTCTTGTCATCAAACTCACATCGTCCTGGTGATCTGGCGCTCAATCTGCAACCTGAAGCATCCTAGATCAATCCCAGATCAACAAGATATTCAACCCCTTTTTGTAGAAATTCAGTTGTGCACCGCACTGCCCGTCCAATTTTTTAGCTAGCCTATGTTGCACATGAGTTTTGATTCAGCAGTGAGTCTGCTTGCTTGTCTTTCTACCTGGCACCTCCCGAGTGTTGTCAAAAACACTGTCCATCAATCTTTGAACAACAACGTGAATCAGCCCTTTGGTGGAGACCTTGGCCATTTATGTTGGGACCCTGGTTCAATCCTAGGATATGTTACTTTAGTTTTCTAGTCTTGCAGAATAACTGATTCAGCTGCCATAGCAGTGTACATCCGACTTATCTGGTTCAACTTCGGTCCAATTTACTCTTTTATCAGCAACCGAGCTGTAGTCCATTGACTGGCTCCTGTTTCTACATTTGATTGGTCCGAGTTCGGTCCCTCTAAAACTTCTGCTAACTCTGGATCTTGTCGAGCTATCACCTGAATTCAGTTTTAGTTAAACCCTTTAGCATTTGCACCCGTGTAGCTATAATCATAATTACTGTTAGGATCCTGGTCCGTGTACCCGCTGTTGGGCTGCTATGGCGGGCTGGCACCAATGGGCCGAGCCCAGTCTCTATCATTGCTCCTTATACACAGGAAGGAGGCGACGAACAACTCATCCAGTGGATCATGGCACAAAACGGCGGCGGCACTTCTCCTCCCACCTTGGCTCTGATCATGTATCGGTGAGTGATTGAGTGTATTAGCAATTTAGCTGTTAACATCTGGTATCAGAGCCACTCACCACCCTTCCCAAATTTTCCCCAATTTTTTTCACCCACCTCATACATCACCATGGATCCTGAGCTCAATGCATGCTTCAATAAGTGGGAAGCTAGCCTCGAAGCCCTTTGCCGTTACATGCTCGACACCGCCACCGGCGTCACCGGATCCATTGCTGTGAGATCTACCACGAACGAGCTCGCCATCACATCGGAAGGGATGGAGACGGCGTCCTCTTCATCGTCATCGTCACCTGCCAAGTCTGCGACCGAGGGCGTTGTCTCCAACGAGCTCATCCCCGACAACGACGACAGCGAGCATGACGCTTCACCCGTGTCCTCTTCCTTGGCCTCATCACCGAACCAGTTCACAAGTGAGATATCTCTTGGTACAACGGAGCAGTGTTTGGCGTACACTGACTAGTGCCACTCGGCGATATTCTCCAAACCATGAGGTGGTGCTTTTAGTTTCCCCTGATACTGTCTCAATTGGAAAGTGTGTTGCCTGTTTGATATTGCAATGGCTTTTGCATAGTAAGGCTCCCAATCTCTTGGTGAACGATGTCATCAAGGATGACACTCTTGCAGTGGTTTTCAAGTTAAGTGAAGCTATGTTTTATTATGCTAGTAGCAGCGGTTGCCTTTTATGGAGGGTTTGGTATTCAGTTAACGAGCCACATAATTCAGAGGGCAGTTTTGAACATTATGATACTGCAATGGCAATCAGTCTTGAAGCTGTTATTATGAGCATGGGGGAGCATATGAGCATGGGGGAGCATCTGTTAGCCATGTTTTGGCTAAATTTCCATGTCAAGTGCATTACACGTTGGGCCAGCGTCTCTGGTTCTGTTTCATGCATGGAGTTCTTGTTCAGGTGGTCTGTGGCAAGCAGTGCAGTGGGTTTTGCTTATTTGTTTGGCCCTATTTTTGGATGGCAGAACGTGAAGGAGTAGCAACAGCTGGGATATACCAGTATGGTTTTTCATGGTTTGAGTTATCAGACTCATTACTGTCCTTGCTTCTCTCTTGTCACTAGCGCATGCACAAGTGCAAGGGAGTTTGATATTCAGCGGCTGTGTTCCTTTGCCAGCGACAAAATTCAGGTGATTTTTAGTGCATTCTCTGATGGATTTGTAAATCCATTTACCCAGTGGCTGCAGAGTCATGTTCAGCTAAATTACCAAGAGCACATCACAGGCCTTCAAAGTCTATGCAAGCTAGGTTTGCAAATATTCACTCGACCCTCTTCTACCATCTATCTACTTGTTGGTGTTTCTACAAGTGTTTTGAAACTGTGGCACATTCCTTGGTTCCATTTCCTCTTACTTGGTCAGACTAGTGAAGATCCATATGGCTTGGCATTACTCCAATGGGAAATTGCTTGGCAACTAGGAACTATGGAATCTAGACGGATCAGGTGTTTTGGCATTTCAGTTTTCAGTGGCTACACCACCTTGCTATCTGAACATGTACTCATCACTGAATTTCAGCTACTGAACCCACTGTATAGTAATCAGCCAGCAAAATTTCGTCTAGTAGCAGTGCTTGAGCTGTAGGGGTCAACTTGCAACTTATTTGCAAGTGGAATATGTGAAGTTCACAAGGTTCCGAGTTACAGGAAGTTCTCTTATTCTGATCATTATCAAGAGGAAAGATGCTTCAATCTGGGGAACCTATCTTATCCTATCAAGCACAATATTCCTGATGCCTCTAATCTGGAGCCATTATTGGAGCAAGAGTGTGACAATGTTTCTTTCAGTTATAGTCACATGTGTAGTGGAACGAGGATGGAGAAATCAAAGGGGAGTGGTGAACTAATTCAGGCGAGCATTCTCCCCATTTTCTACCTATTTTGTATTTACAATCTTTACTTCCTCCTATTGATTTATTGTTATCCGTGTTGCGATGCTTTAGTTTCCGTACCATTTATTATCTTGCAGCTTCTATATTGCCTTGGACACCTCCTATTGACTATTGTTTGATAGACAGTTGGCCTTGCGAGTCGTAGTTGCTTGCTCAGGTGATGCTTCGCGTCATCGATGTTCCACCGTTGTTGTGGGTTGGAAATGCTTACTGGTGGAGATTCTCATGACTTTCATTATAACTTGTCAATTAAAATGTTGGAAATAGATATAATATAGAGGCACCGGTGGGTAATAGTCAATATTTGATTTTCAATCGCCCACTTGTGTCCACCTAGGACCCGAGTTCTTGACACCTATTTTGCGCGCTAACCACATGTGGGTGTGTTGGCACCCCATTGTCTTACTACCTGATTTCAAAGTACTGTGCTGGGGGCCACAAACTAGTTTGGGGCTTTATTACTATCATGTACTTATGCCATGCTTTACTACTTTATTTATGATTGCGCGTGGAGCGCCTGTACTGTTTAGGAACCCTATGCCACGTTTCCGCTTTATCGACAAGCTCAGGCACACTTACAGGTTCCCAGTCGTTTATAGCCATCGTCACATACACTAGGTCCGTATCGGAGTCGGAGACAACAGACTTCGTTGCGGGTAGCTTAGTGGGGTGACCCCATGTACTTGCTTTGGATCTGGGAAACGTCATGTCCGAGGCCCCGTCGCATACCGTTGTGTAGCACCTCGGTAAAACCACTACTAGAAAATTGCTGTGTTTTGTCTATGTGCATCATCATGATATCATGCTCATGTCATCATGCCACATTGTATTTGAGTATCTTCCCTGCATGCATATATTTGTCTAAAACTATTTTCTAAAAGTTTATCTTTGTTTTCTAAATATTCCCAGTCTTTATTTCAAATCAAAATCCCGATCTATTTTAGATCTTTGGTTTGTCTAAAAACTATTTGCAAACGTCATTTAAAAATAAAATAAATAAAAATGTTTTATCCAGGAAGGCAGTCCAGCCAGTCAGGCCAGAGGCCCCTGACCAAACCATCTACCACCCGGCCCAAAAGAAACCCTAATCCCTACCTTCCCCAAACCCTAGCTAATGAACACCCCACCCCGATGCCAGCCACACCCGGCCACACCCTGTCGCCACCATCCCAGCTGCGCGCAACACACAAACGCACGCACACCTCGACACACTTCGCACACGTGATGCGACGCCAGCGAAACCCATCTCACGTCGCTCCCCAGCCCCACCTACCCTTGCTCGAACCAGTACCCATCGCCCAGCCTCGATCCCTACCCCGTGCGGTCAACCACCGCCAGGCTCGAGATCCCGCAGCTCGGCCCCACCTCCTCGCTTCCTCGCGTTGCTCGCACGCAATCCTCATCGCCCCGTCCCCATCTCGTATCATCCCTGCCTTCCTCCTCCTTAGCGCGAGACCCCGCACAACGCCTCCTACCGAGCGAGCAAGTTTCACCGGCCAGCGGCCAACACCGCCGACCTTCCTAAGGCCGCTAACGCCACCGCCCTGCTCCCTGCAGCGACACCAAGGCCGCCCTCCCCCGCGTAGGCGCCTTCTCATCACCACTCGAGCCCAGCCACCGCCGCTAGGTTCCTTGTCCTGCCGTCATGAAGTCGCCGCTTCGTCATGGCCGTGGTCCCGCCTTCTTCCGCGTCGGCCGCTTTCCACATCGGCGCTTCGCCGTTCGCTTCCAGCCATGGGGCCCTTCTCTCCGGAAGTCGCTCTGCAGAGAGCGTTCGCGAAGCTCGCGGCCGCTTTCCATCGCTCCCGGCGCAGCTCCTCCCGCCGCATTCATCGGCCTCGACCCCAACAGTGAGCCGCCTCGTCACCGAGTCGTTCCCCACCGCCATGCCCATGTCCGCTCGTTCTCTGGTGGTTATGTGCAGGTGAAGTGGTGGTGGTTGATATACTGCCGCTGCCACTCGACATCCTCGACCGAGTGCAACCTGAAGTGCCCAATGGTGGCTCCGTGGTGATGTGAATCTTGTTTGTGGATGTCAGATGTGTCCGTCTCATGTCGTGGTGAAGAGATGCTGCTAACCAAGACCATCTTGCAGACCCGAAGACCCCGATCTTAGAGTCCGAAGGCTTATCCCTCCGGACCACCAAGTTCTTCTACCCGGATCCAAAGACCGATCCCGCCGACCCCAAGATCGAACCCTCGGAGACCAAGACCATCGGTGCTGAACCCTATGTGATTCCCTTATCCGAGACCCCTATTTTTTATAATATGACATCTACTTGTTGCATATTAAATTGTTCATGATGGCATACATATTTTGTGGGTTGGGTACTTGTTGATTCACCTCATAATTAAATATGGAGACTATATGCCAGCTTTTCTAGTCTTATATCGGCTCCATTTAAATTTGTGTAGCGAACCGATGTCATGTTTTGCCTTGTTAATACAACATTTAAATTGCGGGGTAGCTAAGCAACTTGAACCATATAATTAATTATCAGGACCCCGGTTCCGCTTAATGTTGCCTAGTCGCATCACATCACATCCTTTGCCATGTCATACATCATACATGCACCATGCCCGATCTTCTGCCGTAGTATTAAATAGTGCATCCGGTGTTTCTTTTAGTGCTTTGCTTCTTCACGGATTAGGCCGTTGAGTGGATGTGAGCTTCGACAAGTTCTTCGGATAATGTATCTTCGACAGTGTTTCCCAGGCGAGCAATCTCCCCCTTTCTACCTATTTTGCATTATAGTCTTTACTTTCTCCTGTTGATCTATTGCTATCCGTATTGTGATGCTTTAGTTTCCGTGCACCATTTATATTGTCTTGGACATATCCTATTGCCTGTTGTTTGATAGATAGTTGCCCTTGCGAGTCGTAGTTGCTTGTTCAGGTGCTGCTTCACGTCATTGTTGTTCCATTATTGTTGGAAGGTTGGCACATGCTTGATGGTGGAGATGATCATGCCTTTAATTTCAACTGATAATTAAAATGTTGGGAATAGATATAACTAATGCAGAGGCACCGGTGGGCAATAGATAATATTTGGTTTTTCCACGCTCACTTGTGTCTCGTAGGCCCCGAGTACTTGATACCTGTTCCTTGACTATTCGTACTATCCACATACGGGAGACTCTATGAATCCCCCTTTGCCTGAGCTTGATTCACACTTTATTTCTTGAGGCCACAAACTTTGGATCTTTGTATATCTATATTATTGACTCATTGAGTCGTTGTATATGTATGTTCTATGGGCCATCGTGAACGATTGTGTAATGATATTACCTTATTTTCCACCATACAAGTGCCTGGTGGGCATCTTTGAATCGTTTCTATGCGGGTTTGACGGAACCGCTGAAACTTGCATAGGGTCGATTCGAGGCTGTTAAAATGTTTAGGCATTAGAAAATGACGAACTAAACTACTGCGATACTTTGATACCGTGAAAATGACCCAGCTTTGCGAGATGATGGCGAGAGATTTAGGACATCATTTTGAACGAGGTTTGCTCCTACGGGGAGATGGTACCTAGTAGAATAGAGCTACGTGAAGATATTCTCTGGACATGTACTGGAACGACCGTGATTTGCTCTGGAACAGAGGAGAAAAATATACGCATGAAACTGAACGAAATTGTTGGTTGAGGTAGTGATAAACCCCCGACTACCGTCGATGATTACAAGTTGCTCTAACCTCCGTTTCGCGAGAAATTGGATGCGTTGGCAAGGTAGTACAATGGAGATCATCTGGATGTGCTGAGATGCGCTGGAGGATGACCGAGTCGGTCGGGATCTTGCGATGAACATAGAGAAGAACATGTGTTGGCTGAACTGTCGATTTCCGTCAGATTTACAGTGATATGTGATGAACTTCGACGGAAGATTGCGTGAGATGTGGAAAACCGTTTTGCGTGAAATTTGATGCTACAGCTAGAGGGATCTACCGAGATTATCAAAGGCTGAAGATACATGTCGGAGGTCGACCGGAGCGGACTAGAATGTGCAGAGAACAGAAGGGTTTTGAGGGTTGCGCGCATGCGCGTGCGGACAGAGGACGACAGGACGGCGAGCAGCGTATATTTTATCCCGGCACGTTCTGGAAGACGTCTTCGGTTAAACCCTGTCGGGATCCTACCCCAGCCAATTCCACTTCAAACTCGTTCATTTTGCAGGGATAAAAATCATCGAATCTTGACCAGTGGAACATTTCCCCGAATTGGTTACGCCTTCTCTCTCTCCCCCAACCCCTCTCTGTTTCTCCCGTGAAGCTACCGCCGTCGTCTCCTCCCGCCCTTCGACGCCCCCGTCGGCCTCATCTCCTCCACCCATGAATCCGTTCCTGTCCTCCTCATCTCCTCCTCCACCTTCACCCCATCCAAATCGATCCTTCCAGTGAACATCCCCGACCCGGAGGCGATCCGAAGGCAAATCGTTAGCAGACGACCAGAGACGAACAGCGGCGGCGCGAATCGGTGAACACGGCGCCACACCAACCGCTTCTCTGCCGGATACGATCGAGCAGTAAGCCTATCCTGCTCCTCTTCATTTCCCTCTACCTCCCTGGTTAGGGCAGGCGATTCTTGGTACAGTACCATGGATTCTTGGAACATCGCTTTGCTGTGGGGCTCGGGCGGGCGAGCGGCGGTTGTTCTCCTAGGTAGAAAGCGGCATGTGCCTTTTTTGGAGTCTTGCATTGCTGCATGGTTAATACTAGTAAGCAATTAGGCGGTATTACTTTTAATTTCTGTATAGGACATAGTAAGGCTCGGTACAGTTGGTGTTTGTTTTTAAAATTTGTTGGCTTATGTCTATTGGTGTATAAGAAATCCGGCTTTCTTGATTTCAAATTGTAGGTTTGTGTTATATTAAGCACCGTCTCAATGTTTTACAGAATGGTATTAAGACAAAGTGTTGGAGCTGTACCTTGTCTGGAGGGCCTATTCTTTTGTCCAATCTATTTCTGAGCAGTAGGAATAGTCCTGCTTCTCTGAACTGATAGGAAAGTTAATACGGTACCTGTCCATAGGTTCAATTTTGTATGCTAAGAATGATAATTCCGTATCGAATCACTGTTCTTTTTTGGACTGTGCCTATTGTTATGCATGATGAGCTGCAGCTGTGATGAGGATTAGTTGATGAAAATATTTTCTTTAACTAACTAACTGGCACTAAACATAATCAGGAAACGTAGGTGTACATGTAATGGATAGCAAGCTTCAGTTTTGTATGTTGTTCATTTATGCTCTTGTAATATTCAGTCATCTGTGTATTTGTGCAATCTAAACAAGTCATCTAGCAGTTATGTCGGTCCTGAAGTCTTTGTAGGAAATGCAATCTCAAATAGACCTTTATTCTTGTATTCACCGAAGACAAGTCACGTCTTTTAGCTAATGCCACCAGTTTCATTCCGAGGAAGCACAAAAACTGCATCCAATAAAGTTTTGTCTAAACATGCGGCAATTATATTGGGTGGGAGAGAGTAGTTAAATTAGCCTTTTTTGAAATGGTTTGTCTGAACATGTGTAGATGACAAATATTTCTGCATTGTTGCTTAAAAAATATATGAAAACCTTTCCTGCATGGCTGCATTGTTGCTTAAAAAATGCCCGTAGGATTTAGTAGTATAGTCCTTTGCATTCTGTAATACTAGCCTCATATGGTAAAAACATTGATCTAATAACTTTGCATTCCACGGTACTAGCTAATTATATATTCTAAATATGTGCATCAGCCAAGGACAAAATAAATATGTGCTCTAGAACACATAGCAAAGGTTAGTAGTAGATTGCGGTGGTAATTTTGTTTACTCCAAAGACGTCGTCTCTTTTTAGATAATATGCTCTATGCCAGTACAATGTTGTTGCCATCTTCAAATTTATGTGTGACTGTAAGAAAAACCGCAAAGAGATGTGCCCATCGGAATTAATAACTTAGACAGATGTTGTACCTCAGGACATCAGTTTTCTTTTGCCTAGAGCATCTACTGTCAACAAATATGAAGTTGCTCTACTAGACATTCTGAAAGGTTTGCCATTTCTGATCTTCTCAACAATAGTCCTTGTCCTGTTCTGAACTGATAGAAAAGCTAAGAATGCCCACACTTGTGAAGCTAAATGACTAAATCCTTATGATGTTGCTAAAAGAGGCCTCCATGGTTTCATTTTCTTATGCTAAGAATCCCCACACTTGTGAAGCTAAATGACTAAATCCTTGAACTGTCATGGAGGTCTTAGTTTCACATGCTTGCCTTCTCATGTATAACGGTTGTAAAGTCTTTGTAGGAATTTGATGCCCGAGGTGCAGCCTTGGTATGGTTAACTTATCTTGTTGTTCCCTTGTATGGTATCTAGTGCTATTGGTTAAGGTCGTGTGTTGTGAATTACAAGAGATTTTGAGGAATGTCACATTGGTGCATCTTCTTTTCTTATGCATTCAGCTTCTGTTCGTGGGCTCCTTACGAGTCACGACAACTGTCTGTCATCCTCTACGGACCTAGAAACTAAAAGGTTGTCATGTATATCCTTGCAGTTGGTTGTATTTGATAAGAACAAGTTCTTGTACTTGATACATTTTTGTTCTAGAGGTGGTGCAGATGATGAAGTGTAGGTTATAGTTCAAAGTTGATTGCTTGCGAGCAGATACACATGTGTGGTAACTTTATGTTGTAATTTTATAGATGGATATTGATTTATACATATGATATGCCAAGAAAATGGTGTTTGATTGTGAACTTTTGAGAGGTTGATACAGTATTGGTATGCGTACCGCTCAAATATTCCTTTTGTCATCTTCCACTCTGGGGATTAACCGAACAAGACAAAGCCCCGTGGGAATTGGTGGAACTAACGAGAGGGGGGTACTGGGGGTTTGGGTGACATGGGGGGATCACTCAATCCACGTGGGGACTGGTTCCCTGCAGGGAATGATACCCAGCAAACCGAACGAAGCCTCAGCGGGTGGCAGCACGTATGTTGTCGGTGAGGTTGTTCCGAGGCTGGGCCTTGAACAAGGCGTGCTGAAGGAGGTAGTCAACGACAAGACGTGGCTAAATGGCAATCTGTATAGGGCCTAGCTGCGAGCAGAGGGGCGAGGAAGGGAAGCCATGGTGACGGTCGACGGATGAGGTTCTGGGCAGGGAGAGAGCTTGGGCAGAGCGGGGACGGGTAGGTGGTTCTCACTTCGGTGGATCCCCACAAGGAACAGGAAAGATGGTGGGTGGGACGACGAAGGCGATAGAGACAAAGGCGCGGTGGAGCTTCGGGTACCGACAGGGAAGAAGACGACACAGGCGACGCTCCCTCGTGGCTCCGGCTCCTCTACTATGGTGCGTTCGACGCGGAAGAGGCAGGCTGTCCTTCTCCGTTACCTCGCTGTGCTCGGCGATGTCTGAGGCGGCGGCGGAAAATGCGCACACCGATGGCCATGGTGGTGGCGGTGGAGAAAACGAAGGGGAGAAGGAGGAAAGGCATGCTAAGGTTGTTGCGGGCTCAATGCTGGGTTAAGAGGGGGCGGCTGCGGAGCAGCTGCGGTCGCTCGACGTCGGGTTAGTGGAAAGCAAGGTCGGCGGCTCGGTGACGTCGGGCGCGTAGGCGCTACTCGTGAGGCGAGGGGAAAGGGCGACGTGGACGCGGCTTGTCTAGGCGCGTGAGCTGGACTAGGATGGCCCTGCTCGCTGAAAGTGTAGCTGCTCTGCCTCTCGATGTTTTTTTTTGCGAAATTCCGCCGATTCCATTAATAATCATCAACACCAGTACAAAGAGGACCAAAAGTAATAAAAATTACAAATAGGTCATTGGACCACCTAACGACGACTACAAACACTAGCACGAGCCGAAGGCGCGCCGCCGTCTTCGCCCCTCCACCGGAGCCGGGCCAAGCTTTCGATGTTTAACTGAACTTGAACAACAGTTGTTGAAAAGAAAGACTGCATTACACTACACTTTTACGTTTCTTCAGAAGCTGAACCAAAATCTCCTCCATTTTTGTCTAGGATTTGAAAAAGAGCCAGATTGAAACATAAAAGGGCAATTTTAAAAAGGGTGGATGTTGAAGTATGATCCAAATTCTATTAAGGAGGCTAACTTCTGACATAGCGGAGCGAGGCCCGTTGAAGACCTAGGTTTCCACCGTTATATATACCTCTTGTAAGCCGCCGGCTGGGATAAGTTGCATCTGTAAAATCCTCGGTGTTGTGTAAACACTCTCCATTATAGTGAAGTCTTGCTGGTTGACGCCCGTGGTTTTTCCCTCTCTTTGTTTGAGAGGGTTTTCCACGTTAAATCTGTGCCCCCTTTGCTGCGATTTTATTTCCGTTCTTAGTTATTTGATTGTGACAAAGCTTACAAGTGGTATCAGAGCCCCATGTTCTAATCTAGGGTGTGCGACCTATCGTCATTGAAGTTTGATCTACCGCAGCTGGACTACTCCACAAGATTCTGCTTATGGCAGGTGAAGATGCAGGCGATTCTCGTCCAAACTTCAGATCTGGATGAAGCGCTGGAAGGATTCGAGAAAGATGATGCTAAGAGCTGGTCTGATGAAGAGAAGCGGAAGGACTGTAAGGCTTTGTCTATAATTCAACTTCATCTGTCCAATAATATTTTTCAGGAAGTTTTGGCAGAGAAATCTGCTGCTGCTCTTTGGCTGAAAATGGAATCGATCTGCATGTCAAAGGATCTAACCAGTAAGATGCATGTGAAGATGAAGTTGTTCTTGCATAGATTACAGGAAGGTGGATCGGTAATGATTCACTTATCTCTTTTTAGAGAGATTATTTCTGATTTGCAATCTATGGAAGTAAAATATGATGATGAGGATCTAGCTCTATTACTCTTATGCTTGCTGCCTAGTTTTTATACACACTTTCGTGATACAATCTTGTTGAGTCGTGATAAAATAACCCTTGATGAAGTACAAGAGGCCCTCAAACAGAGGGAAAAGACGAAAACTATGGTGCAGGCAGATGGGGCATCATCCAAGGCTAAAGCTCTGTAGGTTCATGGCAGGACCGAGCAGAGATCTAACAACTATGGCAACCGAGATAAGAGCAAAGATGGCAGAAGTCGTTCGAAGTCCAAGAGAAAGGACAAGTTCTGCAGGTATTGTAAGAAATCTAATCATGTTATTGATGATTGTTGGAAGCTGCAGAATAAGGAGAAAATGAACGAAACTTACCAACCGAAAGATAAGGATCAAGGTACTGGTAAGGCTGTTGTTGTTTCTGGTGATAATTCTGACGGTGAATGTTTAGCCATTTTTGCTGCTTGTGCTTCTCGTGATGATGAACGGATACTTGATACTACATGTTCATTTCATATTTGCTATAACAAAGATTGGTTCAGTTCATATGAGTCTGTGCAGACTGGAGATTTTGTACGTGTGGGGAATGACAACCCATGCCATATTGTCGGAGTTGGATCTGTTAAGATCAGGACACGTGACGGCGTGACACATACGTTGAATGGGGTGAAGCACATACCAAGCATGGCCAGAAATTTGATCTCCCTGAGTACCATGGACGTTGATGGATACAAGTACGCCGGTGGGCGTAGGTTGTTGAAGGTATCAAAAGGTTCTCTTATTCACATGATATGTGGTATGAATTCTGCTAAGTTATATGTTCTTAGAGGTAGCATTTTGCACAGTATTATTCTTTGTTGTCATTACTTCTAATGATTCTGATGATTGTGGTAAAACAAATCTGTGGCCTATGCGTCTTGGGCATATGAGCGAACATGGCATGGCAGAGTTGGTTAAGTGAGAACTGATTGATGGTTGCAACTTGGGTAAGTTTGAGTTCTGTGAGCACTGCGTTTTTGGTAAGCATAAAAGAGTTAAATTCAATGCTTCCGTTCATACCACCAAAGGCATATTAGATTATGTGCATGCTGATGTATGGAGACCTTCCCGTAAGACTTCTATTGGTGGTGCTAATTATATGCTTACTATTATTGATGACTACTCAAGAAAAGTGTGGCCATATTTTCTGAAACATAAATCTGATGTTTTTGATGCTTTTAAGAAGTAGAAAGTTATGGTAGAAAAGCAAACTGAAAAGAAGGTAAAGGTACTACGTACTGACAATGGTATGGAATTCTATTCTAATGAGTTTGAGTTTTGCAGTAATGATGGTATGATCAGGCACCACACCATCCCTTACACTCCTCAGCAGAATGGCGTGGTTGAGCGCATGAACAGAACCATCATGTCGAGGGCTCGCTGTATGTTGTCCAATGAAGTATGCACAAACGTTTCTAGGCTGAAGCAGCTAACACAGCGTGCTACCTCATCAACAGGTCACCTTCTATTCCACTTGAGAAGAAAACTCTCATTGAGGTATGGTCAGGTTCACCTGCTGATTATTCATAGTTGAGAGTTTTTGGTTGCACTGCTTCTCATGTTGATAATGGAAAGTTAGAGCCTAGAGCTGTCAAGTGCATATTCCTTGGTTATGGTTCAGGAGTTAAGGCATATAAACTATGGAATCCTGAAACTAAAAGGATTTTGTTGAGTAGGAACGTTGTTTTCAATGAATCCGTTATGTATCATGACAACTTGCCATCAGATCCCTCTCCTGTTGCTATTGGAGAGGAGGGAGTTAGTGTGTAGGTGGAGCACTTGCAGGAAACTGTTGATAATAATGTTGTTGTTGATGATACTCATGAGGAAAATATTGATGATGATGTTGTTCAGCACTCACCTACTGTTTTGCAGCAGCCACATGAATCTATTGCTACTAATAGACCGAGGCGTAACATAGTTCCACCTTATCGTTTAATTGAAGAGTGTAATCTTGCTCATTATGCTTTGAGTTGTGCTAAACAGGTGGAGCATGATACTGAACCTGCTACATACAATGAAGTTGTTGCATCCGTTGACCGCGAGAAGTGGATTTCTGCTATGCAAGAAGAGATGCAATCGCTTGATAAGAATGGCACATGGGAAGTTGTGCGCTTGCCTAAACAAAATAAGGCTGTCCGCTGTAAGTGGATATACAAGAGAAAGGAATGTTTGTCTCCTAGTGAGCCTCCAAGGTTTAAGGCAAGGTTAATAGCAAATGGTTTCAGCCAGATTCTAGTATTGACTATAATGATGTTTTCTCTCCGGTTGTGAAGCATATTCGTGCTTTCTTTGGTATTGTTGCTATGCATGACCTTGAGCTTGAACAACTAGATGTAAAGACTGCTTTTCTGCATGGTGAACTGGAGGAGGAGATTTACATGGACCAACCTGAAGGGTTCATAGTTCCTGGAAAAGAGGATTTTGTGTGCAAATTGAAGAGGTCGCTTTATGGTTTGAAGCAATCTCCAAGACAGTGGTATAAAATGTTTGATTCATTTATGATCTCACAAGGTTTTAAAAGGTCTCAGTTTGATAGTTGTATTTACATAAAGTTTGTTAATGGATCACCTATTTACTTGTTGTTATATGTTGATGATATGTTAATTGCTGCCAATAGCATGAAAGAAATCACTACTTTGAAGGCACACCTAAGTAGTGAATTTGAGATGAAAGATCGTGGTGCTGCTAAGAAAATCCTAGGTATGGAAATTAAACGGGACAGAAAATCTAGGTTGTTGTTTCTTAGTCAGCAAAGTTACGTTGAGAAAGTTCTTCAACGTTTTAATATGCATGATGCAAAGTCAGTTAGTACTCCTGTTGCTCCTCACTTTAAATTGTCAGCATTGCAATGTCCTAGTTCTGATGAAGATACTGAGTACATGTCTCGAATTCCTTATTCTAGTACTATTGGTTCCTTGATGTATGCCATGGTTTGTTGTCGCCCTGATTTATCATATCCTATGAGTTTGGTGAGTCGTTACATGGCTAATCCTGTAAAGAACACTGGAAAGTTGTTCAGTGGATTTTCAGGTACCTCTGTGGCACATCCAATGTTTGCTTGAAGTTTGGCAAGACTAGTGAGGGACTCGCAGGCTATGTGGATTCAGATTTCGCTGCCGATTTGGATAAGAGAAGATCCCTCACAGGTTATGTGTTCACGGTAGGTGGGTGTGCCCTGAGTTGGAAGGCAACGCTACAACCAATTATTGCTCTATCTACAACCGAAGCAGAATATATGGCTGTTGCTGAAGCTTGCAAAGAGTCTGTTTTGTTAAAAGGTTTGTATTGCTGAGCTTTGTCAGGATGATTCTTGCATTAACCTGTTCTATGACAGTCAAAGTGCTATTTACCTTACTAAGGATCAGATGTTCCATGAGAGAACAAAGCACATTGATATCAAGTACTATTATGTCCGTGATATTGTTGCACAAGGTATGCTGAAGGTATGCAAGATAAACACTCATGATAATCCTGCTGATATGATGAAAAAGCCTGTTCCTTTTGCTAAGTTTGAGCTATGCTCAAGCTTAGTTGGTATAACTGTTTAGCCCAAGTGGCTGTTGGCATCGAAAGTGTTTTCTTTATTTGTTCAGGGAGATGATTACTGTTGATGCTACAAGAAGGAATTTGTCTCAAGGTGGAGTTTGTTGAAGTATGATCCAAATTCTATTAAGGAGGCTAAATTCTAACGGAGCAGAGCGATGCCCGTCGCCGGGAGGCTTGGGCCGAAGCGGATCTTTGAAGACCTAGGTTTCCATCGTTATATATACCTCTTGTAAGCTGTCGACTGGGATAAGTTGCATCTGTGAAATCTCCAGCGTTGTGTAAACACTCTCCATTATAGTGAAGTCTTGCTGGCTGGCGCCCGTGGTTTTTCCCTCACTTTGTTTGAGAGGGTTTTCCATGTTAAATCTGTGTCCCCTTTGCTGTGATTTTATTTTCGTTCTTTATTATTTGATTGTCGCCAAGCTTACAGTGGAGAACATCTGCAAACAAGGTGGTGCGTATGTGTGGTTAGGCAGATGTGTGCGTGTGTGTGTGTGGATGCTATGCATGGGGTGTAGCATGTGTATGTGTGTTGGTGTGTACTACTCACACACATGTAGGTTTTGTATATTTAAGATTAGATGGATTATTAGATAGGATAGCTAGCTAGCTAGGAAAATAAGATGTTTTTAAGCTAGATTTAGGGAAACTCAAGTTATGACATGGACTAGAAATAGAGATAGATTATGTAGATGGATAAAAATGTTAGATATAGATAGATAGAAAAACATGAATAAAAGGGATATCCACATGGTCGACATGGAAGTTGTAGGTTTTGATTGGCAATTGAATATCTGGCCAAATACGAGCAAATCCAAATAAGACAACAAAACCACATCAATTCATGTAGAGAGCGGAAGCTTGCATAAGGAGGTTTATATTGCATGCACTATGCACTAGAGGGTGGTCATTATTGCATGCATGTCTAGAATAAGGAATCATGGATGCATGTGACCCCTAGTTTATGAAAACAAATAGACTCTTACATATCACTACAAGAAAAGTTTCCTTCCGCAACGACTTGGCCCGACGGTCGTCATAGAAGGCGCGTCTTTCGCAAGAATTTCTCGCCTAGGCCTTGGCTGATGGAAATTTTGTTTTCCGGTTTCGCGGCCCTCTACTACTACAGATCCGCTAAAAACATGGAGGAAGCTTGGCTGGCGCGTGGCAGAAGCAAGATTTTCGTTTCCTCGTGCGATGTTGACTCGCCGAAGTCTTGAGGCATGTGGGTCCCGGACGTCAGGGTCTCTAGCGGACCATACTTTTCGGTCGCGCCTCCCTAATTTGAACTCGATAACATTGCTCGAGGCATCTGCCGTTTAGTCAGGCTGCTAGGTCCCATATGCCAGCCTCTCACTAGAAGGATCGTGTGTATGATGGAATTTTTTTCCTTCGCTCGCGCTACCCTGTTCTGAAGTTGATAGCACTGCTCGATGCATCTACCGTTTAATCAACCTCCTGGGACCCACACGTCATCCTCTCAGTAGAAGAAATGTGTGTATGATGGATTTTTTTCCTTCGTTGGCGCTACCTCGTTCTGAAGTTGATAGCGCTGCTCGACGCATCTACCGTTTAGCCAACCTCCTGAGCCCCACATGTCATCCTCTCATTAGAAGAAACGTGTGTATGATGGATTTTTTCTCTTCGCTCGCGCTACCCTATTCCGAAATTGATAGCGATGTTCGATGCATCTACCATTTAATCACGCTACTGGGCCCCACATATCATCCTCTCATTAGAAAAAACATGTGTATGATGGATTTTTTACCCTCTGTCGCGCCTTCGTGTTCCGAACTTGATAGCGTTTCTCGCTGCATCAGCTGTTTATTCAGGCTGGTGGGTCCCTTATGTCAGCCTGACATTAGAAGAATCATGGGTATAATGGAATTTTCTTCTTCTCTAGCGCTACTCTGTTCCGAACTAGATAGCGTTTCTCGGCGAATCTGCCGTTTGCTCACACTGTTGGGTTCCCTATTTTAGCCTCTCATTACAAGAAACGTGTGCATGCTAAACTTTTTTCTCGCTCACGCCTCCCTGTTTTGAACTAGCAACGTTGCTCGATGCAGCATCTGTATAAGGTCGCACTGCTGGGTCCCACATATCAGCCTCACTATAAATGAAGCATTGATTGCTTGATGCAACATCTGTATAAGGTCTCTGCTGGGTCCAACATGTCAGCCTCTCTGCAAATGCAACGTGTCTATGATGGAATCCGCTGTTTTGACCTTGGCAATGTTGCTGGGTCCCCGATGTTAGCCTTCTCTGTGTAAGAAACGTGTGTATGCTGGAAACAATATAAAAGAACGACATAGATTATACTATATATATTATATACTTATATTGAAAAAACTAGGAATCTACCTCAAGACTTCAACAAATGGGAACCGCGTGTGCTTCCACTATGTCAGAACCATCTATGCCACTACTAGAAAAGATTACATTTAGAAATGTTGAAATCACTTAAAATGAAAAGGCAGCGACCCTGACGACTTGTCATAAAAAATGGTAAATGCTCTATACAAATACAACATGGGTAGGAGAAGCTTGTCCTATACTTTATCAGAATGGCACAGAAATACTAAATTAAGACGATTTTGGGCGATACAAAAAATAACTTGGGTCCAATCTTGTGAACCAATGGGCTTCTTATTGTGGGATCCTTACCGAAACTTCTTCAGTGTGGTTCTTGCTTAAAAAACCAAGTAACAATGTGTTGAGGGTTGGCGGCCCACGACCAACCTGAACCCAGAAGGATAAATTAGCGAGGTTTTGGGCCACAGTTGGGTAGAATGTAGTACGATTTTCTAATAACCTCCTCAGTGAAAATTCAATATACTCAATATGTCAGAGTTCGGTAGTCCACCTGACCCGGCAGGCTAAATTTGCAAGGTTTTGGACCAGTGTTGGGTCGAATGTGCAATCTTTTCGCTAGGTCTTTAGTGAAAATTCAATGTAGTTCGTACCCCATCCTAAAAAAATGCAGTTGGTACCCTAAAAAATATATACTCTTCTCACCACGAAAGGCTAATTAAGGGATTTTTTTGAAACAAGAATATGGGAAGTTTTTTGTCCGAAGTGGGGTTGAAATATTTGTTTTCATAGGCTGAGTAGTAAAAATATATTGTACTGAAGGTCGATGATCCACCTGACCTAGCTATACCTATGGCAGATCCAAAAGAATGAAGTTGGAAATGGAGAAAAGTGACCGATATAATGCCTTATTATACATGGCGAACATAGCGAGGAACTTGGGCAGCGCAGGATTCGAACATGGAAAGTACTAGAGGGAGTTTGACTGATTGACATAAAATCGTGTCATACCAAGTCTTACAGTGTGCAATCATCTTTTTAGCAAAGGATATATTTTGAGATGGTTTGGGTGGCTTTGAATCGGCCTAAGTGCCTAATCGATTTGATGTACTCAAAACCTTGTAATCATGTCAGATAAACTGTTGGCGATAGACACACGGTGGCCTTGACTTGCCCAGCTTCAGACAACTTGGGTAAGCACCAGCTTATACTGATCACTCGAAGTTGTATGCTTCCGTATAATCAAATTAGTACATGCCGCAATTAGCGCCAACATGTGGCATTGTCATCATGCAAAAAGGCTCAGAATTTGCACATTTAGTTCACAATTTCGAACACAATAATACAACCAGTTTGTACACTAGCACAAACAGTACAATGTCAGCACATCAGAGGTTGACTTGTTCATGTCACATCAGAGCTTGACTTGTTCATTTCACATACGAAAGAATGAGCAAGGGTATATACTGTATTGAACAAGTAATTTCACGGTAACGCCAAAAGTATGCCATGTATCAGAGATAATATGGGGTCTGCGTAAAAAAATTCTTTTTTGGAAGGGTGTGCATTAACTCTTTTTTTAGAATATCTGCATAAACATTTGCGGCTGTCATCCTAGGGCGTCTCGGCCAGCTTTGGCGTACCGAGCCAAGATCAATTACGGTCCAGTTAAGGCCTGTTTCGTGGCTCAGCAGTGACCTACTTTTCCCTATTTGCTAAGAGGAAAGAAGGAATATTCCTTTCAAAACACAAAGTTGCACGAGGTGCGATGGTTCAAAAAATAGCTGCACGAGTCACATATAAACAAGCCAGTAATAGTACTGAAAACTATAGTACAGAAATCATGCTACGAAATAAGCACCGCTACATGGATTATACCATGGAAGTCAATACTAAATACAAAAGCATAACAGGGCTCATATAAACCGATTCAAGCTGGCCACTAAAACTAGTGTACTAACAGTTAACTGTTGAACCACGATGCAAAAAAATGACACAACGATACACCAGAAAGATCCATAGCTCAGTCCAAGGATGGCACACCGAGCGTACCACACCTAAACTAGGCCTAAACCAAATTGACGCCTGTTGCACATAGTTCCAACCATCTTTGGGAAGGCTTATAACTGCCACAGGCTCACCTTCAGTTGGCTGCTAGTTGCAACATTTAATCTGAGGGAATTGTATTTCGTGAAAGCTCCTGTATGTTGTGTACACATAGTTTTTCCTCATGAATAGGAACAATGTGCCATAAGCAGCCTTACATCCACGTTTCTTCATCATCTTGTCAATGATTGGATAATTGAGACCGAGAAACAGAGAGTTGTCCCCTAGGCTATTAACCTACCTCTAAACGATGACCCCTGGAGGTCTAGTAGAGCTAGGATCCTTTTCAAAAATGTAGACACGAGAGGCAGGATTAGGCATAGGTTAGTCCTATTTTGAGCATTGGGAATGATTTCACCCTATTTTCCATGGGCAACCCCCATGCCATACGTTGTAATTATGATCATCAAGCGTTCACCATCAGCCGATCGAGCGAGGAACCACATGCCTGGCCGGTCATTCAGAATAGGTGCTGGGATTACAAACGGAAGCTCCTTGTTTCCTGCGACATCTGAATTCGAGACAAAAAGTGCATTACTGGCATACATATTCTAACACCAACATTCTTCATTGTTCATGCTAATAGTGTGAATAGGCAAATCCTGACCATAATATTACTCAATAAATTAACAACATTAGGAATTGCATTTCTTACTCTACTATTCCAAATATTTGGATTTCTTGCTTATCTTAGTTTCCTAGTTGTTGTAAGTTTCAAAAGAGGAAGCACCACTTTTTATTGATATAGAGGCATGTCCACTTGAATTGTAACATCCCAAAACTTAATCCAAGGTTAATCAAGATCAAAGCTACGCAATTTAGGGTTATAAAAACTTTTTCCATTTAAAATGATTAAGCATTCATATGTGTGTGCATTTAATTTAGGAGTTGTTTTGAATTGCCATGTTTGAGTGATCCATTGGTTGTAAAATGATTCTAAGGTGAATTAAACATCATCTAGATCATTCCCAAACAAATCCCAAAGAAAAACAAATCAAAAAGAATAAAATAAGCAAATGGTCACTTTTGCCATTTTAATCACCTAGCCTACTTTGGCTATTCCTAGAACTCACATCTTAATAGAAATAATTGTGGTTCTTTGCACCCCTTGCTAGTACAAGTAGTGATGTACCAAGGCCCACTTTGTTTCACCCCAAAAACTCTCAAACACTAAATATAAATGACATTTGAAAATTGAATGTAGTTCATATGTATAGATCACACTTATTCAAAAACCATTCAAATGAATTCCATTTAACAAATCCTAGCAACCACAGATGTTTAAGCATGTGATAAACCACTCCACCAAATTTCATTCCAAAATTCAAAACTTGTTTTCTTTTGGCCATTTTGTCAAACACTTGGTGGGCACAGATCAGACCAAAACCAAAAACACTAGTGTGAGCAGTGTTCTGGCCTAACCTGTCGCCCACATTGCAACCAAACTCTCTCCACTACATCCCCTACCCCTTTCTAGCCCGGCCAAGCACTGTGCCCATGACCAAATGGTCATGGACATTAATGCCAAGCCCACTCGAGCACCGCAAAGAAATTAGCCAGCCTCGCCCACCTTGCCCAGCGTGTCGCTCGTGGTCCACCTCCACCCCTAGGCCAGCCCTAGCCCACAGACCGAGCGAGGAGCAGCCAGGAACCGCCGCGCTCGGAGCTTGTCTGCCATGCCGACGCGGACCGCAGAGCGCGCACGGTCCCTGCTCAACCAGAGCCCGCCTAGCTCTCGCCGCCCACCTACATGATCACCATCGCCCCAGGAAGCTTCCAGACATGCCCATTTCCCCGACCAAGCCCTGTAGTCGCCGGCCACCGCAAAGTTCGCCGTCGGCAGAGACATCGTGCGCGCCGCACCGCTCACGTCTCCCGACCGCATTTCATCGTTTCACAAGACCGCCATGACGACCGCCAGGAACCGCCCCACCGCCCTAGTCCACCCTGCCTAGTTGCTGTACTGTCACCGTGAGCATCGCCATGCCTCACTGTCGCCCAACCGCGCCTATATAAGGAGGCCTCCCCAGCACCGTTTCCTCACACCACTCTCATCCATTCCCCCTCAGAACACTCCTAGAGCCCCACCGGAGCAAGCCGTAGCCCATAGCGCTGGAATTCGCCGGAGTCTGCCGTGGAAGGAGGAGAAGGGCGCCGTTGATCTAGGCCATCTCCCGAGCCGCCGCCAGTACCAGGAGAACCACCGTCACTATCTAGTTCGTTTGCCCGCCTCACCGCACTAGCTGGAGCCTTGGTACGTCCCCAGTAGAACCCCATCGTCCGTTTAGGGTTCGGTCTCGCCGGCGACGAGTCCGTCGTCGACGACGACTGTGAGCCGTTGATCCACGTTATAATCGTGTGGCCTAGATCGCTAGATATCGTTTCGGGTTTTAAGTCTCACTAACAAGCGGGACCAACCTGTCATCCGCCCTCTGTGCTATAGAGCGCCACTGGGCCGGCCCATTTCCTTTCCCGCACTGACCCAATAATTCAAATCTAGATTTTTCTTTTTAGGTTTAAACTCAACTCTGTCCCTTAGTTTAAAAATCAATTCAGGAAGATTTACTGAACCAAATTGAGTGATTCCAATTTTGTTGGAAAGCTTCTGAAAAGATCTATCCAACCCCGTTGGATTTAATTCATTTAGAGTTTGAGATCTCTCCTAGTAAAAATAACAAGACAGAAGCTTTTGCACATTCAAACATTTTTATAAAATCAACCATAATAGCTTTTGAGTTGTTTCCAACTCTCAAAAATCACATTTAACCTTATCTATTTGAATATGTAATCATATTACGGTTTACGTGCAGTGACTTTGGACTAGTACCAAAATAATGCTATATAGGCATTTCTAGTCACTTTAAATAATTAAATATTAAACTTAAACTTATTAAAATGTGATCCAACCTTTAAATCACATTCCCATATGTTAGAATATGTGGTGATGACATGTGTCCACATGATCCCATATTTTAATTGGAGAATATTAAATCTTAGTTATTTTCAATGAATAGAAATTACTTTTCTCAAATAAAATAAATGAAACTAGTTCATTAAACATTGTGATGCTTGTGATGATATTAGATCATCAAATGTGTGCCTTAGTGTGATAAGTAGACTAGTTAAGTATTGTGTGGTGATTGTGTACCCCGTATGTATTTATAGGCGATAGTACCGACCTAGCATACGAGGAGGAGTTCTACCAAAAGGAGGAGGAAGAAAACTTCAACCACTACACTGCACAAGGCAAGCCATCATTAACAATGCAAGTTAACCCTTGCAAGCTAGATAATCTAAGCAAATGCATTAGGCATGCTTTGATTATACCACTTTGACTTATACCTATTCCAAGTTTTATTTCCAAGCTTTACTTTCTTTACTTTACCAAAGTCCTTTACTTGTTTTTAAGGTAGCATAAAGAGTATAAAACTTGACCTATATAGTTAGAATTAGATGTCATTCTATGGCATGAGATTGAGATTAGCATCCCACATTAGTGAACACTCTTAACTTAGTAGTTGGAACAAAACCCAAAACTTGATTCACTTTAGATGGGATTACTTGGTGAAAATGAATTGTGAAAACCTTGGAATGATGAGTCATTCTATTGAGATGTTTTGACATGTGTTCAGAAACACAATTGGTTTATGATGATGAAAATGTTGAGGCATGAGCCTTAGCCCTTTTACAAAACTGATGGTTGGGTTCGGATGCGATACCATTCCAATTTTACCGTACAACCACAATACCTGAATTGGGTAAGGCTTAGCCAGAAGTTTATATGCATTAGTATTAGTTCCCTCACGGGAGAGGTTTGATATGAGGCTACCTCTCAATGTTGTCCACCTATGCAGTGTCCAAGATGACAGATGGTCATGGTTGGGAGGCCATGCTCATAGGAGAGGTGCTTATACTAGGGTGTGTAAAGGAAAGGTTATGTTTGATTATTTACATAGTAAGTATGATGATTCAGGGTTATCCCTGGCAGATGTATCGAATCTTGTGGTGAAAGTGTACCACCTCTGCAGAGTGTCAAACTATTTGAATAGCCGCGTCCGTGGTTATGGACAGTTGGAGTGGCCATACTGTTCCGTTGTCATATGTTTTCAAAACAACTTATGAAGTAAATTGTGACATGACTTGACCACAACAGAGTTGTGACTATGATGATTAAGTTCCCACTTAGGTGTTTTCAAACTTCTTTTATATTTCTTTGTTTCAGAACTCAGCTTAGGTTTCAAACTTAACTTTGTAGTTAAACTTAGAGTTTAGCATTCCTACTAGCATTATCTTACTTGTTTGTTTGCGAGTACTTAAAGAGTACTCATGGATTTTGTCCCTGGCTATTCTCATGGCCAGTCTATGAAGGAGATTACCAAGAGGAAGGACAACAGGACGGCTATGATAACTAGGACTATCTTCCATCGTCAGCATTGCCTGTGACTCTGAAGATGGACCCCACCGCTACGCCATTTATTCCGCTACTTGATTGTACTAAGACTGGATCATGAGATCCTTATTTGTGTAAGACCTTATTTATGGTTTGTAATGGATGATGTACTATGATATCCAATCTGTTATGTCTCGCAAAAATGGTAATCCTAGGATTGCGAGGTATGGCATAACAGGCATCTGGGATTAAAAATCCGGGTGTTGACAAGTTGGTATCAGAGCCATCCTGACCATAGGAAACCCTAGTTAGAATGGACGTCCGAACAAAAACTTAGTTTCAAAAACCAAAGTGAGTATTTCTAAAAACTATTTCCTCTCTTACCCTTGGGATTCTTTCTCTCAAAAAAATTCATGTTCCTCCAAATTCCTACATTACTACATAAAACTTTGACACACTTGATCACTTCACTAACTTCCTCATCCTAAATTCTTATAGATGGAAGCTCAATACAGCAAGTTCTACCAGTTGGGCAACAGAGGCCAACTGATCTTCGAGAGACTTGATGCCGTCTGGAGTTCTGAGGCGTCCTCATCCGGAATTCCTTGGAGCTCAACTCTCGGGTCCACCAGGAGGAGATTTACAATGGCTAGTGACTGCTGATCTTCGAGGCAAGATAGAAGCACCAGTATCTGGGCGGCTTTAGTTCTCCGTGAGAGATAACAACTGGCTAGATGGATTAGCCAGGACAATGCATGAAGCTCTCGCACGTCTATGTGCCCTCAGTGTCAACCTCATCTAGGGAACCCGCTTTGTTCACTATGCAAGGTGTGATTCCATGGGAATGCTGCTCGAGATGCCAAGTCACCCAATACTGAAGCGCCAAGTGGAGAACCTTGACTTCCTGCTGTACGACCGCCAAAAGGAGTTAGACAATGCAAGAGAGCTAGCCAACCACAACCTTGCTATTGCTTCCTAGAAGGCCCAGACTTTCTCACTACTAGTCCAGGATCATCAGTCTCTGCGCCGTCAACGCGCCAAGAAGGATCGCACCATCGACCGTCTTCGCAAGAAGGTGGCCAACCTTGAGAAGACCATCAAGGAGCAAGAAGCTCAGCTTGCCATAAAGGAAGAAGAGGAAGGTGAAGATATCCAAGGGGATATTGACTCCTACCTCAGCAATGATGAGGATTTTCTGGAGGAAGATGCCGTGGACTTCTACACCGACGATGACGACTCCGACTTCATCGGTGATGAGTAGATGCACTAGAGCACTGTCGTAGCATGAGGAGTATTGGTCCCATTGTATCGTAGCTTGCAGAATGGTTCTTAAAACCATCTGTTTTCCTTTGATGTTGTGGTGTGTGTTTGTATCATGTGCTTTGCTTGAATGAATGAAAAGAAGTTAGTTGCAAAACCTGAGTCAAACTCAAAGTTTTAGCTTTGAAATCAAAACCATGAACCTTAGAACTTTCCCTCTTACCCCTTTATCTACCTCAATCTTCAGATGACTCGTGGAAACCAAGGAGGGAGCAGCTCATCACAAGATCCAATGCTACAGATTCTGCAGACTCTCATCGCAGACAGAGAAGCAAGTAGGACAGAGCGCCAAGCTAATCTAGCAACACTGCAACAGATTGCCCAGATGGCTCATAACAACCAGAACCATGGAAATCAGGATCATCAAGGATCCAAGCTGAAAAACTTCCAGAATACCAATCCCCCAATCTTTAGTACTTCAGAGAACCCACTGGATGCTGATGACTGGTGGAAGACAATGGAGAATAACCTAGAAGTAGCTAGAGTAGATGCCAATGAGAAGGTTCTCTTTGCCACCCACTATTTGGCAGGAGATGCAAGAGCATGGTGGAACAGTATCCGCACAATGAACCATGGTCAAGTGATGACATGGGAAGCCTTCAAAATCAAGTTCAGCCGCACCCACGTGCCATAGGGTCTAGTCACCCGAATGAGCGATGAATTCCGCGATTTGAAGCAAGGAAGAATGACTATAGTGGAGTACCATGACAGATTCCTGTCCCTTGCAAGGTATGCACCTGATGAGATCAACACAGAGGCCAAGAAGAAGGAGAGATTCTTGAATGGACTGCATGATGAGAAGTAGACTGTCCTCGTCAACATCCGCTTCCAGGATCTCGAAGAGCTAGTCGACTCCGCAATTCAGATGGAAGGGAAGATCAACTAGGCAAACGCCAACCACAAACGTCGTATGATGCATCAAGCTAGATCCAACAGTCACCAGAAGTACCGTCCCAACCCCTCACCAGGATACGCACCAAGGAACAACCGGCCTCCAATGTCTCGCCCAAGCTACCCCAACCGTAGCGGAGGAAATGTGAAGCCCGGAGGAAACAACAATCACTCCGACAACCCCAACAATTTCAACCGTGCCCCTCCCAAGAGCAACCACAACAACAACAACACTGCACCCATAACTGGAAGCAATGTTGTGCCCGTCGTAGCTAAAGACAAGTCTCAGATCACTTGTTTCGAGTGTGGAGTGAAGGGTCATTATTCCAATGAGTGCCCCAAGAAGATTGCCTCCACTGTGAATGTGAATGCCCCAGCTCAACAGAAGCATCGTGTTCAACCAGGAAGAAGATTCGCCCCAGGGAACCCTCACCACCGCAATGGCCGTCTCTTCCACATGAACGCCGAAGAAGCCCAAGAAGCGCCAGATGTAGTGCTGGGTATGTTTTCTGACAACTCAGTTTTAGCAAGAGTGTTGTTTGATTCTGGAGCATCGCACTCATTTGTCACCGAAGAATTTGCATGCACTAGTAAGACCCACCCAACCAACCTGAAGCATGTCATGATAGTTCAAATCCCAGGTTCAACTACAAAAGCTAGAAAAATTTGCAAAGCTGTGCCTACCAGAATACATGGAATAGATTTTTATGCTAATCTAATAGTACTTGGAACCAAAGGTTTGGAAGTAGTACTAGGAATGGACTGGATGTCAAAGCATAAAGGATTGATAGACTATGCCAAGAAGGCCATCACCATGACTAGTAGCTCTGGAGTAACGGTAGAACATATATCTAAAACCTTACCCCGTCAATTCAAGTGCAACAAGAGTCTAGCCCTGCCCACCATTGACTAAGTCAGAGTAGTCTATGAATACCCCGACGTATTCCCAGATGAATTTCCTGGTATGCCCCCGGATAGGGATATTGAGTTCATTATTGAGCTAATCCCTGGAACCGGACCCATAGCCTAGAGACCCTATAGCATGAACCCCTCAGAATTAGTGGAACTGAAGAAGCAATTGGATGCTATGTTGGCAACATGCTTGATTCAACCAAGCGCATCGCCATGGAGATCACCAGTGTTATTCGCCAACAAGAAAGATGGAGGCAACCGTTTGTGCATAGATTACAGGAAGCTGAATGACGTCACCATCAAAAACAAGTACCCTTTGCCAAAGATAGAAGATCTATTTGATCAGTTGACTGGTGCCCAGGTATTCTCAAAGATAGATCTTAGGACTGGTTTTCACCAACTTAAGATTCGTGCAACGGATATTCCAAAGACCGCCTTTACTACTCGCTATGGTTTATACGAGTATACGGTCATGTCTTTCGGATTAACCAATTCCCCTGCTTATTTCATGAATCTCATGAATAAGATCTTTATGAATTTCCTAGACAAGTTTGTCGTTGTGTTCATTGACGATATCCTTACCTACTCCAAGTCAGAAGAAGAGCATGAGCAACATCTGAGAATCATCCTTGAAACCCTGAGAGAGCATCGGATGTATGCCAAGTTCAGCAAATGTGAGTTTTGGCTGAAAGAAGTAGGATTCCTAGGACATATTGTGTCTGCCGGAGGAGTCTCTGTTGATCCCACCAAGATCAGAGATGTCGAAGCATGGGAAGCCCCAACCACTCAAACCCAAGTCCGTGCATTTTTGGATTAGCGGGATACTACCGCAAGTTTGTGGAAGGATTTTCTAGCATCGCCAGACCCATGACCCAATTGTTGAAGAAAGACAAGAAGTTTGAATGGACCGACAAATGTGAAGCCAGTTTCCAAGAGCTAAAGAAGAGATTGATTTTAGCCCCAATATTGATCATGCCAGATATCAAGAAGCCATTTGATGTGTATTGTGATGCATCCAAGATTGGTCTCGGATGTGTACTGATGCAAGAAGGCAAGGTTATCGCTTATCTGTCTCGACAACTGAAGCAACATGAGCAGAACTATCCGACCCATGATCTTGAATTAGCAGCCGTAGTTTTGGCATTGAAGACATGGCGTCATTATCTTATGGGTAATCATTGTGAGATTTACTCGGATCACAAAAGCTTGAAGTATATTTTCACTCAGAAGGAGCTGAATATGAGGCAAAGAAGATGGATAGATTTAATCAAGGATTATGACCTTGACATTCACTATCACCCCAGCAAAGCCAATGTCGTAGCGGATGCTCTTAGCAGATTGCTGTGCAGGCTAAACACCATGATCAAAGAGAAGCAACCAAGTTTGTATGAGGAGTTGGAGCAGTTCAGGACTTTACTAGTTAGCAAAGGGTTCTTAGCTAGCATTGAACTTCAGTCCACTTTGATTAGCCAAATCAAGGAAGCCTAGAAGGGAATGAAAGTATCGACGAGATCAAACGTCGTATTGGTACATGAAAAGTACATGGATTCACTAAAGACGAAGGAGGAGTTCTGTGGTACAAAGGCCGTATCTGTGTGTCAGCAGATTCGGAGCTGAAGCAAGTTATCATGCAGGAAGCTCATGATACTCTTTATTCTATCCACCCCGGAGGAACAAAGATGTATCAAAATTTGAAAGAGCAATTTTGGTGGCACAAGATGAAGAGAGAAATCGGGAGCTACATCGCCAAGTGTGACATCTGTCAAAGAGTCAAAGCGGAACATCAGAGACCCGCAGGACTATTGCAACCATTGCAGATTCCGGAATGGAAATGGGATTCCGTCGGAATGGACTTTATCACCGGTCTTCCTACTTCGAGTAGGGGAAATGACTCAATCTGGGTCATCGTTGATAGACTGTCCAAAGTAGCTTATTTTATACCTGTCAAGACAACCTACCAGAGTTCGAAGCTAGCAGAGGTGTATATTGCCAGAATAGTCAGTTTGCATGGAACCCCCAAGACCATAGTATCGGATCAAGGAACCCAATTTACCTCGAGATTTTGGTAGAAAGTCCAAAAAGGATTAGGAACCAAGTTGAATTTCAGCACAGCTTATCACCCGCAAACCGATGGACAGACTGAAAGAGTCAACCAGATCTTAGAAGATATGTTGAGAGCTTGTGTGTTGGAATATGGATCAAAATGGTAAGACTGTCTGCCTTTCGCAGAATTCTCATATAACAACAGTTATCAAGCTAGTTTGCAAATGGCACCATTTGAGTTCCTATACGGAAGAAAGTGTCGCACCCCTTTGAATTGGTCGCAAGTAGGAGAGAGTCAGATCTTTGGACCCGACATTCTCCGAGAAGCCGAAGAGAAGGTTCACAAGGTCCGTGAGCACTTCAAGACCGCCCAATCCAGACAGAAGAGTTATGCTGACAAAAGAGGAGAGACCTGGCTTTCAATATCGGAGATTTTGTATATCTCAAGGTTTCACCATTGAAGGGAACCCAGTGTTTTAGTCTGAAACAAAAGTTAGCACCCAGATATATCAGACCCTTCAAGATTCTAAATCGCCGAGGAGAAGTATCTTATCAACTAGAACTGCCAGAAGAGATGTCAGCCATCCATAATGTGTTCCATATCACGCTACTTCGCAAATGCTTAGAAGTGCCGAAGGAGACCAAAGTTTTCAAGAATATCGATCACCGAGCTGTTGAGATCAACAAGGACCTGACATATCGTGAAGTGCCCATCCGTATCCTGGAGGAAGCCTACAGAACCACCAGGACCAGGAGTATCAAGTTTCTCAAGATTCAATGGAGCAACCATACCAAAGAGGAAGCCACTTGGGAGCGAGAGGATTACATTAGGACTGAGTTCCCAGATCTCTTTAGTTTCTAGTTTTCTTTCTTAAATCTCGGGACGAGATTTTGTTTAAGGGGGGAAGGTTTGTAACATCCCAAAACTAAATCCAAGGTTAATCAAGATCAAATCTACCCAATTTAGGGTTAACAAAAACTTTTTCCATTTAAAATGATTAAGCATTCATATGTGTGTGCATTTAATTTAGGAGTTGTTTTGAATTGCCATGTTTGAGTGATCCATTGGTTGTAAAATGATCCTAAGGTGAATTAAACATCATCTAGATCATTCCCAAACAAATCCCAAAGAAAAACAAATCAAAAATAATAAAATAAGAAAATGGTCACTTTTGCCATTTTAATCACCTAGCCTACTTTGGCTATTCCTAGAACTCACATCTTAACAGAAACAATTGTGGTTCTTTGCACCCCTTGCTAGTACAAGTAGTGATGTACCAAGGCCCACTTTGTTTCATCCCAAAAACTCTCAAACACTAAATTTAAATGACATTTGAAAATTGAATGTAGTTCATATGTATAGATCACACTTATTCAAAAACCATTCAAATGAATTCCATTTAACAAATCCTAGCAACCACAGATGTTTAAGCATGTGATAAACCACTCCACCAAATTTCATTCCAAAATTCAAAACTTGTTTTCTTTCGGCCATTTTGTCAAACACTTGGTGGGCACAGATCAGACCAAAACCAAAAACACTAGTGTGAGCAATGTTCTAGCCTAACCTGTCGCCCACATTGCAACCAAACTCTCTCCACTTCATCCCCTACCCCTTTCTAGCCCGGCCAAGCACTGTGCCCATGAACAAATGGTCATGGACATCAATGCCGAGCCCACTCGAGCACCTCACCGGTGACAGCGTGCCACAGCAGCTGCTAGCCTCGCCCACCTTGCCCAGCGTGTCGCTCGTGGTCCACCTCCACCTCCAGGCCAGCCCCAGCCCACAGATAGAGCGAGGAGCATCTAGGTGCTGTCGCCTGAGCTCGCCATGCCATGACGCCGCCAGCAGAGCGCCAAGAGTCAACGCCAACCAGACCCGCCTAGCTCTCGCGCCCCACCTACATGATCACCATCGCCCAGTGAAGCTTCGGACATGCCCATTTCTCGCCAAGCCCGTAGTCGCACCACAGAAAGTTCGCCGTCGGCAGAGACATCATGCGTGCCGCGCCGCTCACGTCTCCCGACCGCATTTCACTTCTCGCGCACCGCCATGACGACCGCCAGGGAACCTCCCATGGTCCTAGTCCACCGCCCAAGCCCCTAGCCCGTTGTACCGTCGTCACCGGTGAGCATCGCCCATGCCTCACTGCCGCCCAGCCGCGCCTATATAAGGAGGCCTCCCTAGCACCATTTCCTCACACCACTCTCATCCACTCCCCCTCAGAACACTCCCAGAGCCCCACCGGAGCAAGCCGTAGCCCGTAGCGCCGGAATTTCGCCGGAGTCTGCCGTAGAAGGAGGAGAAGGGCGCCGTTAATCCAGGCCATCTCCTGAGCCGCCGCCAGTACCAGGAGAACCACCGTTGCTGTCCAGTTCGTTTGCCCGCCTCGCCGCATTAGCTGGAGCCCTGGTACGTCCCCAGTAGACCCCCACCGTCTGTTTAGGGTTCGGTCGTCGACGATGACTGTGAGCCGATGATCCACGTTATAATCGTGTGGCCCAGATCGCTAGATACCATTTTGGGTTTTAACTCTCATTGACAAGCGGGACCAACCTGTCAGACGCCTCTGCCATGTGAGCACCACCGGGCCCATTTCTTTCCCCGACTCCAAGAATTCAAATCTAGATTTTTCTTTTTAGGTTTAAACTCAACTCTGTCCCTTAGTTTAAAATTAAATTCAGGAAGATTTACTAAACCAAATTGAGTGATTCCAATTTTATTGGAAAGCTTCTGAAAAGATCTATCCATGCCCATTGGATTTAATTCATTTAGAGTTAGAGATCTCTCCTAGTAAAAATAACAAGACAAAAGCTTTTGCACATTCAAACATTTTTATAAAATCAACCATAATATCTTTTGAGTTGTTTCCAACTCTCAAAAATCACATTTAACCATACCTATTTGAATATGTAATCATATTAAGGTTTACATGCAGTGACTTTGGACTAGTACCAAAATAATGCTATATAGGCATTTCTAGTCACTTTAAATCATTAAATATTAAACTTAAACTTATTAAAATGTGATCCAACCTTTAAATCACATTCTCATATGTTAGAATATGTGGTGATGACATGTGTCCACATGATCCCATATTTTAATTGGAGAATATTAAATCTTAGTTATTTTCAATGAATAGAAATTACTTTTCTCAAATAAAATAAATGAAACTAGTTCATTAAACCTTGTGATGCTTGTGATGATATTAGATCATCAAATGTGTACCTTAGTGTGCTAAGTAGACTAGTTAAGTATCGTGTGGTGATTGTGTACCCCGTATGTATTTATAGGCGGTAGTATCGACCAAGCTTACGAGGAGGAGGAGTTCTACCAAGAGGAGAAGGAAGAAAACTTCAACCACTGCACTGCACAAGGCAAGGCATCATTCACAATGCAAGTTAACCCTTGCAAGCTAGATAATCTAAGCAAATGCATTAGGCATGCTTTGGTTATACCACTTTGACTTATACCTATTCCAAGTTTTATTTCCAAGATTTACTTTCTTTACTTTACCAAAGTCCTTTACTTGTTTTTGAAGGTAGCATAAAGAGTATAAAACTTGACCTATATAGTTAGAATTAGATGTCATTCTGTGGCATTACATTGAGATTAGCATCCCACATTAGTGAACACTCTTAACTTAGTAGTTGGAACAAAACCCAAAACTTGATTCACTTTAGATGGGATTACTTGGTGAAAATGAATTGTGAAAACCTTGGAATGATGAGTCATTCTATTGAGATGTTTTGACATGTGTTCAGAAACACAATTGTTTTATGATGATGAAAATGTTGAGGCATGAGCCTTAGCCCTTTTACAAAACTGATGGTTGGGTTCGGATGCGATACCATTCCAATTTTACCGTACAACCATAATACCTGAATTGGGTAAGGCTTAGCCAGAAGTTTATAGGCATTAGTATTAGTTTCCTCGCGGGAGAGGTTTGAGCTGAGGCTACCTCTCAATGTTGTCCACCTATGTAGTGCCCAAGATGACAGATGGTCATGGTTGGGAGGCCATGCTCATAGGAGAGGTGCTTATACTAGGGTGTGTAAAGGAAGGGTTATGTTTAATTATCTGCAAACTAAGTATGATGATTCAGGGTTATCCCTGACAGATGTATCGAATCTTGTGGTGAAAGTGTACCACCTCTACAGAGTGTTAAACTATTCGATGGATAGTTGGAGTGGCCATACTGTTCCGTTGTCAGATGTTTTCAAAACAACTTATGAAGTAAATTGTGACATGACTTGACCACAACAGAGTTGTGACTATGATGATTAAGTTCCCACTTAGGTGTTTTCAAACTTCTTTTATCTTTCTTTGTTTCAGAACTCAGCTTAGGTTTCAAACTTAACTTTGTAGTTAAACTTAGAGTTTAGCATTCCTACTAGAATTATCTTACTTGTTAGTGGTAGTTTGCGAGTACTTAAAGAGTACTCATGGCTTTTGTCCCTGGCTATTCTCATGGCCAGACTATGAAGGAGATTACCAAGAGGAAGGACAGCAGGACGACTATGATAACTAGGACTATCTTCCATCGTCAGCATTGCCTATGACTCTGAAGATAGACCCCACCGCTATGCCATTTATTCCACTACTTGATTGTACTAAGACTGGATCATGAGATCCTTATTTCTGTAAGACCTTATTTATCGTTTGTAATGGATGATGTACTATGATATCCAATCTGTTATGTCTCGCAAAAAGGTAATCCTAGGATTGCGAGGTATGGCATAACAGGCATCTGGGATTAAAAATCCGGGTGTTGACAAGAATCCTATAGGATTAGATGCCTACAGTATTTTGGATCAAGTGGTGTTTGATTGCACAGGAAAACCAAAGAAATTGTACAAAGAGTTTGGAGTGGATGGAAATTTTCCTCCAAAATAGAGTGCAAAGGGATCCTTTGAAGGAATTCCTAAGGATTATACTCTTTCGTTTCAAACATCATTTTATAGAAAAAAATCCTAAGGATCCAAATCCTACAAAAATCCTATACAATTCCTCTAAATCCCGAGGCAAAATCCAAAAAGGAAAGATTGGAGTCCTACAAAAATTCTATGTGATTCCTACAATCCGAGGAGGGCCTGAAAGTACAAACAGATAAAGAAACCCGGCTTCATTGTGTTGCGCTCACAATTGAGATGCTGGTTAGTAATACCTTTCATATTGTGACAATGAATGAACTTACTAGTGAAGGGACGCCGTCTTACACTATATTTTTGGAAGGCATATTATTAGTACTAATTCATTACTGGCAATGGTTCATTCATTTTTTAGGACATAAAGCGTGTGCTCATTCAGTCATATGAAAGGTAAAACATAAACAAGGTAGTTAAGGAACAACTTCACTGAATCACTCACAATGTATCATCATGGAACTAGAATTATCTTCCGATGTGGGATCCCAGCAGTAGGTGCAGCCTTGACTTGTGACAGCAAAAATGAGGTCACCGTGTTCAATGGCATCATAGTACTGTCGTCTTCCATGACCTGAATGCTCCAGATATCTCTAAACTTGGCTACCGCCTTCCAGGTAGGCAATTTCACCATCGAACAACGCGAGGAGCTTATAGTCTGTGTAACCCCCAGCTTCTGTGGGAACTCTTCAGATTACGATCTTTAACAGCTCAAGAGATCCATCCCACGACTTATTGAACTTTTCTCCATATCTGCGGATTTGCCAAAAAAATCTTTTGAAATGTGAATGAGTTCAGAAATGACTACATGTAACTGGGGGAACCCTGGATGGCTAGTAGCATTACACGTTATATATTAGAGAAGAGGTGGCCTCAATCCCACAAGTACCTATCGATGGAAGGTCGATTACTCGATAGGTGTAGATGTTCGCTAGGCACCAAGCCCCGCGCTGGTCCACGGCGGCGAGCCAATCACCGTTCATGCCAACCCACAATTTTTCGTGCATGAAGGGCATGATGGCGGTGCGCCGAGGATGGTCGAGGGGCACCATGTCGTACACCGTGTCATGCAGACGATGTACCCTCGTACCGTCATAGTGCTCGTCGAACCAATAAGTAGGCCGAGGCATCACTAGGCAGGGTTCATTCCAATGGTAAAAAGTCCATTTCGTACCTTCGTTGTTGGTGATACGATTGTACAGCAGCTTGCATCATGCGGCTAGCTTGACGGTGCTGGAAATGTCTAGACACTGAATGATGAGGTTGACATTGTCCGCGCTGAGTTGATCCCACTTGCATCACCCGCTGAGTTTCGAATTGGCCATCATAGCCGAATGGATTTAGGCGGATGCCAAGTGTGGCTGGGGTTTTCTGCAGGAGGAGGGGAGCGTTAGGAATGGGTGAGAAGAGAGAGCGTGGGGGATATCGTGGGCGGAGTGGGGACTGGGGAAGAAGATGGATAGGCAAAGAAAAAAAACGAGGGAGGAGATTTTACTTGCTTGGTCTGTCTAGTTAATAACAACATCGAGGACACCGCCGCCTAGACTTCACTGTATGTTAGACTAGCACGCCACGCAAGTGGTAATTTGACAATACTCCTATTTACTACTACATATCAGAGGTGCAGTATTTTCTAGTCACATCAGTTTGACCAGAGGGTTTTCTTTTTACAGCTTTCATTTCAACATAGTGTAGTATTTTCAATAGAAAATAGGAGGACGAACTACTACTACTACTAGTAGCCGCGACATGGACACATGTACTTTCATCTTGTTCCCCTACATGAAGAACTCGTAGCACAACCGAAAATATATACACCAGATATAATGCACAGTACGGGTGTGTCCATGGTATTTTTGGCATGTTGCATGTGTTAATATATGTTCTAGTACATGGTACATGGAATTAGACGTGTACAGCATGCAACTGTGCAATAAAATGAGAGACGTGCGCGGACACCAGATTTCGCTAAAGTCAGGCAACATGCATGACTCTATGTGGCTCTGGTTCACTGACATGTGGGCCATGTTTAGGTCGGACCCACCTGCTAGTGAGAATCTGCATGCACCATGCACTTGGAGCCACTAGGTACATCCACGACGGAAATTACAATTTGCAACTAGTTGCACCGGCAACAAGTTGTTGCATGTGGCACTTCCAAGTTTTCAGTAAATGTCAAATAAATCATGAACATAGATCATATTTATATAGTTCATCTATAAATTTCCATTCCAAAAATATTACTAGTACATGGCCTGAGCACCACAAAATGAACAAATGAACACAAGATATTGTTCACATAGGTTTTTTCTTTTTCATTTACACAGGTCACATAAGATCTTATTGTGGGACCGAATAATATAGATGCACAAGATACAACATAGCCAATGTTCCAGATTTATTTCACATTTTTTGAGAACTCGAAAGTGCAACAAATATTACTAGTGTGGGCGCAATGAGTTGCAGAATATTCGACCCGCACTGACTAAAACTACAGCTTGCATATAGAAGGAGTTTGATCAAATTGCAGGCCTTGCACTACATTGCGGCAAAATGAGTGTTAGAGTACAACAAGTTAACAGCTGGGGCCTTACAATACAAATAAGGCGAATGAAATAATTCAAGATATGCAAATCCCTATTCCATATGATCTCCCTTGAATTGTTAATTATGCTGGTTCCAATCCTTCGCATTGGCCAAGCCCGGGACGAACTACAACAGAGTCTGCCGCCAATTCCATCCAATGTTGAGGGAAATTCCAGCCAATGTTGGTTGAGAAACCAACAACGGCGTCTTGAGCATTCATACTGAAGCGGCATATTTCAGGACGAAGATTAAATCCACCAAGACTAACTGCATGCGGCGAGGTGTATACACAGTTGCTCCTCATTAGATCTCTAGGGCCAAGTCCTGCCGCGCCAACTAGAATGGTAATCGGATAGTTCAATCCAGGGAAGATAGAAAATGCTCCAAGGTCTAAAACCCTCCGCCATTGCCTCGGTGGAAGTAACCTACTAGTGTCAATCGAGAACACATGGCAGCAAAACCCAGTAGAATAGGTGTGAATATTTTGGCCGTGATGATAACCAACATTTTCAGCCACAGGATAACCACCATAAGTAGTGTCATACCTCCTAGCACTAACACCCATAGTATTGATCAGAATAAGGCTACCACCATCAGGAGATCTTGCTAACCACCACAGATCAGGACTGTACTCACGATTATCGTCTAATTGAGGTGGCCCAGGAAGACGCACGTGACCTTGAAAGGAAGGCACATTCAGAGGCCAGCTGAGCGAAATTTGAATGATGAAGCTTGAAAATTTAAGGATGGAAATTTTACCCCATGCCTGAGGATCCCATGCATAAACATTGCCAATATGAGTTACAACATAGACAACTTCCTTGTGGATAATTGCATCACGGTAGCTGAACATGCTGAACTGGTTCTCAAGAACCATCCACATACCATGAGAACCATCAAGGAAGGAAATTACCGTGTCGAAGATGGCCAGGACAGAGAAATCCTTATAGTTCCCAGCAGCTGTGGGAACTTGGCAAATGGCTTTCTTTAGTAGATTAATAGGCTGACCAGCCACAATAAACTTAAGTACCTCGGATGTGGCCTCAAAATCGAAGATCGCTGGTAGAGGAATACAGCGATGAGTGAACACATTCACAAGCTCCCAGTTCCAGGCGAGGCCAACAATGGCGATCCAATCTCCATGGGCGCCTGGCCACTTCTTACCCTCACAATCTGGCATCACAACATCAGAGGAGGACCTGTCCAGCGATGTCAACTCGCACAAGGTCCACCAGAACTTCTTCTATGGCTTCTGCTTTCCCCTACCACAATAGTAGGTGCCCCTGCAGAACTGCTTCATGCGATTGTCATGGTAGAAGACATTATACTAACGTGGTACCTCAGTTGTGTGAGTGTGAAGAACATAGGGGAGACCAAACGGATGAGATTTCGACATGGATTCACTATGGGTTACTGAATAAAGATAACGTTTGTAGCAGGTGACGAGGGTCGCGGCAGTGATGACGTTGCATCTGGCTGAGATTTCTTCAAGGGGCCATCGGAAAACACCCTAGAAGTGTCACTATCATCGATCAATTGGGCCATCGCGAGGAAGAGCTCGAGCAGGTGGGGACCGATGGCGTTTGGTTTTGATTGGGGGTTTTGGAGGAGAGAGCGAGCGTCATCTGGCAGGGCGAGACGGAAAACAATCTATCAAACTGGGTGCTAGAGCTGATCCTAAAGCGGCATGGCGGCGTTGGCACATTCCTGTATTGGTGTGCGAGTGGTAATGGTCGTCTCCGGGATGCTGGAGGTGAAGTGAGGATGGATATCAAGGCAAAGAGAAATAGGGAATGAAATAAAACCAAGCATGCCTTCTTTCTCTGATAAATCTACTATTCCTATCGAACTAGGCTATGGAGATGCTCCGAAAGCGGCATGCTGGCGTTGGCATGTGCTAAAGGTGGGCGAGTGGGGATCAACAAGCATATGGAGAGCAAGAGGACGGAGAGAAAAGGAAAATAGAATAAATCGATTGAAATCGTACCGCCTAACGAGCGTGGTTTTTCTCTCTTCTCTGTGTTTCCTCGTGCCTATCGAGTAAATAGGTTAGGCCTTTCTAGGAGTAGTACAACATAGCTAGCCTAGCACGGGATGGAGCTGTACTGTCCTCTCAAATAAATGGTCATGGCAGAGAGATGGTTTGGAGTATACTCGGAGCTCCTCTTGGTGAACATAATAATCCTTGGATCTTCTACATTCATCATCTTGTGCAGACACATTTGGAACAAGTACTACTGTACTACTACTGTAACTAATAAACACATAAAGGTTCCACCGGTAATTAAGGAACCAAAACTGGAATACTACTACTCTCGAACTCTTGTGTAGTACAACAATAAAATGCTAACAAAATGGGCTACCAGTACCATCTGTACACCCACACACTGCCACCTCAAATAAGCTTGCCTGCCACACCGCCAATTTCCTCTCCCCTGTCGGCCTCTACACCCCATTACCGGACCCCAAATCGAACATCTCTCAGTTCAATAAAGAAAAAAACTCGACAATCTCTCAAAAAAATCAACCATCCACCAAAACAAAATCCATTATCTAATGCTTCACGTTCATTATGAACGTACGGTCGCAATTGCTCGAGCGCCGCGGGAGAGTAGTCGTCTGAGCTACTGGTTGTAGCTCTGTAAAATCACATGCCTAAAAGCGGCAGAAGAATTTATTCTCTGTCAGTGATAGAAGAAGATCGACGATATACAGTACTAAATCAACAAGTCAGTGGCTTTATCCGTCTGACCAGTGAGAGCCGACATGAGTGGTAAACATCTTGAAGCGCAGTGGAACATGTTCCTTTAAGGCATACAGTACGCAGAACTCCGTTCTTATTTAGGATGGTCACATAGTGCTAAATAACTTAGACTAGTAACTTGCACATGTACCCCCATAGTGGGTAACAACATGTGTGTAGTGTCACGCAAAGGGCTAATTAATTAGGTTGTACTCCCTCTGTTTAGAAATATAAGATGTTTTAGCTTTGTGAATCGAATGTATCTAGACGTCTTTTAGTATATGGGTTCGTAGAGGTTCAGAGTTAATCTTTACACTAAAATGCGTCTAGATACATTCATTTCACAAAGCTAAAAACATCTTATATTTCTGAATGAAGGGAGTAGAATCATATACTACTAGTCTTGGTATGTGTGATGTTATGGTAACTAGCTAAGTTATAATGTCACTTTCTTTTTTATTAATTAACTCTGAAAAGACATTTAATTCGACACAAGTATCTACGCTTACTTGTAGTTCAAGTTTGTAAAGATGCAAAATCTTAGGAAGAAGTTGAACCTCTTGTCAAAACTCTATGGTTTCTGATACTGAGTATATTAATTGATTGTCCGATGGGTGTCTCCAAAAGATTTTTCTTAAAACTTTCAAAGCAACCTACAATTTAGTTGTAGTTCAAATTTGACCTAATTTTGATGACTCTACATGGAGTCATTCAAGTGGCGGAGTTAGCTAGGAAGTTTGAAAACTCATAAAACATAGGAATCGTTAGTACAATATGTTGGTCCACTATATATACTAGTAAGTTGCGCGTGCCTTGCACGTGAGACTTAGATAGTAGACGTATGACATATCATCACTATATACAATTATAATTGGTAAAGCACAAAAAATATGAATTTGATCAACATCTATAAAGTATGGGTGTATATTTGGTCCTTGTACTTTATATGATCATGCAGAAGTGAAAGATTATTAGCTACCTAACACATGAAATTTTTGATAACATGGTCTAGATAAATAAGGGAGAAGATTCTAAGGTTTGTGCATAGCATTCATTATGCCAAAGACTATCAATAGAATGTTCTAGATGCTAGAATAGAAAACAAGATCCAACAGCTATAAAAGCTAGGATTCGTGAGTCTTGATCCAACGGTCAATATTCAAAGTTATTTGTATACTATATGGTGGTTTGTAATGAAGGCTATCAATAGAATCTTAAAGATGCTAGAATGGAAAAGAAGATCCAACGACTGGAAATGTTGGGGTTCACGAGTCTTGATCCAACGGTCAATATTCAAAGTTGTTTGTACACTATATAGTGGTAAGATCATGTAGAAGTCAACAATTATTAGCTACTAGTAAGTTGCACCTGAGACTCAGATAGTAGACATATGCCATATCATCACTATACACAATTATAATTGGTAAAGGACAAAAAATTATAAATTTGATTAACAGCTATAAAGTATGGGTCTATATTTGGTCCTTGTACTTTGTATCACCATGTAGAAGTCAAAGATTATTAGCTACCTAACACATGAAAATTTTGATGACATGGTCTAGAGAAATAAGTGAGAAGCTTCTAGTATGATGGAGAAGTGTGTTTTGAGGTTTGTACATAGCATTCATTATGCCGAAGACTATAAATAGAATCTTCTAGATGCTAGAATGGAAAAGAAGATCTGTCACATACCAATTATTAGAATTGGTACTGCATATCATGCATGGCATTGCATCATTTTCATCTTTGCAAAAAAATTCAGTTCTAAAACAGTTTTGTCAAAACACCACTTGTTTGCTTAGTATTCATATATTTGAGCCTAGGTGTGGTTTATCTAGCATCTGCTTGGACGATGTCATATAGTCATCCTAGATGCTTAGTTACATAGGTTACTCGATTATGAACCTGTAGGTTATTGTCTCGTTTAATTTGGAGCCCTAAATCAAAAGTTATGGCCAAAATTCAGAAAACTGTATAAAATTTTAGGCATTTGGATCTGACAAGTTCAGTTAACATTAGGAAGAGAAAAAAGGCGCATTCACCGCTATAGCTGGCTGCCCATGTAGTCCCACCCGGCACCCGCCCAGCGTTAGCTCGCCCTCCCAACATGCGCAGGCGTGGTAACCCTCGCCCGGCCCGTGGACAGGCCCCACCGTCGACCCTGCACCTCGAGCAGACCGTGCTCGACATGAGCCCTGACCGCCGTTGCCGATTTCCATGGGGAAGACCCCGATTCCGTTCGGGAATCCTCGCCCCAGCCCCAACCGAGTACGCCCGATAAAGCCCTTCGCTCCCTCTGCAAAAACCCCTCCCAAAAACCCATCTACACCGCCGCCAGCCTCCGCAATTGCTCGCCGGAGTTCCGGGAGCCGCCATCGCCATTGACGTCGATACGAGCTCCAACTCGAGTTTGCGCGCCCTATCTCCTGGCTAGAAACACCGTAGTGCCGCACCTCCACTTTTCTGACCTTTCTTTTCTCTTACAGCCGTCGGTGCCGCCCCCACGAGCTCGCCGGAGTACCTCTGCCACCGCGCCGCTCCAGCCGCCCGTACCCATCCCGCAAGGAAGAGAAGATCCACGGTGTGGCCATCATCCTGATCACCATCATCGCCCTCTTCTCGTGGACCACCCTGCCCCGCTCGGAACCGCCGGAGCCGCCCGTACCGACATCGCCTGAGCCGCCGCCACCGTCCGCTGCCTGAATCCCCGGTGAGTCAGGAAGGAACGGTTCCTAGCCGTTCGATCCGTCGCCAACGGCGCAGATTAGAACCACGGATGAATGGGTACCGGCCAATGGCAAGATGCCACTTGGCGGTCCGTGTCAGATCCCCTGCCTAGTCAGCCGCTGCGTCAGCGCAGAATATTCCCAGGGAATATTCCCTTTTAATTGATTTTTGAATAAAAATTGCAGAAATTGTTTTAAACTTGTAAAATTTATATAAAAAGATCTGTAGATCCCAAAATAACAAATAATATACCGTTAGATTCATATTTTTGTGTAAAATACTAATATGTAATTGTATCAGACATTTACTTTAAGTATTTGTCGTGATTATTTAAATGGTTTAATAACCTTTTTGTAGTAATAAATTCGTAAGAAAATAACTACTAATCAGAAAATTGCAAATAAGGTGTCTATAGAATCACAAGAAAGTGTAGAACCTATTTCTGAATTAAAATTGCAAGTTTACTGTACTAATATGTTTGAGTTTAATTAGAGGCTCATTGCACTATAAAAATTGCAGCAAAAGATCTGTAACACTTTTTTGCTTGTTTCCAATTACCCCTGGCTTTATTTTGGATTGTCCACACAGTAGTATTTTTGCCCAGGTTTTACAACCCTGTTTGCTACAGAGGCTTAGTGTTTTGCCTAAAGGCCTATTAATTGGGATAACAAATTGCATTGTTTTTGTTTTCATTGCATTAAAGGTTTTTCCATGCATCATGCAACAATAATAAACATTAGAGAACATCGAGAGGTTACTGAAACCTTTATTAAGCTATCATGCATGCATTTGTGCACTTGTCTATGATTGTGTATGTTTGTTTATGTGTTGATTTGTATCGTGTAGATTGTGACGAGTGCAACGCTTGTTTCTGCGAGGATTGTACTCTCGACTCCTACCGCCAAGGCAAGTAGATGCTATTTTTTTCATACCTTGTCATACTATTTTCTCCTATGCATGTGTAGTGTGTTTCTGTAGATATTGTGTAGGGATTACTATGCTGTGCTATATCCTATATATTGTGGTAGGAGTTCCTTATAGTTGAGCCCCGTTCAGTAGATGTGCTTAGACCTGCTATGAAGACGGGGGAAGGGATCACAATATGGTGAAGTATGTGTTTATTTAAACTAAAACAACATAATGTTAATGAACTACCTAGGTGGAATGGTTGGATTGTCAACGGAGTGTGGATAATGGTGGGGAATGCCGCCCAGGGTACTGAGAAGGATTGGTTCTCTTTGTTAAAGTAGCTTACGTGTGCAACCATGTGCCAGTAAGAAATGGATGGCTGGTTGGACTTAGTAGGTCGTGGTGATCCGAACCCAGTGTAGCCAGAGATGTAGTGAATGGTAGGTTGGGACCGGTGCGTAGTGGGGTTTGGAGATCTGCTTCCCGAAAGGTCTCATCTTGGTCTTCTCCCTATCATCACACAATATGAGTGTGGTGGTACGAGCTGGGTTGGCCAGGTCATATGGGTAAAGTGTAGAAACCCCTCTAGGGTGTAAAAACTAAGTACTTAGCCGTGTCCCCGGTTACGGACGATTGAGTTGCTTGATCTTGAGACTATGACATATTCTCACTCATCCTTATTTCCTAATTACTAAAACTTGATGGGTGAACCTAATGGGTTGCTGTGAATCAAATGGTTTATGAAAGTAGGATAAATGTCTTTGAAAAGTACAAGCTATCCAAAGCTCCACTAGCCGAATAAGCATGTAAATGCTAGGTGCATTGTCTCTTTTACCTTAGCGCTACTTGCCATACATTCCATGTATTGACCCTTTGGGGCTGCTACGTTTCATGTTGTAGGTTATTCTGATTCCGAGTGATCGTATAGGTCGCGGTACTCCACTCGACACTTGTTCCCTTGTGGGAAATTTGAAGATGGAGTAGTTATCTTTATATATGTTGCTATTTGAATAATGTGTAAGCTAGCCTTCGAGCTAAGCGAATATTGTAATAATTGAATCTTATGGATCTTTGTTATTTATGATACACGGATTATTACTTTGTTATTTCAGCTATGTTCTATGTAAGCCAATGAACCGATCCAGGGATTGGCATGTTGCATAGAAGCTACAGTCTTTTTAGAACTGTAGTATTACAGATGGTATCAGAGCCATGTGTTGACTGTAGGATCGTGACCTAGGAATGGAATAGGAAGCCTCATATTTATTTAAGTCTATTTTACATTCTGTCATTATTCTTATGCCTTCATTCTAGTAAATTCTTATCCTTTGCTGTTCTCACTCTTTCCTCTTTACAATTGATAGATGGGAGACGTCACCAGAGTTGAGCATGTTGGGTTCCAATCACCAAGACTCTTTGCAAGACAGTTGGCCGAGCTCTGTCAGACGCTGTGCATGTTAATGCCGATGTTCAAAGGGAGGAGGATGAACGCATATGTGCCTGGAGATCGCGTGTGGGAGATCACCACTATTGTTCTTGCAGATCCCACCGTGCCTGACATTGGGAACCTGAACCGCACCAAGAAGTACCTCACCTGGGAGCAAGGAGTGGAGTCAGCCATGCATGAGGAATTGTCACGCCTGTGCTATCTTCACCAGCACCGCCTGCCAGCAGGTTCACCTTTCCTTGCACTTGGAAAGAGGAATGAAGACGGGAACATGATGGTTACCGCAGGCAACCGGAACAACATGCCATTCCATGAGAAGCATATAGAGGACATGGAAATTAAAGCATGGGAGAGGGAAGAGAAACTGATGCAGCAAAAGGAGGCGCTAGATTACTTTCAGGGCACTGTGCATTTACAAGGATATGAGATGGAAACCCTGCACACTGCTGTGAATACAATGGAGCAAGCCCTTATTGGTAGGGATCAAACCATAGCGGACCTCAATGGGACCATAGCGGAGAGGGATGCCACCATTGAGGAACAAAAGAATGTTGTGGTGGAAAGGAATGCTACAATAGTGGGACTGAACCAAACTATTGCGGGGCTGAACCAAACTATTGTGGGAATTTCTCAAGTTGTGGCGGAACGAGATCAAACCATTGTGGAGATGGCTGCCCAGATTGCTGCCCTTCAAGCGCAGCAGAACCCGCCACCAAATAATGGTAATGACGATGATGGCAATGATGATGATGATGTGGGTAATGGTAATGGTGGTAACAATGGCAATGATGGAGGCAATGACAATAATGGAGGTGATGACGATGACAGAGACAATGACGATGATGGAGGCAATGACGATGGAGGAGATGAGGCGAACGCCTTTGCTGAAGAAAGCGAGGAGGAGGACCCCGATGAGGTGGACTTCGAGGACTCGAGTGCTGAAGATTCAGGGGAGGTGTACACGCCACCACCATGGCATGCACGAGGATCGAAACGCCAGCGCATGGACTCCAGAACCTATTGCAATCTGTTCATCAAATAGTTAGAGATGGTCCTCCAAAATTAGACATCGCTAGGATTTTTGTTAGCCGCTATATATCGATCAATGTAAACTTTGGCACTATTAGATATTGTGTTTAGGATGCTCTATTCAGTACTATGAAGTTCCAGGATTTTTCTCGTGTGGTTTTGGCAAGCTTTGGGTAAAATCCGTGTTATTGCTGCAACAGTTTTCTGCTGAATCTGCTGTACTGTACGATTTTTCATATTTTATTGGTAACTGATAAAAATCTGCAAAACTGGGATCTGGTGCGTGGTTATCTGTACTACATGAAAAAAATCAGCAAAAATTCTTGATGAGTTTAAGTCAGTCAGAAAAATTCATGAACACAGCTGAACTGTTCTGGCAGAAATCTGTTTATTACTCTTTTGTTGCTCTTTTGTATCTAGATGTTGATGCAAATGTTTTTAAACTATTTTGTAGTTATATACTATTAAGATAAACACCTGGAACTATGCTTGTTGTGTGTTTTCTTGCATGATACCTGTTTGCCATTGTCTGTAAATATATGGTTGTTGCATGAGCATTATACATGGGTAGGGATTATTTCCTTAGTTGCTTCTTTCTAATCTTACCTGTGCTGAACCGCAGATGGCTCCTCGCCGAGTACCTAATGAGATGGCTCAGCTCATGGCCGCTCAGGCACAATTGACCCAAGTAATGACACAGTTCATGGCAAATCAGAACAACAATAACAACAACAACAATGGGAACAATCAGCCACAGGGAGATGCTCTCACTAGGTTCCTGAGGCTGAGGCCAGCTAAGTTGTCCTCTGCACCTGAGCCCATGGTTGCTCTCGATTGGATCCGTTCTGTGAACAAGGACTTGGTGACCGTTGGTTGTACTGATGCTGAAAAGGTGAGGTTTGCTGCTCACTTGCTGGAAGGATCAGCTGCTTCCTGGTGGGATGCTTTCCAAATCACCCACCCGCTGGACACAGTTACTTGGGCCATTTTTGAGGAAGGGTTCAGGACGAACCACGTCTCTGCCGGGACCATGAGCCTGAAGAGGAAGGAATTCTGTAACCTGCGCCAAACCAACCGCACTGTGGCGGACTACATAGAGGAATTCAACAACTTGTCCCGCTATGCCCCTAAGGATGTGGACACTGATGCCAAGAGGAGGGAGAGGTTCCTGGATGGTCTTAGTGATGAGCTTTCACTTCAGCTATTTGTGGTTTATTGCCCGACATTTCAAGAACTGATGGACAAGGCCAAAATCCTGGAAGGGAAACAGGAGCAGGTGGAGAGACGCAAGAGGAAGAACAACCATCACTCCTCAGGATCGCACCACCGTGCTCGCACCTCTTATGATGGACACTCTGGATATTCTAGGCATGGCGGAGATGACCGCAACCACCGTGGAAGTAATGGACATCGCCACGATGGTCACAGGAGCAACAATCACCACCGTGGAGGAAATGACCGCCACCATAATGGTCACAGGAGCCACCACAGCAACTTTGGGAGTAATAATGGACATGACTATGTGAGCAAGAAGGACCTCAGCAATGTGGAGTGTTACAAGTGCAAGAAGCTGGGACATTATGCTAGTACCTGCCCGAAGAAGAACACATGAGTAGGACCCAAGCTTGGACCCAACCAGAAGGCGAATGTGAACCATGTGGATGTGTAGGAAGTCCGAGATGAGCCGAATCTCGTGATTGGTAAGTTTCCAATCGATTCCCATATTGCACTTGTTCTATTTGATACTGGTGCATCGCATTCATTCATATCAAGGGCATTTGTGGATAGACATAAGTTAGCCACTGAGTCACTAAAAGGGACTATTAGAGTGAGCTCACCAGGAGGAGAGATGATAGCTAGTAAGGGATGCCGTGATCTTACGCTAGGTATTGGAGCACACAGCTTCCCAGCACATTTGGTAGTTTTGGAGTCACAAGGACTAGATGTAATACTGGGCATGGATTGGTTGTCCAAGCATGATGGCCAGATAGATTGTGGACAACGTGCCATCTCTCTTAGGACACCACAAGGCATAAAGATTAAGTTCAAGTCGGCAACACGTCTTAAGGGTGCTAAGGCGAACTCTCTTAAGGGGGTTAGCATGGACACCGTACCCATAGTGAGAGAATACCCCGATGTGTTTCCAGAAGAATTACCAGGGATGCCACCGAACCGTGATGTGGAGTTTCTCATTGACTTAATGCCGGGAACTGGACCAATAGCCAAGAGACCGTACAAGATGGATGTGGATGAGCTAAAGGAATTGAAGAAGCAACTTAGAGAACAATTGGACAAGGGATTCATTCAACCAAGTTCTTCATCTTGGGGTGCACCTGTTCTATTTGTGGAGAAAAAGGATAGTAGTAAGAGACTGGTGGTAGACTATCGGTCGCTTAATGAGGTTACCATCAAGAATAAATATCCCCTGCCCAATATAAATGACTTGTTTGATCAGTTGAAGGGAGCAAAAGTACTTTCCAAGATTGATCTAAGGTCAGGATATTTCCAATTAAAGATCCGTGAGCAGGACATACCAAAGACCGCCTTCACCACTAGGTATGGTTTGTATGAGTATACAGTTATGTCTTTTGGACTAACAAATGCTCCAGCATATTTTATGACCATGATGAACAAGGTATTCATGGAGTACTTGGATAAATTCGTCGTGGTGTTCATCGATGATATATTGATTTATTCTAAGGATGAGAATGAGCATGAGAAGCATTTGCGCCTAATTATGGAGAAGTTGAGAGAGCATAAGCTATATGCTAAGTTCAGCAAGTGCGAGTTTTGGTTGAACACTGTTGGTTTTCTCGGACACATAGTGTCAGGTGAAGGAGTTGCAGTTGATCCCAACAAGGTATCGTTAGTTACTGAATGGGAGTCTCCCAAAAATGTGGGAGATATTCGGAGTTTCCTGGGGCTTGCTGGATACTACAGGAGGTTCATAGAAAATTTCTCCAAGGTTGCGAAGCCAATGGCTGAGTTATTGAAGAAGGAGAAAAGGTTTGAGTGGACAGAAGAGTGCGAAGCTAGTTTCCAGGAAATTGAGCAACGCTTGGTGACCGCACCTATCTTGTGTTTGCCAGATATTCAGAAGGATTTCCAAGTGTACTGTGATGCATCTCGTCAAGGACTTGGAAGTGTGTTGATGCAATATGGAAGAGTGGTATCCTATGCCTCACGCCAACTTAAACACCATGAGCAGAATTACCCCACGCATTACTTGGAACTAGCGTCAGTTGTGCATGCGCTTAAGGTATGTAGGCACTATTTGATGGGTAAGCATTGTGATGTATTCACGGACCACAAAAGCTTGAAATACATATTCACACAGAAGGAATTGAACATGAGGCAAAGGATATGGTTGGAGCTCATAAAGGAATATGACATGAGCCTGCAATATCATCCCGGGAAGGCTAATGTTTTAACAGATACGCTAAGCTGCAAAGTGTATGCTAATGGTTTGACCGTGGGAGAGTTACCCAAGGATTTGTGTGAACAATTCAAGGATCTGAGGTTGGAGGTAGTATCCGAGGGGTATTTGGCAACACTGGAAGTCAAACCAACGCTTCTAGACATGATCAGGGAGGCTCAAAGGAAGGATAGCGACATGGAAGGAATAAGAGCAAACATACCTGAGGGTAAAGCAAAGGGATTTCGCGAAGATGAGCAACGAGCTCTATGGTATGGAGATCGTCTGTGCGTGCCCAACGACCAGGAAATTAGGAAGTTGATTCTCCAGGAAGCCCATGACTCTCCATACTCCATACGTCCTAGTAACACGAAGATGTACATGGATTTGAAGGAAAGGTTTTGGTAGGTTAATATGAATGGAGATATCGCAGAGTATATCACTTTATGTGATGTCTGCAGCAGAGTGAAGGCTGAGCATCAAAAGCCAGCAAGATTGCTACAGCCATTACCAGTACCTGATTGGAAGTGGGATAGAGTTGGAATGGATTTTATCACAGGACTGCCCAGGACGAGGTCAGGATACGACTCTATTTGGGTAGTGGTTGATCATTTGACCAAAGTAGCTCTCTTTATACCTGTGAAGACCACCTATACCAGTGCTAGATTGGCCAAGATCTACATGGACAAAATTGTGTGCTTGCATGGAGTTCCCAAGAGTATTGTTTCAGACAGAGGTACCCAATTCACCTCTCACTTTTGGCACCAACTACATGAGTCATTGGGAACGAGGTTGGAGTTTAGTACAACTTTCCACCCTCAAACGGATGGACATACAGAGAGGGTGAATCAGATTTTGGAGGATATGTTGAGAGCTTGCGTTCTAGCTCATGGCTCTAGCTGGGATGAGAATTTGCCTTATGGTGAGTTTTCCTACAACAACAGCTACCAGACTAGCATCAAGACGTCACCGTTCGATGTGCTATATGGTAAGAGATGCAGGACACCATTATTATGGGATGGTGTAGGTGAGCGTCAGTTGTTTGGACCTGATTTGATCAAGGATGCTGAGGAGAAGGTCAGTTTGATCCGAGATAGGTTAAAGGTAGCACAATCAAGGCAGAAGAGCTATGCTGATGCAAAACGCAAGGAAGTGGTGTATCAGACTGGAGATCGAGCATACCTCCGAGTTTCGCCGCTGCATGGAATTAAGCGATTTGGAATTAAGGGTAAGCTGGCACCTCGGTTTATAGGACCATATAAGATCCTAGCACACAAGGGAGAGGTTGCGTATCAGTTAGAGATGCTAGAGGTTCTATCCGCTGTTCATGACCTGTTCCATGTGTCGGAGCTGAAGAAGTGCCATTCGGAGATTGTGGATACACCATTGAGAGACACCGTTCCACTAGATGAGGTTTAGCTAGAGAGTGATTTGACCTATGAGGAGAATCCGTTCAAGATATTGGAAACAACGGAGACGTTTACATGCAGCAAGACAATCAGGTTTTGCAAGGTGCAATGGAGCCATCACACCGAAGAGGAAGCCACTTGGGAGCGAGAGGATGACCTCCGAGAGGACCATCCACACCTATTTGCTAGCCACGGCGAATCTCGAGGACGAGATTCATCTTAAGGGGGTTAGTCTTGTCACATCCCAATTATTACAATTGGTACTGCATATCATGCATGGCATTGCATCATTTTCATCTTTGTAAAAAAATTTAGTTCTAAAACAGTTTTGTCAAAACACCACTTGTTTGCTTAGTATTCATATATTTGAGCCTAGGTGTGGTTTATCTAGCATCTGCTTGGATGATGTCATATAGTCATCCTAGATGCTTAGTTACATAGGTTACTCGATTATGAACCTGTAGGTTTTTGTCTCGCTTAATTTGAGCCCTAAATCAAAAGTTATGGCCAAAATTTAGAAAACTGTATAAAATTTCACACAGTTTCAGATACAACAAGTTCAGTTAACAGATTAGGGAAGAGAAAAAAAGGCGCAGCCCACCACTGCGGGCGAGCTGGCCGGCCCACGTAGGCCCACCCGACACCCGCCAGCCCCGCGTTAGCTACCACCCGCCCTAGCATGCGCGGCGCGTAGCGAACCGCCTCGGCCGGCCGACAGGCGGGCCCCACCCGTCAGCCCCTGCACCTCGAGCAGACCATGCTCGACACAAGCCCTGACCGCCGTCGCTGATTTCCACGGGGAAGACCTCGATTCCGTTTGGGAATCCTCGCCCCAGCCCCAACCGAGTACGCCCCATAAAGCCCTTTGCCCCCTCTGCAAAAATCCCTCCCAAAAACCCATCTACGCCGCTGCCAACCTCCGCAATTGCTCGCCGGAGTTCCCGGAGCCGCCGTCGCCATTGACGTCGGTACGAGCTCCAGCTCGAGTTCCCGCACCCTATCCCCTGGCTAGAACCACCGTAGTGCTGCACCTCCACTTTTCTGACCTTTCTTTTCTCTTACAGTCGTCGGAGCCGCCCCCACGAGCTCGCCGGAGTACCTCTGCTACTGCGCCGCTCTAGCCGCTCGTACCCATCCCGCAAGGAAGAGAAGATCCACGGTGTGGCCATCATCCTGATCGCCATTGTCGCCCTCTTCTCGTGGACCGCCCCGCCCCTCTCAGAACCACCGGAGCTGCCCGTACCGACATCGCCTGAGCCGCTGCCACCGTCCGCTGCCTGCATCCCCGGTGAGTCAAGAAGGAACGGTTCACAGCCGTTCGATCCATCGCCGACGGATGAACGGGTACCGACCAATGGCAAGAAGACACTTGGCGGTCCGTGTCAGCTCCCCTGCCCAGTCAGCCGCTGTGTCAGCGCAGAATATTCCTAGGGAATATTCCCTTTTAATTGATTTTTGAATAAAAATTGCAGAAATTGTTTTAAACTTGTAAATTTTTTATAAAAAGATCTTTAGATCCAAAAATAACAAATAATATACCGTTGGATTCATATTGTTATGTAGAATACTAATATGTAATTGTATCAGACATTTACGGTAAGTATTTGTCGTGATTATTTAAATGGTTTAATAACCTTTTTGTAGTAATAAATTCGTAAGAAAATAACTACTAATCAGAAAATTGCAAATAAGGTGTCTATGGAATCACAAGAAAGTGTAGAACGTATTTATGAATTAAAATTGCAAGTTTACTGTAGTAATATGTTTGAGTTTAATTAAAGGCTCATTGCACTATAAAAATTGCAGAAAAAGATCTGTAAAACCGTTTTGCGTGTTTCCAATTGCCCCTGGTTTTATTTTGGATTGTCCACACATTAGTATTTTTGCCCAGGTTTTACAACCCTGTTTGCTACAAAGGCTTAGTGTTTTGCCTAAAGGCCTATTAATTGGGATAACAAATTGCATTGTTTTTGTTTTCATTGCATTAAAGATTTTTCCATGCATCATGCAACAGTAATAAACATCAGAGAACATCGAGAGGTTACTGAAACCTTTATTAAGCTATCATGCATGCATTTGTGCACTTGTCTATGATTGTGTATGTGTGTTTATATGTTGATTTGTATCGTATAGATTGTGACAAGTGCAACGCTTGTTTCTGCGAGGATTGTACTCTCGACTCCTACCGCCAAGGCAAGTAGATGCTATTTTGTTCATACCTTGTCCTACTATTTTATCCTATGCATGTGTAGTGTATTTATGTAGATATTGTGTAGGGATTACTATGCTATGCTATATCCTATATATTGTGGTAGGAATTCCTTGTAGTTGAGCCCCGTTCAGTAGATGTGCTTAGACCTGCTGTGAAGACGGGGGAAGGGATCACAATAGTGTGAAGTATGTGTTTATTTAAACTAAAACAACATAATGTTAATGAACTACCTGGGCGGAATGGTTGGATTGTCAACGAAGTGTGGATAATGGTGGGGAATGCTGCCCAGGGTACTGAGAAGGATTGGTTCTCTTTGTTAAAGTAGCTTACGTGTGCAACCATGTGCCAGTAAGAAATGGGTGGCTGGTTGGACTTAGCAGGTCGTGGTGATCCGAACCTAGCGTAGCCAGAGATGTAGTGAATGGTAGGTTGGGACCGGTGTGCAGTGGGGTTTGGAGATCTGCTTCCCGAAAGGTCTCATCTTGGTCTTCTCCCTATCATCACACTATATGAGTTTGGTGGTATGAGCTAGGTTGGCTAGGTCATATGGGTAAAGTGTACAAACCCTTGCAGGGTGTAAAAACTAAGTACTTAGCCATGTCCCCTGTTACGGACGATTGATTTGTTTGATCTTGAGACTATGACATATTATCACTCATCCTTATTTCCTAATTACTAAAACTTGATGGGTGAACCTAATGGGTTGCTATGAATCATGGTTTACGAAAGTAGGATAAATGTGTTTGAAAAGTGCAAGCTAGCCAAAGCTCCACTAGCCAAATAAGCATGTAGATGCTAGGTGCATCGTCTCTTTTACCTTAGCGCTACTTGCCATACATTCCATGTATTGACCCTTCGGGGCTGCTACGTTTCATATTGCAGGTTATTCTGATTCCGAGTGATCGTATAGGTCGCAGTACTCCACTCGACACTTGTTCCCTTGTGGGCAATTTGAAGATGGAGTAGTTATCTTTATATATGTTGCTATTTGAATAATGTGTAAGCTAGCCTTCGAGCTTAGAGAATATTGTAATAATTGAATCTTCTGGATCTTTGTTATTTACGATACATGGATTATTACTTTGTTATTTCATCTATGTTCTATGTAAGCCAATGAACCGATCCAGGGATTAGCATGTTGCATAGAAGCTACAGTCTTTTCAGTACTGTAGTATTACAAGATCCAATGGCTAGAAATGCTAGGATTCGTGAGTCTTGATCCAACGGTCAACATTAAAAGTTATTCATACACTATATAGTGGTTTGTAATGAAGACTATCAATAGAATGTTCAAGATGCCAGAATAGAAAAGAAGATCCAATGACTAGAAATGTTGGGATTCATGAGTCTTGATCCAACAGTCAATATTCAATGTTTTTTGTACACTATATAGTGGTAAGATGTCTAAAAACATGGCTTGTGGCATTCATATCCATACTCTTCGGACTGTCTTTACAAAAAGGAACAATCTCATCATCACTCGGAAAATTAAGAATGATATTTCATGATATTTGGAAACTCACATCGATGACATTGTTTACTACAAGAAGATGCACCCGTCTACCTTCGAAAATACAATTAATTCAAGAGCAATCTATCGCATTTACTTGTAGCTCAAGTTTGACCTAATTTCGTTAAATTGTCAAGATGCAAAATCTTAGCAAGAAGTTGAACTTGTTGTAAAAACTATTGGTGGTGGTTTGTGATATATTAAATCAGCCCCTAATGGTTACCTCCAAAAACCGTAAAAACTTTCAATGCAACCTACAATTTACTTGTAGTTCAAAATTGACCTAATTTCAATAAATCGACATAAAATCACTTTCAAGTGGGTAAAGTTAGCTATAGGAATAAGTTTGAAAACTCATAAAACAGATGAATAATAAGTACAACATGACGGTTCACTATATATGTCTGAAAGCTTAGCTTGTGGCGTTCAGATCCATATCCTTTAGACTTTGTTTACGAAAACAAACAATAATATCATCATCACTCACAAAATTTAGAATGTTCTTTCCTGATAGTTGGAAACTCACACCAACAATACTGATTACTACAAGAAGATGCATCCATCTACCTCCAAAGATACATTTAATTAAAGAAAAATCTATCACGCTTACTTGTAGCTCAAGTTTGAGCTAATTTTTCGTTAAATTATCAAGATGCGAAACCTTAACTAGAAAGGAACTAAAAACATATTGTCAAACTCTCGGTTGGTTTCTAATATATTAACTGAGCCCCCAATGCATACACCTCCAAAAGTTTTTTGTAGTTCTTTAGAAGCAACCTACAATTTAGTTGTTGTAGTTCAAGTTTGACCAAATTTCAATAAATATAGGCATGAAGTCATTCAAGTGGGGAAAAGTTAATTAGCTATATAGGGAGTTTGAAAACTCATAAAACATGGGAATCGTAAGTAAAACACGTTGGTCCACTTAATATGTCTAAAAGATGGGCTTATGGCATTGAGATCCATATTCTCCAGACTTTCTTTATAGAAAAGAACCATCTCGTCATCACTCAGAAAACTGAGGATTTTCTTTCCTCATAGTTAGAAACTCACACCGACGACATTTTTTACTACATGAAGATGCACCCATCTACCTATGAAAATACATTTAATTCAAGAGCAATCTATCGCACTTACTTGTAGCTCAAGTTTGACCTAATTTCGTTAAATTGACAAGAAGTCACTGAAGTGTGCAAAGTTTGCTAGGAATCTTGAAAAATCCTAGTACTAAAAACTTGGGCATTACGTATAAGAAACCATTGGTCTAGTTTGTGTGATAATTGGGGTGGTTGCATTTTCTTTTAACTATGGTAGGTCTTGTTGGAGAGAGGTGCTTGAGAGTTAACACGATCGATGGAAGTACAAATTACATCAAGGACCTCATAAAAAATGAAAATTGCATCCAAGTCCATTCATTTAACACAATGACCCTCAAACTGAATAATCAAGCATGTGTGTTTTGAGGTTTGCGCATACTAGTGTTCATCGTGCTAAAGACTATTAATAGAATCTTTCTCGATGCTAAGGGAAAATAGAAGATCTAAAGGTTAGCAATGTTTGGATTTGCCAGTCTTGATCCAGTGGTTAATGTTTGAAGTAAGTTCGTACACTATACAATGGTGGTATGGTATTGTAAGAAATAAGACAAAATAAAGATAAGATAAGAAGTATCACGAATGGCCGATCTAATGGTTGGTCTCGTAGGAGCGAGGTGCTTGAGAGTTAAGACGGTTGGTGGAAGTACAAGTTACATCAAGGACCTCATAAAAAATGAAAATTGCATCCAAGTCCATGCATGCATTTAGCACGAGGACCCTGAAACCGAGCAATGAAGTGTGTGTTTTGAGGTTTGCGCATACTAGCGTCCATTGTGCTAAAGACTATCGGTAGAATCTTTTTAGATGCTAAGAATGGAAAAGAAGATCCAACGGTTAGCAAAGTTAGGATTTGCCAGTCTTGATCCAACGGTCAATGTTCAAAGTTAGGATTTGCCAGTCTTGATCCAATGGTCAATGTTCAAAATGGGTTCAAAATTGCCTTCCCTCCTGATACTTGGCCGATCTTTTGAATAACCTTCCCTCCCAATGTTTGGGAAGCAATTGAAAATTTCGAAAACCAGAAAAGTTTGAAATTTTGTGCCGCCAAGGACCAAAGTGGTTTCCTTCCTATGTACTACTACTAGTCCTCGTCCCTACTCCACACCAACGCGCGGATGCCGAACACACCAGAGACACATAGCCTCCGTACCAAGGCACACGTGCACAGCGCCACGCTATGGATGAGGGGAGAGAGATCAGCCGGACCGGTGCACTAAGGGAAAGGGGAGGAGAGATGGATAATAGAGAAGGAAAGAGAAAACACATGATTTGTTTTGCATGCATAGGACTTGAAATTTACTACTAGTAGAGTGTACACTATAAGGCCGCAGGAGTACCTCATGTCAGAAACCCATCATTACTTTACTCTGACATGGAACCGCCTTCAACTTCTCTTTGCTGCTACCCTCTTCCCCTGCCAACGTTTTATTCTCTCAGCATGTACAATGCATGGACAGAGGTGACCATATGTCTAAGCAAAGAAATATACTACTCCCGCATTGTGTAAACTAGTAAGTTGCATGTGCCTTGCACGTGAGACTCAGATAGTAGACGTATGACATAGCATTGCTACATAAAATTATAATTGGTAAAGCACAAAAAATTATAAATTTGATCAACATCTATAAAGTATGGATGTATATTTCGTCCTTGTACTTTGTATCATCATGTATAAGTCAAAGATTATTAGCTACCTAACACATGAAATTTTTGATAACATGGTATAGAGAAACAAGGGAGAAGATTCTAGTATGATGGAGAAGTGTGTTTTGAGGTTTGTGTATAGCATTCATTGTGCCGAATACTATCAATAGAATCTTCTAGATGCTAGAATGGAAAATAAGATCCAATGGCTAGAAATGCTGGGATTCGTGAATCTTGATCCAACAGTCAACATTAAGAGTTATCCGTACACTATATAGTGGTAAGATAAGATAAAATTAGATAAGATCATGTAGAAGTCACCGATTATTAGCTACAAGGGAGAAGATTCTAGTACGATGGAGAAGTGTGTTTTGAGGTTTGTGCATAGCATTCATTATGCTGAAGACTATCAATAAAATCTTCTAGATGCTAGAATGGAAAATAAGATCCAACGACTAGAAATATTGGTATTCACGAGTCTTGATCCAACAGTCAATATTCAAAGTTATTCGTACACTATATAGTGGTAAGATATCTCTACTACTATAGTGGATCAGTTTTGAATTGGATCCATAGCACCAATCCTGACCGTTGGGCTATTAGATCCAATGGTTCAGAGAAGCTGGATTCGTGTTGAATAGTACCTAGAGCAAACTCCACCATGCATGTTCCAGAACCATCATGTCACCACCCCCAAAATTTCATAGCACATTAGTTTTTAATTGGATCCATAGCACCAATCATGACCGTTGGGCTATTAGATCCAATGGTTCAGAGCAACTAGATTTGTGTTGAATAGTACTCCCTCCGCCAAAATATAAGTTGCCTAAGGATTAGTCAAAAGTCAATATTTTTTAAGTTTGACCATGATTATACACAAAAATATAAAAATTTATAATACTAAATTAATATCAATAGATTCACCATAAAGTATATTTTCTTAATATGTCCATTCAATATTGTAGATGTAGATATGTTTTTCTAAATATTTGGTCAAAGTTAGTAAGGTTTGACTTTTGACCAATCCTTAAGTGCCTTATATTTTGGGACGGAGGGAGTACAGACCTAGAGCAAACTCCACCATGTTCTAGAACCATCATCTCACCACCCCCAAAATGCATAAATTAAGTATATTAATAATAATTATCTACACATATTGAGAATACAACCTAATGTGCTTTGAAATTTTGGGGTTGGTGACATGATGGTTCTAGAACATGGTGGAGTCTGCTCTAGGTACTATTCAACATAAATCTAGCTGCTCTGAACCATTGGATCTAACAGCCCAACGGTCAGGATGGGTGCTATGGATCCAATTCAAAACTGCTCCATTATAGTAGTAGAGAAAAAGCACACCTTAATAAGGCCTACTATGTGGCATCCGCTAAGGTTCACCATATACATAGTGGAAACTATATAGTATCTTTAAGCCTAAGGTGCACCTCAAGCTTGTGTGTTGACCATAGAGAATAGAAAAATCATTTCCCTTCTCTCCTTATTTCATGTGATCATTTTCAAAAGGGGTTCAAAATTTTCAAGATGCAAAATCTTAGTAGCTAGAAGTCAAACAATCTCAACTGATAAAGGTAAGATAATAAGTACTGCGAATGGCTGATCTAATGGTATGTCTTGTAGGAGCAAGGTGATTGAGAGTTAACACGGTCGGTGGAAGTACAAGTTACATCAAGAACCTCGTAAAAAATGAAAATTGCATCCAAGTCCATGTATTTTAGCACAAGGACCCTGACACTAAACAATGAAGTACTGTGTGTTTTTAGGTTTGCACATACTAGCGTTCATCGTGATAAAGACTATCAATAGAATATTTCTAGATGCTAAGAATGGAAAAAAGGTCTAACAGTTAGCAATGTTTGGATTTTCTAGTCTTGATCCAATGGTTAATATGTTCAAAGTTAATCCCTACATTATGTAGTGGTATGGTATTATAAGAGATAAGAGACAAGATAAAAGATAAGATAAGAAGTACTGCGAATGGCTGATCTAATGGTAGGTCTCGTAAGAGCGAGGTGCTTGAGAGTTAACACGATGGGTAGAATTACAATTTACATCAAGGACCTCATAAAAAAAATGAAAATTGCATCCAAGTCCATGCATTTATCACAAGGACCCTAGAATCGAGTAATGAAGTACTGTGTGTTTTGAGGTTTGCGCATACTAGTGTTCATCATGCTAAAGTCTATCAATAGAATCTTTATAGATGCTAAGAATGGAAAAGAAGATCCAACGGTTAGCAATGTTTGGATTTGACAGTCTTGAGATCCAATGGTCAATGTTCAAAATAAGTTAATCCCTACACTATGTGGTGGTGGTATATATGGTATTGTAAGAGATAACATACACGATAAAGATAAGATAAGAAGTACTGCGAATGGCCGATCTAATGGTAGGTCTCATAAGAGCGAGGTGCTCGAGCTGTCGGTGGAAGTACAAGTTACATCAAGGACCTCATAAAAAATGAAAATTGCATCCAAGTCCGTGCATTTAGCACAAGACCCTGAAACCGAGTAATGAAGTACTATGTGTTTTGAGGTTTGCGCATACTAGTGTTCATTGTGCTAAAGACTATCAGTAGAATCTTTCTAGATGCTAAGAATGGAAAAGAAGATCGAACAGTTAGCAATGTTTGGATTTGCTAGTCTTGATCCAATGGTCAATGTTTCAAAGTTAATCCGTACACTATATGAAGTGGTATGGTATTATTATACGTAGTAGATAAGACAAGATAAAGATAAGATAAGAAGTACTGCGAATAATGGCCGATCTAATGGTAGGTCTCGTAGGAGCGAGGTGCTTTGAGAGTTAACACGGTGGGTAGAATTACAATTTACATCAAGGAACTCATAAAAAATGAAAATTGCATCCAAGTCAATGCATCCATGCATTTAGCACAAGGACGACCCTGAGACTGGGCAATGAAGTGTGTGTTTTGAGATAGAGGTTTACGCATACTAGCGGTCATCGTGCTAAAGACTACTAGTAGAATCTTTCTAGATTCTAAGAATGGAAAAGAATATCCAACGTTAGCAATGTTTGGATTTGCCAGTTTGATCCAATGGTCAATGTTCAAAGTTAATCTGTACACTATATGTAGTGCGTGGTATGGTACGATATTGTAAGAGATAAGACAAGATAAAGATAAGATAAGAAGTACTATGAATGGCGGATCTAATGGTTGGTCTCGTAGGCACGATGTGCTTGAGAGTGAACACAGTCGGTGGAAGTACAAGTTACATATCAAGGACCTCATAAAAAATGAAAATTGCATCCAAGTCCATGCATTTAGCACAAGGACCCTAAAACTGAGCAATGAAGTGTGTGTTTTGAGGTTTGCACATATAGTGTTCATCGTTTTCATCAAGACTATTAGTAAAATCTTTCTAGATGCTAAGAATGGAAAAGAAGATCCAATAGTTAGCAAAATGTTTTGATTTGCGAGTCTTGATCCAACTTGTCATCAAAACTCTCATTGGATGGTTTCTCATATATTAATTGTGACCCCCCGATGGGTACCTCGAAAAGCTTTTTCGTAGAACATTCACAGTAACCTAAAATTTACTTACACTAGTTCAAATTTGACCTATTTTCGATAAATCGACATAAAGTCATTCAAGAGGGCGGAGTTAGGTAGGAAGTTTTGAATTGGATCCATAACACCAATCGTGACTGTTGGGCTGTTAGATCTAATGGTTCAGAGAAGTTGGATTCGTGTTGAACAGTACCTAGAGCAAACTCCACCATGTTCTAGAACCATCATGTCCCCCTTACCCCCCCCCCCCGGTAAAAAAAATTGATAGCACAATAGGTTGTATTCTCAATATGTGTAGATAGTTATTATTAATATACTTAATGTATGCCTTTTTCTCTAATAAGACTATTGGTTAATAACAACTTAATGTTCATTAAATCACATTTCATACAGTATATACGAGTGTGGCACGTGCCTGTGTGTGTGTGTGAAAACTTTGGCTTGTGGCATTTATTTAGATCAATATTCTTTGGACTTCCTTTGCGAGAGAGAATGATCATGACATCAATCGAAAAATTGAGAATGTTCTTTCCAGATAGTTGGAAACTCACACCGACGACATTATTTACTACAAGAAGATGCACCCATCTACCTCTGAATAGACATTTAATTCAAGAGCAGTCTATCACGCTTACTTGTAGCTCAAGTCTAACTTAATTTCATTAAATTGATGCAAAATCTTAGCAAGAAGTTGAACCGTACCTATATATCATGAAAACTCTTGGTGGTTTCCCATATATTAATTGACCCACTCCCTCCGATATATGGGTACCTCCAAGAGAGATCTTTCTTCAAACTTTCAAAGCAACCTACAATTTACTTGTGGTAGTTCAATTTTTACCTAATAATTTCGATAAATCAGAATAAAATGAATCAAGTGGGCGAAGTTAGCTAGGAAGTTTGAGAACTCATAAAACATGGGAAATCGTAAGTACAACAGGTTGGTCCACATTATATGTCTAAAAACTTGCCTCGTGTGTCATTCAGATCCATATTCTTCGGACTTGATTTACGGGAAAGAACAATCTCGTCATCACACTCGGAAAATTGAGAATGTCCTTTCCTGAGATAGTAGGAAACTCATACTGATGGAATTGTTTACTACAACAAGATGCACCTATAGAACTCCGAAAAGACATTTAATTCAAGAGCAATCTATATTACGCTTACGTGTAGCTCAAGTTTGACCTAATTTCGTTAAATTGTCAAGATGAAAAATCTATCTTAGCAAGAAGTTAAACCTATTGTCAAAACTGTTGGTGTTTTATGATATATTAATTAACCCCCCGATGGGTACCTCCAAAAGCTTTTTCGAAAAACTTTCAAATCAACCTACAATTTTCTTAGACACGAGGCTAGTAAATTTCTAAGCTACGTATAGTAAGGGCGTGTGGAGTGTATAGAAGTAGCTATGAAAACTACTTTTGGTCTAGCGTTTAGAACTAAAGTGGGTCCACACAACCATGCTAAAAAGAAAAACAGACTATTATCCACTAACTAGTGGGCCCTCCCAATTGATTCTCTTAGACATAAGTCTAGCACTAGAATCACCTTGAAGAATCTTTTTGTTAGCACTAACCACTCCACCATTAAGATATATGTTTAATACTTGACACCGTGCTTGCTCTGATGTTTGGGGCCAATGGGCTCACTACCGTGGGGCCCCGTTGTTATTAGTGGTCTAGTTATATCCTATAGCAGCCAACGAATGTTAGCTCTGACTCCTCTAGCTCTTCCTTCTCGATGAAGCCTCGACGCTCGGCTTTGAAGGATGGTTACGAGGGCAGCAGGAGGTGATGTTCCCGTCGATAGCGAGGTGCCTGCTCAAGCCCGCCACTAGACAGTCTAAAGACACAATCTTTCAGAGGTGCTCATAGGGGTAGGATGTGTGTTCATGCATTCATAGGGGTGAGTGTGTGTATGCATTTGTGAGCATGTGCGTTTTGTAGTGGATTTTCGCAAAAATGAGAGAGATGGGCCTTCCGTTTATATTAAGTTTTTCTCAGTTTCCCCAAAGTAATTGTAATGGTCACTGGTGGCTAGGGTCTATGGGCTCACTACCGGGGGCCACATTATTAGTGGTTCAATTACATCCCATAGCAGCCAGCGAATGTGAGCTCCGACCCCTAGCACTTCCTTCGCCATGAGGCCTCAGCACTTTACTTTGAAGGATGGTTATGAGGGTAGTAAGAGGCGACGTTCTTGTTAATATATAGAGAGGTGACTATGGTGACTTCATCAAGCTCAAGCCCCGCGGGATCAGTCTCAAGATCCAGTCTTTCTGAAGTGCTCATAGGTGTAGGGTGTGCGTACCTGCATTCATAGGGGTGAGTGTGTGTACGCATTTGTGAGCGTCTCCGTTTTGTAATGGGTTTTTGCAAAAAGAGAGGGGGGGTCTTTGGTTTATTTATTTATTTATTAAGTTTTGATCTATTTTCCAAAAGTACTCCATGTAATGCAAGTCAAACTTGGTGAGTGATGTTTGGGGGCCCCATGGGCTCTCTAGTGCGGGCCCCAGTTATTAGTGGTCGAGTTAAATCCAATAGGGAGTAGTAGCCAGCGAATGTGAGGACCGGCTCCCCTACCTTTTCCTTCTCCATGAAGCCTCTGCGCTAGGCTTTCAAGGCACACTCTGTTTTCGAGAAATGTCAGCGGATTCAGTCATGCCAGTCCGGCGAACGACGGGGGATCTTGATGTGCAAGGCAGCCGGGTTAGGGTAAGTACGCCAGAGTTCACGTTCTTAGTTTATTTTCTCAAATTCAGCTGATGGGTTCTCTCCTTTTGGGTTTTTTCTCTATTCTGCCTGTCTCGATCGATGATGTTTCCTGGGTTCAGATGTCGGCACAGATGGTAGACGCGGAGTGGTACGGCATCGTTACTGATGCGGATCTCCAGCTCTAGTGTGACTGTGCCCTGGCGCCCTGTCGCCGTGTCGCGTTTGAGGGAACGAACTTCAGCCATAGGTTCTTGGGTTGCAACTACGAATGTGAGCGCTGCACGTTCGTCCACTGGGTAGATCTACCGCACTCACTTTCCCTACAACATGCGATGATGTTGTTGTGGTTATAGCTCGAGATCCGCGATGACCTTGAAGAGGAGGAGCAGGAGAGCCATCAGATGCATGCCGAGGAGATGGCTGCAGAGTTAAAGGATGTCTCCAACTCACTACACTCAGTCGTAAATAGGATAGATGCTCTTTGATTTTGGTAACTAGAGCTGGACATTAGGTTCTTAACCAAGTATAGTTTGCAATCTAGATATTTAGCATGCTCATGATGCTTTTGGTGGCTGGCTGTAGATTCCACTAATAATTAAGTAATCCCCTTTTGTTTACTAGTACTCACCATCTCATAGTACTGCCACATTAAATTACACTAGGTTAATTAATATGGGAGTAGTTGATAGTCTGCTTACAACCTGTCAGGAGTTTGTGGTTACTACTAATTGATCTTGTTTATGTGTTACTGCTATCTCTATCAATATACGAGTATCGCTACAATTTTTGCACATTTGTGCACCTCCCACATCGCGCACCTTCTTTACCTAGCAGCGTCCACCTTTCCATTGCATTAGTGCAATATTCGGTGAGTCCAGAACCATCCGGACAGTTGTTTAGGTTATTTCTATTTGAAATAGTAGATCTATATTCCACATTAGGAAGTTGGGATCACCATGGATGTAGCCATAGAATTAGTTATAAGGTCCACTGAAAATAGGTAAGTATATGCTGCCAAGAAGAGTCTTATGAGGATGGGAAGCTTGCCCCTGACTTTATTTCACAGAACAGTCCTCTGCTAAACAATGTAGATGTAATTTGTTGCATATCGTTCATAAACAGATTGTTGTTTGCTGGTGTCCTGCATTGCTGAGTTCTTTAAATTATATTTTTAAAGGGGAACACGCCCAATACTTGGCATCAGATTAATGCACGTATCCTTCTTTGCATTACGAAGTTGATGTGTTCTTTCCTAAAACTACTGGTTTTGCTGCATTTCATTTAGCATCATGCGCATGTCCCACCCGTGGAGGAGGCATTATCGAGTGAAAAGTGTTTTTATGGATCCAGCTGCTTTGCTGGAATTTCAGTAACCTATGCTTTGTCCCCGAAAACATTTTTTTCGATAAAGAGCGCTTTATTACTTAATATGTCCCCTAAAATATGCTGATCATTTTTGTTGCGTCATGATTTGCAGAAACAAAGTCATTCTGATCTGTTGCCACTTATTAAGACCAGGACTACTCATGTGCCAGGTAAGAAGGCAAACCCTAAAGTACGACCCTTTTCATGTCGGTTCTGTTTCCCATGTTTGGGAAATATGCCTCTATAGTTCTTTTCCATTTGCGGTACCACTGTGGAGCTTGCACGATGTGTGCATCTGAATTGGATTTTTTTTGTGAAACAAGAATTTGGTTTATTTTTTCTGAAATGAGAATCTGGTTTAATTTTGGATTTGTTATCTGCAGTTTCCACCTTACTCACATTACTCATGGCGTAATGGTGCTGGTCACTACAAGGATTTGATAATTGCCAGTCTCTGAGAGAAATACAAAGCTCATAGACACATGATTTCGTGCCTTCAAGAGAAAGTGAAACACTAGGACGAACAGATTAGGCGCCTGAAGGAAGAAGTGTCCACATCCACTAAGAGGATAGATGATTTGACTATAGGATGGAATACATCAATTTCAGTTGCTCATGATGCTGCTGTTGATTTTCAAAAGTTCGTGGCTAACAACTTAGTTCCCGAGTTGCCTGATGTGGATGGCGACGAGCTGATTGGCTAGGTGTATGACCGGATCTTAGAACAGGTAGGAATGCAAGCTGACAATCTATTCAATTCGGCTCTAGCAGCAGATGAGACCCTGATAGAAATTCGAGATTCTCCACGCCCATACAGTCCTGATCCTGCCAAAGATGAGGAAATCTGTAAACCATATTGACCGCTCTACTTTCATTTCTAAAGGGTTTGGGTCTCTTGTGAGGATGACTGTTTGTTAAGTCAGGTACTATAACTATTTTTTTTGCTCTGCTGGTGTGTGGTGTCCACGAATCTATATATTTGATGTACTATTATGACATATATATTGGACCTGGCTTTATGTGACTATATTTGGCAATAATAGTCATCTTATTCGAACTTGCGGTGGTTTTTTATCTTTCAATTTTTTCCTTCTGAGATCTGTTAATGATGATGTTAAGGCCAGTTGCGAGTGATTTGTTAGGATGCTTCTGTTAGTAAACCAAAAGTTGTAGTTGTAGATTGTGGAATTTCAGGTCGATCTTTGAACTCTAGATCTTGATCTCATAGAAAGGGCAGGCTTCTACCACCTGGAATATTTTACCCAGCAATTCATTGTATCACACGAATAAGTGCACAAACTTGATGTCTGTAGGCAGGAAATAGAGCAACGCAAGTCATAGACTTGTATCAATCGTGTGGTTGCTACTATTAATACAACTGGTGTTTCCCCTAAAAAGCGGGGTTTGCAAAAAAAAATAGTGGGGCAAAAGTTAGTTTCGAGTTTGAGGAAGCTCAGTCGTGTGCCACTCGACCCCATCGTCATCTTCTCCGCCTGGCCGCCCTCCCTCGACCGAACCATCCCCACTTCTCCACCATTGAACACCACCGCACCGTCGTTCGCTGGTATGTACGTCCCCAACCTCCAGCCATTATGGGCTTTATGAAGGATAGAACGCATTTATTTTTGGGCATTGTGAGATAAATAAGCCGGTGGCGTTTACATGAAATGGAATCGGCGTTGGTGGATGCATTTGCTGCGTCGGCATATGCTTGTAAAGCAGAGGTGGATGCTAAAGCAGCACCAGCGGATACATGTGAAGCGGATGCGGAGGCCGATGCTTATACCGCATCAGAGTCTTGGGAAGTGTTGAATGATGCTTGGAAAGCGGTGGAGGCGTAGTCAAAATCCTCGTCGGCTGCAGCTGGAACAAATTCATCTATGTTGGCTGCCGCTGCCAAAGCGACGGCTGCGTGGGATGCTAGGAATGCGTCAGCTCATGGTCGTGCTTCTTCAGCGTCAATGGATGTGGCTCGTCATTCGTCGGCGGCGCCTACTCCATCTTCTTAGAACTCGTCGACCCCATTGTAAGTTCTGGGTTGGATTTTGTCTCCATGACTTCCTCCCTCTTTTGTGTATTATGCTCTGGGTTTTTTCCTAGACGGAGTGGATATTAGTTTAAACTAGTATTATTGGGAATATAAAAATCTATTTAATCACAAACTAGTGATCCGAATGGGATGAAACTTTGACAAGATTCAATCCTAGGCACCGATGATTTATTGATTTTTTGTCAATTTTTTCGAATAGTTTTCCTTTTTAGTTCAAAATCTGAGCTACTCTCATACGTTTGATCTAAGATGGAAGGTCGATCCTAGGGCAAGTCACGTGAGACTTGGGTTCACCAAGTCACTGAAGCTCCATCTGTTTTTCTCCCCTTCTTTATGATAAAACCAGAAAATTCAGGTGGGGGCCTTTCTGTCCTCCCCGGTGACCTAAAAAAAGTTCTTCATTCCCTTTGCCCAGTTCCGAAATGCTAAAACATTTTGCGGTGCTTTCATACTACTTTGGTTGATTCCTTGTGCTGTTTAGGTTATTTTGTTGATAGACTTTGCTTTTTAGGTAGTTTTCAGATGCGTGCAATTTAGGAAATTTTGATGATAAATTTTCCTGTCAAATTGTATGATGCATTGTGGTGTTTACTTAATTCTTTTTTAGGGTTCTGCATTATGCATTGTGCTATTTACTTAATTCTGATGATGCACTTGTGCTATTTGCATCATCCTACCAGCTTTGGTGGAAGAACATGTGCAACAATCAATGACTTGCTAGGCGATGTATTTGGTCAGATTCTTGCTAGGCCTCCTCCGCACCCATCCTTCATACTGAGGGCATTAGTCGCCCAAAAATGTTGGATGGACTTCATGGGATGCAACTATTTCAAAAGGCTAACCCTACCACACAACAGAGGAATGCCGTTACTTGGGATTTTTCACCAACAGCTCCGAGGACGCTCGATTCTTAACAGATCATAATCTTGACCAATCCATCTTCCAGAAGCTGAACAGGCTCATGGAAGTACATAAATCCTACAAACCATATGTACTCGGATCTCGCAATGGTAGGGTGCTACTTCATTATCTGCAAGGGTCTAACATGATAAAGGCCTGGGATCCAATCACTGGAAGTGAAACAGTGATACCAGAACCATCAATTTGGTGGAGACGTGAATATGATAGCGGCACAATTCTCTGTTCGAGAAATCATGGACAATTGTCTTCACGCTGTTGCAGAAATTTCTGGGTTGTTTGGATAGTAACCAAGCACTGGTGAAGAGGTACTCATCAGAGTTAGGAAAACGGGAGGACTGGATTGAACCTGTTGAGATGCTGGCTAAGATTGATCGCAGGCCGTCAACTCTCATAGGGGACATTTTGTACTAGCCAACAATGAACTCCAGATATATAATTGCCTTCGACAACGTGACAACAAAACTATGTTATATTGAGTGCCCCCATGAGACACATGATATTTCTAGACGCAATTTTGTCATCGCTAAGGGGCATAATGGAGATGTTGCCCTTGCGGTTATAAGAGACTTCACTCTTCACCGGGCTTGGCACCAAACGCGAGAAGAAGGTCCTAACCCGCGCGGTTGCTGTCAATGCGGTGACCCAAGTTGACATCCCCCGCTTCCTCAACTGGTCCAAGTAAAGCATCACCTAGAGTAGCCAGGATCACGCGCCCAGGATCAAATACCCAGGGCGAGTCACCCTGGTTGTCAGGCCCAAAGTGGCCAACTACTGGCTACCCAAGACGCTGATGGACGGCGGAAGCTCCATCAACATCATGTACTTGGACACATTCAAGAGGCTGCACCTCCCAGAGTCAGCGATCGAGTCGACACTCACCACCTTCCATGGCATCGTCCCCGGTCGGAAGGCGTATCCGATCGGCAACGTGACGCTGCCAGTCACCTTCGGCACACTAGCGAATTTCCGCACCGAGCGAATCGTCTTCGAGCTGGTGAACTTCAGCAGCCCTTACCACTGCGTCCTAGGGCGCCAGGAATTCGCCAAGTTCATTGCGACCCAGCATTACACCTACAATATGATGAAACTCCCAGGGCCAAGTGGCATCATCAGCGTCCACGGCGACCCCGACATGGCTGTGGAATGCGAGGACAAAGGCGCCGAGCTCGTCGACGCTGTCATCACCGCAGAGACCGACCACGCGGAAGAGCTCGCGAAATACGCGGGCAGCATCAACAAGGACGACCCCACCATTCTGAAGAAGCCAACCGCCATGAGCTCCACGTTCAAGGCGAACACGCACACCCGCACCGTCGATCTCGTCCTACGCGACTCTAGCCAGACGGTCACCATTAGGGCGCACATGAGCCCGACATAGGAAAGTGCGCTCATCGAGTTCCTCCGCGAGAATCGCGACATCTTTGCATGGAAACCATCTGACATGCGCGGTGTCCCGAGGGAACTCGCTGAGCACAAACTCAATGCTGACCCCAAAGTGCGACGAGTAAAGCAGTCGTTGTGGCCCTTCAATGAAGAGCGCCACCGAGAAAACGCTGAAGAAGTATAGCGCCTGCTAGACGCAGGCTTCATTCGGCCAATCAAGTACTCCAAGTGGCTGGCAAACCCAGTCCTGGTCCTGAAAAAGAACAACACCTGGAGAATGTGTATCGACTACACCAACCTCAACAGCGCCTGCCCGAAGGAGGAGTTCGTCCTACCGCGCATCGACCAGATAATCGATTCGACCGCAGGATCGGAGTCACTGTGCTTCGTCAACGCGTATTTTGGCTACAACCAGATCAAAATGGCGGTCAAGGATGAGGAGAAGATGGCGTTCATCACGCCATTCAACGCCTTCTGCTACACGACCATGATGTTCGGCCTCAAGAACGATGGGGCCACCTACCAAAGGTGCATGCAAGAGTGCCTCGCGAGCCAAATTGGCTGCAACATACACGTCTACATCGACGACGTGGTGGTAAAATCCACCCGCTAGGACGACCTGCTCACCGACCTGGCCGAGATCTTCGCAAATCTGCGGAGATACCCAGGGAAATGCACCTTCGGCGTCCCCACCGGACAGCTCCTGGGGTACGTGGTCTCAAAGCGAGGCATCGAGGCCAACCCCACCAAGATCGACACCATTGCGCGACTCGGGAAACCCGAGTGCCTACGTGATGTCCAGAAGCTAGGCAGACAAGTCATGGCTCTCAGTCGCTTCATCCCCCGGCTCGGCGAGAAGGTGATGCCTCTCTACCACCTGATCGCAAGAACCCCATGTTCCAATGGGACGAAGAAGCAGACAACGCGCTCAGGGCACTCAAAGAAGTACTGCTTGCGGCACCACTGCTCACCACCCCAATCAACAAAGAGTCGATGCTCGTCTATGTCGCGGCCTCCACTCGAGTCATTAGTGCCGTAATGGTCGTCAAACGGCCAGAAGAGGGCAAGGAGCCCCGTCTACTACATCAGCGAGGTCCTGACAGACTCAAGACAACGCTACCCGCAGTACCAAAAATTGGTGTATGCGGTCTTCAGGGCCCAACGATGACTCCCGCATTACTTCCAGGAGCACCCCATCACGGTCGTCTCCTCTGCACCGCTATAGGACATCATCCGCAACCGCGAGGCGACTGGGCCAGTCACTAAATGGGCCGTCGAGATTGGCATCCACAACATCAAGTACGATCCACGCAAAGCGATCAAATTGCAAGCCTTGGCCGATTTCCTCGCTGACTGGGAAGAAGCGCAGCAGCCGGAGAAGCTCCCCTATCTCCACTACTGGTCGCTCCACTTCGATGGTTCCAAGAATGCTGATGGCGCTGGGGCTGAAGTTATACTGACCTCCCCCAAGGGAGACAAGCTCTGCTATGTGCTCCACCTCAACTTTAAGCCCTGCACCAACAACATGGCCGAGTACGAAGCCCTCCTCCACGGCATGCGGGATGCCAAGGAGATGAATGTCAATAGCCTGCGATGTTACGGCGACTCTGACCTAGTCGCCGACCAAGTCGCGGGGACCTGCGATGCTGTCTCACCAACAATGATAGCATACCGCCAAGCGGTAGACCAGCTGGGAGGGCACTTCACTGGCTACTCGTTCGAGTGGATCGACAGGCACAAAACCAAGGAGGCAGAGGACCTCTCCCACATCGGGTCGGCTCGGCAAACGCCACCCGCATGCGTCTTCCTCAACATCATCCACAAGCCTTCGGTCTTCCCGCCAAAGGAGATCGACATCGGGATACCACTGCAGCTCGAGCCGGCCCTAGTCGCCATGATCGTGGAGCCCAGCGACTAGATGGCACCATACATCGCCTTCCTCGAGCACAAGATCCTCCCAAGCAACGAAACGGAAGCGTGTATGATCGTGCGCCGCTGCAAATCCTTCGTCATCATCAACGGCGAGCTCCACAAATGTAGCCTGACCGGCGTGTTCCATCGCTGCGTACAGCCAGAAGAAGGACGCAAGGTCCTCCAGGACATCCACGTCGGCGACTGCGGCCATCACGCCGACACCAAGTCGCTAGTCACCAAGGCCATGCGGCATGGCTTCTACTGGCTCACCGCGCACGCCGACGCCACCGACATCGTCCAATGATGCGTCGGGTACCGGAAGTATGCCAACCAGATGCATCTCCCTGGTTCGACACTCAAGACCATCCCCATCACCTGGCCATTCGCCGTCTGGGGCATGGACATGGTCGGCCCGTTCAATAAGGCCCCATCCGGCTTCACCCACCCCCTGGTCGCGGTCGACAAGTTCACCAAGTGGGTCGAAGCCAAGCCGATCAAAAAGTGTGACGGCAATATGGCCACCAAGTTTCTCTACGAGCTCATCTACCGGTACAGCTACCCGCACAACATCATAACGGACAACGGCACCAACTTTGCCAAGGGCGCCATGGCAGAATTCTGCGAAGAGCACAACATACGACTCGACCTCGCCTCAGTCGCCCACCCGGAGTCGAATGGCCAAGCAGAAGGCGCTAATCAGAGCGTCCTCCACGGGCTCAAGCCGCGACTTCAAGTGCCCCTCGAGCGAACGCCAGGATGCTGTGTCGAAGAGCTCCCTTCCATAATATGGGGGATCGACACCTCCGTCAACCGTTGCACAGGGTTCACGCCCTTCTTTATGGTGTACGGCGCCGAGGCAATAAACTATGTTGAGGCGGAAAACGAGATCGCCCGCCAAGACAACATCGACCAGCTCGACGAAGCACGCGACCTAGAATGCTCCCGCACCGCCATCTACCAGCAGGGACTCCGCCGCTACCACAGCCACCGAGTCCAAACCCACACCTTCTAGGAAGGCGACTTGGTCCTCCTACTGGTGCAGGACAAGAAGGGCATGCACAAGCTTTCCCCCCATGGGAGGGTCCATTCACCATAGGCCGCGTCCTCGGCAACGACGCCTACTACCTCGTCGACCTCGGCAATGGCCAGCTTGAGGTCGGGAGGCCATGGAATGTAAACCTCCTCCGAAAGTTCTATACATAGAACTCAAACTTGTACTCAGCTGCTATATAATGAAATACATTTGGATCACACAAATTGTGTCTACTCGCCATCTTCTTGTGCCACTCGCACTCGTACATTCAGCAATATGCTACCTATAGAAGTCAACCATTGGTCGAGCGACTGGCATAGCTAAGTAGTGCGACCCAAGGGCACTGAATCGGGCCTTGTGTCGTCCACGAACACGCCAAACCGGAGCCACCATCGGAGTCACCCCGCTCGACTGGTCTACCGGGCCAAGACAACCGATAAACGCTTCCCACAGCGACTTGTCCTCCCCATACTCGTGCAAAGTGACTCGAACGGTTAAGTACCACGCACGGGGACTTCGCAACAAAAAAACTTCATGATGCTCGGGAACACACCAAGTAAGAGAGCTGCCTTGGACTCGCCACGCGACTGGCTTTCCGAGCAAGGGGAAGAGACGCGTTACAAACAACACATTAGACCTTAGAATAGGCACACGCCCAAGACGGCCAAGTACCATGCTCGGGGACTCGCCTAAATTGACCTCACGTGCACTCGGGGACTCGCGCATTCGGAGTCGCAAGGCGACTGGCCCCACAAGCCACGACAAATTAGCCTAAACCCAAAACACACACACATACACATAAACGAGTTATACCCCACTAAAGGGCAGACGTGCTCAGGGACTCGCTCAAACAAAAGTCAAAATATCGCACAACTAACCATGCATTGCGAGTCGATCGGCTCCCCTTACTTTCATGTTGGGGATATACTTTCCGGGTATCCTCACAGTTCCTCACTGACCAGGGTGGCCCACTTCGGGTTAGAGCATTGCTTCACGGGCGACCCAGTCAGGGAGAAAGACGGAGTCCAATCCGGCTACGGGAAGGCCCAGAAGACTTACCGACTTAGGCCCATAATGTTACTTGTAGTTCAAGATGTACTCTGTAACCGACTCTCAGTCGTAGCCGGATAGATCTCTCCTGTAAACCCTAGGCCGGATATCTATATAAGCCGACCTAGGGAGAGCCTTTAGGGCACACCTCAATAGTCTACAATCTCAACTCGCACAGGCGAAACCCTTGTAACCCATATTCCGGCTCTACCGTATTACTGGATTGCTAGCAGGAGTAGGATCCGTCCAAAGCCGGCGGATTCGAACCTGGGTAAACTTGTGTGCTCACCGTCCCGGAACACCATACGTCTCACACTCCTCTCTTCCGCACGCCTCGAGGACCCCCTCATAGCGTACTTGTCATCAATCCGACGACAGTTGGCACCCACCGTGGGGCAAGTGAGCTTCGGATCTGCGTTCCGAGCGGAATCTGCAAGAATCGGAATTGGCGAGACCATCACCGTCGGTCGCATCCTCTATGCTAGCGATGTCCCTCTCATCGTTCTCGACGAGACTTGGATTCCGGCTAGGGAGGCCGTGACTGCCCACACAATCATGTCTTTTGGCGAGATCGATGTTTACATCGGTTTTGCTGAACCTGCCCAACCCACCCCAGCGGTGATGATAGAGGCAGAAGAATCTTCTAGGTCCCCTTTGTCTACGGAGGCGGCAGAGTTCTGGATCTTAGAAACCCTAATCCCACCTAGCCCGCACCAGTTGCGGAGATAGTGGAGAAATCTGAGCCTGAAGAAGACCTTACGGTCCAAGTCGAATCGGGAGTGGATCTCCCTAGAGAAGCTAGATCCCAGATCGACCCACCCGTGGAAGTCGAAATCCAGGAGGAGCATATCAACGACACTGATTCCGGCTCTGACGACGCCGGGACAGATAGACCTTTCCTAAGGTACACACTAAAATGTATGATACTGCAAGGCGAAAGCACAGATGCAATCCTCGAGACCATCAAAAGTTTCGATATGGCTGATCGCAAAAGCCACAGGTACCTCAGGAAGCACGCGTCGCACTTCGTCGGATACGTGGGATCCGGATCCGGCTCTGCCGATGCTAGAGAAAACACCGACTCTGTGCTGGAGGCAATTGGAACAAACACCGACGTACCAGCATCCTCGGATGAATCGATGACGTCAGCAGATTTCCGAAAGTTCTCCGTGGAATATGAAGAGGAGTACAACTCCAAAGCTGCAGAAGAAGGAGAAGCCATGGATGAAGGATCCGGGGAACACTCTCCCAAAGCGCAGGATGACATGGACGTCGGAGACAATCCCGAAGTCCAGATGTCTGAAAGTACCGATCAGAGCTTGACTCCGGGAAACGGACCCAAAGCTGTCTTTGCTACCGGCGCTGCCAAGAAGGCAAAGAAGAAGAACAAGAAAAACAAGACCCCGACAAAAGACCCTCTAACAGAGGAGGTGATTGCCGAGGAATATGAAGAAGACTCGGATGGAGCGCTTATCCCAGAAGAGCCGAAAAAAGAAGCATCGGTGGATGGACATGTGATCACCGAAGGTGCGGGTAAACTCATCGATGCTGCATTAACCACACCTATCCCTACAACCACAGAACTTACTGCGAATGAGCTAGACGAAAGGGCGCAGGCCCTAGAAGCGCGTCGTCAACAACCCCTCGATGAAGCCAAAAACATCGAGGTGGAGAAGAAACACATGTCAAACAAGGAATACATGTCTCGTTTGCATCAGAAGACACGGAAGCGTCACATAGATGACAACCCATTCCCACGTGTCCGTGCCGTCCTTTTTGGAGATGACATGGGGAAGCCACGGAAAGATAGCAACGGAGATTGGGTATACCCAACACCAATACAGAATACCGTGGCAGCCCGAGAAATTCTATCGGCTAATCCAGGACCAGAGGAGATACGTTTGGGTATCAAACTACTCAACAAGGGACTGAAGCAGCAAAAGGTCGCCCTGTCCGAAAGTCAAAAACTGGTCTTAGATTCTGACCAATGTCGCACGGATCCGGCATGGGCTGGCGTAAGATCCCATTACGCCCGGGCGCAGTATCATCACCCCGAACACCGAGAAGACAACTATTCAAGAACCGGATCTTCAGGACAACATCATAGAACTTCACGCAACTGGAGCAACATCTCCCCAGCGGCCGACAAAGACGCCATTGCTGCCCTGAATCCGACGAACCCTCCCCGACGATAATCTAAGGATCGAAGGGGAGAAGATAAAGAAAAATGACGGGAGGAGGATCGTCAAAAAATGCCACCTCCTAAGTATACAAGCCGTCCGGCTGATCCACACCATGGTGGGAACGACGGACGAAGAAACGATGGAAACCATGCTGGTACAAGCCGGCAGGGGGCTCGTCGTAGTCAAGATCCTCCCTGGAACCGGAATAATGGCGCTCCAGACGGAGGCCGACGATCAGCCGGAAACTATCCAGCTGCACCACCCTCTCCACCACACAGTCATCACAATGGCCCCCATGGAGGGCAAGGAGGACGACATGGCGGAGGAGGTGGTGGCAGAAGCCGAAGTCCGGCTCCACGGCACCGCAGCCACAGCCGGCATTCGGGACGATCTCTATCCCCGAACGATGCAAGGCACATGATCAATTCCAACATAGAGGCACGGCGCTATGAAAACGATGACATGTACGTGGGCCCAAAGTGCTTTGGACCACGCATCAAAGCTACAAGATTCCCGGAAGGATTTTCTATATCAAGACACATTCAAGCCTACGACAACATTGCTCGGCCAGCCACTTAGCTACAGGATTTTTTCCAAGCTTGCTGCATCGCCAAAGGCGGAAACAGCCTGGTCGCAACCCGATATCTCCCACTTATGTTGTGGAAGACGGCGCGATCATGGCTCAATGAACTTCCAGAGAATACCATCCACAACTAGTATGACATGCAAAGTGCGTTCTTTCGTAATTTTGAAGGCACATATCAGAGGCCCTGTTCGGTCGGAGACCTACAACGTTGCACCCAGAAAGCCGGAGAAACTTGCCGAGATTATCTCGGATGATGGATCGACACCAAGAACTCCTGTGAAGGACCGCGATTGAAGCTTTCATCGCAGGGCTCCCAATTGGTCTACTACATCACCGCTTAAAGTGTGACAAGGTCACTGATTTGGGAGAGATGATAGAAACAACGAGCAAGTATGTAGATGCTGACGACGATGCAGAGGGACTACTCAATGTCCTGGCTGTACCTCAGTCAGCAAAAACAAAGCAACAAGCTCAGAAGCGCAAAAATACCTTGGAAGAAAAACCCAACGCGGAAACAGTGGTGGTGACTACTGCTTCCGGGTCTGGAGGACGAGGAGGACGTGGCGGAGGCCGCGGGCGTGGCCGTGGGACTTCGAGGGTCCAAGGTAGAGGAGAACAACAACCAGGAAAAACCTACTCTTGGGCCGACAATGCTAATAACCCATGTGTGCATCACCTAGATGCCAATGGGGGCTCGTCCCACACCAACGCTGAATGTCGTTTCAATGACGACATCAAAAGAGATGACACCGCGGGCTACAAAGCTAAGCGGAAGAAGGGAAAGAAAAATCCCGAAAAGGACAAAGAGACCAAGGAAGATTCCGACATGGAGGAAGCCGATGCTTCAAATCCCAAGTCGGAAGGGAAGAAGACTTTTCCCACCAAAAAGGACACTTATGTAACTTTCCTCGAATCTTAACCAGCAAAGGTCAAGAAAGAAGTTCTACACGAGCTCAATGCAACGATTCCGCTGTCCCACGATTCGGACTGGTCGGAAGTGGCAATCACATTTGACCGTGATGATCATCCGCCTAAGTTACACAAGCGAGGAAAATACGCCTTAATCGTCAACCTACTTATTGACAGGTATGGTTTCTCGAAGACCCTCATGGACGGTGGTAGCAGCATCAATATTCTCTATGTCGAAACGATACGTCGGATGAAGATCTCGGAGACCCAGCTGAACCATAGCTCTGTGATTTTTCACGGAGTTGTCCCAGGAAGATAAGCTAATTCCCTGGGAGAGATCACTTTGGATGTTACCTTTGGAACTCCAAAGAATTATCGGACAGAGGCACTTTCCTTCAAAGTGGTCCCGTTTAAGAGCACATACCATGCTATATTCAGATGTCCGGCTTACTGGGCTTTCATGGCTCGTCCGTGTTACATTTACAATATGATGAAAATTCCAGGTCCCAACGGCGTAATCACCATCAGGGGAGACCCGAAGAAAGCGCAAGAGTGCAAGGATGGAAATGCCGCCTTTGCCGAAGCCGTGCTGCACGCCCAGGAGTACAAGCAGATTAAGAAGAGCATAGATCCGTCCGAGATGCCCGCAACGAAGAAGGAGGTGACCAAGCCAAATCCGGAGTTTAAGGCATCAGAAGAGACGAAGAAAGCACTGTTGAAGGATGATGACCCCTCCAAGGTGACCCAGATAAGCGTAGGCCTAGATAGCGCATAGGAAAGTGCGCTCGTCAAGTTCCTCCAAGCAAATCAAGATATCTTCACATGGCATCCATCTGACATGACCGAAGTACCTAAGGAACTTGCCGAGCACTCTCTAAATGTAAACCTGAACGCTAAACCTTACGACGGTTTGGAGACGAAAAGCGTAAGGAAATAGCTAAGGAACTAGCGCGGCTCGAGTTAGCCGGATTCATAGAAGAGGTCATCCACACTGAGTGGTCGGCCAATCCTGTAATGGTCCCTAAAAAGGACACCACTGATTTAAGGATGTGTGTTGATTATACTGCCTTGAACAAGGCTTGTCCAAAAGATCCGTTCGCTTTGCCTAGAATTGATCAAGTTATCGATTCTACGGCAGGCTCGGAACTCCTCTGTTTTCTCGACGCATATTCCGGTTATCACCAAATCCGGATGAAGGAATCTGACAAAGTCAAAAACTTCATTCATAACCCCTTTCGGAACCTTCTGTTTTGTTACGATGCCCTTTGGGCTGAAGAACGCAGGAGCTACGTACCAGCGCACGATGCAGCGTTGCCTCCATGATCAACTCGGACGCAATGTACATGCATACGTGGATGATATCACGGCGATGTCCAAAAATAAGGAAACGCTAATTTCTGACTTGGAGGAAACATTCGCCAATCTACGAAAATACAACATCATGCTTAACCCGAAGAAATGCTTCTTTGGAATACCGGCCAGAAAATTGTTAGGTTTCATCGTGTCTCAAAGAGGCATAGAGGTGAACCGAGACAAAATCAAGGCTATACTCAATATTTCCAGGCCAACTCGCCTGAAGGACGTACAAAGACTAACTGGCTGCATCGCTGCGGTCAGTCGATTTGTAAGCCAGCTTGGTGAAAGAGCCGCACCATTATACAAACTCCTGAAAAAGACCAAAGATTTTGTTTGGACTGATGAAGCTAAAGCTGCACTACAAGACCTGAAGAAAGTACTCTCATCTGCTCCTATCCTTGCAGCGCTGGAACCTAAGGAACCGATGTTGCTCTATCTTGCTGCGACAAATAAGGTTGTTAGTATCGTCATGGTGGTGGAGAGACCAAAGGAAAATCAGGAACACCTGGTGCAACATCCGACTTACTTTGTCATCGAGGTTCTAACAGAATCAAAACAGCGGTATCCGCACTATCAAAAGTTAGCTTACGGTGTTTTTCTAGCATCTCATAAGTTACGACACTACTTTCAGGAGCATCCAATTACCATGGTGAGCACAACTCCCATGAGAGATATAATCAACAACAACGACACCACAGGACGCGTCGCCAAATGGGGCATAGAGCTCTCAGCTTTCGATATTGAGTACAAACCTCGGACAACAATCAAATCTCAGATCCTTGCTGACTTTGTTGCTGATTGGACAGAGACGAAGGAGAATATGATCCTCCCTGAGTTGGAATATTGGACCCTCTTTTTCGATGGGTCTAAAGCTCGAGGGGGCTCGGGGGCTGGCGTGGTGCTCAAATCACCCCAAGGAGATAAACTTTTATACGTGTTCCATATCCACTTCACAGCGACAAACAATATTGCCGAGTATGAAGCACTGCTACATGGAATCCGGATTGCTAAGGACATTGGTATCCGATGTTTGATGTGTTACGGAGATTCGGATCTTGTTGCTCAACAAGTGTCGGATATTTGTAATGCAAATAAACACATGGCAGCATATAAAGCTGTCGTGGATGATCTATCTAAATCGTTCGAAGGGTTTGAAGTTCAACACATCCCTCGAGCAGAAAATGAGGAAGCAGATGCACTATCTCGGATAGGTTCTACGCAGAAAGAGGTCCCGGATGGCGCTTTTTTAGAGCACCTCAAAGTTCCCTCAATAAAGGGAGTAGATGAGGAATATCTGACCAAATCCGACTCACCTTTAATAGTAGTTCTGGCTATAATTCCCAGCTGGACTCAACCCTACCCCGATTATTTTATAGATGGCAAATTACCCGAAGACGAGGTGCTGAGCCGGCAGATTATCCGACGAGCTAAAGCCTATACTATTGTTAAAGGTGAGCTCTATAAACGGAGTGTTTCTAGGGTTTTTCAGCGCTGTGTATCTCCAGAAGAAGGAGTGGAAATCTTAAGGGAAATCCACGAAGGCGAGTGTGGTCACCACGCTGCAGCCAAATCTTTAGTGGCAAAATCTTTTCGACACGGATTTTTCTGGCTTACAGCTCAGGCAGTTGCCAAACGATTAGTCAAGACGTGCAAAGGCTGCCAAAAGTACACCAAGCAAGCTCATGTTCCGGCTGATCAGTTGCGAACGATAACTATAACATGGCCCTTTCCGGTCTGGGGGCTTGATATGGTAGGACCTTTTAAACGAGCTCCAAGTGGATTTACTCACCTCTAGGTGATGGTGGATAAATTCACCAAATGGATTGAGGCTAAACCCGTCACAAGTTGTGATGGAGAAACAACCAAAAGATTTGTCGAGGATGCTATAATCCGGTATGGTTATCCGCATAGCATTATCACAGACAACAGGAGTAACTTTTCTATGGGAGAATTGGCTGAATTCTGTGACGAGCAAAACATCCGGCTTGACATTGCGTCAGTCGCACATCCACAAGCTAACGGACAAGTCGAAAGAGCAAATGGTTTAATCTTACAAGGCCTAAAACCGAGACTTGAAGCACCACTACGACGTGCTACGGGGGCTTGGGCGGAGGAATTACCCTCTGTACTTTGGAGTTTACGAACAACTCCAAACAGGTCAACAGGATACACACCTTTCTTCTTGGTCTATGGTGCAGAAGCAGTTCTTCCTAGTGATTTAATTCATACTTCTCCTAGAGTGGCCGCGTATATCAAAGAAGATGCCGAGATTTCTCTACAAAATGATCTCGACTTAGTCGAAGAAGTTCACGTCGTTGCTGAAATGAGATCTACAGCCTATCAGCAGAAGTTACGCAAGTATCATAGTCAGAGAGTCCGAAATAGATCCTTCAATAAAGGTGATTTGGTTCTCCAGCTTGTGCAACAAATAAAGCACAAACTTTCCCCAGTATGGGAAGGGCCCTTTTTAGTTAGTCGAGTATTGCACAACGGATCATACTACTTAACTGACATGAGGCCAGTCAAAGAAAGACCTGCTACTAAGAAGAGAAAGAGAGCTGGAGGCAGTAAAAATCCGGATGAGTTAGACAGACCGTGGAATATTGCTCAGCTATGTCCCTTTTATTCTTAGTTTATCATTCTTTGTAATCATACATATGTACATGTTCTGTGAGAAATAAAAGTTTTGGTTACCTCAAGTTTTTTCTGAGAAGTTGTTACCATCTTATTTCCGAATGATCATGTCATAGTCGAAAATCCCAGAAGGCTTGAAAGTACTTTATGCTCATGTTCGTTCTGGTTTAGATTTCTGATTCTAAAACTACTACCCTCGAGTATAACTCTAAAGTTTCTAGTCTTTACTTTGGTTATTTGTCTGATTGCTGGATGTGGGCATTTTCCGAGTTGTGAATTGTTGGTACTGGAAGCCGGCTTTGTTTCCGAGATTAAACTGGTTTAGCAATTGAGCTCCGTTGCTCGGCAAAGTTTCCGGTGGAAGGTTTAGCCGGCTCACGAAAGGGACGAGGCGGAAAGCCAGATAAACAATAAGTAGAGACGAAAAAATACAAGTGCTTATGTAAACATTTCAGGCACACAATTTTTTTTTCAAAGCCGAAAAGTGCTGAATAGATCAAAAGCTTAGCACTAGCAAAGTTAAAGTATTACATATTTACAAACGCATCATGTTTTTTCCAGAATAATACATAAGTTTCTGGTCTACAATGGAGGAGGAGATGAAGGAGCTGCCGGCTCGCTGGTTACTCCGCCTTGATATCGTTCCGAGATGTCCGCATCCGAGTTGGTGCGTTCATCGTCGGAAACTTCTGTTGGTTCTTCCGGAGGAGGAGGCGGAGTATCGACACGGGTGAAGAAGGGGATCTCGTAGCTGGTCAGGTCAGCCACGTGACACCCATATCCGGCGCAGGAGTGCATGATGGCTTGAAGGTCTTGCTCCTGGCCGTCTTCATCTACCTTGCAGTACCCTCTGGTCACTTGCCATATCTCCATATTTCCATGGTGGCTCATGACCATGGTGAGAGCATTCTGCGCAGCAGTCCATGCGTAGGACATGTTCCAGTCCCGAACAAGTTGCGGCATCTCCTTCGCCTTATCCCGCACCTGGAAGTCCGACATGCTTGGCATGTCCGGAATCATGAGAGCTTCGCCGACGTCCTCAAGGGACTGGCGGAAGTCATGAAGCAGGTCACCGACTTGGGTAAGCCGGTGGGTGCGGGGCTCGGAGGAGGAAGAGTCCATCAAGTTCAGAGGACCTATACACAAAACAAGTTAAGAAAAATCCGACATTGGTAAAAGTCGAAGAAAGAGACAAGACAGATAGATGGAACGTACCAAAAATGACGTCCTCAATCTTGGTCTTCTCCTCCCGGAGACTCTGGAGTTCAGCCCGGAGCGCCTGGGACATGTCCTCTCTGTCAAGCTCATTCTTGAGATCCAAGATTATTTTATCTTGAGCAGCGATCTTGTGATCACGCTCATCAGTGTCCATGGAGGAGGATTCAAGGACTTGAGCTATGCTCCTTTCATGATCCACCTTAAGCTTATCTAGCTCTTGGTGAAGTCCCTTGTTCTCCACCACTAGGGTCTTGAGGTTCTCGGCCTCTTCAATCATGGCGACGGATTGTTTCACCAGCGCTATAAGACAAAAAGAACAAAAGTTCAGAAAAAATCGACATTGAAAATAACAAGGACAAGGTGGCAACTTTAAGCTCAGGATTTTTAAGCCGGGGAACTTTGATCTCTCTCCGCTTATCACAGACATTGGTCAGTAATTCCTGGTTATAGGAACATATTTTCTGTAAGTCAGAATACCCAAAGTCAGAAAGCTACTTAAGACTCGGGCTAATATTTTTGCTAAATATCAGCACGAGCCTTGGGGGCTACACTAGTTCGTTCTTTGGCATCCTAATGAAGCATAAACTCGGATTATCTATCCTACTTCATTCTTGGGGGCTAGAGTATATGATATAACATAATAGAAAAAACAAGAGTTAGAATTCCGACTTACATATTGCTCGCGGGTGAGTTTATCCAACCCCGCGTTCACTTCAGCGGCCACCTTCTCGGCGAGAGTAAGAGGGATCACTGGGGATGTTGGAAGCTCGCCAGTCCTAATCCTCTCGTCGCGAAGGCGGAGTTGGGCAAGAAGATTAGAGAACTTGATGTCCTCTGCTTCATGCGCTTCTTCTTCGACAGAAATATGGCTTTTCTCCAGGACTTGCCTGGCGAGCCGCTGGATTTCTTCGGCAGATTTCCGGGTCAGGCCAAATTTGGCAAGACCCGGATTGCTCATGAGGTTTTCGGTGAAGGTTTCTGACGAGGGATCATTACCCGAAGAGGGTTCACCCTTATCTTGATCTGACGCACTCATGGTGACATCAGTTTGCGATCCAAGGTTCGCGGGCCCCGTTGAAGGAGCCGGATCTTCTGCAGCGTCTGGCGAGATAACCGGTGTTGCGGAAGGTTGAGGGGCAGGAGTCGGAGGAGCCATGGCAGGGGAAGCTATGGTAAGCTTCGTCTGCCGCAGCGGCTTCGAAGAAATCCCTTTCCCCTTGGCCTTGACGAGCGGTTTTGCTCTGACAATGTAGTAAAGTCGGAAAACATTACATCTCGGAAAGAAATTTGAGTAAAGTACAAAGGCGGAAAGTTGTGATTGAAAGTTACCTCTTCACGACAGGCACCTCCTTTGTGCCAACAGCCACTGTTGGAGCTTTGCACTTCTTAAGCGCAAGGTCCGGCAATGGGACCACCTCCACCTCCTGAGAGAATTCCGGAGGATATCCTTCGAGCGGAGCAAATTCCGACTCGGGGAGGTTAGCAAGCTGAAAAGAAGAAAACACATCAGTGTTGCGGTATAACTCAAAGAATGAAACACATAAAAGGTGTGATGATGGAAGCTTACCGGCACCACGGGGTTTTCCGCCGTATGCATGTCCAGAGAAACCTCCGGAATCCTCCTCTCGATCCGCTCCTTGATCAGCCACTTGATTTGGCTTATGTAGCCTTGAGTGGTGTAGGCTTTGGAGCTGATGCGGAGGGAGTCGGTTGGAGACGACGTGATGGAGTGCATCAGTCGGGTTCCATGGTACTAAAGTGGCTAGATCCGACGTGAGTCCCAACACTGGACCAAGTCGGATCCCTTCAGACCATTGTGCTTAATCAAATATTCTATCCGCCTCTTAGCGAGGATCAGATCGTCGGAAAGAGCCGGAGCAGCCTCGTCCTAGGAAGGCTGGGCCGTGGCGGCTCCGTCGAAAAAAGCCGGCAAAGCGGTAGCTTTGTCGGGAGCCGGAATATCTCTATGATAGAAAAAAGTGGCCGACCATTGTTTGACCAAGTCACTGGCTAGAATCTTGGGATAAGCCCGGTCACGTCTAAGTGAAAAGCTAATAGTGCCGGTGATGTAAGGAACACCGGCAGTGATGGAGTTTCTCCGGACATGAAAGTAGTACCGGAAGAGAGTCAAACTCAGCCTAATGCCGAGAAAGCCCTCACAAAGTGAAACATACGCACTCATCTCTAAGAGAGAGTTGGGAGGAAGATTGTGGAGTTGAACTCAGTAATGATCTATCACCTCGGAGAAGAACTCCGAGGGAGGAAAAGACAGACCTCGGTCAAGATGGGTGCCGAAGTGGACCCGCTCGCCGTCGCGCGGGTTGGGGGCGGTTTCCCCGTAGCCGCTCTGCCAGTCGCTGGCAGCGAGAATCCCCTCCTTCTCCATGTTCTTGAGGCCCTCCTCATTGAGGGTGCAGGGGATCCAGATTCCCTGGAACCTCTCCTTCTCTGCTGCTGCTTCCGCTGTCGCCGCCGCCGCTGCTGCCGCCAAAGCGAAGGAAGAAGATGAAGCCATTTCTCCGGTGAGAAGATGACCTGAAAGGGGCAGCACTGGGAGTTCTATGGGGGAAGGACGAGGAGGCTCTGTGCACGTAGGAGGATTGGGAGGAAAAGGAAACGGCAAAGGACTGGTGGAAAGGAGAAGAAGAAATCCAAACCCCTTATATCCACCTAACTGCGCCAAGATTTGTGCAAATGCTACAGTGTAACCGCCACGCGTCGTGGAAGGAACTGGGAAGGACCCACGTGATGATTGCGTCGCCTCGATCTCCATGCACGCATTGAAACGGCGCCTCGGTTCCCTGGACCACGGACCCACCAACGGTCGTGCTGACGGAACGCTTGTCAGATGACATGACTTGACCATGCTTGTGTGAGGTGGCATTAGAGACCAAGTTCCGGCTTAGTTTGAAATCAAGCTGGAAAATCCGAGTAACCTATTGATAGGTCCAACTTATTTTTAAGACCCGGATCGTATTTTTTTTTGTGAAGTTTCAGGAACCCTTCAAGATTCTGCAAGCCGAAGATCAAGCTAGACGATGATAAATCCGACTTTGGATCTTGGAGGCCTCTGGGCGCTGCTGTTGGGGATATACTTTCCGGGTATCCTCACAGTTCCTCATTGACCAGGGTGGCCCACTTCGGGTTAGAGCATTGCTTCACGGGCGGCCCGATCGGGGAGAAAAGAGTCAATCCGGCTATGGGAAGGCCGAAGACTTACCGACTTAGGCCCATAATGTTACTTGTAGTTCAAGATGTACTCAGAACGACTCTCGATCGAGTCAGATAGATCTCTCCTGTAAACCCTAGGCCGGATATCTATATAAGCCGGCCTAGGGAGAGCCTTTAGGGCACACCTCAATAATCTACAATCTCAACTCGCACAGGCCAAACCCTTGTAACCCACATTCTGGCTCTGCCGTATTACTGGATTGCTAGCATGAGTAGGATCCGTCCAAAGCCGGCGGATTCGAACCTGGGTAAACTTGTGTGCTCACCGTCCCAGAACACCGTACGTCTCACACCCCTCTCTTCCGCACGCCTCGAGGACCCCCTCATGGCGTACTTGTCATCAATCCGACGACATTTCATACATACGTATTGTTCATATCACAAAATGGCCATCAGGCATAACTTACAAAATCCCCCAAGGCATACATCTATTTTGCAGGCTCTGACGAAGAAGCACCACCACCTCCCTTGACCCGGACGAATGGCTCCCACGGATTCGTTGGGTATGCCGTCAGCGACTTCGATAGTGCCAACCAGAAGGGCTTCTCCGACTTTAGGTCTCGATGCTCCGGCTGGGGGTCGCCTGGTGCCACCACCATCTCCTGGTATGGAAGCAAGTCACCCATCGCCAGCACCCAATCCGCGAACGGAGCAGCCTTGGCGGTCAGCTTCAGCACCTCCGACATCTCCACCGAGCCAATCGTCAAAGGATAGCCGCTGGTGACATCGTCGAGGTCGAAGTCGTCAGGGAAATGCGCGAGCCCCAGGCTCAATGCCGTGGTGGCCCCGCACCTGAAGGCCGAACGTGCCATCCACTCCACAATGGCGGGTGCCTCCTCCAGGTAGCCACATACTTCAGTCAGTCCCCCAGGTATAACCTCAGTGGGGGACATCCCTTGAAGCACATCCTGGATGCACAACGCCGAGGCGGTGGCCGTGTTCACCACCGCGTCACGCACTATGAGGCGTTGAAGGTTTGCACCACCGGATCACCTTGCCCTATCAAAGTTGCAACGTCAGGTGCCCAGTGTCACTACGGACTCACCCACTCGGGGACTCACAACATATATCAAAGAAAAGAGCAACCACTCACCAAGGAGTTTTCAGTAGTTCTCTGTCATGTGCTTCTCCAAGGCAGTAAGATCCCTGCAGCCCCAGGATGATTGAGTCAGCAACCTTCCGCTCCTCCTCCACCGCATCGACTACGGCCTTGGCCCTATCCTTAGAAGAGATCATCGACGCCTTGGCCTTCTCCAACTCCTTCACCAACGAGTCGATACGCCCATTCTCTATGTCCAGCTCCGCAGTCGGGACATACCCCTCTTGGGCTTTGGCAATGGCATCCGGAAGACCATCTAAAAGGAATAGCAACAATAGTCAGCTTACCGCAAACACCAGTAGCTCGCGATCGCCAAGTAAAACAATTACTCACCGGTAGTCTCCTGGAGTCACCGGTTAGCCTCCTGCGTGACGCGCAGGTCACGCTCCAGGCGCTCCTTCATGGCCTACCGGTCAGCCGATTCCCTCTACAAGCCCTACAAGCAGAATGAACAATCAGCAACTGCGAAACCACAATTTAGTGCCTAGTCGCTGAAATTCAGTGACTAGACACTCGGGGATTGGCGACTAGAAGAAATTCAGTGCCTAGTCGCTGAAATTCAGCGACTAGACACTAGGGGACTCGCGATTAGAAGAAATTCAGTGCCTAGTCTGGCGACTAGAAGAAATTCAGTGCCTAGCCACTGAAATTCAGCGACTAGACACTCGGGGACTGGACATACCTGAATGGCGGCACCAAGCATGCTATGAAGCCCAATGGCGTCCGTTGAAGGGACCACAAAGGAGGTGCACTCGCGACGAGGCCCAACGTCCTCATCAACGATCTCTGGCATCTATGACGCCCGGAAAACCCTTCACCATGAAGTGCGGAAATGACGCAGATGCCCATGCCGGAACACTAGCATCGAGGCTGGTGGTTCTATCGTCAGAGCCCCCTTAGCTGGCCTCGATTGAGTAACCGCCACCTCCTCGGCGCCAGTGGCAGGGTCACTCCCCCTAGCGCTGTCTTCTGCCGCAGCATTGCCGGCACCACCCCTCTGCTTCTTCGCGCCCTCAGCAGGCGCGATGTCCGCAACAGGCTTCCTCTTCCTGGGGAGATCGTCTTCCCCTGCGGTGACGACTGGCGGAATCTTAGCCGCTGAAGGGCAACCTATCTTCTTGGCTCCGGACCTGCAAAATCACAAAATTGAGAAAAGAAATCATACAAGAAAGCACCAAAGAATAGAAAGGAAAACTCGTGACTCACTTGGCGATCGGGATAACGTATAACCCCGTGCTGATGTGGGCGGGTTTGTCCAATTCCAGGCTCAGCTTGCACGAGAGACCCTTCTCAAAAACATCCGAGGCCCATGCCCCCGCGGGCTTCTTCGATGATGAAGCCGCGGTCTCCGGAACTTCTGGGCCAGAAGATGTGGTCGTTCTTGCCGGACGCGGCGATTTGCTCATCGCGGCTCTAGCAGCTCCTGGCTCTGATGCGACCGAGATGGTTGGCGCGATCGCCGCAAGCGGAACTTCTACCTCCACCGCGGAGTCTGCTACCTCTGATCCCATCATCGGAGTCAGATCCTCCGGGACCTTGGGCGAGACCTTAGTCACGTCATTGTCGGACTCATCATCCGAATTGAACGCCACCGCCAACCTGGGTGGTGACACCGGCTTCGGAGCACGCTTCTTCACGGGCGACTTCGGCTTGCACATGGGCTTCATCGGTGTGGCGGTGTGCCGCGAACTGTGCTCCTGTAGAATGTCGACATCGTCATCCCGCTCGTCAAGGCTGCGACTCGCGTCGATCTCGTGCTGCCTCTGCATGCGAGTCTTGTGAGCCACAGGAGCTGGGGGAGGAACCTCCCTCTCTTCTCCTTTGCTCTCGGAGGAGTCCCCTTCGGACCCCTCTTCGAGCTCTTTGGGAACCTCCTCATCGAGTGGAGGAAGCCAACCCTCGAGAACCTAAAACAACTAAGAATGGCGACGAACAAACATCAAAGGATGCGGTTGCAAATTGCACCACGAGAGTCAAGACTAAAGATAAATCTAGAGAGAGAGAGGCTTATCATAGGAGCTTCATTCTTCTCGGGCACGTACGGGGTGAGCCTGGTCGATGTGGTAGTAAATTCTGCATCGGTAATCTTCTTTAGGGCGGCCTTGTAGTCCGCAGCATCCCACGACTCCTTGCTGGTCCGAGAAGGATCATTCTTCCCGGTGTACTCATACATCCAATGGGGCCAGTTCGCCAACGGGACCAAGCACCGCTCAAGCCAACAGTTGTACAGATTGATTGTGGACAATCCTTGGTCCTTCAACTTCTGGATCTGGTTCATCATCTCCGTGATGGCCATTCTCTGATCATTGGGGAGCTGGTGCGCTGTCAGCCGGCGGGGCTCGCTTCTCTCTACGACGAACTCGGGAAGCGCCACCTCGCTGGAGGGGGTGGATTCTTTCACATAAAACCAGCTCTTCTTCCATTTGCTCGCGGCCTTCTTCAGCAACATGAGCCTGATGAAGTTGGCCTTCGGCTTCAAATGGAACGTAACGCCACCTGCTACCAAGATCGGTCTGCTGGACCCCTCGCGCCCGATGTGGCCGTGGAACAACTCCAACCACAGTGGGAAGTACGGCCTACAACCGAGGTAGCATTCCCAGAAGGCGACAAAGATCACCAGTTGCTCGATGTTGTGTGTGCCAAGATCCAACGGCTTGATCGCGTAGTACGCATAGAACCGCCGAAAGAATATTGAGGTGGGGAATCCCAAGCCCCTCTCCAAGTGGCTTGGGAAGCAGATGAACTCGCCAGCGCGTGGCTTCGGCTCGACCTCAGAAGGCACGGGGATCCGCCAGTTCCCCTTGCAGAGGACCCCCGCGTCCTCAAATGACTTGAGTTGCGCCACAGTGCACTTGGATTTCCCCCATAGGTCTTTCGGAGGCGCCATCGGGAAAAAAAGCAAGATCGTTTGATCTGGGGAGTCTAGATCGAAGAGAGACAGAGAGAATGGATGCGCGAAGATGAGGAATGCGGGGAAGGTTCAACAGGACTGCTCCATCGCTCTCCTTATAAAGAATCATTACCTGCCAATCTCGGGATAGCCGTTACCCACAGTAATTGTGTCGAAGTTACCGTTGGATTACCCAACAACTAGTTTGACTGAGCCAACGGTCCAACTCCTCCCACTCGACTCGCCTGCAGCTATACCTTGTTCAATCGACAGGAGCAACAACTCGGTAGTGAGTGAATTCGCCAAAGCCGCGACTAGAAGCCCGGTGGAAAATTTCCTCGGTTATCTACAGAGTCCATCGCCGATTCGACTGGGCGTCCAAATTGGACTCGCCTACTTCGATCGCCAAATGAACACCTGCGTTTGAATCAACGATGGCCTCGGAGACTACTGATGGGGATATGCCGAATGGGGTATGCCCAGCAGGATGTTTCGATCGGGCCAAAGGCCTCGTGAGTAGGCATACAGGACGGCGACTGGAAAACGACTGAGGAGAAGGCCTAGCGATTGGAGACTGGAGGCCTAGAAGCGTACCTGAAGCCCAGTCGGATTAGGTCAAAGCCTCCGAATCCATATCTTGTTCGGTTGTAAAATGTAAACCCTAGTGAGGTGCCCCATATATAAACCTCCCTAGGGTAGCTTGATGACTTACGTTCCATCATACACCCCTTCAAGCGACTCACTGCTTAGACGCCGAGCTCGCCACCCCTGTAACTCGCTCTCCATCAATCTAATCTAATAGGAGTAGGTCTTTACCCTCCGGGGGCTGAACCTGGATAAATCCATGTGCATCCGCCCCCATCTCGCATCGCAGATGGCTGCCAGCTCTCGCCCCCGATTCTATCAATCGCTGCCTATGGCAGTGACTGCCATGGCCATTTCCATGACAGTAACCGTTTAAACTCTTTGTACTAATTCGATTATAATTTTATTATTGCCATAATGCCATCTGGTTCTTCAAAAGCCGCATCACTAACTTTTTTCTTTTTCTTGCATAGAGCTCAAAATGGAACAATGAAAATATTGGTTTGCATAGACTATTCTACAGGTTCACAAGGGATGCCATTACTTCCTTATTTGGTGCTGGTTTGTCCTGAGCAACGGCATACCTATCTTCTACTATGTAGTACACTCGTGGTTTGCATTCCTGCTCTAGAATTTCTCTTATGATGCCATTATAATTTCTATCTGGTTGATTTTTAGCTATGATAGTAACTACATGCCATTGTGTAGCTCACCGTAAATTCCGAGTCACCCAACGACTCTATGCATTCCAGGAGATGCCACTGCTTCCATATATATTTGCTGAAATGACCTCGCTAGTTTATATTTGCTGAAATTCTAAGAAACACTTTGTTTGATTGCTCATTTCATTCTAGGCACACTTGTATAATGCTTGTTTGTCCTGTTCTACAGGTTCACGAGCGACGCTATTTTATCACACATCTGGTTCTAGGTCTGGTTCGTCCTAAGTCACGACATAACTATCCTCTATAATATATAGTTCATTCGTGGTTTGCATTCCTGCTCTACAATTTCTCGTATGATGCGGTTATAATTTCTATCTGGTTCATTCTTTGCTAAGACAGTAACTGCATGCCATTTTGTGGCTCAGCGCAAATTCTGAGTCACCCAACGTGTCTTGCATTTTAGGGTATAGAACTGCTTCCATATATATTTGTTCAAAATGACCTGGCTAGTTTATATCTGCTGAAATTTTAAGCCACACACACATTTTTTGATTGCTCGTTTCATGGTAGTCACACTTGTTTAATGCATGCTTGCTTGTCATGTTTGTTTGACGTATTGGTTAATAATTGAACCATTGACCAGTTGTAAACTCTAGTTCATAGCTCCTATCATATCAGTCAAATGAGTAGTTTGTCTTATTTGATGTATTAACTTATTATTACTTAGTTTCAGACTGCAATTATTGCTATTGCCACCAAAGAGGGGGCTGCAAGATCATGTCTCCTCCAATGTAGCTATCACACTCAATAGAAAATCTAGGTGATAGATTGAGAAAGAAAATTGAGGACTCTGCTATAAACTTGATTGTCAACTGAAATGCCGATTTTTCTTTCCCTTGAGTTGATAATATGTAATAATTTTACGAAGCATGCAACTGATGTAATATCTAGATAACTCGCGTAGGCCATGTAGGCATTTAGTTGACGCCGTCCACATATTGCGGTAGTCGTTACGGTAAATACGCCAGGCAGGTCGATTAGGAAATATTACCGTGCTTTGTTATTGGCCCGTCATGTATTCGGCTGACATGAACATTAAAAAATGCTGGATTATTATACACGTTTTATGATATTGGCATGGGCTTCAGAAAGGCCGAAACTGTAAAAGGCCATAAATGTAACAGGCTAACCCGCATTTGGTAACAGGCCGTAACAGTAACAGGTCGTAAAAGTAACAACCCGTAACAGTAACATGCCATAATAGTAACATGCCGTGACAGTAACATGCCGTAACAGTAGCAGGCCAGAGTAGTAGTAGGCTAGAACAGAAACGGCCCATTACAGTAACAGGCAAGAAACTACAAAAATCATAGAACAGTAACAAGCCAAAACAGTATCGGGCCTCAATAGTAAAGGACCGCAATAGTAAAAGGCCAGAATAGTGGTGAACCTGAACAGTACGGGCCGAGAAATTTCCAGACGAAGGCCGACAAATCTACGAGGCTAGAACAGTAAAGGGCTGTTTGTGGGCCTGAACAGCTAAAGACCAGAATAGTAACATGCCAGAACAGTAACGAACCATCTCAGAGAAGGGCCGTCAGTAGGTGGTCGATGATGGGCTGCGATAGTAGCGATGGGCTGACCACATGCCTTATGTGTACAAGAGCGACTTGGGAAGGCTACTAATGGGCCGCACAGTGTTGGACCAATAAGGGCCTTCTGTAGGCCGAAATAGAATCGGGCCTGAAAGTTCACGGGCTGCTGCTGGCTACATTTCTGGGCCCATGTCAAACAGTGCATGACAAAATAGTAACAAGCCATCTTCTTATTGGGATCCCCTGATGGGTCGCCCTAGTTAGTATTTAGTAGGCCTTGGTTGGGCCTCGCTTCTTCCATGGTTTCTATGACCGTTAACGGCGATAAACGGACACTAACGGCGGCTGCCACGTGGCAGTTTGCATGACGTTAGTAGTCAGCACGGCTGGCAAACAGATCTATGACGGAACAAGTTTTTGAGGATGAAGGGTGCGATTTTCCACGGTCAAAAAAAATCCATGGTTAATTCATTTGTGACGGGGCAGACTCTTTGGCCACGAAAAATGGGCCTTCAACCACGAAAATCATCCGTTGTAAAAGCCAACTTTTCTTGTAGTGTATGAGTAAGAATTAGAGCATATAGGTGGGATTGAAATGCAAATAAAATTAAGAAACCCATATGGCAAATTTGTGGTGGAATGGAGAGGAAGATCATAGGACAAGGTATGTTGGCATGTTAGTTGTAGGATGGAAAATAAAGACATGTGCCCTTAACTCAAATTGGGCATTTACATATATATCAAAAAGCAAATACAATTTATCAGGAGGCAATTACAATCAATAAGGCAAATGCATTATCAAGAGAACAACCAAATGAAGAGGGGTGTTAATATGATGCTCAAATGAAATGTGGCATGGTGACATGAGCATGATATAATGCAATGGAACAATACATATAGGAAGTAGCATATAGACTAGGAAAGTAGCATTGCAATTGTTAGACAATTGGGATGCTACAAAAGGGAAGCGATCCTGGCATCTCAATTTATTAAATGCCACATAATGGAGTAGTTTCTTAAAAACATGGGGTAGGCGGATTTTTTAAAGGGAAATTCCAATAACTCTGAATTAAAGATTTTGGGTTATTCTACATCTACTATACTCAATGGGCTATACTCCATGCACTATTCACCATGGGCTCCTTGATAAAAATTTAAATGGGTTGTGGTCAACAAGTCCCCTGACCCCTAAAAGGCCAAATTAAATTGTTCTGGGCTGAAGAGGGGTCGAATGGGCTAGTTTTTTCTCCTCGTTAGTAATATTTGCTTTGTGTAGTGGCTCGGCCAGATTCAGAAATCAAGCCTCAATGCCGAAGGAAAAAAAAACTAAAGAACAAGGGACACAGATCGCGTGCACCAAAACTGGACTGGTATCCAATGACTCCATTTGGTACCCTCTCATCTCTGTCCAAACCATATCCAATGGTTCCGATGACACATAGGCAAAATCTCTAGTGCAAGCAGCCCAACAGCAGCGACAAAACTTTTCACAAATTCTGTAGCATTTGAAAGATCCAGTAGTATAGAATAAGATAGAAAAAATATCAACAGATTCCTAGTTCATATTCAGCAGCACTTGACAGATTCTGCAGCATTCCAAAAGTGACTGTTTCAACAATACAGACGCTGAAACTCAATAGCAGTACAGAGGGAACCCGTACATGTTTTAGCTGTAAAAACCTTGTCACCCGATCGGTTTGCCCTTTTCTCCAAACACAGTTGATCATTGGAGCAAGCAAAACTGACGATCAAGTATGCTTTTGTGTGCATACCTTCTCTTAACATCAATACCAGTGTGACTCCATATATGCATCCCAAAATGCCCAAACCTCATCTAGATTGTGACAAGGCCAAGTGTAAAAAGGAAAACAAGACCATCTACTACACGTGATCTAAACAAGTACCAGTCGATCAATATTAGTTCTAGAAAATCCCTTAGTAATAGTAATGACATTACACTTGAAAAATTGAGTAGCATTTGAAGATTGAGGAGTACATAATAAGACAGAAAAATATCGACAAATTCCTAGTTCATATTCAGCACCACTTGACAGATTCAGCAGCATTTCAAAGTTAGCGACTCAATAGTATAGACAATGGTCAAAAGAAATGATAGATTCAACAATGCGTACATTGAAATTTAATAGTTGTAGCAAGGCCATGACTCAAAAGGAAAGACAGTCCATATTAAGAACTCCATCGGTCGATCTGAACAAGTATCAGTACATATGTATTACTACAAAATAGATTAGCAGTAGGAGACCTCCATACAGAATACTCGGCATAACGCAACAACGTGTCCAAGTGTTGGTCGGGTAGCGCTTTCATTCCTGCCTGTTACACTTTCCTTGTCACACCGTCGCCTGTGGGCCCAATATGTCAGCAGCGTACATTGGAAATAGGTGAATATTGCCGCAATCTTGTTCCACCTCTCCCCATACAAATTGAATCTGTCACCAACATAAAGTTGTAATTAATTAATATGACATTACATATTTTAACATTGGGGTCATCACAAGAAGATTTAGATGTTTTATCTCACTTTTGAAACTTGTCAATGCAATACTCCTAATCCATAGGGAATTCCGACAAATGGTTCAGAAGCTTCCAGTTAACACCACGGCTGCGATAGGTACGACCTAAGCCCTTCCAGGGCGACTTTAGCCGATGACGGCCTGCTCGTCAGCTCAATGTCGCCACCATTTTGACTGCATGGAGCTCATGCCACAGAGACAGCAACCAAAGCTTCACCTTGTACCGCTACGATTCGCACACACCTGAGCTGACGAACCTGGGGGATATGATGATGTACGTGGTGTGGCCATCAATTTGGGTGACGAACATAGTGCCCACTTTCCCGATGCCGATGATATCCACTCTCCGCTAGCCTCTTGTCGGCACCGACTTAGACGGCTCCTAGTGTTTGTGGCTATAGGGAATTATGGCCACAGTCCTCGAGTGGGCAACTCTAAGGAGGTGGACGAGCTCTACCATAGGTGTTAGCTCTACCGACGAGGTGATGAACTTGCATCCAGGCTCCATGCAGACTTGCTGGCCATGAAAGCGCCAGATTATGTAGTCGTAGACATCGTTGTTGGGGATGAATGTCGCGCAGTGGTCGTTGGAGCATCTGCTACCTTTTCCGCCCGTGACTTGGCGGTACAGATCCTTGGAGCATGCGACTAGCCAGGCGGCGCTGGTAGTGTCTAGACGCATAGAGATTTTGTTGAAAACGTCATCACCAACCTTGCTCCAGATACCATGAATCCGGTTATGGGTCGATTGCGACATCGGGATGAATTGGTGGAAGAGGTCGGACCAGAGTGGGGAACTTTTGGAGAGGGGTGGTGCGTCCTACAAAATCCGATGCATCGAGCGAGATGTCAAGGAAAATGTGTGAAGCACGCACTGGAGATGATCCCAAATGCGTCTAGGTGGCATTGGTGAGTGGAGATAAACACAACCGAGATGGGGAAGATAGGATGGCTCTTTGAACGAGGTTTTTTTGCAAGGCAACTAGAGCTACATCCAGGACGCCGACTATAGCTTGGCTCGCGGCATGCTTTAGTGCGCTAAATTAACCATCTAAAATCCTGGCGCATTTTATAGCTAGTCTGGCACGCTGTCGTGTACTAAATTAACCATGTCACATCCTGGGCCATTATAGTTAGGCTGGCACGCAGCCGTGTACACCGACTAGAGTTACTACTACTGTCATGTTTGACCAGATGGTGTTTATTTACACCTTCTACAGTATTTACCTAAAAAATAGTACTTCTACCTAGTAGTAATACACTTGTACTAGTACAATACTAGTAGTAGAGTACAACGAACAATCATATCGTTAGTTCCGCTGCATACAGGAGTTGTACTACACCTACCCACATGATTGTTAGGTACACCAACACAATACAACTCTTGTATGTGACGGAACTAACAATATGATTGTTTAGTTTGCTAAAACGGATTATACTATGGAATAGATGTAGTACAATACTAGCAGTAGTACACTAGATGTTTGTTTTGCAGTTTTGCTGTAAACATAGTACAATAAAATACCTCCACATTGGATTCTAGCGCGATCAAGTACCACAATGTTCCAACACAATGCATGACTAGAGGGGTATAGTTATAGACCACCTCTTTACAAAGTATTTATAGTTAGAAGCGAACAGTCACCGCATTAATACACCTACGACATAGTAAATTGTTCATCAAATGATGGGTGATAACCTACACATCTGATCACTTTCTCGCAGTTATCATGATCAAATACGACCACCTTAAAGGAAGTGGTGGCAAGCATCTTAAATACCAAAAAGTATCCTACCTTCAAGTCATGTGCTTTGATAAACTCTAGCCATCCTTCGTCAAGGATTACCTTGCCATCTTGTTTCTTTAGGTCGACGTCCCAGCTGTAGCCTTTGCATATCTTCAGCTTGATGGCCTCTAGATACTCACCACCAAACGTTGGCAAAAAGGAGTGATAAAAGAGCAATGTACACACGTTTGGGCATATTTTTCACTTATATACACCCGTATAAAGGTCATTATATCGATATAGTCTTACATGTATTATAGAGTTGCACTTCTTTTTGACAGATTAGTGCGGAAAGGCACTTTAAACATTCTACAATGTAAATCGTGGGATTCAGGAAAAGAAGAAGGAATATCATTGGGGACCATATTGCGTCACAAGATATGAAGTGCAGGGGTAAAAGTGAGGGGACAGGGAGGCGCCATTCACGGAAGAGAAAAGAGAGGAGAAATAGAGCAGATAAGAGAGGATGGGCGCGGGTTGGAGGCCAATCGGGATCTCGATCTGAGTTCCTGTCCACTCCTTCGACATCGCCTTGGCTAACTCCGTTTACTCAAGGGCAAAGGCGGCATCCTAGAGTTGAACTCGGCTGAAGTGGTATTGAGAAGCTTACTCTCCCTTCATCCCCTGATCTGATTCTGTTCCTTGTTGATCTGTATGCATACTCAGGGAGTTGTGAGCCGTCAGATAAATTTGTGAACTCGTTCTGTTACTCTTCCTTGATCTACTGTATGAACTCTGTTCTGAGTATGACTCTGAGCATAAAGAAACCTGTACTCTGCCTTAATCTTCAGTAATTCTCTCTATAGTTTTTTCTCTGGTTGTCACCTGTGGAGAATTATTGCACTAGGGAGATCTGAATGTATGTGGTACTCTCGTCTTTGTTGGTAATCCCTGCAATAGAGTTCTGATTTCAACCTGAGTTTCAATTAGCAGTTCCCATCACCCTCTGATTAGTTTCAGCTATATTTTGACCGTTTTCCCTGTACTTAAATCCCTGTGAAAAGAACGATATGGAAGCTATATTATGCCTTCATGAATTTGGCACCGTTGCCGGGGATTTAATGTAGAAGTAAACTCGAGAATTGTAGATTGAATCATGCTCCCTTGCATTAGATTTTGTAATAATTTGTGTTTCTTGTTGCTTCGGCTTATGAGGACACTAACCATCTCACAGGTTTAGTTGTGATATGATTTTAGAGTTCCTATTCATGATTATATTGTAGGAGCTATTGGATGAGTGGTAGTGAGGATTTACTTCTAGCTGATTTTGATCCAGAGATTGAAAGGACCCTTTTCAAAAGAAGAAGAGATTTGAAGCAGAGAGAGGCTAAAGGTATTGACAAGATGGGTGAATCAAAATCAATGAGAGAGTTGTGGATACCAAATGACCAGACCCACATCTCAGAACTCAATCCACCAGTGATCCAATCTAATAATTTCGAGCTCAAGCCCGCGTTGATCACTATGGTGCAGCATAATGCATTTGGAGGTTCACCTGTGGAGGATCCCCATGAACATATCAGAAATTTCTTGGACTACTGCAACACACTTAAGTGCAATGGGGTGCCATATGATGTGATAAGAATGCAATTGTTCCCCTTTTCTCTGAAGAATGGAGAAAAATAGTGGCTACATTCATTGCCATTTCATCTGAAGGACACTTGGGAACATCTTCTGCAGGATTTCTTTGAGAAATATTTCCCTCCAATCAAAGCAGCTGACCTCATAGATAAAATCACAAGGTTTTCTCAGCTAGATGGTGAAAGTCTCTATGATGCATGTCAGAGATATCAGGGTTCGATTAGGATGTGCCTAAATCATGGTCAAGAGAAATGGCTGATAATGCAAACCTTCTATAAGGGACTGACCACACAAACCAGAGCTTATGTTGATTCAGCAGCTCGAGGAGGAATAATGAATAAGACACTGGATGAAGCATTTGAGCTCATTGAGAGTATGGCATGTCATAATTTCTCATGGACAAATGAGAGAGCAAATCATTCCTAGCCAGGGATGTACAACATAACTCCAAGTAATTCCATGGTAGCACAAGTTGACATCCTGAATACACAGATGGCCAACATTCTTGCAAGCAACAAGCACTCAGTACATGAACATGTCAATTACTGCAACAATCCTATGTGTGAAGTTTGTGGAAACTTAGGCCATACAACAACTGAGTGCAAAGTACTTTCTGTTGATAACGCTCAAATTTTAGAGGTAAGCTATGCATAGAACAACCCCTATTCACAGACCTACAATCCCAATTGGAGAAATCACCCAAACTTGTCATATAAGGGAAGTGCTGCTAGAAGAAAGTGGCAACCATCAGGCAGTGTAAATTCAAGACCTCAGCCAGGTTATGAATCTAGATCAACAAATACTGCCAGCAGTTCACAAACAGTGGACAGTGAAGCTATTAAAGAGAGACAAGAAATGAAAGAGCAGATGAACAAGATGAGTTCAGATATTTTTAATATGACAAGTATGGTTAAAACAAGTCAAGAAATGTTTCAAGCCCTCCTTGCTTCACAAACCAATCAGAGTACAGTTACACGATTGCCTTCACAACCTGAGACCAACCCAAAACAGTGTGGTGCTATAACTGCAAGTAATGCAGTAACAACTAGGTTAGGAAGAACTACAGTAGATAAGGTAACTCAACCTATCTATGTAGCACCTCCTAGAGGGATGGAAGCAAATGTAACCCTAGTTCAAGTGCCTGCAGCAGAAAAGATACACCCAAAATTCAAGGAGCATGAGAAGGAAATGGAAATTGATAAGGAACCTAAAAAAGAAGAGTCACAACAAATCAAAGTACCCTTCCCCGTGAGGCTTGAAAAGCCAAAGGAGGATAAATAGTTTGCTAAATTTCTTGAAGCAATGAAAGATGTGCAAATAACTAGATGTAGTAATGCATGTCCCTTTATATGAAAAATTCTTTAAAGAATTGATTACCAAGAAAAGAAGTCTAGAAAGTGCAGAGGTTGTACCTCTAACCAAAGACTGTAGTGCAATTATTAAAAATCAGATGCCACTGACGCTGGATGATCCAGGAAGTTTCTGTGTTCCTTGTGTCATTGGGGATAAGAAATTTAAAGCATTATGTGACCTAGGATCAAGTGTTAGTGTAATTCCTTATTTAGTATGCAAGACCATGCTTTTGGGTTCTCTAGAAAAGACTAATATGACACTACAACTGGTGGATTGAACATTCGGAGAACCAAATGGTATATTACTGGATGTACCAGTAACAGTTGAGAAGTTCTCCTATCCAGTAGATTTTGTTTTCTTGGAAATGGAAGACAACAGTGAGTCTGTGATCCTGGGCCGTCCATTTTTAGCTACTGCAGGAGCACTAATTGATGTCCAAGGTGCAAATCTTACTCTGAGACTTGGATCTAAGCAAGTTACCTTCAACATAAGAAATGCCATTGGCCTACCAGAATTAATTGAAAGACATGAAACAGTCAATTTAGTTGCACACTGTATCAAAGAAATATATGCTCCTAGTATTCGTCTTACTTTGAGCACTAATGAATCAGAAAGGCAACATAAGAATCCTGAGCAGTGCCACTATGCTGTATATGAAATTGCAGATGATAGAGAAAGGGAAAGTGAAACTGAAAAAGAAGAAAAAGCAGACAAACATGAGCTAAAGCCATTTCCAGCTCACTTGAAATATGCTCATCTTGGGAAAGGTCAACAATTCCCTGTCATAATCAGCAGCATGTTGAATGAACAACAAGAAGAAGAACTAATCATACTACTAAGGAAATATAAATTGGTGATTGGTTATTCCATTTTGGATATGAAAGGTGACATGGGGTAACCTCGGCAATGCCCATGGTGATGGACTTGGGGTTTCGCGGAAAAGAGAACGCTGGGGATTTCGTCGGATATCAGGAAAACAGTGGAGACAAAGTCGCCTGAATATTGGGGAAAACACTCTATTACAAGTTGTCCTCTAGATTTCGGCACCCTCGCTTGGGCTTCTCCTGCCCTATATATAATAGGTCGGGTCTCAAAGCTGTCTGAGGATAGGTTTCATACACACGTGATTACAATACCAACATAATGTCGGTTCGTGGTTTCTTTCCTAATATAACAAAGAGCCTTTGTCGGTTGCTTCCTTGGGCTTTTATCTAGAATCTCTATGGGCCATAGGCCTTTTACCAATGTAGGCTAGCGAATAATGAGCATCCGAGTAATCATACCCATGTCAGTAGCCCCTGAGACTCTACTTGAATCCGTAGTTTTTAGGTAGAGTCTCAGAGTTTTCTTTCTTCTTTCTCCTGTTCTGTTTAATTTTGTTTTTTGTAGGTATTTTGGTACAACGAGTCTGATGCATCCGACGGATCGGAAATCATTTAATTGCTCCTGGGCAAAAAAAAGCTGACCTACATCAAACTCAAGTCCCTAGTCTTGAATCCGGAATTTGTTGCTGGCGTAATTCAGTTCGAGCCACTGAGGTCTTACCGAATACTGAATTCTAGTTTTATATTTTTTATCGGGTACCCAACGCGTCCGTCGGGATTTTGCATCGTATCATTGATACGGATTTCTACTGGCAGAGCGCATTCTTGTGCGATTACCAGGCCACACAGGATGAATCCTGGGGTCTTACCTTCATGTTTCTGAACACGACATTCAGATTTTTTCTCGCGTCTGAGCGTGATCCGAGATTTTGGGCCTTTTTGGCGGTTGTCCTGCTGGGCCACCAATATTTCTGATTATATCAGGTATTTTTATTATTTTATACTATCTCCCGATGGGAGTAGCACCTTTTTGAGGATACACTGGTGTAAAACTCAATAGGTTTTTGCAATTTGTCAATGCACTTTATACACAACGGTATTTCTATCGGGTGCGTGTTAGCGCTCCCGATGGTAGTAGCCCCCGAGGCTATGTTTGGATGCCTGTATCTGGACATAGGCTCATAATTGCCGTTAGCATTGATCTTTGAAAGAAGAAGATTAGGATACAAATAACTTCTCTTTATATACAAGGTGAAAATTGACGGCACATTATTCTTTGAGGAGATGGCTATTTTTAGCCTTTTCTCCTAGACATCTTGGCTTAATAAGCCCGAACTGTAACTCTTATTACTTTTACAAATAATTTTATGCGTAAAAGCTTCATAGTTGTGCTACGTTCCATGGATTTGAATAATTTACTCCTGTCTTCTTGTCTTGTAGTTGATATGCTCCTCCGGGAATAACTTCTATGACGATGTATGGTCCTTCCCATGGAGATTCTAGCTTCTTGTGGCCATATTGCTTGAGGTGAAGAACTAGGTCCCTTACTGCGAAGGACCTAGGACGCAATCTTCTACTATGTTAATTGCGCAGGTTTTGCTGGTACATAGTTGCTCTTTCGAGGGTTTTGTATCGAGCTTCATCAAGCGCATCCACATCATCTTCAAGTGCTTCTCTTTATTCCTCTTCATTATATGCAACTACTCTTGGTGATTCGTCAGATACTTAAACTAGAAGCACGGCTTCCACATCGTGGACCAAAAATAAAGGCGTCTCTTGTGTTGAATTATTTGGAGTTGTACGTAAACTCCATAACACGGATGGTAATTCATCCACCCATGCTCCTTTTACTCTATCAAGTGGTGCCAGTAGTCTCTTTTTGAGTTCAGCAGTAACTACTCCGTTGGCTTTTCAACCTGTCTATTTGTTTGCGGGTGAGCTACCGAAGTGTAGCTTATTTTGATGCCCATTTCCTGGCAGTACTCTTTGAACTCATTGGAAGTGAAGTTGGTCTCATTATCCGTGATGATACTGTTTGGTACGCCAAACCAAATACTATGGATTTGATGAAATTCACAGCCGAAGTTCCATCTTGTGTGGTTACAGGCATTGCTTCAATCCATTTAGTAAATTTGTCGACTACTACTAGCAGAAAGACGTGTCCTCCTGGTGATGATTTGTGAAGTTTTCCCACCATGTCGAGCCCCCACTGACCGAAAGGCCAAGCCAAAGGTATGAGATTCAGCTCAGCGGCGGGTGCTCCAGGTTTTGTTGCGAATTGTTGACATGCCTCGCATGTTCTGACAATGTCTTTTGCATCTTGTACTGTAGTGAGCCAGTAAAATCCAGCCCTGAACGCTTTTGTAGCAATTTCTTGGCTACTAGCATGGTGATCACAGACTCCTTCATGTATATCTTTCAGTATAACTTTTCCTTCTTCGGGTGTTCTCCTTTAATTATCCTAAAGGCCATCGATCGTCGAGTGATTCGCCGGGCTTCTATCACATCCTCTAGCAGCTCTCCTTTAGTCATATATACTATATACGACTGCATCCAGGTTGACTCGATTAGCATGACCTCTTTGATTGCTTGTTTTCCTCTTCGATGGCTTCTTCTATGCTTTTGGTTTCTAAAGGAGCCCCCGACTCTTTTTGCGGATGTTTCTTTTTCCCTGTTTTTGGTACCACCACCTCGAAAACTCTTTTTGCTTTAATTGATTGCTCCACTATTTCCTCCCAAAAAAATCCTGGTGGTATTGGTAAACACAATGATCCGATGTTTGCTAGATTGTCAGCTTCCTCATTGCTTGCTCTTCCTATGTGTGATACTTCACACCCATCAAAATGAGCCTCCATGATGCTGTATAAGTCATGATAAGCAATCATATTTTCGCTGACAGCAACGCACTTGTCCATTGCCTGTTGTGCCACATGATTGGAATCTCTGAAGATTTTGAGGCGAGTTGCACCGCAAGCTCTGGCCATCCGCATGCCATGCAACAGGGCCTCATATTCTGCTTCGTTATTGGATGCATTTGTAAAGCTCATCCGAAGAATATAATGCATTTTGTCGCCTTGAGGTGATATTAGTACGACTCCTGCACCTGCTCCCTCCGTTCTTTTTGATCCATCAAAGTATATTGCCTAGGCACTAGAAAGATCTGGTGGACCCGCACATTGCAACTCCGTCTACTCTGTGATGAAATCTGGCAAAACTTGTGACTTAATTGCCTTGCTCTTCTCATAAGTGATATCCCTGGGGGATAATATGCCCCATAAAGAAACATGCCCAGTTGCTTCCGGATTGTTGAGGATTCTTGACAAAGGTGCTTCATTGACTACTATGATCGAGTGCTCCAAAAAATAGTGGCGTAGTTTTCATGCTATCATGAATACCCCGTATGCGAGTTTCTGGTAGTGTGGGTACCTTTGTTTAGATGGCGATAAAACCTCGCTCAGGAAGTAAACCGGCCTCTGCATGTCGTGGGTCTTTTCTTCTTCGGGTCACTCTACGACCAAGACCGTGCTAACCACCTGGTGTGTGCGGCAATGTAAAGGAGTAAAGGTTCTTTCTCTTTTGGCGACACAACGACAGGGGATGTCGAAAGTGTTCTTTTAAGATCTTCAAAGGCATGCTGAGCTTCTTCCATCCATTCGAATTTTTCTGATTTCCTCATAAGGGCGTAGAATGGCAGCGCTTTTTCACCAAATCTTGCAATGAAACGACTTAGTGCCGCCACTCGTCCTGCAGTTGCTGTACACCACACAAATTAGTTGGCTTCTTCATTGTGAGGATTGCTTGTATTTTTTCAGGATTAGCCTTGATCCCTCTAGCTGATACCAGATATCCGAGGAGTTACCCTGCCGGGACTCTAAAGGAACATTTCTTTGGGTTCAGTTTGATACTGAACTTGTCAAGATTTTTGAATGTTTCTTCGAGGTCTTTGATGAGTGTGAATCCTTGTCTTGTTGTAACTATAACATCATCAATATGTACTTGTATATTTGTGCCTATTTGGCTTCCCAAACACTTCTGCATCATCTGCTAATACGTTGCTCCGGTGTTCCCGAGGCCAAAGGGCATTGTTGTGTAGCAGAATACACCATAGGGCATGATAAATGCCGTTTTTTCCTGATCTTCTTCCTTCATCCTGATCTGGTGGTATCATGAGTAAGCATCCAAGAAAGAAAGACGTTCGCATCCCGCGGTTGCATCGATTATTTGGTCGATTCGCGACAATGGGAAGTGATCTTTTGGACAATGTTTGTTCAGTCCAATAAAGTCGATGCACATCCGAAGTTCCGTAGTATCTTTCTTTGGGACACATACTGGGTTTGCGACCCACTCTTCTTTTGTTAGTTCTTTGATAAAATTGGCATCAGTAAGGTGATGGAGCTCCTTTCCAATGGCTTTGAGCTTTGGTTCTGCGAAACATCAGAGCGGTTGCTTTACTGGCTTTGCCTTTGGATCTAAACTTAGTGCATGCTTAGTGAGTTCCCTAGGGCTTCCCAGCATGTCAGAAGGTAGCCATGCAAAAATCTCCTAGTGCTCATGGAGGAACTCGATGAGCGTGCTTTCCTATGCGGGATCAAGGTAGAAGCCACAAAAGTTGTTTTTGTTGGGTCGACGGGGTGGATTTGTACTTCTTTTGTGTCCTTAGCCATGTCAAAAGCCTGATCGGGATTTACGTGTGCTACCTCCATAGGTTGTTCATTTGCCGAACTTTGTTGAACTCTCGATTACAGTTGTCCGCACGTGTGAAGCTTCCTTGTACTGTGATGATTCCCTTTGGTGCTGGCATTTTCATTACTAAGTATGCGTAATGCGGCACTGCCATGAATCTTGCAAAAGCTGGTCATCCCAGGATTGCATGGTATTGTGATGGCCAATCCATGACTTCAAATTCGAGTTTTCTCGCCCGAAATTCATTTTGGAACCAAAAACAACGTCAAGAAAACTTTTCCTAACGGAATTTCGGCTTTAACTGGTACTATTCCGTGGAAAGAGGTTTTTGTTGGAGCGATATTATCCAGGGGATAGCCTATTGTTCGCAATGTGTTTGCGTAGATCAGGTTTATGCTGCTTCCTGCATCCATGGAGACCCTGCTCATATCGAATCCACCAATTTGTGCTTCGACTATCAAGGGCAGAATACCTGGTCGCGGGACCCGGAGTGGGTGATCTGCTCTGCTGAACTTAATTTCTTGCTCTGACCAATGGATATACTCGGGTGTGGCTGATGTTGATGTTTCCGCCATATTTATTTGTCTTGTGATGAGCTTCTGAATTCATTTGGGTAGACGCCCTTTCTAAATCATAGACATTGTTCCTTTTGATCTGGGGTAATCATTGTTTTGATCGTTTAAATTTTGCAATGGTGCAACTCATGGTGGTGCACCGATAGCTAATGCGCCAGGCGTGGATGTCTACCCTCGGTTCGCTGCTTTGGCTGCCTTTGCGTTGCATAACTCCTGCATCTTCAAGAATGTTCGATAGTCTTTCATCAGGTGATTGGATTGTCGCCTGCCTGCTGAGTCGACATAAAAATGCATATTACAGGGTCCTTCCAACATTTGCATCGCAGACATAGGTGGATCTCGTGCTCTTGGCTGACATTGTTGTGCGGATTGGCTTCCTCCGACGTCGTCTCAATTCTGACGGTATCCGCCATTATTGTCGTTGCTTCTATTGTTACCTTCACCCGAGAAACCTGCTGCGACGTAACTTGGTCCCGCGTTCCCATCGGTGTTCCTACATCTTCTGTCATTGCCGCATTTATCCCTGTCTTCCTCGGGTGACTGCGTGCGCTTATTATGTAGCACGTCTTCTCCATCAGCCCAGCGGTTTGCTATTTCCATCAACTGTGATACTGTCTTTGGTTTTGTCCTACCCAGTTCTTCTATGAATTCTCATCGACATAGGCCGCCGTTGAAGGTGTCAATGGCCCTTTCGTCCGATATGGATTCAACTGAGTTTTTGATGATATTCCATCTTTGTATGAATGCTCTTATTGACTCGCTGGATTTTTGTTTGCACGCTTGCAACTCTTCCAAGGATGCTGGTCGCTTGAATGTAGAATGAAAGTGTCGAATGAACTTATCTTCCAGATCATTCCAGCTACCAATTGAACCTTTGGGTAACTGCCTTAACCATAAACTTGCGGCGCCGGTGAGGTGTAGTTGTAGGCTTTGTATCACGGTAGTTGTGGATCCGCCCTGTAATTTGACGATGGATAGATAATCTGCTAGCCATGCTTCGGGTTCCTGGAGCCCATCGTATTTGTGTCGATCATGTGGAAGTTTGAAATCTTTAGGTACTGAGGCTTTTCGAATCCTATGCGTGAAGCAACTGGCCCCGCATAATTCATGGTCGTCTTCATCATCTCCATCTTGATATCGTCGGGTGCGGTTTTCATCTCTGGTTCCACTGCTCCTATGCTGGGTGTTGTCGTTCCTTGTGTTGCTTCACGGCTCGAATCCTACGAGGTGCACCTGGTGTGGTGATTGCGATCACCAGGTGTGTCCTACTTGTCGAGCACTGTTTTGACGGCGTGGGGACCTTTGTGTGAGTCCTTGTTTTACTTCCACAAGTGAGGCTCCTACCATGTCGTGGTTCATCAGAGCGGAGCGGCGGAGGGCCGCGCGCGGATCGTCGGGTGCAGGTTGAGTGGTGATCAGGTATGTCTGTGCGGCTACAATAGCTGCCTGAGCTATTTTTGCCTTGATGTTTCCTGCTTGATTGATCGGCATGAACGATAGGTCGAGGTCTCGGATGATTCCACTTCTGTCTGCTTCGGGGATATTTTGTAATCGAGATGTCGCTCTTCTTGGTGTTGCTGCTCCTGTCACACTCCTGGACCCTCATGTAGAGCTTAGTTGGGCCCGTCGTAAACTCGATTCGTCGGCTAACCTTTTCCTTTCATCGAGCTGTCTTTGCGTCCGAAGTAGTTCTCTCTTCTTGTGGTGGAGAAAATATTGGTACACCTGTAGATCCTCATGTGAAGCACCTGCCGTCATCGGGACTGCTCCCGAAATTGCCTCCCTTGCTTTTTGCCATGCTGACGCTGGTAGCCGAAGTCCTGGTCTCTCTTCTGCGTGTGGTTCTCTGCCTCTTCCTCGAACTATGCGATTATCTGCTTTTTCTCCTCCGTTTCCGTGTTCTCCTCCGTTTTTGTGTTCTCCTTTGTTGCCGTGGTTTCCTGCATGGTCATCTGATAAGATATCATCGGGGTTTATGATGGGATTACCGTTTTCTTCACGTGGCGTTGAGGTATCTCCATTGATCATGTACACTTGGTGGCGTGTTGTATGTGGCATGCTGGTGTCACCTTTTGCTTCTGCGGGTACGTTAGTAGTGCTCTGAGATCATAGTTCTGGATAAATCTTCACCATCCTTTCTTCAAAGTCGATGTTCTCACTGCTTTCTTCCGGTTCTGAGCTTGTTGGGTTTTCTCCGTGTAGTGAGATTGATTGGCCACCTTCTTTTCCTGCTTCGATCTGAGCTGGGATATCTATCGGAGGTCCAACCAGCGATGTTGGTACTGTTGCAGGTGTGAACTTTCCCACCGATGGTTCTGATGTGATCAGGGCCGAAAGGTGTGATTCCTGTGTGATGTCTCCTTGGAAGTGGAGGCTTCCGATGATTAGATCTGATCCTCCGTTGAAATCGGCAGGTACCAATACAAGGGTGGGTGGGTTGGAATTGCTTTCATCGAGTTGACGCTTGGTGGAGAGTGTTCCGCCAAATCCATGGTTCCAGCGTCCAAGTTTCCCACAGATGGCACCAATTGACGAGGGGTAACCTCGGCAATGCCCATGGTGATGGACTTGGGGTTTTGCTGAAAAGAGAACGCTGGGGATTTCATCAGATATCAGGAAACCAATGGAGACAAAGTCACCTGAATATTGGGGAAAACACTCTATTACAAGTTGTCCTCTAGATTTCATACCCTCGCTTGGGCTTCTCCCACCCTATATATAATAGGCCGGGTCTCAAAGCTGTCTGTGGATAGGTTTCATACACGTGTGATTACAATGCCAAGATAATGTCGGTTCGTGGTTTCTTTCCTAATAAAACAAAGAGCCTCTATAGTTTGCTTCCTTGGGCTTTTATCTGGAATCTCTATGGGTCGTAGGCCTTTTATCCAATGTAGGGTAGCGAATAATTGGCATCCGAGTAATCATACCCATGTCAAAAGGCATAATCTCTGAGGTTTGCATGCATATAATTCATCTAGAGAAAAATTGTGTACCTAATAGAGAACATCAAAGAAGATTGAACCCTCACCTACAGGAAGTAGTCAAGAAAGAAATTCTAAAATTGCTGGCTGCTAACATCATCTACCCAATTTCTGACAGTGAATGGGTTAGCCCAATACATATGGTACCTAAGAAAGGTGGAATTACTATGGAAAGGAATGAGAATGGGGAAGAAGTGCCAACAAGACAAGTGACTCGATGGAGAATGACAACCGACTTTAGAAAGTTGAATAATGCAACCAGGAAAGATCATTTTCCTCTTCCTTTCATTGATCAGATGTTAGAAAGATTAGCTAGGCACAAGTATTTCTGCTACTTGGATGGATATGTAGGATTTTTGCAAATTCCCATTCATCCACATCATCAAGATAAAACTACCTTTACATGCCCTTATGGCACATTTGCCTATAGAAGACTACCATTTGGATTATGTAATGCACCTAGCACATTTCAAAGATCTGTAATGTCCATATTCTCTGATGATATTGAAAATATCATGGAAGTATTCATGGATGATTTCACAGTCTATGGATCCAATTTCTCTGACTATATGGTGAACCTTGAATTAGTGTTGAAAAGATGCCTAGAACATAGCCTGGTACTTAATTGGGAGAAGTGCCATTTTATAGTACAAGAAGGCATTGTGTTGGGCCATCTGATTTCAGAAAGAGGCATTGAGGTTGATCAGGCTAAAGTTGAAGTAATTTCAATATTGCCCCCACCAATAAATGCCAAAGGAGTCCGAAGTTTCCTTGGACATGCATGATTCTACAAAAGATTCATCAAAGATTTTCCCCACATAATAAAGCCCCTGACCAGGTTGCTTGGCAATGATGAACCATTTAAATTTGACAAATAATGCATTGATGCTTTCAATGCACTGAAAGAAGCTTTAACCACAACCCCTATTGTCCAGCCACCAGACTAGAGTAAACCCTTTGAACTGATGTGTGATGCAACTGATTTTGCAGTTGGAGCAGTTCTTGGGTAAAGAGATACTAAAGCACTGCATGTTGTGTATTATGCTAGCAGAACTTTGGATAGTGCTCAATCTAACTATACAACTACAGAGAAGGAACTTTTGGCTGTGGTGTTTGCATTTGACAAATTTAGGTAGTACCTGGTGGGATCCAAGTGTGTGGTGTATACTGATCATGCAGCTATTAGATATCTTCTCACAAAGAAAGATGCCAAGCCTAGATTAATCAGATGGGTGCTTCTTCTGCAAGAATTTGATGTTGAGATCAAAGACAGAAAAGGGGTCGAAAATCCAGTGGCTAATCATTTATCAAGAATTGAGGATAAAAAGGAGATATGAGTTAATGATGCATTTCCTGGTGAGCAATTGATGGGAATCAACACTAATGTCCCTTGGTATGCTGATCTGGTGAATTACATTGTAGGAAGTGTTATCCCACCAGAATATTCTTACCAACAAAAGAAGAAGTTACTGCATGATGTAAAAGCCTACTATTGGGATGAGCCATATTTGTACAAGCAGTGTGTAGACGGTATCATCAGAAGATGTCTGCCAGCAGAAGAGACCAAGTCTGTAATTTACCATTGTCACTCTGGTCCTTATGGAGGACATGCAAGTATAGCTAAAACACAAGCAAAAGTGCTACAAGCAGGGTTCTACTGGCCAAGTATGTTTAATCATGTTTTCAATTTTGTCAAGAGTTGTGATGCTTGTCAGAGAACAGGAAAAATGAGCAGGAGGAATGAGATGCCTCAAGTTGGGATTTTGGAAGTTGACTATTTGATGTATGGGAAATTGACTACATTGGCCAATTACCCTCAAATGTATTCAAGCACATATTACTAGCTGTTGAGTATGTGTCCAAGTGGGTTGAAGTAGTGTCAACAGCTAATGCAGATGCTAAGTCAGTGTGCAAGCTTTTTAAGCAAGTGATCTTCCCAAGATTTGGAGTGCCCAGGGTAGTAATAAGTGATGGAGGAATGCATTTGAATAATGCTCAGTTAGAAAACTTGTTAACAAAATATGGAGTAAAAAGCCATAGAGTAACTACCCCTTATCACCCACAAGCAAATGGATAGGTGGAAGTATCCAACAGGGAAATTAAGCAAATTTCAGACAAGGTTGTGTCAAAATCAAGAACTGATTGGTCATCAAAATTTTCAGATTCATTATGGGCATAGAGAATAGCCTATAAAACACCTATTGGCATGTCTCCATTTAGGCTAGTCTATGGAAAAGCCTGGCACCTCCCTATAGAGCTCGAGCATAGAGCAGGCTGGGTAATCAGAAAACTAAACATGGACATTAATGAAGCAGGAAAGCATATAAAATTGTAGTTGTGTGAGTTAGAAGAAATAAGGAATGATGCATATGAAAGCTCAAGAATTTATAAAGAGAAAAAGAAAAACATTCATGACAGGCACATACAAAGAAGGGAGTTCAAGGCTCAAGAGTATGTACTTGTCTATGACTCAAAATTTCATCTATTTCCTGGCAAGTTTAAATCTAGGTGGTATGGGCCTTGCAAGATAAAACGAGTCTTCACCAATGGAGCTGTGGAAGTTTAGAACAAAACTGGTGGAAACTTTGTGATCAATGGACAAAGACTCAAACATTATGTTACTGGAGATGAAATTCCATCAGATGAAGAAAGTGAGGAGTCACAAGAGGCAAATCCTCATGGCAATCCAATTTAATGCAAAAAGGAGTCAAGCTAATGACTATAAACAAGCGCTTCTCAGGAGGCAAACTGAGAATAAGTTAATAGGTCTGTTAGGAATCTTACTTTATGTTACCTTTTTCTCTTTTCATTTTCAGGTTCGAATAAAAGAACACAAACATAGCAACCGTAAAACAGGACATCAGAAACAGAGAAGGGTGATACAAGGGAGAATGATATCTTAATGTCACCAGGTGAACACTTTTAGATTTTTGGTCTTGAATATTTGTTATACCTACATTCATGCACATGTCAAACCTTGCTTATATTTCACATCTGTCCTTTGGGAAGAACTAAGTAAAAAGAAATTCTGGATTAGCATGTCAGGTTCATATCAAGGTTATATAATCATCTGGTCAATAATTTCCCTATAATGTAAGAAGTGATGTGCTCATAAACAGTAATTACTATATCTGTCAAATGTAAAATATTTTGAAAGATTTGGAATCACTGTGTTGGAAATAATCTTGTGATTTATAGTTTTACTTTAACATCAATTATCTCTGAACTCAGGTGGTCATGTGATCTCTGGATTGGATGCCTAGACTATAGGGAAGTGATAATGGCAGGCTAGTTGTTCTCAAGATAACAACAACCAGATTCTGAACCAAGTTGGACCCATGTTATATCTAGATTGGATGTCTGACCTTGGCTAGGAATGCTAACATGTTTCCTTTCACTAACTTGTAATATGATAAAATGAGCTGACCATAATTCCTGTGCTCAGCTAAGTGTGGTGATCCTTGGATTGGACACTTGGTCTGAGAGATGGAAACTAATCTTTACTAATACCTCTGTGCTTAGCTAAGTGTGGTGATCCTTGGATTGGACACTTAGTCCGAGAGGTGGGGACTAACAAATCCTTTTTGGCCAATTGAGCATAGACTTCATTAAAAGACTAATTGGAAATCAATCCGAGTAAAGCATTAATGGCCTGTTTAGGTGTATAACTAACTAACAACAACAAAATGAAAGAGGGAATCACCCATAATATTTTTCCTTTTGTTTTACCTTCTCAATTCTTTGCAACTAGTTTGCTAAAGGTTGCTGTAAAACCCTATGTCACAGTTTTGTCTCCAACCAGTCGATTCCTTCTACTTTATTTGCATACATTTGATGAATCTATCAATTCCTACTATTAAGTACAACACCACTTGGATAATAGTCTTATTATATACCATATCCTTATACCACCTTGAATTTAACCCTGCTCATGTCTCATTACATCAATGTTATGCCCTCTACTTTGCTTGAGGACAAGCAAATATTTAAATGTGGGGGTATGATAAAAGAGCAATGTACACACGTTTGGGCATATTTTTCACTTATATACACATGTATAAAGGTCATTATATCGATATAGTCTTACATGTATTACAGAGTTGCACTTATTTTTGACAGATCAGTGCAGAAAGGCACTTTAAACATTCTACAATGTAAATCGTGGGATTCAGGCAAAGAAGAAGGAATAGCATTAGGGACCATCTTGCGTCACAAGATATGAAGTGAAAGGGGTAAAAGTGCAAAAGAGGAGGGCTTTTAGAAGCACACGAACCAAGAGAGGGGTAGGGAGGCGCAATTCATGGAAGAGAAATGAGAGGAGAAATAGAGCAGATAACGGAGGATGGGCGCGGGTTGGAGGCCAATCAGGATCTCGATCTGAGTTCCTGTCCACTACTTCGACATTGCCTTGGCTGACTCTGTTGACTCAAGGGCGAAGGCGGGCATCCTGGAGTTGAACTCGGCTGCAGCGGTATTGAGAAGCTTACTCTCCCTTCATCCCCTCATCTGATTCTGTTGCTTGTTGATCTGTATGCATACTCAAGGAGTTATGAGCCATCAGATAATTTTGTGAACTAGTTATGTTACTCTTCCTTGATCTACTGTATGAACTCTGTTCCGAGCGTGACTCTGAGCATAAAGAAACCTGTACTCTGCCTTAATCTTCAGTAATTATCTCTATAGTTTTTCTCTGGTTGTCACCTATGGAGAACTATTGCACTAGAGAGTTCTGAATGTGTGTGGTACTCTCGTCTTTGTTTGGTAATCCCTGCAATAGAGTTCTAAATTCAACCCGAGTTTCGATTAGCAGTTCCCATCACCCTCTGATTAGTTTCAACTATATTTCGACGGTTTGCCCTGTAATTAAATCCCTGTGGAAATAATGATATGGAAGCTATATTATGCCTTCATCAAGGAGTTGGGTATGCTCCGCACGTCTAACCCTCCCGGTATTAACAACATATTACAGAACTCGTCACAGGTGTTCTCCACGTGGGTGTTTCTGGCTCGCCCCTCTGTCCAGACTACACAGGGCTCTCTTGTCTTCTTCGATGATGAGTTTCTCCAAGCTTGAGCTTTTTGCCCGAACACTGCAAAAAGAATCCCGTGGACAAATAATTTCTCTACCAGCTATCAATAATTGTGAAATACTAGTACAGTATTAGCTGATAGAGTACAATACAAGATCAGCTAAGAAAATAAAGTGGAGCAATTTATTATCTAAGTACACAAAGTCTTAACTCTAGCTAGCATGAACGCCGATTATATTAGACCTGACAAGGTCTAGGCATCACATTAGTGCAGTTGATTATCGAGCAGTAGAGATACCGAACACACAAGAACAGACGAACGGACGAACAAGATGAGCTCTATATGTTGCCGATGCTAGAGATGCATACATATACTTGAAATTTTGGCAAAAATCAGGGTAGGGCAGCAACTTCCCTAACTTGCCTAAATTAAAGGGACCTTTGCCCCTGAGACCAACCAAACGAAACATGCCGAGTGGCCTCCCAAATGATCATCATACGTGGATCAATCAATACAAAATTTGAACTTATTATTACAGTTCACCGTAGATCTATCCCTAGAACTAGCTCGCATGTGTAAAACTGTACTGTAGTATACAAACGGGTTAAATGCACTTGATGAGAACTACTCAACACCAACCAAATGTTAACCAAGCGCTAATAAAATCTTGACAACATCTCATCATCAAGATCAAGGGTTTCGGGGATTATGTACATACCACACTGCCACCACGATGTCTGAGGGATGCGACGACTCTATAGATGAGGTTGCAGGGCCCATCGCCCGCAGTGGACCGTCCTAAGACGAGTAAGTTGCAGCGGTGGTGGCTGTCAATGGAGCAAAGCGCAATGGCGATTAAGGAGTGCTAGGTGAGAGAGAGATTAGGCTAGGGAGGGAATAAATGCGGCGAGGTCAGACGTATGCTATAGACAAAGCAAACTTGCCTTTATTTTGCGGTAGTTTCTCCGCAATATCCACTGTATCACAAATCCAATGGCCACCAATACAGTACTACTAATTATCATGCCAAAATTAATAGCCTAGAAAATTGGGCATGGAAGCTTGAGTGCTTGAATAGGGAAACATCAAACACATACTATGAAAGTATATTATTACATACATGGTGCCTAGTACAAGAAATAGTTGAAATGATATTGCAAGTTCTGATACTACAATATAGTATGAAAGTACTACGAACATAGTATTGTACATTACATGGTGACAAGTACTAGCTATAGAAATGATATTACGAGTGCTCATAATCAACTTTTCTATATTTTGGTCAAACTTCACATAGTTCTAATGAGGCAGGGTTGGCACGACGCACATTGGCGCCTCGAAAATTTTCTCCCTATGTTCCGCTCCAGTGTAGTTAAGTGATGAACCTATGGCATCCCCCAATTGATGTGCATGTGACTCTAATCTGGAATTGGCTGTGGGCGATGTTCGCAGCGCACATGTGTAGCAAACACACAGTCTCCTATGAACACTAGCAGAGCTTCATCAACATCGGCAGCACTAGGTTCGGGGTTTGTAGGGGGCTCGAGGATGAATGGATGGTTGATTCCCACAAACACTGACCTCCCTTCAAGATTATCTCTTATGATCCAGTCCGGTGCTATAGGGTCATCCAGATTAAGGGCCCTCTAGAAAATGTGGCAGCAGAGCAAGGGATAAGTGAGCAGCTCTCTACCCATGTATGATAGAGGATCACCATGGCTGCTGGTTCCTGCACCCCTAGTGTGAATCCATAGAATATCCCAGCCAAGCTCTGCCAAGTACCAACTGCGTAATACAATATCTTCAGCCTTGGAATTGTCACTAGCTTGGATGTTTGCCGGCTCTTCAATTACTAGAGCTTGTATGACACACGGGTCTGCAAGTATACCTGTGTGCGCATTTCAGTTAGCAAAAGTATCATGGACAATGTAGTTGTAAGTAATTTATAAATTTTACTTTAAAATAACGGACTGACTCCACTTGTTGGGTTCCTAGACAAGAACATCTCCTCACGGTTCTATCACCACGTATATGTGAACAATAGAACCACCGAATAGACTCGTGGCAATGGCATCAACATATGTTGCCTGTGCAAGATAGTCGTTTCGAAGAATAATCTAGTCCCCGTGACTAGGAAAATCTATGGTAGCAATGAATTTGTCAAACACCGCCATCGCGTTGTAGTGCCATTTGTTGTCAAATCTGTACGGTTTGTTTGTTATTTGTATCTTCAGGAGCTCAATACTCGCGTTCTTGTAGCTATAAGTGCACGGGGAACCAGGGAAACACAGGTTACCTGATGGGTAAATATCAACATGTTGCACACGTGGCAGCTTGGTATGTGCCATACTGTAGACGTTTTTGAGGTACCAGCACCCCGAGTGCTTTGCAATCACAATCCATTCTCCATTGGCACCAACCTAGTGACCCTTGTTTTCAAAACCTTCATCATCCTAAGTTCTGGGTATGTCATCATCAACTGGTCTAAATGCTTTTACTATTGGATTGTCTAGTGGCATCAACAATGCGTCAATGCCCTGCAATAGATTTTCTTCATATCTAGGGGAATGTTAGGTGTTTGACAAAGGGGATATACTTTCTGGGTATACCCACTATGACTCATTGACCAGGGTGGCCCACTTTGGTTAGAGCTTTGCTCCATGGGCGGCCCAGTCAGGGAGAGAAGACGGAGGTCCATCCGGTTTGGAAAGGCCTAGAAGACTAACCGACTTAGGCATGTTTAGTTACTTGTAGTCAAAGATGTACTCTGTAATCGACTCTTAGTCGTAGCCGGATAGGTCTCTCCTGTAAACCCTAGACCGGATATCTATATAAGCCGTCCTAGGGGCCAGCCTTTAGGGCAACCCAATATTCTACAATATCAACTTGCACATGCGAAACCCTTGTAACCCATATTCTGGATCTGCCGTATTACTGTATTGATAGAAGGAATAGGATCCGTCCAAAGCTAGCGGATGCGAACCTGGGTAAAGCTTGTGTGCTCATCATCCCGGAATACCATCGTATCACACCCCCTTTATCCACACGCCTCGAGGACCCCCTCTCGGCGTACATGTCTTCAATCCGACGACCATTGGTGCCCACCGCGGGGCAGGTGTGTTTCGGGTCATTGTTCCGGGCGAAATCTACACGGATCGGAATCAGCGAGACAATCACCGGCGACCGGGTCCTCTAAGCTAGAAACGTTCCTCTTGTCCTTCTTGACGAGACTTGGATTCCGGCTAGGGAACCTGTGAACACCTACACCATCATGTCTTTCAGCGAGATCGACGTTTACCTCGGTATCGCTGAACCCGCCCAACCGACCCCAGCGATGATGATAGAGGCGGAAGAACTTTCTGGATCCACTTTGTGTGGGGAAGCGACAGAATTCCGGGTCTCGGAAAACCCTAATCCCACTCATCCCCCACCTGAAGCGGAGATAGTGGAGAAGATAGAATCTGAAGAAGATCTTCCCGTGGAGGCTAACCCTTAAGCGGATCTCCCTAAAGAGGCCGAATCTCAGGAGGATCTCCCCAAAGAGGTCAAAGCTCGGGAAGATCAAATAAGCCACGACTCTGGATCCGATTCTACCGATGCTGGAGCGGGACAATTGTTCTTGAGGCACACATTGAGGCGTATGATGCTGCATGACGCTAGCATGGAACAAATCCTTGAGACCATCAAATGTTTCGAGGAAGCTAATGAAGAGAGCCGCAACTACCTCGAGATGCATGCATCGCACTTCGTCGGATACGTTGGATCTGGATCCGGATCTGCCGATGCTGGAGATGACAACGACTCGGTGTTGGAGGCAATTGGAACAAACATTGACTTACCAGCATCTTCGGATGAATCCATGACGTCGGCAGATTTCCAAAATTTTTCCGTGGAATATGAAGAAGAATTCAACTCCAAGGCTGCGAAAGAAGGATAATCTATGGATGAAGGATCCGGAGAAAACTCTCCCAAACCATAGGACGACATGGATCTCGGACATAATCCTGATGTCTAGATGTCCAAGAGCACTGATAGAATCCTAACTCCAGGACTCAGGCCCAAATCTGTCTTTGCTACCGGTGCAACCAAGAAGGCAAAGAAGAAGAAGACTGCAGCTAAGGACCTACCAACTGATGAGGTAATAGCTGAAGAATATGAAGAGGACTCAGATGTAGCTTTGATCCCAGATGAGCCTAAGGATACTCCGTTGGACGGACATGTGGTTACACCTGGTACCTGTAAAGTCCTCGGAGAAGCAATTACCACACCTATCCTGATAGCTATAGGACTTACACCTGTAGAATTGGAAGACAGGACCCAATCCCTAGAAGTGCACCGTTAAGAACCCCTTGAAGAAACCACAAATATCCCTGAGTAAAACAAGCGCATTGCAGCTGCGGGGCAGCCTAGCACCCGGCAGCATTAGAAGACCCGGAATGGCCCTGAATTGGCCAATAAAAATCCGAATGTCCACAAAACCCTCTTCGAACGAGAAACAGTCGCAGGGAAACCTCGGATCGACAGCAAAGGTAACTAGGTGTATAACACGCCGGTGGAAAATGCTACTACGGGTCGAGATCTCTTGGCAAATAATCCAAGTCCAGACCAGGTCTGGCTAAGTGTGAAACTACTCACCAAGGGCCTGGAGAAGCAAAAGGTCGCCATATCCGGCAGCGGAAAGCTAGTCTCCAAGTCAGATCAATGCCGCACGGATACGTGTCGGCACAAAGACGTAAGGCCTCAGCGTGAGCCAGAACAGCGCTACCATTCCACTCCTCGGGAAGACAATTACTCAAATACCAAATCTTCGTGACAACGACACAGACCCGCACGAAGCTGGAGTAACGTTGCTCCCGTGGCAGAGCGATACACCATTGCGGCAATGGTCCAACCTCCCCGGCGATAGTCGAATAATCGTAGAGAAGATGAAGAAGCTCAACGTCGGGAGCAGGACTGACAAAGATAGCCCCCTCCTAGACATACAAGCCGTCCAGCTGAGTCACGTCACAATGACAACAATGATAGACGAAGAAACGATGTTCGAATAAGCCAACATGGTGACGGTCATCATGAAATCCCAGCTGGGGGTAACAATCCACCACCACCTTCTCCGCCAAGCGGTCACCACAATGATGCTCATGGAGGTTGCTAGGGGGACGCCATGGCGGAGGTGGTGGTAGAAGGAGCAGGAGTTCGGCTCAGGGGCATCGTAGCTGCAGTGAACAACCAAGACAACATGCCCTATCACCAAGTGACGCCAGACACAAGATTAATTCAAATATTGAGGTGTGATGCTATGAGTCAGACAATATCTACATGGGTCCAAAATGCTTCAGACCGCGCGTATGACAAGCAAACTTTCTGGAAGGGTTTGCCATCTCAAGGCACATCCAACCCTATGATGGAGTGGTTCAGCCAGACACCTGCCTACAAGACTTCATCCAGGCCTGCTACATCGCCAAAGGAGGAAATAGCTTGGTCGTGACCCGATATATCTTGCTTATGCTAAGGAAGACAACTCGATCATGGCTCAGTGAACTCCTGGAAAACACCATCCACAACTGGTATGATATGCAAAGTGATTACTTTCGGAATTTCAAGGGAACTTACAGGAGGCCCTACACGATCAGAGACCTGCAGCGGTGCACTCATAAACCCAGAGAAACGTGCCGAGACTACCTCGGATTGATGGATTGACACGAAGAACTCCTGCGAGGGAGTAAACAACCAAACTACAATCAAAGCATTCATCGCGGGACTCCCAATTGGTTTACTACATCATCGCTTGAATTGCGACAAAGTGACTGATTTGGGACAGATGATAGAGATGACAAGCAAATATGTTGACGTCGATGATGAGGACTGCTCAACATGCTAGTTGTACCTCAGTCAGCAAAACAACCAAAGCATCAAGCTGCAAAATGCAAAAACACCTCGGAGGATAAACCCAATCCGGAAACCGTAATAGTCAATGCAAATTTTGGGTCTGGAGGACGAGGAGGCCGCGGAGGCGGCCGGGGTCGAGGTTGTGGAACTTCTAGAGTCCAAGGTAGAGGAGACCAGCAACCCGGCAAAACCTACTCTTGGGTCGATGATGTCTGCAAGTGTACAAATCATTTGTAGCTAGTTTCGAAGTTCAGATATCGATCCCACAGGGAGCCCAAAGGTAAGTGTTTATTGGTGAAGTCTCTGTCACACCCGAAGCTGTCACAGGTCTTCGAGTGAATTGACTGCAAGTGTTGAAATAAGAATGGGGTTTTGATTAAATGCGATAGATTTAAATAGAACTAAAATGTAAAATTCAGAAATATAATGCATAAAAGTAAAGAATGACTTTGTTTGTTTGTTGTTTTGTACATATGGCGAAAGAAGGCGCGGGGAGATTCAGTTCATGGTGATAGTGAATGTGCCAGGTGGACGAGTGGTAAATGTAACAATTATAATCTTATAGATACGTGTGTAGGCGAGCAACCTATAATTAGCCGGAACTCCTCTTGGTAGATTTCATCCCAACTTCAATAATCCTACTAGCTTCCTACCAAAACCATGGTCAGACACTAGACGATTAAGACCCTTCAGGTCGCTTAGCGATTAAGCCCCTTGGATCGGACTAATGCAATAAACATACTGGTTACTCGTTATCCTTGAGTCAACTATCTTTCCATTGATATCCCCGTGTCACCCGAGAGTTGCCAGTCCACGAGCGTACACGATCTTATCTATGCAGAACAAGGTATCATGTTGTCTGGGCCCTTAATTGGACAACAAGCATTAAGCATCCCACGGATAGTCAAGCACACATAATATAGTAATTAGAATCAATCACAAACTAAAGGAAAATAAATGAAGGCACATCACATCTCACCAATCCCCTACATCTCCCACGCCCAAGGGAATTACTCACACATGAGAGAAGAATGGATCATCAATATAATCAAATAAAGCGAATTCGTCTTGGTATTACCTTGGAGATCCACAATAAGAATAGAAAATTATCCAAGACAATTCAAGATGGGAAGAAACAATCTCAAACCCTAGTCTTGCAAGGTGGAGATCCCTCTCTCTCTCTCTCTCAAGTACACGTAGTGTCTATGGATTTTTATTGGCTAGGAGGTTGAAGATCGTGGAGTGATATGAAGAACGTCTTCTCCTTCTTCTCTGGATCCCTTCTTTCTCCCTTCTGGATGATGTGGTGGCTGCTGCGTTGTGTTTTCGTCCCCCGTCCCTTCACGGAAGTTGTCCCTTTTGACAAGACAGAGGCGGCGGCAACTATACGGTGGGAACTATACCGCCATTCCCGCCGTATAGTTGGTCGTTAAACCGTCTGTGAGCTCCTCTCGTGTGCTTCCAAAGTGGAACTTGCTTGTTTTCTCCAGAATATTGTATTTCTCTAGTTAAATCCTTCTGTTGACATTCAGAACCTGAAACACACATTAAAATCCAAGTGTTCTTTGCTACCAAAGTTTTAGCGTTAGGTAAAGCCAGAAAACGATCAAATCCGGGAGAAAACCATCAATAAAAGCCATAAAAATGTGTCGAATCTGACAGCTATCGGCCAACATTGCCAATAATCCGTGTGTGCATCACTCGGATGTCAACGGGGGCTCGTCCCACACCAATGTTGAGTGTCGTTTCAATGAAGACATCAAGAAAGATGAATCCGCTAGCTACAGGGCCAAGCGACAAAAAGGAAAGAAAAATTCTGACAAAGAAAAAGAGACCAAGGAAGATTCCGACATGGAGGAGGCAGAAGCTTCAAATCCCAAGTCGGATGGAAAGAAGACCTTCCCAGCGAAGAAAGACACCTATGCCACCTTTCGTGGGTCTCAACCAGCCAAGGTCAAGAAGGCAATGATGCACGAGCTCAACGCAATGGTTCCGGCTGTCCCTCGGTTTTTGGATTGGCCGGAAATAACAATCACCTTTGACCATGGAAATCATCCGCCTATGTTGCACAGGCGAGGAAAGTACGCTCTAGTCGTCACTCCACTTATTGACAGCTATGGGTTCTCCAAGACCCTCATGGATGGTGGCAGCGGCATCAACATTGTCTACGTTGAAACGTTGCATCGGATGAGGATCAGGGAGACACAGCTGAATCACAGTTCCGTGGTTTTTCATGGAGTTGCCCCTGGAAGACGAGCATATTCTCTGGGAGAAATCACTTTGGATCTTACCTTTGGAACTCCAAAAAACTATCAGATGGAAGCACTTTCTTTTGAAGTGGTCCCGTTCAAGAGAGCATACCACACTATCTCCAGGCATCCGGCTTACTCGGCTTTCATGGCTCGCCCTTGTTATATTTACAACATGATGAAAATTCTAGGTCCCAAAGGCGTTATTACGATCCGGGCAGATCCGAAGAAGGAACGAGAATGCAAGGACGGAAATGCCGCCTTTTCTAAAGCCATACTACACGCTCAGGAGTACCAGGAGATTAAGCAAAAGATCGACCCATCCGAGATGCCCGCAACAAAGAAGGAGGTGACCAAGCCGACTCTGGAGTTCAAGGCATCTGAAGAGACAAAGACGACACCGTTGAAGGATCATGACCCCTCCAAAGTCACCTAGATAGGTGTAAGTTTAGACAACACATAGGAAAGCATGCTCATCGAGTTCCTCAAAGCCAATAAAGATATATTCGCATGGCAGCCATCTGACATGATCAGAGTACCTAGGGAACTTGCCGAGCAGATTCTAAATCTATATCCAAGCGCTAAACCCGTCAAACAGTCCTTATGACGTATCGGTGATGAAAATAGAAAAGCAATAGATAAGGAACTAGCCTGAATCGAGTTAGCCTGATTCATAGAAGAGGTCATCCATACTGATTGATCGGCCAACCCTGTAATGGTCCCTAAAAAGGACACCCATGAATTAAGGATGTGTGTTGATTATACTGCTTTGAACAAGGCTTGTCCTAAAGATCCGTTCGCTTTGCCTAGAATTGATCAAGTGATCTATTCGACAGAAGGCTCGGAACTCCTGTGTTTTCTTGATGCATATTCCGGATATCATTAAATTTGGATGAACGATTCAGACAAAATAAAGACTTCTTTCATCATACCTTTCGGAACCTTTTGATACATTACGATGCCATTTGGGCTAAAAAACGCAGGAGCTACGTACCAACGCACTTTGAAGTGTTGCCTCCATGATCAAGTCCTAGATTCTTGCTCACTTTGTTGCTGATTGGATAGAGACAGTCGTGAACACAGGCCTCCCAAAGACGGAAGTTTGGACCCTACATTTTGACGGGTCTAAAGCACTCGGGGGCTTGGGGGCTGGCGTGATACTCAAATCACCCCAAGGATATAAACTGTTCTATGTGTTGCAGATCCACTTCACAGCGACGAATAACATTGCTGAGTATGAAGCCCTACTACATGGAATTCGAATCACAAAATACATCGGCATTCGCCGACTGATGTGTTATGGAGACTCAGATTTAGTTGCTCAACAAGTATCCAATATCTTAATGCCAATAAACACATGGCATCTTATAGAGCCGTCGTGGATGAACTATCTAAATCGTTCGAAGGGTTTGAAGTCCAACACATTCCGTGAACATAAAATGAGGAAGCAGATGCTCTATCAAGAATAGGCTCTACACGGAAATAGGTCCTGGATGGTGCTTTTTTGGAGCACTTGAGAGTTCCCTCTATCACAGGAGTTGATGAGGAGTATCCAACCAAATCCGACTCACCACTCATAGCGGTTATGGCTGTAATTCCCAGCTGGACTAAACCCTACCTTGATTTCTTGGTAGAGAGAAAACTACCCGAAAGACGAAGTTTTGAGCTGGTAGATTGTTCGACGAGCAAAATCCTATACAATAGTAGGAGCTGAGCTATATAAGTGGAGTGCATCTGGGGTCTTTTAGCGCTGCGTTTGTCCAGAAGAAGGCATGGAAATCCTAAGGGAAATTCATGAAGGTGAATACGGACATCATGACACAGCCAAATCTTTAGTGACAAATGCTTTTAGACACGGATTTTTCTGGATTACAGCTAAGGCAGAGGCCGAACGGCTGGTCAAGACGTGTAAAGGTTGCCAAAAATATGCCAAACAAGCCCACGTTCTGGCTAATCAACTGCGAACTATTCTGATTACATGGCCTTTTGTGGTCTAGGGGCTTGACATGGTAGGACCATTTTGGCAGGCTCAAAGTGGATACTCTCACCTTCTTGTGATGGTGGATTAATTAACAAAATGGATCAAGGAAAAACCCGTCACAAGTTGTGATGGAGAAACAGCCAAAAAGTTAGTGGAGGACGTGATCCTCCGATTTGGGCATCCACACAGTATTATTACCGACAACAGGAGTAACTTTTCCATGGGAGAACTAGTCGAATTCTGCAATGAAGAGGCGATACCGCTCGATATCGCATCAGTCGCACATCCACAAGCCAATGGACAAGTTGAAAGGGCAAATGGTTTAATTCTTGAAGGCCTGCGACCAAGACTCGAAGCACCACTACATCGTGCTGTGAGGGCTTGGACGGACGAACTACTGTCCGTAATATAGAGTTTACGAACAACTCCTAATAGGTCAACCAGATATACACCTTTTTCTTGGTCCAAGCTATTCTTCCGAGTGATATTATTCACACCTCTCCCCACATTTCTGCGTATGTCGAAGAGGATGCCAAAATTGCTCGACAAGATGACCTCGATATGCTCGAGGAAGTTCGTGTGGTTACTGAATAGAGATCTACAGCCTATCAGCAAAAGTTACGCAGATATCATAGTCAGGGAGTCAGAAATCGGTCTTTTAGGAAGGGCGATCTTGATCTTTGGCTAGTGCAAAAAAGAGAGCACAAACTTTCCCCTATATAGGAAGGGCCCTTCATGGTTAGTCGAGTATTGCCCAATGGTTCTTACAACCTAACTGATATGAGGCCAGAAAAAGAGAGACCTGCTACTAAGAAGATAAAAAGAGCTGGAGGCAGTACAAACCCGGATGAGATTGACCGTCCTTGGAATATTGCTCTGCTACGTCCCTTTTATTCTTAAATTTTTCTTTCTTTGTAATCATATATGTGTACATGTTGAAAGTGAAATAAATTATTGGTCTCCTCAATGTTTTTGACTGAGATGTTTTTATGTACCATCTTATTTCTGAATGATCATGTCACAGTTGAAAATCCCGGAATATTTGAAAGTACTTTATGCTCATGTTTGTTCTGGTTAGACTTCCGATTCTAAAAATTCTACCTCTAGGTATAAGTCTAAATATTTCTAGTTTATACTTTCCGAGTAGTGAATTGTTGATACTGGAAGCCGACTTTGATTCCAGGTTTAAATTGGTTTAGCAATTGAGCTCTGTTGCTCGCCAAAGTTTCCGTGCTGAAGGTTTGCCGGCTCAGGAAAGGAACGAGGCGTAGAAGCCAGATAAACGGTAAGTATAGGAAAAAGAACAAGTGCTTATGAAATGTTTCGGGCACATCAAATAAAAGCCAAAAATGCTAAAATGTGTAAAGTATTAAGTTCTTTACAAACTTGGCACTAACAAAATAAAATCCTACTTATTACAATTATATTGTTTTTAGAATAACACATCGTTGTTTCTAGCACACTCTATGATGCAGGTGGAGAGGCAGGATTTGTGGGCTCGCTCGACACATCACCTGTATTACCCCAATGTCTATCAGCGACAAGTCAGACTCAAGTTGCTGATCATCTTTGGAAACTTCAGCAACTCCTTCTTTTGGGGGTGGTGGCATCTCAACGGGCATGAAAACAACTCTTCATAGTTGGTCAACTCGGCCACATGCTAAGCATATCTAGCACAAGAATACCAAATCTATCTGATGATCTGCTCTTTGCCGGCTTCATCGATAGTCGAATAACCCTTGGTAACTTGCCATATTTCCATGCTTCCATGGTAGCTCATTACCATTGTCAGGCCATTCTGTGTCGCTGTGCATGCAAAGGCCATATTCCAATCCTTGACGAGCTGAGGCATATCCTTCGCTTTGTCTCTAGCTCAAAGGCCGACATTGCATCAAAGCCAGAGAGTCGGACGGATTCACCAATTTCTTCTAGTGACTGGCAGAAATTGTGGATCAGGTTCCCAACGGCCACAAGACGACTGGTACGAGGCTCAGATGAAGAGGCATCTAGCATGTTGAGAGGATCTATAAGAAAGAAAGCAAGGTCAACAAAAAATATATATATTTGAGATTCACAATTCGGAAAAAATGATGGTTCAGGGATAGAAAATTTACCTAAGATAGTGTCATCTACTTTGGTCTTCTCCTCTCGAAGGCTCTAGAGTTAATGTCGGAGAGATTTGGTGGTGTCCTTCTCCCTGTCCAAAGCATCTTGCAAGTCTGAGATTGTTTTGTCCTGTTTGGCGATGGTGCTGTCACGCTCTTCAGTGGCATGATTGCTGGACTCAAGGACACTAGCAATGTTGGTATGATGATCCTTCTTGAGTTTATCGAGCTCCGCACGCAAATCAACATTCTCCACCTACAGGACCTTATATCTAAGGCTTGTTCAATCATTTTACAGGATTTCTTCACAAGATCTTGCGAGGCACGATGTGAAAGCTAGATAAATATTCGGCTAAAAGATCAACATAAACCTATACAAATGAGATCTAAAATGTTTACCTTTAGCTTCATCCTTTGCAACTTTTAGTTGCGCATTTTCAAGCCGGAGAGCTCTGATCTCTCTCCGCTTGTTGCAAATATTCTTCAACAATTCCTAGTTATAAGCATTAACTTTCTGTAAGTCAGAATGGTAACTAGAGTTAGACGTTTACTAAGACTCGGGCTAATATTTTAACTAAGTTAAATATTAGCACGAGCCTTGGGGGGCTATATTGGTTCATTCTTTGGCATCCTATAAAAGCATAAATCCGGATTACCTATAAAACTTCATGCTTGGGGGCTAGAGGATATGATATAAAATAGAATGAAAAGAAGAGTCGGATTATGACTTACATAATGTTCATGAGGTAATTTATTAAGTCTCATGTGCACCTCATAAGAAACCTTCTGGGCGAGAGTCATAGGCATAACTGGTTGTTATGGAGCCACACCAGCCTTCAAGTTATCATCACGTAGATTAACTTGATCAAGAAGGTCGACAACTTCTACATCTTTAGTATCTTGCGCCTCCTCCTCTACTGTGATATTCCGGGTCTCCAGGCAATGGAGAGCCATCTTCTGGATTTCTTTTGCACTCTTTCGAGTTAGGCCAAGTTTGGCAAAACCCGGATTGTGGAGAAGGTTATCTATGAAGGTCTCAGCTAAGGGATCAGTACCCTTTGATGGTTCACCCTTATTAAGTTCCGAGCCACCCACTACGACGTTGGTCTACAAACCTAGGTTTGCTGGCTCTGAGGAATGAGCCGAAACATCTTCGATGCATAGAGAAGAAGTACCCTCCAACACTGATGATAGCCTTGCGGAAGGAGTTGGAGGCGGGAAAGCAGGTGAGCCTAGAACTAACTTATGCTGGCATAGAGGCTTCCCTAGTTTTCTTTGTGCCTTACCCTTGGCAAGTGTTTTAGCCCTGGATAGTAATATAGTAAGATCGTTGCAATTAAGAGAGAAAATATAAGTTACTATTCGGAACCTTGTGAAGAAGTTTACCTCTTTACAACGGGAACCATTTGGATGCCCATAGAAATAGTCGGAGCTTTGCGCTCCAGGGTAAGCGTGCCCGCCAGTAAAACAAGGTCTTCATCCTCCAGAGGAACCGGATCCTCATGTGGATATCCCTCGAGAGGAGCAAGCTCCGACTCGGGGAGGTCAACAAGCTGGAAGAGACATTATCTCAGAATTGCAAAACTATAACAATATACTAATGAGCACACAATTGAGTATGAAGGAGATAGCCGGAAAACTTACATGGTTATAGGTTCATCAGCAGTGTACATGTCCAGAGAGAGATATGGAATCTTCCTTTCAACTCGTTCCTTGATACACCATTTGATCCGAGACTCATATTTTTGTGCGGGATTGGGAGCGAGCTGATCCGGAGGCTGTCCTTCTTTTTCTTGGTGACCTTGTGCATGAGCCGGTCACCATGATACTCAAGGAGTTGAAACTGGCGTGCCAACCAACAGTGGATCAAGTCAGATCCTTTCAAACCCTTGTGCTTCGTAAAAAAATCACTCTGTCTCTTGGCAAGAATCAGATCGTCAGGAAGAGCCGGTGCTTCTGCATCCCATGACTATTGGGGTGTAGCGGCACCGTCAACAAAAGCCAGCAAAGAAATTTATTTGCCGAGAGCTGGTCTATCCTTGTGGTAAAAGAACGTGGATGTCCACTTCTTCACTGACTTGCTAGACTTAATCTTGGGGTAGACTCAGTATTTCCTAAGAATCAGCCTAAGAGTTCTAGTAATGTAAGGATTACCGGAAGTGATATAATTTCTCTGGGTACCGAAGTAATACCGGAACAAGATGAGACTCAGTTCTATTCCGAGATAACCCTCACACAAAGAAGCGTAAGTGTTAAGTTCTAAAATTGTGTTTGGGGGGAAGTTGTGGAGTTGAAATCCATAGTAATCTACAACCTAAGAGAAGAACTCTGGGGGGGAAAGCTCAAACCTCTGTCGAGATGAGTGCCGAAGTGGACCTTGTCGTCGGCGTGAGGGGTGGGAATGATCTGATTGAAGCTACTGTGCAAATCGCCAGCTCGAAGGAGACCTTCCTTCTCAACGACGTGTAGTTTCTCGTCATCGAGGATACACGAGATCCACACTCTGTGGAAGTTTTCCTTCTCCGCCGCTACAGAGGTCGCCACCATGGTTCCTGCCGTACCGGAAGAGGAAGCGTGAGCCATTTTGGGGGAAATGGGGACCTTGGATGGGCGAAGTTGTATGGTTTGAGGAAAGGAAAGGAGGAGCTAGCGCGTGGTGGCGTTGGGAGGAAGAAGAAGGTAGGGGCGCTGGTAAGGAAGAATAAGGAGATTTGAGCCCCTTATATTCCTCGCTTGCACCAAGATTCGTGTGAAACGAACAGTGAACGTTCCACATGTCGTGGAAGGAGCTAGACAACCTCCTCGAGAAGATTACGCCTCCTCGATCTTCTCGCGTGCAATAAAACAGCGCCTCGGCTCCGCAATAAACAGACCCACCAACAATCACACTATCAGGAATGTCTGTCTGTGACATGACTTGACCTTGACTGATGCCAGGTTACATCAGAGACCAAGTTCCAGCTTGATTTGAATTTTAAGTTGGAAAACTAAATAATGTACTCACATGCCTGACTCAATTTGAGACTCGGATCCTACCTTTTCTTTTGAGTTTCAGGGACCCTTCAAGATTCTCCAAGCCAAAGATAGATCAAGCTAGACGATGAAATCTGACTCTGGACTCTGGATCTCTGGGGGCTATTGTTGGGGATATACTTTTTGAATATACCAACTGTGACTCACTGACCAGGGTGGCCAACTTCGGGTTAGAGCTTTGCTCCACGGGGCGACCTAGTCAGGGAGAGAAGACGGAGGTCCATCCTCCTATGGAAAGGTCCAGAAGACTAACCAACTTAGGCCTGTTTAGTTACTTGTAGTCCACGATGTACTCTGTAACCGACTCTTAGTCGTAAACCCCAGGCTAGATATCTATATAAGCCGTCCTAGGGGCCAGCCTTTAGGGCAACCCAATATTCTACAATCTCAACTCGCACAGGCAAAACCCTTGTAATCCATATTCCATCTCTGCCATATTACTAGGTTGACAGCTGGAGTAGGATCCGTCCAAAGCCGGCAGATTCAAACCTGGGCAAATCTTGTGTGCTAACCGTCCCAGAATACCGTCGTCTCACACCCCCTTTCTCCACCAGCCTCGAGGACCCCCTCTCGACGTACATGTCTTCAATCCGATGATAGGGAGTGCTAGCTAGATTTGCGGAAAAACAACTATCTGAAAGATGCAGAAACATGATGAATAAATCATGAATGCATGCAGACAAAAACACACCAAGGAATAAGGTCTTTTTGCATTAAAGAAGAAGTGTAGGAATAGGAAATTTTCCTATGCTGGCACTGTTCAGCCGTTTGGTTCAGAGGAATGGACCATAGGAAAAACACACACAATTTTCCTATGATTGATACACAAGATTAGGGGCCTCTTTCCATTAATGGTTTTTAAAAAACGTAGAAATAGTAAAAACACAGGATTGACATGGCAGGTATAGTAAATTCATATTAGGAATTAAAAACACAGGAATTTTGTAACAGGTGTCTTTGGATGGTGAATAGGAAAGAAACATAGGAGTTTTGCAGGAATATAGTGTGAGCATATTGGACGTCTCAAAGGATAAATAGAATGAGGAATGGAGGGCATAGGAACTAAGAAGGGACTCCATAGGGGTTAGAATCCCCCAAAACTCATATGCAATTCTTCATATCCAACTTGGACCTCATTTTCAAATTCCTACACGCGCAAAGAACAAGAATGAGGTCCCAAGAGACACGATAACATCATAAATATAATCTCCCGTGAGGTTTGACTTTGATTTTACCATGTTTTAAAGTAGTCCTATGGTTTTGTATTCATGTAAACCAAATAGCCAACTTTTTATAGAAATCTTGTGTTTGTAAAACACATGAAACTTAAAATATAACGATAGCCTTGGTTGGCCAATACACCTTCCGTCACGGGTATCAACAGTTTTGGGCCTCTTTGGATCTCAGGTTTGAGAAAACAGGAATATCACAGGTTTACCAGTGAAAAATAGGCGATTGTAAAATGTAGAAAAACTACCTACATGAATGACATGTTTCGATCCTACGCACGTGATGAGAGTTGAGGCTCAAGTAGATGTTCCAATTCCTCCGGGATTAAAGCATGGGTTGGGGGTGTAGTTCAAAAGAATTTGGGTACCACGATTCCTTTGATCCAAATGCAATTCATAGGAAAGAATCTAAGGATTCGAACCCTACAAAAATCATGCAAAACTTATTTTTACCTGTTCGTCACGGTCTAGTGGCCATGTCTGTGGGTTAGCGTGAAGTAGGGAGGGTAAACCAAACGGGAGACCAGGATCTTCCACAATCCCTCGACGCATGCCAACCATGCAACGAGCCAGGCGAGCGGTGCTCAAAAGATCGGCATGACTGGTGATGTTGCTCAGCGGTTCGTAGTGGAGGTTGCCCAATCCCATTGCCTGGTTATAGCACTCAGATATCTTATGCTTCATCGGTCTAGATGTCATTCCGGGGAAGAGTACTGCGAAAGATTAGTCGGTATGGGTTGGAGGTTTCTACCTTTACACAACAGTGGAGAGGGGATAAAATCATACACAAGCGGCTGCAGCGGTAGAGGAAGACGATGAGGGGCACGCGGTTTCTCAGCAAAAAAAGATGGGAGGTGGGGGTTCTCCTGCGGTTGTCGGATCCACTCCTCCGACCCGGTATATTAGGGAAAAACTGACGCGGGACGTTAACATAGATGCTTATGCAAAAAGGAATAATAACAGAAAATTAGTATATTTCTTAAACACTCCTGCCCGTAACACTAGCCGCTAGTTTGAGGCGCTACTGTTTTTTTCCTGTCGGTAGCTAGGGCATAGCAAATCACATCGTGCCGAAGAAAAAAAGTTTGACATGACCTCAAATTTGTTTTGCGTGTGGGGATGGTGATGAGGCACTAAAGGAGAGAGAAAACACAATTTGTTTTGAGTGCATATATACTACTCCCTCCGATCCATATAATATTCTAAGATTTATCTAGATTCGAATGCGTATAGTCATGTTTTAGTGCTAGATACATCCGAATCTAGACAAATTTGAGAACATTAATTCGGATCGGAGGGACTACTACTATAGTAAAGGTCGTGAAAGTTATTACTACTCTATACTACAAGTACTACTATTTTTTGTGTGAATACAAGTACAACTAGGTGACTGTATCCTGTACCTCATGTCAGGAAGCCATCAAAACTTTGCCCTGATATCGCATCGCCTTCAACTCCTCCTCTTTGCTGCTCTCTCAAGCTGCCTCCTTTATGATCATAGTTTCACTTCTTGCTCTCTTTTTTTCTACAGAAAATACATATTCTTCCTACTTTCTATTCATAAAATACACTCCTGTCACTTGGAATTTTTTTCCTAATGGTTAGAAACACTAGTGGCAACATTGTTTACCATGCCAAGATTTGCCCATCTACTCCCAAATATGGGAACATCATGGACGGTGTGAGTATATTTTACATCAAGGACAAAAAAGGTAAAATTACATCGAGGTCCATACATTTACCATGAAGCACCCTGAAATTAAGCAAAGAAAATAGTCAGGTCGGCCCCTTCTCGAGAGAGCAGCTAATCGAACCATACTCTTCATACTACTTCCTCTTTGATCGTCTTCAAAATACGGCCAAATTTGGCGGCATGCAAATTCTTGGATTTTGGGTCATCATCAGCATAAAGTATGATGTAGATATGGCCACATCCTTGGTTGTTTGGCTTGAAATCCAAGAATGTTCATACTTATTGACAACTAAGCTTAAATCCTTTTAAATTTTACAACTTACTTTTAGGTTCGAATTTTACACGGACGGTGGGAGTACATTTTATATCAAGGACCTAAAAAGAGTAAAGTTACATCGAGGTCCATACATTTAGCATGAAGCACCCTAACATTAAGCAAGGAAAATAGTCGGGTTGGCTCGTTCCCGAGAGAGCAGATGATCAAACCATACTCCTCATACTACTTCCTCTTCGATCATTTTCAAAATATGGCCAAATTTGGTGGCATGCAAATTCTTGGATCTCGGATCATGATCAGCATAAAGTATGATGTAGATATGGCCATGACCTTGGCCGTTCGGCTTGATATCCAAGAATGTTCATACTCATTGACAACTAAGCTTAAATTCGTTTAAATTTTACAACTAACTTTTAGGTTCAAATTTTACACGAACGATGGGAGTATAATTTACATCAAGGACCTCAAAAAGGTCAAATTACATCGAGGTCCGTACATTTAGCATGAAGTACCCTAAAATTAAGCAAGGAAATCAGTTGCCTTGGCTACTTCTCGAGTGAGCAGCTGATTGAACCATACTCTTCATACTACTTCCTCTTCGATCATTTTCAAAATATGGCCGAATTTGGCAGCATGCAAATTGTTGGATATGGGATCATCATCAGCAAAAAGTATGATGTAGATATGGCCATGACTTGGTCGCTCGGCCTAAAATCCAGGAATGTTCATAATCATAGATAACTAGCTTAAATTCGTTAAAAAAATTCCACTTACTTTGAGGTATGAATTTTACATGGATGGTAGGACTACATTTTACATCGAGGACCTCCAAAAAGTAAAATTACATCGAGGTCCATACATTTAGCACGAATCACCCTAAAATTAAGAAAGGAAAATAGTCGGGTCGGCTCCTTCTCGAGAGAGCAGCTGATCGAACCATACTCTTCATACTACTTCATCTTCACTCGTTCTCAAAATATAGCCAAATTTGGTAACATGCAAAAATCTTTCATATGGGATCATCATCAGCATAAAGTATGAATTAGATATGGACATCACCTTGGTCGTTCGGTTTGAAATCCAAGACTATTCATACTCATTGAAAACTAAGCTTAATTTGTTTAAATTTTACCACTTTATTTTAGGTACGAATTTTACACGACAGTGGCAGTAGATTTACATCAAGGACCTGAAATTTTTTAAATTACATCAACTTCCATATATTTAGCACGAAGCACCCTAAAATTAATCAAGGAAAACAGCCGGGTCGGCCTCTTCTTGAGTGAGAATCTGATCGAGCCATACTCTTCATAATACTTGCTCTTCGTTTGTTTTCAAAATATGGCTAAATTTGGTGGCATGCAAATTCTTGGACATGGGATCATGAAAGAGCAGCATAAAGTATGATGTAGATATGACCATGACCCTGGTCGTTCAGCTTGAAATCCAAGAATGTTCATACTCATTGAAAACCTAAGCTTAAATACGTTTAAATTTTACCACATACTTTTAGGTTCAAATTTTATACGCATGGTTGGAGTACGTTTTACATCAAGGACCTAAAAAGGTAAAATTATATCGAGGTCCATACATTTAGCACGAACCACCCTAAAATTAAGTAAGGAAAACAGTCAGGTTTGGTCCTTCAATTCTCGAGAGAGCAGCTGGTCGAACTATACTCTTCATACTAGCTACTTCCTCTTCGATCATTTTCAAAATATGGCCAATTTGGTAGCAAGCAATTTCTTGGATATGGGATCATCATCAGCATAAATTACGATGTAGATATGGCCACATGACCTTCGTTGTTCGGCTTTAAAATGAAGAATCTTCATACTCATTGACAACTAAGCTTAAATTGGTTTAAATTTTACCACTTACTTGGAGTGTGGGAATATATTTTACATCAAGGACCTAAAAACGGAAAATTACATAGAGGTCCATACATTTAGCAAGAAGCACCCTAAAATTAAGCAAGAAAAATAGTTGGGTTTGTCTCTCATTCTGGAGAGAGCAGCTGATTGAGCCATATTCTTCATACTACTTCCTCTTTGTTTGTTTTCAAAATATGGCAAAATTAATTAGACGACATGAAAATTCTTGGATATGGGATCATCATTAGCATAAAGTATGATGTAGATATGGCCATGACCTTGGTCGTTCGGCTTGAAATCCAAGAATGTTCATACTCATTCACAACTAAGCTAAAAAATGTTTAAATTTTACAACTTACTTTTAGGTTCAAATTTTACACGGACGGTGTGAGTATATTTTACATCAAGGACCTCTAAATAGGGAAATTACATCGAGGTCCATACATTTAGCATGAAGCACCCTAAAATTAAGTAGGGAAAAAGTCGGGTTCGGCTTCTCTAGAAAAGCGGTTGGTCGAGCCATACTCTTGGATAGAGGTTCCTGCTTAGCTTTAAATGTTTTTGGTAAGTTTTAAGTGCAATCTATCGTGCTTAATTTAAGTTAAAATTTGACACGGTCAGTTGGAGTACAGTTTACATCGAAGACCAAAAAATATAAAATTACATAGAGGTCCATAGATTTAGCAAAAAGGGCCCTAAAATGAAGCAATATAAAGAAAAGCAGTCAGGTCCTTCTCGTGCGAGTGGTTGAGCCATACCCTTCGTACTACTACTCCTACTGTACTTTCGAACGAGCGTGCTGCAGGTGATCTTGGTGGCTTCCTCTTTGTAGAGTGTGAAATGGAACGAGAATGGAGTAATACGGAGTATAGTACTATCTCTAGTCCAATTTATTAGGCACACATGTTGTTTAAGAACAACTTTGACCATTAACTTTAGTCAACAAATTTTACATAATATTTCATAAAAATTATACCTCGGATTCATATTTAAAAGAAGTTTCCTTTGGAATATTTTTTAGAACATATATTGCATATTTTACTAGTCAAAATTGATGGTCAAAGTTTTTCTTAAACTGCATACCTAATAAACTGAATCAGAGGGAGTAGGAAAGTTGGCCAGATCATAAAGAAGTGCATCAAATAAGATGGTACCTACTGTCATAAAGAAGTGCATCAAATAAGATGGTACGTACTGCATACAGTATAAAAATCCCTTGTGTACCATAGTCTTTTGAATAACCTTCCCTTCAGATGTTTGGGAAGGAAGTGAAAATTTCAAACCCGAGAAAGTTTGAACTCCGAATCTAATACTATCTTCTGCCGGTAAGCCCCAAAATGGTGCTACATATAGAGTAGAGACTATTACACTCAACGGATCATTTAAAAAATTATAAATATTGGATGAATTATTAACCTTTTATGAATATGTAAATTTTTACAAATTTATTAATGAGAGTACTGACAAGGCGGACCCAACTGTCTATTATATTGTTAGCAAAGGAAAATAGGTTAGATGACCAAGTGGTGGAAATTGCAACGGATCAGACCAACAGCTGGTGAAAACTACAAAAAAAACTGTCCAAGTGGTGGTTTGTGCAACACACAGAGCAAGACATGGTGAAATATGCGATGTGCTCTTTCTATATATACACACCAAGGTAGCTGACCAACACGCTAGAGATTCTTCTTAAAAAAACACGCCAGAGAGACACACACACACATAGCATAGCCATACCAGGGCACACATGCATGGCGCCACGCTGTGGGACGAGGGAGAGATCTGTCGGGCGGTGTGCGCGGGGCTCTGCACAGGATGGGAGAGGAAGGATGGATGGTGAGAGACAGCTAAGGAGAGAGAAAACATATACTAGTAGGTACCTGCACCTCGTGTCAGAAACCCGTCAAACTAGCTTTACTTTGACATCACACCGCCTTCAACTCCTCCCTCACTACTCTCGCGCTGCCTCCCGTTTAGTATATTCTCCTGGCAACTTTGGGGTTAATTTTCTGGTTCCCCTACTTCAGTAGAAGTATGAACTACTCGAGTTTTGCACAATAGTCCTCATTTTCTGAAAATTGGATCTATGGCATTCAGATCCAAAATATTTGTGCTTTCTTTATAGCAAAATAATTCCGGTCACTGGAAACTTTTTTTTTTCTAATGAGGAATCTGTCTCGAAGTACCAAGAAGGTGTGCGTTAAAATCCAAGGGTGGACATAAAATTTACATAGCGGTCTAGAAAGAAAACCAAAATACATTTGGGACCTACACTTTTATAACATGGACCCTAAAGATACACTTGGAAATTTGAACAGGTTTTTCTTAATACTAGTTCGAAACTAGCACCCCTAGCATTGTTAACCATGGCAAGACGCACCCATCTACCAAATACGGGAACATTATCATGAACTATGATGTAGAGATGGCCATGACTTAATCCGTCATTCGGCTCGAAATCCAAGAATGTTCATACTCATTGACGACTAACCTTAAATTTGTTTAAATTTTACCACTAACTTTTAGGTTCGAATTTTGCACGATTGACTTGAACGCCAAATAAATGCAACAACACGATTTCTTCCATACGGTGGTCGCTTGCTCATTGTGAATTCTGTTCTGTCATCTTTTTCTACCTATTATATGTGCTCTTTAAAAATTCACAAAACAGTGATCAAAGTGTTTGGTAGAGCACGGCGACATTGTCTATGGGCAAAAAAGGAAGATGATTCCTCTGGTCAGTCTTTGGCTGCTTGGGAGCTTGTGTGTCGACCAAAAAAATGTGGTGGGCTGGGTATAATTAACTTGGAGCTTCAGAACGAGGATTTGCTTTTGAAACAACTTCATAAATTCTATAGTCGTGCAGATGTACCATGGGTTCACCTAGTATGGTCATATTATGATGGAGAGGAACCACATGCTAGTCGTATACATGGTTCATTTTGATAGAGGGACGTCATGATCTTTGGATCATCCTATAGGAGTATCACCAAAACGATCCCTGGAGATGGATCTACTATTTTGCTCTGGAAGGATTTTTGGTCGCCAAATATTGGGCTGTTGGCTGATCGCTTTCAGCATCTATTTTCTTTCTCACTTGACGAGGATATCACAGTTCAGTCTTTTCTATCAGCATACCAACTCCCTGATTTGTTCATCTTACCCCTTTCAGCTAAGGCTTTTAAAGAGCTTAATGAATTACAGGGAATCAGAGAGAAAATAGATAATCAGCTGGGTAGACCAAACCATGACACAAGAATTTTTGTGTGGGGTACAGAGTTATACTTATCATCCAGGTATTATAGTTTTCTGTTTGATGGGGTGCCAAAGGATGTTATGTTAGAAGGCATATGGAAGTCCAAATGTTCGCCTAAATTGAAGGTATTTTCATGGCTTTTGATTATGGACAGACTAAACACACGTGATATGATTCTTAAGAGGCAATGGAGGCTTGAATCTGGTTCGAGCTGTGTATTACGTGACGAGAGTCATCTAGAAACACGTGATCATCTATTTTTTTACTGCCCGTTTGCACATACTTGCTGGTTATTTTTGGGTATTGTTTGGAATCAGGATCATGGTATTAGACAGAATATTGAGGAGATTGGTCGTGACTTCCTAGGTCCATGTTTTTTTGGAGTCCGTGGTATATGCTGCTTGGAACATATGGAAGGAGCATAATGATCATATTTTCAGAGGAAATGTACCATCTTTTGCGAGATGGAAAGTACGATTTTCAGAGTGATCTCATGCTACATCAATACAGGTTTCAATCTTATCTTGTGTAGCCTCTTATTGATTGGCTTGCCACACTTTTCATTTCATCTTGGTGTAAATTTATTAGCAAACTTTTTCAGTTTGTTCCTCTTCCTCCTTGGTATGTAAATATGTTATTTTCAGTTCTTATATATATAAATTAACCGTAGGGGCTTCCCTTACGGTATTTCGGTCTAAAAAAGGACCTAAAAGGGGCTTCCCCTACGGTATTTCTTATGTCGAGGTCCATACATTTAGCACGAAGTACCCTAAAATTAAGCAAATAAAAAATTCGGTTTCGGCTCCTTATCGAGAGAGTAGCCGATCGAGTCATACTCTTCATAGTACTTCCTCTTCGTTTGTTTTCAAAATATGTCCAAGTTTGGCGGTATGAAATTCTTGGATATGTGATCATCATCAAGATAAAGTATGATGTAGATATTGCCATGACCTTGGTCATTCGGCTTGAAATGCAAGAATGTTCATACTCATTCACAACTAATAATCTTTAATACCTTTAAATTTTACCACTTGCTTTAAGGTTCGAATTTAACACCGAGGGTAGGAGTATATTTTACACCAAGGAACTAAAAAGGTAAAATTATATCGACATCCATCCATTTAGCATGATGGACCCTAAGATTAAGCAAGAAAAACAGTCAGGTTTGGCTCCTTCTCGAGAGAGAAGCTGATCGAGCCACACTCTTCATATTACTTCCTATTTGTTTTTTTTTCAAAATATGGCCAAATTTGGCAGCATGCAAATTCTTGGATATGGGATCATGAATCATCAGCAGAAAGTATGATGTATATATGGCCACGACCTTGGTCATTCGGCTTGAAATCCAAGAATGTACATAAGCATTCACAACTAACCTGACATTCGTTTAAAATTTACCACTTATTTTTAGGTTCGAATTTTACACGGGCAGTGGGAGTATATTTTACATCAAGAACCTAAAAATGGGAAAAATTACATCAAGGTCCATACATTTAGCACGAAGCACCCTAAAATTAATCAAATAAAATAGTCGGGTTTGGCTCCTTCTCGAGAGAGAAGCTGATCGAGTCATACTCTTCAAACTACTTCCTCATTGTCTATTTTCAAAATATTGCCAAATTTGGCGGCATGCAAATTCTTAAATATGGGATCATCGTCAGCATAAAGTATGATCTAGATATGGCCATGACCTTGGTCGTTCGGCTTAAAATGCAAGAATATTCATACTCATTGACAAATAATAATCTTAAATACGTTTAAATTTTACCACTTGCTTTTAGATTTGAATTTTACATGGACGGTGGGAGTACATTTTATAGAAAGGACCTAAAAAGAGGGAAAATTACAACGAGGTCCTCCATACATTTAGCACGAAGCACACTAAAATTAAGCAGGGAAAACAGTCACGTTTGGCTCCTTCTTGAGAGAGAAGCTGATCGAGCCATACTCTTCATACTACGTCCTCATCGTTTCTTTTCGAAATAAGGCCAAATTTAGCGTCATGCAAATTCTTGGATATGGGATCATGAATCATCAGCATAAAGTATGATGTAGATATGGCCATGACCTTGGTCGTTCGGCTTGAAATCCAAGATTGTTCATACTCATTCAGAACTAACCTTAAATTCATTTAAATTTTACCACAAAATTTGGTGGTACATTTAGCACGAAGGGGGGAAATTACATCGAGGTCCATACATTTAGCACGAAGTACCCTAAAATTAAGCAAATATAATAGTCGGGTTTGGCTCCTTCTTGAGAGAACAGCTGATTGAGTCGTACCCTTCACAGTACTTCCTCTTCATTCTTTTTGAAAATATGGCTAATTTTGGCGGTATGAAATTCTTGGATATGTGATCATCATGAGAATAAAGTATGATGTATATATGGACATGACGTTGGTCGTTTGGTTGAAATGAAAAATTGTTCATACTCATCGACAACTAATAATCTTAAATACGTTTAAATGTTACCGCTTGTTATTAGCTTCGAATTTATATGGACGGTGGGACTACATTTTACATCAAGGACCTAAAAAAGGTAAAATTACATCGACATCCATACATTTAGCATTAAACACCCTAAAATGAAGCAAGGAAAACAGTCAGTTTTGGCTCCTTCTCGAGAGAGAAGCTGATCGAGCCATACTCTTCATACTACTTCCTCTTTGTTTGTTTTCAAAATATGGCCAAATTTGGCTGCATGATTTTTTTGGATATGGGATCATGAATCATTAGCATAAAGTATGCTGTAGATATGGCCATCACCTTGGTCGTTCGGCTTGAAATGCAAGAATGTTCATACTCATTGACAACTAATAATCTTAAATATGTTTAAATTTGACCACTTGCTTTTAGGTTCGAGTTTTACATGAACGGTGGGAGTACATTTTACATCAAGAACTTAAAAAAAGGTAAAATTACATCGACATCCGTACATTAGGAATGAACCACCCTAAAATTAGGCAAGGAGAATAGTCACGTTTGGCTCCTTCTCGAGAGAGAAGCTGATCAAGCGATACTCTTCATACTCTTCCTCTTCGTTTGTTTTCAAAATATGGCCAAATTTGGCGACGTGCAAATTCTTGCATATGGGATCATAAACATAAGCTATTATTGAAACCAAAGAATAAATAATAATGTTTGTATTATACTTTTTATAATGCGTGTTTCTGGATACACGTAACATGATGCCACAAAAAATATTATACTTTTAATCTTTATTTGAAATGTTATCAAAACCGTGTCAACTTGGTCGGGATGCGGATGCATAGCAAGAACATGATTTTTTTCAGAACATTCGGTGGTTTTTGATGTACCAAATTCCTACTTAGATTGAAAAGATTTTTGGAAAATTTTAAGAGCAATCTATCGCGCTTACTTTTAGTTAAAATTTGAGAAGGTCGGTGGGAGTATAGTTTACATCGAAGACCTCAAAAAATAGAAAATTACATAGAGGTCCATACATTTATCACAAAGGGCCCTAAAATGACGATATAAAAAGCAGTCAGGTCCGGGTCCTTCTCGAGCAAGCGGCTGATACATACCCTTCCTACTAATCCTACTTTACTACTTTCAAACCAGCATGCTACGGTTTTGCTTGATGGCTTCCTCTTTGCAGGTTGTGAAATGGAATGAGAATAGGAGTACAATGGAGTAGTTGTAAAGATGGCCAGATCATAATGGAGTGCATCGAATGCTATGGGACGGACTACATATAGTATAAACAATCCCTTGTGCACCACTATCTTTTGAATAATCTTCCCTCTAGATGTTTGGGAAGGAAGTGAAAATTTTAAAACTGGGAAAGTTTGAACTCTGACTCTAATAGTAATACTAGTATGAGTAATGTACCTTTTGCCGCCAAGCCCCAAAATGGTTCCTTCTTATGAACACCAACGCAAAGACGCCATATATCGGTGTGTCGACAGCCATCGCGCAAAGCACCAATGCCTGCATTTGACGAGGGAGATATCAGCTAGCCGAGGGTGATGAGGCAGTGAAAGGAGAGAGAAAACACAATTTTTTTGCACGCATATATAGTAAAGGTCCTAAAATTCACTACTAGTTCCGTACTACTAGTACTACTAGGTGACTGTACCCTGTACCTCGTGTCAGGAAGCCATCAGAGCTTCTCTTCTGATGTCGCACCGCCTTCAATTCCTACTCTTTGCTGCTCTCTCGAGCTGCCTCCTCTGCGCTCATAGTTTCTCTTCTTTCATCTTTGTTTTTTCTACAGAAAATTCATATTCTTCCAACTTCCTTTACAGAAAATACACTCCTGTCACTTGGAAAATTGATTTTTTTCTTTTCCTAATGGTTGGAAACTCCGAGTGGCAACATTGTTACCGTGACATGATTCACCCATTTACTCCCAAATATGTGAACTACACGGATGGTGGGAGTAAAATTTACATCAAGGAGATAAAAGGGGAGAAAATTACATCGAGGTCCTTACATTTAGCACGAAGCACCCTAAAATTAAGCAAGGGAAATAGTCGGGTTAGTCTCCTTCTCGAGAGAGCACCTGATCAAGCCATACTCTTTGTCAACACCCGGATTTTTAATCCCGGATGCATGTTATGTCATACATCGCAATCCTAGGATTACCATTTTTGCGAGACATAATAGATTGGATATCACAGTACATCATCCATTACAAACCATAAATAAGGTCTTACACAAATAAGGATCTCATGATCCAGTCTTAATACATCAAGCAGCGGAATAAATAATAAGCGTAGCGGTGGGGTCCATCTTCAGGGGCACAGGCAATGCTGACGAAGGAAGATAGTCCTAGTTATCATAACCGTCCTGCTGGCCATCATCTTGGTAGTCTCCTTCATAGTCTGGCCATAGGAATAGCCAGGAACAAAGCCATGAATACTCTTAAAGTACTCGCAAACTACCACTAACAAGTAGTATAGTTCTAATGTGATATGCTAACTCTAAGTTTAACTATAAAGTTTAGTTTGAAACCTAAGCTGAGTTCAGAAACAAAGAAAGATAAAATAAAGTTCTAGAATCACTTAAATTCGGAAGCTAGTGGCATAGTCACAACCCTGTTGTGGTCAAGTCAAGATTCATCATTCATTTCATAAGTTATTTTGAAAACATCGACAATGAAACAGTATGGCCACTCCAAATGTCCATAACCGCGGACGCGACTATTCGAATAGTTTGACACTCTGCAGAGGTGGTACACTTTCACCACAAGATTCGATACATATGTCAGGGATAACCTTGAATCATCATACTTAGTATGCATATAATCAAACATAACCTTTCCTTTACACACCCTAGTATAAGCACCTCTCGTATGAGCATGGCCTCCCAACCATGACCATCTGTCATCTTGGGCACTGCATAGGTGGACAAAATTGAGAGGTATCCTCATCTCAAACCTCTACCACGAGGGAACTAATACTAATGCATATAAACTTCCTGCTAAGCCTTACCCAGTTCAGGTATTGTGGTTGTACGGTAAATTTGGAATGGTATCGCATCCGAATCCAACCATCAGTTTTGAAAAAGGGCTAAGGCTCATGCCTCAACATTTTCATCATCATAAACCATTTGTGTTTCTCAACACATGTCAAAACATATCAATAGAATGACTCATCATTCCAAGGTTTTCACAATTCATTTTCACCAAGTGTTCCCATCTAAAGTGACCCAAGTTTTGACTTAGTTCTAAGCTACTAAGTTAAGAGTGTTCACTAAGGTGGGATACTAAGATCAATCTCATGCCATAGAATTACATCTAAGGTTATCTAAATAGGTCAAGTTTTATACTCTTTATGCTACCTTCAAAACAAGTAAAGGGCTTTGGTAAAGTAAAGAAAGTAAAAGCTTGAAAGTAAACTTGGAATAGGTACTAGTCAAAGTGGTATAACCAAAGCATGCCTAATGCATCTTGCCTAATTCCTCTAGCTTAATTCTAGCTTGCTAACAATAGCTTGCCTTGGTTGGTGTAGTGGTTGAAGTTTTCTTCCTCCTCCTCCTGGTAGAACTCCTCCTCCATGAAAGCTTGGTCGGTACTATCGTCTATAAATACATATGGAGTACACAATCACCAAACAATACTTAACTAGTCTACTTAGCAATCTAAGGCACACATTGGATGATCTATTATCATCACAAGCATCACAAGGTTTTATTAACTAGTTTCATTCTTTTTATTTAAGAAAAGTAATTTCTACTCATTGAAAATATCTATGATTTAATATTCTCCACTTGGAATATGGGATCATATGGACACATGTCATCACCACATATTCTAACATAAGGGAATGTGATTTAAGGGTTGGATCACAATTAATTAAGTTTAAGTTTAATATTTAATGATTTAAAGTGACTAGAAATGCCTATATAGCATTATTTTGGTACTAGTCCAAAGTCACTGTATGTAAACCTTAATATTATTACATATTCATATAGGTATGGTTAAATGTGATTTTTGAGAGTTGGAATCAACTCAAAGGATATTATGGTTGATTTTATAAAAATGTTTGAATGTGCAAATGCTTCTGTCTTGTTATTTTTACTAGGAGAGATCTCTAACTCTAAATGAATTAACTCCAACGGGCTTGGATAGATCTTTTCAGTGGCTTTCTAACAAAATTTGAGTCACTCCATTTGGTTTAGTAGATCTTCTGGAATTGATTTTCAAACTAAGGGACAGAAGTGAGTTCAAACTAAAATGGAAAAATCCATATTTGAATTCCCGGGCTAGCGCGGGAAAACTAACGGGCCGGCCCAATGGCGCTCAGCAGCGCAGAGGGCGGCTGACTGGTTGGTCCCGCTTGTCAGCGAGACTTAAAACCCGAAATGGTACGGGGCAATCTGGGCGCTACGATTAGAACAGAGATCCATGGCTCAGAGTCGTCGTCAACGACGGACTCGTTGTCGGCTAGACCGAACCCTAAACGGCTAGGGGGGGTCTACCTGGGACGTACCAGGGCTCCAGCTACTGCGGCGAGGCAGGCAAACGAACTGGACGGTGACGGCGAGTTCAGGCAAGGTCACGGTAGCTCCTGGGGTGGACGAAATCGACGACGCATCTCCTCCTCTGCTGCGGTAAGCTCTAGCTAAATTCCGACGAACGGCGGCTCGCCTTGCTCCGGGGATGGGGTGGAAGGATCAGTGGAGAGAGGGGAGTGAGATGGTGTGAGTAGTTTGTGCTGGGGAGGGCTCTTTTATAGGGCGACGAAGCGACCGAGCGGGATGGGCTAGCGAATCCGGCGAGGGCTGCACAGCATGCTAGCAGCGTGGCTGGAGGTAGGGGATGGTGGGCTGCCTCCTGGCGGTGCTCTACGGCGTTAATGTGCGGCTAGGGGCGGTGGCATTTGGTCGGGAGCGTCCCGCGCTCTGAGAGATAGAGGCGGTGCTCGACGCAGCGCACGGCGACTGTGGGTCGCGCGGCGGTGCACGGCCATGTCTGACGGGGTTCTGGGGTCGAGGCGGAGCGGTGTGCACGGTATTGGGTTGAGGGGCGGTCGGTGGCGTGCTGGCGGCTAACGTGCTCTGGCGCGCTCTGGCGTGCTCGCAGAGAGAAAGGGCGGCGAGGCTGTGGGGTGGTCCAGGGGCTGGCAATGATCGAGGGGTGGACAGGGAGTGGCGGTAGGGTTAGGCGGAGCTAGCGGGCATGCAGGTTTGGCGCGGCGCGGTCTGCTGCGCGCTGTCCATGTTCGGGCATGGCGACCAAAACGAAGCGCAGGCCATCGCTGCTCTAGTCCAATGGGTAGGCTGGTTAGAGCTGGCGGAGACCAGGGGACCAAAATTTGCCCAAATATTCGACAATGCATTGATCACCAAATAGTATTAGTTAGGCAGAAATTTTGTGCATGCCACCTGTTCGACACAATGGCCGCAAGAGACTTTTATTTGAATTTTTCAAAGATTTTTGGTGGAGTGATTTATCTCATGCTTAAGCATCTAGGTTTGATTGGGATTTGGAAAAGAAGTTCATTCGAGTGGTTTTTGAGAAAGTGGTATCTTCTCATAAAAACTACATTCAATTTTCAAATGCCATTTAAATTAGTGTTTGAAAGTTTTTGGTAGATCACAAAGTGGGCCTTGGTACATCATTACATGTACTAGCATGGGGTGTAAAGATCCACATTTGTCTCTGTTAGGTTTTGAGTTCTAGGAATAGCCAAAGTAGGTATGTTGATTAAAATGGCACAAATGACCATTTGGTTATTTTATTCATTTTGATTTGTTTTTCTTTGGGATTTGTTTGGGAATGATCTAGATGATGTTTATTTCACCTAAGAATCATTTTACAAGAAATAGATCACTTAATCATGGCAATTCAATACAACTCCTAAATTATATGCACACACAAATGAATGCTTTAATATTTTTAAATGGAAAAGTTTTTGTTAACTCTAAATTTGATGATTTGGATCTTGATCACTTGGATTAAATTTTTGGGATGTTACAAACCTTCCCCCCTTAAACAAAATCTCGTCCCGAGATTTACGAAAGAAAACTAGGAACTAAAGAGATCTGGGAACTCTGTCCTAATGTAATCTTCTCGCTCCCAAGTGGCTTCCTGTTCGGTATGGTTGCTCCATTGAACCTTGAGAAACTTGATACTCCTGGTTCTAGTGGTTCTGTAAGCTTCCTCTAGGATACGGATGGGTACTTCACGATATGTCAGGTCCTTATTGATATCAACAGCTTGCTGATCGATATTCTTGAAAACTTCGGTCTTCTCCGGCACTTCTAAGCATTTGCGAAGTAACGAGATATGGAACACGTTGTGGATAGCTGACATCTCCTCTGGCAGTTCTAGCTGATATGATACTTCTCCTCGACGGTTCAGAATTTTGAAGGGCCCGATATATCTAGAGGCTAACTTTCCTTTCAGACTAAAGCGTTGGGTTCCCTTCAATGGCGAAACCTTGAGATATACAAAATCTCCGACATTGAAAGTCAGGTCTCTCCTTCTCTTGTGAGCATAACTCTTCTGTTTGTACTGGGCGGTCTTGAGGTGCTCACGGACTTTGTGAACCTTCTCTTTAGCTTCTCAGAGAATGTCGGGTCCAAAGATCTGACTCTCTCCTACTTGCGACCAATTCAAAGGGGTGCTACACTTTCTTCCGTATAGGAACTCAAATGGTTCCATCTGCAAACAAGCTTGATAACTGTTGTTATATGAGAATTCTGCTAAAGACAGGTAGTCTTCCCATTTTGATCCGTACTCTAAAACACAAGCTCTTAGCATATCCTCTAAGATTTGGTTGACTCTTTCAGTCCGTCCATTAGTTTGCGGGTGATAAGCGGTGCTGAAATTCAACTTGGTTCCTAGTCCTTCTTGGACTTTCTGCCAAAATCTCGAGGTAAACTGGGTTTCTCGATCTGATACTATGGTCTTGGGGGTTCCATGCAGACTAACAATTCTAGCAATATAAAGCTCTGCTAGCTTCGAACTTTGGTAGGTGGTCTTGACCGATATAAAGTGAGCTACCTTGGACAGTCTATCAACGATGACCTAGATTGAGTCATTTCCCCTACTAGAAGTAGGCAAACCGGTGATAAAGTCCATTCCGACGGAAACCCATTTCCATTCCAGAATCTGCAATGGTTGCAACAGTCCAGCGGGTCTCTGATGCTCTGCTTTGACTCTTTGGCAGATGTCACACTTGGCGATGTAGCCTCTGATTTCTCTCTTCATCTTGTGCCACCAAAATTGCTCTTCCAAATCTTGATACATCTTTGTTCCTCCAGGGTGGATAGAATAAAGAGTATCATGAGCTTCTTGCATGATAACTTGCTTCAGCACCGAATCTGCTGGAACACAGATACGTCCTTTGTACCACAAAACTCCTTCTTCGTCTTCGGTGTATCCAGGTACCTTTCCTATACCAATACGATGTTTGATTTCGTCGATACTTTCATTTCCCTTCTGGGCTTCCTTGATTTGGATAATCAAAGTGGGTTGAAGTTCAATGCTAGCTAAGAATCCTTTGCTAACTAGCTCAGTTCTAAACTGCTCGAACTCCTCATACAAACTTGGTTGCTTCTCCTTGATCATGGTATTTAGCCGACACGGCAATCTGCTAAGAGCATCCGCTACCACATTGGCTTTGCTGGGGGTGATATTGAATGTCAAGGTCATAATCCTTGATTAACTCTATCCATATCCTTTGCCTCATATTTAGCTCCTTCTGATTGAAAATGTACTTCAAGCTCTTGTGATCTGAGTAAATCTCACAGTGATTACCCATATGATAATGACGCCATGTCTTCAATGCCAAAACTACGACTGCTAATTCAAGATCATGGGTCGGATAGCTCTGCTAATTCAGTTGTCGAGACAGATAAGCGATGACTTTGCCATCTTGCATCAATACACATCTGAGACCAATCTTGGATGCATCACAATACACATCAAACGGCTTCTTGATATCTGGCATGATCAAAATTGGGGCTGAAATCAATCTCTTCTTCAGTTCTTGGAAACTGACTTCACACTGGTCGGTCCATTCAAACTTCTTGTCCTTCTTCAACAATTGGGTCATCGGTCTGGCGATGCTCGAGAATCCTTCGACAAACTTGCGGTAATATCTTGCCAATCCGAGAAATGCACGGACATGGGTTTGAGTGGTTAGGGCTTCCCATTCTTCGACATCTTTGATCTTGGCAGGATCAACAGAGACTCCTCCGGCAGACACAATATGTCCTAGGAATCCTACTTCCTTCAGCCAAAACTCACACTTGCTGAACTTGGCATATAACCGATGCTCTCTCAGGGTTTCTAGGATGATTCTCAGATGTTGCTCATGCTCTTCTTCAGACTTGGAGTAGATAAGGATATCATCGATAAACACAATGACAAACTGATCTAGGAAATTCATAAAGATCTTATTCATGAGATTCATGAAATAAGCAGGGGCATTGGTTAATCCAAAAGACATGACCGTATACTCGTATAAACCATAGCGAGTAGTAAAGGCGGTCTTCAGAATATCCGTTGCACGAATTTTAAGTTGGTGATAACCAGTCCTAAATCAATCTTGGAGAATACCTGGGCTCAAGTCAACTGATCAAATAGATCCTCTATCTTTGGCAAGGGGTACTTGTTTTTGATGGTGACATCATTCAACTTCCTGTAATCGGTGCACAAGCGGTTGGCTCCATCTTTCTTGTTGACGAATAACACCGGTGATCTCCATGGCGAAGCGCTTGGTTGAATCAAATCTATTGCTAACATGGCATCCAACTGCTTCTTCAACTCTACTAACTCTGAGGGGTTCATGCTATAGAGTCTCTGGGCTATGGGTCCCGTTCCGGGGATTAGTTCGATAATGAACTCAATATCCCTATCCGGGGGCATACCTGGCAATTCACCTGGGAATACGTCAGGGTATTCACAGACTACTCTGACTTGGTCAATGGTGGGCAAGGCTAGACTCTTGTTGCACTTGAATTGACGGGGTAAGGTTTCAGATATGTGCTCTATGGTTACTCCAGAGCTACTGGTCATGGTGATGGCTTTCTTAGCATAGTCTATCAGTCCTTTATGCTTTGACATCCAGTCCATACCTAGTACTACTTCCAATCCTTTGGTTCCGAGTATGATTAGGTTGGCATAAAAATCTATCCCATGTATTCTGATAGGCACAACTTTGCAAATTTTTCTAGCTTTCGTAGTTGAACCAGGGATTTGAACTATCATGACATGCTTCAAGTTGGTTGGTTGGATCTTACTAGTGCATGCAAATTCTTCGGTGACAAATGAATGCGATGCTCCCGAATCAAACAATACTCTTGGTAAAACTGATTTGATAGAAAACATACCCAACACTACATTTGGTGCTTCTTGGGCTTCCTCGGCATTCATGTGGAAGAGACGGCCGTTGCGGTTGTGAGGGTTCCCTGGGGCAAATCTTCTTCCTGGTTGAACACGACGATGCTGTTGATCTGGGGCTTTCACATTGGCAGTGGCAGCAGCCTTCTTGGTGCACTCATTGGAATAGTGACCCTTCATTCCACACTCGAACACATGTGATTTGAGACTTGTCTTTAGCTGCGACGGGCACAGCATTGCTACCAGTCCTGGGTGCAGTGTTGTTGTTGTTGTTATTGTTGTTGCTCTTAGGAGGGGCACAGTTGAAATTGTTGGTGCTGCCGGGATTATTGTTGTTTCCACCAGACATCAGATTGCCTCCGCTACGGTTGGGGTAGCTTCGGCGAGACATTGGGGGTCGGTTGTTTCTAGGTGCAAATCCTGGTGAGGGGTTGGGACGGTACTTCTGGTGACTGCTGGATCCAGTTTGCTGCATCATACGACGTTTGTGGTTGTCGTTTGCCTGGTTAATCTTCCCTTCCATCTGAATGGCAGAGTCGACTAGCTCTTCGAGATCCTCGAAGCGGATGTTGACGAGTACAGTCTGCATCTCATCATGCAGTCCATTCAGGAATCTCTCCTTCTTCTTGGCCCCCGTGTTGATCTCATCAGGTGCATACCTTGTGAATCATTACGCAGATTTCTACCACAGTCATTCTGCCTTGCTTCAAGTTGCAGAACACATCCCTCATTCTGGTGACTAAGCCCTGCGGCACGTGGGTGCGGCTGAACTTGATTTTGAAGGCTTCCCATGTCATCACTTGACCATGGTTCATCAGGCGGATGCTGTTCCACCATGCTCTTGCATCTCCTGCCAAATAGTGGGTGGCAAAGAGAACTTTCTCGTTGTCATCAACTCTGGCTACTTCTAGATTGTTCTCCATTGTCTGCAACCAGTCATCTGCATCTAATGGGTTCTCTGAAGTGCTAAAGATTGGGGGATTGGTGTTCTGGAAGTTCTTCAGCTTGGATCCTTGATGATCCTGATTTCCTTGGTTCTGATTGTTGAGAGCCATCTGGGCGATCTATTGCAGTGTGGCTAGATTAGCTTGGCGCTCTGCCCTGCTTGCTTCTCTGTCTGCGATGAGATTCTGCAAGATCTGCAGCATTGGGTCTTGCGACGAGCTGCTCCCTCCTTGGTTTCCACGAGTCATCTGAAGATTGAGGTAGATAAAGGGGTAAGAGGGAAAGTTCTAAGGTTCATGGTTTTGGTGTCAAAACTAAAACTTTGAGTTTGACTCAGGTTTTGCAACTAACTTCATTCCATTCATTCAAGCATAGCACACGATACAAACACACACACATCATCACAAGAACAAAGGAAAACAGATTGTTTTAAGAACCATTCTGCAAACTACGATATAGTGGGACCGATACATCTCATGCTACGACAGTGCTCTAGTGCATCTACTCATCGTCGATGAAGTCGGAGTCCTCATCGTCAGTGTAGAAGTCCATGGCATCCTCCTCCAGAAAGTCATCATCATTGCTGAGGTAAGAATCCATGTCTCCCTGGATGTCTTCACCGTCCTCTTCTTCCTCCTTTGTTGCAAGCTGAGCTTCTTGCTCCTTGACGGTCTTCTAGAGGTCGGCCACCTTCTTGCGAAGACGGGCGATGGTGCGATCCTTCTTCTCGCGCTGGAGGCGAAGAGACTGACGATCCTTGACAAGCAGTGAGAAAGTCTGGGCCTTCTGGGCGGCAATGGAACGGTTGTGGTTGGCAAACTCTCTAGCATTGTCCAATTCCTTCTGGCGATCATACAACAGGAAGTCAATGTTCTCCACTTGACGCTTCAGCTCCGGGTGGCTTGGCATCTCCATCGGCATTCCCATGAAGTCACGTCTTGCATAGTGAGCAAAACAGGTTCCCTGGATTTGGTTGACACTAAGGGCACATAGACGTGCGAGAGCTTCATGCATTGCCATGGCTAATCCATCTAGCCAGTTGTTCTCTCTTATGGAGAACTGGATTCTCCTGGAAGTTGGTGCTTCTATGCTTTCTCGAAGATCAGCGGTGACCAGCCACTATAAATCTCCTCCTAGGGGTCCTGGAGGTTGAGCTCCAAGAAACTCCGGATGCGGGCGTCCCAATAACTCAGATAGTGAATCTAGATCCCTATCGAAGATCAGTTGGCCTCCATTGTCCAACTGGTAGAACTTGCTGAACTGAGTCTCCATCTACAAGAATTAAGGATGAGGAAATTAGAGAAGTGATCAAGTGTGTCAAATTTTATGTAGTAATGTAAGAATTGGAGGAACATGAATTTTTGAGAAAGAATAAATTCCCAAGGGTAAGAGAGGAAATAGTTATTCATAAATACTCACTTTGGTTTTGAAATTAAGTTTTTGTTCGGACAACTTCCTTTATAGAAAATACATATTCTTCCAACTTCCTTTACAGAAAATACACTCCTGTCTCTTGGAAACTTGATTTTTTCTTTTCCTAATGGTTAGAAACTCCGAGCGGCACCATTGTTACCGTGACATGATTCACCCATTTACTCCCAAATATGTGAACATCACGGATGGTGGGAGTAAAATTTACATCAAGGAGCTAAAAGGGGAGAAAATTACATGGAGGTCCTTACATTTAGCACGAAGCACCCTAAAATTAAGCAAGGGAAATAGTCGGGTTAGGCTCCTTCTCGAGAGAGCACCTGATCAAGCCATACTCTTTGTCAACACCCGGATTTTTAATCCTAGATGCCTGTTATGTCATACATCGCAATCCCAAGATTGCCATTTTTGCGAGACATAAAAGATTGGATATCACAGTACATCAACCATTACAAACCATAAATAAGGTCTTACACAAATAAGGATCTCATGATCCAGTCTTAATACAACAAGCAGCGGAATAAATAATAAGCGTAGCGGTGGGGTCCATCTTCAGGGGCACAGGCAATGCTGACGAAGGCAGATAGTCCTAGTTATCATAGCCGTCCTGCTGGCCATCATCTTGGTAGTCTCCTTCATAGTCTGACCATAGGAATAGCCAGGGACAAAGCCATGAGTACTCTTAAAGTACTCGCAAACTACCACTAACAAGTAGTATAGTTCTAATGTAATATGCTAACTCTAAGTTTAACTATAAAGTTAAGTTTGAAACCTAAGCTGAGTTCAGAAACAAAGAAAGATAAAATAAAGTTCTAGAATCACTTAAATTGGGAAGCTAGTGTCATAGTCACAACCCTATTGTGGTCAAGTCAATATTCATCATTCAGTTCATAAGTTATTTTGAAAACATCTGACAACGAAACAGTATGGCCACTCCAACTGTCCATAACCGCGGACGCGGCTATTCGAATAGTTTGACACTCTACAGAGGTGGTAGACTTTCACCACAAGATTCGATACATATGTCAGGGATAACCCTGAATCATCATACTTAGTATGTAGATAATCAAACATAACATTTCCTTTACACACCCTAGTATAAGCACCTCTCCTATGATCATGGCGTCCCAACCATGACAATCTGTCATCTTGGGTACTTCATAGGTGGACAACATTGAGAGGTAGCCTCAGCTCAAACCTCTCTCACGAGGGAACTAATACTAATGCATATAAACTTCTGGCTAAGCCTTACCCACTTCAGGTATTGTGGTTGTACGGTAAATTTGGAATGGTATCGCATCCGAATCCAACCATCAGTTTTGTAAAAGGGCTAAGGATCATGCCTCAACATTTTCATCATCATAAACCATTTGTGTTTCTCAACACATGTCAAAACATCTCAATAGAATGACTCATCAGTCCAAGGTTTTCACAATTCATTTTCAGAAAGTGTTCCCATCTAAAGTGACCCAAGTTTTGACTTAGCTCTAAGCTACTAAGTTAAGAGTGTTCACTAAGGTGGGATACTAAGATCAATCTCATGCCATACAATGACATCTAAGGTTATCTAAATAGGTCAAGTTTTATACTCTTTATGCTACCTTTAAAACAAGTAAAGGGCTTTGGTAAAGTAAAGAAAGTAAAAGCTTGAAAGTAAACTTGGAATAGGTACTAGTCAAAGTGGTATAACCAAAGCATGCCTAATGCATCTTGCCTAATTCCTCTAGCTTAATTCTATCTTGCTAACAATAGCTTCCCTTGGTTGGTGCAGTGGTTGAAGTTTTCTTCCTCCTCCTCTTGGTAGAACTCCTCCTCCTCGAAAGCTTGGTCGGTACTATCGTCAATAAATACATACGGAGTACACAATCACCAAACAATACTTAACTAGTCTACTTAGCAATCTAAGGCACACATCAGATGATCTATTATCATCACAAGCATCACAAGGTTTTATTAATTAGTTTCATTCTTTTTATTTAAGAAAATTAATTTCTTCTCATTGAAAATATCTAAGATTGAATATTCTCCAGTTAGAATATGGGATCATGTGGACACATGTCATCACCACATATTCTAACATAAGGGAATGTGATTTAAGGGTTGGATCACAATTAATTAAGTTTAAGTTATTATTTAATGATTTAAAGTGACTAGAAATGCCTATATAGCATTATTTTGGTACTAGTCCAAAGTCACTGCATGTAAACCTTAATATTATTACATATTCAGATAGGTATGGTTAAATGTGATTTTTGAGAGTCGGAATCAACTCAAAAGCTATTATGGTTGATTTTATAAAAATGTTTGAATGTGCAAATGCTTCTGTAGTGACCTCGGATCGGTAAGGATCCTAAGTCCCTGTGATTAACATGCTAGTCCCTGGATCAATAGCTAGCACTCACAGTCGATGAAATATCATGTAAAACACAAAGTCTTTATTACACGGAGAATCCAGAGTATGAATTTATTACAAAGATTGCTTAGCATTATGCTAGCTCAAATAATAGCGGAAACATAAAAGCAGCATGAGTCCATCAACGCCCAGGCTTGTCGAGTGTAGACCCGCGATCCCTACGCACCTTTCAATCTTCGGATTCTGCACATAAGACGTGCAGCCAACAAGTTGGGTCAATACTTTGAATGTATTGGCAAATTACACCAAGAAGAGAATAGACTATCTCTACATGAAGGCTAGTTTAGGCTTTGGAGTTCATTTGCATAAAGCTAGTTTTCTTAAGTAGAGAGAAGATTAGATGATTGCCCTACTTTGTAAACATTTTCTTGAATAAAATAAGGTCGAGTGGCACACGAGGATATTACGCACCAAGTGTCCAAACAACCAAACACTTGGATATTACGCACCAAGCGTCACTTGGATATTACACACCAAGTTCCCAAATTCCCACCCATTAGCGATATTACGCACGCCATGGGGTTTTCAAAACTTTGCTTTAGAAAAGAGAGAGGAAGATCCTTCAGAGGCCCCATCCTTCAGACGCTCATTGTTGTTCTGTTACCGTGAACACGGCTGATCGATCAGATTGCAATACTCTCGAGAGTTTGTGCACTTTACCCACAATCCACGATCAAGACCTTTTACAGACAAGACCATGGCGAGGCTTTCCCTTAGTAGCCCCTCTACCTTCCGGATCCAACCGTGCCAAGAATCCTCCAAATGTTGGTACCTAGGTGAGGTTTCCCACTAAGTACTAGGCCAAGACAGAGCCCATAATGTATTGTGGTTGCACTGGAAGCTTCTGAATTCTGAAACATGGCAGACTTCTTTGATTCCTGGGCGGCCGTCCTCCACCAAAATCACACTCGTTGACCCGACAACCATTCCTCCCAGAAGAAAACTTAGTTTTATTTTGAAGTGGATTTGAGAAGAAAAGTTTGCTCTAGAGAGCCTTTATACTTAGAAAAATTCTTTGTCTTTCGAACCCCCCAACGGTACTTTGTATATATAGCATAGCAAGCAATATTTAGCAAAAACAGAGGTACCTATTAGGATGGAAATCCTAAGTATAGAGCTACTCATGGCATACTACAAAATCATCGCACTTGCAAAATAATACTAAGGAAAAATTCTACTAGAATATCCTACACATGCATACTACAGAATTTTGAAGATCACATGCATAGAATCAAAACTGGGACAAAATTATGAACAAGTGGTGTAACTTGCCTTGATCCGAGCAGCACTCTACACAATAGCACTCCTTAGCGCACTCCAAGCAACCTAACGAATCACAAACATAGATCTGATCACAACTTGTTCAAAGCATACACAAAGGAAAACATGCATGCATGCAACATGGTAGTTTATGCAACGTTGGTTAAATTGATCAAGGTAGCATGTTTGTGTTGTGATAGTGTAAGGGTGTCACTAGGATTGAAATCAAATCTAATAGAGTCACTAAAACAAATCCTAGGATTATAAGGAGATCAATCCATCTAATTAGCCCCACACTAGATCTAATGATCTTAAGCAAGGTTGCATAATTTTGTCCAGTAGGCATTATGGAAACAAAGTTATAGCAACAAGAATCAAATAGAATAGAATTTTAATTATTCTTTTTCTATAGATTAAACCCTCTAATCCAATGATTAAAATCTACACCCAACACATTACAGCAAACCTGCAATATTATTACAGATTTGGATTCTACATAAAATTAGGAATCCAACGGTATATTACAAGCTAAAATTGGACAAATATTCGATTTTATATGAATTTCACAAGTTTTATCTTCAAATCTGCAAACAGATCTAACCCTGACTTACTAACTTGCCATGTGTCAGCTGCTTTTGTTAAGCGGCGAGCTGACGTGGCGGCCACGCGGCGGCGTGCGATTGGCGCGTACCCCTTCGGGTCCAAATCTAATCCGAGCCACAGATCGAAGATCGAACGGAGGGGGAAGGTGCGGCGACTTACCGTTGCGATGACGGTGGCGGTGAGCGGCAGTGAGCGTTGAACCCGGGGAGATCCTATACATGGTACACACGTTCCCCCGGGACTTTCCTATGCTCCGCCGTTGCAGTGATCTCCTCCAGTGGGTTTTCCAACAGGCCATAGTACAAGGAGCTCTGGGAACTAAGAATGTGGTGGTGTCGGTGATGACGGCGGCGGCGCTCCGGTGCACTTCGAGGAAGGAGAAACTGCCACTGGTGATCGTCTCCCCCTCGCGGTCCCGTCTGTCGCCTCGATTTCGTCCCTCTCTTCCTCTAACGGTGACGGTGGCTGCTCCTCCTCCGCAGCTCCGGCGAGCAATCTGCGGCGGCACGTTGCAGAACACAGGGGGAAAAACGATGAGCAGATGGCGTCGATCGAGAGGTACAAGACAGGGGGAAGATCGGGGGAAGGGGGTTCCCGTGTCGCTGTCTCCGTTGGCTTACCGAGAGCGGCGGTGGCGTCGGGTTCGTGGAATCGGAGAGGACTAGGGTCCTTAGGGTTTTGGGGGACGGAGGGGAGGCGCGCGGTTGGTTTTTATAAATAGCCTGGGGGGAGGAGTCCTGGCTGGATACGGAGGCGGGGAGGTCATGGTCGGCGCGGACTCATCCTCGTCGGAGAAGAAAGGAGAAGGGCGACGGTGGGGCCCGGGTGTCGGTGGTGGAGGGGGGAAAGTGGGCCGACATGCGCGGGCAGGCTCTTCTTGCTGGTATGGCCGGGCGGTTGGCTGGGTGACAGCCCGACCTAGGTTAGCTGGCCCTTTCTCCTTTTTTTTTTGTTTAACATTTTTCCTTTTTCTGTTTTACTAAAACTCTAATATCTTTTGCAAACTAAGTCCAAAATTGATGAAACTTGTTTCTAAATTTTCATAAAATTGAGGTGGTCAACATAGGCCATAGCTTAATGTTTTACAAGGTTTTTAGAGGGGTCATTACTTGACCTCTACAATGGTGCTCACATAAGGCAACCAGCATTTGGGTTTTCTAGGTTTAGGTGTTAGGATTTTTATTTCAATTTTTAATTGTAGGATGCAACGATGCAAGGATGATGCATGACACTAATAACATCCTAAGACAAAATCTGGGATGTTACAGCTTCTGTCTTGTTATTTTTACTAGGAGAGATCTCTAACACTAAATGAATTAAATCGAACGGGCTTGGATAGATCTTTTAAGTGGCTTTCTAACAAAATTTGAATCACTCCATTTGGTTAAGTAGATCTTCTGGAATTGATTTTCAAACTAAGGGACAGAAGTGAGTTCAAACTAAAATGGAAATATCCATATTTGAATTCCCGGGCTAGCGCGGGAAAACTAACGGTCCGGCCCAGTGACGCTCAACGGCGCAGAGGGCAGCTGATAGGTTGGTCCTGCTTGTCAGCGAGACTTAAAACCCGAAACGGTACGGGGCAATCTGGGCGCTACGATTAGAAAAGAGATCGACGGCTCACAGTCGTCGTTGACAATGGACTCGTCGCCGACGAGACCGAACCCTAAACGGCCAGCGGGGGTCTACCAGGGACGTACCAGGGCTCTAGCTACTGCGGCGAGGCGGGCAAATGAACTGGACGATGACGGCGAGTTCAGGCAACGTCGCGGCAGCTCCTGGGGTGGACGAAATCAACAACGCCTCTCCTCCTCTGCTGCGGCAAGCTCTGGCTAAATTCCGGTGAACGGCGGCTCGCCTTGCTCCGGGGATGGGGTGGAAGGATCAGTGGAGAGAGGGGAGTGAGATGGTGTGAGTAGTTTGTGTTGGGAGAGGCTCTTTATAGGGCAAGCGAGCGACCCGGGATGATGTCTTTGGCGACTTTCGCGGGCTGCACAACATGCTAGCGGCGTGGCTGGAGGTAGGGGATGGTGGGCTTCCTCCTGGCGGTGCTCTACAGTGTTAATGTGCGGCTAGGGGTGGTGGCGTTTGGTCGGGAGCGTCCCGCGCTCTAAGAGACACAGGCGGTGCTGGACGCGGCGCACGACGACTGTGGGTCGCGCGGCGGCGCATGGCCATGTCTAGGGGGTTCTGGGGTCGAGGCGGAGCAGTGTGCACGGTATTGGGTCGAGGGGCGGTCGGTGGCGTGCTGGCGGCTAACGCGCTCTGGCGAGCTCGCAGAGAGAAAGGGCGGCGAGGCTGTGGGGTGGTCCAGGGGCTGGCAGCGATCAAGGGGTGGACAGGGAGTGGCGGTAGGGTTAGGCGGAGCTAGAGGGCATGTGGGTTTGGCGCGGCATGATCTGCTGTGAGCTGTCCACGTTCGACCAGCGGCGACCAAAAATGGGCAGCGCGGTACTGCTGCTCAAGTCCAATGGGTAGGCTGGTTAGGGGCTGGTTAGAGCTTGGGGAGACCAGGGGACCAAAATTTGCCTAAATATTCGACAATGCATTGATCACCAAATAGTATTAGTTAGGAAGAAATTTTGTGCATGCCACCTGTTCGACACAATGGCCACAAGAGACTTTTATTCGAATTTTTCAAAGATTTTTGGTGGAGTGATTTATCTCATGCTTAATCATCTAGGTTTGCTTGGGATTTGGAAATAAAGTTCATTCGAGTGGTTTTTGAGAAAGTGGTATCTTCTCATATAAACTACATTCAATTTTCAAATGCCATTTAAAATTAGTGTTTGAAAGTTTTTGGTAGATCACAAAGTGGGCCTTGGTACATCATTACATGTACTAGCAAGGGGTGCAAAGATCCACATTTGTTTCTGTTAGGTTTTGAGTTCTAGGAATAGCCAAAGTAGGTATGTTGATTAAAATGGCACAAATGACCATTTGGTTATTTTATTCATTTTGATTTGTTTTTCTTTGGGATTTGTTTGGGAATGATCTAGATGATGTTTATTTCACCTAAGAATCATTTTACAAGCAATGGATCACTTAATCATGGCAACTCAACACAACTCCTAAATTATATGCACACACAAATGAATGCTTTAATATTTTTAAATGGAAAAGTTTTTGTTAACTCTAAATTTGATGATTTGGATCTTGATCACTTGGAATAACGTTTTGGGATGTTACACTCTTCATATTGCTTTCTATTCATTTGTTTTCAAAATATATGCCCAATTTTGGTGGCATGCAAATTCTATGACATGGGATCATCATCATCATAAAGTATGATGTGGATAAGTCCATGACCTTGGTCGTTCGGCTTGAAATGCAAAAATGTTCATACTCATCGACAACTAATAAGCTTAAATACGTTTAAATTTTACCACTTTCTTTTATGTTTGAATTTTACATGGACGATGGAGTACATTTTACATCAAGGATCTAAAAAGGTGTAAAATTACATCGAGGTACATAAATTTAGCATGAAGCACCTTAAAATTAAGCAAATTAAAATAGTTAGGTATAGCTCCTTCTCGAGAGAGATCCTGACCGAGCCATACTCTCCATACTACTTTCTCTTTGTTTGTTTTAAAAATATGGCGTCATGCAAATTCTTGGATATGGGATCATGAATCATTAGCATAAAGTATGCTGTAGATATGGCCATCACCTTGGTCGGTCGGCTTGAAATGCAAGAATATTCATACTCATTGAAAACTAATAATATTTAATACGTTTAAATTTTACCACTTGTTTTTAGGTTTGATTTTAACACCGATGGTGGGAGTCCATTTTACACCAAGGACCTAAAAAGGTAAAATTATATCGACATCCATACATTTAGCCTTAAAGACCCTAAAATTAAGCAAGGAAAACAATCAGGTTTGGCTCCTTCTCGAGAGAGAAGCTGATCGAACCATACTCTTTAGACTACTTCCTCTTCGTTTTTTAAAATATGGCCAAATTTGGCCGCATGCAAATTCTTAGATATGAGATCATCAACATAAGCTATTATAGAAATCAAAGAATAAATAATAATGTTTGTATTATACTTTTTATAACGCATGTTTCTGGATACACGTAACATAATGCCACAAAAATATTGTACTTTTAATATTCATTTGAAATGTTATCAAAACCATGTCAACTTGGCCGGGATGCGGATGCATAGCATGAACATGATTTTTTCAGAACTTTTGGTGGTTTTCGATGTACCGAATTCCTGCTTAGCTAGAAAATATTTGTGGAAAATATTAAATGCAATCTATCGCACTTACTTTTAGTCCAAATTTGAGAAGGTCGGTGGGAGTACAGTTTACATCGATGACATCAAAAAATAGAAAATTACATAGAGGTCCATACATTTAGCACAAAGGGATCTAAAATGAAACAATGAAAAGCAGTCGGGTCCGGGTCCTTCTAGAGCGAGCAGCTAAGCCATAACCTTTGTACTATTCCTATTGTACTACTTTCAAACCAGCATGCTGCAGTTGTGCTTGGTGGCTTTCTCTTCGCAGGGTGTGAAATGGAATGAGAATGGGAGTACTATGGAGTAGTGGTAAAGCTGGCCAGATCATAATGGAGTGCATCAAATGCGATGGGACATACTGCATACAGTATAAACATTCCCTTGTGGACCACTATCTTTTGAATAACCTTCCCTCTGGATGTTTGGGAAGGAAGTGAAAATTTCGAAACCGGGAAAGTTTGATCTTCGACTCTAATAGTAATACTAGTATGAGTATTGTGCCTTTTGCCACCAAGCCCAAAAATGGTTCCTTCTTATGTACACAAACACGTCACACCTGATACTGACACTGAGCCATCGACAAGGCAGGTCAACACACGTGCGCAACACCATGTTTTGGACGAGGGAGAGATCAGCTAGCCGGGGGTGATGAGGCAGTGAAGGAGAGTGAAAACACAATTTGTTTTGCGTGCATATTTATTAAAGGTCCTGAAATTTACTACTAGTTCCGTACTACTAGTACTACTAGGTGATTATACCCTATACCTCATGTGAGGAAGCAGTCACAACTTTTCTTCTTCTATCGCACCGCATTCAACTCCTCCTCTTCGATGCTCTTTGAGATGCCTCCTCCATGCTCATAGTTTATCTTCTTTCTCTTTGTTTTTTTCTACAAAAAATACATATTCTTCCAACTTGCTTTACCATGCCATGACTCACCCATTTACTCCCAAATATGTGAACATCACGGAAGGTGGGAGTACGATTTACATAAAGGAGCTAAAAGGGTAGAAAATTACATCGAGGTCCTTACATTTAGCACGAAGCACCCTCAAATTAAGCAAGGGAAATAGTCGGGCCAGGCTCCTTCTCGAGAGAGCAGCTGATCGAGCCATACTCTTCATACTGCTTTCTCTTTGTTTGTTTTCAAAATATATGGCCAAATTTGGTGTCATGCAAATTCTCCGACATGGGATCATCATCAGCATAAAGTATGATGTAGATATGTCCATGACTTTCGTCATTCGGCTTGAAATGCAAGAATGTTCATACTCATCGACAGCTAATAAGCTTAAATACGTTTAAATTTTACCACTTCCTTTTATGTTCTAATTTTACATGGATGGTGGGAGTACATTTTACATCAAGGACCTAAAAAGGGGGAAAATTACATCGAGGTACATAAATTTAGCACGAAGCACCTTAAAATTAAGCAATTTAAAATAGTCAGGAACAACTCCTTCTTGGGAATGAACCTAACCGAGCCATACTCTCCATACAACTTCCTCTTTGTTTGTTTTCAAAATATGGCAGCATGCAAATTCTTGGATATGGGATCATGAATCATTAGCATAAAGTATGATGCAGATATGGCCATGACCTTGGTCGTTCGTCTTGAAATATAAGAATGTTCATTCTCATCGACAACTAGTAATCTTAAATACATTTAAATTTTACCACTTGCTTTTAGGTTCGATTTTACACGGATGGTGGGAGTACATTTTACATCAAGGACCTAAAAAGGGAGTAAATTACATCGACGTCCTCTATACATTTAGCACGAAACACCCTAAAATTAAGTAGGGAAAACAATCAGGTTTGGCTCCTTCTCGAGAGAGAACCTGATCGAGCCATACTCTTCATACTACTTCATCTTTGTTTGTTTCCAAAATATGGCCAAATTTGGCGGCATGCGAATTCTTGGATATTGGATCATGAACCATCCGCATAAAGTATCATGTAGGTATGGCCATGATCTTGGTCGTTCGACTTGAAATCCAAGAATGTTCATACTCATTCAAAACTAAGCTTAAATACGTTTAAATTCTACCACTTTCTTTTAGGTTCGAATTTTATAGGAACAATGGGAGTACAGTTTATATCAAGGACCTAAAAATGGGGAAACTATATTCAGGTCCATACATTTAGCACAAAGCAACCTAAAATTAATAAAGTAAAATAGATGGGTTCGGCTCCTACTCAAGAGAGCAGCTGATCGAGCCATACACTTCATACTACTTCCTCTTTGTTTGTTTTCAAAATATATGGCCAAATTTGGCGGCATGGAAATTCTTGGATATGGGATCATCATTAGCATAAAGTATGATGTAGATATGGCCATGACCTTGGTCGTTCATCTTGGAATTCCAAGAATGTTCATACTCATTTACAAATAATAATCTTAAATACGTTAAATTTTACCACTTGCTTTTAGGTTCGAATTTTACACGGACAGTGGGAGTATATTTTACATCAAGGACCTAAAAAAAGGTAAAATTACATCGATATCCATACATTTAGCACGAAGAACCCTAAAATTAAGCAAGGAAAACAGTTGGCTAGGAAGCTTGAGAACTCATAAAACTTAGTAATCAATCGTAAGTGTGTCAAGGTCCATGCTCTGTCTGAAAACTAGGGTTGTTGTTGTGATACTCTGAGCCATTTTTCTTCATACTTGCTTATAGAAAAAATCTTTTTGCCTCGAAAATTGAAAAAGTTTTATTATTTCTATAAGTTGGAAACTATGGTTGCCACAATTTTTCACCTTGCCAAGATGCACAGATCTACCAAATATGGGAACATTACAATACAATACGGTGAGCATATGGTTGTTACCTTTGCAGTTCGGCTTGAAACCCAAGAATGTACATACACTGTGGGACATATATTGTGTAACTAATTTTTCGTAATTCTTGATGACTCATGGTTATTAATTAATTTTCATTGCAAATAGTTGTAAATGCAAGAGGACGCCAAGAAGAAGGCTTCATTTTTAGGGTTTTCATTATTTTTGTTCATAGCTAGTGAGGATCAAATTGTCAACATGCATATTCATAGCAAGAACTTTAATCCTACATATCTCGTTGGTTTTTGAAGTATTGAACGCCTTGATAACATAAAGACTCAAAGGATGTTTGTAACTTTTTACGTTTACTGGTAATTCAAATTTGAAAATGATTTTTTGTTCCTAAATTTTGGAAACTCCCAGTACTAGTAGCATTATTGTTCACCATGCTAAGATGCACTCATCTACCAAATATGGGAACATTACCATAAAGTATATTGTACATATATAAGGACATTTAGCATGTCTTTCAGTCTAAAGCATAAGGATGTTCATACATGGCAGGCCATATTTTCAATTAGTTTCTTTTTTAAATGATGTGAACTCTCTTGATAATAATAATTTTTTACAGCAAGTAGTACAAGTCAGAGGATATCATGCAATGTTTTTATATTGTTTTCAAATAAAAGTCAAATTTTCTACATGCAAATTCTTATCAAGAATTTGAATTCAACAAATTCATTGGTTTCCGATATATTGATAGCCTGGGTGGGTACCTTCAAAAGATACTTGTATAACTTTAAGAGTAATCTACTACTTACTCATAGTTCAAATTTTACCTAACATTGGTAAATCAGCTTAAATTAGTTTAAGAGTGTGAAGTTTGCTAGGAAAGCTTGAGAAATCAAAAACTTCATAATCGTAAGTGAAACATGTATAAACTTTGTTTTGAAACTGGGCTTGTGGCATTCCGAGCCATATTCACTGTGCTTTCTCTCTAGAAAATAAATAACGGGAAAATAATTATCTACTTAAGGTTTATGATAAATCAGGGTGCTTTTGTGTATGGTGTAATAAATAGACATATATCTTTCATCCGACACTTTAAAAGAAACTCTTCGATGGACATTTGGTTATGTGAATGAAACATCAAATCTTATGTACAAAAAAGTTATGTTCAAAAACAAGTTTATTACGACCAAATAAAGTCTTTACAAATTCAATGTGCGATAGACAAATATTTTGGTACCTTTGTGTAAACACTAACGTTTCATATGAAATAAGTCTCTTACATCCTAGCTACATGCATCCAAAAAGTATTTTGGGTCAAAAATATCGTTAGTATCCAATTTTTAGCATCATTCAATCTTTGTGTGTGAATGGGAGCAATGACATTCAGGGACCACTTGTCATTATTGCTACCAATGAGGTTAAATCGGTCATTACAGGACTAACTGGCCAAATTTGTACACATTAGGCCAAAAACTGTTAAAATGTGCAAAAATGACGTCCACCAAGTGTTTTGTGCAAAAGTGCGATGAAAAGATAGTGGACCGTGCAATTTCCTCTATCTAAAAAATGTTTTATACTACCATGGACGATATACAAAGTATTGTACTATACTTACTACTAGCAAAATAGGTACCAAAAGGAAGTTTGAAACCTAAAGGGTACCCACTATTTTAGTCGATTCAAAGAAATGAACTAGTTTGTCAAAAAGTGATGATATGTGAAATGTATTTTTTTTGTAGTATGGTACCACTAAAGCGAATAGAGGCTTACTGATAGCTCCAAATTTCATCACTTTTTACCATTGGTTTTCCTCTTGTGTATTGCCGGATTTCACTGAAGATTGCCCCTTTCTACTAATGTTAATGTCGCAGTTAGCGAATCCTTGGTTTCTTGTGATGGTTTTCAGGCAATGAACATTTATTGAAGATCTAATAGCATTTATGGGCCAATTACACCATAATAAGCAAAACCCCAATTGGAGTAACTTTCATTGGAGGCGTCCTGAATGCTTAATGACCACTGGTACAGTTGGGGTGCACCTTTACCGCCCGTCCGCACTACCAACCGGCACCTTCCTTATAACAATACAAGCAACTTTCGTAAAAGAGGGGAGACAATAAGAACCATAGAAAAGAAGTTGTAGCCACCACAAGCCATCTAAGAGAGGGAGATCAGATCTGAAATAGGAGAAGAACTTTGCCTCATTCCAAGACGATCTTCAACTTCTAAACCACACACTCCACCATCATTACTTAGAGAGAGAGAGAGACTGGTGCTTGTAAGATTAGGGTTTCATACTTTGATCTACCTACGGTTTGTATTTGTTTGGATCTTTAATCGCTATTGTGGTTTGCTACAATAACTTTGAGATGATTTATATTTGCAATACAATTATGCCTTGGATTTGTCTTCCTCTCATGTCTGAGTAAATCCCCATAGGCGTGGCAGATGTAGGGGATTAGTGAGATGTGATGTGCCTCCTTTAATTCCATCCATTTGTGATGGTTGTAATGTTATTTAAATAGTGAGAATGAATATCTATGTTTTCCTAATGCGTGGTATCTAATTTAAGGGCCCAGGTAACATGATCCAAAGATCTCACAGGTTTGAACTTGTGTACTAGTAATTTGGTAACCCTTGAGTGACACGGCCGATATCAAAGAAGAGCTAGCATTACTCGAGGACAACAAGGAACCATGAAGATTAAAGCCTTGATCCGCTCGAAAGACCTTAATTAATGCGCTAACCATGGTCGTGGTAACAGGCAGATGGATCATTTGGATTGGGAAGAATTGGCCATGAGGACTCCTAGTCGGTATACGGGTTGCTTGCCTATTCACTTATAAATAATAAATACCACTATCACTTATTCCGCTTATTCCATTTGGCACTTTCACTATAATCATGAACTGATTCTCTCTATGCCTAACTTTTGATCTGCAGGACCTTTACACACCTTTTGTATCTTTACTTTTATGCCATTTACTTATTTCCTAAGCAAGTTCCTTTATCTTCTACTCACCACGTCCACCGTCAACTTTTGCAGTCAATTCACTCAAGACCCATGACACCTTGGGTGCGATATAAACACCGCATAAAAACACTTTCCTAGGCTCCTCATTGGGATCAATATAAAAACTAGAATTAATACTTCCTCGAAAACATTCTCTGACAAACCTATGCACTTGCAGGACATTAGTTACCCACTCCCATTCTCTAACTCCTCCCCCACCATCCCCTCTCTCGCTATCACATTGCCACACTCACCTCTCAACTCTCAATCATTAACCCAAGCCATTGCTTCGATTAAACCAATGCCAAAACCTTTGTCTGTGGTTGAGCTAGGGTCCTCATCAAGCTCTGCTTTGGAGCTGCTGGTGGCTTTTTCTATTCTGCCGGCCGCAACACCTTTTCTGAAGCGTCCTTTGCCTTTTGCCCTTAGGGTTTTAGTCGGCTGTGTCGAAACCCTCATCGCCCGCCGAGCGGTTGTCCAAGCCTCTGGCGTCGCGTGCATTGGGAGCCAATGCTCGTGAGGCAGTGGATGCGTCCTTTTTGTCTGCAGATTGGACTCTCATTCCCAATGTGCCAAATTTCAAGGTGTACACGGTGAAACCTCTATTGGTTGCTCCCCTTCATCCTCAATTGTCTATGCTTCTTCGGTGTATGTGGTTGGATGTTCGTCAGTGGTGCCCTGTTCATCTGCTCAACCCATCGACCCTTGTGCAAGTTCGTGCCCCCCAACTGCAACGAGGATAGATTTGGAGGATTGGGGCTTTAACCCAAATTCGACGTGCATCTAGTTAGATTTTTGCAATGTGTACTGCAGGTCCTTTGTTGAACTCCTTAGTTATATGTCATATTCTTGATAATTCTATTTGGTGATATTCTTTATATGTCATATTCTTGGTAATTGTCTTTGGTGTTGTTCTGCTTAGTTATGGAATATCCTTGATGATGATGATGCAGGGTTCTATTTTGGTACTTAGATGATGCATTGTGCTGTTTCGGAATTTTCCATGACAAGTTGTGTTGTTTAGGTTTACCTTTTGCATCTTTACTTTTATGCCATTTACTTATTTCCTAAGAAAATACCTCTATCTTTACTCACCATTTCCACCATCAACTTTTGCAGTAAATTCACTCAAGACCTATGACACGTTGGGTACGATAGAAGCACCGCATAAAAACACTTTCCTAGGATCCTTGTTGGGCTCAATATAAAAACTGGAATTAATACTTCCTCGAAAAAATTCTCAGACAAACATGTGCACTTGCAGGCCATCAAGATATTTTCTTGACAACAGCAACTATTGACACCATTCATGATCTCTGTCGAAGATAGAGGTACCACTCGATCAGGAAAAACCTATTTACCTCCATATATTGATCATGTTCCAATCGAGAGACGATTAGAATTTATTGAAAGATTTACTAATTCGCGTATTGTAGACGTGAACAACTTGATTCCATTGATGGCAGATTAGACCATCACCCGAGCGGCCGAACTAGAGCTACCTTCGGGAGAGTATGGAAATCCATCTAGGCACTTTGAACTTGAGGGCAAGGAATTTGAAATATATCCTGAGCTGATATATATGATGAAAGAAATTGATTTCGCACGAAAAGAAGAGGAAGACCCTAGGGACCACTTGACAACGGTACATGACCTTTATGTTACTCTTAAACCAACATGTTTACCAATAGAGTTTGTACTTCTTAAACTCTTTCGCTGGTGTTTGAAAGATAATGCTTTTGCTTGGTTACAATCATTACCTAATCACAGTATAAAAAGGTGGGAAGATTGCATCAGAGAATTCATGCAAAAATATTGTTCATTTACTAAAATCATGCATATCAGACGAAGTATAACAAATTTTCTATAAACAATTGGAGAAACCTTTTATCAAGCATGGAATAGATATTATGTAGTGATTATGAAAGTCCCAAATCACGCTTTTCACGAGAGTCTAGTTATCCAATATTTTTATAATGGGCTTAATGAAGAGACAAAATAGATGATTGATCTATCTACAGGAGGAGCAATATGAAACTTGATACTGTCGGAATGTGTAAAGCTTTTTGAGGTAAGATCCTTTAATGACGAATAATACAATCCAGTTGAGGATGTTGAACCACAAAAAGGTATGATTCACATACCACCAGATCTTATATCCGAAGTCAAAAAATCCATGGAAGAGAAAGGTATAGCTTCAGAACTTGTAAAACAAAACAAAGTTAACATCCTTTAAACTTATGTAATAGAAGATGATTTAAATCTTGTAATGCAAAAGTTTAAACATCAACAAAATCAATTCCGTGAGAAAAAATATAAACATCTTATGACAAAAGAAAAGAATATAAGAGACCTAACAGAAGTCTTTGACAACTTGGGTCAAGCCACAAAACATCTAGATAGGTATCTAAGTATAGTTAAAACCCAATGTGAGCAAATAAATGAAACCCAAACTTTGATTTTGAACAAAGGAAATTTCAATACTATATCTACTAATATTGTTACTAGGAGTGGTACAGAAACTTAGGAACCACAAGGGCCACCTTGGTATCAAGAAGAGCAAGCTCGAAAAGCAAGAGATACTCAGGAGATGAGTCAAGAAGAAGAGAATCTAGTCAATCCCTAGGACAGTGTTGATTATGAGGCCCAGAAAAGGGAAAATGAAGGTTCCAAAACTCAAGGAGGATACGAAGCGGGGGATAAGCATAAACCATATGATTCGAACGTTGATACTATCAATTCAAGGGAAGAAACCGATCTCAACAAGGAACAAGAAGAGAAAGTTATCATCCCGCATGAAGAACACGCCGATAAGCAAAAATCAGCTGCAAGGAAAAATAAAAAGAATGTTGAACCGGTGACAAAGGTAAAAGAAAAGGTAATATCAACCAAAAATAAAATTCCTTATCCTTACCGAGTTCATTACGAACCAGATAGAGCTATTTATGATTCTTTTGCTGAGGCACTGGGCAGCTTGCGTTTAGAACTTCCTTTAACTAATGCTATTCAAGTTCCTACTTATAAAAAGTTTATGAGATACATCCTTAATAGGAAAAATAAGGTAACTAAGACTGTCGCAGTTATGACAAGCTTTGGTGATAAACTTCCTACTAAGCTTGGGGATCCAGGGATACCATCCATCTCCTATGTAATAGGGGAAACTAATATATCCAATGCTCTTTGTGATTTAGGAGCAGGTGTTAGTGTTATGCCTTATTCCTTATTTAAGAAATTGAATCTTGGAGAATCTTCTCCTACTTCAATAACATTACAAATGGTGGATAAGACAACTAAACAGCCTGTCGGATTGATAAAAGATGTTTTACTTAGAATAGATCAACATGTTATACCCACTGATTTTATTATTCTTGATGTTCTTGAGGATGACAAACTATCTATCATCCTTGGAAGACCTTTTCTGAGTATAGCTGGAGCTAACGTAGATTGGTCCAGCGGTAGGATTGTCTTCAATATATATGATGATCAGATTGTTCGATACTTTCCTAAGAAACAAGAACACAATGGAAAATACGTTTCACCACCTAAGCATGATCAAGCAGCAAAGACTGAAGAAAAAGTTCAGATCGAGATGAAGGCTGATGACATGGAGTTTGATTAGTCAAAGTCCTAAAATAAGACACTAATGGGAGTTAACCCATTGTTAATAAATTAAGTTTAAATTATATTTATGATTACTATATTATTATTTGAATGGTCCAATAATTTTTTTGAGCTATGAGTTCATTCAGAAAATTTACCTTAAGTGAAGTTGAGAAGCAAGGGAAAAATGAAGAAAAGGAAAGGCTTCAGTACCATTAACTAGCACTAGTACGACCGAGGGATGCCCGTACCGCGCACCCGTACCATGTCTCAACGAAACCTGCAGCAGGAATAGTGCCAGCGACGACCAGTGGTATGGTCGGGTATGCCCGCACCCCGCGCCCGTACCGAACATCAATGAAACCAACCACAACTCCTGAATAGATAACGACCACTGGTACGGCCGGGGTACGCCCGTACCATGCGCCCATACCAGGTCAATCAGGTTTGATCTCGAACCCTAGAGTTGATCCAACGGTGACTACCACCGGTACAGGCAGGCTGCGCCCGTACCGCCCGCCTGTACCACGTGCATCGCCAGGTAAAGGCCGATGGTGGTTGGCTCCTAGCCAGCCTCCTTCTTCTTCCTCTTTATTCCTTGTTCTTTCTCTCTCCACCATAAACCCTAGCCCCCTAAAACCTCTGATTCTTCATTGTTTTCGTGTTTTTGCATTGGGGAATCTTCACATCGGTAAGTTTCTTGCCTGATCCATACTCTATTTTCTGAAATCCATGGTTGAATTTATCACATTGGCTATTTAGATGAGTTCATCATATTTTGAGATTATTATTCATTCCTCACATTAGGATTTGTAACAACTACCTGTAATCATTTTTTGTTCTAACAGAAACTGTAACACCCCAATTTCAGCAACCCTGATTAGTTTTCCAGAATGCAAAAATCAGGGGGAACAAAAACTTTTTCTTGTTTAATGCTAAAGTGTTTTCTTGTTGTTTGGATATGCTTACGCATATGAATGTGTATTAGATGATATACTCCTTACCTTGACAACAGTTGACAAAAGCTACTTCCCAAAACAGTCTTGGCTTAATTTCCATATTCTCAAATGTTCTGGCATTTCAAAACATGAGCCAAGATGCTTATGTAACCAAAACTATTTTTGTAACTTCTATTGACAAAACTATGGAGAGTTATATAATAATCTCCTTATGTTTTCAAGACAGAACCTTCAACTATTCTTATCTATAGGTTTCCCGAAAACTCTTTTTAAAGATTTGAATTCTACTCTTGGTAGAGATACCAAGGACCTCACCTTGTTCCAACTCCAACCTATTTCAAAAATACCCATCCTTACCTCAAGCTAAGCTTGGTGGTAACCCCAGTAGTAGTTGATTTGTTTGTAAGATGAGTTGCCTTGATCTGCTATTTGACTTGATTGCTTAGAATTAGTATGAGATAATCTAGGAGCTCATCCACTAGAATCAAGATACTTTAAATCACCACTCCCTAAGCAAGAGTACCATGTGGATCTAATCTCTAGCCACCAGGTGATCATCTAAAACCCTTATCCAGATCAATTCTGCAGTGATCCATTCTAGAAGCTTCAAACTCAATGAAGACCAATATCAAGCATGGATCCCTTACAATCAAACTAAACTTACACACCATCCACTTGATGATGCTTGGGTACCTTGCACCCCATCAAAAACACCCCATCTCATATTCTAGTCAAAAACCCTAAATCTGCCAAATTTGGCTAAGTCTGGAAATCTGTTTCCAACATCACCTTATTGGATGCCTCCCTTTCTCCACCCTTGTGCATTTTTGGAAATGCATCTGAACCCTATTGTCAAACATCCTAAGGACTACCAAGTCTTACTCTTTCCCTTGGTTAGATCATTGTCCAACCCAGTTGTTCTTGATGGTTTTGCAGGCAAGAAAATAACTTTTCCTGCAAATCTAGTCAACATGCCTACTTTGATAGAAGCTCACACCATCATCCAACCTTCTATGGATCAACTCTTTGCATAGTTATGTTATACTCATCTAGGTCTATCATTACCTATTTCACTTGTTCCAATTGGATCATGGAGCTATTTAAACCCACAAGGTTTTGATGGCTAGTTGATAATCTGCTTTGGCAGGCTTATTTTATTCAAAGTTTGAAAGCTTGTCTTGGTGAGCTCAAGCATAATCAAGCTCAAACCTCTGTACCATGTTGATGTACATCACTTGGTCTATCCATATACATATCCCATGCCCCAAGGGGATCTCTGAGCTCCAAGATCCAACCTGGTTTTGATGGTATGAAATTAACCTCACCCTAGATCCTTAATCTAAGGTATTCCACCAAAATCAACTTGGATTCTCCAATCCCAAGGCTGAAAATGCTGGCTACACCTTGTCTACATCATCTACCTTGATAATAAAGATTTATCAATAATTCTCCATAATTATTATGGCCCCAAATCCATTTAACTTCTTTAATAGGCAAATTCTTCAAAACCTCTTCCATAAGGGAAAGTTTGGATTTTTCCAAAACACTTCCCCAACTTTTGGCTCATTTGAGATCCATATATCATACCCTATCTTCCCACTTCAAAAATAAATATTTTTGAAGAACTTTATTATTTCTTTTTTTGCCCATTTTCTAAAATGGCTAAAATGGAATAATAATTGTTTTAAATACTTTTATCCTCCAATAAATCTTGTGAAAATTCCCCTAAGTGTGTATTCACATTTGGGACCATATCACAATAAAAACTCCACTTGTCCAAGGTAAAAATATCAAATGAGCTCCAATACTTCATTTCTACAGTTTTTGAGTATATAGATTTAAGTGGACTTTAAATCTCTATAAAAATCCCAAATTATTACTAGATATCTATCTTGACCTCACCCATCTACCAGTACCATCTGCCTACATTGTCCTGTGCAAAATCTTAAACTTCCTTCACAAGCCCCCATTCACTCAATTCCGCAAATCTAGCTAGTATTGAACTAAACTAAGATTTAACCACCACCAATCTTGCAAGGCAATGCACCCTAGCACCCATCACTCATCTCTGGTCGTGATCACTGTAGCCTCTTGTCCTTTAGTGCTTGGACACTAGCATTTAACCCCATGTGGGTTTCTTGGCTTGGAAAAAAACCTCTTGCAGCAGCTACCTCCTTCCCCTCTGCCCTGCAGCTCGACCAGAAACAACCTCCCCTGCCCATAGCATCCTTCCCCCTGGTTCTCCCCCCTCCCCAAGCCCTCATGGACCATGCCCATGGTGCACCCTTCCCCTAATCGAGATAAATAGGCCAGAGGCTGGGCAGCCCCCTCTCTGCCCCTCATTTGCCTCCTCCCACCCTCACTCACTCCCCCTACACTCCACCTCCCCTCCCTCGCTCTGTACTGGCTAGGAGAGGAGAAGAACTCCCTCTCGGCTATGAATGAGCCCGAGATCGAGCAAACCTCTCCCGAGCTCCCTCTCTCCTGCATGTAGCCTCAACGCCATCCCAGACACCAGATCTCTCATCCCTGAGCCTCCCAGCCTCTCCCCTGCGCTGCACTACCCATACGACGACAAACACAACTTCGGCCTCCTACCCACCATCGAGCTAAGCTCCCTCCCCTTGCCTCCTCCCCTGATGCACGTTCCTCTGTGATGATTCCCTCCTCCTCCTCTTTCTAACGGTAGCTCCCTCTCTTCTCAGGAACGGCCGGAACCTCCTCACCGGCGAGCTCCCGATCCATCTTCGTCAGCCGCCGACACGCGAGCCACCTCCCTGCGTCGAGCCCGCCCTTGCCGACCATCGCCAGGCTCGCCAACGAGCGCCGCATCACCTCCGCGCCTTCCCTGTCACCGGCACGGCCCCAGGGAGATCCCCTGCACCGCCGGCGCCGCCCTAGGGTTTCCGCCGCCCCACCTCCGTCTCAGCGAAGACGACGGTCTCGAGCCGTCGATCTCTCCTAAAATAGACGGCCTAGAGCGGCCCTTTCTCCTTCGGCACTGGCTCCCGCTGATGTACGGGCTCCGCCTGAAGGGATTTGAACCCTCCTCCCATGCAGTGCCTCGCCCGGGTGGGCCGCATTTCCCCTGAACGGCCCAACTGTCCCCAGATCCAAGCCCAGCAGCCCTGGCCCCTTTCTTTTTATTAATTCCTTTTTATAGATCTGCTTATTAAACTGATTGGTTTAATTCAAAATAAAAATGTTAAATTCTTCCAAATTCCAAGATCTAATTTTTACCAAGTACCCTAGTGTTTTGTGCAACATGCAGAGCAGAGAGTAACTAAAAATATTGATTGGGTGCCATTAGTGAATTAAATCCTCAGATGTATACTTTTTCACTAATAAATTCTTTCTGTGAATTGTACAACTCCAATTGGAGTAAAACCAACTGCCTCTGAGAGATATTAGAAGAGTCTATCCTTGGACATTGGTCTCATGCCAAGGTGAACAGTAGGTTAGCTTGAGGAAAAATAACAAAAGCAATTCAGTTTTGAATTTAGAAAATTACCTACACTAAACCTTGAATCCAATTGACCCAATTCCAATTATCCTGGATGAGATACATCAATATCTATCTAAATCCAGGAGCTCATGATTTATTGGGCCTTAGGTATTTATCTGTCAATTAAACTGTTCTGTGCATGGTTTATTCACCTCTAAATTTACTACAGTAGCTATACAGCTCCAAAAAGGGTGATTCCAAATTCTACAGAAAGGTATTCTAAATACCTATAAGTTGTCCTTGGATCAATCTCAAAAGGTTGTGTAGATTAAATCTGGTGAAAAAGACAAATTGTCTACAAAACTGCCATTGGGAATTTCCTGAGGGTTTTCTGGTAATTATTTTGGAGAGATTCCAACTCTCGGTGAACAAGTACATCAAGGCCTACCTAACCATCCAAGTAAATAATTGTTGCAGCTCCAGAACCTTTTTGGTGAATTATTTCCTAAAACTAGAGTCTTATTCACTATAAAAATCACTATAAATCTTTTGTAAGTGATAAAATAGTGAAACCACTTTTGTTGGCTTCATCTAATCAGTACCTATCTGTTGGTATCATGTTTTTACAATAGTACCATACAGAAGATTGTCTTGTCCAAAAATCCATCTCTTAGGTAGTTTATAGACTATAAATCCTAAGGGGTATTCATTCCCTTCTCCAAGGCCATCTCAATCTCCTAATTCCCATCCTCTCAAAACCATCTGAATCTTAATCTGGTATTAACCATTTGTTTGCTGTATTGTATTGGTGCTTGCATGCCTTGTGTTGATTGTGCCCTTGTTTGTTTGCATGTGATGTCTAGTCGACGATGGTTGCGATGAAATCAGAGAGCAGGAGAAGGGGTAATTATTATTGGGTTATCGAAAGAAGAAGTCCAGGGACATTTATGCCATATTGCTGATCACAGGCAAGCCACCTTCTTTCTCATAAGCCTTGTCCTACTATTTTACTTATGCATGTTTTATCTACTGTTTACTAAAACTGCATTGTTTTACTATATGTTGATGTATACTTGGTAATGGTTTGGCTCCTCCGAATCATTACACTTTTGTACTATTAGGTACACCCCCCTTTGGTGACACCTACTTGTCCCTAGTAGAATAGATGGTGCATATCCACCATGCCCCTTTGGAGACCCCGTTTTAGCCGAAGCAAAAACTAGCAGATGGGAAGACCCTGGAAAAATGTTTTACCAAATGTTTTATGAGAAAACCTTGGTGAGGTGGGACCTCCCAAGAGTTCTTGAGAAAGAAAAAGGTTTTTCTTTACAAAATGCTGGAGGAAAACCGGAGGAAAAAGGTTTACAAAAACGCACCTGGTTCTCTGCAGTTTAGCTATAACAACTTAACCCTGTGCGACCACATTACTCTGGAATGGGACAGGGCCGGATTTGATGTTTGTCTATTCTGGTATAAGCTGCCTCGCAACAACTACAGGGGATCGGGGATCCTTGGAGGGTGGGCCTTCTCCGATAAAGGTGGGACCTAGAGAAGGAACGAAGGGTCGGCAGGCCTCCACGCGTTACTATGAGCCCCTCATTGAAAGCGCACACTCGAGAAGTGGAAAAAGTGCTCCGGTTGGTCCTCGCCCGATGTCCCGGTTTTGAGGGGATTAACACTCATAGCGTAGGCACTTATACTGGAGTGGGCATCCGGAGAGTCTTGATCGGTTACTCGACCCACGATCGGTGAAGATCAGGGTAGTGTACCCGGATGGCGTGGGTAAAGTGTACAACCTCTGTAGAGTGTAAATCTATTCGAATAGCCGTGTCCGCGGTTAAGGACGGGTTGGACAAACTTCTATAGAGCGGTGCTAGTTTTGTTTTCAAAAAGGATTTTTCTGAAAAGAAATGGCTTTCAAAATGTTTTGACCATGGGATGGTCGGGAAGGATACCTTCTTTGACCATGGGATGGTTAGAGAGGTATGGAAGGAGCTTGGTCGTGGGATGACCTGAAAACAGGAACAAATGGGTGACCCAGTCCTACTGTTTTTGAAAACTTTCCAAAACGGTTTCCAAAATGGTTTACAAAAGTTTTCAACAAAGATATGTAGATGCTATATCTACAAGAGAAACTATTTAGAAAAGAACCCCTCTTGGAGCCCTCCTAATACCACAGCCATATTGCATATCCCCTTGTTATTACTATTCGCTTAAGGTGGTTTGCGAGTACATTCAAAGTACTCATCGGCATTGTCCCTGGCTATTAACTTGGCTAGATCTCAAGAAGAAGGCGAGGATGGCGACTATGCGAGCTAGGACGTTCCCCAGTCAGTTGCCTATAGGTTAAGGCATGGCTCGGGCTCTGCGCTTGATGAAGTCCGCTGCTGATTGTTGATGTAGCCCTAGCGGCATTTATGTAAGTCTTGTAATTCGGTATATTCTCGAATGTTGTAATGATACCTGTCGGTTATATGCCACGATTAACTGATCATGGGATCGTGGTTGTATGCATAACAGGGATTCTTGGAGGATTAATCCGAGGGCCCACAGAAACTTGATGCCTATAGTTTTCTTCAAAAATTTCATAGCACAATGCATAACATTGGAAGGATGTTATGCTCGGGCAAGGGCTTGGGTATGGAGAGTGCCTCGGGCTCCGCCAAGCCGCCGGGCTCAAAGAAGAGACGCTCGGAGGTGGAAAGCTTGAGGGCTTCCATGAGCCAAGACTATGAGAGGGTGAGCAACCACAAGGTTTTTCCCACCAAGTGGGTAGACCGTGAGTTCCTCTCCCTCCAGGGTCTTCTGGAGGACTTTGAGAAATAACTGTGCAAGCTAGCATGGTCGACTTCTCCTACCTCTCCTTCGACACCTACAAGCTCACTAGATATGAGTTCCTTTCATTGTTTCATGACGATCTTGAGACCTAGGAGCGAAATTGCACAATAAGTTTTGTGCTCAATGGGAAACTCCACAATCTGACCTTCTATGAATTTTGTGATAGTTTCGGATTCTCCCATGAGTGAGAACTCAATATTAATGACAATGTGCACATAGAGGCAACACAATCTTGGGGGAAAATTTCTATCCACAGGAACAATGATTACTTGCGCAAGAAGAGCGCCACTATCGAGAATCCTACTATACGTTATTTTCGTACCTTCCTTGTTAATTCTTTGTTTGGAAAAGGTGATGTTGGGCCAATGACAGGCCCTGAAATGAGTGTGATTCATATGTCCTTGCATCTAGAGATGGTACCCAACGTAAACTTGGGTGCTTTGCTCATCCAGCACTTTCGTGGCCAAAGGTTGGCTTCCACGGGGGACATTCATTGTGGTGGGTTGAACACACAGATCGCCTACACACACAAACTTGTCTTAACACAAGAAAGAGCTGTGGCTGGCAGTAAGGCCATGAATGAAATCCATATGGCTAGCACCAAGTTCATAGGGGTCTATAGGCCAGAGCGTTCCCTCCATGCTTACCAGTTTTATTTTGGACCTAACAGTGATCTCCAGCAAATCTTGCTTCCTTTTGTCGAAGCTTTTGGTTTGCCAGGTAAACATAGTTGGGTCCTCACGAAGGAGGAGTTCTAGCAGGCACTGATCCTCTTAGGAAGGACTGCGCCACCAGGTGGCCATCCCAACTGGGAAAACATGGCAACTGGCCAACAACAGCAAGATCAAGGAGAAGAAGGCTAGCATGGTGCAGGATGGGATGACTATGGCCAGCAACACCATCACCAACAACCCTTCCGCCAACACCAACAACAAGGTATGCCTCCACCATAGCCGGGATTCGACTATGTCCCAAGCAGTGATTTTGACTAGGTGGTGCAGCGCATTGACAACATAGAAAACACGTAGTATAATGCGAATGCCAACATAGCCAACCTCACTCAAGACTTTGATACATTGCAAATGTATCTATAATTTTTTATGTTCCATGCTTGGTTTTATCTACTTTCTTGTGTTTTGTCCACACTTTGGAGTACTTTTCATACGATTTCTTGGACTAACCTATTAACAAGAGCCATAGTGCCAACTGTCTAATTTCTGCTGTTTTTGGTTCCAGGAAAGTCAGAAAATGAATATTCTCGGAATTAGATGGGACAAAAGCCAAAGTCATTATTTTATTGGGGGACACCTAGAGCCAGAATACGAGACAGAGAAGGGCTAGAGGGCGGCCACACCACCTGGCCACGCGGCCAGGCTTGGCCCGTGCCAGGGGTGGTGTGGCCAGCCCAGGCACCCCCTCGACCTCTCCTTCTACCTATATATTGCCTTTAATACGGAAACCCTAAGTACCCGATCAAAATTCCACGAAAGAGTCTCTAGCTGCCGTCATATCCATCCCTAGATCGGGAGGGATCTGAAGCTCTTCCCAGCACCCTGCCGAAGAGGGGAATTCACCCTGGAGGCCTTCTTCATCATCATGCAAGCCTCTGGTGTGATGCATGGGTAGTTCATCTTTGGACTACGGGTCCATGTAGTAGCTAGATGGCTAGTTTTCCTCCTTTGTGCTATCATGTCTAGATCTTGTGAGCTCCGTTCATGATCAAGATCATCTATTTGTAATTCTGCATGTTGTGTTTGCGGGGATCCGATGGATATTGAGATGCTATTTCACACTATTATTGATTCTATCATGTCTTTGTTATTTGTGAACTTGCATGCTTTCCGTTGTTAGTAGCTATCTTGGCCAAGTAGATGCTAGCAACTCCAATAGTTAGTATTTATGCTCGATAGTGTTTTCATGCCTCTGGTAATCTGGGGAAGTGACAGAAATCTCTAAGGTACTAGATGTGCTTTTGCTACTAGGGAGAAAACAACAATCCTTTGTTCATAGAACAATCGTATTGTTTACTTTACACGCAATTCGTAATGCAATTATCCGTTGCTTGCAACTTAATACTAGAGGGGGTTCGGATGATAACCATAAGGTGGATTATTAGTCATAGATGCAGTTGGATGGTGGTCTATGTATAATGTTGTAATGCCCAATCGAATCTCAAAGGAGTCAAGATGTGTAGTATATGCTTGTATGCTTTCTCGATGTTTTTCAATTGCCCCGCTGTAATTTGTTCACCCAACATGTTATCTATCTGAAGGAGAGCCACCTCTAGTGAACTATGGACCCCGGTCCTTTCTTTTACTTTCAATCTACAATCAACTGTTTACTGCTTTGTGTTTACTTTCTGCAAACTATTACTTTCTTCCACTCGATACGTTTAATCCTTTGTTTTTAGCGAAACCGGTGAGATTGACAACCTCATCGCAAGTTGGGGACAGAGTTCTGTGGTTGTGTTGTGCAGGTCTCCGCGTTGCTGCTGGCACCGGTAGTGCGCCCTACCAAAGTTCAGCTAGCTTCACTTTTGGGGTGTTTCCTTGCTCCTACTGGATTGATAACCTCGGTTTCATAACTGAGGGAAGCTTACTACTGTGCTCATCATACCTTCCTCTTGGGGTCCCCCAATGAGCTCGCTAGTACATGAGTCAGCAAGTATTTTTCTAGCGTTGTTGCCGAGGAACGAAGAAGAAGAAGCTCCCACGTCAACTATGCGCCATCAAAAGTACTTTTCTGGCGCTGTTGCCAGGGAGTCAAGGACATCTTCACAAGGGGAGTCCCTCATAACCAATCTCTTTACTTTGTTATTTCTGTTTTGCTTAGTTTACTTTTGTTTTGTTTGCTTGTTTCTTTATCAAAAACACACAAAAATTAGTTTTACAAGTTTGCTTTCTTTATTAAAAACACAAAAAAAATTAAGTCTTTCTATAGTTGTTACCTCTTGCTTAGCTCACCAAGTTGATCCCTAAATTCACCCTAAAAGACCTTTCAATAGGTAGTGGTTCTATAATTGGAAAAGATAATATTGAAGATTTCTTCAATCATGTTAGTAAACATGAGGATATTGAGGATAGATCCCTTGCAGAACTTGCTCCAAACTATGAGATTGCTGCGGCTTCTTTAGTTCACATGTTGGAAGCTAGGTTTGTTAACCTTAACCCCTTAATGCAAGTAATGTTTCTTAAACTTAAAGAAATTGAGGACCCTAAAAAGAGGGATTTTATTCTAGAAACTCTGCTTAAGGAATTCTATGATGTTGCCAAGGAAGCTAGAAAATCTTTGAATGATTCAATATGCTTGGCTCATGTGTAGATGTTGTTGGTACATGAGTAAATATGAGCAAAACTAAACCTAATGGGGAGGAAATTAAGATTACAATACCGTTTAAACTTGTAGCAATGCACAAAGCCATAGAAAAGAATCTTGATTGGATTGTCCCCAAAAACCCGTTTGATGAAAATAGTGAACCCAAGAGCATTGAGAGAGGATCCTCTAGAACTTATTTGGATGAGATACCTTGCCTTGTTGAAGATATTTCTGGTATTAACCTTAATGCTTCTTCATTTTAGAACACTTGATTCTTTCTTGCTTCTTATGCCGAACTTAAAGGCATTAAAGAAAAATACTTATTGGGAGATAACCCAAAAGTTTTAGATGAGTCTTGGAGGGTATTACTTTAGTAATAACCTCTACTTATCCTTTTTATTTGCTTTTTGTGCCAAGAGTAACCTCTAATGAGAGAGAAGTAATGATTGGGAAAGTTGTTGTCCCGAAACAGATTTTTGTGCTTCATCGTAAAAAATCGTGTAAAATATCTGTACGTCCTTTTGAGGCGTGAATGTTTGATCTTTTGACCCAGGTTGTTATCTAACTTTCTTTAGTTGAACACTTTTTGATTTGAGCAACAGAAGGTCTTTGAAAAAATTCGTCTTTACCTGCTGGTCTGTTTTGACAGATTTCTGCCATTTTCAGCATTTGCTTCTTGTTGGTTCCTTTTTGAGTTCTTTTGGGGAATTGAGATTTTTGAGGGAAGTGCTACAGTATCTTGTGTTTTCATGGAAGTTTTATTGGTGTTAGAACTGAACCTAAAGACCTATTATCTTGAGTGCACTAATGTTGCTAATAAAGATTGTGTGAAGTTTTGTATAAAGGAAAATTTTCAGGTGTATGGAAGGAATGACTAATGTGATGAAGGATGGACTAAAGCTCAAGCTTGGGGATGCCACGCATGTCACCCCAAGAAATATCCAAGAAGTACAAGCGTCAAAGCTTGGGGATGCCCAAGGCATCCCCTTCTTCATCAATAAAAATCCTAGGTTTGTTCCAAAAGCTTCATTTTTATTGTTTCATGCACAGTTGTGTTATCCTTGGAGCGTCTTCTTTTTCGTTTTCGTTTTGGTTTTTCGTTTTCTTTGGTTGCTTAGTTTGCTGAATAAATTGGTTGGACCCCCTCTTTCATACATTGGTTTTCAAATAGTTTGGTTTGGATTGGAAAAGAGTAGGAAAGTTCATGCTTAAGTGGTAAAGAGAGCTTGTTTTTGACTGTGGCCTATGCTTCATCATGCCATGCTTGATATTGTTTTGGCTTTATGCTTAGTATTCTTTGCTGTAGCCTGACTTGTTATAAACAATTGAGAATGCTTAATGTGCCTTTGAAGAATCATGCGTTGTTTTAGCATATTAAAGCATAGTATTGTGCTATTCTCCTTTGATGCTTTATTTGGGTTGACTTGGCTCATGCTCACACCATGTTATGACTATCTCAAATCACCATAGCCTTTATGATCCTTTAGTTTTCAACTTGTAGTATCACTTTATGCTTTGATCAATGATGTTTTGTCGCTCTGCATGATTATGGCCATTATTGCTCTCTTAGTTTGTCGCTCCCAGTCTTTTGCTAGCCTCCGCAACCAAGTATGGGTTCCACTCATGCATCCAACTCCCTAAACCAAGTTATTCCAAAGAGTCCACCATACCTACCTATTAGCATATGCTATTCCAAGTATATTCATGTTTTTGTTTACCTTCCAAATTAAACTTGTTATAAGAAAACTAGTGATTAAAGCTCTCACGGACTTGATACCATACTTTACTTTTCATGCCCTTAATAAACTTGAACCATTGTGTCGTCTATGTTGTATATGCTTGCACTTATTTGTTGGGGATTAGCAGAACCGTGCTGTCGTGGGGAACACTTTCAACATTGAACTGGTACTTTGTACCTAGTTGATATCATGCTCTTTTGTTTATGGATGTCATCGGTGTGAAATGAAAGGGGAGCTTGTAAGTCCATGGAGTTATGTATATGTGTTAGAGAAACGCCTAGGCCGCTGGTCTAATCCATGCTGACATGGTGGAAACCTACAACGTAACCATAATGAGCTGTCTATGAAGCATTCTTCTTATAAAAAAAGAGTCTGATATTGAGAAAACAAAAGAAAAAAAGAAAAAAAAATAGATTATGAAAAGAGGAAAGAGAGAAAAAAGCACCATATTCCCATGGTAAATAAGAAGATTGCTGAGATGCTCGTTGTTTACTTGCCTTATCATATTGATATGGGGATTCTTCCGTATCATCGGGCAAGGGGTACCCCGTTCGCGGTTCTCTGTGATACACATGTACTTATGATGACAAGAACTTACCGGTGACTAAACTTGAGTAGCATGAGGAGCGGCCCTCGTATTCAAGGGACATGAGATTTCTAACTTATACTTCGTCAAGCATGTACACCATAGTTTGTTCACTTTAACCTTAATCACTTCAAGATACTTATGATAGGGGCAATGAGAGGGAAAGCTATTAAGTACCATAATTTTTGGAAGCTCTTTATGAGACTTGAATCCCTACTTCCTTCTATGAAGGCCCTTCTTCCACTTATATATTGAGTCTCCACCTTCTATCTTTATGCACCTACTTTGAGGCCAGCATAGTGGACATGCTTGGTTTTATCTACTTTCTTGTGTTTTGTCCACACTTTGGAGTACTTTTCATATGATTTCTTGGACTAACCTATTAACAAGAGCCACAGTGCCAGCTGCATGTTTTCTGCTATTTTTGGTTCCAGGAAAGTCAGAAAATGAATATTCTTGGAATTGGATGGGACAAAAGCCAAAGTCATTATTTTACCAGGGGACACCTAGAGCCAGAATACGAGACGGAGAAGGGCCAGAGGGCGGCCACACCACCTGGCCGCGTGGCCAGGCTTGGCCCGCGCTAGGGGGTGGTGTGGCCAGCCCAGGCACCCCCTCGGCCTCTCCTTACGCCTATATATTTCCTCTGATACGGAAACCCTAAGTACCCGATCAAAATTCCACAAAAGTGTCTGTAGCCACCGTCATCTCCATCCCAAGATCGGGAGGGATCTGAAACTCTTCCCGGCACCCTGCCGGAGAGGGGAATTCACCCTGGAGGCCTTCTTCATCATCATGCAAGCCTCCGGTGTGATGCATGAGTAGTTCATCTCTGGACTACGGGTCCATGTAGTAGCTAGATGGCTGGTTCTCCTCCTTTGTGCTATCATGTCTAGATCTTGTGAGCTCCGTTCATGATCAACATCATCTATTTGTAATTCTGCATGTTGTGTTTGCGGGGATCCGATGGATATTGAGATGCTATTTCAGATTGATTATTGATTCTATCATGTCTTTGTTATTTGTGATCTTGCATGCTTTCCGTTATTAGTAGCTATCTTGGCCAAGTAGATGCTAGCAACTCCAAGAGTTAGTATTTATGCTCGATAGTGTTTTCATGCCTCCGTAACTGGGAAGTGACAGAAATCTCTAAGGTACTAGATGTGTTGTTGCTACTAGGGAGAAAACAACAATCCTTTGTTCATAGAACAATCGTATTTTTTACTTTACACGCAATTCGTAATGCAATTATCTGTTGCTTGCAACTTAATACTGGAGGGGGTTCGGATGATAACCTGAAGGTGGATTATTAGTCATAGATGCAGTTGGATGGCGGTCTATGTATAATGTTGTAATGCCCAATCGAATCTCAAAGGAGTCAAGATGAGTAGTATATGCTTGTATGCTTTCTCGATGTTTGTTAATTGCCCCGCTGTAATTTGTTCACCCAACATGTTATCTATCTTAAGGAGAGCCACCTCTAGTGAACTATGGACCCCGGTCCTTTCTTTTACTTTCATTCTACAATCAACTATTTACTGCTTTGTATTTACTTTCTACAAACTATTACTTTCTTCCACTCGATACGTTTAATCCTTTGTTTTCAGCAAAATCGGTGAGATTGACAACCTCATCGCAAGTTGGGGACAGAGTTCTGTGGTTGTGTTGTGCAGGTCTCTGTGTTGCTTCTGGCACCGGTAGTGCGCCCTGCCAAAGTTCAGCTAGCTTCACCTTTGGGTTGTTTCCTTGCTCATACTGGATTGATAACCTTGGTTTCATAACTGAGGGAAGCTTACTACTATGCTCATCATACCTTCCTCTTGGGGTTCCCCAATGAGCTCGTTAGTACACGAGTCAGCAGACTTCACATCTTTCATGACTGAGTTTCCAAACCGCTACCCGAACATCCCATATTAGTAGCCGCCACCTGACAGTAGCAACAACTGATTCTAGTCAGGCAAAAGCCTAAGCTTGGGGAGGATAAATTCCTCCCACCTTTTTGCATTCATATTTTTCTTTCTTCTTTTTATTGGTTTGTTTTTGCTTCAATGCATGTTTACTTTCAGTTTTTCATTTGATAAAAGAAAACCCAAAAATATTAGACTAGTCTCTAGCTTTATTTGTGCAAATTTCTCTCGGATATTTTTGATTCTTTCTATAGGTTGCTCACTTCTAGTGATCGAGCTATGGAGATGAACGCAAAGAGTTGACTCAAGTAGAAGACGAACAAGCAAGAGGAGGTACCACATTCCTATTTTCCTTCTTCCTGTAAGCTTATTCATGAACATTTTATGTTCGTTTGGTTGCACTTGAGTTTGACTCCATGCTTAGTTCGTTATCTCTTTAAATTTAAGCTCAAAGGTTTTTGTCACCTCTTTGGTTAAGACTTTCGACAATTAATATCAGTTTGAAAAATCACTCTTAGGATTCAATTCGAAACTTTTTAGAACAAGAGAATGTGTCCATCGACAACTTTGGTGCCATGTTTTTGTCTTAAGGGGTTAATCTTAGTAGTGCTCAACCCCACATACTGATCGTTGACTTGATAATACCTTCTAAAAAAGAATTTCTTGATAGAATGAACTTTTTAGAGTAGGAGAGGGAGATGCCAAAACTTGTATTGACCTGCTATAAAAAAAGAGGAAAGAGAGAAAAAGAAAAAGGAAAGTACTTTGTTTCAAATACACACCTTTGGGATGCCCAAAACTCCGCTAGCTTCTGAATGATCTATGGTATAACCCTGGATTTCAGCTACGAGTTGATGGCATGAGTGGCATACATGTCTCTATATGGGAAAAATTATTGGTATTCCCAATAGGTTGTCTAGGAGTTTACAAAAGAAATAGTCGTTGATCCTTGCGAAGGAAAAAGAAAACATCCATTATCAAAATATGAGCTGAGACACTTTCGATACTTTTAATTGTTGACATCACCTCACTACCTAAAATGTGTAATTATAGTTCTTGATAAGCAAAGAAAAGAAGTGTTATTTGATAACCATGATTATTGAAGTGGGTGATTAAGGAAAAATATCTAAGTTTATCCTTCTTTTGACATCTACATGCGCTCCCTTAATTTTGACTCAAGCAATCTCGCTAAAACATTTTCACTCTCGTAACAAGAGAGACACTGAAAGAAATTGATTTGGAAAGCCTCGCCAAATTTTTAGCAATCTCATTTGAGTTGTAAGAACTATTATCTAGCTAATTACTTGCGTCTAGGAATCAAGCTTAAGTGCAATTGTTCAAATATATTATGCTCGTGTTAAATGTTGCAGGATTTGAGACGATGGAATATGATACAACCTCTAACTTGTAAGTTTTCATCCTGATTAAATTCTTCTCTATTATTCATTATAGCTTTGTCACTCGAGGGCGAGTAACCGCTAAGCTTGGGGATGTTGATATCTCCAAATAAGAAAATCCCCAATTGGAGCAAATTCTTTGCTATTATTCATTATAGCTTCTGAACATTTATTAAAGATCTAATAGCATTTATGGGCTAATTACACCAGAATAAGCAAATCCCCAATTGGAGCAACTTTCATTGGAGGCATCATGAATGGTTAAAGACCACTAGTATGGTTAGGCCGCGCCCATAATACCCACCAGCACCTTCCTTATATCAATACAAGCAAGTTTCGTAAAAGAGGGGAGACGAGAAGAACCATAGGAAAGAAGTTACAGCCGCCGCAAGCCATCTGAGAGAGGGAGATCAGATCTTAAAGAGGAGAAGAACTTCGCCTCATTCCTCGAAGATGTTCAACCTCTAAACCACACACTCCACCATCATTACATCATTACTTAGAGAGAGAGAGAGAGACTAGAACTTGTAAGATTAGGGTTTGATACTTTTATCTACCTATGGTTTATATTTGTTTGGATCTTTAATCGCTATTGTGGTTTGCTACAATAACTTTGAGATTATTTCTATTTGCAATACAATTATGCCTTGGATTTTTCTTCCTCTCATGTCTGAGTAAATCCCCATAGGCATGGGAGATGTAGGGGATTGGTGAGATGTGATGTCCCTCCGTTAATTCCATCCATTTGGATTGTTGTATTGTTTATTTAAATAGTTATCTATGTTTTCCTAATGCGTGTTATATAATTTAAGGGCCCAGGTTACATGATCCAAAGATAGCACATGTTTGAACTTGTATACTAGTAATTTGGCAACCCCCGAGTGACACAGCCGATATCAAAGAAGAGCCAGCACTACTCAAGTACAACAAGGAACCATCAAGATTAAAGCCTTGATCCGGTCGAATGACCTTAATTAATGTGCTGACCATGGTCGTGGTAACATGCAGATGGATCATTGCGATTGGGAAGAATTGGCCATGAGGACTCCTAGTCGGTATATGGGTTGCTTGCCTACTCACTTATAAATAAGAAATATCACTATCACTTATTCCGCTTATTCCATTTGGCACTTTCACTGTAACCATGAACTGATTCTCTCTGCGCCTAACTTCTCATCTGCAGGACCTTTACACACCTTTTGCATCTTTACTTTTATGCCATTTACTTATTTCCTAAGAAAGTTCCTTTATCTTTTACTCACCACTTCACCGTCAACTTTTGCAGTCAATTCACTCAAGACCTGTGACACCTTGGGTGCGACAGAAACACCGCATAAAAACACTTTCCTAGGCTCCTCGTTGGGATCAATATAAAAACTAGAATTAATAGTTCCTCGAAAACATTCTCTAACAAACCTATGCACTTGCAGGTCATCAGTTACCCACTCCCATTCTCTAACTCCTCCCCCACCATCCCCTCTCTGGTTATCAGATTTCCACAATCACCTCTCAACTCTCAATCGTTAACCCAAGACGTTGCTTCGATGAAATCAATGCCAAAACCTTTGTCTGTGGTTGAGCTGGGGGTCCTCATCAAGCTCTCCTTTGGAGCTGCAGGTGGCTTGTTCAATTCTATCGGCCGTAGCGCCTTTTCCAAAGCGTCCTTTACCTTTCGCCCTTAGGGTTTTGATCGGCCATGTCAAAACCCTCATCGCCCGCCGAGCGATCGTCCAAGCCTTCAGCGTAGCGTGCATTGGGACCCAATGCTCGTGAGGCGGTGAACGTGTCATTTTTGTCTGCAGGTTGGAATCTCATTCCCAATGTGCCAAATATCAAAGTGTACATGGTGAAACCGCTATTGGTGGCTCCCCCTTCATCCGCGATTGTCTGTGCTTCTTCGGTGTACGTGGCTGGTTCTTCGTCAGTGGTGCCATGTTCATCTACTCAACCCATCGACCCTTGTGCAAGTTCACGCCCCCCTAACTTCAATGAGGTTAGATTTGGAGGATTGGGGCTTCAACCCAAATTCGACGTGCATCTAGTCAGATTTTTGCAATGTGTACGACAGGTCCTTTGTTGAACTACTTAGTTATATGTCATATTCTTGATAATTCTTTTTTGTGCTATTCTTTATATGTCATATTCTTGATAATTCTCTTTTGTGCTGTTCTGCTTAGTTACAGAATATCCTTGATGACGATGATGTAGGGTTCTGTTTTGGTACTTAGATGATGCATTGTGCTGTTTAGAAATTTTCCATGACGCGTTGTGCTGTTTAGGTTTTTTTATGATGCATTGTGTCTTGTCTCCTTACTGTGTTGTTTCATCCATTTTGATCTGTGTTCTGTTGTTTAGGATTAAATGATACGCCTTCTAGCTGTTCAGATTATTTCAATGACCCACCAGTTTAGGTAATTTTGATTATGCAGACACTGTTTATTAAATTTAATTACATGATACCTTGTGTTGTTTTGGTATTTTTGATGATGCACTGTATATATGCTGTTTTGTCTATCCAGACTATGCATTGTGATGTTTTATCCATTCAAACTATGCATTGTGCTGTTTAATCAACCTAATTAAGCGGCATGCCTTCTAGTAGCTCTTTAGATAATTTTGAGGACCCATCGGGTTAGGTGATTCTGATGATGCATTGTGCTCTGTAGGCAATTTAATTTACCTGATACCTTGTGTTGTTTAGGTAATTTTGATGGTGCAATGACATATTGTGATCTTTAGTCAATGTATACAACGCATTGTGGTGTTTTGGTAATTCCAAAGGACTGACCCAATGGTAATTTTCATGTAGGACATCCCAGTAGTAATGCCGAAATTAGACTACACTCTTGACCGAACTGCTCCAGCTCTAGGCGGCTATGAAGATGATCTCCCCATCATACCAAGGGAGTTGAAGCTGCCGGATAGGAGAGTGGAGGCCTTAGCAAGGGCAATTGTTGCCAGGTTAGTCGCTAGTTCTGCCCAACCGAGAAGACGCCCTAGGTCGGTCGGACACCATGCCACCATGCATCATCCTAGGCACTTCTACATCCAGTTAGTCCAGCATGACTTGTATATGCTTATCATCCCGACTTACTTCAAGCCTTACATGAAGGGACGCCCCTGCCCACAACTAGTGGTGGTCCAAGCATGCGAGGAATGTGAATGGGTTGTCCATGCCAACCGCAACAAAGACCAGATCGTCCTGGACAGAGAGTGGGCTACCTTTGCTGCTTTCCATGAGTTGAAGGAGGGTGAATGCCTTATGTTCAAGGTCACCACAGACAGGTTCAAGATGAAAATCTACGACTGCATCACCTCCTGCCGGAAGGTGTTCATCTGTCGTGAGCATGCACATCTTGCTTAAGGGCCTCTTTGGGTTGAAGGATTTTCAAATGAATTTTGGAGGAATTCAACCCATAGGATTTTTTTATTTTATAAGGAAGCCCTTTGGATGAAAGGAATCATACCTCCAAAATTCATATGGATTGCATTTATACACCTCAATCCCATAGGAATTTCAACATCCACTTTTTTACACTCATTCGCGTAGGATTGAGACAATTTTCCTGCGTGTTTCCTGTGTTTCATCGAAATGACTTTAAGCCTGCAGATTTCCTCTATTTTATACCTGCGACCCCGTTATCCTATGTTTTGAAATCATGTGATGTAAAGAAAGATATTTCCTTTGTTTTCTAATCCATTGTTTTGTACCTGTGAGCCAGTCAAATTCCTGTGCTTTCAAATCATGTTATCCAAAGAAGCCCTAAGTTATCTTTAAGTTCGCCATTCGATCTTTTGGTGACCGTTTGTGATGATTATGTGTCAAACCCTAAGTATATTCAATGTGACTACTACTACTACTACTATGAGCAAGCACAGCGGAACCGTTACTAGACGTGGCTAATAAATGTACGTACTAGACTTTTTTTCCGAATCTACTAGTAGAAATTTACTTGGAGCTCTGCTATACATACAATAAATTCTTTCTGGTAACTGTACGATCTTACGTGGGAGGGATCCACCTCATGGGGGCCACTAGAAGAGGGAGTCGCGCTTCATGCTCGCGGTTTGTGCCTTGGTCTAGGCTAGGGATGCGACATGGGATGCACACATGGGGCATGGAAGAAATAGAAATGAGTTTCCCGTGTGGAGTTTCAGAAAAGTATGGCTTTAATTGGAAAGAACCAAAGTCAGATGTAATAATTTGGAGCTCCAGTGTTGCAGCAATGGAGGAGAGAGAAACTAGAATTTTGCAAGAACCGATCTCATGTTTTGGGTTTGGGCTGGGCCGGACTTGGCAACACAGGGGAGGATTTAATTAGTGTTGTGGTAACCATGAAGAAACGAACAGCGCGGAGGACTGTATCGTCATACCGATATCAGACACAAAAGGTCATACATGAAGCAATTCCAATTTACTAGGCTGACCGGCAAAAACCAATCCTTAAGATGGGACCCACTTAGTACAGCATAAGCCAATTGATTGCACCACTATGTATGTAGCCAAATTTGTCCATAAGCTAGGACCCAACTGCCATCTCACACATTGTTCTGATTGTAAATTGTTTCTATTACTATTTGTACTTAATAATAATATTTTAATTTTTATGGACTACCCTCAACGACAACCTTTAAGTTTTTTTGAGCTTATGGATAGGCTCCACTACGTATGTCAAACTCCTTATCCATTTTCCCTTATGGATAGCTTGTGCCCAATATAGTGGATGCACTAAGAACATAAAATATGCTCCAACATTTAGACTAGGTAGGGGAACCACTCATCTGAGTAGAAAGAAACAAAAAAAAATTTATGAGTTACTCCATCACGCATACTGGCTAAACAAGCAAGTAAAAAACATGATTCTCGGATGAAATCTTGTCCATTGCTTTGACAATACATTATTACAAGTACATAACATTGGATGGGTCATAAATATTTACAGCAAGTAGCTCGATCGCTAGTATGATGGCCTACCCATAGTCTACTCTGGAGAATATATCTAGTGCTACCACCATCTATATGATACCATGGTATCAGTCCTAAAAAACAAAACAATTAGCTTCCAAAAAAATAAAAAATAATTGTGAGTGTTCATATAATGTGTGTTGACAGACTCTAAAATTTCCAAAACTAAACTTGAAAATTTGATTTCATAGAACTAGTATCATGGTATCATATAGAGGATGGTATCACTAGATATTTTCTCCTAATCTCCGCTACACCTATAGGTTTTCCTTGCTACTGTGGCAGAGCCTTGATCCTGCCCGCTGGGTCTTGGATGGACCAATGAGATTTCTCAAAGGCCCGCGACAAGTCCCATACCATGATATTTTGCTTCCACTATTCACTCTCCTCTCACCTCCTACTAGTACTGCCTCGATCCACCTTCGCATAAACCATTTTCTTCCAGTGGTCCTCCCTTGCTTCTTTACTTCTTCATCCAGCGATTTCACAAAATAACCTATCTCATCGGAAGAAAAGCAAGATGGCGGTGGTTAGAGCCGTTGATAAATGCCGCCAGCAGGGTGACCTGCAGGCTCGGACCGAGAAAGGAGACCAGCCATGGGCGAGGGCTTATCTTCGTGCGTGTATCCGAAGAGCGGCTATCATGGGGACCAAGAGTCCGGGTAGGTTTGTACTTCTGTTGATTCCTGGGTTGTCTGCTCCTACTATTGAACCATCTCTATACATCTTCCAGGGCAGGCGGCTCGAGCATCAAATTTTCCACCCCACGGGTCGATAGCACAACAGATATCTCTGACGTGTACGATGCTGTCATGCCTGCTCTCGGTCGAAGAAGAGATATACTATAGTCACTATACATGTATTGGCATTTTATGTTCTCCTCTTCATGTACTCCATGCTCTTTTACTGATGATGCATTTTCTATGCAGGAAGTCAGGGCGAGAATCTCGGCCAAAGTAGATGAAATCAACATCCATAACATCAACATTCTGTAGAAAAACTTCGAGCTCAACCTAGAGTGTGATCGCCTCCAAGTTGATTTGGATTTTCAAATGAAACTCGCACGATCTTACGAGCGTGACTCCTTGACACTTCGTGTTGAGTGCGCAAATTTGAAGAAGGAAGTCACGGAGCTCCAGAGCCAGCATCTACCATTGCGGAGATCGTCCAGGTCACGCCCCACTAAGTAGGAATAGAGAAGCCATCTCATGTTGGCCGTCGAGGTCACGACCATTGTGGAGGTCATCGAGGTCATGCCTCCGCTGGGCGGCCCCAGTGTTGCAATCGCCGAATTTGAGACAGGGAAAGACTTTGCATTGGAGTAGGAACTTGGAAGGGAGAAGACTTCCCGTGGCCCTTTTTTGGGTGCATGGATCATTTTTTCTCATCCATCTTTGTATAATTATATTGCACTATTAACAATCGAATGCACTATGTCAAGCTTTTGTAACGATATACTTGATATATAGTAGTCACTGTTTAGTGTACATATTTAGTGTACATATACATTCAAATTGAGTCAAATATGTGACACTCATTTTAATTAAGTTGGAGGGCATTTTCAAAAAAAAATAGGATGGAGGGAGGGAGAGTATGTGTGATAAATCAAAATAATTAAATCATCAATGAGTGATCTTTAAATTTGGTCATACTTTCTACTTTGTCAGATGTGTAGGGATCTAGTGTCTAGTAATACCATCAATAGTTCTGCCTTCCCTATATGTGGACCCTACGTCGATGAGTGTGTTATTGGATGATTTTGTTGCTCTTCCCTATTAAAATATTGTGGTTATGATATAGGGAGATAATATATGGTTGCTGCTAGAGATAAGAAAAATTTAGGGGACATTTTTTTAGGCTAGTCGTAGTGCAAATAACTTCATGAGTAACTAAGGGTCCAACTCAATAAAATTGCTTATGTGACAGTGAGTTAATCAACATAACAAGGTGAAATGAGTTTATTACCTAATAAATGAACTACTCCAATATTAACATAGACAAATAACTTATGCATGTTATAGTCTATGTTACTGTCCACTATGACCAGCCTTTAGGGGAGGCCCCTACATCTCTACCACTATAATGGAGAAGTTTTGAATAGGATCCATAGCACCAATCCTGACCGTTGGGATGTTAGATCCAATGGTTCAGAGCAGCTGGATTCATGTTGAATAGTAACTAGAGAAAACTCCAACATGTTCTAGAACTATCATGTCACCACTCCCAAAATTTCATAGCACAGTAGGTTGTATTCTCAATATGTATAGATAGTTATTATTAATAGACTTAATGTTTGCATTTTTTCTCTAAGAAGACTATTGACTTAATGGTTGTTAAATCACATTTCATATAGTATATACATGTGTGGAACGTGCCTTTTACTAGTATACACACATAGGGGAGAAAATGTAGGTGTGCTGCTGGACTTTCTCTTAACTTACAAGTTTAGTTCAACCTTTTTCTCTTCTCTGGTTCCTTTTTCATTTCTTTATTGCACTAGACATTTTGTATAGTAGTACTAGACTCACCTGAGGGAATCTTTTTCTCACTCAACCGCTCCACCTTTAGACATATACTAGTATCAGGAGGCGGTGTGAATCTACTAGTACTGTAGTAGAAAAGAAAATGCATCATCGGCGTCAAGGACACCTAGGTATTGTCTGGAGTACTTTGGGTGACAAGCACAGCTACCCCCACTTAGGGACACCGAACGATTCCTTGGATAGGCATTCACGCCAGAGCCTTTGCAGGGAAGGTATCCGCTTTGACCCGTTGATTTTGGATTGGATAGAAAAAATTGCTAGACTCTTAACTCTGTTTCCCTAGATGATGTCCCTACTACTACTACTACAACTACTACTACTACGTAAAATACACTTATAAAACAACAATGTAAATATGCTTATCAGTTACTAGTCTGATTTCACTAAAATTCTGGTTATGACTGCAAATTGTAGTATGTGTAAGATGTGTTGATTAGCGAGTCATCAGCGGACGGGGCCCTCGACAACACAAAAAAAGGTTTGTCACTCAATAAAACAGATGGATCTTGTGCGCACATGCATGCAACTCATTAACTAAACTTTAAATAACGCATATATGGAGAGAGAATACGAGTAATATGATCAACCCAATAGAATCCACTCATTACTACACGATGCCTGCAACTCAGTATTCTAACAATATCATGCACGTAATCACCTAAGTAGGAGTACTTTTTTTGAGCTGCATGCATTCACTCCCGAACACCATAAAGTAAAAGTTTGAACTCGTGGATTGCCAAAATCACATGCGCCCTATCTAGCCTGATTAATGGTATGCTACTACAGTAACCTACACATCTACCCTGATAGTCTACTTTGGAACACCTAGTGATTGCTTGCATAGGCGTCCATGCTAGAGCCTTCGAAGGGAAGGTATCCCCTCTGACCCGTTGATTTTGGATGGACGGACAAGATTGCTAGATGACCAAAATCACATGGTCCCCACTCCCCCGCACCCCTCCATTTCAAACACATCGAAATTTCTCACGCCCCTTCGTTTCAAACAATACCAAAATCATGCGGTCCCCACTCCCTCACGCCCCTCCATTTCAAACACAGCGAAATTTCTCTCGCCCTCCGTTTCCAACAATACCAAAATCACATGGTCTCACTCCCTCGTGCCCCTCCATTTCAAACACTGTGAAATTTCTCGCGCCCGGAACCTCCCGCAGCACTTCTCTAGCTGGCTTTGCCCACCGGAACTCGACACCATGAACTCCTCACCCAATAGTATATCCGAGCTGCATCAGCTGTAGACTCATCCAAAGTACCATTGCCGCTTCACCGACATCCAGTGCACCCGATCCAGGTCATCGACTCTGTCGTCCTCCACCACACCTGATTTCTTGTTACCACTTTCCCGTCCACGGTGCCAAATCCATCAATGACTGCCAAAGATCTGCTTCAACACCGCCAACATCCTCCCCACCCGTACCGTACCATACCGTAGATGCCGTGCAATGCACCGATTCTCCCTCATCCACCACACTCAAGTCGGTATTGAGCGCCCAAGATCTTCTTCCCCGACACAAACAGCCGACGCAATCAGAGCAGCCTCGGTGACAAGGATGTCACCTGCACCAGTATAGATGATTCTTAGAAGCCTATCCGTCCATGGTAACCAAATCTCCAACTCTTTTTTGTTTTATCAGCAGTACAACAGGTTCAAGCCTGTAGTTGTGAACTGCATTTTTGTAATTGTGCTAAACACCAAGTCAAAGCACACGCCTGTTCTTCTTGCTAAATACTATGGAGTAGGTCACTAGACATGTTGGTTTGCATTCGCTGCTCTACAAATTTTAAAGTCATGCACATGTTCTTAGCTACTCCGAACAACAGTAATTGCGTTGCTATCGTGTAGTTCTTGCAAAATGTAAAATCAGTGGAAAATATTAGTGTGGATTCCCTGCTCCACAGTTACTGAATCTATCTGGTTCGTCCTAAGATAAGTTCTAGTTATTATTTACTCATTGGCATCGTTCTACTATCCGGTAGTACCCGTTTGGACTTTTCATACTAATTCGATTATAATTTTGTTGTTGCCATCTGGTTGTTCAAAAGCTGCAACACTAACTATTTTCTTTTTCTTACATAGAGACCAGAATGGAACAATGAACATGTTGGTTTGCATAGCCTCTTCTACAGGTTCACTATCAACGCCATTATTTCCTTATCTAGTGCTGGTTCGTCCTAAGCAATGGCACAACTGACCTCTACTATGTAGTTGACTCATGGTTTGCATTCCTGCTCTAGAAGTTCTCTTATGATGCCATTATATTTCTATCTGGTCGATTCTTAGCTATGACAGTAACGGCATGCCATTGTGTAGCTCACTGCAAATTCTGAGTCACTCAATGTCTCTTGCATTCCAAGAAATACCACTGCTTCCATATATATTTGCTGAAATTACCTAGCTAGTTTATATTTGCTGAAAGTCTAAGAAACACTTTGTTTGATTGCTCATTTCACTGTAGGCACACTTGTCTAATGATTGTTTGTCCTGTTCTCCAGGTTCATGAGCGACGCTATTATATCTCGCATCTAGTTTTGGTTCATCCTAAGCAACGACATAAATATCCTACACTATATATAGTTCATTCATGGTTTGCATTCCTGATCTACAAGTTCTCGTATGATGCGGTTATAATTTCTATTTGGTTCATTCTTAGCTACAATATTAACTACATGCCATTGTGTAGCTTAGTGCAAATTCCGAGTCACTCAATGTCTCTTGCATTCTAGGGTATACCACTACTTCCATATATATTTGTTGAAATGACCTGGCTAGTTTATATTTGCTAAAATTCTAAGCCACACACACACATTGTTTGTTTGCTCGTTTTTCACGGTGGGCATACTTGTTTAATATGTGCTTGATTTTACTTTTTCTTTGACGTGTTGGTCAACAATTGAACCACTGACCAGTTGTAAACTCCTGTTCATAGCTCCTATCATATCAGTTAAATCAGTAGTTTGTCTTTTTTGATGCATTAACGTGTTATTACTTAGTTTCAGACTACAATTGTTGCTATCACCACCAACGAGGGGGCTGCAAGATCATGTCTCCTCCAATTTATCTCTCACACTCAAAGGAAGATGTGGGTGATAGATTGAGAAAGCAAATTGAGGACTCTACTACCAACTCCATTCTCAACTGAAATGCCCGATTTTCTTTCCCTTGATTTGATAACATGTAATAATTTTAAGAAGTTTGAAGTTGATGTAATATCTATAAAACTCGCATAGGCCATTTAGGCATTTAGTTGACGCCGTCCACACATGGTGGTAGGCGGTACCATAACTATGCCAGCCAGGTCGATTAGCGAACATTAGGGCTCTGTTTTTGGCCCGTCTTGTATTCAGCCATCGATGAACAGTAAAAGATGCTCGCTAATTATACACCTTTTATGATATTGGCATGTGCTTCAGAAAGGCCGAAACTATAAAATATAGTAAAAAAATGGGCCAACCCACATGTGGGAACTAGTAACAGTAATAGGACGCAACACTAACAGGCCAGGTAGCAGCGTGTCAGAGCAGAAATAGGCCAGAAAAGTAATAGACCACAACAGTAAAAGGCAAGAAACTGTAAAAGGCCAGAGGGTTAATGGGCCAGAACAGTAGTAGGCCAAAATAGTAAAGGGCCGCAACTCTAAAAGGCCAGAATAGTAATAGGCCATGGAAATACCAGACAAGAACAGTAGCAGGCCGACAAAATTACTAGTCCAGAATAGTAACAGGCCGCTTCTGGCCGGAACGTTAACGACCGGAATAGTAATTGGCCAAAACAGTAAAGAACCATCTCAAAGAAGGGCCATTAGTAGGCGGCCCACGACGGGCTACGAAAACAGTGATGGGCCAACCACAGGCATTAACAATACCAGACCGACTAGGCGCATGATGCTAATGGGCCGCACAGTGTTGGACCAACTTGGGCCTTCTGTAGGCCAAAACAGTACCCGGCCTAAAAGTTTGTGGGCCTCTGTTGGCTGCATTATTGGGCCCATTTCAAGCAGTGTAGGACAAAACAGTAACGTGTCGTCTTCTTATTGGGCTCTCCTCATGGGTCGGCCCACTTAGTATTTAGCAGGCCTTGGCTAGGCCTGACTTCTACCATAGTTTCTATGATCGTTAACGGTTCTAACCGACCATTAATAGTGGGTGCCAAGTGTCCGTTTGCATGACGTCAACAGTCAACGCGGCTGGTGAACAGATCTACGATGGAACATGTTTTAGTGGCTGAAGGGTGCGATCCGCCACGGTCAAAAAAACCGTGGTAGATTATTTTGTGACGGGGCTTTTCCGATGAAGGCTATCCATCATAGAAGACTTTTCTTGTAGTGTAAGGCACTCTCGGGTGATAGTGATTAAATATGGTCTCATAGTCTAAGGAATTGGTTACTATGTTTCCTAGTCATTTTAATGGTGAACTTTGATACTTGGTCATGTTACAATTCCTGCGTTGGGTATGTGCATCATTTTCATTCACCTAATGAAATGACCCCATTGTCAATTGACATAAACGTCCATGATCGGGAAACGTCGATCATCGATTGACCAATGAACTAGTGTCTAGAGGATCACTAGGGAGTCTGGTGGTTTACAAATCACACATGTCTTGACTTTCATATCAATACAGTCATAGAATGATATAAAACCTATTATGAACTTAATCAAATATGTCAATAATCTATATTATTATTTGCCTCTAGGGCATATTTCCAATAGTCTCCCACTTGCACTAGAGTACACATAAACTAGCTGCATTTGATACGAACCATTACACCATAACACTTTTGGTGTTTTGGTCAGGCTTTCTCATGGAATAGGTTTTGTTTATGGACTGTACTATACAGATCCTTATGTCTTTGTGAATTGTTAAGTCACCTAATTTGACATTCTTCTTATCATCACATGATAACCTTGCGGTGTAAATATTTATGTTTTGGCGACAGAGTGTTGTTTTTCTTCCTTCTGTCATGACTTCCGATTAATCAATCAGAAGATGACAGTTTCATTTCCATGAGCATTAGAACACACTCTGTGGAATTATGGAATTCCCCAGCCGTAACATTACAAATTTAGCTTTGAAGTAACCATATACTTCTTATGTTAATGTAAATATTATCGATTGTGCAATAAATTCCACTTTGATGTCTAGCCATGCTTCTCTTATTCTAAGGCACTCAATGTTGTGAGAATTCCAATCATCTAGGTTGGGTGGAACTTCCCAGTGTAACCCTTTTATGATCAGGTTCACCATCTTTATAGATCAGATGCATACCTTTAGTTCTCTTTGGACACTGAAGACTATACTTAACTTCTTGTTCAGTGATTCACTCAGATATCACTTCAGAACATGTTCTTCTGATTAAGAACTTGGGTCATATTATGTCAAGTATACAACATGGTTTTATAATATGGAACCTATGACTGAGGCATAGTAGATGATACCCATCTTTTCCTTATTTTAACCATCATTATACAGATACAATCTCAATGCTTCACCTACTTAGACAAGTAAGAACCTCCTCCTTAACTTGTTCCATTCTGAACTTCTTTAGAATCCAATCCAGGAAAACATTCTAACTTACTGCTATTAATATATTAATCTATCCTAATAGATCTCGATGTTTAATACAAGTTGAACTTCATCTACATGATATTCACTAATAATTACTAATACCAACCATACCATTCACTATACGTGAATCACATATATGAATGCTTTGTAGCTATCTCCCACTCAGTTTATTGTAAATGCAGGTCTTCTCAATATTCTGGGTACAATCCCATAATATTTGGTCATACATCAAATAGATAATTCCATTTACGCGATTCCATTTGTCTGACTTAAGCATCGCTACTCATTATAGTAAACCATTTGAATTTGTTCAACACATTTCTTGACACAAATAAAACTTTATGTCTTACTTTAAGTTTCATTTCTTCCTTGAGATTCACCTAGAGAGTCTATGAACTTGGGCAAGGCGACACGAATACTTTCCATGTTGCCAGATGATCACTTACTCTGGCAGTCCCTTTGGAAGATCAAGTAACATCTTTACTTTGGTAAGATCAGTAACATTTTACTTTATGATGTTAAATGTAACTTAATGTACATGATTTCATGACTCTAAGTCATTTCTCGTACTTGGGTTCACCATTGCTTTTTTGTAGTTCGTAGGTATGCCATTGTTCCATTAATATGACAAATGAATCATGAATTCAATTCTGGAACGAGGCAGAACTTATTCATGAATCCTACATTGTTTTAGTAAAACCCCCACTAAAACTTTTGATCATTATCATTAGTTTCTCCTCTATGTGTAGAGTTCTGTTCCAGAATCAATTCTGTTGTGCTACTCTGAGATTTGGAGGCAAGGTTCTCAACCTTATTTGAGCTTTCACCTTTATCCTTCAACTCTTTTATTGAGAAACTCTTCTCGATAAATCACCACTTTGAGCAATCTAATTTGCCCCTTTGGTTGTAGTTGTGGAATACATATTCTTAGTTTCTTGGGAACACACTACAAAGTTTTATTCGTTCTAATTCTGAATTATCACATAACTCTAGAATTTCTGGAAACCACATTATGCCATACACTTTTGGTGTTGGTTCCATGAATCCTTGATGATTATTTATACAATAAGTAAGTGTTTGCTATTCTAATTTATCTCTCTCTAAATACTAACACTAACATGATAAGTGATTACTTTAGACCATAGGATATCTAATATGGTTTGACTAAAATTCTTTATACATGTCACCACATTGACATATTCTTAGCATTGTTATTTGTGGAACACTTTTCACAAGTCTTATATGCTTGAATCACAACTCATATACTTGTCGTTTTGATCAAATCATAAAGACTCGTATTCTTGTTAATTCAATATTCTTCTTCACTCTGAAATTCTTTGTTCATAACAAATAGTTTTAGACTTGTGTCTCATTTAGTGAATACATTTATTTGCTTAGATTCACAATGAAGTTTTACGAAATAATGTTATCCATGATTTATTGAACAATACAACATATCATCATATATGATATGCAATTATTCAACACACACTCTGTTTTACCATAATGTGGAGTTTTAGTCATTTTTCCTAACAGGGGCATGGTTTGTATGTGCAAAAAGATCATGTATCTTTAAGACCTTGGTTTCATCACTTATGAATACTTTCATATGTACCATTATGACTTAACACAATAGTGTCATTCAAAATGATGTCATTATTAAGTTTGAATATCTTTTGGCATTTTCACAATCTTATAAACATTTAAATTTCTATCATCAAGCTCAAAAATATAAATAACCCATTCATAATCTAAATTGTGAACATAAAAGATATTACTCATAGGAATAAAACAACTGATTTGTCTCATTCATTTGAATAACTGTCTTACAAATGCAAGACTCACACTAAAGTAGTTCAGTCTTATCGATTGCAAATTTATTCAAAACTTTTAATCGAAATGATAACTTCAGAACGAGAGCGCCGTTGGCATCCTGTTTGCCATGAACACGCGTTGTCGCGCCCACTCCTTCAATCAATTCTTAAGCAGTGGGTCCTGTTTTCATGAAACGGTACAAGTATCAAATACTTTGTAAACCACTATAAGTGTTTGAAAATTAAACATTTATAACTTTGTATATCAAATATAGACCTTTCCTATTGATGACAGCTCCAAGAGTAGGCACTAATTTCCGGGTTCTCATATGAGCCATGAACTCAAGGAAGGTAAACTCTTTCCGTTCCATAAGGTACTTCAAGACAACATATTTGTAGCTGTGGGGTAGCGAACGCAACATCACATCTATTGCAAATTTGTCATTCACCCAGCAGTCCTTGATGTCCACAAGGGACTCGTGAATTATTTCCATGATATCCAAGTGGTATTCAACGATGGTGTATTCCCTCATCTTGGTTGAGAGGAATTCATCCATGTATTCAGATGCCATAATTATTACTTGAGATGGAATGAGCATCTTAAGTCCTTCGGCCAGGCTAAAGGCCTCAATATCATAGAACGGTGCTACCAGAGCAGGATCCCTGACATTAACCATAGTGCATTTGACTGTCATGAAGGCGTCACGTCGAGCACGATAATCATGACCATCAGGCAATCTGGTGAAGCCCATGGGAAACTATCCTAGCCGTTCTCGGAGCACACAGAACAAACCATGGAAGATGAGGAGGTTCCTCTGGCATTGGTACCAATCTATGAAGTTGGACCCATCTACTTTGAGTTTCTCACTCTCCGTGAATCCCTCAAAACTAAACAGAGACTTGGGTTTTGACATGATCTACAAAAGTATTTGCAAAGACATTTAGACTAATTTCATAATATGAGTTCAAATTATAATCACATTATATTAGATGAGCTCCCACTAAAAAAATCCCTACATAAGTTTTAGTGATTACACCATTCTAATTCACTATGTCACCCTCGATCGTCACGGCCGACAACATAGCTGCAAAGGTAGACATTTTCCAATGTCAATCATATCATTCATGTGACTCATGCTCGATATTTCAATCATCCGTGTTATGAGGCCATCTATGTGCATGCTAGGCTCGCCAATCCAACCTCTAGTGTATTCGTTGTGAAACATGTCTTACACCCACCATACGCGAACGCAGACATGTCTAAGAGCCGATCATCATGGCATGCCTCATAACGTTCAACTTTCTTGGTGGTGCACACTAAGGGAGAACCCAGTATTGGTATTATATTAATGGATCATCCTATTAATGAAACCGTCGAGTATCTAATACTAGCACAAACAATATACACACAATTAAACATTAAATGTAATAAGTGTGACATGAAATGGTCGTAGATCGTTGTGCCATGATCTTCATCGTGTGCTCCGCTGTGTGGCGTCAAGCCCTTGATGCCACCACCCTATTAGTACAACTTAGCAATAGGAAAGTAAACTACTTTACCTTTTACTTTGACCATATCATATCACAAGCCCCTACAAAATAAAGTTAGACGCCTCTACTTTATCTTTTGCATATTTTACGTGGCTACTAGGGCTTCGTACAAGAACCGTTTATTACCTACGAACATGAACCACCCGTTGATTAAATAATTTTTGCAATTAAACCCCTTTCGGGGCCCTCCTTTGTAAATGGTTTACCAAATACTATGAGCGAAACTGATACCCCCCAAGACACTTATACGGTGCAAGGCATATGTCAAGCGTAGACCAGTGTCGCGAATGAACATGAATTGTCGGTTGGGGGCCGCTTCGATCAAGCAGTGCTACGGTATATACAAGTACACATGAGAGGGTAACAATTAAATAATCAACGCTCACACAATCAACATGTGTTCTACCCGTACCATCACAACTACGCATAGATCAGCTCTGATACCACTATTGGGGTTTAGCGCCTGAAAACAATAATTTACCTACACAAACAACCCTAATGCTAGGATCTATCTATTAGTAATGCGGTAACGGGAGGGGATTTTCACAAACTCACGAAGTTGAAGACCAAAAAGATTTGTTAATGTTCGGGAGAGCGTGGTTGATGTAGTCATACCGATGCCAAGGTCATTCTGAACTCGGACGGATCCACCAGCTCCAGCTCCACTGGCTCCAATGACTCTGATGCCTCGAACAACTCAAGTGCCACAAGTGCAGAGCCTCATAGGGGTCACACACATATGGTGTTTTATGATAACTCCCGGACTCTCATCTAGCAAAGTTTGAGGAAGTAGATCTCCTGGATCCGGAATCCCCAGAGCACAACGGTGCTCTAGGATGAAGAACACTCTCATTCGCATAGCCCTTATAGTGGGGCCATTCTCAGAAGAGCGAGAGGTAGAGAGGAGGGCACTTGGAGGGGGAAGCCTCAAAGCTTGGGATTAATTGGTGTGTTTAAATCCCTCCCTATCCCTTTATATATGGGAGGGGAGCCCCAAAGTCCAATGCCTAAGCAATATGGACTAAAGGAGAGGAGGAGGTGGGATGCCACCTTGGCTTGCCGACCAAGGCCTCCTTGGGCCCCACGTGGGCACAAAGGGCCAACCTGGCCACTCCCTCCCTCTCCCCTTTGGGTGCCCTCCCTATTGGGCCTTTCCCCTTAGGGAATTGGTGCATTAGGCATGGGACACCCATTAAATAAGACTTAAATATAAATAAATGTATAATTCAATATTTAACATATATTTACATATTATTTAATTCCCATTGCATCGGAACTCCTTTTGAACAACTCCAGACACCCACCGGACTTTCCTGGTACCCTTCTGGTTTTCCCTTCTCTTTTCTTTGGTGATTCATATGATACCAAAACGGTCTCCGAGCGTTTTCAAACCCTTAAGTGTGCTACCCAAACGGTTCTAGAACACTCAAGATATCATCAAGACCCCTCTAGGACCAATGATCATCAGCGGGACCTGGATGCCCATGACCCATGTGCATTCAACGAGAATCTTTGTCATTAAACCATTAAACATAGAGTCCTAATCCCTTTGTTACTTTGATACTTTACTTGTCTGAGACCTTTTCAATGACATTGCCATGTCGATTTCAATATCGTTACCGACAAGTACAAATTTACTTGTTCCGAGCTATGCCATCCCCGTGACCTAGTCACACGTTGTAGCTTTATAGATGTCATGTCTCCGAGTGGGCCTAGAGCATCTCTCTGTCATGCGGAAGAACAAATCTTGCTCTTGACACATATGCCTCTACATGCCCCTCTGAATACCTGAAGACACCTTTAGGATCACCATTTTATCGAGTGACGTTCGATAGTGACTAAATATGGTATCACGGTCTAAGGAATTGGTTACTATGTTTCGCCGTAATTGCAATGGGAAACTTCGTGACTTGATCATGTTATGGTTCTTGTGTTGGGTATGTCCATCATTTTCATTCACCTATTGAAATGACCCCATTGTTAATTGAGATAAATGTCCATGATCAGGAAATGCCGGTCATCGATTCACCAATGAACTAGTGTCTAGAGGATCACTAGGGACTCTGTTGGTTTACATATCACACGTGTATTGACGTTCCTATCAATACAGTTATAGCATGATATAAACCTATTATGAACTTAATGAAATATGTCAATAATCTATATTATTATTTGCCTCTGGGGCATATTTCCAATAAGTTCCCCATCGAGCTTTCTAACGGGTTTAGCTTCAATCCATCTTGTGAACTTATCCACTTCTTCTAGTAGATGGGTAAACCCACATGGTGTCGTCTTCTTGGGTTTAACCATGTCAAGCCCCCAGACTGCAAACGGCCATGTAATTGGTATGGTTCACAATTCTTCTACCGAAACATGTGGCTGCCTCGCATAGTATTGACATCCTAGACACGTCTCAACAATCTTGTCGACATCCTCCTTGGTGGTGAGCTAGTAGAATCCTTGCCAGAAGGATTTGGAGATCAATGATCTGGGATCCACGTGATGCTCACAATCAATGAGATGGATCTCTCTAAGGATCTCAACTCATTGTTGCTGAGGCACAAACCGTAGGAATATACCCGTGACACTTCTTTTATATAGCTCGCCATTAATGATGGTGTAGGATTTTTATCTGCATACTCTGTTTTCTTTCCACTTTGTCTATCGGCAATATTCCATCTTTGAGGTAGTCCATGAACGGTTTCGTCCATGCTGGAGGAATCACTGCAGCTGTGTTGACAAATGAATCAACTCTATCAATATTTTCTGGGTCTGCCACCTTCACGGATGGTACCCGGATGTGCTCCAGGAATACGCCAGGTGGAATCGGTTTATGTGCTGATCCAAGCTTTAGTAGCAGATCTTCCACTTCATTGTCCTCACTCTTAACATACATGACTTCGTAGACGTCAAAGCCCCTAGCTATGTCATGCACTTCGTCTCGATATGCCGACATCACAGGGTTCCACGCATTCTAGGTGCCAGACACCTACTGTGCAACTAAGTCGGTACCTCCACAACAAACTATGTGATTGATGCCAATATCCTTGGCTATGCAAAGTCCGTGAATAAGAGCCTTGTATTCTGCTAATACCTTCGATCCGGATTACAGATGTAGTATAATAGTCTTTTTCCCTAGAAGACCTAGGTTTAATCGAACCTTAGGAAACAATGCTAATAGGAAATAAAAAAGGACACATCTACAAGACTTTGTTTCTTTGTTTTACCTTCATTTACCAGACCAATCTAGTTTAGTTTATCGTGGGTTGAATCAATGGATGGAGATAGGCTAGGGTTGAAGATCCACCTACAGCTACACATCATATGGGATAAAAGATAATAATAATAAGCATATAGTCATGTGTAATGTTTTAATAGTAATAATCCCGTGTGGGAAACACATCCTAATATACTAGAGCCCCTGAGAGGCAATAGGCATAACAATAGACTTTTGATCCAACCGAGTGCACCACAAAGCACCGGCCTACAAACGATTATTAAGTGTAATACACATATCAAAGTATTAAGCGGTGATGTTGTTGTCATCCTGAATGGGTCGCTAAGTGATACCTTCGATCTAGATTATGGATGTAGTATAGCTCTTTGTCATGGGAATGACCACGGCAGTCACTACCAGGGGTAGCGATTGATAGGATTGAGGGCAAGAGCTTGTGGCCATCTGCGGAGCAAGATGGGGGAAGAGACACATGAGTTTACCCAGGTTCTGCCCCCGGAGGTTAAAGACCTACTCCTGCTATATTGTATTGGTCGCGAGCGAGTTACAGGGGTGGCGACCTCGGTGGTTAAGCAGCGAGTCGCTTGTAGGGGTGTATGATGGACCATGAGTACAAAGGGAACCCTAGGGAGGTTTATATATGGGGTACCTTGCTAGGGTTACAGATATCTAACCGAACCAAACAAGGATTCGAAGGATTTAACCTAATCCGACTGGGCTTCAGCTACACTTCTAGGCCTTCAGCTTCTAGTCGCCATGCTTATTCTCAGTCGCATTCCAGTCACCGTCCTGTAGGCCCACTCGCAAGCCCTTGGCCCAGTCAAAACATCCTGCTGGGCATACCCCATTTGGCATATTGATACATTGCAAATGTATCTATAATTTTTGATGTTCCATGCTTGGTTTTATCCACCTTCTTGTGTTTTGTCCACACTTTGGAGTACTTTTCATATGATTTCTTGGACTAACCTATTAACAAGAGCCACAGTGCCAGCTGCCTGTTTTCTGCTGTTTTTGGTTCCAGGAAAGTCAGAAAATGAATATTCTTGGAATTGGACGGGACAAAAGCCAAAGTGCCTATTTTTCCGGAAGACTTGTGGAGCCAGAATACGACACGGAGGAGGTCTAGGGGCTAGCCACCCCCCCAGGCACGTGCTAGGCCTGGCCGCACCAGGGCATGGTCTGGCCGCCCTAGGCACCCCCTCGGTCTCCCTCTTCGCCTATAAGAAGCCTTCTGACCTAAAAACCTCGAGGGGTTCAACGTTTTTCCAGAAGGAGTTCCGCTCCGCCACCACCACCAGATTCCACAAAACAGCACCAGAAACTCCGTTCTGGCACCCTGTCGGGACAGGGAATTGGAGGAGATCATCGCCATCATCATCACCATCGCTTCTCCATCGACCATCCATGTCTCCCCCATCTATGAGTGAGTAATCCCCCACTATAGGCTATGGGGATGGTAGGGATTGGATGAGATCGTTCATGTAATGGCATCAGATTGTTAGTGCATGGTGCCTAGTATCTTTTATTAGTGCTTTATGACTTTGTTGTGACTTGTTGTGCTTAATGCTTGTCACCAGGGCCCGAGTGCCATGATTTCAGATCTGAACATGTTATTGATTCATTATGATAGTATTGTTTATGGTCTTATCTGCAAGTTGTATACACACGTTGTTGTCCGGAACCAATGGCCCGAAGTGACAGAAATCGGGATAACCGGAGGGAATGGCTTTGATGTGAGGATCACATGTGTTCACGGAGTGTTAATGCTTTGCTCCGGTGCTCTATTAAAAGGAGCACCTTAATTGCTAGTAGTTCCCTTGAGGCCCCGTTGCAAATGGGCTGGCAGGACAAAAGATGTTGTGCAAGTTCTCATTGCGAGCACGTATGACTATATATGGAACACATGCCTAGGATTATCTAGTACTTGGATTCTTATTCTTATTTATCTGCAATTTCCCTATGTTCTGATTGCTATGTGAATTGTCTTGTCCATGCAACGCCCGTCCATCCATCCCTATGCCTACTCGAATCCTCATTTTCTTCGCTATTGTTACAAGCTTTTACTTTACTACTGCTGTTACTTTACTATTCCTACTACAAAACTATTGCTACTGATAAACTGCTGTGAGCAAGATTGTTTCCAGGTGCAGCTGAATTGACAACTCAGATGTTAAGGCTTATAAATATTCTTTGGCCCCCCTTGTGTCGAATCAATAAATTGGGTTTCACTTCCCTCGAAAATACTGCGATACACCCCCTATACTTGTGGGTCATCAAGACTATTTTCTGGCGCCGTTGCCGGGGAGCGTAGCTTTATTTATCAAGTCCACTTGGAATCACTATTGTTCAAGCTAAGTTTATTTTAGCCTTTTTTGCTTGTTTCTTTGTCAAAAATACAAAAAAAAGGGTAGTTCCTACTCTACTTGTTATTTTCATTGGCCTGTTATTGTCTTGCTTTATCATGCTTGTTGTCATTGGTTGGTTTCTTTGAAACTAAAGCTTATTGGCAACATGGGTTCACGGAAGATCAAAAATATTATTATAAGGAACACCGCTTGTCACAAAAAGGGAAACACTTATGGGAACAAATTGATAGATTGTATACCATTGCTAGAAATGTGTGCTCTACTTATAATGTTACTTATTGCTGTGATAAATCTTGTTGCAGAAACAGGTATAAACACCTCCCTTTTCAATGTGAGTATAATTATAATGATACCATATCTTCTTATGCTAAAGAAATTTATGACTTTTATGATGCGGAACAAATTGAAGAATTTATTGCTTGGAAGGGTGCTTTTGAACTTGCTAGTTTGCTTGAAAATATTGATGATTCACCTTACAAATATGAGGTTTATGGTATACTTAAATTTTGCTTTGATAATTACAAGGATGAAAATGGCTATCTTCTTGAATATATTAATAGATGCTTTCCACAAATGGAAGAGACTAATGCCTTGTAGGATCCTATGGAAGAAGAAATTGATGAACCTAAAATCTCATTAGATGAAAAAGAGGAGGAGAGTGATGAACAAAAGGACGAAGAATGGATTAGCTACCCATTCCTACCTTCTAATGAGAGTAACTCTTTATCCCTTACATTTTTTGATTTTCCTCCATGCTTACTAAAGGAGGATGAATGTTATGTTCCTGAGGATTCTTTTGAAGATGTTTATAATAAAGCTCTAGTGTTTGTAGATCATGAAAAGCATGCTTTATGTGATAGTTATATTGTTGAGTTTATTCATGAGGCTACTGAAAATTATTATGACAGAGGAAAATATGTTTGTAGAAGTTTTCATGGTATTGAAACACCTCTCTATGTGCTGAAAGTTTTGAAGTTACTCTTGTTTTATCTTCCTATGCCTGTCATTTTGTTCTTTGTGAATTTATTTACATACACGATTCCAATGCATAGGAAGTGGGTTAGACTTAAATGTGTTTTGAATTTGCTTCTTGATGCTCTCTTTTACTTCAACTCATATTTCTTATGTGATCATTCTCTCAAACTATCATGCCTGAAGATGATAATATGTCTATTATTCTTGGGAGACCTTTTCTTAAATACTGCAGGAGCTGTTCTTAATTGTAATCAAGGAAAGGTGACTTTCAATATTAATGACAAGGAACATACTGTCTATTTCCCCAAGAAGATTGAAAGGACTTATGGTTTGAATTCAATTGAACATGTTGAGGGAATTCAAGTTGGAGAGATATATTGTCCCATACCAAAAGAAAAGTTTGAAACTATTATGATTGGGACCATTGCTATCAAAGTTGAGTTAACATAATCACTAGTGGAATACAAAGTTTTGTCTCATATGAAATTGTTTTGGTAGCAAGAACTGATCAACCTTGTTAACAAAAGGATTTCATTGAACAAAACAATGTTTTCACCATGATTATCTCCGCTTACTTCTATTCTATCCATTTTTGTTTTTGCTTATGCCTAACTTAAAGGTGTTAAAGAAAAGTACTTATTGGGAGATAACCCAAAAGTTTTATATGAGTCTTGGAAGTTATTACTTCAGTAAAAACCGCACCTTATCCTTTTTATTTGCTTTTTGTGCCAAGAGTAACCTCTAATGAGAAAGAAGTAATGATTGGGAAAGTTGCTGTCCCGAAACAGATTTCTGTGCTTCACCGTAAAAATTCGTGTAAAATCTCTGAACGTCTTTTTGAGGCGTGCATTTTTGTTCTTCTGCCCCAGGTTGTTATATAACTTTTGTTAGTTCAACAGTTTTTGATTCGAGCAACCGAAGGTCTTCGAAAAAATTCGTCTTTACCTGCTGGTCTGTTTTGACAGATTTCTGCCATTTTCTGCATTTGCTTCTTGTTGATTCCTTTTTGAGTTCTTTTGGGTAATTGCACTTTTTGAGGGAAGTGCTACAGTAGCTAGTGTTCTAATGGAAGTTTATTGGTGTTGGAACTGAACCTTAAGACCTATTATCTTGAGTGCACTAATGTTCCTAATAAAGATTGTGTGAAGTTTTGTATGAAGAAAAATTTCAGGTGTATGGAAGGAATGAGTAATGAGATGAAGGATGGACTAAAGCTCAAGCTTGGGGATGCCACGCGTGTCACCCCAAGAAATATCCAAGAAGTACAAGCGTCAAAGCTTGGGGATGTCCAAGGCACCACCTTCATCAATAAAAATCCCAGGTTTCTTCCAAACACTTTATTTTCATTGTTTCATGCACAGTTGTGTTGTTCTTGGAGCATCTTATTTTTCTTTTTTGTTTTGGTTTTTCATTTGCTTGGTTTTCTTAGTTTGTTTAATAAATTGGTTGGACCTCCTCTTTCATACATTGGTGTTCAAATAGTTTGGTTTGGTTTGGAAAAGAGTAGGAAAGTTCATGCTTAAGTGGTAAAGAGAGCTTGTTTTTGACTGTGGCCTATGCTTTCTCATGCCATGCTTGATATTGTTTTGGCTTTATGCTTAGTATTATTTGCTGTAGCATGACTTGTTATAAACAATTGAGATTTCTTAATGTGGCTTGGAAGAATCATGCGTTGTTTTAGCATATTAAAGTGTAGTATTGTGGTATTCTCCTTTGATGCTTTATTTGGGTTGACTTGGCACATGCTCACACCATGTTATGACTATCCCAAGTCACCATAAGCCTTTATGATCCTTTAGTTTTCAACTTGTAGTATCACTTTATGCTTTGATCAATGATGTTTTGTCGCTCTGCATGATTATGGCCATTATTGCTCTCTCGTTTGCCGCTCCCTTACTATTGCTAGCCTTCACTTTGACTGAGTATGTTTTACTCATGTTTCCAACTCCCCAAAACCAAATATTTCCAAAGTGTCCACCATACCTACCTATTAGCATCATTTGCTACTTCCGTGCATATTCAATATGCCTTGTTTTCTTCCGAATAAAATGTTTGCTTGTTATGAGAAAGTTAGTTAGTAAAGCTCTCACGAACTTGATGGCACACTTTATTTTCTTGCATTTAATAAACTTGAACCATTGCGTCCTTCTTTGTTGCGCATATGTTTGTCCTTTATAAGTTGAAGTTAGCAGAACCATGTTTAATGGGGAACGTTTTCAACATTGCACTTGGTACTGATTACCTCGTTGATATCATGTTCTTTTTCTTATGATTCCCGGCGGTGTGAAATAAAAGTGGAACTTGTATTATCATGGAGTTTATATGTATGTTAGAGAAACGCTTGGGCCGCTAGCCTAAGCCATGCCTAATCATGGTGGAAACTTGCAGCAAACCATAATGAGCATTCTATGAAGCATCCTCAATAAAAATCTATGCACATAGTAAATAAAAAGATCGCTGAGATGCTCATTGTCTGCTTGCCTTGTCATTTTGATTATGGGATAGCTCCTGTGTCATGTGCAAGGGGTACCCCGTTGGCGGTTCTCCATGATACGTATATACTTACAATGACAAGAGCTTACTCGTCACTGAAGTTGAGTAGCATGAGGATCGGTCTTCGTAAGTAAGGCACATGAGACTTTGATTTATAACTTGTCAAGCATATCCTCTTAGTTGTGTCACTTTAACCTTAACCATTTAAAGATGCTTATGATAGGGGCAATGAGAGCTCAAAGCTAATGAGTACCATACTTTCAGCATTTGGAAGCCTTTCAAACTTTTCAAAAACCTGTTCATTTCCTTGTTGAGTCTCCACACATTCTATGAGCACTTTCTTGAGAGCATAGTGGCCATTCTTAGTTCTATGTGCATTGTGCCAAGACTTGTTGATTGATGCATACCTTGATATTGCTTGTTTTAAACTATTTGTATCTAGTCACTCTTGTAAATTTCGAAGGTGTCCTATGCATTTATGTTTGCTACTCTATGAGGGACAAGCTGAATGCCACTATGCTATGTTTTCTTTATGTGAAACAAATAAACGTCTTGCAAAGCATTGTCATTCATGAATCTTTTGTTTGTGCCTTTTCATGTTGCATCATAGTTTCTTTGTCTTATTGCTAGAACTTTGTCTTTCATGTTATGATTGAGGTACTATGTTCCCAGCTTTGAATGTTTTACAAGTACTTTGATCAAGTTTATGATGGTGCATGTCACCTCAAAAATTATTCTTTCTTTTTATCACTTACCTACTCGAGGACGAGCAGGAGATAAGCTTGGGGATGTTGATACATTGCAAATGTATCTATAACTTTTGATGTTCCATGCTTGGTTTTATCCACTTTCTTGTGTTTTGTCCACACTTTGGAGTACTTTTCATATGATTTCTTCGACTAACCTATTAACAAGAGCCACAGTGCCAGCTGCCTGTTTTCTCCTGTTTTTGGTTCCAGGAAAGTCAGAAAATGAATATTCTCAGAATTGGACGGGACAAAAGCCAAAGTGCCTATTTTCCAGAAGACTCACGGGCGAATACGAGGCGGAGGAGGGCCAGGTGGCCACACCCCTAGGCGCTGGGCACTGGCCGCGCCAGGCATGGTCCGCCGCCTGTGCACTCCTCGGTCTCCGTCTTCGCCTATAAGAAGCCTTCTGACCTAAAAACTCCAGGGGTTCGACGTTTTTCCAGAAGGAGTTCCGCTCCGCCGCCACAACCAGATTCCATGAAACAGCACCAGAAACTCTGTTCTGGAACCCTGCCGGGACGGGGAATTGGAGGAGATCATCGCCATCATCATCACCATCGCTTCTCCATCGACCATCCATGTTTCCCCCATCTATGAGTGAGTAATCCCCCGCTGTAGGCTATGGGGATGGTAGGGATTGGATGAGATCGTTCATGTAATGGCATCGGATTGGTAGGGCATGGTGCCTAGTATCTTTTATTAGTGCTTTATGACTTTGTTGTGACTTGTTGTGCTTAATGCTTGTCACTAGGGCCCGCGTGCCATGATTTCAGATCTGAACATGTTATTGATTCATTATGATATTATTGTTTATGGTCTTATCTGCAAGTTGTATACACACATTGTTGTCCGGAACCAATGGCCCCGAAGTGACAGAAATCGGGATAACCGGAGGGAATGGCTTTGATGTGAGGATCACATGTGTTCATAGAGTGTTAATGCTTTGCTCCGGTGCTCTATTAAAAGCAGCACCTTAATTTCCAGTAGTTCCCTTGAGGCCCCGCTGCAAACGGGCTGGCAGGACAAAAGTTGTTGTGCAAGTTCTCATTGCGAGCACGTATGACTATATATGGAACACATGCCTAGGATTATCTAGTACTTGGATGCTTATTCTTATTTATCTGCAATTTCCCTATGTTCTGATTGGTTTGTGTATTGTCTTGTCCATGCAACGCCCGTCCATCCATCCCTATGCCTACCACACTCGAATCCCATCAAGCATCGCTATTGTTACTGCTGTCTTTACTTTACTACTGCTGTTACTTTACTATTCCTACTACAAAACCGTTGCAACTGATAAACTGTTGTGAGCAAGATTGTTTCTAGGTGCAGCTGAATTGACAACTCAGTTGTTCGGGCTTATAAATATTCTTTGGCTACCCTTGTGTCGAATCAAAAAATTGGGTTTCACTTCCCTCGAAAATACTGCGATACACCCCCTATACTTGTGGGTCATCACATATCCCCATCAGTAGTCCCCGAGGCCAGTGTCGATTCAGCGCAGGTGTTCATTTGGTAGTCAGAGTTGGTGAGTCCAATTTGGATGCCCAGTCGAATCAGCGATGGACTCCATCGATAAAGGAGGAAATTTTCCCACCCGATCTCTAGTCGTAGCATTGGCGAATGGACTTATGCTCGAGTCGCTGCACCCTGTCAATTGGACAAGGCATACCAGCAGGCGAGTCGAGTTAAATAAGTTGGACAACCAACTTGGTCAAACTAGCCATTGGGTAATCCAATGGTAACTGCGGCATAATTACCAAGGGTAACAGTTATCCCGAGATTGGCGTGTAGCGTGTCTTTATAAGGAGAGTGGTGAGGAACCCTCCAAATCTTCTTCATTTTCCTAACTCCCGCACACTCCCAGTCTCTCTGTCTCCCCGCGATCAAGAATTTCCGAACCGAGCGACCTCATCTCCTCCTCGATGGCGCTTCCGAAGGATCTGTGGGGGAAGTCCAAGTGTATCGCTGCGCAGCTCAAGTGGTTTGAGGACATGAGGGTTCTCTGCAAGGGGAATTGGCGAATTCTCGCCCCTTCCGAGACCGAGCCTAAACCTTGCGCTGGTGAATTCATCTGTTTACTGAGCCATCTGGAGAGGGGCTTGGGATTCCCCACCTCGATCTTTGCCCGCAGTTCTGTGCGTATTACACGATCAAACCGTCGGATCTTGGCCCGCACAACATCGAGCAGTTGGCGATCTTCGTCGCCTTCTACGAATTCTACCTAGGATGCCATCCCTACTTCTCGCTATGGCTGGAGCAGTTCCACGGCCACATCGGCCGCGACGGATTAGGCGGACCCATCCTGGCGGCAGGCGGTGTTACCTTCCAATTGAAGCCAAAGCCACGAGCGACTGGAAGAAGAGCTGGTTTTACGTGAAGGAGTCCACTCCCTCTGGTGAAGTGGTACTCCTGATGTATGTTGTAGAGAGGAGCGAGCCCCGTCGGCTGATAGCAACAAAGCTCCCTGATGACCAGAAGATGATCGTCACGGAGATGATGGAGCAGATCCAGGTACTAAAGAACAAGGGGCTCAAGACAATCAACCTCTACAACTGCTGGCTCGGACGGTGCCTGTTCCCATTGGCGACCCGGCCCCACTGGATGTATGAGTACACCGGGAAGAACGACCCTTCTATGACGAGCAAGGAGTCCTGGGAGTTTGCGGACTACAAGGCCACCTTGAAGAAGATCACGGACGCGGAGTTTACCGACGGGATGGTCGGGCTCACTTCGTACATGGTCGTGAAGAATGAAGCCCCCATGGTGAGTTTTCCTCTCTACTTTGTCTTCAGCCGTGACTCGCATGGGTGCAATTTGATTTCGCGACTCGTAATGTTCAATCGTGATTTCTAACCGGACCAATCCTCCTTGTCCACTCTCAGTTGTTTCAGTTCCTCGAAGGCTGGCTTCCCCCACTCGATGATGATATTCCCAAAGAGCTCAAAGAGGGGACCGAAGGGGAGTCCTTTGAGAGCGAAGAATAAGTGAGGGAGATTCCCCTCGCCAACACCCGCGGCCCGCAAGGCTTGCATGCAGAAGCAGTGCGAGATCGAGGCGAGTCGCACCCTTGAAGAGCACGATGATGATGACGAGATCCTGCATGAGCATAGCTCGCGGCAAACAGCCATGCCGGCGAAGCCCGCGTGAAAAATAAAGTCGCCTGCGAATAAGCCGGCTCCAAAGCCGGCGTTGCCACCCAGAGCAGTGGTGGCATTTGAGTCGGGCGAGGAGTCCGGCGATGAGGCGGCCGAAGCTTCAACCAAGATCCTTGAGGACACAGCTCCGATGAATGGATCGGAAGCCGCGGACATAGTGGTGGAATCGATGGTTCCACTCGCCACGATCGCGGCGATAGTCTTGGTTGCCTCAGAGCCAGGGGCTGCTGAAATCACGGGGTCAAGGTCACCGCCACCGGAGGGAGCGGCCGTGTTGCTCGGGCCAGAGGTCCACGCAACCGTGAGCTCGACATCGAAGAAGCCTGCGGTGTCGTGGGCCACGGGTGTCTTTGAGAAGGGGCTCTCGTGCAAGTTGGGTCCGGAGCTGGAGAAGCCTACCCATATTAGTACAGGACTGCGCTTTCTTCCGGTCACCAAGTAAGTTTGATGTTCTTCTTTTCCGTGCTTCAATGTTTTCTTGCATAATCGGTTCGTTGATCGTGGCGACTTCGCAGGCCCGGTGCTAAGAAGATTGGTCAGCCTATGGTGGCCAATATTCCGCCAATCGACGCTAGAGGGGAAGCTGACCACTCCCAGAAGAGGAAGTTTATTGCAGAGGATGCGCCAGGCGAAGGCACAAAGAAGAAGAAGAAATGGGACGTCCTTGACGTCGTGGCAGGGGGAAACACAGAGGAGGATGACTCTGCTACCCGTGCTGAAGAAGTGACGGCCGCCCAGTCGGAGCCAATCAAGGAGACCCCGCAAGCGGAGCCACTAGCCCCAACACCTATCGCCCCAGTGAGGGTGGCTGCATCGTTTCCGCGCTTCATGGCGAAGGCGTTCTCGACGGCGGTGGAAAATCAGTCGCCACAAATTCCAGAGATCGTTGACGAAGACGTTGGGCAGCATCGCGGGCGCACATCTTTTGTGGTCCCTTCAACGGATGCCAGTGAACTTCACAGCATGCTTGGTGATGCCATCCACGTATGTCCAGTCCCCGAGTGTCTGGTCGCTGAGTTTTAGCGGCTAGGCACTTAGAGTTTTAGTCGTCCAGTCACCGAGGGTCTAGTCACTGAATTTCAGCAGCTACGCACTTAGAATTTTGGTCGTCTAGTCCCTGAGGGTCTAGTCACTGAATTTCAGCGGCTAGGCACTTAGGATTTTAGTCGTCCAGTTTCTTATTGTTGTTCTGTCACTAGGGCATGCAAAGGGAATAATCCGACTGGCAAGCCGCGAAGGAATGCCTAGAGCTTGACCTGCATGCAGCGCAGGAGACCAACCAGCAACTCCAAGAAGCTGCTGGTGAGTTGGTATTTCCTTTGGCGAGCTTGAGCTATTGTTGTTTATGCAAAACTGACTTGTGATGCTTTTGCCTCATAGATGGACTCCCTGCTACTATTGCTAATGCTCGCGAGGGGTATGTTCAGGTTGTTGAACTAGATACAACGAAGGAGCGAATCGACCCACTAGTGAAGGAGCTAGAGGCATCAATGATCTCTTCTAAGGAGAGGGCCAAGGCTGCAGTAGCCATGGCGGAGGAGGAGCGGAAGGCTTCTGACTCAGTCATCCTCGCGATGCAGGGTGACCTTGGTGCGCTTGATAAACATGTGACGAAGAGCTTCCACAAGCTTCTTGGAGAGTGTCTTCTCTTTCTTTTTGGTATGTGGCGAGTCCCCGAGCAGGCGAGTCCTTAATGGTATTGGATTTCTGACATTGCATCCCTGATAGGTCAAAGCAACCCGATGGTGCAAACCTTTGACGCCTCGTAGTGTGTGACTGTGGTAGTGAACGCGGCCACCGCCTCGTTGTGTGTCCAGGCTGTGCTTCAAGGGATGTCCCCCACCGAGGTTATTCCTGGCGGGTTGACTGAGGTTTGGCACTATCTGGAGGAGGCACCCGACGTCGTCGAGTGGATGGCGTGATCGGCCTTCATACACGGGGCCACCACAGCATTGAGCCTTGGACTCTCTAACTTCCCCGATGACTTCGACCTCGACGACGTCACCAACGGTTACCCTTCGTGGACTGGCTCGGTGGAGCCTCGGAGGTTTTGAGGTTGACCGCCAAGGCTGCTCCATTCACGGAGCTAGTATTGGTGATGGGGGATTTGCTGCCATACCAGGAAACAGTGGTGGTGCCGGGTGACTCCGAGCCGGAGCACCGTGACCTGTTGGAGCAACCCTTCCGAAGGGCGTTGTCGAAGTCGTTGATGACGTACCCGATGAACCCTTGGGAACCATTCGTCCAGGTCAAGGGTGATGGTGGTGCCTCTTCGTCGGAGCCTGTAAAATGAGTTGCTGCCCTAAGGGGCTTTTGTATGTTATGGCGATTGGCCGCTTTTGTAATGTAAACAATATATATGTACGGAAGTAAAAGGAGTCAATCGACTCGCAATGCATGGTGATATCTGTTCTATGTTGACTTTTACGTGTGTGAGTCCCCGAGCGCGTCCGCCCTTTATTGGGCTTTACCTCATTTATGTGTAAGTTTGATTATATTGAGTTTTTATTTTGGTTAGAATCGACTCGTGGAGACATTTGCTTGGCGACCCCAAGGGAGCTCTGTACTTGGATGTTTTCCCGAGTGCAAGCAGGGTTGACTTAGGCGAGTCCCCGAGCATGGTAGTTAGTCGTTCTAGTCGCACGCCTGTTGGGGATATACTTTCCGGGTATCCTCATAGTTCCTCACTGACCAGGGTGGCCCACTTTGGGTTAGAGCTTTGCTTCACGGGTGGCCCAGTCAGGGAGAAGAGACGGAGTCCAATCCGGCTACGGGAAGGCCCAGAAGACTTACCGACATAGGCTCATAGTGTTACTTGTAGTTCCAGATGTACTCTGTAACCGACTCTTAGTCGTAGCCGGATAGATCTATCCTATAAACCCTAGGGCGGATATCTATATAAGCCGTCCTAGGGAGAGACTTTAGGGCAACCCTTACTATCACAATCTCAACTCGCACAGGCGAACCCTTGGTAACCCATATTCCGGCTCTACCGTATTACTGGATTGCTAGCAGGAGTAGGATCCATCCAAAGACGATGGATTCGAACCTGGGTAAACTTGTGTGCTCACCGTCCCGGAACACCGTACGTCTCACACCCCTCTCTTCCACACGCCTCGAGGACCCCCTCATGGCGTACTTGTCATCAATCCGACGACAGTTGGTGCCTACCGTGGGGCAAGTGAGCTTCGGATCAGTGTTCCGAGCGGAATCTGCAAAACTCGGAATCAGCGAGACTATCGCTGTCGGTCGCATCCTCTACGCCAGTGACGTCCCTCTCATCGTCCTCGACGAGACTTGGATTCTGGCTAGGGAAGCCGTGACCACCTACACCATCATGTCTTTCGGCGAGATCGATGTTTACATCGGTTTCGCTGAACCTGCCCAACCCACCCCAGTGGTGATGATAGAGGCAGAAGAAATTTCTGGGTCCCCTCTGTCCACTGAGGCGGCAGAGTTCTGGATCTCAGAAAACCCTAATCCCACCCATCCCGCACCAGTTGCGGAGATAGTGGAGAAAGCTGAACCTAAGGCAGATCTCGCAGTGCATGTCGGATGTAGAGTGGATCCCCCTAGCGACCCTGAATCCCAGATCGATCCACCTGTAGAAGTCAAAATCCAGGAAGAGCAAGAAGACAACTCCGGCTCCGACTCTGATGACGCCGGGACAGACAGACCTTTCCTGAGATACACATTAATCTCATGATCATGCAAAACTCAGGCGTAGATGCAATCCTCGAGACCATCAGGCGTTTCGACGAAGCCTACTATGAAGACCACAGTTATCTTAGGAGGGGCACATCGCACTTTGTCGGATATGTGGGATCCGGATCCGGCTCCGCTGATGCAGGAGAAAACACCCACTCTGTGCTGGAGGTTATCGGAACAAGCGTCGAATTACCGGCATCTTTGGATGACTCCATGATGTCGGCAGATTTCCGGAAGTTTTCTGCGGAATATGAAGAGGAGATTAATTCCATAGCTGCTGCAAAAGGAGAAGACATGGATGAAGGATCCAGGGAAAACTCTCCCAAAGCACAGGACAACATGGATCTCGGAGATGATCTCGAGAACCAAATGGACGAAAGTACCGATCCAAGCTTGACTCCGGGAAATGGGCCCAAAGCCGTCTTTGCTACCGGCGCTGCCAAGAAGGCAAAGAAGAAGAACAAGACCCTAGCAAAAGACCCTTTGGCAGCGGAGGTGATTGCCGAGGAATACGAGGAAGACTCGGATGGAGCACTTATTCTAGACGATCCCAAAGAAGACTCAGTGGATGGACACGTGATCACTGAAGGTGCGCGCAAACTCATCGATGCTGCATTAACCACACCTATTCCTACAGCTGCATAACTTACTACTGAAGAGCTGGACAAGAGGGCCCATGCCTTAGAACCACGTCGCCAAGTACTCCTCGATGAAGCCAAAAACCTTGAGGAAGAAAAGAAACGCATGGCAACTACAGAGAAGTACAACTCCAGGAAACATCAGAAGACCAGAAAACGTCATACTCATGACGATCAATTCCCGCAAATTGACAAAGTCCTCTTTGGAGGAGAACATGGAATGCCTCGGTGCGATAGCAACGGGGATTGGGTGTATCCAACACCAGTACAGAATACTGTTGCGGCTCGAGAAATCCTATCTGCTAATCCAGGCCCAGAGCAGATCCGGTTGGGCATTAAGCTACTCAACAAGGGTCTGGAACAGCAAAAGGTCGCCCTATCCGGAATTCAAAAACTTGTCTCCCATTTTGACCAATGCCGCACGGATCCGTCTTGGGCTGACTTAAGACCCCAACGTGTTCCGGAACAGCATCATCGTTCTGACCGCTGGGAAGACAACTACTCAAGAACCGGATCTTCAGGATAGCACCACAAAGCTACACGTGACTGGCACAACGTTGCCCCAGTTGCGGAGCAAGAGGCAATTGCTGCACTGAATCCGAAGAATCCTCCCCGGCGAGAGTCGAAGGAACACAGGGAAGAAGATAAAGAGAAACGTCGGGAGGAGGACCGACAAACAATGCCACTTCCTAGACACGCAAGCCGTCTGGCTAATGGGTGAGGGAACGACGGACACGATGCCGAAGCAAACCGGCAGGGGGCTCGTCGTAATGAAGATCCTCCCTAGAACCTGAATAATGACGCTCCGGACGAAGGCCGATGGTCAGCCGGAAACAACCCAGCTGCTCCACCCTCTCCACCAAGTAGCCATCACAACGGTTCCCAAGGAGGCCATGGAGGGCGTCGTGGTAGGGGAGGTGGAGGCAGAAGCCGGAGTCCGGTTCCAAGGCACCGTAGCCGCAGCCGTCATTTGGGACGATCTTTATCCCCAAGTGACGCAAGATACAGGATCAATTCCAACATAGAGGCGCGGCGCTACGAAAACGGTGATATATACGTGGGCCCAAAGTGCTTCGGACCACACATAAGAGCCACAAAATTCCCGGAAGGATTCGCTATCTCAAGACATATTCAGGCTTACGATGGCATAGCTCGGCCAGATACTTGGCTCCAGGATTTCTTCCAAGCTTGCTGTATCGCCAAAGGCGGAAACATCCTGGTCACGACTCGATATCTCCCACTCATGTTGCAGAAGATGGCACGATCGTGGCTCACTGAACTTCCAGAGAACACCATCCACAACTGGTATGACATGCAAAGTGTGTTCTTTCGAAATTTCGAAGGCACATACCGAAGGCCTTGTACGGTAGGAGACCTACAGTGTTGCATCCAGAAAAGCCGAAGAAACTTTCCGGGATTATCTTGGATGATGGATCGACACCAAGAACTCCTGTGAAGGAGTAAATGACCAAACTGCGATTGAAGCTTTCATTGCAGGACTCCCAATTGGTTTACTACGTCATTGCTTGAAGTGTGACAAGGTCACTGATTTGGGAGAGATGATAGAAGCAGTGAGGGATTACTGAAGTATGCAGATGCTGACGATGAAACAAAGGGATTACGGAATGCCCTAGCTGTGCCACAGTCGGCAAAACAACCAAAGCAGTAGGCTCAGAAGCGCAAGAACACCTAGGAAGAAAAGCCCAACATGGAAATGGCAGTGGTCACTGCTACTTTCGGGTCTGGAGGACGTGGAGGGCGCGGTGGTGGCCTTGGACGCAGTCGTGGGACATCAAGAGTCCAGGGTAGAGGAGACCAACAACCCGGAAAAATGTACTCCTGGGCCGACATTGCCAACAACCCACTTAGATGCCAATGGGGGCTCGTCCCACACATACGCCGAGTGTCGTTTCAATGACGACATCAAGAAAGACGATACCGTTGGCTATAGGGATAAGCGGAAGAAGGGAAAGAAGAATCCCGAAAAGGATAAAGAGACCAAGGAAGATTCCGACATGGAGGAAGCTGATGCTTCAAATCCCAAGTCGGAAGGGAAGAAAACTTTTCTGACCAAGAAAGACACTTACGTCACCTTGCTCGAATCTCAACCAGCAAAGGTCAAGAAAGTAGTTCTACATGAGCTCAACGCAATAGTTCCGGCTGTCCCTCAATTCTTGGACTGGTCGGAAGTGGCAATCACCTTTGACCGTGCTGATCATCCGCCTAAGTTGCACAGGCGAGGAAAGTACGCCTTAGTCGTCAGTCCACTTATTGACGGCTATGGTTTCTCCAAGACTCTCATGGATGGCGGCAGCAACATTAATATTATGTATGTCGAAACGCTACGCCGGATGAAGATCTCGGAGACCTAGCTAAACTACAGTTCAGTGATCTTTCACGGATTTGCCCTAGGAAGACAAGCAAATTCCCTGGGAGAAATCACTTTGGAGGTTACCTTTGGAACTCCAAAGAACTACCGGACGGAAGCACTTTCCTTCGAAGTGGTCCCATTCAAGAGCGCGTACCACGCTATATTCGGGCGTCCGGCTTACTGGGCTTTTATGGCTCGTCCGTGTTACATTTACAATATGATGAAAATTCTAGGTCCCAACAGCATGATCACTATCACGGGAGACCTGAAGAAAGCGCAAGAGTGCGAGGATGGAAATGTCGCCTTTGCTGAAGCCGTGCTACACGCCTAGGAGTACCAGGAGATCAAGAAGAGCATAGATCCGTCCGAGATGCCTGCAACAAAGAAGGAGGTGACAAAGCCAAATCCGGAGTTTAAGGCATCAGAAGAGACGAAGAATACGCCGTTGAAGGATGATGACCCCTCCAAGGTGACCCAGCTAGGCGTAGGCCAAGATAGTGCATAGGAATTCGCGCTCGTCAAGTTCCTCCAAGCAAATCAAGATATCTTCGCATGGCAGCCATCTAACATGACTAGAGTACCTAGGGAACTTGCCGAGCACTCTTTAAATGTTAACCCGAACACTAAACCTATGAAACAGTCCCTATAATGTTTTGGCGATGAAAAGAGTAAGGCAATAGCTAAGGAACTAGCACGGCTCGAGTTAGCCGGATTCATAGAAGAGGTCATCCACACTGAGTGGTCGGCCAATCCTGTAATGGTCCCTACAAAGGACACCACTGATTTAAGGATGTGTGTTGATTATATTGCCTTGAACAAGGCTTGTCCCAAAGATCCATTCGTTCTGCCTAGGATTGATTAATTTATCGATTCTACGGCAGGCTCGGAACTCCTATGTTTTCTCGATGCATATTCCGGTTATCACCAAATTCGGATGAAGGAATCTGACAAAGTCAAAACTTCATTCATAACACCCTTCGGAACCTTCTGTTTTGTTATGATGCCCTTTGGACTGAAGAACGCAGGAGCTACATACCAACGCACAATGCAACATTGCCTCCATTATCAAATAGGACTCAATGTACATGCATATGTGGATGATATTGCGGTGATGTCCAAAAAGAAGGAAACCTTGATGTCCGACTTAGAGGGAACATTTGCCAATCTACGAAAATACAACATAATGATTAATCCAAAGAAATGCTTCTTTGGAATCCCAGCCAGAAAATTGTTAGGTTTTACCGTGTCTCAAAGAGGCATAAAGGTGAACCGAGACAAAATCAAGGTTATACTCAATATTTCCAGGCCAACTCTCCTGAAGGACATACAAAGACTAACTGGTTGCATTGCTGTAGTCAGTCGGTTCGTAAGCCGGCTCGGCGAAAGAGCCACACCACTATACAAACTCCTGAAAAGGACCAAGGATTTTGTATGGACCGACGAAGCTGAAGCTGCACTACATGACTTGAAAGTAGTACTCTCATCTTCTCCTATCCTTGCGGCACCGGAACCACAAGAACCGATGTTGCTCTGTCTTGCTGCGACAAATAAAGTCGTCAGTATCATCATGGTGGTGGAGAGACCAGAGGAAAATCAGGAACACTTGGTGCAGCGTCCGACTTACAATCTCAGCGAGGTCTTACCAGAATCAAAGCAGCGGTATCCGCACTATCAAAAACTGGCTTACGGTGTGTTCTTAGCATCTCGTAAGTTACGACATTATTTTCAGGAACATCCAATTACCGTGGTGAGCACAACTCCCATGAGAGATATAATCAACAATAGTGACGCCACAGGACGCATCGCTAAATTGGGCATAGAGCTTTCAGCTTTCGATATTGAGTACAATCCTCGTACAACAATCAAATTCCAAATCCTTGTTGACTTTGTTGCTGATTGGACAGAGACAAAGGAGAATATGACTCTCCCTGAGTCGGAATATTGGACCCTATATTTTGATGGGTCTAAGGCTCGTGGGGGCTCGGGGACTGGCGTGGTGCTCAAATCACCCTAAGGTGATAAACTTTTATATGTGTTGCAGATTCACTTCACATCGACAAATAATATTGCCGAGTATGAAGCACTACTGCATGGAATCCGGATTGCTAAGGATATCGGCATCCGATGTTTGATGTGTTACGGAGATTCGGATCTTGTTGCTCAGCAAGTGTCGGATATTTGTAATGCTAATAAGAACATGGCATCATATAAAACCTATCGTGGATGATCTATCTAAATCGTTCGAAAGGTTTGAGGTTCAACACATCCCTCGAGCAGAAAATGAGGAAGTAGATGCATTATCTCGGATAGGCTTTGCACGGAAAGAGGTCCCGGATGGCGCTTTTTTAGAGCACCTCAAAGTTCCCTCAATAAAGGGAGTAGACGAGGAATATCCGACAAAATCTGACTCACCTTTAATAGCAGTTCTGGCTGTAATTCCTAGTTGGAATCAACCCTACCTTGACTATTTGGTAGATGGAAAATTATCCGAAGACGAAGTTCTGAGCCGGCAGATCATCTGATGAGCAAAATCCTATACTGTAGTTAGTGGTGAGCTCTAAGCGAAGTATGTCTGGGCTTTTTTCAACGCTGCGTATCTCCGGAAGAAGGAGTGGAAATCTTAAGAGAAATCCACGAAGGCGAGTGTGGTCACCATGCTGTAGCCAAATGTCTAGTGGCAAAAGCTTTCCGACACGGTTTTTTTTGGCTTACAGCCAAGGCAGATGCCGAATGGCCGGTCAAGACGTGCAGGGTCTTCCAAAAATACGCCAAACAAGCTCACGTTCCGGCTGATCAGCTACGAACAATACCTATAACATGGCCTTTCGCGCTCTGGGGGCTTGACATGGTAGGACCGTTTAAATGGGCTCCAAGTGGATTTACTCACCTCTTAGTGATGGTGGATAAATTCACCAAATGGATTGAGGCTAAACCTGTCACTAGTTGTGATGGAGCAAAAGCCAAAATATTTGTCGAGGATGTTATAATCTGATATGGTTATCCGCATAGTATTATCACGGACAACAGGAGTAATTTCTCTATGGGAGAACTTGCTGAATTATGCAACGAACAAAATATCTGGCTTGACATTGCGTCAGTTGCACATCCGCAGGCTAATGGACAAGTTGAAAGAGCAAATGGTTTAATCCTACAACGCCTAAAACCGTGACTCGAAGCACCGCTACGACGTGCTGCGGGGGCTTGGGCAGAGGAATTACCTTCTGTAATATGGAGTTTGCGAAGAAATCCGAATAGGTCAACTGGATACACACCTTTCTTCTTGGTCTATGGCGCAGAAGCAGTTCTTCCTAGTGACTTGATTCACATTTCTCTTAGAGTGGCCGCGTATATCGAAGAGGATGCCGAGATTTCTCGATAAAATGATCTCGACTTAGTCGAAGAAGTTCACGTCATTGCTGAGATGAGATCAACAGCCTATCAGCAGAAGTTATGCAAGTATCATAGCCAGAGAGTCAGAAACCGGTCTTTTAATAAGGGTGATTTGGTTCTCCGGCTTGTGCAGCAAAGAAAGCACAAACTTTCCTAGTATGGGAAGGGACATTTTTGGTTAGTCGAGTATTACATAATGGTTCATACTACCTAACTGATATGCGGCCAGTCAAAGAAAGACCTGCTACTAAGAAGAGAAAGAGAGCTGGAGGCAGTGCAAATCCGGATGAGTTAGACAGACCATGGAATATTACTCATCTACGTTCCTTTTAATCTTAGTTTATCCTTCTTTGTAATCATATATGTGTACATGTTCTGTGAGATGGTTGCCTCACGTTTTTTCTGAGAAGTTTTTACCACCTTATTTCCGAATGATCATGTCACAGTCGAAAATCCCAGAATACTTGAAATTACTTTATGCTCATGTTTGTTCTGGTTTAGATTTCTGATTCTAAAATTGCTACCTTCGGGTATAAATCTAAATTTCCTAGTCTATACTTTGGTTATTTGTCTGATTGTTGGATGCAGGTATTTTCTGAGTAGTGAATTGTTGGTACTAGAAGCCGGCTTTGTTTCTGAGTTTAAACTGGTTTAACAATTGAGCTCCGTTGCTCGGCAAAGTTTCCGTGCTGAAAGTGGGCCAACTCATGAAAGGGACGAGGCGGAAAGCCAGATAAACGATAAGTACAGACAAAAAAGTAAAAGTGCTTATGTAAACATTTCAGGCACATAGTATCAAAGTCAAAAGTGCTAAATAGATAAATTAAAACTTGGCACTAGCAAAAGTATCACACTACTTATTTACAGATCCATAATGTTTTCAGAATAACACATTTGGTCTTTCTGATTATCTATGATGTAGGAGGATAGGTAGGAGCTGCCGGCTTGCTGGATACATCGGCCTCGGCTTGATAATGTTCCGAGATGTTCAAATCCGATATGGTGTGATCATCATTGGAAACTTCAGCTGTTTCTTCGGGAGGCGGAGGCGGCGTGTCCACGCGGGTGAAGAAGGGAGTATCGTAGCTAGTCAAATCAGCTACGTGGCACCCATATCCGGCGCAGGAGTCCATGATGGCCTTGATATCTTGCTCCTGTGCCATCTTCGTCCATAGTAGAATACCCTCTGGTCACTTGCCATATTTCCATGCTTCCATGGTGGCTCATGCAAAGGCAACGTGTCACTGACAACTGGGTCAAAAAAATCCTTGACTGACCCAGCAGTAATTGACCATAACCATGGTGAGAGTGTTCTGCGCTGCGGATCGCGCGTAGGACATGTTCCAGTCCTGAACAAGCTGCGGTATATCCTTGGCCTTGTCTCACACTTCAAAACCAGACATGTTGTGCATATCCGGAACCTTGAGAGCTTCGCTAATATCCTCGATGGATTGGCGGAAGTCATGAAGCAAATCACCAACTTGGGTAAGCCGGTGGGTGCAAGGCTCGGCAGAGGCAGAATCCGTCAAATTTAGAGGACTTGCGTATATAATGCAAAGAATAAGTCAAATAAACCCGAACTCTAGAGAGTCGGAAGATGCAGAAAAAACAGAGAAAGGAAAACATACCAAGGATGACATCGTCGACTTTGGTCTTCTCTTCGCGAAGACTCTGGAGCTCAGCCCGGAGCGCTGCGGAAATGTCCTTCTCTTTGAATAACTCATCGTTGAGATCCGAGATTTTCTAATCTTGAAGCGCAATCTTGCAATCACGCTCATCGGTGGCCATGGAGCTGGACTCGAGAATCTGAGCAATGCTCTTCTCATGATCTGCCTTGAGCTTATCCAGCTCTTGGCAAAGTTCTTTGTTCTCCACCACCAAGTTTTTTAGATTCTCAGCCTCTTCAATCATGGCGCAAGACTATTTTACCAGTGCTGTAAGTCAAAAAGAACAGTCATTTCAACAAAAATTTGACTATGAAACAAAAAAGACAAGGTTTGAGTCTCGAAATGTATTACCTTCGGCCTCATCCTTGGAAACCTTCAGCTGCGCATTTTCAAGTTGGAGAGCTCTGATCTCTTTCCGCTTTTTGCAGATATTTTTTAATAATTCCTGGTTATATGAATTAACTTTCTGTAAGTCAGAATACCCAGAGTGAGAAGTCTACTAAAGACTCGGGCTAATATTGTAACTAATATCAGCACGAGCCTTGGGGGCTACACTAGTTCATTCTTTGGCATCCTACGTAAGCATAAACCTGGATTTGACTATCCAACTACATGCTTGGGGGCTAGAGGATAGGATATAAAGTAACATAAAGGAAAAAGTGAGTTGGAATTCCGACTTACATGTTGTTCATGTGTGAGCTTGCTCAAGAACATGTTCACTTCAGTTGTAACCTTCTCGGCAAGGGTGAGCGGGATCACTGGTGGAGGTGGTAATACACCAGCTCTCAGTCCCTTGTCGCGAAGGCAGACTTGTTCAAGAAGTTCGGAGTACTTGATGTCCTTCACTTCTTGTGCTTCTTCTTCGGCAGAAAGATTCCAGTTTTCTAAGCATTGCTAGGCCAGACGCTAGATTTCCTTCGCAGATTTCCGAGACAGGCCAAGTTTGGCAAGTCCCGGATTACTTAGGAGATTGTCGGTGAAGATTTTTGCCGAGGGATCATTACCGAAGAGGGTTCACCCTTATCAAAACCTGAGTCACTCATGGTGACGTCAGTCTGCGATTCAAGGATCGCTGGCTCTACTGAGGGAGCCGGATCTTCTACAACGGTTGGAGATGGCGTAATCTTCGGCTCTACAAAAGGCTGAGGAGCGGTAGTCATAGGAGCCACGGCAGGAGAAGCCAGTTTGAGTTTCGACTGGCGTAGGTGCTTCATGGCAGCATCCTTCCCCTTGCCCTTGATGAGCTGTTTAGCTCTGAGAAGAATATAGAACAAATAACATTACATCTCAGAAGGAACTACAAGCAAAATACAAAGACCTCTTGAAGAAAGATTACCTCTTCACAACTGGCACTTCCTTTGTGTCGATAGCCAATGTCGGAGCTTTGCACTTTCTAGGCACAATATCCGGTAGTGGGACCAATTCCTCCTCTTGAGAAAACTCGGGAGGATATCCCTCGATAGGAGCTAATTCCGACTAGGCGAGGTCGGCAAGCTAAAAAGAAGATAGTATCTCAGTATTGCAAAATAACTTAAAGGTGAAACACATAAAAGGGTTGTCGTTAAAGCTTACCAGCACGACAGGATCTTCCGATGTATGCATGTCCAGGGACAGCTCCGGAATCTTCCTCTCAATCCGCTCCCTTATCATCCATTTGATTTGGCATATATAATCTTGCGGATTTAAGGCCTTGGAGCTGATCCAGAGGGAGTCCTTTTTCGACGTTGTGATGGAATGCATCAGTAAGTCGCCATGGTGTTGGAGAGGTTGGATCCGGCAAGAAACCCATTGCTGGACCAAGTCGGACCCTCTCAGGCCCTTGTGCTTCATCAGATATTCAATCCGCCTCTTGGCGAGAAGAAGATCATCACTGAGAGCCAGAGCGACCTCATCCCAAGATGCTTGAGATGTGGCGGCTCCATCGATGAAAGTCGGCAATGCAGTAGCTTTGCCGGGAGCGTGAATATGCTTATGATAGAAAAAGGTAGCCGGCCATTGTTTGACCGACTCACTAGCTAAAATCCGAGGATAAACACGCTCATGCCTAACCAAAAAACTAATCATACCGGTAATATAAGGATTACCGGTGGTGATGGAATTTCTCCGGACATGGAAGTAGTACCGGAAGAGAGTCAGACTCGGCCTAATGCCGAGATACCCCTTGCACAAAGAGGCGTACGTGCTCATCTCTAGGATGGAGTTCGGGGGAAGATGGTGGAGATGAACACCATAGTGATCTATAAACTCGGAAAAGAATTTCGAGGGAGGAAAGGACAGACCTCTGTCGAGGTGAGTGCCAAAATGCACTTGCTCGTCGGCGTGAGGGCTGGGGACAGTTTCGCCGAAGCCTCTCCGTCAGTCGCCGGCATGGAGGATCCCTTTTTTTTCTATGCCGAGGAGCTCGACATCATCGAGGACGCACGAGATTCAAACCCCGCGATTACTTTCTTTCTCTACCGCCGCTGCCGTCACCGCCGCCAACCCGGAGGATGAAGAAGAAGCCATTCTCTCCGGTGAGCCGACGAACTTGGATGGGCTGCGCTGAGGTTTTTTTAGGAGGCAGAGGAGCGCTAGGTGCTAGGGAGGCATAGAGGGGAAGGAAACGGCACTGGTAATAGGTGAAGAAGATGAGGAAAAGAAATCCTCACCCCTTATAACTGCCAAGCCGCACCAAGAATCGTGCAAATGTTACAGTAAATACGCCACACGTCATGGAAAGCTCTGGGAAGCCCCCACGTGATGATTATGCTGCCTCGATCTCCATGCACGCATTTAAATGGCACCTCGGTTCCGTGAAAGGCGGACCTACCAACGGTCGTGCTGACAGGAAATGTCTGTCAGTGACGTGACTTGACCATGACTGGTGTCAGATGACGTCAGAGACCAAGTTCTGGCTTAGTTTGAATTTCGAGCTAGAAATCCGAATAACGTATTTATAGGTCCGACTTATTTTAAGACCCGGATCGTATCTTTTGTTTTGAAGTTTCAGGAACCCTTCAAGATTCTACAAGCCAAAGATCAAGCTAGATGATGATGAATCCAACTTTAGATCTTGGAGACTTTCGAGGGCTGCTGTTGGGGATATACTTTCCGGGTATCCTCATAGTTCCTCACTGACCAGGGTGGCCCACTTCGGGTTAGAGCTTTGCTTCACGGGCGGCCTAGTCAAGGAGAAGATACAGAGTCCAATCCGGCTACTGGAAGGCCCAGAAGACTTACCGACATAGGCCCATAGTGTTACTTGTAGTTCCAGATGTACTATGTAACCGACTCTTAGTCATAGCCGGATAGATCTCTCTTGTAAACCCTATGCCGGATATCTATATAAGCCATCCTAGGGAGAGCCTTTAGGGCAACCCTTACTATCACAATCTCAACTCGCACAGGCGAACCCTTTGTAACCCATATTCCGACTCTGTCGTATTACTGGATTGCTAGCAAGAGTAGGATCCATCCAAACACGATGGATTCGAACCTGGGTAAACTTGTGTGCTCACCATCCCGGAATACCATACATCTCACACCCCTCTCTTCCACATGCCTCGAGGACCCCCTCATGGCGTACTTGTCATCAATCCACCGACAATGCCCGAGGTAGGTGAGGATCTAGTGCGTTGTTCGTAACGCGTCTATCCCCCCGGCTCAGAGAGTCAGTCGTGTGGCGAGTCCAAGGAAGGCTCTCCTACTTGGTGTGTTCCTGAGCCACATAGGGGTTATTTTAGACAAGTCCCCACGTGTGGTACTTAACCGTTCAATTCGTTGTGCACGAGGATGGGTAGGACGAGTCGCTGTGAGAAGCGTTATCGGTTGTTTTGGCCTGGTGGGCTAGTCGAGTGAGGCGACTCCGATGGGGGCTGCGGGGTGGCGTGTTCATGGATGACACAAGGCCCGAGTGTATTCGGTTCCCTTGGGCCACATTACTTAGCCATGCCGGTCGCTCAACCAAGGGTTGACTTCCATGGATAGCATATTGCTAAACGTACGAGTGCGACTGGCACAAGAATATGGCGAGTTGGCACAATTTGTGCGATCTGAAATTTCATTATATAGCAGCTGAGCACAAGTTTTAGTTCTATGTGTAGAACTTTCGGAGAGGTTAACATTCCATGGCCTCCCAACTTCGAGCTGGCCATCGCCTCTTACATCGATCAGGTAGTAGGCGCCGTTGCTGAGGACTCGCCTTATGGCGAATGGCCCCTCCCATGGGGGAGAAAGCTTGTGCATGCCCTTCTTGTCCTGGACCAGTCGTAGGACCAGGTCGCCTTCCTAGAAGGTGTGAATCTGAACTCGGCGGCTGTGGTAGCGGTGGAGTCCATGCTGGTAGATGGTGGTGTCGGAGCGAGCTAGGTCGCGTGCCTCGTCGAGCTAGTCGACAACGTCCGATCTCATTTGCTGCCTCCACATAATTGACGACTCGAGGCGAGTCGTGTTCCAGGTCGGTTGGCATTACGGCTTTAGCACCGTACACCATGAAGAAGGGTGTGAACCCCGTGGAATGTTTGACAGAGGTGCGGATGCCCCATATCATGGAGGGGAGCTCTTTGACCCAGCATCCAGGGGTTCACTCGAGGGGAACCTAAAGTCATAGCATGAGTCCGTGGAGGACTCTTTGGTTGGCGTGCTCTGCCTGGCCATTCGAGTCTGGGTAGGCGACTAAGGCGAGGTCGAGCCATATGCTGTGCTCCTCGTAGAATTCCGCCATGGCACCTTTGGCGAAGTTGGTGCCGTTGTCTGTTATGATGTTGTGTGGGTAGCCGTACCGGTAGATGAGATCACGGAGGAACTTGGTGGCGGTCTTGCCATCACACTTCTTGATCGGCTTGGCTTTGACCCACTTGGTGAACTTGTCGACTGCCGCCAGGAGCTGGGTGAAGCCAGATGGGGCCTTCTTGAATGGGCCAACCATGTCCATGCCCCATACGGCGAATGACTAGGTGATGGGGATGGTCTTCAGTGCCGAACTAGGGACGTGCGTCTGGTTGGCGTATTTCTGGCACCTGACGCACCGTTGGATGATGTCGATGGTGTCGGTGTGCGTGGTGAGATAGTAGATGCCATGTCGCATGGCCTTGGTGACTAGCAAGTTGGCGCTAGCGTGATGGCCGCAGTCATCAGCGTAGATGTCTTGGAGGATCTGGTATCCTTCTTCTAGCTGTATGCAGCACTAGAATACACCAGTCACACTGCGTTTGTGGAGCTCGCCGTTGATGATGACAAAGGATTTGCAGCGGCGTAAGATCATTCGTGCCTCTGTCTGATCGGTAGGAAGGACCTTGTGCTCAAGGTAGGCGACATATGGTGCGGTCTAGTCGTTGGGTTCCTTGACCATGGCGACTAGGGTGGGCTCGGGCTGTAGGGGTATCTCGATGTTGATCTCCTTGGGCGGGGAGACCGAGGGCTTATGGATGATGTCGAGAAAGACGCCTACGGGTGGTGTTAGGTGGGCTGACCCGATGTGGGAGAGAGCGTCGGCCTCCTCATTCTTGCGCCTGTCGATCCACTCGACAGAGTAGCCGGTGAAGTGGCCTGATACATTGCAAATGTATCTATAATTTTTGATGTTCCATGCTTGGTTTTATCCACTTTCTTGTGTTTTGTTCCAACTTTGGAGTACTTTTCATATGATTTCTTGGACTAACCTATTAACAAGAGCCACAGTGAAAGTTGCCTGTTTTCTGCTGTTTTTGGTTCCAGGAAAGTCAAAAAATGAATATTCTCGAAATTGGACGGGACAAAAGCCAAAGTGCCTATTTTTCCGGAAGGGATCAAGTGCCAGAATACGAGACGGAGGGGGGCCAAGGGAAGGCCACACCACCTGGCCGCGGCCAGGCCTGGCCCGCGCCAGGGGGCGGTGTGGCCAGCCCAGGCACCCCCTCGGCCTCTCCTTCCGCCTATAAGTTGCCCTCGGGACGAAAACCCTAAGTACCCGATCAAAAATCCACGAAAGAGTCTGTAGCCGCCGTCATCTCCATCCCTAGATCGGGAGGGATCTGAAGCTCTTCCCGGCACCTTGCCAGAGAGGGGAATTCACCCTGGAGGCCTTCTTCATCACCATGCAAGCCTCCGGTGTGATGCGTGAGTAGTTCATCCTTGGACTACGGATCCATGTAGTAGCTAGATGGCTGGTTTATCCTCCTTTGTGGTTTCATGTTTAGATCTTGTGATCTCCGTTCATGACCAAGATTATCTATTTGTAATCCATACATGTTGTGTTTGCGGGGATCCGATGGATATTGAGATGCTATTTCAGATTGATTATTGATTCAATCATGTCTTTGTTATTTGAGATCTTGCATGCTTTCCGTTGTTAGTAGCTATCTTGGCCAAGTAGATGCTAGCAACTCCAAGAGTTAGTATTTATGCTCAATAGTGGGTTCATGCCTCTGGTAATCTGGGGAAGTGACAGAAATCTCTAAGGTACTAGATGTGTTGTTGCTACTAGGGAGAAAACAACGATCCTTTGTTCATAGAATAATTGTATTGTTTACTTTACACGCAGTTTGTAAAGAAATAATCTGTTGCTTGCAACTTAATACTGGAGGGGGTTCGGATGATAACCTGAAGGTGGATTATTAGTCATAGATTCAGTTATTATGTTGTAATGCCCAATCAAGTCTCAGAGGAGTCAAGATGATTAGTATATGCATGTATTGCTTTCTCGGTGTTTGTCAATTGCCCCGCTATAATTTTTCACCCAGCATGTTATCTATCTAAGGAGAGCCACCTCTAGTGAACTATGGATCCTGGTCCTTTACTTTACATACAATCTACAATCTTTTACTGCTTTGTGTTTACTTTCTGCAAACTTTTACTTCTTTCCATTCGGTACGTTTAATCCTTTGTTTTCCGCAAAACACGGTGAGATTGACAACCTCATCGCAAGTTGGGGACAATGTTCTGTGGTTGTGTTGTGCAGGTATCAACGTTGCTACTAGCACCAGTAGTGCGCCCTACCAAAGCTCAGCTAGTAACACCTTTGGGGTGTTTCCTTGCTCCTACTGGTTCGATTAAACCTTGGTCTCATAACTGAGGGAAAACTTGCTGCTGTGCTCATCATACCTTCCTGTTGGGGTTCCCAACGAGCTCTACATCAACCACGAGCCAGCAAAGATTTTTCTAGCGCCGTTGCCGGGGAGTCAAGGACATCTTCACAAGGGGAGTGCCTCATAACCAATCTCTTTACTTTGTTGTTTTTGTTTTGCTTAGTTTCTTTTTGCTTTGTTTGCTTGTTTTTTCTTCAAAAACACACAAAAAAATAGTTTTACAAGTTTGCTTTCTTATTTGAAAAACACAAAAAATTAGTTCCTATCTTAAGTTGCCTTCATGTCTAGCCTTCCTCCAATCACTATGTCACCCGAGGAAATGATTTTCACTTTTAAACAAGGAATTGAGGAAAGTTTTAAGGAAGCTTGGTCTAGAATCTCTGATCTAAATGAAAAAACTGAGCCTAAAATGACTCAAAGCTTGTTCCTTAGTAGTTTTTACCTTGGGATTGCTCTTTGCTATAGATATGCCCTAGATGCTATTGTGGGAGGAGATTTCCTCCAATGTAATGAGGATGACGCTATTAATGCTATAAGGAAATTGATCCTCACTTACAACATGCCTAGCCAAACTGATATTTCCTTCGCAAAAATATTTGCTAGGTTGGATACTCTTGAGGCTAGCACTACTAGATTAGAAGGGTGCTATAATACGCTTAGGGAGCATCAGAATTATGTTCCAATAAATTCTGAACCATCAAAGTGGCTCCCTACAGTAAAGATTGAGATAAACACTGAAACTTTTCAAGCCCGCTGTGATATCATGTCTGAATTTTGCCTTATGCCCAAGGATATTTATGAATCTTTGAATCTTTGGGGGCTTACGGAAGGAGGAAAAGAAATATCTCTTGCTAATAATACTACCATATTACCTCTTGGAATAGCTGAAGGAGTGTTTACAAAGATCCTTGGGAAAATGATTTCTATTGATTATCTTGTTATTGAATGTGCAGGAAAAGGACAATTACACTTGGAAGGTCCCTATTAGAACTCCTTGGAGCAATAATATATGTGGGAAATAGGACCATGCACCTTTCTTATCCACTAAACAATCACATTTTCCAAAAGGATAAGAATAAAAATAAGAGAGGTAAGGGCAAGAAAGTTGGTTTTAATGCTTCTTCATTTGAGAACACTTGATTCTTTCTTTGCTTCTTATGCCTAACTGAAAGACGTTAAAGAAAAGTACTTGTTGGGAGATAACCCAAGAGTTTTAGTTGAGTCTTGGAAGTTATTACCTCTGTAATAACGTCTGCTTCTCCTTTTTATTTGCTTTTTGTGCCAAGAGTAACCTCTAATGAGAGTGAAGTAATGATTGGGAAAGTTGCTGTCCCGAAACAGATTTTTGTGCTTCACCGTAAAATTTCCTGAGAGATCTCCGTATGTCGGATTGAGCTGTAATTGTTTGTGCTTCTGCCCCAGGTTGTTATCTAACTTTCGTTAGTTCAACACTTTTTTATTTGAGCAACAGAAGGTCTTTGAAAAAATTCGTCTTTACCTGCTGGTCTGTTTTGACAGATTTCTGCCATTTTCTGCATTTGCTTCTTGTTAGTTCCTTCTTGAGTTCCTTTGGGGAATTGAGCTTTTTGAGGGAAGTGCTACAGTAGCTAGTGTTCTAATGGAAGTTTATTTGGTGTTATAACTGAACCTTGAGACTTATTTATCTTGAGTGCACTAATGTTGCTAATGACATTGTGTGAAGTTTTGTATGAAGGAAAAATTTCAGGTGTATGGAAGGAATGAGTAATGAGATGAAGGATGGACTAAAGCTCAAGCTTGGGGATGCCACGTGTGTCACCCCATGAAATATCCAAGAAGTACAAGCGTCAAAGCTTGGGGATGCCCAAGGCATCCCCTTCTTCATCAATAAAAATTTCAGGTTTCTTCCAAACGCTTCATTTTTATTGTTTCATGCACAGTTGTGTTTTACTTGGAGCATATTCTTTTTCTTTTTTCTGGTTTTTAGTTTGCTTTGGTTTGTTTAGTTTTCTGAATAAATTGGTTGGACCCCCTCTTTCACACTTTGGTTTGCGAATAGTTTGGTTTGGTTTGGAAAAGAGTAGGAAAGTTCATGCTTATGTGGTAAAAAGAGCTTGTTTTTGACTGTGGCCTATGCTTTGTCATGCCATGCTTGATATTGTTTTGGCTTTATGCTTAGTATTATTTGCTGTAGCATGACTTGTTAGAAACAATTGAGATTTCTTAATGCGCCTTGGATGAATCATGCGTTGTTTTAGCATATTAAAGCATAGTATAGTGGTATTCTCCTTTGATGCTTTATTTGGGTTGAGTTGGCACATGCTCACACCATGTTATGACTGTCACAAGTCACCATAGCCTTTATGATCCTTTATTTTTCAACTTGTAGTTTCACTTTATGCTTTGATCGATGATGTTTTGTCGCTCTGCATGATTATGGCTATTATTGCTCTCTTAGTTTGTCGCTCCCAGTCTTTTGCTAGCCTCCACCACCAAGTATGAGTTCCACTCATGCATCCAACTCCCTAAACCAAGTTATTCCAAAGAGTCCACCATACCTACCTACTAGCTTATGCTATTCCAAGTATATTCATGCTTTTGTTTACCTTCCAAATTAAACTTGTTATGAGAAAACTAGTGATTAAAGCTCTCACGAACTTGATGGCACACTTTACTTTACTTGCCCTTAATAAACTTGAACCATTGTGTCTTCTATGTTGTATATGCTTGCACTTATTTGTTGGGAATTAGCAGAACCATGCTTTCATGGGGAACGCTTTCAACATTGCACTTGGTACTTGTACCTAGTTGATATCATGCTCTTTTGTATATGGATGTCGTGATTAATGAAATGAAAGGGGAGCTTGTAAGTCCATGGAGTTATGTATATGTGTTAGAGAAATGCCTGGGCCGCTGGTCTAATCCATACTGACATGGTGGAAACCTGCAGCGTAACCATAATGAGCTGTCTATGAAGCATTCTTCTTATAAAAAAAGAGTCCTATATTGAGATAAAAGAAAAAAAAGAGATACTATGAAAAGAGGAAAGAGAGAAAAAAACACCATATTCCCATGGTAAATAAGAAGAATGCTGAGATGCTCGTTGTCTACTTGCCTTGTCATTTTGATATGGGGATTCTTCCGTATCATCGGGCAAGGGGTACCCCATTGGCGGTTCTCTATGATACACATGTACTTACGATGACAAGAACTTACCGGTGACTAAACTTGAGTAGCATGAGGAGCGCCCTCAGATACAAGGGACATGAGATTTCTGACTTATACTTTGTCAAGCATGTACACCATAGTTTGTTCACTTTAACCTTAATCACTTCAAGATGCTTATGATAGGGGCATTGAGAGCTGAAAGCTTTAAGTATCATAATTTTTGGAAGCTCTTTATGAGACTTGAATCCCTACTTCCTTTTACAAAGGCCTTTCTTCCACCATTATATTGAGTCTCCACCTTCTATCTTTATGCACCTACTTTGAGAGCATAGTGGCCATTCTTAGTTCTATGTGCATTGTCCCAAGACTAGTTGATTGATGCATAACTTGTTATTTCTTGTTTGAAACTATTGTATCTAGTCACTCTTATGAACTTTGAAGGTGTCCTATGCATTTATAATTGCTACTCTATTGAGGGACAAGCTGAATACTCTTATGCTATGTTTTATTTATGTGAAACAAACAAACGTCTTGCAAAGCATTGTTATTCATGAATCTTTTGTTTGTGCCTTTTCATGTTGCATCATAGTTTCTTTGCTTATTGCTAGAACTTTCTCTTTCATGTTATGATTAAGTACTATGATCCTAGCCTTGAATGTTTTGCAAATACTTTGATCAAGTTTTTGATGGTGCATGTCACCTCAAAAATTATTTCTTTTTATCACTTACCTACTCAAGGACGAGTAGGAGTTAAGCTTGGGGATGTTGATACATTGCAAATGTATCTATAATTTTGGATGTTCCATGCTTGGTTTTATCCACTTTCTTGTGTTTTGTTCCAACTTTGGAGTACTTTTCATATGATTTCTTAGACTAACCTATTAACAAGAGCCACAGTGCCAGTTGCCTGTTTCCTGCTGTTTTTGGTTCCAGGAAAGTCAGAAAATGAATATTCTCGGAATTGGACGGGACAAAAGCCAAAGTGCCTATTTTTCCGGAAGGGATCAAGTACCAGAATATGAGACGGAGAGGGGCCAGGGGCCGGCCACACCACCTGGCCGTGCGGCCAGGCCTGGATCGCGCCAGGGGGTGGTGTGGCCAGCCCAAGAACCCCCAGCCTCTCCTTCCGCCTATAAGTTGCCCTCGGGACGAAAACCCTAAGTACCCGATCAAAAATCCACGAAAGAGTTTGTAGCTGCCGTCATCTCCATCCCTAGTTCGGGAGGGATCTGAAGCTCTTCCCGGCACCCTGCCGGAGAGGGGAATTCACCCTGGAGGCCTTCTTCATCACCATGCAAGCCTCCGGTGTGATGCGTGAGTAGTTCATCCTTGGACTACGGATCCATGTAGTAGCTAGATGGCTGGTTTCTCCTCCTTTGTGCTTTCATGTTTATATCTTGTGAGCTCCATTCATGATCAAGATCATCTATTTGTAATCCATAAATGTTGTGTTTGCGGGGATCCGATGGATATTGAGATGCTATTTCAGATTGATTATTGATTCTATCATGTCTTTGTTATTTGAGATCTTGCATGCTTTCCGTTGTTAGTAGCTATCTTGGCCAAGTAGATGCTAGCAACTCCAAGAGTTAGTATTTATGCTCGATAGTCGGTTCATGCCTCTGGTAATCTGGGGAAGTGATAGAAATCTCTAAGGTACTAGATGTGTTGTTGCTACTAGGGAGAAAAGAACAATCCTTTGTTCATAGAACAATTGTATTGTTTACTTTACATGCAGTTTGTAAAGCAATAATCTGTTGCTTGCAACTTAATACCGGAGGGGGGTCGGATGATAACCTGAAGGTGGATTATTAGTCATAGATGCAGTTGGATGGCGGTCTATGTATTATGTTGTAATGCCCAATCAAGTCTCAGAGGAGTCAAGATGATTAGTATATGCATGTATTGCTTTCTTGGTGTTTGTCAATTGCCCCGCTATAATTTGTTTACCCAGCATGTTATCTATCTAAGGAGAGCCACCTCTAGTGAACTATGGATCCCGGTCCTTTACTTTACATACAATCTACAATCTTTTACTGCTTTGTGTTTATGTTCTGCAAACTTCTACTTCTTTCCATTCGATACGTTTAATCCTTTGTTTTCCGCAAAACACAGTGAGATTGACAACCTCATCGCAAGTTGGGGACAAAGTTCTGTGGTTGTGTTGTGCAGGTCTCCACGTTGCTACTAGCACCGGTAGTGCGCCCTGCCAAAGCTTAGCTAGTAACACCTTTGGGGTGTTTCCTTGCTCCTACTGGTTCGATTAAACCTTGGTCTCATAACTGAGGGAAAACTTGCTGCTGTGCTCATCATACCCCAACGAGCTCTACATCAACCACGAGCCAGCATGGCCTCCCAGCTGGTCCACCTCTTGGCGGTATGCTATCATGCTGGGGGAGACAGTGTCACAGATCCCAGTGACTTGGCCAACGACTAGGTCTTAGTTGCTGTAGCACCATAAGCGATTGACGTCCATCTCCTTCGTGGCCCGCATGCCATGGAGGAGGGCCTCGTATTCGGCCATGTTGTTGGTGCAGGGCGTGAAGTCGAGGTGGAGCACATAGCGAAGCTTGTCGCCTTTGGGGGAGGTGAGGACAACCCCAGCCCCTACGCCATCCGCGTTCTTGGACCCGTCGAAGTGGAGTGACCAGTAATGGAGGTAGGGTGGCTTCTCCGGCTGCTGTGTCTCTTCCCAATCGGCAAGGAAATCGGCCAAGGCCTACGATTTCATCGCTTTGCGTGGCTCGTACTTGATGTTGTGGACGCCAATTTTGACGGCCCACTTAGCGACTCGCCAGGTCGCTTCACGGTTGCGGATGATGTCCTGTAGTGGCGCGAAGGAGACAATCATGATGGGGTGCTCTTGGAAGTAATTTTTGAGTCGCCGCTGGGCTCTGAAGACCGCATACACCAATTTTTGGTACTGCGGGTAGTGTTGTCTTGAGTTCATTAGGACCTTGCTGATGTAGTAGACGTGGCGCTATAAAGGGTGCTCCTTGCCCTCTTCCGGTCGATCGACGACTAATGTCTACGCACGCTTCTATTCTTGTAGACAGTGTTGGGCCTCCAAGTATAGAGGTTTGTAGAACATCAGCAAGTTTCCCTTAAGTGGAATCACCCAAGGTTTATCAAACTCAGGGAGGGAGTGGTCAAAGGTATCCCTCTCAAGCAACCCTAAAATCAAGATACAAGAAGTCTCTTGTGTCCCCAACACACCCAATACACTTTTCAGGTGTATAGGTGCACTAGTTCGGCAAAGAGATAGTGAAATACAAGTAATATGGATGATTATAAGTGGTAATTGCAATCTGAAATAAGAATGGCAGCAAGCAAACATGTAAGAGGACTGATTGTAAACGGTGTTTCAATGCTTAGAAACAAGTCCTAGGGATCATACTTTCACTAGTGGACACTCTCATATAAATATCTTCTCTTCATGATGCTACCCTGAACTACTCTCCGGTTGGATGATGCAGGGCTATAATAACACACCTTAAAGTTCGCATTCCCCATCTAGATAACCCCTCACTATCACCTTGAGCGCTAGATGGTTCCAACAAACACCACAATCTCATAGAGACATCCAACTCAAATTATACTCATGATAAGTATTTATGTAATCTTAGCCAAAGTGCCACATGGTGTGCACACTGTCAACTTCACACACGTGGGGATAAGCAGAGATTCATTAAAGCACTTGAGTAGAAGAATAGATCTATAGATTACAAAGCTCATGATCTCATAAGATCACGCATAGAGAGAGAGATGAACACATAGCTACCGGTAGAGCCCTTACCCTCGAGAGAGAACTACTCCATCCTCATCATGGGAATCAGCAACAGCGATGGAGATGGCGGTGGTGTCGATGGAGATGGCTCTGGGGGCACTTCCCCATCCCGGTAGGGTGTCAGAACAGAGACTCCTGCCCCCCGAGATTAGAGTATCTTGTGACAAAACTAGTATCAATGTAACACTTTACAATGAACTACCTTTAACTATTTGTCACTTATACATGATATATCCTTAGGTCTTCCAAAGCTCATAAGAATATCTTTACTATCGTCCAATGATCATCTTATGAATCATTCTGGTATGTGCTCATAACATTTAGAGCATATGACATATCTGGATATATACATATCATGGTATAATCGATCAAAATCTTCATGTGATTTTACTCACCAAGTCTTGAACACTTGAATCTTGATACAATCCTTTCCATGCAGCAAGAACCTTTCTTGTTGTTTCCATATTGAATCCTTTCAATATCTCATATGTGTATGTCTGGCGCAGCCGTATTAGCGCCTCAATCTATCCATATGGACATTGATGCCAAATATTCTGGTTTTGCCCAAGTCTTTCATCGAAATCCTATTTTAATAAAATTCTTAACTTGTGTCAATAAAAGATACATCATTTCCAATCAACAATATGTACTCTGCATAATGTATTGGAAATTTGTCTTAGTTCTCCCACTTAATTTCTTGCAAATGCAAGCATCTTCATCGTCTCCGATGAATTTAAACTCCTTTAACATTTTCATGATGGTGAAGATTCCAACTCCACTATGCTCACTTCAACTATTGAAGTTTGCATGCCCTTTTAGCACCCTTTGAATTAACAAAACCCTTCGGACCGTGTCTTGTACATGTCCTAGGTAACCATTCTATTAGAAGAACATTGTTTTGTTTGTTCAAGTACCATACACCAAATTATATGTAGTGGTTGCTACATTAATCCGTCATGACTAAATATCGCTATGAAAGATCAAATCTTGTCATAGTCAACTTCCTGAACATTGTCGTAATCTTCTTTCCGTCATGTCGATTATTTCATAGATGTTAAACATCCATGTCTATTTCTTTATAGATCCAAACACGACCGATAGGCTTCACGCCTTTCCGGAGGGACTTCCAAGTTCAAAACTTGATTTCTCATGTATGGATACTATCACGGATTCTATGACTTCTAGTCATCTTATGGAGTTAGGTCCCATCATCGCTTCTTTGCATGTAGTCGGTTCATCATTGTCAAAACAATAATGACTTATTTGTCAGATCTCACTATTTGATTCTTACCGACCCACACGGTTCAACAAGAACTCTAATCTCTAAGATCACAACCTTTGTAATCATGGGAGCCACGAGCATTTTAGCCGCCTTCGGGACACTTTCTGGCGCTGCGCTACTTAGCACATGTTTCTTAGGTTCATTAACCTAATCAAAGTTCGATTGTCCTCCCACTTAACTTTTGTGAAAAATTCCTACTTTAAGAAACTTCACGTTCTGAGAGACAAACTCTTTTTTCTTTGGTGTTATGGAGGAATACCCAAATAATTCTTTGGAATAACCTACAAAGACGTGTTTATCCGACTTTGGTTTTAAACATTTTACTTATGCATAGCATACCAAAATTTTAAGAAAAGACAACTCGGGTTTTATCCCAAACCATAACTCATATGGTGTCATTTCAACGGATCACGATGGTGCTCTTTTCGGTGTAAAAGCGGTAGTCTCTAAAGCTTTAATCCTTAAAACATAATGGCAGTTTTATAAATGACACCTTTGATCTTACCATGTCAAACATGGTTTGATTTCATCTCTCGAACACGCCATACTTCTATGGTTTATCGGTAAATGCAAATCCATGGACTGATTCCTCAAATCTTAGGTGTTTTGCTAAACTTGTAACTCAAATATCTCCTTTATGATCCAATCATAAAATATTTATTTTCTCGTTACAATGATTTTTCACTTCAGCTTGAACGTCTTTGACCAATTTTCAAATGTTTCATACTAATTCCTTATTAAGTAAATATACAGATATATTCACTCAAATTTCCGGAGAAAGCATATGAAGTCGAAAGATCCACCGCACATGGCTACATATAATGGACTATATACATCAACATGCATTATATCCAATAAGTTAGTCATCTGTTCCTCTTTGGCCTATGGACGGAGTTTCAATTATCTCGAGGAAAGTCTCACAAGCGTCAATTGATCAAAATCAAAGACTCCAAAAATCCAGCAACATGGAGTTTATTCATGTTCTCTTTCCAATATAATTTAAACGGCGAGGTCACTTGTAAAAGTTCATCCATCTTCTATGGAATATGGTAATTATTTGAACAACCATTGTTCTTGTAATACCAGAACAAAATAACAATTATTAAGACAAATCTTGAAGGTGAGGTTTGATGACAACGAGAAACACAATAACACTTTATTTGTTTTCGATGAACATCATCACTTATTCTCTTGCTAGATACTTAGGCCGTTGTAGTACATGAATTGTGTTGTTCCGTATGACACTTCACACCAACCAATTCGGTATCCAATACTAAAGAACCACATTGTTTAACAAGCAAGGAATACAGCCATAACATGTATATCTTCTATATACCTGAGCTGGACATCTCCAAATTTTTCTTTTCTGCCAAATATTTTATAGATTCTCTTTCAGCAATTCCTTTTCTTAAAAAAAAATCTATCAACATCAATAGTGGTGTCATTCACATGACACATAGTACAAAGTGTATATAGTCAAATACTAATACCTTTAGACTTGCACTTTGAAGTGGATCACCATCATCAAATGTTTGGCGCTCTTTCAAAAACCATTCTTTAGTAATCTATTAGTGTAGTAAACATTTTACTTACATCTTCTATTCATTGTTATCATGACAACTTTTATGATCAATCTACTATAGCCTATAAGGAAGAATAACAAGTATAATTTTAGTTCCCGAAACCTTTTGGGAGATCCGGATGCCTAGCATCTCCATCCTTCCCAAATTCTCATACAATATGAGAACATGTATTTTGCTAAATTATACTTTATCATATTGCAACCAAAAAACATTGTCTCAGATATCACAATATCTTCCACATATGATGGTTTCTGAAACAATTCTTTCAGCTCCTTTATAACCTCGATATTAAAAACAACTTTTGAATATCAATAATCATGGAGGCAAACATGATACTTTAGATACTAACATTGGAATTCTTTCTCTTGATTTAATACTACTTATTAAACTTCATGGAGTAAATAGAGTTTGCTAAAAGTTTGCAATAGACTTCTAAACTTTAAATTGACATTTAAAACAATACGATACCAGTTCGTAAAGTAAATATCCAGAATTCTATAGTTCTATTATCTCAATTAAAACTAAGCATAAGGTAGTAAACAGATGCCAATGGTTACAAAAAATTATGCAAATTCACTTTGATTTAGTTTATGACAAATTTGGTTCGACTAATCCAAATTAGAAATGAACTCCCACTAAAAAACGACATCCCTCGTGCCTTTTTGGTGATTACATTAACCAAATCCACTACACCAAGTTCGATCATCACGTGAGTCGATGTAGCTTCAAAGGCGAGCATCAATATGGGCATCATATCAACCATATGACTCATGCTTAACCTTTCGGTCTGTGTTCCGAGGCCATGTCTGTACATGCTAGGCTCGCCAAGTAAGACCTTAGTACTCGGGTGTGTAAAACTGTCTTACACCCATTGTATGAAAGCACAGAGTCGAGTACACCCGATCATCACGTGATGTCTCGAAACACGACCCATAGAATAGTGCATACTTAAGGAAGAACACATTTTATCTTGATATTTAAATGAGGGATCATCTTATAATGCTACTAAAACGCCAAACTAGCAATATAAGATGCAAACATCATATGTGTAAAGTGGAATGATATGGTCCATGCATTTGATCACTATCATGTGCATCGTGGTATGATCTCTATCATTCCTTTGTGTATAAGGCCAAGGTCTATGGAACTTACAAGTTAGGTCTGTTGTAAGGGTATCAACTATACATCAACTTACAACATTTCCATATCATAACACTAGCCCAGCAACAATCTAAACTAGACGTCTCTAATTTATCCATTGCAAGTTTTACGTGGCTTTAGGGCTTTCAAAAATAGAACCGGTCTTACCTACGAAGAAGGAACCACAACGATGATAACTAAGTTATTAGCAACTCGCTGTAAATCAGATATTGACTATAGTAGGAGAGACAGACACCTATCAGCCACTTATGCAAAACTAGTTGCATGTCAGCCGTCGAACCGGTCTCATGTGCGATTACATGTAAAGTTGGTTCGGGCCGCTTCATCCCACTATGCCACCAATATCCAAAATAGATGAAAGAAGCAATGACATGATCATCATTGCCCACATATAAACATATGTGTACTACCCGTGCAAAGCACCTACACATAGTTCAGGCTCTGATAACACTGAAGGGTTCGTAGCATAGAAAACAAAAAAAATCTACGATGGGAACTATTATACGCCAAGATCTATCTATTAGATACAAGCAACATGTGGATATACATCCATAGAGAACATACCCTCGAAGACCACATAGCTTTGTTAACGAGATGGAACTCGTGGATGATGTAGTCATACACTTGCCGATCTCAAGATCGTGATGAAGTCCAGCAGGTCCAGCTCTAGGACATCCATCAGATCCAGCTCCAGCAAGTCTAGCACCACCAAGTCCAGCACCGCAAAGCAGCGGTGCATCCGTGACCACACACACATCCGGTACACCGACAACCTCCATCCCTCGCTCTAGCAAAGCAGCAGAAGCAACAACTCCTTTCCAGATAAAGCCACCGGGAACATGTATCTCGCTAATCCGAGACCATGGGGGGAAAATACTAGAGGGGGAGAGAGATCCTTCACGAGGAGGTGTGAGTGTGGAGGTGTGAGACGGGGGCTTTTATAGGAGGAGGGGGTACCCCTCCTCATGGCCGGCGCCCCAAGGGAGGGTGACCCCTCACCTCCCCATTCATGTGGTGGTAACCCCTTCCACATAAATTTGCTCCTTAACATTCCCCTTTAAAGTCTCCACTTTAAATGCATTAAATTTCTCCAAATTTAATGCTCTCTCGTTAATAAAACTCTTTTATTAATTTTATTCAGAATTTTGTTAATTAATTTAATTGACAAACATTCATATAAAACCCCTGCAACATTTCAATATTACATGCAGAAGCAATTTCAACCGAAACAGTTTCAGTGTCTATTGAAGTAATTCCAGCGCTTTCTTAAATCCTTATCTGAAACATATTTGCTCCAAATGGTGTCGGTATCCCTTAAGTGTGTCACCGTATGGTTCGCGAATAATGCAGACATGATCGAGACCCCTCTCCAATCAATAATCAGCAGCGGGACCTGGAGATCCGTACTGACTCCCACATATTCAACGATGACTCTTGTGATCGTGTGAACCTTTAATGTCGTAAGTAAATCACTTTGTCCTGCGATATATTACATGTCCGAGATTCGATCATTGGTATCTCCATACCTAGTTTGATCTCGTTACCGACATGTACTCTTTTCTCGTTCCCGTGATATAACATTCTAGTGATCTCATCACTTGCTTGCAAGCTAACCAATGTGATATCACCAAGAGGGCCCAGAGTATATCTATCCGTCATCGGGATGGAAAAATCCCACTCTTGATCCATGAGCCTCTACATAACACTTTCGTAGCACTAAACCCACCTTTATAATCACCCTTTCACAGTGTGACATTTGATGTTATCAAGATACTCTTCAAGTGTTAGTGATTGACATGATCTCATGGTCTAAGGACTAGGATTACTTTGTATGATTTTATAGCAATATAAACACAATGACTTTGATCATAATGCTATACTTCGGATGAATGTTCATCACATCATTCCACTAATGTCGTGACCTCATTATTAACAACATCCAATGCCCATGATCAGGAAACCTTGATCATCTTGTTAATCAACGAGCTAGTTTATAAGAGAGGCATAACTAGGAACTTCCTTTTGTTTATTAAACACACATGTATTAACGTTTCCATATTAATACAATTATAGCATGCAAAATAAACATTTATCATAAACAAGGAATAAGTTAATAACCACTTTATTATTGCCTCTCGGGCATATTCCCTTAAGAAACTTCTTGCTCCTCTTCTCGGTCCTCATCCTCATCCAGAATCTCCTCCTCGGGTTGGTGTTGCTCAACCTGCAAGTCATATAGCAAACGTCCTTCCTCGATAGAGAAAATACCATTAGGCAAAGGAGCGGGGTCGAGACGCCCAACCCAGCAATATGCAAGTAATAAACACCACCTCTCCTAGTGGGCGTTCCACGAGCTTTTAAAGTAGAGAAACCAACACATCGCTCACCTATCACTGGTTGCAACTCACCTAGGTTGATGCCTAGGGCAATGGCAAGCACGGTGATGACGCCTCCACCTGTGAATGTTCCTTGGCTTTGGGAGGATTGGTACTCTAGGTAGCGCACAAGAATTGTGCCGAAGTTGAGTGACAAGTCGATGTTGTTGAAAGCGGCTTTTGTAAGGACTAATATGTCCTCCTCATTGAGTCCCATGAACTCATTTCGTGCCTGCAAGGTGTTAGCAATAACATAGAACAAATAGCGAATTATAGGATGTTGAATATTCTTCCCTTTGCTTATTCTAGAAGTGAAACTCATTCCATTATAATAAAGTTCCGAGGAAGGGTCTATGCAGTAAAGGATGCACGTAAGGCATTAGCATTATTTTTGGAAATTAAAACATGCTCACCATTCATCTAGTGATAAGCATAATTGTTGTTCATAAGTCGGAAAGAAATCATGTCATCTCCATGCCATGCTTTACAGTGCTTTGCAAAGAACTTAGAAATTCAAGACTTAACCAGCGATAAGTAGGCACATCATTGAATACAAAGTTTTGCAAGCCAACTCTATTGCAAAGTAAATTGAAGTCATTAGAAATACCGAGTTGATTCAATATAATGGAGCAAGCCCACTTTGTTGTCTTCACTTCTCGGTTCTTGATCCTATTGAAGCGATCACGTTGGAGCTCATCCCTGAACTGTATCTCGATGCATTCTTGAGCGGCAGCCCAAGAAGAACTAGCAGCGACACGAGCACGAGTTTGCCTCCTTGTGTTCAGCATCTAAAATAATAAGGAAATACAAAAAATAAAACTTTTTGATCCAACAATAATAAGCATAAAATATTCCTCATCATAGCACACTAAAAAGTCCCCTTAAAATAATAATCTAGGCAAGAGAATCATGGAAATTAGTTCATAGTAGGTCTCACCCTAGATTGATAATGATAACAAATCAAAAATGAATTTGCAAAAAGTAATTGGAGGATCAGAGGAGAAATATACTGTAGATCACTTGTGTGTGAGTAAATCGAATGAAATTAAGTAGAGATGAAGATCTCTTGAGGTGTTGAGAGAGTTTGGAGGTAGAAGAGAGAAAAATGATTGATGTTTTGGTGTTGGGGGCACCTTCCCGTGGCGATTTTATGGTCGGACGCATCTATACGACCAAACTATTTGGCCGGAACAATTAGTTCTCGTCGTATAGTTGGTCCGATGTCAAAAATTTAGGGTTTTCACCTGGCGACGCAACTATACAGCCAAAACTATAGAGCTGGGATTTTTATCCCCGCCGTATAGTTGGTCATCAAACCTTTTGTATCCTGGAAAAGAAGTTTTACAAAGGCAACGATAACTATATGGCTGGAACTATATAGCTGGAATTTTTATTCCTGCCATATAGTTGGTCGTTAAACCTTTAGTATGTGAGAAAAAAATTTGTCAATGGCAAAGATATCTATACGGCCAAACTAGACGGCTAGAATTTTTATTCCCGTTGTATAGTTGGTTGTTAAACCTTCTGTAGTCATCAAAAAATTTCTATTTCTTCAAGAATTCTTTCTTATCCTAAAACTTAGTGAAACACCTTGTTTTTGACAGAAAAATGATAGAAAAATTGTCGACCAACATCAGCATGTATAGAACATGATTTTTAGTACTACCGAACTTCTTATCCTCACTGGAGCTTGATAGCACTCTTTATTAGACATAAAACTAAAACTAAACTTAAAAAATTTACTCAAATGTTTATTTCACATGGGTTGCCTCCCATGAAGCGCTCTTTTATGGTCAATAGCTTGACCTTGATGTTGCTCACTTAGGCCAGATGAGTGGAACACCCACTCCAAAATAGTTGGCCTTCAAAGTGATGGCCTCGTTTTTATCATGCTTGGCTTGCTTCGTCCTAGGAAAATGAATAACAAAAGGATCCCGCGAAGGCAATTGAAGCTTCACATTCCCTTCATGTAGATTAATCAAAGCGTTAATAGTTCTTAAGAATGGATGGCCTAATATAATAGGAGGAGTAGCATCTTCAGGCATGTCAACAATAACAAAATCAATAAGAGCAGGACAACCTTTAATGAATACTAAAGTATTTTCTTTAATCCCTACTGCTTGTTTGCAGGTAGAATCTGCTATATGTAATTTTAACTCGGTGATTTCAAAGGAGCCAAGATTTAACTTATTAAAAAGCCCTTTTGGAAATTTTGAAATGCTTTCACCTAGATCACAAAGTGCAGCTATCTCATTAGTCCCAATTTTAATCTTAATAGTAGGCTCAAATATATCATCAAGGTTCACAGGTAATTTTTCACCAATTTTCTTATATTCTTCCTCAAGATGACGTACCTTTATCGCTACCTAATTAACAAAGTGTCGATACATAGCTTCCTCATTTCCTTAACTTACCGGAATCTTGATATTGATCCTTTTTACAAGATCTTCAATGGTGTAATTTGGTGAAGGAGCATTACTATAATCAAGTTATTTAGGCTCATTCCTTTGGATTCTCATCATCTTGATGTCTTCAACAGGATTGGGCTCAGCTTTACCTGCAAATTTAGCTAGAATGAGAGTTTGAATCTCAGTTATCTTACCTGGTTGTTCCTCAACAATCCTTGTTCTTTCTTGGAGGGCCTGCAAATCATTCCTCAAACTTACAGCTTGGTTGGATAATTTACCAAGCATAGCATCATGGTTCTTTGTTATTTTAACAAGGATATTGTTTTGCTCATTTTGTGAATCTATAAAGGACTTAAGTGTTTCTTGGAGACTACCATTACTTGTTCCCATATTATTGTTAGAGTTACCCGAAGGACTAGAATAATGTTTCTGAAAATTAGGATACAATTCTTCTTCCAAGAAGGGTTATAATCATTACGAGCTATGAAGTCTATTTCTTCAATATTTGATTCTAGGATAGCTCTTACCTGGTTTTCCTTACCTTTTATGGCTAATATGAGCTCATCCATCTTAGCATTGAGTTCTTCATTTTCTTGTGGTGAGACGGAGTTCACCTTCTTCGTGTTTGATCTATCCACATGCCACTGGGCATGGTTGTCTTGCATATTGTCTAGCAGCTGCTTTGCTTTGGTAATATGTTTTCCCATAAATGTTCCACCAGCTGCAGTATCAAGCATAGGTTTAGGAGCATTATAAAATAAATAGATACTAAACCACTCTTCCATCCCATGACTAGGACAGTTTCTCATGCATTCGTTCATCCTCTCCCATGCAAGCGCTAGTGGCTCACACTCTTTCTGTCTAAAACCAGTAATATTAGATCTTAGTTGCATAGTCTTTGAAGGTGGGAAAATTTTAGTCATAAATAAAGAAGTACACACCACCCATCATGCAATAGTATTTCTAAGCAAAGATAGCAACCATTCTTTTTCTCTTCCTCTAAGCGAGAAAGGAAATAAGCGCAATTTGACCGCATCGGGGTCAACATCTTTTATGCGCATCATATCACATATTTCAGTGAAAATGTTCAAGTGCATACATGCGTCCTCAACAGCAGAGCCTCCAAACTGATTCTGTTGAACCAAACTTAAATAGTGGGGCTTAATTTCATGATCAGCAGCAGTAATTGCTGGCTGGGCAATAGGAGTATACAAATAATCATTGTTGGGAGTTGTAAACTCCCCGAGCTTCTTTTCAGCCATATTCCCTATGTTTATGGGTTTTCTTAAACAAAGACTTATGATAGTAAAAACAAGAATTTAAAGACTAACTAATTTTTTTGGTTTTTCAAATAAAGACTGAAATCAAACTAACAAAATTAAAAACAAGAATTTAAACTACCAAGGTTCCTACTAACCTCACTAGGGTAGCTATTGCTTCCCCGGCAATGGCGCTAGAAAAGAGGTTGATAGCTTCGATCCGGATTACGAATGTAGTATATCTCTTTTTTCCTAGTATACCTAGGTTATCGAATCCTCGGGAAGTAAAAAGAGTAGTGAAGTTACTTTAACAGTACTTCGAGACTTTTAGAATTCTTTTTGTGTTTTATCGAACCAAGAGTTTGCTGTCTTTTATTATTGTCGATGATGGAGAGAGAGGGCCTAGGGCTTTTGGTTTCACCTGTAGTTGTGCAAAACATCTAATCCGAATAAAAGATAATAATAATAATAAAGTATGCATGGAATTTTTAGAGCAAGATAATTATATGTGAGCAGTGCATCCATAATTGTTATTGCCTCCGCAACCTCTTATAGCAATAACCTACTAGTCTCATCCATAGAAGAAAGAGAACTAATGACATGCATAGTGATGTCACCGTTAATCCCATATAAATCCCTCACATATAGTCGTACTACCCCCTCTGTCACTAGGATTCCCAACCTGTAGATTAGTCATTACTCATACTCCCTATACCTGGCTCAAATCTCGGGGTCTTGGGTACCTAACAAGTCTTTGGATAGAGGAAAGAGAGGATACAATTCTCATCATGTCATACAAACTAATACATGATCCCATATATGATAAATAACATGCACAAATTCTACATGGCTAGGCCGAAGCCCTTAGCCCAAAGAGAATTACTCACGCATAAATATGAAATCAACAATCATAAACATTGCAATGGAAATCATGAGATTGATAACAAATAGTCTTACAATGTCGCTAATCGAAGATGAGATCTACTATTACAAGTGGTGGAATATGGCTATGGTGGTGGAGAAGGGTTTGGATATTAGATCTAAGCCTATTCCTCCGGTGGATCTTCGGTATTGTGGATGCAGGTTTCTGGGGTTCTGGGGGGCGTTGTTTCTTGTTGCTTGAAGCCTCTTTATATAGGGGTCCCTTCACGAAAGTTGTTCTATTTGACCTAGTGGTGTCGATGGCAACTATACGGCCGGAACTATATGGCGGGAATAAAATTCTGACCGTATAGTTGGTCATTAAAGCTTCAGCATCCACTTCACGACCCCTAGTTTCTTTGGTTGTGGAAAATCTCGTATCTTTGACTTTAATGTTGTGATTCCCATCATCAAACGTCATTATCTGTGCAGGGAAAAATAGAAAGAAAGGATTGCATACCCCTTTGATCATTATTCATCAGTGGCAGGGTTTAGAGAGATATTTCATCATCACTATGAATAATATCCAGTTTAAATGTGGATGTAGATGGCTATATTTCACAGCCATCACTAAGCTAAGACCGTACTACCCTTTCTAGCACTAGGGTTACTGTGAGATTGCTGCTAGCCAAATATCCCACCTCAAGATTTAATTAATCTATGTGGTCTTGGGTACCTACAAGTCCAAACATTGAGACAAGAGACAAAGAAACAAAAGATACAAATCTCTCTTTCAAACAATACACAATGCTCCCATAGATTAGATGCACATAATCGCTGAGAGGTTTCTCCCCAACCTGTAGCCTATGAGGACTACTCACTCATAACAATAAGATCAAGGATAGAAAACATTGTGCAAAATACTTAGATTGAAATCAAATATTCTTACAATGGTCGCTAAATCATAAGGAGATCTCAAGTACAAAGTAATGGCTATGGCTAATGGAGGGGATGGAAGATGGAAGGGATGAGCAATTGCGTGGATCTCCTTTGGTGGTGTTGTGATCCAATCTGAGAATGGCGGCCTTTTGCGCAACAGATGCGGCCTCAAAATATATAGGCATCTTCATAAAAGTTGTTGGGTTTGACGAGAGGAAGCCGCCGCCACATAGTACAGGTAGACGGTATGGGTGGGTTACCAGTGGTCATTACGACAGCTGACTCCTGGCATTTGTTCTAGAATTACTTGGTTATGTGTACTTCCTCAAAACATTCATTATGAATCCAAATTTTGCGTTAAAAAGCATGATTTGCTACACAACACAAATCAAAGTAATGGTTTGCATATATTTGCAATTATTAGTCATTAGTGGCAAGGATAGAGAGTTTCTTGTCAATTGCTTGACTAAAAACAATGTTTAAACACGGTAGAAGATAGCTATTTTTGGAGCCATCAACCTCCTCAAAGCTCAAACCTTGATCTCCCTCGAGCAAGAAGAAACAAAAGAACTATAAGGAATTCAACATTTAAACTTGAAAATAGAGAGAATAAGAATTCACTTACGGTTGGTAGTCATATGCGTCCACAACTACACCCATTTGAAAGGCTTATGAAATTTAGAGAGATGACAAGAATACTATACAAGCTTCGGTAAGTCAAGACAATCAAAGTAAAGTTTAATATAAGAATAAATTGCTAGAAGTGTAACAATCCATCCAAGTCTTCTATTTAACTCTCAGCTTGCCAAGGAACACAAGGATGTTTTTAATAGCATAATTTAGTAAGAGAGTTCATGTCCTAAGTAGCATAACAATGAAGTTTCTTATGGACACCCACATCAGTAAATCAAGGCTATCAAAGCACTTCTAATCAATCATTGTATTTCAAGAAAATTCATAAAGTAGTAATGAGACCATGCCAAGGACTTATTATGTGGATCTTCATTTTTTTCTTCCTTCTTCGAGGATCATTGAGTGTTTCTTTTACAAGTGCTTGCACAACCTTTGAGAGTACCAATACTTTTGTGCATATATTGACACATATGCCACTCATGTCGTCAACTCTTCGACTCTCCAAATGAGGATATCTCCAACAAGAACGTCACTTGCCTTATGGCAAGAGGAACAGAGGTATTATCATCGTTACACCCCACCTCCTTAGTTGATGATGAATTTGATGATGAGATATCTCTTGAGGTCAAAAAGGAATTAGTTGTTTTTGATGTGTTTAAGACTAACTTGCAAGGGGAGCACAAGAAACATTTTGTGGACCTCTTAAATCAACTTTCACACACACAAGAGCTTCTTGATGAGAGATGTAAATTAGGAAGAGAGCACATGATTGAGGTAGAAGCTCTAAATAATTCTCTAGAAGACGATCAAGAGACTAGGATGTCTCTTGAAACTAAACTTGAAGGGCTTGATGAAGAAAATGACCTAATTATTAATAAACTCATCAAGGAATGTGACCATGCTATTGCTAAATATAAAAAGGCTAAAAAGGAAAAGGTTGAGTTTGGTTTTGTTCATGAAAAACTTGCCGAGGACTTTAGGATGCTTAACAAGGCTCACAAGGCCTTGGAGAGTGAACTCTTGTTACTCACAAAGTCTCGTGAAAAGCTTCAAACTCAATTGACCAATATTCCTTAATCTAGTACTTTCATTCCTTCTAGTTGTACAAATATACTTGAAGAAAATGCTAGGTTGAAGGGGAGCTAGCTAAGGCCACCTTTCCCAAAGGAAACAAGTCAATTGATGACCTCTTGAGTAAGTAGAGGCCAAATGGTGAGAAAGGGGGCATTGGCTTTGTCTCCAAAGCTAAGAAGAAGAATAACAAGAAGAAGAAGGCCAAGCCTGCACAAGAAAAAGACAAGGCCATTGTGGGTAGTAAGACCACAAGTGGCAAAACAATGTCTCATGATGACTTTGCGGGAAGTGCTAACCCCCACTATGTTTGAATGCATGATTATTATGGTGATGTGTATGCACAATATGTTGGCCCATTTGATGGTTATATTGCTTGGTCTATTTGGGTTCACAAGACCCTTGTTTCTAACAAAAGAGGACCCATTGAAAAATGGGTAACTAAAAACTAGTGTGATCTTTTGTAGACCTATGCTTCCGAAGGATCAAAATGGGGGCTTGTTGGTTTGCGGCCCGAAAGTTCCTAGGCGAGTGCATCGCGGTACCCAAGTTGCCTGTAATTGCCGCGTTTTGTAAAGTTGGGCTACCAACTACTGAGAGGGGCCATTTCGAGGCAAACTCATCTCACCCCTACCAAATTCAAACATTCCGTTAAACTGCCCCGTGAAGTAGACGGTCGGGACCACATGTCAGTTATCTCTCCGTGACACGAGTGCCAACGTGGAAACCTCTTAGGAAAATCGAGGAACTAAGTGGCTTGGATGCGTTGATCAATTTGAAAAATCCATTCCCTACATTCCCTAGCACCGACAGCGTCGAAATCCACCCTCCAGGCAGAATGATCCCTTTGGACATTTGACTTCCGGCGCCAAGTTGTTGCGTCCAATTGCTGCGCCATTCGCTGATCTCGAGCTCAAATGGCGCATGTCGTAGTGCAAGGATCTAGCCCGCCTCCACCGCTGACGAGCTGAGTAGCTCGGAGGATGGCAGATCCTACTACCAAGGAAGAAGAAGTTCTAGCTACATGCGGGTGATCTACCCTTCTCTTTGCTATTCACACTAATTTAACTGCTAGCTGGCTACTTAACCTAAAAATGTTTGTTAGCCCAATGCTGACAAAAATATTTTGTCCATAGTTTTCTGTCAAGTGGGATTTCCGCGGACCACCCTTACTTGGTTACGGTAGCCCTCTTCAGGTACAACTCTAAATGAACAAGGGTGAAGGGCAAGTGGTATGGACACCATTCTATCACGATGGAAGAAGCGTCTGCGTAGATCTACATTATCCCTGGTATGGTTGCTGCTCTGTGTAATCATGATGAAATATGGCCGAAGCAGACCGCAAAGTTCATCTTCATGGATGAACGAGGCATCGTGGTTCCTCTAACGTGTGACAGTCTGCTAATTGGGTTGATGAAAAGGTATGCTTCGTCTTGCATGTTTGAGCTGAATTGTGATGTACTAAATGTGGAAGCTGCTACAACTGGGAGTCACCCTTCTATTCTTGGACAGGGTGGTCGCTCGAACCCAATTAGCTCCTGGTAAGAAAAAGTCTCTTGAGGTTCGCATGTTTGTGCTCAATTGTAATTTTTGTTTTATTTACTCTGTAGATATTGGGCGGTTATGCAACGGTCCTATTTCTTTGACAGGAAGCGCCGCAAGGTTAGAAACATGACTGCTGGGTTAGTCATTTTGCTGCTGGAAGAAAATTAAAATGAGTGGAAAGATGATGTTGGACACGATTCTGGTGCTGATTGTCCCGGCGATGCAGAGTATGTGAAGATAAGAAAATTGGCACCGAGGAAGAGGAAGAAGGTAGGAAATGAAGAAGTCAGTGGACGTGAAGGCTTGGCACCCAGGCGGGGGAAGAAGGCTGCTGGGAATGAAGATGCATAATAATGTGTTGAACTTGAACCTATATATGTAATTCGGTTAAATTCTAGAGCTCTGTGCGTGGAACTTTGCGGGGTGAAACAATCTACCCACGTTTTCAGAGTAAAATGTACCGCGACTTAGGATTTGGAAACGCCCGAGTCAGTAGTTGAATCCGAAATTGTGATTGTGCCACTACTATCTGAAAACACGCAGGACCGGTTCCATGATTGCTCAGGGGCAGGAGGTCTCCAAATTCGATGGAATGTAAGTGGCACAAAAATAAATTATTTAAGCTGCTACACTCCCCGAAACAACAACTTATTTCAGCTGCTGCACAATGACATGGCAACATAAACAACAATGGCAACCGATAATGCCCCGATGATGAGGAAATCGGTACCACTTTCTGGCCAAATGTTGAGCCCATCTATCTCACCGCCTCCCTGCTCCTACATCCCCTGCATCTGGCGAAGCTCCCAGATCTCTAGTAACTAGGTGTACGTGCTTCTACTTTATAAATTGTGGTTGTGCCATTTGCATGCGGCACAATCCACATAGATTACAGTTAAACAAACCACCAATGTTAGAATACCACCATGATCAGAGAAAAGGAAGTAATGCAGGCTTACGAAAGATTAATGGGCGACCAATTTTTTTCTCCCAGGACTCCGAGACCACTAGTTCAGACCGCTAGGTCAACAAGTACTACTATTACAACATAAAAAGCACGGAGCTCAAGATAAATAGAACTAGTTATCACACATCTCCTTGATCTTCCTAATCTTAGCCTGATGCGCATCTTCCTGCAAGAGCAAGGATCGAACCGTCTGCTCCTTCCTTTTAGCATCTTCCTTGCACAACTTCAATTGTTTCTCTGCATTTAGCCTCATGCACTTGTCAATAGTCGTAGTTGTGAACTACAGGACTTTGGCCTGGTGAAGTTCATTCCTTGCTTGAGTCAGTTCTTGCTCTGCTTTAGGCCTGCAGGGCCAATGTCACAACCCTCTCCTTCTCGACTTTGCTAACCTTGTCTTGCACCCTCCTGAGATCTCGGTTAAGTTTGGTTGTGTCAACTTGGTCAAATAGCTTCATCTCAGCACTGTCAAGAAGTGAGCTGACTATGGATTCTTTCAATTCAATAGTCAGATCCCATAGTTTGTCTAGCATTTTCTGCATCGGTTTGGGCCACTCTGGATCTACCCATTTGACAACACCGCAACTTCTGCCTTGCATCATTGCATGCTGTCCTTGACACTGTAAAAACCTTCTGCCTGTGTTTCGTCCTTCGAACGCTACAAATTTAGCGGGCACATATCCATGTTTACATAGCAGAGGACTGTCTTCCTCCTCTAAACCGTGATAGTCGGAGTCGTACAGCGTCTAGTTGGCCTAACACATCATACATGCATGAGTAAAAAAAGTAGATCTAGCTCAAAATAGATAATTGGCCACAGATGATAGAGATGAGACGACTCACATCGAAATCACCGTCCCTGTCATCACGACATGTTTCCTCACCGTCTCCCCTTGAACCAATGGAGAGAGGGGGAGTGGGGGACTGGGGTGGCTGCAGGAGAGATGGTTGGAGGCGCCGTCGGCTTGCGGCTACGGCAGGATGGGAGATAAGTGGGGAAAGTGGCTTCGAGGGGAAGGAAGAGAAGTATGGGGAGGAAGAGAAGTAAAGGGGACGTGACATTGTCATATGGCCCATGGAACTCGTGAGTCGTGACACTCGCAAAAGGGGAGTGCCCGGTTTTGCTAGTTTGTCTAGAGAAAGCGGACAGTAAGTGTGGCCAATCATGTCGTAGAACAGCTTACTCACAGATCGCTCTTACGAAGAACCATCCCAATCGTCCAAGCGCCTCGATCGAACGATATGTAACAATCGTCATGCAGAGCAACTGTGTTAGGGCGTTCTTTCTAGAAGACTCGGTTTAATGGCCACCATTGGGGGCTAAGGTTAGGGCTCTCCTAAGGTTAGGATCCATGTGGTTTACGAAAAGAACATACATTTCAGTGACACTGGTGGATCCATGTGGTTTATGAAAAGAATACACATGCAACAACTCTGGTGGATCCATATGTGGTTTGCAAAAAGAACACACGTGGAATGACTCTAGTTGTGGTTAATGAAAAGAACACACATGCAATGACACTAGGGGATCCATATGTGGTTAATGAAAAGAACACACATGTAATGACACTGGTGGATCCATATGTATTTTGTGAAAATAACACACATGCAATGACTCTGGTTGATCCATATGTGGGTTGTGAAAAGAACAGACATGCAATGAACTCTGGTGGATCCATATCTGGTCAATGGAAAGAACAGACATGCAATGACACTAGTTCTGGTTAATGAAAAGAACACACATGCAATGCCACTAGGGGATCCATATGTGGTTAATGAAAAGAACACACATGCAATGACACTGGTGGTCCATATGTGGTTTGTGAAAAGAACACACATGCAATGACACTGGTGGATCCATATGTGGTTTGTCAAAAGAACACACATGAAATGACACTGGTGGATCCATATGTGGTTTGTGAAAAGAACACACATGAAATGACATTGGTGGATGCATATGTGGTTTGTGAATCGAACACACATGAAATGACACTGGTGGATCCATGTGTGGTCTATGAAAAGAACAGATATGCAATGACTCTAGCTATGGTTAATGAAAAGAACACACATGCAATGAACTATGGTGGATCCATATGTGGTTGATGAAAAGAACACACATGCAATGACACTGGTGTATCGATATGTGGTTTGTGAAAAGAACACACATGAAATGACTCTAGCTATGGTTAAAGAAAAGAACAAACATGCAATGACACTGGTGGAACCATATGTGGTTTGTGAAAAGAACACACATGCATTGACTCTAGTTGTGATTATTAAAAGAACACACATGCAATGAAACTGGTGGATCCACGTGGTTTGTTAAAAGAATAGACATGCAATGACTCTAGCTGTGGTTAATTAAAAGAACAAACATGCAATGACACTGGTGGATCCATATGTGGTTTGTTAAAATAACACACATGCAATGACTCTAGTTGTGGATTATGAAAAGAACACACATCCCGTGACTGTAGATGTGGTTTAATAAGAGAACACTCATGCAATGACACTGGTGGATCCATGTGGTTTATGAAAAGAACAGACATGCAATGACACTAGTGGATCCATATGTGGTTAATGAAAAGAACATATATGCAATGACTTTTGGATCCATATGTGGTATGTGAAAAGAACACACATGCAATGGTTCTAGCTATGGTTAATGATAAGAACACACATGCAATGATTCTAGATGTGGTTAATGAAAAGAACACACATGCAATGACACTGGTGGATCCATATGTGGTTTGCGTAAAGAAAACACATGCAATGACACTGGTGGATCCAGGTGTGGTTTGTGAAAAGAACACACATGCAATAACACTGGTGGATCCATATGTGGTTTATGAAAAGAACAGACATGCAATGACTTTGGTGGATCCTTGTGTGGTTTGTGAGAAGAATAGACATGCAATGACTCTAGCTGTGGTTAATGAAAAGAACACACATGCATTGAACTCTGGTGGATCCATATGTGGTTTATGAAAAGAACACACATGCAATGACACTGGTGGATCCATATGTGGTTTGTAAAAAGAACACACATGCAATGACTCTAGCTATGGTTAAAGAAAAGAACACACATGCAATGACTCTGGTGGAACCAAATGTGGTTTGTGAATAGAAAACACATGCAATGACTCTAGTTGTGGTTTATTAAAAGAACACACATGCAATAACACTGGTGGATCCATGTGGTTTGTGAAAAGAACAGACATGCAATGACTCTAACTGTGGTTAATGAAAACACATGCAATGATACAGGTGGATCCATATGTGGATTGTGAAAAGAACACACAGGCAATGACTCTAGTTGTGATTTATGAAAAGAACACACATCAAGTGACTCTAGTTGTGGTTTATTAAAAGAACACACATGTAATGACACTGGTGGATCCATGTGTGTTATGAAAAGAATAGAGATGCAATGAAACTGGTGGATCCATATGTGGTTAATGAAAAGAATAGATATGCAATGACACTGGTGGATCCATATGTGGTATGTGAAAAGAACACACATGCCATGATTCTAGCTATGGTTAATGAAAAGAACACACATGCAATGACACTGGTGGATCCATATGTGGTTCGTGAAAAGAACACACATACAATGACTCTAGTTGTGGTTTATGAAAAGAACACACATCGAGTGACTCTAGCTATGGTTTATTAAAAAAACACGCATGCAATGACATTGGAGGATCCATATGTGGTTTGCGAAAAGAACACACATGCAATCACACTGGTGGTTCCATATGAAAACAACACACATGCAATAACACTGGTGGATCCATATGTGGTTTGTGAAAAGAACACACATGCATTGAACTCTGGTGGATCCATATGTGGTTTATGAAAAGAACACACATGCAATGACACTGGTGGATCCATATGTGGTTTGTGAAAAGAACACACATGAAATGACTCTAGCTGTGGTTAAAGAAAAGAACACACATGCAATGACACTAGTGGAACCAAATGTGGTTTGTGAAAAGAACACACATGCAATGACTCTAGTTGTGGTTTATTAAAAGAACACACATGAAATAACACTAGTGGATCCATGTGGTTTGTGAAAAGAATAGACATGCAATGACTCTAGCTGTGGTTAATGAAAACACATGCAATGACACAGGTAGATCCATATGTGGTTTGTGAAAAGAACACACATGCAATGACTCTAGTTGTGGTTTATGAAAAGAACACACATCAAGTGACTCTAGTTGTGGTTTATTAAAAGAACACACATGTAATGACACTGGTGGATCCATGTGTGTTATGAAAAGAATAGAGATGCAATGAAACTGGTGGATCCATATGTGGTTAATGAAAAGAACAGATATGCAATGACACTGGTGCATCCATATGTGGTATGTGAAAAGAACACAATTGCAATGACTGTAGTTATGGTTAATGAAAATATCACACATGCAATGACACTGGTGGATCAATATGTGGTTTGTGAAAAGAACACACATACAATGACTATAGTTATTGTTTATGAAAAGAACACACACCGAGTGACTCTAGCTATGGTTTATTAAAAGAACACGCATGCAATGACAATGGTGGATCCATATGTGGTTTGCGAAAAGAACACACATGCAATGACACTGGTGGTTCCATATGCAAACAACACACATGCAATAACACTGGTGGATCCATATGTGGTTTGTGAAAAGAACAAACATGCAATGACACTGGTGGATCCATATGTGGTTTATTAAAAGAACACACATGCAGTGACACTGGTGGATACACATGTGCTTCGTGAAAAGAACACACATGAAATGACTCTAGCTGTGGTTTGTGAAAAGAACACAGATGCAATGACATGTGTGGATCCATATGTGGTTTGTGAAAAGAATCACATGCAATGACTCTAGGTGTGGTTGATTAAAAGAACACACATGCAATGGCACTCGTGGATCCATGTGGTTTGTGAAAAGAACAGACATGCAATGACTCTAGTTGTGGTTTATGAAAAGAACACACATCTAGTGACTCTAGCTGTGGTTTATTAAAAGAACACACATGCAATGAAACTGCTGAATCCATGTGTTTTATGAAAAGAATATACATGCAATGACACTGGTGGATCCATATGTGGTTAATGAAAAGAACAAATATGCAATGACTCTTGTGGATCCATATGTGGTATGTGAAAAGAACACAATTGCAATGACTCTAGCTGTGGTTAATGAAAATAACACACATGTAATGACACTAGGGGGTCCATATGTGGTTAATGAAAAGAACACACATGCAATGACACTGGTGGATCCATATGTGTTTTGTGAAAATAACACACATGCAATGACTCTAGTTGTGGTTTATGAAAAGAACACACATCGAGTGACTCTATCGATGGTTTATTAAAAGAACACACATGCAATGTCACTAGTGGATCCATATGTGTTTTGTGGAAAGAACACACATGCAATGACACAGCTGGATCCATATGTAGTTTGTGAAAAGAACACACATGCAATGACACTGGTGGATCCATATATGGTTTGTGAAAAGAACACACAAGAAATGCCACCGGTGGATCCATATGTGGTTTGTGAAAAGAACACACGTGAAATGACATTGGTTGATCCATATGTGGTTTGCAAAAACAGAACACATGTAATGTCTCCAGTGGATCCATATGTGGTTTGTGAAAAGAATAGACATGCAATGAACTCTAGTCGATCCATATGTGGATTGTGAAAAGAATACACATGCAATGACACTAGTTGTGGTTTATGAAAAGAAGAGAGATGCAATTACACTAGGGATCCATATGTGGTTTTTGAAAAAACACACATGCAATGACACTAGGGGATCCATATGTGGTTAATGAAAAGAACACACATGCAATGACACTGGTGGATCCATATGGGGTTTGTGAAAAGAACACACATGCAATGACACTGGCGGATCCATATGTGGTTTGTGAAAAGAACACACATGCAATGAATCTAGTTGTGGTTCATTAAAAGAACACACATGCAATGACACTGGTGGATCCATGTGGTTTGTGAAAAGAACAGACATGCAATGACTCTAGCTGTGGTTAGTGAAAACACATGCAATGACACTCGTGGATCCATATGTGGTTTGTGAAAAGAACACACATGCAATGACTCTAGTTGTGGTTTATGAAAAGAACACACATCCAGTGACGCTAGATGTGGTTTATTAAAAGAACACACATGTAATGACACTGGTGGATCCATGTGTTTTATGAAAATAATAGAGATGCAATGACACTGGTGGATCCATATGTGGTTAATAAAAAGAACATATATGCAATGACACTGGTTGATCCATATGTGCTATGTGAAAAGAACACAAATGCAATAACTCTAGTTGTGTTTAATGAAAAGAACACACATGCAATGACACTAGTGGGTCCATACATGGTAAATGAAAAGAACACACATGCAATGACACTGGTGGATCCATATGTGGTTTGTGAAAATAACACACATGCAATGACACTGGTGGATCCATATGTGGTTTGTGAAAAGAACACACATGCAATGACACTAGTGGATCCATATGTGGTTTGTGAAAAGAACACACATGCAATGACTCTAGTTGTGGTTTATTAAAAGAACACACATGCAATGACATTGGTGGATCCATGTGGTTTGTGAAAAGAGCAGACATGCAATGACTCTAGCTGTGGTTAATGAAAACACATGCAATGACACTGGTGGATCCATATGTGGTTTGTGAAAAGAACACACATGCAATGACTCTAGTTGTGGTTTATGAAAAGAACACACATCTAGTGACTCTAGCCGTGGTTTATTAAAAGAACACACATGTAATGACACTGGTGGATCCATGTGTTTTATGAAAAGAATAGAGATGCAATGACACTAGTGGATCCATATGTGGTTAATAAAAGAATAGATATGTAATAACTGGTGGATCCGTATGTGGTATGTGAAAAGAACACAAATGCAATAACTCTAGCTATGGTTAATGAAAAGAAGACATATGCAATAACACTAGTGGGTCCATATGTGGTAAATGAAAAGAACACACGTGCAATGACACTAGTGGATCCATATGTGGTTTGTGAAAAGAACACACATGCAATGACTCTAGCTGTGGTTAATGAAAACACATGCAATGACACTGGTGGATCCATATGTGGTTTGTGAAAAGAACACACATGCAATGACTCTAGTTGTGGTTTATGAAAAGAACACACATCTAGTGACTCTAGCCGTGGTTTATTAAAAGAACACACATGTAATGACACTGGTGGATCCATGTGTTTTATGAAAAGAATAGAGATGCAATGACACTGGTGGATCCATATGTTGTTAATAAAAAGAACAGATATGCAATAACTCTGGTGGATCCGTATGTGGTATGTGAAAAGAACACAAATGCAATAACTCTAGCTATGGTTAATGAAAAGAACACATATGCAATAACACTAGTGGGTCCATATGTGGTAAATGAAAAGAACACACGTGCAATGACACTAGTGGATCCATATGTGGTTTGTGAAAAGAACACACATGCAATGACTCTAGTTGTGGTTTATGAAAAGAACACACATCGAGTGACTCTATCTATGGTTTATTAAAAGAACACACATGCAATGACACTGGTGGATCCATGTGTAGTTTGTGAAAAGAACACACATGCAATGACTCTAGTTGTGGTTTATTAAAAGAACACACATGCAATGACACTGGTGGATCCATGTGGTTTGTGAAAAGAACAGACATGCAATGACTCTAGCTGTGGTTAATGAAAACACATGCAATGACACTGGTGGATCCATATGTGGTTTGTGAAAAGAACACACATGCAATGAATCTAGTTGTGGTTTATGAAAAGAACACACATCCAATGACTCTAGCTGTGGTTTATTAAAAGAACACACATGTAATGACACTGGTGGATCCATGTTTTTTATAAAAAGAATAGAGATGCAATGGCACTGGTGGATCCATATGTGGTTAATAAAAAGAACAAATATGCAATGACTCTGGTGGATCGATATGTGTTATGTGAAAAGAACACAAATGCAATAACTCTAGCTATGGATAATGAAAAGAACACACATGCAATGACACTAGTGGGTCCATATGTGGTAAATGAAAAGAACACACATGCAATGACACTGGTGGATCCATATGTGGTTTGTGAAAAGAAAACACATGAAATGATGGTGGATCCATATGTGGGTTGTGAAAAGAACACACATGAAATGACATTGGTGGATCCATATGTGGTTTGTGAAAAGAACACACATGCAATGACTCTAGTTGTGGTTTATCAAAAGAACACACATGCAATGACATTGGTGGATCCATGTGGTTTGTGAAAAGAGCAGACATGCAATGACTCTAGCTGTGGTTAATGAAAACACATGCAATGACACTGGTGGATCCATATGTGGTTAATAAAAAGAACAGATATGCAATAACTCTGGTGGATCCATATGTGGTATGTGAAAAGAACACGAATGCAATAACTCTAGCTATGGTTAATGAAAAGAACACATATGCAATGATACTAGTGGGTCCATATGTGGTAAATGAAAAGAACACACATTCAAAGACACTGGTGGATCCATATGTGGTTTGTGAAAAGAACACACATGCAATGACTCTAGTTGTGGTTTATGAAAAGAACACACATCGAGTGACTCTATCTATGGTTTATTAAAAGAACACACATGCAATGACACTGGTGGATCCATGTGTAGTTTGTGAAAAGAACACACATGCAATGACTCTAGTTGTGGTTTATTAAAAGAACACACATGCAATGACACTGGTGGATCCATGTGGTTTGTGAAAAGAACAGACATGCAATGACTCTAGCTGTGGTTAATGAAAACACATGCAATGACACTGGTGGATCCATATGTGGTTTGTGAAAAGAACACACATGCAATGAATCTAGTTGTGGTTTATGAAAAGAACTTACATCCAGTGACTCTAGCTGTGGTTTATTAAAAGAACACACATGTAATGACACTGGTGGATCCATGTGTTTTATGAAAAGAATAGAGATGCAATGGCACTGGTGGATCCATATGTGGTTAATAAAAAGAACAAATATGCAATGACTCTGGTGGATCGATATGTCTTATGTGAAAAGAACACAAATGCAATAACTCTAGCTATGGATAATGAAAAGAACACACATGCAATGACACTAGTGGGTCCATATGTGGTAAATGAAAAGAACACACATGCAATGACACTGGTGGATCCATATGTGGTTTGTGAAAAGAACACACATGAAATGACACTGGTGGATCCATATGTGGGTTGTGAAAAGAACACACATGAAATGACATTGGTGGATCCATATGTGGTTTGTGAAAAGAACACACATGCAATGACTCTAGTTGTGGTTTATTAAAAGAACACACATGCAATGACATTGGTGGATCCATGTGGTTTGTGAAAAGAGCAGACATGCAATGACTCTAGCTGTGGTTAATGAAAACACATGCAATGACACTGGTGGATCCATATGTGGTTTGTGAAAAGAACACACATGCAATGACTCTAGTTGTGGTTTATGAAAAGAACACACATCTAGTGACTCTAGCCGTGGTTTATTAAAAGAACACACATGTAATGACACTGGTGGATCCATGTGTTTTATGAAAAGAATAGAGATGCAATGACACTAGTGGATCCATATGTGGTTAATAAAAAGAATAGATATGTAATAACTCTGGTGGATCCGTATGTGGTATGTGAAAAGAACACAAATGCAATAACTCTAGCTATGGTTAATGAAAAGAAGACATATGCAATAACACTAGTGGGTCCATATGTGGTAAATGAAAAGAACACACGTGCAATGACACTAGTGGATCCATATGTGGTTTGTGAAAAGAACACACATGCAATGACTCTAGCTGTGGTTAATGAAAACACATGCAATGACACTGGTGGATCCATATGTGGTTTGTGAAAAGAACACACATGCAATGACTCTAGTTGTGGTTTATGAAAAGAACACACATCTAGTGACTCTAGACGTGGTTTATTAAAAGAACACACATGTAATGACACTGGTGGATCCATGTGTTTTATGAAAAGAATAGAGATGCAATGACACTGGTGGATCCATATGTTGTTAATAAAAAGAACAGATATGCAATAACTCTGGTGGATCCGTATGTGGTATGTGAAAAGAACACAAATGCAATAACTCTAGCTATGGTTAATGAAAAGAACACATATGCAATAACACTAGTGGGTCCATATGTGGTAAATGAAAAGAACACACGTGCAATGACACTAGTGGATCCATATGTGGTTTGTGAAAAGAACACACATGCAATGACTCTAGTTGTGGTTTATGAAAAGAACACACATCGAGTGACTCTATCTATGGTTTATTAAAAGAACACACATGCAATGACACTGGTGGATCCATGTGTAGTTTGTGAAAAGAACACACATGCAATGACTCTAGTTGTGGTTTATTAAAAGAACACACATGCAATGACACTGGTGGATCCATGTGGTTTGTGAAAAGAACAGACATGCAATGACTCTAGCTGTGGTTAATGAAAACACATGCAATGACACTGGTGGATCCATATGTGGTTTGTGAAAAGAACACACATGCAATGAATCTAGTTGTGGTTTATGAAAAGAACACACATCCAATGACTCTAGCTGTGGTTTATTAAAAGAACACACATGTAATGACACTGGTGGATCCATGTGTTTTATAAAAAGAATAGAGATGCAATGGCACTGGTGGATCCATATGTGGTTAATAAAAAGAACAAATATGCAATGACTCTGGTGGATCGATATGTGTTATGTGAAAAGAACACAAATGCAATAACTCTAGCTATGGATAATGAAAAGAACACACATGCAATGACACTAGTGGGTCCATATGTGGTAAATGAAAAGAACACACATGCAATGACACTGGTGGATCCATATGTGGTTTGTGAAAAGAACACACATGAAATGACACTGGTGGATCCATATGTGGGTTGTGAAAAGAACACACATGAAATGACATTGGTGGATCCATATGTGGTTTGTGAAAAGAACACACATGCAATGACTCTAGTTGTGGTTTATCAAAAGAACACACATGCAATGACATTGGTGGATCCATGTGGTTTGTGAAAAGAGCAGACATGCAATGACTCTAGCTGTGGTTAATGAAAACACATGCAATGACACTGGTGGATCCATATGTGGTTAATAAAAAGAACAGATATGCAATAACTCTGGTGGATCCATATGTGGTATGTGAAAAGAACACGAATGCAATAACTCTAGCTATGGTTAATGAAAAGAACACATATGCAATGATACTAGTGGGTCCATATGTGGTAAATGAAAAGAACACACATTCAAAGACACTGGTGGATCCATATGTGGTTTGTGAAAAGAACACACATGCAATGACTCTAGTTGTGGTTTATGAAAAGAACACACATCGAGTGACTCTATCTATGGTTTATTAAAAGAACACACATGCAATGACACTGGTGGATCCATGTGTAGTTTGTGAAAAGAACACACATGCAATGACTCTAGTTGTGGTTTATTAAAAGAACACACATGCAATGACACTGGTGGATCCATGTGGTTTGTGAAAAGAACAGACATGCAATGACTCTAGCTGTGGTTAATGAAAACACATGCAATGACACTGGTGGATCCATATGTGGTTTGTGAAAAGAACACACATGCAATGAATCTAGTTGTGGTTTATGAAAAGAACACACATCCAATGACTCTAGCTGTGGTTTATTAAAAGAACACACATGTAATGACACTGGTGGATCCATGTGTTTTATAAAAAGAATAGAGATGCAATGGCACTGGTGGATCCATATGTGGTTAATAAAAAGAACAAATATGCAATGACTCTGGTGGATCGATATGTGTTATGTGAAAAGAACACAAATGCAATAACTCTAGCTATGGATAATGAAAAGAACACACATGCAATGACACTAGTGGGTCCATATGTGGTAAATGAAAAGAACACACATGCAATGACACTGGTGGATCCATATGTGGTTTGTGAAAAGAACACACATGAAATGACACTGGTGGATCCATATGTGGGTTGTGAAAAGAACACACATGAAATGACATTGGTGGATCCATATGTGGTTTGTGAAAAGAACACACATGCAATGACTCTAGTTGTGGTTTATCAAAAGAACACACATGCAATGACATTGGTGGATCCATGTGGTTTGTGAAAAGAGCAGACATGCAATGACTCTAGCTGTGGTTAATGAAAACACATGCAATGACTGGTGGATCCAGATGTGGTTAATAAAAAGACACATATGCAATAACTCTGGTGGATCCATATGTGGTATGTGAAAAGAACACAAATGCAATAACTCTAGCTATGGTTAATGAAAAGAACACATATGCAATGATACTAGTGGGTCCATATGTGGTAAATGAAAAGAACACACATTCAATGACACTGGTGGATCCATATGTGGTTTGTGAAAAGAACACACATGCAATGACTCTAGTTGTGGTTTATGAAAAGAACACACATCGAGTGACTCTATCTATGGTTTATTAAAAGAACACACATGCAATGACACTGGTGGATCCATGTGTAGTTTGTGAAAAGAACACACATGCAATGACTCTAGTTGTGGTTTATTAAAAGAACACACATGCAATGACACTGGTGGATCCATGTGGTTTGTGAAAAGAACAGACATGCAATGACTCTAGCTGTGGTTAATGAAAACACATGCAATGACACTGGTGGATCCATATGTGGTTTGTGAAAAGAACACACATGCAATGAATCTAGTTGTGGTTTATGAAAAGAACACACATCCAATGACTCTAGCTGTGGTTTATTAAAAGAACACACATGTAATGACACTGGTGGATCCATGTGTTTTATAAAAAGAATAGAGATGCAATGGCACTGGTAGATCCATATGTGGTTAATAAAAAGAACAAATATGCAATGACTCTGGTGGATCGATATGTGTTATGTGAAAAGAACACAAATGCAATAACTCTAGCTATGGATAATGAAAAGAACACACATGCAATGACACTAGTGGGTCCATATGTGGTAAATGAAAAGAACACACATGCAATGACACTGGTGGATCCATATGTGGTTTGTGAAAAGAACACACATGAAATGACACTGGTGGATCCATATGTGGGTTGTGAAAAGAACACACATGAAATGACATTGGTGGATCCATATGTGGTTTGTGAAAAGAACACACATGCAATGACTCTAGTTGTGGTTTATCAAAAGAACACACATGCAATGACATTGGTGGATCCATGTGGTTTGTGAAAAGAGCAGACATGCAATGACTCTAGCTGTGGTTAATGAAAACACATGCAATGACACTGGTGGATCCATATGTGGTTAATAAAAAGAACAGATATGCAATAACTCTGGTGGATCCATATGTGGTATGTGAAAAGAACACAAATGCAATAACTCTAGCTATGGTTAATGAAAAGAACACATATGCAATGATACTAGTGGGTCCATATGTGGTAAATGAAAAGAACACACATTCAATGACACTGGTGGATCCATATGTGGTTTGTGAAAAGAACACACATGCAATGACTCTAGTTGTGGTTTATGAAAAGAACACACATCGAGTGACTCTATCTATGGTTTATTAAAAGAACACACATGCAATGACACTGGTGGATCCATGTGTAGTTTGTGAAAAGAACACACATGCAATGACTCTAGTTGTGGTTTATTAAAAGAACACACATGCAATGACACTGGTGGATCCATGTGGTTTCTGAAAAGAACAGACATGCAATGACTCTAGCTGTGGTTAATGAAAACACATGCAATGACACTGGTGGATCCATATGTGGTTTGTGAAAAGAACACACATGCAATGAATCTAGTTGTGGTTTATGAAAAGAACACACATCCAATGACTCTAGCTGTGGTTTATTAAAAGAACACACATGTAATGACACTGGTGGATCCATGTGTTTTATAAAAAGAATAGAGATGCAATGGCACTGGTGGATCCATATGTGGTTAATAAAAAGAAGAAATATGCAATGACTCTGGTGGATCGATATGTGTTATGTGAAAAGAACACAAATGCAATAACTCTAGCTATGGATAATGAAAAGAACACACATGCAATGACACTAGTGGGTCCATATGTGGTAAATGAAAAGAACACACATGCAATGACACTAGTGGATCCATATGTGGTTTGTGAAAAGAACAGACATGAAATGACACTGGTGGATCCATATGTGGGTTGTGAAAAGAACACACATGAAATGACATTGGTGGATCCATATGTGGTTTGTGAAAAGAACACACATGCAATGACTCTAGTTGTGGTTTATCAAAAGAACACACATGCAATGACATTGGTGGATCCATGTGGTTTGTGAAAAGAGCAGACATGCAATGACTCTAGCTGTGGTTAATGAAAACACATGCAATGACACTGGTGGATCCAGATGTGGTTAATAAAAAGAACAGATATGCAATAACTCTGGTGGATCCATATGTGGTATGTGAAAAGAACACAAATGCAATAACTCTAGCTATGGTTAATGAAAAGAACACATATGCAATGATACTAGTGGGTCCATATGTGGTAAATGAAAAGAACACACATTCAATGACACTGGTGGATCCATATGTGGTTTGTGAAAAGAACACACATGCAATGACTCTAGTTGTGGTTTATGAAAAGAACACACATCGAGTGACTCTATCTATGGTTTATTAAAAGAACACACATGCAATGACACTGGTGGATCCATGTGTAGTTTGTGAAAAGAACACACATGCAATGACTCTAGTTGTGGTTTATTAAAAGAACACACATGCAATGACACTGGTGGATCCATGTGGTTTGTGAAAAGAACAGACATGCAATGACTCTAGCTGTGGTTAATGAAAACACATGCAATGACACTGGTGGATCCATATGTGGTTTGTGAAAAGAACACACATGCAATGAATCTAGTTGTGGTTTATGAAAAGAACTCACATCCAGTGACTCTAGTTGTGGTTTATTAAAAGAACACACATGTAATGACACTGGTGGATCCATGTGTTTTATGAAAAGAATAGAGATGCAATGGCACTGGTGGATCCATATGTGGTTAATAAAAAGAAAAAATATGCAATGACTCTGGTGGATCGATATGTCTTATGTGAAAAGAACACAAATGCAATAACTCTAGCTATGGCTAATGAAAAGAACACACATGCAATGACACTAGTGGGTCCATATGTGGTAAATGAAAAGAACACACATGCAATGACACTGGTGGATCCATATGTGGTTTGTGAAAAGAACACACATGAAATGACACTGGTTGATCCATATGTGGGTTGTGAAAAGAACACACATGAAATGACATTGGTGGATCCATATGTGGTTTGTGAAAAGAACACACATGCAATGACTCTAGTTGTGGTTTATTAAAAGAACACACATGCAATGACATTGGTGGATCCATGTGGTTTGTGAAAAGAGCAGACATGCAATGACTCTAGCTGTGGTTAATGAAAACACATGCAATGACACTGGTGGATCCATATGTGGTTAATAAAAAGAACAGATATGCAATAACTCTGGTGGATCCATATGTGGTATGTGAACAGAACACAAATGCAATAACTCTAGCTATGGTTAATGAAAAGAACACATATGCAATGACACTAGTGGGTCCATATGTGGTAAATGAAAAGAACACACATTCAATGACACTGGTGGATCCATATGTGGTTTGTGAAAAGAACACACATGAAATGACTCTAGTTGTGGTTTATGAAAAGAACACACATCGAGTGACTCTATCTATGGTTTATTAAAAGAACAAACATGCAATGACACTGGTGGACACATATGTGGTTTGTGAAAAGAACACACATGTAGTGACTCTAGTTGTGGTTTATTAAAAGAACACATATGCAATGACACTAGTGGATCCATGTGGTGTGTGAAAAGAACACACATCGAGTGACTCTAGCTATGGTTTATTAAAATAACACGCATGCAATGACACTGGTGGATCCATATGTGGTTTGCGAAAAGAATACACATGCAATGACACTGGTGGTTCCATATGAAAACAACACACATGCAATAACACTGGTGGATCCATATGTGGTTTGTGAAAAGAACACACATGCCATGACACTGGTGGATCCATATGTGGTTTATGAAAAGAACACACATGCAATGACACTAGTGGATCCATATGTGGTTTGTGAAAAGAACACACTTGATATGACTCTAGCTGTGGTTAAAGAAAAGAACACACATGCAATGACACTGGTGGATCCAAATGTGGTTTGTGAAAAGAACACACATGCAATGACTCTAGTTGTGGTTTATTAAAAGAACACACATGCAATAACACTGGTGGATTCATGTGGTTTATGAAAAGAATAGACATGCAATGACTCTAGCTGTGGTTAATGAAAACACATGCAATGACACAGGTGGATCCATATGTCGTTTGTGAAAAGAACACACATGCAATGACTCTAGTTGTGGTTTATGAAAAGAACACACATCAAGTGACTCTAGTTGTGGTTTATTAAAAGAACACACATGTAATGACACTGGTGGATCCATGTGTGTTATGAAAAGAATAGAGATGCAATGAAACTGGTGGATCCATATGTGGTTAATGAAAAGAACAGATATGAAATGACACTGGTGGATCCATATGTGGTATGTTAAAAGAACACAATTGCAATGATTGTAGCTGTGGTTAATGAAAATAACACACATGCAATGATACTAGTGGATCCATATGTGGTTTGTGAAAAGAACACACATGCAATGACTCTAGTTGTGGTTTATGAAAACAACACACATCTAGTGACTCTAGTTGTGGTTTATTAAGAGAACACGCATGTAATGACACTGGTGGATCCATGTGTTTTATGAAAAGAATATAGATGCAATGACACTGGTGGATCCATATGTGGTTAATAAAAAGAACAGATATGCAATGACTCTGGTGGATCCATACGTGGTATGTGAAAAGAACACAAATGCAATAACTCTAGCTGTGGTTAATGAAAAGAACACACATGCAATGACATTAGTTGGTCCATATGTGGTAAATGGAAAGAAAACACATGCAATGACACTGGTGGATCCATATGTGCTTTGTGAAAAGCAAACACATGCAATGACTCTAGTTGTAGTTTATGAAAAGAACACACATCGAGTGACGCTATCTATGGTTTATTAAAAGAACACACATGCAATGACACTGGTGGATCCATATGTGGTTTGTGAAAAGAACGCACATGCAATAACCCTGGTGGATCCATATGTGGTTTGTGAAAAAACACATGCAATGACACTGGTGGTCCATATGTCGTTTGTGAAAAGAACACACAAGAAATGACACTGGTGGATCCATATGTGGTTTGTGAAAAGAACACATATGAAATGAAATTGTTGGATCCATATGTGGTTTGTCAAAATAACACACATGCAATGACTCTAGAGGATCCATATGTGGTTTGTGAAAAGAATAGACATGCAATGAACTCTGGTGGATCCATATGTGGATTGTGAAAAGAACACACATTCAATGACACTAGTTGTTGGTTATGAAAAGAACACACATGCAATTACACTAGGGGATCCATATGTGGTTTGCCAAAATAACACACATGCAATGACTCTAGAGGATCCATATGTGGTTTGTGAAAAGAATAGACATGCAATGAACTCTGGTGGATCCATATGTGGATTGTGAAAAGAACACACATGCAATAACACTAGGGGATCCATATGTGGTTAGTGCAAAGAACACACATGCAATGACACTGGTGGATCCATATGTGGTTTGTGAAAAGAACACACATGCAATGACACTGGTGGATCCATATGTGGTTTGTGAAAAGAACACACATGTAATGACTCTAGTTGTGGTTTATTAAAAGAACACACATGCAATGACACTGGTGGATCCATGTGGTTTGTGAAAAGAATAGACATGCAATGACTCTAGCTGTGGTTAATGAAAACACATGCAATGACACTGGTGGATCCATATGTGGTTTGTGAAAAGAACACACATGCAATGACTCTAGTTATGGTTTATGAAAAGAACACACATCCAGTGTCTCTAGCTGTGGTTTATTAAAAGAACACACATGCAATGACACTGGTGGATCCATATGTGTTTTGTGAAAAGAACACACATGCAATGACACTGGTGGATCCATATGTGGTTTGTGAAAAGAACACACATGCAATGACACTGGTGGATCCATATGTGGTTTGTGAAAAAAACACACAAGAAATGAAACTGGTGGATCCATATGTGGTTTGTGAAAAGAACACACGTGAAATGACATTGGTTGATCCATATCTGGTTTGTGAAAAGAAAACACATGCAATGACTCCGGTGGATCCAAATGTGGTTTGTGAAAAGAATAGACATGCAATGAACTCTAGTGGATCCATATGTGGATTGTGAAAAGAACACACATGCAGTGACACTAGTTGTGGTTTATGAAAAGAACAGAGATGCAATTACACTAGGGATCCATATGTGGTTAATGAAAAGAACACATATGCAATGACACTGGTGGATCCATATGTGGTTTGTGAAAAGAACACACATGCAATGACACTGGTGGATCCATATGTGGTTTGTGAAAAGAACACACATGCAATGACACTGGTGGATCCATATGTGGTTTGTGAAAAGAACACACATGCAATGACTCTAGTGGGTCCATATGTGGTTTGTGAAAAGAACACACATGAACTTACCACTGGTTGATTCATATGTGGTTTGTGAAAAAGAATACACATGCAATGAACAATGGTGGATCCATAAGTGGTTTGTGGAAACAACACACATGCAGTGAACACTGGTGGATCCATATGTTGTTTGTGAAAAGAACACACATGCAATGACTCTAGTTCTAGTTTTAGTATAAGAACACACATGCAATGACCACTGGTTGATCCATGTGTGGTTTGTGGAAAGAACACACATGCAATGGCATTGGTTGATCCATTTTTGGTTTGTGGAAATAACATACATGCAATGACTCTAATGGATCCATATGTGGTTTGTGGAAAAGAACACACATGCAATGACCAGTGGTTGATCCATGTGTGGTTTGTGGAAAGAACACACATGCAATGACACTGGTGGATCAATGTGTGCTTTGTGAAAAGAACACACATGCAATGACCACTGGTTGATCCATATATGGTTTGTGGAAAAGAACACAGATGCAATGAACACTGGTGGATCCATAAGTGGTTTGTGGATAGAACACACATGCAGTGAACACTAGTGGATGCATATGTGGTTTGTGGAAAGAACACACATCCAATGACTCTAATGGATCCATATGTGGTTTGTGGAAAAGAACACACATGCAATGAACACTGGTGGATCAATAAGTGGTTTGTGGAAAGAACACACATGCAGTGAACACTGGTTGTTCCATAGGTGGTTTGTGAAAAGAACACACATGCAATGGCCACTGGTTGATCCATATGTGGTTTTGGAAAGAACACACATGCAGTGAACACTTGTTGATCCATATGTGGTTTCTGGAAAGAACACACATGCAATGACACTGGTTGATCCATGTGTGGTTTGTGGAAAGAACACACATGCAATGACTCTAGTGCTAGTTTTAGTATAAGAACACACATGTAGTGAACACTGGTTGATCCATATGTGGTTTGTGGAAAGAACACTCATGTAATGACTCTAATGGATCCATATGTGGTTTGTGGAAAATAACACACATGCAATGAACACTGGTGGATCCATAAGTGGTTGGTGGAAAGAACACACATGCAGTGAACACTGGTTGATCCATATGAGTTTTGTAAAAAGAACACACATGCAATGACTCTAGTGCTAGTTTTCGTATAAGAACACACATGCAATGACTCTAGTGGGTCCATATGTGGTTTGTGAAAAGAACACACATGCAATGACCACTGGTTGATCCATATGTGGTTTGTGGAAAAGAACACACATGCAATGAACACTGGTGGATCCATAAGTGGTTTGTGGAAAGAACAAACATGCAGTGAACACTGGTGGATCCATATGTTGTTTGTGAAAAGAACACACATGCAATGACTCTAGTGCTGGTTTTAGTATAAGAACACACAAGCAATGAATCTAGTGGGTCCATATGTGATTTGTGGAAAGAACACACATACAATGACACTGGTTGATCCATGTACGGTTTGTGGAAAGAACACACATGCATGCCATTGGTTGATCCATGTGTGGTTTGTAGAAATAACACAGATGCAATGACTCTAATGGATCCATATGTGGTTAGTGGAAAAGAACACACATGCAGTGACTCTAGTGCTGGTTTTAGTATAAGAACACACAAGCAATGACTCTAGTGGGTCCATATGTGATTTGTGGAAAGAACACACATACAATGACACTGGTTAATCCATGTGTGGTTTGTGGAAAGAACACACATGCAATGCCATTGGTTGATCCATGTGTGGTATGTGGATAGAACACACATGCAGTGAACATTGGTGGATCCATATGTGGTTTGTGGAAAGAACACACATGCAATGACTCTAATGGATCCATATGTGGTTTGTGGAAAAGAACACACATGCAATGAACACTGGTGGATCCATAAGTGGTTTGTGGAAAGAACACACATGCAATGACACTGGTGGATCAATGTGTGGTTTGTGAAAATAACACACATGCAATGACCACTGGTTGATCCATATGTGGTTTGTGGAAAATAACACAGATGCAACGAACACTGGTGGATCCATAAGTGGTTTGTGGATAGAACACACATGTAGTGAACACTAGTGGATGCATATGTGGTTTGTGGAAAGAACACACATGCAATGACTCTAATGGATCCATATGTGGTTTGTGGAAAAGAACACACATGCAATGAACACTGGTGGATCAATAAGTGGTTTGTGGAAAGAACACACATGTAGTGAACACTGGTTGATCCATATGTGGTTTCTGGAAAGAACACACATGCAATGACACTTGTTGATCCATGTGTGGTTTGTGGAAAGAACACACATGCAATGACTCTAGTGCTAGTTTTAGTATAAGAACACACATGTAGTGAACACTGGTTGATCCATATGTGGTTTGTGGAAAGAACACACATGTAATGACTTTAATGGATCCATATGTGGTTTGTGGAAAATAACACACATTCAATGAACACTTGTGGATCCATAAGTGGTTGGTGGAAAGAACACACATGCAGTGAACACTGGTTGATCCATATGTGTTTTGTAAAAAGAACACACATGCAATGACTCTAGTGCTAGTTTTCGTATAAGAACACACATGCAATGACTCTAGTGGGTCCATATGTGGTTTGTGAAAAGAACACACATGCAATGACCACTGGTTGATCCATATGTGGTTTGTGGAAAATAACACACATGCAATGAACACTGATGGATCCATAAGTGGTTTGTGGAAAGAACAAACATGCAGTGAACACTGGTGGATCCATATGTTGTTTGTGAAAAGAACACACATGCAATGACTCTAGTGCTGGTTTTAGTATAAGAACACACAAGCAATGAATCTAGTGGGTCCATATGTGATTTGTGGAAAGAACACACATACAATGACACTGGTTGATCCATGTACGGTTTGTGGAAAGAACACACATGCATGCCATTGGTTGATCCATGTGTGGTTTGTGGAAATAACACAGATGCAATGACTCTAATGGATCCATATGTGGTTAGTGGAAAAGAACACACATGCAATGACTCTAGTGCTGGTTTTAGTATAAGAACACACAAGCAATGACTCTAGTGGGTCCATATGTGATTTGTGGAAAGAACACACATACAATGACACTGGTTGATCCATGTGTGGTTTGTGGAAAGAACACACATGCAATGCCATTGGTTGATCCATGTGTGGTTCGTGGATAGAACACACATGCAGTGAACATTGGTGGATCCATATGTGGTTTGTGGAAAGAATACACATGCAATGACTCTGATGGATCCATATGTGGTTTGTGGAAAAGAACACACATGCAATGAACACTGGTGGATCCATAAGTGGTTTGTGGAAAGAACACACATGCAATGACACTGGTGGATCAATGTGTGGTTTGTGAAAATAACACACATGCAATGACCACTGGTGGATCAATATGTGGTTTGTGGAAAATATCACAGATGCAACGAACACTGTTGGATCCATAAGTGGTTTGTGGATAGAACACACATGTAGTGAACACTAGTGGATTCATATGTGGTTTGTGGAAAGAACACACATGCAATGACTCTAATGGATCCATATGTGGTTTGTGGAAAAGAACACACATGCAATGAACACTGGTGGATCAATAAGTGGTTTGTGGAAAGAACACACATGCAGTGAACACTGGTTGTTCCATAGGTGGTTTGTGAAAAGAACACACATGCAATGGCCACTGGTTGATCCATATGTGGTTTTGGAAAGAACACACATGCAGTGAACACTGGTTGATCCATATGTGGTTTCTGGAAAGAACACACATGCAATGACACTGGTTGATCCATGTGTGGTTTGTGGAAAGAACACACATGCAATGAATCTAGTGCTAGTTTTACTATAAGAACACACATGTAGTGAACACTGGTTGATCCATATGTGGTTTGTGGAAAGAACACACATGTAATGACTCTAATGGATCCATATGTGGTTTGTGGAAAATAACACACATGCAATGAACACTGGTGGATCCATAAGTGGTTGGTGGAAAGAACGCACATGCAGTGAACACTGGTTGATCCATATGTGGTTTGTAAAAAGAACACACATGCAATGACTCTAGTGCTAGTTTTAGTATAAGAACACACATGCAATGACTCTAGTGGGTCCATATGAGGTTTGTGAAAAGAACACACATGCAATGACCACTGGTTGATCCATATGTGGTTTGTGGAAAAGAACACACATGCAATGAACACTAGTGGATCCATAAGTGGTTTGTGGAAAGAACAAACATGCAGTGAACACTGGTGGATCCATATGTTGTTTGTGAAAAGAACACACATGCAATGACTCTAGTGCTGGTTTTAGTATAAGAACACACAAGCAATGAATCTAGTGGGTCCATATGTGATTTGTGGAAAGAACACACATACAATGACACTGGTTGATCCATGTATGGTTTGTGGAAAGAACACACATGCAATGCCATTGGTTGATCCATATGTGGTTAGTGGAAAAGAACACACATGGAATGACTCTAGTGCTGGTTTTAGTATAAGAACACACAAGCAATGACTCTAGTGGGTCCATATGTGATTTGTGGAAAGAACACACATACAATGACACTGGTTGATCCATGTGTGGTTTGTGGAAAGAACACACATGCAATGCCATTGGTTGGTCCATGTGTGATTTGTGGATAGAACACACAAGCAGTGAACATTGGTGGATCCATATGTGGTTTGTGGAAAGAACACACATGCAATGACTCTAATGGATCCATATGTGGTTTGTGGAAAAGAACACACATGCAATGAACACTGGTGGATCCATAAGTGGTTTGTGGAAACAACACACATGCAGTGAACATTGGTTGTTCCATAGGTGGTTTGTGAAAAGAACAGACATGCAATGGCCACTGGCTGATCCCTATGTGGTTTGTGGAAAGAACACACATGACGTGAACACTGGTTGATCCATATGTGGTTTGTGGAAAGAAGACACATGCAATGCCACTAGTTTATCCATGTGTGATTTGTGGAAAGAACACACATGCAATGACTCTAGTGCTATTTTTAGTATAAGAACACACATGTAGTGAACACTGGTTGATCCATATGTGGTTTGTTGAAAGAACACACATGCAGTGAACACCGGTGGATCCATATGTTGTTTGTGAAAAGAACACAGATGCAATGACTCTAGTGCTAGTTTTAGTATAAGAACACACATGCAATGACCACTCGTTGATCCATTTGTGGTTTGTGGAAAGAACACACATGTAGTGAACACTGGTTGATCCATATGTGGTTTGTGGAAGGAACACACATGCAATGACACTGGTTGATCCATGTGTGGTTTGTGGAAAGAACACACATGCAATGACATTGGTTGATCCATGTGTGGTTTGTGGAAATAACACACATGCAATGACATCGGTTGATCCATGTGTGGTTTGTCGAAAAGAACACACATGCAATGACTCTAATGGATCCATATGTGGTTTGTCGAAAAGAACACACATGCAATGACCACTGGTTGATCCATGTGTGGTTTGTGGAAAGAACGCACATGCAATGCCACTGGTGGATCCATGTGCGGTTTGTGAAAAGAACGCACATGCAATAACCACTGGTGGATCCATATGTGGTTTGTGGAAAAGAACACACATGCAATGAACATTGATGGATCCATAAGTGGTTTTTGGAAAGAACACACATGCAGTGAACACTGGTGGATCCATATGTGGTTTGTGGAAAGAACACACAGGCAATGACTCTAATGGATCCATATGTGGTTTGTGGAAAAGATCACACATGCAATGAACACTGGTGTATCCATAAGTGGTTTGTGGAAAGAACACACATGGAGTGAACACTGGTTGATCCATATGTGGTTTGTGAAAAGAACACACATGCAATTCCCACTGGTTTATCCATATGTGGTTTGTGGAAAGAACACACATGTAGTGAACACTAGTTGATCCATATGTGGTTTGTGGAAAGAACACACATGCAATGACACTAGTTGATCCATGTGTGGTTTGTGGAAAGAACACACATGCAATGACTCTAGTGCTAGTTTTATTATAAGAACACACATGCAATGACTCTAGTGGGTCCATATGTGGTTTGTGAAAAGAACACACATGCAATGACCACTGGTTGATTCATATGTGGTTTGTGGAAAAGAATACACATGCAATGAACAATGGTGTATCCATAAGTGGTTTGTGGAAACAACACACATGCAGTGAACACTGGTGGATCCATATGTTGTTTGTGAAAAGAACACACATGCAATGACTCTAGTTCTAGTTTTAGTATAAGAACACACATGCAATGACCACTGGTTGATCCATGTGTGGTTTGTGGAAAGAACACACATGCAATGACATTGGTTGATCCATTTTTTGGTTTGTGGAAATAACATACATGCAATGACTCTAATGGATCCATATGTGGTTTGTGGAAAAGAACACACATGCAATGACCAGTGGTTGATCCATGGGTGGTTTGTGGAAAGAACACACATGCAATGACACTGGTGGATCAATGTGTGGTTTGTGAAAAGAACACACATGCAATGACCAAAGGTTGATCCATATGTGGTTTTTGGAAAAGAACACAGATGCAATGAACACTGGTGGATCCATAAGTGGTTTGTGGATAGAACACACATGCAGTGAACACTAGTGGATGCATATGTGGTTTGTGGAAAGAACACACATGCAATGACTCTAATGGATCCATATGTGGTTCGTGGAAAAGAACACACATGCAATGAACACTGGTGGATCAATAAGTGGTTTGTGGAAAGAACACACATGCAGTGAACACTGGTTGTTCCATAGGTGGTTTGTGAAAAGAACACACATGCAATGGCCACTGGTTGATCCATATGTGGTTTTGGAAAGAACACACATGCAGTGAACACTGGTTGATCCATATGTGGTTTCTGGAAAGAACACACATGCAATGACACTGGTTGATCCATGTGTGGTTTGTGGAAAGAACACACATGCAATGACTCTAGTGCTAGTTTTAGTATAAGAACACACATGTAGTGAACACTGGTTGATCCATATGTGGTTTGTGGAAAGAACACACATGTAATGACTCTAATGGATCCATATGTGGTTTGTGGAAAATAACACACATGCAATGAACACTGGTGGATCCATAAGTGGTTGGTGGAAAGAACACACATGCAGTGAACACTGGTTGATCCATATGTGGTTTGTAAAAAGAACACACATGCAATGACTCTAGTGCTAGTTTTAGTATAAGAACACACATGCAATGACTCTAGTGGGCCCATATGTGGTTTGTGAAAAGAACACACATGCAATGACCACTGGTTGATCCATATGTGGTTTGTGGAAAAGAACACACATGCAATGAACACTGGTGGATCCATAAGTGGTTTGTGGAAAGAACAAATATGCAGTGAACACTGGTGGATCCATATGTTGTTTGTGAAAAGAACACACATGGAATGACTCTAGTGCTGGTTTTAGTATAAGAACACACACGCAATGAATCTAGTGGGTCCATATGTGATTTGTGGAAAGAACACACATACAATGACACTGGTTGATCCATGTATGGTTTGTGTAAAGAACACACATGCAATGCCATTGGTTGATCCATGTGTGGTTTGTGGAAATAACACACATGCAGTGACTCTAATGGATCCATATGTGGTTAGTGGAAAAGAACACACATGCAATGACTCTAGTGCTGGTTTTAGTATAAGAACACACAAGCAATGACTCTAGTGGGTCCATATGTGATTTGTGGAAAGAACACACATACAATGACACTTGTTGATCCATGTGTGGTTTGTGGAAAGAACACACATGCAATGCCATTGGTTGATCCATGTGTGGTTTGTGGATAGAACACACATGTAGTGAACATTGGTGGATCCATATGTGGTTTGTGGAAAGAACACACATGCAATGACTCTAATGGATCCATATGTGGTTTGTGGAAAAGAAAACACATGCAATGAACACTGGTGGATCCATAAGTGGTTTGTGGAAAGAACACACATGCAGTGAACATTGGTTGTTCCATAGGTGGTTTGTGAAAAGAACAGACATGCAATGGCCACTGGTTGATCCCTATGTGGTTTGTGGAAAGAACACACATGAAGTGAACACTGGTTAATCCATATGTGGATTGTGGAAAGAACACACATGCAATGCCACTAGTTGATCCATGTGTGATTTGTGGAAAGAACACACATGCAACGACTCTAGTGCTATTTTTAGTATAAGAAGACACATGTAGTGAACACTGGTTGATCCATATGTGGTTTGTTGAAAGAACACACATGCAGTGAACACCGGTGGATCCATATGTTGTTTGTGAAAAGAACACAGATGCAATGACTCTAGTGCTAGTTTTAGTATAAGAACACACATGCAATGACCACTCGTTGATCCATTTGTGGTTTGTGGAAAGAACACACATGCAGTGAACACTGGTTGATCCATATGTGGTTTGTGGAAAGAACACACATGCAATGACACTGGTTGATCCATGTGTGGTTTGTGGAAAGAACACACATGCAATGACATTGGTTGATCCATGTGTGGTTTGTGGAAATAACACACATGCAATGACATTGGTTGATCCATGTGTGGTTTGTCGAAAAGAACACACATGCAATGACTCTAATGGATCCATATGTGGTTTGTCGAAAAGAACACACATGCAATGACCACTGGTTGATCCATGTGTGGTTTGTGGAAAGAACGCACATGCAATGCCACTGGTGGATCCATGTGCGGTTTGTGAAATGAACACACATGCAATAACCACTGGTGGATCCATATGTGGTTTGTGGAAAAGAACACACATGCAATGAACACTGATGGATCCATAAGTGGTTTTTGGAAAGAACACACATGCAGTGAACACTGGTGGATCCATATGTGGTTTGTGGAAAGAACACACATGCAATGACTCTAATGGATCCATATGTGGTTTGTGGAAAAGATCACACATGCAATGAACACTGGTGTATCCATAAGTGGTTTGTGGAAAGAACACACATGGAGTGAACACTGGTTGATCCATATGTGGTTTGTGAAAAGAACACACATGCAATTCCCACTGGTTTATCCATATGTGGTTTGTGGAAAGAACACACATGTAGTGAACACTAGTTGATCCATATGTGGTTTGTGGAAAGAACACACATGCAATGACACTAGTTGATCCATGTGTGGTTTGTGGAAAGAACACACATGCAATGACTCTAGTGCTAGTTTTATTATAAGAACACACATGCAATGACTCTAGTGGGTCCATATGTGGTTTGTGAAAAGAACACACATGCAATGACCACTGGTTGATTCATATGTGGTTTGTGGAAAAGAATACACATGCAATGAACAATGGTGTATCCATAAGTGGTTTGTGGAAACAACACACATGCAGTGAACACTGGTGGATCCATATGTTGTTTGTGAAAAGAACACACATGCAATGACTCTAGTTCTAGTTTTAGTATAAGAACACACATGCAATGACCACTGGTTGATCCATGTGTGGTTTGTGGAAAGAACACACATGCAATGACATTGGTTGATCCATTTTTTGGTTTGTGGAAATAACATACATGCAATGACTCTAATGGATCCATATGTGGTTTGTGGAAAAGAACACACATGCAATGACCAGTGGTTGATCCATGGGTGGTTTGTGGAAAGAACACACATGCAATGACACTGGTGGATCAATGTGTGGTTTGTGAAAAGAACACACATGCAATGACCAAAGGTTGATCCATATGTGGTTTGTGGAAAAGAACACAGATGCAATGAACACTGGTGGATCCATAAGTGGTTTGTGGATAGAACACACATGCAGTGAACACTAGTGGATGCATATGTGGTTTGTGGAAAGAACACACATGCAATGACTCTAATGGATCCATATGTGGTATGTGGAAAAGAACACACATGCAATGAACACTGGTGGATCAATAAGTGGTTTGTGGAAAGAACACACATGCAGTGAACACTGGTTGTTCCATAGGTGGTTTGTGAAAAGAACACACATGCAATGGCCACTGGTTGATCCATATGTGGTTTTGGAAAGAACACACATGCAGTGAACACTGGTTGATCCATATGTGGTTTCTGGAAAGAACACACATGCAATGACACTGGTTGATCCATGTGTGGTTTGTGGAAAGAACACACATGCAATGACTCTAGTGCTAGTTTTAGTATAAGAACACACATGTAGTGAACACTGGTTGATCCATATGTGGTTTGTGGAAAGAACACACATGTAGGGACTCTAATGGATCCATATGTGGTTTGTGGAAAATAACACACATGCAATGAACACTGGTGGATCCATAAGTGGTTGGTGGAAAGAACACACATGCAGTGAACACTGGTTGATCCATATGTGGTTTGTAAAAAGAACACACATGCAATGACTCTAGTGCTAGTTTTAGTATAAGAACACACATGCAATGACTCTAGTGGGTCCATATGTGGTTTGTGAAAAGAACACACATGCAATGACCACTGGTTGATCCATATGTGGTTTGTGGAAAAGAACACACATGCAATGAACACTGGTGGATCCATAAGTGGTTTGTGGAAAGAACAAACATGCAGTGAATAGTGGTGGATCCATATGTTGTTTGTGAAAAGAACACACATGGAATGACTCTAGTGCTGGTTTTAGTATAAGAACACACACGCAATGAATCTAGTGGGTCCATATGTGATTTGTGGAAAGAACACACATACAATGACACTGGTTGATCCATGTATGGTTTGTGGAAAGAACACACATGCAATGCCATTGGTTGATCCATATGTGGTTAGTGGAAAAGAACACACATGCAATGACTCTAGTGCTGGTTTTAGTATAAGAACACACACGCAATGAATCTAGTGGGTCCATATGTGATTTGTGGAAAGAACACACATACAATGACACTGGTTGATCCATGTATGGTTTGTGGAAAGAACACACATGCAATGCCATTGGTGGATCCATATGTGGTTTGTGGAAAGAACACACATGCAATGACTCTAATGGATCCATATGTGGTTTGTGGAAAAGATCACACATGCAATGAACACTGGTGTATCCATAAGTGGTTTGTGGAAAGAACACACATGGAGTGAACACTGGTTGATCCATATGTGGTTTGTGAAAAGAACACACATGCAATTCCCACTGGTTTATCCATATGTGGTTTGTGGAAAGAACACACATGTAGTGAACACTAGTTGATCCATATGTGGTTTGTGGAAAGAACACACATGCAATGACACTAGTTGATCCATGTGTGGTTTGTGGAAAGAACACACATGCAATGACTCTAGTGCTAGTTTTATTATAAGAACACACATGCAATGACTCTAGTGGGTCCATATGTGGTTTGTGAAAAGAACACACATGCAATGACCACTGGTTGATTCATATGTGGTTTGTGGAAAAGAATACACATGCAATGAACAATGGTGTATCCATAAGTGGTTTGTGGAAACAACACACATGCAGTGAACACTGGTGGATCCATATGTTGTTTGTGAAAAGAACACACATGCAATGACTCTAGTTCTAGTTTTAGTATAAGAACACACATGCAATGACCACTGGTTGATCCATGTGTGGTTTGTGGAAAGAACACACATGCAATGACATTGGTTGATCCATTTTTTGGTTTGTGGAAATAACATACATGCAATGACTCTAATGGATCCATATGTGGTTTGTGGAAAAGAACACACATGCAATGACCAGTGGTTGATCCATGGGTGGTTTGTGGAAAGAACACACATGCAATGACACTGGTGGATCAATGTGTGGTTTGTGAAAAGAACACACATGCAATGACCAAAGGTTGATCCATATGTGGTTTGTGGAAAAGAACACAGATGCAATGAACACTGGTGGATCCATAAGTGGTTTGTGGATAGAACACACATGCAGTGAACACTAGTGGATGCATATGTGGTTTGTGGAAAGAACACACATGCAATGACTCTAATGGATCCATATGTGGTTTGTGGAAAAGAACACACATGCAATGAACACTGGTGGATCAATAAGTGGTTTGTGGAAAGAACACACATGCAGTGAACACTGGTTGTTCCATAGGTGGTTTGTGAAAAGAACACACATGCAATGGCCACTGGTTGATCCATATGTGGTTTTGGAAAGAACACACATGCAGTGAACACTGGTTGATCCATATGTGGTTTCTGGAAAGAACACACATGCAATGACACTGGTTGATCCATGTGTGGTTTGTGGAAAGAACACACATGCAATGACTCTAGTGCTATTTTTAGTATAAGAACACACATGTAGTGAACACTGGTTGATCCATATGTGGTTTGTGGAAAGAACACACATGTAGGGACTCTAATGGATCCATATGTGGTTTGTGGAAAATAACACACATGCAATGAACACTGGTGGATCCATAAGTGGTTGGTGGAAAGAACACACATGCAGTGAACACTGGTTGATCCATATGTGGTTTGTAAAAAGAACACACATGCAATGACTCTAGTGCTAGTTTTAGTATAAGAACACACATGCAATGACTCTAGTGGGTCCATATGTGGTTTGTGAAAAGAACACACATGCAATGACCACTGGTTGATCCATATGTGGTTTGTGGAAAAGAACACACATGCAATGAACACTGGTGGATCCATAAGTGGTTTGTGGAAAGAACAAACATGCAGTGAATAGTGGTGGATCCATATGTTGTTTGTGAAAAGAACACACATGGAATGACTCTAGTGCTGGTTTTAGTATAAGAACACACACGCAATGAATCTAGTGGGTCCATATGTGATTTGTGGAAATAACACACATACAATGACACTGGTTGATCCATGTATGGTTTGTGGAAAGAACACACATGCAATGCCATTGGTTGATCCATATGTGGTTAGTGGAAAAGAACACACATGCAATGACTCTAGTGCTGGTTTTAGTATAAGAACACACAAGCAATGACTCTAGTGGGTCCATATGTGATTTGTGGAAAGAACACACATACAATGACACTGGTTGATCCATGTGTGGTTTGTGGAAAGAACACACATGCAATGCCATTGGTTGATCCATGTGTGGTTTGTGGATAGAACACACATGTAGTGAACATTGGTGGATCCATATGTGGTTTGTGTAAAGAACACACATGCAATGACTCTAATGGATACATATGTGGTTTGTGGAAAAGAAAACACATGCAATGAACACTGGTGGATCCATTGGTGGTTTGTGGAAAGAACACACATGCAGTGAACATTGGTTGTTCCATAGGTGGTTTGTGAAAAGAACAGACATGCAATGACCACTGGTTGATCCATATGTGGTTTGTGGAAAAGAACACAGATGCAATGAACACTGGTGGATCCATAAGTGGTTTGTGGATAGAACACACATGTAGTGAACACTAGTGGATGCATATGTGGTTTGTGGAAAGAACACACATGCATTGACTCTAATGGATCCATATGTGGTTTGTGGAAAAGAACACACATGCAATGAACACTGGTGGATCCATAAGTGGTTTGTGGAAAGAACACACATGCAGTGAACACTGGTTGTTCCAAAGGTGGTTTGTGGAAAGAACACACATGCAGTGAACACTGGTTGATCTATATGTGGTTTGTGGAAAGAACACACATGCAGTGAACACTGGTTGATCCATATGTGGTTTGTGGAAAGAACACACATGCAATGACACTGGTTGATCCATGTGTGGTTTGTGTAAAGAACACACATGCAATGACTCTAGTGCTAGTTTTAATATAGGAACACACATGTAGTGAACACTGGTTGATCCATATGTGGTTTGTGGAAAGAACACACATGCAATGAGTCTAATGGATCCATATGTGGTTTGTGGAAAATAACAAACATGCAATGAACACTGGTGGATCCATAAGTGGTTTGTGGAAAGAACACACATGCAGTGAACAATGGTTGACCCATATGTGGTTTGTGAAAAGAACACACATGCAATGACTCTAGTGCTAATTTTAGTATAAGAACACACATGCAATGACTCTAGTGGGTCCATATGTGGTTAGTGAAATGAACACACATGCAATGACCACTAGTTGATCCATATGTGGTTTGTGGAAACGAACACACATGCAATGAACACTGGTGGATCTATAAGTGGTTTGTGGAAAGAACAAACATGCAGTGAACACTGGTGGATCCATATGTTGTTTGTGAAAAGAACACACATGCAATGACTCTAGTGCTGGTTTTAGTATAAGAACACACAAGCAATGAATATAGTGGGTCCATATATGATTTGTGGAAAGAACACACATACAATGACACTGGTTGATCCATGTATGGTTTGTGGAAAGAACACACATGCAATGCCATTGGTTGATCCATGTGTGGTTTGTGGAAATAACACACATGCAATGACTCTAATGGATCCATATGTGGTTTGTGGAAAACAACACACATGCAATGACCACTCGTTGATCCATGTGTGGTTTGTGGAAAGAACACGCATGCAATGACACTGGTGGATCCATGTGTGGTTTCTGAAAAGAACACACATGCAATGACCACTGGTTGATCCATATGTGGTTTGTGGAAAAGAACACACATGCAATGAACACTGGTGGATCCATATGTTGTTTGTGAAAAGAACACACATGCAATGACTCTAGTGCTAGTTTTAGTATAAGAACACACAAGCAATGAATCTAGTAGGTCCATATGTGATTTATGGAAAGAACACACATACAATGACACTGGTTGATCCATGTATGGTTGTGGAAAGAACACACATGCAATGCCATTGGTTAATCCATGTGTGGTTTGTGGAAATAACACACATGCAATGACTCTAATGGATCCATATGTGGTTAGTGGAAAAGAACACACATGCAGTGACTCTAGTGCTGGTTTTTGTATAAGAACACACAAGCAATGACTCTAGTGGGTCCATATGTGATTTGTGGAAAGAACACACATACAATGACACTGGTTGATCCATGTGTGGTTTATGGAAAGAACACACATGCAATGCCATTGGTTGATCTATGTGTGGTTTGTGGATAGAACACACATGCAGTGAACACTGGTGGATCCATATGTGGTTTGTGGAAAGAACACACATGCAATGACTCTAATGGATCCATATGTGGTTTGTGGAAAAGAACACACATGCAATGAACACTAGTGGATCCATAAGTGGTTTGTGGAAAGAACACACATGCAGTGAACACTGGTTGTTCCAAAGGTGGTTTGTGAAAAGAACACACATGCAATGGCCACTGGTTGATCCATAGGTGGTTTGTGGAAAGAACACACATGTAGTGAACACTGGTTGATCTATATGTGGTTTGTGGAAAGAACACACATGCAGTGAACACTGGTTGATCCATATGTGGTTTGTGGAAAGAACACACATGCAATGACACTGGTTGATCCATGTGTGGTTTGTGTAAAGAACACACATGCAATGACTCTAGTGCTAGTTTTAATATAGGAACACACATGTAGTGAACACTGGTTGATCCATATGTGGTTTGTGGAAAGAACACACATGCAATGAGTCTAATGGATCCATATGTGGTTTGTGGAAAATAACAAACATGCAATGAACACTGGTGGATCCATAAGTGGTTTGTGGAAAGAACACACATGCAGTGAACAATGGTTGACCCATATGTGGTTTGTGAAAAGAACACACATGCAATGACTCTAGTGCTAATTTTAGTATAAGAACACACATGCAATGACTCTAGTGGGTCCATATGTGGTTAGTGAAATGAACACACATGCAATGACCACTAGTTGATCCATATGTGGTTTGTGGAAACGAACACACATGCAATGAACACTGGTGGATCCATAAGTGGTTTGTGGAAAGAACAAACATGCAGTGAACACTGGTGGATCCATATGTTGTTTGTGAAAAGAACACACATGCAATGACTCTAGTGCTGGTTTTAGTATAAGAACACACAAGCAATGAATATAGTGGGTCCATATATGATTTGTGGAAAGAACACACATACAATGACACTGGTTGATCCATGTATGGTTTGTGGAAAGAACACACCTTCAATGCCATTGGTTTATCCATTTGTGGTTTGTGGAAATAACACACCTTGAATTTACCTTATGGATCCATATGTGGTTTTTGGAAAAGAACACACATGCAATGACCACTCGTTGATCCATGTGTGGTTTGTGGAATGAACACACATGCAATGACACTAGTGGATCCATGTGTGGTGTGTGCAAAGAACACACATGCAATGACCAGTGGTTGATCAGTGTGGGGTTTGTGGAAAGAACACACATGCAATGACACTGGTGGATCCATGTGTGGTTTGTGAAAAGAACACACATGCAATGAGTCTAGTGCTGGTTTTAGTATAAGAACACACATGCAATGACTCTAGTGGGTCCACATGTGGTTTGCGAAAAGAACAAACATGCATTGAACACTGGTTGATCCATGTGTGGTTTGTGGAAAGAACACACATGCAATGACATTGGTTGATCCATGTGTGGTTTGTGGAAATAACACACATGCAATGACTCTAATGGATCCATATGTGGTTTGTGGAAAACAACACACATGCAATGAACACTGGTGTATCCATGTGTGGTTTGTGGAAAGAACACGCATGCAATGACACTGGTGGATCCATGTGTCGTTTGTGAAAAGAACACACATGCAATGACCACTAGTTGATCCATATGTGGTTTGTGGAAAAGAACACACATACATTGACCACTGGTGGATCCATATGTTGTTTGTGAAAAGAACACACATGCAATGACTCTAGTGCTAGTTTTAGTATAAGAACACACAAGCAATGAATCTAGTAGGTCCATATGTGATTTATGGAAAGAACACACATACAATGACACTGGTTGATCCATGTATGGTTGTGGAAAGAACACACATGCAATGCCATTGGTTAATCCATGTGTGGTTTGTGGAAATAACACACATGCAATGACTCTAATGGATCTATATGTGGTTAGTGGAAAAGAACACACATGTAGTGACTCTAGTGCTGGTTTTTGTATAAGAACACACAAGCAATGACTCTAGTGGGTCCATATGTGATTTGTGGAAAGAACACACATACAATGACACTGGTTGATCCATGTGTGGTTTGTGGAAAGAACACACATGCAATGCCATTGGTTGATCTATGTGTGGTTTGTGGATAGAACACACATGCAGTGAACACTGGTGGATCCATATGTAGTTTGTGGAAAGAACACACATGCAATGAATCTAATGGATCCATATGTGGTTTGTGGAAAAGAACACACATGCAATGAACACTAGTGGATCCATAAGTGGTTTGTGGAAAGAACACACATGCAGTGAACACTGGTTGTTCCAAAGGTGGTTTGTGAAAAGAACACACATGCAATGGCCACTGGTTGATCCATAGGTGGTTTGTGTAAAGAACACACATGCAGTGAACACTGGTTGATCTATATGTGGTTTGTGGAAAGAACACACATGCAGTGAACACTGGTTGATCCATATGTGGTTTGTGGAAAGAACACACATGCAATGACACTGGTTGATCCATGTGTGGTTTGTGTAAAGAACACACATGCAATGACTCTAGTGCTAGTTTTAATATAGGAACACATATGTAGTGAACACTGGTTGATCCATATATGGTTTGTGGAAAGAACACACATGCAATGAGTCTAATGGATCCATATGTGGTTTGTGGAAAATAACAAACATGCAATGAACACTGGTGGATCCATAAGTGGTTTGTGGAAAGAACACACATGCAGTGAACAATGGTTGACCCATATGTGGTTTGTGAAAAGAACACACATGCAATGACTCTAGTGCTAATTTTAGTATAAGAACACACATGCAATGACTCTAGTGGGTCCATATGTGGTTAGTGAAATGAACACACATGCAATTACCACTAGTTGATCCATATGTGGTTTGTGGAAACGAACACACATGCAATGAACACTGGTGGATCTATAAGTGGTTTGTGGAAAGAACAAACATGCAGTGAACACTGGTGGATCCATATGTTGTTTGTGAAAAGAACACACATGAAATGACTCTAGTGCTGGTTTTAGTATAAGAACACACAAGCAATGAATATAGTGGGTCCATATATGATTTGTGGAAAGAACACACATACAATGACACTGGTTGATCCATGTATGGTTTGTGGAAAGAACACACATGCAATGACATTGGTTGTTCCATGTGTGGTTTGTGGAAATAACACACATGCAATGACTCTAATGGATCCATATGTGGTTTGTGGAAAACAACACACATGCAATGACCACTCGTTGATCCATGTGTGGTTTGTGGAAAGAACACGCATGCAATGACACTGGTGGATCCATGTGTGGTTTCTGAAAAGAACACACATGCAATGAACACTGGTTGATCCATGTGTGGTTTGTGGAAAGAACACACATGCAATGACACTGGTGGATCCATGTGTTGTTTGCGAAAACAACACACATGCAATGAGTCTAGTGCTGGTTTTAGTATAAGAACACACATGAAATGACTGTAGTGGGTCCACATGTGGTTTGTGAAAAGAACACACATGCAATGAACACTGGTTGATCCATGTGTGGTTTGTGGAAAGAACACACATGCAATGACATTGGTTGATCCATGTGTGGTTTGTGGAAATAACACACATGCAATGACTCTAATGGATCCATATGTGGTTTGTGGAAAACAACACACATGCAATGACCACTCGTTGATCCATGTGTGGTTTGTGGAAAGAACACGCATGCAATGACACTGGTGGATCCATGTGTGGTTTCTGAAAAGAACACACATGCAATGACCACTGGTTGATCCATATGTGGTTTGTGGAAAAGAACACACATGCAATGAACACTGGTGGATCCATATGTTGTTTGTGAAAAGAACACACATGCAATGACTCTAGTGCTAGTTTTAGTATAAGAACACACAAGCAATGAATCTAGTAGGTCCATATGTGATTTATGGAAAGAACACACATACAATGACACTGGTTGATCCATGTATGGTTGTGGAAAGAACACACATGCAATGCCATTGGTTAATCCATGTGTGGTTTGTGGAAATAACACACATGCAATGACTCTAATGGATCTATATGTGGTTAGTGGAAAAGAACACACATGTAGTGACTCTAGTGCTGGTTTTTGTATAAGAACACACAAGCAATGACTCTAGTGGGTCCATATGTGATTTGTGGAAAGAACACACATACAATGACACTGGTTGATCCATGTGTGGTTTGTGGAAAGAACACACATGCAATGCCATTGGTTGATCTATGTGTGGTTTGTGGATAGAACACACATGCAGTGAACACTGGTGGATCCATATGTGGTTTGTGGAAAGAACACACATGCAGTGAACACTGGTTGATCCATATGTGGTTTGTGGAAAGAACACACATGCAATGACACTGGTTGATCCATGTGTGGTTTGTGTAAAGAACACACATGCAATGACTCTAGTGCTAGTTTTAATATAGGAACACACATGTAGTGAACACTGGTTGATCCATATGTGGTTTGTGGAAAGAACACACATGCAATGAGTCTAATGGATCCATATGTGGTTTGTGGAAAATAACAAACATGCAATGAACACTGGTGGATCCATAAGTGGTTTGTGGAAAGAACACACATGCAGTGAACACTGGTTGACCCATATGTGGTTTGTGAAAAGAACACACATGCAATGACTCTAGTGCTAATTTTAGTATAAGAACACACATGCAATGACTCTAGTGGGTCCATATGTGGTTAGTGAAATGAACACACATGCAATGACCACTAGTTGATCCATATGTGGTTTGTGGAAACGAACACACATGCAATGAACACTGGTGGATCCATAAGTGGTTTGTGGAAAGAACAAACATGCAGTGAACACTGGTGGATCCATATGTTGTTTGTGAAAAGAACACACATGCAATGACTCTAGTGCTGGTTTTAGTATAAGAACACACAAGCAATGAATATAGTGGGTCCATATATGATTTGTGGAAAGAACACACATACAATGACACTGGTTGATCCATGTATGGTTTGTGGAAAGAACACAAATGCAATGCCATTGGTTGATCCATGTGTGGTTTGTGGAAATAACACACATGCAATGACTCTAATGGACCCATATGTGGTTAGTGGAAAAGAACACACATGCAATGACTCTAGTGCTGGTTTTAGTATAAGAACACACAAGCAATGACTCTAGTGGGTCCATATGTGATTTGTGGAAAGAACACACATGCAATGACACTGGTTGATCCATGTGTGGTTTGTGGAAAGAACACACATACAATGCCATTGGTTGATCCATGCGTGGTTTGTGGAAATAACACACATGCAACGACTCTAATGGATACATATGTGGTTTGTGTAAAATAACACACATGCAATGACCACTGGTTGATCCATGTGTGGTTTGTGGAAAGAACACACATGCAATGACACTGGTGGATCCATGTGTTGTTTGCGAAAACAACACACATGCAATGAGTCTAGTGCTGGTTTTAGTATAAGAACACACATGAAATGACTCTAGTGGGTCCACATGTGGTTTGTGAAAAGAACACACATGCAATGAACACTGGTTGATCCATGTGTGGTTTGTGGAAAGAACACACATGCAATGACATTGGTTGATCCATGTGTGGTTTGTGGAAATAACACACATGCAATGACTCTAATGGATCCATATGTGGTTTGTGGAAAACAACACACATGCAATGACCACTCGTTGATCCATGTGTGGTTTGTGGAAAGAACACGCATGCAATGACACTGGTGGATCCATGTGTGGTTTCTGAAAAGAACACACATGCAATGACCACTGGTTGATCCATATGTGGTTTGTGGAAAAGAACACACATGCAATGAACACTGGTGGATCCATAAGTGGTTTGTGGAAAGAACACACATGCAGTGAACACTGGTGGATCCATATGTTGTTTGTGAAATGAACACACATGCAATGACTCTAGTGCTAGTTTTAGTATAAGAACACACAAGCAATGAATCTAGTGGGTCGATATGTGATTTGTGGAAAGAACACACATACAATGAAACTGATTGATCCATGTACGGTTTGTGGAAAGAACACACATGCATGCCATTGGTTGATCCATGTGTGGTTTGTGGAAATAACACACATGCAATGACTCTAATGGATCCATATGTGGTTAGTGGAAAAGAACACACATGCAATGACTCTAGTGTTGGTTTTAGTATAAGAACACACAAGCAATGACTCTAGTGGGTCCATATGTGATTTGTGAAAAGAACACACATACAATGACACTAGTTGATCCATGTGTGGTTTGTGGAAAGAACACACATGCAATGCCATGGGTTGATCCATGTGTGGTTTCTAGATAGAACACGCATGCAGTGAACACTAGTTGATCCATATGTGGTTTGTGGAAATAACACACATGCAATGACGACTGGTTGATCCATATGTGGTTTGTGGAAAAGAACACACATGCAATGAACACTGGTGGATCCATAAGTGGTTTGTGGAAAGAACACACATGCAGTGAACACTGGTGGATCCATATGTTGTTTGTGAAAAAAAACACATGCAATGACTCTAGTGCTAGTTTTAGTATAAGAACACATAAGCAATGAATCTAGTGGGTCCATATGTGATTTGTGGAAAGAAGACACATACAATGACACTGGTTGATCCATGTGTGGTTTGTGGAAATAACACACATGCAATGACTCTAATGGATCCATATGTGGTTAGTGGAAAAGAACACACATGCAATGACTCTAGTGCTGGTTTTAGTATAAGAACACATAAGCAATGACTCTAGTGGGTCCATATGTGATTTGTGAAAAGAACACACATGCAATGACCACTTGTTGATCCATATTTGGTTTATGGAAAAGAACACACATGCAATGAACGCTGGTGGATCCATATGTGGTTTGTGAAAAGAACACACATGCAATGACTCTAGTGGGCCCATATTGTAACACCCTCAGAATCGACCCTATGCAAGTTTTAGCGATTCCCGCCAAACCCGCATAGAAACGATTCAAAGGTGCCCACCAGGCACTTTCGTGCGGGTGGAAAACGAAGTAATAACATTACACAACAGTCCTCGATGGGACCCACAGAACAGATATATATACAACAGCGACTCAATGAGTCAAGAATACAGATATACCGTACAAAGATCCAAATCACCTTGAAAACGATATAGCGCCCGACTACGGACAAGATGCAAATGGGGCTAAGAGCCCTGAAGAATAACCAATGGCGTCCATAACCCTGCCCAGGCCAAGCCGGAAGGGTAACCCTGCTAACGACGTCGATCTCAAAACCTGCTTAAACAAAAGGGGTGCCGACAAAGGGCAAAGGAAAAAGAGAAGTCGATCTTGAGGCTAGTACACGGCGAGGCTAGAATTCGGCGGTCCTTGCCTACATAGGTATGGTGGACTGAGCGGCAGCGCAGCATTCACTAAACAACCTATAGAGACTCGATATAACTGTCGGCTATCACAGAGGGATAAGAAAGACCTATTCGGAACCACCTGATGCTACCACCAAACAAATCCATCCTGGTATTTTCCCCTCGACACCAGACGAGGAAGTCAACCGAGGAACTCACACCGTTGGCAGTTTTATTTATTCCGTTATGGTTGCGGCAATTACTAGTCAAATATAGATAGTCATCCTGATAAAAATAAGCAGTGTGCAGTTTTATTTAACCATTCCGTTGTAGTTGCGACACTTACTAGTCAAATACTATTAGCATGAGATATACCAAACCCAGCAGTTGTTGGTACTTTTATTTAGCCATTCCATTGCAGTTGAGCTGATTACTAGTCACATCGGATACAAGTCAAATTATAACAGTGAACTTTAGTTATAGTTGTCTATGATCGAGAACTGTGCTCCAAGTCGTCCATAACCGCGGACACGGCTTTTCGAAAAGATTTAACCCTGGCGCGGCCAGGCCCAGCCCGTGTGGCCAGGTGGTGTGGCTGGGCCCTAGCCCCACTCCGTCTCATATTCTGGCTCCGGGAGTCTTCTGGTGAAATAGGCACTTTGGCTTTTGTCCCGTCCAATTTCGAGAATATTCATTTTCTGACTTTCCTGGAACCAAAAACAGTAGAAAGCAGTAACTTTGTGGCTCTTGTTAATAGGTTAGTCCAAGAAATCATATGAAAAGTACTCCGAAGTGTGGACAAAACACAAGAAAGTAGATAAAACCAAGCATGAAACATCAAAAATTATAGATACATTTGCAATGTATTAGGGAGTATGTCAAGACCGGCCTTGTGTCCCCTTACTTAGGAATCAGCAACTTCTAGCCGACCAACCCCGTCACTGTGCTGGCCTGGCCACTAATAATATTTAGTTCTCTTATCGTATCTAGACCCTTAAACTATGGTGATTTCTATTTTCGTACACTTCAAAATATATTCAAGTTCATCTGTTTATGGAGTTAAAGTTCTGGTGGCATACTCGTTATTTTGCATGGATAGAGGGGTGCCATGACAGATATAAGGGTTATCCTGTCCGCTAGATCATAGAGGATCAATGGTTGGTGGGCACGATCCGTGTGACAACTGTCTCGACCAATCAGAGCGTAGCAGCGAAGATGAGCACAGGTGCGAGAGATGGATACAAAGAGAGGGGAAACCGAGTAGCAACCAAGGGAAAAACTGAGTAGAACTTAAAAACCAAGGGCACGACTGAGTAGAACTTAAAAACCAAGGGCAAGCGTGACAAAGGGATTCAAATAGAAAATAGAAAATGATTTAAAAATGGAACCAAACTGCTAGTGTTACGCTTGAGGGCAAAACTGAGTACAACTGAATCGCCAGGATTAGATATGAGGGAAAAAACGTGACTCACGGTACGCTTGTGCGGTGCACGGGGCGGTAGCGGACACGTGTGGCCGTGCACGGTGCATTAGCGTACGCGCTGCACGGTAGTGCAACGAAACGTCGCTTCCCTTCTCCTTTAATAGAGGCCTCCCCACTCCCACTCATCACGCACTTGCTCACTCAACCGTTTCCACTGTCCCATCACCTTCTGCAAACACCCAACAAAACTCCAACCACGCCGGTGATGGAGAAGAACGGCGCGGTGGCCATCGACACCTGCAAGGCCGCCGGCGAGGAGCCCCTATCTCTGTCCTCGCATCCGCCGTAGCTGCTGGTGAGGATGCCCCCGCCGGTCTCGGACAGATCCCGCTCAGCTTGGAACCCTACGAGGAGGTTGTCTACATAAGGCCGGAGAACCCCTACGACACCAGCATTGCCGACCCATGGTCTGAGGTAACCAGGGTTTTCTCCCCTTCCCTTGTTCTTCCCCTGTTCCCATTGTTGGATGCTAGATCGTATGTTATTCGGGCTCGGATGTTCGTATTTTTTACAGTAGCTAATCCTCTTGTGTTAGATCTCGATTTTTGATGAATCCCCCTGTTCATAGTTGGGATCAGTATTCGATTTTGTTTGAGATTTGGGGAATAATCGAGAGATCTCATTCGGTTAATTTATGCAAAAACTCAATCCCGATAATCAAAGTATCTGCATCATGTCCTTATTTCACTCTACTGGTTTTTTCCAATAGGAGGATACCAGCGACCTCCGCAGCGACGACGAGTCCAAGGACACCAAGACTCGTCATGTGCTGAGGAGGCTAAAGTCCGGTCAGTACAACAACTTCTTCACCGGCGTCGTGTACAGGTGCCCCTTCTGCCCCACCAGGAGGCTCCACGCCACGGACTTCAACTCCCTCGTGAAGCATGCCGAGGATGTGAGGACCTGCGGCGAGTCCGTGAACGTCCACGGCTTCATGGCCAAGCACTAGGCGCTCGGTCTTCACCTCCGCAACCTCTAGAAGGTGGCTATCAAGGAGGGTCGCATGCCCCCGATCAGACCCAAGGCGCCCAAGGTCAAGGGGCTGGGCAGCAAGAAGTGGAGGAGGCGCCAGAGGGAGGAGGCGGATGCCCTCCTGGCAGAGGCCACGAGGGGCCACTGATCAGCTGCTGCTGCTGTAAAGCAGCTTCTTTTGTCTTGTCTGTGTTGAACCTGTCAGCTACTGCTGCTGCTGAGCAACCTAATTGACGAAACTCGTTAAGTACCGTACCATATAACCTATATTAGCTTCTTTATCAACATCTGCTCTGTTTACTGAATTTATTTATGGTGCTGGTTTGTTTTGCTGCTCTAGATTTGCTACCAGATTGGGGAAAAACGATCACAAAAGGAACAATGAATGAAGAGAGAAGCTGCTCTAGATTCCCTACCTTTTTGGGCAAAAAAACACAACTGTTAGAGAGAGAGGGGAAAGGCGCTCTTAAAAAGGCCAAATAACAAAAAAAACTTCCACTTTAGGCGTCATGGCGCACGTAACGGCTAAGCCTTTGACCAGACGGCACCCCCTCCTAGCGCATGTGAGGGCTTCGGAATATCGGGAGGGCAAACATGAGGACAAACGAGACACAATGTTGCTATTGCTAAATCTGACAAAATGCTGAATTTGGCTTTACCATGCAATTTGGCTAGAGCTCAACAATGTAGCTATTCTCAATCCCTAAACTATGTGGTGCGTTGAAACCTAATGCTTTTCCACCGACACGTGTGTAGCAAAGTTGCTTGATCATGCATTCTTACACAAGTGGCCTACAGAGAAACTTATAGAAGCATGGGCAAACGAGCTTCATTTTGGCAAATTCTGGACAAGCTTTGCGCAATCGGCAGGCCTGATCGGCTGGGAGGCTGCCCCGGGGTGCAGGGATGCTAGGTCCATGTCTATGCTTACACTTCTTAAACTTGTTAGGAATTAATAATAACTGTACACTTCCTTCTGTCCTATCACGTTACGTCGTGTTAGCACCGCGCACCTGCTGCAGATTGGCAATGGGACGATGGTCTACGTGACCGGTCTCTGCCACGCCAAAGCCACGTCGCACACCCGTCCCATCGCCTACCGGGACGGACGCCGAATTTAATCGCTAGGATTGGGAACCATCGGTGCTTGCCCGGTCAAACTTGCTTCCGCATGGGTATGACCAGAATATTGGAAAACGGAATTTAAGCATCGCCTTCCATCTCCTCAGCACATCACTATGCAAAAATCCCCAACTCATTCCTTCCGCCGCCGCCACCGCAATATCCATCGACGCTGCCGCAGGCACCGCCTCCGCCTGGCCATACCACCGCAACAGATCACTCCACCGCCATGCCTAATCCTAGCCACCGCTATCGACCCTAGGCCACCGCCGCCGCATTTTCTGCTGCCATGGACGCAGAGTACGGCGTGTTCAGCGACGGGAGCGACTACACCGACGAGTACACCGTCACTGCCCATGGCACCACTAAGATGACGGTTGTCCACACAAATGCGTCAGCGGAGGTTGCCATGGTCATCGCAATGTACGAGCGGTGGCTACAGGAGCCGATGGATAGGTACAAGATCATCGGCCTTGACCTCGAGTATACCGGAGATAGGAAGAGGACGGCGCTTTTGCAGCTGTCCATGCGCAACCACTGCCTCCTATATCATGTATGTAGGGCCAAATCTGTATGCTCGGAGCTTCGCGAGTTCCTACACAGGAGGGATATCTACTTCTCCAGCGTTGACATCAAGAACGACACTCCGAAGCTAGAACGGGATCTCCTCGTTCATGTCATCAATCATGTCGATCTCCAACGTTTGTGGAGGTACCCGGATGGCGGTACGGGGAAAGCCGGCATGGCTAGATTCGCTGCCGACATCATCGACCGCGAGTACGCCGGCATGAAAGTCGAGTTCCCGAAGCACCTGCACGAGCGATGGGAGTGGAGGCACCTGGATTACGGTGCGATCAAGTACGCAGCGAGGGACGCGTATATCTGCTACGAGATGCTCAATAGGATCTGGCGGGTGGGTGAGTGTGTTGTTTACCACTACTAGTTTCGCATTTCGTTCCTAGTTTTATCTCGCCTGTATTTTATCTCGCATGTATTTTCTAAGCATTCTGTGTGTAAGAACCAAGCTCGTATGATCCGTGTGTTATTAGCTACTGAACCTGTATGATTTACATTACCCATTTTGTATGCTCATTCTTACAAATTCTGTCTGTGCCATTTGCATGCGGCAGAATCTAGGACTGACATGCATAAGGTGTGATACAGTCATAAGACATAACCAAACCCAGATTATAGTGAAGGATACAGTCATAACCAAACCCAGATTATAGTTTCACAAAGGTAATACACAACAGTTCGTAATTGCTCACATAGTGTACTTATGAAATAACATGTTTTCATAAACACAACAATCATGCACTAATAGTCTACATCCCAGCCTGTTGGAGAAGGCAACCGATCCCAGGATACCTTCGGTCGCTTGCCCCGGTTTGTAGATTCCTCTACACTCCGGCATCTGGGGCAAACAACCTGCCTTGGTGGTGGTTCAATGATGCGATGCCTGGAATGAGATTTTACAATCTGACGGTACAGCTCGTGGCTAACATACCCATCAATTGCAGCATACTTTAGATTAGGTTCAGAAAGTGGTTTATCCTCACAGTAATCGTGCCCTAAACGCCTCCACGAACATCTCGGCAATCTGTCCTTCATGTTAGCATACCACAGGTCGATGAGTTCGGAGGAAAGAGCGGCCATCCCGGTCTTGCCGCCCTTCTCCCTGGGATCCAGTAAATTTCCTAGATGTCCACTCTGCACTCCTTTGGGATTCTAATGTTGACAGTCGGGCTTTCAAGCAGTTTAGTGTCATTCGTGATGTCAACACTAGTAAATGTTATGTGCTGGTTCACGAGAAAGTCATGAAACAGATCCCTAATGCTTTCGCCCCACCTGCATGAAAATGAATTTAGACAAATAATATAGCAATAACTTTTGCAAATAGACGGTTCAGGAACAAAAAGACAGCAAAGTCTACCAGATCCCGTCAGCCCCCTTGTCGCAAAAAGGCTGGTATATAAGGACGTGCCCCTTCATGGAGAGTTGCACCACGACGATCCTAAGGTGATGGCGGCTGTACTCGAGGTCGAGACCTACGAACCTGTTTTCTTCGAACTGCAGCCAACTCGTGTAATTATTCAGAGTGTTCCTCACCGTCCGAGGGTTGGTGGTGTAGACGACATTGATCTTCTTCCCACCATGTACTTCGATGTCGAAGTGCGTAGTTTCTTTCCTGCCGTCGTTTCGGACGTCTAGAGCATCCATGACTACAGGCAAGAGGGAAAGGATACGGAGGAAGATGGTGATGCGGTGGTGGAGGAAATGGATGAGGCCGTGGAGGAGAAAGACGATGAGGCCATGGAGGAGGAAATGAGACGGAGAAGTGAAAGATTGGAACCGCCCTTACCAATATCTGGAATGGTGCACGACCGTTCGTAGTAGGGTGATGTAACTACCTCGGTGAATTACGCTCCTAGTACAAGCCTGGATGAGCAGAAATGGTTGAAATAGTACGGTGGGGCCCAAATGCCACTCACAGGTAGACCTTTCGGCCGTCCCAACCATTTCCAACCATCGGGACCAGAACGGGCGGCATAATCGACAGGCGAAGGGATCAACTACATACACAAATGAGTATGTATGCAAGCCACCATACAACAGTACATCAGAGCCATTCCATCTAAAAAGAAAGGAAATATAGCAATGCCATACGGCAAGATCCAAATATCCTAGATAGATATAATAGTTTAGGATATCTCCTCATACATCAAACAACAGAGTATCAGGCGGAAGCGGAAGACAAAATCCGAGTACGGATAAGAAGCAAATCGGCATAAGATGCCCCATAAATAAGCAGATCCCGCCACGATCTCACGGATCCCGTTCCCGGAATCTCTACACCGAATGATCGTTGCCCACATCGTCCGTCTCTTCCACCCAGTATCCATCTTGCGAGGGTACCTGTTCATCTGAACCAATAATTTATCGTGTGAGACCCTAGGGGTACTCAGCAAGTCTTTATGCCGCTAAAGGGGACACAACCTGGGGTGACGCAATTGCAGCAAAAGATAAACCCTAACAATTCTATAGATACTCGCTAACCATCCGCCTAACCAGAGATAGACGGATGTCCGTGAATGAATAACAACAGTTATGGCAGTTATAACGGTAATCTTAACAGATCCATCCTCCTCGCTTACCGACGAGGAAGCGGACGAACAACCCCCCCACATCCGTTGGCAGTTTTATTATCCATTCCGTGAGTGTTGCACTATTTACTAGTCAGGTACCTAGTCTAGTCAGATTAAAAGCGGTACTTTAGTTATGCTTGTCTATGATCGAGAAACTGTGCTCCAAGTCGTCCATAACCACGGACACGGCTTTCAGAAAGTTTTACCCTGCAGGGGTGCACAAATAGCAACACACACTCGATATGCCTCGGAAAAACCAAATCAAAACCCAACGAGGCAGTCACGACAAAGCGATCACAGGATTCAGAAATATTTCAGGGGGCCACCCCATTGAGCTACCCGCAACGAAGTTAGCTGACTCCGAGACGGCCTCAAGGTTTGCGCCAATGGCTGTGAACGACTGGGAACCCGAAAATGTGACTGGGCTTGTCGACACCACGAAAACACTCCGCTTTCCTAAACAGTACAGTGTGCTCCTCGCACAATTTTAAATAAAGCATTAAATAATGGCTTATGTACAGGATATTAAATAAAACCTCTAACTAGTTTTTGGCCCCAAGAAATAAGAATGAATCGAGCTCGGCTGGGGGTTCATAAGCCTCCGGATGTGGATAGCGAATATTCAAGGAACAGGAATCAAGTACTGGGGTCCCACGGACACAAGTGAGCCTGAAAACCAAATAGCAAGTATGGCTCACCGATGCCACTTTCATTAGTTATCCCATTACTTCTCAGATTAAGTTGTATAGGTACCTCGTTATTCATCAGACACTCACATACCCTACACATGCTGTTCTACGACTCGCATGGCTCAACCAACTCCTGTAGTAATGGCTCATGGGATGGAGAAACAAGCTTCGGTGGGGTTTAAAAGTAAAGGCTATGCAATACTTGGGATTCAGATTAATGCAACCGCGACTCAATGATGCAAGAATAAGATAGAGGCAATAGGTACTATATGTATGCAAGCATGTGGTAGTGCTTGCCTGGCAGCTCTGTTGAAGCGAGATAAGGATCTGGGTAGTGCTCCTGGTTCTCTTGGTATATCCTCGCCGTCTATTCCGTAAGAACCAAATGATAAGGGCCAACATAAATAAAGTGCACAAGCATCCGAATAAAATGCGTCAAGAAAACAATCATGCCATGATGAATGATGCACAATTTTCATGGCATTAAAGTAGCATGGCATGGGTGAGGTGTGGAATACAAGATTAAATCATTTTATTGAGTTTTGGCCCCATTTTATCCTCAGATTAGTTGCTGTATACTTTATATTTATATGATGCATGCTTCAAAACAGGTAAAGGATTGCATAAACAGAAAGGTCTCGTCGAGCTAATCATTTTAGACATATCATTTGTTAAATTTGGAGTTATAAAACAAAAGTTATTAATTATTTAAGTCAAAAGGGCAATTTATTGTAATTTAAATAAACTTGGAAAATTAAAGTGTCAAAATATATTTTGAATGGCATATTTGAATTCCTCACAATTTTCTGATTTCAAAACATATATTATTTGTATCATTTGGATTTGTATTTTAAAAGTTATTTTAAAACAGAATTAAATTTGAATTTGATTTAATTTGGAAAAGATTTGAATTTAAACAGATTCAGGAAAACTTTTTATACTCAGTCTAACCTAGCCACAGTCAATTACAGGTGGGGCCAGAGCTGACTCAGCAGCACAGCGCTCAGAAATTCTTCTGTCACATTGAGCTAAGCCAGCCACAGGCCTATTGTGTGGGGTCGAGACATGAGGTCCACGTGATGCAGGCGAGAAGCAGGAACCGGCTGTGGGGCTGGAGCGCGGGTTAAGGGCGAAATCGCGGGGGTGTTTTAGCAAAACAAACAGAGAGGCTGACGGTGGGCCATGCGGTACCGCGGGTTGAGCGAAAAAGCAACAGAGGGGGTTTCTGCAAAATAGCCGCTGCCACTATGGATCTTTTCTGTGCTCTGTCGACAGATCGATGCACGCCCGCGACAGAGCGCGGCGCGGGGGCTCGAACTTCGCGACACAGCGAAAGGGCGGCGGCTACCGCTGGGCTAGGTGGGGGTTGCTGTCTGGGAGGTGGGCGAGGACTAGATAGGGATGCTATGCGGGCGGAAGCGAGCACAAGAAAGCGGGCGGCGGAGAGGGCGTTCGACGTAAGGGCCGGCGGTTCTAGGGCTGCACGGCGAAGGGGACCTTGTCAGGGAGGCACAGGGGCTCCCCGAGAGGGTGCTGGCGGTGTTGGTTCGGGCAGGGGCGCTGGCGATCGTCGTCGAGGCAGGCGCCGGGCGGAGCTAGGGTTCCGGCGAGACGCGTCGGCGTGCAGGGGTTCTGGGGCTCCTCTTGCTCGGCTCCGTGTACAGGTCGACGCTGGGGAGCTCCACGGCCTTCCTCGACAACCTCAACAACACGCCCGCCTCCTGGAACTGCTGGTGGACGCCGAAGCCGACGGTGGCCGGCGTCGGGGTAGGGGGTGGTAGGGTAGATGGGGAGGGAGGAGAGCGGGCTGGATCTAGGCGAGACAGAGAGGTGGTGGGCGGAGGATAAAGCGAGGGGGAGGACGGAGGTGCCGTGGGGTAGAGGTAGATGGGAAAAGGTGGCTCGGTGCCACCTTTCTCTACTCCCCTCCTCACGTGCTCGGTCTGGGCAGGCAGGGCAGGTAGGGGACGTCCAGGTGGGGTAGGGTGCGGCCAGAGAGGTGGTAGGCTCGGTGGAGGGGCCCCCATGCAGAGAGAGAGAGAGCTGAGAGAGAGGGGGTGGCTCGGCTAGGTGCTAGGGTCGGGTTAGGGTTAGGTTTGGCTCGGGTGTAGCTAGGGTTTGGGGTGGGGTAGCAGCTAGGTGGGGCCAGGGAGAGAGGGGGCCAGGTGGGGCCAGCTGGGAGAGGCTCGGCATAGATGGAAAAGAGGGAGACCGAGAGAGGGGAAGGTGTGGTATGCTACGGTTAGGAAGAGAGGGAGGTTTTAGATTAGGTATAGATAGTGGTAGAGATGTAGGTGATTAGAGAGGAGCTTAGCTAGAGGATAAGAGAGAGAGAGATGGATAGGGTGATTCCTTGTGACTAGATCAAGCATGGTTAAGACAAGCTCAAGCACCCACAAGATCTAGACAAGGAAAAGAGAGGGATGTGATGATAGGGTTTAAGCTAGATCAACTTAGATCAAGCCAAAAGAAAGGATAGAGATAGAGAGAGATGATGATCCACTCAAGATTTAGATAAAAACCAAAGGACAAGCAAAAGGTGGTACTTGCATGGCCCATGCAAAATATTTATTGCCATGTAGTTTCTTGTGAAAACAATATTATTAGGGCATGTTTATTATGCATTCCCAAAATTGGAATAAAAGCCATGCAAAAAGAATTAAAAGAAAGTTCCAAGTGGAGTAAATGGAGATGACCATGTTTAAATAGAAATGAGACTTGCTAGTGTGTATGTGCCACTAGATGCTTAATAGCCCCACAAATACCCCAACATGAGCATAATTCCATGATAGTCCATATGGAAGCTAGGGAAAAGGGTTCCACTCACAAGGCATGCAAAGGTGGCCATGTGGCTCTCATATATCACTAATGTGAAAACAACATGATGCTAAGATGAGAGCATGTGGAAAAGAATTGGATCCATCCCAACCCACATGAGCTAGAGGCAAAACCCAAATAAAGTGCAAAGCTCACATTTAGTTGGATGGTGGAATTATAAGGTGGTGAAAGAAAGGTGGTGGAGTTCATAAGAGATATGCCCCCCAACTCAACTTGGGCATTAAACAATATATCAAGAACCAAATACAATATCAAGAGACAAATACAATTAACAATGCATATGAGATAAGAACCAAATGGAAAAGGGTTTTATATGATGCTCAAATGCAAGGAGGCATGATGACATGAGCATGATATAATGATGATGCAACAATTACATATTTGAAGTAGCCATTATATTACTAGACCAAGTAGCATTACAATTGTTAGACAATTGGGATGCTACAACTCTCCCCCACTAAACAGGAATCTCGCCCCGAGATTCTAGGATGACGAAGAAGACACAAAGAGGGTAGGATACTTGACACGGAGCTCATCTTCACGTTCCCAAGTGGCTTCATCAACGGAATGGTGCGACCACTGCACCTTGCAGAACTTGATGGACTTGTTGCGAGTCCTTCTTTCTGCGACTTCAAGGATTTTGTGGGTGTTCTTGATAAGACAGGTCTTCTTGGAGATTGATAAGCTCATGGTCCACGGTCCTGCCGGGATCCTTGAAGCACTTCTTGAGCTGAGAGATGTGGAAAACATCATGGACTTTGAGTTTTTCCGGGAGCTCAAGAGCATAAGCAACTTCTCCTCTTCTTCCACAAATTTTGAAAGGACCGATGTATCTAGGAGCCAGCTTCCCTTTGATACCAAAACGGTGCATGCCTCTCATGGGAGTGACACGAAGGTAAACGAGATCACCAGGGACATACTCCATGTCCGTGTGCTTCCTGTCATAATTGCTCTTCTGGCGACTTTGAGCAATCCTCAGATTTTCAAGAATGATGTGAACCTTCTCCTCCGCTTGAGTCACAATGTCAGGGCCAAACAAGATCCTTTCACCTGCACCCGACCAACCAATCGGAGTTCTGCATTTGCGACCATAGAGAGCCTCAAATGGTGCCATCTTTAGACTTTTCTGGAAGCTGTTGTTGTAAGAGAACTCAGCATAAGGAAGACATTCTTCCCACTTCATGCCAAAAGAGATGACGCAAGCACGAAGCATATCCTCCAGAATCTGATTGATCCTTTCAACTTGTCCTTGCGACTGAGGGTGGTAAGCTGTGCTGAAGTTCAACTTTGTTCCCAAAGCATTTTGGAAACTTTCCCAAAACTTGGAAGTGAAGATGCTTCCACGGTCTGAACTAATCTCAAGCGGAACCCCATACAGAGAGACAATTCTGTTGATATAGAGCTCAGCCAACTGAATTGCAGAAATTGTTTCCTTGACGGGGAAGAAGTGAGCCACTTTAGAAAGCCTGTCAATGACAACAAAGATTGCATTGTTGCCCTTCTGCAACCTTGGAAAACCAGTGATGAAGTCCATCTCTACTTTCTCCCACTTCCACTCCGGGGGTTTCAATGGCTGTAGAAGACCGGAAGGTTTCTGATGGACAGCTTTCACTCTGCGGCAGACATCACACTCTGAGACATACTTGGCACAATACCTTTTCAAACCAGGCCACCAATATTGTGTTTTCAAGTCCATGTACATCTTTGTGCTGCTAGGGTGGATAGCAAGAACAGAATCATGCGCCTCCTTGAGAACTTGCTCTCTCAAACCCGGGTAGTTCGGAACAAACATCCGGTGTTCAAAGAAAAGCGTGCCTTGATCATCGACGTGGAAGGACTCATACTTCGGAAGCTGAATCCTGGAGATGATCTTTCTTGTGTACGGATCACCAAGCTGAGAAGAGCGAACCTTTTCTTCCAAGAGAGGAGTTGCTAGAAGGTTCAGGAGATACCCTTGTTCCACAATTTCAAGGTTGAGCTGACGGAATTCCTCGCACAAGAGAGGTTGTTGTTCTTCCATCATGAGGTTGTTGACATAAGCTTTGCGGCTGAGAGCATCGGCCATGACATTAGCTTTGCCCGGAGTGTAGTTGATGGTCAAATCGAAGTCATTGATTGCTTCAATCCATCTCCTTTGCCGAAGGTTTAGATCAGGCTGAGTAAAGATATACTTCAGACTCTTGTGATCAGAAAAGATCTCACAACGGTTGCCAAGCAAGTAGTGCCTCCAAACTTTCAAAGCAAAGACAACTGCTGCGAGCTTGAGGTCATGTGTAGGATAGTTGATCTCATGCGTCTTCAACTGACAGAGGCATAAGCAACAACTTGTTTTTCTTGCATAAGGACCGCACCCAATCCTTGCAAAGAGGCATCACAGAAGATCTGGAAAGGCTTGGATGTATCCGGAGGAACCAAGACTGGTGTGGAAGTGAGCTTCTCTTTGAGTGTCTCAAAGCTTGCTTGACATGCAGGAGTCCAAAGGTATTTCTTGCCTTTCTTGAGAAGATCGGTAAGAGGCTTCGCTATCTTCGAGAAGTTCTGAACGAAGCGACGACCATAACTAGCCAAACCAAGGAAACTCCGCACTTCTTTGACATTAACAGGAGGAAGCCATTCAACAATTGTCTTCACGGTTTTCGGGTTGACTGCAATGCCCTTGGCAGAGATGACGTGACCAAGATAGGTTACTTGAGGCAGCCAAAACTCACACTTGGAGAACTTTGCATACAAGCGGTTCTCTCGAAGCTTGTTTAGGACACACCGAAGGTGTTCTTCATGTTCTTCCTTCGACTTAGAATAGACTAGGATGTCATCCAGGTAGACCACAACGAACTTATCAAGATACTCCATGAAAACCGAGTTCATGAGCCTCGAGAAGGTGGCAGGTGTGTTGATGAGACCGAAAGACATGACCGTGTACTCATACAGGCCATAGCGGGTGGTGAAAGCTGTCTTAGGAACATCTTCCTTGCGAATCTTGATTTGGTGATAACCACTTCTCAAGTCAAGCTTAGAGAATACCACAGCCCAACTAGTGATCAAAGAGATCATTAATCCGGAAGGGATATTTATTCTTGATGGTTTTAGCATTGAGATCCCGATAGTCAACACAAAGTCTATCAGTCTGGTCTCGCTTCTTCACAAAGAGGGTAGGGCTACCCCAAGAAGAAGTACTATGCTGAATGAAACCCAACTTCTCTTGTTCATCAAGCTGTCGTTTGAGTTCAGCCAACTCAGCAGGACCCATTTTATAAGGCCGCTTGGAGATAGGAGCGGTACCAGGTTCAAGCTCAATAACAAACTCAACCTCACGATCCGGAGGCATACCTGGCAACTCTTCAGGAAAGACATCTGGGAACTCACAGACCACCGGAACACTCTGAATAGCTTCCATAGCATCAACATTCAGAGCCGCCAAAGAGAAAAGCTGGATAGCAGGAATCTGACTTGGAGAATAGACTATATGGCCTTCAGGAATCTTCAGAGAAACCGAGCGTCAAAGACAATCAATCACAGCTGCATTTGCTGTCAACCAATCCATGCCCAAGATGACATCAATGTCAGAATTGCCCAGAATGATTAAGGAAGCCGAGAACAAAGACCCACCAATCTCAATTTGATTGCCATGGCTGATTTTAGAAGCTGCCATTGTTGCTTCAGGAGAAAGGACCATTAACCGCTTAAGGAGAGGATCCATAGCTAACCCATTCTCATCTGCAAACTTGTGAGAAACAAAAGAATGCGATGCCCCAGAATCAAACAAAACTCGTGCAGGGACTGAGTTAACGGGAAGCATACCCATCACAACTCCAGGTGCATGCTCAACTTGAGCGGCGTTGACACAGTTGGCACGAGCAACAGTAGACCCGGGCTTGGTGTTGATGTTGAGAGCCCGAGGTGGTGGTGCACGAACCAAAGGAGAGCTTGCCGCAGATCTTGGAGGTGGTGGAGCAAGAGCTTTGTTCTTCAACGGACAGTTCCAGCTTTGATGCCCAGTGTCTCCACACGTGTAACAAGCACCAGGTGGACGTGGAGCAACGTAGCCAGGACTTCCGCCAGCGCCTGTGGTAGTGGTGGTTGTAGCCCCTGGGAGCAGCAGTGAGGAAGTTTGGTGGCCTTGCCGCGTAGCTTGAAGGTCTTGGTGGAGCTGGGAGCGACGGTGGGGTGTTAGGAACCCAGACACGACGCTTAGAAGGAGCTGACATAGCTGAAGAGCCTGCTGCATCACGGCTGTGTTTCTTTGACTCCTCAAACACTTGCCTACTTGCCTCTTCCTGCAGAGCTGTATGCTGAAGTTCCAGAAAAGACGCCGGCCTTGCATGTGTGATTGCATACTTAATCGATGCATTGAGACCTTGCCTAAACCTCTTTTGCTTCTTCTTGTCATTAGAGATCTCATCGCCACCATAACGAGACAGGTTCATGAAGTTCCTGATGTAGGTGTTGACATTATCATTGCCCTACTTGAGGTTGAGAAACACTTCCTTCATCCTCTCCATGACAATTTCTGACAGATACTGCTCTTTGAAAGCTCCAGTGAACTGTCCCCAAGTAGGCTGAAAACCAGTGCAGTTTGCCTTCAGGTAATTCTCCCACCAGAGAGCTACATCTCCCTTTAGAAGGTGAGTAGCACACTTTACCCATTCTTGCTCAGGAACATCAGCAGTCATCAGCAACCTTGACATCTCACGCAACCAATCATCAGCATCAAGTGGTTGATCAGAAACATCAAACTGGTGCGGGTTGAACTTCAGGAAGCTTTTGATGTCTCCTCGCTTGGGAGGTGGAGGTAGCGGAACAAACTCATTCCTCCTGACACTTTCCTCGAAACGCTGCTGGTTCCGCTGCATTGCTGCCAAGGCATTGGCGATGCTTGACAATGCTGCCCCCAGTTCAGGTTGAATGTCCTCCTCAGAACGGCGTGGTGGTGCCATCCTGTTATATATATAAAACACAAGTCAGTACTATGATGGAGAATTATAATAATCCAAAATAGTTCCAAAATGGAATTAATCAAGATTAAAGGATACAATTTACTAAGATGATATTAAAATATCAACGAAGTTCAAAGCACCTAGAAGATATTAAGCATATCGCACACGACTGAAAAGGAGTGTGGTACACAAATATATCAAAGAAATTTTTTCCACAAATTTCGGCATTAAAATACCAATAGATGCGCAAAATCACTTAACGAATCAAGATTAGTGACTCTACCAATTCAATATACGAGAGCGAATGATAAGAGTAGTGGTATGGTCGCGACTCCATCCCGCACTCAAATCATTACTCCGCACATGAATAAGTAAAACACATATCCCAACCCCTTCTTTTCACGGTGAACCTAAAGATTAGCAACTACGGAAACGAACACCCCAAACAAGATGACGTCGGATAACAAAGAGTAAGACAGATCGCGTCGGTATACAACAAATCAGATAGATCGCGTCGGTTTGAAAAAGCCTGTCAGTATGGAATGTACCAACAGTTGATAACCAAAGGCAGATGGTGATAACAACTTGGATGCAACAGATAGACAAAGAATTACACACACACACAACCTATGGTACTACGGAAACCCAGAACACGTGAATCCTAGTTTGAATTTAAGAAGAGGATTGAAAACGTTACACTTCCTTACCAGAAAAGGGTGGGTGGGTGGGTAAGAAGAAAAGTGGAAGCAGTCCTACTCTCGCGTTTTGTTTTTCCCTAGTATACATAACTACCAAAAATATTTGCTAGACAGACAACGACCATTTGGCTGAGACCCTGAAGGGCGGGATGGCACTGATACCAATTGTAACTACCTCGGTGAATTACGCTCCTAGTACAAGCCTGGATGAGCAGAAATGGTTGAAATAGTACGGTAGGGCCCAAATGCCACTCACAGGTAGACCTTTCGGCCGTTCCAACCATTTCCAACCATCGGGACCAGAACGGGCGGCGTAATCGGCAGGCGAAGGGATCAACTACATACACAAATGAGTATGTATGCAAGCCACCATACAACAGTACATCAGAGCCATTCCATCTAAAAAGAAAGGAAATATAGCAACGCCATACGGCAAGATCCAAATATCCTAGATAGATATAATAGTTTAGGATATCTCCTCATACATCAAACAACAGAGTATCAGGCGGAAGCGGAAGACAAAATCCGAGTACGGATAAGAAGCAAATCGGCATAAGATGCCCCATAAATAAGCAGATCCCGCCCACAGATCTCACGGATCCCCGTTCCCGGAATCTCTACACCGAATGATCGTTGCCCACATCGTCTGTCTCTTCCACCCAGTATCCATCTTGCGAGGGTACTGTTCATCCGAACCAATAATTTATCGTGTGAGACCCTAGGGGTACTCAGCAAGTCTTTATGCCGCTAAAGGGGACACAACCTGGGGTGACGCAATTGCAGCAAAAGATAATCCCTAACAATTCTGTAGATACTCGCTAACCATCCGCCTAACCAGAGATAGACGGATGTCCGTGAATGAATAACAACAGTTATGGCAGTTATAACGGTAATCTTAACAGATCCATCCTCCTCCTCGCTTACCGACGAGGAAGCGGACGAACAACCCCCCCACATCCGTTGGCAGTTTTATTATCCATTCCGTGAGTGTTGCACTATTTACTAGTCAGGTACCTAGTCTAGTCAGATTAAAAGCGGTACTTTAGTTATGCTTGTCTATGATCGAGAAATGCTCCAAGTCGCCCATAACCGCGACATGGCTTTCGAAAGTTTTACCTAGGGTGCACAAATAGCAACACACACTCGATATGCCTCGGAAAAACCAAATCAAAACCCAACGAGGCAGTCACGACAAAGCGATCACAGGATTCAGAAATATTTCAGGGGGCCACCCCATTGAGCTACCCGCAACGAAGTTAGCTGACTCCGAGACGGCCTCAAGGTTTGCGCCAATGGCTGTGAACGACTGGGAACCCGAAAATGTGATTGGGCTTGTCGACACCGAAAACACTCCGCTTTCTAAACAGTAAAGTGTGCTCTCGCACAGGATAAAGCAAGAAGCATGGCATAAGTACAGATAGTAAATAAAACCTCAAACTAGTTTGTGGCCCCAAGAAATAAGAATGAATCAAGCTCGCCTGGGGGTTCATAAGCCTCCGGATGTGGATAGCGGATATTCAAGGAACAGGAATCAAGTACTCGGGGTCCCACGGACACAAGTGAGCCTGAAAAACCAAATAGCAAGTATGGCTCACCGATGCCACTTTCATTAGTTATCCCATTACTACTCAGATTAAGTTGTATAGGTACCTCGTTATTCATCAGACACTCACATACCCTACACATGCTGTTCTACGACTCGCATGGCTCAACCAACTCCTGTAGTAATGGCTCATGGGATGGAGAAACAAGCTTCGGTGGGGTTTAAAAGTAAAGGCTATGCAATACTTGGGATTCAGATTAATGCAACCGTGACTCAATGATGCAAGAATAAGATAGAGGCAATAGGTACTATATGTATGCAAGCATGTGGTAGTGCTTGCCTGGCAGCTCTGTTGAAGCGAGATAAGGATCTGGGTAGTGCTCCTGGTTCTCTTGGTATATCCCCTGCTCAGCGTCTATTCGAGAAGAACCAAACAGACAAGGGCCAACATAAATAAAGTGCACAAGCATCCGAATAAAATGCGTCAAGAAAACAATCATGCCATGATGAATGATGCACAATTTGCATGGCATTAAAGTAGCATGGCATGGGTGAGGTGTGGAATACAAGATTAAATCATTTTATTGAGTTTTGGCCCCATTTTATCCTCATATTAGTTGCTGTATACTTTATATTTATATGATGCATGCTTCAAAACAGGTAAAGGATTGCATAAACAGAAAGGTCTCGTCGAGCTAATCATTTTAGACATATCATTTGTTAAATTTGGAGTTATAAAACAAAAGTTATTAATTATTTAAGTCAAAAGGGCAATTTATTGTAATTTAAATAAACTTGGAAAATTAAAGTGTCAAAATATATTTTGAATGGCATATTTGAATTCCTCACATTTTTCTGATTTCAAAACATATATTATTTGTATTATTTGGATTTGTATTTTAAAAGTTATTTTAAAACAGAATTAAATTTGAATTTGATTTAATTTGGAAAAGATTTGAATTTAAACAGATTCAGGAAAACTTTTTATACTCAGTCTAACCTAGCCACAGTCAATTACAGGTGGGGCCAGAGCTGACTCAGCAGCACAGCGCTCAGAAATTCTTCTGTCACCGCGAGCTAAGCCAGCCACAGAGGCCGACAGGTGGGGTCAGGGCCACAGGGTCCACGTGACAGAGGCGAAGCCAGGCGTGAACCACAGGTGGCTGGGCTGGAGCGGGTTAAGGGCGTAAACTCGGGGGTGTTTTAGCAAAACAAACAGAGAGGCTGACGGTGGGCCATGCGGTACCGCGGGTTGAGCGAAAAAGCAACAGAGGGGGTTTCTGCAAAATAGCCGCTGCCACTGTGGATCTTCTCTGTGCTCTGTCGACAGATCGATGCACGCCCGCGACAGAGCGCTGGCTCGAACTCGCGACATGGCGTCTGAAGCCAGCGGCGCGCCACCTGGGCTAGGTGGGGGTTGTTGTCTGGAAGGTGGGCGAGGACTAGATAGGGCTGCTATGCGGGCGGAAGCGAGCACACAGAAACGAGCGGCGGCGCACGGAGGGCGTTCGACGTAAGGGCCGGCGGTTCTAGGGCTGGACGGCGAAGGGGACCTTGTCAGGGAGGCACAGGGGCTCACCGAGAGGGTGCTGGCGGTGTTGGTTCGGGCAGGGGCGCTGGCGATCGTCGTCGAGGCAGGCGCTGGGCGGAGCTAGGGTTCCGGCGAGACGCGTCGGCGTGCAGGGGTTCTGGGGCTCCTCTTGCTCGGCTCCGTGTACAGGTCGACGCTAGGGAGCTCCACGGCCTTCCTCGACAACCTCAACAACACGCCCGCCTCCTGGAACTGCTGGTGGACGCCGAAGCCGACGGTGGCCGGCGTCGGGGTAGGGGGTGGTAGGGTAGATGGGGAGGGAGGAGAGCGGCCTGGGGCTGGATCTAGGCGAGACAGAGAGGTGGTGGGCGGAGGATAAAGCGAGGGGGAGGACGGAGGTGCCGTGGGGTAGAGGTAGATGGGAAAAGGTGGCTCGGTGCCACCTTTCTCTACTCCCCTCCTCACGTGCTCGGTCTGGGCAGGCAGGGCAGGTAGGGGACGTCCAGGTGGGGTAGGGTGCGGCCAGAGAGGTGGTAGGCTCGGTGGAGGGGCCCCCATGCAGAGAGAGAGCTGAGAGAGAGGGGGTGGCTCGGCTAGGTGCTAGGGTCGGGTTAGGGTTAGGTTTGGCTCGGGTGTAGCTAGGGTTTGGGGTGGGGTAGCAGCTAGGTGGGGCCAGGGAGAGAGGGGGCCAGGTGGGGCCAGCTGGGAGAGGCTCGGCATAGATGGAAAAGAGGGAGACCGAGAGAGGGGAAGGTGTGGTATGCTAGGGTTAGGGAGAGAGGGAGGTTTTAGATTAGGTATAGATAGTGGTAGAGATGTAGGTGATTAGAGAGGAGCTTAGCTAGAGGATAAGAGAGAGAGAGATGGATAGGGTGATTCCTTGTGACTAGATCAAGCATGGTTAAGACAAGCTCAAGCACCCACAAGATCTAGACAAGGAAAAGAGAGGGATGTGATGATAGGGTTTAAGCTAGATCAAGCCAAAAGAAAGGATAGAGATAGAGAGAGATGATGATCCAATCAAGATTTAGATAAAAACCAAAGGACAAGCAAAAGGTGGTACTTGCATGGCCCATGCAAAATATTTATTGCCATGTAGTTTCTTGTGAAAACAATATTATTACAGGGCATGTTTATTATGCATTCCCAAAATTGGAATAAAAGCCAAGCAAAAAGAATTAAAAAGGATGCCCCATGTGGAATAGATGGAGATGACCATGTTTGAATAGAAATGGGACTTGCTAGTGTGTATGTGCCACTAGATGCTTAATAGCCCCAAAAATATTCCAGCATGAGCATAATTCCATGATAGTCCATATGGAAGCTAGGGAAAAGGGTTCCACTCACAAGGCATGCAAAGGTGGCCATGTGGCTCTCATATATCACTGATGTGAAAACAACATGATGCTAAGATGAGAGCATGTGGAAAAGAATTGGATCCATCCCAACCCACATGAGCTAGAGGCAAAACCCAAATAAAGTGCAAAGCTCACATTTAGTTGGATGGTGGAATTATAAGGTGGTGAAAGAAAGGTGGTGGAGTTCATAAGAGATATGCCCCCCAACTCAACTTGGGCATTAAACAATATATCAAGAACCAAATACAATATCAAGAGGCAAATACAATTAACAATGCATATGAGATAAGAACCAAATGGAAAAGGGTTTTATATGATGCTCAAATGCAAGGAGGCATGATGACATGAGCATGATATAATGATGATGCAACAATTACATATTTCAAGTAGCCATTATATTACTAGACCAAGTAGCATTACAATTGTTAGACAATTGGGATGCTACAGGTGAAGGTGGAGAAAATTGGCGGTTTTACACGTCGACGCTAGCGCTTCCTAAAATTTGTTCTGCGCCACTTGCATGCGGTGGAATCGAGGTCTGCCATGCATGATCCAAGTCAAACGTAGGCACGTTTGCGCGTGCCGACCTTCACTCACTGACAGGCGGGCCGCACATTTCTCTCTTATGATTTATTTTTTCACTTCCTCTAGACGGTTCCGGTGCCCGCCCTCAATAATTACGCCCCCTTCTTGTCTTCCATGCAGACGAGAACCGAAGGCGACGGTGGTTCCTTGCAGATTCACTCCCCACTCGACCAACTGCCCCCATCCCTGATTCCATCCCCTCTCGAATCCATCCGCCTCCTTATCACAACGCCTCCATTAATCTACCAGATTCCATACTCCATTTGCTGCTATGGGTAGAGCTTGGGGTAGCAGTAGGCTGAAGCGAAAGACATGTGACGATGACGCGGATGGCCAGGGCGACCGCTACCGCGAGGATTGGGGATGGCCGAACCTCAGCGCCACGAACGTGCATAGGATCGCCTTGGGGTTGGACATCATCTCAGTCGGCCGCCTCGCTCGCTGCATCCCTGGCTACCGCGTGACGATGCGGAACATGGACGAACAACCGTTCGGCACGCCAGGCCTTCTTTACCCCGATAACAGCAAATGGCCAGACGACCGCGATGGCCACGTAAGTTCCAGTATCTAGCTTATTCGTTCAGTCATATCGTTGATTCATATGTGCTGAACTCTCATCGGAATCCTATGTTCGTTTCGTCAAACGTGTTGTGTGCACGCGCGGTTTGAACAAATCGAACCATTTAAGACTATTCTGTATAGCGGAAGCTCTGCTCGTACCTGATATTCTGGAATTTTCGTAGTGACACAGTCTTACTTTAGGTGATAGACGAGTTGTCAATTTCGATTTTGCAATGGAATGCCTGCTAGGTGATATTCTGTTTCCTAAAATAAAAACAAACAGATTAGACGATTTAAGGCTATTATGCCCCGAGCTGTTTATGATCATCGTCAGGAGTTTGTTCTGGGGGCTCTGCTACTACTCCATATATTGAGAATCTTCGTAGTGACATAGGCACAATTTAGGCGATATCTGAGGAGACACTCGTATTTAGGCGATATTTTGTGTACTTTAATCTGAAGGTTCAGTTGTCAAATTGTATTTGCAATGGAATCCATGCTAGGTGATTGTACCAACTGACAAAAAACTCTACAGAATATTCATGCAAAACTGATGCTGCTGGATAAGTGGTCCGAATCAGTTGTGGTGAATATCAAGGAAGAAGAAGAGACGGAAATGGAAGATGACCAGAACTGGGTGGGTGGCAACGGCAAGTGGCTGGTCCTTTTATCACAGGATGGCAGTACTTGGACTCTAAAAAATGGCTACAGATCGGTGAGACTTGCAGTGCCATCTTTGGAAGGTGTCAGCATTACTGCATTCAACAACGGGTGGCCGCCGCCCATTTCCGAATTCTCTTACAGGTTCAACATGGCAGGACTTGACCTCGTGAACGTACAGCTCCCACATAGACTGCGGGAGGGGAAGTGGAAGAACTTGGAGTACGACCTCTTAGCGGTGTTCGACAAGGTAATCACATTCATTAGATGCCCAGAAGACAATGAATGGACAGTCTTGCGCAACGACTTCCTGCGGCCAGAGAAGTATGTCGACGCTGTCTTCACCTATGGCTACTCTTCGTACAAACCGCAATGCATTTATGCGGTCACTGAACCTAGCGGTGACGTGCATGTTTGGGAGCCGTCCATTTGGGGTGAGTCATGGTGTCATATAGCATGTAAAATACCATTCAAAATTCTCCTTACTGACTGTTAGTAACACGTAGGTACCCACGTAGCCCCACGCATCATTCTAGCTCCGGTCATCGAAGATGCAGTAGCAGATGCTGAACATGGGACACGGCGCTGGTTCCTGGCACCTCTCGGAGACAACACGGAACAGGATGATGAACTCATGTGGATTCATATTAGGGGAGCACTAAACAGTGTTGGTGATACAATAGAACATATGGGGACACAACTTTCTTCATACCCATCGCTGCGGTGTCACGTTTTCTCGAGGTCCGCATGCCCATCCAAAGACCCAGTAGAGCAAGTCTGGAGCTGAGTCAACAATCTGAAGGGACAATTTGTGTTTCTTGGGATCAACTACCCTTTCTTTGTCGGAGCCCCTAGAGCTGTTGAACCTGTAATTGCTCAGGCAGACCTGGCCCCTGATGCTGGTGGTGGTGGTGGTGGTGGAGCTGACGAAGAACTAGCTGCTCCTGCTCCTGGTCCTGGTGAAGCTGACGATATACTTGGTGATGCTGCTTCTAGTGAAGCTGACGAAATACTTGCTAATGCTGCTGCTAGTGAAGCTGACGAAATACCTGTTGAGGCTGCTGCTGGTGAAGCTGACGAAATAATTATGACCCACAAGTATAGGGGGTGTATCCTAGTATTTTCGATAATTAAGAGTGTCGAACCCAACGAGGAGCAGAAGGTGCTGGCTAATGGTATGGATCAGGAATTCTCTGCAAATACTTAGCAAACGGATTTTTAGGGGTTTTGATAAAGCAAGTAAAAAAAGTACGAGCAAATAAAAGACAATAGGAATAAATGCAGCAAGTGGCCCAATCCTTTATGCAACAAAGGACAAGCCGGTTGTATTACTTAAGATGACCAAACGTTCTCAAGGACACATGGGAAGATTGCAAGTGCTTTCTCTTCATATAGTTGATTAATCTTCTTTAGCTTGCTAAGTGTTGTGTGGGTGAACCTGTGCTAATGTACCGACCTTCCTAGGACTAATACATACTTGTGATTATACCCCTTGCAAACATCCGTAAGTACAGGAAAGTAATTAAGGTAAAAAACTAAGCACAGCTTTAAACTCTAAGACCCTTACGTCCCTTGTGCAATGGTTTCCTAACAGGGGTTCAGGTTTCTATCACTCCGTCAACCCCTACGATTAGTAGCCAAATACACAATGCATTCCCCTAGGCCCATATAGGTGAAGTGTCATGTAGTCGACGTTCACATGACACCACTAGAAGAAGTACACCACAACTTAAATAACAATCTATTGAATCTTTCTCAACACAACTCCACTACTAACAACATGACTTCTCCCATGTCCTCAAGAACAAAGCGAACTACTCACAAGATATCATATGGATCATGATCAGAGATGAAATAATGATGTATAACAATCTTAACATAAACAATAATTCAATGGTTCACTCAATAGCATCAAGTACAAAGAGTAATCAACACCGGGAAAGTTTCCCTTATGAACTATGCAAGATTCAACCCAATTGTTACAGCAATATGGAGATGGTGATGAGGGTGCTGATGGTGATGATGGTGGTGATGATGATGATCCCGATGAAGTCCAGCTTGATGGTGGTGTTCATGGCGATGATCTCCCCTCTCCGGGAAGGAATTCCCCCGGCAGAAATCTGTCTGCCAGAGAGATCTTTCTCTCTCGGTGTTTTCCACCCCGCAGAGGTGGCGGAATCTTTCTGTGGTCGCTCTCCGAGTCTTAGGGTTTCAGGAGGAAAATATACGCCAGAGGGGAGTTCCTGGAGTGGTCCAAGGTGGCCACACCACCTGCTGGCGTGGCCTAGGGCTGCCCGCGCCAGGGGGTGGTGTGTGGGCCCCCTGTGGCCCATCTCCAGCCCCCTTTCTTGCTTCCTTCGTCTTCTGAAAAATAGGATTTTCCGTATATTTTCCCAGATTTTCTGATCTTCGCGAATTTTGCCTCCAAACAGCACTGTTTCCATCAGAATCCTGACTGCAGCGGTCCATGCTCCAAAAGCAACCATGCAAAAACAGATGAAATAACATAAGTATCACCTCTTAATACGAAATATATCAATGAATAATAGTGAATTATGACATAGAATAGTGATGCAAAATGGACGTATCAACTCCCCCCAAGCTTAGACTTCGCTTGTCCCCAAGCGAAACTGAGCTCAATAAATATGGCCTCAGGTTTATGGAGTGAAGAGTCGTTAAAATAATACGGACAAGAAGCATCACATTCATCAATACATATATCATAATAGAAGACAACTCACTATTATATAACTCAACTTGTAATGAGTAAAGGAAACACAATAGAGATACATAAACTGAATCATAATTGGTAATGGCAAACTTAGCTCTTGGTCGAAGAATAGTTGATAATTTGCTGGAGTTCACAAATAGCTGGTTTTCAATGATAGCTTTCAAAGTAGTAAACATCAAGATAAGAGCGATGTGCAAAACAAGGAACATAAGAAACATGATTGAATAAATCATCATATGAATGAATAAAACACAACAACTCAAAATACTTGCTGAGATAGAAAGGAGTAGGTTTACTGACTCAGCTAAAAAGTAAAAGAAAGGCCCTTCGCAGAGGGAAGCAGGGATTGCAAGTCTCATAAAGAGCTCCCAAAAATTATGATACTTACTAGCTTTCAGCTCTCATTGCCCCTATCATAGGCATCTTTAGGTGATTATGGTTAAAGTGATCAAATATGAGGATATGCATTGACAAGTTGTAAATTGAGAATCTCATGTCCCTTGAATACGAGGGCCGCTACTCATGCTACTCAAATTAAGTCACCGGTAAGTTCTTGTCATTGTAAGCATATGTGTATCATAGAGAACCGCCAACGGGGTTCCCCTTGCCCGATTATACGGAAGAATACCCATATCAAAATGACAAGGCAAGCAGACAACAAGCATCTTAGAAATCTTCTTATTTACCATGGGAATATGGTGCTTTTTTCTCTGTTTCCTCTTTTCATAATATCTTTTTTTCTTTTTCTCTTTTTTTTCAATATCAGACTCTTTTTTTATAAGAAGAATGCTTCATAGATGCTCGTTATAGTTATGCTGCAGGTTTCCACCATGTCAGCATGGATTAGACCAGCGGCCCAGGCGTTTCTCTAACACATATGCATAAATCCATGGACTTACAAGTTCCCCTTTCATTTCACACCGACGACATCCATAGACAAAAGAACTTGATATCAACTAGGTACAAAGTACCAGTGCAATGTTGAAAGCTTTCCCCATGACAACATGGTTCTGCTAATTCACAACTTACAAAGCGCAAGCATATATGCCACATAGGTGAGCACAATGGTTCAAGTTTATTAAATGCAAGAAAGTAAAGTGTGACATCAAGTTAGTGAGAGCTTTAATCACTAATTTTCACATAACAAGTTTAATTTGGGAGGTAGACAAAACAAGAATTTACTTGGAATAGCAATAATGCTACTAGGTAGGTATGGTGGACACAAATGGCAAAGGTTTTGGTTTAAAGGAGTGGATGCACGAGAAGAATTCCCTCTCAGTACAGGTTTTTGGCTAGCAAGGTTGGGTAGCAAGTATAAGAGTTGAAGGAAACAACCAAACATACAAGTGATAAAAACAAACATGCAATCTTCCTTGGAAGCACAAAAGATCTTAACTAGAGAATACTAAACTTATGAGCAGATCAAGAAAGAAAGATGATGAAATTATATTTCTTTAGAGTACTTTTATCTTTTTCATTCAACTCTCAAAAATAGTGTTGCTATTGACCGAGCCAGGTTTGCCGAAACCAACTAAATTAACTCAATGATCCCAAAGTGATACCAATACTAACAACAAGATCGATCATATAACCACGAATTGAAAACTAATATAAGCTATGCAAAAAAGTGAATGATAGAACTTCTCATTAATATTCCATAACGGCAACTCACACCAAGGGATACATATCTAACGAGAGAGGGGACACTTGCATAATGAAAACCATCCTACATAATAACTTCTCTATTCATGATATGACTCTACTAATAAGGTAAAAAGATAGAAGATAGTGATGTGATACCGCGACACTCCCCCAAGCTTGGAACAAACCAAGGGGATGCCAAACCTGATGACGAATTACTCCTTCGGTGGTGGTGGTAATATCTTCTTAGTTGTCGTGAGGAAATCTTCTAGCATCTTGCGAAGCCTATCATTCTCCCATTGAAGCATGTCCACCTTCCTCCTCAAGTCTCGGTACTTGTCGCAGAACTCCTTAGTGACTCGCAGGGCTTCCGTTGATGCAGGGCTAGAGACTAAAGGTACCAACCCCTGCTTGGGGTATTGGAGATCTTCCTCCATAGGCTCCTTCCCTTTATCCTTGGTGGACACCATTGTGCTTCTAACCTTCAAGAATAGTTCCTGGCAGAAACAGATCCAAACAAAAACACGACGAAAACACAATATATGAACCTCGGGGATCCGGGGGTTATATATTAAGAAGTTTCATATCAAAAGGAAGGTACTGGGAGAAAACAAGTCGGAGGCGGAGTCCGGGGTGGACTCACCACCTGGTGGCGCGGCCAGGGGTGGGCCCGTGCCACAGGGTGGTGTGGGCCACCCTGGCTCCGTTTCCGTCCCTTTTTCGCTTCGTAACTTCCCTTATTGACTGAAAACTGCAAAATTATAGTTGGATTGTATTTTCGTGGAACTTTTCTTATCAGAACTATTACTTATTTGAAAACAAACTCTACAGGTCTCTGAATTTGGTCCTTGATGAATTTCTCCGGAGTTATAACTTGAATTGCATCAACATCTTCATTGTAAGAATCTCCAGCAATATAGTGCTTGAGTCGCTGCCCTTTCACTACTTGTGTAGTATTATCTTTTAAAGAAGAAATTTTTATTGCTCCTGAACGGTATACTTCTTCAATAATGAAAGGTCCTTCCCATTTTGACAGTAGCTTTCCTGCAAAAAATCTGAGACGATACCTATACAATAGAACCTTCTCACCAACATGAAATTCTCTCTTAAGTATTCGCTTGTCATGCCATCTTTTAACTTTTTCCTTAAAGATCCTAGCATTTTCATAGGCTTCACTCCTCCATTCATCTAAAGAACTTAAGTCAAATAATCTTTTTTCACCAACGAGCTTACAATCTCTATTTAGTTCTTTAACAGCCCCGTAAGCTTTGTGTTCTAATTCGAAGGGTAGGTGACAAGCTTTCCCATAAACCATTTTATAAGGAGACATCCCCATAGGATTTTTGTAAGCAGTTCTATAAGCCCATAAAGCATCTTTCAACTTTTTAGCCCAGTTTTTCTAGATCTATTAACAGTATTTTGCAAGATGGATTTAATTTCTCTATTTGATAACTCTACTTGCCCGCTAGTTTGGGGGTGATAGGCCGAAGCAATTCTATGATTAACATCATATTTGGCAAGGGTCTTTCTAAAACCAACATGAATGAAATGAGAACCCCCATCAGTCATGATATACCTAGGCACTCCAAACCTTGGAAAGATAACATCCTTAAGCATTTTTAGGGAGGTCTCCCCATCAACACTCTTTGTAGGAATGGCTTCTACCCACTTAGTAACATAATCAATGGCAACAAGAATATGAGTGTAACCTTTCAAAGGAGGGAAAGGACCCATAAAGTTGAATCCCCAGCAATCAAAAGGTTCAATAACTAGAGAGTAGTTCATAGGCATTTCATTGCGTCTAGAAATATTACCAACACGGTGACATTCATCACAAGATAAAACAAATTTTCTTGCATCTTTAAAAAGGGTAGGCTAGTAGAAACCTGATTGTAGCACCTTTTGTGCAGTTCTATCTCCTACATGATGTCCTCCATAAGCACTACCATGACATTTACGCAACATCTCCTTTTGTTCATATTCTAGAACACATCTTCGCATAATACCATTCACTCCTTCTTTGTATAAGTGTGGGTCATCCCAAAAAATAATGCCTCAAATCATAGAAGAACTTCCTTCTTTGCTGAGCTATAAAAGTTGGAGGCAAATACTTGGAGATAATAAAGTTAGCATAATCAGCGTACCAAGGGCTCCCTCGTGAGCTTACCCCTACTGCAGCTAACTGTTCATTTGGGAAACTATCATTAACAGGCATAGGGTCAAAAGAGATGTTTTCCAATCGAGATAAATTATCAGCTACAGGGTTTTCAGCACCCTTCCTATCTACTATATGTAGATCAAACTCTTGTAAGAGCAGCACCCATCTAATAAGCCTAGGCTTAGCATCCTTCTTCGTCATAAGATATTTAATAGCAGCATGATCAGTATGAATGGTGACTTTTGAGTCTACAATGTAGGGCCTAAACTTATCACAAGCAAAAACAACAGCTAGAAATTCCTTTTCAGTAGTAGCATAATTCTTTTGAGCAGCGTCTAGAGTCTTACTAGCATAATGGATAACATTTAACTTTTTATCAATATGTTGCCCAAGGACAGCACCTACAGCAAAATCACTAGCATCACACATTATTTCAAAGGGTAAACTCGAATCAGGTGGTTGAACAATAGGGGTTGTAGTTAAAGCCTTCTTAAGAGTTTCAAAAGCTTCCTTACAATCATCATCAAAAACGAAGGGTACATCTTTTTGAAGAAGATTAGTAAGGGGTTTTGATATCCTAGAAAAGTCTTTAATAAACCTTCTATAGAAACCAGCATGACCAAGGATACTACGAATACCTTTGATGTCTCTTGGGCATGGCATCTTCTCAATTGCCTCAACCTTAGCTCCATCAACTTCTATGCCTCTTTTAGAAACTTTATGCCCAAGGACAATCCCTTCATTGACCATGAAGTGGCATTTCTCCCAATTAAGAACAAGATTAGTTTCTTCACATCTCTGCAAAACTTTATCAAGGTTGTGCAGACAATTATCAAAAGAAGTTCCATAGACAGAAAAGTCATCTATGAACACTTCTACAATTTCCTCACAAAAACCATGAAAGATAGCAGACATGCACCTTTGAAAAGTAGCAGGAGCATTACATAAACCAAAAGGCATATCTCTATAAGCATAAGTTCCATAAGGGCAAGTAAAAGTAGTTTTTTCTTGATCTTGTTGTTTAACAGCAATTTGAGAGAAACCAGAATAACCATCAAGAAAACAAAAATGGGTCTTTTCGATAACCTTTCCAACATTTGATCAATAAAAGGAAGCGGGTAATGATCTTTCTTAGTAACTTTATTGACTTTTCTAAAATCAATGCACATCCTATAGCCTACTACTATTCTTTGAGGAATAAGCTCATCATTATCATTAGGAACAACGGTAATACCTCCCTTTTTAGGAACATAATGAACAGGACTAACCCATTCACTGTCAGCAATAGGGTAAATAATACCAGCATCAAGGAGTTTCAATACCTCATTCCTTACCACTTCCTTCATCCTAGGATTTAAACGTCGTTGGTGCTCTACTACTGGCTTTGCATCTGGTTCTATGTTGATAGAATTCTGACATATAGTAGGTGAAATCCCTTTTAAATCATCCAGAGTATAGCCCATAGCTCCTCGGTGTTTCCTCAAAACCTCCAATAACCTTTCTTCTTCCTTCCCTGAAAGTTTAGCGCTAATAATAACATGATATATCTTTTTATCATCAATATAAGCATATTTAAGATCATCGGGGAGAGGTTTTAGATCGAAGACCGGGTCCTTTTTAGGTGGCAACGTGGTCCCCAAGTCTTCTACCGACAAGTCATGCTTTAGCATATTGGGTTGACGACGGAGGATCTCGTCAATTTTGTTCCTTTCTTCCATGAAGATCTCACTTTCGTGATCTTCCATAAATTGCTGCAAAGCATTGTTAGGAGCAAGTGAGATCGAAGCAAGTTGTTCAACTCTAAAATACTCATTATGGGTTTCCTCTTCACAAGGTTCTTTAGTAAATTTTGAAAAATTAAACTCATAAGATTCCCCATCAAACTTAGTCAAGATTTTCTCCCTCTTGCAATCTATAATAGCTCCACAAGTACTCAAGAAAGGTCTACCAAAAATGATAGGATAAGTTTTACTAGCAGCTGAACCAAGTACTAGAAAATCAGCGGGATACTTAATCTTACCACAAAGAACTTCCACATCTCGTACAATGCCAATTGGAGAGATTGTCTCTCTATTAGCAAGGTGAATAACCACATCAATCTCTTTCAATTCGCAGGGACTGATTTCATGCATAATTTCTCTGTAAAGCTCATAAGGAATAGAACTAGAACTTGCACCAATATCACATAAACCATAATAGCAATGATCACCGATTCTAACAGAAAGCAAAGGAACACTAGCTTTTTTAGTTCTATTAGGATGTGAAACAATATTAGAATCATCTTCACAAAAGACTATGTGTCCATCTTCTATGCTTTTAGTGACAAGGTCTTTCACAATAGCTACCACAGGTTCTACGATTATCTGTTCATCAGGTTTTACAGTTCTCTTCTCACTTTTAGTGATTACATTAGTTATCATAGGATGATCCTTTACCTTATCTGGGAAGGGTATCTTCTCGATATAAGGCTCAGGTAAGATATGATCAATAATGCAACACTCAATGCTCCTAACAGGAACACAATCAACAATATCTTTATAAGGTGCATGGTACCTATTCCATCCCCTCTTTGGAATTTCAATATAAGAAGCAAAAGATCTAAAGCAATTCATAATAACTTGCAAATCAAGACCATAAGCATTACTAATATTTTGAAAGTCATCAGTTCCCATAAAAGATTCAATGCATTCATAATCATAATTTATACCTGACTTTCTACCTTTGTCATTCTCCCAAGCTTCAGCATTGTCTTGAATACGGTCCAGAAGATCCCATTTAGCTTCTTCTTCCATACGAGTGAATGATCTATCACAAGAAGCATTCAATAAAGCTTTATCCTGTAGAGGGAGTCTTGCATAAAAGTTATTGATAATAATATTGTTGGGGAGCTCATGAATGGCACATTTGAGCAATAGTAACTTCAATCTCCCCCAAGCTTGAGTTGTACTCTCTCCATCAAGAGGCCAAAAGTTGTATATTTGATTCCGATCTTTATGAATCTCACTAGGAGGATAAAACTTTGAATAAAAGAGAGGCACTATTTCCTCCCATTCCAGAGCTTGACCATTCTTCAACAGCTTATACCATTCCTCAGCTCTTCCTTTCAGCGATAATGAGAATAACTTGTTCTTAACTTGATCTGTAGT